>CM024790.1:17441756-22241756 GCA_014281875.1 Nibea albiflora
GCAGCGAGACCATCAGTCCTGCAACCAAAGAGGTGGAAGAAGGAGTGTGGGTTTTTCTCCAGGTGCTCTGGTTTCCCCTAAAAAAAAAACCTTAAAAAAAAAAAAAACCTTAAAAAAAAAAAACCTTAAAAAAAAAAAATGAACTTCAGATGTTGTTAAATTTGTTATATTTTGTATTTTTGCACTTGTACAGTTGTTGGTTGGAACCTGGGGTATTTTTAAGTCTGTGTCTTATCTTGACTTAGGATGATATTAGCTGATAATATCCTAACTGAATATAAAAATACAATATTCATTCAAATATTTCATTCTTTCTACAATGATATGTATTATATGATATCATTGATTAGCTATAAACGGGGACTCAAGACACTCAGGCACTCATTTTGGTGTAGCTGAGGCTAATATAGTTCATAGGCTAAAACCAACATAAGAGGAAAAGAGTAGCGTAATGTAATTAACATAGTTTCAATGCTTCTGCACTGCCACAGACCCACACATACGCACACACACACTTGCACGCGGCTGACAGAGTTGCTGACTAATAGCGGAAGTCATTTGAGCTCCACTCCACTGTGCATCTTTTCTAAATGCTGCTTGTGCACTTACAAAGCGGTGTAGTCCACAGACTCCATTCAGCCATGTAGCTTCACCTCCGCTTACACACTGCACCATCACATGGTATTTTAAATCAGCTGCCAGCTAGCCTCTTTTCTACGGAGATTAGAAACTAAAATCAAAGTCTGAGCCAAAATCGGGCCACGCAGTTTTGTGTGCTGTGAGTGTGTACAATGGAAAACAAAAGGATTTTTTTCGCAGGTGCATTCAGACTTACATTTGAGGAAAGTGAATAATTAGATTGTTGTTCTTGCATTACACCTGCAAGGTGCAGGTTTGCCTCTGAGCTTGTGATGAAAATGTGTGAGGAAATTATGAAATGGAAACCGTTTGAAGCACAAAACAGGTTTTCTGCTGCTTCCCTTCTATTCAGGGAACACACACACATACGGTCTTAGACCTAAACTGATTAGCTTCACATTATAATGACATGATATAGAGATGTAACTCAAGAAATAATGTGCAGTAATGAAAAATGAGCAGTCAGTACCGTGTCAGTCTAATTGGGTATTCAGAGTTGAAGAGGCTTCATCTTTGTCACCTTTCGAATTACAGCCTTGGAGTACAGGAAGCAAGTGTGAATACGAAGATGTACTGAGTGACTTTTCTTTTCTTTGCCAAGCCGGCAAAAATGTTTTATTGCTTTTCACACTTTTCCAAGAAAACTGCTGACCTCATATTCCGAGGCACATGTCATCTAGTCAGTGTTACCTCAAGCTGACACAGTTTAGGCTAAACACAGGCACCGGTGGAGCTCTCTGCATTCAGTTGTGTCTTCTGCCATTGGTTGGAGATCCATTAGTGCATATCACAAATGAATCCAGATGTGAACAAGATGCAGTGTTTAAAGACACATTTAGGAAATGCTGAGAAACAATTGCTCAGACTACATTTGTCCCTGCGCGTGCCCACCTCACAGCACAGTATGTGGTATTGTGTACATGCAAATACATCCACGCGTATTTGATTTGCCCTTTTGCCAAATACCTAGAACAGAATGACGCACTAACCAACCTCTCCTCTCCTCTCCTCTCCTCTCCTCTCCTCTCCTCTCCACTTTTTCCACACATAAATGAAAATCCTCTGGGATCCAATCACAAGTCATCATTCGAGTTGTCTTTGAATCACATTATGATGCCAGGTGTGAATCACAGCCAACTGATGCAGTCTGGAAATGAATGCGACACACTCGTTTTAACAGAATAACTGTTACACAGAAAATACGCACAGCTCAAACAATTTTATAGAAGTATCATATAGTATTTTGCATATTTCGCTGAAGTCAGGGATTTATCGATTTCAAACTTTGTGCAATCAAACCACAGCAATCCAAACTCCTCACTTCAGAAGCTGTGGACCCACAACAGGTCTTAAAAGTGTCTAAAAGTTCAGAAAGTACAGGGCTCTCTTTGTAACGCCCTGGTGAAATTTGATCAAAGACAAAAAATATGATTGTGCTCGTTGGACAGCTTCTCTGTATGGGTCTGGAGAGAAACTGTAAATCCAGTTTTTGTTTGTTTTTGTCAGAAGCTTTTTTTGTTTTGTTTTGATTTGTTCTGCACTTCTCTGTGAAACTTTTCGGTGGCGCAGGTTTTGCAAACACAAAATAAATCAGGTTTCATTCTGCATACTACTGTATAAATCTTTTGGCCTGTGTGTGTGTGTGTGTGTGGTGTGTGTGTGTGTGTGTGTGTGTGTGTGTGTGTTTTGTTGCTATTTTGCAGAGAATCCAACCTTCAGCCCAAATTAAAGCACAACGAGCCATGGCTGTGTAGAACTGATTATGCCCAGAGTCATTGTTATTCTACTCACCAGGCAGTGGAGCAAGCTCCCTGATCCTTCGCTCACACAAATACCACTGCTTACTGGACAGACTCATGCCTCAAACCAACATGCCTGCCTTTCAACCCACAGTCTGTTTAAAATGCAGTTCTGTCACGTCTCACAACAATGAACAAAAACAGCCTTGAAAAGTGATGGGTGGGCAAAAGCCATGCATTCTTATTCTTGCTGTGTGGGAGCAGGGGACGAAATACCCTTGGCTGGTAAATATAGGTCAAGACAAGAAACAGTTGAAGTATATCATATTAAACCCTTGAGGTTGTTTCGCAAGTTTTTTTTTTTTCTCTCTAATAGTTTTAACAATCTACAGACCACAGTGCTGCAACAAAGGAATAATAATTCCAAAATCAACCAATTATTTTCCTTCAAATATGTTTTAGTTTCTTCTGACCTCATTAAAACCCGATGTGTAAAATGGTACTGAAGCGGAAACACTTCCCTTTGACACAAAATGGGATTAGATATTAGAAGACGGCAACAAAGTACAGAAATGACAAAAAAAATGTTGTTAGGACAAATATTTAATATTTAATTCCCTATATTTTGCACAGTTTATGTTTTTAAGACTTTTCAGGCTACATAAATTATCATAAATTCATGAATGAAAAAGCAGGAATTTATTAATTTAGCACTTCATGAACGCTCAGCAATGTACAAGGATTAACATGTTTTCATGCACGACTTAATGCAGAAACAGTATGGTTAATTAACGCAACAATAAAGGTATTTTAATCATCATCATTTTTGAGTTATGAATGACGTTCACGTTGTTTTAAGTCTGCAGTTAAAGGAACAGGACACACACACACACGCACACACACAAAAAGATCAGTAATCGCAGTCCATGTTTTTCGTGCATTTAGGTCATGCATGAATAAAGTGTGACCAGTTATGCATATAAAAATCTAAACGTCTAGACTTAGCTCCTGTAAAGTGTAATCTCACATCCAGCATTGGTATTTCTGGCATTTTACCCATACAAGTCTGGGCAAACTACCATCTATATATGTGAGGTGAACTATGACATACAGAGGAAAAAGGTTCTCTACCACGTTGTAAGTGTAATTACAAATGTCACTGGGATTTTGAGGTTTTTGGAACAAAAGATTCCCATTTTCCCTTTGACATCCCCCCTTTGTGTTGCCAGAAAAGGAAAAACTTTTTATAAAATTGTGTTCCTGTTCTTCCTGTAACTCTATCCAGGACTAACTGGACCGCTTAGCGTATGAATACACTGTTTAAACAGCAATCCAACCAAACTTATTTGCAATTTAGGAGCAATAGAGCTGCATAAAGACTACTGTCAACACCAATCACAGATACAGATTATGTATCTGTACAGCTGTGCAACTTATGTACGGTATATCCACTTTATTTGACTATATTATACAGCTGGCGTCTCTGAGACCCCAAACAGGCCTACTGTGTAAGATAAGATAAGATTTGCACTCAAGAACTGGGCTCATCTTCATTGTCTTGTTGGATGCGGTCCATGTATTGTATGCCTACTTGAACCCATTTCAATTTTATTGAAGGTTACTTAACAGGTGCTCAGGTGTTATTGTTTCAAACAGACTTGACCTTGGATGTGACCTATTTTCTTATCGTGGACCAAATTCCTAATAAAGTACTAATTGTGCTGACAGAAAATGTTTCTAGTTCAGTAGTTTATAGTCTGCTTTGGCTTCAGTCTTTATGTCCTGCCTCTACTTTGCCTTTGAGAAAACCGGCGGTAAATCTGTAATTCTATGCACTATCAAAGTTGCCCTGTGACCTTCACGAGAACAATTAGTCTGCACCGCTCAGCGCCCTGAATCACAAAAAAGGGCATCCACAGCCAGTAAACTGCTGCAGAAATAAAGGTTAAAGAAAACTATCCCAGCACCTTGTTATTGGGTGGGCTGAGACAGTGCTGAGCTGTCAGCGATTTGGTACAATACACAGACAAGGACTCATGTGATTCCCCATCCTTCATCCTGTCATTTGAAATATGATCTTGGTATTGTTGAGGCTAAAATCAGTGCTGAGCCATTACAAATCTTCACAGACGCTCTCCTACTGTGGTCTCATTTGGCTCTGAATAAAGAGAATTACTGGATTCACAGAACACTAAAATCCCAGATCATCAACTTCTACTTCTACTTTGTTTTATCGCAGTTTCGTCAGTCCTCTCGTCTTCCTCCCTGGACCAGTCCTTATCGTCTTCTCTCTCACTGCATATAATTGAACCAGTAGATGCCGTACACACAATGCAATTTAACTGCTGTAATAGATCCAAGAACATTTTCATTTCTGCTGAGACTCACAACCGTAAATAGCAGCAGTTTTATCCTGAAATACAACTAAGGAGCAATGAGAGCAAAACATTATATCTCAGTGAACGTAGATTATAAGCTCAGACCTTTTACTGCAGCCGCTGTGAAATTGTGAGTCTGAGAGCCTCTGAAAAAACAGAAGTGTAAAGGAGCTGGAAACGCGTTGTTTGCTAAGTACACATGCATTATTTTTTTAATTAGAATGGAGGAAAAGTGAAATTCTTTATAATTGTTTAACCAATAGGTCCTTGGTCCTTAACAGAAGTAAATTTACTGTGACTGTAATTTCGTTTATACATAACCTGTGCTGGTGAGTTTTCACTTAATGTCACAAGAGAAAAGGCCTCTGGGACGATCAGGACAAACGTTTGTGGCTGGCAATGTAACACTAATTTGAGTCATTGACCACGGCTGTAGCTTTACCAGGTCTGCCATCCTAACTCCAGATAATATCCAGGACCAACATCCACACATTGAGCAGTGTTTCCACTACATTGGGGGGCAGCCCACCCCACCCATGAGACCTTCAGCCCCACCTAACCAGCAAGGAAATACTGAGAAATTATTGCTATTTAAATAAACATGGAAATATTAGGAAATTACTGATCCGAGGCCTAGGAAGTAAGGCCTGGGTACTGGTTAGACACGCTACCTTGTAATCCATTTTTCTTACAGGTTTGCTCCTGAGTTCTTAGTTTTAAAAAGTAAGCCCAGTGCACACTATGTGAAGAAATCCAAAGCCTGTCATGCTAAAAAGCAGTAAAAGGTTAAAAATAAAAATGTACCCTTTTAACTGAACAAAGCAGTAATCTGTTTTTTCTGGTTAAACCCTTATATTTTCAATTTAAAAGGTCTCGATTGCCTTAATGTGCAAGAGATATGCATGGAGCGATAATAAATATAATCTACAGCGCTCTAAAGTTCTTGGAAAATGGCTCTCCCGGGGCAATACAGAGTAATTGTTATGTTCTCAGTGAAGGACAAAGATGGTCTTCGCGGAACGTCAGTGTGGAGAATATTAGGAAGGACGCTGTCCTCTGTGCTTTGAGATATCTGTTAGGAAAACAGAACATTGCCTTAAAACGTCACGATTCATCATCTCAACAAGGAGATTATAGGCCTCATCTATGAATTATCTCAACCAAGTGCTCCTCATCTAAACGGTATTGAATGAGCTTGGTATTAGTCATCTGCTGGTCTGGGAAAAAGGTCTGATGTTATTTTATATTTCTGTCAACATTGTCAACAACACAAATCTGTAAACAAGCCAAGAGAAACTTGAGTTGAATTCACATGTAAAACCAGCTGTGTTAATAATGTTACACATACTCTATTTACAACCTTAATGTGAGTCAATAACCTGGTGTTAACATGATTGGTGCACTAATCAGACTACTGCCTCTGTCTCTAATAATGCATTCATTACTGTGTGTGTGTGTGTGTGTGTGTGTGTGTACATGGATACAATGTCGTGATCACTGACTGGAAACAGGGGGACTGGACCTCGAAAAACCTATCCGGCAGGAGTTGAATGGAGCTCTATCATTTAACATTTAACTCTTTTAAAGCCTTTCCAATGTGTGTTGTGTCATTTTGAGACACATGCTTATTCCCTGTGAGCTGTGAACAAACAGACATGAGAGCGGCATCTGTCTTTTCATTTGCTCTGCAAGAAAGCAAACAAGCATTTCCCAAAAAGTCAAACTATTCCGTCAAATAGTGAAATAAAAAAAAAGGAATCTGCAAACCACTGTCGCCGCTGACACCATCAGGTCTTGGCCCCTATCAGGTACAGTTTGTGCTCCTAAGTACACACTGAGCTCTAATGTAAGGTTATGATAAAGGTGGCATGCGGCCTATCTGTGTGTGCGGATAAGAGGATGAGTGTGCGCCGTTGTTGCGAGGGTCAGACCTCAGGGAGGCTGCTCTGACTGACGTGCAGTTCTCCACGGAGGCTGATTCACCATGCTGGGAGGTGTCAGGTTGTTGAGATTAGTGAACCATGGGTGAAACCCCCCTGGCGTGACATTCATAAGCGTGCTTGCAAACACAGAGACAAACACATACACTTTTTTTTTTTTTCACATACAGAGATTTTCTTTGTTTGTTTTCCTTTGCTTTCTATCCGACTGTTTCACCGTTGGGCTCTCTGTCTTGGACACACACACGGGCTTAAGGCAGGCCATGCAGGATTAGTGGCCACTCACAGTGGTCTTAGAATAAATAGAAAATGCAGCCTAGAAGGGTAAAGTCTCAATGGCAATCAGCCAAGCTTTAGCCATGCTTATTGAGTCTGAGACCTAATAACTCTCTTGAGCTTTTGCAGAAGAGGTAAACTGAATTTCACTTGTGCACAGCTAAAAGGAGGCCGGCGAAGAAGAGAAGGTAAACAGCAGCCTGGAGGTGTTTAGGATTCTGTGTTGAGCGGCCGCAGCCTGGGATCAGACGTGTGGCTGAATAAATACAGTCAGTGGACACCAACTCCCTGACGCTCAGACACAAACGAGACACCGTCAGAGCAACTTTAATTAAACCCGTGTCTTTCAAAAAGTAAGAGAGACAAATGCAATCACGCCACAGATACACGCAAGCACACTTCCATTTCTATACATTTACCACAGGCACCAATTTACAAACACGGCGTTTCTCACATGACTCGGTCAATTACTAAAAATAATAATGATTCTTAGTTCAAACAGAAATGTAATGAGCTCCACAGGAGACACAGACTAATAAGTTTCAGGCCTGAATAGTCACACCATCCTTCCTTCATGCCTGTCTGCTGACAGTTTCATCAAACCTATAATTTTGGAGATGTTTTTTTGTTGTTGTTTGTTTTGTGCCACCTGCGGTTACCATAGTAACAGTAACTGTAAGGGTAGCAAAGACTTCTTGAGCAGCTGCATTAAGAAATACACCAGCGTTGCAGCTGTGTCTGTTTACAGTGCGGGCGAGCAAACGTGTCGTGTTGCTTTAAAGAAGTCAGTGCAAAATCATTTTTCTATTTCAGCCGTGAGAAATACGGACCAGACTTCCTGTTACTGCTTCACAATAAAAGCTGTGTCAGCTTTTGAGTGCATTATAGGTCCAGATTTAGGAGGATCTTTTGGCGGGTGGTTGGAGTCTATATTAATTATGAAAATGTTTTCATTAGTACAGAAAATACTGTGAGAATCATTGCGTTGTCGTTACCTTAGAATGACAGAGCAAACCAAACACTAGCTCTAGATTTTTCACGAATATGGTGGTCACTGTAGTTTGTCCTATACACATGGGAAGGGGAGTTGGTTGCAACCGGCAACTTCACCGCTGGTTGCCACTAAATCTCACACACTGGACATTTTAAAGTTGCTCTCCTTTGAAAGGTTTCTCCAGCACAGGCTTGCTATAATGCAGAGTATAATGCATGTATAATACAGTACACACTGGACCAAAAAAAAAAAAAAAAGTCTGCACCAAGCTCTCACTCAAATGTAAGTGCACACCAACACAATGCAGATGATTCACATTCGGTTCCTCACATCTGAGCCTTACCGAGCCTTATAATACTTGGATTTGATATAATTTGTACTCTACCCTGACCATACTGTGCCCCCAAACCATCTAACAAAATGTCCTTACAAGTGCTCCTCCTAACATCTGAGTCTTACAGTCACTGTGGGGGAAAGAGTGAACTGCAGAGAAAGGGAGAGAGAGAGAGAGAGAGAGAGAGAGAGAGAGAGAGAGACATAGACATGGTGTACTCAGACTCATAAATCTTTGCCGGTTTTACTCGAGGCTCATTCATTATGAATGGCCTGTCCTTTTCATCTTATATTTATAAAATGAGCAAATGGGACACATCTTTTCACTATATTCTCTAAAGACACGTGAACTGAAGTCACAGTTTTTACGTGATGTTGAGTTAATAAATCTGTCTCTCTTTTCAAACTTCCTCCTGCCGTGCTATGCAGTTACAATCTAATGATGTGCTGACTGTCTAATGTCTAATGTGTTCAGACTGACGTGAATAAAACCAGATTGCTGATAGCAGTTTGATTTATTTATCTTATGATACCGGGCAGCTTTTGTCAATATCTCGCTGCTGCACGGTGTGTGCAGCCGGTATCTCAAACCAAAACAACACCAACCCCCCAGAGACTCATCTATACACTGCAGCATTGCTTTTTAACACTGCTGAGCCTGCTGCGCTGTGAGTGGAGGCTGGAAAATCAATCTTAAATTCATCACGATCACTCAAACGCTGCATTCAACAGACGCAGCTTGTTAATTATGTGCGGGGGGGTGATAAGGAACTCAAAATGCTGTTTTCTTTGAGGCATCAATTTGTTGTCAAACTGTACTTCAGCATTTCGGCCACAGCACACTGCTGTTTTGCTCAGCGGTCTGCACCTGCTCGCTCTGATGACTGGAATAGATGTTTTGCAAAGTGACAAAGCATAAACTATCATTTCCTCTCGAATCTTTTCCACAGTGATCTTCCTCAAACTCCAGTCATGTCACTGAAAAACCTGAAAGTCACTAATCACCCCCCTCCCCCCCCCCAACCACCTCCTCTTCCGACCCCCTTGCGTCCGTTCTGCTCTCCCTCCTCCTCCTCACCTGTTCAGCTGCCTCTGGGTCCAGGTGGGTGTCCAGTAGGGGAACGGTGAACTGTATCTTCCTGGGGCTCCCAGTTTCCATGGTGGCTCTGTCTATCAAAGAGGAGGACAGGACGAAGAGGAGGTGGAAGAGGAGGAGGAGGAGGAGGAGGGGATGATCCGAGGAAGGAGAATCCGTAGGAGAAAAGGAGGATAAAAAGCTAAGTGAGGGTGGTTGAGAAAGGAAATAAGTGAGCTCCAGCTTAAGGTCTCGTTATAGTTTCTGTCTCCTTACTTTAATCTTTTAACCCACTTTTCCCTGATTAACTAGCTTTTTTTGGCACCTTATTTCAATTCTATCCTGATTTTTTTTTTTTTTTTTCAGTCCTCAGCACCTGCTGGTGTCTCTACTCCGGCTTCACTCTCCTTCCTCTCCGTCTCTCCCGGCTCTTAGCGCTGAAGCAAGGGCATTCTGGGCTAGGAACACCTCTCCTTCGCTCTCATTCGCTGTGCCTTACTCCCTTTCATGCAAGTCCCACCCTTTTGTCACATTTCTTTCTGTCTGTATTGGATGTCTGAGATCAGGGCTGTTCTGCAGCAGCCCCTGCACAGATGGGAGAGAGAGGATGACAAAGACATGCTCTCTCTTTCTCTATCTATTGGAAGGGTAGGAAAGATGCATGATCCTGCCTTTGCTTTGAGAGAAAATTTATAAAAATCACCTTCCCACACATGCTTAAAGATAACCTATGAAAAGCCTATGCAAAAAGCCTCACTCTGAATCTCTCCTACACATTAAGTTATATGTATATACACCTCCAAGAGTGTAATTTTACCTGAGTTAAAGACAAATGTGTCCTTTACCCAGACCAATGACAACATCGAGCCCAAATTGAAGATGAAGCTGTGAAATGATCATTAGAGCTCACGTCCAAGCTTGTCCTCGCTGCCGCCTGGCCAGAACAATCTCTATCGATCGCCCCTGAGCCTGAGTGTCCCTACATCACACGTCTACTGAGGCCTTGATACCTGACACCAGCCAATGAGCATATGACTGCTGTGTCGTTCCAGATTTGCAGTACATTTTAAGGAGGAGGGGTCCCCTAATAACAAAGATCCCCAGGGACACTATGACCATATGGCACAAAGTCCGGACCAGTTGTCAGCGGGGATGCCTCAAAGTCTTTTAAGTCAAATGGCAGGTTTCCATGACACATTTTACTGTGAGTGGACGGGATGGGGGAAGACCTACTGTAAGCTAAGGATAAAGAGAATATTTTCGCTCACCGGGTAAATCCTCTGACCTGGAGAACTCCCTCCCTCTGTATTCATGTATGAATAAATGAAAGCAACACCAGAATCCTTTTTTCCTCTGTTTAACTCTGCCGTTACGTCGCTCTGCTAGAATTACACACAAAAGGCACATTTTAATTTTCTTGTAGCTGAGAGTGATAATAAAATGTTGGCAGAGCATTTCCCAAATGTCTTTGTCACAAAGCGGAGAAGTCTGTAATAAGAGATCACATGCTCTGTGTGTGTGTGAGAGAGAGAGAGCTGACAACAGCTGGCAGTAAGTTCTCCTACGCAACCTCTGATGTTTGCAGTGACTGACGGAAAAAGACAATAAGTAAAATTAAATAGTCTGTGTTGTCGCCTAATATGAGCGCACTGTTTGTGTCTCTCGTTGAGGAAGCTTTAAGGAAAAAAGCCCACAGCTGTGCACGCGGCTCCTACAGGTTGGTAAAGGTCCTGTTGATTATTAATAAAATGCTGCATATTGTTTTATTATTTTGTGTTTTGACAGTCCTTGCCAGAGGGAGGTTTTAATTTCCATCTGACATCGTGTAGCAAGGGTGTGCTGTCTCCCTTTGACCCCATACCACAATCTCCAATCTGTGCTGTTCCATACTCAAGTATTAACCAATGCGTGTCATAGAGCTATGACAATAACTGACCTAAATAGATAGATGCTTTGTAAAAGGTCTCACATAAATACAAGAAACACACAACGCAACCAATAGAGCATCATCATCAAACCAAACCAACCACATACATGAGTTTTCAGTAACAATTGCCTTCATTTATTCATCTTATTATCTCTTACAATAGATGACAGAGTGTGGCGTAATATGAAGATGTGGTCAGTTATTTTCCTCACGCATATTTAAAGGACCATACCTGTGTTTTAGAATTGCATACACTTGGTGCACATGATGTTTTTTTTTGTTTTTTTTTTAAATGCGTGCTGCATTATTTCAAAATTTCTGATTGTATTCTCCCAACTCTTCAAGACAGTCGTCATTTATTTCAGCATAAACTTGCAAATTGCTCACTGACTCTGGACAATCATGCTGCATATAACAGTCCTGGATCACCTTTTCACAGAACTTATTTTAGCTACTCAGCAAGCAGTAGAAATCTTCTCACATTCTGTCTTGTCGTTTAACATGAATACAAACCACGTAAAACCAAAGGCGGCGCTGTATTTGTTGTGTGCCGACCAGCTGCCAATGATGAGTGGAAGTTGCGTCACTATAGTTTGATTTTCATGACTGCTTTCTTTCTCGTGTGGATATATATGATGGAAAAAGATGACAAGATGACAGACTGAAACAAAGAGACATGGTTTTTAAGTGGTTGGCTGTAAAGTAAATGAGCTCTTTGTGCTTTTTAGTCATGCAGGAGAGCACACCCCTACATTCTCCCTGTGACATTGACTTTGCTTCTTTTTTTTTTTTTCAAAGATCCTTCACTCATCCTGTAGCCATTAAAGATGTTGTGTGTGACGAATTGTGCTGTGTCATGGCCATGGCCGGTAATGGCTTAGACCTCCCTCTCGGCTGTTCAACATGGCTGCTTTCCAAGATGATGACCATGGGGGAAAATGGGAGACCGGAGAGAGTCAGAGAAAGGTCAGCAAGCCATAGATACAGAAGGACCATGTAAAGGTAACTGCAGTTCATATTTGTTGATGTAAAGTGACTGCATACAGGTATATCTATATTTCTCTCCACATCAGTCTGTCTCTCTGCCTCGTATAATTGCTACACACAGACTTTTTGTCTGAGCCCCCCTGCAGGCTCATGAAATTCAGATGAGTTGAGTCTTTTGTGTTTTATCTCAACATGTTTCTTTTTACCTCATATTTATTTCTCACTGTCATTGTGTTTCTTCGGACGTCTTAGTTGATGGTTGGGGGGGTTTCTTTTTTTAAATATTTTGCCTGACAGTGCCTTTCTTTTTCTAAAATGATTACTAGGAGTTCCCCTTGTTCTCACTGAGGTTGGTGAAGTTGCTGAACACTTTAGGTAGACTTTGTGCTTTTTTTGCTTTGTTTTCTGAATGACTTATGACTTTAAAGGTCCCTCTAAAGTCCCTTTTCTTCTAAAACTGGCAAATATTGCAGATGAAACACAAGTCTGACCTTTGTGTTGCTTGTCAAAGTAAGTTTTCTAGTGTGGCTTCTTCTTCACCTTATTGCTGTGAGCCAGACTTGAATGGGCTCATTACTGGACCCTGATACTGAGGGGCAGAAAAAACTGGACAGTTTGAGAGAAGCACAGTTATAATAACTATTTTTCCACCAACTACCACAAGGGGCAACAATGAAGCCTCTATCAACATGATGGCAATGGTTAAGAGACCCAAGACGGACGAACCTCTTGTCGTGGATGAGAGCTTTGTGAAATAAAAGGCTGAAAGACAGATGCTGAGCTGGCTGCTATATCTTGTGTTGTTGCACTTGACTCACTAATTTTTGATCATAAGTGATATAATAATAACAAATGCACTTGCAGATACAGATGTCCATATTAGTGGTATTGCACTCTGAAACTGGGGGCGCTAAATCACAATACCAGTTTCTACACAATGTTCTTTTAAGTTAAAAACAAGAGGTCAATAGTATCTGATCAACACTACTTACTCTTCATTTTATCTTCTGGGCTCATAAACAGGAATGGGAGGTCAGGCTAATAAAAGACTCGTTCTAAGAGGGATTGACGTGCTTTCCTTGCCAGTAATTGGCCGTGGAAACTGTGGAAGCATAGAGTAATTGCATGTTGCTGTCTTTTAATTAGTGCTGCAGCTTATTGCACACTGCTTCCCCAGGTGGCCTGTAAATTCACCACACACAAAACCAAACAGCCACCGCTGGTCCGCAGAAGGAATCTGTGCATCACAGATAGATAGAAACATTTCCTGTCCGTGTACCATAAAACCTCATCTTGCACTCGACTGTCTGTGGAGAGACAGAAGCAAACTAATTACATGTGCAGTGATATATTATGCCAAACAAAATTGCCTTTCGTGTGCGTTGCAGTACATATTCTTTTTTGTGCGTCCTTTACTTTACACGACAATATTCCTCTGATGTAAGAGAAAGCCAGATAAGACGAATTTAATGTGGTGGAAAAAAACAGATAATTGCATGCTTGTGTGTGCTCTGGCAGATGTTCATAGGATGTAGAGGATGCATGAGGAGGTACAATTACAGTGATGATCTAAATGATGATACAATTGCTTGTGACTATATATTCATGCTTTATGCATATTGCACCATGCCATCCTGCTAATGACTTGTGGGAAATTATGTATGTATGTATGTATGTATGTGCGTGTGTGTGTGTGTATGATAGTTATAAAGCCACACACTAAACCCAAGACTATTGACTGCATTCAACAGACACAAACTAATCTCTGGTATTATCATCTGACATAATGCTGCTGAACTACTAATTTATTTGCGAAGGAAAATGAAGGAAATACTTGCTGCTTTCAGCTTCAAAAAAGTGTTTCATACAAACTGATCTGTGCAAAATGCTTTCTTACTTACGGCCCTAAGCTGTATCTCAAAAAGAACATTGCTTCAAGTAATTACATTTCTTGTATCATGCAGATGTCACATGTCAGGCAGAAGAGATTTCCTATGACTGTAGCATCTATATAGTGCTCAGCAACACCCTTTCAATAGATAATTGTAATCACACACAGACAAGTTTATCAATTCCAACTTCAACACTCTTTTATTTGACTAGAGACCAGAAGAAAAACAAAAGCTCGTAGCAATCAATTTACAGCAAACACTTTTGGTCCTAAATAACATTTCAGTCAAGACAAATGGGGTCTGCCTTAATAGGCACTCATCAGCATGCTTTCCAGTGTTGGAAGTCAGAAAAACCCAGAAAAATTGAAGCTCATGTCATCTTAACTGCTGGCTGTCAAGTAAAGTCTAATGAACTGGGACTATGTTACCAAAAACATGCTTCAAATTTTGTCTCTCTATAGTTGCCTGCTACTTGGCCTCATGCCAGGTGATGTGTGGATCTTCCTGACAGATTATTTCTTGCCAAATCTCTGGGGCACAGCCATACTCCAGATCTGACCAGGGGCAGCCTCCCAGTCGCGGGAATGTATCTGATCTTCCGAGACTACCTGCCCTCTGGAGCCACGACCAAACCTGCGTGGGAGGAGAAACAGAGGAAAGAACTGATGTAATTCAGAGTAATGTGTGGTTTGAACGAAAGCCATTTTTAATACATTTTTATTCCGTCGATCTAAGCAGGAACAACCACACAAAATCAGGTTTTCGGTCAGGGACAAACATGGACAAATATATTTCACTGCAAATAGACAAGCTGCAAATAGACTTTTAATCTTACATAAGAGGTACTAAAGGTAAAAGAGGCACCCGTTTTAGTATTACGTTCAAGGTTGAGACCACTTTGTGTCGTTTTAAAATTCAGATATAGAAAAGAAGAGACTTGCAAGTGGGTAAATGGATTTTCATTTTATCTGCATGTGGAATTATAACGATTAGAAAGAAACTATTTTGATAAACATCACTATTCAAGGCATCGTCTATGCTTTGCAAAATGTCTCGGACTGTTGGACTGTTAGACAAAACAAGACATTTGATCACATCACCATGAGTTCAAAGAAACTGAGACGGGCAAATAAGGATGATCATTACCTGCAGCCTTATCTGCATGGTTCTTGCAGTTCACCGATAATTTCAGAAATCAGTTATACATTGCTGAAGGTCCAGTGTGTACGATTTAGGTGGCTCTATTTACAGAATATGGCAGAAACTGAATAGAATATTCATAACATGTTTTTATTAGTGTATAATCACCTCAAAATAAGAATCATTATGTTTTGAAGCCTTGAGTTTGGCATTACAGACGTTGCCATCTTGGGTTTCAGAGCCAAAAATGACCGTTTATGGACAAAAGCGTGGGTAATATACTGCAAGTTGGACTGCGTTTGGCAGGAAAACAATGGCACCCTGCCTACTTATAAATGTACTTGTGTAACACCTTAACAGTACACTGAAATACCTTTTTGAAGACGTTTGAGAAATTAGCAATGCAGAAACTTGATTCATGTTGGATTAGCACTGCCTAGTTTGATGCGAATTGTTGCGAGCCCAGTGAGTTGCGTTGTTGAGTTTTACCTACTGAGACTGACCTGCCAATCAAAGGGTAGCCATGGCCTAAAGCGTGACCTGCATACATCAAGTGTGAAGTAGGGTTATTTTCTCATTTTTCTCTTTTTTGAGAAGTGCAAATTATTCAGCTGGCCATTAGAAAGATTGCACGTTTGAGACACTTCACCGCTGGCTTTAGTTTTCAGACCCAGAAGATCTGTCCACTAATCATGCTGTCAATGGAGGCTGCACTACACTTTTTCTGAAAATCCTCAGGCGAGCCTAAAATGGCACTGACAGTGCAGCAAATGTTGCTTTCTCACCCAGACATACCAGAGTGAGACAGTACTGGCGTCATATTTTCCTGCAGTAGGATTGGTGAGTCTTTTGTTTTAGGAAACTGCTGCACAGCAGGTTGAAATGGTACAGTTTTATAGGTTTATTATTGTATAGGTTATGCGTACGGTATGTTGCGTGATAATGGCACAGACCTCTGTGGCTGATGGAGGACGGAGTTCCTGGTGTCTCTCTGAGATCCGAACAGCAGAGCTCTCATCACAGCGGTCAGCAGACGATCATCAATGCTGTGATCTATGTTTTCACTCTCCTGGAGCACAGCAGCATACACACACACACAGACAAATGCAGAGACTTATATCAAAAAGCCTGTATTCTGTTTTTGGATAAAAAAAATCTTGAAAAAATCAAGCACCATAACTAGATCCGACTTTGGGTTGCAATATAAATCCCCAGGAGTTGTAACTCCAGCCACTCAGTCCTGCTGTGCCAAGAGACCTTGAGACGAGACCTTTATCTTTATGCAAAATGAAACCCAGATCTGTCGGCACAATTGGAAAACCCCCTTTTTTTCTCCTCCTCTGTCCTGCTCTGACTGTCTGGTGACCCCAGAATATATTACAGAGTATTTCACACTCATGCATGAAGAGGAGCATTATCCAAAATCTAAATGGGTTGTGTGATTTAGCTTGTCTCACTTGATAAAGGGGCTAAAATCCAATTTGCATATTTTGTCACATGGAGTGGCAGACTTCTCTGAAAATGTTGGCATGACTTCTGGTTGCTCACAGACTTTTTCAGTCTAACGTGGCACAGACAGTCCATATTTAAATCCTGCCTGGAGACAGACTGTACGTTTTAACACACGGTCTTGAGATACGGGATACATTTCAAATTTATGTTTTGTTTTCAGATGCCAAAATTATTTATACTTGGACATAACATGAATTATATGGCGGAAAACACACATAAATGGTGTTATTCTAATCATTTCCCCTTCTACAACACAGCTACAGATACATAAAGAGCAAAGGAATGTTATTTGAATTCATGAATTGTGCATTATTTGTTATTTTAGGTTTGTGAGTCTGTGTCTCACCAGCCCAAGCAAGTGGTCGGCCATGTTCTCCTCTGAGCCTGGCAGGATGTCATTTTTGTCCAGACTGCCTTGGATGTGAAGAGCACGACTGACGCCAGCCACTGCCATAACCAGAGCCAGGAGAGTCACCACCGCAGCTGTGTCCATGGTCTAAAGTAGCAGAAGAGGTCAGATGAATGGTGATGAAAAAGGCAGAGGGGGCGATTTCGGTGGTCCGGTTACACCTGTTGAATTCAAATGCTCAGCTCCTGGAGAATGACCCGTCCAAATCAGGGTTAAGTGTCCTCTCTGTGCTGTGTCCTGGATAACTGTAGTGGTGGTAACCTCCTCGCCGGGTCTTATATACGCCTCGTGGTCACTGGCTGGAGACACCCAGGAGACATGGAGAAAGATGCTACTGTACAAAGGGGAACAGGGGACAGGATGGAGGAAGAGCTATCCACTAATATGAGACTTAACTGGGTCCATTTAGCAGGATCAGGACATTAGTGATGATGCCAGAGTGCATTATTATGTGGGCCCTCAGGGTAGTGCAAGACAAGTCCCAGTTATTAAACAGATAAATCCCTGCAAATGGACTCTGACCCATCAGTCCCCGTAGTCAAAGAAAAACAATATGTAAGAACAGTCATTACCACCAGATCAGGCTGGGCAGCTCTAGTGATTTTAGGCAACAAAGTAACGAACCTAAAAACCTTTTTAAAGTGGAAACAGATATTGTATTGGAATCACGGAAAGAATGACACCTTAACTGCTTATTAGTTTTTTTATTACTTTGCTCCGAGATTATGTTTGCAAACTAGTGAGTACCTCAGGGTTTAGAGTGATATTAGACTGTTACAGAACGTTTCATTCATAAACCAACCAAGTTTGTGTCTTTATGGCACCTCACGTAAATGTTGTGGATCCTTATTTTTTTCATTCCAGGGATCACTTTGCGTAGGTGAATGTAGAGCACAGTACAGATCCATAATAACAGCATGGGGTCGACTGAACGTTTGCTGACACAGTGAAGTGTTTTTTCTCAACACTTGCTGATGAAGAGACTTCCGAAAGAAGCTTCTCCCAAAGGAAAGAAAATGTGTTCATTTGTTTAACGTCAGCTTCTTTCTTCCTGCTAATTTCAAACAAAGGCAATCAGTCTAACCTGTGAGAGTGACGCTAGCTTTGTTAGCTTGTCTCTGACACAGTGTGCGTGTATGTGTGTGTGTGTGTGTGTGTATATATAATAATAATTAGTCACTTCCCCAATACTGGATGAGACATCAGCAGATTTGGCTTGTCAAAGTGCCTAATGGGTGACAATCGGCTTAAACTGCAACACACACACACACACACCTACACACAGGCACTCACACACACACACACACACACCCACACAGCCTAACTGCCCCTGTTTAACTGCCATGGCAACCAGGATGACATCTGAAGGATTCAGGGGGGAATTAGTTTTCATTACTATAATAAGATCATCTGCTTTTGGGTTAGGAAAAATCTAATTCGCTCACTGACATTCGAATAAAAATAAATATAGTTAGACTATGCTGATGTGCTTGAGTCTAAGTCATTTTTAAACCACTTATGGGGCAAACTTGTACGATCTGATGCAATCCAATATAAGAGTCATGACATGAAGTGTTCTTTTATGATTCATGTAATGTCTACTTTCTGTTGTCACAGAGGTGCTAATTGAGTTATATGTTTTAACCTTGAGGGTCCAAGTTGGTGATGTGTTACACTGGACTGCATTACATTGAGAAATGTTTTCAATATTCTGCCAACAATGTGCCCAGCAGCCTCCAAAAATTATATCTCATTTCAGATGAGATATCATTTTTGGAGGCTGCTTTGGCTGCAATTAAACAAATGAGTCATTTGTTTAATTTGTACAGAAACCAAAAGCCAAAAACACTTTTCACACTTTGAATTTTGCACTAGCTCTGGTGTTAATGCTTAGCTAAGCTAAATGCTCTAAATATTCAGCTGAGAAATGTATTCATTTCTATCCAGATGTGGATGTCAGGTACGCCCAGTCTATTTTTTACTGCGTGCTCCTGTTTCGCTGGTTCAGCTGTATGTAGCTGACCTGAAGTGCAGGACTCTAACTGAAGACCACGTACGACCAATTTAATCATCTCCCTGCTGGTAACCAGTTCAAACAGGAAATGAGCTGTAGATTTTAAAGCTCAGGTCGATCTGACCTCAAGCTATAAATGGCTGACCTTTATGAACCAGAGCAGATGCTGAGGTCCTGATGGTTATTATTATATGACAGATACGACCACTATCCCCTTCCTATTCGCTTTATATTGATTCATTTTAGATATGCAGACAAACATTAGATTTACATATTAAGAACTAAAACAAATGCCTTCATTTCTTCTTCTTCTTCTTCTTCTTCTTCTTTGATGCACAATCAGATTTTTTTTTTTTTAAAGCAGCAAATACATCAGTCCTCATGTTGATGAATTCAAGTCACGCTACAAGGTTATGAGCCACATTACCATGTAAACAAGGAATAAAATAATGTAAATTTATTCCATACAAGTGTTGTTGTCATCTTGTAGTTACATACCTAAAATGGCAACATTTACATACCGCATCACAACTATTTTCTCTTGTGAATTACATAAACAAATCTCAAATATTACAGAGGCTGTAAGGGTTATTTCAGTTTCCAGACTTTTGCCTCCATCTGGTGTTCCGTGAGTGAACAGCAGGTTTAACAATGACACGACTGACGTTATCTGATGGGTTTATTTTGTTTCCTTTTATTTTATTTACAATGTTAAACCAGTGCAGCCAAACATAAAATAAATAAAACAGAGTCATGAAAAAAAAAAAAAAATTAGGGGACAGGGGGCGTCAGAACAGCAAAGGGAGCTTCCATGCAGCTAATACAAGATTGTCCAGCAATACCTAGAAAACAAGCTGACTCTTCATGCTTTACAGCCACGTCATCGACCCAAATTAGATCTAAAAAACAAAAGTTTGTCTGGTTCCTTGCCGACATATTCTGCTCTTCTAGAAATCTTCTCTCTCTCTCTCTTTCTTTCTCTCTCTCTTTGTGTTGTTTTCGCGTTAGAGGGATGTTTCGTCCACTGGTGTCCAACAGATGCTTCAGCCTGATCTAATTTGCGAGTTGCCTTCTGTTCTTTACCCACAATCTGCCACGTTCACCATAAGGCACTTTATGCAGTTAGAGACGTCAGTACTGAAATGAATGTACTGTGTTACCCTGTCTGGTACGACTGGAGTACATTTCCAGGAGCAGTGCGAGAAGCAGGTTAATGTAACTAAAACTTTTGAAAACTATTGATACAAATATGTCAAATAAAAAATAAAAACATAAAGGTGGTAGCTTGAATGTCTCATAATTGTATCCAATGAATTCAGTATTCTAGGTTTTATATATATATATGTCCTCATGAGCCTGGACAGCCATTCAAAAATCAATGTTTGGCTCAGATATTGAAATGCTTACACTTGCAAATGGGCATATGACTATGTTTTAAATGTTGCTTTGCTTCTGGGACCAACTTGTTTTATGGCCATGGTTCTCTTACAGGCTCTGTTGTGGTTTCATTGATCTTATTCAAGTTCACAAAAAACTATTGATGTACAGTAACTTTGACTTTATGATTTGACATATTAACAAAAAGATATTGACACAGAAAGTATTTCCTTGAATAAGGATACACAAAAACCATCATGTGAACTCATTGGATGGCCTTTTCAGCCGGCTAAGGGCAATCAGCAAGCCAGACAACACATTCAGTGCTCTGCAACATCTTCCTTTACCTATCTTACTTACTGACAATTTCCCAATGTATACCAGTGCTAACTAAAAGAAAATCCCAAAACATTGTTTATATATATATAAAAAAATGCATTTTTTCCTCGCCCATATCAGTCGTCAGTCTTACAGTAGTTAAGGCAAAAAGTAGTCTTTGTCACGGGCAGTGGCTTCCTCATCGACAATGTCCAGTGTGTCTGTATGCATCTAATATTATACGGTATGTTTGTGCATTCATGCATGTCTTTGAGTTGTGATTTTCTGTCCTCCTTTGTTCTGCCGGTGAAAACTCATGACAGGCAGCGAGGTCCATCGGGGCATCAGTGCACCTTCTGCAGGCTGTACACATTGAGCAACTACACCGGTTCTAATATTGTTGCTGGCCTTCAGCATTTACTGTAAAACGCTGATACAGATGCACGGTATAAATAGACTATCCAAGGCCAGACATCAGCGGGATACAGTATGGGAGAATATAGATCCAGTCACAGTGTAACAGGCCAACAATATGCAAGTACTGACACAGTACACAAGTGCACAAGATGATCTCGGTCTATGTGCACTTCTTTTTTAGTCCGTTAGTTCCAATGCAGAGACAGAATGAGGGCCACACGTGGTGATTTGAATTAATTCAGTCAGTCAGTGCTTCAAGGGTAGTTATGAGGTCCCGTCGCTCCAGTGCGTGGCCCATTCCTTTTTATGGACAACTCCCGACTTCTCAGTCTGGAACTGTGGCCGGTCCTCACGGGGAATCTTCACCGCGTGGTACTGAGGCAATTTGTCTTTGTAGTGGGCCCGTTGGAAGAAGCCACACTGTCAGCACAAGAAAGAGGGAGAGAGAGAAAGGGAAGAAAAACAAAGAATTAACTGATGGTATATATAAGAATACGTTCGCAAACCGCCTGCATTTGTTTGCCCTTATATAAGATCGTCTAATATCCGATATCTTGTTAGTAAGAATGTGATTTATTCCACTAAAGTAATGTCTTCTAGTTCATCTCAGACAAATGAGAAGACAAAGTGATTATCTGATGACCTTGTGCAGTCAGGGTGACTTTAATAAAAAACATTTTTTTAAAAAGGCAAATCCATCCAAAAAGCACATCCACATGCTCTGCATCACTTCACCATCACTTTTAGGTGCCCTTGATTAACACACCAAACGCCACCAAAGTGCTGTTAAGAAAAATTGCACACATTCATATGAACAAAAGCGTCTAATTATATTAACGACAAGTCCATTCTGGCACCTGAAAAAAAGCCCACTTGGTCACGCCAGTGTTAATAGATATAAAGTAGTGCATGACAAGCTCATCATGAGTGGTGCCAGGATGAACAATGCAGAATCAAATTATAACATCAAGAGCAGAGACACAACACACTGCACAGCAGGCATCTGAAAGCTCTGACAGAGAGATGTTTGAATGCTGTTCAATATGCAAAATACAGGAATAAGTTTTGAATTCATTTGTAAAAACAAAAGATGCATTTTTGCTTACTACAGAAAGCACTACAGTGGCAAATGTACAGGTTGAATGGTTAAAGCTACCTTGTAATAATATAAAGTGCAGCTGGATGTATTGATATGATATAAGACCCTCACCTCCGTAGCTTAACAACTGTAACTAAGCTCATCAGGTCTGTCAAACGTTGAATTTATCTACAGATGGTTGAGGTATTTTAACGTGTTTGTGTGCTCCACTGTGAGCTCTTAGCATGCCGGGCTAATGCTAGCTAAGTATTGTTAATACACACCCTACGTACTATTTCCTTACCGCGTGCAAAAGTTCGAAATGCTATATGAGTTTATGCTAACGTTATCAGCTCTGTCCACGCCAATTATAGGCCTATTTGTCAAAGTTTACACTCCAGCAGCCCTGAGCAACACTTAGGTGTCATCCTAAAAGCTTTCTCTCTTAAAATGTTGAAAGTGAAACATACATACAACTACAAATGATAAAACATCTAATCTCTGTTGTTTGCTGCCAAAATATTTAAGCTAAGTAAAGATGTAAAGTTACAGTTAAATCTGTAGCATCTGTGTGAAGACTGGTCTCATTTTCCTTATTATATCTAAATATTTTCTTATCGATCATTGAATTCAGACGAACGAAAGCATTTTTTACCTAACACTGGCTTAACTGTCTAGATAGCTTTGCTAAATCTGCTAACAGGTGCCATTTTAGCCTAAACAATCGATGGTTGCAGACCAGAAATGAAAAACCTTGTTAAGTTTGCCTCTGTTTGAATCAAGCAGCTTACCCATTGTTTTGTGAGTGTTAGGATAGGTAGCTAGCCATTAAATCTTGCCATGCCATGCTACACTACTGTGTGTTTTTGTCTTTTTAAGGTGCCAAAGTGTGCTAATATTTCATCAGTGCTGAACACCACCAGCCACACCACAGTGGGTTGAGAAGAAAAAAAGCAGTTGTCGGTGAGTATTTTTACCGCTTGGAGGGAGAGGAGGAGGGGAGAGCAGGCCAGAGCGAAATATTCTTTATATTATAGTTCTGATGCCTGCTTCTCCACCTCCGAGGGTTGGACCCCCAAATGGGCGCGGTAGTACTCCGTCTCATAGTGTGGGCGCCGCTCACTGCGTTTGAAGAACCCACACTGGGCAACAAGATCACCGGAGGGAAGTGGGAAAACAATGAGAAATGAAATAGAAAGGGGATTTAGGGATAGAGAGTCCCCAGATGGAAGTGAGAGGAGACAAAACAAAAGGGATGACACACAGAGGACAAACACAAATACAGAAGAGGAAAGGAACAGATGAGAGTGAGCCGGAAGGAATAAAATGATTATAGGACAGAGCAGAACAAAGATAGGAATAATTGGACTAACATGGAAAGTGATGAGAAAATGCCAGACAATGGCCAGTGAAGTGGAAGGACCTGTTATGTGCAGCCCATTAAACTGCATTTATCAATATTTGCTGTTACAATGGATCTCAAAGGCACAATAAGTGTTTATGATATTGTATGTGCGTGTTACCTTCCACAGTATGCAGACCAGTAGAGTCAGCAGCAGGATGCCTGCCAGGACGGCTATGAGGATGATCCACCAGGGGATCCAGTACTGGTCAGCGAGCCCAGGCTCAGGATAGATCATCACAGGAACCTGGAAAGGAATGCAGGGATGATCATGTTTGTAGGCCCCTGCCAACCAATCAAGTGTCCATCTAGGCTCATATAATATATGTAGTGAAGACTCTGAATGCTTTTAGATGAAGATATTAAGTGTATTTTTTGGCTTCGCCATGTATGATTCCAATGATTTCCTATGAGGAACACACTCTCCATGCTGTCGGAGGACTGATATCAAACACCTGAAGCTCAGTATCAGCAAAACCGCTGAGTTTGTGATGGACTACAATGCTTCAAACATGGATGTTGCTCTATGCAGTGCGACAATGAAAGAAAATACAATTAAAATGAAAAAAGAATGGGTGCTTGGAGTTGAGATTAAAAGTGAAAAGTGGGGCGATATGTGGCTTAACCTGTCAGCGTATCTTACCACTAATAAGGGCAAGGAACTACTACAATAAATGAGAGACCACAGATCACCCGAGTGGAGCAGAATAAAATGAACCCGGGGCTATCAAAGTATTGCAATAAGTGTAAGATTGCATCTTAAAATTCTGCTTTTCTGTGCTGGGGATGCATTTTAATAATGTGGGCATCAGAGAAACCCGTAGCATTGTACAGTGGATAAATAGTGTGTTGGAGCCCCTTGAAGCCCAAAGCTTTGATCTGAGAGAAGAATTTTACTGTTTCGTAAGTTTAGGGTCCATTTACAACCTGTATGTTGCTGCAAAGGAGGTACAAACTCTAAAACATGGATATTTCACATACATCCTCACCTTGGCAACTCAGAAGATCTATATAGTGACCACGGTTTCAATGTGTGCACCAAAGATTAGTCACCAGTTCAGTATCCGGTCAAATGTGAACTCTGGTCACATTCTCCCGTTCTGTTCCTGAGTTATGGCGTTGAATAATGGTCTTTGAGCTTTTAGAGATAAATGTCATAATTTCATAGACATTTGTGTCATTATTATCTTGAGTTGTGACTAAAAACGCATTTTGAGAAGTCACTCAAGTCCAAGTTGATGTTTGAATTTGAAGAAGAAAGTGTCCTTGAGATCACCAGAATGGGATGAATGGATGAATGGATGGATGGATGGATGGATGGATGGATGGATGGATGGATGGATGGATGGATGGATGGATGGATGCATGGATATTACTGCTAGAGGTCACAACCTTGTAATGAATTAATCAGTGAGATTGGCCACAGTCACACGACTGTCACGATAATAGGTGCATTTAAAGAGTTTAGAAATTACCAATTTACGATATATATTATGTCTAATAATATGGATTACATCATATCAGAAGACATTTGAGTGACCAACAGTGAATAAAATGTTATTACAAAGTTTTCGAGGATGCATGTTGGTTACCTGTGCAGCAGCATCCTTGAGGACAAGGTGTTTGATGGTGGACTTCACAGTGATGTTGGCTCTGACCAGCAGCTCCAGAGCACTGGCTGTCTGAAACTCCTGCGAGACAGAGAGAGGAACAATAATCAAACCATGCTATTATATATCCAAGTGTTAATGTATATATAAACACTGAAATAATATCTTAATATCTTAAATCTTAATATGAATATTTCAGTCAATATCATGTGATCATAGTCTTTAGGATGAACCCATCACCTCATATAAAACCTTCTAATTGTTCATCTGGTATTATTTCATCATTATCATTTAAGAAGAGGAGTGATGAAATCATCAGATCATCTAACATTTTAGTTGATGTTCAAAGACAATGTGAGATGCAGTCGTAGGCGACTCAGTGCTCATAGCTGACAGCTGTATTCACAGTTTGCTGACTGCCTTAATATCAAACCTTCATTCTGTAAATGTACTTGCTGCAGTTATCACTCATTCACTTGCATTAAATCAATGTGAGTGCCAGCAGTGGCTGTAACAGTTAAAGTGAAGCTTTGATGAAGAGTAATGTGCAGTAAGGTGTTATGCTAATGTAGACAGGATTTATTTACCTCTATGAAACTGCTGTTCCACAGCCTGGCGTGGATCCTGAGGACAGCCTGACCAGAGAAGCTGTGGAGGGGACACTGAAACAGGACACAGCGCGCTGACCCCAGGAGACAATCCTGGAGGAGGAAATAGCAGTTAAGCACTCTGGGGAATGTTCGCTCTCTCTCTCTCTCACATTTATGCGTTTTAATCTGCTTCTGTCTCCTCTTTCCTCCTCTCTTCTTTTCCGTCTTACCAGTTTGAGTGACTTGCGTCGCTCCGAAGCTGCCACAGCTGGGGTCGTCCGTCCCACGCTGCCTTTTGTCATCACTTGACCTTCGTCCTCTGGGTGTGAGCGGCGCGTTCGCCCAGCCTGGTGGAAGTAGGACATTCATACAGGCAGAGACAGATCATTCTCTGAAAATAGTTTGACCTCTGCTTACCAAAAACAAAAAAAAAACACGACGTTGTAAACAGTGTAAAAATATAGCAGGAGGATGATGCTGATGTTGTGTAATTGCAATTATAAATTTATTTTTCACACGTCATGCACCAAAAGTGCCAAGCCTGCATGGACGTACAGGACACTACACAAACAAAGGCGATAAAGTTGTGATAATCAGTTTTTGATTAAAAAATGAAATCTACATTATAAAAAAAACATTATCCATTTTTTCTAATCACAAGAAAAAACTGTTTTTGTCATCTAACAGATGTATTCCGGCATGAATACTGTGAATAAAAGAATATAGGTCTAAAGAAGTGATTTTATATGAGATTTCATTTAAAATATGGCCACAATATGATTCATTAATTGCTGATTGCACCTTAAGATCAGATCACACAGTTTACAAACCTTCCAGGCCAAAAAAATGTGTACATAAATAAAATAGTAGTAGTCTTTATTCATGGTAATATGTACAGATTTGCCACTTACCACCTGTGGAAGTTCTGCAGGTGAGGTGCTGTGTAGCTTCAGTGGATTGAAGGCCTCTGATGGGGTGCACTGTGTGTTTGGATGGCCCTCAAACTTCAAGCTGGCAGGATACAGGAGCCATTTCTCATTGGTCAGTTCGTAAGGCCACATGATGTTGAGGAAGGCCGAGCCGAGCGTCTGCAGAGCTTGCCCAGGGTTAGCGACCTGACGGAGGAACCATTGTGATGAGATGTGATGACAGTGGAAATATTTCATACCTTTATAGTACACCTGCATACACGCACACACACACACACACACACATCTCCTCACCACAAACTCAAAGTCCACAGGGCTGCCAATGTCCTCCAGACTGGTCATGGCACTCTCTCCCTTCACTGTCCCGCTGAAGAACAGCTGGTGAGGACGAGCAAGGCTGCAGTAAAAATCACATCAGTGGGTCAGACAGCTGCATACACACTCACAAAGCTTCATATAGATATCTGTTTACTGCGTACAGTAGCTGCTTAAGCCCACAAGGAAGACTGAGATTATTGCATGACCCTCATAACTGCTATATAACTCTGAGGGGCCAGTCAACACCTGCACATTGTTCAGCCTCACATATTATTTTAAAATTCTTGACCTCAAAACTCGTCTGTCAGGCCTAATTTTTACGTGTGACATGATACGATATTAAGAGCAAACATCATAAAACAAGAAACACGCCGATACAAAACATGTGTGATACTGTCAGACATGATTTTAATAAGCTTCGAGCTAACAAGGGACAACAAGGGAAATGTATGTTTAACTCACCCACTGACAGACAGAGGGAGCTCTATCACAACTTTAGCAAAAGCTGTGACTGGTGCCAGGTCAGACTGCTCACTGATACTGAGGACAAAACCACGAACAAACACTGCGATTAATCAAGGGATTATTTGGTCTGAACAAGTCAAATATCTGCAATCAATTAATCCAATCCTTGAGACGCCATCTGGAAAGAGACGTAGAGGGCTTACGTTGTCAGTGAGAGATCTGCCGTCAGCTCTGTGGTCTCGATTGTGATGTTAGATGTGCTCAAGTTGATGGAGAACTTCAGCTGGAGAAGCAACGCATATGTGGATATATCAGACAAATAAGTGAAGTGAAAAGGCCACATATTTACATCATTACTCTGATGAAGGCATGGTTAGTGGGTGGCAAATTGTGATCTGGAAGAAATATCAAAATGCATGATACTGTATCATCAATATATGTCAATCTGAGCTCACACTGTTGTGTTTCCTTACCTTAGCATCTCGTTTCATAGGGTTTCCCAGGTCGCATTCAATCTGGGAGCCATTCTGGTTCGCTTGGCATCTCATCTACAGTCAGTCAGAATTTCAAACAAATACAATCAGCAAAAACAGAAATCATACATGTACGTGGTATCGCTTCTAAAAAAAAAAGAAGATTTTTCTACCTGCGGTGGGATCCTGGAGCCGGCATACGACAGAGTGTTTGGAAGAGAGATAAGCAGCTGAGCAGCGTGAGCGTCATCTCCGTCCTCATCAGGTCGGAGGGGGTCAGAGGGCATGTTGGTGACAGTGATCTCCAGCACCACTAAACGCTGGTCTGACAGGGAGAACACCTGCACGTCTTCCTCATCTCTGCGTGAAGGGAAAGAGGACGAAAAACACACAGCTGTCATGAAAATGCTCAAATACTCAGCAAGGGACATATCGTTGTAATCGTCTGATTTTTGAAGACACAGTTTACACATTATTACCACTGCATACGAATCATCGTTTGTGTTAGTTACAAGTGACAATTTACATTATGAAGGTGACCAGCTCACACAGATTGGAGTTTTAAGATACTAACTTTGGCAGAGGGGTGAAGAGGTCAGAGGTCAGGGGTCGTGTTCCAAACTGGTAGCTCAGCTTCAGGTTGCTCTGGCAGATTTTGTCAAGTCCGCATCCTTCTCGCAGGAAGTTCACCTACAGAGGGTAAAATGAGACGTTAAGGATTTTATTAAATCTCAAAGCACGTTCTAGGTTTAGGTTTTTTAATACAAGATTCAGTCTTATAGCAGCAATGGTTAGCAATGTGCTGCAGCCTCTCATTATTTACTGGTTTTCTTCATCCTCTGTTACATTACGTTGACATTTCTTTGGATTTTGGACAGTTGGCGACATAAAACAATATCTGTGTAAGTGTCACTTGGGGCTCTGGGAAATTGTAGCAGGCACTTTACTAGACCTGTTTACATTTTGTAATGGAATAAAAATAACCATTAAATGATACTGAGATTTTTTGTTGTAGCCTTAATTGTATCACACTTTTCTAGAGAATTATGCTTAAAATGCCTATCACACTGCAGCTTTTAGGGGTTCAATGTGTAGAAATGACATGGGATGAAAAACCTTGGATGTGTGTGATAGGGTAAGAAATCCACAAAGGCTGCAGGAAAAGATGCTTAATTCAAAAATGTAAAGGGTCTTCACTGCAGCTTCATTTTCAAGCTTGAATGTGTCTCACAAAGCTTGACTTGTTTATACTGTAATCTGCAGGCCAGTATAGCTCATTACAATTAATCCTGACCATAAAAGGCTTGTGCTTCCTTCTTGTTACAGACCTCAGAGTGCAATGTATTAGAGGGGGAAACACTCAGTACAGGCTCCAACTTCTCCAGGCTCTTGGCACCCGAGTGTCTGCGCGGTGGAACAGGCTTGATAGTGTGAGTTATCGCCAACGAGATGGGACGGAGTTTGTCTCGGATGCTCTCCTGCACGGACAGAGGTTATAAAAAAGATTAATGGACAACAAAAGAGACAACGGAGTTTGTTTGTGCTGCCAAAGGATTTCGGATTTATGGAACGTTTTCACCTATAAAATGAAAAGCCAAAACCCGAGCAAAAAACATTGATTTGACCAACACGAACAAGTCATTGGAAGTCACTAACATGGAGCTGGAAAACAGCAGTTGTGCACACAGGGTGACGCTGTCGATGCAGCTGCACTTCTTCAGTCTGAGTGTACTCTGGCTCCAGGGAGCTGCGACCAAGGAAGTTGACGCGGTGCGGGAGGCCCAACTTCCTGCGTTCTGTGTCAGCTTCAAAGTGCACAACCAGGGCTTGAAGGGAGCGATGCGTGGAGAGAGACAGAGGGATCGAAAAAGCAGAAATGTCAGGACACACACACAGAGCACTTAAAGGTCCCACCAGGGGCAGAACATACATGAAACACCCATCTATGGGAATACAGTATTTCACAGCTGTGATTTAATCAAAATAAAGTCTACAGTTACCCTGCAGATAAGGTTACTTTCTACTGTAAATAGAAATGACTCCTGTCACAAAGGGGGTGAGCTAAAGTCCCACATGAGAGGAGAACAAAAATGGTCGTGACTTACTAATGTGTGGTGAGTAGTTTTCTGGGTGGGCTACGAAGACGAAGCAGGCCTTGACCTCCACGCTAAAAACAGCAGACGGTGGATAGTTTTTACACCGGTAAAAGAAAACCAGTAGCAGTTTTTTTTTTTTTTTTTTAATCAGAGTTTAGTTAAATTATCCCGAATGTTAGATTATCATTTCTTACCAGACTCCATCTCTGCCTTTGCAGTTGTGTTGCGCCAGATCAATGGAGTTAGGATTGATCGATATTTCTCTGATCACATGGATGACTGGACGAGACCTTGGGGACACACATGAAGACAAAGAGATGTGTAGGCAGAACAAATCATGACTAAATCATCGTAAAAATCTATAATAAACATGATAAGACTCTTTTATTTTTATTTAATGTGCATCTTTAACGTCTACTTAGAAAATCGGGCCATTACGCACGTCATTTGGGTTTTTAATTAAATCTTTTCTTACCTGAAGAGAACCACTGAATCATTCAGAGAGCCCACTGCAATATCTGGATACTGGTTATTATCAATATCCAGACCGCCTGAGATGGAGTATCCGAAACGCCTCACATCAAAGTCACGACCATCAAGAACCTGATGGGATGAGAAACACTCATCAGTCGTCATTCATTCAGACAGCTGATCCTGTGTTCTCATCTTTTCTTTCTTCACTTCACTCATTCATAAACGGTTTTGTAGGACACATGGGATTCACCTGAGCAGGTTTAGTTTCAATTCCAGAATCTGAGCCTCTGTAGATGAAAACTTTGCCATCGCCATCGAACGGTGCCCCCACAGCAATATCTTGAATAGATGATTGAAAACTGTTTTATTATAAGAAATAGTCTTGGTTGAAAGTGAAAGTAAAATTTGATGGATCTTAGCTGGACTGAAACCACTTAAATCACCCATGGATGTAACCCACAACAATGGCAGTTAGATCTGAAAATCTTGACTTAGATTCAATAATGATTATATGTGGGGAAAAAAAAACATTGTCCTCACCTCCGTACCCGTCCTGGTCCAGGTCTCCTACACTGGTGACTGTCATTCCAAACATGGAGTCATACGTCCCGTTGAGACGGATAGGCCGAGCCTGATCGGCCCAGCGACCGAAGGGGTTTAGGTACACATATACAGCTCCACCAATCTCTGCCTTACGGTCAAAGAAATTTGGGGCTCCAATAATCAGATCTGTCCAGCTGGTGACAGAGAATTAGAAATTCACAACTTTTTTTAATCTAAATGATCTGATATGAGCTATAACTGGTCACCATCAGGCATTTCATAAAGATCATCCAGACTCACTCAAGCATTTCCTCACCCATCATTGTTCAGATCCGTTGTAGCCACCGAGTACCCAAATGAAGACGCCAGCTCCTCCCCCCAGAAAATGTGTTGTGGTACCAGCCGGTACACGTTGTCTTTCTTCAACAGCACCACCGCCCCTGTGTGATTGGCCCGAGGTGCACCCGCCACAAAGGTCAGCTCCCTGAGGCTCATTATGCCCATCGCAGAGTCCACAGAAAATCCTGGAAGAACAAGAAGAAGGCACGACGGAGGGGAAGACGGGGGCAGGAGGAAGAAAGGGTCAGGGGTTAGTATTGACCGTGGGGCTCAGAGGCTCATCTCCTCTCAGTGTAGTATGTTCTGCTCATCTTCTTACTAATGAAATGTGTGCCTTAAGTGACTATTGATTATACGTCAAGCTCATGATGGGTGTAAATGTCCTGTGTGCTGCGTTTGCTAGTGGAAGGCTGTCAGAGGCTGCTGAATCCACTAAGGCAGGTCAGCTGGGCATTAACGGAGGGAGATGTATGAGGCTTCACCTAATGCCTCGTGAGATTCATGATGCTGCTGCTCTGTATCAGTTGCCTCGAGTGAAGGCGGTATGTAAACATAGTGGGTGGATGTTAATCAGATTTATGACCTGAAGCAACTCCTCTTTTGTGTGAGTGTGCGTTGTGTACGTCCGCATATGTGTGGAGGAATGTGAGGATGCATATAAATCAGGTGGAGCAAAGAGGGAACAAATGGAAGATGGAGATGTGTGTGTGTGTGTGCATATGTTTGCTTCACAACAAGATTAAGTTGAAATTCTTTTATCAAGCTGTGAAAATTAGCACACGATATCAAACTTTTCTAGTAGATCGAAGCAACATTGCATGCATTTGCTTCATTAGTTTAAAAACATGCAGAGGGTGTTAAGAGGGAGGGTAATCGATCAGGACATGGGGCAGGGCTGAGGCGAGGGGAGGGGGCGTTTGTTAGACTTGAGCAAACATGCGGAGGGATACAACAACAGAGACAAACAGTGGGCAGCTCCAGGGTGGCAGGTGTGGAATGCAACAGTCTGCATCGCAGGTCCTGTAAAAACCAACAGACAGAGACAAAGGTGCCACTTTTTCCACACGGGGTGGCTTTTAACACGCAGGCTGCTACAAGGTCGTCTCTATAAAGCTAAACAGGCAATGCAAGCTTAAAGCAGAAAAAGGTTTTAAAGAAGGCGTTGAAAGGTAGTTGCAACGAACCCCAGCGCAAGTTATTATGATCGCCAGTTGCTTCGTATATTGTATTGTCAGCTCATCATCATGACTACATATCTGTACATGTCAAAAATACACAAGAAAATAAGAAATTCTTGATTTAATTGAATAGTTTTTACAGTTTGTGGAGAATAATTTTGTTATACATTGCCACAGACTATTTTACCCCCATAACATTAAAACTATGACGACATTTGCTTTTTATATTTAGCAAATGGCACCATATTTAATTTGAATTTTGAACATTCCTGAGCTGGCAATATAAACCTAGGTCTACTCTCTCTACAGGCCACAGTGCAACCACACTGCCTCGCTCCCGCTATCATCTCAGGTGTTTGCACTATAACTTCCATATTACAGTGATACTGCACTATTGTATATGTGTATATAGTTCTACATCTGTTGGTATGTATATGTACTGTTTCTATTGTTAACAGCGTCTCTATGTTCATTGTAAATGTAACGCAGTTTCTTGTAGTTAAGTGCTACTTTTTATATTCTGCTTTCTTTTGCTATTTTATTGCCTATTTTGTTGTTTTATTCTATGCTATTTAAAATATTCGGGGCCACAGCTGCACTCATTGTGCAATCTTGCATTGTATCATGACACTAAGACTATATTTTAGTATATTTTTCTTTTCAAATGAAAATAATTTTCAATTACTTTTGTTTTACTATTATTTATGTTGTTTTTTTGTCCCTGTTTAATGTTTGAAAACTGATGTAAGATAAAGCCATGACTGAAGATACAACAATTTATAGGAGGAGACAGTATATTCTCTTCTGTTTTTTTTAGCTTTTTAGCTCCACTTGGATTTGGCATCAAGCCACCAGAAAAACTGGCTCGGACAAAACAGTTCATTCAGCCTGACACTGCAATAAAAAGCATCAGTCTGTTCTCTTTGACAGGACTTGATTTGGCCTTGGTGGAGGTAAAAAGGACGTATGCTTTTATTCAGCAAAGCACTGCTCCTTAGTGATTAATGCTTGTCAGCATAATATAGGAACAACTAAGAAAACAATATGAACAACTAGATCCCTGTGACATCACAAATCCTTCAGATAAAATAACAATTCAGATAAAATAATCAGAAATAGCTACAACACTGTCTCTGTTATTTTAGTAAGCATGCATAGGTGTGGCATATCATCTGGTTAGGATCAATGGAAGCATGTGAGTAATAAATGAAGGCTAAAAGGTCATGTGGGAATTAGTGTTGTCAAGGAGACGGCTCAATATGGAGAGCGGGAGGGTAAGTAGGCTTGGAGGTATGTGAATGAAGAGATTTATGTCAGATCCGCACACTGAGTGAAAAGTAATAACTGGAACCCAGAATAACAATGAATAGACCCTGTTAAGACGACGAAGGGTCACAACACCCAGAGAATAAATACCAAGAGATTCATAGCAATATAACAATCATAATGCTTTCTTTAAAAAGCTAATTTCCACCCACCGCTTTGGTCCAGATCTAAATATCTCAACAACTGTTTAATAGACTGCCATGAAGACAATCATGGTCCCCAGAGGATGAACCCTATTAACTTTTCTTCTAGCCTCAGCAAGAGACAATTTTTGCAGACATTCATGGTTTCGAGATGATGTATCCTCCTGTTTTTAGTGATCCTCTGACCTTTCCTCTAGTGCCAAGTTTACATTTATGCTTTTGAGAACAAATGTGTCAATCAGTCTTAGAAATTTTGTACAGACATTCATGTTCCCATCAGGATGAATTGTGATCATTTTTGTCAACCCTCAGCTTTAGCGCCATCAACAGGTTAATATTTAATGTGCCAGATATTTCACAGTAGCTTATAACAAAATACCTGTAAAACTAATAACTTCCCCATCAGCGTCAGCTGCAGCTTGTGTTTAGTGCTAATAAACAAACGTTAGCATGCTAAGATACTAAACTAAGATGGTTAACGCTTAACGATTAAACATTATACCTGCTAAACATCAGCATGTTAGCATCGTCATTGTGAGCACTGATGTTAGCACTTAGCTCGTAGCACCACAGTGCCTGACAGAGCTGCTAGCGTGGCTGTAGACTCACATTTGTTAGTTAAACCTTTTTCAAACTATTTAGTAAAACTATGGCGACTGAAGAGAAAACCACCACCTGAAAAGCTTCATACCGACACACACATGCAGACTGATTCAACACACTACAGACGACAGAGGTCTATACAGACAGAACAGACAAACACCCTGCTGCTACTGAAAGAGACAACCATCTCCTTACCATTGTCAAATCAGCTCGTAGGGGAAAGTGAAAAATGGTGAAGCTAAAAAAATTAAATTAAATTAAATTAAATTAAATTAAATTAAATTAAATTAAATATTTACAGAAGGTTTTCAGTTTTGGATGGCTGTCTCTTTATAACAGTAAAGGTGATACAGTCCCATGTAGTACATAGATTACACACTAAAAATCTATATACGTAGACACAAGGTGGGATTAAGACAAAGACGGAGAAGACGGGACTACTTCCACTACAAGCCCAAGTCCGGTCCAAACAAAAAACAACCTCACGCCTACAAACCTAAGTAGCTATTAAGAGCTACATCCTCAAACGGTGTGGGCCGGCTGGAGGGCTCCAGAGTTTTGTACAGCAGTGCATCTTCAATGGGGCTAGCCATGAACAAGAGCCCTATGGCCCAAAACAGGAAGAGAAAGACAGAAAGAGAAAGACAGAAGGAGGAGTGTGGGAGGGGAGTGATGGGGTGGTGAAATGGTGAGGGGGGGGAAAAAGAGTGAAAATAGAGGGGAAAGGGGAGAGGAAGGTGCAGGTGAGACAGGCTGTGTGATTGATTTTTTTCTCTTTGTGGTGCCGCAGTGGGTTTTTTCCTGTAAATCCACTGGGTACCTGGAGGAGAGACGACATTTCGGGCTCAGACTGTACCCTGACTGGCTGTTACACACCACCCTGTTGAACGTTTTGACATGTTTCCCTGTAGGGCGGAGGATGGAATGAGGACAGCGTCATTGTTGTTGGGCTACATCCCTTGTTCGTCCAAGGAAGGGAGAGGCACCAAACTTGAGCAAATACTGGCATCATAAGAATTTATGTCAGACCACAATAAGCTCTCATATTTTTCACCACCCTCCACCCACATGGGAACATTCACATGGGAAAATGTTTTTAGGTGGAGTCATATTTAGGGCGTTGAGTCACACATAGATAGACTCATCCAGAAATAATCCACAGGGAATGACCAGTAAGGGACGGTTTGCTACTGCTACTGTTACTAGCTCCCGTGGTTGCAGCAGCCATGATGGGGTACAGTCTGAGCTCTGGTGTCGCGCCCCCCTCGGCCCTCTCTTTCTCTCCTGTGCGCAGGCAGCAGTGAGCAGGGAGGGCGAATCCTACCCAGGTAACTGTGGTAGGGCACAGGGATGAGCTGGGCATTAAGTTGTTTCTGATCTGCCACCTCGTAGGGTCCGTCGTCATAGAAACCGAGATCAAGCAGAGTCTGGTTTAGGAGCTGGACGCGCATCTCACCTGGAATGGAAATAGGTGAGGTCCACAGCGACGAGAGAACAAGGACACACGTTCACACAGCAGACAAACACTCACACACAGGAACATGGCATGTATGTACTGTATATATAGAACTCTTCTAGCCATTACTACATACAAAAATATATACTAAATATAACAGCTCCTTCATTTATTTTGAGCATGTTTCTGCCTGTCAAAAGGAAGTTTTTCCTTGCCACCTTCACCAAATACTTGCTCATTGGGTGAACTGCTGGCCCTCATGAGATAACTCTTGTTATGGTTTGGTGCTATATAGATAAAAATCAATTGAACGCACTAAAAACCTGCGTAGAATTTGTTGTCTGAGACAAGCTGACACACGCACACACAAAATCACACTTTCTATCCATCTACATACATGGACACCGTGGAAACAGTCTTACAGCCTTTACAAAATAACATTTAGAAAATCAGAAACATCTGACGTCTACCAGACAAAATATTAGTTTTCAATGTTTGAGAAATTAAATTGTATAAATTAGGACTAATATGCAGTGCACTGATCTCATGTGAAAGATGAACAACGGAAAATAAATCAATAGACCGCATCAGATAAATCTCAGTGCTTGCTTTGATTAAATGGACGCCACTGCTCTGTCCAATCACTAGATTGGCCTATAAATCAATTCATTTTTTTAATCCCTAACTGTAGCATCCAGTTAATTGTATTGCTTTAATTAAACATGGATTAGTTCTCTTCTCCAGCTCACGTTAGTTGTGGCAATAACATTTCTTCATATCCACTGTGATTTGTCACAGTACTCATCCATGAATGGCATCCTTAAATTCAAGAAAAGTAAACATTTTGAACATTATAATCATGCAGCACACCACAACAACACCACAGTGGTGAATAAAATCTCTCCAGATGAAGTGTTGTTTTGTTATCCAGCCTTCTGCAGCTCAGTTTGACACCTTACCTTTCCAGTTGTACGTTCCCGGAGCCCCAAACAGAATGAAGTTATTGTCTGGGGTAAAACTGACGGACAGGCCCTGCTGACAGAAGCCAAACTGCTCGTGCCCCTGCGGCCGACCCTCGCAGAACTTCCATTCTCCTCCGTCCAGATCATCTTGCTCCGTCAGATCCTCGCTCAGGACGTAGCAGCGTCCAATGGGGTCACGTGTCTCTGAGGGCTGACTTACACGTTGCCTGAGCTCATACAGGTGAGCACAGGTCTGGTGAGGGACAGGAAGTAGTATTAGAGTATTCATTTGTATGCTGGCCGCTAACATGCATCCAGTGTTCACAAGTCATCCAGGCAGAAGAAGAACAACATTTTTACTCTCCGGCTTCCTGTACTGATGCATTTACAAGATGTGTCCCTTACTTACCACCACCTTCCCTCCGATCCCCTGACTCTTCACAGTAACTCCCAGCCACTGGTTGTCTTTGTTCTCTCTGTTCCAACTCACTGAGGTAAAACACAGAAGGAAATGGTTATCATAGCAGTTTCCATATTGTAAACCAATTAGGATCTGAGCCACAGTAACAGCACTTTACCTTGTTATTCACAGAGTTACTCAACTTCAAATTCTAGTTAACTTTTCTCTGGTGCAAGCAAAAGTAATTCTGAGTTACTTATTCTTATGGTGGAAGACAAGCTCAACAACAATCACTGCTGCAATAAAATGATGATAGAAACCGGTCATTAGAAAATGCCCATCGCCATTTTTGTAGCATACGTTGACAAGTTGTGTAATTGGTTGTAATTGTAATTTGTCAGCAAATATTTACATATCATACATATTGATTTTTCGGTATTTAATTACATAACATACATTAGATAATAACATTACTCAAATGTAAATTATCAAAACAGTTACTGATTCAGTTAGCAGCAAAATGATGCTGCTAATCAATTAATTAATCAACAAATTAACTATGTTTCAGCTCCACTACAGCACACTCACCATCTCCATCAATATCCACCCTCTCACAGTCATATTCCTCTGGCGTGATTGGACACCTGAACAAGGCTCCTGGCCGACTGCCCCTCAACAGGCCCTGTCCTGCCGCCTGCGGCGCCCCCACAAGGATCCTGAAGGAACATCGGTGATGGTATTAAAGACTGATCACAGGGTATGTGTCTGTCATAGGCATGTGACAGAAACTTTACATTTCATTCTTGTAAAATGCTCATCGTACACCACCTGCTATCGTTTCACTTGTGAATGGTGGCAAATTTTCAAATAGCCTCAGCTGACCTGAGCCGCCATTCATGTAAATTAGATTAAACACCTGCAAGCTGTTGTGTTTCCTTGACTTCAGACTGATTGAAAACAGCTCTGCAGAGCCACCTATCTTGTGTAGCTATCACCAATGATCTCTCACTATCAAGGCGAGGAAAAGTTTTATTCTCAGTGAGGTGGTTGCTGATATTTTAGGGCCAGTGTCACTGCCCTCTGCCTTATTAGGAGCGGCCGATTCAGGCTAGGATGCTATTTAAAAACCGAACGTTGAGCCACATTCCACACAACACCGTCAGGCATGGCACACGCATGGAAGCGAGACATGGGGAAACAGGGCCAGAGGAGAAAGATCGGAGAATAAAGAGCTGATTGTGAGATGGAAAGAAGACGAAAGTGAGGGGGATCAACATTAAACTGGGTGCCACAACAACAGCAGTGACAATGTTGCTGCTGCTTACATGTAATTATAATAATAAAGATGTTGGCAAAGTAAATGCTTGGCTCAAATGACTAACAACTAGCTGCGTGTGTGAAATGTTCCCATCGCCTACCCCCACCTCATATCTACCTTGTTATGTACACACTTAAATTAGAGCTATCTCTGTGGAAGTATTTTCACTATAAATACGGCGTAGCAAGCTGATAGCACCGCATGAGCCAGACAAACAGACAGAGGAGTAGACGTCTGAGTGGTCACAGGCACTCATCAACCAGCCAAAACAAGACAGTTGAGTGCACGACAATTCATCATACATTTTTTTTTTTTTTGAGATTGTTGTTTCATACAGTACATCGTGTACATTTTATAACATTGTCCCCTCCCTTTGTTCTTGTCCTTTGTTCAAATATGCTTCCTTTCCTATCTTCATATTTTCACATATTGTCACAGCAGCCCGTATGCACAAGGTGGATAAGAAATCATAAAGAATAAATATATAGAAGGTCATTATGTCATGCTGGTGTCTGACAGCTGTTGGAATGAAGGACCTGTGATATTGCTCCTTCTCACATGGTGGGAGTAGCAGTCAGCTTGTTAAGTTAGCTAACAGATATAAATACAAAGCTACAGTTGTACATATCCATGGCTAACAAACTAATGTTAGCATGCACATGCTACCTGTGTGTGTGTTAACATGCAATATCATTGTATGCATGTTACTACTGCAGCATCATGATTAGCGTAACAAACTAATGTGCGCATGTGATCATGCTAACTGTATAACATTAGAGTGTGCTAACAAAGCCACATTTGGACGTTACTTTGGGATTTATTCGCACAGTGTTCCCTGCACAAATCACTTTTTGGCAAGGATAAAAGATTACCTCTAATGCAACAGGTCACGTCTTCAAATAATCAAATACTACTGTCTACAGTTGTTTTCTTAGGGCAAAATTTGTATGCATTTCGAAAGACATAGCCGCACTGCTCTCTTTTTCTCCACTGTGCCATATTATGATGTGCTGGAGGGATCCCTCCTCTGTGGCTCTTCCTGAGGTTTCTTCCACATTTTTTCCCTGTTAAAAGGGTTTTTTTGTGGGCAAGTTTTTCCTCACTCGAACCGAGGGTCGAAGGACAGAGGGTGTCACTCCCTGTACAGACTGTAAAGCCCTCTGAGGCAAAATGTGTTTTGTGACTTTGGGCTATACAAATAAAATTTGATTTGATTTGATTTGATTTGGACCTGGCCAACAGGACGCACCTATAAACTCTGTGGCACTTGTGTCAGGGAAAACATGTGGAGATATCCCCTTGTCCGCTGTGGCTTGGATTGTGCCTCATTTGTAATGTTGTTTTTGATAAAAGCATCTGCCAAAAAGTAAGTAAAACATAAGGTAGGAATCGATAGAATTGTTATGTTAGCAAATCAAAGGGAAACATATGGAGTGAGAGCAGAGGTCATTAACATTTAGCATCCTAAGTAGCCTACTTTGTACCAGCACAGCACTAATCTTACCACTAGTGGTATCTTAAAAAGGTCAGAGGCATGTTTTCTGAAGGGTAAAAATGTATCATTAAGCTGAGAGTCCCAGAGAGATAAAAATGAAGAAAAGGCAGACAGCTGCACAGCACATCACTTATTTTAAATCATGACAACAGCTGCTACCGTGACTCGACATCTTTTCTACCTCAGAAAAAAGCCTCTCTTTCATCTTAGCCATCATAACACACACAGACACAGAAACTACCACTCATATCTCCCAGACTGCATGACATCTCTGCTCTCTATTTTCTATTTTAGCTTCTGTTGAGGCGCAGCCATGCATGCCTCAGGAATCATCTTAATGAGTGAGAAGACAGCCACCCAAAGTAAAGACATCCCATGTGAAATGAAAAACTGCTGCACTTCACTGGTGGTCCATGTGAGAACCCCCGACCAAACAGTGTTAAGCTAATGCAAACACATGTTAAGCAAAAGGTGTGTCATTAAGAGGGAGAGCATATCACTAAAAAAAACAACAAAAAAAACACTTGATAAGATCTGATCCTTCTTATAGCTCCACATACCAGAGCGCTCTGGTTTATGTTTAGGAGTTAGGGTGATACCCACCCACCCCCTTTCCACACGTAGAGATATACAGGCAGGTGTCAGGCCATAAGGTGGGAGGTCTGTTAAGCTGTCATACCGCCAGTATTTGGAGGAAAGAGTTGGCTGACTCTCCCAATCTGTCCATGTGCCTAAACATAATATTCAGCCAACTTTAACAGTCAAGTCAATTATTCTTCAATGATAACACCTGATGTAGATCCAGCACTAAAACAAAAGGATTCGGGGCCTTAGACATTTTCCAAGAAAAGTCTCATAAAATTATTAACATGTGACAGGATAGACATAACTTAGAAATGTAATACAAGAGACAGACACATCAATCGTGCAATCAGGACTTAAAGATTAAATTCATCTGGGATGAGCGAGAGGATACCAGTTGAGAGAGTGTGAGGGAAGTTGGGCATTATATATATTTCTTAATTCATTTAGCATGAATTACTAATAATACATGAAACTGTAGTTTTATTATGGTAAACTATTCCTCTAACGTCCACTTGAGGCTGGCTACAGGACAAGTCATAAGACCCCATATTAAAACGTCCAACTTCACCGCCAAACTGGACTGTTTAGGTCTTTTTAGCTGATTTTCCCATTCATGACAACTGTACCGAGTCAGATTCAAATCATATTGAGGTTTAAGATTATGCATAACAGCTTTGATTGCAGGTTACAGGTGGATCGTTTGAGCACCCATGTGTCATTCGGCCTGCTTCAGGTCCGCTGATTGCTGATTTTTAGATCAGCCAGGAGGCTAAAGAGGCAGGACTGCCAACATGGTGGCAGCCCAAGCCACAGATTTTGAGCTTCAAAATAGTTCTTCAGAAACTTAGGGGTGACGTATCCATTCTTTATACTCTCAGCGGTTCTGACTCACTATTTTCTAACATATTCAGCCAAACAATTAATCAGTTTTTCATTCCCTCGCTGCCTTTAATCTTTCCCTAAAATCAAAAGATTCTTTGTGTCAAAAAATGTAAATAGTCATTTAAAAATGGACAGAGAACATTTGTCTGGGTGCCCTTCCTATCCGTGAATCTGTTTGTGAGAAGATAAGTGGTTGAGTTGGTTAGAGATGAATAACAGCCAACATACAGAGAGGCACATGTCCCAAATTTGACACAGATGAAATGTCACTAGTGAGTAATGCTGCCATTTGTTTGCCCTTTGCACCTCTTAGCTCACTTCATTGTTCAGGATTGAGTCAGACAGTATGATCATGATCTCTACCGCCAAGCTCATCTTTCAGTAAACCCACATGGTCTGTGAATGTGTGTGTGTGAAATACGAGTGCTTGTGAATATGTTGTTGCTCCTGCACACCGGGCCAGGAAGGTAGATATCAGGGCGTTTGGCATGACATGTGTCGTGTCTAGTAAAATACCTGCATACCAGCATAACTGAAGTGTATGTGATAAGATAGATACGATTAGATAAGAGCCATACAACAGTGCTTTAGCTAAATGCTAATATCAAGCAAAAATTCTTCCAATGGCGAAACGTACGTGCTGATATTAAGCAGGTGTAATGTTTGCCACGCACATTTTGCATTAAGCATTTGTGTATCCAGGGTCTAGGGTCATTCCAGACATCCTTCTCCCCAGCAACTCATTCCAGCTCCTCCTGCAGGATGCTGAGGCATTCCTAGGCTACACGGGCTAAAAAGTCCCTCAAGCGCGTTCTGGATCTCCTCCCAATTGGATGTGCCCAGAAAACTTCCAAAGTCAGATGCCTGAAACATTTCAGCTCTACTCTGAGCCCCTCCAGATGTCCAAACTCTTTACCCTATCGCTAAGGCTGAGCCCAGTCACCCGGAGCGGGAAGCTCATTTCGGCCGCTTGTATCTGCAGTCTCATTCTTTTGGTCAGTACCCAAAGCGCGACTGGAAAACTGAGAGCTATACTGTAGATGCCCACACGTCTATCTCACACTCACACTTTCCCATCTCTCATGAACAAGCCCCCGGGATACTTGAACTTCTTCACTTGGGGCAGAAACTTGCTCCAAACCTGGAAGGGAGCATTCCACCATTTTCTGGCAGAGAACCACAGCTTTAGACTTGAAGGTGTTGCTGAAGATCACAGTCTGAGGAAGCCAACAGGTATCATCTGCCAAAAGCAGAGACGCAATCCTGAGATTCCTATTACCATAATAAGTAATATCGTTATAATGGTATAAATTGCTTATTTTCTAGCCAACACACCGTGTGAAAGTTTGGTATCCTGTAATTTCATTATGTGGGATTTTGATTGCAATTAGGGATTGTGAATATGGTATACGTGATCCAGACCATAAAAATCTTGTTTTTCCAGCTAATCATCACAGATATAAGACAGCCACACACAGGCCCCCTCGTTACACGACACTCATACTCATGTGTTCATTGAGGGGAGCATGTGCAGTGACCCCAAAACTCATCCTCTGCAAGATCCTGACTACCCATCCCCCCATACACACACACACACACACACACACACACACACACACACACACACACAAAACCAAACCCCTCTTCACTCCTCCCCCACTCTCAGGAGTCACATCCCCGTGTACATCTTCCCATACAGGCAGGGGGAGTAAGAGACAGAATGGACAACAATGAATCATACATGTAATCAATATTCAGACACACATTCTTTGTCTGAATACTAAATCTGTGCGAAAATAGCCATGGCCGAGAGTGTTGGTCCATCTCTGACAACCTGACAGATTTAAAACATGACAGTTGCACTCGCAGCTTGTCAAAATTCCCCAACCCCTGTGATGGTCCAAAATAATGTGCACCTACTCCAAAGTCCACCGACATGAAGCCAAAAACAAGAATGCCTTCTCTTTGTCGCAGGGAAAAATATTAGACTTGTCATCTGGCAATAGTAGCAAGTCTACGCATAAACACAAAATCAAACATGACACACAGACGTCTGCAGAAATTTATTTTGTAATCACTCAATAATTCCTTTTAAGCCTTACTTTGTTTGTTTATGGAAAGAGAGGACTTGCACTCAGCCCGAAAAAGGAGAAAAAAATCAGAGATAAATGATGTGTGTGAGAGAGAGAGAGAGAGAAAAGACTGGGAAGCAGTTCAGAAGTTAATGTGACACCCACACGGGCTCAATTTGTAGTTCCTCAGTGTGCATCATCCTAACGATGTGCTTAAGGGGACAGAAGCTGTTTCACACTTTACACGTTACAGTTTAGCGCAACTGTAACTTTTAACAGATGAAACTTTTTTTTTCAAAACCCAACCCTGCCCTGGAATTTTTAAGGCGTGGACTTTTTAAAAGCTAATTAGGTTCATGAAAGTAAATCCCGTACGCGCTTAACATTTCCAATATTCACTTTTCAGTGCCATTTCAGATGATCCCTCTTAAATCTATCTGCTCACACCCTTTAACATCTGTCCATTGGAGAGCAGCATGAGGCTCTATAGACAGTGGCTCTACAGGATCAGCATGGGGGCCAGGGGCTCTTTAGGCCTTCTGTCATCCTGAGGCGAGACTATGACCTCTGACCTGGACACAAATACACACACTCACACACACACACACACACACACATACACACAGCTATACATGCAAAGGAAAACATGTGCAAGCATGCAGACATTATTTAGAGGCACGAGTGTACAAATGGGCCCCAGTATTTTGTTCATAAACTCACACGTGGATGTGCAGATACACACCAGGCAACAGGCGGCTGCTCGACAACTGTGTAAACTAAAGATCAGCACGCGGTCTGCCAGTCTGTCCAACAACGTCGACCGCGACAATCAGGTCTCATAAAACGGAGCTTTCAGAAAATGCCGCTCTCGCACCTGACTCCAGTTTCTCCCTTCAGTTTTGCTGACGGTAAAATGACAGCTGAGAATGAGGTGACCCAGCTGTGAATCATCACATCTCAACTCTCTCTCTCTCACTCTGAGCAGAAGTGGAAAAAAAAAAAAAGGTTTTGGGTAGTGCACAATAAAGAGCGACAAGAGAGACAGAAACAGCTGCCAGGCCAGGCAAAAACCCCTTTGGGATACTGTGGTTCACTGCTTACGGACGTGACTCAACTTCCTGCTTAAACGCTTTGTTCACGGACATCACAAGGGCAAGTTTGATATCAATTTATTAAACAAAAAAAAGCAAAGACCCTTTTATTCGAATTTCAACCCAACACTTAACGTATATGTCAGGAAGGAGAAGGCTACAAACAATACGCTTTTAGAGGACAACTGTAACCCCATCCTCACCTCGCATGCATCTTTAACAACCCCTAAGCTCGCCACCTGCCCCACTACTGATCAATAAGTGAACACTCGTTTCCAGACATAGATGGAGTAATGATTGGCCCTCAGGTCCAAAGTGTAAAAGAGGATATAACCTCTATTTCATCCCTCCCCTGCCCCTTTTTTTTATCTCCGCCTTTTCTTCTCCCCTCTTATCAACCCATCCACGTATTGATCCGTCTATCCGCTCTGTTTGGTTCTCATGGTCTGCCTCTGTTTTATTTTCTTCTCTTAAAGTGTGTCCACTGCGACACTGCGCAGTCTGACGGTAGTTAAGGTCGTGAGCTGTCCACCCATAAATGTACAGGTCTGTCGCACAGACAGACACGCATTCAATAAGTGACACCTATGATCAATTTAGAGTTTCCAGGTCACCTGACCTGTACGTCCTGTCCAGGAGGAAATGAATCATGTTGTTCTTCTGCGTGTGTGTGAATGTGTGATAAGGCAGGACACAAAGAGATAAAGAGAGTTCAAACAGAATGAGTGAAGGAAACAGACTGCTCAAAAAACATGAAAAAAAGCAAAGCAAAAAAGCTTGTTGAGGTCGACTTAATGTCTGTTCGTACTGCCTTTACCGAGATGAAAAAATGCAAATGATCTGATGCAAATGTGCCAAAACATATTTTGGCTTTTCAAAAATGAATTACCAAATGAGTAACATTTTTCATCACAATAAAGAACCGTGGTGTGCCTATGCAGAATATTATTTCTTTGACTCTTTTCAGCAGGAATCGGTCTTTGATTTATCAAGTCACAAGTTTACAAGTCCTGAATTAAGTTGGTGTATAGAGTCCTACGTAATTTTCTGCCAAATCAAGTTGCAGTAATGTGTAAAGTCGAAAAGCACACTTTTAGGGGTCAATAATTTGTAGTTAGTAGTTTGTAATTTGAGGTCTTTTTTTGTTTGCATTATTGTTTTAAAAAATTGATCAAGTGTCAGATCATCTCTTTTACTTTAATCTAAACAGGTTATATGTTAGCAAGCTAACGGTACAGTTAATGTATGCAATGTAGGCATTATGGCATACAGGGTTTAAATAGCTTCTGTGGTACAGCCTGATTTCATTTAGTAAAGCATATATCACGTCTTTGTAATAAGAACTGTTAAGAGATGCACAGATTCATTTAGAAATTCACTTGAACCTGATGTGAGATACAACAATGATGGAACATGCGAGCAATCATGGGCCGATTTAACCTCTAACCATTCCAGGAAATTAGAAAAGATCAGCAAATGACAGTGAGAACACAAAGGGCGTCTATATTAAAACTTTACAGCATTTTCAACCAGCAAATCTCTTCTAATAAATACAAACAAAAAGTCGACACGTTGCTTGTAATTTCCTGTTCCTGTCTGTTTTTCATGGCTTCTTTCGGATCTCAGTTCTGTATCAGTTCCCAGTAGCGATGCCATTGGTTGATTGATTAAACTGCGTCTTTAGCAGAGTCAACCCAACACACACACACACACACACACACACACACACACACACACACACACACAATCAAAGGGAAGGCTTTCCATGATTTATTCATCCCCATAGCTCCCGTCCCCGTCAGACCCCGAACCCATCCCCCACATCAAGAACATACAACTCGAGGTAATCCTCTAACCATTGAGGATTTTTTTTTTTTGTATGTTTGTTTTTATCAAATAACAGAGAAAGCTAACCTGATTACAGAGTCAAACATGAGTCATTTACACTAAAGAAGATAACTGTGTACTGATAAGGCAACAAAATGCCAGAAAGCGTGACTCTTTAAGGACTTTATCAGCCAACTATCTCAGAAACACAGATGCAGAATCAGCTCTTGCTCCTCTTTCGCTGCCAAACAGTGCATTTCTTCTGCATCTCCATCAGCTTTTAGTTGTATGTTTCCTCCTGACTCTGCATATTGGCCCCCATCTCCCTCCAGTGAGCACATGGTCTGCAGAGTAATATCCCTGAAAGCTCTCTGCTAGGCAGCGCCGCTTCCTACCGAGCTTTTGTTCAGGTCCAGGCAGCCTGGTGTGGAGGAATGGGAGAATGCTAAATGGACAGAGAGTAAGTGGGAGCTAGTAAAGAGTATTAATCGTGTGTGTGGTGTGTGTGTGTGTGTGTGTGTGTGCATGCCAGACTGTAAAGCCGATGCTATATACCCTTTGCTCCCTCTGATCTCTCATATAAATAAGCGCCGCAACAGGGTGAGTTGCTACATTTACGAGGCTTTCACGTGAATGGCCTCCGAGAGATTTAGCAACAAGAGAGAAAAGAAGAGCAGGAGAAAAATTGTGAATTGAATTACGGAGGGAAAGAGGGGGGGGGCAGTTCATACTCAACTCTTAAGCTGAGGGTGAAAAAGCTCCCTTTTTTATCCTCCTATTTTAATGCAAATTAGCTCCCAGAAATTCGTCCTTGTGTTATGAATGTGTGAAGCAGTTATGCTATTCACCATTGACACACATTTATATGTATTAAACAAAAGATATGGCGCTGAAAAGAAAAGTGGATATTGTTTTTGATTCACGAAGGCAAAAACCAAAAGTATTGTTGATTTTCACAACTGCGTAATAAAAGTTAGAAACTGTAAAAATTACATAAAGGACTAGTTTGACTTCTTGCAAAGAGTTACGGTAAAACTGAAGCCAAGCCAGGAGCCGATTAGCCTAGCATAGCACAAAGACTAAAAACAGAGGCAAACAGCTAGCCTGGCTCCGTCCAAAGGTAACAAAATCAACCTACAAGTAATTAGAAACATTTTATATTATATTTGATTACTGTTTAATAACTTCACAAATAAGAATTTACTGCAACTGGCCAGGTTTTAGTTACCTCTGGAAAGCTGCTTTTATGCTAAGCTAACTCCTGCTGGTTTTAGCTTCCTACAGCAAGAAAGCAAATAGGCATTTTCCCAAAAAGTCAAACTCTTGCTTTACTACAACCAAATGTTACATCATAACAGCTTAAATCTGCACAGTGCTGAGTTCCTTATCTTTTGCATTTGATATCCGTTGCTATCTCTGCAACCTTTTGGAGGTCATCCAAAAATCCTTTCCACGCTCCAATCTTGTTTTTTTTAACTCCGTTAATCAAGCCTCCAGTTCAGTGAGAGGATTTGTTCAGCTTCAGAAAGCTCTGTTTTAGATTCTCAGTCAGGCAGTGAAACCAAACTCCAGACTAAATGTCTGGGATTATATCAGCTACCTGTGGCCCCACTGGCATTGAGACTGAGTATCTCCCCTCAGAAAGGCACCAAAGCAAAGTCCATGGTAAACATGAACCTCAGGCTAACCCGAGACCTTATACTTTCCTTATGATAGCAATGCAAAACAGCCCACTCTAATAACGTTATCAGTGTTGCACGTTTCAAAACAAACTGACGTGGTGGGGGTGAAAAAATGAATTTGCCAACAAGACATGTCTTGCCAGAGGAGATCACTGCCATGATTGAAAACATAACACAAAAGGAAGGCTAACAATTGGGTCCGAATCGAGAACAAGAACAAAAGATATCTTCTGAGATCAGCAGGAAACAATGACAGATGAATTATGACCTACATCAGAGCTGCCATCCCCCACTGTAGTCAAAGCACTCTAAAACAGAAAAGGCCTTCACATTAAATCATGAGGCAGAGATCAATATAAGAAATGACATGAAACTGTAAGGCTCAAGGCTTGCCTGCTTATGTGTTGATTTACAGCTGAGCTGAGTTTATATACGTTATATGCTTCATGCTATGTCATTGTGTCATGGGTTTGTTCTAAATATATCGACGTAGATTCAGCAGTGCAGCGTAGTGTTTTTGTTAGCCGTGCTGGACAGCCTCACAGAGCAGACAGAAATGTGAGAATAAATGCACACTTGTACTGTCATTTAAATATGCAATAATATGATAATAATATATTTTTTAAAAGTATCATCATGAGGTCGAATTATTTCGGTTTTCTGTTCTGTGTTGTTTGGCAGATGTATTACGGTGTATAAACAAGCAGTAGCTAAGCTCAGGGAGATTGGCAGTGGTGGGATAAAGCTCAGGGGGCTTCCTGTCTTCACCAGGCACTGAACTATTAGCGGAAGCACTTCTCATAGCAGTATAAATAGCAGACACACACATAACTCAGACTCAAATACCCTCTCATCTCATCCTCTGTCTGGCATCAGCAGCGACAGCAGGAGGAGCCCCCCCCCCCCCAAGTTCAGCTTAGGGCCTCAAGCTGCCTCAAGACCACAACAACCAAGAGAGATGATACAGAAAAAGCTATAGATCTCCAGGAAAACAGACTGAGGCTCATATCTCCATCTGAGTGTAGCATACTTTTGCTCCCATGTCACATAACGGGATCTCATTTCAGCACACCCGTCAATATGGCATCATTGAGTCACATGGGTCGACCTTTGCCTTGACCTTTGCTGCTGTACTGAAAAGGAGCAGTAGGTTTGTGGCAGCCTCTGACTCTGCACTGAAGAGATACTGTAAAACTGAACAAAAAGATATTCATTGCCTAAACCTGCCAGCTGAATGTCTCTTCCCCGACATTGTATGGTCCGGCTTTTGAAGAGAAGCACATAAATTCTCTGAAGCTTTGAGGATTTTCAAAACCAGAGGAGACGAAACTCTACAAGTGTGACAGAATGACTAAGCTAATTTCTATGAGCACTTTAATGTTAATGGTTGTATGGTACAGCCATGACTAAGGACAGAACAGAGGATCAAAGCAGTAATATCATTTTCACCATTGAATCCAGAGGCATAACGCACAATGAGGGGCAACCCAGTTATGACCACAGGCGACAGTAACCCAAAACTTCGTAAGATAAAGAGAAAATGAGTCAATAGCATCTAATTACAATACGTTTGAGGCAAATCGTTTCAAGACAGCACATCAGATGAAACAGAAAATATTGAAAAACCCGAATGCAATAACACGGAGGGAGCACTATCATTAAGCTTAATGGAAATGTATTATTCAGACAGAAGATATAATTGCTGTGTTGTTATCTGAATAATACATTTATCTAACTGAAAGTACAGTAATATCGACTGGAAGTGTTTTGAACGCCCAACAGTCCACCGATGAAATCATCATCATGTCATCAAGGCTGTGCCAAAGAGGACTGAGCTCATCATCTCTGGATCTTTTCTGGAAATTTGATGATTTTAGGAGCCAGCAAAGAGTTTACATTCGATATTGGAAGGTATTTATACATTTTTAAAATCCGCTTAAAGCAACTATAATATTGTTGTTTTTTTCAAATACCATTATATCAAATGACAATGTGATAACAAAGTGGCAATATAAACGTGGCCACTCATAGTGATGAACCTACAGAGAACTATCACATGAATTTGAAGCTCCCCTCTGCATTTAGCGGGTAAAGAAACATATATTTCCCTCAGAAGCTGGTGGAGACCAAAAACAGAGGGAACTTAACGTTCAGCAGAAACATGAGTCCAAATAAATTTTCCTGCATATCAGCTGTTTCTTCATAATTCACTATAACCCTAACTTAAAAGGTGATGATATGTCAATATTGTTCACAACTTATTTGTGCCACACACAAGTAGCCACAGAAATCAGTTATCAGCCAGAGTTTCTGAGATCCTGGCTACAGCCTGCAAGTCATTATACAGTAGACACTGGGTCAGGGATGAAATCATTATAAAGTCATCTATGCGTACAGTGGGTCTGATGTCACAATATAATGGCAGCACCATTATTCATCCCTTCTTCCAGTAGGAGCATCACATCAGCACGTCAGGCTCATTTATTGACTGTGTTCTCCTGGCACTAACTCCACTTGGTGTAGCATTTTCGCTCTGCTGCAGCTTGAAACAGGCCACAGTGGTGAGCGATACAATACTTTGGGCTCATCCACAGTTATTAAAATAAGTTCCAGGAATGCTGCTGGACGGTGAGCAGGTTTCAGAGAGGTGACACGACTCTCGCTCGGACTGTCTATGTGTCTGTAAATGCTGATGTCATTCCCCTGGTCTTACCAGGCGACAGGATGACTCCAGCCTGAGTAAACTGAGCAGCCAAAAGTTAAATATGGAGCTCCAAAACAGGCACCTGTAGTAAACGAATTCCCTCATTCAAACATGAATTCATTTTAAATGATGTACGATGTAAATATAGCATTTTTTGTTACTCCACCACTTGTTAGTTACTTGTTCTCCTACTAGTTACATTACAGATTAAGATTTTATATAAAAATATGGGCTACAGTGCGACGACTGCACAATGTGAAGCAACTGTAGCAGCTAATTACAGTTTACAATATGCATGAATAGTCGAATACTATAATACACACACAACAATACTTTTGAGTACTTACGTACTTTGAAGTAGGATTTTAAATTCCGGACTTCTAAAGGAGTACTTTTGTGTTGTGGTACTGCTGGTTACAACACCACTGGTTATGTCCATGTATAACATTTCTGTGCGTTGTGTTTATGTCTCACTCCTGTTGCTTTTTTGCTGCACCGTTAAGAGGAACTAAACTTTTGTAGTTACTAACTGTGCCGACTGAATTTGTAGTGGAAAATACAGAACAGACACGTGAGCTGATGGGGGGGGGGACTCATTAAAATCCTATGGATATATTATAAAACTGTTCTCTCTGGTACCTCATCTGTTGAAATATTAACCACAGTGCTTCAGGAGACGAAAACAAAAGCTGCCTCTTCATAAAAGTCGAGATTTAAGATTTACAGGCAGACCTGTTGTTATAATTTATTCATTATTTCTGGAGGGCTGGAACAGAGCTCGTTAGTCTTCCAGTCACACTGAAAGACACATCAAAACAGCTGTTGGCAAACACACATCCATGAACACACCTACACACTACAGGACACATTAGTAACTCCATTGCCTCTAGTGTGAAGTCAGCATCAGACCTGAACAGCTCAGGAAGAACCGCTTTAAAATCCCGTTTCCCTTCTTCAGAATTCACCGCCTGCCTGCTGATTCAGCAAGCCTGCTCTCATCCACTCCCCACTTACTGTAAATCATCGTCTATTAACTCAGAGCTCAGGCTGCTCATGCTGTACATGCTCGAACTCCTGCGCACAGTTCAGAGTTATGGGTGTAACAGTGATTTAGCAAATCCGAGGACTGGTGCGGCGCAGAAATGCTGACTGTAGTAGCCATAAATTTCAGCTTTTAACTGCAATGAAGATGGAAAAATCACAGTATAGTGAGCATTTTGCTCAAGGAGCAGGTGCAGATACAAGATACCACACAACATGTATGCTGAGTATGTAAGGTGCAACAAAAAGTCATACGGGACACACTGGGGGGGGGGGCACGCTCAGCGCCACATTCATCCACTCACCAGCTCTGTGGCTCTGGGTTAATCTGTTGGTGAAGTGCTAGAGAGAAACCAAAAAAGGTGCCGTGGTCTCCCAACTTGTGCAATGTGTGAGTAGTATCCAGGTTAAAACCCCACACTTGGCTTAGAAGGGTCAAAAGAGCCCAAAGGAGGGAAGCCCAAGGATGATAGGAACAAGATGAGACAGTGTTCCCATGTCCCACCAGGGCTGCCATAGCAAGGTGCAGAGCAAGTTCAGCTCAAAAAGAGCACGGGGCAGGTTCCTTTTTTTTAAAAAGATTTTTTTTTTTTTTAAAGCGGGGCAAATCCTCTGTGGTCTCCTCCTCTGTCCTCTCCTCTGTGGATGCCTCCGTTGTTTCCAGTCCTTTTTGTCTCAGCTCCCTTGCTCTATCGTGCTGGCTCTCAACTCCGTTTGCTGCTGTCAGTCTGAAGAGCAGGCTGTGAAAATGTGGCCGCTACTAGTATATGTGTGTGTGCGAGTGTGTTTCTTTCAATGCATGTGCGCCTCCCCCCTCCCCTAAGCTCAGAGGGAGACAGAGGACAAGTGCCTTGAATAGCCCGCTCACTCCTCCACCCCCTCTCCCTCTCCCTCTCTCTCTCTCTCTTTCAGTGCCTCCACCACCCTCCCTCCCTCCCTCCCTCCCCTCTCTCAGCTGACATCAACACTCAAGGGACTGCTGCCAAAATACCAGGCAAGGTTGTTAAGATACTTGGAGGCTATTGAATAGAGAGAAAGAGGGTGAAAAGACAGCAGACTGTTTTATCTGTTCGGTTCACACAGTCGAAACTGTCTCCTTCTGTGGTCAGTCTTTGGTGCAGGTGCTCGGAGATCAGAGGAACATAACCTGATCTTGAAAAGTTAGAAAGCGAGATAGATGAAACATCTAAAGGTTTTTTTGTTTTCCCACCCCGAGCTTGAAAGCCCTGGCGTCTCACTTCTGGTGGCAGCGATCTGGAATGAATCTGCGAGACAAAAGGGTCTGAAATGTGCACAGTGACCCAGGAAACTTTATTACAGACCTTGAGCTCTTCTTGAAAGGGAGAGTGGGAGAACTGTGACAGAACAACATTCACAGAGACACAATCGGGGAAAAAAATTTGCATTACTCCAGCAAAGCATAACATCATTTTGCATACGTTTTACTACAAGTATCAAGGAAAACTAACATAATTCCAGCGTGCCTCATCACCTTGTGCCGTCCCACCCGCAGCTGCTGTTTTAACCAGCTGATTTCTGTTACTCTTGAGTCAATCTGTGTGCAGCTGTCAGTGTGTCACCTCAACTGTTCCGCACAATAAACCTCACACGCAGCAGTTGCACACCGGCGACACGAGAAGGTGAACTACTCAATTTTATGTTTGTGTATTTCACCCATGGGCCGATGAGGTGGAAGGCTTCATAGCTGCGTATTCATGTATTTCCAATTATTTAATTTATTTTTGAACTTACCCGGCTTGTGCCGAGTAGATACGGCAGCCATTTTTGCATATGATGTGTTTTAATTTGGAATGTTTCAGGTTGTAATGTTTTGCAAATCTGTGTTTGCCAACTATATCTATAACATGGATGCAGCATTCAATAGGTTAAGTGAGCTCTGAGTGTTGATAAAGTGGCAGAAAAGTTCCTTAAAAAAACTTTAAAACGCACATTATTGAGGATTAAAACTGACCTCAGATTAGTGTGAATATTCCTCTCATATGATCATGAACCAGCCTCTCATGTCAAACGCTCTCTGCCCCCTGTTGCCATTATATTTTACTAACAAAACACTCAGTTGCTGTTGACCGATTCTTTTAACCTGATCGATTCCTTCGAGTTTGCCTCAAAGATCTTCAAATGTGTTATCAGTCATCACGTATACGTTTGCGTTAATAAAGCTGCTGGTTATTCTGTCCTACTCCCAGTTCAAGCGAATCGATCATTCAGTGTGAGGGTGTGTGTAGCAGGCTCTGGACAAAGTGCTTGACTCAACTCAAGTGACTCATTGACATCCTTGTTCTAAACAATGATTCCCGCTCATCCACGCTACCTGCAGTGTGTTTTGAGCAACTGCACCGCTGTAACAGGCAGCACGAGCAGTAACCTTCAGTAGCAGTACATCCAACATGGCAGCAGCCAACACCACATATTTTCGACTTCAAAACAACGCTCCGGCAACCTATGGGTGACGTAATTCAAGCTTTGTTACATTCTTTGTACTATCATTGATTAGCACTAAACACAAAGCACAGCGTCCTTCAAGTATTTTTCTTCAGAATCCAAAGTCTTGGACAAACTCTATGATGAGTCATGGGACCACCGAAACTATTATAATTGGTTCATGGTTAATACTGTATAAACAAAAGTCAATTGCTGAGTGTTTATCGAGCAAAATATAAATGATGTTGGAAATGTTTTATCATTTGTCCTTGGCGATGGAACGGATTTAAAAATATCAGAACATAAATAACACTGTCATGTCATGTTTGTTTTTCCAAGTATGTGGGAGATGTGTATCTCTTTGGACCATCTTGGCCAGAGCGAGAACACGCATTGGGGAGTTTGTGCTTTTGTCAGCAGTTGCTCCCACATACACACACACACACACACACACACACACACACACACACACACACACACACACACACACACAGCTCACTAGCTCGGAGTCCTGAATAACTATCTAAAACCTGATCAAAAGGCTTAGTTCTGATATCCAGTAACATAGCATGACCCCTGTCCGTGATCCATGTGCCAGGAAGCTAGGATTCGAGATATAAATACTTGAGAGATTCCACAGAGAAGAAGAAAAGGAAGAAGAGGAAAGGAATGGTGTGGGATGTCGAGAAAATGCTGAAAGCATCGTAATGGCAGCTCGGGCAGGAGGCCAGACAAAATGCCTTCAGAAAGACAGAACAAAGCACAGTAAGAGGGATGGATAGGAAGAAGGCAAAGAGGGGGAAAGAAATGGATTTAGAGGAAGAGTGGTGCTGGCTGCCTATAAAGATTACCTGCCACTGAGTCCACAACGCTGGCATCCCTACACAAGTGCTCATTAGCAGTCTGAGCCACACTTCAAGGAGAGATCTTATTTTAGACAGCACGCAGGGAGCAGTTCATGCAGAGAGAGAGAGAGTCATTTTTCCGGTTATAGCCCACCGTCACTGCGATGACTGCGATAGCCGCAGTCAGCACTATTACTGTATTGATTAATGGACAGTGCGGGCTGCTATGAGAGGGAGTGGTGCATGGTTATTACGGGATTAAATGCAAGCACACCCACGCTGACTATTTAACCCAACATGATCCCACAGGAAGAGGCTGAACCGAGCACGGCGGTTTTGTCTCGCCGTAGGTAACAACATTCAGTTACAACATCCGTGAATCCATGATTCCGTTGTTCAGAAGGAAGCTGCTGTCCATTGTTGCACATGAATGCACTGTTGTACAGATTTGTGCAAAGCTCCGAAAGATGATGTGTTTTAAAAGATCTTCCTGCAATCATCATCATCATCATCATCATCATCATCATCATCATCATCATCACTGCAGTAAAAGAAAACTGCTGCAACAAATAACTTTTCAGTCAAGACACCAAACACACATCAAACTATAAGTTCATACACATTTGGTCATTTGATATGTCAACAGTTTATGTGAGTTTCTAAATGTTGCCACTTTAATTGAATTGGCGTATTTTTTCCAACTACATTGTAGACGTCAAAGCCCAACAAAATAAAGTTCAAATTCAATTCAAGAGAGAAGCTGATCTTCTTCGATGGATTTGGAAGCTTTTATAAATTGCTGATGAAACCGAGGATTGTCAAACACGCCACTGTAAAACTTATGATGATAGGATCATTTTGTACCTCATCCAATGGGTAAGTTGACAGAGGAGTTATAAGAGGAAGAAAAATAAGTTTTAATAGGAGATTAAACGTACTTAGTGTTAACAGATCTATGTAGCGTACTGAAATTCACTCAGTGCAAATAGCTTTTGAGAAAATAGTTTTATTACAGTAATAGTAATTACAGTAAGGCAACAGAGGGTGAGCATGTATTATATTCAACAGACTTGTAGCCCATGCACCTCTTCAAGCATCCCTGCAAATGAAAATGAACAACCAGCCACATCAAGAGGTGAAAACCCTGATGATGATTTCAATCCTTGACCCTCGCAACTATATTTAATCACAGTGAAATAAAACACAGGCATACGGTTATTGTCTTGCATGTAAAACAATATACCTGATAACAAGACATGGTAGCATCAGCATGCAGCATACCTTATCCCAGTGCTTCCCCCTCTCAATGCAAAATAAAAGTGACACAGAGGCGACCTCTAGTGGCAATTTGGGGTTTCTTGAAATGGTATTTTATCATAACCGCAACTGTTCTGATGACGCCCCAGTTTAAGGTGTCATTTTTAAGGTGGAGGGAAATCTCAAACTCAAGGATGAACCAATAATAAGTGCAACAATGTCAAGCAAATAATATCTGGATGGATCTGAACAGTTAAAAATACTAACCAGACTAATAAGACTAAATATCGCCTTAACTGTTGTTCTTGTTTGTTTTTCCATTCTCCTGACTCTCCATGCATGTTTTGGTATTTTCTGAAAACACTTTTAAAATTGGATACTGCTTCAAATGACTCAATCTACTGTTTATAAAGGTTGACCCGTAAAAAAAACCAGCAGCAGCAAGATAAAGCAATTGCTAGTTTTAGTTTAAATATAGAAAACGTAGACTTAAGATAAACAAATTCAAATGTATCATCCTTCCACTGTTTTACACGAGAATGGTGGGTTTTAAAACATGCAACAGCAAACTATTTAGGGGTTTGGGGCGTAAGAAGGGTTGTAGGGCGGCTGTACAAATTCATTTGGCGGCGCATAAGGCTGGCTGGGCACGGGGTACATCGGCTGTCCTTGACTGAATGCGACTGGAGAGTAAGCTGGATCGGCTGAAAACACAAAAACAAAGATTTGGTTTGTTGTTACTGAAAAATGTTGTGACTTTACCAATTACTTTTATGTTTTTTTTTGTGAAATAAGCCATTGGCTTGTAATAATAATAATATTAATGATTATTTTTATTGATGTAAATCAATAAAAAGTCTTATTTTCTTTTTTAAATGAGCCATGCTAAGAGAAATCAGATCAAAACCCTTTAAATATATAGTCGATATATAATAAACCACGGTACAAACATACATAGCATCCCCTGTATGTTTTTTTTTTTTTTTTAACTCACTGGCTTCCATGTATGAGGGTGGTGGTGCTGTAGGGTTGGGCAGTCCTCCATATCCAGGATGGACAGGTACAGGCTGGTAACCTGGGTGGGCAGGCTGGTATCCAGAGGGGGAAGGTGACTGCTGGGGTGCGTTGACTACGGTGACACCGTTTCTCACAGCTGTCATATATAGAGTTTGGTTTTCATAATAAGGTACCAATACTTTTGCAAACTGGCAAAATGTCATTCACCGATGCAGCAATACTCTTGTGACACAAAAGATTTTGTTTATGTTTCAAGGAAAGGTTTGACACTTATAAAATATATATATATAAAATATACACTTCATGCTGTTGGATTGCCTGGCTTTATCCAAAGATAACAACATCCATCTCTAGCAACAAATCGCTGTTTTACAGGAGGTTATGTGTCGGATAGTTGTTGGTCAGGACCATGTTGCCAGGTAACGGGCAGAGATTCCAGAGAGTTACAACCTGCTGGTTGTCTGGCAACTGGTCCTGACCAACAACTATCCGTCATAAACCGGCCATTTTGAATTAACAAACAAAATGTGTTAACTAATGAGGTTGAGGGGTGCAGGTGGATTTTGATTCACTGAACAGAGCCAGGCTCATTTTCTCATGGTGCCAGTCTCTGGCCTAAGCTGAATTAGCTTCGTGTTTAGCTTAGCATAGCATCAAATTCAGATAAGCGGATGTTCCCCAAAAATGTTCCCTTTGACTGTAACTGTAATCACAAAGTGTAACCAAAACTGTATCCTACTTTGGCAGCTTTGTCCTTTTCGACACTTCTTGTAGCATAAGCAGCAGGGAGCCACACAGCAGATGATGAGGCACACACAGATGATGATGGGAAGGATGGATCCTAAGACGCTTCCGATAATCACGGGAATCTTGTGTTTCCCACTGCTATACCTGAATATAATGATCATTTACATGTCTTAAAAATGCTGACTGTTTCATATCCTGTGACTGTTTTTTTTTGTTAGTTTTGTATCATAGTGAAACAGGTTTGTGAACACACCCTTTAGTACATCTGTCTTGTTGCTCCTCAGTGAGACGGTACTTCTTTTCAGAGCAGCAGTACTTGTCGTAGCAGTCTCCACAGCAGAACGAACTGATAAAACATTGTTGATCTTCATGGTACTGACCCTGCCTGTCCCAGTAGCTGCTACAATAATCACCTGCAATGAATAAAACACAGGCCATGGTGGCGGAGACGAGTGAGGGTGAGGAGTTACAGTATAACGTGAGCTGATAAGATTAACAGTGAAACCAGAAAACTTGGAGTAAAAACATGTGCACACAAGCTCAAAAGTGGCACTGCTGATGGCCGCGCTGAGAAGCACTTCAAAAACTAGGAAAAAACAAAATCACCAAAACTCACCTGTTACAGGTGGGAGCAAGATCACACACAGAACGCACACAAGACTGGACAAGACACCTGAAGCCATAACTGCTGTGATGTAGTGTAATGAGGAAATGAGTCTGACTATGCAGTGAGACAACTGTTACAACCTGTCTGTCTGTCCCACCCTGGAGCAGGTAGCCCAACAACATTCCGTGCTTCATGTGAAAGACTTGCCACGGGGAAGATTTAACCTAACCAAATAAAAAAACTAATTCATAATTCATAATTCTTCTTTTTTCATATGTGTGCTGGCCCAAGACGACGGCATGAGAGCAAGCTGAGAAAACATTAGATTTTTTTTGCACAAATTCAATGAAAACTAACTAACTTTTTTTTTTTTGAGTTTTTACATTACATATATTTTTTGTTTTACATTAATTCTCCGATAATGAAGGAAACCCTAGAAAAGGAAAAAGGGGTTTATAGAAACACAGGCTGCAGGCAAGTCTAGCATTGCTAAATTTTGGTTTACGTTCCAGTGAAGCAATAATGTACATGGATGCAATACATTCCACTCCACCCAAACTGGCTTCGAACCAGAACTTTATCCGCCTCCTCCCTCAGTCTCCTTTGAACTTTAACGCTTCACTGTTTATAATTTCCCCCATTTATCAACCTTCATCGTCTTTCTTGTGTTTTCCTGTTGGTTTTGATATGTCTGTGTCATTGTGTGCGTGTTTGTGTGTGTGTGTGTGTGTGTGTCATTGTGTGCTTCTAGGCGTGGCTTCCTGATCTCTTCTGGTAATCAGCTGACATGCCTGCTTCTAATCGCGTCATCAGCTCCAACCTGCACAGTACAACGACTCAGCCCACTCATCCAGACTTATCTTTATCATATATACATTGTAGTATCCTGACATGAATTATATTTTATAACTGGTATTTCCTTTTTGATCAAGGCATATGTCACCTGGCAGGAAGTTACGTGTGCTGTGACCAGGCTGGAGCACGGAGTGGACGAGGTTGATCCCTGAGAACAAAGGACTTGGTGAAGAGGGAAGACACGTGAGTGAGTAAGATGGCAACAACAGGGATGCTGCCTGTGAAATTATGAAACACTTTTTCATTGCAAACAATATTAATGATGAAGATAAAAAGAAATCCATATTGCTCAGTGTGGTGGGTGCGCAAACCTACAGTTGGATAAGAAACCTCGCACATGTCCCACAAAGCCATTTAGATTTGAATCCCACTGAATCTGTTGCTGAATATGTGGCTGAATTAAGTTATATACATATTCTAACAATGAAGAAATCAAAAGTAGGACATGTGAAATTATGTGGTAAACAAAGAAAAATGTTTCATATATTAGATTCTTTGCTCAGCAGTGGCTTGGTTTTTAATTAACAGGTGTAACCTGACAAAACGAAGTGTTGGCATACAGCAAATAGCCTGATGATTTCTGTAATAGTCCATATTATGGCATTAAAGGTAAAGAGAAACGTTTTTGTCCTAGTCATCCCACCTGGTTTGCATTCAGTAAGACTATCATTTGTGTTTCACACACACCTCCATCTGAACTGAAGGTCTAAAGATAGAATGTGTTATATATTGAAGCAGATAAAGGGATACGTGAAGCGAGGTACTTGAATGAAATGTGTGTGAATGTTTCACACTCAATTTCCACAATAATTCTAAATGCACACATTTTCACAGAGTTGTTTTTTTTTTAAAAACTCTTTTCTACTTCATCTATCTATCTGAATATTTTCATCTCCAAACTCCATTAAAGCTTTCAAATGTTCTGTCACGGTTGTGCTGTGCTTTGTGGAGGCTGTTTTGCCTCCTTTTTCCACTCTCTCCCTGGCGGTGTGTGTTGCAGAGGGCCGGTCTCTCATCCAGCAATCCCTGCTGCTACAAAAGAATGGTCAAACCTCCACTCTTGTGCCAGATCATCCTGTACGCTGTGGTGTAAGTGTTCCTACGTGTTAGATACAGATACAGAAACTCCATTCATGCTTTGAAACATTCACGGCATTTGGGATTTTCTCAATCTCTAAACTCAATCCAAACCTTTGGTCCCACGTCTGGGATACCGTGTGAGATTTATTAAACCTTTCCGTCCCATTCATAGTAATTATACCATTCCCCACGTTTATAAGTCAGTGCTCTACTGCTTCAACAACTTACTCAAATGGCGAGGTACCATACTTCCACTGGCTTTAAAAAATAGTGTCCCGCGTCTCTCAATGAAGGAGCAGAATCCCGTGACTTTCTCCAGCCAGTCAGCGACTGTCAGGCTACGTCACAGGTAGTGTTGCTATGGCCTCTGCTGGATCCTACTCTAACCCTAACCCTAACATTTTAGCAACATTGGTTCATGTTTCTACCATAAAACAGATTTAAAATCATTTTGATACATTTACATGTTCATCATGTTGAATGGTGTCTCTGTTATCTGTTACTGCACAATGTAACTTTGTGCTCCAGGGATGATCACCCACATCAGGTATGTAACGCTAAGTCACACACCACCAACTATTTCAATTATTTTGGTGAAACTGGATCATAATTTATAGAGTTGTTCTCTGTTTCCTCCGGCTGTAGCACATCAACTCTGACGAGTTTTAACTTTTGATCACAAGTAATAAGTAATTTTAACAAATACACATGTACAGTTTTCTACATGTATGACAGTGGTACTGCATTCTGACACTGGGGGCGCTAAATCACAAGAATACAAATTTCTACATTCAAGGCCTTGATAGCACTGACAGTATGTGAGCTTACGAGCTCCCTTTATCCCGTTACATAGTCAATCATTTAATAACATTACTTGCTTTGTCATATTATTTGCCTCCAAGTCGTGTAGTGCAGACATGACACAAAAGTGCGCTCTTCTATTCTGAAAATTCAATAACCAAAGTTGGGGAAAAAAAAGAAAATATATATTTTATTGAACTCTGCAGGATAGGTGGTAGGTTTTTAACAAAATAAAAGTCATGTACATATATTATCAAAGTAGCATCACTGACAGTTATTCTTGGACAAGGAACACAGATGAAACAAGAATAAATCTCTGCTGGTATATCTTTCATAGTGAGCACACATGGCTATAATCCGCACACACACACACAAATATCAAGACTCCAACTAAAGTCACCTTGAGGAATCAACACTGGCCAAAGGACTGAAATCACAGACAGAACACACGTATAAATACAGATTTCAGACAAAAGGCAAGCCTACAGTGAAGTACACACACGCTTGGTCGATGTAAGAAACACATGCACATTCCTTACAAATTAAGTTTTGCAAATTGCAAAGACATGTGAAGGCATTACCCCCATTTCATTACCTGGCATGTGATTTCTCTCATGTCAGCTGGTAAAATAAAAGAAGCCAGCATAGATGTGACTGAAAGTCATTCTGAGAGCTGTACCAGCGATACCTACGTGAAACCAGCGATACCTACGTGAAACGAAACATTACGTACTTCACTCTTTGACCACAATCCAAAAAAAGGAAGTTTGACTGACGGATTTCATGCACCGTTTGTGGTTAGTCGCGTTGCCCAACGGCACTTCTCCAAATTTGACTGAATCATAAACAAAAAAGGTCACTTCAGTAAAATGACTGTCATGAGATTTCAGTCAGCAGAAAGCAGAGTGATAGCTTTGTTACAGGAAAAACAAAGCGAGGGAGGCTTGGTTTAATTTTTAGATAAGAACAACAACAAAAGATCACTTATTCAAAGCTCACGGTTATGCCGGTGGAAAGGCAATAAGGATGACAATTTCAATTACATTTGACATGGCAAGTAATACAATACTGAGAGAGAAAATAACATTTTTGAAATTGTAAAACATGGACAGTCAGCTACAAGAAGTTTAAGGGCTACAAAAGTTCGTGGCAGCGATGTTGCAAAATCATACAGCCAGCTGAAGTGAATGTAAGCCTTTATGATACTAAATAAACAGCACGACATTACGTGAAACAAACATAACACCCAAGAGATCTGAAACAGTTGGAAATGACATGCACGCTTAAGTTCGCTTAAGGTAATATGGCTAAGAAGGCACAGTTGTTTATTGCATTTAAAGTATAATGTTTATATTCGTAAACGCATTGAATGAAAATTAAAAAAAAAAAAATCTGCTTTGGTTATTTCAAAAGCTGCCGATGCATTTCAGCTCAGTTGCGCATGCTGGGAAGATGAAAACAATGAAAAGCAATCACCTGAGTAAAGAGAAACACATACATGAACACATGACATTTTAAATCTGAAGCAGACTTTACATGCGTGTAAGGCTTACTTTGTTTGCGTGACAAACATTCCCTTTTGTTGGAGGCTTTTTTTCCCCTCCCGTCGTTATGCCCAGGCCACGCCGCCTACCTGAGCAGCACATGTGCGTTGCGGGTTGTCTCGCTTTTCATTTGAGTCATGTCACGGGCGTTCGAGCAGCCACACAGCTTGCATGAGCGGTGGAGCTCAACCACGGCTGCAGCGGCCTGTTATCTAATGATATGACCTCAGTTGCATGTGCGGGGAAAAGAAACGGACAGGAAAAGCAATCTGCTGCTGGCCAATGTTGACATCAGGTGAGCAACATTACACTTCTGTCTAGATTTACTACATCTGAAGGTCACATGGAAAAAAAACAAAAACATGTTTTAAGTGTAACTGTGTACTGCACCGTGTGAAGTGAGGTAGCCGCCCTGCACAAGTAGAGGCAGGCAGCGTGGCGCAGGCATTGCCCTCTGCTTATCAGTAGTCAACTGACGGTATTTTACTGACGTAACCATGACTCCTTATGTGCGAATGATTTCCCACACATAACACATAAATATATGTATAAAGCAGTAACTGCCTCCCAAAACACCAGCGACTAAGGAACATGAGAAAATGAATGAAAAATGATTCAAAGCACTTTATCGGTCTGAAAGCAACAAAGGCTGCCGGCATCAAAACTCGTCCAAAGTCTGACCACTGACTACAATCGGGTGGCTCAGGCAGGTTCGGCCAGTGCACAATATAGACGGTGACTAGGAGGGAGGCATTGTTGAGGCATTTTCAGAAGGCTGGAAAATATCAAAACATTAATAACATTACTCTTTAAAATCAGACTCAGTGGTTTTGTGTGCAATTTACCAAGATGACTAAGATGGAGCCACTAGGAAATAAAAATACAAACAAACAAAAAATAAACTATCTCACCAGTTGTATGCTGTAAGCCCATGCATTGAGAGCCAATCAACATTTCCACTTGGCAACTCCTCAACAGAACAGATGCACTACAACGATTACAAATGTGTTTTCCCATATTTGACCACCGAAACACACGACAATCGATACGCTCAGAAATAAATTCTCATCTTGGTTCAAATTACACCTTTTCAGTTCTGCCTAGTTTGAAAATGTTGCAGTACATTTAAAGTGGCTGAGAGCGTAGTACTGTGGTCCATTATCCAGTCTTGGGTGGCGGTGCAACAAAATCCGGGTTGTATGCTGGCTGGGCTAGGTAGTCGTGGCGTGCGGGTGGGGCGCCGGGCTGTGGCTGGACCGGAGGCTGCAGAGGGTACGATGGCTGGCCGGGAGCGTATGCAGCCTGGCTGTAAGGCATTGGCTCAGGAGGGTAGCAAGGGCCGGCTGGAGACAGAAAGAAGCCATGAAAAGACGATGAAAGGAATTGAAATGCTTCAACAGTAACCACAACTGAGCACTGTCTAAGTAACCACAAATGGTTCATTTCCTGTTTTACAGGATACAGACATGACCCATCTTTATAGGAGCAGCAGCAGCAGCAGCAGCGATTACTCCTACTCCTACTCCACTTCCGACTGCAGCTTTTCTGGAGCACCAAAGCTACATTGCAATGTGTCATTACCACATGTTAAAGAGTGCGTTTTTACAGTATGAAAAAACACACTAAGTAATGATCAGATTTATGTAAGATAATGTTAGCCCTAAAAACTGAAAGTCCCTCTCCTACATGCACTTCTCTTTAAGTACAAAGACACTTTGTATAAATAATAGCGTTATAACAAATGTTAGTAGTTTTGTTTTTTTGTCTGTCTTGTTTTCTCTCTCATCAGGAAGTCAATTTTGCTGTATCGAGCTGGATTCTTGTTCCAACACTGTTCTCTGTGAAGCTTGAAGTGAGCAGTTCAAAAGTTGGATAACATTAATAATATTCCTTTGGCAAACGTCTAGAGGAAGATTTAGACGGCTCACTGCCAACATTAATCCTGTACTCATTCCTACTGAAGTCCTGCAACTCTTTGCCTGAATTGCCAAAAATTCACACTCACTGGCTTCCTGATATGTTGGTGGGGGTCCTGGTGTGAAAGGTTGTCCGTGGTAGGGTGATGGTGCCATGGGCTGAGCTCCGTAGCCCTGGACCATGGGCTGGGCTCCGTAACCTGGCTGGATGGGTACTGGCTGGTACTGCGGATACTGGGACCCCTGGTAATGAGGTGCAGGTGCTGCAGTTGGCTGCTGGGGGTACTGCTGTGGAGTGGTGGTGACCACTGTGGTGTGGGTGGTGGTTGCTATCACAGCTGTAAGCAAACCCAACACAGAAACAGATGAGAAATCCAGCTAATATAAGATAAGATAAGATAGTCTGATCAAACACCATTAAAAGCACCATATGGAAAGGGTTACTGGGACCAACATTTATCACATTTATAACATTTAACACCATTGACACAGAGGCAAAGAATCAAACTTGCACAACTACAACACATGAGAAATCAAAATGAATGAGACGTTCAGATTTCACTTGTTTGATAAATATGCAGAAAGACTCAACTCAGATCATCACGTCTGTCTGACTGTATAAATCTGTCAGCCACTCTGAAAACTGAGCTTAAAATAAATCCTAGAGTCAACTTACTACAAACTGCCCCGCCGTATAAACGTTACTCGATTTGCTTCGACATTTTATTACACTAGAGAAGAATAAAGAGCCTCAAGAGTGTCATTTTCATGGTAGTGGAAAAAAATAAAATCTCTATAAATCACTCAACAAAATCCAGACAAGACAAGGAGAGAAGCGCTGTGGCAGGTGTGTGGTTTTTGGACTCTGTTTGCCCCGGGTTTAGTCTCCTATTCCTGTTGTTTGCTGTGGCTGTATGTAGCCTGAAAGGAAGGCCTGTAGACAATACTCAGGGCTGAAAAAAGTACAGGGTGCCTTGTTTTTTTCAGGTTACACAAAGCACTTAATCTATATTTGAATTATCATAAATATTCTCATAAAAAGACTATGATTCCATTACATCTAGTCATTTATCCACTTGTATCCAAGCGACTTACTAAAAGGGAACAAAGAAAAAGGATAAAAGGCCGTGGTCTTTTTAGCAGACACGACATCATCTTTGGTCAAGTATCAGTGCTCCAACAAGGACAGCTAAACATCTGATGACAGACATGATATATGATATAAATACATACGCGTAAATATATAAAAACAGAAGCAAGCCTCCACCTTTGTAAAGACTCTCAATGTTTCCACTTGAAGTGTAAACTCACTGCGCAAGTGGAATTGAAAGACAGCATTGTTTAGAAAAAATAAAAACCCTGTGTGTCTGTGTGTGTGTGCGTGCGTGTGTGTCTGTGCGTGCGTGTGTGTGTGACTCTCCCACCACCCACTCACCCCCCCCAAAACAGGGAGGGGAGTCATCATGACCACTTCCTGTAAATGACGTGGGATGGTCTCGAGTTTTCCCCCACTGTGGTTGCCGTGGAAACAATGACTCACACGAGGTGGAGCTCTGACATTCCTGGATGTGATCCCTACATGCAGCAGCCAGAGTCTGGGAATCCACATTCTCGCTCGTGTTTTAGCCTACAGCTCTCTGCCGGGTATTAAGTCACTGCATGGCACAATGTGTACTAACTGACAGGAAGTGCAAGCGTGTAGTATTTACAACAGTGTGTGAGCCAACAGAAACCACACCGATGTCAGGTGCTTTCCTCCACTGTGGGGAATTTATTTAGAGAAGTGGGTTAAAGTGGGTTAAAGGGTGGACAGATGTCTGGCAGTGGAAATAATGGGGTGTGGGCAAAGAGGACTAGAGACCAGAGTCTGTCTCTGATTGCACAAAACAAAAAATAAGGCGTGGAAATCCACATGCCAAAGTTTTCCCTGTTCCCTTTATTTTCCCTATGTACTGTAAGTAGTTTATAAAGATATTTAGCAACTTATATTTGCATTTCTTTGTGTTTTTCCTTTCCTTCCTAACCAAGCAAATTGGGCCAAGTACAATTCATACAAAGATTTGTTCTTGTTCTTGTTTGTTCTGGTGTCATGCGTGAGTGCTTTAAAAGGGGAATTTCACCACCTGAACAGTTTAAAAATTGGCTGTGGCCTGGTTACAGTCTCCTGTATTCCAGCTAAACAGTACTCTTGATCAGTGGTTAGTTTGATGGTTTGTGTTTTATGGTGACTCATTAGATACATACACACACATACACGTCACTGCACCGCTGTTGATTTGACTGTCCTTAGCGGAGGCCATGTAAAAATGTGGAAGTACAGTCTGTGTTTTAACCGCAACTGTGGGGCCAGCAAAATCTATTGGACCTTACTACTTTCCTTCCTCTCCTGTCACAGTACGGCGCAGCTCTGATGACACGTCGACAGCTGTGCTATTATTACTTTCTATTCGGGTCCTCAAAAGAACTCTACTGACTCTCCCAAACCTTTTGTTTTTGGTGTGCTGATTTCTGATGGCAGGACTTCAAAGTCTGCAATGTGAAATTCTTTTCACTCTTTTTCTTAATGAAACCTCCTTTCCCTTCTCAATGAAACTAGCAAGTCACGGCATGGTAAGAGACGTTTAGGATACATAAATGTTAACGCCTATTGTCTTTGTCCGTTTCCTACTCTTAGTAATGATTATTACAATAATGGATATAATAATTTGGCAGACTGAGGTCATTGTCATTACATTTTGTCATGATCTGGGTCTAAAATGAAACCTATGTAGACAGACAGACACAGGCCTGGTTGGTTGGGGTGTTTCCAAGGTCATAAAACTACAGTAAGCTTACTCGCTGAGGGTTTTTTGTGCGATCACACTTAATGGTGTGGTTGTTTTCGAGTTTCTGACGTCAAAAAGCTTAAGGTGTGGTGAGAATACAGCTCAAAGGCAGACGCAGTCACAGTCAAGCAGCAGCAACAGCAGTTAAACCTCAATGTGTGCTGCTGAGAGGCAAAGCTGGATGTTGGATAATAAGGTCCTGTGGTACTATTTAAATAATAGACAACAAAATATACATTTCTATAAACTATATTATGATCTTAAGGGTTAACGGTAATGTTGGTGATATTCTGTATGTTTTCACACTGTCAAATCACAGTTTACAGTCCATTGATTCCAACTGAAATGTAAATCTAACAAACACTTTGACTTTTAAAACAGGGCTTATGCAGGAATCCTGATGTTAAATTTAATACCTTCTAAATATTTTTTAAAAACCTCAACGCAACTTGCCTCTAGTCATAGAGAAAAAACAGGATCGATAAAATGGAGGGCGCGCACACTGTAGTATTGTGCAGGCACTTTTATTTATCAATCCGGGCAACAGGCTCCTTCTTGAAAACCGTATCACATAACCAGTAACCCTAACCCGCTTTGTCTTTCCCACATGCAAATGATTTTGCCATTTCTGAATCAGGAAACGTAGCTTGAGACAGTTTGGAGATTCCTTCATTTCAACTGAGAGAGTGCAGAGACCTCTGCACAGAGAGACGGTGATGGCCACAACACGTCTCTCTGTGCAGAGGTCTGAGATTGCAGTCAGACATTTAATCATTTTTAAGGGCCTTAATTTTCACTAAGTTGATTTACTACTTTTTAATACTCTTTAATACTCCGCAGACACCCTGTAAAAACGTTAAATATTTCCCTTAAAACGGCTGAGCACTGTAGTTTAAAGGAAGTGTTAGTCAAACAGGGTACACTTCTTGCAGCAGGATGTTGTTGTATGTGGGACTGAGGTCTGTCACACAGAAATAAGCTATATCAGAAGCTACTCGTGTTGTCACTTGACTTTAATTTCTAACTTCGATACCTTGAAAAATATCAATATTCTATGGTATTTGTTTTCTTCTTTCTCTTTAGATGAGGCCTTAAAAATAACTAAATACACTCATTAGAAATGTTAAGCACAACAGCATCAAACTTAATTTAGTTCTGACAATATCATCTGGAACTTTGATTTCTCAGGCTCTGCTGTTGGACCAACGATGGTACAACACACTTAGTAACAACAGTTTTCTGGGCCATCTTGTTCAATGCTTGATCGTGCTTAAATGGGAAGTATCGCCAGCCTCTATCAAATAGGTCTTGACTTGCGTATCAGCAGCATAAATTATGTAAGAACACAATCATTTCAGTGATGGAACGACAGCAGCACTCAAAGTTGGCATGAACTCCAAATAGCAATTATTACAGACGACTGTACTGAGTCATCGACCTGTGAGATACACTGCTCTGTGTCTGTGTTATTAGTAAGACCAAGCCATTGCAGTAATGAAAGTCATGTGGTGGGTGGGCCGACAGACCTTGAATAAGTCCCTTGATGTTCTGTTTTGAAAAACTAGACAAACACTCCAAGACTCTGGAAACCAAGAGTCTGATTTCTGCATTAGAACAAACTCCAAATCAGACACTGCATCTTCTGCAGCCTGATAAGCTGTAAAGAGCAAGTCAGTAAAGCCTGGTTGTTGGTTGTGTGCAGGAAACCAACACATGTACAGCTACATGCTGCAGCAGCAGTAGCGGATGGCTACATGCTGTCAGTACTTGCCGGTTTAACAGAGTGTTTTCACACACTTGTTTCTGTGGCCATTGTACCACAGAGTAGCGCACCTGACTGATACTGACAAGAGCTCACTGCTCAGAGCGTGCGTGCTTTGTGAGAAATATATAAAATGTTGCTTATCAATTGCAGTTTGACAGACATTTGGCCCATAAAATGTGAAAACATAACCCGGTGACTGACTGGAAATGCCACAGACGCAGATTTTGCTTATCTGTCCACATCTGTATGCCTACAAAGGTTTTGAGAGTAGAGGTGGGGGAAATTTCCGATTCTTAGATTAATCGCGATTCGGCCGTGGAAGAATCGAGAACGATTCAGAAACATCCAAATTCCAATTATTTAAATATGCAAAGTAAAGCGGAACTAGCGCGGTCTTCGAGACGCTATGGGGAACGGACCGAGAACACATTGGATCACACACATCGGAGAATGATGGAAGCAACGGAGCCGAGGTACGTCATCCCATCCCGACACTATTTCACCTCCCGGCACTCTACAAGCAGACTAAAGCAGAAATCACGTCATCGCTGTTGAATGCAGACCAAGTCGCCGTTAGATGTGATGCGTGGACGTCTGTAGCCACCGAATCATTTGTTACTGTAACTGCGCATTTCATAACTGATGAGTGGGAGCTGAAAGCACACGTGCTCCAAACAAGAGCAATGCATGAAAGCCACACAGGTGCTAATATGGCTGAGCTGCTAAGCAGTGCTGTAAATGAATGGGACATCGCAAAGAAAGAAGTTGTTGTAGTTACAGACAACGCAGCTAATATGGTTGTCGCTGCCCAGCTGGGTAACTTCAGCCATCTGAAATGCTACGCATTTATTGCAAATGCACTGTTTTTTGAACTGCAAATGATGAATACTCATTCAGTGAGACAAAAAGAAATGTGGAAAAAGTGCATCAATATACATAAATTAAAAATGCATCAATAATCGTTTTATAATCGAATCGTAGCCTCTGAATCGTAATCGTAATCGAATCGTGAGGTGCCCCAAGATTCCCACCCCTATTTGAGAGTCAGCGGTTTTGTTATCTTCGTCTGAACACTGTCCTGAAACAGAGTAGAAAAACATATCGTATTGTATTGTATTTGATGTGCAAGAGCTCCACCGATCGCTGTTTAATTTGGAACCTGTTCTCAGTTCCCATGCCTAAATATTTGTACAGCATTTGTTTTCATTTAGGTTTTCTTTAACAAGAACAAATCTGCTAGACCTGCATGTGTAACAATAATATAGGATATTTACTCTCTGTGACAAGACATCCTGCAGCTTATGAGTTCGACATCATTGTGTTTCATTGGGCAACTCGCTAAGCGGGGATCGAAAGGGAGGAAATGATTTGGAAGTTGTTCTCAACTGATTCCTGATTCTTGATTCCCATCCCATACTGATTACTAACAATAACAATATCACCTTTTATTAAAGGTTGTGGTCACAAATTGAACAGTCCACTGGCTAAAATATGATATATATCGTATGATTAGGTTCACCTGAATCTGGAAAGTGATACAACATTGTCATGCCAAGTCAAACTTACTGTTACTGTTAGTGGTATAGGTGAATAGACAATGTGTGGATGGTTACAACATTATGTTACCTGGCCCCACTCCTTCTTGTCTTAAGAGATGCTGGATTACTGAGAAGATCTCCACAGGACTGAAACTGAACTGAATCTGTTCATCACACATTAAGAGTGGGCGGTATGGATAAAATTTTCCCTCAAGTATCAGTAATTTCATATAGTGATATCATAATATAGAAACTGTTTGTGGTTAAAATAACCTGATGGGAACGTCTGTTCTAGGGTAATTTCAGATCCAGATCAGACCAAATATTCATGACGAGACAGTGAACTGGTCTGTCTCAGTTTTGTCTTGGTATGGAGACAATAGGCTTGCTGCCTGGCGCACTGCAACTAGTTTCAAGTTTCTCAAGTTTCAACACATCTTGAGTCAGGCTTTACAGATTAAGGCATTGATGCAATAACTTTTCTCTTTCACTTTCCTTTCGGCTTCATTTAAGTTTCCGTTTATCTTAAAACACCTGTTCAACCCCTTCGATATGAACCTGCTGTTCTGGCGTTACCAGGATGTGAGCTTATCTGGATATGGCAGGCGAACTCATAAACAATACAACTAGAGATCTAAAAAGACAAAGATGTGGTACAAACAGTACAATAAAATCTCTGACAGAGGACAAAACTTATATCACATCCTGGAATGTTATTTTGCAGTGTGTTACTCATGCCACTTTATCATTAAACCTGAGAAAGTTAGGGTTTTGTCTGTGGTTAATATGTGGCATCAGTGCCTCACCAATACAAAACATGTTTGCAGCCACACCTGAGTGCACTAGCACATTAAGTCAAATCGATAAATTAAACTATAGCCTGTTTTGAGCTCCAAAAACATTCACTGTTGAACATCCAAAAGCAATCAAACTCTTGGCCAAAGACCTAGCTGCTAGTTTGTTTGTTTTTTTACCAAAAAGCAAAATATTCAAGAAACAACTGTAAACTGTATCAATTGTTAACTGAAGGCTACTTACGTCTCGGTTTGCGGCACATCTTGTACAGGCAGCAGCAGGGACAGACACAGCAACAGATGAAGATGAGCAAAATGGTAGCAAAGCCACCGATACCGAGGATCATGGGCAATGGTGACTTATAGTGAAACGCGTCACTGGAAAAGAACGGAAGAAAAAGATATCATGCAAAACAACATTTGTCACAACTATATCTTGTGCAGTGATCACTACTGGGAATCACAAATACATTAATTCTCTATTATAGACACAGAGCTGCTGCTCGGTTTATTAAATCCCTTCAATGTTGCTGATTAAATGAACATCGGACATGTTACAGATCTGCAAGTGAACGCAGACTTCTGCAGTGAGAAACTGATTCACATATTAGCTCTGCAATGGTGGTCACACACAGGAAGATGCCACTTCCTGTCACTTGATTGCAAAATCACTGCACAAGTTGGAACAACACATTGCCACCATTATTACACAAGAAAAAAAAAAGTTACAGAACAAAAGTGAATCAAATACCAGTCCTCCTGTTTATCCTCTGAAAGACGCATAAAAGAATCCTGACAGCAGTATCTGTTGTAGCAGGAACCACAGCAAAATCCAGACCAGCACCTCTGAGATGAGTGGTACTCGCCGCCTAGATCTGAGTAGGACTTACAGTTCTTACTATCCGCTGTAACAGAGCAGAGACAGAGACAGACAATGAAAACAAAGCCGTAGGGGTGATTGCACTGAATAAGACTCAGATGATGGCACAAAGGGAGATCAATGAAACGCACACACCTCAACCCACTTAAACAAAGACGTCGCTGTATTTAGGAGTTTACACACCAGCCGGCCACTTCATTAGATACACTTGTACGATCCAATGGGATCCAATACGACAACTCTGGAATAAATTCAACTTTTATGAGGTGTTTATTTAACTAGTTAGACTGAGCACTTTTATCCATCCTGCGATATATCAATATTTTGTTTCACGAGAAAGTATCGATTTTTCAGCCGTGAGTATCGATACATTAAGTCCAAATAGGTTCAAAGACCAATCGAAAAATAGATGTTCGGCTGCAAGCGTAGTCGACAAATGTTACTAGGCAGACTAGTTTCTTTTTCAACCAATCAGTGGATGGTATCTAGAATGACTTCATAAACACTAGTTTTATTGAATGACAGGTTCCCCTCAACTTTCTGGAGGGTCTTTGCTTTGCTAGGTGGCATGCCTCAGGAAAATGAGGCAAAAGCGCATGAGATGAGACCTTTTGTATTGAAGGGGCATTATTTTATTGTTCTTCAAATATTTGGTTGGAAAAAACTGCATATGTATGTCAGACAAAGGGATTGAAAAATGATGTTTTCATTCAAAAATTCTTCACTGGTACTGTTTGAGGTGTGATGTGACAAAAATCAGATGAATTTTGTCCAAAATATTAGAAACACCTCTCAAAACTCCTTCAAACTTACAACCTCAACAGTAAACACAACAGTTAAAGGAATACACACAAGTGAAACAGACAAGTACAAGTGTACATAATGAACTGGCTGGTTGCCGTATATTAGCTTGATGGTCGAGATCTTGAACAACATCATACTTTTTAAATCATCTATCTTTTTTTGTAATCATATATACCAGTTAAATGAATCTTTGGGTTGTGGACTGTTGGTGCAGACAGAAATAAATCAATAGGAGTGTTGCCTTGAGCCCTGACAAACTGTAATGAGCATTATACATCATTTCTTTAGCTTTATACGGGGAAAATGATGTATACATAATGACAATAACAACTAGTTGTAGCTCTGCAATGTAATTAATAGTTGTAAACATGAACACTGACATGTGGCGTTAACAAAATATACATTCAGTTGCCATTTCACAAGCTTAAAGTAATATAGTGCCCGGCAATAAATCCTACATTAACTAAACATTATGTTCGTTGTGTCGTACGTTTTAATGAGATATGTCTTAATTATTAATGAGGGTGTTTTAGCTCGAGCTGTTCATCCTCACGAAGACTGCGACTTCTTCATGACACACAACGTTACTTATATTTAATGTGGTCAAAACATGACTGGAGAATAGCTACAAAGTAACAAAAGTAAAGTGTTACATGTGTCCGTGTGTGTCTTACTGTTTGTTTTGTCTAGTATCTACCTTTAAAAATACATGTTTTTAAAAAAAAGCACCATTAGCTGGCTAGCTGCTAGCAGCTAGTTTAACGTTAAACCTATGTAAGCGAAGCTAACGTCACTGTGGCATCGCCCCGGCTAACCTGAGCTAACGCTAGGCAAGACACGCAGTACATTAACCAAAGCCAACAACAACGGGAGAGACAAAGAGGAGCACAAACACCTTTTAGAGGTTTAAAAATAATAACTCACCAGATACACAGGGAGCCAAGATCACACATAAAACCAACACAACAACACCGGACAGGCCTGACGCCATGGCTACTTCCAAGATTCCAGGATTCAGGCAGGAAAACGCTGGACTCTCTCCTCCGACTGTTCCTCAAGTGACCTGACGAGCGGACGTCTGCTGCAGAGACTGTCTCACTACACGGCTGTCTGTCTCCCGCAAGCAAGATCCGCCCATCTTTCCGTCATGTTGTTTCCCCTGTCGGTTTTTTTTAAGCTCAAACATTACAACAAAGCATGAATACATAGAGTGAGCGAGTACTGCTACCGCTCTTTAGTGGATTTTTTTTTAAATGTTATAAATAAAGCGTGCCAAGTTAAGTTAGCCTCCTTGAGGGCCCCGTCGACGCCCAGGTCTGTGCTGTGTGATGTACCAACAGTGGTGGAAAGTAAACTAAGTATATTTAGCACCACAAGACATGTACTTAGCACTTTTACCTGAGATTTGTAGTTTATTCTACTTTAATACTTCCACGACAATTCAGAGCTAAATATTATAGATTTTATTACACTACATTTCTCTTATAACTTTGTAGATTCATATTATGTTGAAATAGAATCATCAGTTAAGTTGTACAGTATGTTCAACATACACATAATATAGTATTAGTATATACACTGCAGTATTGCTTCTGCAGTGACAAAAATCATTTATAATTTAGGTCACTGCACATGTAATGTTCCTGTACTTTGTATGTCTGGTAGTTTTGGCATACAAAGTTCTGTGGCGCCTCCCAGAGGGGAGAAGTTCAAACAGTTTGTGCTCAGGGTGTGACGTTTCCTGACTCTGGATATGTAGAGGTCATGAATGGAGGGCAGACTGGCACTGATGTTCACTCCTGACTGTTTCTTGTAGTCTGTAGTCTATTATACTATTACTATACTATTCTTACTATTTTATACTATACATACTTTTCACTCTGGACTTTTACTTTTCTTCAGGCAAAGATATTGCACTTTTTCCCTCTACATTTATCTGTAGTTACTAATTACTTCATGAATGTAGATATAACATACAAAACATCAGTTTATCACATTGTAAAATATGATTATTTATCATTATTATTAATTATTATTATTATGATCAGCTGCAACAATGAAATGCTGTCAGATGGCATAAAAACTGCAACTGTAACTGCATTTCCCAGTGTAGTGAAAGGGTGTGTAAAGCAACATGAGATGGGAATACTAAAGTGAAGCAACACAAAACTGTACAGGAGAATACATGAGTAAATATATGCACTACACCACAGCTCCAGGGTTGTTTAGACTTCCCATCATACCAGGTACACACAGATTCCCCTCAGGCTTCACTCACAATGGACTGTAAAAAAATGACCAATATCTATTTGAGTGTGCCTGAAAGAGCACACTATATGTTATCCACTGTGCTTATTATTCCTGTTGTTGAGCAAATAAAAGACTTATAAATAAATGGATAAGCAGGCAGAATAATAAAAAATAAAATAACATAATAAACTGATGTGTTATTAATGTCATTATCATAGTTCCTCGTTGTCACATTAGGACCATCTAGTGGGCTATATATATATATATATATATATATATATATATATATATATATATATATATATATATATATATATATATATATATATTATGTGTGTTCTATAGTTGAGAGGTGAGTAGAGAGCCTCCTTTTATCCTATTTCATGTAGTGAAACTCAGCTGTTCCTGTGGCTGTATGTAGGATGTCAAAAGTTCACTCCTGCAGGTAAAACTTTAAACAGAGCCAAAGCCTGGAAGGATCTGTAGAGGGCAGCAAAACACAGTGTCCACGCTGAGGAGGCAGCAATAAGACTTGAAGATGAAAGACTTCATAGACAGATTCAGGATATCACAGAAATGAATTGTATAGATCTGATGAGATGATAAGATGATCATTTCTAAACAGTCCTATTGGTGTAAACAAAATAATGAATACAAAAATAGATGTTAGAATAGTTTTCTGTATTATTAGTTTCATTTTTCTTTAAATATTGAAAATCATGAACTGGTAAAGCCATAGTTGTCGCACTGCCCATAATGAATGGAAATGTGATTTGGTATACAAACAAACGTGTTGTAACTTTTATAATCTAACAGATTCACATTTCTGTGTTGTTGTTGTTACAATGGGGGTAGACCACTGACTTTAAATGAGCACATCTCAAATGCTTTCAACAACAAATGGGGTGTAGACAGTTTATGTATATTAAGTTAAACCTAAAGCTTTTATGCTAGTGATTACTTCAGGGGTTTGCAGAGTCTGAGACTGGAGCCCCACCCCTCTTAATTGCTAGTTTCACTCAGTTCCTGGATGCCTATGGGATCATGATTATTAGGCCACTCTTCAGTTGATGCAAGATAGCCTAATATTGATGCATGATACACCTTCAGACTGCACCAGATGCAAAATGAGTCTATCCTAATGCATTTACATGTATTAGTTTCTGTGAAAACCCGTCAAATTGTATCTCTGGCCTATTTCTTTAACCAACTCACACAGATGTATGCTAATTTATGGGGTTTCCTTTGATAACTGATGTAATTGCTATTGTACTATTTATCACTTCCATTCACTGAACCTGCCCTGAAACTGAGCCCTACTGCGGAGGCCGGCCTCACACCTGACGGACTGCAGATGTCACACACTGAACATAGACTTGCAGAACATACAACCAGTTCAGGTTCAATGTCTCTTTTTGAACACCAGAGGTCACATGTGCACAGCAAATCTCTACTAATCTACTAAATCTTGAGCTGAAGCCATGCAAGTCAACAGGTTTACTTCACCCTGTACCAAAGTTAGCCGTACTACATTTGAAGGAGCAGTTTGAGATGCCACTTTTGTCACAAACAGACATGCGTAAATGTCCTTGTAAATGTAATCATCAAGTCAACTTTTTTTATCAACACTGCCGTATGTACAGGTCATACAGAGAATGAAATTTAATTTCCCTCATATCCCTGGCGCAAAACACGCAATGAACATGAAATATAAAAATATAAACAAGTGTAAAGAGATATAAAAAGATATAATTAATGTACATATAGCTATGTAAAAAGACATAAATGTATAATGACTGTATAAACGGTATAACCAGTGTGAATATAGCAAATATAAAAAGATGTAAACAGTTTAAATGTAGATGCCATACATTTGACTGTACATAGTGATATAAACAGCTTCATCCCCCACGCCATGAAACTCCCAATAACCCCCCGCCCATGCATATGACACTAGTCACTTTACTTTACACTGATACCGTGAACTCTATTGGACTGAGCTGTTACTATTTGCACTATTCATTCATTCATCTATTTCACTGTTACAATACATCCTGCTGCTACATATAATTTTCTGTTAGCTGCTACATTTCTGTAAATAAGTCACATTTTTAAAATTCTGTTTCTGTTTCTTTTTATTTTATTCTATTTTATGTCTTTATATTTATACTGCTATTACCTGTTTTCATTCGGAGCCTTGCAACAAAATCTTGCTCAAGTGTACATTGTGAATGTGCAGCTGAATGACAATAGAGTCTATAAGTCATTAAAAACAGCAGCTGGTTTGTAAAAAAGTATAATCATTGGAAAATGTCAGTAACGTTGATAAACTTGGGTTGATTTATATGCAATTTAAGCAATAAGAAGCCAAAACATTTCAAGTGTGTTTAAACATTCAAAGTCAGTATAAAACAGGTTCAAACATCTCCTGAGAAGATGAGATGAGTGTGTTTGATTACACGCCTGTTGTGATTCACCATTGACGTCAAGATATCGCGAGATTTCGTTGCCGGTCTCGCCCGTGGTCTTTATAAGCGCTGCTACGTCCTCGTCCTTTTCGTTCGTCCTCAGTGCAGGATAACGAAGCAGTCATCTTCTTCTTCGCCTTTAAAACAAGAAAAAACGAGTAATACTATCAGAGAGCGACATTAGATCAGCTCCGCTGCTGTTATCCTGTCCACCGCACGCCCGGTAAAGAAGTTAACTGAAGTTTTTAAAAGGTAAGTTTCTTATTTTTCGCCATTTGTCATCCCTCACTTTTGACTGTAGCTCCTTAGCTAATGTTAGCAGCCTAGCTAACGCTAAGCTCGGTCAACCGGCAAGGACCACGAGCGAGTTGGGGGGGGCTAACGTCAAGACTCAGCCTGTGGTGGATTAACCCAGGTTTCCTTTGACACTGCAACATTTCTGTCTCAATGTAACCAAACGCTAAGGACGAGTCGTGACCAATGCTTTCTTAATGTTCCTCAATAAGCAGGACACGCTTTGCGAGCCGTTCACTTCAAAGTGCTCTTGGACGCATATGCAAACCATTGATTGTGTATACACTGCGAAGCTCGTAACGTAAAGAATAAATAGCCACGGGTGTGTGTCAACAACGTTGTCTTAATCCTGCTTGCAAATATACACGCTGCAAGCAGGGATACCGGAACTTGTAAATGGGTTACAACATATGACAGGAGGCAGTGTACGGCGGGGCCCTTCTCGCATGATTGCCCGGTTCATTATTGGAGGATAAAACACGATGTTTGGTCGAGTTTGTCACCACGACAAGCTGTTTAAGTAGCTTATTACCCTTGTTATTTTTTTTTTAAGTAATCGCGGTTGAACTCAGTGGACGACCTTTGCGCCTTTCCACGAAGTTAGACGTAGGAAAAATGTTGGCGTGATCACCCTGTCGAGGAATGTGTAGACCAGGTTTCTTTCAGCCTGCGGGGGAAGGGAGGGCATGACACGGGGAAAGCGGTAATTTTTGTGTTTACGCAATCAGATTTCTTTTACGTGTTTATTGTAGTGTAATGATCGATATTTGACACAATGGTGGCACTTGTTGCAGTGACTCATGTAGCTCACCCAGTCTAAGAAATTCAAGGTTACAATGACAAGTATTAATATGAATTATGAAATATGATTTAAGTGTCGCTAAAGGGACACTCAAACCCTTTTTGTGACCAGCCTGACTTGAAAGCCCATTATTGACCTTGAAGATAGTAGTCACTGCAAATGTTCTGGAGCTTTCAGTCACCTTGGCTTGACTATTTATTGACTCTTTTTTTTTGCACACAAATAGCTTGCAAGACAGGTTATTTCAGCATATGCAGATAAGTATCTGTACTGCCCAAAGCACAAGTCTCAAGTGAAGTTTCATCCGTCTCCTTTAGATCTCTGGACAATCGTAATCGTCGTTGCTGATCATGGATCTGCTGTTGCGCCGCTGTCCGTTCCTGGGTCGTGTGCCCCAGACCTTCTTCCAGCAGACCAAAAAGTCTCTGATGGGTTACGCCCAGCGTTGCCCCGTCATGATGGAGCTGGCTTCTAAACCCATGGCTCCATCGATGGCACGAGCCCTCTGCTCGTCGTCCTCATCCCACCAGGACACCGAGAACACCGTGTCTGCCAGTGAAGGTGAGCGTGACACAGGAGTAGATTTTTTTTTATTTTATTACTGCTCATGCTGTTTATATGTAGGTAATTATGCTGTATCTGAAGTATAAAACATCTTTTCTGTCCACTTGTAGGCCCCAAGCTGCCTACTGGACACCCGGTCCCACCCCCAGGCCAGGGCATGGCCTCCAAATGCCCTTTCCTGGCTGCTGAGATGGGCCAGAAGAACAGCAGTGTCGTCCGTCAGGTCGGCATTGAGTTCCAAGAGGATGTTCAGGAAATCCGCACCGTCCAGAAAGGTAAGAGTTGTTAGGAAGTTGATCAGGCTACATTGTTTTAGCCCGTTGTTTGGTATATAATTTAAGACTATTTTTTTCTTTGTCCTCTGTTTAGAAGTGTCCCCTGCCCAGCTGAAGGAACCATCCTTGGCTGGTAGCCTTAAGGGAAGTGGAAATGCGCAGACTGATCTAATGAAGACCCTCCTGAAGCAGCGTCCTAAAAGGGTCTCCCACTTGCTGCAGGACAACTTGTCAGGCAGTAGTAAGTTTTATTTGTGTCTAGCGGAAGTGTTGTTTCACAGCGCTACTTTCATCATCATTGCTTCACCTGTCCAAACGCAAGCCCACGTTAAGCAAGCTTCGTCTTCCTCTTCTGTTACAGTGTCCCGCTTCCATTACGATAACTTTCTTGAGAAGAAGATAGTGGAGAAGAAGAATGACCACACCTACCGTGTGTTTAAGACCGTGAATCGTCTGGCCAACGAGTTCCCAATGGCCGACGACTTCACGGGCTCTCTAGAGGAAAAGAGGGAGGTGTCCGTTTGGTGCAGCAACGACTACCTGGGCATGAGTCGACACCCACGGGTCACGCAATCCATCATGTGAGTACAGAAGAAGTTGTTTGTGTGAGTGTTATGTAGGAAAAATGCACCACACTTAATTCGGCCCACTGCGGGTAGATTTGTCTATGTAAATAGACGTGTTTGTCTTATCTATGTGTCCTGCTGACGCCATAGTGAGGTCAGAGAAACATTGAGGCACGGCACATGATAATTGAATCCGACCTGAGTGATGCAAGACTTTGTTTGTGTGGGCGCAGAGTGTTAGTTGGTCATAGTTTACATGTCAGTCCCAAGAGGGGGCCCAGTGAGGGGGATGTTTTTCTTCAAGCTTGTTTGAGCTTGCCCAGCTCTCTTATTCCCTCTGCGTCATTAACACCTTGAATCAAAGTGTCACTAACTAATAAGCAACTCTCCATTCCTGTTTCCAGGAATACTTTACAAAAGCATGGCTCAGGGGCGGGAGGAACCAGGAACATCTCCGGGACCAGCAAATTCCACGTGGAGCTGGAACAAGAACTGGCCGACCTTCACAACAAGGACGCCGCGCTGCTTTTCACCTCCTGCTTTGTCGCCAACGATTCCACCCTCTTCACCCTCGCCAAGATGCTGCCAGGTATCCAAAAAGTTTCCCTATGTTTTACAGATAGTAGTTAGTGAGTGAGTGTGTCACATACATGCATTAAATGATAATAAACATTCTGTTCTCACATCATCTTTTTTTTTTTTTTTTATTTTAGGCTGTGAGATCTACTCTGACGCTGGCAACCACGCCTCAATGATCCAGGGCATCAGGAACAGCGGAGCAAAGAAATTCATTTTCCGCCACAATGACGTCGGCCATCTACGAGAGCTCCTCGAGAAGGGAGACCCCACAAAGCCGAAGATCGTGGCCTTTGAGACCGTCCATTCCATGGATGGTTAGTTTGGGATGATTCATTATTTGTATAAAGCTAACTTATTACATGGTTGGTCCTTAATTGTTCTGAAAATGTTAGTTATAGTTTAGCTATGAAAGGAAATGTAGTTTATAGACGTGGGGTTTGCCTATAACAAGGTATCGCGGGCCTGCTCTTTGGGTAACGGCTAAGCCTTTTTTCTGTAACACAGGTGCTGTGTGTCCGCTGGAGGAGATGTGCGATGTGGCTCATGAGTTTGGTGCCATCACCTTCGTAGACGAGGTTCACGCCGTGGGCCTGTACGGCGCGAAAGGAGGCGGCATTGGAGACAGGGATGGCGTCATGCACAAGATGGATATCATCTCAGGGACGCTAGGTCAGTATGATAACCTTTACTAAGACAAACAGCTGATTATGTGAACCATCTATCGTTCACATAGCTGGTTAGTTGTCACTGTTTATCTTTTTATTTCTTGTTTTCTGTATTTTCCATTCCCCCCCCCACAGGTAGTGGGAATCTCATAGCTTTGTTTTTGCTCTTACACTAAGAATAAGGCCTCATCTGTGTCACCCAATATGCCAGAGGGCTCAAAGAAGCTGGAGCAGCCCTGTTGTTGCTAGGATACTGTAGGGTCTTGTTGCGCTCTTATTGAATTACTCTCTTGTGTCTGTTTCAAGCTGAATGGGCAATTATTTCTAACTCAAGAGATCCACAGCCCACGTAATCCTGCAGCTGCCATTTCAGGGTAGTCTAGCTTGCGAGATTACAGTGGGCGGATTTTGCATAGAGAAGCGGAGCGTAAAGGAACATCGGTCTTTAAACAAGAATAACCGCCTATGTGCTGTGTCCTCTTCCAGGAAAGGCCTTCGGCTGTGTGGGCGGCTACATCGCGAGTACCTCTGCCTTGGTGGACACGGTGCGTTCCTACGCCGCGGGTTTCATCTTCACCACCTCTCTGCCGCCAATGCTGTTGGCAGGAGCCAGGCAGTCCATCCAGGTCCTTAAAAGCGAAGAGGGTCGCGCACTGAGGCGGAAACACCAGCGCAACGTCAAGCTGCTCAGGCAGATGCTGATGGACTCCGGGCTGCCCGTGGTACACTGCCCCAGCCACATCATCCCAGTCCGGGTACGTTTTCTAATTCATTTTAAAGCTTGATGACATGAAAAGATGCATCAATGTGTAACAAGTCACAACAATCTCCACAAAGGCTCCATCCTAATAGCGTGCGTGTCTGTTATGTCTAGGTATCAAACGCTGAGAAGAACACGGAGGTGTGCGACATCATGATGAGTCGCCACAACATCTACGTGCAGGCCATCAACTACCCCACCGTCGCCAGGGGAGATGAGCTCCTGCGTATTGCCCCAACACCTCACCACACCCCTGAGATGATGAAATACTTTGTTGGTAAGAACATCTAAGCATTCCTGTTCAAGTACACTTGCAGTTAAAAATGTCAAAGTCACAGATTAAACTTTCCCTTCGTTTATAAAAGCTAACCTTGATCTCCACTCTTCTCCGTCTTCCCTCTACAGAGAGGCTGGTGCACACATGGAAGGAGGTCGGCCTGCCGCTGAAGCCTCACTCCTCGGCAGAGTGCACCTTCTGCCAGCAGCCGCTGCACTTCGACCTGATGAGCGAGCGAGAAAAGTCGTACTTCAGCGGCCTCAGCCACCCGATCTCAGCCCGCGCATAACACTACTCACTACTGCTGGCTAGAGATGGCACATACTATCTCAACACCCATTCCTCTGTCACTGTCAGAATGTATTAATTATCTTTTATAAGTCCTCCTACACATATTATTTAAAATAGTCTATGATCAGATGTTATATATCCTCAAAATAAAATTTGAGAAGACGAGCTTGTTTGTCTGTCTGGCATTTCTTTCTTGAGTTTGCATAAAGCAGCTCCTGACTTCATAAAGGAGCCGTGAATGAGAAGGGAAGAGCACTTTAAGATGAAATAGACTTTATTGATCCCATACTGGGAAACCAGAAGCTCACAACATGCAAGGTGGATAAGAAAAATACTAATAAATGAATAAATTGGGACGCCCCGATGGCTCAACAGGTAGAGTGGACTTCCCATGCATGAAAGTCCTTCCTGCAATGACCTGGTTCTAACTCTGCCCCGTGGTTCATTATGTTTACTTCCATATACATAAAAACACTGACCACCCATTATTCAGCACTTCCCTTTTGTGTCAGTCGGAGAGTTGTTCTCCAACGGCCATACAAAGAAACCTAGAAACCTGTTGACATGATTGGATTTTATAAAATGGCCCGGTGATGCCATAACAGAGCAAATCATATTCACTGAATGACCTAGGTTAACTGATTCTGGCTCATTGTTTTGTTGTCACACAAGAGGGCTGATAAGTAAGGTGTCATGCTTGTGTTGCTCGGAGACAGGATCCTTACTAGATACTCTTGTAAGGCTATGAAAGTGGGTCACAGCAAATGGGGTGGACCAGTAAATAATAAGGCTAAATCTTTGCCCAATTGGTGTGAGGAACCTAATTATTTACCACTGGCCTGCTTATTGTTGTGAGAAATTATTATCTCACAAGCGCCTGGAAGAGAATCCAATTTATATTCAATTTGCTGAAACACGTTCAAGCATTCTAATTAAATTTGTTGTGTTGTATTTTACTCAGAGTCTGATCAGTTAGATTTTAGATGCTTAGATTTTAGATTTAGATTTTAGGTCCCTGTTTGAACAAATCAATATGCGCCGGAAGTCCTGTCTTCACATGCTTTATTCTGAGGGAGAAACGAAAACTTACAACAGCATAAAAGTATAATTCAATGATAGCTGAATAGAAGATTTCACCATTTTACCAATCTGTGTGTGTCTCCTGCTGTCAGTGGTGTATCTGAGAGTCACCTACTAACCCACTGTCCTGTAAATCCAGATGGACATTACATAAACGTCGCTGTAAGACTTGAAGTGGCTCAGAATCACTAATAGGTCACTGATCAGAGCACGTAAACACAGGACCTCGAGATCCACATAAGCCTCAGATATTATCACACCACCACAAGCGGCCCGTGTTTACTGATTGTGGATGTGACATGAACCTGCTGCGCTCAACAAGTACACAGGTCGGACTTGATCGATCTGGATCAGTCTTGCGTCGCTTATCATTCAGTCAGCATTAATTCAAATATGATACACAAATGGGAGGATGTGTAGCTCCATCTTGCATGCATGTTTCTCAAGTATTAAGTTGTTGTAAAAGCTGCCGTTGCCTCATTAAAGGCAGGGCTACTCTGGAAATGGAAGTGAGAAATAGGTACTTCCACTTTTGAGTTGACACCATGCGTGTCCGACTGAAAACATCACACACCAACATGTTTACAGGAATATGGCTGCATGGGTAAGCTACGAAAAGAAAAGATTATGCGTCAGCTGCTCATTATATTGTCATGTTTTATTCTTTCTGAAATAAAAAAGTTTATAAATGGGATGTAAAAAAAAACAAAAGATGCTTGATAGCGAGATTGATATCTTTGAAAAAATGCTGAGAAACCGCCCTCTTGGTTGCCCCTATGGTAGTCTAAACATGATAAAGTGGCCTCTACGGTGGCACGATGGGCATGAAATCAAGATAAGTGCCCGATCAGAGGAGAAAATGTGATGAAGTGCATGAACGCAACAAAGCGGCATGTAGGGAGATGACACGTGTCCCACGTGGTAGAAAGTCAGTTGTCTGCTCTGAACATCTACACGGTTAAAGTTCAATTTGTGTTCATTTATACTTTACATTTGAGTCACACAAGGAACCACTTTGGTTTTGGAACTGTTTCACCATAAATGCACCATGACTTTGTTCACACAGTCGCTTCACTGCATGCAGCCGGTATCCTCTTTTCTCCTCCCCGCTGCCCTGCAGACAGTCCACCGTCTCAAGAACATCTGAAAGAAAACAATGGTGCAATGAGAAGTTTGGCACAGGACAGTTTCTCCGGGGCCAGGAGGAGAGAAATGCTTTTTTAAATGTCCAAAACAACTTTTAATATATTCCAGTCAGGTATTTTGTTGCTTTGAGAGTTTTCATTGAGAGTTTGCAGTTTTACAATCAATGCGAGAGCATACTTTTAAACTCAGAAGTAGGAGGCACGTGGGTCATATGATATGTCTTGGATAAAGTACACTTGAGCATGTGTTTATAATTATGTTATATAACGACATATACTACAGTCATGTTTCTTTGGATGTAAATGACCATGTTGGCAGCTTCAAGCTCCTGGTTAATTGAGTCTCTCAGCTATTTTTATATCTTCAACTACTGACTCATATTACTCCCTCTTCACACACACACACACACACACACACACACAAAAATAAACCCACGTGTTCAAATGGTTGCATTTCAAGATTCATAGGCTCTAGTTGTCACGTGCATCCATGAACCGTTTTTTCACTCAACAAACCACCACCACCAAAATCTCGTGTATTTACAACAATGAATTTACATTCAAACCTATCATAGCGTATTGTTTTGTAAATTAGCCTGACATTTTCTACATTCTGCCACATCTACAACTAAAAACAGACCCAAATAAAATTCAAAATGCCGCTAACTGGAACATACCATAATGGGCATCTGTTTCCTTCATTCCTTGACGACCTCTATGTCAGGTGAAGAAAGCGGACAGGTGAGCCAGAATCCAGCCATGTGGTGTTTTAGCATCTCTCCGAGTCACAGAGGGGTTTACAGCTCACCCCTGCATGGTGTCATCTTGCTTTTTTCCTCACTCTCCATTCCTCAAACCCATTTTCTGTTTAAAGTTGGATGTTTGTGACCGCCATGCACATGCTCAGACGTTCCTCTCGGATGCAATGAATGCTGCATGTCTGGATACATTGACAGAAGCTGTCAGGGATGGATCGGGCATGCAGAAAGATTCTTTTCTTAGTGTATTACAAAAAAGGAGAGAATGTGAAGGGTTGAACAGCGCTGTTGTATAACTATATCTGTATCTATCCTATACAAATATGTATATATAATATAATACTGGAATTACTTTAGTTTCCTGTTGTGCATTTGGAATATGCAAAAATAGCAAAAAAAAAAAAGAGAGAGCGAGAGACAGTTATTTGATTGACGTGTCATCTCCCTGACCCCACTGTGTGGCATGTGCTTCAACCTTTACCCACCATTTCCATGACTACTGATTCCCGCATAGCTGCCAAACTCTCAGGGTCCTCAGGGTCCAGACAAATGCAAGAAGTGAATGAAACCTACAGCAGCTCCACAGCGGAGGTTAAAGGAGTCAAATACTTCCAACGTTGAGTGATTCAGCTTAATCTTCATGGTAACAACACTTTGGAAATCTCACAATGGGAAGCCAGACAGCCTTTCATCCAAAAAGGACATCCGTCATGGTTAGGGGAAATATTAAAGATCTGTTACCAGGATAAATCAAGAGAAATAATTGGAGTTACCAGAGATTTCAGTGCAGCTGTTTTTACAAGAGAGTAGGAACTCGCCCCGGCTGCAACAGTTCTAGCTAAAGTTCAAAATTAGCATAGGAGAAGTTTTAACACAACTGTTCACAAAGTTGAGACTCACACATAAAATCCACTTTAAACTGATCCACTCTACACCACACAGACTATGCAGAGAGTAGTTGTCACTAAATATTTACAGACAGATATAACAGCTGGTGCAACTGTTGCTTAAATGAACCGCTGGACAAAGCTAATTTTAGCCTGCTGATATAAAAAAAGAGGAAGTGGAAATGGAACAGTTCTGAACAAACTACTTTTTAATAAGAATGTAAACTAAGATTTGAAATCACATTTCCTCCTTAGAATCAAATTTATTGTCATTGCACAAGACAAAAAAGGCTGCTGCAGTTTAGCATCCAAGCAGTGCAAAAATCAGTAGTAGTGCAATATAGAGATATATAATGAATATGTTAAGTTAAGATATATACAGTATGAACAGTATTGATAAGATATATAGAGCATGTGCAGCAGTTACATTAGGCAGAACAGGGTTACGTTAGCTAGTGATGCTACTGACTACATAGTTGATTGCGGTCCTACACGTTCACGTTTTTATCCACTAAACCACTAAGACATTGAAGTTTTAATGATGCCCTGAATAACATATCTGACAGGGTTATGTTTTAAGGTGTCGTAGCCTGCAGAATTTGATGCCATTTTTTATAATCTGCAGTACGAAAGAGGCCCAAACAAATGGCTCCGTGTGTTTATACCTGCTCGACAGCACCACCATCTCCAAATTAACAATATAGCTCGAGTCATAAAGGCTCTATCAGAGCTTTATTTCTCTCAGAAAGGCTACTTCCTCGTTGCATAGAGAGCGAGGTTTGTAGAGATGAACAAATGACATTTAACACAGCCGTAGACTAAGCATGTCACAGTATGTCATAACCACACAGTGCAATGGTTTGTATTTATGAAACTCTTTGTCTCTAACCTTGGCATCACATGTCACTGTGGCCGTCTGGTATGAAACTGATTAGAATAGCCTAACATTTCAAAGTTTTAAACATTCCTTTCAGGCAGTTTTCAGGGAGATACCGTTGTTGCAGCTGGACTTTGAAAACAATACATCCTTTATTCAAATTGCTGTGTCATCTTCCGATATTAATATTCCTTGAAATGATCATTTACTACTGGCTTTCAAAGAATTAGAACAGATAAAGGTGATCAGGGTCAATCGGGGTCCTTTGCTCTGCACTGTCTAAAGATAGATGCTTTTTATTTAGTTAAAAATAAAAACAGGATGTAGATTGCTGAAAGAAACAGACAGATCCAAAAAAAACACCAACAAAAGTGATGTACAACCTGTGACTTGGTATCATTTCTGCCTTCCAAGATTCAGAGAAAGACTTGGCACTGACATTTCAGTGCCTTCTGTCTTGCTTCATGGAAATAGTTATTGGTTGATAGCAACAGACGTTTTAACCATGCTCTTGCTTATGTTGCATTTGGCACTGACCTTATTATCATCAGGACGCAGATAACTGCTGGTCCTTGAGGCCTCGTGGAATGTTACCATGTGACTTGTTTACTGTTTCAGCTCGCGTGAAGGTGAAGAGCGCCTGTCTCTGCATGAATCGCATGCAATCATATGCATATAGACAAGATACGTGAGTCAGTGCAAAGTAGTATGATTAATGTAATTGATGTGGAGCCATTATTAGCAGCAGTACAATAATGAAATAAATCACAAGTAACCGGCAGCAGACTGTAACTGTCAAATGTACTAATGGGTGTCTGTAATTCCTTCAGATCGCGCAGTTTAACACAGACGAGTGAGTCTGCCGATGGTTCCTCCAATGTGAATGTATTGACCTTGACCACCGTTGACCAGCGGTTATTGCACTGGCTATTGCACAATTACTTCTGTTGTGAATCTTGTGGGAAGAGTTCACAAGAGACACGTCTGCACTTGCAACAGAGGAGCAGAGAATGACAAAAAAAATCCCCGAAATTCATAATTACGACTTCCCGAATGAAAAAAAGCAGCGTGTTTACTGGTGGAAATTCCTCTGTGAGTTTGGCGGAGGTTCAGCAGGTTAGACACACCGTGGCATTAATTCCTTGTTACTACTATGTGCACATGAACAATCTCCAGCGGTGTGGGCAGTTTCACGTCTAAGTGAGTGACACAGCTTCATCATGGTCAACCTTCATGTGCATACACTTGTTTTGGAAAAACAAAACCTGCCTTTTTGTGGTTTTATGATTAACTGCTTGATTATAAAATAAGAAATGTATCAAACCCATATATTCTTTCTTTATTTAACCTGCTAACTAACTGCAGTCTTTATTCGTTGCGACACGCAGGGAAGTACAGTACATTCACCAGCTTTGTTTATTTACTGTCAGTCTTTTTATGCCCGAAGAAGTTTCCTCTTCGACTTCCTGGAGAATGAGGTCAGTCAGGAATGAAACTGCAGCTGAAAAACGATCCCCACCCTGATTGGATTGTGAGACGAATGAGCGGACAATTATCTGTCTCACACACACACATACACACACACACTGTGCTCCCAAGTGGCTGGCTTTGTGAGTTCAGCTTTTTGTGACAGATAAATAGGTGCTTCACTTTGAAAGCCATCTCCGGAGCCTGTAGCATGAAGCAGGACGAATACAGTACAGTTGAGTTGCTCTATTTAACACAATCCCACATTTGCCAAATTAACTTTTAAGAAAGGCTTAATTTAAAGTAAGTAAAGTAAACCGTTCATTCATTCATTATGCATTATGGATACTTAAATCTCCATATAAGTTTAATTTTATGATTTCACCATGTTCAGCGGATCTGCTGTACACCAGCATAAACACTTCTGGGTCACAGCAGCATTTCACCTTAATCGGAAGTGTACCAATTGAACACTGTCACTATTTCCCATTTAAATAGTACAAAATGTGTTGTTTTTCAGGGAACTATCCTGGAAATTATTACGGAATTATTCAGAAAGACTCAAGCATTATATTTTGACAGTTATGCAGCGTCTGTAACCCAGTGGATCTGAATATTTACTGCAGTGCATGAAGAGTTTCTTGGATCACATCACTGGCCCTTGTGCACTCTCACGGACATAGACATGACTGGCCAGTGTCCAGTCTAACCAGCTGAACATTCCTCTCCGTTCATGGCCTGACGCGTCCTTGTGTCCTTGGTTGGAAACGCCTACAAGGTCGTTGCCAAAAAAAAAATGCCATTATTGGTAATATTATTACTATTAAAAGTACAAGTGTAATTATAATAATGATAACTGTAAGTAGGGGAAATACATGTTTATATACTCTGAATTTCTGTAACCTTTGGATATTTTTTTCTTCTTAAAAACTGCCAGGATCTTCCATATATGTTTGAACATGTGCGTGCTACAACCTTCACTCTAGTCAGACTTTGTCCACACCCACCCGCACGCACGCCGGGAATAAGTATGCGTAAAGGTAACTTATCAAAGTAAATCCGTCACAGAGGTTGTCTTAACAGACTGCCGGAAACGTGAGAGCATTTAAGCCTCGTCAGACTTCCCTGTTGTCTATTTGTCTATGCCGTCAAACAAGTGGAGTAATTACCAAAAGTTCCAACCCTTAAACCCATAAAAGGTTAAAGGAATTTAGAGTTCCTGGAAAAGGAACATCGGACTTTTCATTACACTCTCCGCTCCTAAACCTACTCTAAAACAGATTTTTGACAACAAGAGATTTGTGTTTATCACAAATTAATATTACAATGTGTTGTGTCTCCGGTGAGAGAAAGAGATTTGCAGTATGGATGCATGTGCGTGACAACAAACGCTGATAAAAAAGATAACCGCCACAGATGTGGAGTCTTCCTTTTCCTCCTTGCTGGCCAAGCAACACACCATTCTTCCTTTGTTTCCAGTGCCTGTGATGATAGCGTTTCATTAAACACATCTCTCACGCAATACTCACACCCTAATAAGTCTGGAAAATAAGAGGACAGCGTGTGTTAAAGTATTCATTTGATTTCAAAACAACTGTAGTTTTTTTTTTTTCACCGACGTCCGATCCTGCACTGTGTTGTACGCTTGCGTGGTTAAACTGTGCTCTCTGTGAGTATTTTGATAACATTCTGGGTGAGAAGGTGCCGCAAACCGCAGTAACATCATGACTTTGTACGTTGCTGTCAACTTGTTTCCATGCCATGTAGGTGAAAGGCCATCAGGTGAAGTGTAAGAGACACTGACCCTTAGTCTCATGAATAAGGGGAAAGGTGGCAAAGCACTAGTCGGATGATTGATTTTGCATAATAACCTTACATTTGATCTCAGTGTAATGAATCACTTACTCTATTACCCATTGAGTAGTACCCTGTAGCAGCTGCAGCCGGATGAGCACAGTGCAGTTGCACCTTTATAAGATGTTGGAATGAGACACTGCTGAAGAGTTCAGATTTCCAAAAAATCAACTTGATCATTCATCGAATTAAGAATTTAAATTTGATTTCGACCTTATATATAGCTCTTTTACACAGATCAACTGTTACTGTTACTTTTACGTTTGCATACAGTAAGTCTAGTCTAGAAAGAAGACCTTTGCCTTTAGCTGAAGACCAGTCCTGACTGTGATTTGAAACTCACTGTTACAGTGAATATCTGCAGCCAATAGGTTCTGGAAACAAATGAATCTCATTTAATGGTTGTTGTTGTGGGATAATTTTGTTATTTCCGCCACCCACAGTCCTAAAACACATGTAATTTTATCCACATGATTTGTTTTGTACAGTCCACAGAGTTTATACAGTTTTTTGCAGAGTAATCTTAATTACACATGCTAACAGTTGATTCTAAGGGTTGTTTGTGACATAATCCAGTGGGAATAATTTCCTAATCAAAATAAGTGCACAGTGCCGTGGAATGAAACTGAGATGAGACTTGCGTTTTCATATTTGGCATGGGTACTGTTACTGCATAAGATGACAATTAGCCATCTCCCGGTAGAGGTAAAGGCTCACATGACACAGACGTGAGCAGCACAGGTCAAGAAACGAGATGATCCAAACTTCTTTGGCTGTAAACCACACAGCAACACAAGCTCTAAAAACAGAAAAGTGTCTGTGCCTTAAAGCAACACTGAGTCACCAAACGTTTTCTTTTTTTTTTTTTGACTCTGCAACCACAGTTAGGCAATAGATCTTTAAAGGTCACTGAGCAAATATTACATAATTATTTGTATTGTCTGTCTATATGTGTCTATATGCGTGACATACACCTGTAGATTCTCAAAAAGTTCCCCTTCTTTTGTGTTGCTGCTAAAACAAACCAGGCGTGCAAGCAGAAAAAGCTCGCTTAGTCTTCACATTTCCTCATTCATGAGCTGCATAGTTGTTTCACTTTGGTCTCTAAAAATAAACCTCAACTCGTCTCCCATTGTTGTTACCGTAGTCTGGAATGACCCATGTGCCTTGGGAGGGATCGTCAGGTTTTTTGAAGCGGGTTTGGGTGAGGCACTTAACATGGGTAATTAACATTACACAGCGAAGTGCTGTACAAAAGTTAGGTTGTTTTTTTTTTAAAAAAAAAAGAGGGATAAAGGGCGGCACAGTGATTACAGAAAGGATGGTTGCATGAGGTAATTATGCTTGATCAGTGTGTTACATATAATTGACAGCGATCAGTGTGCTCGAGCTTTGGAGCCACACAAAGGAAGGCCCGGTTTAAGATCAGTATCTGTTTTATGCTAATAGTGAGCATAATCTCACTGCTGCTGTCGGACAGCTCTTTCCCTTGTCTCCAACCACTGCTACACCTAAACCCAACTGTGCTGTGTACTGCATATTACTTTGCAGATGAACTAACCTATCCTGTTAAGCTGTGGCCATTTTGGAGCTGTTTAAATGAGTTGACAGGGCAAAGGCATGTCCTGACGGATGAGGAAGAAGGATGATGATGAAGGTTTCTCCCGTAAAGCTAATCTAGTCTATCCATTATAATAAAATTATAATCTAAGTTACATAAGAGCAGTCAAACTGGTCATCTGTTTCTAAATAGTATGCCCAGGGCCAGTAAAAACCAGTTTGTTTGTGTAATCTTGTCGGACTGCATGGTGTCATTGTTGAAGACTTTCACATGGACAATGTGATTGCTCACTAATTATCTGAAGGTGAGATAAGTGGTTGTTGTGAAATCCCTTTCTATTGACTGTCGAAAACATTACCTCAGCCTCACGGGGCTGCAATAATTATAGTCTCACGTCATGTTTCCTTTGAAATCTGGCACACAACATATCAGGTACAGAGAAGAAGAAGACATCTAGACATCTTCTACATCCTGAGAAGAAATTCCTTTATCTTGGCAATTTTAAAATTTAACTTTATTATATGCAGTGAATGATTTTAACAATATTTAATCTAAAAGACAACTGTGTTATGTATTATTATTTTAAAATTGTAACAGCATACTGTATCTGTAACTATATCAGGCTTAATTTTGATGCTGGGTTCCTCTCACTGGTCAGGTCGACCCTGTGATCACTAATGTAGATAATCATAAATGATATATTTTATTGTGTTGTGCTGCTTGTATCCCTCCTTATCCCCACAGCAAATACAGTATGTTGTTATGTTTGGTTTTTCAGTGTATTGTTAGTGCTGTAAATTATTCTTTTCTCTATAAATATATTAATATTATTTAAAACCTGTATGGAAATGTGCCTATTTGCTATCTTACCGAGAGTTCGATGAAAGAAAACTCTAGAAAGGGTACTCTAATAACTTGTGGTGAGACGGTACTGCAACAGTGTGACTTTGTTCTCGCAACCGTAAACCTGTTTCCACACCATGCGGGTAAAAGGGTATCGGGCAAACAAGTGAAAGAGACAATGAACCCTTTACACCATGTGGATGATTGGTACTATCGATAATGACTTCATTTTACAATTTATGTGAGTTTCCCATTAGTATACGCACAAGCAGTTATCTTGGTAAGTAGTGACAACAACATTTCTCCAAGCACTGTCAGATGTTCAGGCACAAAAACAACAATGTCAGATGGAAATTCAGCAAGTGGGAGGGCAGTAGCCCTGTCTGTGGGGACCAGAGCGGTTGAAGTCCAGCTCGGCCTATATTACAGACTGTGGACTGGTAGCTGGAAATGTGCCAGATTACCTCCCAGGCACTGCGAAGAAGCCCTTGAGCAAGGCACCGAAGCCTCACATGCATCCTGAAGTTTCCTGTTAAGGAGATAAGATTAGCACCCTTTGCATGTTTAAGTAGGAGTCATAAATGACAGATAAAGCATATATCAGAGAACGTATCCGTTTTTACTGAAACGTCAACAGTGGACCAAACCCATATTTATTACTGCGAAATATATGATATTTCTCGTCAACAGTAAGCACATATAAAGTGCCGCTGATGTGTGTGTGTCTGGAAAACACCTTGCCGTGTTAGTCACTAGCTACTGAATATGAATCATTAGTCGTGATTAGTAGGATTCCAGTTCATTGCCGTGTTTCTCTTCCTCCTTCCTTCTCCTTTAGTTCACCATCCCCTGGTGAGTAATGATGGGAATGTAAACCTTGGAGTTTCTCATTTAAAGTGTGTAAGGATGGCAAACACAATTTAAGCTAATCATACCACTGCTTGCTAAGGATGTGAAATTACTGAAACTCCTCGGGACGCAATAAACGGGTAAATGATGATGATCCTCGGCTTGTTTGAAAGATAGTTTGTAGAAGGAGGTGAACAAAGAAGCACATTTAAAAATTAGAGGTTGCTGCCAAATCTTTAGAACCCATAACATGATCTGAACAAATGTAATATGTTTGTAAATATCATTGAATTGTCACCTAAAGGCCGCACAGCCTTTTAGTTATGATTACAGGACAGATGGTTATATTACTTTAAAAAAAACAGCCAAACATCAAGCAGCTGCAACAACGACACACACAACAGCCAGCTAATATTACTCACTAGTCCAAGCATCATCTTTCAGTCTTTTATTTGTCAGTCAGTCAGTTACTCTTGTCTTGGCAGTTTCCAGGTCAGTCACCCTCTCATTTTCTCGTCTGACTTTACTCTTTCGACATCCTCTTCAGTCTCTTAGCCTCTGCTATTATGTCCACGAGGCTGTTAAACCTGGTTGCTCACTTGCCCAGCTCCAGTTCTGGCACAGCACTAGCTTTGCTCCCCGTCAGCACTGCCGCATGCCCTAGACCTGAAAAAACGCCTCTTCCCAGTGGTCCTAAACGCCTGTGATAACAACACTAACACTCTCTAGGCAGCCTGGCTAACAACCTCAGCTAACATTAGCTAACAACAGTTACAGTTCAGGGCATTTTACTATACTGTCCATTGGGAAGCTCTGTTATTCACAGAAGGTTGAGGTAGAGTGCATCAGAGGAACATTTTCACCATAAAATATGATCCAATTTCACCAAAATAAGTGAAATACTGTAGTTTTTGGTGTATGACTTAGTGTCATAAAGCACAAAGTCACATAATGCAAGACCAGGTGTACAGGAGGCAGCATGACAGAGACACCTGTACTTATAATATTCTTAAAACAGTATATTATTAGACTTCTCTTATTGGTAATATGTATGGTAATAGGGCATATCTTGTAAAACAAACAATATTACTTTCCAGGAAAGACTGTTTCGTATTTGTGAAAGGTAACATATGACCTACTAGGAATATAACTTACTGCACATTTGAGTATGAGTGCACAAGGCTGGGTTACCAAGAATGGAACAAATGCCTGGAAGCTCAGTGCTTAAAGGTGTTTAACTATTCTTTGCTTGTTTAGCTTAAAACCCTTTTGCTTATGTAGATTATCTTTGTAGAATGTGCTAGACGCATTTAGTAGCTTGAAGTTTTGGATGAATTAAACAAATATAGTGAAGTTTTGTTCTTTCAGCAACCTAATGTCTGACTTGTTTTTTTATAACCGTCTGTAAATTAGCTTATTGTTGTGGTTAAAATGATTCCGGTCCACTGGCCTGTATCTCTTCCTTCTTCCTTCTCGTCCAGTTTATCATCTACTGGAAGTGCTCGTAAATAGCTATTGTCATGCTATTGCCAAGTATTTACAAAGTATGAAGTGTCTGCATTATATGATCAGACTTTTTATGAAAAAATATCATGTTGATGTGTTGCATTGCACGGTCCTACTATATACTACAGTGCATATAAAGTGCATGCTGTGTGTAATATGGATGTGTTTAAAAAATAAAAGGTGTCAAAACACATTAAAATGAATTGAACCACTGCCTGAAGTATGTACAATATGTGAAACTACTGACACTCCTCTTAGCCCCACAACAAGCCTGTGGCTTGCATGCAACATAGTTTGTTGAAGGAAGTACATATCTTTAAAAAGGAGAGGATGGTGCCAATTCTTAAGAAAAACCTTATCTTACCTATAACCTTTTCAAACAAGTCACATGGGTTTTATAAATGTTTTTTAATAATCACAGAAAGATTATTTTATATGTACGAACTTCTTTGATTATTTTCATATCTTTGCTGGTAGCTGAAGTTCAGTCTTTTTGTGAGAACATCCTAAAACAAAAGCATGACTACATGGCGTGGAAACAACATAATAACTGTCAGTCATACAACTGGAACTTTGGGTTAAGGAAGGGATCTAATGAAAACATTTGTTGAATGAATGGTTGGCTTTGTGACGCAGTGGAAATTGCCCACAGAGGATTTGGGGTCTGCAATGGACAGTTTGTGGCATGGATAGGATATAATCTTATCAGTATTACTATCCAGTATTTGCTAAAAACAGAAAACGAGTCAGATTATTAGTCAGAACCATTAGATTAAAAAATGACACAAGTTAAAGTAAGAGTTGTAAGGAATCACTAAATACACAGTAAACAAAATATGTATTGCAGTAAAATAAAGAAAATTAGTGGAGTGCAATGGAAATGCACAAGCAAAGTATAGGTGCTTCAATTTTGTATAAAATTGCAGCATTTGCCATGATACATCATGCATTTTCTTCTTGATTAATCGAGCACTCCTGCTTACATTTAAGAAAAAAATGCATATATGTAGGTTACAGAAGCTAGAAATACATTTAAAATGGTCAATGGTCATTTTTGGAGGGCTTGGTGCAGCTTCTCCACTTCCTTTACACAAACCACATTCACACTGGATAAGGCACTGCTGACCCCTGGCGGTGAGGAGACGTCACTACACTTCAAACCAATTTAAACTTTAATTTAAAGACGGATTAACTTTTAATTCTTACACAGGCTTATTTGTTCAGTTGTATAGTATTTAATCTTCTCATAATCGTATGATATTATCTCGTGGAAATGTTGTTAACGGTGCAACTGCCCCTTTAAGGAGTCTGGCCGGAGGCTCAGCGCCCAATCGCGGCGCGTAAACTGAATTTTGTTGTTGTCAGCAAACAGCAGCTAGTGGCTGTAAGCTAGTGTTAGCCCGTGAGCTAACATCGTTTGTCTCATTCACCGCAGTTAAGAAGTACATCACCGGCTGTAACGGTCAGAAAAGTCGCTGTTTGTCTCCGGTAATCAGTACAAGATGACTTCTGCACTGGTGAGTGTAACTTTCGTTAGCTGTGAGGTACTTCTTAAATGAGCCCCTGAGCTGAAGTTGGTTTCTTGTTCGTAGTTTCACAGTCGCTTTTTAGTAGAAAGTGGAACACATGAGCTTTCTCTTCAACACTAATGTACCCCAAATTACTCATAGATGGAGCTCATTTGATCAACATTTCATTAAATATCTATTAAAGTCTGTGCAGATTAAGTCTACAGCACAATTAATGTAAGTAACATGCCAGTACTGCAACCTATACACGTACACGTGTGTAATAAACATAACAGTAGTCATGAAATTCACCTAGGTGTCATTTAAACAAAACTTAAAGTAACTCTCACTGCAGTACGTTGTGCCACTTTTACTGTGTCATTTCATGTGTGCTGCTGAGGTCGATAGATTTGAGACATTATTTGCACTTTAAAACTGCAGAAATTCTGCTTATTGCAGATAAACATTCATATTTGAAATGTCAGTTGTGTAGGATGGAGTGAAAGTCATGAGTAATAATGTGTCCCAGACAGCGTTTTTGGCAGGAGTGTGTGTGTACCAGTGTTAAATGATTGTCCATTGGTGCATTTCAAAAATCCTAGATGTACATGATTTTATTCCTGTTGAGCTATCAGTGCAAATGTTTAATAAATATTTAAATATCTAGATATATCAGCTGTTGTTTAAGAAGTAAAAGGCAGAGGTTTGTGTGTACCAAGGTGAATTGCACTATAAGAGCCATACAATCACAACTAATGGCCCATCTAGTAGTAGTTGCTACATATATTTAGCAGCTCAAATCAGTTTGTTATCAAGTTTGGATCAATTAAACAACTATAGTGCTTATGGCACGCTGATGCCTGGCTTTTATCTCCACAGCTGACCACAACATAACTCATCTATGTTCACTCTGTTTATGTTTTGAGCAGTGTCGAGGTAAAAAAATGAAAAAAATAAAATAATAATTAGATTTGGAAAATACTCATTGACACGTGGCTGGACTCACTTACCCACTTTGGGTATCTTTAAAAACAAGAGGTTTGCTTAAGAATGTCATTTAATTTCAGAAAGATACACAAAATACACTTTAAATAACAAAATCTGTCAACGTTGGAGTTATTAGCAGTGTAATTTGGTATTGTTTGATTTTAGCAAGACGATTTGAAGGTTATATTTTGAGAACTTTCTTGGTAATAATGTACGATTTAAAAAATGAGCACATAATTGTGAATGAGATGGTTTATGTCAGGCTCATATTGGACTGGAGTAATCTGATTATGTCCTACTATGGGAAATGACATATCAACAAGAAACCAACTTCATTGGTGCGATAGGTTCTTTATTTACATACAGCTAGTATATAAAAAAAACACAAATTCAGCTTAGAAAAAAGTACAAAACTCTACTAAAAACGGGCCACACTTCCTGCACAATATATAATCCATCTCAACAAGTCCTTTTCATTTCGCTGCGTTAACTCTCGACGCCATATTTGTCGAAGTGTCTTGTGATAATGCCTAGCTCCAGCTCCACGGTTCCCATGGCTTCGGTGTGCAGTCTGTATCTATCCGCCCCGCTGTACACAAGGTCCGGGCTGCGGAGCTGGGGACCCCCGCCGACAAAAATTTGCGCCATTTGTTCTTGCCAGGAGCCGAGCGGCCTCCAGGTCACACAGCTTATCCGGTGATGCCCGGGGCTGGAGGGGACATGACAGTATCCGTAGCCGTACAGCTGGCAGCGTCCGAAAGAGTCCTGGTGCCACACTTGGAGGTGAAACTTTGGCCAGCCCTGGAGCCCTTTAGTGGCGTAGTGTAGATCGATCGGGTGACTCCAGTACGCCATGTCTCCTGTTTGGGGGATATCCACCTGGGTCTGACCCTCCTTCAGCCCGGACAGAAGACGCCATGCTCCTCCCGTATGAACTCCCCATTTACAAAACAGGCTGGTCTGCGGGAAACCACTGCCTCCAACGATCTGGCCTATAATGTGCAGCTCTGCCATGGTACAAATATCCCCGCAAACACGAACATGCGGTGCCGAGAGTCCTCCGAAGTAACGGTTAGCTTAACGGCTAGCAGGAGCGCCACAGCTCTCGTCGTCTCCTTGGCAACTCAGCGGTGATTTTGAACAGCAAAATGTACCCTGGGCGTTGACTCACAGGCAGAGCACTTCCTGTCACGAAGCGTAAACGTACAGATATTTCATCACTGAAAACGATGCAGCCAATTTAATATTAGTCTTTTCTCAACATAATACATTTTAACGAAACATAATTTTACTGGTGGAGATCGTTGGCGGCGGCACAAATTAGGAACTGTTGCCTGACAGCCTATGCACAGGGCTCACTATATACTAAATAACCTACGTTTGACGTTTCCTTGTTTGGCAACGTTTTTAAAATGTGAATTTATCAAAAACGTAATAAATTCAGCTTCATTACTAGCCTCAAAACGATGTAAAGACATGTAAATCTGTTGGTTTGTCTGGATTTAAATAGGATTTATTTGGGAGTCTTTGAATAAGTGCATTGTGAAACAGCGCCGCCCCGCGGATGGAAGCGGTGTCGTTTTGTGTGTAGTCTGGTATGGTGGCGTATTGCTGCCCATATTTTACATTTTTAATGATAAGATATGTGTGTAATTGGCTTTTCTTCAAAGCAGAAATTTTGATTTGTTATTGTAGGAAAAGCACAGATCTAACTAATAACATCACAAACACCAATTTCAGGTCTCACAGTAAGCCCTACCATTAAATGGTAAATGGCCTTTCTAGTCTTCCAAGCACTCAAAGCGCTTTTACACTACATATCATATTATTCACCCATTCATACACTGATGACATTAGCTGCCATGCAAGGTGCCAGCTGCTCATTTCAGGAGCAATTTGGGGTTCGGTATCTTGCCCAAGAACACTTTGACATGCAGACTGGAGGAGAGGGGGTTTGAACTGCATATCATCTGATCAGTGGATGACCCGCTCTACCTCCTGAGCCATCATATGATACCAGGGAAGAGCTAAATGGAGTTCATTCATCAATTATTCATTTTATTATTAACACCTGAGCTTTGCCTGCTGTGACATTTCAAAATGTGCTCATACATGAAAAAAAAAAAGCCTTGTGAGCGCACGTCATTCATAACCAGTGTTGGTTATGTATTGTATGCAACTGGGTGTTTACAAACATATTTAGTCATGGTTATTTACTATTAATGTTATCACTATAATTGTTCTGTTTTGATTTTATGTGTCAAATACTTAAGAATTGAAAATATTTAAGATTTGAAACAAATTTTAATACGGCTGCTGCAACCTTTTTTCCATCTCATTCTCCATACAGTCTGACCCAACTCTAGAGAGACATTTCAAGGGTCACAGGGACACTGTGACTAGCGTGGACATCAGCGGCAACATGAAACAGATTGGTAACTGCCACTTTATTTTACTCTGTGCTCAGTGCTTTTCATTACGCCGATCTTTGCCTCCTGCATCCTCTCGCCTCCCGTGACCTGGAAATAATTCCCCTTCCACCACCATAAACAATCTTCCAGTCCTTTTTAAAAGCACCTTGATGTGTGAGGAGAGAAGCGGTTCCTGGAGGAGAGGAGGAGCTTCCTTGCATCGCCCTCACTTCCTCCCTGGGAGGAGCTAGGATGCAAGGAAAAGATGCAAGGAGTCTCATTAGTGTAATGAAAATCACCCTGTGTCTTTGTGTTTGTCAGATAATTTGCTGCATCTGTTTGCTGTTGTCCTTTTATTTTATCTTCTGTGCAGTATGTTTTCTGTGGTCGTCCGTCTAGTTCACTCACCTGTGCTCCTTCCTCTCACAGCCACAGGCTCCATGGACTCCTGTGTGATGATCTGGAACATGAAACCTCAGATGCGAGCGTATCGTTTTGACGGACACAAAGATGCTGTCATTTCAGTTCAGTTTTCTCCCTCTGGCCACCTGGTGGCCTCTGCCTCCAGAGACAAGACTGTACGTCTTTGGGTGCCCAGCATGTGAGTTTAGAAGTATTACACCTTTGTTTTGTTGGACATCTTCCATCATCTTTATCATTATTATTGTCCTCCACGAGAGAGTTACCACAAAGCACAATGATGCTGATTCATAAAAACAACAAAACAAGACAGTTGCACAGAGTCTCTGCTTCTGCCAGCACAGAAGAAGGGACACATTTCTGAACACCCACTGTTTTTTTTTTTTGTTTTAAACTTTAGTGTTGTCTTGGTGCTTGTGTGTGTGTTTGTGTACAGGAAGGCTGAGTCAACAACTTTCAGGGCTCACACTGCCACTGTGCGCAGCGTTAACTTTTCTGGTGATGGACAGACTCTGGTCACAGCCTCTGACGACAAGACCATTAAAGTGTGGACCGTCCACAGGCAAAAGTTTCTCTTCTCTCTCAACCAGCACATCAACTGGGTCCGCTGTGCCAAGTACGATGCACACACGCATGCACATAGCTATCATTGGCTGATGCAGACATGATTTGTTACATGTAAGCAAGTTCTGTACATGTAACTTTAATGTCACTTGTAAAATTCAAGTTTTTCAACATTTCTTTTGCAGGTTTTCTCCAGATGATCGTTTGATTGTGTCGTCCAGTGATGATAAAACTATAAAGCTGTGGGACAAGAACAGCAGGGACTGTATTCATTCTTTCTATGAACATGCTGGGTGAGCACCAGACCAGAACGATGCATGGGAAAAATGTGGATAATTTTCTTGTGTTTGTGTGTGTGTGAAAGAATTCGGAGATCAGCTTGAATGCACATTTTTATCCAGTGTTTCTTCCGGTGTAAATGTTGACATCAGAGCATTATGTTCTGTGAGTTATTTTCTTGATTACATAAATAGACACACTACAACTGTTTCAGAAATGCGACAGAGCGCATAACTAGGTGTCCTGTTAAAACTGCTGTAACTGAACACTCATACAAACTCACCAAGAAGCAGCTAAAGCTAAAAAAGTACTACTAATGATGGTATTAATAATTGATTTTTGATTTTTTAAAATTAATTTTTAATTTCTTTTCGATAACTAATAATGAATCTGAAGCACTGTAAAAGCTCATGTCACGTTTTCTTTCTCCCAAGTTATGCAAACCATGTGGACTTCCATCCCAGTGGAACATGCATTGCTGCGGCCAGCACTGATAACTCTGTCAAGGTGTGGGACATCCGATCCCATAAGATGCTACAGCACTACCAAGGTAAAGACACCTTAAATGTGTATCAAGGAAGTCAAATCATTTGAACATCATGGGGCTTGCACATGTATCACTTTCATACAGAGACGTATTAGATGTACATTTATTGAAGCATTTACTGCATTTCAGTTTATCCACACTCACGTTCATAGATGTTTTATATTGAAACAACACAAGTGCGTTTTATAATACGCTGGAACCCTAACACAGTAAAGAAACCACCGCTGAGTGTTTGTCTTAGGCTCATGATCATAATCATAATCAGCTTTATTGGCCACATACAAGGACTGTTGCTCTCGATGTACTTACACAGTTCCAAGAACAAGTCACAGGATGGAAATGGACACACAGCTAAGATGCAGACATTCAAAGTCTTCCCATCAGACTCTGGAACAAAGTAAAGCTTCACCTTTTAAACACCGTGAAAAATACAGGCAAGGCCTACAACAAATTTCTGACATAACCCCAAGATATAATTAAGCTTTAAACTCATAATTAAAGTGGTAATCAAGTTTCATGATTTCTTGCATATTCAATAAACCGAATGTTGATGCCTTTTGTCAGCCTGCCAGTCAGTCTGATTGTTCTAATCAGCTCTCTTAAATGGATTTGAGCTGTGAGATCTAATAATGGATAATCACATCTGTCTGAAGAGACGGAGCATGAAGATAAAAGCTTTTCCTCTCCTCTTGTTTTTTTTCTTTCTGCCGCTCGTCACTTTGCACACTGTAGTTGATTACCAATGGTGCATTAAGCCTATAAAATGTGGCGTGTTTCCTGTTAGATACACACGAGAATTATTGGTAACTGTTAGTTTGTTTAGTTGTGTTTTAGCCTTTTAGTGCTGGGTGGTAATTCCACTGCTTTTATGTTTATTAGGGTGTTTATTTTGCGCACTGTCCTTATGTGAACCTGAGCCGTGCATGCTCTCAGTGCAGCTTTTCAGCATCCTTTTGCAGCTAGAGCGCTCAGTATGTGTGTCATAGCATCCTGCAGCCAGCAGAGGGACCGTGTCACCTGTCGAACGTCTGCTAGCCTTATTTTATTTCAATCAAGAACTCAGCAACCTTACAGACGGGCAATTTCAGGTCCGGATAAGTTTTGATTAGTTGCCATAGGCTACTGGACTGGACATTACTCTCCTTGATTATATGTGCTAATCTAAACCTGATGTTAAGCCACTGAAATGATGTACAACAGCAAAAGGATTCAGGCAGCGTGTTAGCAAGCATCTGGCCTGCTGAGCTGTCCTTGAGCAAGACTCTGAACTTTTAAATACCCCTTAGGTGCTCATCTATAACTGACCTGGTCTAGAAAGAAAAGAAAACAATTTTGAAAGCATTAGTAAAATATTATTATAATATATAGTATTTTGTTTTTCTCTCAGAAGGTTTGTGGCAGCATCACCTCAATAGGAATAAACTGGGTTATAGTTATAGTGTGATTTTGATCATACCATGTTATTTAAGAGGCAGAACAGGTGCATATACAAGGCTGCAAAATTAACTTACAAAAAAATTACAGTCACACAATAGCTTTTCTACTCCTGTCATAATGTGTTTGTGTTTGTGTGTGTGTGTGTGTGTGTGTTTTCCAGTCCACAGTGGTGTTGTGAACAGCTTGTCTTTCCACCCGGCTGGTAATTTCCTCATCACGGCGTCCACCGATTCCACAATGAAGATCCTGGACCTTGTAGAGGGCAAGCTGCTGTACACACTGCACGGACACCAGGTAGCTAACTGCAGTTTACTCCTGATCACGAAAGGTCATGTCTTTTGTCTGCTCTGCCATTCCTGAGAGTGTGTGTGTGTGTGTTGCTGAAGGTTTGGACAGTTATGTGTGAGTGTGTTTGTCATCTCCTTTGTGCGTGTTTGATTGTCTGAAGTGTGTACGTGTGTGAGTGTGTGAGTATGATGCTTTTTTTTTTTTGTTTTTTTTTTATGTATGTGGTGTATTTTAGTACTTGCCAGGCGAACAGGCAGCCCACTCATGATGACTCATCTCAGGACTGTTGGAAGGAAACAGAACTGTGTTTCTGCCTCCGTTCCTCTGGATCCTTTCCTCCTCGTCTTGTCTTCCTCCTCCTCTCTGTTTCCGTCCCGTGCTTTTTTTCTTCGACTTTAGCACTCCTCCCTGTGAGTTCTGGGGCTGTTTTAGCGTTAGCACCATCATTATCATCTGTCACGTCCTCCTCTGTTTGCTCCTACCTCCTCCCTTTCCCCAACCTCTCATGTACTCACATTTTGGCTGGTTGGACTAGCTGTCCGGACAGCTCACTGACTGTATCCGTTTGTTTGAACAGCTGATGGACGGGCTTGCTGGCTAGTTGTGGAAATCAGTGGCTTGCCAGTACCACATGTGGTCCATCTGTTTATCTATCCCTCTGTACACGTTGCCTGTCTTTCACGCTGTCTTTTTTTTTTCTGTCGTCTGTGTCACCTGTCCTTCTCTTCGACTGCTTGCCAAGACTCTTTGTGAAGACGAAAAGAAAAAAAACAAAAACACTTTTCCCCTTCTTCCTTCACACCTCCAAATTTGTCATCTCCTGCACTCTGTCTCCATTTCTGTTGTTGTTCTTTTTGGCTCAGTGGTGACTCTGCCAATCTGTTGGTGCTGGGAGCGCTCAGGGTGTTAATTGTCTCTCCAGTCGCATAGCTAAAGATGGGAGAGACCCCAATCTGTTCAGTGTGGGTGTGTAGGTTTATGTATGTTTATGTATATGCCCGCATGTGTTCTCATGTGCATATACTGTATGTGAAAACACATGAGGGCTCAGGGGGAGTGTGTTTTTTTTTTTTCTTCTTCTGCTGGATCTGACAAACGTGTTGTTTACCTCGCCTCGGGGGGACTTCACCTTGTTGGCATGAATCGGCCAAATTTAGGTTGATTTGTCTCTCTGTTCCTCTGCCTGACAAATGACTTTCACAGTTTGATGCCCTGTGGGTGCTATAGAGTCTTCAATCGTAGGTCAGTGTTTTGTGTGTATCTTGTGCATGTGCACTAGGATGGGTGATGTGGTACAGTCCTGCAGATGGTTTGATGCCATTCCACTGATCAACACTTGTTGACTTGTAGACCTGCTGCCACTACACTGCTGATCTGATCTCTTAGTTTAGTACTGTGTAAATTCCACTTTTTCAATATCAAGTTATTATTATTTTTAATTTAAATTCATTTGAACTTTAATTAAATTATGGATTCCTTCTGATTGCAATGCAAGTGATCCTGGGGTTTGATTTTTTAATCATAAGCTTGCAACTAACTCTAGCTGGGGCTAATTAGCTACTCCACAATGCCCATTTCACATCCAGCCTGTGGAGGTCAGACACAAGCGGTACGTTACTGTTATTTTTTTTTCCCCCAAAGCCTGTGTTTCAGACTGCTGTTTTTAGGATGAAAAACTACCACCTTCACACAGGCTCCATCAGAAGGGGCGACTGCCGACCATATAACCCAAACATCTCTGCTTCCACTGCCTGTGTAGATGTGCTCAGTTTCACTCTCCCACAGCAGTAATGGCGGAGGCGCTCACTTGTGAGCACAACACAACACGTAGTGCATTTGAGGCTTTGTGCGCGCACACACGGTTGATGATGTGTTGTTGCTGACACCTGAATATAGACATTCAACACATTACTGGTGCTAGTGCTAACAACACTAAAGTTTAAAACTCATGCACATGCAGAGATGCCCCTCGGGGGCTGGTAGGAATCTTAATATGCTCCGGCTTGCAATATGTGTAATACGTGAGCTTACAGAAGGACGAGGGGACAGAATTTTAATTGTGTGCAAAAATGCATATTTTGAAGTCCTAAAATCACACGTGTAGTGATGCAAGTATTCCAGTTCATACATATCATACATATACTTTTTAAATTAAGGTATTTCTAACTACCATTAGACGTATATTTTAAAGTAATAACAGTGAACAACTTATCATTTGTATTAGTCATATCTTTATGGACAGCAACATGTGTGGCCTGTCTGGTTTTTGCAGCCCCTATTCATGTATCAGTACATAAAATGTGCCAGTTAGGTTCATTGCCCTGTCAGACTCACTGTGTGTGTGTGTGTGTGTGTGTGTGTGTGTGTGTGTGTGTGTGTGTGTGTGTGTCTGGCCATGGCAAGTGCCAGCCTGGCAGCAGGCATTAGTCAGAGCAGAGACAGAACATGCTGTCTGTCAGGCCGTCGCGTTGCCATAGTGACACTGTCTGCTTCTCTCAGGTGCTTCTGGGAAACCATTCCTCACCCAAACCAGCCTGTCTGGGTGCCAGCCACAGGACAGAGCTCCTTTTTCTTTCTCTTTTCCAGCAGCCTCCCTGTCCGTTTCTTTTCCTCTCTTTTGTTTGTTCTCGCCTTCATCCTCTCTTTGAACACAGACAGGGGGCTCGGGCTGTAATCGTTGACCTCATTTTGCACTTTGAGGTAGAGAAAAGAATAAACCGAGGAAAAAACGAGAGCGAAACGTTTTGTGTTATTTATTTATTTAATTATTTATTTCTAAAGCCGGAGTCTGTCTGCGCTCCAAGTCCGTACACGCACACACACACTCATACACATGCCAAAGTCCTGACATCCCCAGGTGATCGTTTTTTGGCTCTAACCATGCGTGACCTCACCTCACCTGAGTCTCTGCTTTCTGTTATTGATTGCTCTTCTACAGGCCCACATGCCCACTCACCCCTACTCCACACACACACACACACACACACACACACACACACACACACACACACACACACACACACACACACACACACTTCTGTATGTTTCCTCAGATTCTTTAAAGAACATGTAATCTTCGAAACAAGTTTGTTTAGAATATATATTTTTATTTTTGTGTTCTGTATCCTGTTAAATTATGTAGTGTTTACCGTGCCCCATATTTTACATTCACACCTACACTTTCACTGCAGCTATATTGCTTGGGAGAGGAAAAAATATTGAATTATTCAACGATACGATGTGTAGGGTTGTGTAGGATGAATGAATGGGCTGACTACACACACACACAGCACCGTTTTAACAAGGACTGCTTTGTTTTGTTTTTTTCGTAAAATAATTGAACTCTGTCTATAAATTAATCTAAAGTTTATTCTTAATAATTCATCTTATCTTATTAATCTAAGTTTTAGGTTATGTCTTTAAATGTCTTGTTTTTTTTTCTGACCAACACTCCAAAACCCAAAAACATTTAGTTTATTGTCACATGAGACAAAGACAAGCCGCTCACAACTGAGCAGTTGGACTTAGCTAATGTTTGTTTTTGTTTTTGAGCTTGAAAAATGACTTTAAAGATTTAGCAGTTTAGCAGATTAGTTGCAGATGAATTAATCTGTCGATTTTTATTCGTTTTACTTTTTCCAGCCTCGTGAGATTTGCACTCGTTTTGCACAGCATAGATCTCTCAATGCTTGTTGATTGTTTTTGTTTATCTGGATTTGTTTTTTGGAGCACAACATTTCATCGCAGCGCCCACATTTCTTTCCTCCTCAAGTTGGGCAAATAGTTTGCTGCGCAAGAGATCTCCATTCTCCGTGTCTCTTCTTCTCACTCCAGGGTCCAGTGACCTGTGTGGCCTTCTCCAGGACAGGAGAGTACTTTGCCTCTGGTGGTTCTGATGAACAGGTGAGGATTTATTCTTGACCCTAAAACACTGAATCAAGTATAGCCTATTGATTGCCCTACGGATATCATGTGTCAACTTCCTTATACTACTGACAGTGATACCAAAGGGTATATTAACAGTTAAGAACCTGTAAAAAAGAAAACAGATGTATTTTTAGAGCATGTTTTCATTCTTTTTTAAAAAAGATTGTTTGACCTCTTGTGACTTTTAAATTTACCTTACAGGTAATGGTGTGGAAGACCAACTTTGACTGTGCTGAATACAGTGATGGTGTCAGGCTGCAGCATAAAACTACTTCCAGCTCGCAGGCACCACCAGCCAGCTCCACGGCTCGCCCTCCCTTTACCTCGCATCCATCTGTGCTCCGCAGCCAAGTAAGTTCAAACAGCCGCAGCAAACTGACAGTAAATCTGCTTTGATGTCGCATTTAGATCGAGCATTTTATGCATCCCCTTTTGCTCCTTTGCACAAATTACTTTTGATCCTGGACATGGACATACACATTTCCTTTCCCTAACACAGCTAACCGACATGCACCAGCATCCTCACTTAATTAATATGTACCTGTATTGCTTATATTTCAATAGATTTATATTATATTTATTTATTTATCTATTGTATATTTGACTTTGTTGTGTAGACAATGAAGATACAACTTTAGTCTGGCTTTTAGCCATTAAACCAACAGGATGCTCCACATTTCAGTTCAGTTAACACAAGTGATCATCTGGAACTTTCTGATTTCAAGCCCGGGGATTTCCATAATCGTAGCAATTTCAAAACCTGTCGGTGCCAGAAGCTACAGTTTACAATTTAGGAAAAGTCTGGAGGTAATGAACAAGGTCTTGATGATTTTGATATTTGCAGAGATTTGCCAGTAGTGTGGCTAAAATATAAAATTTATCTAGAGGGTTGCTGAAAACAAAACTCTCTGACAACTTTAGAATGATATAAAAGGGAGTCATATTATTATTTGCCCATCTGTACACCAAATGAACACACACACACACACACACACACACACACACACTAGTCTGTGTACATAAGTGCTCAGATTAGCACAGCAAGATTAACTGAAACCAGAGATTGTGTTAGACGTCATTTTGACAGACGGGCGTTCAAATTCTACCATGATCTATTATTACTCATCATTCTAGTATTTATTTATTGAATGATAATGAGACATTTTCCAAAAACAACACGATCACACTTGTTGGGCTTTCAAAAGACACTTAGTCATCACATTGCTCGGCTATATCTCTATACAGCCTAGCTATCGCAAAGTTTCCAGAGTGTAAAGCCAGCTACACAAAGAGGTCATGCAATGGACTACTACAGGATAGTATAATAAAATACCACTACACTGGTTATTGACAGTATCGTATGTGAACTACTTAACAGTACTGTAGATAACCCTTAGCGTTAATCTGTTGGTCGGCCTTCCATCATTGTTGAAACAATTCAGTCACGACGGAAAACATGTAAATGCGGCCCCTGATTGCAATAACTGTGCGCACACATTTGCATATGCGTGTGCTGACTTAAAACAAAACATAAAGACACACATGCACATGCAGAGATGCCCCTCGGTATTTCATGCTGCCAATGCAGCTCGCTTATTTCCACCCTGCATGTCCTTCCTTTGAAGTCTGCAGTGTGGCCCAAAGCTACATTCATATCTCACATGCAGGGTGAGAAGTACCTACTTATTCCCGCAAATGCACTTTGATACGGAGGAAGGTCCTTTCTGACCATGAAATAGGTGAAATATTAATCTGAGCTCAGCGTGTGGCTACATCCTGGAATGCAAATAACGTACATATTTTCTATCTATGCTATACTACAGGTAAGTTTTGAACATACAGATGGTGATAAATCAATGGGGAATTGTGATGTGATGAACTGTGATGATGATCGTGCCTTAAAAATGGGCTATGGTGCTGAAGTAAGACAGTGCCAAACATAGTAAAGGTATTTATGAAAATGTCATTTCTTGAAGTGCACGTTATGCTAAGTTACTCCTCATTCTGTGTTTCCAAAAAGACTTGAGCGGTTATGTTTATTTTTCCTTGTCCTATACCATCTCATCTCATTTGAGTGTCTTTATTTTAGACATCTGTAACTCAATAACACATTTAAAGCTCTTATTCCTAATGTCATTGCAGTACATGTGACGCTGCACTGTCCTGATTCATACCGTTTACTCATTTTATTTGACAACTAAGAGGTTTGGAAAATATTATGGGTCAATAAATGCCAAAGTCAGTTATACTATAAAAAATATTCAGATGGAAATCAAGCCTTCCAGATTCTAAAAGTGCATTTTATGGAAGCACCTCCTCCTGTAATTTAATAGGACATCATTCTCTGCGTTTCAGTAGGGATCTATACTCCACGACTGCTGTGTAAATTTGTCCAAGAAGAAAGTGTAGTTAAAAACGATCAAACAGTTTCAAGAATGTGGCCAAGTCAAGCTTGAACCTTTCATAAAACCTGTATTCAGTTTTGGGTCTTAGTTTACTGCAGGTATCTTCAGACTGAATGGCTTACAGGAAGTAGTAGCTGACAGAGAGTAGTGTTTCCCCTGTATCTTTTTCAGGCCTGATGATATGTACCAAAAAATATATATATATTTGTGTTCAGATGTGTGTTTGTTCTATATATTCAAGATTTAAAACAACGTGATCCCGAGGATGATTGCATAAAAGTAAGAAGTGATCAGTCGTAGCTTATTTTTAAACCTCTCCTTCAGTCATCGTGAGCAGTGCTCATGGCGCATTGCTGCTCTTGGCTTGGAGAAAAAATGTAGTATTCACTACTATTCATTATGACATCATACTATGGAAGCTGGGGGCCCATTTGTTGAACTCTTCATGCAATCCCCCAAAGTGGTCTCCTTGCAGCCTGTTCCTGAGATCTGTTTCACCCTACCAGTCATTCAAAGCTCAGACTCCTGTTGTGCAAGTTTACACGTCACCAGAGCTAGCTCATAGTTCAGTTGACACAGATTAAGATGAGCTTAATGCGTTTATGTTCATTTCTTCTTCAAATGAGCTGCTTTACCAAATGCTGTGAGGAACTCTCACTCACTTTTTTGCTTTCCCCTGTATGAATGAATCCTGGACCCAAAGATAGTGCCTGTTTACCTGAATGAGAATGCTCACCTGGCGTATACAACAAGAATGTTTTCAAGCTTCTGGAGTGTTTCTCCTGCTGTCCCTACTCAAGAGTTCCCACTCAGTCCGTTTTTGAATTGACCTTTCACAATCTAGTCTCAATTAAAGATTACTTTTAAGAAAGCCAAATGTTGTCCAACCAAAAGTCCAGGAAATTTTAATTATCCGTTCATAATTGACATGAAGGTGACAGACAAGATTATGTCCTAAAGAAAGTGATGGAGAATTGCAGCCATTAGGGATGTTTAAATATTAAAAGACCTTGTCAGGTGTCGCACACACACACACACACACACACACACACACACACAGCGTGTCAGAAGCTGGCTGGGCAACTTCAGGGGATGGTTTGGATTTCAACCTCTTTGAGTACTACAGTGTTACTTACATCAACAAGGGCATAGTCAAGGTCTCTCTCTCTCTCTCTCTCTCTCTCTCTATCTATCTGTCTGTCTGTCTGTCTGTCTGTCTCTGTCTCTCTGTCTCTCTCTCTCTCTCTCTCTCTCTCTGTCTGTCTGTCTGTCTCTCTCTCTGTCTCTCTCTCTCTCTCTCGTCCTTCTGTCTGTCTCTCTCTCTCTGTCTGTCTCTCTCTCTCTCTCTCTCTCTCTGTCTGTCTCTCTCTCTCTGTCTCTCTCTCTCTCTCTCTGTCTCTCTCTCTCTGTGTCTCTACACTTGATTGGAAATCCAGACTTCGTAAATTTGTGTGTGTTCAGTGTGGTGTTCACTCAACACGACAATAAGATAGGAATGATGTGGATGAGATATAATGGTAAGGGACACATGTACATTTCTTATAATGTACCGTTACTGTCATGTCAAGTGTGTGAGGTTATGGCAATTAAGTGGACTTTCTCAGCTTTAGTTAGCATCATCTATGTGAGGGTGATTACTCTAACAGCTCCTTCGCATTGAATTCAACAGTTAAGTACGTGCCTTTTAATGTCCTTTTAAACACCGATTCTCTTTGTGCCATCCATGAACCCTCTAGGGCTCTTTTTTTTCCTCTGTCTGTCTTCCTCTCTCACCGCTGTAATACAGGGTGGTAAATGAATTTTAATGGCCCTTCCACTCGACAGCCGTTATTACAGACGTGCCTTAAAGAATGATTAGAAAATGGGCGTTGGACCATGTGGGGAAAGATGATTAGTGCACTGTTTGAAATGTATTCTCCTCTTCTGAGAACTGTCCTTGTAAAAAACCCTCTGAACCTTTTCATTGGGAATGATGTTTTTTTTTTTTTTCAAATACAGCTGTCTGAAGCTTCGGCAATTTACTTCATGTCTCTTTATTAAGAAATGAGGTGAATGATAATTCAAATGAGTTGTTTTGTTGCAGATAAATTTACAGTTGCAGTATAGACTCCGGAAAGTTGCGAGCTGTCTTAAATCTTTCTTTTTCTCCCTATACCGTTCAGATAAAACCAAACTTGTTTAATGCTATTGGAGGTTTTAAGTCTAGCTCGTGCAATTAGTGACAATCAGTCATGTGAACAGTGTCAACAACTAACAGGTGCATTTTCTCCAGTACCATCCAGCTGCACGGTGGTAAACAAGGAGGACGATGGGGCACAAAAACATGAAGTCTCACTACTCTTGGATTGTAGAAACGGAAGTGAAATTGGTGGAGTGAGCAGGAGTGTCTCTAGAAGTGTCCTCCCATTTGTACCACGGTCAAGTGGTGGGGAAAAAAAGTGGAGAGAAAATGCTGCAGTCCTCTATTGTTATTAAAAGTCTTTTGAATGTTTTCTAGTGAATCGTGGGCATTAGTTAAACACATTTCATTCAGTTTCAAACAGCCTTGAAAAACAGAAATATTAATGCTCCTTTATCAGCCAGCTGTAAATGATAATGGCTATATAAAACATTAGTTATATAAACGTTTAGATTACTAATGTACTGCATCTGAACAAGAACATAGCTGGAAAAGTAAATGGGACATTATAAATTGAAGACTGAACCTTGGTGTTATTGTTATTATCTGGCCATTTTGGAAAACCGTATACATTGTTGCCCGTAAAGTTGGAATAATTTTCAGGCACGTTCCTCTTTTTATTCCTAGTTATACACATCAAGTAAATTTGGGTACGTTTTTGAGAAGATACATTTTTTAAAGAATAAATCACATTGTCACAATCATTTTTAGAGAAAAGATAAAATTATTTGATTCCAGCTCAAACAGCTGAATAATTTCAGAAAGTTCAGGGTATGCTTTCACTGTCAGGGTTAAACCTGGTATAATAGCATAATGTTTGTTACACATGCACAGTCATTGGCATGTCTTAATTACATAATCTTGACAGACGTTCAGTTACAATTTCTTTATGGAAATTGGTCACATGCCTGACACACAGGTTCATTTCCAGCCTTTCCAATAGAGATTACTCAGCTTTCTGCAAGTGGTCCTGGTTGTATTGATTAGCTTGGCTACATATTACATTCGACTGATGGGGGAAACAGATGTGTCACAACCAATCCTGGTGAAGTTTGACCTTATTATTATTATTATCATTATTATTTTTGTTCCTGTTACCATGAAGATTATTATTCAGTGACAGGCTTCATATCCACCAACTTTAAATCAAGTCATAAAATTCTTTAAAATGATAATGCAGCTTTGCTATTTGACTTCAAACTGCAGTTTGTTTCTGCTAATAGCCTTTCATCTTTCTAATAATATTAGCACTTAGAATATATGCACACACACACACACAAACACTAACCTTATTAACCTGAATTAGTTCCTGTCAGGACATGACAAGACATTTCTTTCACCTTTTTATATGAATTGTCATCTGCCAGTTGTTAGAGTTAAAGTTATGATAGTAACAGCACCTGGAAGTGAAGCTTCCTAGGTTTTCCTTTTCATGTATAATTTAACCATTCATAATTTATTATTAATACAGGCCCTTTCATCTCTCATAAACTGCCACGAGTCTCAGACACGTGTTGCCAGAAAGGAAGCGAAGAGGAGAAAAATGTCACTATAGCTCACCTGAATGTGTTTGTTTTCTTCCCTCTTGGAACGTGTATTCAGAGGATTCATTAGATTAAAAAGGAGAGTATGAAACAGAGAGAGGAACTCTGATAAGTGGATCTAACGTGTGTTATAAATTGACATCTTTTTCAGAGATGTAGAATATAGTAAACAAGATGTTCTTTCTGAAAGCAGCTAAGCCTGAGTGCAAACCAATTAAAAGAGAAGCTCAAAATGTGACCATAACATCCTGCTCACACTCAAGATTACACAAAAAAATTAAAAATTGAGCATTGTGTGTCAGAAACCTGCCTGCATGCTAGCACCGCCAAAAGCACTATAATCACGGCAACATTTGTTCAATTGTTCGTATGAATTATTTTTGATCAGTCGGCAGTATGTGCACTGTAAAAGAATATTCCTCAAAATGGTAGGCACAAAAGCAGGTAGGAACTATTAGCAGTTATACGTATGGATAACAGTGCATTGCAGGAGCAGTAGCGCTTGACATATTTGACCAATGAGATTTAGGCATTTCAGATTAAATCACTAAGTTTTAGAAAGCTGATCAAAAAAAAAAGAGTAGTCAGAGATGTTTCTGTTATTTAGCCTAGCCTCTTCGATATAAATCAGGTGGACAAAACGTTAAAAAAACACCTGTCATCCTCCCCGTTGATCATATAGTTAGTTGGTCAACAGCTCTCAGTGCAGGGCTGCATTAGTTTTAGTTAGGGGTACTTAATACACTGGCATCTGTAGTGTATCTTCTACATTGCTTATGGCTTTGACAGTGCTTCTGTGGCTGAACATCACGAGGGAAGTTGTATTTCTACTCTCGCAAAATAATCAGCGTTTTATTATGAAACAATGACAAGCTGTTTCTTTTCAGACAAATAGAAAATGACAGTTCAGGCTTCTCAAGAAGACAAATCAAAGAATCTCTCTCTCGCTCAGATAATTGTCACTTGAAGCTCATGGCACAGGGGCTGGCTCGGACTGCAGGCCTCTGGACTGTTTAAGTCATCGAATGTGACCGAGGTGTTAATACTGTCCCTCCTCGCGATGTCGAACATCCAGTATTACACACAGCCGGCTCAAATTCATTTCACCAGGAAGAAACTGACTAATGAGACAGTAATGCTGTAATGCTGTGTTTATTCATACAGCCGCAAAGGCCACCCATGCCTGCTGCCCTCTCCGAATTAAATCCACAGGGATTTCATAAGTAGCTAATTTGATATGTTGATCCTTTAATGTACTTGGATGTGAAGCTCCATGGTAATTTGCCAGTGATGGGTGCTATACCAGGAACATGTAGGCCTATATGTTAAACACAGTAGAAGCTTTAAAAGGAGGTCTTGCCAGCTAAAGACTGAGCGTGTGTGTGGTTCAGTCTCTGCGCTCGACACCGCTAAGCAAATCTTTATGTGTCGCTGTTTCACTGTGTGTGAGAATAGATGCATCCGCGTGTGTGTGTGTGTGCCAACCATTGCTGATAGGCAGATCAGCTCTCTCTGATCACATCCGCCCCTAATCCCTCCATCCACCCTCACTCCCCCCTTTCCTGTCTCTAGCTTCACATCTGGGCCTTTCTCCCACTCACGTGTACAGACAGACGAGCTGCACGCTCACAGCAGGCTTCCCTTCACAGCTCAACACACACTCACACACACACACACACACACACACACTCATACATCACTGCACTGTGCAGCTCGGCTTTGGGATGTGGGAGGACTTCTGAGACTGCAGTTGCTGTGTGAACGGGCTGCTGTAACTATGTTATAGCAAATCTTACTTTACTGGCGCTATTCTTAATTAAAGACTCAACAGCAGAAGCAGAGAAACAATCACGAGGCTCGCATATTTCAAGATCTCAGAGCACTGCACTCCCGCAGATTCGGTTGGTGCACGTGGTTGCGGGTGTGCATCTTTAACGGTGATGGTATGGAAAGGCAGGTGGTATTGTTCTGACAGCAGGAGTTGAATGCATTTGACAGCAGGGGACAAGGAGCGAGAGAGGGGGGGAAAGCAGGGGGTGTGACAAGGAAGTGTGAAAGACAAGATAGCAATGGAGTTAAAGAGAGCCTAATGGTCCAGTGGAGCGAGAGAACATCCGCGAGGAACAGGGAAAGTGGGGAAAAACAGGGTGAGCACGTGAGCGAGCTAGACAATATTAGCACACTGGAGGGGAAAAAAACAAGATTGAGATGCAGGAGCATGGGAATAATGAAAAGAGAAATTTTGAGAGCCATTAACCGAGCTCTGCTCATCACTGTTACATTAAAGACAGATGGAAAGAAAGACCATACATGGAGGGAGACAAAAGGAGAGAAATGAGTTAGAAAAAAGAAAAGTGGAGAAAGAATGAATGAGAGAGGCAGATGGAGAGAGAGAGATGAAAAATGAGAGTGAGAAGTTGCATTAATAATAGGGTTTAGTGAGAAACACTCTCCCCTGGCGATTGTGTAAGTTATATCCGAGTCCTGAAGCGGAGCTGAGAAACATCACAAGGTTCATTCATCAAAACGCATCTAGCTAGTTTGTCGTGAACTATATTCTCCACTGTATTTGACTAAGATGTCAGTTGGTAAAAGATGCATCTCCATACCTGCTACCTGTTAATTGTCGGCAACTGATGGCAACACGTTTCACTCCTGAGTCCATACTATTGTTGCTTATGGTGTTTTCCTCGCAGCGATGCAACAAAAGAGTTTAAAAGCTGCTGCCGTCTAAATGATTCAGATCATCAGCGGAGAAAGACTCCTGAGTCATCTTTCTGCCAGTGAGTCTGCACTTTTTTTGCTGCGTCATCGTACACTAAGCAACCAGATAGCAGCATGGTGTAAACTTTACTGAGTCTTCATCTTAAAATTGACTCGAAAACCGAATGTGATTAAAATAGAGACAGGGCATAATGAAATCCTGCGCACACCGGAGGGGCAAACAGTTCATTGCTTTTTGAACTGCACGAAGGTGCGTCACAAGCTAACCAAAAACATTTTAACAGATGCATAGTTGTAGTTATGTAATAGTGACAAACTGATCGTAAATCTGACAGCGTTTTGACATGAAACTCACGACCCCTAAAGCTAGTGGTGACAGCTCTGCACTGTAGATGCCTGAGCCAACATTAGCTTCAGACTGACAGGTCACAACTCTGAATCCCAATGACGCCAATTCAGAGCTTTAAAAAGCTCAGAAAAGCTTGGAAAAATTATGATACTGTGTGACTGGAAGTTAACTTGGAGTCCCAGACAACTGCAATCAGCAATTTTTACATTTGACAACTGCTAAGCTACCTGTCTGAATCTGACGTTGAGGCATTCAGACTCTTTTATGAACAGCGGAAAGACACAGCCCATTATTTCCACAGAGCTGTATTTTTTTATTTTTTTATTCCACAAAACCATCTTTGAATAACTTACGCTGACAAAGGAAATCATTATTGTTGGCAGTTTTTACAGCTCACATTTTGACTTTTCATAGTAGGAAAAACACAGGTGTTACTAATAAACATTAACAAAAGCTCTGTTCTGTTCAAGCGTCCCCGTAACTCATGACAGTGTGATACCGAAGCAGCTCAGTGGAATTCAGACATTATTCATTTTATTATTTACACCTGTGGTTTTCTTCTGCTTTTCAAACATCTTCTGTGAGAAAGGTCTGTTAACCAGACAACAGCCAAGAGCGTTTCATTTTGTTGTTGCTGTTTTGCCAGCTCACATGTTTAATATAAATTATCTACAGCTGAGTAAATTTACTGCCGACAGTTGCCAGCTTAAGGTTTAACTCGGTGCAACTGAAGACACTTTTACTTACGTAAGTTATAGTCCAAAGTACTGCCCTTCTAATTCAGAAACGCACTCTTTCGAAACACAATATCAATATGAAGCAGATCGACCATTTAGCCATAATGTCAGGGTTTGGTGTAAGTTCCTCTTCCCATCCCTAGTGGTTTGTACCAATGTTGAAATCATAAAAAAAAAAAATCCCATAAAAGTGTAGGAGTTTCCATTTTCCCAGTTTATGCTATCCTCAATAAACCTTTCTAATGGCAGACAATTTTGACTTGTGGAGCACAGGTGTAAGTAATAACTTTAATGATGGCTCCGTTCGATGTGCCAGTAAGCTGCGCCAGTGAGCCAGCGTGCATAATACCAGAGCTCTGGCACTGGTGCAAAATGTAGCCCTGATTAGTGTTATTAGTTACACCTTTGTTTGACAGGGCCAATTGTCCACTGTGAGAAAGATCTGCTGTCCGTAGCACAGCTGAATACATAGCACACGATGAGTAAACAGCATGACTTGTGCTCCTTCCTGAATGGAAACTCTTATTGTTGCTGCCGCACGTTGTTCACACATAAAAGTCGTACGGGGTCAGACATACAGCAGCATCCCTGGAGCAATACGGCTTCCAAGATGGAGATTTAAGCGTGGCGAGTAATCGCCCTGCTGTGCCTGTATTATGAGACTGGGAAAGTTTCGGGTTTTTTTTTTCAAGATATCGCCTTAATTGAAGACGATCATAAATGTCTTTGTTGATATTAAGCCTGAAACTGATTGAAGAACCAGCTGCTGAGGTGCATGTTTCACCTGTCTTTACTTTTCTGCTCTATCCTCAGAAAATATCTGGTGGGGATTGTGTTGAGTGTGTGTGCGTGCGTGTGTGTGAATGTGTGTGCACGTAGCGTGATGAATGGTTTTGTATGCGGCTTGCAGGGTGTATTGATGGCTTGCTGTGTCAGACTAAGGGTTTAATTTTGGCCTCAGGAAATTTTCCACTGTTGGTTTTTCCACTCCAGGTGATTCATTAGGAGGGCGCTCACTGCGTGCGCATGCATGTGTGCACACTCGCGTGTATCAGGGCCCCCATGTACAGCTACAGAGGTACACACTGTGTTTAGTTTGCGGCGCAATATATTGTTTTAGCGTCAACTTTGCTATTTACACGTCACATCGCGGAAATGAACCAGTATGGCAAAACCTGGCGCTTTTACACGATGGACTCAAGTGCTCGTGATAATTAATGTACATTGTCTCGCCTTAAACAAATCATATTCATATTGATTGATTACATATGAGCACTATAAAAGTGTTTTTCATGACTAACCTGAAACACAAGAAGTTCATAGTTAGTCTCCATTTTGATTGTTAAACAGGAACAGAAAAGAATAGTCGCTAAATACGTGATATAGTAGCGAGTGTAGAGATGATGGAAAAATGAATGAAAAGAAATGTTTTGTTCAGGATTTTTTCTTTTCAGGTCATTCGAACACTTTTCTTCTTTTTTTCAGCAGCACCCTTTCACCACATTGTTTGTACGCCGTGTTCAAAAGAGACACACACGTCTCAGTCAATCTTTGCCAAAGCTCTAAGTAGCGCTCTCAACAAGAGTTAATCCAGTCTTGGTGGAGCTTGAAGGCTCAGCAGCAGTACTGCTCTATTGTCTGCTCTCCTTCCTCCCTCTCTTACTTTCTCTTCCTCCCTTTCATCCCGCCTTTGTACTGCCACCAACAGAAGATCAGAGCAGATCAGCGCAGGGGCGTTAAGAGCGGCAGAAGAATCAAGAACCACAGTAAAAGACAAAGTGGGGACATCTGCTAATGCTGTGTTTTATCGATTGATCGCACGTTAATTATGGCGTGGCGGAGCTGCACAGGTGCATTTTGATTTTGAGCCAGAAACCTGCTTGTTTATTGGACAGCGTCTTTCCTTTGTTTTAGAAATAATCCTTCTGTGGCTCCGTTTAGACATCATGTAACCACTTGATCTAATTTTCACACATTACTCTCGTCTCTTGCTTTACGCTTTGTAGCATTTGTTCGTCATGTTAATACATTTTTAGTCAAAGAAACATGAAACATATTCTATGTATAATCATTATATCATTATATCACATTATGGAAACATCTCATAGCCCAGTGTACATGACTGTATGTATTCATTTAGGAAGTTTGAAACTGCAATCTTGAACACGTTCAGCTGAGTGCAAACAGATTTCCTGTTGCGTAGTGATGAGTAAAACAGTTGTTGTCTCCTTCCCTGAGATGGAGAAGAAATGTTGTCCCGCGACAGATGTGCACAAACACAGTCATATATAAACATACACAGACATATACACACACCGTTTTTTCATATCCAGACAGAGACAGACAGAAATATGAAGAAATCTATAGATGTGTTCACACAGTTTTTAGTCACAGGCGTGGTGATGGAGAGATGTAGTCACTGGCATGCATGTGTTTATGTCTCATTGAATTAATCACAACGCAGACAGACTGACTGGCGTGTGTGTGTGTGTGTGTGTGTGTGTGTGTAAGAGAGAGTATCTGTCAGTCTTTCCGTCTTTTGTCTCCATAGCTCTGCTGAAATCTTTGTTCCGGCTCCTTCACTGACACAAAGTTCATTTAAGCAAAGCCATCGTTGATTGGTCTCCAGTTAGTCGAGTAACATTTCAAGTTCTTACTGTGCAGCTACACTCGACTGTCAAATCTTAGAAAAGAGAAGACTTGATATCCTGCTGAAAGTCAGTCAATCAATTAATCAATGGAAAATAACTGATAAATAAATGATCATTTATCTATTCCATGAACCAGGCCCAACATTCTAACTACATTATAATAATGACATCACAAACACATAATAATTTGTATAGTTTATTTATATTTCTCTTTCCAAGTAATTTCATCAGGATGTGATGTCATCGTGTGTCTGTATTCATTGGTAATAGTTGTTTATTGGTTAAGTCAAAAACGTATTTTCTTTCCAACACTAAGTTTGAATTTGACACGCCGATTCAACGCTGACCATATATGCTCAATAAAATAACATGAGTCAAATTTCGTGTCAAGTCAAATTTATTCATACAGCCAGATATCACAAATCAAAACATGCCTCAAAGAGCCATCTGTGCAATAAACAGCTTCCTCAGTTTTCTTCCCTTTTAACTGGGAGGAAAACTGAGAAAGAGACCACAGAGCAGGGACGTCTCTCGCGGGATGAACAGGCATGCAACAGATGTTGTGTGTACATTAACAGCAGAATCCGGATGACAACATCACAGATTTTAAACAGGCTAACGCAAAGACTTGAAGAGTCAATGAAAAGGAAAGATATTTGCACATAGCATGTCGTATGGAGCTAGAGTTAAGCAAGAGAGGTGGTGATTGAAAGACGAAGTACGAAACATTTGAGTCACAAATGTTTGAGGCTTTGACCACACACGGCTCATAAAAAAAAAGCCCTGATGAACATCTGAGTCAAATATGCGCATACCAACGATGAAGAAATATTGTTGATGATATATATCTATCTTACGGGCTGAGTAAGTCTCAGAGGATCTGATGTGATCGACTACTGTCACTACAGGGTGCCCATACAGCATGATGACACCTAAGACAGATGGTGATTCACCAGTGATCTAATTCAGCACTTTGTTCTGTCTTCTTTGGAAAAGACCACATTGTTCGTGTTAACAGTTATTTGGAAGATCCATTTCCGTTGTGTTAGCCATTTCCTCTTTGATAGTACATGTACACGCAGTGACCACCAAGCACATCACTTCTGCATCATTACACTACACGGTATGTTAATGACAGCCCTCCGCTGCTCACCGATTCTTATACCTCTACCACATCGTATCTGTTCACCCTCCTTCCTCTCTGTTTTTAGGCCTCTGAACAGTCGGAACATTTTAACGGACAGGACTCCCACACTGCTGCCCACGCTCAGAGTGGCAGTCGCAGCAGCAGCCACAGCCGAGCGGCTCATTCACACACCTACAGAAACCCCAGCACCTGCTCCTCCTCCTCCTCCACCCACCAGGGTTTACCACAGCACTCATCCCAGGTTCAAGCACAGCCCTCAGATGGAGGCGCCCCCCCCGGTATAGCCAGCACCCTTGAACACATAATAGGTCAACTGGATATTCTCACTCAGGTAAGCAGAATATGTGCTAATCTTTCATGACAAACAGCATGCTTTGTACCCACGCACACTGTTCAGAACAAAAGCTTCCTTTACTCTTCAACCTGTAGGCCAGGGATGATTTGAGCAACAAAACCGCCTCTTCTGAGCTGTTTGGTACAGCTGGCTCACTGACTCCACACAGATGTGTATGTCTGTCATCACGTTATTTCTCACGTTCAGAGTTACTTTTCGCTATCTCAATTGGCAAGCGTGAAAAACACTGATACCTGAGATTCAGCGCACCCCAGCTTCACCCCAGAGGGTGAAAAATAAACAAAATTAAACTTGCAAAAATGTACTTGAGTGAGTGAACTGCCTCGTAACATGCATCATAAGTGTGATGAGGCCCGTAGGTTCCTTTGGTGGCTGCCACATTATTGTAGATCCAAGTTTGTCTCTTTCAGTCTAATTCTAATTATAAAAACACTGTCCTCACTTTTAATTGTTTTCTTTATTCATCTTGAAGGTGATGTATAAATACACTACTATTCAAAGGTTGGATTCAGGACAGTCAGATGGATGGATGAGAGGACTATTCTCATCCATCCATCTCATACAAACAGATTTTATTTAAAGTGTTGCACAAAAGGTTTTGTATATCGAGAACAAAACTCGACAGTGGTCCAGCCAGAATGACGAATAAAAAGGTAGATAAAGACAAAGATATTTGTAAACAAAAGTTCATTAAGTCTATAAGAAAGCACATTAATACCGAGCGCAAGCTAGAATTAACAGTGTGTGTGTTGCTTAAAAACGTTAAAATCAAATAGAAGCTTGGTCTAGGGTTGGCACTATTTTAATTATATTAAATACTGGTTTAATATACTATGGACGGACAAATCAGTTTTACAGACTTTAACTATTTAATGTGAATGCAGTAGAGTTCATTTCCAAGCCGCATTGTGGTTTAGTAATGATTTTAGGGTCACTTTTCTGGACTGGAAAATAAATTCAAAATCAAAGGTTAAACAAAGTTTAATTTAATTTAATTATTTTCAGTCTTTAGTGGCCCGTAATATTTCAGATGTAAATGATCATTTTCTTGTCTAGATCATATAAGACATTACTGAAGGATCGAAGAAAAACATTAATATGACAGGTGATTACAAACTTTTAAACTATAGTGTTCTAGTGTATATACTCACACGTAGAGTACATACACACACACCGTGAAGGCTAAGTGCCCCTTTGGCTTGTGAAGGCCAGACACAGTTTGAAACCTGTAGGACTAAAAATATGTCTGTAAATCAAACCAGACAAGAACAGAAACTGGTTTTAACTTTTAGCATTTTTTATATTATTCACATTTATTTAGCGTCATAGATGTGATCATTCATGGATAATGAGAGACCTGTGGAGGAACCGCTGTTGAAGAGCAAACATTCGAGGCTCTGCACTGACTGTAAACATCTGAAGGATTGTTTCAGTTACCACTTAGCGCTCTTAGCTGACATGACTGCAGCTGTTGAGTTTGCAACTTGTTTTAATCAGTGCTGTAAATATCCAGTACGGCTGACAGCAATACGTCTTTTCTGTTTCTGTTAAGATTTTAAGCTCCCTGGCCGTGCTCGAGGCTGCGGCCACCTGACCACACATTGTTGCAAAGTGTTCCTAACACCTATCTCATTTATTTATCTGCTTTGCCTTTTTTTTTTTTTTTTTTTTGCTTTCATTGTGAAATGCTGAAAATGAACACTCTGCAGATGATTAAAAGCCATAATCCCTTCACGTCCATAGAAGGCTTTTATTGTGAAATGCGCAGCTGTGGATGTCACATACTGGAAAGAATCACCCATTAGTATTGAGCTCTGTGCATTCCTGATCTAATCACATTAAACTTTTATTTCTTATGCCGTTCCAAATGTGTCTACAGGGCGGGGAGTGCGTAATTTAAACAGTTTATTTACATTTCTTTACAATTATCCTGTAACGGTTTTCTCTCCGGTTGTGTTTAATAATGAATGTTGCCCCAAAAACAGACTTCTAATCTCAGGGCAACATCTAATACTTAACCCATAAAAAGAGGTTTTTATTTTTTCTCTAGGTATAACAAAAAAGTTATTTACAGTGAGATTTGCTGTTTAACTAAAGAAGCTGGTTCGGCGGTAGATACAAGAGCACCTAGGAAAGATCACGAGCCAGGTGAGGGAGAAGAGGTAGACGAGAAGAAACATCCAGAAGGAGGTCAGGAGATGGATGAGATGGACGAGTTGAATGAGGAGAAGGGGTGAGAGTGCTGGAAGGTTTGGTTTGTTGTGTGCAGGGTTGTAGCCGGACGATGTGAACATGCCCTGAAAGTACATCATTCATATATGAGCACCGGCAGGACTCTGCCTCAGTCACTGATAGTAAGCATAAATGCTTAATGGCCATGCAGAGACACAGAAACACTCCTTGTATGTGTGTGTGTGTGTGTTTCTCTCAAAGGTTTCTCTCTGGCCTTTTTTTATTCTTCTTTCTTCTCCTTTCAAGCTACAGTCCAGCATGTGGAAGCATTTAATATTGACCCAGAGCAGCCAGGCAGCTAGCTAACCCTTCCCAGGGGGTTGGTGCCAACCTTTTCCTTTCAAGCGCACTGTACACCAGCCCTGATACCAGATGGAGCGTCTGCGTCTGGTTTAATCTGAAGCTCTTTTATTGTTTGGTTTTAATTCTTCGGTGGTGGAAACATGGACGATGTCGTTTCTACATTAAGTTTTCTTCATAAATGATATAAATGCACAATTCTGACCATCTTAAGGCTGTCATTTAAAAAACATTGTGGCTTTGCAGTGACTTCCAGTAGCGTCAGTCCATACACTGTATATAGTGTATGTATGTGTCCCCGGCTTGTAACTTTTTTTAATAGACTTTTTTACTGAGCTGTTTTATCAAAGAGACTGTTTCAGACTAATTTAAAAACGAATAAAACTAAAAAAGGAACATAAAATCATAAAGCCTGAAAGAAAAATTAAAACGCAGAGAAAAACATTACAAAAAATTATATTTTAAGGTACCCTGTGGAGCTGCGGAGTTCTCTTGTCTTTTATGGAGTGGGTTTCTTTTATGAGCGAGCTGACTTTTTTTTTTTTTCTTTCTTTGTCTCATGAGTGATGATATTCATCATTCAAGTCCTGCCAGTGGCTTCAAGCAGAGAGGAAGAAGACTGCGAGCTATAAAACATAGATTTAAACACTGTATCTTTCAAAGTGTTTAAAAAGTGTCCTTGCCGATGTTTAGTGAGGAAGAAAACATGTTTGTTACACTTCAAGGATGCACACAGTGAGTTTTGGTAGTGCGTTAAACGTGAGGGAACAGCTGCTCATCTACAGTAGGTGTTACACGGGATGTGAAACTGGAGAATCTCAGATTGGTGTGAAAATCCATCTAGTATACAAGTGCACCTGCACAGAAGGCTGCGTAAGAAATCAATACAAATGCTACAAATAGCACAGCGGTATAGGCTTCATCACATGTTTTCACCCATATAGACACCTGCTGTTTCATACAAAGCTTGTTGATGAGAGAAAAAAATAAAGGCTTATACAGAACACAGTTAAGCCCAGACAACCGTTCGTTATAATATCTTATAATTTCATTCCGACCACTGGAACTTTAAATAGTTATTGAGGACACAGTGGTTTGTGAGGCACACAAATGGCTCCACGATGCAGACGCCTCTTTCATACTGAATTTGCTTAATATAGGTTCAAATACTTGGCATTGTGCTCGATTTAGTTTACAGCTGTACAGCGAAAAGTGTAACCCATGATGCTGTGAATTCTCTAAAAGGCAGGCTGTACCTAAAAGACATCATGTCTTCTGTTAGAGATAAGGCGTCCATGTCAGGACCAGAATCGTAAATCCTCTTTTCAGCGAACGAGAGAAGCTACTAAAGTTCCAAAATGTCCAAAATGTCAGCTCGTAGATACAGTAATGGTGAAGAGTTACAGATGTTTTGAAAGGTCCAGAAGAGTTTTTTGTTTAAAAAAAAAAAATCTGAACAGGAACAGAGTTTAAGCCATAGAGTTTATTCTTTCACAATAGATAAACCCAAGTTCAGAGAGTTCGCTCTGGAGATGAACTATAGCAACTCACCCTTCTTTCTCCCCTCGCCCCGAGGCCCACTCTACGCCCACTCCTAGAAATAATGGCGCCAGGACCTTTTACTTTGGTTTCTCCATATTTGGATTTTCTAATCGCCACATTTGCACATCTGAACGGCGTATTTATTCATTCAGGCACCATAATTTATAATCTCTCCCCCATAGAGGGGGATTTCCTTTCGCCTCTATATCATTTTGAGCGCCATGGGGCCTGATTGAGGACTTCTTATACACTTCGCCGTCACATAAATTTTCTGCGCTGTGAGCCTCTCCTTCAGAGATGTCGCCATTTTGGCTCAGTGGATCTTTTTGAGGGTTACCATTCGTCCGACAGCATCATTTCTGGGAAGGGTTTTGATTTTACAAAGTGAGACTGTAATGGAGTATGTGAAGTAATCTTTGATATATCCCAATAGTGTTTCTGGGGGAACACTTCAGGTCATGTCGTTTCCTCCAAAATGCACACATACTATTTCATAATGCATGACAAGGTGTAAGTAGTAATAATCTAACACTGTTCCTCTAAATTCTGTTCAACCTTGGCTAATATGGCAATTTGAAGTGCTGCCCCCCATCCCCCATCAAATTAGGCTGACAAAGTGCTATATTCCTGCTCCTTTAAGTCTTTTTCCCAGCATTATTTTTCACTATTACAGCTCTTTGTAACTCAAATAGTTGGAAGAGACTGAGAGGGGAGATGATGAATTATTCAACATTAGACCAAAGCCCGAGTTTGCTGTGTTAGCTGCTTTTCACTTGTCTGCCCTTCCCCTTCTCCTCCAATCCCCCCATTATCCTGTTTGGTTTCCTTTCACTCTGTCTCATAATTCATCGCTCTTACGTGTCCTCTCATGCTAACCCTGCAGTACTCATCCCCTTCTTTCACACTCGTATGAAGAATTGCTCTTTCTTAATTTAATTTACCGGTTCAAGTGCAATAGCATCCTCCTTTCCTCAGTAGACTGCGAGACAATCGTTTACTTGAAGACACTTGCTTCTTTGAAACGACACTTTTTTTTCCTGCTCTGTAATCCCCCCCAAACTTTTTTTCCCTGCTAAACCTCTGTGTGTGCCAGAATATATGTATTCATAGGTATGGACCAGTCAACTGAAATTGTATTCCTGTTAAAGCAGCTTCGATGAACATCAGGTGAAAGTGAAAGAAAAATGTTCCCGTACTTTCCTCACAGCTGTTCCTCAAAATGTGATTAAACTCTATGTTCTGCATAAATGCTCTTTAAGCAATTTGCAACGTTTTCCCTGCAATGTTTGAGATGCTAAGAAATTGTGAGCAGTCTGTGATTTGTATTTTTATAGTAGATGAATGAGACGATCTCTCTTAAAATTCCACCCTGGCCAGTTAATTTCCTTTCTCTTTGAGCTGTCGTAAAAGAAACAACTAATGAATTTGCCAAGATGTTAGCATAATTGGTTAGGACTGTCGCCTTAGTTTCCTGGTACAAACCTCGGGCTGGAGTCTGTGTGGAGTTTCCACGTTCTCTTCCTGTCTGTGTGGGTTCTTTCTGGGTACTCTGGCTTCCTCCCATGAATTGCCCGTAGGCTTGGAAAAAGTATTTTTATATGTCTTTATGTTTGGTAAAAATACAAACGTAGTGGCACTAATATTTTATTTGTCTGTTAAAGACGTGAAAAACACACAGAAGTTATTATATAGTTTGAAGTATTAACATCCATCCTGGGTGATCTGACCATTAGTGGACGGCTCTAAATAGGTCGGCTCAGACTGTCTTCACCTGTGTCTTGAGTGACCATTTGTGATCTCGCGCTCTTTATTCAAATAAGTACAAGTTCATCAACAACAGAACAAATGCTTTGTTGCCTTTATCCAGCGGTTCAACACCCGTAGCCAACAAGACAAAACAACAAAAGAAATAACTTTCTGTCTTGCCAACTTTGCAATTAAGAATGATCATAGACATAGACATAAAGTTTATGGAGTTTCTCTTCACCCAACATCTGAAAAAAAGTAGCATATATTTCTATATCTGTAAACCACCAACACCACCAATAAAATGTTCTTCTTTCATAAATATGTAAATAGAATTGAAACAGTGTGTTGAAACACCTCGCTGCTAAATTTTGGCTGGGAAAGATATTGTGGTTACTGCATGTTCACAAACATCTGCTGCTTATCTTGGCAGGTAAGAACACCTAGTAAAAAAAAGTCATTTGCATTACAGTGAAACAAACAGACAGCTGTGTTTACAGGACTTACAGTGCTTCAGTGTGGCCCAGGCAAGTGGTTTGATTGATCTGATCGCAATGCATTACACTTGTATTTAGAGCTGGCCACGTGTGTTAACCTAAGATGCAGGTTAGTATCAGGTGTAAACAGGCTCTATTAATCAGTTAGATCTACAGAAAATTAATCAGCAACCGTAATCATTTTTGATTCATCATTTGAGTATTTTCTTTTCAGCAAACTTCTAAACAGAATTTCACAAAACAAAACAAGACACTTGAAGTCGTCACCATAGACTAGGAAATTGTGAGGGTAATCTTTTGCTATTTTCTAACATTTTATGAAATAGATAATTAATTCATTAATCAGGAATAAAAAAGTCAGTTGCGTCGCTAATGAATTTAGCCCAACAGCCCAAGTCTGAAGTATTTTGTATGTGCCTTAAAATTTCAGTACTGGTGAGGTTATAATGGAAAATGTAGAGTATTGAAGTTAAGAGTCACCTCATGACTTCACTAATTCAGCAAAAGATAGCTTAAAAAAACATTTGACGTTGTCATAGCATGCTAACAGGCTAATATTAGCATGTTAACATCAGGCTGAAGCCTTTACCCGATGATTTATGGCTTTTTATTGCCTTGCCTTATAGTTTATTAATGATAGACTAGCGGTGTAGTATCTAGTCTCACCAGTCTATCAGTCTTTTGTGTTATTTTTTGTAATAATTTCATCAAAACATCGACACCAATCTCTTATTTATACTCCGTTTTTCACTCAACTCGGGTTAGTTGGGTCATAGCACATAACAGTTAGTGAAATGTAGAGAGAAGAACTGACTTTGCCACCTGTCACCAGCACCACTTTGTCTTTCTTTGACTTTCAGACTATTGTAGTGTGGGTCATACCAAAGCTATGAGACTCTGTAACAGAGGCCAGTATTGCTCTGGGCGATAAAGAGTATAATGTGTTCTGGAGAGAAAAGAAAAACTGCTCACTCTATTTTTAGGAGCATAAAGATTTGGTTTCTACTCCAGATGAAAACTATATGCCCGTATAATGTTGCCGCTGCCTGGGGACACGTGCAGAGTCACACACACACATGCACAAACACTAATAGCTGGCCGGGCTGCAGACTGGGTAACCATATCAAGTTGGTAAGATAAACAGGGTGGTATTGATCTAGAAAACGGAGCCAGGCAGAGAGAGGGAGAGAAAAAGGAAATACAAGCCCTTTCTCTCCCGCGATGCATGAAATAGCAGGAGATGTTATCTAGTTTGACGACCCAAAAGAAAACACCTCTCGCTCAGACGTGTGTGTGCGTGTGTGGTGGAGTATGAGATTATCTAAGAGATTTTACCAGTCCTTGACAATTCCTCCATCATTACGTGTCTGAGTATTGCTGCCTCCTTGTGTGTGTGTGTGTGTGTGTGTGTGTGTGTGTGTGTGTGTGTGTATGTGTGCTGCTGCGGAGTTATGGCAGGACCTCGATAGCCAATTAACAAACACATCTGGATTGCTGGATGGAGCCCGTAGAACGTGTTGCATATGGTGACTCGGTTCATTTGCAGTAACTTCTCTGGAGTTGACATGATTTGTTATAAAGTGCTTCAACATGTATATTATGTGGCATGCTTCATATGTCTATATAAGGGTGGTAGTTTATTAAAAAAAATGATACTGTAGTATCATTGTCTAGTTTATATTTCTGTTTTTTTACCTGCCTTTAATGAACACAGTTTCCCATAATCCCCAGACTTCAGCGGGTTAAACGTCAGAGTTCAACAGAAGGGAATATCGAGGAGCTGCAACCAGCTCAGACATGTCCAATAACAGGACATGTCTGTGCAGACAGGATCCAACACTGTAAAAGGTGTTGGACATCGGAGATCACAGCTAAAAAAAACAACAAAAAACTGGAACATTAATTTTAGTAAAGAACTTTGGTGAATTTTCTACATATAGACAAAATATGTGATGATGATGCTTGTAAATTTTCGTTCGAGTTGTGATGTTTCGGTGCTGACAAAGTGATTGTTGATTTGTCACAGCATATGGAAATTAAATCCCAGGAACTACAGATGAAAGAAAAGCTCAATAAGACCAACTAAGACCAACTTTGACTCTGACACATCTGTCAATTTGCCACCAAATAATTGGTAAATTATCTAGAATCTATTTAGTTATGATAACCTGACTACAGCATTTACCTGACACCGTAGTAAAAGTATATTTTAATGTGAGCGTGCCGTGCAAGAGATTCTGCAGGATGGGGCTCCACTGAAGAAATAATTAGGCACATTTAATCATTTATTGTTAGAAATCCAATGACTTATTATCAGTTAAGAGCTTCTTCGTTACAGACATTGCCCTCAAGTGACCATTAAATAATCATGAAAGAAAGACTTTTGTGGGACAGACATGAAATAAGAAATAAGGACAAAGTGTCCCATCAAGATCTTATTTTATTTCGACCCTGTTTGAGGTCGCGTAATAGTTTAGAGTTTCCCACTGAAGAGTTTTATCACTTTTGAGGTAAACCTAATTGGTTTGTGTCTTCATGTCTGTCTCTCTAGCCAAGAAATGCAATGTCTCATACACAGCTGCTTATATTTTGATAAATGACTCATCCCTGCGCTGCTTTCTAGTATTTTTGAAATTACACTCGCTGGCACAAAAAATTACAGGTCAAGACGTGTTGACATATCTTTCATTCACTGGCCCAAATCTAGAGAGTCTCATCTGTCTGCAGATGACATGTTTACTGTACGAGTGTTCCTACCCTGAGCCAATTTTTTTTTTTTTGTTGTTGCCAAGGACTACTATCCAAAACTGCTTACTAGCTGGGATTGTGTTTGTCACCAGGCAACGTTAGCCAAGAAAACAATCATGTCAGAGAGGAAACCGTCACCGTTTAGGCTTCCCAGAAGAAGATTCATTCACATTCCTCTCATCTTTTTTTTTTTAAATACACTGTTCCCGTGTTTTATGGCTTTTTCTCCTGCATTTCTTTGGATTCCATTAGCACAACTCATTCATATCTTTCTTCCCAGTCACCTCACAGATGTATGAACACATGTATTTATATAGTGCCTTTTTTTTTAAAAACACAAAGCTCTTTTCAGAGAGAGCAGCTGACCCAGAAGAGGCCACACAGGTAATGTCAAAAGTAAAAAGGTAAAACAGATTCAGGGTCATGGAAACAGACACACAGCTAAGGCTACGTGTTGGCCTGCGCGGGGTTAGCATGCTGGCAATGTAGTGAGGGGCCTGACCCCAACAGGCATGATGATGATGATGATGATGATGATGATGATGACGATGAAGATGATGACGACGATGATGACAGTGACGATGATGATAAAAGCACAAGAAGACAAGGAAATACCAGTCAACACTTTAGACCCACGTCCTCATCAGTAGAATTGTAAGGTTGTCTGTATGGCACCGTGCTTTGTATAATGTATAGGGATAGAGAAAAAATCAGTCAGTGTACGTAGAATGAAATTAAATAACGTAGACAAACTATTATATCAATATAATGATTTAAGATTGTAGTACTGTGCTGGTCCTTGTTAAAAGTGTAAAAAATGACATGAATCCTCTGCTGCTCGCTCTCCGTTTCAGATGATAAAAGGCTGACTTAGTTATTGCCTTAATGTGGCTGCTGAAGCTCAGATACAATATGAGATAGAAACGCCGGGTCTATCTTTGGTAATCTGTTCATTCAGAGAGCGACACTCCTGGAAATTACACCTGGAAGCTCCTCAGATAAACAGTCTCAGATGACACGGCGCTCAAACGTACAAGCGCATAGATCCACAACAAATGCTGTCACTGTTTGGAGGATGATGAGAGGAAAAGTATGTCGCGCTGTGATCTCACTACCCACACATGCCCATCCTGTTTCGGATAGTGACTTTCTTGTATTCTCTGTGTGCGTAAGTTGTGTTTATGCAACTGTGTGAGAGGGAGAACAAGAGCGAGTGCGTGCCAGACACAGAAACTCTGGTGTTTTCGGCTCAGGCAGCAGATCTCTCTACGATAATCAGCTGGATTGTCTTGCGCGCACAACATCTGTCTCAAACACACACAAACTGCCTCTTTCACACACACAAACACAGCCATTATATACTCATTACTGTCAGGCTGATGCTGTACAGCCCTCTCTAACATGCTCTTTCTCTCTTATCCATCTCCTTCCTCCTTCACCCCCTCCCGCTTTCTTCCTTTGTCTTGCTCCTCTACTCTCCTCTCCTCTACTCTCCTCTCCTCTCTCTCTCTCTGTGCCTCCATCCAGACGGTTTCGATCTTGGAGCAGCGGCTGACGCTGACGGAGGACAAGCTCAAAGAGTGCTTGGAGAACCAGATGGAGATCGGCCTACACCTCCAAAGACGAGAGGAGGCCTAAAGATGGCGGCGTCACAGGTTGAGCTGCGGTGTGAGGGGAAATGGGGTCACATCGACACCACCAACAGAAACACAGACACTGGCTGTCTCGTCGTTGTTGTTAAGATCACACTTGAAATGTGCGATCCTACACACACATTCACATGTTTAGCAAAGAGTTTGATGCGCACCACTTCCCTGACTGGACGTTAAGAGCACACTGCTGATGAACTGCGTCTGATTATTTTACAAAGAGACATCAGAAGGGAAAGGGTTGAATATTAAAGAAGTTGTTCCGCGGCAACAGTGCTGAGAGCGCAGTCCCTTTTCTGCTGACGAAGGACCTGCTGCTGCTAGTGACTTTGTGTGCGTGGTGATGGTTGCAAAAGTGTGAACACATGCATTTTTTTTTTTTTTTTTGTACTGACTTTTGTACTTGCCTATGCACTGCACATGTGGATGCTTTGACTCTAAATCTCAAAATGGCATTCATAGAATGCTCCTAATCTCTGAAGTGCAACCAAAAATGGACAGGAGGCGCAGTTTTAGTCGCAAGCAGGCAGGTAAAAACAGGAAGCTTTGTTATCAGCCTGAATCTGACCTTATTAAACTTAATTGTCCACAAATGTTTGACCTGCCGTCATTAGAAGAAGTACTGCTTGTTTTAGTTTTAAATCACCTAACAGTTACCGCAGAGCCAATATTGTGCCTTTATTGTGTCTGACATGAAGAAACTCCGTGTCCAGATGGTTGAGTTTTAAAGTGTTTTTGCTGTTTTTGATTACATAAGTCTGGCGATATTTTATATTCAACTGATTAGCAACAAATCCTGTGAAAAGACCAACAAGTTGATCCTCATAACAATATTTTCTTCTGTGCTTCACACCTCCATTGTTGTCCAAATGCCGTTAAAACACACATGAATGAGCAACCGATTCGATATCAGCCATAACGAAGGGTCCACAATATGTAGTTTCTAGAGGTTTTTTTGTGAATATTATTATAAAAGCGTTGTGTTAAAGTCCCGTCAATCCTTGGCCTCATAATTTCCAGGCAGTGTACAGATAAAAATTTTTTTAAAAGGGAACACTGGTATCGGATCTGTAGTCTGTACTGACAGGAGAGAAGTTTGATTTGTGCAGCAAATGAGTGTTAATTCTGTATGTCTTCACCAAATGCACTATTTTCTTCTGTTTGTGTGATTTTTGTTGAAACCACCATTACCTAGCTATTTAAGTCACTTATTTTGTCTTTCTTTTAAAAAGTAAATAGTAAAATTATATATTTGACCTTTTTTTTTTTTACAGATTTACACGTGGACTGACTTTGCTTTGGGTTGAAAGTTTAAGAAAGCTGCAACATACTGAGACTGTTGATTTTTGGTCTTCTCACTAGATTGTTGACAAAAAAAAACAAACAGCAGTCTTATACTTGAAGTTAGAACGATGGCGTTGGTGCTATGTTGGTTTTCATGTTGGGTTTTCGACTCTGTGACTGTAGGACGGCTGATTGTAATCACAGTTTGAAAGCATCTTGTTCCGCCCTTTTTATATATATGAGACTTTCATTCACTGATAGTAACTTATCGCGTGCTTTCTTAATAAATGTTTTCCTCTCTTATCACCGACTTGAAATCAGTTGATAAAACGATTCCGGTCGCTCTTTCACAACACCGAGCTCTGTTTGTGTATCGAAAGAGTGAAAGAGTTTGTTTTCATAACCGCTGCCAAATCAATGATGTCACCGGTTACTTTTAAGAGAGCGTTTCCTGCTCTGATTGGTCCACAGAGGCCGAGCTGTTACCAGAGAAATCATGACTTTTCTGCCTTTATTGTTCTCAGCAGAGACATTAAGATCATGAGCTGTGAGCTGTGTCATCTATTGCTCGGGGTGATACTTTTTCAACCCTTTCTTTGCCAGACCCTGACTGATGATTTCTCACAAAAACATCGGGGGTTAGAGATAAATACGCCTGCCGTGCTTGTGTCCAAAATCCTTATGTTTCACCCCCCCCGAGTAATTTACGTAACCTGACCGCTGATGCTGGATCAGTACTTTTTATTTTTAGAAGCTTCAATGAAAATGAGCCTGAGGCTACGCTTAGACACACGCTGTGTTTTCCCCAAAGAACAGATCCATCCGAGCCATAAAAGAACTATTCATTCACTTGGCTCTCTTTTTTTTTTAAATTTTTTTTTTTTTAATTTAACAAACTGGTAATATGTTTACATACTAAAGTAATGTATCAGACTGGGTCCTATTGTGGAGGTCTCTCTCGGAGAACAGTGTGGCGTCATTAAGAGGGGAAAATATTAATGACTGTTTCTTTAAGACCCGGCTTTGCACTGATGGAAAAAGAAGAAAAACAAAACCGGAATTCTGGAGCTGTGCTGCCGGGCCCACTCTCTTCCTTCCTGTCTGGGGCCCGAGGACACACACACACACACACACACACACACACACATGCACTCATGCACTCATGCCAGAGAAAACGGCTCCCTTTACTATGGGCCTCAACCAGACGGCCTGCCAGGAGCTCTAGTGGAGGAGAGGAGGGGCTGAAAGAGTGGGTTCAATAACTGCTAGTCTTGACTGTGTGTGTGTGTGTGTGTGTGTGTGTGTGTGTGTGTGTGTGTGTTGTCTGTGTGTGTGTGTGTGTGTGTGTGTGTGTGTGTGTGTGTGTGTGTGTGTGTGCGCGCGTCTACATGTGCTCTTGTACTTTTTTTCTTTCTGAGGGCCAAGTTTAGCTTCAAACTTTGAGTGAGGACATATCTACGTTTTGGCTCACTCCTCACTTTAGGCCGAACTTCCAAAGAGTCGTTGGAGCGTTTGAAGGTTTGTTTTAAAACGTTTCAAAGTTAGAATCAGGTTTAGTTTCAGCTTAGAGCTGAAGATGATGAGCCAACTAATCAATTAGCTGATCAACAGAAAATAAATCAGCTACTATTTACTCTTTCTCTATCAACATAATATGGCAGAAATGCAAGCTTGAGAGGGGAGGTTGAGGTAAGGGGGATGTAGTGAGGCCATTAAATCCTACACACTGGTCCTTTAAGTCAATTTATGGAGTAGGAACACCAACCATTCTTTTGGTAGGGTTTAATGTTTGTTCTGTTTTAGCTCCTGGTCACCTGTCTGTACTGTTTGTTCTGTTGTTCAGATAGGACATTTGAAGACGTCGTCCCGGATTCTAGGATGATCTGATTTGATGGCATTTTATAGGCCAAACAATTAACAGAGGAAGTAACTGGCAGCTTAATCGTTAATGAAAATTATTTTTAGACACAACCTGAGTTCAGTTTTGGGCGAGGCCGCTTTGAGCCCGCTCATTCATTAGAAGGAAGCTAACCCGTTTGACGCGGTGGGTGCGCCGACAAACTGGCACCTGGCGAAAAAAGGTGAACCGGCCGATAGGATGTAAGATTGTATAACGTTCCTGGTATCGGCATGAATGCTGTATTCCTGCTTGCGATTGTTGTGATGGAAGATAAAATGGTCGTCGCTGTGATAATGTTTCCAAAACTCTTCTCAGACAATTCTAAAACACCCGATGAGCCTTCGGGCTAATAGATATATAACTCAAACTGGACCTTCTAGATCATATCACATATATCACATGTCTCACATGTGAGTACCTGAAGCAACACACCCCCGTCAAAGCAGGGTTAGGGATTTAGTAGTAGTTAGGGTCAGGGGCTTTTCAGGTTTGCGTTATGTGAAAGGCAGTCCTCACAGATATAGCTGTGTGTGTGTGTGTGTGTTTGTAGTCTGCGTGTACGTGACGAAGAAAGGGAAGAAAAGAGAAGTTGGAGAGCAAACCTCTGTAATATGTAGCCCATGTGTGGCCCACAAGTGTGTGTGTGTGTGTGTGTGTGTGTGTGTCTGTGTGTGTAGGAGGGGGGTTGGTGATCCTATGAGTAGAACATCTGGATATGTTTTTCCTGGTGTGCTGTGGTTGCTGCCACTGCTTGCCTGAGTGTGTGTCTGTGTGTGTTTTACTGGTTCACTGTGTCAGGTTTTTGTACTCGCCTGCTCCGCTTGGCTTTTTTTTTTTTTTTTTTTTTTTTGTTTTCTCAAACCGTTGCGTCGTAGTCAGTCCGACAGATTAAAATCATACCTGGCCCGCTCTCACGCAGCCAAACTGCTGTCCTGCCCCTGTTGTAGCAGGTGGAGGCTGCCATACATAGCGCGGTATGGTTTGACCGTGTGACTGCGGGATGAGAACCAGGCGGTTTTCCCGAAAACATCTAGTCCCGGTGCGTATTCTTAGAACTGCAAGCCGTACTCGTCTGTGTTATATTTTGTCTTTGGTGGCCATCACTGATCGTTGTAACAGTGTCGCGGTCGCTGCTCAATGAGCTGAGGAGGAACTTTGTACGTTTTGTAGTTCTAGGAAAGAAATGATTCTGAGCATCGAAAATACACCCGACAGTTTTTTTGAGGAACCTCTGTAAAATAACATAGAATAACCATGAGCAAGAGTTTCCAGTGAGTCACAGCAGGTGTGCTACAAGTCGAGCCCGTGGAGATGTTCATAAATACAGCCGGAGCCGTATACATGAGGATGACAACATAATGGAAAAGCACATAACTGAAGTTCAACACAAATGGCTGCAAATGTGGCAGATTCGATAAAAGATCTGGTATGTTTTCAAAAGCAACACGAGCTAACAAATAAACCCTCAAAGAAGTCACGACACTGTGTCTGAACTCCAGAAGAGTTATACATATATATGTTTAAATGTCAAAAAGGCCTTGTCAATCAAACCATGATAACATGCCGTATGCGGCTGACAAATACTGCTGATTTGGCATGCAGCCATCTCACTTCTGAAACAATGTTTGCAACAGTGGTCAGTGTCCGTCCGTGCCTTCTGCAGTGTTAAATAAAGTCTGAAATAAAGGCCGCCTTCACTAACATCATGAACAATTCGTACGCTTTAACGAAATAAAACGTGGGAAGTGGAGAGACTTTGTTGCTGCCGTATGTGCCAGGAGGCGTAACGGGCAGTGGGTGAGTCAGTATGAACTGAACCTTAAAGGACCGGGGTGTGTAGGATCAAGTGGCATCTGCGCTGTGGTCGCTGATTGAAAAGGTCCCATCGTTGGGCAGCGTTCGTGCCAAACATGGCAGTTCAACATGGCGGACTCTACGATGTCTGTAAGATATAAAAGGCTCACTCTGAGGTAACAAAAACACAACCGTCCTTATTTTCAGACGATTATATTCTAATGAAAACATAGTTGTGAATATTATTTTCTGTTTCTGCCATATTCTGTAAATGAAGCCCTCTAAACACTGGAGCTTTTAAGGTGGAATGATCAGACATGCACCATTAATCCTGTCTGTATATTATTGTGGTGACACACTAAATAAAATATATATAGAGAGATATATAGAGTTTTTCATTCATTACTAAAAATCAATACGTTGTTGGTGGAGCGATGAGGAGCATTACAGCACAGCCCGGTTTATGAGCATGGCTACAAAAAGAGACTTTAATTGCTCAAAAAGTCTTTAAAAACTTGGCTTTCCTGACAAACCATATGCTTTCCTCACGTCGCTATAGCCCTAAGTTGGAGGTCACGAGCGGGCTATCACCAGGCGAGATGCACGGGTGTCTGAACACGTGAACGTGGAGGCGTAAAGTTGAAAAAGTTGCATGAATGATGTAAAAAGTCAAATGTGCGACTGTGGAAGTTTCCAAAAAAAAAGTCTCGACAACAGTTTCAAAAAGAGGAGAAACTTGTTCGGGCCTCGCTCCCGTCATGTCTTCTCTGACCACTGCTGGATTTGGCAAAACTCCTCAGTGCCTCATTTCCTGCTCCCCCCCCCTTACCCCCCTCCCTTTCTCTCCCCTCATCACCTCCTACTCCTTCCCCCTCTGAGACTGAGCCGTGCTTGTCGGCAGTCGCTGAGGTTTGGCACTCTGCTCCTCCAACCCACGCTTCAGCTTCTGCTCCAAAACCATCTTTTTTCCATTTGATCCCAAAGGGAGTGAATGGACGGAGGGAGGGAGTGAGGTTTGATTTCTTTTCTTTTCTTTTTTTCTTCTTCTTCTTCTTCTTCTTCTGTTGTAAGAAGGGTTTTTAATCTTGTTGACCACTGTTATGGCAGCCTGAAAGAGGAGATTCTTCAGAAAAGCTGCCGTCTTTTCATCAGCGTGGACTTGCATCTGCTGCTCAGTAAAGACTTTCATTCTATACACAACTATAATTTAGATTTGCTAAATAAACAATACCCAAAAAAAAAAACCCAAAAAAACAGTAGAATGAACCTACAGTGTCTGTAGCGCGACCTAAATGTCTAAATCACTCATGGCCTCTGGTGCCACCGCGCAGGTAACAAATAAAAACCAGCTCACACACGCTTCAAGGTGTGTAAATGTGCGCTGAGAGCTTAAAATTAATGGCCTACTTTTACAATAGGCCAGCCCATAAAACAAACCTGATGACAACTCGGGAGAACACCCGCTCCCATCCACTCCCATCCCGCTTCCCGCCTCACCTTAAAGTCACCTGCCTCCCTGAAGGTCGACTGCTGACACAAACCCGCGATTTAAGGAAGAGCTTTCAGCAGAAATGTAGCTCACAGATACCAAGTAAAGCGTGTGTTATTTGGTGACCCTTATTTGCCTTGCATACACCAATTTAAAAAAAAAAAAAAAAAGTGTTACAGCGGCAACTAATAATTTTTTGTTTGTTGTTTTAATTAAACCTAAAGATAAATGTCATGTCAAACACAAAAAACAGCAATTTCTCATGTTTGAGAAGCTGCAACAATCTAATTATGGTGAGTTATTGTTGCCAATTAATTTTCTCTCACTCGCAACGAAACGATTCATACATTTCAGCACTGCAGAAGTACATACATATATCATGAAAACATAAATTAGATTTTTAGGATCTGTTTTAACTAATAATAAACATACAAACAGAAACATTGTAAGAGTGCTCAGAGACCGCAGAGCACAAAGGTCAATAGTCCAGCCTTCTATATTCTACAAATCTGCAAGCCCGACAAGGATAAATGTCTGTATTACAACTGTATATTGACTCAATGTCACAGTGTCAACAAAGGTGGAAAATAATTTGTGTATCCGCCCAGTGATTCGGATCTGCTCCAAATTTAACGAGTTCATCCTCAGCCCAGGCGACACACAAAAAAACTCCTGGGTGGAGGTAATCAAGATTATACGTTGCTCATTTTGGTCATTAAGTGTCATTAATTTAGCAGTGTTGTCACCGCCGTAGAGGTCTCTCTCTCACGGCTTGATGGCCGAGAGGACATAACATATGCAGTGAAAAACGTATGATTCTTACAGTTCAACAAAATCAGCCTTTTGGCAGCCAAACAGCAACTCCTGCTACCTTGTCTTTTCTATCCGCGGTTACTGAATTAAGGATTTCTGTCTGGAAGGACTTTGCTGCTCTGACAAATGTCTTGTACAAAGCATAGTGACGGCACGCTGTCATTATGTTTTACAGCCTTTTGACAATGTAATAACTGTTTATTCTTTGAAGCTGCGTGTTGTGTTTATGCTAGGCAAACGGCTACAGTCAAGTTGCCATTACACAGATCTGTAGAGCAGCTAAGAACTGGAGCCGTTAGTTAAAGTTTAGTCAATCATCATGAAAATGACTTTTATGATTAATTAATACCGTCTGTCAAACGTCCACCGATTCCAGCTTTTTAACTGTGAGGAGTTGTGGTTGCTGGTTGGACGAATGATCAATTTGAAGACGTCACCGTGGACGTTTTCTGACCGCTTACAGGCTTTTCATGGACCAAAGTGTTGTAGACGAATCAAGAAAATAATCAGCACATTGATTGATAATGAATGCACTTGGTTGGTTGGAGCTCTTAAAGTGAAATTATTAACCTCAATACATTTTTACCCCGTGTGTCAGCTTTTGCAGCATAATGTCTGTCATTGTATACCATGTCTGTGTTATGACAGACCGTACGCCAACTCTCTTCTAAAGTGATTCACAAACTTGATTTTTCACACCCACATATGGAAGTGACGTCCTTGGACGCTGGCATTCGGATCTTTCCTTCTATTTATGTAAGAGAAGTAGTTATGAGGTCATATTATATGTGCTTTGAAATCGCTGGACGAACGTTGCTGTGAGTCAACGCTCGGGCGGTCTGGATCGGCGCTGAAGCCGAGGGGAGGAAAGTGAAACTCTTCATGAAAAAGAACAGATTGTTAGAGTGTTATTTGGCCACCTTTAACCATCTGTCTTTATGGCCCTGCTTCTCAGCTGTCATAGTAATATAATGGGGTAAGGCTGAAGGTGTGTGTGTGCGCGTGTGTGTGTGTGCGTGTGCAAGCGAGCATGTGTGTGGCTGAGTTAACACACGATGACTCACCTCTGTATTTTTACAATCTTACCTACGTAGGTACAGTGTGTTTGCTCTGCAGGGTGATTAGATACAGTAGGCGGGGGTGACGATTACATGTGAATTTAAAAAAAAGAAAAGAAAAAAGAATTAAACATTCAAATAAAGAGTGGAACTGGATTAATGTTACTTTTTCCATATTGGTTCAGTGATTTATTACAAACCCGGTTTGTGTTTTCTGGATCTGCTCCAAACTCGGAGAGCAGCAGAGTGATTTTTGAAGACAGGTTGGGTGACTCATTTTTAGGGTGGATTTCTGCCATTAACTCTTTAACGGACGGTTTGTCTTCTCGCTCCACTGACGTTGACATCTTGGTAGTTGAATGGTTACGTCCCATGACCGCATGTCATACCCTTTGCACCTACCTATCTCTGCTGCCTGCTGGTGGGAAGAAAAGGTGGGTGGACCTTATGGGAGCACTTTACAGCTCGATATTTTTATTATTAATACGTTTTTGACGTTGGAATTTAAAAGATTAATCTTAGATTGGACAAATACACTTCCTCCTACACGTATTTGAATTGTGCACAGATCAGAGATGTATAAAGTACGGCTAGAAAGAGGGATTTAATTCAAATGTACATTTGTATGAATGACATCGCCGTCACTCATTCAGCTCTTCCTTAAATCCATTCTCAATATCTCTCTCTCCTTTGTCTGTGTTATGTCACTCTCTATCTCTTTCTCTGTCTTTTAGTCTTTAATAATGAATTCAGCTGAGTGACTTCACCGCACGTGTTCCTCTCTCTTCAACGGACACAAACCACATATATAAAATATACACTTAGATACACACACAGCCACACTCGGGCTATCTCTTTGAAATCTCTGAAATATTCATCTCAGTCAGTGCTCACACAGACACTTCCAGTGAAGAGCATTAATACCGGCCTCCTTTTTACTGCTCCGAACATCCGAGAATCTCATCTCAGATGTTTCCTACATTTGAGGAAGCGTTCAGGTGTTTTATTACATTTGTCCAAGGTGAAGCAGCTGTTTGTTGGAGGCAGGTAGCTACACGTCTCTCTATGTGCTGTGTCCTCACCCTTGATAACAGGCCATAATTCAATCACACTTCCTCCATGGTTCAATACAAACAATACATTACCCAATTTTAGCCTCTTGACAGAAGTCACTTGTATATTTTGGATTAGTTTTTAAGATTTTAACAATTATTTTTATGTGACATAATAGACAGCCTCTTTTAACTGTACCTCTGACCTGCTCACCTCATACAAGTCTGGGTTTAGCCCAAGTGGCAAACTGCGTGGCTGTGAAGTGAAGCCGATGCTGAAGTGGCAAAAATGGCAGAACCTTGAGTGAGCCGCTTTAGTCTTCAAGGCCAAGGCTGAAAACATCCAAAGAAAAAAACAGATTTCTGAACTATGTTTTATTAAAACTTTTTTTTTTATTCTCACTGCACTTTAATTTAACTTACATTTTACTTTAACCTTATTCATATTTTCATTAAATTCTCACCTATGAATGTTTTGCTTTTATTTCTTTTCTAAAACGTTTTGTAACTAGTTTATGAAAAGTACAACTATATAAGCTGAAAATGCACCAAACAGAAGAACAATACCTAAAAGATAATAATGAAATGAGGAAAAACTTCGGCAAATAGCAATGTTCTATCTTACAATGTGCTGTACTGAGAATAAAACTGTAAAGCAATTGCCCGAAGCTATGCTTTACTGTAATGTAACACAGCAAATATTGCCTTTGTCAGGCTTGTAATTTTCTATTCACAATAATATGAACAACAAAAAAGTCACTTTTCAGTCACTGTGTAATAATTTCCAGTAAACCATCTATGTACCTGCATATGTTAGCGTTTAATGAATAGATAGAAATCACAGAGCAACTGAACAGAGACAGACAGAATGCCTTGATACGTTTTCCAGGCCTGTTTTTTATGTGTTGGCGACCTGCATGTTTGGGGGCAAAGGAAACACCAGAGGAAATGCCAGCGTTAGCGTGGGAGAGGGGTGGCCACCTCACTCCATCACTGAGGTGAGTGGGTTTAAACCACAGTCTGCCTTAAAGAGACCTCAAACAAAAACACAAAGCGGACCGAAGTTAGTTTCCTGAGGAGGAGAGGGGGAGAATTTACATTGTCATGATGTATATGAAGAATATTATAATTATAGTAGACAGGACAAAAGATAAGTTATTTTATTCATCGCATAGGTTCATCAGGGCCAAAGTACTACAAATCCTGCCTAATGAACAGGTACAACTCAGTCTTGTAAACATGGAGTTTAAATCTCTGCAGGAGCTTGAATCAAGAACATTTTAATCCGTGAAACCAAAGGGTTTTGGAGCTGTTCCACTGACAATGAATGGGAGACTTTTTCTGAATACTGGATACAACCCAGGGTGATTTTCCAGGGATATGGGCAGATTTTCTGCCTCAGAAATTATCAGTTTAAAGCTGTTCATGAGTAAGAATGCCCAGACGAATCCACAGAGATCAGATTATTCTGTCGGAAGTGCACTTTTTTCTCCATTCGTACTCATGAGAGTGGAACTAAAGTTTTAATTCTTCTGGCTGTTTGTGTAAGGAAATATGGATTGTAACAATACTGCAGTAATCATGCATTTTTTTGGTCTTATTAAGTGAAACAGCTCAAGCATCCGATCCAGTGGTTCCCATGGCAGCGGTTATCTGACATCTGAGGGTTACGGTTGCCACGGAGATATGCTATCAAATTCAACGGCATGCTACTGGGGTATGTCATGTGCAACCTGCGAGTTTGTACAAAACCGCTTTCCCTTTTAAAAAAGGCAATATAGCATTGACTGTTTAAGCTGTCTGTCAAATCATGGCTGTCAAAATCAATACCATGTTCACTGACTGAGTAGTTCACCCAATAGCCAGCAGTCAGTGGACTAGGTTATGTCATCTTTCATAAGCGTAGAGTCGTACAGTCATTTTCAAATCTATCAAATGTGAAACGTTGCATTGTTGGATTGTTAGCAGAAAGTAGCTTCTGGGTACTACTGTTTTTATTACACTGTTGCGAATTTGAAGGGCACTAATTGATCATTTTAACATCGAGCATTTGCGTAAAATGAGAATAAAATGGTAGATAGTTTGGTAGTGTATTATTTATTTACTTGTACTATTCAGCTCTAGATAGCCTAGGTTGCTAACGTTAGCACTGATTCCAAAAATGTTTCTGGGGTCCAATTGTGATGGTGGCAAAAGACCAGACTGTCAAAGCACATAGCATTGACTCACGTTTGGGAGTAACTTGCAAAGTGCTAAAATCACATACTGTGTGTTTGACATGAAACTCAAGTGATATAACAAACTATTTTTTACTGCCCACACACACAGATATGAGATGACCAGTGTTGACCGGTGTTACTACATTTTTGACTAAGTACACAAGTCAAAGCAAACACCAAGGATCCTTGGTTCGTTAGTCCGGCGGATGCAGAATTGTGTGGTGACTTCTTAAGATCTATTGTTGTCCTTTCGGCATGGATGCGTAATAGTTTTAGTCACTTTTCATTCAGAGAAACAACACTTCATTCAGGCGGTGGGGCTCAGTTACAGCTTTGGATGTACAAACGGGGCTTAGGGACAATGTGCTCATCTCAACACTGTGCCTCAGAAAATTACCTTGCCATTCGGGAGTATAGATTTAAGATGGAATTAAAGGCTTTTCCATCTGAGTTTTTTTTTTCCATAAATGAAGAATAACTCTCTGTGTCAACAGAGAATATATTCATATTGCCTATATGCATATAATAATATCTTGCTTTTTCTGTTTGAATAAGTTCTACTGTACGGTCATATTTCTTTGCGTGGCTTCATATTGCATTCCAATATGAGAATAATAAATCTGATTAAAACCCTCAAGAGCAGTGCAGTATGGAGGAGGGTAATTTCTTGACACAGACTGGAAGTATTGTGTAACAGGAAAATGTGTGTACATAGACTATCTGAAAGCTCCCGTGCTTTCCAAAAAGAGAGATTAAAGGCTGTTGATTCATGTACGAGCAAGTAGACTCACAGTGGTGGATAAAGCTGTTGATGAGTTCATGTCTTTTGTTGTTCAGATCTTTTTATGAGCTTATTTGTCTTGTATGTAACCGTCCTGCTTGGTACATCCAACATTTCTGAAGAATTAGAAACAGAAAATGTCTTTTTTTCCCAGTAGGTTTCTATATTTGAGCAAATAACTCCTCATTACAAAAGACAGTTGTTTTCTTTTCTGGTTTAAAGTGGGTGGGAATCTGAGGAAAAAGGTGTACTTCTGGGCAGTCTGGTTTGTTTGCACTATCGTACAAATCTGATCGAACCACACCCAGACAGCCTCGATGAAGCAGATTAGCTGAGAATTCGAGTGTTAAACCTAAGCGACAACCTCCAAGGCTGAAAAAGCAAGTGCCAAAAGTCCTCAATGACTCAATCGGCCACTTCGGGCTGGCTCCAAAAGTGTCCCCGTATTGAAATACCCAACTTCACTGCAGAAACAAAATGTCTACAGCATGGTACAGAAAAATGGTTTATGGTCTCTAATGCTAATTGTGTGTGGGTCCATCACAGGTGGCTGATTTCAGCAACCAGGCCTGCCTCAGCTCCACTCTACATAAAAATGTAAGATTGTTTTTTTTTTTCCCAGTCATGTATTTTAAGGTTACACAGAAATCTCCACCATGTTTTCAGAGGCTACAGGATCAGTACGGCATTGTACTTCTATAAGAGTTTCTCAGGGTAGTCTATGTAGCAAGCCAAAGATATCGTCATTGTCACTCGAGCCAGCAATTCAAGATTATCATAACCATAGCAGCTAATGCAGCCTCGAAACCATGAATATTAAGAGAGCTGGATACGGTGACACCCTATGTTTGTTCCTGTGGCCACTTGTGGGATTGCTATGAACAAAAAATCTTAAATAACAAACGAGGTGATGACCGTAAAACAGAGCACTTTGAACAAACAAATTCAATTAGTCTTTGTCTTATGGATTTTTTAATGTTTTCCAGATCCAAAATGTATTTTTGTTTACGTGACATTGTGCTAATATCAAGTCTTTGGGCCAATGTAAAGTCAAGTGACATCACTTGAATCATCTTATCGGTCTTCGTGCTGTTCCTTCTGAGAAACTTTTCACAACTTTTCTTTCCCGTATGTAATAGTATTTCCCAAGCCGTGTAAGCAGATTTTGATGTGTAATATTTGTGAAGTTCCCCTTTAAGGTCCCTCTCTCAGTCTGTGAATTTGGGCTGTCACAGTCGCGGTTGTCAATGAAAAGCAGTGGTCTTAGATCATAATGAGACATATTCACAGAATACCGATTTCGAGGGAGCGTGACAACTCACATTTACAAATCATCATCATCAGAATACAGCAATGAAATGACACAAAATATAGAACGAGCTAGCATGATGCGACTGATGATCGTATGTATGATGATGTTTTGTTTAATACTGGAGAGCGATGCGTAGACAAACGCACACACAGTAGCTACACACTCTCTAAGAGAGCCTGTTGTTGTCCATGAAGGGAGTGGAAATACAAGAGCCCTAAAGTTTGTGTGTTTGTTTGTGTACTTGTGCGTATGCATGCATGTATGTGTTTGTGTTTTGTTAGTGAGTGTGTGTGTGTGTGTGTGTGTTTGTGCGTAAGTCACTGGCAGGGATAAAGAGCCATTGTCTGCAGCTGGTGCATCCCCCACTCCTCCTCGCTGCTTCTGTCACAACCTGCTGATGCCTTATTAGGTCATTCATGGTGAAACGTAGTGATGACCCAGTGATGCTTTGTGTAATGGAGCAGGTTCACCAGCACCATTCAGCTATTACAAAACAAAACCCCACGTAACATCACCGGCGTTAATCAGAGTTACAAACTCCATTAATACGGCAGCGCTCAAACAGTTACAACGTGCTTCACGTGAAAATCAAGATTAAAACTATTTAGCACTACAATTCAGAAAAACACAAATTAAAATACAGGCAATAAAATAGAATAAAATATGCAATAATGGAACACAATAAAAAAACATATTAGAATTGAGAAAAATCAACATCCAGGATTTCGTGCTACAACTCTGGCCAAACAAACATTACTCAATGTGCATTAATGATCATAACTGAACAGGATGGAGAGATAATCTCACCTGACCAAAAGTTAACTACATTTATGGTGGTTGATTTATGGGCACGTGGTCTCATGATTACAGATAATTAAGTTTGAGTTGAGTCTGGCCAACACTGCATGGATAAACAGCAACGTTTGCTGCTCATGAGTAAGTAATGCATATGATTAATTCCTTGCCAGACAACTTAGAAAACAAGGAACTATTTTTAGCACTTTGAAGTTGTATTGCTTTTTTTTTGGCCTGTATGGATCCAGTGTGAACAAAAGTATGTGAGTGTAAAAATGTACTGACGTTTCACAGTTTCTTAAATTGTTATCATGGTTTCGTCTTTCGTCCGCCTGACTTCTTCACAAAAGATGTGACTGTGTCAAACGTATGTGGCAAATATGGGAACATCTCTGTCACTTTGTGAAACACAGCCACGATTACAGTATGGCACCCTGATCTGCTGACTGTAATCACACTTAAAATGAAAAATAAAGGAAGATTACAAGTTTCAAAGTTTTATTTGGAACTTAACAGAGACAATGCATGCTAGCAATTATTGACTGGAGAATTTTAGTAAAGACTGTTCAATAGAGTTACTGTAGGAGGTGAGGGGAGTTATTTCAGCGACCCATGGATCATTCAAATGCCCATTTTTCTGAGAAATTTAAGGACATGTTGGCTTACATGATTAAAAGTTGATTCTTGATCCTGGAAACAGTACATTTTTTTTGGCAGTATAGTTGCTGATTGCAATCTCATCACTTCACCCTCACCTTCCAAGCCAGGTTTGCTTTGTCCATTCTGGGCTACTGTAGAAACATGGCAGTGCAACATGGTGACCCTATAAGAGGACCCTCAACATCTGTAGCTATATAAAAAAAAGAAGCTAATTTTAAAGGTTCAGTGTGTAATACTGGGGATCTCTCTTTTCAGAATAAGGCAGACATGGAATATAATATCCATAACCATAGTTTCATATATATACAATCACCTTTGTTCCTTAAAAAATATTCAATTCAATTTTATTTTATTTATATAGTGCCAAATCATAGCAGCATAATAAAACTTATCTCATGACACTTCCTATCATGTCTACAGTGAGAGCGGGTCTTCTTAGCTGGAGGCTGCCATGTTGAAACACTGTTTCTACAGTAGCCCCGAACAGACAAATTAAATACAGACTCTAGACAGGCCCTTTTTAAGTGCTGTCTCTCTTCTACACTAGCAAAGCGAGCGTGATGTGAGTAAGTTGCAATGCAGTGATTACACTAAATCCTACACACTGGACCTTTGAGGTAAGAAAAATAAAATGATTATACACCAATGAAAACATAACTATGCATATTATATTCAGTTTATGCCATTCTGTAAATAGAGCCTCTTAAATCTTACAAACTGGACCTTTTAAATGAAAGTATGAGATCAAGAGTTGACTTTATTACAGACACATTTAAAGCGTGACTCATCGGAACAAAGAAACAAATCACTGGTTACATGGATGTGCAGCACCATTAAGATTTACTAAGTCAAATGCGTCATTCAAAGTTAGACTAGGTTGTAAAGGCTATCAATGAATGGTTATGAATGTCATGCAAACGCTCCCGTGAATCTTCGGCAGCTCTGCACCTTTAAATCTCTCCGCTCCTCCCTCTCCTCAATGACAAGCCCGCAGAGCCTCTTCAACGCATCCAGTGGAAATGACAAACCAGAGGCGCTCCACGGGCCAAGCATGTCAAACACTAACAGTAATCACGGGCTTTTAGCAACCGCAAGTCATCCTCAACTCACAACCTAAGACACTAACGAGGCATCTTTGGGACATTTTGTTGGTCTGGGGACGCGTCAAAGTTGGAGCGGACCTCGCCAAATGGACGTCGATGGACTGGAATGAAACCTCCACTTCTATCGGACTGAAGGAAGGAGGGAAACAAACCTCTGCATGTTCAAGTTTCCTGCTCCAACCAGAGGGGCATCTGTGCGTGCGTGTTGGATGTGGGTGCGCGTGTGGAAGTGTGTGTTGGGTGCGTGTGTGTGCGCGCCCGCAGGACCAGCGGCGGCGGCGGTGGCGGTGTTGGTGGTGGCCGCGGGAAGGGAAGTTTAGCGCCGTGATTTTTCTTCTTTCCATCTATTCCGTTGTGTTGTTTTTCATGTCGCACCAGGAGACAGGCGGATTAACGTTTCCCTGATGAAAATTAACCATCTGTGGAGAGGCTCTGTGATCGTGACTATGATGATGATGTCGAGTAAGAGCGTGGAGTGGCTGCAGGAGGAGCTGGAGTCCGGGGCCAGCTCTCTGCTGCTGCTGGACTGCAGACCCCATGAGCTGTACGAGTCCTCGCACATCGAGTCGGCCATCAACCTGGCCATCCCGGGCCTCATGCTCCGGAGGTTGAAGAAGGGTAACCTCCCAATCCGCTCCATTATCCCCAACAATGAGGACAAGGAGAAATTTGTCAAGCGATGTAAGACGGATGTGGTGGTTCTCTACGACGAGGCGACCCCGGAGCGACAGGAGTCCGGGCTGGGGAGCTCCGTGCTGGGGCTGCTTCTGCAGAAACTGCGGGACGACGGGTGCAAGGCTTTTTATCTGGAGGGTAAGATCAGACACTGGTGGCTTTAAATCCGCAGGTTAATTCATAAAAACACACACACACACACACACACACACTGACTCCAGCAGCAGAAAGATGCACAATTTCACTTTGATTTAATTAGATAATTATGTACAATCAATCCTAAAACATCGACATGTATCATGTTTATCTGACCCGGGATCATTTAATCAATAGGTGTATTTATTGATGTTGTCTCAAGGTGTCTCATATTGGACTAAACGTTTGACATTTGGTCACATATGTGGCATTAACATGAGAATAAAACGTTATTAGAGATCAGGATTGCTCGTATGGGGTGTTTAAGTGTCACATTATCCACCGACTTCAGACTAAAGTTTATTTATTTACTGTGCCATAATGAGCCAGCGTTACATGTGTCTGTTATTACAGGGAACATTGTCATTATCTCAACTATTATAACAGATCTCAGTCTCGGTGCACTCGCTGTGAAGCCTGACACGAATTATTCCTTCCTTCCTTTTTAATTAATAGATCACAAACGCTTAATAGATAAAGTCTTAAATCTATAGATCCGTCATTATATGTTTTTATATTAAATGGTGCACAAATGGCCCCGCCATGTTGTGCTCCTTTAGGAAAAGACGTTTTGTTTTTTTGTTTTTCTTTTTTTTTTATGAATGAAAAGGGGAAACGAGGAGACGACGACGCACTCTGAATAATCCTCCAGCACGGAAATGAAACATGTTATGCTCATTTTTATATATGTATATATATATACATAAACACACACATATATATATATATATTGGTGCAGAACATGGCGACTTTATAAGACATGGCTGTGTTTTGGTTTATTGGTGATCGTGGAAATGTTTCAGTGGAGTCACAAGCCGAGCTGCCATTCACAAAAAGTCCACTGAGCTGAGTAGTGAGTGTCCTGCTATGCTGGCTCTCCTCAGGCCGCAGCTTTTCTCAATGGAGCACATCTGTCCGGCATGTTTGTCTAAACATAGCGACATGAATGTCGACCTCATAGTCCTGCTGTCTGTCCCGTCAGTGTGTAACGCAGTAGTACTTGTCTCCTGACAGAAAAGCCAGGTTAAACACAGTGTGCGATGGCTTCATCTTTGTGGGAGCGAATTAAAAAGGTCTGTCAAGTCATTTTTTTATTTGCACAGCCTCCGCTACACCCCATCCGGAGACTGCATAGCATGGAAGGTAATTAGAAAATGAATTTACTGTGACATAATGTGCGTTTGGTAGCTTCTCATTATTTACCACCATCACCAGTTTTTGTATTTTTATCTTCAGGTTTTGTTTTGCACAGTTTAACCTGCCGGCCTTGTGTGAAGTCTTCATTCACGGTGTCAAAGCACAAAATTAACATACCGAAAATAAAAATCACGCACCCCACAACAACGTTTACAAGCACCTGAGATTAAACTGAGACACCAGTAATCGAAAAAAATCCAAATACCTATAACGTTTATTATACAATCCACAAAAATGACTGGAAATAACACAATTTAAGTGGATTTGATTGTAACTTGTTTAATCGTTGTATCGTCGATTAGAGTTATTTATTCACACCTGTTCAAAGAAACCAAAGGCCGTAGCCTGTGGTCTTATTCTAACTCATGCATTATACCACCCAGTCATCTGATTTTCTTGCTTTTATCCTAAATTTGCCCCCTCTCTGCTCTTTTCCTTATCCTCCAGGGGGCTTCAACAAGTTCCAGTCGGAGTACCCCGAGCACTGCGAGACCAATCTGGACTGCTCTTGTCCCAGCAGCTCCCCACCAGCTTCTGTCCTCGGCCTGGGAGGACTCCGCATCAGCTCAGACTGTTCAGACGGGGAATCTGACCGCGAGCCAGGCAGCGCAACAGAGTCGGAGGGCAGTCCGCTCCCCAACAACCAGCCAGCGTTTCCCGTCCAGATCCTGCCGTACCTTTACCTGGGCTGTGCCAAAGACTCCACCAACCTGGATGTGCTAAGCAAGTACAATATCAAGTACATCCTCAACGTGACGCCCAACCTGCCCAACATGTTCGAGCACGAGGGGGACTTCAAGTACAAACAGATCCCCATCTCTGATCACTGGAGCCAGAACCTCTCTCAGTTTTTCCCTGAGGCCATTTCATTCATTGGTAAGTAAAGGTGGAGAGAACTCTACTCTATTACATCATGTTATGTTCTAGTTACAGTTACAGTGGGCTTTCAGTCTCGTACAGTGTCAGAAAATAGAAGCAGATCTTCATATTTGAGGAGCTAGAACCATCAAATATTTGGAATTTTTGCTTAATTAAATAAATACACATCATCAAAACTCTTGTTGATGTATTTTGATGTGTTCATCATTAATGCCGCATGATTGTTACACACATTTATATGTCAGAATATTAAAATGTTTGGGAAAAGTTTCCAGAGACCAAAGTGACCTTGTCGGATTACTTATCCAACCAATCTTTCAAACTCTGAATATTTGAAGCAACAAAGCAGTTAAATAAAAATAACAGAAATTATGAAACTGAAACTGAAATGATCAACAAGGTCAACAAATCAACGACCGACTTCAGCGTTAGGTTTGTTGTGTTGTGTTAAGTCTGTCCTCCATTACTTTCTTTGTCTACATTTATTCTACATTTGAACACAAATCATGTAAAAAAAAAAATCTTTCTGTCATATAATTTCGTGGACAAAATTAGTTGTAAATCATAAAGAAAAAATCTCTTGGGGCGAGCTGCGTTTAAACAGTGAGCTGTCTGTTTTACTGTTCTGATATGAATTCACAAAACATAGAGGAGCGTTTTGAATAAAACATGGTCGTAGATTCTTTGAGGATGGCATCATACTGAAAAGCCACAAGAACTGTAGCCCCCGTCTCGTCTCGAGTTTTCAGCATTTCCCATCATTCCCATCATTCTTTTTTGTCTGCTTCCCGGAGTAAATTCCCACTGTGATGAGTCAACGAGAACGTCTTTTCTAGATGAATGTGTCTGCTTAGGTGGGAGGAAGTGTAACATATGCCAGAGCACAGAGGTTGCTCCGTGCTGATGTTAAATGGTGCTGTCTGGCGGGCTGTAATGTGCACGGGGATTACATGGAGTCTTTTTGGGAACGGGAGGATAATTATGGGTAAAGGTGAGAAGCCCAGGCTCGAAGAGGAGGCCCAGATGTGACCTTGCTCTGTTCTGTTGTAAACCGTGGATTCCTTAAATATCTGAAATTACTGAATGAACGTGTTTCTTGATGTATTCAAGATTGTAGAGGGGGAACATTTTTGTCTGCCGTTTTTTTTTTTTAACAGCGTCAACAACGTTTCTTGTGTTGTTACGTATTCACAATGTAATGCTGGACACGGCTGCACAATCTGACGATCACTTCAGCACAGAACTACTCATTTGACTTCTGAGCCTCGTATTGTCGCCCCCCCCGCCACTGATGAGGATTTCTTCTGCTTCCTTTTATCGAGAAAGCGTGCGCACATCACATGTAAATTTGATTTGGCGTTTGCTTGGCAGCCTGAGCTCGTGAGCCAACTGACCCCAATCCTAGAACAAGAGATGCGGGCAGAGAGAGCGAGGAGAGGCAGAGAGAGATAAAGGAGAGGATGAAAGAGAGCGTGAGCGAGGAAGAAAGGAAAGAAGCACTTAACTCTCACTCTAATGGCCTGTAGTGATGCGAGTGCAAAGACTCGAAACTGATAGAAGGTGGATGGATGTGGCCCGTTAATAATGTAAGACGTTTGTTTTTTTTTTATTCAGGTTTTTTTTCTGAGAGCTAGAAAGCAGAATGAAGCGCGGCTTTCTGGTGTCACCGAGAAAAGGAAATAACATTTAGTATTTCTAACATGGAATTCTCACTTTTATGACGCGCTATTGCTGTAAATCACTTTGAAGTCGGGCCGGGTGACTTTCAGTGAACTGAAATTCATTTCCCTAATGTACTTGTAATTAAATACTCATAAAATGTGCTACGTTAACACCTGTGTTACACGTCTTCATTACAGGTGAAGCTTTTAAGCCGCAGTCATTAAATAGTAATCACTAAATAAGTGGAACAAATTAAACGTTAGAAACGCTTTTAAGGTATTATTTCACACTGAAAACCCTGATGTCTGATCAAAGAGTGATCTGGCGTCACATTGTTTTTTTTCCTAACTGGGCTGACTTCAAACCACTGAGAGAAAAACAGAAATGCAGAAATATGTCGTGTGAAACCGAAAATGTTCTCATTTTCGTGCAGGATTCCTGTCACTCATAGTAACAGGCTTATTTTGAACAACAGGCTTTCAAAGATGCTTTTTTTTTTTTTAATGTGATTTAGCATATTGTGTTATTGTGACGTTCATTAGGATCCGTATTAGCTGTACTCTTCCTTGGATCCATAACATTTTACAGTGTAATCAACAGCAATATCAAGCCTATAAAATTAAACCAAACAAATGACACATAAAAATGAAAGCATGATTAAATCTCAATTCACAAAGAAATATTGTTGTATTCTGATGTTGGTTTCCAACATATTGTGCACTCTTACCTGAAACGATTTTAAAATCATTTGAAGGTGTATTACTGAAACAGGTTTTTAGGTTTCTAATCCTCTTTTCTCTTTTTCCCATCCTCTCCACCCCCGTCGTCCTCCGCCTCCACCTCAGACGAGGCGCGCTCCAAAAAGTGTGGCATCCTGGTGCACTGCCTGGCCGGGATCAGCCGCTCGGTGACCGTCACGGTGGCCTACCTGATGCAGAAGCTCAACCTGTCGCTTAACGACGCGTATGACTTCGTCAAGCGGAAAAAATCCAACATTTCCCCAAACTTCAATTTCATGGGCCAACTCCTGGACTTTGAGCGGACGCTGGGACTCAACAGCCCCTGCGACAACCGCTCGACCTCCCCGCCGCACGACCAGCTCTTCTTCACCACCCCGACCAATCACAACGTGTTTCAACTGGACACACTGGAGTCCACATGAAAATTAGACATGGAGACTGTCCCTTTTTATGGAAGGTGGGGGGGTCGAGGTGGTGTTGTTACCTTGGCAACAAGCGGCTGCACTGGAGGGCAGCAGCCAGTTTTAATGAATGTTTTAGCCTCCCGGTGGCTCGTTGTCTGAGAGCCTGGCCACGGAGCAACGGTGGAGGGACAGAGGAGGTTACAGATGCCACGCTGAAAAGGGAGGGCCTTTTTCAAACCCAGAGGGGGAACTGACAGACAGGTTTTCACGATGGCGCCCTCCTCGGAGTTGCTTGAAATCGAGGGAGGAAGAGCCCCGATTGACTTGTCCTGTAACGTTGGAGACTTAACTGACTGAGAAACTGAGCGAAAGGCGGCAGCAGGACAGACAGCTTCATACAAAGATAGGAACATGGAAAAAAAAATCTACAGCGCTCGATTTATGAGACAACAACATCCTCTCTGTCTTTCTGTCTCGGCTCTTGAGCTGAGCTGACTGGTGCCAAGTGGAGAATCTGGGATTTACTTGTAGGAAATCTCGCTCTACTGAATGTAGAGTTTTATAAACCAAGGAATACACACACACACACACACACACACACACACACGTAAACAAAGTATGTATGTTTGTACTGTATGTACTGTATGTATGTTAACGTACATAGCAGACGTATGGGCAGTCCTTAACAAATTCAGTATGTCTATATGCATTTTTGTATATTTTTGTGTACATTTACGCACAAATCTATACCTTATATAAATATATACGCATAGAAATCATATCTATCCAATCCAGTAATGGCTTAAGAGAATGTAAAACTAAAGAAGGGGGATGGTTGTGGTGACGCCAACAAAAAGGAACGTTGTTGTGATATTCCTAGTTGTCCTCTTTTTTTTCTTCTTTTTTTTAAGTTTCGTTTTTCCTTTAGGTTTGTAATGACCTAATGCAGTTTGCACAGTGGTGTAGCCATTGACTTGTTGGCACTTGGAGCCAGTGCTTGAAAGCAGGCAGATAAAGAGACATTCAGAGAAGACGAGCGGAGAGGAGAGGCCAGTCCCAGGCTGCGACGAGTCCCAACAGCTGCACGGTGGAGTGGGGAGGGAGCAGGAACTCGGGCCCTGAAGCAAAGGTTTGGGTTAGGGCATGAGGAGGGGGGAAGGGGGGGGTAGGACTTATCAGTTGAATCGTGGTTGGGTAGATTTGATATTTGGCCAACTGTTTTCAAGTTGAAGTTCCTAGTTCCTACTTCCTTCCCCTTATGACTGTTTAACGAATTGCCTAACAAGACGTACCGGTTGTTTCCACCAGCTGTTTTGATTATTTCAGTTGTTTCATTTCAGTCTGATGTGGTTCATCGCAGCCTCTAACAGCTCTGACTTTTGTACTTTGAGGTAGAGACTTGAATGAGAGTTTGGGGTTGGCGTTGGGGGATGCTAAAGCAGTGTTAACATTTTCGAGCAACTTTTTGGGCAGCTTATCTTGGCAACCTTGGGCAAGGAAGTGCCTCAACACTCTTGTATTATCGTACCCCTCCCTTCGCCTAAGAGGAAGGTTGTTCATTTGCAGTCCTATCTTCGGTTCCTTTTAGGTACATATTTGTCAATAAAAAGACTGCATGACAAGGGGCTGTGATTATGGTTGGGTTACGGTGTTGTGGACTGGCCTGAGCTACAGACTGCACTTAAATAGCTTAAATAGCGCCACGTCCCTTAACTGCATTGGAGAAAGCGGAAAGAAGGTCTTTCTGTAAAGGGATCACCCGTTTTGTCAAAGAAAAGTTTGTCTGAGTTGATTCACCCTTAAGCCTTGGGTATATTATATGAAAGATATATTGAACACAAATTTATATAAATAAATATATATATATATATATATGTATATGTGTGTGTGTATGTATATATATATACACACACACACACATATATATAGAACTAATAGTAAACAAATTATTTTGTATACCTGAGCATGCTGTGGTACTGTATGCTCGCTAACATTACATAACCACAGGTTGGATGTTGCTTTACCAGGTGGGAAGACGGACGATGGGGACCGTTTTTTTAACTGCTGTTGCTGCTGAACACAGCGGTGCACAGCATGTGGTTAAGGAGTTTTCTTAGACCCTGTTCACATCTGAAACACCTTTTTAAAAAGAAAGACGTCTGCTGCAGTCAGTTGTCAGTTCGATGTAGGTTTCTTCCCGTGAGCGGAACAACACTGCAGCAACAACGTGGGACTATTGGCAGCGTCTGTAGCCACGTTGGGTGCCATGCAAGAACATTTTAATCTGATTCAGCTGGTTTTAACTTGATTAATATTTCATGTTCATGAGCGTAATCAACGCCCTAACATGTGGGCAGGCTTCATTCAAAAAAAAAAAAAAAATGACGTGAAGTAAGGAGGTAAACAAATCATCAAACAAAACCAGTGGTCCTAAAAAGAGGCAGCTGTTGGAGTGTGAATCTTTCTACAGAAAACACTGATGTCCACACGGTGAACAGAATGATTTCATTTATTTTAATTAAAGTTGGGAATTTTGGATTCATCAAGCACTATAGTACTTAAATCAAACAATTGTTTTTTTTTCCCCCTGAGGAGAAAGTAGGACTATCTGCTCATGACCACTGCTCATTCACGGGTTGTGATGTTAGAAAAATATGAAATAATGCGTGTGCAAAACCTCTGTGGGATAGATGCTTGATAAGAGTCACAGTTCCTTTTTTAATTTTTTTTGTGACATTTTCAACCAACTTCTTCCTCGGGCCTGGAGTTGGCGTAAATGTCACAAATAAAAGAAGAACGGACACTTCTTCTTGCATGGTTATTAATGGCAAACTACAGAAATTTGTTTTGATAGCGACGATGTGGACGGGGTCTACACAGAAAACAACGGACTGGGTTTCAGAGGGGGCAGCAGTTGAATCTGAACAGGGTTGGTTTTAGCTGGCCTTATATAATCTTTCTAACTTGTTTCTAATGCTGACTGTTCAATACTCTTTATATCTCACTTTAGAAAAACATTGTATAAAAATAAAAAAAAACACGTTTGTTTATCTGTTATTTGAATCAGAACATGGTAATAACAGACAGCGAGCTGTCTTTTTACCGTAACGGGTCACACAAGGTCCTCTTTGTTACTCTGCAATATATCAAAACACCTTTTTGCAGTATTTTGTAGATCCAAGACGTCAACGTTTTTAAAAATCTTCTTCTTTTGTACTATATCTATTCTGTATAATTATACAAGATCCAGCTCGATTATGGCTTGTGGACTGAAGTAACATTTCACCTGGGGTGTCCAAAATGTCGGGCTTACGTGCCCTTTACCAACCTGAAAGAGGCCCTCACTAACACACACGCACGCACGCACGCACGCACGCAGACACTGCGTCACACGGCCAGAGCTGTGGTTCAGCATGCCAGTTATGTTTCACAATAGACGATTACACCACCCGGCTTTAATAATTACATGGTCTTTTTCCGTCTTGTTTTGATATGATGTGCTCTATGCTATTCCTGTGGCCTTTCAATATGAATATATATCTAAGTATATATATGTTATGAATTTATATGCAAAAGTTCCTCTCCTATTATTATAGCATCAGAGATGAAGATAATCCTACCATGCCTGAATGGACTTCCCTTGTCTGTAGTCATATCCCACTTAACAATAAGAAAAACCTTTGAGGACTTGATCACTTGCACCCTAGGATTGAAATATATTTCAGTACGGAGCTTTTCTATTTAAAAAGAATATGGTTGATTTCAAGCTGCTTTCTTGTGTTTTTTGTGTCTTTGTAACAATGAAAGAGAAATCAAATCTTTTTCTCTGTTTGTAAATTTGCCAGATCACGGGAACGGCCGTTTCTGTGTCCTTAAAACTTGTAGCTACATCTTGGTGAGAATGTGCTCGGGAGGGAAAGACGTGAATGAGCGTGAGAGTGGCGGACGGCGTTGAATACAAAGTGAAAGGAAAAAGTGAATGATTTTAAAAATGTTACCTCAGTGAGGAATTTTTCAGGGATTTTTTTGACAATACATCTTGCATCGTGTTACAGCTTAAAACACACGTTGAATAGCTGTTTTGTATCGTGCTGTAAACGGTTTTTAGAAAAAAAAAAAAGATGCAATCTGTCTGTGTGTGAAAAACAAGGGGGATGTTAACCAGGGCAGTTTCACTTTTCTGTCTACTGAAGGAAATACGATTGACCCTATGTATTGTACAGTATATGGAAACAACACAAGACATGTTTATACCACAAATAAATATTGAAATATTTTTTTCTTTAACACGTTTCCTATTTATTTCTTACCACAAAACTACATTAAAGTTTCTTAGAAGAAGTTAGAATTAATACAAAAGATTAAGATTATTCACCGTGGTGGAGTGGTTAGCACTGTCGGCCCACAGTAAGAAGGTTTCTGGTTCCAACCCTGGAGAGTCTGGCTCTCTCCGGGTACTCTCACAGTACCCAGTTATTGATGACTCTCAATTGCCCGTAAGTGAGTGTGTATGGTTGCTTGTGTGTGTGTGTGTGTGTGTCGGGGCTGTGATGAACTGGCGACTCATCCAGGGTTTACCCTCTTGCCCGTGTCAGCTGTGACCCTGCCAAGGATAAGTGGTTACAGAAAATTGATATTAGACATTATACAGGTTACATTGTAGCCTACAGTATTTGTTGTACTGTAATAGTTCCCAACCTGAGGGTTGTCACAAGATATATATTATGGTTGTGAGATTATTAGCAACAGAAATAAAGCATGTTTATTTAGACTTGACTTATTGTTTACCAAACTCTTGTGAATTACTGGATAGTTTTTCTGGTTAAGTCCATCCATACATCCATTATCTGTAACCGCTTATCCTCATCAGGACAAGTGCACAAGTTACCAGCTTAGTTATCGCAGGGCACAGAGAAACAAACAACATGGTTAAGTCTAAAAACACTTTGGTTGATCTAGTTACAACTAGTAGACCTACAGCCGCTGGGATGGTTGAGAAGCGCTGCTGTGATGAATATTCTGGACAGTTCATATGATTTCACACATTGCGCATGAAGCTACAGTCAGCAGTCAGACGCTTAGCTTAGCACGAAGATAAATGTATTGAGTGTTTGTACAGGCTTCTGCTTTTGAGTGCTACATAAGGGAACTTCAGATGAAGTGCCTGCTGTAGACTGGATGACCAATAACCCTTTCTGAAGAAGAAGAAGTGTTTGGAACAACACTGTAGCAACTGTTTGTTTCCTTTTGTTTTTTTTTTTTTTTGGTTTTGCTATGCCTAAGACTTCCCCTCGTCGTCTTCTACAGTCACACACACACACACACACACACACACACACAGGGTTTGTATTACTGCATCTTTGCTGTGGTTTCTAAAGTCTGTGACAGTTACATATCCGATTGCTTAAACCGAAACTGCCACTTCCCTTCCTCATACACCACTCTGTGTTTTTTTGTGTGCGGTAAAGAAGGAACATGTTATTTGTTCACCATGAAAAACACAACCCATCTCTTTGATCACAATTTGGTGAGGAGTTTGATGAGAAGATTGATACTACCATTGTATGTGCAGTAAATGCGAAACTATTTTAACTTGGCACAAAGACTGGAAGAAGGAGGAAACAGCTAGTCTGGCCCTGCCAAAGGGTAACACGTATACAAAAAAAATGTAAAAATTGTTGTTACGGTTTTATGGGGCATTGTGTGTCTCAGCTGGTTGCCTGGCAACTGCTCTTAGCCAAAAAAATACTCGGCACATAACAACCAGGAAGCGAACTGCCGTTTTTACATTTAAGTTTTTGTACAAAACAAGCAAGTTAAAACATGTTAGTAAGAGTTTCTTCTGGTTTTGTTAGCTTTGGACAGAGCCAGGCTAGCTGTTTTCACTTGTTTCCAGTCTTTATGCTAAGCTAAGCTAACTGGCTGCTGGCTCCAGCTTATATTCATCATACAGATGTAGGTATGGAGCTTTAATACTTACATGTATCCATTAACCGTGCTCCCACATAACCTAAACCGTCTTTCCTATCCACTCAATTAGCAGGTAATAATGGCATATGTGCACATGAAAGCTGGCAGTGAGGGAGCGAGAAAGCAAATCAGCAGAGTGAGGAAGCGAGAAGGAGTGTTGGTGGAAAAAGAGCATCTTAAAGACAGCGCTGTGAGCTGAGCTGAGCAGAGCTGAGCTGAGCCAGCTATAAATATCTCCCTTCTCTTCTCTCCTGGTCTCCTCCAGTGTTGCTCTAGCTTCTCGTCCGTCCTTCTACAATGGCTCTCGCTATTCCTTCCTCCACTGTTGCGCCATCAAGTGAGTCATTCACCTCATGGTAATTCAGACAGGATATTACAGTGACAGCAGAGGTGAAATAACGGAAATGAAGGCCCCACCCTGTTTGAGGAGATGGGGGACAGGACGATCGACATTACCAACTGATTACTTTCTGGTTTCCTGGCAACGTGATGACAGGGTTTCCCTCATGCCCGTCATCATCATCATGACATGTTCATGTAACAGGAAATGTTTCCCGCTCTAATTTCTAGTAATTAAAACTACATGCGAGTTAATCATAAACAGGGGTAGTTAAAGGAGTTAATCAACACCTCGGTGACATTTCCAGTGTTGTCTTTTCGACTGAAGCCCACTGAAGACGTGCTTCGCACTGCTTGCTAATGAAGATGCTTCACCCTGCTATCCAGAACAGCACATTTCTGGGTTGCTGTTCACAAGTTGACAGCTAATTTTGGCTCCAACAAATCCTGTTTTCCCGACAGTGTATCAGGTGTTGGTGTGGGTGTATGACATGCTCGGCATTGCTTACATCAAAATGTTATGTATTCTAAGAGATGTACCTACGACCTGAGTGCGTCACTCATTTACGTCTGTACATGTTATGTGTTCCAAGAAGACATAAAGGGAAGAGTGGGAGTAGTGGAAGTGTAGCCAATGTGTTGCAATAGCTTGACATGTTAATGAGCTGTCATGGTTAAAATTATGTACAAGTATAGCGTTGAATCATGGACAAGTCTCCGAGCAATTTTACACATCAAAGTATGATTACAGGTCACAAAGAGGGCTACATACATAAGTTGCCTCAAGTGATAATCCTTGAATCTGTGTCGAGTGGGTCTGAAAACAAAATCTTGGGGTTTGAAGTTAGAAAGAAGTAAACTCACCAGACGTCTGTAGCCCACTCCGCATCTCGGCTTGAGGCTTAGCGGCTCAAGGCTACATTGGCTACCCCAACAGCAACGTCAGCGGTCAAGTTGCATTGGAAGTGATGAAGGCTCAAGGTTTTGGCATTGAAGAGGAATGTGTGGAATCAAAACAACAGTATCTCTGGCTCTGCTACATCAATCTGGGACCTTTTCCTGCATCGCCAGTCTTGCAGGGTTATAGGAGGGTAAAGCTAAATCGACTAAATCGTACTCTCACTTGTAGCCTCAAGTCTGGGGTCAGGTTCAGGTCTCATATTTAGTATTACCAGTCATGTTCAACCCGGGTCAGATCTCTAAGATATGGAAAATATGGGCAGAAATATGAGCTTGATCTCAGCTTTAGGCGCCCGCACCAACATTTTTCTCAGACACTACTGCTCCACATCCTGTCAGGAAGAATATTTGTACATTTAATAGCCCTATTGTTGAATAAGTATACAGACATTTCAGAGAAATTATTAACATTACTGCAGTGACGGCGAGTTCAGATAGGGAAGTTATTCGGTTATAAATAAATAACTCGTTGGCAGCAGAGAAAGGCAATCTTCTCGATGGTCATACCATTTCTAAGAAGCGATTTCCACACTGTACAATGAGGGCTATAAAAGCTGTAAAGCAGGAGTATACAACTAACAATGCTGACAGTCAAATTGCATCAACCAAACATGGACACGATCCCAGGGTGAGTTAAGGGTCACAGCCGAAACGACTCAACACTTCCTCTTGTAGAGAAACTGCAAGTACCAACACACCCTGAGAATGATTTACCGGACAAGAAATATGTCTTAAAAACATTAAGTAGATATTTGTTAGTGCTGTCCGTTTACAGCATTAACCCAAATCTTGATTTTCCCAATGAGACAGGCTGTCATTATGCTGCCTTGAATGCAGCACAGACTTATTTCAGTAATGGCCCTGCCTCCATCTTCTTTTAATGAGATTCTCCTCATGCCCTCTGTCTGAGTGACAGAACTGAAACTCATGCAGATAAATTACATCTGACACAGTCATGACATTGACAAACAAGAGGAGCTCAGGTCTGGCTACTTTTACGAAAGCTCCACTTTTGCCGGCTCCTTTAATGGGTTCAAATAATTACAGTAAATAGCTGCTACGGCTGCTGCTGCTGCTGCTGCATTACTTAGGCGAGCACTGTCCTCCCACTGTGAGTGGTACTGTACTGCGATGCACTGTACTCTCTCTGCTCTCTTTTACAGTTATATAAAGAACCAGTGCAGCACTCTCTCTCCAGCAACGCGCCACTTCAAGAGCATAATGAGGGACGATCTGGGAGGAAGTGGAGGGAGGGACGAGAGGGGCGAGTAAGGGAGAGATGTTCATGTTTCATCATGTTGAAGCCAGCATACCTGTAAAATGGAAACTTTAAAACCGGTATGAATGCAGACAAAGCTGGCAAGCAGAGACAGATACGGGAATCACTCATCTCTAGTTTCAGTGCTGCTATGTGTTCGTTATGTGTCATTAGATGTAAAATATGATTATGTCTAATTTTCCTTTTCCTTGCGAAACACAGTCTTTCCTGCCGCTACTATTGCCGTTTCTTAGAGCCAGCGCATATTACACGTCGCTTTAACAGAATCTACGGCACACCTGGTGAACAATAATTGCCCTGTTCGCAACCCATCAGCGTGCACGGGGGACTCCTAGGCGAATTACAGTCAATTTGTGGGGTCACAACTCGTGAATGTTTTGATTCGGCTGTGATATCTCTCTCTATTAAACACAAATTAAAGCCTCGTTAAAGAGTAGAAAATAAGCAACAGAAAGAAAGAAAGGAAGGGAGCGGGAAAAGTGAGAGCAAGCACAGCAGTGAAATTAAACGTAGAGCAAAATAATTGAATTGTTTCTTGACTCATACTGTATATACACGTGCAGATAAAACCCTACAAGCAACACTCGCGACTCTTAGCCGAAATGGTTACACGTCAGGTGTCGAACACTTCACAGCAGGCGATAAAGCGTTGCCAGCTGTGTATTTTGGCATGCGCCTTCCAAGACTATGCTTACACCGTGCTGTCTAATTTTTACATCTGGTAACTAGCGAGACAAAGCCAACCTCCCAGATCATAAATGTATGGGCATGACGTCAGCTAACAAAAGTCAACACAGATACAGGTTAATTCCTCTATTAATCAATCAGACTATTTGTACAGCTGTACCTTCAGCTATGTCCAGTAGTCACAGAGAAAGTTGCAGACAATGCTGTCACTCAGCCTCCACCCGTGACTGTGCCACTGACAGACACGGGCAAGTTTCTCAATGTTACGGCAAAATAAATCGTCATTTTAAGATTCATACACGGAGATGTCAGCCAAATGTTGTGTAATAAAAACTTGGCTACCTAAACCCAGTTACTAGTGACTTCTCCCAGAAAGTAACTAAAGCAGTTACTGAGTTACAAATTCTAAAAGTAACTAGCTACTCTGCAGATTTTTTAAATGCTCAAATGTGTCAAAGAATTTGGACCCCACCTCCATCCCTCTTTGACTCAACGTAAAATACATGTGCGTGTTCAACATTATACTTCCATTTCAAGAAGGCTACTTTTGGACTATTCGGGCTTGCCTTTCCTGTTCCTCGTTGACTCACGTGAATGTCCTGTCCCGTGTTTGTGTGTCTGACAATTTGTGTAAGCAACACGTGCCCAACTCCACCTCCGATTGGCTTACCATTGAATTTTACTGAACCTCAGCCAATCGTCATCATCTATGCGACTGTCTCGTGCCCGCGCCCTCACCATGGAACAAGGAACAGGAAAACAGTAACACTTGGTCTCAACCCCTTAAACTCGTGCCTGTGTCTTGTCTCGGCCTATTTGTGCCTTCATCTGCGTATGAAAGCAGAAAAAGAAAGAAAAAGATACGTTTACAGATCTAACTGGCTTAGCGTGTGTGGACATGGTACTGTCATGGTTAGTCTTGTTTAGCTGTTTACATTTGTCTCTGTGCTTGTTCTGTTTTCTCCCTGGCAGTCTGTGTGTTGCGGAGGGCGTGGCTGCTCTCAGCACACCTGTGTCTCATCCAGTAATCACTGCTTCTATAAAATCTTGGTCAATGTTGGCCAGATTATCCTGTACCTGCAAGCTTTGCAGTACCTTGAATTGTTTTTTTGTTTTGTTTTTTGACGTGGAGACTAATCCAAGTTTTTTTCTGTGTGTAGTTCTCTGGTGTGCCTCACATTTCCATCCAGTGTTTCTCCAGTGATTCCTCTGATCTGCCTGCTTCGCTTTACCTGCAACGCCAGCTAACGTTCAGCCACCGCCGCATGCTTTTCGGGTTAATTCTTGTAAAGAAACTCCTTAAAACCGTGCTGTCCTATGTCTCTGCATCCCGTGTCCAAAAACAAACAGAGAAAAACGAAAATGTAACTGGTACAGTCACAGATAACAGATAACTGACTCACAAACGGTGAAGTGTGCTTTAGAGCGATGCCAGTAGTGTGATGACTAAACGTCGTGAACACAAAGTGAAACAACATTTCTATAAACTTTGACTTGTGGCTGGAGACCACAGTGAGACAGAAGATGTACGTTTTAAAAATCATCAGTCTTGAGGGCTTCAGTTGAAGTTAATGGGAAATAGAGCAAAGTGTAATGTGACCATACCTTTAAACCAACAGGTCAACCTTTATCTGCAAGCAAGGAGACCTCGGTATTTAAGTTTGAGACAGTAAACAATACAATGATGAAGCTTTATGTGTGCTGGGTCATAGTCCCCAGTACAGGGCCGACTTTATAGACCCATCTCAAGAGTACAGCTGGTACATTTACATTCCAACCAAACATTACAGCCACAAATTACAGTCATCTGCACATCTTTAACCATAAAAAGGGGGAAAGCAGTAAAAATCAGCTGTATACGCTCTCGGGTCAGAGACACATGGTTAAAAAATGCTCGTTTGACGAGAGCAAATGGAGAATACACACCTTGTCAGTTCACCTGCTGGCTCATTAAACACACTTTGAACTTAACAAATCCCTGACATCACCTCAAACACAGTGACTGCTGCCAAAAAAACAAGACAAAACAAGAAAAATAGAAAATGAAAGCCAACCGGCAGAATGTGGCATTTTCATGTAGAGCAGTTTCACTGAGGCCAAATATGGTCAAACGCTCACTGCAGACCACAACAAAATCCAGATACTTTTAGGCGATGATCTCAGACACTGTGTGTGTGTGTGTGTGTGTGTCTGTGTGTGTGTGTGTGGCTGTCCTCCTCCTGTATATAGCATGTGCACTGGCAGCCACATATGCCTACGTGAGTGTGCTGACTTTGATCCCGTCCTTGTTGAGCAAACATTTTCAGTTCGTTATCTCTTTGCCCCGCGTGACGTGAACAAATGGGTCACTGTCGTGTTTATTTCATTCTCATCATGCTGAACGTGTTTCTGGTCCGATATTTCTGGTCAAATATGTACTTTTCAACAACTCCAGCTGCTATTCGGCTACAATATTACACTATTTGCTGATTACAACCTTGTTGTTGTACAATCTTGTTTGGGTTGTATATGCATTTCAGAGATGCTTTTGTACAGTGAAATACGTATAAACAGCATGTGTAGTTTGTTGTTTTTCACTCAACAACTGACTTACAGAGTCTGTCTGCTTCTTTCCAAATCCCAGCCAGAGAAATATGTGATTCAGTGTAAAGTCTGGCACAAAGGGTGATGAAGATAAAGTCATAATGACCCTCACCTTCATCCTCTCTGTCTTTCTTTCTTTTTTCTGTTTTCACTAAACGTTCACCTTTCTCTTCCTCTTTTTGTATTTCAGTCTCCTTTCATTCTCTTTAACACTTTCTCTCACTTCGACTCGATACGTGTTTCTCCCTTATCTCCACCCCTCGTCCCGTGTCCGGTGTGACGTGACTCCACAGACACTAGTGAGGCGCTCACCAGCCTAATAAAGTGTGCCGCACATCCACTCACAAGTTAAACAGTAACAACGAGTGATTACCACACTGCGGTCAGACCAGAGTCTAAATTATGTCAGCCAGGTCTGGGAAACAAACGAGTGTTATGAAGATGTTTTAATTGAGCAACATAAGAAAAAAATAAAAATCATTCATCCATTTTCTGTAACCGCTTATCCTCATCAGGGCCGCAGCTGACTTAGGCCGAGAGGCAGGGTACACCCTGGAAAATAAAAATTACTCATGATCTGAATATTTTTCTTATCAAACAGCTTGACAAAGAGACTTGAACTTAACTGTGATTGTGTTTTAATGCAAATAATTGTACGCATTATTGTTAAGGTTTCTTCTGCCTCGAGTTTGATGTGGACATATTGGGCTGGTTTCTTTGACACATCACTCCTGGAGTTTGCTGCCGAGGACAGATGATTCTGACTTGCACACAGTCTGCATAATTTTATGGTGATATTGTTGTAGTATATAACATCAATTCAAGAAGCACCCTTCCTCCACTGCCATTTTGGACTTTATTTATAGGGTGGCAGCCCACACGCTGTTGGCCTGGTTTTTCTTCTTTTTTGTCAGCCCACAGCGTTCACCCATTCACGTCCTTTCACTCGTGTTGTAACAGCATATGTCCAATCATTTTTCAGGTAATATGCGGCCATAAAATAATCAGTAATTAGACGTGCTCTCTGCTCTGGCTCTCATGAATGATGAATGAAATGCCGTGGCGTGCTCCCCAGAGTCGGATTAGTACGCCATTAGCACGTTGACTCCTTTAAATTGCCCGATCGTCTTGGGAGCGGCTTACTGGTGTTAGACCATCTCGGCGCTCGTCTCTTCACCCCGGCTGCTCCTCTGAGACAAACGGTTAGATCAGACATTATTGCCGGATGTGAGACAGGGACCAGACACTCACAGGGATGAGCCTCTGCATCAAAATGATCTTTGCCTCTGAAATAATGGCCGCATTTGTATTCTGCTCAAATATCGGGCCATAAAAGCTTAAAGGATTCAGAGAAAACTATGCATTCATGTCCTGGGAATGATTCAGAGGACATCAACCATGGTCAGGTGACATTAGAAATGTGACCTGATGTATCTCAATCTCAACTTATGGTTTGTTTGGTTGCGCTGTAATCAGATGTAAACAAGAGGCTCTTTTTCTTCTGCATATCTGACAGAGAAGCCGACAGAGCACACACAGCTGGGCGCTGTTGTTCTTTAAAAAAGTTACTCAAACAGGATTAAATAGGCTATTTTTGGGACTATTTTGAGCAGTGGATTAATACAGCGAGTGGGTGTTTACAGAGGCAGAGTGGTGGATCAATATATTGTTGCTTTGGTCTGATATTGATAGTCCGGTATATTTGAATACTATAAAAATACAATAGAATAAAATACTCAGATAGAAAAAATAAAAATAAATACACAGAATTGGACAAGGACACTTAAAAAAACACAAGATAAATAAGTAGATAACGTGCAGTGGCAAGATGATGGTAATAGTACTGATGATATTGGTAATGTTAATGTTAATACTAGTATAATAATAATAATAAGTTATCTCATGGACAAGGATTAAAACTTTTTTGCAATGAGTTATTAAGTCCATTTATCATGATTTATTCTGACTTGAGATTAAAACACACTGAAGTAGCCACACCAGAGTTAGTACATCTAGCTCAGACTTTTTAAAGTGATCATAATTTCCAGTTGTAGCAGGCTTTGCTGCCACCATGGCTGCCCCCCCCACCCCCCAGCACAGTCACAGGCACGACAGTCCGAAATAGACAGAGATCATTTTATTGACACTTTGCAGACACACAAGTTAATACAGAAAATAAATGTCTTTCATGCGCTTCTGGCTGCCCAGCATCTTCTGTGCATGTTCTTCAGACACGCTCAGCTGTGTAACAGAAGGTTCAACTCAAAGCGGTGGGTGCATCCGCCTGGCCTTCGTCTGTCTGCTGCACCAGTGTCCTGCTCGCTCTCTCTCCTGCAGCTAAATGCCAACCCCCATAAAACCCACAACTAGATTGCTTTTTCACCTGATACCTTGTGATATCTTCAGCTAGGCTTCTCTGTGATGTAGACTTTTTGAAACACAACTTCATTGAAGCTACCAAAAGTGATGGTTGAAAGTGTTTGATGTCATTCACACATTGCCTCCTATCAGCACGTTGTGTTGCAGCTGCTTCTCTAATCTTCATCATTTGCTGCCTGCGTGTGTGTGTGTGTGTGTGTGTGCCTCTGCCTTTTTCCGGTGCATCGGAAGCTTTAATAAATATTTACACTCTTTTTGAGCAGCGAGCTACTGATTGTCTTTATCATTTTCAACTTCTCTCACATTCTCTGGAACGGTTGCGCACTCCAGCTGCAGCGTGGAACCTGTGAGGACACTCAGTCCCCTGGTTATACGAGGCGGAGAGATGGGGAAGTGGAGATAAAAATAATTTTGCAGCCCGATCCATCCGATGATAATGGAGTTCTTCTTTGCTGTTACCATGGTAACCGGGGAACAGGAAGGAAGTGGAATTGTTGCAGAGCTCAGCAGGACTGAGCCGCTGACAGAAAGCAAGAATAAGTGATTACAGCCTGGAGCAGATCCTGCGTGTGGGCGTTTGTGGTGATTTCAAAAACACACGACTGTGTCAGAGCCACTTCAAGTGGAAAGTCTTCTTATTAGCGTAGTAGCGTGTTGTGGTGAGCTCTTATCATCACGCTGTGGACTCTAGCCAGAGTCTTATCTGACCCCATTAGATTATCTATCAGCTTGCATAATCAGCCTCAGCCTCAAACTCGCACTGACCTGAACTGCACCGCACTGAACCCAAATCAGCTGAACTGTGACCGTGCACAGCAGACTGAGTCCCGATTATAAAAGTGGCTAGCGGGGTGACGGAGTGATTTTAGTTCCCCTTCACAGTTTAAAATACACCCTGCCGAAGTGGCCCGAACAAGAAGATGACTCTTGTTTTGCTCAAAGTGGCGGGATCCTGTGTCAGAAACTGTACTTTGATCTCGCCGTGGACGAGGCAAAACGTGCATTTCTCTTTAATGGATCGATAGTGCAACATTCAATTATCTGTTAACTGTATTTATTCAGTAGAGAATCCCATACAATCATAGGCAGTGGCGTATTTACTCAAGTACTGTGTGGTGTACAGTTCTCTACTGTATATTTCACTACATTTTCAAAGGGAAAATACTTTTTTACATTTAAAAATATATATGATATGTAAATATTATATGATGCAGTGCTATACTACTAAATCTTAGTAGTATTTAGTAGCTAGCCAAATCTTAATTTGGCTCCATATTGATATGCGTTAGTAATAAAAACAAAATAATGTAATATTGTAAAGTTCTACAACACAACAAAAAATAGGTATCAATACTTTCAAAAGAAGACCTTGACACAGGGAATAACACAGCTCACAGCATGTAGGAGGTATGACTATGTCCAAGCCGTGTCTCTGGCAGATGTGGAGCATTCACGGATGTCAAGATGCAGGAAGATCAAGGAAAATCAAGAAGTAGATTTCAAAAACAGAAGTAATGGCTGTATATAATCCTGATTATCCTGGCATATTTAAACATCTATTAAACATAATTTAACCATTACTTGATAGATTACAGACCTGGGATTTTTTTTTTCTCCCACTATCCACTAAGACCAGTCAAGTTAGGCCTTTGAATGGGAAATGTGCTCTTCATCTGCCATCGCTACGTGAGTCCATAGCCAGTGTGAAACACACTCCAACAACAGAGTTTCCAGTCTTCGTGCTAAGCTAGGCGAATCCTTCGTGCTACGGCTCCTTTAATGCCACTTCATTAGCTGCACAGATGTCAGAGGTAACGATGTCAGACAGAGACAATGGTACTCCAGTTCTCCGCAAGAAAGCTCTTGAGCAAGGCACTTATCACAGCTTCCCGAAAGGCTTGCCCATTGACAGTTAAAGAGAGGTAAATTAACGGGTTAGCGTCAGGTGTCTGGGCTGAAAAAGGTTCACAGCCTGTGCTCAGACCTGTTCTTGAATGAATAAAGATTTAAGAAGCTACCCGTCTTAATAGATTAGAATAGATTTAATAAGCACTTCTCCCTGATGCGCTGAAGCTGAGAAAGCATTCCTCCTCTGGCTTGAACCGTGCTCTGTTGTTTGTACTGTATGAAGGCTTGAACTACATTGAGATGTGTTACATAATGCTACAGGGCTCCCTGCAGAGTAAGCTTCACAAGCGAGAATGTGAAAAATGCATATTAGTAGGCTACAAACTGCCACTAATTATTCAAATGTTACATTTCATTTTTGTTCCGCCCCTGCTCCTTACTGTAAACGTTTTGCCTGTAGCAGTGACACCTTTGACTTAAATATACTGTTAAACTGGTTACAACAGCTCAGAGAGAAGAGCACGCTGACAGAAAGGCCGACCTCGAACACTGTCCTTCAGAAAGCTTCACTGAAGGCTGTTTATTCATAGTGCTGTTCTAAAATAGCAGCTCAGATGAAAAGAAAGAAACCTAGTATTGCATAACTGTCACTTTCTCAGCTCCTCTCGCTTCAATATCTAAGTTTTATATGTAACTTTGAGGGCATTCGCTGGGCTACAAGCAGCAACACGTGGATTTTTAGACGTGTGTGTCTGAAGCTGCTACGGGATGATGATGATGATGTGGCGGACATGCAAGCCTGAATGAATGAAGGAGAAATCAAATTAATCTAAAGGGGCATGCCACCAATTTTACATGTCAGAGCCAATTTTACTAGTACTGCTCAGTCTGTGAAAACAGTTGCGTAATATCCTCTGCGGTTCTGGAGGAGTCTTGCAAAGTCTGTGAAAAATTACATCACTTGGCCGGGAATCCGAAAGTCTTAGAAATGACTCCACAGTTGGATTATGGGAAGTGTAGGATCTATCTAGGATCTTTTTTAGGGGGGCTCAATTATGATAATAATTACTAAATATCAAGATCTCTAAATGCCAAAACATGGAGAGAAGCCGATTTTAGTGTAATTTCGTGCCTGGACATAACCGTAACCAAACACTATTCAGGGTTTAGTTCCTAGAAGTTGACATTACCGCAGAGAAAAACAAATGAAATACATTTTAAACATTTTACAGATGAGTTCAAGAACCTTATGCAACCTTGCGGATATGTTCCTTAGAAATGTTTCCTCATCCGCCAGTCGCCTAACGGTGTAAAGCTTTGTTTCATTTGTCAGTTTTATGAACGTCAAGGGGCAAAAATCAGTCCAGGGATGAGTGGCTGCCAGTTCCATACCTGTCTTAACGCTGCCTGTGTTGCTCAGACGAAGCAAACGTGTGCAACGCTGCATGCCAAGTGCTGTATTACTGAGGAGTACACGCAATTTGGTATCAAGGGGGACGAGAGCTCTCTGGTGGATTCAAAATAATCATGAATGTTCTTTCCACATTGTAATCTCATTATGTGCTCACAGGGTGTTCTTGTTTCATTCAAACACTCTTAATTGTCTCTGTGGCTAATTCATCCCATATCTCTTCTCTTCTTTCATGTGGCTGGTGTTTTTTTTTTTCATAGGGTCCTCTCTCTCTCTCTCTGTCTCTCTCTCTCTCTCTCTCTCTCTGTCTCTCTCTCTCTCTCTGTCTCTAGCTGTCTCCCTGTGACTCTTTGCTTCTCTCACCTCATTAGAGTCCATTATCTGTGGGGAGAGCTAAAGATGCAGCGCTCAGAATCAGGATGTCAACGAGTCATTTCCTGCAGGAGACACAGGACGCTGTGTGAATGTGTGTGTGTGTGTGTGTGTGTGTGTGTGTGTGCGCAATGTGTCCATGTGTGTGTGTGTGTTGAGGCTACTAATGATCTACAAATCCCCTGGTTGTGGTGCGGCTCAGGCTCCATGTCAGTGCTACTTATTGGCAAACATGAATCTGGGCTTTACAGCACAGCAGCTGATATGTCTGCATCTGTGTGTGTGTGAGAGAGGGTACACACACACACACACACACACACACAGATTAGTTTCTATCATCACACTAAGAGTGGAATCCCTCTAAGTAGATGAGGGATTCCTGCACTACAAGTGATAGCTCAGTAAATTAGACCTGCTAAATATAGCCTGGCAGAAAAAGTATATTTAATGACAAGAGTGTCTTAAAATACAGATCATTTTAATGTTTTTATTCAAAACCACTTGAAAAAAACGTCAGAATAGACTGACATAGACAAATAATATAATGCAAAGTATTGCTGCTGTGGTCCAAGTGGTGAATGCATCCAGATATTTGCTTTCACCTGAGTTAACCTGTGTTGAGCTTCCAAGTCGTCATCTGGCACTTTCTCAGCATCCTTGGGGGTCATGAACTCCAAGAGGTCCTAAGATTAACCTACAATAACAAAAGATAAAGTTATTTTTCTGGTTTGTTTTATTGTTTCTCCATTTTTCCTGGAAGCATTCAACATTCACACTAAAGCCATAACCTGTGTTATCATTGGCATCATTTGTGTCCGCAAAATGTTGTATGTTCACAGTTCGTGTTCATGAATATTTAAACTCTAATGACAAAAGATTTGGACCTTTACATAGTGATAATCAGTCACTGGCTTTGGTTCCTGTTTACCTTTCACTAGGCGATTAACTACAAATGTAGCTGACCAGATAAATAAACCAGTTCATGAAGTATAAAATCTCGCTGTAACTGAGCGGAACCTACTGCATTTCTCACTGCCGCCCACACATTTCACATTGTATGACACATGTTGAGCATTTTGGCTTTTTGATACCGATTCGTCCTAACACATGAGTTTCTGTTTTCTCTCTCTCTCTGTTGAAGGGTTGATGGTTGTCTTATTGTCTGCCCCGCTGCGTTAACGGCAGCCTGTGACAGGGTCAAGTCAAATCTGCCCTGTCTCTCTCTCTCTCTCTCTCTCAGCTAACAAGCTGCACACTCTTGTGACAGTGACACATGGTGTGCTCTCATGGCGAGCCGAAACCAGATCATTATTGGGAGATTTTCTGCTGTGAGCACGAGAGGAGCACGATGCGCATAACAGCTCCACTCTTGCGGAAAGTTTAGTCTCTACCTTGTGTGCGTGATTCTGTCTGAATTGACTCTTTCTGCCTAATTCACTGACTGTGGGAAACTCTTGGCCTGTCCTTGGCCCGGTGCGACAGATTCCACCATGTGATCACGGGCGACAGATTCCCGACATACCCAACGACTCGGGTGTCCACGTCCGCTTCCTGCCCTCTCGGACAAACACACACACACACACACACACACAGCACACACACACACACTGACACCTAAACCCTAGCGTCCAATCTGCTTTCCTGTCCTGTGCTCAGGGTCAGTAGCCCAGTCCCGGGTGCACACAGCTGCCAGTCATCTCAGGTTGCAGCACTCAGCCTGAAAATAGATGTGATGACCATCAACATCCAACATGCTAACCGCCAAGCTTCCTGTTAAAGCAATGATGGGCGCATAGGGTTACAGAGAGAGCGGAGCACCCACTTATACTACTTATGGTCAAAAAGAAGAGAATAGGGTGTCATTTAGCTCGGTCGGTAGAGCATCTGCCCCGTGTACAAAGGCTCAGTCCTTGCCGCGGCGGCCCAGGTTTCGAATCCGACCTGTGGCTCTTTCCTGCATGTCATTCCCCGTCTCTCTCTCCTCACATTTCCTGCCTCTCTTCAAGCTGTCTCTGTCAAATGAAGGCCACAAAAAATAGACAGACTTCTTTCCAAAGATAGCTTTAAACTGAATTATTTTGTTGAGCATCCACACAAATGTTGACAACTGTAGTTTCAAGGAACACTGCTCATTTAATGCCTCCAGTAAAAGCACATAGCAAGGAAAACCATCTTCCTTCTCTGCCCTCCAGTTCTCCTCAGGCTTTCTTCATTACCTGAACTTTACATCCATCTGCACACCTGCTCCCATCACCTCATTAATCCCCATGTGAGTATATACCAACTCCTTTGCCCTCATTCTTCACCAAGTCATCCATTGTGCAACCACTGACAGAGGATAAATAATGAACAGTGAAATGAAGCCAGTGCAAAGTGTCTTAAACCTGCAATCCTTCTAATGGTGAGTCCCACTGACTGCAACTATGAGGTCTGATTGGGAAAATGACCTGACTCCCCCTCATGTATATATTACCTCAGAAAACTGTTTCCTCGTGAGTTTACGATCCCAGTCATTAGTTTCAAGTCTGCTTCCACACAGCAAGCAGTTCATTTTGTAAATGATGGTCCCTTTAGAGTGAAGTAGACAGCAAAGCAGGGTATGCTTTGGGGTGTGGCTACCCTTGTGAACGACAAGTGATTCTCAGTGAGCCCATCCAGCACACCAGGTTCGCAACACTCTGATGCTGATTCAATTCAAAGTGCTTTACAGTACCATAGAAATACATTAAAAAAATAAGTTGGTACGGCTTCTACCGATGAACCTTGGGTATGACTTGGACCCAGCTGATGAATCACGTTTGGACACCCAGTGTCCACCAATCCCAAAACCCCAATCAGTGGGATCCAATCTGAAGATCTCTCTTATTGAAGTTAGAACCACCCAAGAGTCTTGGTTGTGAATGTTGTGAACGTTAGCCATTGCGATAACCAGTATGTTGTAGATGTATTTTCATTAGGTACCTGGGGACTGGGCTAGATATAGTTTATCTGACTGATTTGCACTCACTGAGGATGCAGGGGTGCTCTTTCTGTGTTATGTAATCAGAAAATAGCTTTGATATTTTCTTTCTTGTTTTCATTTAAGATAGCTTAGACTCTGTTTGTTAGAGCAGTTGTTTGGTTACACTTATTTTGTTGTTTCGCCCTTTGTTTCACTTCTTTTTGCTAATTCATCTGAATTCCAAGCAAATAGATAGCTGCTTAACCAAGTGCAGCTGGTTTCTGTTACTTCCTTTTCCCTCGCAAGCTGGGGGCACAACAGTGTTAACCAAAAATTAAACATCGCAATTAAAAGACAACCAAAGAAGGGAAAACATGTAGTAAATAAATGAAGATTAAAAGGAAATGTGCTCTTGAAAGTGAAAACAGAAACCGATAGTTAGGGATTAAAAACTGTTAAAAAGCGAGGTAATCTAGTTTATTGAAAAACCACAGTAAACAAAAATGTCCTGATTTAATACAGGTGACATTTTTAGCAGACCTCAAGTATTCAGGACACTTGTTCCACAGGGGAGGCAAGGAAACTAAAAGCTGCTTCACCTTGCTTGTTTTTGATTCTGGGAACACTGTCCCAGATGACCTGAGGTGAATTAGAGATGTATTTAGACCCAAGAACATTTTGTGCTTTATAGACAACTGATATGATTTTAAAATATACTCTCTGACACACAGAGAGCCCGTGCAGTGATTTAAGGACTGGTGTAATGTGCTGGCATTCTGGAAGAGCTACAGTCTGCTTGATTTTATTTTATTTTTTTACTGTGAAGACAATATATGTATATCGTGTTACGACATAAATGCTTCAATTTTTGCTTTAAGGTGGCGGTAGGCTGATTTTGTAATTGTCTTTATGTGGCTGTTGAAATTTAGTCCATAACTATGTCATAATTTCTTACTTGATTTATAGATCTTAGTGTCACTGAGTGAAGGTGAGCAGTGTCTTTCTTCTTTTGGTCAAGAACTATCTATCCAACCACGTATTCACTGAGAACACGCGGTTGTTTTATTTTCGATGGATGCAGAGGGAGCTCGAGCTGGCCAGAAGTCACAAACAGAAACGACACAGAAAAAATCCAGTTGATAAAACACCATGTGCAACCTTTGAATGGTAAAAAGAGCCAAAAAGGGAGACAATTTAACTACATATCGTATTTACATATTCAGAAGCACATAAACCAAGGAAAAATGACCATATCAGATCACGTTAGCAAAATCTGGCAGGCAAGAAACGCTGTTCCCACGTAGACTATAAACCAAAACTGTGTCTGCCCTGACTTTTGTGCTTAACTTTTTTTGTTCTGCCTGTGCCACCTATTGCAACAAATAGCTCAGTTTAGTCTTTTCTCCAAATTAAAGTTAACAAAAAGTTGAAAATAATCTGCAAAAGTCAACAGCTCTCATCTGGTTGATTCAGGGGGGGGAAAATGAGTAATCTTTTAGTCAGAGTGGTCAGAGTGATGTTCAGTCTGGGGCTCAATGGAAAAGAGGCCCTTATCTGGTGAGTAGGTGTTCATAAGACCTATTTATGGTTAGAGTGCTGACAGACGAGCTCAAGTGTTTCCTCTGTTTTGTCATCCACACATGCACTCAAAGACACACACACACACACACACGAAATCCTCAGAAATCAACACTCAACACGATCTGGGAGAGGGTGAAGTGTGCTGACAAACACACACACACACACACACACACACGGAGCTCAATATTCTGTCACCCTGTCACTATGGCAACTGGGGCACAGCAATAACCAGTGTGGCGAAGTGTGGAAGTGCGAGTGTGTTTATGTGTGACAGTATAAGTGCCTCTCTGCATTTGCACATCTGTTTGTGTGTATAAACATGTGCTTATGTGTTAACGTGTCTGCATATGTGTGGCAGTGATGTTGGGATTATCCTTTGTTCACGTCTCAACGCTCATTAAGCCTGTGAAGGAGATATTCGGGGGGGGGGGGGGTTCATTAGATACTCCAGCAGCTACCGTGGGAATCCTTTGATCCCACGTCTAAAAAGATGAGAGTCTGTAACATCTGCTCTTCCTCACAGCTGATGTTCTCCAGGCAGGCTGGTCCTGGAGGTGAACAAGGCTCTTATGTTAAAGGGCCAACATGTAAAAGTTGGCGGCATCTAGCGGTGCTGATTGCAGCCCCCATGTGTCACATTCTCCTTCCAAGTGTGAAGGAGAAACTATGAAACATGTTTTAAAAAAAGTAAACGAATCCTGTTGCTTTGGATAGCTGCAGTTAAATTGTTGGCCACAAGTATGTCTGAGTTGTCCTGTTATACCTGAGTATTTTGAGTTTTTAGCTTTGCAAACAACAAGGCTCAAGAGAGCGATGTCGTTTGTTCGACTGAAATATCTCAACAAATATTGGATCTGTTAACATCAAGAGGTTGAATTGTACTGACTTTGATGATCCCTTGACTTTTCATTGAGTGCCACCAGCAGGTCATTCAGTGAAATATCTCAACACCCACACAAAATGTTACAAACATTCCCGGTTTCCAGGATGTTTCCTATTGACTTTGATTCCCCCCTGCTTTCCATGCTAAAGTCGAACCTTGTGTTTGCGTAACTGCACAGCCATGCTTTATGTCTGGTGCTCACAGAGCGGTTAGCATGTAGACTTTTGAGTCTTGTTTCAGTGGCCATGGTATAGTCTCGCATCCCACTTGGATTCCTTTAACTCTTTTTGCTTGCATTAGCAGGACTTCCTTGGATCATTTACAAGTGGTCCAAAGTACAGCTACCAGGCTTCTGACAAGGCGCACTTAAACGTCTCCCATTACACCTACTGACATCCTTGTACTGACCATGGATGTTTTAAGACAGCTTCATACAGCGCTGCCAATGAGCCTTGCTGCCAATTTATCCAACCCTGGACAACCTGTAAAAGTTTTGATAGCCCCAACCACCAGCTTTAAAGCCGTGTTGTTTTATGCATCTCTTATGTTTAATATTGTGAGGCCGGCTCTTGAGATGTGCATGATGATGATGATAAATAAAGCATCTCTCTGTATCTCCTGAAACTGCGTGTCTCAATTTGTCTCTTTGTCTGCCTGACTGCCCGTCTGTTCAACTCTAACAGTAAGGATATACAGCAGTTCGGATGTGCCTGGATCATTAAAGTTAAAATGCGTGAGAGTACTGGGTTACGAGGGGCTCTCCCTGCTTCATTAATTATCCATCGGAGACCGGTTTACCTCCAGACAGCAGGAATACTAACTAACGTCTTCCTCTTCCCATTCACAGGCTCTCCCTTTCTCCGTCTCTCTTTCTGGGCAGTGTGTGTCTCACATATCTTCGGGTGTGCGGTCATGCGTTGTCTATCATTTTCATCTTTGTGCGTCTGTTTTTTTTCCCGTTTCTGTTTTAAATATAAATGACCTCTAAACGAGACATCCTGTCCTGTCTAGAGGTCAGCTGGGTGAGGTAGAGGATGTCTCCTGTTTACCCTCTAACAGGTTTGCTCAGTTTAGCATGTGGCTGGTGATTTCCTCCATCTCCAATGTTCTGTGTATTTCTTGTTTTATTTCTCAATGATTAAAAACTGGCTTTGTAGAAGAGTTGTAGGTTTATACCGTACAACTACAAGGACATGGTTGTGCCTTTAAGGCCGGCGGTAGCAGTGCTGTAGTCAAGAGTGTAGTCGAGTTTAAGAACGAGAACGAGTCAAGATCGAGTCCAGACTGATACATACTGATACTGATAAAATTAGGCCATATAATTCACTTTGTGCAGCAATTTCACTTAAAAGTCACATAAAGCTGAAATAAAAATAAGTTATAAAATTAACATTTTTGCAGCTTGCCAACATCCAGTTGGCATTATATTTCCTTTAAACATACTTACTGTTGCAAAATAAAAGTATATAAGTGGAATTTGTAGCGCAACTATCTATTATTCCTCAGGCTGCACTCACTTCATCTTAAAAACTGAAGAAATGTCAGAAAAAAGTCATATTGTCCATTAGAAATTTCAGTCTTGAGAGACTGCAAGAAGCAAGAAACTAGGAAACAAATGTGAAGAATGGCCCCAAAAAGTTAAAGCACATAAACAGACAGACCAGTGATCAAAAACATTATCTTAAAAACATAGTAATGGTATAGTTATAGTCGTAATAGTACGGTAGCGTACAGCTGTGTGGTTGACTGTGTTTTCCTCCATTTCTCTTAATTAATCTGACTTTTCAAATCAGGTGTTGTTGTTGTTGACAAACACGTTGGTTGGCTTGAAGGTGCCCTGGCTTGTAACATCAGACTGAACCGAACCATTGTGGAGGGATGGATGAGAGGATGACATTAATGATTCATAGACGGGGTCTGGCTGTTGTCGGTTACTGGCAAAGTGCCTGATGTCCCTCCAGACTGGCTAAACGATGATGTCATGCTTTAGAGTATCGATTAAACTCTCCCCTCTAACGCATCACTCTGTCTCTCTCTTCCTCTATTGTTCTCTCTCTGTTTTTTTCCGTACTTCTGCCTGCATCTCCTTTTCCTGTCCTCTCCTCTCTCCCCCTACACTGACCTCATCAGGTCCATCATCAGAAACCAGATGCGGCTACTAAAACAATAACACTCCCATCCAGAGAATCATAAAACACATCATAATCAGATGGTCCGTGCCAGGATCAATAATTTCCAGTTAGACCCAGTAACCTAGAAGGCAGATTTGGATGCTGCAGTGAGATGCAGAGGGAGCTAAGAAGACTGATGGGGGCCGAGAGTTAGGTTACATCTAAAGTGCACCAGAGAATCGATAGTTTGTGGAGGCCCTGGCTCACAGTCCGAGTTATGGACCAGTCTCTCATGGGATGTGAAGCGCACGAGGATTCTCTTCAAAGCAGCCGGGTCAAAAACAACAGATTGTGTTTCATTTTCAAAAATCTGTAGATACAGCGGTTATTGTTAGACAAAATACATGCACCTGCACTGCACACACAGTGATTGGCTGTTTTTTTGTCCAATAAGGCTCAATGAGCACAGATTGGGTTTCACCAACTACGAGTCCTTTCTAAGTTCTTAGCAACTGCTAGTTTCAAACTGATTTACTGGTTAAACAAAAGAAAAATCTTCATGCAAACAATGTTTTTAGAATGTGGTAATGAGTCACTAACCTAATAAGAGCATAATAACAAACAAGTAGCCCAAGAATTAGTTATTAGCTTCATGTTCCCATGTTTTCTCCTGTGATGGATCTATGAAACAACCCGATTGTCCTTCATGGAGCATGGCGCATTTATTTTCATGTTTATTTGGATGGTAAACATTTATAGTACATTACAACTAATGATCTGGGGCCATGGACAAGGTAACATTCATTTTAGATTCAGCTAGTTCAACAGAAAGAAATAAGTTAAATAATAATAATAAAAGAAATATATTATATTGGCTCTATGTTTTCTCCCAGATGGATCAGGGCCTCCTATCTTACGACTTAACTGTCAAATGAACACACTTAACCCTTCTGCTTTCCAAGGTCTCATAGGACAGTAGACAACAATGGCAGTGCCATCATAACATATATAGTCGTGTTTATGTGGAGGCATCGCAGACCTTGCTACTCATGAAAAAATGTTCCAGGCTGAACAAAACCTGATCTGTTTGAGGTATTTTCTTAGTGAATAACTAACTGAGACACGACCGGGGCCGTTATTCTTATAACATAATTCAGACTCGGTTATGTGTTAACCTTGCAAGGCAGTCGTGAGATCACAAAATCACAAATAAAGTGCTGCTATCAGGATTAAGGAGGGCTGAGAAGGAGCTGAATGGTGTTGAATGAGTGCATACCAAGCTACCGGAGTTTGGCACTGAAAACATGTTAGCTCCACGTCTGAAAGATTTACAGCGGCTGTCACACCAGTAGACACAATAAAGACGAGATATCTCTGATTTTTTTTGTGACAGCTACATTCATGCGTCTTTGCTTAGACTTCATTCAAAACGCTATAAAAGCAGCAGAAATCTTTTGGGATTTGGGAGTTCGGCGGGAAGAGAAGAAAGGGGAAGAAAAAAAGATTAACATGCAATACTATACTTATTTTGTGATGCTACTATTACACCATTACTCACTGTGTTGTGAAGACACAATGAGAAATAGCAACCCTTTTGTACTTCTTTGAGTTTGTGCTGTTATTGCCTGGAGACCGAAAGAGGCGACAGCGCAAACTCTTACCCATTCGTAAAATCTTTCTTTCTCCCTCTTGTTGTTTTTCTTAATAAGACCAAAACTACAGCTGGAGTACTGACTACTACAGCGTGCGCTCCTCAGAGCAGAACCGGTCATGTGACTCTTTGCCCATCGGTGTGTTTCACTCAGCACGGTTGGACACAGTTCGCGATTCTGCTCGACCGCATTTGTGTGTTCGCTTTCACAATGGAGGCCATACTGAACCACACACACACACACACACACACACAGAGTGAGTGCCCTGCATTTGCCTTGCTGGACTTGCACTGCCGAGCTCCATTCATAGTTAATCAATGGAGAGGAAATGTAGATCCTATTCTAATTATCCTTCGCAGTGGCCTCTTTCCTCCTTGTTCTGTCTCTTTCTCTCTATCAACCTCTCTCTCCCCCCTCCTTCCTTTATCTCCCCCTCTCATATCTTCCTCTTTCCTTCCAAATTTGTCTCACACCGCCTCGCTTCATCTCTGTCAGCTCCGCTTTTCTGCCTCGATGTGCCTTGCCTCCTCGGCCCTCCCCTCCGCCAAGACTCATTTTTAGTTGAATGATATATCAAACAGTAGCTGGCTGCTGAATGAGAGGGATTTGCTAACACCTCCCTCCTCTCTTCTGCACTCTATCTCTCTCTCTCTCTCACACACACACACATATGCATATCCATCCATAGTACTGAGTGATTCGTAAGAGGGGATCAAAGGGAGTATTAATTCCACCGTGCTCAGGACACACACATATGCAAGCACACACGGTCTCAATGCTGAGAGCTGTTCATTCATTAATGGAGTCACATGCTGCACATCTCAGCTTCACACATCACTGGCCTTTAGTTAGTGAAAGAGATAACTGAGATAGACAGAGGGAGTGAGCAGGCTTGTGCGCATGCATGTGGGTGCGTGCTCTCTCAATATGTTGCTCTTCCTGGTACACACACACACACACGTGGGTTTTCTCTGCACACACACACACACACACAGAAAATAGTGTGTCAGTCGCTAGGAGTATGTGCTAGTAAAGCATGTTCACTCTCATGCAAGGAGTGATACATTAGCGTGTGCCTGAATGCGTGTGTAATTGTGCGTGCATGCTCCTGTATAGTGCTGTCCACGCAGTTGCTCTCCGCTGCCGCTGCCTGCTCGCTAGGCTCTGCTGTCACATGGCCTCTGCTCAGGAACACGCGAGGCAGCGGCAGTGCAGAGGAAAATTATCACACATCTCGCATTGTCAGGATTTTCTTAACTTCTCCACCTGCACGTGAGAAGGCTGGAGAGGGCGGTCTTGTGTTCATCAGCTTCGTTACAATTTCTCTCTGGCTTTACACATGAGATCTCGTTAGTAGTGTTAGAGGTTACTGCAGTGATTATTGGCGTGAGAAAAAAATCCTCAGTTTTTTTTGTTTTTTCTTTCAATATTTCACACACTACTTCAGGATTTCCGATCATTGCACTTCAAACCCCTCCACATGCCATCATCATCATCATCATCCCACCCCCACCCTCTCCCATGGAGATCCTGATCACTCCCACCCTCCACCAGTGACTTCTACTGGAAATCTGTCTGCCTCGCCCTGCAAGAAAATAAGACACGCAGTCCTTGAGGATTGAACTTGACGCCATGGGACCTAAAAATTGGAAAAAAATGTTATGGATCAGGTCCCTGTTTCTCTGATAGTTTGTGCTGTTACCCATAGCAGCAGATTCAAACCAGATGGTGGAATGTCCGATTTCCGAGAAGTGGTGAAAGTGTAACTGTTTACAGATCAGATCTGGAGAGGGGATGGCAATTTTGGGTGTTATTGATGTTTAAAGGAACTGTGTATCCCTGGTATAGATAGAATAATAGGAAATTTTATATTTAATGGTGATGCTGAATGCCTGCTACTGTAGTATCTCTTTTTTCAAACCTTCAAGAAGGATTTCATGCTTAATGTTGATATATTGAATATTCATATTAAAGAATAATTTGTTTTTTATTACTACGTCGGCCTTATTGCCAGAGTTTTGCCCATCATACCTCGTTTCATGTGCAATGAGGCATTGTTACTAACTAATTTTGGGTCTTGAGCACTGACCTAAAATCCCCTCACCATAAAAATCCACAGGCGTATTCGTATTCGTATTCTCTTACCAACGTGTTTAATCAACACCTTCATCTCGCAGCGAACTGCAAATGTGTGATTAACAAGATGAGAGACCTACTTTTTCCTCATCACACAGACGGCAGCAGGGCTCCAGCTGTAAGTACCACTCTCCTCTCTGTACTGTGCACGCGTGTGTGTTGTGGGTAGGTGCGTGCGTGTGCGTTGACATGTACTGTACAGGCCAAACGCAGAAGAGCTTCCACTGTAATTACACACACCTTGGCAGCAGATTAATTCCTCCTATGAATAAGAAGCCAGAATGAAAGGAGGAGAAAGGAGAGAAGAAAGAATTACCTGCATCGCATAACCCTATGTTGATCATTGTGCAGGCAAACCGTTTTTGATCCCCTACACACAGCCCACAAACATTTTCTGTTAAACTAGTGGTGACCGGAGGTGGTGCTCTGGAACCAGTGTTGTGATGACACCATCACCATATTGTTTGTATCACATGTTCTTTCGCCATGTGCAGGGAGGAAGATTCGTGAGTTTGTTGGCTGCAGAAAAGGTTGCAGTGTGGCAAAAAGACAAAAGAAGAATACTTCGAGTTGGAGGAAACCGGGCTTTCAAAGCATTTGATAAAAACCACCATGCGCAAACACCTGGCAACAGTGGCAAGGAAAGACTTCCTTTTTTCTCTCCTACCTTATACTTTTTCATTGTTTCCACAGTTATTTCACTTGTCGCTTTTTTGTGAAAGCAACGCTATGAATGTCTATCGATGTCTTCCCAAAACTTCCCACCTCATTTTTTACTTGCCTTCGACTGACCAACAGAGCAACATTACCATCAACTCATATAAAAAATATTTAGACAAGTAGAAATAGGACAAATACTTTTATACATTTTTCTTGCCTTTATACAAGAAATGAGCCTATTTCACGGAGGACAATGTTATTGGCAAAACTTTGCCTGTTGTATCAAATCTCAAGAGACCATTCATATAAGTGTGAAGGTGTGAACGTAAACATTATCAACAATAAAAAGTGTCAAGAGCAGTGTTATTTAGACTCATGGTCACTGAGGATTTAGGATCTTTATTATATGAAGTGGGTTGGGAAGTGGGCCAGGGTGTGAATTGGCGTTAAAGTGATGCACGTTGTGCTTCTGACACAATTCCTCTGCTAATTATGGCTTACATATGTTTATTTTTGTTACTGTCCCTTTGTTGCTGTGTACATAAGCAAACCACCCACATTATTTACAGTATGAAAGTATGACTCTCTTGCTGTTACACAATATATTCGTGTATTTAGCTTTTAGTGTCAGGAGGCCATGTTTGAAATGAACTCTCCCACGTCACAACGTGTCTGTTACTTTAAAGGTGTGTTGAATGCTTTACAGACCTGGCACAGCAGGAGCACACAGGTCACAGAGTCAGGCAGGTTGTTTTGTGATGATTACGCATGTTGACGTCAAGTTTAGTTCAAATATACATTCTGATTAAGTAGAACGTGTATGCAGAAGTGATATGCAGCTGTGGTTGCTATAGGTTCATTTTCTTGTGATGACACATTCCACGCTGAGTCAGAACGATGCAAACGGGGGCTGTTGTTTCTTACTCAGGTTTATTGTTCTGGTATCAGGGAACAAAGATCCAAAAGGAAGTAGGATCCAAAGGCAGGGTTGGACAGCAGACAGACAAACCAAACACTGGATTTGTGGCCATCATAGTTTCTCCTACACAATTTGAAGGGAAGGGTGAGGAGAGGGCTATTCAGCGGTTTGCAGTCCACACCCTCGCTGCTAAATGCCACTAAATCCTACACACTGGACCTTTAATTTTATTTCTTTGAATAAAAACTGAAGGATAAAGTGTTCCTTCATGGGACAGGAAAACTGTCCTACATGGTCCTACAAGTCTTCTACAAGTCCCCTTGGATTATCTGGTGCATTGTCATTAATAATCAGAAAATGATGCATTGCTGCAGATTACCATAACTACCCAGCAGTGTGTAAAATAGTTAAAATGAGCTCAACCTTAGCTCTCTGGGGTCCTATCAGTCATCCATGATAGCAAAAGCGATTTAAATAGGGCCATTGATAGGACCCCAGAGGCTTAAACAGCAGTAATATTAATCCAAAAGCTATCATATGTTACAGTAAAACACTAACTGCACGATGAGTACTTTTGATACTTTAAGTAAGGTACCAAATTCAAACTTTGAATGAATATTTTAACTACTGTAATATTTTCACACACTGAAACATCTGACTACTTAACACCCACCACCGATGGGAACCCGTCAGCCGGTGTCACTAATTGTTGCCATGGAAATACTCGTCAGTAGGTGTCACCGGCTGTTACCATGGAAACACTCGGTCAGCAGATGTCACTGACTGTTACCATAGAAACATGGCTCTTAGAGTTAGCCTGGGGGTAGGTTGACTAACTTTTTAGGCTTAAAATAAGTTGGTCTTCATCTGTGTGGAACTGAGCTTTGAACTGAGACGTTTGTTTTAACATTCGATGTGCTCTTCTGATTAATTAGCGGAAAGTGAGCATATAACGTGATCAATGAATCACCTGCTGAGCCGAATAAGACAGACGCTGATACGTCTAGTGCTCAGTGTAGTCACGAGATGAACAATTGCCTCACTCATTAACGGCGTAGTGTTTCCTGTATGATGGAGTACTTCTGCTCCTTTTCCCCCGAAGCTTACATTTTATAGAAATGTGACAATTCATTTTGGCAGGCATTATGTATATACTATACTATGACATGACTGTGAAAAGTCAGAAATCACTTCCCCACTTGCCTCCTTTGAGCACTGTATTCTCCTTACGCCATTTTATTTCGGTGCCTGATTCTCCCCGTGTTCTCTCTGCAGTTGCTCATTTCATGTTTGCACTGGTATCTTGTCAGTACAATTCAGTCAAAACGCCCAGGGGCAGACATGATGAAGTTCTAATCTTCATCTCTCTCTCTGTTTCTTTTTCAATCTGGAAGGACAATAGTGAGTCGTGCCTGTTTGAGAGGCGAGTCTCTTCCCGCTGAGACAGAAAACAGGTCAGAGTAAGAATGGCTGTCCCTGAGACACATATTGTATAACAGGCAATCCAACAACACTGTGTTCAAAAATACCCAATGCTGAGCTGAACTGTGTGCAAGTGTGCGCGTAGGTGTGTTGTGAAAACACGCATATATGTGTGTACTGTATGTGCAATAAATGTGTGCACACTGTGTGAATGTGAGCGAGTGTGGCAGCGATACAAGTGAGTCACGAGATTATGATTAATGCGGTTTGTTTGCTTCTCTTTTGCGATCAGTTATTTAACCAGGGAATCGCCTCATATTAATCTGTGCCATCTATGATAAGTAAACTGTGTATGTAAGAAGCACGACATGAGTAGTCACTTTGTGAGAGAACATTTAAGTCATTATTACTTTACATGTTGTAATTTGGCTTTTTTTTTTGTTATCTTCTATAAACACAGATATAGATGCTGCAGTGATGACATGCTTTTGTGGGCCGACTTGGAAGTTAGCATCAGCCAGGTTCCCTCAACAAAATCCACTAGGCCTGCTCTGTGGCAAACAAAAGTTTATTTATATATACAGTATATATATATATACACACATACAGTCCACCTGACAGGTAGACATTGAAGGAAATAACTGTAATACTACAAAAGAACAAGAGCAACAAGGTTAGAAAAGGTTCTGCCCTGCAGCTCTCTTTCCGAAATAACAATGTGTCCTGGGAACAGAGTTAAGAGTTAATATATTATTGTGTAGTAAGAGAGTGTAATGCTTTGGTAGATAAAAACAGAACTTTATAATCAATATGTGCATTCACAATGAGCCAATGAACAGAGACTGAGATAATGTAATCATATTTACTGGCTCACATTCATTTTCTGGCTGCTTAAGTTAGTTTGATTGAGAGCAGAGCGGGGACGCTGCAGACAAGTACATTACAGTAATTAATACTGGAAGAAATAACAGTATGTCTCAATTTTTCTAGGCCACTGAAGTGTAGAAAAAGCCTTATCTTGGGTTTATTTCTAAGAATATTGTGCGTGTTGGAGATCACGTTGATATCCTTTTCTGAGAAAAGGTTTAGTTTTTGAAAAACTCCTCTATGAAGGATTTAATATTTTTGGCTTCAAAGATAATTAACATACACAAAAGCAAAATGTGAAAATGTTCCCTGAGGGACATCAAATTAAAACAGTGAATAATAAATTATCAAGTTCATTAACACATATCCACAGGTACAAGTATGAACAAAACTACTTAAGATTATATTTGTGCTATTAAGATGTTCATGTAAATGTTATTGGATTTTAATGACATATCTCTGTTTGTGTTGTTGTTCATATTGCTGTTTTGAGTGGCCTTCACATCTGTCTGATGTGCTGTCTGACTGCGTGACGTGAACTGACATCTGTTGTTGTCTGCCTGAAGCAAATGGATTCACAAAGTCAAATATGATGAGAAAAGTCAAACGAGACTGGTGAGCTAAGTCAAGGCAAAAAAAAAACAAAAACAAACAGCAAATGTGAAGTTCAAGACTGATCAATGCTGCTCTGCGCTAAAATAGAAATATGAAAACATTTTCAGGCAGAAAAGGAGCCTCATAGCAAAGTGTAGACTAGAATATCATTTGTTACAGTAGTCAGACTGGCTGGCTGTTGAAAATCATTTGATATCAACTGAAATGTTGTAGCATTGTCAACCGTCAGTCACCGTCAGACTGTCACAACTGTACTCCACCCATGTTTCCATATCCTTATCAGGGTCGCAAGTGGTTGGAGCCAATCCCAGCTGGCATTGGGCAAGAGGTGGGCTACACCCTAGATGGATAAGTTCATAACAGGCCTCATTATAATCATCATTATCATCAATCAGTTAGTCATCATCATCATAATCATCAATTAAACAATTACCTTGCATGTGTTTGGACGGGAAGAAAGCCTGAGAAGTCACGTAGAGAAGGAGGGAACATAAAAACTAGAGAAGGAGGGAACATAAAAAATCTCCAACAACACAAGCAACTGTTTTCAGTGAAAATATTGATTCAGATAGATTCAGTGCAGCTGTAATGAATGGAGAAATTAGCTATCTCAGTGGTGAAACTGGGCTGTAAACATGTTTATTTCTGCTGTGAAGACATTTAAACATGGGGACTTATGGAAATTCACTTGTTTTGTAGCCAGCCTCAAGTGGTCGCTTGAGGAACTGCAGTTTTTGGCACTTCTGCATTGGTTTCACTTCACAGCCACGAACGTTGCAGCCTGTAAATAATATTTCAGTGTTGTGTTGCCAGCTTGTTTCTACTGTGGACAAATAGTTAGTTAATGCAGGTTTATTATCCAAAAAATAATAACATCATTTTTTTGTGAATGGTTCAACCTTTGTAGGAGTTGCAGCCAGAATTGGGAGATGGATTCACGATTTAAAGGTTGTTCTGTCCCTTTAACTCTAATTTGGAGTTTCAACACATCTGTTATTCGGTAATTTATACTGATATGTGTGTACCAGATGAGCCTCAGTGATGTAGAGGGTGGAGGGATGATAGATAGATAGATAGATAGATAGATAGATAGATAGATAGATAGATAGATAGATAGATAGATAGATAGATAGATAGATAGATAGATAGATAGATAGATAGAGATAGGTGGTAGGACAAAGAGAAGGGAGAGAATGACTCATGCTTATGCCTCCACCCTCCGTCTCTCTGCCTTCCCTCCTGTCATCTCAGTGGTGCTCCACATCCTGATTGCCTTCATTCAAATCAGCATCCTTCATTCATCCCCTCCCACTGGCCAATAGGAAAGCTCGATCTTTTACGAAACCCTCCCACTTGTCTTCCCCCAGCACCAATGCACACACTCTGCTTCCCTCCTCTGCTCTTTCATTCTTTCATTCCGCCTTTCATTCTCGAATACTGAGCCCCGTATTTTGACCACAATGAATGAAATCAGTGCAGCAAAGCAAACGAGGAGTCGGGGTCGACATAAACAAGATGCATAGACCGACACTTACTTAGGGTGATTATGTGCACTGGATTACTTCCTATGCTGCCGGTCATAAGAACAGAAATCTCAGACACCATATCTGCCTTTGAACATTCAGGACATGAAGTACAACCAGGATAAAACACAAGCTTGCACACGCATATGCACGCAGCAAGGGTGAGAGAATCACTCAGTGAATAACTGTCGATGCCAGCTTGAAGAGGAATTGGAGAGACTTCACAAGTGTGATGTGCCACTGATTCTCTCTGATGGAGGACAGTCAGTGTGTTGTTGTGCATCTGTCTGCACTGCAAGCTAACAAAAAAAGGAGGGCATCATGGCGGGAGTCATTTTTCATTTTAACCGAGCAGGGAGACATTCATCAAATGTGTAGAATCCGGTGAGGGAGGGTTTGTACAAATACACCACTGCTGCAGATTCCTCCTGCTGAGCAGCTTGACTTGAGCAATCAGTGATTCACCACATTGCTCAAGGGCACTACTGCAGAAGCTGTTCAGGAAGGGCACCGTTATTGTCGCTTCTGCTATGTGAGAACCCCGTGCAATCCGAGAGGAGATGTTCTACTTTTCCATCCACTACATGTGCCTTAAAATACTTCTGTTTTAATGATTCTTCTGGTGCACTGTGATGAGAAGTACTTGGTTCATAAAACTGGTGCTGTTTGTAAGATCCTAATACAATGTAAGTGTGAATGATCATCAAGGCTTGTAAGTGGCTCAAACTTCAAAGTCCCACTATATTCCTTCAGCCTGACATTGTGTTAATGCTAGTTAATTTATGTTTTTAACAAGTATGATGTATCCATCCCTTAATACAGATTTTCATCTCATCTCTCAAGCATCTCTGGAGGTCTCGTGAGCTATTTGCCTTATGTGGGTCCGTGTGGGCTGTGCTGGGGGTTGACGGTGGTGACTGTATAGCTGCGACATCACAACCTTGTGGATGGAAGTTTCTGAACATGGACTGATTGAGCGTTTTGATACTTGGAAATGTCGTTTAAAAAAAAATATATATATGTGGAGATATCAATAAGATTAAGAAGTCAGGATCTGTATTATGGGTGTGTTGGTGGCCTAGCTGTTTTTCTTTTTTTGGTGCAGGGCGTGTCGTGTACAGCGGGTTTGTCAGAGCTTTTCCTGCTGTGGCCTGGAAACAAATGAGTTAATGTATTAATAAAAAAACCTTATGCCATTTGAAGAATTAATTTGATTAATTGTACAAAAGAGCACCTTCATTAGCTCTCATTCAGCTTACTCTGACCAATCAAGAAGATTTTACAGTACACGATCTTATACAAAATTACATTATATATTCAGAACCTCTACCACTCATCAAGTCTTCAGTATCCTGGTGGGAGTTTTCTTTTCTATTTATTGTATTAATTTGCTCTATGTATATGACACTTTGTGGATCTTCTGTTCTGTTTGGATGTGCCTGTCTACAAAGCCTCCATAATCCAAAGACATAATAAGCAGTCTCTTTTGTGTGCTGAGGTGAAGCCAGGCACTCTGGGACTTACTCTCTGCTGCTCAAAGATGAAATTTCACAGATGAAAAGGAAACGAAAGTGGGTGGGGTGCAGTGCAAAAGACAGAGCAGGAGAGTAAAAGAGAGAGAGAGAGAGAGAGAGAGAGAGAGAGAGAGAGAGAGAGTTCAGGGTAAAACTTAGAAAGAAAAGGAAACGAGGGTGAATACGTGTAAAGAAGGGTGGATGTTAAAGATAATTGGTGAGAGATAACAGCAGTGTTGAAGGAAACTACAAACTAACTACTAACTTTACTTATAGGCTCATGCTCTTTGTGTGGAAAGGCCCCTTACACTGCATAGCAAGTCAAAAGGATTTTTCTTTAACTATTCATCCCCCTGGATTTATGATAGGAGCAATGGTAAGGAATAAATGATTATAGTATGACACATTTGCAGTGTCCAATTAATTGATAGACTGATAGATGTGTTACCAAAAAGAAGAATATAATAGTCTTTTTATAACAAACCAGTCACAGTTCTCTGGTAGGACAATCTGTGATTAATCATCTATCATTGTGTTTTGTTGCCTTAGAATGAGTTTTTTATTTACAGAGAGAACAGGTCCTCTTATTTTGAGTCCAGCATGTTGGACTGCCATTATTCTACGGTAGCCTTGAACGGACAAACCAAAAACCGGCTCTAGATAGGGCCACCAGAGTTTCTCCAAAAAGCTGAAGCATCTGTAAAGAAACCATCCATTCTTCTGACTTCGGATCATGTTTTAGAGGCCTTTAAACTACTTTGTACGCTGAGGGGAAAAAATAATTACAACAACCTCATCAAGACATCAAATGAAGATTCAAAAGTAATTTATTTTTTCTGCAATATCAAATGAAATACCAGGGAAGCAATAGAGTGAAATAATAACACATAGGAATGTGCATGTGTCGTGCTCTTTTCTCCTCATACGGAAGATCAGCTGCAATCAGAATCTCAGAGGAGATCTAATATTAAAGATGAGTTCAGACAGCAAGCAAGACCTTCATATTCTGTAACTGAATTAGTTTTGGTCCTGGGAGAAGTGTGTGTGTGTGTGTGTGTGTTTGAGTGTGTGTGTGTCATCTAGATATAATAGATAGATCTCTGGTTTTAGGCTAATTTAATTTACGCTAGCCTGGCTCATAGCTGGTAACCAGCTTTTTAACAGTCATGTTGCATGAACAGCAAAGACGGTGTACCTAAAGGGCCGACGCTTCAGCCAGCACACAGTTAGCTAAGACAGGAAACAGAAGAAATGATGGTTTAAAAAAATCCACCCACCAGCACCTCTAAAGTGGAGCAATTATCACATTACGTCGTGTTTGTTTAATCAGCACAAAAACAACGTGTAAAAGCAACATGTTGTGGTTTTATAGGCAGTTATGTGCCAGATTGTTCCTTGACTGGTGCAATAATTGTCTGTCTGTCTTCCCTGGTGAACTAGAAAGGAATTGTAGATTACTTAGTGGAAAATTTGTGAACATCAACATTTAATATAACAGGTTTTCAAGATCAGTTTGTGTCATCTGTTTAGCAATGATTTGTAAAAACTAAAATATAGACAGTAAAAGGAAATGCCATGAAGCTCACAGTGTGGTGCCTCTGGCTGCCGCCATCTTGGCAATCTTGCCTCTCCCGGCACCCACCTGTCAGTCAAAGCACCCACACTGTTAATTATGCAGAACTTTAGGCGTTAATATCATTTGAGCAGGTGAGTTAAGTAAAAATTCACCCTCAGTACAGTTGATGAATATTAGCTATAGAGACCAAAACTGTTTTTGTACCAGCCTATAAACATGTTTATTTCTGCTGTGAAGTTGGGCATTTTAATATGGGGGCTTATGGAGACTGACTTGTTCTGTAGCCAGCCTCAAGTGGCTGTTTGAGGAACTGCAGTTTTTGGCCTTTCGCATTGGGTTCCCTTCACACTCACTCACACATACGTACACTCCCACACCACCAGAACGAACATGGGTGGAAAAATCTCACAGGAAATGAAAACCAGTCCTCTCCTGACCACTATCAGATCAAGAAAGATGTATGAAAAAAAACAAACAAAACTCATACCCAAATGTGTAATTGACTGAGCAGAGCCGAGTGCCGCAGAGGCTCATATGATCAAATGGGGGTCTAAATATAGGATGCTGCTGCATGATTTCTTCTGCTTGAGCAAGGAATCACCCAACCTCAGCTGAGAATGAGAGGAGGGATTAAAGGAACGGGAAGGAAGACGATAAGTTAGGGCCATGTTTAGAAAAATATTTTTGCTTCTGTCAGTGTGTGATCAAGTGTACGCGGTGTCTGCGGATGCGCAGCCATGTGACTGAGCTTACATGTCTTATAAGCTCAGTCACATGGCTGTGCATCCTTTCACATCCATCATAACATAAGGGAGGGCCAGCAGCAATGTGATCTCCGTGGATCTGTCTATAAATGCTGGCTCCTTTACAATCTGTCCATCATCGCACTGTGCTGGTTGCAGTGTTGCAGTGGAAAGTGACTAAAAGAAGCGGTTGGTCCACGAAAAGCACCATGAATGACACTCTGTATAACGTGTCAGAAAGATATCTCCTCCAAACTTCATTCAGATTTTTGACAATTAATTAAATTAACAATTAATCTTGCACTTAGAGACGTACTATGCTCGTGTTTACTAGTTGAAGTCCAGTTGAAATAAAATAACATTGTTTTCTGTGCTCTGTGGGTTCAGTCTGAATGAAGCGGTGAACCGTCCGACAGACCAACGTGGCCATCTCTCTCTCTCTCTCTCTCTCTCTCTCTCTCTCTCTCTCTCTCTCTCTCTCTCTCTCTGTTTTTCTGTCTCTCTTGAGCTGTCCTGTGGAATAAAGGCAAATATCATATAAGATACAAGATATCCAAATTTGAATTATACATGTTGTTGAGTGTTTTTATTTTGTAGAATTGCTATTTTTTTATTAGACAAATTTTCTTTTCCTGTACAATTCGACATTAAATTTAGACGTGTCAGCAATTGTAGCCAACTGCCAATGTTGATGCATGTTTTTTTTCTCACAGTGTGTCATGAAATTACCCCATCTGAAATCACCTCACACCGCATTCAAACACCAGATATCCAACTTCAACAGCTCCCAAGAAACAACCCAAGAAATCATAGTGAGTGATCATCTTGGATTTAAAGGGTAACGTTAGCATTTTTATTTTTGTATGCGGCTAAGTGACTAATGGGGGCAACAATTTTTAAAATTGGTCCAGTATTGAGCGAGGCAGAAGCAAGACCAGGCTGCAATGGCATCCTTCACGGCAACTGCACACCCACTAAAGTGCTTGTTTTGACAGGCTTAGATTTCCTGACAACATGAAGGAAATGACCCTACAGAGAGAGAGCGTAAACACAAAACCACTAGTCACACAACAATGCTCAACTTCAACTTATTGACTGAAGCACCATCACATCAGCACCTCCTATTCGTCAGTGTAAAATTACTGTTTTTGTAGATGGAGTCTGGTGACTTTGAACAGAGCTGGGCATTAGGGCCAAAATACAAAAAAAAACATAAATCAATCAAATCAATGTGTATCTATGATCCTGTGGTTAAAACAGGATTAGAGTTAATTAATTCAGTACCAGTTAACATAACCTACGCCTCCAAACTCTGCATAAGCAACCGCATTATCACTTGGCAGAACTCAGTATGCACACGGTGAAGCTGGCATACAATCACACACTACAAAGACAGAGTCTGAGTAGCAATTAAAAAAAAAAAAAATCCTGCTTCAATCTGAGCCTGTCAGCGGCAAAAACAAGCACTTTGACTGGACATGCATTGGCAGTGAGCAACCACCCTGAAGGATTACACGTTGCAGCCCATTTTTGTGGCTGCGGCTTCACCGCTTTCACTCAGTACTGGACCAATTTTAAAAATTGTTTTCCCCATTAATCACTTAGACACAAAAACGTGGGAAAATAGGTTGCAGGCTGAAAAGGTGCAAACACTGGGTCATAGGTTTCTCATGAATAAATTCAAGTTGCGTCACAATTACAAGCCACTTTTTGTTCCAAAAGAATCAACAAATTATTTCTGAACCACATGTAATGACTTTAAGTGAGGAGGGAAACATTACAGGTGAGATATTAACGGGAGCATTGTATGCATGTAACTGGGTTGCTGGAGGGTTGCTGTTAATACAGTAAAAAGTAAACAATCAAATAGATCGGGATTTGATAGTAGTCGCCAAAGCCGAATGAAAGAGAGATAAAAGACACAAAAATAATGAGCCGGTATTTTTATTCATGTCCAGTGCTTCCTAACCTAGAGGTCAGGCCCGCTCCAATGAAGCACAGGGAAATTAAATTAGGTAGGAAACAGTTCTGCTAGACACCTTTAAATTAATTTTTTGGACCTTGCTTCTTTGTAAAATATTTAGTCGTACTTGCCTCTTTAGATGGCTATTTAACGGTCCAATGAGTGCTCAGATTTAGGGGTCTCTATCAGATTAGATTAGATTATACTTTATTTATCCCACAGCGGGGAAATTCACTTGTTGCAGCAGCAGAAAGATATATATAATTTACACTACAGAAGTAGAATAAAAGGGCAAAAACACAGTGACCAGACAGAGGTATCTTTCAGACTTTACAAGAGACAAAGGTAGTGATGTGAATGATATAAATAATATTGCAGTTAAGGTACAAGAGACTAAGGAAGAAATATTATAATATAAAGGTGATTATACTTCCAGGTATAATCACCTGAAAAGAAGAATTATTATGTTTTTGTTACCTTAAAATGAGACATTGTGGGTCCTCGTCCACCATGCGCAACTGTCACGGTTGCAAGGAAAAACTCATTTTGGGGGGTCCATTTGCCGCCACCGGCAACATTTCATTTGACACTAATTCCACCGTAGTATCTCCATCTCCATATTTGCCATCAGCAGCCATACCACTACAGTAGATATTAAGACATAACAGATATCTGAAATGTGAAAAGGAACCCCATGACACATTTATTATTGTAAGGGGTCACAAGCCAGAAATGTTGGTGGTTTAATGCTGTTTTTTTTAACCTACAACATTAATGTAAAAAAATTATGTAGCTGAAATAGTGGATTAGAAATACATTATAAACAGACGCAGGAAGTTATGTCATTTCCACACTTTAAATTTTAATTAAGAAACACTGAACATGTGTTCACTTTTGTCCCTGTGATGGATATGAAGGTGTATCATGTGAACAGAGGGTGCCATCATGTGGCCGGCCGTGGGCCCTCTCTCCTTTTGTTATATCAGACTCCGCCAACAGGGGGCAGTGTCAGCAAACAGGCCACTCTTTCCCGGGTGACTTCCTCTCCTCTTGGCGGGACTCGTCTTCTTTTGCACCGGGCTCTGGCTTTCTTTCTCTTCCGGTTGTCGTCTGTTCGTGTGGCAGGTACACAGATTTACCACCTAGATGCACTTCTAAAATCTAAATCAATCTTGGCGTGTTTTACATTCCCGCACACAAACATCAGCTGATTCTGGTAGACCACTTCACTGTGCACATTTCCGTCGCCGTATGTTTTAGATGTGATCCTCATTAAAGGTTTAAAAGTGCACTTTAAAAATGCTAACGCTACCCCCGAGCGGAGCGTTAGCTCCTCTCACAGCCGCACACGTTTTTCTTTACTCTTTGTTATTGTTTGTTTTGTTGGCTCTACTCTGTACTTAGGTTTGACATTATACTGCGACAGTTACATTACGAAGCTGTCTATTAAACTCGTCTGTTTACATTGTCGGACCTTACGTGACTGCCGGCTAGCTCCTCAAAGCTAACATGCAGCTGGATTCAAAAAACGGTGACGCTAAATTAAGATTTATGTCTTATGCTGTCTAATTTCTCTTCTCTTCAGATTAACCAGCGTCGAAATGGCCAAGTCCAAGAACCACACAACCCACAACCAGTGTAAGTAAGACTGCAGAGATGAGCTGTGTTACTCATTGAGGGGCTAACGTGTAACATCAGCTGGACTGTCAGCTCTTAGCTTTGGGTGCATGCAGGTGCGCTTTGCAAAGGAGGATGAGCTGAATGGATTTACCTGTATGTATTAATTGTGTCTGCTCTGTGTTTAACAGCTCGTAAAGCCCACAGGAACGGCATCAAGAAGCCTAGATCCCAGCGGTATGAGTCTCTGAAGGGGGTACGTACACTGTTACAGTGCTGTGTTCATAGATAACATGCCCGTGTATTCAAATCAGTGAGGCAGGCATACTGTGTTTACACTGCATTACATGACATTTTGTCTTGGAGCATCTTGAGCACATCTGTCTGGAGTTTAGTTGTGGAAACTCATGGAGGCTCCCCTGTACCAGTTTCATTCAAAATCTATATATTTTTACTGCAGTCCTATTAGTAATCTTTCCTTGCACTCAACCGCTTATCTGTCAAAACAGCACTTGTCATGTCTGAGATATTTTTGTATGTACACAAAGCAGAGCACCGATTGGCTCAACATCTTACCAGAGGAACCTGGTTTATTTATTTTTGTAAACAGGATCACGTATGTAGAAAAAAAAAAGTCCCACTCCACGTTCGTGCTTTAGAAGACACTTCGATCAGTGTCACGCCCTGCGTGATATTTAGGATAGTGGTGTTTTTAATGGGTCAGTTTAGAGCTCTTCACTCTTGTCATCTTGTCATATGACGAAACAAAAGTGTATAGAATGAGTGCAGTGTTGCTTTACCCTCTCATCTCTCCAAGCACGCATCTACATCTTACTGCATACATGCCAGTTTTCCACACCCCTGTTTTTCTGCTGTGTCGTACAGGTGTAGAAGTATTTCTTGAAAGTCAGCCAAAAAACAAAACTGATGGGATTGTTTTTGATCGAGGTGGTATTTAGACTTTTGGCAGCCCTCGCTGGTTGTTTGCTCCGCCGTCACTGCAACATCGTTTCCACCACTACAAAACTGAACTCGTACCCTCAAGATATTCTATGAAAGATGTTCAGGTTATATTACTAGACTACTAGGCTATTTTAGGAAACTGATCTATTTCCCTGTAAACTATACAACAGTCTCACAGGAGTGTCTGTGAAATAATGCATTTATTCTAACAGTAACTTTCGAAGCCTGTTTGAGAATGAACTAACTTGAGGCAGATTGCAATCGGTGGATGAAGTTATTTTGTACCTTGACCACTGTTCAGTCAGTTGGCAGTAACCACACATTTCTGATAGTTAAGTGTTTACAGCGGAGCCCTTTTGTCTTTTTGATTTGTGTTGTATTGCTTCAAAGAACAGCTCTTGGAGTTGTGCACCTCCTCCACACTTTGATCCCACCTGTTTATTTCACTCTTTGTTTTCCTTCTTTGCTGCAGGTGGACCCTAAGTTCCTGAGGAACATGCGCTTTGCCAAGAAGCACAACAAGAAGGGCATGAAGGCAGCGCAGAAGGCAGTCCAGGCGAAATAAACTGCCGTCCGGTCACCTCCATGTGTATCAGCTTTCCATGTTTCCACCATCACAATAAAGCTATGCTTTGTTAACAAACCACAATCTGTTTTTTTTTTTTCTTATTCTTCTGCTTCACTCTGATCAAATGGAGTGAATCACTTGATTAGTGTTGAGTGTTGTGACTGAAGCTCCTGCCATCTGTGCTCCAACAGTGAACTCTGTTTCACGTCACTTAGAGCTTTTGCCACCTTTTTAAAAAGATAACATTTTATTGAATTTTTACTAAAAACTATAAAGTAAGTATAAAGTAAGTCATGGTGTCCTCAGAACATTTCAGTTATTTATAGCATAATAAAGTATAAATTATCAATCAATTCTGCGTCACATCTTTAGTTGACTTTATTCCAACTCATTACCTGACATGTCAACATTAATTTACAGTATGGTGTGACAATATGCCCCGTTGCACCACTCTATGATACAGACATTACTAAATTCAATAAAACACTCATAATTCTATCAAATGACTTATGTAATCATGAAAAGCACAGTATCAAACAACCCCCATTACTTTCACACTCTTCGATGAATAAAAACAAAACAAAAGGACAACATTCATCAGACCCATGTAATAATATATACAATATGCTGTAAGGGGTTAAAATGCATGTAAATAAAACTGAGTGAAATATTTCCCCGTTGAGGGTTTAATAAAGTAATAAAATGGTGGCTTCATGGTTAGTCTGGGGCAACTGGACTGTTTCGGATCTGTGAAGACGTTTCGCCTCATCCAAGAAGCTTCTTCAGTTCTGACTGACTGGAGAGGAAGTCACCTGGGAGTCTGGGGCGTTTCTCCAGGCTACTGAGCCTCCACACCCGGTTTTCCACGCTTGCCAGGAGCACGGTGCTCGGCAATTTTAATCATCACGCTTGCTGACTTCAAACATTTCTCACAGCATCCTGCACCAAATGAGCAATCAACTTGCACCTAAACAATACAGCTGCTCACGCGACTGCCTGACCCCTCATGAATCAGGTACGCTCTGCACGACTAGCTCCCCCCTACACATCTTATTGAGTGGTTGTTTGGTTTCGCCAGTATACAAGTACAGGACAGCGTACACCACATTTATTTTCTTCAGGGATGCACCTATCCACTTTTTCCCCCTCTGATACTGATATATGAGGTTGAAGAGATCGACCGCTATGGATTGGCCCATTGTCAGTGATACCGATCTAGAATTTTCTTCAATATCGGGACCGATACCAATATCGGATTGATACATCTACTTTTCATGGTCTGAGGAATAGGGTCTCTAGGGTGTACCAGTTTCTGTCTAAGGGTGTTGCTGAGTCTGAAGAACACTGGGATTCAATGTTTGTTGAAGATCCTCCTAAGCTTTTCTGATATGCCTTTTGCAGTCTGTTGTTATCTGACTGTTCTTCTTGGATTGTGACGTACACATCAATGAAGACAGTTGCCTCCAGATCAGTGTCTACAGGATACCTACACACAGACCAGTAACTAGGTCTGGCGATATGGACCACAAGTCATATCTCGTTATTTTTTAGCTGACGAGACTCGATATACTGTATATCGATATTTTTTCCGTAGCCGGATAATATTGCACAATGTAAATGTTCCTGTGATTTCTTCTTAGATTACTTTCTGTTATGTTAACACATTTGAGCAACAGACACTAGCACATTAACCTGAAACTGTTTGTATTAATGTTTCTTTGTAGTATTTTTTACAGTGTTTGATGATTAGGGAGGGAGAGAAATAAAACGTCAAAAGACATCTGTATGATGGCCATCTGTATTGTGGCCATCCTTGCACTGGACCAGTATAGTTACACCCAGCAACACCCTTAGACAGAAACTGGTACACCCTAAAAACCCTATTCCTCACACCATGAAAAGCAGTCTGGTGTATGCTGTCCTGAGTCCATTGGGGAAATCAAACAACCACTCAACAAGCGGATCATCAGGACTAGATTCTGCAGTTTTCTTACATTTTAAAGACAATCAATCAGACTTCATTTGTATAGCACTTCCCACACAAACAGCACCTGCTGCTCCTGGAAAAAAGTGGAAAGCCAGGCATGGAGGCTCAGTAGCCTGGAGAAACGCCCCATCTCGCGGCCAAGCGACGGGGCTTGTCCGAAGAAGAAGGTCTGCACTCTTGTTTCTTAAGGGTGCTTCTTGGATGAGAGGCGAAACGTCTTCACAGATCTAAAACAGTCCAGTTGCCCCAGACTTAACCTTTTTTGAAGAAGAAGTTTGTCTTCTCCTGAAGCTCACCGAGCAAATAAAGAGTCTAAGGTAGGGGTCTCCAAACTGTTCCACAAAGGGCCAGCGTGGATGCAGGTTTTTGCTCCAACCAGCCAAGAGCACACAGTTTGACCAATCAACTCTGGGAAGACTGCGATCAGTTGATTAAGTGAGTCAAGTCTGGTGTGCTGCTGTTTGGTTGGAAGGAAAACCTGCAGCCACACTGGTCCTTTGTGGAACAGTTTGGAGACCCCTGATCTAAGGGAATAGAACGGGAGAGGATGAGGGGGAATGGCCTGCTGGAGTTTCTTCTCTTGAGCTCAATGATGTGATCGTTAAGCTCGCCGACCAGTCCATACCTCCGTCAGTTATGTCTGTTGTAGTAGATACAAGAAGGAACAGAGTTGTAAGACTTGCAAGTTCATGCAGTAGCATGAAACACCCCTTCCCCCAAAAGGTCACTAATGGGTGCCATAAAGACGCTATGAAGAGAGTGACCAGCTACCACACTGGCTATACAGCATAAAGGAGTACTGAAGGAATACACTGTGGCAGTCAGACTCCACTTTGATACCTTACAACAAGCCTTGGATGGGATGTCTGTCATATGTGGCACATGGTAGTAGATGAGAGAAGATTTGTGTACAGCAATAAGGAATCTTCTATCTTAACCCTGTGCTGTACCTGAGGAGCTAGAACTTGTCCTGTTTCTTCTCTGTGGCAGGCCTGGTGGGGCTGGGAGGCACCTCAGAAAGCTCCTCAGTGGGTGGATACTGGGAGGGAAGGAACAGACAGTAGAGTTAGTCACTGAATAGGAACGTCTTTAGATCAGTGTAACTTTAATAGTGTATGGCAACTTAATAGAGCATCTTTGAAGATGTTTAACATATCAGGTCAGATTTGAATCATTCTCTTTTGAGTGTCACTAGGTCTCTTACTCTGTGAGCTCACAAGAAATGGACTCTTGGAGTTGGACTTGGAGCAGGAGTCTGCGGATACTGCAGGCAATTTGTCACAGCCCATACCGGTTCCTGTAAAGAACAGAACAAATATTTTTGTATAGTAACAATTTTAGTAAGAGCAGACACGGTAGCGACGTTAGCGTTGGTTCTTTGTGGGTTGAAATCAGTCAGAAATCTTTTTCTTCTCTCTTCTGCCAGCAGATGAGTCCTGTCCACTCTCTGAAGCACTTATATGTCCTCTGTTTGGAACGAGCGCCACCGCGACTTCTATTCTCGAGTCCGAGCCGAACCAATGGGTTCGAGCCCCACAGGTAAATGTCACGTGACCCGGAACAATGCCGGTTTTAGTCGCTTCAGTCCAAATACATCTGGTTTTGATTCGACTTGTGCTTTGAGTGAAAGATATGAACACTAAAACATCAGTCCGTTTGTCTCTCACTGCACCCAGTATATTATTATTATTCATATTTTGGAGTGTAATGATGAACTTTGAAGATCTGGCCGTAAATGATCACGTTATAACGACGGTATATATATCTGCAGTCAGGATAATAACATGCTCCACATGGTCCACAAGCCATGTAACACCCTTGCTGATGGCAGCTTCACTGGCTACCAGTTACCAATAGAGTTCACTATATAAAATCCTGCTTCTGTCATACAAGGCCTTACACAACCATGCTCCCACTTACCTCTCTGACCTCCTTGAGATCACTGCGAACCTCCTCAGAGTACCTGAGATGAACTTCAGTACCATGGGAGAGAGAGAGAGCATTCAGCCACATTGCTCCTAAACTGTGGATTTCACTTCCAGATGACACCAGACTGTGTTAATCCATTGCTCAGCTTTAAAAGAAACTGAAAACTCTTCAGGCTAGCATATGGACCGTAACATGTAACAATTTTTTTTATTATTATTTATTTATTTTTATTTAGATATACTTTCATTTGTGAAGTGACCTTGAAATAAAACGTATTATTATTATTTTACAATGCTGTTCACCTGTGTGGAAGGTGAGGTTTCTCCACTCATGTATTCAACTTTCGACTTTAATTTGTATTTGTGAATCTTTTTTTTTTTTTAACGTGTCCCTCTCTTTTATTTTGTTAATTCATAATCCAGATCTTATTTTCGTGCAACAAGTCGGCGTGCGTCATGTCGTCACGTCCGCTCACGCTCTCTCCAGCTTGCATCATTTCTCGTCTCTCTCTCGGCAGCCGGTTGGAAGCCAACATGTGAGTATATCCATTCAAACTTAGTGATCGCAGCGTACCTATTTAACCACAGTCGCACCTCACCGTGCTTCTGCGCGCATGTGTGAGCGTCTAAACGGCGTCTTCAGTGAACTTTGTTGCCCGTTTGGCTACGAGCTAACTAAACTGAAGCCTTGACCGGCTAGCTTAGCCTGCGAGCTAACAACAAGGAGGCGTCATTCTTGTGTGGCTGCTGTGATTAAAAAGTGTCTCACCGGGCGTAATGAACGAGTTTGGGCAAAGTTTAAGCAGCCGTGTGCTCGACGTGGAAATAATATTGTCACACAGGCTTGACTTTAGCACTTAAAATGTCCAATAGGACTGCATGATCTGTTGTGAAAGTAGACATGTTTCTGACAGGTTGGCTATTTATAAGATCCAGAAAGCATGTGTGTGTGTGTCAGTGGAGGGACACGTTTCAGTGCTTGCTGGTCTTTACATATACATGACATTTTCTGTCTTGACCAAAACGTTATGAAGCATTGTGGGTCAATGGATGCGTGCTGAAAGTGAGATTTAATTTGGGGACAGTAATCACTATGTTAATGGTAAAGACATTGACACCATAGCCATTATGTCGAAGTCCCCTTGAGCAAGGTGCTGAATCCCAAATTGCTGCTGAAGGCTGCGCCATCGGTGTGTGAATGTGTATAAATGGTTAGCTCCTAAAAGCTGATGCGAAGTTGGCACCTTGCATGGCAGCCAATGCCGTCAAGTGCATGAACGTGTGTGAATGGGTGAATGAGATATGTGGTGTAAAAGGGCTTTGAGTGGTTGAATACTAGAAAGGTGCCGTTTTACCATTTACATAAATAACAGGTCATACAATTAAGATAAATTACGATTCATCACTTGAGTGACTCATTGCATGATCTTCCTGCGCCGTGTCCTGTGTGCGCCGTGTTTGTGTTTTGTTTTTCTTCCTGTTCTGCAAGTCTGTTGGGTTACATTTTTATTTTCTGTGTCTCGGCAGACGCCATGGTGGAGCCGGTCCCTGAGTCCATCAACTTTCCCTCTCAGGAGGAGAAGATCATGCAGTTTTGGCAAGAAAAGGACTGCTTCCAGGAATGCCTCAAACAGTCCAAGAACAGGCCCAAGTAAATCCAACAGCTTTCTGGTCATGAGCAAAATGTATCCCTACAACAGGCGGAGGAAATTTGTTTGAACTTTATTTGTTATATAACAGCTTAAAGCTTTATCGATGGTTTAGTATGACGCTCACATCCACATGACTCCTTTTAGTCTATTTGTTAAACCGGTCTAACAAGTCTAAATATAATTGATGTGCGCATATGCTTCTCACATTTGTTAACGAGATGTGATTAGATTTTTAAAAAGATATCTTTTGGGATTTTTGAGCCTTTATTGAACAGCAGCAGTTGAAGAGTGTATTGCGAGTACTGAAGTAGTTTAGATCAGCGGCATGGCATCTTGTCTAAGCTTTTAATGCTGCCTGTGGTTTAGCGATCATCAGTCCAGCTGTTGTGCTGCTCTGTAAAGAAGTTACATTTCCTGGCTAACCAGTCGTTCTTAGACTGCATTGTATTCGTTCAGAATTTGATCTTTGAGTGCCAGTACTTGTCACCATAAAACATGTACTAAGAAACAAAGGACCATTATACTCAGTTTATCAATAGTAGTGTCATGTAAAGCAAAATCACAGGAGTTAAGAGGAACTATGGACACAAATGGGCCAACACTGACTGAGAGATATTTAATGGATATTTGCTAAATAACGTGACCACACTGCACTCTCTAAACTGACCTTGAGTAAACATAATACCTGTGACATTGTCAACCAAAAAGGAACAGCATGAACTTCATATGATAAACACAAACTAACTCCTGGCTACGTGAGTACATGGGTGTTGCCCCCCGTGTTACTCTTCCTCCCTATTCTCACTGTTTGTTGTTCAGATATACAAAGCAGCTCTCTTGTCTCACATGCTTGACTGAGAAGAATGTGTTTCCATCTATCGCATATGCAGTTTTTATTGATTTATTTATATACCTTTTTTTTTTTAGAAATATTTTGTTGCCCATTTCCCAAACAGATACACCTTCTACGATGGCCCTCCCTTTGCCACTGGTCTTCCTCACTACGGACACATCCTAGCTGGCACCATCAAGGATATCGTTACTCGCTTTGCCCATCAGAGCGGCTTCCATGTGGACCGGCGTTTTGGCTGGGACTGTCATGGCCTGCCAGTGGTAAGAATCTGTTGACTTGAGTACTGTTAAAATTTTACTGACATTCCTGTGTAGATTCACAGAATTATAGCCGCCCTTATTCCCCCCCCTCCATGTTGTGTGTGTTTTTTGTAGGAGTACGAGATTGATAAAACTCTGGGGATTAAAGGACCTGAAGATGTGGCCAAGATGGGCATCGCTGAATACAACAAGCAGTGCAGAAACATTGTCATGAGATACTCCAACGAGTGGGAGGTGAGCATACTGGAAAGAATAAAATCCACGTGGGAGAGCTTTGATGCCAGTTTGGTTTTGAATGTTATGTACATCATGGTTTTATCTCACATGTGCAATATCCTTAATGTCATAGTTATATGGGAGCTGAATATGTCTTGGTTAGTTAGTTTGGCATTTCTGAGTCTTAACAGGGACCATCCTAAAAAATAATAGTGTATAGGTAGTTGCCCTGTATGATAATTATGTTCTTATGTGTATGTTTCTTTTTGTTCTTAGACTTCAGTGAAGCGGATGGGAAGATGGATTGACTTCAAGAATGACTACAAGACTCTCTACCCATGGTTCATGGAGACTGTCTGGTATGAATGTCAAATTCGTTGTCTTAATTGCACAAATTTTGGCTTAAAGACACATAATCACCCCATTTAGCCTCTATTTAAGAAACTAATAGCACAAAGTCATTTTAATCTTCTAAATTTCTTCTAAATCTTAAAGTATCTAGTCCATTTAATAATTTCTTCAATCTCACCTTGATTTATCATCCAGAAGCAAATTTAGTTTGCAGCCAGTCTTTAAACATTCAGGTCACAGAGTAGACCGATGGCAGTGAATAAAGACAGTCTACGTAGAGTAAAACACTTATAGCAATATATAATTAGAAAATACAAGCTGTCCTCTTTGTGCAGTTTCTCCGTACTTCCCTCTTTAAGTTTTTTTATGTGCTCTCTTCATTCAGGTGGGTGTTCAAACAGCTGTACGACAAGGGTCTGGTTTACCGAGGCGTTAAAGTCATGCCTTTCTCCACTGCCTGCAACACTCCCCTGTCCAACTTTGAGTCCCACCAGAACTACAAGGTTGGCACAAGTCACAACCCTCCCTAACCTCTGCTGGTCTAATGCGACACGAGTAACAAAATCCACTGTTTAGATATAAATATTGAATTGACTTAATCTCTGTTTTTTTTTCCATTTTTGCCTCCAGGACGTTCAGGACCCATCTGTGATCGTCAACTTCCCATTGGTTGAGAATGAGGAAGTGGCTCTGATTGCCTGGACGACCACACCCTGGACACTGCCGAGCAACCTGGCTCTCTGTGTTAACCCAGAGTTCATATATGTCAAGGTCAAAGGTGAGAGGCAAAGCTTGACACAAGTATGAGTGCTAATTATACACTGCATATAAACAGAATATATTACTCTTTTTTTGTGTAGTATTTTATACAAACAGAACATTGTTCCTGGAGCTGTTTCACCCCCATCAGTAATTAGTGTTAGTTTCTCTCCAGCTGTGAGTAGCTCCTCCATTTCCTTTAAGAAGAAAAGCAGCAGCACCATCAAAGACAAGGATATTTTTAAATATGCGTATCTAGTGTTTTGAGTTTATTAATTTTGTCACGTCTCTACTGTGAACACGCTACATACTCAAAAGTGACTTAGAACTGGCGCCAAGCGAGGAATAACACAGCCTTAGAGTCTTTAAAATCAGGGTTTGGTCTCCCATGCTGATGTAAACAACCACTGCACAGTCAGCATGACTGGGACTGAATACTTCTCTGCAGAGCGTGTTGGTCTGAAATGTTTTGTCCAAACAGAAGCTTGCCTCAGTGTGATCTGGCGGTCAGGATACTTTAAGGTTATTGCCAAGAGATGCTGTTATTTTGTTGCTGATGTCTGTACTTAAGTCAGCGGAGGGAGCTCGAAAAAAGGAAATATCTGTTCACATATCCAGCCAGCCGACATGTTTGTGTTGTGGGTTACTTGAATTACCAGGATTGGTATTTTTGTTGAATGATGTTGCTTAAATGCCATATCCTAAGGCCAAGCTGTCTGACTGAAAATCTTGTTTCCCTCGTGGGTTTAGCGCTCTGGACCGCAGCATTAGCTGATGGGTGTTTTTTTATTCAGAAGAAGAACAAACAAGAACAAATTAAAAGAGGAGGAGTGCTGTCTTGGCAATTATGCACCCGGAGGAGGGGATGTCAGTGGTGTAATGTGTTAGTGGACGCTCCACCCTTCGGCTGTGTATTAGCTGATGAAATAAGACAGGGGACTCTCTGTGACCGGAACGTTGTTTTTATCTACAACTAACCAGATGCTTCACATTCATAAGCTGTAACTTGATGCAAAGGCATAGCTGATGTTCACGTAGGCTCATCAAAAACACAATCTGTCATCACGAGCACTCAGAATGGCCTCGTCAGACTTAAGCAAACAATCATCAAGGCTTTTTGCAATTTTAATGATGACTTCTTAACAGCGCTATCCAAAATGTGTTTGTAAAAGCAAATCTAACATAAAAACTAACCACCTCTCTCAAACTGACAGTTTGTTTCATGAATAAAACAACCAAATTTAATTCTCAACCACAAAACAAAACAAAAAAAAAACAGAGCAAATTCAACATGTACTGCCGATGCTGCACCAATTCGCCGCTCCATCTTGCACTTTGTTTTCGCATCACTTGCAAACAAGACCCTGAGAGTCTTAGACTCCTTTGCCTCGGGCAGCAGCTCACTCCCAACCCAGAGGGAACATTCTGGACACAGCTCTCATTTTCGTTGCACAAGGACCGGGATGGCTCATAACAATGACCCCGGTACTTCATGCCTCATACTCCCTCAGCATCCCTCAGAGGATCCCCCGGGGGGACATGGTCATAGGCCTTTTTCCACACAAACATGTGCACTCATGTAAACTAGCACCCCTGTAAGGATGAATAGCTGGTCCAGTGTTCTGGCCAGGATGGAATCGACATACTCTCATATTTAGAGCTGCAGCGATTGCAAGGCAAAGACAACATCTTTGAAAATTTGACTTTGGGCAGTGGAAAATTAAAATAGGCAGTTCGAACTATTTTTTAGTTGTCTTTTACTATTTCTTGACAAAACACTGAGGCTTGTTTTTACCAGCAGGGATGAATTTAAAAAAAAATCAGATTTAATCAAGGTTTGGTGCAACATAAAAGGTTTATTTTATGTTGCACCAAACTCAGTCTAAATCCTGATTCAGTTTTAACTTTAAACTAACCCCACGGGAAGATTAACTTTTTTAGATGGGTTAAGCAAAATAAGTTCCTTGAAGACAGTCAGAACATACCTAACTGAGTTTTTTTTTTTTATACTGCTGAATAAGATACAGGTTAATAACTGGAAGACTATCACCAACTGTTGCCAGTGAAAGGAGCTGTACCACCAATGCTCCGACTCCTGCTGAGATTTTATGCCATCGGATGTTTCCAGAGTGTAGATAAAACCTGTTTGACTTCCATCTCTGAACTCCACGTTCGTAAAGGAGGAGAAAGCAGAGCCTCTCTGCCAAGTCATCATGAGTAGGCTAGAAAGCTATGTAATGTTTCTTAAAGGAATACAGAGCAGCTGAAAGTTAACACCCCCTACCTCTCTTTTACGCTCGCTATGTCCTGACAGCACGCGGATGTATTATTTATTTATTTTCATTTAGGAAAGCAAGCATTTTCACGTTGATTAAACTTGATTTAATCGCAGTTCACATTAATAAACTTAAACTGAGATTAGTTTTGTCCAACAGAGCTTTAATTTATTTACAAAGTTTAAACCTAGTTTTGCTCAACTCTGATTAGATCTGTTAACGCTTAAATGAATCTTTTTTTTTGCTGCATCCCAGCTTGTATCTGTTAATTGAGAAAATAATGATTAAAAATAATCATTAGTTGCCACCCTAGTTGTATGAGACTGCATTCGTTTTAGCAAGCTGTGACTAATAAAGTGGTAACTCAGTGTACATTGTAGCTGAAGTGATGAGTTGATTAGCTGATTGACTGACTAAATCAATCACTAAAACATTTGCAGGTTTCACCTCTTCAAATATAAAAACATGCAGCTTCTCACAGTTTCCGATCACTGCCTCTGACAAGGAGGTTACGTTTCCGTGCCATTTGTTCGTCTAGAGCTAAATGGAATTCAGCCATTATAAATTCCATTATTAACACATTTCCCACAGTGACACGTGAACATGAAATGGAAATGAACGAAGCAAAAATCCCATCTCTGTAATTTACACTGACACTTTTGTTTGCCCGCGCGAGTGTGTGCGTGTCGCGCGCGTTTGTGTGTAGTTCAGACCTGAGAAATGTGGATGAACCTCAAATCAGGTCACTTAAAAAAGTGTTGTCCTTGTTCAAATATATAAAAAAGACACTCCAGAGAGGTGCCTAGTGTTTTTCTGTTACCCTCCTGCTGTAGTTTTGGGTTCCCAGTGAGAGAAACTGGTGTTTTTTTTAAAGGATGACCTAGATTCATAGCGGTCCGCCATGGCTTCTGTGTTCCTGCAGGGGGCACTGTTGATGCACAGACTGCCATGCTAACTGCACCGCCTGTGCTGTGCTGCATGGGAGACCGCCTTGGAATACCAATGAATGCTTCTTCTTTTTTTTTGTATCAGCTCAGGCTCTCTTTCTATCTACCATTCTCTCTCTCTCTCTCTCTCTCTCCCCCCATCTTCATCCAAATTTTTTGTTCCCCCTCCGCTGTCGGTATCTTTTCCTCCACATCCACCTGTTCTTGTCCGTCGTCGCTCTTATTTTCTCTTGGCCCGTCTCATTTCGTGTCTGTCTCTCTGCCTCGCAGCCTTTGTTGCTGTTTGAGTTGAGGGCTGTCAGCAGCAGCAGGTCTGAGCTGTGCAGTCATTTGTCACACCACTGAGGGGAAGAAACATCTTTTATTGATGCTGCCCCCTTCTCTCTCTTTTTGTGCTTCACTGTCTCAGGCCATTTGCTTTTTGCCCTCTTCACAACTGTTGTCCCTGCTGTTCTCGACCTCTCCTCTCTTATTTTTTCCTAAAATCCCCATTTGGCTGTTTTCTTTCCCTCCCAAAATGTCAGGCAGTGATCCTACACAGGGTGGCGAGTTTTCGATAAGCTCAGCTGCTGCTCGAACGGTTGTAGGCACATGACGGGGGTCCTTAGCTGACCTTGACTTTATGGCTGCATGAGGCGCTGCTCCTGCATACCTGGATTTGATCCATGCTTGATGAGTTGCTGTTTATCATACGTGAAGTTCAGGTCAATAAACATAAATCATTCTGCAGGGGCTATTTAAGATGACAGACTTTTTAAAAAATGAGCAGGGCGCCTTAAACGAAATCATTTGACGCCATATCGATCAGTATCTTTATTCCATTTAGGTTTGAACGCTGCATTTTCTTTTCTGTACAAACACCTGCAGAGATTTTGGTGTTGACCCTCCTTTAAAAAAAACATTTTATTTGCATGTCAATTTTCAGCTGTGCATCAGCCATATGATGACACTTCATACGTACCTTTTTAGATTATGTTTAAATTGTTGCAGATTGATGATAAAGTAGTAAATCTTGCCACTGTAGTGTTTCCTTCATGTTATTCAGCAAATATTATAGTTTTATTTTGCTAGTATTATCTACTGTCTCTATTTATATGGATCTACTGTGTCAGTGAATGTAGGCTACAAATAATAAGACAGCGTGTCTGAGTTATAACCAAAAAAAAAACAACAGAATAATAATATGAAATGCAATTTCAGTAGCTCTTCAGAGATTTTCAGTACAGCAAAGTTTTTGTAAAAAAACATTGCTCTGACTGTATGTGGCATGAGATATATTTTTGTTAAAAATATGCTTTCATACAGCCATTTTATTAATCTAGGTCTATTCCATACACAGAAAAACTGTGAACCTTAGTCAACAAATATGTTTTGTGTGTGTGTGTGTGTGTGTGTTTAGATTCTTTATTTTTCTGTTTATCTCTCAGACAACACCACCGGAAAGACCTACATCATGATGGAGGCCAGACTGGGAGCTCTGTTTAAGTCTGAGAGCGAGTACACCCTCCTGGACAAGTAAGTACTCGAGAGTCTTTAGCCATCTGAAAGACATGAAAACAGAAATGGAAAATACACTTTGTTCATTGTTCATTTTTTGATTGCTAAATATGTGTTTTAAAAGTAAAAGCACTCTTTTCTCTTCCTGTAAGTCCTTATACTTTCGATGACTCATCTTGAACTCGGGGGTGGTTACATAAATGCATCTAATCAAATATGATTTGGGCGACCAGCTCACCACAGCCGTCATATAAAACTGCATTTGCCTGTTAACTAGTTTCACACCATTTTCGCTAAACTTTTGAGCAGTCCCCTGAAATTACAGGGATTTCATTTTAGATCACTCTTGTAAGTATACACCGACCACATATTCTGTTTCACTTGAATGCATCACGAACTTGTAGTTTTGCGCCCACAGGTGCATCTTAAGTTACAACAGTGAGCTGCAGGGGAAATAATTTCTCCAAAATTGTGTGAAAGTATTGAACGGCATCTCAGTGCTGTTTCATTTCTGTCAAATCTTAAGAGGAACCATACAGGGGAACACAAAACTGACTGTGTACATGCTCATCGTCATGAACGCTAATATAACCAACACTTGTAAGAGTGTAAATGTGTTACATTTAGAGTTGTGGTATAGGTGTTAGAGCAATACCGCTGCACTTTGAAATAAGGTGAAATAAAAGTTCAGGTTGCAATAAATGTAGTTTATAAAGGTGGCAATGACAAGTCATTCAACAAAGTGATGGTTTCAATGACAGGTATTGAGTATAACCTTTTATATTATATATATATTCTGTACTTGGAGCAGTGAAACTTACAAACTTAATAAGCTGAACTCTTGTCTTTCAGCAGGCGTCAATCTTGCGTTTGACGTTTACTGTCAAAAGTTTTCGAACTTGTCTTCCAGAGCTAAGTGACAAGGATAAAGTTACTCACAGGAGAATGAGAACAGATGTGTATTTTACCAGCTGTCGACTGTCCTGTGCACAAAAATGAAAGCAAATCAAATTCCAAGTCTCCCAGTTCAGTGGATGATTGTGGAGCAATGGGAAAGGTGCAGAACAGAGCAGGGAATGTGAATGAAGGATACAGAACAAACTGAAACTTGATGGAGCACATTTCCAGGCAGGATTTATAGCCACTCATCTCATATATTGGGCAAATTAACTGACAGTAAAGAAGACATGTTGAAAAATGTCTCCTCTACAAGGACAAAGACCCCGTACGCACGGCTGAAACATCTATTTGAATGATAATCACAAAAACAGTGTATCGTGACTCAGCTGCCAACACAAACTTTAACCTTAAATTGATATACTCAGGAGGTCCTCAGGCAGTTTTTGTCCTTACCGAGTAAAATGGGACTGCTCAAGGAGGGAACGCATCCTAGAAAACTGGTGTATTGAAGCTGTTCTGGTTCACTCACATCACACGGGTGTTGATTTGGTTTTAATAGTAGGAAGACGCAAAGTCTGAGTTTCTTAAAGGAAAAACAAAAGCAAAAAATGTCCGCATTTGGCACATTTATATCAACCTTGAGAAGAACACATTAACAGTATGATGTTGGTTCTTAAGTTAGACATGCCTTGTTAAAACCTTAACATACATACACATTTTTATTGATCTCGTACTTTAAGATAGATAAATATTGTGTTTGCATCTTCACACAAAATAGCACTGTTCTTTACTACCTTATGTAATATTTAATGTTTCAGTGATTTCCAGTTCTGGTTTCTTTTGTAGGAGTGTAGAAGCTGTAAATACAAATATAGATTTATAGCTGTGCCAGCAGCATCGCTCCAGGAGTGAAAACCAGTCCACCAATTTGGTCCAAACTGAAATAGCTCAACAACTGCTGGATGGATTGCCACGAAATCTTGTACAGAGGATAAATCCTACTGACTTTAGTGATTCCCCCCGACTTTTCCTCTAGCGCCACCACGAGGTCGGCTTTAAGTGAAACGTCTTTGTTGATTGGGTTACAATGACATTTGGTACAGACATTCATGTCATGTGATCACCTGTTTTTATTTCCTAACAGCTGAAATATTTACTCTGTCCAATACATGTATGACCATCCTTTGTACTTGTGTGTGCTAATTAGCAAATGTTAGCAAGCTTACCTTTGTTTTATGCGTTTTTAGATTTCCTGGCAAGACGCTGAAAGGGAAAAAATACAAGCCTCTTTTCCCGTACTTTAGCAAGGTTTGTAGACTCTGTGTTCTTGTTCCTGTTTTATGTATTGTTTGTCACATCTTGAAGGAAGACCTATGTCTCACTTTAATTACCTGTCTGTCCACAAATTGGCATCTCGACTTATGTTCTCTAAATCTGTCTATTAACCTGTCTCTTACTATCTGTGGCTCTATTTCTTTTGCCTCCTCACCACCCCTTACCTCCCCCCAATCCAATTCTCCTCGTCCTCATTTTACTCCAGTGCGGGGAGAAAGGAGCATTCCAGGTGGTGACGGATAACTACGTCAAGGAGGAAGAGGGTACAGGAGTGGTCCACCAGGCACCCTACTTTGGAGCTGTGAGTGAGCGGTTTCCTCCTTTCTTTTCCCTATTCTCTGCTGTAACCACAGTTACCGTGTTACATAATGTCCGTTACTGTTCTTATTTAGATATTCAAGTTACTATGATTTGAAACGGAAAATGGCAAATTCCCACATGAAAAGCACAGAGCAACTATTTACCGACCAAGACTTTTAAAGCTGAATACAAGACAAGAGAGTAGAATTACAGCATGGTAGGGGGAGTCGGAGCCCTGACTTTGTTCCCTTCTTCACTGTCACATGGCTTCACCCATGTCTGTCTAGCTCACTACCCCCATTGTCCTCTGTTTTAGTTATGATGTACTTCACTTCCTTGAGTGATTTGGAATAGGAGAAATCTTTGAGCATATGCTCATATGGAGCAAACTCTGGAGGAAAACGAGGTCAAATTTCTCGAGTACGACTCTGTGCATGGCTTTCCTGCCCTCCTATGGTTTAAAAAAAGTGTGTCCAGAGATATTTCTTCTTTTTTTGTTTGACTCGTGTTGCTTTTTCTTATGTTGCATTGGTTTCAGCACCTGCAGCCTTTACAATGGTAACTTCTGTATGCCTGAGATACGACATGCAGACATGGGTTTGTGTCCCTTTAAGAGGAATTAACGCTACACTTCACACTAAACACGTTTATAAATCATTAATACTGTTATGCCCCGGCCTAGGGGTGCCTAGAGCATAACTTGAAAGGGTGCCATCTTCCCCGAGTCCCAAGTAGCCACTGCACCAAGGGGGTAGTGAATTAAACAAAAGAAGGATTTATTTACAAAAACTCTATTTACAACAACAACTATTTACACAAATGTTCAAATAACTATAACTTAAATCAACTTCAGGGTGGACAAAGGCCAAAACAACAACAACAAAACAACTCTATCTAGAAAATAAAGTCACCTATCTCAGGAAACAAAAAATACATAGACTTACCTTCCTAACTTAACAAAAACAGGAGAAAACAAGATCAAATCAAAAGGCAGTCCACCCCTACTAGTCAAACGAGAAATACTTTTACTACTAGAAAACATGTGGCTGGTTGGTAATCGAGGAGGATGACGAAAACGCCGGTTGTGTGTTCTTCGATCGCCATCTTGGCTCCTTATATATGTGGGTGGTATTCAGCTGCAGCCAATCATGGGCTTGGCCAGGAAAATTGTTTGCCGCCAATCAGATCCTGGAGTTGGCACATTCCTATTCGCATTAAAGGAGACATGGAACACAAACAGACACAGACCACACAGTACACACAGTACACACAAAATATGACAACAGTCATAACACCCCCCCGAACCCAAGAATTTAAACATACCCTTAATGTTTAATTTCTATGGCTCCGAGTAAAACCTGGACAGAACATCAGCTATCACGTTTTCAGTGCCCTTTTTGTGGTGAATTGCAGGTTGAAGTCCTGCAGAAGAAGAGAGACCAGCGCATGAGCCGCTGGTTCGCATTGCGCATGTTTGCGAGGAATGTTAGCGGGTTGTGGTCCGTATATACTTGGACGGGCTCTGAGCTAGATCCAATATATACCTCAAAATACTGTAAGGCAAGCAGGAGGGCGAGAGCTTCCCTTCTCGATGGTGCTATAATGAAGCTGGTGCTTATTGAACTTCCTGGAGAAGTAACAGACAGGGTGGTCATAGCCTGCTCATCCTCTTGGTAGGAGTACAGCACCTGCGCCGCACGCGCTAGCGTCCACCTCTAATTTAAAGGGTCGCGCAAAGCAGGGTGCTGCAAAGCACAGGTGCGCTACACAGTAAACGCCTTGGCAGACTCGAAGGCAGCCTGGCAAGCGGGGGACCAAACAAAACTTTCAAGGGACTTACGAGACCTGTTAGAGGAGCCACGACATCAGAAAAGTTTCGACAGAAACCACGATAATAACCGCACATACCAAGAAAACGGCGCAGCGCTTTCTTGGACAGGGAACCGGGAAATCCACAATCGTCTGGACTTTCTCCGCCAACGGACCGCACCTGTCCCTGACCAACCTGTTTCCCCAGATATGTGGACAGTGGCCTTGCCAAATTCACATTTTGCCAGGTTAGAGTGTGAGGGAGGCCTCACTGAGACGACTGAAGATGAGGGACAGAGTGTGGAGATGGTCGGACCAAGTGGAGGAGTAGGCAACTACATCATCTAAATATGCTTTCGCAATTTTTAACACCAGACAACACGATATTCATTAACCGTTGGAAGGTAGCGGGAGCGTTACGCAGTCCGAACGGCATCACGGTGTATTTGAGGAAAGTGTCTGGTGTAACGAAAGCGGATATTTCGGAGGCCCGTGGTGTTAAAGGAACTTGCCAATAGCCTTTTAATAGATCCAATTTCGTCACATATTTGCGGAGCCTACACGGTCTATGCAATCCTCCATCCTGGGGAGCGGAAAAGAGTCAGGTTTGGTGACTGAGTTAACCTTTCTATAATCATTACAAAAACGAGGGGTGCCATCGGGTTTCGGTACCAAAACACAGGGTGAACTCCACGCACTCGCACTGGGAACAGCTAATCCGTGCTCAACCAGATAACTCACTTCCTGCTGCATCATGGCCCTTTTAGTCGGGTTTACTCTGTAGGCATGTTGTTTGATTGGTCTGTGGTTCTCCACGTCAATGTCGTGGTACAGGACAGAAGTTTTACTGGGGTGATCAGAAAAAAGCAACAAGTTATCCTCAATCAACTTGATAATATCTACCCGGGCTGAGGCAGACAGATGAGATAAGAAACTCTCCAACTCACTCAGTACCTCCGAATTTCTCAAACGAGCGGCCGGCATCAAACCACTTTTCTCGGCCAAACCATCATCAACAACATTGTACTGAGGGAGAGTAGTGGACACAGACATCACCGGTGCAGCAGGAGACAGCGGGAGATCACCCGTTCGGGAAAAGTAGCGCTTCAGCATGTTTATGTGGCACATTCTGGACTTTCTTTTCCGGTCGGGAGTTTGGACGACGTAATCTGTTTCATTTATTCTCCTCTCCACCGTATATGGACCAGTAAACCGAGACTGCAAGCTGGATCCAGGTAACGGCAGCAGCACCAACACTTTTTCACCAGGTTGAAACACACGGAGAACTGATTTTTTGTCATAACGACGCTTCATCTTTACTTGACTCTGTGCCAAATTATCACGGGCCAACTGACACGCAGTGTTGAGACGCTCACGGAAAGAACTGACGTAATCCAGCACATTATGCTCAGGCTTTGGCGACTGTGACAACCATTTTTCTTTAAGGAGCCGAAGGGGACCACGCACCGTATGGCCGAAGATCAAATCACAGGGACTGAAACCTGACGATTCCTGAGGAGTTTCACGTATGGCAAACAACAGCAGAGGGAGGCCCTCATCCCAATCTCGGTTTGACTCTAAGGAGTATTTTTTCAACATGGATTTTAAGGTTTGATGGAACCTTTCAAGTGCGCCCTGGGACTCCGGGTGGTAAGCACTGGATGTTATGTGTTTGATTTTTAGTTCTGTCATTACTTGTGCAAATAGTTTGGATGTGAAATTTGTGCCTTGATCGCTCTGTATTGTCTTGGGTAGACCAAAAGTGGTAAAGAACTTGGTGAGGGCTTTCACCACGGGTTTGGTTCGCAGAGTGCGCAGCGGGATGGCCTCGGGGTACCGCGTCGCAGTGCACATCACCGTCAAAATGTACTGGTTACCCGATTTAGTTTTTGGCAAGGGACCCACACAATCCACCAAAACACGCTCAAACGGTTCCCCAAGCACCGGGATCGGGTGTAAAGGAGCTGGAGGGACAGTTTGATTTGGCTTACCAACAATTTGACACACATGACAGGAGCGGCAATACTTTGTCACGTCGGTTTTTAAACCGGGCCAAAAGAAGTTGCGCAACACACGGTGGTAGGTTTTTTTAATACCAAGGTGGCCAGCTAAGGTGGTGTCATGTGCGAGATTCAAAATCTGCGGTCGGTAGGCTGTTGGCACAACTACCTGATTTACAACGCGTGTTTCACTGGAGTCGGGACTCCATCGTCTCATCAAAACACCGTTGTCTAGAAAAAACACAGAAGTTGCTTTGCTGTTTTCCCCGGCGGCTACTACCGAGGACAAACACAAAGTTAGAGACGGATCCTGGTTCTGCGCGCCAATTAACATCTCACGAGTTATGTTCAAACTCAGATCCGTATCAGCAAGAAAAAACTCAGGCTCATTTACACACTCTGCTACTTCGTCACCCTTCGTAGCAGGAGACACAGAAAAGGTGGGTTCACCCTCACCTAACGTAGCCATGAACGAGTCAGACAAATCCACAGTTTCACCCAATTTCCGAGACTGTGCGCGCGTAACCGCGCACACGGGAAACAAGTTTGGCATTGGCACAGAAGAGACAGAGGTGGGGCAGCCAGCAGACACAACCGAACTGGGATCATTAATTACCTCAAGCAGAGGAAACACATTTCCTCCGGCCAAATCGTTGCCCAAAATAAACGAAATGCCACTAATCGGAAACTGTGGAAGTACGGCAACTTTCACATGTCCTGAAACTAGCGGTGATTGCAAATGGACCATGTGAAGTGGCGCGTTCAGTTCACTCATTTTAATTCCCCACACGAGCAAATCAGATCCGCACGAAGTTTTATTGGAAAGGGGTAGAACACTAGCCAGCAGGAATGAATGATAGGCGGCGGTATCGCGAAGGATGGTTATCGGAACCTTATCCGCTTCCACACCGGTTACAGACACAAACCCGTGAGAAACGAACGGTTTGATAAACGAGAATCAACCTCACCGTGTACCTCTGGTTAGGGTCGGCTTAGGACGTTTTACAGGTGTAGATGCGGTGTTTATGAAACCCACCCCTGCAGGAGGTTTAGTGTTTTTGTGGTGTGTTTTTTTCTTAAGAGCTGGACCAGACAGCGATCAGATGGCCTGGCTCCATGGCAGTAAAAACACTCGCGGCTCTCACCCGCAGGCTGGCAAGGTGCTTTTACGCATCAGCTTTGGCGATTTGTTCTGTGCTCAGCCAATTACCTGTGACACACGAGGGTGTCGGTATAGAAAAAAACACTTTTGTGGGTCAGGATGAATTCATCAGCCAGCACAGCCGCTTTTTGTTACTGATGTTTCTTTTTGTTCGTTTAAATAAACAAACAATCCGATCTGGCAAACACTTTTTTGAATTCTTCTAATAGTATGAGCTCTCTCATTTCCGCCATGGTCTTAACATTACATGCTTGGCACCACTTGTCAAACAAAACGCTCTTGTCACGCACGAATTCCACTACGTCTGGTTAGCAGATTTTTCGCTATTCTCAATTTCTGCCTATAGGCTTCGGGAACTAGCTCATAGGCCTGCAACACTGTCTTCTTCAATTTGTTATAATCCAGACTATCCTCGATAGACAGACTGGCACAGACTTCCTGAGCTTTCCCTACAAGTTTGCACTGGAGGAGCAATGACCAGAACTCTTTAGGCCAACTCAGGGCAGCCGCTATTCGCTCGAAAGCGCTGAAATAAGAGTCAACCTCGGACTCACGAAACGGAGGGGACTAGTGCAATGTGCTTACTTATGTCAAAAGTAGGAACAGAGACCAAGCTGTGACCGACAGGAGACACCGGGGTTGGAGGCTACAGGGGCTTCTCGTTCAAGCTCAAGCGCTCTTATCCGCAAATGCATCGCCTGCACCTCCAGCTGCTTATTTTTGGTTTCGACCTCTTTTATTTTGAGGGCTAGGCGGAGATCCTCCGTAGTCATGTTTCCCATGACGGGATCAAGCTCCACACCAGCAGGCGAGCGTGCTAGCAGCCTCCGCTGCTTTCACCTCAGCTACAGGCGCGTCACTCGCCTTGTCACTCGCAGCAGTCTTGGCCACGTCAGCAGCTGGGTTTGGAAGGATGCCCTGCCCCACCAACTCCGCACACAGCAACTGTTTAATCTCTGCCTTTCTGGCACTGTAAGGCACTTGCACACTATAACAATTTGCCAAAATCAGTAGGTCGGTTTTCCTACATTTTTCTATTTTTTCTAAAGATGGGACTGGTCATGAATCATCCAGTGCAAACTCCATAATTCTCCCCACACCCACAAAATTTACCGCCAACCAGAAAACTGCGTCACCAAACAAACAAAAAACGCGACAGAGAAAACGGAACGAGCCCCCCAATTCATGTTATGCCCCTGCCTAGGGGTGCCTAGAGCATAAACTTGAAAGGGTGCCATCTTCCCCGAGTCCCAAATAGCCACTGCACCAAGGGGGTAGTGAATTAAACAAAGAAGGATTTATTTACAAAAACTCTATTTACAAACAACAACTATTTACACAAATGTTCAAATAACTATAACTTAAATCAAACTTCAGGGTGGACAAAGGCCAAAACAACAAACAAAACAACTCTATCTAGAAAATAAATCACCTATCTCAGGAAAACAAAAATACAATAGACTTACCTTCCTAACTTAACAAAAACAGGAGAAAACAAGATCAAATCAAAAGGCAGTCCACCCCTACTAGTCAAACGAGAAATACTTTTACTACTAGAAAACATGTGGCTGGTTGGTAATCGAGGAGGATGACGAAAACGCCGGTTGTGTGTTCTTCGATCGCCATCTTGGCTCCTTATATATGTGGTGGTATTCAGCTGCAGCCAATCATGGGCTTGGCCAGGAAAATTGTTGCGCCAATCAGATCCTGGAGTTGGCACATTCCTATTCGCATTAAAGGAGACATGGAACACAAACAGACACAGACCACACAGTACACACAGTACACACAAAATATGACAACAGTCATAACAATACATTCAGTGGTCAAAACCTTGAGCTTGAGCCATGACATTTTTTTTCAAGAAGAATCTTGCAATACCTCCTATCTTGTTTTAATAAATGTGGAATAGTGTCTCAGATCTGTTGTTGAAAAACTGGAAATATTTGTATCAAATGCTCCAGCATCACAATGCATTCCTGCAGACTAAAGTTACAGTGCTATCGGAGGTATTGGGTCATTGCTAATGCGTTAGATGTCCTTGTCAAGGGCAGATGGATGCCCCTGTGGCTGTAGCCAGCTGTGGAGCCACACTTAGTCTTTCTCTTCTGCACTCTCTGCTGATTCCCAAGTGCTCAGTCCTTGTCCCTATTACTAAACAGTCCCGGTTAAGTAAACTCTCCATATCAACATCTCACTTACATTTGCAGTTTAAATGTTAGATTTTTATTTGGTAGCAGTCATGTTATGTAGTGATTAGCTGGTGAAAATGTGAAGCGCAAAAAGCATTTGCTCTGAAGACATACAGGGAGGAGAGCTGCGTCGCAGAACTACATTTTTCAAATTTTATGTTGTTATGACTAGATGTGAAATGACCCCGTGAGCCATCCATCTTGGATCTTGACAGGGTGTTTGAATACAAAGTAAATTTACAGCTGGACAGTACTCAGATTTTTCATGCATAGCTGTAACATACCAGTAGTGCTTGTTCCAACGCTGCAAAAGGTATCCAGCACAACAAGGAATTTAATATAATCATAACATATCATTACACCAGGAAAGTGGCTGTCAAAGGCGTTTGATAATTATTTATTTTCTTATATAATTTGGTCCGTTTGGAGAATATCATTGAAACAAATGAGCTTGTATACGAGCCCGAGTCACTGTATATTGTGTGTATATATCAGATAAAGTTGCTTAATTCACATTTTCAAGATGTAATAATAGGACGTACGTGACATTAGGAATAAATCTAGATAATAGCATCACTCACTTAACCTTTTAAACTCTGTATTATTCTTTCCGTAGGATGATTACAGGGTGTGTACTGAATTCAACATCATCCAGAGGGACCAGGCTCCTATCTGCCCCGTGGACGCCTCGGGCTGCTTCACATCAGAGGTCACTGACTTTGCGGGACAGTATGTCAAAGTGAGTGACACATCAAACATTTACACGTAGATCAGGTTAGCACACATTTCAGGCAGTCTATCCCTGGTCAGAGGCAGTGGTATGATGCACGAGATGAATGGTTAGTTTCATTTGACATTTCATACATCTTTCTTTTGTTCGGCGTGCTAGAATATGCCCTTTCTTTATGATCGGATTATGTCATGTGGTAACTGAATATGAAAATATTCATTATATTTTCCAGATAAATGATTGTTTAGGTGCATGACTTGTTCATTGAGAGTTAGGGGAATCTACGTCAGAGCAATTTCACAAAGTTGTGTAGGAAAACCTGCTGCCAAAGCACATTGTCTCTGTTTACCAGTGTACTGGGTGCCCCCTTCCTCACTGTCACACCCGACCTCATTAACATCCTAAGTGAATAGTGACTGAAAAATAGCAGCCATGCATGATTTGATCACTATTTCACATCCTGGTGCAAAGGCCAGGGAGTGGAGCTGACCCGCCTGGCCACTAACAGTACAGCGTTAGCTAATAAAGAGCGTGCATCCACAGTTCACTGGAAGTCTGTCATAATCCACTTTTGAAATATGTTAAAACCGAGCGTGAGTTTCAAGACTGCCTGAGACATTCTTTATTGCCATATAAAAACTGAGAGGTGATCTGAGGGAGCGTCAGTCGCCACACGGGCTACACAAAGAAGAGAAGTCGAGAGAAGCAGCTGTTCCTCTGTAAACTGAAAAACAAACCCAGTATTTTACACAACATGAGAGCCGCATCTTACACCCAGAAGAGCCTGCAGGTTAGCGGCTCCGGTGGCAGAGTAAGGGTTCAGAGCCCGTCGCCTTCGCGGTGCCGCGGATCCTCATATGACAGCCGTGGACGCTCGGGTTATCGCGGCACAGCCATCGAGTTGGGGACAGAGATACACCAGCACCATGCCAACGAGAAAGAGGAGATGCAGGAACTCAATGTCAAGTTTGCGGGATACATCGAGAAGGTCCAGGCACTAGAACAGAGAAATGCTGCTCTCCAAGCTGAGCTGGCTGCACTGCAGAGCCGCTACAAGGGAGGCCCCACAGGCATCGGAGAAGAATATGAGCTCAAGTTTAAAGAGGTGCGCGACCTGATTGAGAGCCTGACTAACGAGAAGGGAGAAGCTGATATTGAACGAGGCTACATTGAGGAAGAGGTTGAAGTGTGGAGACTAAAGCTGGAGGAGGAGCTGGCTCTCAAAGAAGAGGCCGAAATGATCCTGAGGGAGTTCCGCCAGGATGTCGACAATGCCACACTGCAGAAGGCTGAGCTGGAGAAGCGTATAGAGCAACTGGTGGCCGAGATAGAGTTCCTCAAGAAGCTGCATGATGAAGAGGTGGCTGACCTCATGAGGCAGATTGAGGACTCCAAGATTACTGCAGAGCTGGACGGCGATAGGCCTGACCTGGCTGCTTATCTGCGTAACATGCGTGCAGAGATAGAGGCCGTTGCTGCCCGAAATGTCAAAGAAGCTGAGAAGTGGTACAAGAGCAAGTTTGATAGCCTCAAAGAGCATGCTGGCAAACACGAGGAGCAAATGAAAACCATGAAAGACTGAGATCACAACCTTCCACAACCAAGTGACAGACCTGCAGAACCAGATCGATGGGCTGAGGGCTCGCAACGCAGCCCTGGAGCAGCAGCTGGAGGACATGGAGATGTCCCACATGGATAAAGTGGGGAGCCTTGAGGCTGTCATTGCTCAGTTGGAGACCCAGCTCTGCGAAACCAAACTGGAGATGACCAAGTATCTCCAAGACTACCAGGAACTGCTGCACATTAAGCTCAAGCTGGATGCGGAGATCGCTACCTACAGGAAGTTGCTGGAAGGGGAGGAGAGTAGGCTTGGAATTGCCAAAGAAGTCTAAATAGCTGGGATGAGAGGAGTCGCGAGTCCAAAGCAGCCACGGAGAAGACCAGCAGAGCACCGTTGAGCAGAGACATCAACTCATTCTAGTCAAAAAGGACTTCCCTATCTTACCCATCATTTACCCATCCTTACTCCGAGTTCTAGGTATTGCTTGAAATGTGTCGATACCGATGCCAATATGACAACTGAGTTTCAGTACGGATAACAAAATGCTTGTCTAAACACACAAATGCACACTTGGCAATGGATTTTGAATGACTGAAAAACTGAAGGAAACCCCAAATCTGTTCTAGTGAGGCCCTGTCTCTAAGACAGACAAATAAAGAAGAACCTGAACTAAAAATAAGCAAACAAGATTACAAATTTGACCAAACATTTGATACCGGCTTTCTGTACTTGTTGGTTTTGGGCACTCTGTGGTATTGACACATTTCTCTCTGTACCCAAGAAGTCTTGAGGATCAATACCCAGCTGTATTTACCCTGTTACTTCCCTGCTTGCTTCCCAATTCTTCAGTCTTACTTCACATTCCTGCCACTTCTCTTTGCCTTTCCCTGACCGAGCTCTGTCACCCTCTCACCTCCAGTTGCTTGTTTCATGGCAACCCTCATGCCTCGTCAGTAATACCCCCTTCCCTTTACTCCTTTCCCTACAACGCGCTGCTGTTACACCTCTCTCACAGTTTCACCTCACTTTTTGCCGCCACTGCTTCTCATTTATGATCACACCTTCTTTGGAAAAAAACAAAACAAAACACTTTTGTCCTGCTGTGCATCTCAGCCCAGACAAAGCAGAACAAATATCATTAGTGTGAAGACTGGTCTGTAGAGTGCCCCTTGATTATTCCAAATGTTTTGACAAGAAGCAACGATTGACCATTCACATTGACCAACTGTTACTTAATAAAGATTGAAGTGAGTGCATACAAAATAATGCATTGATTTTTTTCCTTTCTCTTATGACTTGCATGTTGTTCTCTGTCTTTTATTGCTGGCCTGGGACCTTCTCCTACCCCCATTCTAATCTACAAAACAGGAAATGTGCTGAAAGGCGGTTCTTACTGAGTCAGGCCCAGTAAATTACAATTACTTTTATCCTTTTTTTAGCTTTTACCCCGTAAAGAAATTCTAAACGTGCCACCGAGGAATAAAATGGCTGCCCCAGGTTGCTGTTTTCCACAGCAGCCAAGCAGAGTCTGATAGTTTAGCTGTGGTAGTTCAAATTATTAGACAGCAGAAAAATGACAAAGCAAGTCTAAAAGAGTCACGAATGTGTGTTTAGTAATCCATGTAACATATCTAGTAACTCTTGTTTACACTCAGTTGACCAGGTGGGGAAATATTGGCTTTATTCTTGCATTGGTTTGCACATCACGGGTGTACTCTTATGTTTTAAGAGCTTCGGTCAGGGCTCAGCAACATTTTCTCCTGGCTGAAGAAGTTTAAAACCCCCTCTCTCTGTAACGAGGTCACGATCAACAGTCTGCCAGGCGCCTCGATGAAAAGTCATATTTACAGGCTTCCTGTGAATTGCACTGTGAGCATGGTTAGGGGAAGGTGAAATAGAGTGTGATAAGCTACAGGGCTGATTGCATATTAGATTGTTTAATATAGGCAGCGAGCTGGATGACAAAGCAGACAACTCCTTCCTACCTGTGTGGTGATATTTATCATAGCTTTATGAGCAGACTGCGACCTTGGCTATGAGAATCTAGTTCTTTGCAACCAGAAGGAGAGAATTTATGTTTAAAAAATATTACCTAGCGACAAAGGAAAGGTAAGACAATGGTTTTGCCTTAACTGTAGAGATGGCAGGAGAAACACGCTACCAGTGTTACCCAGTCACAGTTTCACTTTGCACCTACTGCATACAAGAAATAAATCTTATAATATGTGTATAGTAATACAGTAAAATTCAAGATAATATATTCTAGCTAATATTATAGTATTAGATTCAGCTGCAGCTGTTGAGCTACACCATGTTATGAATCTACAACATTGTCCATTGAGTTTAATGGACCTATATGAGGGACAAATGTTCAAGTAACTATGTAATATAAATGTTGTATATAGTTTTAATTAAACACTGTTTATTTCTCAGATGTATTGAATGTTGTCGTGTCTGCGGTCTTAAATACTTGATAATTAATATGATTTTAGTATTGAAAATATCAAGAACAGTGTAGCTTTTGTATTTAAAGAAAAGATTGCTGCATGAACGAACTGCTCACTGCAGTTGCACTTGAAAGTCCCTCCGTTAATGGAAAGGTTGTTTTTTGTGTGTGTTCTTTCACAGGATGCTGACAAAAATATCATCAAGTGGCTGAAGGAGAACGGTCGCCTCGTCAATGCCAGCAGTTTCAAACATAGTTACCCATTCTGTTGGAGGTGAGACATATACAGAATTCAAACTAATGCTGCATCTGTGCCGTCATGTTAGAGCGGACTCCTTCCAACTCAACTAAACTAAGAGCTTTATGGTGGACCCTTTAAAAACAACAGTTAAAGAATAACCCCACCTGCTGAAGATCAGGGTTAAAGTTACAGATGTCAGGCCTGAACAAATTAAATATTACATTTTAGACATTGTACAGTTCAATCAGTGTCCGCGTGGTGACACATGGCTTCGTAACTGACACAGACGCATGCATAAAGCCTTATTTTTTGAGAAGATTAGGTCTCTCAGTCACTTGGATGATTCATTAACTGAGTAAATGTGCAGAGATGAGCTCCCTGAGCCGAAAGGAGATACAAGCTTGTAGAGATTGAACCTGCTCCTGCACCTGTAAGGTATAGCTTCAAACCACAGGTCCGTGGTGGAGGTAAAAAAAAAGCACACGAGGTAGCAAGGAGACAAGAGTTAAATAAATAACAGTAACAATAGCAACGAAGTGAGCATAAGAATAGAAACTGAGATTTAGACTTTCATCACATTTGCATTCGGAACATATTTTATACAACTTCATTTGCCTTGGCTCATATTTTCCATATTTTCTCGAGATGGAGTGTAGTCATGGTAATGGCTCCATGAGGTTGTTCTTTATTACAGAGAGCCTTTGAGCTCGGTGTTAACATGCTAACTGATGCACAAGGTACAACTACACAAGATAAAAAATGAATAACAAGAACCCTGCTTAGCCTCAAATCTGAAAATGAATAATCATTTCCTTGGAGTATTATTTTTTTTAACTTTTTAGTCAGTACTGTTGCTGCATTGTGTTTTATCTGTGTTACCTTAATGTATTAATGTACTTTTAGGTCCGACACACCCCTGATCTACAAAGCCGTCCCCAGCTGGTTTGTTCGGGTGGAAGCACATGGTGGATAAACTGCTGGACAACAATGGCAAATGCTACTGGTGAGCTGTCTTCTCAAACAAGTGACACCTACCGTGGTGCAAAGTGAATTGGCAGCTGTAAAGCGTCAAACAAGTGGTCTAAAATCCTTCCAAGCAGTCCCGGAACAATTACAGCTGCGATTCTGCATGACCACGTCAGGTTGTTTGCAGGCAGTCAGCCCATCCCTGCAGGACAGCGTTGTATCGCTGGGCATGATAATCCTAAGTGTGAAGTGGTTGCAAAGATTTTTCTTTGCGAGCAAATGAGGTTAAAATCCTCATCAAAGCTTTTTGTAATGACACATGCAGGACTGATGTTTTGTGGGGAAACATTAGCACGGTGCTAATTGTGATGGCAGAACGTGGAGGAAAAAGTAAGTGTCAGCATGATGGCTTTGCTAAGTGGCATTACCCCTGGTGCTCCCAGTGCTCTTTTCTGAGCCACAGTAGCTGCCTCTGGTAATGGGACTGTCAAACTGAGATGAATGACTAGCTGCTAGGAAGGTGAAGACACACATGTACACAGAGACGCACACACTACTTTAAATGCTATATTCCTTATCTGGAGGGTGCTGCATGTAATACAGAACAATCGCCTCCATATGTTACAGTAATGCACAGACTGTGATTTACATCGTTTAAGTGGAAAAAGGCTACAAGTAATGATTATTTTCCTTGATTAATCTGACTGTTTTTAATTTATGAACCAGTAACTTCATCTATAAAATGTTAGAAAATATCTAATCTTCTATTGAGCCATTTATCATTGAAATGTTTCAAGAAAATGGAAGGCATACGGAGGCCTGCTGAAATGATTCTGTTGAACGAGTTTGTGTCTAAAAACCCGTAAATCTGTTTTTATTTTTAAAGATACATTCAGCTGTTATACTGAACTTACACGTCTACACACATCTTTCCTTCTTGTATCTGTGTGGCTGCACACAGAGGGCGATGCTCTTATGCAGCCTTCTAATTAGCCCCTTTTCTCCAACCCTAATTATTTGATTTTGTTAAAATAAGTTTTTCTTTTTTTTCCCTTTTTGATGAGATTCCACTTCCACACTCAAGTTTTAGTCTCTGGAAGATTGCCTGTCCGCCTGTGAGGCTTGCCAGCTCATCAGCATCTTTAAAAAAAGTTAAATCCTTGCAGAGTTCAGCATCTCTATGTAAAGTTCATGTTAGCTGATGAGAGACTCCTTCAGAAAGCAAAGTGCTAGTTCGCATATTCTCATAGTGATTTGTTCATTTTATCTCCCTTTACTCACACGGTGCAGTGGGTAGACTCGGGCTAAGAGTCTATTGAGCAAGTTCAGACTGATTTCTCCAGATTGTCTGTCTGTCTGTCTGTCTGTCTGAATAAATTAAGGACACAATTAATGAGTGCTCACAAGGGGAGCTGATCTTTTCTTGAGGCCCAAGGTGCACAAAGTTCGGCCGCTGGCGCCTGATCTCGGAACGTAGTTTTCTCGGCCGTAAGGGAGAAGAAAATGTGATGTTGACGAGCTGGTCCTGAAATGATTCAGGCAGGAGTCAGACATGTTTTCTCCTCCATTTAACTTTATCTTAATTTATATTGTATGCACTTGACTCTATTGGCAGCATATGTGCTTAGTTAGTCCTGGTGTTGTAAGTACGGTTAGGAGAAATGTAGGATCACTATGATTCGCTGCTACACTAATGCACTTGGACGCTCAAGACTTCATTATTCAACTTCCCAAACATTATGTTTCACTTCTGCTGCACAAGAAAATGCTTTCAGGATGGGGACTAACCAATGAGGTTGGCTGCGCAGGAACGAGCTGCTAAACTTAGCCCACACTGTGATATAGCACCATCCAGGAGCATCCACACCGCTTCAACATGCGGATAAATCTAAAGCTTGACAGACCAGCTGTGTGTAGTTATAGGCTGCTAAGCCATGATTCGACAATGGCTGTGCAGGAGGCGGGCTTTTAGCGAACAGTCAATTGCCTGATTAGTTGCATTTTTGTCCTTTTAACGCTTCCAACACATCTCTTTTTCTTCCCTCCATTTTTCCCTTTCCCCCCGCCCTCCTTACCTTTTTCCCATCATGCACACACTCAGCTGGTCCCCACCCTGACCACAACCTCTGTCCCTCTGTCTCCCTCTAGTATCCATCCCCAGTGTCCCTCAACTTATAATAGAAGCCTGCGCATATTAAATGGCTCTTCTGTGTGTCGCGAGCACAAGACAGCACACTTTTAATTCTACATTTAGCATGAAACGAGGGAGGGAGGGAGGGAGGGTGACTGTTGGAGGAGTGTTGGAGGAGGGCTGGTGAGCAGCAGCAGCAAAAAAAAAAAAATCATTAAATTGATATATTAGGGGCCTAAATAGAAATGCCTCCTACAAATGGGAATTGATGAACTCATTGCTTAGCACGCACATGGATCCTGACGACGATTTATACCCCCCCTGCACTATTCTCCTGAGCAACCCGGCCTGGCACAGCAAGAGAGGGGGACGGGGAAAATGAGAGGAAGAGATTTTGAGATAGTGGATTAAAGCTACAAATCGGTCGAGGCAAAATATGGAAAGAGGAAGCAGACAGCAGAGCAGAAACGGGGTACAAAGGAGGAAGATGCCTTGAAGGGAATGTTAACCTTTGCAGTTGAGCTTCAGCAGTGCAATTTATTTTTAGGGCTACAATGAGCAAGAAAAGGAAAAGAAGGCAGATAAATAAAGGAATAATAATGGACTATGTACTTGCTCTTGTTGTCAGAAAATGCAATGTAGTACGTTTATAGTCTATAAATTACAGAAGTCTTCAATATTTTCCTTTTTCTTTCTTGCCATTGACAGGAATGTGTTTTTTTTTTTTTTTTTACCAGTTTATTGGTGTTCACAGTTGAAAAAGACATGATGTATACAAGAGTACAGGTGAAAATGTTTTTTTCCCCCAAAAAGAAACAAAAAAAGAAACAGATAAAACAAACAATGATACGACCTCACAGCCGTTCAAGCAGATATATAATAAAAGGTTGCTATAGACTGCTAAAATTATCCTGGAAGAGCAAATCTTATCTTTTCTAGCTCCAAATTGTAGCGCAACTGTGACCCGGCGTTTAAAAGTGGGAGCGGTAGCCTGCTTTCAATTCAGTGGAATGAGTCCTCTGGCTGAAGGAGTGACATAAGCGTTATTTGACTGTGCCCCGGGAAGATGATCGTCCTCATGTTGAATACCAAAAATGGCTGTAAGAGAATTTGAATCTGTCGTGGTCTTAGACGGGACACGCCATTGGCAGTGATGTTAGTGTGTTTGTAAACTAAAAGTCTAATTATGAGTTTAATTATTAATGAGTTACAACATGAGGAAGACACATGCAGACAAAATGTCATAATAATAAATAATTCTAGGACATATTGTCTCTATTGGGTCTCTATTATATTTTAATGCTTTGCTTTTTAAGTTCTTAAAGTCTTGAATTTAGCCATGCAGAAGCCCTGTATGTATACCATGTGTGTTAATTAAATGAGATATGAAGTATTTTCCTGTTGTGTTGTCAAAAGTAAACCTCCGTCCTATGCAGACTTGCTTGTCCTCATGTTTCAACCTCTGTGTGTCTGCAGGGTTCCAGAGTTTGTGCGGGAGAAGCGCTTCGGAAACTGGCTGAGAGACGCACGAGACTGGGCGATTTCGAGGAACCGTTACTGGGGCACGCCTATCCCTCTCTGGGTCAGCGACGACTTTGAGGAGGTGGGGGGAAAACACGAGACACACAAACACACACTTGCTATGCTTTAATAGAGTACTTAATGCTTCTAATGTGTCTTTGTACTCTGCAGAGATCACACAATTTGTCTGTGTCATGACCAAATACCAAGTCAGTCACTCTTCTCTCCGTGAGCTGATCGCAGCCTTGGCAGCACTCACAAATCAATCTGGGCTAAGCATGAGAGAGCATAATTGAAAAGTTGAACTCTCCATAACTCTCACTTTTATTTACCATAGAAATTAGTTTGGGGGAAAACTTGTTTCTCTCCAAAGGCAGATCTGCTGTCAGGGTATAGGAATCCAGCTCTTCTCATCCATTGGCTGCGTGAATTTTTTTCCTTGCTGACCTCTTTTTGACACTCGTATAATTTAGCATATCTGGCCCGTTTTTGTACATGCGTGCGTGCGTGTGTGTGTGTGTATGTGTGTGTGTGTGTGTGGAGGCTTGTGTAGGAGAAACTTTCTGGCATGGCACGGTGATGTGTCCGTGGTGTCAAACCAGAGAGTGTAGCGTGACTCGGTACTGCAGTCAAAGTCAGCTCCCCTCAGGCACCATTACCGAGTGCCTCTATAAACTCAACACATGAATGATTCATTAATGCAAACAGCAAATAAACACAAACCAAAATGTGCTCGGGTCCTCTTCATGCCGGTTAAGGCAACTTCAAAGGTCCTCAAGACAAACAGCGATCAGGGGGAAGGAAGGAAGGAAGGACGACACGGAAAATAGGGGAGGAGGAGGGGACCGAATAAATTAACTGTTGAAGAAACTGAGGAAGTGAAAGATGCGAGAAGGGGGGGAGGGAAGAGAGATGAAAAGAGGAGGAGGAAAATAAACGGAAGAGGAAAAGGAAGCAGACAGTGGAGAAGCCAGCCAAACTGTAAATGTTCGTCTGGTCGTGGATGTTCATTGCCAAACCCGGCAGATTATGTGAAGTAGACTGAACTGAATAGAGATGTCAGAATTGGGTTGTTTGAGCATTTGAAAAATGAAGCGTTGGTCCCCTGGCTGAAAGAGGGACAGCCAGCGACCTGTTTCCTGGAAATAGCATTGTGACTGTTTCCAGAGCACTTGCGCTCCCTGGTGCCTCCCTCACACACCCCTCAGCGGCAAATCACACACACTAAACTCAAGCTGTGTCTGTCTGTATGTGTGTCAGTACAGCTTCTATCTCGCAATATCATTTCCTTTTTTGTTCCATCTTCTCTACGTCCCCGTCTTTTCTGGACGCGTTTCTTCTACGCTTTCCACTTGGATGGTGGTGTATCAGACAGTATCTGGGCCATGTTACCTGGTGCTGTGGTAAAACTAGAGCAGAGCCTACAGGTTAACTCTCTGAGGAGGCCAGATAACACACTTTACCATACTTTCTAAGGTAAAGTTACTCAGGAAGTAGGGCTGCTGTTGAGTGGTGTTGTACTGTGATAATTTAATACATAAACAAGCAGAAAAATACATCACAATTGGGAGGTTTAGCATTGATTGAAAACTTCAACGGTTGGCTTTAATCCCTGTGGATTAAATGAATAGTTGGACAATTTTGGAAACGCACTCGGTCACTTTTTTGCCAAGAGTTGGATGAAAAGATGGATACCGCTCTGATGTGTCCAATAATATGAAGCTACTGCCAGCAGCCTGTTAGCTTAGCTTAGTAAACAGCTACCATGGCTCTGGTTTAAGGTAACACAATCCGCCTACTAGCAGCTCACTAATTCACATGTGCTTTCCATACAAAAGATAAAGAGTAAAAACATTTAGCACACAGACATGAGAGGGGTATCGACTTCATTTGTCAAAGCTGACTTTCATACAATACGTCAAAAGTTTTAAAATAATAAATTTTAAGAAATACAACTTGAATAAATGTTTCCCAAAATGTCAAACAACAAAAGACAAAAAAAAGGATGTTGATTATTTAAATTTTAATGATTCATTTTCTTTTAGATCAACTGACTAATTAATCAACTGTAATTTCAGCAATATTCAGGAAATTTGGTAATGCTGTTTTATGATATTGCTCCCTAAAGCTGTGCCACCTTTTTGTGTGTGTGTGTGTGTGTATGTGCTTGTTTGTCAGGTGGTGTGTATCGGGTCCATGACTGAACTCGAGGAACTGACCGGAGTCAAAGTAACTGATCTGCATCGGGAGAGGTGAGTCACCGATCAAACACAGATTATCCGACAGCTACCCAATCGAGCTCAGTGGTGTGTGTCAGCTGCGATCATGCGATACCCTCAGATTCAATGGCTGTGTGTGTGTTTGTGTGCGTGCGTACACGAGGGGAGTCCGAGCTATAGTGTTTGTGCTTGTATGTGTCCCTGTTAAATCTGCCCTCTGCCTCTCTAATGGGACTCGTGTTCCTGAACCAGACGAGTGTTGCAGAACACAGATCAATTTACTCTTCCTGTCTTCATCCAAATTTTACCTTTAATCACTTCCGTGAAGTTGGCCATCTTTAATTGATGCGGGAGAAAGAGGTCGCATCCGTCCGACTCCTGTGTTTCGCGTTTTACGTTCATCCTGCTTTGCAGGTCTGGAAGGCTTAGAACAATGATGAAAATGGTTTTAGGCGTCTTAAAGACGCATCTAATTAAAGAGTAACTCCTTAGCTGTAAAACCGAGTTGGGAAAGTGTTCTTCAGTTGGAAGTTGTATAATTTCCTGATTAATGGTATTTAATGAATAAATTAAGCATTATGTGGTTTATTGACATTCCTTTAACTGGCGATCTCAGCAATTTCATTGAATTTGATTCAGATGTCTGATTTGTTGGTGTGACCAACCTTTTAATCTATTTGAATTATTTTGACCAGCTCTGGAAGTTTGCGCATGGCAAAAACAAGTGCCCAAAAAGAAGCATGGCTCCCTAATATCTAATACACGTACAGAGTTCTCAGTTCATTTTACAATCACATTTTATAATAAGTGTGCCAGCTCCCCAGAGCTAATGCTCTGTCTGTATTTTAGGAAAGTGAACATTTTAGCAAAAATCTTATCCATAACACGCTGCAAAAATATATGCCACTACTTAGAATGTACTCATCAGTGCACTTCTGTTAGGATAATTCCTGCTCCACACCCCTCCTTTCCTCAATCAGCCCTGGAGCTGGGCTCTCAGGAGCAGCAGAGCAGCTTTAGTGGCCAGCAGCAGATTGCTACAGGTGTAAACCGCATTTTATAAGGAGGGAAAGGGAATTAAATATGCTGAATCAATTTTCTGTGTATATAATGTTGTAGCTTAACCGCATGCATTTCCTATGCATCTGGATTCAACCTGGATTAAGTTGTCATCTTAAATAGACTGATACTGTCTAACTAGTATCTGGCTGAACCTGGGCTTCTGTTCTCATCTGTTAGCTGTCAGCTCCAGCAACTTTAGGGAAGAAACAATAGCTTTTTTTCCACAGGCTGAATCAGAGTGAGTCGGTATATGGAGTGAATTAATCCATAACCTTGAAGCATAAAGCAATAACCGACCTTATTCTAGTGGGTGTCAGCACAACAACTGCACCACTGTTCTTTTCTTAAACCTCGTTCACAGGGGTAAAAGATTATGAAAGCGTTGTTTTGGACCGCAGGCAAAAAAACAACAACATGTAGACCTGTGGGTCTGCACTGTGTTTACAAATGTTTCAAAACATCCTCAAAATAAAACAGAGTTGGTCAAAATAGTTATTGCTGCCATTCGTCTTAACAGTTGTACATGATTTCTCTTCCTTTCCCCCCCTCTGTCCTTACTTTCTCTGCCCAGCATCGACAGTCTGACCATCCCGTCACGGTGCGGTAAGGGCGTGCTGCGGAGGGTCACGGAGGTGTTTGACTGCTGGTTTGAGAGCGGCAGCATGCCTTACGCCCAGGTCCACTACCCCTTTGAAAACAGGAAGGAGTTCGAGGACACGTTCCCGGCAGACTTCATCGCTGAAGGCATTGACCAGACAAGAGGATGGTACGCTGTGGATGATTGGAGTGATGGAGGAAGGGGTGGAAAGAGATGAGGAGTACAGATAAAGACACCTTCTCTCTGGAGTGAATATAAGAAATTGACAAGAGCAGAGCATGAATGAAGTGTTCTCGAAAGACTTTATAATTCAAATTTGACCGTGTGTACCCTTTTTTGTGTCCTGCCGCAGGTTCTACACCCTGTTGGTGCTCTCCACAGCGCTGTTTGGCAAACCGCCCTTCAAGAATGTCATTGTTAACGGACTGGTACTCGCAAGGTGACTTAACAAACCGCTCATCCTCACATTTCTTTAATTTGCAAATATATTTCATTGTCATTAAATATTAGCACTCTATTTGTTCTTATTGTCAGCAAATGCTGCGAAATGATATGTCTCTAAATACTCGCAATACCGTTTTGCTGCACCGTCTGTGGCACTCAGCCCCGTGCCCATTCGTTCTCGCAGAAGGCAGAACTCTTCACAAACAGATCACAAATATGGGGCGCCGGTTAGCTCACTAGGTAGAGCGTGTGCTCCACTCCTCACTGCAGCAGCCCAGAGCTCTTATCCGACCTGTGGCCATTCGCTGCATGTCGTCCCTCGCCTCTCTCCCCACTTTCCTGTCACAATATCCAATAAAGGTCCAAAAAATATCTTAGAAAGGCCGATTGTCTGATTATTAGTCTAACAGAGGTAAATGGTTAGTTTGTTCTGGACTATTTTTAGCTGCGGATTTAGTGCACTAGTGGGTATTTGCAGCTGCAGGACGTTATATATGGCTCATTGACTCAAAATAAACTACAGTGCTTATATTCACAATAATGGAGGAACATGTCTGCCAGTGCAACGGCATGGCCCACTGTTATGTTTTTAATATTCTATGGACAACAGTGGAGATTTGTGGCTCATAGGAATAAGCTACTGTATATAAGGCTTTCAAAATGAAGTCCATGTTTTGTCTTTAATGGGATTTATTGACTGTAATAAAAATCTGAAACTGTCTATCTTATTCTTTGAGATAATCTCAAACACATTTCTAAGGTATTTTCTGCAGAAATCATTTTGTTTCTAATCGATAGTTCACCCTCCTCTTTACTTACATTTTTATGTTCTGTGCGTTTATGGGCGCTCTATAGAACTACTTTTCTCCAGCCCTGGGGTCTAAATGCATCAACTGTGCTCACAGGCCTGCTGACCTGGAAGGACTCATTTGAATACCAAGTGCATGGTTCCTAACATGCACTTTTGTGCATGTGTGTGTGCATTAATGCCTTTGCTTGTCTCGTTCCTGCAGCGATGGACAGAAGATGAGCAAGCGCAAGAAGAACTACCCGGATCCAGGACTGATAGTGCAGAGCTATGGAGCCGATGCCCTCAGGTCAGATCTGTGCTTGAATGTGAGCAAGTGTGAGTGTGCGTATCTGAAGCATGAATGCCCGTGCGCCAGTGGCAGGATTCCCTGTGTTTACCTACCTTATGTTATTCGCAGGCACGGTTTTAAAAGGTTTGAATCACTAGCCACGCTTAACTAGGCAGGTTCTGAGTCCTACATACAGTATAGACACACTGCACACACGCATACTGTACATACACACGCACACACACATTGTTTCCCCTCATATATTTGCTCTTTCGCCCTGAGCAGTTAGAGCGCGCGTCCATATGGCCTAATGAATAAAGCACTATGTCGTTGCACCATATGCTCACGTATAGACTGACGAAGAGTGAGCTGCTGAGGCAAAGAGAGAGAGGCGGCAGTCTGTTTCTCTCTTAGGCTTCGATTGACGATAGAGCACGTCTCTTTTGTGCCTTTTTAAAACTTGATTTATTTACAGTATAGCCGTTATGCAACAGCGAGCTTCATAAGTATGACTGCTTTATATTACGCACAGGAACTCAACGTGTTACCGCATTTTCCAGTCAAACTGGGCGAAGTGACGACCAGCTGTCTTCACGATGGCTCATTCTAAGGTGCTAGAAAGTATTAGTCCGACTGATGGTGCTGCCTATTCTGCATTTTATATCTTACGAGCTGCTGCTATTAAAATCACCCGTGGCCTATTGCATTAAGTTGCATCATGTTCTTCCAGAATCATCATCAAAACCGTTCCTAACCAGTCTACACTGTGTGCTGATACCTGCCACAGACTATTATATTTATATGGATTATTCTTATTTTTTTGTCGTCGTCCTGTCAACGGTGTGTTTATTTGGCTTTAATTAAGAGAAAAAAAGATTAATTTGTAGCTGGTAAACTTAGGTTCTGGCCCAGAAATTTGTGCAGAACATATTCAAGGGAGGACATTTAGCTCAATTGGTGAAGCCATTAAAATTCAGATATGTCTGACAGCTGAATAGCTTTGTGTTCAGAAGATACAGCCCGCCTCACACGCTTTAACGCTTTGCTTTAATGGCGTCCGTTGAGCGCCGTGTAGATATTGAAATATGACCCAGATACTAATCTTGCGTAGTGGCTTGAAACATCTTTATCATGGTTAGAGGAATCAAGATAAACCAAAGTATTTGTTGCATGGCACAGATAGCATTTATTAAACTTAACCAAATCTCAAGAGTGTTTGAGTCTTGTCAGGAAGGGTAGCTGTTGGCTTGTAGCTGCTAATGGGGATCATAATAACAAACCGCTGCTTTCCATATATCAGCCACTGGAAACACACATGCTGATAAGATTTCATTTCAAATGGTTTGATTAATCAAGCATATTCTGTATATCGTAAATCTGTTAATACATGACAGAAGAAACTCAATAAACAAATGTATTGATATTCAGCAGTCTGGCATTCGACATGTCATCTGTCACTTCAGGTTACATGTTGCTCCCTCTTCCAAAATAAGTGATTTTCTTTTACTTAAGTTTAAAATAGCTCCCTCTGTTTCCCCACAACACTCTTGTTATGGTGGCCTGTACCTTCCCGTATAGCGCATTTAAAGTAACTTTAGTGAATGTATAACTGGGGCAGCGCTGCTCAGTTTTGTGAAGTTTATTCTGACTATCACTCGCCTCTCTCAACACAAACTTTGCGCCGGTCCTCACACACACACACACGTAAAGCGTCACCCTCTTATACACATCCTGTGCACACGCTTAAGTCATTGCCTGTGTAGGCACCGCATGCTTTCGCTCATCAAGTCCTGCAATACTCACCGACTGCTCTGCTGTCTCCCGTTGCAGACTGTACCTCATCAACTCTCCCGTAGTGAGAGCAGAGAACCTGCGCTTCAAAGAGGAGGGAGTGCGAGACGTGCTGAAGGATGTCTTCCTGCCGTGGTACAATGCCTATCGCTTCCTGGTGCAGAACGTACAAAGGTTGCAGAAGGTACACGCGTAATGAACAGAATAAAGCACTGCTTTGATACTGCGGCAGTCACTGTTTTAACTGATTATGGTTATTAGGTAACCAGTGGTAGAAAAAGAAAGTAGTTAATCCGATGAAGCAATGTAGTAATGGTGCAGTAATACCTTCCCCTGACACCCTGTCAGCAGTTAACTGATAGCTGCTTATTTGGGTCCAAGACATTGTTGCCAGATTGTCTCTGCACATTAAAATCTATCATGTGAGAGCAGGTTAAAAAAAAAAAAAAAGAGGTCACAATGTTTCTTTGGCCGGCTGATTCTTTGCAAAGAGTAGCTCTTCATTTACACTCCATGTGCCAGCCAAATTCAGCCGGTCCTGTAAATTGCCAAATGTTGGCGTGGCCTTGTGCCCTAGTGGTTTAAAGCAGCGACCATGAACCACAACATTATCCGGTCTGAGTCCAGCTGGAGACCTTTGTTGCATGTCGTTCCTCTCCTCTCGTATTCTGTTGTTTCTACGGTCGCATCTGTAAGAAAAGGCATAAAGATCTTCAAAAGAGCTTTGAAAGTAATGAACCATGAGATGTTTGTTGTTGAGGATTTTCTAAATTCATTTATTCCCTTTTCTAAAGGTTTTGAACTCTTATAACATCGAGCTATCTCAGACACGTTGCTGGTACTGTTATAACTGTTATAATGCTGGTTGGCTATAGGTCGGCACAGTAGCTACAGAGCTTGTTTTGCTTGACCGTAGATGGCGTTCATCAGCATCTCTTCCTGATATGTGATACAGGTTTCAGCTGCTTCACATCAGTGATAATAAGAGTCCAATGAAATGACCTGGGGTTCATTTGTATCCATGCTTTGTTTAACTGTGTTTGTGTACTTTGTGTGTTGCAGGAGGAAGATAAGCACTTCCTGTACAATGAAAACACAGCGAAGCAGAGCGACAACATCATGGACAAATGGATTCAGTCCTTCACACAGTCCCTCATCCAGTTCTTCAAGGCTGAGATGGAGGGTGAGACAAACCCCAAAACCAAACCCGAGAAAATAACCGCTTAATATCTTCAAATCCATCGTATCTGGAAACTTAAGAACTCTGTTACTCTATTCAGTATAAACTAGGTGACAATTGTTCCTTTTTGCAGCTTACCGTCTTTACACCGTCGTGCCTCGGCTGGTCAAGTTTGTGGACATGCTCACTAACTGGTACGTCAGGACAAACAGACGCCGCCTGAAGGTGAGATAACGTCTCGGACTCAGTGCTTGTTTATAGAGTTTATGTTGTTTTTATGTAAGGAACATGCAAGGTGCAGGCTAATGACTAAAATGTATCGAGTCCCAGGAGTGACAATTACTTGTAGTAGAAGGACCTGATGAGTCTAAAGTATAATTATGCAATATATAATTTACATAAAACATATACACATAAAAACAGATGGTGCTGCTCGTTGCATTTTGTGTACTGTCGTGTACTTTTTCTTCTTTTTGCTTTATTACGCACATGAATTATTCATTCATATAATGGAAACAGGGAAGTCTCTTGATCATCGCCTCCATCTGTGGTCATTTTATAGCAATCAGTTTGTGGCCCTCCTGGTCAACATTAGGTTTGTCGCGGGTTGGGGGATCCGTGCACCGATGTCTGCTCGAGCACATTTATCTTTCCACCGTTCCAAGGGGACCGTCTGTATTGATGCGTGTGTGAACTTTGTAGGGAGAGAGCGGCACAGAGGACTGCCTGTGGGCGCTGGAAACCCTCTTCAGCGTTCTGTTCTCCATGTGCAGGCTAATGGTGAGTCATAACGTTTCTGAGTGTTTGTGAGACTAAGAGAGACAAGAAGATTGTACGGAGGAAATTTCTTGCGGTGAGGTCTTACTTTTGTGCACGCAAGACAAAGAAATAATGCTGGTAAGAAAGGGGTGTGTGTGTGTGTGTGTGTGTGTGTGTGTGTGTGTGTGTGTGTGTGTGTGTGTGTGTGTGTGTGTGTGTGTGTGTGTGTGTGTGTGTGTGTGTGTGTGTGTGTGTGTGTGTGTGTGTGTGTGTGTGTGTGTGTGTGCTTGCATGGCTATGAATAATCCATGAGCAGTAGGAGTTTTTTTTTATTTATAACATATTGAAGATGTTTTCATGTGAGGCGAGAAACACGCTAAGAGCCAGTTGGCCTATCCCAGATCAATACAGATCATCTGTGAGCTATACAAATTAATTAGCCGTAGTTGAAATGGAAGAGAATCGCATTAGCTGTAACCTCACTCTGGCACAACTATTTGAACTTGTGCACCATTTGAGAGAGAGGGAGAGAAAAAAAAGCATTTTTTATTTAAGCTCCCTCTGACTTTTAGACCTTTTAAGTCAGAAAATGTAAACTACAGCGCAGAGCATCTCATAATCTTCTCTTCCCTTTTCTTTCATGTCTTCTCGCCTTCTTCTCTCTCACCCCTCAGGCTCCGTTCACACCCTTCATTACTGAAATGATGTACCAAAATCTGCGTCACCTCATTGACCCTGCTTCTGTCGAAGAGAAGGACACCAGCAGCATCCACTATCTCATGCTGCCCCAAGTCAGGTTGGAAAACTCTTGAGTAAAGCGTAAAGAAGAAACATCTGCTGCTTTGACTGCTTATTTGCTTTGCAGTGGTTGGTTATAGTATATATTATATATAATCTGAAGGGATTTTATACTTGCCCTCTCTTCAGCATCAGCTACACAGCAGCACCTTATGCTTACAGACTTCAACCAAAACAGTGTAACCAAGGTCATCTGGTTTAAAAACTTCCGCTCTTGCCACACAGCCACCCTGCAGCTCACACAGAAACCCTCCTTGTGTTCGCCACTTTTCTCACAGGATATCCACTGCTGATCCGGAGCCTAATCAGTTTCAGCCAGAGTTCGTAGCCTTACTTTCCCCCAACCGTATCGCAGTCTGAAGTCCTCTGAGTAAAAGCTTTTGAAACTCGAGAGTCTACAGTAGTTCCTAGATAACTGTCAGGCTTCGCAGCAGCTGTTCTCTTTGTGTCTTAGTCACTTCTGCTGTTCACGACTTCATCTTCCACCAGTCTGATTAAGTCTTCCATTTATTAGTTTGTTATTTCATGGGATTAATTGGCTCGGCTCAGAGAGTGCTTAAAAGCAAATCTTTACAAGCTCATCTGTCAAAGGCAAGGCTCTTTGTTTCTGGTTGATAAAAGTGAATTGTAGATGATGCGTTTTCCATAGCGGTACAAAGTCAGTTCCAACCGGCAACCAGGTTCAAGACACCGAAATCCTTGTGCACAGCCTCCCTCAAGTTCACAGCTACCGTCTTTCTAACCACTTATTTTTAGGGGAAGACTGTTGATGTCTTTTTTAGAGTAATACGAGTTTCTGCATTTTTAACAGAGACCTGAAACACCCACACAGCACTGCACAGGCCCTGTCTTGACTGTCAGCCCTGCAAATGGATATTGCTCATAAAATATGATCATTTCACTTCAATTACTTCAGAAAGTGAAATGTGGGCCTTGGTGGCTGATCAGTTTTATAATGCCTGGGAGGAATTTCTAATTGCCCAAACTTAATTGTATCATCTTTAACTATATATATAAAAAAAAAAAGAAGTTCCGACATGATTAAACATCCATTTGATTTAGCAAAAGGAAAATAGTTTGCGTAATGGTTCATATAATCTCCCCTGTCACTTAGACAGCACTCAGTGCTGCTGCTTTATTAGCCGCGCGTCCTTCCTGCTGTCGAATGGGACCACTTCGCCCTCCTCCCAAAGGTCAGCTACCAATCAGGCGGTGGGAACAGCTGCTCCTCAATCAGCTCATTAAATGATTGGCCGTCCTTTGCGTCCTCTCCTCTCTCATTTTACTACGCTATTGTGTGCGCATATGGAAGAACACACCGCACCCAGACGAGTGAATGAACAAGCGCTGCACGTACACACAGACGCAGCCTGTGTTCCTGCAGACTAATATCGCTATTATGCGTGATTATCAGTTGCTGTGACGCTCTAATTTGGATTCAGAGGTGGAAGTCTTAGTGTACCTTATTAGTGGATGCTCCTGAGTTAAACTCTGGCACTGATGGTTCTGAACTCTGTCTTTATTTAGATATGAGCTGCTAAACGCTGCCTGTGAGTTATTCCAGAAGTTCACCTACATCCCCTAACTGAGCCCTGAAATCACACAGAATTTTTGCATGCTATGCAATATTTCTCCCCAGAAGATAGGTTTACCTGAGGAATATTCCTCTCACCCTCCATCCCCTTATTACGAGAAGGCAGCTCACTCATGTCACACCCATTACAACCGCAAAAGTTTCACCCGGTGGAGGAGTTTCAGATAAGACGCGGAGAAGTGAAGTGAGGGAGCTCAAATGCTCCTACCATGACATTGTCACACTACTTATGATGTGATGAGACATAGATTTTCTCTATTCATGTTTCTGTTTTTCAGGGAGAGTGTGATTGACAAGCGCATTGAGAATGCCGTCTCCCAGATGCAGTCTGTGATTGAGCTGGGCCGAGTGATCCGAGACAGGAAGACCCTGCCTGTCAAGGTGAATCAACATTACCCACTACATCCATACACGGTCTAACAGTGTACAGTGAATTAAAACAAATGATAGATCGGCTCTTATTGGCTTTTCACAGATGCAGTGACATTGTTACGTTTAGTGAGTGACGAGAAATGCCTAAAATATGTTTGACGTCACTTAGAAACACCGCCTCCATTAGAAAGTTCACCAGCAGAGACAGGTTTATTCTCAGTTCTATTATTTACAAGATCCAAGAGCTTCAAGAGTCCAGCATCAGTCTGACTCTTAAGATTTTCTCTTCCCTGGAATTCCTCTAGGTTTTACTTTAGTGTATTTGGTTTTATCATGTTACATCACTAAGTGTAATATAGTATGGTATAGTTGCTTCTGCTTCCGGAGCTACTGACCAACCATAATGTCGGTGTGTATTTCAGTACCCATTGAAGGAGGTGGTAGTTATACACCAGGACCCAGAGGCCCTGAAAGACATCCAGTCTCTGCAGAAATACATCCTGGAAGTAAGTAAACACTCTTTTGTACCAGTGTTCTGTTTGAAAGCAAGAGGCGCCTCTTCGTCTCAGGTTTCCTCTAAGTGTTTCCCCTACTTCACTTCGCTTTGATCAGTACTAAAGATAGTACTGCAGAATTGATAAAGCACGTTGAAGTGAAACATCCCTTAGAACCTTGTTGGCACCGTACAACAGAGGAAGCACATCTTCACACGCCATTTGTATCTTTAGCTGTAATTAAAATTTCTCTGCTTGGTTCATTTAAAAAGGGGGTGGAGCAGATGCCTCGGAAAATGATTTCACATTTGATCTACTCCACTTCTCACACACAACCTCCCCATCAAATATAGAGTGTAGCCAGAAGCAGTATATATATATATATATATATATATATATATATATATATTTTTTTTTTTTTTTTTTTTTTTAACCAGCACCAGCGGAAACATATTACTGTTGATCTGTACGCGTACTTACAGTCACAGTAATGTGTAATATTGCTCACTAAGTTTAACCTTCCAGCTAAAGCAGATGTTTTCTTTGACTTCTCGTCGGTTTCGCTTTGTCATTTTTTTTGTGAAAGTAACATCATCGTTGGATAGTTGTGTACCGGAAAGTGCAGATTAATTACCAAAGTTTGTTGTCCGAGAGACCGGTGGGAAAATGGCTGGACTAAATGACAGACTAATTGTCATAGCCTTTTAGTGCAGGAACCCATTAACCTGACATTTTCCATTTGTCTTTGGGTTTGATTTTCCATCAGCAAAACTCAAAAAGTCAATACATTTCCACATATGACTCAGATAACATCACTGCTGCCTTAAATAGGAACACATTAAACATCTTTTACTTTGCTCGCTGCTTTTGTTCCCCCCCTATAGCCGCGCCAAAACATTGTATGAAGCCTCACTGTTGTCCCAAGCTGAGAAATGATGGATCCATCTAAGATGGAAAATGAATTGACCGAACATTTACAGAGTAAGGTTCGTGGGTGCAGAGCGCTCCTGTTGGATTGCGCAAGCTTTATCTCAGTTCAAGCCATTTCTTATCTCTCACTCTGTTTCATTTCTGCTGGGGAAAACATTTAACCTTTCCGAGTGCTTGCTTCCCTGCAGTAAATAAGGTTCATTTGATCAAAATTGAGAGCAGTTGAGGGTCCTGCAGCCCAGGGAGGCACCTTCAGCACTCTTTTACAATGTGGGTGTGATGTAGTTTCAGTTAAGATGAAACTCTGGATTCATCTTTTCGCTGCCACTGTTTAACTTTATTGTTATTCTATAATTATTTGTGATATTTAACTAGTAATTTAAATTTCTTTTTACAAGTGAACCATTGAGCACCTAAATAAGAAATAAGTTCTGTGATCTCAGGACCATGCCCTCTTTAAACCTCTATGCAATAATCAAAATCCATGTTGTTGTTGTTGTTGTTGTTGTTGACTGGCTTACTGGTTGATTTCATGGCTGACTTCATTTTTTCTTTACGTGTCTGGGGTAATTACATATTTTAATTTGACTCCAACAGCATTTAACAAAGCATTTAGCCTGTCCCTCACAATTTCCTTTTCCCGATGCACATAGTAGTGGCTACTACTGCCACTCAACTAGAACTGGCAGATTTCATGGGTTTGACCTCTTTAGTAGCCAGTGCTGATGTCTCAGCAATTTCACACCAAGCAGTGGTAAATCCTAAATGGTGCTGATTAGATTTTTATTGTCCGTTTCTTGAGTCAAAACATAAATTTAACAAATCCTCTTAACATTTGGAGGGAAGAGAGTAGGCACAAAATGGGACCAGCTGTTGATGGTCAACGGTCATTTAAATTTTAGCTTTGGTCAGCTTTGCGTGGCTGACACGCTTGTTGATGACTCCGCTGTCAGATGAGTTTCTGCTCAGCTCAAGATGCTCAGTTGCTTTGAAATATTGCCACTTTCTAAGTCATCACATACACACACACGCACGCACACACACCCGCCCACAAAGCCGCCATACATGCCCTCATTCTGTGCACTTCTCCATTGATTCAGTCCTATTTTCGCTAAACAAGCTCGGCTCCGAACAGAAGTTCCAACTATATTCAACCCCACAACGCCCTTAAATTTATTAACTCAGTCCTCTACAGTATCTATTATCCGTGCTCTCTGTCAGCGAGTCAACTGTGGTGGCAGTCGGTCTCCGTCAACTTTTCAGTGTGATTGACTGAAAGAAGCCGAGCGTGTCAGGCCAGGGTTAGTGTCAGAGCGGCTAAATTTAGTATCTCTGTTGCTTTGCCAGATATGACTGGATCACAGATTTCTCTCTCCATTTAGATTGAAGAATGAAACGCAGTGAAAGGCAGAGATATTGACTGAAAAGGAGGAATGGCTCACTGACTGACTTACTGTTTGATTTCATGGCTGACTTTCACTTTGAGTGAATCTCTCAGTATTCAATTACATATCAGCTCTTTGCAGTAAATGCCCGGGGTATTTAAAGTTTTACTTTTCATGCTGATTTAAGGTTTCTATTGAGTTTAGTTCGCAGTCTGCGTTTATAGTTCAATTTTACTTGACTTATGTTTATGTTTTGTTTGTTTTTTGTGATAGAAACCTAGTGTAATGAATTCATTCATTACACGTGGCTGGGGTGGACATATGCTGAGCGCAGGATTAGCTTTGTCGAGGTTAAATTGAACAAATCCAGTTGGGTCGCTTAATGTCTGCACTGATATCAGTGCTTTATGTATAATTTGTTAGTTTTGCAGTGAACACCACGGTTTCATTTTGTTTACCGCTCTGTATTATTTTCCCGTGTTTGTTTTTGTCAGCAGCAGTAACTCTGGTTCTCGTATACGAACAGACAGCTACAAGAAAGTGATTTCATGTGTGTCTTTTCATTTTATCCTCCAGGAGCTTAATGTGCGACAGTTGACGCTGTCGACAGACAAGGACAAGTACGGTATCCGTCTGAGAGCCGAGCCAGACCACATGGTGCTGGGCAAGAGACTAAAGGGAGCCTTCAAAGCTGTCACTGCTTCTATCAAGGAGCTCACCAGCGAACAGCTCGAGGCCTTCCAGAAGACAGGTATTGGTGTGTGTGTGTGTGGCGGTCTGGATGTGTGTGGGGAAAAAATAAAATCTGCGTGCTTGTTACATAAAAATCACATTCAGGGTGTATGTACACGATTGCATTTCAATTTCTATATTTTCTCTGCAAATGACATCTCAGAATTATGTGTATGTATTTAATAATGTAAGGTCGGATATGGTTTTGTTTACCAGTTAATTAACGAAGAGCAGTAAGTTATATTGCACGCAACTGCACAATTGCTGGATGTTGTGTTGAAATCACGTTCATTTGATCAAAAACTACGAGTCTACTACTACAACTATGAGTCAGTGTAATGAAGTCAGACACAGACAGACGGCCAGTTTATCCTGAGAAGGCAAACCCTAACCCTGCTGAAACTATAATCAGAGCTCCAGTACGGATCAAAGCAGTGCAAGGTATCTTGTCTCTCCAATTATAGAAAGACGAGCAGAGCCCCCAGTCTCTGGGGAAGGAGGCAGCGGAGGTCAGCTGGGCTGTGGGAACTTAACATTTCCAATCACTAGGATGTTTGAAGTCTAGCCAATTGGAAGGGGAAAAAAATGAGGATGACTGATGGAAGGGAAGAGATAGATGTGGTGGAGGACGGTGGAAGAATGATGGAGAGGGGGGGAGACGCACAGATGAAAATGTGATGTTTGAACACGTCTTTAAGGTGCTAAACTGTGTAACCATTGCCTATCTTCTGTTAGTGTTCCACGCAGTAATGCGATGCGATAGTAAATGTGAAGCTACGGTTCGATTAGCACAAAGACCGGAGGCAAGGGGAAGCAGTTAGCCTGGCTCTCACGTCTGTTAACTGATCAGTCAGTGGAAGTTAGACTAGTGTCTCAAGATTACTTCTCCAGCGCAGAATCCATGACTCAAAAAGTCTTGTTCCAAACCTCGTTCAGAGGTGGCGATTTGGCCAGAAACGGGTTGTAGGTTCATGGCCATTGGTTGCGTTTTGCATTTCCCCTGCTTTACCTTTGATCCCATCATTTTGACAAGGTAGAAGAAGAGCGGTTAAGAGAGGAGGTGGAAAAGAGCCGAGGAGGAGGGAGGGACACAGGAAATCAAAGCATGGAAATCAAGGATTAGAGAGAAACTGAGTGACCGTTTCACCAAGCCTCTGGGTGTGGAGAAGTGGAGAGGAGAGGAGAAACATGGTCATGGTTTTTAGTCAGAACACAGACGTGGATAATTGTTGCCACCGGCAAGATGGAGATACAAACCTGACTAGATTGGGTTTGCTGTATTGTTTAAAAGCTCAGAACTCACATGAATATGGCCAGGAAGGCTGCAATGTAAAGAATGCCGGTCCAGACCCGAGCTAATTTAAAACAAAGCTCTGGCCTGCATGCAAGTTGAAAGAGCACTTTATTCGACTGGGTGTAATTGAATCCTTCTCAAGAGACGAACACTGCCCAATAAAGACTAATTTCACACGATCTGCTGGCAATTTATTCACATTTAATTAGGAGGATAGTGGGGTACTTAATTGTTTATCATTGCACTAAAGTCTGCAGCCAGAATTGATTTCATCAGTCTTTTTCAATCAGTCTTTTTCAAATGCATCAACGCATTTTCAGCCTCCCTTGAGCGACACAGTCTCTCCTCACAGACGGGTGGTATTTTAGTTTAGTACAAGCACAGATATCACCGTACTAACAAGACTTGTTAGATTTTCACAGGAGAGGATGTAAAGATCCGTGTGTTGTGCTGCTCTTTCGGCCCTGTCTCATTATTGTTGTTACCAAGAATATTTCGAGCTGAAAATTTGGATACTTGTGGAAGTATAGTATAGATTGACTCATTTTCATGGTCCTTTCATATAATGGTGTTTGTTTTTAGGTTCAGTACCATAACTGTGGTTATATTGTTGTTCATTCTCAGGCTCCATCATGGTGGACGGCCACGAGCTTCATGAGGAGGACCTGAGGCTGATGTACACCTTTGACCAGAGCTCTGGCTCAGCCGCACAGTATGAAGCACACTCTGATGCACAGGTAAGCTCGAAATAATATAAACCTCATATTCGGACACCTTTGTATGCAAACTGGCCACTCGTAAGGAAAAAGTATCAGAACTAGATTGTCGATTTTATTTCATTTGATTGTGTACAAATTCAGCGTCCCTGTTGGAACTAAGGGGAAAAGCGTGTAGCGGTTGCCCCTCCTTACAGGACTGCCTTCAGGCAGTTTAAAAGTAGACGAGGCTCTTATTTCATTGATATCACTGGATGTGATGTCTAATTACAAGTCAACAAGAAATTTGTTGTCGTTAATTTGCATTTTATGTGCAGAGAGACAATAAAAGCACCATTTTGTTCGAGCAGTTGTTTCACATTTTGGAAATGCGCTTATTCGCTTTATTGCTGAGAGGTACATGAGAAGATCGATACCAACTTAACGCTTGTGTGGGAAACTGCAGCCAGTAGTCAGTTAGCTTGGCATAAAGATTGAAACGGGGAAACAGTCAGTCAGTTTATATTCGTTTAATCTGCACAATAAAAAGCGTTGCAATTGCTCATCATGGTTTGTCTTAGTTCTTCAGGTTTTGAATGCACTTTGTTCTCTTTACCCTAAAACATTGAACCCCCCCCCCCCCCCCCCCCCCTCCTTACTGCCACGTTCCTCACAGTTGTTGCGTCGATTGAGCTACAAAATGTAATGCAACCGGATCAAAAATAAATAAATGTTTCTCCGCTCCTACAGCGAGCTGCCATATACTCTAAACGCGCTTATGTGTCTTTACCGTGAGTGTGATGTATGAAATAATTTCACGGCTAAGTGGAAACCAGCATGTATGCGTTTCCCACAGGCCCTCTCTAATCAGTGCTCCTCCAACCGTATACACACCACACGGCTGCACCTTAATACCAGTTTACTGAGCTGGCTTTTTAATTCTCTCCGTTACTCGCTCGCTCACACTGACTCTCCGGCACCCATCTGTCTGTCTCTTGCCCGCTCTCATATAATCTATTTCTCTGTTTACCTTATGTACTTTTCTGTCACCCCGTCATCTCTTTGCCTCCTCCTTTCTGTGGTGGAGTGTTTATGCCGGCAGCGGCTCAGCCTTATACAACATGACACTCATTTCACTTCAGTTGTCAGTATTGCTTCTTGGTTGGTTGTTTCCTTTTTATCCTTTACATGATTCATGATTCGCTCTTACTGTCTCTGGATATTAGCCTGCCCCCTGCCTTTTCAGCTCTATAGTTCGTAGCATGTGGCTGAAGGAGTTACTCAGCCACAGTAAACTTGTGATATCAGAAGACGAATGCTGCCTTCATGTGATGTGAAATTCTGTCGGTCTCTGCTATTATTCTGTCAAAGGCATACTGTAATAATTGTGGGGTGTGCATGATTAGAATAAATGAAACTCGGCTGATTTTAAATTCCCAGCTGTCAACATGAAAGTGTTAAAGTCATGTCTTCACTTCACCACTACAGCTAGAAGGTCAACAATCGCTCTCTTGATTAGTGTGCCTAAGCTGGAACGACTAGTGTACATACTGAGTTAACTGAATATTCAAAAATGAAAGTATTAGTAGTAGAATACACAATATGTCAGTATTCTTTATTTCCCATTGCCTAAATATTAAAGATTAATGTTTATTTTAATGGTTGATTCTAAGTAAATATAAGGAATCTATACATTTGATATTTAACCTTTGATAAAAAGGATAAATATACATCACTTACCCTTTTTGACACAATTTGTTTGTCACAATCTGTGCAGTATGCAACACCTTCAAACTTCAAACCTTCAATTTAGATTGGGGAAAAAAAAAATCCTTATAGACATATTTTCATGCATGTGAACTGTCTTACTTGTCTTGCTTTTGAAACATCCAAACAGTTCTGCGATCAGTTAAACTCTCCTGTTGCCCTGTAGGTCCTGGTGCTGCTCGATATCTCCCCGGACCAGTCCATGCTGGATGAAGGCGTTGCCCGAGAGGTCATCAACCGCATTCAGAAACTACGCAAGAAGGTGGGACAATTATTTCAGGAGCACTACTAGCACTGGAAACAAGAGTGACACATAACACGGCGCTAATGAATTTTACAATCCAGTGTCTAATGAATAGACTATGACACATTTGAAACAGTGTGCCAATACATGTAATCAGGGCTGTGCCAGGATGAGCAGAACACGCCACTGAGGCAGACTGAGCAGTTGTACTAGAAGATAAAATACCATTGCATGATGAGTGATGTATGACAGGTAAGCATGGGGAGAAGAAATTGAGTATGAGAAGCATTTAAGAACATGGCAAAAAAATATATATGATCATGACTAACAACAATCTGCACGTCCTCCTCTGGTGGAGTTTTCTCATTCACAACAAAATATAGTAGCTCCGGTTGAAACTACTTTAAAGTTTTCAAGACAGTTCCCACTTCATGCATCTGTAAACAACATTTTTGTTGTCCATGATCTTTTCGTTCTATTGTCTTTACCACACACATCTCCTTCCTTATAGATTATGATCAATATAGTACAGATAAAAGTTAATTAACAAGCACAGTTTATCATTTAAAAGGTTTATTAAGCAAAAATACTGATCCATTTTGATTACTAATCAATTTAGGTTTATAGTTTCTCAAATAAGATAACAGACTTTATTGATCCCACACTGAGGAAATGTACTTGTTACATCAGCTCACAATATACATGGTGGATAAGAAATATACTCATAAGTTGGGGCGCCCTGGTGGCTCCGCTCTGTGGTCCTTTGCTGCGTGTCGATCCCCCCTCTCTGTCCCCGCTTGCCTGTCTGTCTTCAGCTGTCTCAAGTTGACAGTGGACGGGAGAGTGTCTGCTCTCAGTAATACCGAGGATTCACCCCATTATTATGATCATTATATATGCACGAGCAACATTTTACACGTGAAATGTGATGAGGAAAATGAGAATGGGGTTTACCCTCCATTTTAATTATTAACTCAAAATAATATTTATTTATGTATTCAGTTATATTCTCGACGATTTGTCTCTGGTGGGCAAAAAAGCAATTTGATGACATCTTGTTCTGCTCTAGGAGAACTGTGATTGACATTTTTCAGACTTTTTTGACATTAAACTATTAATGGATCGATGGAAAATAATTGTTACTTGCAGCCTTACTATAAACTCCGAGCATAAATAAAATAGTTCTACTGTTTGGTTACGTTTTCCTCCCTTTGATCAGCAGTCCCCACTCTCCCTCCCTCCCTCCCTCCCTCCTCCTTCCTCTTTATGTCCCATGCTAAATTTGTCAGGGCAGTTTTGAAATCTTTCCACTGCAGCGTCACAGTTAGAAGTTTCTCCATCATAAGGCAGGCTTAATGGAAGCTTAATTACAGTCTGGCCCCTTTCAGATTCTAATGTTGGAGCTTTGAAGTGGTCTGGGGAGTAAAGACGGATTAGCCAACAGCCCCTTGTTTTCACGAGCAACAAACAGTTTTTTCCGTCCCCCTGTAACAGTGGTGTGCACTGGCTCTCGGCCAGGCTAAATTCCTCCAGTTATTTCAAACTGAGATCTGTTAGGAATTTTCCACCCCGGGGATGGGAATTAATTTTTTAACAATTCTTCTGACATGTTTGGTAGTAGTTTGCCTGGGTGTTTGTGTTTTGTGTTGTGTGTGTGTGTGAGCATATGCAGGGTTTAGAAACAGGGGTCAGCATTTCCTTTATTTTTATTATTTTGGCTTTATTGGACAGCTCACAAACTGGAGATCTCTGTAGCTTTATCTGACGTGTTCGCACATGAACACGCACACACACACACATGCACACACACACTGTACCAGCCCCTTCAGGGTAGGGTCAGTACCTTGACTTGGCAGGAAAAGCCTATAAACCTTCCTCCATTGATTGACTGCTTCTCTGTATCTAGCTAACGTTATTCCTCTGCCCTTGAGCCACATACTGCAATCGGGTGTGCGTGCGTGCATGCTACACGGTCAATATGTGTGTATGCACGTTGTCCGTGTGTGAGTGCGTGCGCACGTGTCCACGGCTGCACACTGCAGATTAGGATGAGATCAATGTGTTTGAATGTGTCAAGGTTAGAGGAAGCTGGCAGCACACAATGCCAAAATAGATGGACTTTCATCCAATAAAAACCTCTCCGTGTTCCCTTCTGCCTTTTATTTGTTCCTATAATGTCTGTTTTTTTGCTTTTTAATCCCCACCGTGTCTTCTTTTGTCCACTCATCCCCCCTTTACATCCTCGTTTCAGGGGATTGTTTCTTCCAGATTTCATCTTCTTGTAGATGAATGAAAAAAAGCTTTCAAGAGAATAACTTGTTGTAAAATTGTGATTATTTGTGTCCCTGGCAATCATTTGTTTGTTTTAATGAGCTAACAGGTTTTTTTCTCAGATTTCCATGCATTTTCACTCATGTTTAGCAGCCCCCGGTGTCTTTGAGCTCCCTCGACACTGAGTAAACTCGCTTAGTGTCTGAAAAATGCCGTGTGAGGTATTCACTTGCATATTAAAAGCCACAATCTCTCAATCCTTTGTATCACAGGCCCATTTGGTGCCGTCAGATGAGATAACTGTGCACTACCGCTGCCAGCCAGAGCGCGAGTACTTGGATTCTGTCATCCAGGCTCACACCGACTTCATCCTGGCTACCACCAAGGCTCCACTGTTGCCTTTCCCCGTTCCAAAGACTGCCAGCGTCATCATAGAAGAAAAGACTCAGGTATGAAAGGACACCTCGGAGCAAGCGGGGTTACTGGTCGCCAGTGTAGTATGACAAAAGTTCAACAGGCTGCATGTTGTGTACCAGAGCCTTTCAGCATTAATGAAACGTGCGGGTAACAGATGACGCGTGCTGTCATAATTGTGAGTTTTCTGTGTGAGTCAATGAGTTCATTGATTTTCATGCCTACATATTTTAAAGATATTTATAAGGCTGAAAATCTCTGTTGTATTCCACTTAGTGATTCCCATATTACTACAGAAAGTATTTTTGGGTTGGTACAAGTCACAGTTAGATTTTTGAAGGACACTTTAGTAAAGGACATAAAAAGTCAGCTTGTCTTTCGCTTTCCTTTGTTGCAGCTGAAGGGCTCAGACTTGGAGTTCATCATCATAAAGGGATCCTCAGCTCCTCGGGCCCCTCTAAACGGACCAGCTTGCAACTATGTGAACCTCAGGGTGAAAGTCAACAACAAAGAACAAGGTAGCACGTGGAGAAAAAAAAGCAGACAGTTAAACTGTCATCAGAAGTTGCTCTAGGTTTATTTTGCAAATTAAAGGTCCGCTAAATGTTGAGATAACAGGACATGTACCACACCCGTCGACTAACATATGCGATCCGGTCCGACTGGTTTGTTCTTCAGAGGGGGTGGTGCTGTTGGAGAACCCCAAAGGGGATAACAGACTAGACTTGGACAAGCTGAAGAAAGTGAGCAGCAGCATCTTTGGAACCAACAACACCCAGCTCAGATTCTTCAATGGCGGCTCTGGTGAGAACTGAGTCTTTGTTACAGTAGCTGTTGCTTATCCTACAGCTGCTTCCTAGCTCACATATAAACTCAGGTACTTAACTTTTATTGTAGGGTAATTACGGAGTCTCAAATGTGACAGAATATTCTGAAATTATTAAAGATAGGCTATCAAAAGCGTAACTGAACACAGAATAAATTCTGTTGTTTAAAGTAATTAAATAGTATGTCATCATCAATCATTTTTTATGATTTTACTTTATCTGTTAATCCTACCCTACCCCACATGAATTGGCAAAGAATAGTTTCTTATTTTTGCCACACACTATATCTAATTTACCAATATCTATAAGCTAGTTCAGAGCACTGATTGGTCTGAGGTTTGTGTGTGTGTAGCGGCACTCTGCCAGCTTTACAAAAGAAACTAAATAAAACACTTTATTTTTGTACGAACTGTTTGGAGGTTGAAAGATAAAGCTTTCTATTTCTTTTTACATTTCATCCATTTTTTTTTTTTTTCAAACAAACCGATTTACTGATCCCGACGTGCGCTCTGTGTTCACGTACCTGTGTGCGAATTACAGAGCTGACCAGCAAAATGGACCTGCAGGCTCTGAGTGGTAAAACTTTGTCAGTGACGTCAGGCTCTTCCTCCCCTGGTCCTGCCCCCTCCTCCGACACCCTCCTGTGTCCTTACGTGAACCTGCTGCTCTGCAATGCACAACCAGCTGGTGAGACACACACACACACACACACTGTACACACAGCCATGCATAACTGATAAGTCAGTCCTTCCCTCTGTTACACGGATGCCATCACTCTTTTTAATTATGATCAACAAATTCCCCGGAGAGATCAAAACCAACAAAGAAAATTCTCCTGCCGTCGAGCTTTATCAGTGCAGTCAAGTAAAATTAGTAATGCTTCTCCACAAATGAAAGTCCTACAGTTGTGTTTGAGACGGTGCAAATTTAATATTTATTAGACATTTTGAACAGTAATAACTGTATTGCCGCTGTTAGGACTTATGTCACCTGACTGCAAACCAAGTGTAACGGCTTCTCTTTTTATGAGGGGTCGTGTACTGGCTCAGTCCAGCGCTTTTTCAAAAATGTAGAAGAACCATTCCTTGTAACTACTTTTATACACTGTTGGATAGTTTAAACTATAACAATTAGTTAACTATTTATCTAGTTAACTTGTTATTTTCCATCCCTGGAATCAACTACAACGATCAATGTTTTGATTTTTAGGGTTCAGGAAATTGACCAGAATTGAAAAGAACAATTGATCAGCCTCTCGGACTCTCTTTTTCATCCTCTTTTTTTAATCCATCATTCCTCCTCTCCGTCTCCTCCCTTTTTCCCATGGCTGGGCTTGAGCTTGATCAGGCACTTTCCCAGGACTTGTGAGCAAGCCTCACTAACAAAGCCAATCATTGCTTAATTGGTAAAAGAGGTAAAGTCTGTCGAGTTCACTTCTCTTCAACACTCTGCCTCGTCTCCTCCAGAGTGCCAGACAGGAGAGGTGGGCACCCTCCTGCTGGTGAACCCAGTGGGCCAGAATGGGCTCGACTTCTCAGGCCTGCTCTCTGAGGCTGCCAAAGTCTTCGGCCTCCGCAGCAGACGGCTCAAGCTCTACCTGGACGAGGAGCTCACCCAGGGTACGATGAAAAGTTGGGGCGATGTCATATTGACTTTAGAAGCACGATTAGATGCAAAAGAAGTGGATGAAAAATTCACTCAATGACTTAATGACTAGTTTAAATAAGATAAACTGCTCTCAATTTGAGCATCTTGGGAGAGATCTTTTTGAAAAATAGTTTAAATGGTTTCATTTCATTTAGCCATAAATATAAACAAACATACTTTGTAATTAATGTAATGTCTCTCTCTGATTTTCAGAGCTGCCAGCCGATTCATCAGTGAAGTCTCTAGACACCAAAACTCTCTTTGTGCGAGTTCTTCCAACAACTGCCGAAGCATAAATCCGGAGAAGCCATGTTACAATCCTGACATCAACTTTTGCCTCCCACGTTCCCTGAATGAAGATGATTTTTCTACCACCGAAATCTCACCCGTAGCCCCTTTTATGTACAGTGGATTATGACACGAAGTGGCGTAATGTGTTTCAGCATTCTTTGGAAATACTGATGCAAAGCAGGCTTGTCTGTCAAGTTCACAATTGTTAATCTATGGAGTCACTATCACGCGTCTCGAAATGTAAAGACAACTTTCGGCACACAGAATTAGCACCTGTATACGTCTAGAGATGTTGATGTGTTTTAACACATTCCAAGATGCGATGATAGCTCTAATTATTCAGCATATTCAGTCAAGACTTCAGTTCCTCGCTCCTTTCCCTCGCCTTGGTCTTCGATGTCTTTAATTTCTCATTAATTACAAGTGACAGTTTTCTAAGAAAGTGCAACGTGTAGCTAGGCTATATTTATTCTGGACAGAGAAGAGATTTACATTATTTCTTCACTCGAAAGTGGATATTCTGCAAGCACAGAATGACTATTCATACCTAGCAGCTGAACAGAGCCACTGGATGTGTGAATGTGAAAGTGTGAAGTGGCTGATCACAGAAACTAGGACTTGTTTGACAGAAGGAACAGCCACACATCAAACTGCAACAGAAAGAAACGCCAAAGGTTCATTTCTTTGAGATTTAAAGTCATTTTTCAGTAGCTTTCCTTCTAGGTGACTGTCACACCTCTCTAGCTGTCAGTTTTAGCAGTGGATGTCATTTCTTTATTACGCTAATGATAAAATTATGCAAGCTATTTGCCTTCAAGGCTTATTTGAGGTGAGCTTAGTCCAGAGTAATTATTTCTGTGGCTCATTGGGAAACCAATTTGTCCTATTGTGCTTACACACAATTTTGAATTTAACAGATAAACCTATTCTGTTCATTGCATTGGGAATCCTTCGACAATTGTAAAGGCATTCATGGGGTGAAATGGATTTTCAGACCGCTGTACCTTCAGGACAAAAGGGTTCTCTAACAAAAAGGGCAACAAACGGATAATGTACTATTTTAAGGTGACAAATTGAATAAATCAAAGGTGACTAAGAATCTGCATTTTCTTCTTCATTCAAACCTCTGTATGTCAAGAATGGGCACATCATGTCTGCGGGATCCTTCAGTTGTGGAAACGCGTTTGCTGATCTGATTCCCAGAGACATTTAAACTGATTCATGATACTTTACTTAAAGGACCAGTGTGTAGTGGCAGTAGTTGCCACCTTGTCACGCCCTCTCCTTCTTAGAGAAACTGCAGTTCCTTGAATGGCCACTTGACGCTGGCTACAGAATGAACCGGTCTCCATGAGCCCCTATATTAAAACGTCCAACTTCGCATAGAAACGTGTTTACAGCCTGGTACAAAAACAGTTTTTTTCTCTTTAGCTGATTTTCTTGTTCATGATGACTGTCTCACCCGTTCAGATATTTAGGCTTAAAGTTACATATAATTAACAACATGGGCACTTTGATTGACAGGTGGGTGTCGTTACATGTTGACCTGCCTCAGTGAGGAAAATGCCCTAACTAGAGGTGGTCTTTAATTTTTCTGTTCCGGGTTACTGTAGAAACAACTGACACAGACTCGAAAGAAGCTCATTCTAAGGAAACAAAAACATGATGATTATAAGAAAACATTGTTAAGCGTGCCCTGAATCTTACACATCGGACCTTTAACTACATCAAATGATACACCAAAGGGAATATTTTGTTTTAAATTAATTTGAACAATTAGTTTGACAATTTAGTGAGTATGCTTATTCACTTTTAGAACATTAATACCACGCTTATTATTTGTCCTTTCTATATATACCTGTAGCTAGTAGCTCCATAGCTTACCGTGAAGACTGTAAATGGAGAAATCGCAAGCTGCGTTGTGTATGGAGGTTGTAAAATCTGCCTACTAGCACTGCCTTTAAACTGCAAAAACTACACAATGTGTGGCTTATTGTGGGGTTATGTCACAGAACAGGTGTAGAGGAAACACCTGCACCTGGTCAAGAAAAAGAACCTCACACATAAACCCCCCCCCCCTTAAAATCACAAACTGATTTTACGTTTTTGTTAAAGTCTTTATGTTCCGCTGAGCTAACTGGCTGCCGGCTCCAGGTTCATAATAAACGGACAGACGTGAAAGTGGCATCAATCTTCTCATCTGTCTCTTAGCTAGAAAGTCAAGAAGCATATTTCCCAAAGTGATAAACTATACCTTTTAAGAAAATGTGAACAGCAGAGAAAGGAAGGCGACAGTCTGTTTTGTCTTTTTAAAAGAAAGAGGAGACTTACTTTGTCAAAATGTATGCTGGGTAAAAGAGGCTACTGTAGGAAGATGAATTGTGGTTAAAAATGAGGCCACTTGACTGTTTCTTACTCCATCATTGTCACAAAAACCCCGTGTGAAATATCGGGCTCCTCCGGTTGGAAATGGTACCATTCTTCCTAAATATAAGCACTTTGGAGAAACGTTTTTTTTCATGGTGGTTGCTGTTAACCATCTCATTTCTTCTTCACGTGAACAATAAACCTGCACAGTGCTCTTTCAAGTCGTCAGGTTTGAGTGATGAAAAAGCTAGTGTCTCTTATGTTCTGCCTACAGCTGACCCAGTAAGTCGCTGTCCATGGAAAGACGAATTAATCTTCCACTGGGTCATTCTTTGAGCTCCATTTATTATTGTAAGGATGTCTCAGACCCACTTTTTTAATTCTAGCAGCCGGTCTGAATGAGTTATTCACTATAAAAACAAAAACTTTAGACCGTTGATGAGAAAACACAGGCACGGTATAGTTCTGCCGGTTAAAAAAGACGGTTAATAATGTCTCTGGACTCAACGTTGAGCGTTACATTATTCTCTCATAACGTGCGTGACCTTCAGGTCTGGTTTGACTGCTGATTAAACATAGCGTTGGGCTGACTTGGCTTTCAAGGGGACGTTTATAGGGTACTGACGTCCACAGGCATGGTGTTAATTTGTGTCTATGAAGCCCGGTTCCCACTGGTCTGCAGCCAGTATAGTGAGAAATGTGTGTGTGTTGATTAATGAAGTGGCCAGGAGGCAGAACTGCCCGTTGGCAGTTCAGGTAACTCTCGGTTGGGGGCGCTGCTGCAGAACATCTCATCTCCTTGTGGACTTTACAACATCATGCAATAAAAGTACTCATTTGCATCCTAATTAAACACATAAATACGCCATCAATCTTTTACTGTACTATTAATGGCCGTAAACATTACACCATTACTACCAGCACAGTAGTCACACCGAACTGTGACTCCCCTCAAAAACTGTAAAGCACAACAAGTTAACCCAGAATACATCGGGTGAGCACCAACTCATCTGTGCCTATTTTATCAGTAAAAATACCAAACACAGATAACTCACAGTTGTACAGCAAGTCCTTAACTCCTTCACTTTGATTAACACACTAAACAAAACACTCCAATGTGTGTGTAAAAGTAGTGAGTTGAATGTACCTGAAAATGTACCTAAATGAAGGTTTAGAATCAGTTTTACTGCCGAGTAGGCGTTCACATAAAAGGAACCTCCCTTGGTATTTTGGTGCCATAAACACAGTGAGAGGAAGGGAGGGGAAAAGTGCTGCAAATGTCAAGAATCATAAATAATTAAAAATACGTTGTTCCTGTACTGCGTTTGAAACAAAGTGAAGATCCACAGGAATGAAGTACAAAGAATGTCTGCACTGTGCAAAGATCCCATTAACATCCAAAAGTTGTTAACGTAACACATTAAGTCAGGTGTGAAGCCTTTATGTTAATTTAACCTGCAGAGTCCACTGGGGCGGGATAAAAGTCTGTATCAGTGGGGATCTCGGGCCCCGTGGATGAGGCCAGCTGCAGTAAGAAAGAAATTGCTCTTGTCGCATTAGATTTTGGTCTTATTGAGCCTGCAGCCTCTTGCTGTGGGATAGTGGGATTGATTGGGATGTGTTTACTCAGAACATATTTCTAAAATACTTACTCACAGTATACTGTAGGTGGTTTTATATGGTGTTGACATGCTGTCAGTCAACTTTCTTAAATCCTATTAATAAAGTGATTGTGTATAAATTGACAGGAAGCTGATCCGGTGAATCAAGACTGTCAAATAAAAGAACTGTAACACACTGATGTAAAAATATTATATCTATATTGTCATAATGCACTCTTTCTCAATGACTGTCTGCAGTGACCTTATACAACCAGAGATTCATCTACTGTACCCCGGTATAAACAGTGCGGCAAAACATCTGTATGCACAGTTTCATGCTGTCCCGTCCGCTGAAGAATGCTTTGAATAAATTTAAGTAAAACTCTTCAGACAAAGTCTTAAATGTACGATGACTGAGCTGAAAACATATTTTTGTGGAACCTGAGTTTTGAGTTAAAATTTGGGTTCATATTTCATCCAAGTACAGAATATCCTCTTGGAAAAAATGTGCAGAAAAGTCATAAAATCTCTCAAACTTAAGCAAAAGTGCCACCTCAAAATGTGAGTAATGCAGTATAGCAGTACTTTCTGTTTCCACCTTTGAATTCCAGCATCTCTGTAATCAGTGTCACTTCAGTGTGATGATTTTATCTCCCCCTCCTCCTCCTCCTGGGCGGAGCAGCATGTTGCTCCCATCGGTTAAATATTAAGCACACAGCTCTGTCTCATCCTCCTCTCATCCGTCTCGCTCCCATCTGCTCCCGCTGCTCCATTTGTGCCTCTGCACACCCCGGCCCGGGTAAGAGAGCAGGTCAGCGACACATCTGCTGATTGACATCACAGAAATACAGTATGCAGCATGGGTGAAGTGAACATGACCCCTGTCATCTAACTCTAATAATGGACAACACGACTCATTACAGTCAGCAGAGAACAAAACAAGTTTTGCTACAGTGCAGGATAGACCAGGGTGCTTAAACCAATAAGGGTTGTTTCCAACCCACCTGCCTTGGCAACACGTGTGTGCCGCGTAATGGAAAAATCTAAATCTCGGCCAGTAAATCAATTTTCAGCACCCTGCATGTTACCCGCTGCAGAATGACAGCAGCAAACACAACCTCAAACAGGCTAGCACAATAAGTAAGTTGTTGTTAGTTGGCAGTTGTAGGTGTGTGATCTGACAAGACAACTGCCAGGCTAATATATACACACACACACACACACACACATATATATATATATATATATATATATATATATATATATATATAATCATCCATAATGCATAGTTTTCAAAGTTAGAAGGATGCACATTATTATTTATCGTGCCCCTGCCTCTCATTATTATACCAACTGCCAGATCCCAAAGTGTTTAAATCTTTAATATTGACATCTACAGTGTATTTTCTCTTTTCTCTTAACAGCGAGTTGAGCTAATATGTTCACATTTCACAGCATTTCTGTTTCTACACACACTGTATATGACCTCTGTGCCACTTATGTTACTATAAATTCATATACTAATCCAATCCATCCAATACTGGATGCAACAAATCTAATGCCAAAAATGACACCATGTTGTAGCTTTTATTTCACTACTTGCTGAGCGATAAATTGGGCAGGCCAATGTTTGGTGTATTGCAGATGTATAATGATATCAGTACATGAAAGCAGTAAAAAAAACAACAAAAAAAAAAAGTCCACTAAAGAAAAGACGTATATGTTTTAGGTTACTGGGAAACAGTGGTGCGGTTACATGGTTTGTCCACCGGAGAGCACTGACAAATTAATCTTTCAACTGTAAAGTGTACACATGGAGGTCACAATTGATTAAAAAAAATGAATTTAAAGGTCCAGTGTGTAAGATTTATGTTGCTCCATTTACAGAATATGACGGATGTTGAATGCAATATGCATAACAATGTTTTCATTAGTATTTTATCACCTGAAAATAAGAATCGTAGAATAAGCCCTTTAATATCGACACTGTGGGTCCTCTTTCATGGAGCCGCCATGTTGAATCTCCATGTTTCTACAGTAGCCCGGTAAGGACAAACTCAACACTCGCTCTAGATGCTTTTTTGGGCTAGACGAAGTTGCAAGCAGTAATTACACCGTTCCATGGCACTAAATCCTACACAACCTGAAGGTCTCAATCTTGCTTCAAATATTGGTTTAAAAATTGTCAAATATGTGATTAAAAACTATCATTAATGTTAACTATAATTAGCCCAGTATTTTATGTATTTGTTTACATGTATTATAAAGTGTATACAATTCATTTCCTCTTATGCATGATACTTATTCTTAGGATATATTAGGCGAGAATTTAAATCCCTAAATTCTTGTAAAAAATATAGCCTACAAATTGATATCAGTGATTTACTGACTTAACTTGAAGGTTGAAATTTCAAAAAAATAAAGTTGAAATGTTGAGAATTAAGTCAAACTTTTAGTCTTAGAGTAAATAAATCGGAGGGTTGCATCATAACCAGAGTGGTTAACTTCATTCTTGAACTTCAGTTCAACTCCTCTCATTTCTCCCTTGTGCCTTGCTCTAATACTCTCTGTTTCTTTTAGTATCAGCCTCAACAGTTATTCAGGCTGGAAAAAAAGGGTTATAAGGTCCAAGTTAAAGTGTCCATTTTACCTCTTAATCAACCCACACTGTTCATTTAAAGTTTTATGGCAGTTAGCCTGACGTCTGCTCTGGCAGCCATCTTAATTATAAATAAGAAACACAATTTTGAAAACAAGGAAAGAAGAAAAAGTGTATTTCTTCACCCCACTAGGACACGAGAACCCTTGAGAAATGTGGAAATGTCTTCAAACTGTGGTAGGTGTTTGATTTTAATTGGCTTGGAGTTTATAAACTAGGACAGGCAAGTGCACAGATATAGTTGAGCCTAAAAAAAAGGAGGAATTCACTTAAAATTTCCAACCAAGTAACGCGAATGTAACGTTATATCTTATTTAACTGTAACCTGGCTCTTAAGTGAAGTCTTAAACTATCCTCCTTTATAATATTTCAAACGAATGGCGACTGCTTTACACTCAGCAGTCAATGTGATGTTATCGTGGCTGTGCAGGACGCTGCGGTTCACGTATTGTTTGCCTCCACGCTTTCGCCCTCCTTTGATTGCATGACTGGTTAGTCTCTTGTCTAAAAACGTGATCTGATAAACCCTTACATTTTAGATTCAGATAATGTGGCGCAACAATGTGTGCTCCCCCTCTGTCTGCACATTAGGCGACCCGTGCGCCAAACTTAAGCGCAAAGTGTCTGGACGTGCGTCGTGACTGAACCGAGGGAGCAACCGACGCGTCCCCCGCTCCAGCTCGATTTCCCTCCTGATCCTGATCTTCTAAATGCGGCAACTATCTTCATCCTGATGCGCCTGCTCCTCCTCCTCCTCCTCCCCCGTCTCTTCCTCCTCCTCCTCTCCCTCCTGGAACGGTAGAAACAGGTAAGACGCGCTTCCGATTTGGAGAATATCATCCGCATATCCAGTTAAGTGAGGTGGGGGCGTGGGTGGGAGGGGGGATGTGGAGGTGGGTGATAGTCCTTTTACATTCTTTTTTTTTTTTTTTTTTTTTTTTTTGCGGTCCCCTTTTTTTAGTCTGTCCGTGTCACGGTTGTTAGGAGACCGCTGTCAGGCGAGGAGTCGGTGATAATGGGAGATGCCCTGGCATCCGTAGTGGGATGCGTCGGCAGGAATGACACTGTTGCTACCCATTCTGACTGCTGTCGTTGCCACAGAGACGCGCATTGTGCCGCAGGTATGCAGCGGAAACAGAGGCGATGGATGCAACCAATTAGGTTCTCCTCATTTTTTTTCCCCCACTTAGGTTTTGCCGGACGTGTGCTGCGCGCATGCAGCACGGTGCGCCGTCTCTTTCTTCACCCACCATCCACTTTGAAGGCACAATGACTGGCTGATGATATAATGGGGCGACCTATTTTCTGTTCCTTGCACTTCCCCACTGAGTGCAGTGCAACTCCAAAGTAGCCCCATTTTCTGCCTGTTACGTGTTGCCATTACATTTGAATCAAAGAGCTGTACGTCCACTTATTTAACAACCCCACTTCCTGTTTTGAAGGTATTCCTAGAAACTTTTCTCAAAGATTTTTGACCTGTTACTGAAGTTTTCCTTCGATAACAACTTGAAACGACATGTCAGGAGATTCCCAGCTACCTGTGCTGATGTAAAACTGGCTGCTTAGTTGTGTGACTTTGAATGTAACGTTACATTAAAGGCTACATGCGTGGGAGGCAACAACTGGAGGTAAACTGAGAGTAGCCCGGCTGCAGATGCAGTCAGCGATGCAGTCTTCTTGGCTGACATTTACTCTGTTTGGTTATATATTTAGTTTATGTCAATCGAATGCTTATGATAAATGTAGCTCACCTCCTGATGATAGCCAGTTTCACAAAACTTGGGAACAGAGGCCCTGGCTATTATACTGTAGATGTAGCTGTTGTCATGGTACCAGAGTTACCATTATCAGGTAATTGCTGTTTTTTTCCCCCCAGGAAAATCTGTTGAAGTCTGGATTCTTGTGTAGGCTTTAGACTAGAATATGACAATTAGCCCGTTGGATATTTTTGCCAAGTAATGTCAGCCACAGCCGCTCTCATTGGGTGCAACAAGTGCAAGATGCCACAACTACGCGGTTATGGAGGCTTGATTTTTTTTTTTTTTTCAAGGCTTTATCTATCTGTCATGAGTAGGCAGGAAGAGAGTTTTCTTTATAGCTTCTAAACAGAGAAGCCAAATTGCCTCGGGGAGGGCAAGGTCACGAGGCTTGTGCGCATCGCAAGTTGTGGCGAGGCACTTGGCACCTTTGCTGCACGCTGCTGTAAAAAAAGTGCAGTATCAGTGCCAATAAAAGATACAGTTTTCTCTTAGATTTTTTTGTCTGTGAAAGGGCAAAAAGTGAATGAACAATTTTTAATTTGAGTGGCAGCACGTCATAATTAAAATGTTATGAGCCAGACAGGTCTAGTTGTTTTTTTTTTTTTTTACATACCACTCACGGTACTCATATTATTACTTGGGTGTTTTGCTGGATGCAAGGTTAATTGTTACAGCTGTCAGCGCTCATAGTGTCCAAGGTGAATGAATGCAAATCAAGATGACGCACTCTCCACATCAATGAGCTAACACACAAGGAAGATTTCAAAATAAAATTGCATCTTCCTCGCCTTCTCGTTGCAATGTATTGCACTTTACATGTGGCCCCATTACGAATACACCTTTATGGTCTGCAGTGTTTCTTCCCCCCCCCCCCCCCGTTACCTTCCTGAGCGATTAGCCTTGATTCCTGGCAAGCACTCAAATCGAACAAAACTCTACTTAGGTGACCTGGAAGTAAAAGTGGTTATAAAAAACAACTTTGCCTCGCATAATTACACCATGCCGTAGTTTCACTTTGACCTCCTGCACTTGCTGTAATTTGATACATTTTGTAAAATTAAAAAGAGGTGTGCTCTCTCCACAATCGAAAAATGCATTTCAGACGCCTGTTTCTCGTGACTCCATTGCAAAGCTGCGGCTAGCAGTGTTGCCATGTTCCCAGATATAAGCAGTGAAACTGGTGAGTCAAATCCTTTAATACCCAGCAGGAGTATTGGCCTAAACTATAAAAACAACACTCAGTTTGTAAAAGGAAAAAAAAAAAAAATCTCAATTCTCTTTAAAGTAAAGGGCCTATATATCAAAATCTGAAAGGCAGACTGCCATCTCCATTAATCTTCTTCAGAGACAGTGGCTCCAGTGGTGTTCCTCTGACACTGTCAATTAATAACGCATACATAATTACTTTGTTTGTTTGCATTTGAGATGCAGGACGGCTGGCATCTTACTGTGCGTGTGAAATCTTGAGGGGCTGGGAGGATTGTTGCATGCAGGACAGATGTCCATCTTATATGGCTAGTTTAGGTTTTAAATGAAGACTAATTGAACGATTGATCCAGCTGCAGAGATTTGGAAAAAAACAATAAACTATTTTATTATGTTTACACAAGCATCCACACATAAAATACTTGATTAGCTAATCATGAATCCTAATGAGGCATTTAGGACGCTTAATTACTGCTGCAGATTCAGTGTTCCCTCTGTCTGTCATTTGCATATCATGGCACGGTGTTCGAATTAATTTAACCATGAGCAATCCTCTCTGCAACAATCGCAAACACTATTGCAGGCGTTATGGTCCTTGCAGAATCTCTGGACAGATGGATGAAAAAAAAAAAAATCAGCCTCTGATTATGTTTCTTATGTGTTTTCTCTCTGCTCTCTCTCTCTCTCTCTCTTCCCTCCTCCCCCCTCCGCTCGCCATCTTGCTCAGTACAGTAGCTTGATTGAATGCATTATCCACGGTGTAATCTCATAGCGATAAACGGGGATTGTTGATTCGCCTGCCCAGATGTGCCGATTAAAAACTTGAGCTGTCACAGCCATTTCATGTCTGTTTCTGAACCTTTTTAGTGCTCGGTTTACAGAAAGAAAAAAAAAAGTCTTTTAATTATTAAAAAAGTCTTTTAATTATTAACACTGATGCAGCTCCTGTCTCTTATTCTGTATTTGCAAAATCTGACATTGACTTCTTCAGCCGAAATTGTGTCAAGAGTGTGACCAGGGTTTTCTCACACGCTGGATGAATGCAGCCATTCTCCTGTGAAGGACACACACATTTTTTTTTTTTTAAATTAACAACACACCTAAGCCGAACAACTGTTGTGCTGTGTTTGTTCCAACATTTTGGTGTTAGCAGTACCGCCTCTGAAATATTTGGCTGTTCAACCTGTAAACCGACTGCTGTTATGCTAACAGCATCTAGAAAAGACTGGTGGTGCTGCCTGCCAATGGTTGCCCTTCAAATGTCTGGGTACAGTGTGTTTAATTGTGCCAACTGTAACTGCCACATTTTAAAATCTGTCTTTATTACCCAGTTCGGCTTTGTGGTACTGTTTACCTTATTACGCAAGGAATGTCTTAATTATGCTATTGTTGGCGATGCTGTGTCAACCATCTGGGTCTTGGCAAAAGTGGACTTTCAGCGCTTGTAGTTGAATAATCTAGACTCCAGGGTAAACCACACATTAGACGGCTTACAGTGGGGTGTTTGTATTGGTGCATTCAGGTCAAACCATTTGCTAAACAAAGCCTTCAGTGAGACTAAAGGGACTCGCAGGATTTCATTTTTTGAGGAATTATGCATTACGATAACGTAAGTGACAAACTTATATAAAACTACATTGTAATAGAAACTGGCGTATTTGTTACCTTCAAATGCTCTTCAAATTATGTTTTTAAAGCATTGCCTTTTGGGTCTTTTTCTCTTTCATACTCCTACCTCCTAGGCTTAAAATTCCTGCCACGTATGAGGCACAGCAGGTACCTCCTGAGTGGTCACCTAAGTTCCTTCCTGCTGACTTGCTGTTCTGTATTACACTCTTACACTCCCCCAGTATTCACTCGGCATGTCTTATGTGGCATTAGAAAAGAGTGGGAGAAGTTGCATGGTGGGAGTGCACATCTTGTTTGTGAAAGGGATAGCTAATTGCTAAATGCTCAGTGGCAGGAACGAATCGAATTACTCAAAATAGAGCATTTTTTTTTGTATGATAGACAAATTAGGAGTTGAACCAGTTCCTGTGAGCTGTTGCTGGACAGTGGATCCTCTGTATTTCGATACTGGTTGTATCCTAAAAAGTTGGAAACATTCTGGAAAGAGTGCTTTGTTTATTTTGTGGAAGTAACTACAGATCTGTTTGTGGCATGACATTTTTCCTATTTGATCTCAATTGAACTATGAAGGTCAACGTGCACCGGGATGCCTTCAATCAGAAGTTACTGTAAATGCCAGTATCGTGGAGGAAGAAATCAAAGATGCAATTGGTGGAAAGAACACAAGACAAGTAGCATGTATTGATAATCTAGTTAATGAAAAATTACCCAGGTTTTTTTTTTTCTTCCCTGTTCTGTATAATCTTCTTAGTGTCTGCTTGGAGAAAGCTATGTTTGAGCCACTACAATGTCAATCCCCAAGTCCCACAGATTAGCCAAGAAACAAATACTCCTTCTCAATGAGACTTCACTATTATTTTTGTGCCACTTGACAGAAGGGCAAAATATTATATATTGATAAACTATGATTATAATAAAATGTAAGCGCCTGGTCCAAGAAAATCCACAGCATCGGGTGTTTCAGTGAACAGTGTTTTTGTTCAGCCTTCTATAAGCCAGTATGACCAATTATGACTTGTTTCTGTTGCAAACAAAAGAGGAAATGGTGAATGTTGGGTAGTATGAGTCAACAGAATGCCTGACATGGGAGATCACTGTTTGCTTCGTGTTTCCTATCAACAGCTAGCGCATGTTTCTTTTAACCATGACCATGATTGCTCCCCAGCCTCAACAAGGAAGGTTTAACCATGTTGAAGTAGAACTGCTAACCTTAACCAAGTAGGCCAGTTATTTTAACCCATATTTTGTACTCAAACCTAGTCAGACTTTAACTGTGGGGGGTCATCAGACCAGAAAATGCTTATACATGCCTTTCTTGAAGGCAGTTAAAAATGATGTATTTTGTTGTGTACCCTGGAGACCTGTAATCCCGTACAGACTTTGCACTCTTTGGTGCATGACTCTAAGATTAAAGTACTCGTTCATTCATGAATAAACGGTTAGTGATGAAGACTACTAAAACGTTGAGATAAATAAAGAAACTTTATATCTAAGTTGCTTTTAGCGAGAAATCTGACTAAACACAATCACCGTGACCTCCTGGCAGAAATTATAGTTAATTGTAGGCATGCAAATATACGGTGTGCACAATATGAGTTCATAATTACACAGTAGATAAAGTTCAAACTCAACCGCGTTCAGTGAACTTTCTCGTGCCAACGTGTTTTGGAAAACTCTCCTTCAGTGTGAGTGAACTTTTTGTGTGTATGGCGCACTGAAAAAAGAAAAACCCCCGGTGTGGGACCTCAAACAAGCTGTAGACACTAAAAGATGGGAGTCACAATGTCATGCCCACGGGTGAAGAGTGAGTCATCAAAATGAAGAGTAGAGAAACAGTGCACCATCCGGTGCATTTTTCCAGTGAGTTTCGGATTGGTTTACTGTGCCTCCATGTGTAGATTAAACATTTTGATTGAGTGGGCTGCTCTTTCCACACGGTGTTATTCTTCATTTTTAAAACGGTTGGAGCATTTACTATTGTATTGTCCAGTGTGTCCAATTATAGGTGTTACAGTGGTCATTTATACTTGCAATATGAACTGGGACTGGGTGGAACGGGATTCTGTGTTGCGTTGACAGTGTCACGTTGGTAATAAAGACATATGAAATGATCTTTGGGCCGGCGTTGCAGTGCTGCAGGTCATGAAGGTTAACATCTTAAAGGTCGTTTAGTAGGACTGGAGGTGTGAAGAACCTTGATCTCTTGCAAAAGCACCCGGCAGGAGTCCAGAATGAAACAACACTGTACTGTGGGGGTGTGCATCGCTGTTTGCAGTAATATACTGTACACCATTAAGGTCATCCAGGAGTCACAATCATTTGTTATTCTGTGCTATTGTTTTGGCATTGAAGGTGTCCTTGCGGCATCGCTCCTTTTCGAGTACAAGCCGAAACACAGTGTATCCATCACGGCAGTAGCGCGTTCATCTTGATGAGCTGCCACTAAGCCTTCTTTAAAAATGGCCTGGTATTAATGGACAGTAAATGCCGGTTGCAGAGACTTGTATCGCACTTGTATGTTCGCTTTCTTAATTTAAATTGTGTTAAGCTCTGCCGATTGACCAATGCTTAATGAGGCAGACTGTCTAAATACCACGAAAGCTGTGTAACAGGATTCCTGCCGGGTGACAGAGATTCGGAAATCCATCTGTGCTCACAATGCTGCCTGGCGATCATGTTTCACTTGTATCTTTCTCTCTCTCTGTCTCTGTCTGTTATTCCACCACTCTTCATCAATTAGCCATTGATGCGCTTTCCTATTAATAAAAATGATATTCAAAAAGTTACTATCTTAAGCATTTCTGTCCCTTATCTCTGATGCGGAAATCTCAGTGAAGGATGTTTAAATGTCTTTGTGATTGGAATCACAAAGACATGAATGAAGACTGAATGAAGACTGCAATACTGCTAGCATCACCTTCAGGTTTACATGGTGCATACATACAACCTCGCGGCCTTATTTTCTTCTCCAGCATGTTTGATTTTAAACAACAATGCTACCTCTAGGTGTCTTGTATTTCGCTTTGACTTTGGTTTTCATGTATCCGCCAGATCTCAAATCTGATTGCAGTCCGTCTTAGTTTTCCCAGGCTATATGCAAATCAGAGTCGTTCCTTCTCCGGTCCAGAGGGTGGTAGTAATGCACCTAAATAGTTTGTTAAAGGACTGAAATTTATTTTTAAAGATGTTCGAGGGTGTTGCATTTTTATGCACTACCTTTATTCAGCAGGACACCCATCTAAAGAGATAAAAAAGGGTTGTTTTATTGTCAAACAGTAATAGTACTTTCGTTACGTTCTTCATGAGCCAAGTCAATCTCTTGACCTCATTCCAACTGAATGTTTCATTCACAAGAACTGACAAGACTGAATTCAGCCTCCTGCCAAACAAGTAAAAACTAAAGATCACTACAGAACAGTCATTTAATTTCTAATGCAATGGAGTACAGAGCCAACGCAGCAGTTCACTGCCCCAATATCTTCTGACAGCACTATACTGTGTCTTTTCAGAGACAGGATGTTGCAATTGCATGTGACACTCAACACTTGTTTTGTCAGACTAAGGAACACACTGAGCACTTGCTGTCAGTGTGAGCTGATTTTTTTATGAAAAGTGTATAGACGGGACAGACAGCGCACAAATAAAATATGCAAATTCACACGCTAATTAATTACACATAAAAAACACTGTCATCATCCACATACAGTACAAATGTAAAATCTTCCTTTGGAGTCACATGTGAAGTCTAAAACGACATTACTCTAGACATTCATTTCTTTGCATGTTAGGTATTTAAAATCGTATCCCCGCAGGTACATTAGACGATCGGGACTCTAAAGCATTTGCCATTTTCCCTTTTTATGGAGCTTTGTCAAAATTTTGCCCCACAGGTCCCTCCTTTCTGCAAAGTCACAGAACAACAACAATGATCCACTGCAGTGCTATTGTTAAACTGACTGACTGCTGTGAAGGATTTAACGGCATCTAGTGGTGGACTTGCTGATTGTAACCCCCTCGCCTTATCCTCTTCTTCTTACGGTGGCTGGGAAATGTGCAAAAAAAAAATGTAAAAGAGACACTTTTGGGCTACTGTAGAAACATGTTGATCCAACATGATGCAGTCCATGACACCGGTGCTGTCTGCAGATATAAAAAAATATAAACATTACCAACTGGATCTTTGCTCCTTTAATATGCCAGCGTCGTAAGTAACTGCAAATCAATTGTTTGGCGTTGGAGTTTCAAAACTTCTTGCTCGCTTTGACTAAAGTTCTCTTAAAAAGTAACAGGCTGCAGTGGCCGCTGCGGGACTACCAAAAAATAGCTGCATGATGATGGTGATGCGTGTAAGCAGTTAACATTTGTGCCCCAACAGACAAATTATTTTCTTCGCTGCTTCTTCATCTCCTTCGGGCAACATGCTGTTACTTTATGTCGGCCTGAGTTTCACCGATGTTCTGTCCTGATAAACTAATTAACTAAACATTTTTGGAGTGTCTTGTGGCTGCAGGGATCTGATAATATGTCAAGACATCTCAGTGTCTGCGTTAGGTGGTGTGTTTGTACAACATCTTTCTGCAATAATTGGTCTGTTTACAGCCACTGGTAACAATTACACCCCCTCCCCTCCCTGAAGAGCAATATCTCAGACTACATTAATTTACTGTATTTTACTGTAGGTTCCCATCGCTGTGTTTTAACACAGTCATTTACTGTGCAATCTTTGAAGTGGCCCGCTCGTGACAAATAGTTCAATAAAACCTTGTTTCTGTTCGGTGGTGTGGCTATTAGACCCCTCCTGACATATCATAAACCATTACTGTGATCTGTTTGGACATTAACGGTTACAGATGTTCCAGGAGCTTGGCAGAGAGGCTCGAAGCTTATGCTGCATGTGATGAAATCCTCCGTGCTACCGTACTTCGTTAGATTCAAGGTGGCCCGTTTTGCGCCGGACCTTCTTAAATCGTTCGATTCCGCTTGAGATAGTTTACAAATTTGACTCGAGTGAGATGGAAGATGTAGTTTTGTCTCTGCTTGAGAAGTCAAGTTGACATGCCCCGTCTCACTGTGAGGAGAAACTCTTTGAGTGTATGGTGGCAAACCAGAGTAGGCATCTAAGTATAGTTCTGTGTGCGTGTGTGCGCACATGTGTCTGTGTATGTATCTGTGTGTGTGTGTGAAGGTTTTTGGGGGTACTGTCTATTTACAGCTCAGCCTGTGGGAGATGTCCAAGTCCAACAGAAAGGGCAGGAGGGCATGGGAAGACCTCCACTCTGCCTCATGTGTCATCCTTTTTCAGTTAAAAAGCACTGTGTGTGTGTGTGTGAGAGAGAGAGTGTATGTGTGTGTATGTGTGGGTGGGTGTGTGCACATTGTGTGTTATGTCAAGGTTGCTGAAAATAGTTTCAGTGCATAAGTAAAAGAATATGACACTGTTGCATGCTCATGCACACACAATTGTTCAGGGGGAATTGTCTAACAAGATTATCCTTGTGGCTCCCCCCACAGCTGGTTGTTTACAAGGCCAAATACTTCTTCTTCCACTGATAGTGATTCATTATTTCTGGGAGAAGGAGAGAGAGAGAGAGAGAGAACTAGAGAAAAAGAAAACAAATTGAGAAACAAACTTTTGTTGGACTTTATTTTCCTTTGAATTGAAGAATGTTTGAATACTCAATTTACCTCGCAAAAAATAAATGTGTTGGAGTATTTCCAAATCCACAAATAATCAGCCTTCAAATCCTTAAAGGCCCACGAAGCTCTCTTACTCTGTAAACGTCTATGTTACATATGTTACTGTGTTATGTTGCATGTGTTTTATACAGAAAATAATCTTAACGCAATGGCCCTATACTGGCATTTCAGAGCGTTCAACTGCATCTCCTCTTCATCAGAGGTCGTCGTTCGCTCAGGTGGCTTAGCGTGATGAGATGTGATCGAATAATTTAGCTGAGCCGTGTTTTGTATTGAAGCTAAAGATACTCTGCCGTGTCACTGGGCCTTTAAATGCCTGGGACTCTCCACCACGTCGTAGAATTGATTAAGTTTTTCTTGAGGATCTGCTTGAGGCTCTTTGAGTATCTTAAACTATCCAGCACAACAACACTCTTTTGCTCTTGGCCACTAGGCTCCCTCGTGGGAGCAGTTGTGGTCTACCTGCTATGCTCGAGGGAGCCTTAACAGCTGTAGTGTTAGAGGCGTGAGCGTACAGTAGCTCACATTAATTCCCCTTACCCTTGTGTTTCTCAGGCAGTCCAGCGACTTGAACCCGAAATGCTAGTTCATCTGTACTTTTAGCATACTCTGGCAGAGATTTTTTATATTTTTAAATTTGTACATGTGTAATAATTTTTTTAATGAATCCATTGTAAAAGTTGTAGAAATCATTAAAGAGGCAAGCAAATCCTCACATTTTCAAACCTCCAAGTAGCCAGTTTCACATATTTTGATCAGAATAATCACTTAAATGAAAAACAGATCATACATGAGATGCACATATAACATGAGGGATAATAATATAACTGTTAAAATGTTAATATGGATCGCCAACGTACAACGTACAATGTAGAGTACTTTGACAGAGTTACAGTGACTGAATACGATGTAAGGATGCATTCAGACCGAATCCAGCAGGGGGGGGTGTATTTTGGCTGTGTTGGTGCATGCAGCAGATGTGTCCACCAAAAAACACAGCGACCTGCAGCGGAGAGGTTGAGCCGGATACACATTTTTGGAAAAACGCAGCTCGACATCACACTGCGGCTGCCCTCCACAGTCAGCCTGAAATGTCACTGAAACTGAGGCTATCCAGGTGGATTCATAGACTAAGCTCTGATACAGTATTTGTTGTGTTCTGGCTTTGTTTTTTTTCATGTACACAGCTTCTAAATCTGAGTCTGGCTCGCAATGTAAGCTGCAAAATTGTGACACAAAGAAGTTTGTGTCCGATGGTTTGAGAGAGAGCGAGAGAACGAGCATTTGTCGAGAGACACAGAGAGTGAATGAGAGTGGTTAATCAGGGAAATAAAAAGTTTTTTTCCCCTGTTTATTTCACAGCGGTTACATTAAGCACAAATAGACACACCCCCGGCAACCCCCTGCTACACGCCACCGGACAACCCAGTGGCGCTACGCCGCAGCATTTGATCCTCTCTGAGTGTGTGCCCATTAAAAGACAAATTACAAGAAACCACATTCTGAGAATGGCTGTCACAACCTTGCTGCAAGAAATTTGGCACCCTAACGTTGCCAGGAGTGCACTCTCCTCTGTAACTCGTTCTGTTGCTTTTGCAAACATTTGACAACAGGAACATGCAGGAGGACAAGTACAAACAAGTGATAACATCATTTTGAAGTGGCAGTGAGCGTAACGGTTCAGAATTGAGTTTTTTTCACAATGAGACCACAACATATACTCAGGGGGAATCTCTTTAAAGCTGATGGCTGTCATTTCATCAGTAATTACTATGAAGATTGACTGAAGACTCTGGCTATGTGTGTGCCAGTGTGTGCTCTCATTGCAGGAGGTCATGTTAGCAGGTCCTATGGTATACACGACACCAGCTCTGTCACTCCCTGCTTCTCTCTCTCCCTCCCTTCATCTCTCCCACCCTCCCTCCCTCCTCCCCCCTCCCTGCCTCCTTTCATTTGTTCTAGGGACAGAGCCCTAGTGTGAAGCTTCTTGTTCTTGTACTTTCCCGTGCTGTGCAGCTTTCCTGCCATGGCAAATACACTGACCATGCGACGTGGGAAAGCCCGATTCGGCCTGCCGTCTGCTCCCGCTACAAGCTCTCTAGGTTATATTTAATCTTGGACGGGTCACTCTGCTGCTACAACTATCATCAGCACCAAAAGGGATATCTGGGGAAACTGTACCTAGCACCACCACCACCACCACATTCAGCTTCCTCTGTTGTTTCACTGTAAGTAATTCCTTTTAAGAGAGCTGCATTCTGTTTAATTTGAGAGACTGATTTTGTCGCTATGGAGAAGGCACTGTAGAGGCATGTAGTGAAGTACTTTGGATTTTGTAATCCTTCAAAGCAGTTCCACTTGAGATTTCCTGTAACTACCATGGCGAACTTCACTGTATGTCTCAATGCATCAGACTGTCTTTGGCATCGGCTCAACAATCAGCACTGTGGTGTGGAAAGAAACATGTGGTTGAATAGTATATTAGTTCTTTATTTGTTCTTCAAAAGCAATTAGAGGAGACTGGCATGTAACTAACTTTGTGGATGTGTATATTGAGCAATAATAATTGGTTATGATGGTGTAAATATATGGAAATCGATGTTTGTACAACCATAAAGTTTGCCCTTGAAAGTTTAAAACTAAACCACGCATTATCAACACGCTGAATTGAGACTGTGGTGTCAAACAATTCATTATGGTATTTTTAGCTGCAGTGCCTCTGTCTTCCTATTTTTGGCAGTTGTTTTTTTTTTTTTTTACCTTCACACCATGTTTGCAACATGTTTAAATAGGGAAATGCTACAGTTAGGTAAATATTCATCTGCAGGGGAAACATTCCTCTTACTCATTGGGATTTGGGCCACAGTTGTGCTTGCATTTGACAGAGGAAGCAGACAGTAAGACATGGAAAGTTTAAAAGCGAGTTCTCATCCCTGAAAATGGAAAGTCAGAAGGCATGTGTTAAAAAAAAAAAAAGAAAGCGAGAGAGAGAGAGAGAGAGAGAGAGGGAGAACCAGAGAGACAGGATGGTGGGAACATCTGGAGAAACAAGACCAGTGCCAAACCCTGTGACAACATAAAGGAGCTGGAAACTCTCCTGAGAGAGGCTTGAACAAACACTCAGACATTCACACACGTGCATACTTCTAAGTACACACCGGACGTGGATGATAGTATGAACGCATTGTCCGATGGACTTCATTTTGGTCAATTTAAATGACCAGAGGAAGTGCGGAGGAGTTAAATGTGGCACACGATTTGTGCGCCGGCCTCGTATCGCGCTCATATAGGTAGTTGCAGTGTGTTTGGCAATATGGGGCTTCATTCATCGCCTGCACCTGCACAATGTTCTGCACCGCTCACCTGCTGTGCTCTACTGTAGCCTTTTAAGAAGACATCATGTGGCTATATGTTCTGTTTAAAGGCTTTATAATCCAGTGGCAAACTGCAGGGGGGATCCTGGAGTTACCTTTAATCAAAATGTAATTAATTGCATCTGTTGCAGATGTGCTTTATCTGGGATTCATTAAGTGACACAAACTATTAAGCATGAACTTAATGCAAGTTTTTGTCTCGGATGGCATTTGACATACTTGAAATTCTCCACCAGTAGGCAGGCAGGTTTCTTTTCTCAAGATTCTCATTACTGAGTGCCACCAAGAGCCACTGGTTAAAGACATATTTGTGCAGTATAAGGACTGAGGAAGCTCAAAAAGTGCAGCACCGAATACACCCGAGGGATGGGGGTGGAGGGCAGGGAGATGATGGGGTGAGATGCAGGGTCGGGGTGTAAGAGAGCACTACTACCTTCTGGTGGACTGACAGGCTAGTTTTCATGACACCAATTACCTGCAGTGGAGTGTGTGTGTGTGTGTGTGTTTGTGTGTGCATGTGTGTAGAATTACCCCAAGCAAGTCATCCCCTCATCCTTTGCTGCAGGGGAAAAGGCTTCTTGATGGAACACTCCCGCCTGGATTTTCCCTCTCCATATTTTTCTTGCTCTTTTTCTATTCCCACTTAGTCTCACTCCCACCTCTTCTCACTTTGTCGTCCTATATATACACCTCTGTCTCATGGTCCGGTTAACAATAGAATGTGCAGTATCTCCTCCATTTATCTACATTTAATCACAAAAAAAAAGAGATTGAGGATTTGATTTCTCTCGGGTGATGATTGGTTTTACTATTGCCTTCTTGGGCTGTCAATATGCTGGGATGAAAGTGCAGTAAGAAAAATAATGATGAGCTTGAAGGTTCATTATCGACCTTGGAAATAGTAGTTGGACAAAAACACAAGGTCCACTCACTGGACATTCTCCAGAGCTTTAAACCTCATCCCATAGCCTTAATTTTTCTTCTTTTTTTTATTCATAAATAAGACCTTGAGCTAAGATTTTTTTTTGTCACATGGTAATGGTCTCAAGGAGACTCTGTGATAGATAGCAGATAACAACGTGTGCTTGAACTGATGCATCACTGCACAAGTTGTTTTAAACACTCAGCGATGTATCAGGTTGACTTATGTTAATTTAACTCTTGGGAACATATACTGTACGTCAGCTACAGATCAGTGCGCACGACCATGTGTGCATGTGCATGTGTGTGGGTTACCAAATAGATGGTTTGCCGCTTCAATGATTTTGGAGGAATCCACTTTTTCAGACAGCCTGCTATGTTACAGGTAAATAAATCAAACCGCAGTCACTCCTTGCTCCTGGTGTATCACCAGGCAGTGTATGGGAAATAATGGAAAAACACAGCTTCAGTTTTCTTGCACAAGTTTGTAGGAGTGAACGGAAAAATCCTGTTCGGTCAGTGGAAATAGCCCCTGAGAGGAAATAACTTGACCATGCTAATGCTGGCTCCAGAGACGAGCGTACCACGACCATTAAAGTGCCAGGAGAGAGATACAATCAATGAACCCACGCACTCAGTGCACCAAAGAACAGCGCAAGGACGGAGCTTAGCGAGGAGCTACCTGCACGGTCCGTGCTCACACAGAGTTCCTGCTCCACACAGAGAGACACAGATATCCCTAGCTGTCTTTGTGTCAGATGGGTTGGTGTGTCCATTCAATGCATGCTATCTCTAAGCTGCCTTTAAGAGCAAACTTTGCCTAAAATAGTCAGCTGCCCAAGTCCACTTGCAAGGTTACTCAGTTCAGTCATTTATCATAGTTAATTAGCTTCTTGTAATGATTGCAGCTTGAAGGAGAAAAGGATAAGTGTAGAAAGAATGGTAGGAGGGCCGGATAGAGAAAGAGAGAGGAGGTTATAGGGAGGAGCACAAGAAGTTTCTCCCTTCAACAAAATAAATGTGTCCTCTTTTTAATTATTTGAATAGATTTGAAAATACTAAAATGGCCCAGAACTAATGACCATGCAGTTTTTTTTGTGTACTTTTAGCAGTTACAGTAGGAGTAGGAGTCTCCACACAGTTGCTTCCAGAGTTTAAAGTTTAAATACATTTCTAAAACTTTATTTCTATGAAATGACACATTTTTCTGAATTATATGACTACTAGCAGAGTGCAATAAGCAGTGTGTGCCTTTATTCATCATAGGGAACCAAATGATTATTTACTTTATTGATTGATGAAGATTATTTTCTTGATGAAAGTGTCAGACATTAGTAAAACAGTCAACACAGTCATCATTATTTATCATAGTTTCTAAGAGCTCTGGTTGACATATTCTGGTCGTGTCAAGTAAATATGCAGATTTTCATATTCGAGAAGCTAGAGCAAGCAACTGTCGGCATTGTTGTAATCAAATGTAAACTATGACTAACTATTCAGTCAATCAACTGATTCATTTTGACTCTTGGTATCCTCGTATTCACAAAATGTTTGCAGCATTATTCCCCTTAGCCTGAGGTCTGCATGTGAAGTACTTTTGCTCTTGTCAATGACAAGAGCCTGAGGACCAAATTGTCCCTTAGTAAGGAGTGACACTGCTTAAACAAACCTGTTCAAACATTCAGAGTTCACTCAGCGTATAGCCTATTCTCTTTAACCTTTGTGACCTGGATGTGGCTGTCCCTGATATCTGCAGACCAAATATGTCGTCTCAGTTTACAGTATATTTAGTTTATAGTATATTATACATACATATATAATATGTAGTGTTTATTACTTTGTTGTTGTTAACATGTTTTTCACCCAGGCTCTGGCTAGTTAGTTAGATACAAACTGCTGCCTGTTTCTGTCGCTGCTGTTAAGAAAGTTTTTGTTTGCTTTCTTTGTGTGCACGCACAAAGACAAGCAAACACAAAAAAACAACTTTCACGTGAAGAATTTGCCACATTTGTGCATCATTGAACTCAAAGCAGCTCTTCATTTTAAAAATAGCCTGAGGTTTGAACTGATATTGTTGACTCATGTGATTGCTAACTTCTCCTGTCACGGGCACATAGTACTAGTAACAACAAATACAAATACTTTACAAAGCCCACATTTCTAGATTGGTTCAATGGAGGCCATATCTATCATCTCTGTTATATATCTTGCATAATATTTTATGTTGAGCAGATTAGTTTGATGAGTAAAAACTAAAATAAGGTGAAGTTGAACTGTTATTTATTTTTATTTGGATTTCATTTGAACACAAAAGCTCTCTCCAGTTGATTATCTTGGAACACAGAGCCAGAGATCCTCCAACCTGGTTCAGCTTAGAGAGAAAATGTAAAAGTTTTGGGAACAATCAGAAAGAGGAATCGGCCACGAAATCTGCTATCACAAGCTTTTCTCAAGAGTTGATGAACTAAACTAGGGCTGAAAGGGCAATGAATGTTGATTCTCTTAAATTAATCAGGTGCATGGAGTGAACTCATGTGAGCGAAGTATTTAGGTATCGAGGTGGATATCTTTACCCAATGACCCAATTCAATGAAAATGCCCCAAAGTAAGTTCTGACACAGGATGTGAGGTCGGTCACTGGAGGTCATCAAATGTTGGGCTGAATGCTGTTACATTGACGCTAACAGCACCACAGCGCCCTGAGCTCACAATCCAGACAGCTTAGTTAACAAATCTGTTTGTCCAGTCTTGTCTTTGTAGTCTGATATAAATTAAAACACGTTGGCTATATATTTAGCTATCTAGTCTTTATAAAAGAGGTATCTGTAGGTTATTGTTCAGGTTAACTGAAACCTTCCTGTAAACCTTGAGAGTTAATCTCTCTTGTAACAAAGAGTCCGCCTTATGTTACAAGAGGTACAGACACAGGCTTGTGGCAGTAATTCATTGTAAAGAGATGGAAATTGGGATTACAAATAATTAACAATATAACATGACAGATATAAATCTGTCTCTCCCTGAGTTGCAGCCTTACAAATCATAACACTCAATTTTACAGCCTAAAAGTCATAAATAAGAGCTTATTGAATCTGGCACAGAAAAGAATGAAGCTGCAGGAACAGGCAACCTTTTTACAGTGTGTCAGTCTTATCTCTCCACAGAATAACTTAGTTAAAATGCAGAAGACACTTACCCACATTATTTCAGTGTCGTGGCAATAGGCCTCACATCCTAATGCACTAATGCCTGTGGTAGCAGCTCGTGGTACAGTAAAACCCTTCTGTCCAAATTCCCAACAGTCACCCTACAGTTCATCATTTGAATATTAAATGTGAATGAATTGGGCCGTGTCTCTCAAAATTCTCACAAAAAGTAATTGTGAGGTGACAATAAAGTGAGGTTACATGTCTGTTAAATTTATTCACTTATAAATGAAATGAAATCAAAAGACAGTGAAACCACATGTCTACTGAACGTGCTACTGCCTCCCAAGCAAGTTCGACATAATTTGCCCTCAGCAGCAAATGAATGGTACTCCGCTTTCTTGTGGTGATTCTGCTCTGTCCAACACAAGGACATGAGTTTTGTCCTGTTCTTTTCTAGCATCAAATTTCCAGGACACCACAGATGATGAGTACTCTGCTTAATTGTCATGATTGAAACCACACCAATCACACATGCTAATAATGCAATGTCATGTATTCTTCCCAATATGACCCCTTTTCTAATTGTGCTGAGCACCTACCAGAAATAAGTCATCATGTATTGTGTACTGGGGCCATGATCAGTTTAATGAGCTTATTAGTGTGTACCATTTAGAAATAATGTGCGTTTGATGTGTATGTGTGTTTATGAAAGACAAAGAGAAGGAGAGAGTTATGTATCACCCCGCTCTGCTGCAGAGCTAATACTGGATGTCTGCCCAGTTGCTTCATGCACCATGGTTTAAACTGGAGGAGTGGAGGGACGCTTTCTTTCTGGTAATCCTGTTTCCGTTAAGTCAGATGATCCCGAACGAGGCAGGCGCGTCTGGTCTACAACTAACCCAAAAGGTCACGTCACCCCAGCTGCTCATCGAGCCCCACTGGCGACCTGTTGCAGCATTAAATTCAAAGCGCTAATGCTCACCTACAAATTTGTCTCTGGTACTGCACCTACCTACCTGAACGCCCTTGTACAGTCATGTTACCTCACGACCGCTGCCCTCCTCCAATGAGCGACGTCTGGCTCTGCCACCTGTTCGCTCAAGGCAATCCAAACTGTTTTCGTTTGTTGTCCTCCGTTAGTGGAACACATTACCAGTTCCTACCAGGTCAGGGGCGTCCCTCTCTAAACATTTCCTGAAGACTCAGCTCTTCAGAGATTACCTTCTCTCCTAGCACTGCCTACAACGTTTGAGTTTCTTGATTTTTAGATGGTCCACTGTCACATTTAGTGTCAGTGTAGGATCGTGCATATGCCTGTGCACATTAACATCATGCTGTCCTACCTCGAGTCTTCTGAAACATCAGCCACATCTCAAGTTTGCTCATTGATGACTCTTTTTTTTTGGCTCTCTGAATTACCATGCTGGTGAATCTGAATGAATTATACACTGGTGCTCAGGGTTTGTATAAAATCAACTCTTGGATTGTATTGCGGAGAATCTCACAATGTGAAAGTACTGATATTGACTAAAGGTTAAGCTTTATCTTTGTATGTGTGATCTAAGCAGTTTAGAACTAGCTCAAGTGCCCCGGTGGGCTTTAATAGATTTTATACATCTAAAGAACTTCAATAAAAAAACAGACCCAGGGTCTAACTGGACCCTTTGTTTATTTGTCAAAAAGTGAAGCCACATCTGACGAGTAAAAGGGACTCTGCATTTAATTGGGGCTTAATGATTGATTGATTATACATATTGCATAGAAATATGCATGTTGTAGAGAAGTTATATGATGCTTGTTCTGACTCCTTCATTAATCCCCCTGATCTTATTTCTTTATGTCTCCCTCACATTCTCAAACGTCTCCCTCCCTCCCTGTGTGCTCCAGTTTTCCTATTTTGTCTTTGATTGTTTTCTCCTTGAATCACCCATAGCATGCTGTAAAAGTGTGCAAGCTATGGCGTTGAACATTAAACACAAGACGTACACGCAAAGATTAAAGGGATGTTAAAGAAATCAAACCAAATATTGCCGTTTTATAAGTGGCTAGCTGCCAATGGAAAAAAAAAGAACATCCTCTTATTAAAGGAATACTAACAGTTCTGGAAATATTGTTTGCCATCTTACCCACAGTCAAATATGATCCTATTTTTCTCTGTTTGTGCATAGACGGTGCTTGGAGGTATTTAGTTTAACTCAACTCAAAGATTAGAAATAGGGGCAACGTACACAGTATGACATGGGGTGTAATGGAAAAGTAATTATTTACATTTGGATCTATTTGGTTAGCAGGTTAATCACTTGGACACGTAGACGCTGAGCATAAGTTCTCACAAGTCAAAGACAGACTGAGGACGCAGTCAATGCTAACGGGAAGAAAAATCTGTTGATTACTAAGTGCTCACATCCCCAGTAAATTCACGTCAAGCCTTTCAACTAGAACCTAACTGCTAAGGCAAAATGTTGTCTGTCTCCAGCTACATACATAAAGGAATTTACTGAATATCTGCTCCAATAAAACAGGACATGAGACATTGAGGTTATGACCTTGGCCTCTGGAAAGTTGTCACTGGCATTTATTTCATGGACATGTCATAGACTAATTGATTAATCTGCGGATTAAGGAATGAATGAAGATCATTGTCAGTTGCAGCCTGATTATGTTGACGAGGGACAAGAAATTGCCACTCCAAAGATGTTTGAGGTAGAAACAGTCTATCCATTACGTAGTTTGTTCATCACAAACCACTCGAGTTTATTTTTCAACTGTAAAAAATGTGTGTGTATATATGTGGAGCACAAATGTATATGAGCCCTCTTTAAAAATGTGTGTTCTTGTTATGTGTTTATGTAAAAATGTCAGTATCGATATTGGTATTGGACAAAGAATCCAGTATTGGTTGGCCTCTTCTTTAAACCGTACATACCTCTCTTAAATCTGAAATAAAATGAATTCACAGTGCCAACAAAAGTTGGAATCATTCAGCAGCCATGACAAGTAGGAATAAAAACAAATGAAACTTTTTTTGCTTTTTGATAAAGCTAGATGCAGGAAAATGATGACATGATGATTGAAACAGACTCGCTAAGACCACAAGCAAACGTGTTTCTTATTCGGCGGTTTTTCTGCCTGTTACTTCTCTGCTGCCACAGAATGGCGAATTCACTTTATCCTCTTTAGTTTGCCTCTGCATATTATATTGGCGTTTTGCATTCTTTATCGCTTTAATACATTTGTATCTGTGGTGGCTGTTTGAATGTGACACACTCAAGGCCACGGGGCCACTCTTTGCAGGACCCTTGGAGGAATCATTCAACTGTCTTGGAAATATGCTTGTTTGCCATCTCACCACAGTCAAATATGATTAAATTTCTCTCTGTTTGTACAGAGATGGTGCTTGGAGGTGTTTAGCTTAGCTCAGCTCAAAGACTGGAAAAGGGTTGGAAACAATTAGACTTTAGTACAAAAATGGAAAAGTCCTCATTTGCATTTTGGCTCTTATAAGCTAGCAGGTTAATCAGCAGTCCGCCCAGGCTGACAATAAGCACAGTTAAGTGTAAGACAAGCTGAGGAAGCAGTCGGCGCCAAGAGAAAGAGTGAAAGAGAAAAAAGCAGTTGATTACTGAGTAAGTACTTTATGCTGTCTATGTCTGTGAGATATATGGGTAATTAACATCATTCATAGACGTGGACTACAGGAGAAAAATACACGTAGAGTTTTTTCACTAGAACTTGACGGATAAGGGAAAACAATCTCTTGTTTCAGCCTTTCTTATACAATTATTTATCATTCTCTGAATATATTTAAGTTTTGAAATTTTGATCTAAAGACGTCATCTTGGAAAGTTGCGTTAGGCATTTTTGTTTTTCACCATTTTATCGATTAATCGATAATGAAAATCATCAGTTGCAGTCTTGTTTCAGATATATTGTTGCACTCTATTCTTTTGGCAGTTCGGAAATGTCTCCATGACAGTTTGTGCACCACAGAGCACTTATTATTTTATTTTTCAGTTGTAAAAATGGGATGCCTTAAAGATATTGGTTGTGGTGTTAGGCTCAAAAATCCAATATTTGGCCTTTACTTTAAGCCTTTGCTTTTACATGTGTTAGTCAGATTATTGTGTTATCTGTCTACTGCCTGTTTTATCCATTTGAATACATTTTAGTTTGATTCATTGCTGGTCGAATGTGACATGCTCGGGGCCGCAGGGCCGCTCCTTGTTGGACTCTACCTAGACAGTGATTATTTGAACCTTATATTTGCCACAATAAAAACATTAAAATAAGTGTCTCCTAAAGTAATGCACTGGCCATTTTCCTTATACTTTATCTCACCCCCAGTGTAAGAGTAACATTTATCATGTAAAAGAAAACCTCATAGCCAGAGGCATGTTCAGATGTTAGTCATTCATATTTGATGTGAAAGGTCCGTACCATAAAGACTTCTTATGTCATACTAAAAGCTCTGAATGAAAAGACTGGCTTGCTTTGGGCCAGAGTTACATCCTTCAAACTATATGATAAATGTGCCGCATATTTTCTGCGCTGTACTTACACATAGCGGCAGAGATAAATATAGCCCGTTTAAGGCATGCTGGTATGCATTCTTTGTAAGTATTGGCAGTATGTCGGAGCTGCTTGTTGTGGTATGAGACGATGTTCTGGTTTTATGAGGTCATGAACGATGTGGCACGCAATGGGACACGCATGGCATATAAATAATTTAGATTTTTGATAGTGCTGTCTTCATTATGCTTCACTTGAACACTTTCAGGCTTTAATGAGTACCTCTGAATCTAAACAATATAGGCTTTGCACTTTAGAAAAACAATGTTTCCTTTTGTATGTGACTCTACTGATCAAAAGCTCTTGGATTTATCTATTTCTATGGAAAGCTTGTCTGTGATTTGATATTTTGATACCAAAAACTATGCAAATACCAGTTTAATTTCTCTCCTAAAAGAGCTTGCTAATCTGTGTGCAGGCATATCTCATAAAATGACCCACATGAAGCACAATAAAACTGAAGACTGTGTTTCACTCTTTAAAACTCAGTCTTTTAGTAGCTACGAAGCTATTTGGACTCTCTAGCAAAGTAAGCAGTTTATCTCTAATGTTTGTGATGGCTTTGTTTCAACACTTAGCTGGATGCCTCATATCTCTCTCTTTTTTTTAATACTCAGACTAACATAATAACACACTGAACAGACAGAGGGCTAGGCTACATGCTGACTTTTTCATCAAACAGTTCATGACAGCGGGTTGCTTTCTTGGATTATGCATATTCTCCATTGAGGAGCTGTGGGCGTCATTTATGTATTGTGCCTTTTGTCTCGTGTATGTCAGAGTTTAGCTGGCACACGGCAGTTTCTTCAGAGGTACTTTGCCTCATGGTAACAGTTTGGTTTTTCATTTTCTTTCTGATCTTTCTGCTTTTTTTTTTTTCCGTAGCTCCGCCGTTTACTGGAATTGCTGTGTTATTTTTTTTCTTTTCTTTCTGTTTTGTCAGTCTTTAAAGAGCAACCGCATGTAAGATGATGGGCCGCTTTGCAGGTTCAGCAGTAGTTAAACTGTAACATCAAAGGTGCCTTCATGTAGGAAGGAAGCTCTGTGTCGAGCTTTGTTTGAAGATTTTTTGAGCATTCGTGTATCGTTGAGACAGCGAGCAGTAGTGATGGGAAAAGGAATGTGGTTTACTAGCCGGAGTCAAGCTGACTGAATGTTTTAAGTACATGATATGTGGCTTGCCATTTGAGTCATACTTCATACATTCATTATGAACAAGTATTTGAGGTTGTAATGAATAGAAATTAACAGATAAATTATGTGAACGTGGCCACACAGAAGCCGTCGTTCAAACGGTTTGGTCAGAAAATGAATGCAGTACTCGGCAATCGTCCATCCAGTGTGTAAAAAAAAAAAAAAAAAAATCAAAGTTGCTTTGGGTAGAAACGTAGTGCTGGCTTTCAAATTCAGTCCTAATAGCATCATTATAGATTCATCAGAGACATCAGTATCCGTTTATTCAGGCAGTCATCTTGCTGCATCATCAGCCTCATCAAAGTTCAGATCTCAATATTTTCCTCTTCCCGTTTCCATTCCTCCTCTTCCCTCTCTCTCTCCCCCTCCTTTCCTAATGTGTATCTCTTTCTCTTTTTTTCACCTCCCCCTCTTCTCCCTCTTTTCTTCTCACTTCCCTCTTGCTCTGATCTACCCATCCTCTACCACCTCCTCTTCTTTCTTCTTCTACTTCTCCTTCTTCCCTCAGTTTGCTGCAGTGCATCACTAGCAGGCACATTAACATCTCATCTCCATTACCCAGCAACGTCCTGCCCTCTCCCTCTGCTTTTTCCCACCTTCAGATTTCTCCTCTTCTTCCTTCCTTCACCTGCACCATTTCCCCCACTCCTGCTTTCATTTCCACATCTCCCATTTTCACTCTACCTAATATTGTTTTGCCCGGTGTTGTTAACTTTTTACCCACCTGACATTTCATCCCTCTGTCTTTTTATAGTACTCATTCCCCCCCCCTTTGCATGTGATCATTACCATTAAAGGGATCCTCTCCTCTCCTCTCCTCTCCTCTCCTCTCCTCTCCTCTCCTCTCCTCTCCTCTCCTCTCCTCTCCTCTCCTCTCCTCTCCTCTCCTGTGACGAGCTGTGCTGTACTGTTTCAAGGGAGTGGATGCCCTTGGTGTGACCGTGAGAGAGAGACAGAGATGGGCTCTGCAGTAGCAAGCCAGTGAGTGAGCAAGTTGCTTTCAGTGTGTGTGTGTATATTCGGATAATAAGAGATGGACAGTGATAGAAGCACAGGCTGTGTGTGTTTGTGTGTTAGTGTGTCCTGCCCAGCACCATACGGTGTTATTTGTGTAATGCAACTCAACCAGGCAGGTCTGGTTAACATGCAGCTCAGCCTGTCTGTCCTCTGAAGCTCGCCATTCCCAAATCAGCTTTGTCTCCCCTCTTTCCTCCATCACTCTCCTCATCACAGTGCTTCCTGGCCACCTAATATGACTCAGTTCCCTTCCCATAAAAGGAGTCACGGGAGTTTTTCAGTTATTGACACTTTATTGTGTTACTCATCAGCATAGTTTCACTTCATCATGACATGTCCACTGGAATGTATTTAAATCATGTTTTGGCTCAGGAAGTAAGGCAGTATCAAAATGGCAGAATGTAGATGGCAAAGGATATTACAAGGACTTTTTTTTCTTTTTTTTTTTTTTTTGCTGGCACTGAAAAAGGAACATAGATTGTATTAAGACGGTATATCAGGGCCAGTTGTCTTCAGCTGCAGTCTTTAGCCAAGAGTAAGTATTCAAGTCTCATCCCGAGGACTTCCATTTGAATAGAAATGGCTAATGACAGAGCGATAAATTTTATTACTTAAAAGGATTGGGGCTCTTGTCTGATTACTTCCTTGAAGGTGTCATTCAAGATAAGCCCCCCCCCCCCCCTCCCCTTCTCTTTGTCCCGGTCTTTCCCTCTGTCCCTCTCTCTTTTTCACCCCCTGTTCCTCCCCGTGTCTCTCTGCTCCGTCCATGAGTGTGTCATAACTGAGTGAGTTGAAGTCAAACTTCTCATCTTCTGTAACATACTGTACCTCCACCTCCATTCAACAGAGGATTGCCAGCTGTTAAAGGCAAACCATTTTGTAACTAAATGAATTGTAGCCTATGATTAGAATTAGTAATTTTATCTCGTATTCTAGGTGTTAATGCCGGCAATCGCTTTGTGTTATGTATTTATTTGTAGCTGCCCATTCTTATTTGTATTTGTTCCAGCCTGTCTCAGTGGAGAATGAAAAATAACTGTAATGCAAAAGGCTTATTTTGTCAAAAACAATGCAGATTAAAGATGTTTTGTTCGTGCTAGCTAAATAGCCCAATCTTTTTTAACAAGCACAGGATGTAGGCTAAGAGCTGCTTGGTTTGTGTGTGTGTGTGTGTCTCTGTGTGTGTGTGTGTAGGGTTGTACTGTGTGTAGCCTATGTGAGCTAGCATTATTCTCAGTGCCAGGCAGATCAGTTGCATAGCAACAAGAACTTTTTGAGGGCAGGAAATCTTTCACCAGTGGAATGTGTCAAGCACAAGAACAGTAAAAATGGAAAGAGAGAGAGATACATACTGTAACATACCCCAAAATTCCCACATCTAAGTTTAAAACATTACATAAAACAGATGGATTGTGAAAGAAGGGATCATAGTCTGACTGCTACTGATCTCTGGAAATAAAGCAGAATGCAGCAGAAGATCTTGTTTAAATGTAATAAAACACACAACGCGTGGCAGCTGAAGTTCGCCTTTGACGTGCATTGCCTCGATACATCACAAAACAAACAAAATCACATACATTTCCATGTGCGCTGCACTTTATATTTAACCGCCAGACTTACAGCACATTTCACAGACATTTGTGACATCCTCGGTAACTCCCAAACTCCAGCAGAGGTGAGGAGAAATCAGTATTGCAGCATTCTGGTAGAACTGTCACAGTTTCTGCACTACTGTGCAAGTAATTGAGGTGAACTGAATGCATCACTCTCGAACAAAGCAATTGCAGTGACTGATGGAGACGTTTGGTAGATTTTATGTAAATTTAGGCATAAATTATACCTTATCAAATATTGTACCATTTCTTCTTACATATCCCAAAATGCTGAGGGGAACATCAGTATAGCTTATTAGCTTGTTAAAAAGTTGGCAGATGTGGCTGAAGTCTACCGCAACAGAAGTAATGGCAGCATAAATTCTTCAGATGCCAATTAAAATGTAAAAAACAGTGGGGTGGACTACAGAAGCTCATGTTTGCAGACCGGTTAAACAAGCTGATACAGCATCTGCAAACTACTTTGAAAAGAAAATGAATCTTTTTAAAAGGAAAACTGAAGGCTCAACAGATTCCGTAACAATTTCTCGCACAGTAGTGTATTGGAGATCACGCAGTCGGAACTTGTACGGGCGCGCGCGTGCGTGTGTGTGATCAAACACTTGCAGGCTGTGTTAAAGTGATGTTCTGAACTGTAACACTGCAGAGGTGGCTGCAGTACGAAGTGGTATTAATGACCCCGTGGAGTGTGTACCCAGCAGGACTTGTAAGGAGTGTGTAAGGAGTGCGCACACGGTATGTGCGTGCGTGTGTGAGGGGGGATTGTGTGTGTGTGAGCTTTGAATGGTGCCAGAGGTCAGAGTAGAATGCAGTTAAACAAGCTTGCTTCTTACTGGCAGTTTCCTGCTTCTTTCTTATTGTATTCTTATTCTCATCTCTTTTTTTTTTTTTTACGGTTTATTAGTGAGATTGACCAGCTTTAAGTAATGCCACACTAAATGACATTGCAGAGCTTCTCACATGTTGTCCTCAGTAGTGCTTGGGACCTTTGCAAGGAAAAAGGCTTATTTGCATATCTAGTGTGGTTACTTTAAAAATGACTGGAGGCTCGTTTTCATCACTGTCATTGGGATTCTCAATATGGGTGTTCCCAATAACCAGAAAGTGTGGTAACAATAAAGAAACTAGTCATCGCGTCTTTGATCTAAAAGAACAGCTAAAGTAAATAAGTATGGAGTTTGTCTCTTTCTTATCTTTTTAAAACATGGGAATGACTGAAAGAAACTCTACTTACTCTCAGCATATTTATGTCTCTTTCCCACACAGCATCTTTATTTTCTAGAAACCTGCTGTATATTCTTATGTTGCTCAACAGCTTGCTGACATTGTTAGCTCTTAATGTGACACCGGGTCACAGACTGCTGTGTACTATACAGCATGAGTTTTTGTGCTGTGCTGTCGTAGCTGCTGTGTTTCTGTTACATTCTGTTCTGTTCGTTGAAATAATGAATATAAATGCAGGTTCTGGTTCTTTTTTCTTCTGTTCACAAACAAATTCAAAGCACTTGTGTCATTTAACTTAAAACTAGATGATTCATGTCGGGATGAGGAAAAGCCTGGCTGATTTTTCCCATCTTTGAAGTTTGAAATCAGAGAATTAAATAAAATCATATAAAATATCTACTATTTTACGCCATTACCATGATTGTTCTTGCACCAGGTATTTGTGCTGGCTTTGTAATGTACGTCTACTTCACTGAGATGTTTAACCTGCTGGGTGAGAAATGTTACCACATTGTTAGCAGGTCTCACTTGTCAGTGGCTGCAGCCTACTGTAAATAGAGCTCTTCTCTTTCCTCTGCTACCTCTGTACCAGAGCTGTTATTTACAGCCATGAGTCATAAAATTTAATCTCACATAAAACACTGTTTATGGAAATATATGATGAGAAATGGGCATATTTTAAGATAATGTGTGAGGGGGAATATTGGCTTTTTTTTTTCTTGAAACTACACTCGATTGCATTGTTCCTTGCAGATGAATATATCTAGCGCAATAACTCTGTGTGTTGCTGGCAGCGAACCTCCTGATAGTTTCATACTGTAGGTAATGTAGCAGGATCATAATCTGCACTGGTCTAGTTTCATACATCAGTTATTTGAATAATGTAAGAGTGGTTATTTGCGGTTTGTCTGTGACGTCTGTATATTTTAAACCATTTTTCCACTGTTCGGTGTCCTACTACTTAGTTGACCTCACATTAAAATTGGGGGAGGGACTATAGATTAGCTGGCCTGCTCATCAATCTGTCACACACAAAGCTGACATGCAAGTAATCAAATTTTAAGACATCTCTGGGGAATAATGGCTGTCATTATTCATTTCTGACATTCTCTGAATTACACTGATTAGCCTAAAGGGGCAATGCAATGTTTGTTTATTGTCTAGGCTCTGTGTCATGCTTAATATATTGAATGCTACTGATAAGAGCCAAATACCATTCCCCATTGCAAGTAAGGGTGAGTGTAGCATAACATTTGTCCAATTTTCTGTCACATTTCTCACTGGAATTTTACTGCATCATTTTAATCTAGTGAACTAATTTCAACATTATCTACCATCATCAAGATTAAACTAAGTTTAAGCAGCACATTGTTTGTAATATTGTCAGTACAGTACGGAATAATTGTTTTCCCAGGATGGCAAAGTCATGACCGTCCGACTCTCCCCCTGGTTAGCTTAACCTGATATTGTTACCCGAATCATTACAGGTCATTATTAAGTCATTAGTCTTGACTGAACTCACAACTCAATGCATGCTTGACTGCTGCAAAGTTGATAGATGGCAGGCAGATGCAGTCTGAAATAGCAATATTGTACACACTATATACATATTAGGCACTGGATGTCTTGGGTTTGTCTTCTCCACTGCACTCAGATAATCTGTCTACAGGTTCTTTCTTATTCAAGGTCAAAGATGATGTGTAAGGGAGAGCATTGTCAGCACTCTTCTCTTATTTCCCTCCTCCTCATCCTCTTCCTCTCTGTCTCACTTGTCCGGTCCTGTGGTGGAGGGAGCTGGCAATCGTTCAGTGTAACAACTTGGCTCTGATTAATTGGCAGTTTAGGGAAAAAAAACAAAAAAAAAACACGGTCCTTGAACAGTTCCCGTTGCTTTAAAGCAACTAATTTTAGATGGAGTCTGAAGTGTGAAAGTGCATTTGTGTTTATTTGTGGATAGTGAGCACAGTGAGTTCTCCTCTTCATTGTATTGGACAGAGAGGTTGAGGCAATTCCAACGTACGCTACCCTGTCTGTACTGAGCGTCCCCTTTGAGACTTCCTCACAAAACAACTGTGTGTAACAGTAGGACACTCTAATGCTGTTCCCTACCTGGTGTCATTGCCTGACTAAAAAGCATTTGGCATCATATTCAAGACACATAACCTCATAAATAAAGGATTTGTTTACACAAACACTTCCATCCCTCTTCTTTCCTAACACACGGGGAATATGCTTGTCCTTTCTTATGGATGAGAAAGTTAAACCAAAGTGCATCTCAGTAGTTCAAACTGTAAAACAGATGGACTCATTACTGTTTGTGTTTTTTATTCCAGTGGCAGTACGCTCAAGCTTATTTTTGGCGATTTAATTGTCTACGGTCATGTTATAGTACAGTGGCGCTTTGTGCAGACATATAATGTCAGCGTGCTACCATTCTCACAGTGACAATCCTAAATTGCCAATGTTTAGCAGATATAATATTGGACTAATTAAACATTTGATCTGATGGTTTGTGCTAGATGAAAATCCAGAGTAGGATTCATCCTCTGGGCAACTAAATTTCATAATAGTCCATGCATTTGTTGTAGAGTTGTAATGGACCGGCATTGCCACCACTACAGACACACAGCTAGTACCTCTAAAAATGGCAATTTGAAAAAAGAATGTGAAAGAAAGAATATGGTAGCCTGCTGTAGACTGCATTAGTGATTCAGAATGGAGGCAGTTTAATGGAAAAACGCAGAGTTCGAAAGATCTCTATATGAAATCGTGTTTTCTCTCCTCTGCTAGAAGGAAGTCTCAGAATCTGGAAAAGGAGATGGCAGATATTTATTGCAGATGGCTGTACTGTAGGTGTAGAGACTGAACCCTGCTTTACACTTCAATGACAGTGAGGCACTCACTAGAGACTGAAAGACAAGCTGATGAAGGTAACGACTAGACTGTTTGACAAATGACTATACAAATCTTTGCTTAAATGTTATGAGTTATCTTGTCTTACAATGGGGTTTATCTTTCCTATGATTGTGTCACTGCTTAGAATTTACCTATCCTCATATTTGTAATGTAAATTCTTTCTTCTCTTGCCTCCAGACAAACTGACAGCCCTTTGTTGCAATATTGACTGATAGTCATAGCCTGCTCAGATTCCACTTATTTCCCCTCCAGCCACTTGCTCAGAAAACCTGTCACTGCTGACCTCAACAGAAAATAATTTTGTTATATAATGTGGAGGGGAAGTGCCTTGAACCCGATGCCTTTAAGTGAATTGATTAATGTTTATTTTAGCTCTAGCAGAGCAGCCATAAGTGCCCTTAAGTAATAATCACCTTTACTTAGTAAATGCTCTTGTGTGAGTTTCCATATCCTTGTCGGACATCCTGTTTTAATATTCATTTAACAAGGAAATTATGCAATTGCACCCTATTAAGGAGAATACAACAGCACTGCAGTAAAAAAAAAGTATTTAAACATAAATGCACATTGCTGGGAAGACTATTAGACTGAGAATGAACTATATTCATACGCAATTGGCTGTATCTATTCATATGCGTGTCCCAGTCTTTTTATAAACTATCTGGAATTGTCCAGCTTACAGACATGCAAGACTGATTAATCCCCTGCCACAGCTTAATCCTCACACCTCACCTCAACCAGGCATTAATTTCCCCTGGAAATGGGAAATAAGAACTGAATATATGGCTATTTAGAAGGGAGTGCATGTGTCGTCAGGGAGAGGAGATGAATGAAAAAGAAAAAAGAAAAACGAGGAATCTAGGGCTAGATTAATGGCTTTGGACACCCAGCTTTCCTCGTCTGAACCTCGCTGAATCCCCTACCAGTTGAACAGATTTTCAGAGGCACACGGCTTTGTTAGATTATCAGTACAACATTGTGTGTTTCTAAGAATTAGCTCTGCTCCCAGGGGTCAGCCAATCAGGAACAAAGACCCCCACCAGCAAGGTTGATGTGTTTCCCCTCCAAGAACTGGGGGCTGAAATTAGACTTCTGTCTAAACCTAATGTACATGTGAGGATGTTTTCGGACAATAAAATGAGAAATGTATCTCCACCTGACTGAGTTAGATATATTTAGCAAAATACAAATCATTATTTACTTACTTTTTTTCACCGATCCAAAAAATAAACAAAAGAGATGTTTTTTTTGTCAATCTTCTCTTGTGTTACTCTTGAATTTTAATGCCAGGTGTAGAGTAGAGAGCTAGCTAATCCAATCAGCATGTGCAACTTAACTGTGCCTTTTGTAGAAAGTTAATTACCGACGCAGGGAGGACGAGAAGTGAAATCTCTGTTTGACGTGGATGTCTCAACGGTTCGCCTTAGTCCTCCACCCACACATACAATTACTCCTCAGCAGACTCTTTACAACCTTCTAAAACCTCCGAGCTTGCACTTGTTGTTAGGTGTTAAGAATGGACCATGTGGTCATTCATTAATATTTCAGCACCACCACAAGTGCTGAGCTAAGAGCCTCGCTGCACATTTTGTACTGAATTTAACAAGGGACAAACTGGAAAATAAAATAAGACCCCCTTACTGAATCCGGTGAAGTAAGCATTAGATACTTATTGAATTGATGTAGCTGCATTAGCATGCTGTATGTTTGTTCTGGCTGTCACTGACATCCTGTTGGGTAAAATGTCCCAGGACATGTGAATCATTTTATTTTTTATTAAATTGAATGTAAAATTATGTACAGGAAGAAACACTGCATGACTTAATTGAATCTGTGAATGACCTAAAATTACAATATTGTGAATAAGCATGTAATAATCACATATTTAGTTTTTTAAATGATTTGTCATCAAAGCTTTAAAAAAAGGTATATATATATATATATATATATATATATATATATATATATATATATATATATATATATATATATATATATATATATATCGTGTTGATTTATGCAGTGCTAGTGTGAAAAAATCACTTGTTCCAGTGCAAGTCTTCTCCCCCTCTCCTTGCCCTCATGGCATCATCATTTCAACTCTTCTCTTTGACAGCCTTAATTGAAAAAGGTAGAGTGAGTGTTTGCTGCTGTTTTATGTACCGCCTCTACTATCTGTCATTGTGTAATGTCCCCTTCTCCTCTGCCTATCCTTGCCTCTGGGTTTGGTATGCAGGAAGCTTAGCTAAAGAGAATTTGACTGAGTTCACCCCAACTGTCGGACGATGTCTCCCTGTCTGCTGGCTGGCTCTGCGTGTGGGTGTGTGTACGTGGACGTAGGTGTCTGAGTTCTTGTGCGGTTATCAGGCTTGTGTGTGTGTGTGTGTGTTTCCATTAGTCTTATGGCTTATGGCTGTCCTTGGGGAGTTAGATGAAGCTCTCCATCACTCTCGGAACAAGGACTGAGAAAAGAAAAAAGGGACAAAGCACTGTAGAGGTATAAGAGAGGAAAAATAGAATGAGGCCCTGATAGTGTATTGCCATGCCGTTTGTGATTGTGTGAGTCATAGTATGATTGGCCACATATTAAATACCCAGATCATCTATCTATCTATCTATCTATCTATCTATCTATCTATCTATCTATCTATCTATCTATCTATCTATCTATCTATCTATCTATCTATCTATCTATCTATCTATCTATCTATCTATCTATCTATCTATCTATCTATCTGTATGTAATGTATAGCACAATGATGCCCTGTATTACTGGTTTAATGGTCGACAGTTAATATAAATAGGCTCTTTATGCTGTGTATATAACGCTCAACCAAAGGCGCAGTGGTGAATGGCTGATTGTGGAACAACATTAAGTTGAACAGCTTTTCTTATGCCTGGTACGTAATTCTGTACACTATCCAGGTTTCTGATCGTCGTCTGTGTGCAGCTTTGTCATTTCAGCCACTATGTTCAGAAACCAGGATGAGGTGGTTACATACCACACTATCCCGCTTTCTGTTGAAGTACTCCAGCTGATATTTAAATCAAGAGAGACTTGATTGAACAATTATATTTTATCGACACGTGCACAATAAAGATAGGAAATGGATAGGATGAATTGGCATGTTGCGATGATTTCGCACTGAAATTACAGCTGACAACAGCAGAGAGAACACGTTTAAAAATGTAACTGGGAGAGTAAACACCCATAGTCAGCTGATAAGGAGAAGGGTGAAGAGAAAGCAAATAAGCGAGTGAGAGAGAGAAAGTTGTGAATGAGCATGGAGTCTTCCTGGTTTAACCTATACTAGGCTTCATATCCACATTTCTCAAAACCAGGATAAGACTTTGATACTCCAAAAACCTGATCATAACCAGGGATAAATGACCAACCAACAGAAAATTGTGCATGTTCTACATGGCTCACTAGTATGATTCTTCTTTTGACTAATGAAAGATGTCAAAATTAGTGCTGAAAATGATCTCATGTTGCAGATCACAGCTTGGATGTTGCAGGCCCCAGACTCTTAACGCGCGGTTGTAAAATTGGCGCTGGGCTTTCACTCTTCATAACTGCCTGAGATTATTGACAAGGAAGTACGGACATGCGCTGTGTGAGTAATATATTAGATAAAAGGGAGTGTGGGTGATGGTGACTTCTCACAGAGGAAGGTTAGAGACCTTCGGGAGTCGTCTCATTAACCGCGTGCTTGTCTGCGTGCCCGCACACAGACACAGTGCGTGGTCTTATTTTACTGCGGCACTCGGGAGACGGGCTAAAGCTTCTGCAATTAATAAAGCTAATGGTTATTGGCTGGTGGCTAGTGACCAGGATATGAGATGTCTGATTGACCCTGAGGTAAACATGGCACTTTATGGGTTAACAAATTCCTTCTAGAAGGAAATGGAGCTTTTATGGGAGGGAGGGAAAGGGCCATTTAAAGCGAGAAGGACAAAGTGGATGAGAAGCCTTATACGTGTCTAATAGACTTCTTGAATGACTGTCATTTAATTAAGATGGATGGCATAAATTTCTTTTAAGCTAAATACATGTGTGGGTGGTGTGTGTGTGTGTGTGCGTGTGTTCTTGAGTGCAAAGGCGTGCCTGCAGCTTCTGTTTGGAATTGACCTACCTGCAGGATTAGGGTGGGAAGAAGCTGACTTTCATATTAAGTAGTTAAGTATTTCATACAAGTGCTGTAGTTATTTATTTTCACACACACACACACACACACACACAAAGGGGTGTGACATTTCTAGCATGAAGACATCCGAGTTCGCAAACGATCTCAACTGTAGCATTTTCAATAGACAATTCAACGCCTGAAGCCAAACAGGAAATCCAAATGACATGGCATAGCATGGTGGCGTTGTCATGACGATTCAGGTGGGAGGAGCTGCGTGGCGGTTTTGTACAGGTGGTCTCGACTGTGCAGGCCCGGTACCTCCAGCTCCAGCTGCCTGTGATGCTATTGTCCTCTCGTGCTCTTTCTCACAGGTTTTGGTGCACTGCAGCCCTGAATTCTCTCAGACGTGCTGCATTGATATTCAGGGCCTGTTTCTGATCCCCATCACTGCTCTCTCTCTCTCTCTCTCTCTCTCTCTCTCTCTCTCTCCTCTCTCTCTCTCTCTCTCTCTCTCTCTCTCTCTCTCTCTCTCTCTCTCCTCTTTCCAAAACTCTCTCTCTCCTTACCCTATCCAAGATAAATGGTATTAACAGTTGCTGTTACAGTGCGTATATTGTCACTAAACATGATCACGATATATGAACTGCTCAAAGTTGGTACCAAGTTAGAGAGAGAGTAATTCCTCACTTAAAGGAGAGCATTGTTTTGCTGACTAAGAGTCTGACTGTGTTACATGGTTAATCTGACTGGGTGAAGTTTGACGCTGAAAGACAGATGGTCCATCCATTCAACTGTTGAGTATTTCTTTGAAGCTCTCTCTCCTGATGATGCTGGAGTCAAGTCAGATTAATAATCACAAATTTATTCAAGCTGCTCTGAATTGATCACGATTTGAATTTATATCTAATTAGATTAGGTCAGAAATGTGCGCAGTATCCTTAATTAGACCAGTTCCCCTACACCGCATATATACAGTGTGTAACACTATGCATCCAAATATTCAAAAAGCAACAGCAACAGGAGGCAAACTACTTTAAGTGAACAATTTTAGCATGCCGTGTGAAGTGTGCGTTTCTTTAATGATGCTCTGCAGTAAACAAGGCATGGTGTCTCAGATTAATGCCAGCCTCAATAGGATGTTTGCAGTAGCTGAAGCTCGCTTAGCAAGCCTAATAGCTTGACATTAAACATGACAGAATTTCTTGGAAAAGCCACAGTGCGGTCCCTTTTCTATTTCTCTTTGGTACCCACATTGTGCTGAACGCTTCATTTTGTGACTCCAAACTTGTCAGATAACCGAGGTTGTACTCCGTCTGGAGCGGAACAATTGTGCAGCAGTAGTGCCGCTGCTGTACAGCATTTGAAAACTGAGACCTTTACAATACCGTAGGCATGTCAGCATATGCTATATATTGTCAGCTGTCCCAGCCCAACCTTGAGGTGTGCAGCTCGGCTCTGTTATACATGTATAGGTCCCAGTGCGTATAACCTGAAGTGGAGGAATGCTGCTGGTAATGCTGGTGCTGTTCAAAATCTGACCAGGTGTATTTACATAATACACCTGTGATACGACAGAGGAGAGAGAGAGAGAGAGAGATAGAGAGAGAGAGAGAGAGAGAGAGAGTGTTACATGCTGGGAGAAAGACCCGGAAAAAATACACACCGACAAAACAGAGAGGAAAAAAACAGAAGACAAATAAGAGGAAGAGAGAGAGAGTGAGGGGTAGCAGTTTGACACAGGCTCCTGCTCCCCTCCTCCTATTCCCTTCTCTCCCTGCAAGCAGTGACAGGATGAGATGTGGGATAGTGACGTGACGGCAACATGACACAAAGCTGTTATCCTCGCCTGTCTTGACTGGCTTGCTGGATAGCCAGATGACTGGCTGGAGCAGAACAGGTGTGTTCGTGCCTATATGTGTGTGTGTGTCATGGAAGAGCCAGACACACACAGAGGCAAACCAAAGCATTATGTCCTGCAGCCATCATGCCCACTGGAGTGAGCTGTATGCAGGTTTGCATGTGTCGGAGGGGTATTTCCAATCTGCAGGAGACAGGAATGAGCCTGACAATGATCCATGTCCTTGAAAGTTACCCTCTCCTCCTCCTTTTTCCCTCGCCTCCATTTCATTTTCACTAATGCGCTCTCTTCTACTTTACCAACATCTTTCATTCTTGTTTCAGCCATTAGTAGTTTTCTCCCCTCAATCTTTTTTTCCCTTATGTTTAACCCCTTGCTCCTTTCACCTTTCTTGCTCCAGTGCTTCTCCTCCTACATCCATCCAGTCCCTCTATCTACCTCTTTTTTCTCCATCTCTATTCCCTCTCCAGCCATTTATGAAATGGGGTTACGTGCATGTCCACAGTGGACCTCCTACTCTGCTCTGAGGGCAAAATGTCACACAGAGGGAGTAAGAAAGATTTACCACATCTGTTCCCTTCTTTCTTTTCCTTCTCCATACTGCCAGCCTCTTATCAATTTATCCTTCCCTCGATACATCTTGATCGTTCCATAAAGTCAATAGACAGCTTTGTCAAGCGAGGAGCAACCTCTCTGCTATGCAGCACTGTTCTCACACACACAGTGAGACACTCACACACACACACACACACACGCGCGCACACACGCCCACCCCTACTGCCTGTCGACATGGTACAGGCTGTGCATTGAGACAGCCCCAGCTGAGGCAGTAGCAGTGAGTGTGCAGCTCAGCGAGTCTTCACACACACACGCACACCTACACTCACTCACTCACACACACATACACACACACACACACATGCTTGCACACGGCCGCGGTGGTTAGTCCGCTTCTGCATGTGCCGCCGCAATATCGTTTTTAGGTGGGAGGATTTTCACGTCACGGTGATGGTGGTGATTACCTTGCTGCCATGTAAGTATGCATTGTCCTCGTGTGAAACGCGAACGAATGAATGAATGGATGAACAGCTTGTCGGCGTTTTTTGCTGGTCTCGCTTTTGAGATTTTATTTTTTTTTGTTGGGGTGAATCACCTTCATGTCGCGAGGCTGTGATGTGCGAATATGAATCGGAACACGTTGTTCAAGGTGTGCTTGTGTTTTAGGGGGACAGAACGTGGGTCATATTGTAGTTCTGTGTCAGTAGGCAAGGTAGTTAAGATGCAGGTGATCTGATATGAGTGAGAAAGGAGAGATGGGGAGGATGTTCCTGCATAATGGATTCGCACTGGAGATCTATTTGATCTCAATCATCTCTCACACTGATGTATATGCATACACACATATGCAGATATGCAGTATATCATGCATGTTGTGTAGGTCCATGCTGTGTGTCAAGCTCTGATTCTGGGGGACAAATCTAATGTTCCTCTGTTGTAATTTGTCTCTGTATGAAGATGTTTTATTGCACACCTCTTCACTCATGCCAGGCCATCTGTTGGCAGCATGAAGTCTGCAGTCTCTCTTCTCTGTCACACTCACTGACTCGTTCTGTCACAGCAGCAGGCTTCGCTGCCGTAGCTGATCATGTGTGTTCGCTGGCTAGCTCTCTTCACTGCATTAGCTAACCCAACTAATTGGCACGCTGAATGGATTAATCGGGTACATTATCACCTCTCCTCCTTGATATGCTGGCTATCTGCTTCTCTGGGTGGCTGGCTGATTACAGTCCGTTCCCAGTGATTTAGAAATTTGACTGGCTGGTTAGTTGAATGTTTTGTCTGATCATGACTGATGGGGTGACCTGGCTTGTTGTCTGGTTGGCTGATTTGTCAGTCAGTTCGTCAGTGTGCGCGCCTGAAAGAAAAAATATAAATCCATTCAGAAAAACATCAGTACCGCTAGGCGGTCAAAAACAGTCGACCATTTGCCTAGCTCCTAAGTCATTCTGCCATTCATGCATTCATTCAGTCAGCAAGCCAGTCATTCAGTCATACATTTAGTCAGTCAACCACAGGCTGTCATAGGAAATTGATTGTGCCTCTGTTGGGGCTGTGATGACTGTGTGACCTCAACCGTCAGCTCCACTGCACCAAGACAGCCAGACAGCTCAGAAGCGGCATGTCAGTCCTCTTTCTGTCCCTTTCACCCTCACTCTATCGCTAACTCAACACCGTGCAACAACACGCAGGAACGCAAGACAAGGCATTCATAAATAAAAGTATGCGCTGATTTGCTTACAGACTGAAAATCGAAATTAAGGAAGCAAAAGAAAGATGAAAAAAAATGGTGTAAACATAATTTGAGATCTTGAAACACGCGTTTCACACGCACAGCACACACAGACACACGTTTGATGATGTTACAGCAAAGCAAGCATGCAGTGACATATTCCACTAGTCTTTTTAACCTGGGAGTAGATAGTACACGCCTGAAAAGATGAAAGTCAACATGTCAAGTTCTCATATCCACATCAGTCCACCGTATACTGCAAATATTGTATGACGAACTTTAATTAGTCCATCCCTTGCAGTTTGGAAATCCCAATGTTCCCTTTTCCGTGTGAAGGCACTTGATGCATGCACATACACAAAAAATATATGTGCGGCTTTCCAGCATTTCTTCATGCTCCTGAAATTCAACATTTTTTCTAGATGCGATTCAACAATCGTTTCGAACAACAGATGTGTATGTGTCACTAGGCTACAGAGAAAATCCATCTTGCTCTGCTCTGTCATATCTCATGTTGTCAAGAGAGAATCTGTTGGCGTCGCAGTGCATTACATTTTGCTGTGTCATCATCACCTCTGTGTAGCATAGCGACAAATACTGTGCTAAAGCACACTTGACATTTTTCCAATAAAAAATAAAACTTCAATAGCCAAGCACGGGTACAGTAAGTATATTCATTTATTTCTTTTTGTCTTGTTGGTGTAAACAAAATGACGGGCGACGATAGATGAGGCTTGATAACATTATAAATAGCTAATTTTGATTTTCCAAGCTTCTCTGCCAGTGGAGGAATTCATAGAAAGCACAGACAGAGAGGAAAGACGAGAGGTGAGGAGGGTGATTGGGGGAGTACAGGTAGCAAATGAGAGGCTGCTGTTATGCTGTTTGAGGAGATTAAGTTTAATCTGTACTCCTAAATCAGGCTAATGTTTAAAAGTAATGAGGTGGGCCTCAAATCTTTTTAAAGAGAACTGTCTGCCTGAAGATAGATAGATGGTTATATGCTGTCCAGATTAAAAAGCTCTTAGATGAAATTTAAAAAAAGGGCTATATAAATAAAACTGACTCTTGTGCTTAATAATATTCTCCTTTAGTTGTTGTCTTCCTGCATTTTTCTCCTAGTTTTGTCTTAAATGTTAAAACTGGGTGCAATTTTGCGCACAAGACAGCCCAAAATTAGCTGGACTAAGTGGACTGTGCTATATGTGCAGTTTCAAAAACAAGTAGCAAGTTATATGATTTATAATTCATGAGTTATTCAATGCTCGACGTTATCAGTTACCTCTCAGCTTGCAGTTTTCTGTGGAAGAAATATGTCGAACTAACTTTGGTACTACATCATGAAATGTACTGCAGACACTGTGAACATAAGCTCTGTTGAAAGCAACTGCAGCTGGCAGTCACTTCGCATTGACACCCACTTGAAATGTAATGTCACATTGTTTAGCATCTGTGTTTTTTCCAATCCATTTTATCCAGGTAAAAAGTCTGTGTTCTAGTCACCCGTGATGTGAGAATCTGACAGCATGAAGTTCTATGTGATGCAGAGACGGTGACTAATGGCTTTTTTGTTATCTCTATTACTCACCTGTCAGTCATCATATATGTTTGTGTTGTGTTGCTTGTTATTTGTTTCAGGAGATTTAAAAAAAAAGTGTCCTGGTGAATGAGGACTTTTTTCACAGCCTGTTGGGTTCCATATGTTTGAGTTGCTTCTTGGCACACTGCTATTTAGTGGGTGAGAGTAAATACATTTGCTTTTGCACAAAAACATTTCTGCTTTCTTGTTCACTTCGGTATGATGTGAAATCAGACTATGGGCACGTTAGTTTGAGCAAGCGCAAGCTAGAGTTTTATTTTTGGGGGGTTGGAGGCGTGTTTTTCAGTCATTTTCTATTTTTTATTTAAAATTAATCTTCAGTGTTTGTGTTTTTTGCTTGACTTGGCGGAGGTTCTCACATCTCTTTCTTTTTGCTGTTTTTTTTTTATTTAAACATTCAAATGAAATACATTTGTTACTTAGATTAACGCAGAGTTCACACTTCAGGATTGTAGCCTTGATTTTCCGCTCGCCAACAAAAGCCCCCCATATCAGGGGCAAATTGGCACTTGAGATTTGCTCTGCGCTCGCAAAATGGCGCCCAGTCGTTATGGGTGAACTGATCTGAAAGATGACAAGTAGGCTAAATAGATGATTGTGCCAGGGAGCCATGCAACAAGCTACAGCCAATGAGGGCAGAGACGTGTCATTTCTCGCGTATGTTTTCTTGACAAAACATAGTTCGGGGAGCCAACATACATCAGTCATGTACCGTGCAAACCATAATGACTTCAAGATTCACGATTATGGCACAAAAAAAAATGTTGTAACAGTGATCGGACGACTTTTAAAAACCATGTAGTGTGACCAAGGTTAATAGAGGTGTTGGTTTTGAAGATTAGCGGTGTGCTGCATGTTACAGTCTCTTTTTTTTTTTTTACTAACAACGGGAGCACCAAAGTCAGAGATTCTGAAATCTTACAATTTGTTTATTTAGCAATGCTGAACTTCCACACCTACAGTATAAGGTGTATTTGTGCCTATAAAATGTCGCTGAGTAATTGTTTGCTTTGGTGTCTGCTAGTATTAGTTTCACGATCCAAGAGGAGAGCAGAGAGCAGTTAGTAAAGCAGTAAATCCAGTAAAAGTGGTGACATCAGCTTGTATCGTCATCATCAGCTTACTGTTAATAGCTACGCTTATATTGCCAGGTCCCATTTTGGGAAAATCCGTAGGATGACAGTTCAAAAGTACACGTTTCTACTTGTTAGGTAGCTGATGTAATTCAGTCAACCCATATAAGTAGCAGATATTATGTATTCTGTAAAATATGGCAGCAGAAAAACGCTGCATCGAGACAAAATCTTAAGCCTGCTTTTGTCTTATGGACACCGAGGCCAGATTAAATGAGCATTGTCACTCTCGTTCCCTCCTTTTAAATGATTATTTTTTTAAATGTATTTTTCTCCTCTCCTCCTCATGTATTCAGTCCCCTTCTAGCACACTTAGCCTGCATGTGTTGAATTTAATTAGACCAATAACTCCCTTGTGATTTCTACAGGCTCATCTGGAGCAAGGAGAGGGCCGCAGCAGTCTTTTTCTCTTTTCTTCCTGTCTTCCAGTGACCTTGCAGCAGGAAGTTAATGCGTGTGTGGGAATGCGTGCGCAAGGTGTACGTGTGTATTGGAAAGCATGAGTGAGAGTGTGTGATCTTGCTGCGTGACTCCATGAATATAAATGCAGGTACAATGCTTAATATAATTTACAGCTTTATTTTGTATACCCTCAAGTCCCTAAAAAGAGTTCCACTGGCTCTCAGTCTTCAGAATGTTTAATTTGTGATGTCGGGGGATAGTTAATTAAGACATGCACAGCAGTGCACGAGACTAGACTAAAACGGCTACTGGTGAATGTTTTGTAAGCCCACTTTTGTTCTTTTAACAGTTAGATAGACGTGTTCTTCTCTGTGCATACTGCAGCCAATATTACGCCATTACAGTTTCTCCTTATCTCCCTCTAGACAGCTGAATTCAAAGCTAGTCTATCTTTCTAGGCCTTATGCCTGTTGTCCTATTTTTCACTGAAACCCAGATCTCCAGTATCTGTCCTTTTCTTCCTGTGCCTGAACCAATGGTTGTCCTCCCAAAACAATGACACAAATGCATCGCCGGGCAGATGTTTTGTTAGCTACTGTTGCGGGCGTTTGTGCTGTATGCTTGGTGGCACCGTTAGACAGATCGCTTACAGATACCAATTCCTCACATGCACATGTCCACCCCCGCCCGGCGTACGATCCTAACAGACTCCAAATTTCCCCCTGTAGGAAGGACTTGGGCATTATATAATGAACCACTTGCAGGCGACGAGACAGGCGGGCTTACAGGCGAAGCAGCAGTTCAAAGCGAGAACAAGCAGACAGGCGGGGTGGTTTATTTAAATCTACGCAGGGAAAGTGGTAGAGAAAAAAAAACATATGTGGATGTAAATGCTACAAAATCATCAAACAGGAACGATGACAAGTGTGGATTTAGTGGCCATCCCTCTGGATTGACTGATACTACAACACAAAGCAGATGACGTACATGTACTCTGGTTTATTAGGCTAATTCTGACCACATGTTGCTTATTGTGACTGATGTTCAGGATCAGACTGGGCATTCATTCGTTTGGAATGATAGCAGACAGTTGCCACAAATTAACTTGTAATTTTGCGGATTACGGGCTTTATTCACTTGCTCTCCAGTTTATCTGAGAGCATCAATAATATTTCAAACATTACAATTTTATTTCTAGGCAAGTCCTTGATGTGATGATAGTTCAGATATCAAATCCAAGACGAGACCGACTGGCAGCAGTCAAGAAGAGCTGAGTTTGAGCAGGGAGATGTTTTCCCCTTCATGTTTGCTCGTGTTACACGTTGTAGCTGCGCCACAAGAGCTTGTTTTCGTGAGATTCGGGAGATGATGATGAAGAGGTTATAGAGCTCAAGTAGTGTGCAGCCGCCATCTTCACCTTGTCATCACGCGTGTGCTCCCCACATCGAACGCATCCTCAAGTGTGTTCTGTGTCTGCTCATGTCTGACAGCCGAAAAAAAAAAAAAAAGTGCCACTGCCAGTCAAAAAGTGCGAGATTTTAAGTGTGTCATCCAGTCAGTTTTATTTGGATGTCTGTACCTTAGTGTACTGGTACCTCGAGGCTCACAAAATCTCACTGTTTCATGTTAAAAATAGATCTATTACTCTGTTCTATTTCTTCCTGTTTACCTCAGATGTCTTTTGACCATGTATGCCCATTTAGTTGGACAGGAAGTGCTTCTTCTGTAAGAAGCTGTATCATGCTTTTTGATCCCTGGGTGTTTTCCGGACACAGATTAAGCAGCTTGTCATGCTGAAAAACAGCAGAGTGCTTCCATAAAAAAAAGGCTTACAAATCCAGGAACAGATGTGTAATCTGAGGTCAGGAGCCACCGGGCTCACAGTGAATAAAAAAAAAGGACAAGAAGCAGGAGACAGGGGGTCAAACCCATTTAGTTTACAACTGCTGGGTTTTGTTTTTGCTGACACCGATAATTGCTCTTCTTAATTAGTAGACGCGTAGGTAGGACGTCCATGAACGGTCTTGTCATACCTATTTGTAAGCGAACAAATGCTCACATCATCATCATTGCAATGAGTATTTGTCAGGCTCTTGACATCAGAGTGTGGCCTGAATACAAACACGCATGTTTTCTTTCGTATGCAAATGTGCAGGTTGGTCCATGCCAGTACGTTTATGCATGGCTGCAGATTTTTTATTTATTTATTTTTTCCCTGTGATGACAGACAATGTATACTACAGATATCCTCGTCTGGAGTGCTGTTTTTCCAGCTGTAGAAGCAACAGAATGAGCTTTGTTTGAAACCACTTTACATGTAAATCCCTGTGTACATGCAATACTAGGCTGAGGCCCAGTTTTAGTGGCAAGAAATTCAGAAATTCAGTCAGTCTGTCAATGCTGATATGAGTTTTTTCAGTGCCCGAAGTGTGTTTAAATTCACAGACTCCGCCTCATTAGACACAAGCTTTAAGGGTTCAACCTCTAAAATGATGACAGACTCAGACTCAGTCTGTTTTGCAGGACCTTTCCTGGTCAGAGATCCTCTTACGCAAGTGTCAAGACGCAGTACCATTACTATACTGTGAGTCGCGTCAGAATCAGAATCACTTCAATTCATCACCGCTTTGCTATCATGGTACAAAAAGATCTTGATCTACTATATATATACTGTACAGTAGGTTGACATACTACATGTAGACTGCACCATGTGTCACATTATGTGTGGATTAGTTAAATCCCCATGAGCACATTTGACGTCCACTTGTTTGATGCATTATTCTCAGACAGTGGTGAATCTGGCGGGGAAACAGATTAAAAGAGACTCGCTCTAGGATTGAATAGGTTGAAGAGGGTGAGGTTATGATGCAGAAGTCGGACGGAAGCGTATGACGGGAGGGCATGACAGCTGTAATTATTCCGAGGGGCACAAGTGAAAAGGTAGACCCTTTTATAGTTTCTTTGTACTGCATGCATTGTTTTTACTGAGTCCGGGAATGTTTAAGGCTGTTTAATATTGTTAGAATGTATCACAGGCATAGTGCCAGCATGCTCAGCAGGCAACATTTACAAGTTCAACACCATAGTTTAGTATGTTTGAATATTAGATTATCAGTGGTAATTACAAAGCATTCATGTTGTGCTGATGTAATTACAGGCATGTGATCATTAAGGAGGAAAAAGGAAAATGTATTGTTAAGGAACCAGCACTGGCACAAACTTTTCTGTCATGAACTCATCCTCTGGGCACCATGAATATCTGCACCGTCTATCAACCTTAATCTGACTTTAGTAGTGGACTGAAAAACTGACATTGGCACCCTGAAAGCCAAGTGTGGCTAAAAAAAACACACACAGAAGCCGTCTTTTTTCTCCACATTAATACAGATTTGTTTTTATCACATTGTATTCTGTTAGAGGAGACAGCATGAGGTCTTTGAAACCTGCTTATTTCCCCTTACCTGTCATTCATGAAAGCGTTACAGTGCTTTCTGGTGAATCATCATTTCACTGTTTGTAGCTTTGACTCGAGTTACGGGAGTCACAGGAATGACTTCACCTAGCTGGATGATACCATTCCGACTACCCAGAATTGTCATTCAAGATCAACTAGTCTCAGTTAGTGGGGAAAAAAAAACTGATAGCAAAGCTTAAGAGAAAAATGATATAATATAACAGAATCTTAATAATTCACCGGGAAATCTCTGAGTTCCTGTATGAGGTGATTGACAGCCATATGCCATGCTTGAGGGGAATTGGTCCAGGAGTATGGTTTGATTGGAGAATTTATCAGCAGATAGCAAAACTGCTCCTCATTTACAGGATCGTCTCCTGTAGAGCTTGTTAAAGCGCCAGAGCACTCTCAACGCCATTAAGCTAACACTGCTCATTATTCATTAATGTTTGGGCTAACTAGCTTCTCGATAAAGTTGACTTTTTTTCATGCTACATTTGTTTTGTTTTTTTACATCTCAGTACGCAGAGCGATAAAACGCAACTATTCATTTGGTTACAGCAGTTAATGTGCATCTACATCGCTGCTCCGGGCAGTATTACGCTCGATATCTCCCTGCAGGGCCTGACAGTGTTGCTTATGTTGTATAATACCATTTGCTCACTAAGTACACCCAGGACAAGGTATTGAGGTGGCCATGAATACAGTACAGCTCCTGACAACAGCAACAAGGACAGGACAAAAAAAAAGGCACTTATTTGTCGCAAAGAATCAAAGAATGGAGTGCTGGTAATGAAAAGATGCCCTATTGAAATAAGAAGAGAAAGAGAGTGAACAGGCGGTTGAATACAAAGCATGGACCAAGGCGGGAGGAAAGGTGACATCTGTACACCAGCCAGAATTGAAAGCAAAGGAGGCGAGTGGAAGTAAGGAGGGAAATGAGGGAGAGATGAGTCGCCCACTGTGGAACAACTTAACATATTATTTTGAGGCCCTACTTTATTTATCATAGATATGAAAGACGGGGTCCATTAAGTACCAAAGGCGCATGTCGCTCACTGTGTCATCCTCTGTCCTCTAAACCTGTCATCTCACAGCTATAGCATAACTTCACCACTTCCCACTTTCTCGCCTCTCAGTCTCACTCTGCAGTGACACCGAGCGCCCCTGCAGCTGTCGGGCTTGCCTGGCTTTTCTTCAAAAACCCCCTCACCTTCCGTAAGCCAACGCATAAACGTGGACACATGTATTCATGTCTCTCTTTTTGTCTCCGACCTTCTCTCTCACTCATCCCCTCTCTCATCTTAGCTGTCTTCTCTTCAGCCCGGTATGAGCTGGAGCTGCAGTGCTGCTTTTCAACCTCCTGCATTTGTTTCCAAAATAACCTTTTTCTTCGTCGGACTCTGCTGGGCTTAGTTAGCATGACAGCTGCTTTCAACCCAATTACAGAGCACTGATGGTGGCTGAAAGGAGGCTCTCCATGTGGTTGTTATATAACAATTCACCTCAGAGACAATGTCAGTTAATGCGCCTTCGGATAATGCAGTGCAGTATTGCAATGCAGCTGCTATCTAATGTGCGTATGAGTTTTTGTTTGGGGATTCCCTGACCGTCGTCCAACAACCGCTCCTGCTGCGTAGCTAATATAATTTCACAATTATTTTACTTAGACAAATGAAGTAAAAATGACCCATTGCAGTTTAGTGCATGTTATACACAGCGTATGTTGGCACAGAAAGGGAGTTTATTTGATGTCCTGAGCAGCACTGAGACGTGCTCATCTCGGACACACTGTTGCTGGGTCATGCATAAAGCAGGCCTTTGTTTTTCTGTGACACAAGCATCCAATCAGTGATCGACGAACATACGCAGCAAGTCCCCATATTTAAGATGCAAGGAATAGAGATACAGTTCACAGTCTGATGCAGTTCAATCCAGAAGCAATGCTGTAAGTACGACCTTTATTAAGCTCATACTTGTAATGCATTCTTGAGACTACATCAGCGAGCTCTTGATTCTCATTTCTGAGGCTGTAGTTGTTCAGTGGTGTATGGATTGCATCAAATCATAAGGCGTTCATGTCATTTGGTCCCCTCCCACGTAAACACCTCTTTTAAGAAAGTAATCTGATGCTTTTGAACATGTTTTGAAAATGAAACTCTTCATGTCGTGATACAAACCAACGGGCATTTGTGAACCTGTCATCTGAAATTATAACGTGATATTTACGGGGTGCAGGTGTGCAGAGTGGCGGTGAAGTCTGCTGCACTATTTTTTGTCACAGGCAGGGGGGGCTGTGTGCCAGTGCTGCTGCCGGCGCTGGTGGTGCAGTGGGCACAGCTCATACCTCAGCTCTGCTTCACTGTGCTCAAGGACATTTTAAGACAGACGCACGGAGAACGTGCATGGCGTTCACTGTGGAGGACAGCAAAACTACCCACTTGTCAGACAAGGAACTTTTCATCAAAGAGAAAGCAGCAATTATTCCAGAGCACCGTTTCGTCGTTAACACTTGTTCTTTGTAATCACAGAGGAGAAAAGAGAGACCCAGCAGACGAATCAGTAGACACAATACACAGAGGAATTCAAATTAAAGGTAAAATCGGTGCTCAGAGAGGAAATACAATATTATATTGTGCATAATGTGTAAATATGAACCTCCTGAGGATGAACAGAAAGACATGAAGTGATCAGAATTATGTCATCAAGAGTAGGACAGCATCTTTTAGTTTTAGTGTACTGAACACGGTATATGTTTTTAAAAATGATCGACTGAGGCCGCCAGTGTGTGATGCTCTTTAGAAACCCAGTGCCCCCGCAACAACACTGTAATAGAAGTACTGCAGGGTTGCTCTGTGGTATTTCTGTCTAATGTACACTGGCTGAAAAATGTGCCATTTAAATGAAAGTCTGACAAAGAAACAGATGCTTGAATAACCTTTAAACCAATACCACTAGTTAGTAATATATTTTTTTGCCCTAAATTCTCAGATGGACACACACAACTGTTTGGTGTTGCTTCAGTGGCTTTATGTTAATATTCCTTTTTGTTGATGCCTCTGTGCTTTTTTCATTAATTTCATCGTAAGGCAAACACTGTACAGTATGGTGGTCAGATGGTCTTAGCATCTGGCCTCCGAGCTTCACATTGTAATATGGATGGCTCCCATATGGTGTCCAAGTTCATGAAGTCCAATTAAGTGTTCTTGCATTTAAGGTAAAAAAAAATAAAAAATCTGTTAATTATCGCAAAATCTAAATTTTTTCCTTGAGTGTTTGATTGTCAAGCCATGGGGAGCATGCCAACTATTTTGCAGACAGACTGGCAAGCAGGCAGGGAGGTATGGAGAAGAATAGTAGGGAAGTACAGTAGCAGGGAAGTGTTTTAGACAGGTAACATAGATAACTTAGGGATTGGCGGGACTATACAGACAGGAAGGATTTAGAGTAGTGGCGATGGAAATATTTTTTGCAAGATGCTAGCAAATTCATGAAGCAGTCCATATCCCCAACACTTGAGGAAAAGACAGCTGCTCACCCTTTGATGTTCAAATTATTTAACAGTGAGGAAGAACAGTTCTGACACACTGCCTTCATCGTGTTTTTATCTGCGAATGCATACAAAACAGCAACAATAGCTCTACTTACAGCTGCCCTCCTTTTCCGAGGAAAGAGGGAATCAATTCTGCGACTGCATATATGCATGTTAGTGTGTCTGTGTGTCCGCGTATTTACAGTTTACAGTTTGCTTTGAAGTTACTCAGTTTAGGCTTCAGCGTCGCACTTCACCTCTATCTTACCTTTTTTCCCTGGCTCTTTCTTTGCTTCCCCCTCCTTTCGGCTTCACCTTTCTCCATCTTCCAGCTTTCATCTTTTGCCACATCCATCCTCCTTCCCCTCCCTTCTTTTTTCCCCTCATTTCCCTCCCACATCTCAATCTCTCCCACTCCTGCACATGTCATCGTAATTTAAAGATAGGCAGCTGCACGCCGGCAGAATATAACACCGCCACCACCACGGCCAGTCACTTACATCACGAGGTTGATGATGTGAAGCTGGAAACACAATTGCACAGTCCTTGCATAGTCAGTAATGAACAGATGTTGTGGAGGGAGCTACATCGATATTCGTGCGTTAAATTAGTCGTGAAATCCTGCATTTCGATCTCATTTTTGGATGAAAGAATGACGTGCGGAAAAGGTTCTCAGCTTCCAGAGTCCAGAGTCCAACTCAAGTATGAATTACACAGTGCTGTTTGCTGATGTTGCTGCTTTCCCTGATAGATTTGTGTTAAACTAATTTATGTCTTTGAGCTTGTCTCACGTTATATATTTTGGAGAGCACAATGGACAGAATTATGGATAAGGCGTGTTTGGAATAATGGTAATCAATATTCAAGGTAAGGCATCTTGCCATCTAATTATGCATTTATTTAATTTTGTCCTTTATAATCATCAGCATTATTGGTTTGCAACTATGCTGACAATCTCTCCCGGTGCTTCTTTGCCATGCCAGGCTATAGGATAGAAATCCAGCGTTCCTCGGTGCAGGTATACCAGTATAACTGGTGATAGTGGCCGTGTCCCTAGTTTCTCTCCTCAGCCAGCCACTTGATTAAACATTCAGGCACACAAATGCACACGCTAAAACACACAGACACATAATTTCCTGGGAGAGCATTTGTTTGCTTTCATTTGGCAGTTTTGGAGGATCTGGCCGGCACAGATGTCTGCCTTGGCACACTAAGAGTACCGCCAACATTGATTGGACCTGATCGGCAGGAAAGGGGGACAGCATAAAAGGTTGGAGAAAAAAAAAAAAACATAAAGGAAGATACAGCCCTGCCTTGTGTTGTCCATTTTTGTTTAATAACTGCAGAAACTATCCAAAACTCGTCTGAGCTGAAATACAAAATGTCTTATTTAATTTATCTTTAGTATATTACTCTGCAGATAGGCCTTTGTTAGAAATGCTCTCCTCAGTCCATTAGCTGAGGAAGTACTCAAAGTCAAGTCAAAGTATTAAAACCACAGTGCAGAAATAATAAGTTCTGCATTCATTACTTAAGTTAAGTTTTCAGTATCATATATATTGTATCACTGCACTATGGATGCATTAATTTGAAAGTATAACTTTAATGTTACAACTGGTAAAAGAGCAGTTAATTCCAACTACTTCATCATCATTTAAAAATTCCTTGATTAAATGGTGCTTCTAATTATGAGAATAAAATAAAAAGAATTAAAAGAAGTACCTCAAAATTAAACTTAAGTACAGCACTTGAGTAAATGTACTCAGTGACCTTTCATCACTGCCTTAATGCGTTTTACAGAAGTGTTTAGCAGGTTTGTTCGGCGGCACCTGTCCAGGTTAACATTGCCAGTGCTTCTAACTTTGTCACTTCGGTAAGGACTCGAGCTCATTAGCAGCCAGGACTGCTTCCTGTGGAGTTACAGATGTGTAGTCACATGTTGGCAGGGACTCTTTTCACCCTGCTGTGACAAGGTCGGTGCCCCACTGTTCCCCAGTGCCACAGTTGTCTGCTTCTAGTTCCATCTGTATCATCTCACCTGATATTCGCAAGTGGACACCTCGTTGATTGTGTCAGTCCAGTCGGATTAAACACCGCGCGCTACATGTTCCAAAAATCTCACTACCTAGTGAGTTTTATCTGCTGCCTATTGAACTTTCTGTTAATTCCCATTGTTACTTCCAGACGGGAAACACATGCACTGACAGTGTGCATCTTGTAACGTGCTACCCGTGTTGTTACCTTGTATTTCTGCATGCCAGCTGCCTTCAGCGTCAGCGTGTCTTGTAGGATGACTGGGCTCCATTGTCTTTAAAAAGCAGGGACATACAAGTATTTGCTATATGATGTAAAGCAAAGGTGCGCCGTTCGAGGGCAGACTGTACAGCAAATGCCTAATGACTGCCAAAGAATGAATAACCACATGACTCATTGCATGAATGTAAATTTAATGAATGAAGTGACCAGCAGTGCTACCAATGTTGTAGTTTTCGCTGACTTGACTCTGTGGTCCGATTTCTTCCAGTGGCACCCACCATACAACGTGCTATGGTGCCAATTCATTTCCGTTGCAGTTTTATAGCTGCACCCTGCATGTGAAAATCATTGGTGATGGATCAACAGGGCTTTGCGCATTGTTTTCTGATATTACTTGTTTGTGTGGAGGTTGAGGGAAACTGGTGCCTCAATGGAAAGGACGGCGGATTCTGTATTTTCAAAATTCAATTGAAAGACAAACAATGAATTTATCCAATTAACAAGAGGCATAAACCTGTATTGTTTGTCTAAAAACTATTCAGAACACAACAACGAGCCACTCCATTACACCGGGGACATGTTGATTACGATGACTCTGAGTACCATGTCCGTTTAAGTGACATGCTAATAACTACGATGCCCAAATTACCTCCCCTTTGTTTAATAAACTGATCTGATTTTAAATATGAGCATCTTCTCAATGAACAAATGTTCTCTGGGCTGAGTGCCATAGATCTGTCAACGATACAAAAAAGAAAAAAAAGGAACCAGAAACATGTTGCATAATCGAGTCGAGAAGAAATATAGAAGTCTCCTCTCTGAGCTGAGTGCAGTTCTAAAGTGAGTGAACTCATTAATACAAGGCATTACAAGACAACAGCCAGTGAGCGATGGCGACTGCATAGGACAGGTCACTTACTGTAGAATGAGAGAGAACTAGTGGTGAGATAGCAGCAGCACCTCCACAGCTCAGCCCATCCTCCCTGTGACAGCGCAGCGTTACGTGCCGCCTCTCCGCTTTGTCGTCAGAGCAGCCCCAGCCTCCCACCCGCGCACAACTCCTCTCCGCTCTGCACCAGAAAGGAGCATCCTCTTCTCTCCGCCCTCCCTCTCTTTCATACCCCCCCTACCCTCTCCCTCTCCCTCTCTCTGTCCTTCTCTCTCTCTCTCTTGCTCTCTCTCTCCCTCTCTCTGTCAGTCGGTGTGTCCTCAGAATAAGGTTAGCAGCAGCAGCAGCAGCAGCAGCAGCAGTAGATAGAGACAGCAGAGCCAGTTACTGCAGCAGCCAGGAGAGGTTGTTCTTAAACCGTGTACCATCTACCGCTGCATTCACCCCTGCCCAGAGAACGCAACGCTCATTCTTATGCTCTCTTTCTGTGTGTCTCTCTCCTCCTCCCTCACCTTCTGTCCTCTATGAATTCATCTCTTGGATTCATCTCATCTCTCTCTCTCTCTCTCTCTCTCTCTCTCTCTCTCTCTCTCTCTCCCTCTCTCCCTCTCTCTCTCTGTAGCAGTGATGGGGAAGACCACCATGTAGAGGCAGAGAGGCAGCGGAGGCAACAGCAGAATAGCAGCAATGGGAAGCCACACATGGAGCGGGTCTGGACTGCAGCCGTGGTGAGCCTGAGACCTACAGGACTTGCAATCACCATCATTGCCCTTCTCAGGACCTGACCACTGGGGCTGTCCAACGCTCACCTGGATGCTCCCGACTTGTGTTTCGTCATCCCCTCCTCTCCTTGTTCTCTGCTGTTCTTTCTCCTCTTCTTCTGTTTCTTCTCTTTGATGGTTTTTGGTCTGCTGATATCTGACAGTCTCTCCTGAAACAGCGAAGCTACACATTGATTTATCCCCTCGGATTTTTCCCCCCCTTTTTATTCTCTATCTGCCTACTTTACCTACAAGTGGCATTGTTTATTCCCCCTTTTTTTGGTTGTTGTTGCCTGCTTGATACCTATTTTGGAATTTTTTTTTTCTTTTTTTGGATGAGACTCAACTGAGCTCATCTATCTGTTGTGCAAGCTTTTTGATTGATCTCTAAGCAATAACAAACACTTATCTAACTGACTTGACAAGCTGACATCATGGGGGACATGTCCAACAGCGATTTTTATGCCAAGAACCAAAGAAATGAGGACAACCATGCGGCACCCTTCGGCTGCTCGGTCATGGAGCTGCGCTCGCTCATGGAGCTGCGTGGCACAGAGGCGGTGGTCAAGCTCCAGGAGGACTACGGAGGCGTAGAGGGACTGTGCAAACGACTGAAAACCTCACCCACAGAAGGTGAGTCCCTGTGCTTGTGTGTGCATACTCTTGGGTGTGTGTGTGTCTGTGTGTGTGTGTGTGTGTGTGTGTGTGTGAATATGTGTGCACTGGCGTGTATCGTATGATCTCATCTTGAGGAATGTGCTCTGCTCCTGTATATGGAGCTGATTACAAGATTGATGGTAGATTTTCATTGTATGTACTGTTGCATTGCATGCGCAACCCCTGTTGGAGAAATACGTAAGCAAAGCATCAGAACAGCAGGTGGGGAGGGAGTCCTGTTTGAAGGGACTAATGAAATTCTTCTCAGCCAGCTAGTGTTAGACCTGTTTAGTATGCATAGAAATCTCTCTGGACAGTTTAGCCCCACCGCCCCCCCCCCACCACTCCCCCTCCCCCGTACACCCCCCCCTCCTCCCCACCTCCCTTGTCATTCTCCCATCCCGTCAACCAATCAGCCTTAGCCTTATTAAGGAGCAGGTCTCTGGGGCAACACGGTAGAGGTTTTGACCACGTGGGGTGTGCTTTGGCGTCTTCAAATGGACCGGGGACTGAGTGGATTGAGAAAACAAAATACGCAAATAAATAATAATAATTATTATTATAATTATACTAAATAAACAGGAAGCAGGTCCAGTACTTCTTCTATTTTTATTTTCTGTCTAACAAGTGTAAAAATGTGTAAAATACTGTAAATATTTCCTGCTGTGCAAAGCCACTTGTCATTTGTTGACATTTTCTTTTCTTTTTTTTTTTTTTTTTTTTAAATCCAAACAGGTGAAGGTTAATTTGGTGATATTATGGCACTGCTTTAACTCGTGGAGTTTATTCAATAAAAACGTGAACATTGCATAATAATTGCACAGCATGCGGTACCACAAAATCCCTGTCATCCTCTTTAGGTTATACAAATAATTATGCCCACATCTGTTGTTAAAACAGCCCAGCCTTTTTATTTATCTGCGTAAAAAGTAGGATTTTCTGCTGCTTCATCTCCAGCTGCATTTCAGTGAGCATACGAAAAGAAAAAAAAAAACAGACCTCTCTAATGGCTTCATCTCTGTATTCAATATTTATAACAGTGCTGAAATCATCCACCTCCCCTGATGTAGGGATCATTGATCGGTATTCACGTAGTGTCACCTGTGTGACATCAGAGGTAACCTGTAACCTTATAGGCTGGTAGTCACAGAAGATTGTGTTGCCCTGTCTCTCCTCATCCAATAGCACCAATTCTAGGTCAGCTAGTGGTAATACCTGCGGCGGGACAACAGCAGAGTAAACTAGATAAATTCGGAGAACCTCACAAGTCTCACAGCTGAATGAAGAGTAAATCAAAATGGGACCGAATAGAATAAAAGCACTGATGAACAGTGAATCAGATTGGGGATGCGGTGCCTATTGCTCTTCATCATATTTTCAGTGTGAAACAGTGCCTGCAGTTTTACAGCGATACTGAAATGAAACTGAATTTGAACCTAGCAATAAAATTATCATAACAGACATAAAATTATCATTTCATTTCCCCATTCTCTTGAGCATCCTGATTAGATGCATGCACCAACATCACATTTTATCAGCCTGCTAAACACTTTCGCCAGGATCACAGCCTGCAGACTTGCAATAAAACTAAAATTGAAGTAATTAAACATATGATAAATACACATTACAATACTGTAATTATTAGCACATTATGTTACCAGTAATCTGATTTGTTGTTGAACGCTTCAACAATGCCACTGTAGGTGCAACACAATCTGACACTGAGGAAAAGTACATTTTATTTTAAAGGATTACGCAACAGCAAAAGCAATAAATAGTGCATGAATATTTTCCCTCTTTTCTTATACGCTGAGTTATAATTACAGGGTACTGTTCATTTCAATTTTAAAAGTCTTCCATACTAACATTATTCTGTATCACAGTGGAAAATTATAGTTCCTGCCTGTTGATATGCCAGTGGGTTAATTAATAATCATAAACAGCAGAACAGAAAGGGGGAAAAAAAAGTTGCTCTGAGGAACAATTCAGAATGTACTGTAAATGCGGTACTACTGTGAGATGTGTGCGTGTTTGTGTGTGTGTATATGAATTATTTAGACATTTGTTGGATTTCTGAGAAGGAATTGTCTATTTTTTTTAATCATGTATAAGACACATGGTTCCATGTTCACCAGCATTTTCACTGGGTAAATCCATTTAACAAGTCCCTACGTTTTGGTTGAGATCTTGCCCACTGGTTCCTCTTCTATCATCCATGTTTATCACCAATTGTCATAATTAATTATTTTATCTCTCACTGGAACACCCACTAAGTGGAAACTGAGTAATGGTATCTCGTGCTATTTGCATTAGTGATCCTGGGTGTTTCTATGTTTATGCTGTGCGCGTCCCCTTGTGTGCTGTGTGGTTGCTCCACAGAACATATGTTAGCCTCGGAAATATGATCAAGGTAATTATCCTTGAAGGTATTCTGTATTGCTTGCTGTCATCATGTGTGGTGTGTGTAAGGTGTATGTGTCCCAGGGGCCATCGTTTGATGGTGAGAGGCTTTAAACACGGTTGACCTACTAGCCCTGTATATTGTCGCTTTCACCAGCTCTTTCACATGATGAGGGTTCATGGATGGCTATAGCCCATTATGCGGCATGAATCCGTAATGGATCTGTAAGTATAGAAATGCAACCACTGAAGAGTTGACCACATGCATTTAGACACAGCAGTCAATAGGCTTCTGCTACATTGTTTCTGCAGTGCATGAAGCTCTCTTTATTCATTTATCTAACAGAAAATTTAAGTTATATATGACAGTATAACATTTCTAGATCTAAAGGAAGCTTACTTTAACACATTTCCACAGACATTGAGGCTTTCATGGCCCCAGTGGAGCAATAATTCTCTACATCCATACAGGAGAAATCTAATACATGAATTGAGGTTAAGACATACCTTCCTTCCTTGTACTGTACACCTGCACCCAGGATGTAGTTACCTATGTGTTGCCTTGTAGGTAACTGTGGGGTGAAGAAGCTTGCGTTTCCTTTAGGCAGGCAGTAGGTGAATGGCATGAGTCATTCAGGGGGCAGATGGGATGTCAAGCTACAGCTAAGTTTCCAAGAAGGAACGGCAGGAAGCTACTTGGTGTATGACCTGCTTCTCTTGAGATAGGAGAAAAGACGGATGGTTGGTGGGTGCTCGCAGTATAGCTATTTTCTCAGGACTGTAGAGAGCTGCAGCAGGTCCTCCTGGGTAGAAAGACAAGGAATTGTGAGAGAGTGCTCAGGTCAGAGCTGTTCCTTGAGGGTCGGGAGGATGAAGAGTGCTCAGGGCATCAATAGTTTTTGATGTCTGAAAGGGAGGGCAGGAGGGTACTTAGCGAGATTGTGTGGGAAAGGAGGAGAAATATAGTGGGAACCATATTATATTCAAAGAGTCAGTACACCTCACAAAACTACAGTGGTAAGCTTTTCATGCAGCTTAGATGTGATATAAAATATTAGATTAAAGATGAAGCAGTGGAGGTTTTAAAATATGCATCACCAAAAGCTAATGCTAAATTTTATATGCCAGTCAAAGCTGGGATTTTTTTTATTTATTTGCTTTTATACAGTATGCCTAATATTATCATCATTCAAAGCAGAAAACCCACCAGCACTCCTGAAAGTTTTATAACGTATATTATAATCTGTTTAGGACCGAGCTATTTTATTTCAAACAATTCCTCAATTTCATATCCTTTCTCTGTCACCCTCCCTCAACCTGACCATTAACAGGGTCGCCTGTTAAATTACAAAGTGGAATTACACACACACATTTATGGAGCCAACAAAACAAAATTGTAGATAAATGAATATAAAAATTAGACTGGAATGACCAGAAGCATATGAACAAAGGAGACAAGGGGATATGGGGTACGTTGGGGTGACATTAGGATATAGCTTGGCTAATTTGTTAATGGAACAATGTTGCGTGAACAATGTCTTCCAAAATTTCCCCTGGAATAGTTTCTCCGTTATCCATTTCCATGGCAGTTTTAGTTCCATGTGTAAGGGGTCCTGTTTTGAATTATAAAGTTTGGAAACTGCAGCCTCGTTAAAGGAGATAACATTGAGAACTGAGTACACTAGGTCACCAGGGGGAGAATTTAGATAGTCTGAAAAATATTTAGCAGCAAAGCTGTGGACCTGAAGATGTCTAAAGTAATGAGACTTTGGCAAAGCGTGGTCTTGGCACAGAGATGCGAATCCAATATTTTTTCTTTGCACTCTACAATACAATATCCCCACATCTTACTTCATATTACTGCTTATGTCTTCTCTCCGCCTCTCCTTGGCCTCCAGATTTCCTTATTTGACTCCCACAGCGCAAGCTGTACACGCATTCCCTCAACACCACTTTACCCCGACCTCTCAAGTCCATGCCAGAGGCTTACCAAATCTCAATCAGACAAAAACTATATCTAAAGTGTAATAGTCTCCTACCTAATATATATAAGTGTATTCCTTACATCTCTACATACAGTAATCTGTATTTTGGCTAAAAAGGCAATGGTTGTCCATACTTACATACCGCTGCATACCCTGCCAAAGGTTATTTGAGGCTTGCATAGCTCTGAAGGTGAAAGTCCCTTTCATTTTATGCATCAACAACAGAAGGTTGTTCAGGCAACCCAAACATAAAATGTACGGACAGAAGTATAACTAGAAGTAGAACTATGTTGCCCTTGCAAATGGGATGGAATTTTTTTTTTTTTTTAGAAATGCTTGGTAGAAACAATATAACACTGCACATTCAGCAGCTTACATCAGTGGATTTCCACATTTTTGATGTTTTGTTCCAAACAGAAACAGCAAAGCATTTTGTATTAGCTACAGGTGTGACTCACGCCTGACTGAGCCCTTTCTCCATAGCAACAGCAGCTGAAGCTAATCTGTGTTTCAGTGTTTAGAAATGAACAAAAAAAATCCCCATAATTTCTCAGAAAGGTTAAACCTAATAGATTTGTTCATTTATTGCATGCTCTTCAATGTTCTTTTGGAAATCCACTTTTTGTATGTGTTGGTTGTCTTGATGAAGATTAAAAGAAGAAGATTGATACTTCCTTCAGCACAGAAATAGACCAACACATAAACCCTCATGAAATGACAAATTGTGGTTTATGTACGGTCTGGAAGTTGGGTTAATAAGTAAGCCCCTGATGGGAGTTTTTGGACAGAGCCAGACTAGCTGTTCCTCCATTTCCAGTATTCGTGCTATGCTAAGCTATCTGTCTGCTGGCTCCAGTTACTGTACATAATGTCTGTACAGACATATAAGTAGGCATTGATCCTCCTTTCTAACTCTAAATGTCAAACAAACCCTTTACCAAGTAAAAAGGTCCTGCCACTCTGTAACCTTATTATTGACGTCTTCTTACTTAAACCGTCCTTCTTCCTACCTATCTACCTTCATTCAGCCCTGTCTCTCCTCTCTGTCCCCTCCAGACCTCCCCCTCATCAACCCTTCCACCTGCGCTTACTCTCTCTCTCTCTTTCTACCTCCCGTTCCCGTATCTCACCACACCTTTCCTCTCCTTTCTCTCTCTCCTCTCCTCTGCTCTCATTTCTATTTCAGTGTGCTGGTCGGTCGCTGATGTCCCAGTGGGCCAGTGTACAGCGTAGCCTAAATAGACCTGCTCTACATCTATAACCTTCATCATCTCTCTCTTCTACTCTCACTTCTTTTGCCGAGTTACTAACAATGAAATAGTGCTGGGAAAGTAGCACACCATTTCTAAACTTCAGTTTGTTCCTAAACTATTGAAAAACACAGTGCAAGAATGCAGCCTTGTTTGATATTAATTACATATTGTTTATAGGAATAGAGACAATATTTGACTTCAACAAATACAACAAAGATAACGTAAGCTGCTTCACCGGTAAAAAAAAAAAAAATAGAGATCAGTAGAATTTGACAAGGGGGATAAATGACTTGCAGAAATGCAGGTGACAATCACTTGATTTAGGGCAGTTGTGTTTATAGCGGGTCCTGAGGGGAATGCCCCTGCATTGCTTTTTGTGGCTGTTATGACAGTGGTGGATGGTGGCCAGATGATACATCATAAACGCTGCCTGAATTTCTCATGGGAGTGTGTTGTTGATGGTTCTTGTGTTAACAGTCCACTCACTGGAGGTGAACACTTGACTTGTTTATCCCAATGTGATTTGATACCACACACACACACACACACACACCAACAACAGACCCTAAATCCGTCTACACACATACACACACACAGACGTCATAATGTCTCATAGAGTGTATAAAACTATTGATCCGCAAACAGTAATTTGGATGTTTGCATCCATTTTTCTTTACTGACATTGCCTTGATGTGAAAGACACAGATGTAGTGATGCGTGTGCAGATGGAAGGAAATGTAGACAGAGAACAGGAAGAAAAAAATGGAGGTGTGCAAGGAGAAGGACAAAAAAAATGGGATGACTGATGGATCGTCAAAAAGAAAAACACTTAATTCTGCCGTTACCTCGCCTGTTGCAGATATAGTTGTATCTAGTATCATGTATAATTATAGTTTCTCTTTGTAATATCAAAATTGTGTTACTATTACTCTTCTTATCCCTCCCACATATCTCTAACACTACGTTCCGAGCTGCTCCCATGACGAGGCCTTCATGAATTCTCGTCGTCCACCTCTTTCCACCTTCTCTCCATCTTCTGCTCTCCTTCATTCGTTCCTTCTATGTGGCTGCAGAGTTTGGTTGAAAACCCTTTCTTCCTCAATTTCCTTCATTTACACACAGCCTGTTTTTTTTTTTTTATTATCACTCCGTCAAAAAAACTTTTCAGTCTAGGTGTTTTCTACATTTCTGCACATCTACTTGTATAGTCTTAACCCATGTGTTCCTCCTCTTCCTCTCCTTCCATTCTTCTCATGTGTTTGTCCCTCATCCCACCTCTCCTCCTTGCTCTCTTTCTTTTCCTCCTTGCCTCCATGATGATCATACTTATCGCGTCCTCCAGTCGCAGCACCACGCGCACGTTCCCTTCTGACGCAGTCTATTTAATCTCTGTCCCACAAGGGATCTCTCACATGGAGCAGCCGTCTCTTTAATAAGGACAATTTCTCCTGCTCTGCAACTCCTCCTCCTCCTCCTTCTCCTTCTCTCCTTCACTTCTTTCTGCCTCTCTTCCCCTAGTGACTCTGTAAAAAGGATAGAAGAGGTAGAAAAGACAGAATGAAATAGGAGGCAGTGAAGAAGAGAAAGAGAGAGAGAGAGAGAGTGATGGCTCTCAGAGGAGAGATTATAAATGATACACAGCCATTTTGCCCTGTGAAAGAGCAAAACCACATCGTGGGCACACACACGCCAGTACTCACACAGGTGCCTCCTCTGCAGTGTAGTAGCAGTGACCTTCAGGCAGGCTTAAGCAGTGCTGTGGCACAGTGGTCAGTCACTCTGCAACAGCTCTCTCTCTATGTAACATTAAGAAGATTTACTGGGCGAAGGAATGTGCTGAAGGAGTGGTTCAGCTAATACATGTCTTTGCTATGTTTGTAAAAAATAAACAACTTATTCCAGGATGCCAGGATGACGATCAAACGAATGTTAAATATGGATCTGTGGTTGGTGCATAACCTCCACCGCTAGAGGACTTTGCATTTGTCTCTTTACCTTGATCTTTAAATCTGCAATCCATAACACTCTGCAAGTTCAAACAAAAGCAAAGAGGACAAAAACATCTAGTGTCGTGCGCATGTAGTTTTTTTCCACCTCGATGTTTGTTATACACAAAGAAACAGAAGCTCGATGTGAAACGAACAGACAGGACCTAATAAACCTGTTCAGCTTTGATCTTTGTTTCATTACATGTTGCCTGTACACATAAAAGAACAATACAACATATTGGTTAAAAAGCAATAAAGATTTTGGCTTTAATTCATCATAAATGACCAATCCAACAGACCATTTATACTTCTCATTGTCTTAAAGTTCTCTGAAAAGCATTCAGACAAATGACATTTCAGCAATGATTTACTGTACTAACATTTGAATCTGAAGGCTTGATAGCTTACTGTAAAAAGGCCTCCACCCTTCATCAATAACTTGACAATTATAACTGCAGAATTGATGTTTTAATGTAAAACAGCAAGCCACGAAGGCTTCTCCAATCTGACAGCCCAAAAGGTTATTTTGCTCATGCTGCTTCCCGTTCATATTAACTCTTTGTATGCCGGACTCCAAAGTGCGTGTTGTTGCAAAGCTGTGCAATTGTTTTAATGCAGCATAATACAAACAGATGAGCAGGTGTAGGGAGAAAAAAAAAACACCTAAAAACAATAATGGCTTGTGAACATTTCCGCTGGGACATGTTGTGAAGTGCAGTCACTTTTCAAATGCTTAGGCTTTTATATCAGGGTTTGATTACTGTCTCTGGAGAAGTACACTGTGGGCTGGTTTCCCAGACAGGGATTAAACAAGGTCTCATACAAAAACAAAATTTATATCCATTAGATGTCCACTGAAATCAAATCAAATCCTAGTCTAGAACAAGCCTAATTTCTGTTTGAGAAATTGGCCTTGAATGCACAAATTATCTGGAACCAATAGCGCTACATCTCAGCTGAAAAGCCTGTGTACCTCACTGATTTCCCTTGTGAAAAATCTACCATTTACAACTGAAGGAAAATCAGATGAGATTGGGAGGGATTGCTATGTATTACAAGTCATTCAAGTCAAGACAAAGAAAGCAACAATAATTTTATTGTGCTTATTTAGGTACTTTATATATATATATATTTCACATTCATATTTTTTATTGAGGCAGTGAAAATGTTCTTCTATTTAATCACATTTTGTCAGAGAGACTGTCAGACAGACAGATATGTAGAAACGCACACGTGTGCTTACTCACACGCAGATGCTGGACATGGCCAGCAGTGAAGTCAGCAGTCCCAAGAGATGCCTGACTGAATTAAGAGGACAGATGCCAAAAACCAGACTCTGTTGGCCTGCTCCCATGGAGCCTGGTGCTGACTAACAACAGTATGCAGTACGTCTGCCTGTGCGAGTGTATACTATAGTGTACAGAGTAGTATTCAGAGAGGACTGCCAATATGAAAGATACAATAAATGTGGTTGTCTTAGTAGATTCACAATGCGCAGTCAAATTTCAAATGTAAAAGAAACATCTACTGTATGTCCAACAAGAAATTATAAGATAACTGTGAATTGTCCATGTGAAATGGCTTTTATTTGACAGAGACAGCTTGAAAAGTGATCGGAAATGTAGGGAGAGGGAGGCGGGGAGTGACACGCGGGAAAGAGCCACAGGTCGGATTCGAACCCTGGGCCGCCACGGCAAGGACTGAGCCTTTGTACATGCTAAACGACACCCCCGTCCAGCTAACTAATGTAATTTCATTATGATCTAATCTTGTTGTTACTGTCATTTTTTATGCATGAGGGAACACTGAATGACATCGGTGCAGTGTCTCAAACCCCCTTTTGGCTAGCCTGGCGTTAAAAAACAAATTGGTAAATAATAATTGGTAATAAAATTGGTAATAATTAGTAATAAAAAAAAATAAAAAAAAGTAAAGCTAAAGCATGTTATCAAGGCTGTAAATGAAACCAGTCCTTTTCATGTTTCCCCCAAGTAAAGTAAAATTGTCTCTTGTGTTTTTTGTGCTTTTATACATCTTAGTTGACAGTCTTGCAATGTGGTGTAGTGTTTAGGTTGGGGAGTAGTGTCTTTAGTGGGTTCTTAAGGGACTGGATAGATGGCTGTTGAACCTGTGAGCCAACTACCATGCCCCCAACAAGTTTTCTACCACTGGGCCACCATCCCACCTCATTACTTTAGTTTCTGTCTGCCTGGAAAGTCTGTCCTCAGATATGCGAATCGCTCAAAAACATAGTGGCAGAAACTGACATCTCCAAATGCTTCTCTGTCCCAGGTTGCTGTCATACATCTAAATCCAGCTCTTGTCCTCTGAAATGTCCTGAATCTGAACTGGCTGCTGGAAGCTAGAAGTATGGATAGTGATTTGACAGGCGTGGTGATGCTTTCAGCTGAATATGCAGAGTCCCGGTCTATAACCGGCTTGTTTCTCTCCATGTCAGCTCTTTTCCTGAGTTGACCTCTCTCCTCTCTCTTCTCCCGCTGTGGGGCAGAACAAGGGTGGTACCACTGCTGCCAACACAGACAGACAGTGTTTCCTTCTCAAGGGCATATATTCCAAACAGTCTTGGACCAGATCCAGCCCTGCCTTGCTCAAGGGCACAAATCAGCCATTTCTCAATGTTGAGTTTCCACATATTGCAGAGGGGAATAATCCATAACATTCCAGCAACAGCAGCAACGGAAAAGGAACCTGGGTATTGTTTTACTCTAAGCATTGTACCTTTTCTGACCCTATAAAAATGTATCCTTCCTTGTCTTGACTTGCCCATTGGCACAAAGTAAGCAAAACCAAGCCTGTTTAGTCTTGCCCAGGGGAATAGGGATGCAAAATTACCCAAGGGCGCAGGATTAAAGCACCAAAATCAGGCACAGTACAATGTGCAAACACGTCATTTCACCTTGTACAGTTCACCAAGATACCACTTCTCTTATGACAGTATTATTCAGCTATTTCAGCTATTGTATACAGTGAATATATTACAGTGTTACAGTACAAGAAAATGTTGCACATAACCTTTGAACAAACTTTCAGTGGTCATTCAGAAGTGTTTTAATTCTATACTTAATTCAAAGTACAAATATAACAATGTAATAACACTTATATGTCCAATAAGTCGAGTTTCCACCACTGCAAACCCCTGAAATTTTGAGTGCAAATACTGATGTTGAGGTGGATATATTTGAACTTTTGTTTTGTTAGCTAAACATACATTCTGCATGTATAGGGTAACATAATGCAAATTGATGGTTGATTGTCATCATCCTGGGCTCTGGGAACTTGTGATGAGCATTTGTCGCTGTTTTATAGACTACTCGATTTATAGATTAACAGTTGCAACCCTTCTTGTCTATGGCAAATATTCTGCTCCTATAAGAAGTCATAGTATTGTAATATCTACTTACAGTGCATAAATGTGACACACTGACCCCGCCAACACCAAATGATTTGGCTTACATGATTGACATATGGAAAAATCAATTGTGCTTAATACCATGTTGTACATCTGTTTCATGTCAGGAATATTAAAGGAGATGCATCCATTTGTGCAGCTGATGGAACTTTTCGGATGGGGTTTCATGGCCTCAGTCACATTACAGGCCAATAAAAATGCTGCTGCATAGCACAAGGACAGATCAATACTCTATCAACTCTCCACTGTAATTTACAGTGTTGGTGTTTGTAAACTCATATTGCAAGAGCGTGTTGAATGATTCAAATAATATTCTTTTATGCTGTTAAAGCCATTAAAATATATTGATATTGATTTACAACTTATATTAGATAATAGCAAATTACTGCTATAATCACTAGTGTATATTAAATTCAATTGGTATTTGCACTACGCAATAATCAGCACATCTTTCCCTGCAGTTCCAAGTGAACAGGCACATTACAGTGTGTAGATTTCCCTTACCTGTCATGACTATTTCATGACTCTCTCTGGTAGTTTGAATTTTAATAGCTGTCCCTATTGTGTCCGGAGCTTATCTGAGCCCCTGGGCGAAACCAGAGACTGACACCCAGATGGGAGACAGCAGATAGACTACTGTCACTCTCCCTTTCAGCCTCTTGGCCCTGAACGCTCTCTCTTTTCACTCCCAAGGGGGGAGGGTTTGCTGATTTGTGTGAGTGTGCATCCACTGTGCAGTTGGAAGTGTTTATGTGTATGTGTGTGGGCATGAGGGAAAATACAACAGCCCCTAATCGGCATGGCTAGGCACAAGCCACAGAGCCAAAATTGCAGGGTTAGGGTTATTTGAAATAGCATTCTTTAAATCTTAATTTTTTTCCTATTTAATAGTTAACTGAGGAATTATTTTGAATGAACCGATAATGTGATCCGGGCTGTGATTTGTAAATAGGAATGCAGAGTAATTTATAAGCTCTAAATATTTAGTAGTATTAAAGCCGTTGTATACAAAAATGTTGTATACAACACTCCCTATATAAATATAGTAGCAGTCACACATGAGAGGAGCAGGGAACGTGTGTGTTTCTTCCATCTGTGCATGTATGTGCATGAGAGAAAGAGAGAGGCAAACAATAACTCAATGAAGGTTTATCACAGCGATTATAAGGCAAAAAAATTCAGTTACTTTTTTAATTATATTAAGTGAATATATGTTTACTTGAAAATGAGCTGAATATCATAAATGGATAAAAGAATGAAAGACAGGGTGATGGATAGATGGATAGAAGGGAGAATGGAAGGATGTTTGTTTAGGCTGATTGATTGAATAAATAGTTGAACAGTCTGGAATTACACGATGAGGTAACTGGCCCCGTTACACTTTGCCCTCATCACTAAGCAGTTGTGTCTGAACAGGCTCGCACACTCACTATCCCGTTCTCTTTCTTTGCCACACACACACACACACACACACACACACACGCATACTTCCCTACACACAGAGGCTGTAAACAGATGTCTCATTAATGTTGTGTCCACATCTAGGGCAGTCGGGCCAGCTAACATTACAGTGTTTGAGGCTCAGATGGTGGAACAGACTCACTTAAATGACTCATAAATTCAAAGAAAGAAAGAAACTCTTTTTTTTCCCGCTTTTGACCACTTGCAGTAGGTTGAATAAACATATTTGTACACACGCAGCAGTCTAGGTCAGCATAATATTGATCAAGAAGAGAGCCACGTCTTTTTTTTTTCCACAAATGATTCACATATGATGCTTAGGGACACCGTCTTTTTGGGACACCGTCTCGCTTTTCACACGATCGGTCAGGTGACAGGCAGAGAAAGTGTTCAATGTATCACCCTACCAGTGCATACAAACAGAATCATCACAAAAAGAATGACATTGCATTAAGGTGTGATCTTAATATGACTAGTTGTGGAGCCCTAACGCTCATACATATGATTTATTTAAATGTGGGTCATATAAGGCAGCAAGTGGCTTGAGAACCAGAGGGTGGCAGGTTCAATCCAGCTTGGACCATGTTACACAGTCTGCACCGGTAGTTGGAAAGTGCCATTTCACCTACTTGTACCTGCCAAGGTGCCCTAGGAGCAATGCACCAAACCCCTAACTGCTAGGAGTGAAGACTCTCTCCACTAATACATGTCTATAGGTCTGCATGAGTGCATGTGTGTCTTTCAAGCCTATGTGTGTATGATTGCTAACAACAGTGTATAAATTGAATTTCCCCAAGCGGGATTAATAATTCATAAAATAAAATAATAAAATAAAATATACATGCACCCAGGGTATGCATAATATGAACTGGACTTCACCCATGCACAGATTTCGAACACAACAATAACCGTTTCATGAATTTTGATAAGGACCATATGCACTGAGGCCTATGTCCTACATGAGTCACTGTCAGCTTGTTTGTGTTTTTTTTCCGCTCTGTGCTGCTCTTGATGTGCTACTTGCCAGGCCTCCAAAAAGGATTTCTGAGAGGTGTAAATTAAACCTTTGGGTATTCAAATTCTGTGATATGAGCAGCATACAGCCAACCACATCTATTGGATTTTGTTGTTTGTTTCTTACATAACATTACATAACCAGTTTTCTTCACAAGACGATACATATTTAAAAAAAAAAAGTATTTTGCAAGTATTGTCATAGAAACAAAAGAGCATGTGTACTTTAGGTCAAAACATAGTTTATACTGTGGGATGCGTTATTCAATCTTTTAGGCTTGACATCTGTACATGTATACAGCTAACATAAATATATATATATATACATATATGTATAGAGAGAGGGAGAGAGAGAGAGTAGGAATAATAACTAATAATCAGTTACCCTGTGAGTGGCATGTGTGTGAGAGAGAGATAGCTGTGAGCAGTGTTCTCTCACTCCACTCCACTCTTTTGCATGAGTCAGACTCATAGAGCACAGTGCGTGACAGCAAAACTCACCCACTTGTGCAGCTGCCCCCACAAACACACACACACACACACACACACACACACACACACACGCTTCCACACAATTGCACATTTTATTTTCAGCATTGCAACATACATTTAATTTGGGTTGTTGGAAGAGCGTTAAAAACTGCCCCGGCATTTGTGCCTTTTTATAGAAAACACAAATTATGTGGCAGCAGAGCATACGTACAGATGCGACGTCTTCTTTGTCTCCGCAATAAAAGAGCCACAGTATAAAAAACTAAAAGCTGTTTTTAGGGGTCAGCTTGCTAGCGTTGTCAAAATCAAACACAATTCAGCAGTGGAGGATGTGCGCCACATCCGAAGGTGGCAAAATTCTTCTGTTGGCACCTCCACAACTTAATTAACACTATATGTTAAATAGTAAAACAAGTTGCCATTTAATTGGAGGAGGTGGTGGGGTGATTATGTGCCAAACTATTTCTTGGCCAAACCGGCAACTTCCTTGAGTCTCCATTGGTTGCCTGGCAACCTCCCCCTCAGCCCCCATCATGTCGGGACATGAGTATTTCCCAAAATGTTAAACTATTCCTTAAAGGAATCTTCATGTAAGAGCAGCGACCGTGACCAGAGCTCCATGAAAATCTGCCACTGATTCTATAGCCAGGGTTTGTCTCTTAGATGTAGCAATATTAGACTGATCTGTCATTTTGTCAACACACAGTATGGTGTTACACACATATGAACACGCGCGCACGCACACAGTACACACATGATGGGAAAGACATGGTGTCAGAAATTGCTCAGTGTCACTTTCCAGTCCATTACCTTTCAGATGGGTCTGTCCGTAGGGGAATGAATGATAGATCTATGGGTGTGTGTTTGTGTTAGCGTGACCCCGTGGCTCCTCATGAAATGAGAGAATGTATTTTCTCAGTTGCTTGTTTACATACACAACTGTATGTTTGCTTGCTGATGTCGCATCAACTCATCCTCACAGGGAGAGCCTGCCTCCTGCTGTGCCCTTTTTTGCGCTCTCAGTCCCGATAGGATGCGTACACAGAGGCGTGCACAGAATCAGCACGCGAGATGCACACTGTAAGCTGAGCAAAGGGATCCATCTTTAAAGTACTCGAGAAACCCTCCCTGAACACGGGACAGGGGTTGAGACACCCCATCCCCACTCCATTACACATCAGTCCCCTGCTGTTTCCCCCCCAAAACATCCGGCCCCACCATGATTATGTGAGAAAAAGGGCTTCCTTTCTTTAATTACGTCTTCATTTAACAGTGGGTGGACCTGCTGTGCTGCTGGGTGTGCCCCCCTTCCTCACAGGAATAATGTGTTCAATTTAGTTGTATTCCCCACTACCGTCTTAAGAAGACGTTTATATGAAAACAGTGTGCTGAAGTCATCTAGTGACTCGGATTAAATTTTCTCCAGACATTGCCCAACCTGGTTAATAGACCTGTACAGTAAGTATATGTTTGTATACTTTCTTAAAATAACGTTTAAGGAGGGATCCACTGTGCCCTGTTGGCTGGAAGCAGAGACATTGGGGAGAGTTAAATCTCTCTCTCAGGTGTGCGTGGTGGATTTCTTCTATTTTATCTCCGCTGTGTTTTCTAGTTTGTCAGAATTTAGGTGGTAAAGTTTCACTTTATCTCTACTTTTGAAAAGGACCTGAAAGTGCAGCATACTGAACAAGACAGTAAAACAAGGACGGCAAGTAGACAGCTAATGTAAAAGCATCCAGTACTTTCCTCCTCTGAACTACCACCGCAATAATAATGTATGCAGTGCTGTAATATCTTCCTACGTAACAGACCACAAGCCCACCGCCTTCAAAGCGTAGCCCAAAAAGCACGCACAGGTTTTAATTTTTTTGCGGTTTGTTTCCCTGTTTCTTGTCTTTGTTTGCGCCTCCGTACTGTTGTCTGAATCTTTTCACACTCCCTCCTCCCGTCCATGTCGTTTACTTACACATAAACATGGTACATTTTTTAACATCATCCTTGCCCTTGCCCTTTGAGATCTATTCCACTCTACCTTCTGCCTTTGTATGCGCAGTAACAAACCTCTTAGTCTTTTATGGCATAAAATGGTGTCATTATTATGGAGGTCATTCTCAAGGACAATGTGACACATTTCTCCATCACTCCATCTTCTAATAAGAGCGTGATAATTATCCACCTTTTAGTCGCTGATGGGTTATTATTCATAGAGTTACTCTACATCCCCTACTCTAATTCTTTCAGCCCCCCCCCCCTATCTCTCTCTCTCTCATCTCGTCTCCTCAGCACCTCACTCTCTCTCTCTCTGTCCTCCCTCTCTCCTCTCTCTCGCATCTTCCTCTCTCTCGTCTCTCCTCTCATCTCTCTCTCTCGTCTCTCTCTCCTCTCCTCTCATCCTCTCTCTCTCTCTGTTTTTCCTCCCATTTTCAACCCTGTCTGTCTTCCCTCTTCACTCTCTCTTTTTAAAATGGTGAAAGCTGAGAATACATGCTGAAGCTATTGATTCGCTGCGGAGAAGAAAAAAAAAAAGCATCAATATTTTGCGTCGTTATGATGATTATGATAGAACCCTGTTGCCATGGTGACTTGTTTTGGACACTGTGGCACACAGGATTGTGAGGGGGGGGGGTTTAGGCACACAGGCAGGAAGACGTAAAACCAAATGGGGGGAAAACAGATACTGCCAGGACCCCGCTGCAATAAAATGTTCTTCACTCCGTTATGTGGAGTGCATATTGTTAGATTTGTTTTTTACACAAACACATGAAAGTAATTGGTTTGCTACCATGACGTCTCTGTCTTACAAGGACATTTGGAGGTCATTGCGTCATTTCATTTTTTACTGTTTGGAAACCTGTGCACACCCATGCACATCCATGTCCAACACACACACATTTACTTACATATTTAGACGTTCTCCAAGGTTCAGAGTCGTGGGTATTTCCACCCAACGAGCGGGATGCTTAGTGTTTCCATCTATTTTTAGCCACAGACAAAAAAAGGGCCAACTGTTAAAATATGCCATCATGTTCCCTCTGACTGAAAAAAAAAAATCAATTTCCTCTCATGCAGAAAGGATGGCATGAAGTTTTTTTTTTCCTTTTAATGTCCCTGTCTATTTGGAAACAGGATGTTAGGTAGGCGTAATTTGTCAAAGACGATCTGAATCACAGATCCTGCTGTGTTTGACAGATCAGCACAATATTAGCCATAAATTATAGAGTATGGACAGTGAAGAAAATGAGGGGAGGGATTCAGAGTTTTATCTAATCTAAATTTTAAAGAATGTCTGTAAATCTTTGGTTATCATTAAAAATATTGCTATCGAGTCAAGTAATTTCTCGCTCGGCAGGAAATTAATTGATAGCAGTCAGTGAAGTGATGTTGACTGTAGTATGGTATATACTAGGTCCAGTGTACAAGATTTACAGAATATGGCAGACATTTAATATCATAAAAATAACTATGTTTTCTTTAGTTTATAATCACCTGCAAAATATTCATTGTCTTACCTTACAATGCGCCTTTTATATCTGCAGATGTTGCAGGTCCACTTTCATGGAGTCTGCAACGTTTCTACCATAGTAACTGACTAAAACTAAACATTGGATCTAGATAGCCACCATAGTTTCTCCTTCATCCTTGGAAGAAGAGGTGCGACTAAACCTTACACACTGCTCCTCTAAGAATTATGAGAAAAGTAATGGACAGATTAATCAATAAAGAAAACAACCCTTAATTGCAGTCCAAGTCCGAGTTTATTCATTTCATTTTTATTAAATTCAATAAATTAGATTCATATAACACTAAATTTGAACAGAGGTTAGAGCAGGTCAAGAGTGTACTCTTTATAATAATATTCACAGAGACCTAAAAACTTTTTATATGATATAGTATCTTATTAGTAGTACATTAGTTTTGTCACCATGCCAAGCTCCAAGGCCAGGTAAATGAGTAGAGAGACTCATTACAGGGTCAATTTGTCTGGTACATTTTAGTAGCAGAAGCAGCTTTTCTTGGCCCCAAACTCAGACGGCCATACTGATCATCTGGGGTGCAGTCCTTTACATGATTAATGCCATAATCATACATTTAATGGGCATCGAATATTCTGTCTGTAGTCATGTAGTGCTCACAATGACGTATGGTCAAATGCAGTTTATTATTAAACATGTCTGCTTAATTACCTAGAATTCGATGGAAAGCGCCGGGGAAATATATAGATGAGTGATTTGATGGCATGCAACCTAAATTTATGAATTAGATTAAAACACAGGATGCATTTCTGGCTTTTACTTAATCTGCTGAGTCACCAGGAAGCCCTCCGTTTGTGTCCATCAGCTGACGATCTAAAAAGGAACTGCAATCTAACGCTAATGTTAGTGCATCAGCTCTCATCTCATTGCTCATTTTTCATAGGTGGATTCCAATTACCTCTCCAAAAGGCTTTTACCGTTTGAACCTTCATTAGAACAATTACAAAAAGCTTGGATAAAATAAATTACCCATTATACAGTACCGGGAGTTCCTTATCTGTTCCCATCTGTTGCTGCTTGTACATCTGGTATATAGTTTGCTTGTATATTACTCTTCATTCAGGCTTCACTACTTGGTAATGAACTCTAGCACAAAGACTTCTTTGCAATCGCCCTTAATCCTCTGCGAAATTGTTGTGACTCATCTGCGTATTGCCACAGTTTTTCTGCCCTCTCTCTCTCTCTCTGCCTCCTCAAAATCCTCTGCCAGAGCAGTTAGGTGGGCTGACAGTATTTAGCCTACAATATTTCATAATCTGGCAAATGAATCTTAAGCAGCATTGCAATCAGCCATCCAGGAAGGAATGATAATGTAACAAAGGATTTCCCAGGAAGCAAAGCGTATTTAATGATTCAGGAGATTGATTACAGCATCGCTCACATCTCAAGAGCGTTTAAAAAGAACACAGTTAAAACAAGGTTAAATGTCATGCTGAATTGATGTACTATCTCATACACAGAGGTACCTATCGTAGCAGGAATGGCTAAAAGTATGCAATATGTTGTATTAATTGCAGAATGCTGGATTTTCACGATACAACTAGCTCCCATGCCTATGCAAGAAATGTAGAGTAGGATGTTTAAATCTGTGGATGCAGTGTGAGTTAAAACATGAGTGAATCTGGGTATAAATGTCTGCATCTGCACTTGTGTGTGCTTTTCTCTGTGTGCGTGTTTGTGAGTATCCAACCAAGTGGAAGTGGCTAAAGCCTGATTATATGAGCTCTAGTTCTATCGTGTGATAGTGCAAGCAAACCACATTTATGCTTGGCCAGCCTTATTACAGATACATACTCGCAAAGCACGTGCAGGCATCACGACTCTCTCTCTCTCTCTTTCTCTCACACACACACACACGCAGGCACACACACAGACATGTTTGTGTGTGATGTGATGCAGGATGCTGTGGAGATCAATGGGAGAGCATGCTAGGTCCTCTCACAGAGACAATTAAAAAGAGAATGGATAATGAGGCTATTTATAGACTGATCTATTTGTAACCAGGGCATTCTCCTATGTTGGAATTGTTCTCTTTTCAGCCTGCCCTCCTTCACTCCTCTTCTTCCTCCTACTGTTGCTCCTGCTTTCTTTTACAAGCAAATGAAACTCATATTTTTTTGCAGTAGCTAAACATGAGTATTTTACACAATAACTCTTCCATTCTCTGCCTTTAGTCCTCTATTCTTCCGATGTCAGATGCAGATTATTCTCAGTTATTCTCTGCAGATGTTAATAAGTCACCCCGTAGTCAAAAGCACTCAAATGTGAAACAGTGTCATGCAGCGGTGATGTTATCCCATGCAATCCAGGGCCACTCCTGGGAGACCCAGTGACGCACCGTGTATGACATAATGCTGTGGTAATGTCTGTGGTTGTGAGGGAGAGAGAGAGAGACGGTGAATACACACTGTGCGAGTGTGTGCGCTCAGGAAACCAGATAATGGTGCCCTGAAAGGTGCACTGAAACGATGCCATATAGAAACAATAAGTTAGCTTGATAGAAATCTACAATTAATCACTGTGAGTGTGAAGGTTTATTGTAGTCTACAGTTCACAGCAGTTTTTGACACTTCAGTGTTTTATGTACACTAGCTTGGGTTATACTCAATGTTAAGGCTCATGAGAATTTACTGCTTTTATATGTTTTATAACATTATAAATTAAATACCTTTTAGGTTTTGGGCTGTTGGTCACCTTAAATAAGCCAACTCAGACATGTGAAGTGCATATTTGACTGTTTTCTGATACTTTATAGACCCAGTGTTTTAATATATGATTTAATAGATGAGCAACTTAATATGAAGAACAATAGTCAAAGCAAAGCCTCACTTTGAACGTCCATTAGTTAAGATTGGAAAGCAGATCAAATGTTTGAGGATCGACCACAGATTGACCTTAAAGTTATGTAATGTTATGTCTGTACAAAAAGATATTCATTTGTGGAATATTTGGGTTCCAAAGTTCAATCTTGCGAAAGCGCTATTTCTGATGTATTTGACCCCGCTGCCGTGTTGTACGAGCCATTGTGCGAGAATAATTTTCTGGGCAGTGTGCTAAAAGTAAATTGTGCCTCGAGCCAGCGTCAAGTTTTTCACATAAAAGAGCCAAAGATATTTGTGTACAGTAGTTCATGGTGGATGAGGAGGTGGATGAGGTCAAAGCATGAGGCCCTCATCTCTTGAGCAGAATTATATAAGGAAAGCAAATCTGTGGCCCACCATGTGTCAAACTGGTAATTAGAGATGGCTCGTGTGTGGTGTGAGAGTGAGGAAGAGTGAAGTATGAAAAAATATATATGCAAAACTGGCTACAGATCATCGTTTTATAACAAAGAATTGTTTGAATCTGTAAAAAAAAGGAAAATATATGTTTATTCTAAAGATATATAAATAAGACAGATTGACACTGTAACAATTAACCTTTAATATTTACAAAATAAAAGTAAGAATATCCTCCACATATTGATGATCATTGTACAGTGATGTGATCAAACGCTTTCTCCGTCTCTCCTCCTCCTCTTTCTGTGTCCTCCTCTCTCAGGTCTCGCCGGTGCCCAGCCTGACCTGGACAAGAGAAAAGAACTATATGGTAAAAACCTGATACCTCCAAAGAAGCCAAAAACCTTCCTGCAGCTGGTATGGGAGGCCCTGCAGGACGTCACCCTTATCATCCTAGAGATCGCTGCCCTGATCTCCCTGGGCCTGTCCTTCTATCACCCTCCCGGAGAGCGCGGCGTAGGAGAGTGTGAGTGAAGTGGCTCTTGTGACATCACTTCCTTTTGAAAAAATACTCTTGTCATTCATTTTGAGGTCTTGAGACACACACACACACACACACACACACACACACACAAGTTTCACATACAGTTTTTGAGGACAGGCTATAATTGCATTGGCCCACTGACATCACTCCCTCTGACATTAGTGGCACTCGCTGTCACACTTACACATACATGTATACACATGCACTTTTTAATTGGTGAGGCAGGTTACACTTGCTTGAGATCAAGTGACTCACGGAGCACCGGAGTCATTTTTGTGTGTGTGTGTTTGCGCGTGCACATTATGAGCGTGTTAAATGTGTGTATAAAAGGTACCGGGAAGGTTAATGAAGTGTTGAGTAGAGAAATAACCTTGAGCTCCCAGCGCCCATACATCAGCCCTGTGAGCCGTGAAACAGGAAATGAAGACAGAGACCATAACGAGGTGCTGAGTCAGCAACATCAGTCATTGCTCCAAGCATTATCACAGTAATGGAATTTAGGTACCCTGCCAAAGGGACCAGTCATCATTTCCAAAGGTTTAAAAAGGTAAAAATACCAGAGAAAGAAGAAGTAGTTACCATCGTCTTACACGCATGGGTAGTTAATCAAATTAGTTCTGAATTAAAGTTTTTTTAGTTGGTCGGTTAAGAGGGAATTAATTTGAGTGAGTAAATAAGTGGTGTACTCAGCCAAATAGTTAGGTATTAAAAGTATTGGTTAATTGGCCAGTGCTTTTCCCCTTCTTTTTTTCTTTGCATATTTTGAGCCGCATCACTTTATGAACGAGTTCAAATGAAGAGAAAGGCCAAAGGAATCTTTTATGCTAATAACTGTATCCGTCTGCAGACACATAATCAGACTTCCTTTTGTAACTTGGGGTACAAAAGGTGTAAGTCTCGTCTCATATTACAATGATATGAATACATATGAACAGATACGATGAGATGAATTTGCTCAGAAAAATACCAAATGGAGATGTGTGTGTGTGACAGAGGAGAGAGACCTAATGCCATAGGGGGTTATAGATGTTTACATGAAGTGGCACTTAGAAATAAGAGACCAACACAGGATATTTTATGACTGACTTTATGGTCTTGGGGCACCCTTAAATTGAGATGACACCTCAACACAAAGTATCTTTCTTTACAGCAACAAACTTTATTAAATTATAGTAAATCTAACTGGGAATGATTCAAAAATATCAATCTAAATATAATCTGACTAAATAAACTTCACGTAGCAGAAAAAATATCAATCAAAAACCCATAAAAGTGGAGCCTTTAATGCATTTATGTACTGAAATATCACAGCATCTACACATGCATGCACACACAAGCAAGCATCTCTCACTGCTGACTTATTCTCATTTTTATTAATAGGTCAAACAAAAGCTCAGTCCAGAAATAGAAGGTGGTGGGATGGCTTAATTCTCATTTACATAAGAAATGGCCACGCTGCAGTTGAATGAGGAGGCTCTTAATTGCATCTGTATCAACACTCTGTAGGGAGACATAGGAACCAACATGGTTTGGCAAAGTGTCCAAACCAATTTGTCAAACTAGCTTTAAATCTTTGCACGTGTATTTATGAATTTACATGCCACCCAGTTGCAAAAGTTTCTCAGTCGGCTGCATTAGTTCTAATATTTAGTGCTTTGGTCAGGCTGTGCTTCAGCACCATGGACAGCTGCAAAATTGCTCTATGAATGTCTGTATTTCTCCGAGACACACAGTTTGTGCACACATTTGCGTTCACCTGTCTGAATACTAAAAGCTGTATAATCAGAATCATGGACGGCTCCCTGTTTTACTGTCAATGTTCTGCACTGATCAAACAGGACTGAAAACCTATTTACTGGTTTAGTAGTATTTAATTATTTCTTTCTTTTTCTTTTGCTCCTCCTAATACACCCATCTGAATATTAAGGGTGTCATGATTCTTCAAAACGACGACTTCAATTTTTCGTTTTGAACCTTTTTTCATTTTTACATAATTGCGTCTTAATTTATTAATTTTTCTTTTTAACAGTTAATAGACGAGTCATGATTAACAGAAAAAGAAAGTAAGTAAGTAAGTAAGTTTATCGAATTAAAAGGACAATTTAAAAAACATCAGGTAATATATCACAATACTTATCTATATGAATGCTACTATGAATACTGAATTATCTGAATGGACGTGCTAAAAAATCAACATGAATGGATGAGTACGTACTTTATGTGCTGGTAGTCTTAACTCCTTAAGAACAAGGAGGATATGTATGCTGTGTGTGTCCACTAAATGAGCAACATATTGATTGGAGCCCCCCTGTAGTGCACCACTGAGTCCAAATACCTCCTTGGAGTCTACTTCTTGGTTAGACCAGACCCTGCATATGTATTATCTATAACATGAGGGCTGCACTAGTTCCCTTGTGAGCTGCAAGTGTTTTATAGTCCAAAGCAAATCAGCCCACCGAGAGCTTTTGAAGTCAGCTAGCCAAGAGCGTGGGGCACAATGGCTCCCAGAGTATTACATGACGCAGCGCGAAGTTGGACTGGGAATAGGCCTTGTTTCATTCCCAAATATATGCCAGTCTGTGAGTGAACAGCCAGTAGACTGCAGGGCATCCATTTGAAGCAGAGCAAATGAATGAAGAGGCGAGGAGAAGTGAATTCTCTGAAGGTCATTTCAGCCAGAGTTCATTCAGTTCATTCATTCCAGTTTCTTTTATATTGCACACATTGTGCAAAAACTACACATACGCATTTATTTACACTGCACACAAATGTACTCATTTTGCACGCACAGTTTTCCAAAGCTTCTCAGTCTCCAGTGTGAATGCGAGCTTCGAATTTACCCTGTAGTGTGCCAAGTTGTCACACTTGACATAAGTAATAAGCATAAATAGCAGTGTATGAAGTGTATGTTAAACTAATTTAAGTAAATACTTGTGTATACTTGTCTATCTTTATATATATATATATATCTGACATCTATGTAATTTTCCTCTTCTCCTTCCTCTCACGGTTACCGAACTGCAGCCTGTGGCTCAGCGGCAGGTGGCGTAGAGGACGAGGGTGAGGCGGATGCCGGTTGGATTGAAGGAGCAGCTATCCTGTTGTCTGTGGTGTGTGTGGTGCTGGTGACGGCTTTCAACGACTGGTCGAAGGAGAAGCAGTTCCGTGGGCTACAGAGCCGCATCGAGCAGGAGCAGAAATTCCAGGTTGTCCGTGCTGGCCAGGTCATACAGCTGCCCGTGGCTGACATAGTGGTGGGGGATATTGCACAGGTCAAATACGGTAGGTGTGAGGATGTTGTCAAATTGTGTGTGTGGTGTGTGTAAGAGTTTATTCAGTTTCTGGCATGCAGTCAGTTGAATTGACTCACATTGTGAATATCTTGGTGGAAATTCATAGTTCAGAGAGATTTAAGAGAGATTTGTCCTTTCATTCAGTTCATTCATTTCAGAGTTTCGTATCAACCTTGGCTTTGTCTGAAACATATGGCCGTTATTTGTTCCTTCTTCTGTGAAATGATTATGGACCAAAAGTGACCAAACTTCCCAGCACACTTTGATAAGTTTAATGTGGTTGGAGGTGCCCACTTACTGCCTCGATCGGTGTGTCCATTGTTCTGTGTAAAGTAATTTTCATGGTTCAGCAGCCGAAAATAGACTTGCAACACATTTCCACAGGGGGATTAAAGTTACAAAGTCCACCTTAAGCAATTATATGTATTTAAGCTGCAGTATGTTAATATTAATGATGAGAAATGAATTAGTTGCATGGAGAAGCTCACACAGATCCTGTCCCAATACAATCTTGTACCGAGAATACGCCTCAGTGGTCATTAGCTCAAACCCATGTCAAACCCCTCCAATCCACTGCAGATAGAAACTCTGCCAATCCTATCATTGCAGGTGATCTGCTTCCTGCTGATGGTGTGTTGATCCAGGGCAATGACGTGAAGATCGATGAGTCATCACTGACCGGAGAGTCTGACCACGTCAGGAAGAATGCAGACAAGGACCCCATGCTGTTGTCTGGTATGTTTTCAGTTAATGGATGAGTGTATACTGCACGTCACAGTCGTGTTTTCCACCATGTAATTTCAGTAAAGGACAAACCTACCTTCACCTACTCTCCCAAAATGGCTAGCAACTTCTATTTCTTCTGTCAGTTCCTTTACAAAATACTAATGAATCTATAAACAAAGATTTCTGGCATTTTTCATGCAGTGGGCTGGTTTAAATGTGTCATCCTGCACCAGAATATATATATAATGTCAAATTTTCATCCACTGCCTTCAAATAAATGACACAAATCAGCCAGATAATGTTAAGGGCCAATGCAAAGTCTCAAAAAAGATAGACTTAGGTTTGTTGTGTAACTGTAACTCCTTTTAGAGAACGAATTATACTGTCACAGTCAGAGGCAAAAGCTCAGACAGAAGACAAAAGGTTGTGAATGTCATTAATCATTAGAGAGAAAGACATAGCCTGTAAGACAATCTACTGTCCCTTTAGCTGTAGGAGTCTTAGAAATAAAGAATATTGCTGATAACAGAAATGTGGGTTAATCTGATCTCATATCTTGTGTTTTTTTTCCCTGTAGATAATTAGCTGTGTGCCTTTTTTGCTGCCTTTAATTAGCCTCATATTCACCCACATCAATGTACTCTCTCAAAGGTTAATAATGTTCTGTGTGTGTGTGTGTGTATACTGTATATATACACATGCACAAAAGTGTGGTGACACATTTTTACTGTTTTTTGGCTCACTCCTCCATGGTATTAAATTTGAAATAGAACAGTAAATGAAAATACTGTACTGACTTTTGGCTTTAATGGTATTTGAGGCACTCAAACATCATTAAAATGTTGGAATTGTTTGACACAAATGGTACTTCTCATATTTTAGGTCAGTGCAAGAGGGCAGTGATCATAAATATACTGCAGAACCAAAGCTTACCAAACAGTTCTTGAATCACCCAGAGATGTTGTTAACATGGGACTAAGCTGTTTTAGTATATAACGTACTATGACATTGTAAGCCAACGAATACTTTCACACGCAACAGTTCCACTATTAGCATAGATTGTGTCTAGGAATGAACTGAGGCGGAAGCTGTAACACAATTTGTAACACCGTGCTGCCCCTTTTCCCAGGGACCCATGTGATGGAGGGGTCAGGACGCATGGTGGTTACTGCTGTCGGTGTCAACTCTCAGACTGGAATCATCTTCACCCTGCTGGGAGCTGGTGTAGAGGAAGAAGAGAAGAAAGAAAAGAAAGGTAAAATCATTATATTATTAAACTGTCTTCTTTTCTAAACATGCCCCATATGATTGTTCTGAAGTTGCTTCTGGAGTGCTGACGTAATTTCTCTCTTTGTCAGGGTTGCTCAGCAACGTACCCTTGAAAAAGCTTTTGTCGTTCCATTACCTTATGTCCTGACAGTCTGACTGTGTACACTCATTGCATAATATCAGTGTTTTAAACTGTCCTTGGTATCAGAAGGGCTATAAACAATACACTCACAAAAGCCCGCCTGTTTAACTCATGTGAGCTGTATGAACCTTTTGTAGGTACTTGTAGTGCAGGCGCTCTTTGCTGAATGTGTATAAATATTGTATGAAATGAGTATCGGCAGTACACACGCTACACTTGTCAGCTGCAGTATCCAGATACGTTGGGTTCAGGTGCTTTATTCTCCTTACTCTCTTATCCTCACAAATTTTCCTCGAAGGAGAGGCAGTGGAAGATGGACACCAGAATACAGGTATAGTATCACCTTTCTCTGACCCCTGGAAGTGGCACTCGATCCGTTTGACCGTTAACCCCTAATCATCCCCTGTAAAGCACCGTTACCCTTCAACCCTCTCCTGTAGCCGAGCACCGTTGCCCCAGTTTGATTCCCTCCCTTAAAAACAGAAGCCTCATCATCACAACACCGCTTCTGTGATTGTTGACAGATGACACATTTCACGACGCATAATCCTCTCCCCTTATAACAGGCACTGCACTCATCAAACTAACAAGCTGGCATTCAACATCGGTCCTGCTTCATAGACGTATTGAATGCCATGATTAAACAAAGCCTGTCAGACTCATCTCATTTCTGTGTTACAGAACAATGACATGAGAGCGACAACCTTGCACAGGTGTACAGCACATGTACCAGCAGTAGAGAGTAAAGTAGATAGTATAAGCTGATGTATAATTCTATATACATTTTAACATCAGTAATGATTTGGTGCCAGTGCTACCAGTGTTTCTTCTGATAGCTCTGTAGTTTTAATGAGCGGGTACCCCAGTAGCTTGCATGGATAGTGTACTCTATGTTGGGAGGCGTTTTGCCTCAGAAGTTAACTGTGAAGATGTCATCCCTTGTGGGAAATACTTCTTTCTCTGATCTAAACACTAACAAATACTATATGTGTTTCTGTTCTGACTTGTATGTATGGTACTTCAACAGTATGCTTCTGATCTGCCTGTAGCACAGTGCCAATATGCATTATTTTCCCAGGTTAAATTATCAGATTTATCAAACTGGGAACAATAATCCGAGGTGTCTGATCAACCAACAATCAATTGACTATCAAAATTTACTGTCACTCACTGTTAATACATCCTTTATCATCATCGATCCTTTCTTTGTTTATAGATGTAGATTCATACATTTCATTAGATTTGAAGTTTTACTGGCAGAAATGTCTGCTGATATCTCACACTCTTCACACATGGCTGGCCTAATTATACAACTTAATTTAAAGTTGCATTAAGACTACATATATAGATGCAACTTTAAAAAAAAAAAAAGAGTCCCATCAGCCAAATGCAGTTTTAATCAGATGGATTTGCTGTCCAAACACTGCTCGTTGCAAGCTCATCAGTCGTTTGCGCTAAAGTCACTGGGGCGCTGTGTCATTAAAGAAAGCAACTGCTTCTCAGTAAGATAGTAAATGAAGTGTAGAACTGTGATTACTACAATAAATTGTGTTTTTCTTAACCATTAACTCCAGACATGACACAACCAACATCAGAGTTTATGTTGTCAAAAGACAAGAGTTCCAGGTTTTGAGACTAGACGGTGGGGTCTAAAGCAAAAAGTTTGACACCGTCTCAGATTGACATCATAATGTTGATTGGCCCCATCACCTGACTGGTTGGCACATGTGTATTTCCCTGGCTAATACCTATTTTGTTTACTTTGCAGGATTCTTTAATTTCAGACTGGCTATGCTACTTCTTTTAACTAATTTCTTTTGGATTTTCTGCTCAAATTATGATTTTGTGATGCTAAAAGATGTTACATGAATAACATGGTTTAAATGAACTAGCAACAAATGAAGAAATCAAAAAAATTAAAAAATAAAAAGCAACATATGGCATGCAACATAACATTGTATCATAAAATTGCTATTTTTAACTGTACATGGAAGATTACAGTACAGTACATACAGTATGTTTTAACAAATAACTTAACTTAGCTGGTTTGTCAGTTCTGTAGCTCTGGTTTCACATTTTGTTATATTTCCATATATGTTATGTTCAGATTTCATGTTTCGTGTCTGTCCAAGTGTTGCACCTGTTTATTTGATTGACATAACATTTAGTAAATCACTTTAGTAGCATACATACATGAGATTTCATGATTAGATACATCCCAAATCTTTGATCCACGTTGATTACAACACTAGACTTTAGTGTTCACATATGCTGAATCTATTAAATGTGCTATAACCATGTTATTTCTGTTCATTGTCTTGTGTATGCACCTGTGCGCGTGTGTGTGTATTTGTGCGTGGGGGCGCGTGTGTGTTTTTGTTCATTCATCTGCGGCCTTCATTGTTACTGGCTAGACTGCTCCCATCCCCCCATCCACCCCATCGCAACTATAGCCACGGATGGGGCTGCAGGGATTAATGCCCCTGGCAGTGCCAGCCTAATTAATGGTAGGTTGACAAAAAAAACTCTGATCTCTGACCTCTTTCTGTTGTGACTTTTGACACCTCCTACCTTCTCCATCCTCCAACTGCCTCCTCTCATCGGTGCTCATCCTCTCCTCTGCTCTACCTTTTCCTTCAGTCGTGTCGGACCCTTTTGTATCCATGCTGTCGATGCATGTCCTCTGTAGTCGTAGAAATTAGTCGCATATTTCTTTTTCTTCTCTTTATGCTATCTTCTCGTCTTGTAAGGTTTTAAATGTATGCAGAACATAGCTGTCTTGGAAAAACTTGGAATGACCCTTTGTCTCTTTTTGGGGTGGGTGCGGGGGGGTCCATCTTTAAATGACAACTAAAACCGGTAAAACTCTTCAGGACTCTGGATGGTAGTAGTGAAAAACCTTTGAGCATTGTATATTGTTTGAAGTGGAGTCTCTTTAAGGAAAGTTTGACATTTTGTGAATACATCTATACCCTGCCATTTTTACATTTTGGTAATTGAATAGATCAAACTAGAGTAAAAAGTCAGAGTCAGGATATCTGTTCCTCTGTGTTTACAGTCTTTATGCTTACTAAGCTAACCAACTGCTGGTAGTAGCGTCATATACACTTTACAAAAATGGTATCAATCCTCTTATTTAACTCTTGGCATAAAAGTAAATAAAGATACCTCTTCAATAACTCAGAAAATGTAGAAATACTCGTGGAGCTTTTAGGTGAATGTAGCTATTGTGTGATAAAAGGATTGCTTTATTAATTCATTTTTCTTTATAATAGGTAAGACACTAGCTGAAGAATGGTGACAAAATTGCACTATAGGGTGCTCTCCTTTAGTCGGATGTCCTCTGAGATCACTTAGTACAAATCTTCCATTTCTGTGCGAGCTGGACGAGATGCAAAAGATTAACTACGTTCACGGTTGCGCTGGGTTCTCTCTTATCTTTGTCTCCTTGGAGAGAAGCCACAAAATGTTTGTACTCAAGGCAGAAGGGGCTTGATTTGCACTGTAATGATGACCTTGTGCTGTCCTGGGCTGGAACAGAGCAATTTGTCATCTTCAGCTTTATTGTGACTCCAGGGAACTGGCTAATGTGGAAGTGGAGGTGAAACAAGCCATTTATTCACCACACACATCCCAAAGATTCTGGGAGTATCTGGGCTTCCGGCTGCACTTGATTCATTTTCTCAGTGACATTTGAGTACAAAGCATTAGAATACACATTTTGAGCAATTTCTAGCCTGCCTACCACTGAGACAAACACTGCATATCTCTATAATTAAAGTCTGGGTAGATACTGGGATCAACACTGCAGTATATTATAAATGCTTTACTAGTTATAATGTCTTCTTTTATGAATATAATGTATATATTTGTTTATTGAAAGCACAAGGCTCTACGTTTTATTGCTATTTATATACAGTATATTGTACTAACCACCAAGTTGATTCTTTAATTTTAAGTCCACTCCTTGTGTAAGCAAAATCCAATGGCATAATAAATTCACTGAGATTTCGATTTTCCTCCAGTTGTTCTTATGTAACTTCAGAATGTGGGAGGCCTTTCCTTCAGGCTCTATCTCTCTCTGTATTGTTCACATCTCCAGTCTGCTCCCCTCTAAGTGTGTGACCGTGCATGTGCTTTCTGAATTTTCCTCTTATGCATGCTGTCTCCTGTTTGTGCGTGTTGTGTGTGTGTGTGTGTGTGTGTGTGTGTGTTTGTGATGTACTCTCCCTCACCGTCAGTGTTCAGTGTAATGCTGTATCTACGGTATGTCCTGATATCTCATTTTATACCCTGACGAATTGATTCGTATTGTTGATAATGTGTGTGAACTTACCTGTACTCATAGTGTGAGTATGTCACTTTGAAAATAGAAAATTCAGCAGAGATTGTGCAGGTTTTTTTTTAATGTTCTGCATAAAATTATGCTATACAAGATATGTTTAGGCCCATTAAGCAGTTCTAATTACCTGATTATTTGCTTATACTAAAATAAAGTCTATTAAAATCTAATTTCCTCCCACTTAATTCAAGAAAATCTGCACACCATAGGATTTTTCTGTGACTCTCAACTACATTTTGTTGTATTAACCCCTTGCCAGTAGCTATAGCTTCTTATTACATTACATCACTTACACATCACAAGCCTTTCTATGTGACTGTCACGGAGACGTTGTATTAAAAGTCATTTTCCTGTCTCCCTGTTTGTGACTTTTGGTTCTCACTGTGTGTGTTGTCTCTGTGGTGATAATTTGTTGACTTGTCTGCCTTGGTTATTTTTGTTGTTATTGTCTTGTATGTCTCCATCATAGGTAAAATGCAAGATGGCAATATGGAGAGCAACCAGCATAAAGGTAACCAAACCACATCTTTCACTCTCTCTTCCTCCTCCTCCCTCCTCTTGTTCTTCTCATTTTTTTCCCCTTTCTACAATGTGTGGCGTGAGCTCTGGGTCAAATGCAGGCGGAATTCATCCACTGCTTTATTTATATCAGCCCAAATGATATTCTATGCTCTTAACACCTCACTGTCTCTCAATGTAATTGTGTTAATTAATTCGGTGTGGAGACAGTGAAGTCTAACACTGACTAAGTGTTTGACCCAGGTTTTACCTGCAGTCATGTTAGGTTAGAAAATCTCTCCTCTTCACTCTGTCTGTCACTGATATGTTGTCCCTGGTCTGTTGTTCTGTTGGTGTTCTTGTTGTGTTGTTGACTTGTCTTGTTCTCTATGAGAGGACAGAAACCTGTCCCTCTACTACTGTATTTGCCACTCGCAGGCTGTCCCTTTCTTTGCCACACCAATACAACAAAAAATGTCTGGGATTAAAGGAATACGTGTGATCTTCTTTTAAGGGTGTAATTGTTATTGTTAATCTATATAAGTCTGTGAAACTTCAAATATAAATAATACCAAATGCTCATCCCAGGTTAACAAAGTCATACTTTCCAAATAGGTTATTGTCTGACAAACAACAAAGTGAAAGTGATAAAATTCTCAAAATCATATAACAACTTATCAACAAATATTTTAAGTTACATTCTCTTTAAATCAGCTAATTAACTGACTACTTTAGTGCTTAACAACCAGGCGTTTTTTTTTTTTTTTGTGTAATTTAAAATTCAAACTTTAAAGTTGGCATTTGAAGTTGCTATCCTCAGCATCCCTTATTTGGTACATTTAACCATAATGTCTATCCATAGGTCTGTCTACCAGGTCCAAGTATTCATATCAGATCAGAATGTTTCCTCTGTTATAAACAGTGTGGTTAAATGGAATAATAGGCAAAAGCTGAACTTAAAGTATCCCCGAAACAAAGGGGCAAAATGGTAAATGAAGACTCGCAGACTGTGCATCTTGGTATCAGCATTGCTAGAATATATAACACAATGCAGCTTTCAGTGTGTTTGGTGGTTGCTCTGCTGGGTACAGTTGGATACAGTCAGTTTCTGTCTTGTGTCACGGGGGTGGAAACACAAAACACTCAACCAGAAGCACAGCACGACAAATGTCGACATTAAAAGTTTTTTTTTTTTCATGAGCATCAAACACACGCCTCATTGTTATTAGGAAACTGGGCTTAACTGATTCTTGGCAATTGGTTACATTAACAGAAAAACACTGTGCTGTGTGTGTGTGAGCGATGGAGACAGAATGAGAGATGATTGATTTACAGAAATTCTGTACTGTACGCCAGTCACCAGAATCCTATACACCTCCGAGGTCATTTCAGACTGGTCTGCAAAGTATTCCAACTTTACACTTCAAACACTTAAGCAACCTCCAGGCGACTTGAGAATATATTTTGGATTACAGAAATAATATATATTCTCCTCTTTATCCCTTTTTAATCTTTTCATTTATTTTCTGGTATTTTTTTATTTGTTATATGAAGTTTTCCTTGGGTGTGTGAAATGTGCTGCACTGTACATAAGGTTTTTCCTCACTTTGTGCAAATACTTAGACAATTTAGATTTATCGACCCTGGATGTAGGAGCACTGAATCATTCATGACTTATGGTAATATACAGTATTCTGTATGTGTTTGTGATTTAAAGATAGTATGGGTGATGAGAAATATAGTGTTTACCCTACCACAAAAAAAAAAAAAATATCTACAGCATCATGAATTTTCTATATCCTATTCAGAAGGTTCACAGCCCCTTGGATTTTACCATGAAGACAATTCAGGGACAAACATAAACAATCCTTATTATGGTGTATGAAAGCTTTATACGTACCAATTAGTTCCCATCTTGTCATGGGATGTCACATGATCTCTTGTTGGTTTTAAATCTAATGTGTATGTCTGCACCGAATGTGCTGAACCTAGTATAACACTTGGGTGTTGAAGCGTAGCTGCCTGCTCCTTTTCACTCCCTCGGTCTAATCTACATTTCTAACACTGCTGCTGTCTGTTTTTTTGTTGTTGTTTTTTTGTGGTGTTTACAGTAAAGAAGCAGGATGGAGCAGCTGCCATGGAGATGCAGCCTCTAAAGAGTGCTGAAGGTGGAGAGACTGATGAGAAAGAGAGGAAGAAGGTGTCCGCTCCAAAGAAAGAGAAGTCTGTGCTGCAAGGGAAGCTGACCAAACTGGCTGTCCAGATTGGCAAAGCAGGTACAGGAAATTGCACAGGGACGAGTCTATCACTCATCCAGGCAGTTATTTCAGGGGCAAAAGGGTACTGCCCCATCATCCTGTCATTCAAAGCAAGATGTTGCACTAAAAAAGACTCACTCCTTGGTTGTTTAAGGCAATCAGTGCAGTTAAGGAGAATGCTAAAGTGTTTGGATTATGACGAGCCTGTTCATTGTATTTTTCCGAATGACCTGCCCTCTATTACACAACTGTTTCACTTTAGCAATTGTCATCGTTACATCACATTTATTTTAGCTGACGCTTTTATCTGAAGCAACTTCCAATAATTGTGCACTCCATACCATAGTCAGTTCTTTGTAATATAATTTAAAGCCATTTATGGCACCAAGGAGTTGATGTCTAAAACACTATCTGTACCCGCTAGTGTTTTTAGTAACAGATGCCCACAAGCCAGTATGCCCACACTGTGGGTGTCCTCCCAGCAGCAACATAGTTGGATTACTGTTGAACAAATGATAGCCATGAATATTGCATACCTAAAATACTTCATGCAGAAATTCAAGGGGGTTCTGGACCACTGTCAAGGAAAAGATTTCTTAGGAAGTTAAGAAAAAATCTGACTGCCAAGGTTTCTTTGAGTGTTTCTTTTTCTTGGTAAGAAGAATATGATTTCTCATTTTCTGAGAATCCATTAAAGAAGTCCTTGATTTTACAGTGTGCTGTTACATCAGATTTGACTGATGGAATGAGGACATGGTGCCAGAACGATAAACTGCCATGGATGGATTAGCATACAAGCGGCACTTTAAGATCATATGGCCTTCCTGTGGAGGACCTGCGACCCTCCAGCATGTCTGCCTGTTTTTTGTTTTTTTTTTAGGTTACTTTAGCTTCGCTGCTATCCTTAGGACTCTTAAGAACCCATTAACTTATTAGCTTTCAGAGGAGTACTGATACACTTGAATCTACAACATGAAATCTGTATAGTTTAATTGACTGAATTGCATTTAGTCTCTGCATCTAATGCATCAGCCTCTATTAAAGCAGATGGTCTATGCTGTATGGATGCACAAACACAGCTTCGTCTTCTTTAAACAAAGCAATTGACTGTCCACCTAGCTAAAACTGATGCAGGCTAATACAACACTTCTGCAATACATTCTACGTTAATAAGGTTATAATGGGGAACTGGAAACCATCTGAAACCTCGGCAGTGACTAATTAAATTCACTTTCATATCAGCTGATAAACTTTTGTATCTTTTCAAAGGTTTGCTGATGTCGGCCGTCACCGTCATCATCCTGGTCCTGTACTTTGCAATTGACAACTTTGTGATGCAGAAGCGCGCTTGGATGCCAGAGTGCACACCCATCTACATCCAGTACTTTGTCAAGTTCTTCATCATTGGTGTGACCGTGCTGGTGGTGGCCGTCCCAGAGGGGCTGCCTCTGGCTGTTACCATTTCCCTGGCCTACTCTGTTAAAGTAAGGAAGAACAAACACATACAGTACTTACTTTGAAGCACTGACCATGTACACATTGTATGCATTTAGTAGTCTGTCTATGTATGAAATGTAAGTGGGTTTTAATACTGGGAAATTGTGACCTCTGAGCCCACACAATGAAAAGGGTGATTTGCATGCATACTTTGGGATTGGGTGTGGATGACAGTCACATTGTGTTAAAAACTTGAAACTCGATTTAAAGCATCAAACAGAGAAACCAAATCTAATGAAGGACAAGTATGGAAAGCATGTTGTTGTCTGAGAAGCTAATTCAAGGAAATCATTTAATCGTTCAAGCATTTTAAAGATTTTGTAGGCATTGCAACAGATCCTGATGATCACATTGTTTCCTACCAACAGAAAATGATGAAAGACAACAACCTGGTGCGTCACTTGGATGCATGTGAAACGATGGGCAATGCTACAGCCATCTGCTCTGACAAGACAGGCACGCTAACCACCAACCGCATGACGGCTGTGCAGTGTTATGTTGGAGATGTGCACTACAAAGAAATCCCAGATCCTGGTGCTCTGCCTCCCAAATCACTGGACTTATTGGCCAACTCCATCTCCATCAACAGCGCCTATACCACCAAGATACTGGTAAGTCACCTGTAATGGTAGTCACTGCATCACCAGGCCTTTTCTCTAAGGTGTAAACATAAATGTCAAGATGTAGGATGTTCTATCAGAAAACATGTTAATTTACACTCTGTGAACTATAAGTGCTCTGAACCTAATATTTAAGAGCTCCCTCTGTGTGACAATGAAACCATATGACGAGAGCAGCCCCGAAACAGTGAGACAGTTCTGCAGTGCTTTCTTCTTGGCAAAGCAGGAAGTCTGTGTCCTTGGCTGCTGCTTGAGATTCATCAGGCATTTACTCAACTTGTCACCTTTACAACGGTTGTGTAATTTTGTCTTATCTGATATTCAGAGCATAGCAGACTGTAATTGAATCCAATCTGTCTAAGTGCTTGAGACGATCTCTTGTTTACAGTGAATGCAGCGAAGAGAGATTTTCTCCAAGCCAAGTAGACTTGTCTGCTATAAGAAATGGACATATAGATAGATTTATAGACAGATGACACCTTCTTGTCACAGAATCTGAAACCTGCTTCCAATGATATTCCTTCAGGTCATGGATCTAATACATGAAGCACTTGGCTAGAAATTTCTAAAAAGCAAAGACTGCCAAGATCAGGATGTCTTCAGACTGTCGGAGCAACATGCCTGAATAATAATTTTCCTGGCATGACCATGTACACGCACCTGTACACAAACGCACACACTCCATTTGCGCCTGTCTGTATGTCACTATCCTTGTAAACCCCTGTAGAGTCTATTCATTGATGGCCGATCAACTGACAAATGTCCTTCTGGAACTTGCATGGGGAATGAGCTGAGCAGGCGGGACATCTGCGATAGAAGGATCCCACAGATTTGACTTCCTACCCCTCAAGGCACAATCACAGTCTCAGTGAAAACAGAGTGTTGGTCGCCGGGTTTTAAGATGGAGAGCTACATATTTGTGTCTTCTCTCGTTTTTGACTCTTCTTTGAAACACAGTCGACTAGACACTTAGGCATTACAGTTACTTTTGGCACGCAGGTAGCATCATTGTGTCTCCTAGGCTTTATTCCAGTTAGCATAGTGCATTTTTGAAATCTTATTAATGCTCACAGATCACCAAAATAAATAAAACAATGACAAATTTAATTTAATTCCTGAAGAGTGTATGTGATGTATTTACTCCCATTTAGACTTACTTTTCTAAAGTAGGGCCACTTAACATGAACATGTCTCCACTAATAATATTCTTGTTTAAATAAAGGTTTTATTGTCTCGGTCAGGTTAAATCTGATGTCATATCTGTTGCAGTTTCTATTTGATGTCAATATACAAATAGAGTTCTTTGATGTGCTTTGCTTTTACTCTTTGGCTAAATACCAAATAGTGACTCAGCATCTGACCTGGACCTACAGCCTGTTTTTAGACCCAAGAAACAAACTCTACCCATTTAATATCAATGACATGACTTCAGTCAGTTTGACATGTGGGTCAGTTTTAGTATCACACAATGTGCCTTGACAAATTCAAACTGAGCCATTTTATATTTAAATTGACCTAAATTCTGCTTTATTTGTTCAAATTGGAATTACAACTCCGAGACCCAAACACACAATGTTAACTTTAAAGATAAACTCTTAAATTAAGACATCTTTGCATATATTTGTGCAGAAACTGACATGTCTACAAATGACAATTATTGGTTGTTACCTGGCAAAAACAAGCTACAACTGATAGTATTTTTGTCTCTCTCGGGAACTAACAAAAAAAAAGACAAGATATTGTAGAAAGATGCACTAGGAACACATTACTATAAATCTTTTACATTACCAAATCTGTCAAACTCTCTGTCTATGGCTGCATAGTTCAAATGGTGATTTAGTTTTTGCTGATGGAACTATGAAGTTGTCAGTCAGCTGTCTCAGTCTCCAGTTTTTTCACATCATTTCTTTACCAAGTTGTGCTACATTAACAAAAATGCATAGCAGCATTACATCACACTGTTGTACCTCCACAGCTGCTTAGCTCAACAGAATTAAGCACAGGCGGCTTAGAGCTGCCTCTTTTATAATCTCTCCATTCATAAAAGAGGTTGCCTCATGCACAACAGTAGAAGTTAGGCTGAAGTGATACCAACAGTAATTTCGTATGGCATGTGTGCACTACAGCTTGCAAACCATTGAGGTACCCAACTAATTACATCACATGCATATACACACACATCCTTCTATGCATACATCAGCTCATAACAACACAGTTACACGAATAAATATGATGCAGAACATAAAATCTGGTACATAAACAGTAGATAGCGCGTTACATGTCAGCATGGATGTATCTATTTACCGTGAGCTCTAATTGGAGTGAAGGAAAGGGAAAACAAGACAGAGATGTACAGATGCAATTAAAGGATGATGTGAACTCAGAATGCAAAAGGGAAATTTCTGAGGAATATTTAGTGCATCGCTCTCTTCCTCCCCCAGCCGCCCCCATTCCCTCAGCACCACTCCAGCCCTGCAGTATGCTGGCTGGTGTGTTCTTATATAAGAGGCCAATCCTGTGGGATGCCAGGATGGCTATGGAAGTCTTTGATGGCCACCACACAAAGGCACAAAGGCAAAGAGGCAGGCTTTGATACCCATATCAGTCCTCATACTGCCTCTTTGGCTTCATAATACAGCCAGTTGTATAGCTCTACTTCTTCTGTCAGCACATACAGACTCTAAACTGGAGAAGCCTCATCCTCAAGGGAGATATTCACACACATTTACACAATCACTGCATGCACACTTTCAGCGTACACACACTCATGCTCAACATGCACGTGCTGATAGATACTGTATCCATGTGCAACTACTTATTCATATATTCTGAAAAGGATGGCTGCACACATGCATAGAAATAAGCACACAAGTAGATTCTTAACACACCAGTTCGCCCTCGGATATCTTTTGCCGATAGGTCAAGCGTGCTACATAGCAATTTGTGAATGGCCTTTGATGACGTCAGTATACCGACGTCATTTCAAGGGAACATGCGTCATTTCCAGTGGTCAGAGCCTCGTAGCAAACAGAATTCTCCCTATTTTTATTCTTTTCTTTTTCTTTGACTTCACGTTGTTAGTGTTTTCATTATGTATGTGACACAATAACATTGTCTAGTGAAATGGAGATGCACACACAGCTGCACGCAGATACACACATCTGTAATAGCAGGCATACTCCCACTGTAGGAGGTATTCAGATCACAGGTGTATGTTCTCGCAGCACAGTGGCGTGTGTTTAGCATTGCTGTGTGAGTGTCCTGGGAGCTCGGTCTCATGTGGCTTCAACCACCTGTTCAGGTCATTATTCCGGTCAGGGACAAGAGAGGTAGATAATACGTGTACAAATACACACACACACACACACACACACATGCCACACATACTACAAATAATCCTACAATAATTAATCCATGTGACTGAGGTTGGTATGGAAATATGTGAAACATGATGTATAGCAACAGAAATCACGAAGCCATGACCTGTATGTAACTGGACGGCTGCTAATTGCCGAACACTGATGAACTGACTGATTCGCTCAACTGTAACTAGCTAATTAATAAACCTGCCGATCACACATCAAAGGCAATGCGCAGGGCAAAGCAGTATTTCACATGTGGAGTATCGTATATCTGACCGACTGTAATATAATACTTAGGTAAAGACTTAAGAGAAGTTTAAATAGTGACAAGAGCAGCAACAAAATTTAAATCTATGCAGATTTAATACATTACTGTAGTTTTGTGATCAGCACCATGGAGAGATTAGTTCACCGAGCTACATAGAAAGTCACTGCTGCAAAAGAATATCACAGATTTTATTATAGCACTAATGGTAATATTGTAGTTACTGTATTTTCTGAGGATTTCTATACATGTATGTTGGTATTAATTCACAGGTAAAAGCAATTGTATACATATCAATCAAATCTGTTATTGTTAGTACATCACTGAAAACACAGTTGCACGCTTTTGATAGTAAATGTTTTGAAATCAGATTTGGGTTTGATTTAAATTTTAGATTCATGTCTTGTCTAATAGTTAAGGACATGATGAAACATTTGGAGGAAACAGAGTGTAAAATATGTATCGGGAAAGAGGGAAAAGGAAGCAAAACAAGGAGCGAAATTATACAATAAGAGGACAGAGGAACCACGCTCACGTGACAAGTGTCCTCATCATGGACTGGAAGACTGTATTACTGCCCTCCAGCATGGCTCCAGGCCTTAGCCTAGTTGGCTGGTACAGTCATGTGGAGAGCTAGAATATTATCCACTCCTACATGCATAGAGGGGCCGAGTAGGAAGGCGTAGGCACGGGGGGGTGGGGTGCCTTGTACGAGACTGGGGAAATGTATAGAAGGGAAAATGATCCAGAGCAAAGAAGGAGGATTAGGGTTTGAAAAAGGGAAAGACAGGATAGAAAGTATAAAATCAGGGGCAGAAGGAGAGTGGCTGAGGAGTGAAAGGGTGGGGTTAGTGTGAAGACAAGAAGAAGAAAATAGAAGAGAAAGGAAAAGAACAGGAGGGATGGATTAAGGAGAGCCCCAGGTGGAATAGGAAGTAAAGTTGCCAGCTCTCCCTCTGGCATATGTCCTTGCCTGCGGGAGCACCCAAGGACCAGGGAGAGGGCAGCTGGTCTTTAGCCACGTCCAGGCCGGGACGTGCCAACCATAACTCAGTCGTGCCAGCGTTGGCCGTTGCATGCCAGTAACTGTCAGCAACGTAGAAACTCACGTCAAGCTAGACCTCTACGGAATCTCTGAGAATGAAAGGCGGCGACGTTGCTGTCTCGCTCTTTCTCCCGCTTTGATTTGGTTTTTGCAGAAACTAGCCGTCTTTGTGCTTCTCTACAAAGTGGCTGGAGTTGTGCCACTCGCCAAATGAATTTCTGTCACAAGTTGCTAATTCAAAGTCTCATTACAGATTGTGCAGACTGTAAATTCTCTTTGTCTGATGTTTGTAAACTGACTACTGCGCCGTTAAGCCTCTAATAGCCCTCTTATTTACTACTAATTTTTTATGTATAAAAATAATTTGAAACTATAATACATCCTGTGCGATTTCCAGCTGGTAATCTGCATTTAGTTGTTTAGTGTGGTGATTTTCGGTTGCTGGGAACCTATTCTCCCAAACACTTAGCAGACAGTGCAGATGAGGCCATTTGTTCCATCCCCTCATTAGCCAATGACAGGCAGTGTCTTCCTGATGTAATCATCGGTCATTAGGAAAAGGCATTAATTCTGTTATTTACCGCAAACTCGGTATAAAGTATTTATACTCTTGTCTGTGTCTGTGAGACACACAGCTGAACATTAACCAGATATGTCCAATTACTAGGTGAACATGGGCCAGCAGTCTGATTGGGTTTTAATGATTAATGAGATTTTAGCTGACTTTCTCTCTAACCCTCTCAGCTAGAACCTCTGTCTCACAACAGTGACGGCTAAATGGACATATAAAATACATCTACGTCTGAATTGATCAATATTCATTGTTTCTTGAGAAATTGTGGTTTCGGACTATCGAGCGGCTTAAGCAAACAGTGCGATATATCTGAAAGCAGATATATCAACCACTGGACAGACGTATGAGTTTGCGATGTTCAGGCATATTTCCACAGAACTAAAGAAAAAAAAAACAAGAACAAAAAAACTAGTAGACACAGAAACCTTGTGAAAGCTGTAAAATGTTGATCCCAATCAAATTAAGACAAGTCAAGTCAAATTTCAAATGACATAGCCCAAAATAACAAATTTCCCTTTGCAAGGCTTTACAATATTTACAGTATACAGTGCAAAATCCTCTCTCCTTAGAGTGCTGGTTCATAACTTCTTCCCAAAAAACCTTTAACAAGAAAACTAGATGAGGGATTCTTCCTACAGGGCAGGCAGATATGCGGTAGATTTCACATGTGCAGTAGCAGAGTAAGCAATACTGCTTTAAATAAATGACAATATTGTAAAGTAAATTGGATGATTTTTTTTTTTTTTAGTCTTTGTCAGTCTCCTTAAAAAGGCACATTTGCACAGCTACATTAACACATTAGTTTTCTAATGAGGGATTTCAGGTGGACAAGAGCAGTTTGTTAGATGGAAAATGAGAGCGCACCATTTCCAACAAGCCATTAATGTGATTAACTACATTTTTGCAAGCGCTGAGAGAAGAAAAGAAGAAGAAAGTAAAATTCAAAAACGTTGAAATGTCAGCCTTTCCTTTTAAATATAATCCTGACTGGAGGCTTGTTTAGATGCAGAACAGCAAGCCTGCAGTCAATCTATTTTAGGACAAATAGCACAGACTGAAGGTGTCTTGGTGTCAAATCAGGAGCATTATGTTCAGTGTGCTTTTGACATGCCATGTGTGTGTGTGTGTGTTAGAGAAAGAGTGTACCTGACAAGCTGTTCTTTAGCTGAGTGTAGGTGTCAAGAGTTGGTACTACAGTATATAGCAAGACCCGAGGGGGACTGGCTTTTAGCACAGTGCCAGCTAATAGGGATCCAAATGAACCAAATGTAATCACAATTCTGATGAACTTACAGCATGCAACATTCGCTTTTTATAGTTCGGTTTGGAAAGCGGATCCCCAAATGTGAGGACACGTTGCCTTTCTTTGCACATGTGATATTAAAGTGAATATCTCTGGAATAAAGACCAATGAATTAGAACATACAGCCCTGAGCGCCATCTTGACAAGTAAAAATTTGCATTTTTCATTATTTCTTGACATTTTCTAAGCAAACAATTATTCAGTTAATTGAGAAAACACGTTCTGAGGAGTGAAAAACATTTTCCTTTTCCTTTATCAAACTAAAATGAATATCAGCTTGAGATTGTGTGATTATGTGAAGAGGCAGGACAAATGACCTGAGTAAGGATTGCACACTCTCAGAGATGTCTGGCTTTATGACCATCACTGTCCACTAGAGTCACTGATTCTAATTAGATTTGTTCATTCAGTGGCTTGCATAGAAAACAGTGCATTATCAGAGACATGTGAATAGCCAGGCCATATGCTTAATTGTTTGTATTTCTGTGTGATTTGACAATTTAGAGTGAGCGACTAAATGGAGTGAAGCTCTGCTAATAGATAAGGACTTGGAAAATATGAAAAAGGGAAACACAGAAAGACTCGAGGACATGTGTGAAGTGAGATGAGTGAAAATCCTGTAAGAGAATCAGAGCCAAAGAGTAAGAACTCCCAAGTGCCCCCCCCCCTTCCCTTTCCCAAGTCTCTCTTTCCAAGTATGCTTTGCCCAGTGTTACTATGGCAACACTGAGTCTTCCGCAAGCTGACCACATGCACACACTTGCACATACAGTAAATGTGTGTGTGTGTGTGTGTGTGTGTGTGTGTGTGTGTGTGCCATTTCACTTGTATACTGTAGCACCTGCACAGCCTCATGCACAGGTTTGAATACACACACACACACAAGCTACAGCAAAAAACATACCGTTTAACATTTCCTTGCTACATTGTTACTCTGAGTCACACATGATTGATCGTCGGCAAATTTATCAGTAACAACTTGTGACTGTTTTTATTTAATTCTCATAGAAAACAAAGAAAAGCAGCAAATCTTCTTTTTTTTTATTGAATATTTGTCATTTATGCTTGAAGAGATTCGCTGCTTGTCTTTGTTTTCTATGACAATAAATGAAAAATCTTTTGGTTTTGGATTGACATAGATTGACATAACCGATTTGAGGATGTCACTTTGGTCTCTGAGATTTATTTAATATTTTATAAACCAAATAAGTAATCAACCAAGAGAATAATCTGCATGTTTATTGGTAATGAAAAAAGGATCATGTCACATTCCATGTCTAGCATTTCTACACAATCCATATAGTTATGTAGAAGTGTGGATACAGAGATGGACATGTTCACTGAACCTGAGAAAAACACAGACCCAAACGTACAATTAAATGTCCAAATTTAACAAATGTCCAGATTGCACCGGGTTGAGACGTATGCCTGAAATAAGAACATTCAAGTATGATTCCTTCTATCTCATCTCCAGTCCTCCCACACAGAGCAACCCTTTCACCTGCTAGCCGGTTAATTATCACTAGCAGCTATTTCAAGCCTCACATTGGTCACACTGTATTGAAGAAAAAGAGAATCTCATTGACTGACTAGATCAGAGAACAAACAATGTAGACTATTTGTTCCTAAGAAGGGTTCAGCTGAAGCCTTGAGAATCTCTGCTGGGATTTTCTTCATTGATCATTTGAAAAACTATGATGGAATAAAATCAAACTGTATAAAATGAGGGGTACAGCAACAACTGTATACCACCATATATGTACAGCAGAAAATGTTTGTCTGACAGTAGAACTGAACACCCAAAAATCTCTTCCTCTGCCTCTCTCTAGCCCGCAGATAAGGAAGGCGGTCTGCCGAAACAGGTGGGCAACAAGACAGAGTGTGGCCTTCTGGGATTGGTCCTGGACCTGAAGCGGGATTACCAGTCAATAAGAAATCAGCTCCCAGAAGAGAAGCTCTACAAAGTTTACACCTTCAACTCTGTCAGGAAGTCCATGAGCACTGTCGTCAAATTGTCTGATGGGAGTTTCCGCATGTACAGCAAGGGAGCCTCTGAGATCGTCCTTAAAAAGTGAGTCTGGTGTTGCTGTTCATTCAGATCTGATAATAACTGCAGCACATAACCTTGTCACACAGTAATATAATCGAGCGCTTATATTTTGCCAACGTATAGCAAATCCACTTTGAGTGCATAATGTACTGGGGGTATAACCTATTTGAGTGTGCGGTGAGGGTGGAGTTTCCGCTAGAAGATCACACACCTGTAACTCTGAGAGAAATATGAGAAGACAAACACCGGTCTCATATCCGTCTGTGAAAAATGAAGTCTTGCCAGCAGCTGTTTAGCTTAGCTTAGCATAAAGTGTTGAATTGTCATGTTTGTATGGATAAGGCAAGCTAGATATAATGGGTAGTGGTCTTAAGGAGTGCTGGTAGGTGAATTTTGTTACTTTTGGATAGAGACAGGCTAGCTGTTGCCCTCTGATTCAACCTTTTTGATAAAGCTAAAATAAGCTAACCAGCTACTGGTTGTAGCTTAATACTCAACACATAGACGGTAAACATTCATTCTCATCTAATTATTTCTTAAATTGTGCAAATATTAGTCCAACACTGATGAAACAATGATCACAATCATTTAGGCCAAAATGTTTTCCGTTTGTTCAGTTCATACTGTAAAAGATGGAGGCATAGTCCAGCGTACTTTTACCGTATATTGGTTTTCCCTGTTGGGTCATTCTGCCAATGACGGTGGCCCCATCTCATCACTCCTCCATTAATTACAGATGCAGCCATATCCTGAATGAGGTGGGTGAGCCAAGGGTTTTCCGTCCACGGGACAAGGATGAGATGGTGAAGAAGGTGATTGAGCCCATGGCTTGTGATGGCCTGAGGACCATCTGTGTGGCGTACCGTGACTTCTCTGCTGAGCCCAACTGGGATGATGAGAACAACATCCTCAGCGACCTCACAGCCATCTGTGTTGTTGGTATTGAAGATCCTGTCAGACCAGAGGTAGGAGACAGTGGGATTATTTGGTATCGTACTGAGAGTGGATGGCTAATGGGCTTATGTGTATGCTGCAGTACCACTAGCTTGTTGGTGGCTGGTGTGTCGTCATCATAACTTTCACCATGACATATTTTTGGGCTCTCTCCTGTCTTCATAACACTTATTTCTACTATGCTACTTGCGTATGCTGCCCCAGGAATGAATGAATTATCATATATCAACGATCTATCCTTGGTCAGCCTACAACTGTCTACTATTAATAGTAAGCCTGTTAAAAAACTGTATGTGGATTACATTTTGACAATTGCCAACCTATATACAAGTTAGGTAAAAAGTCATTATAAGAACAGAATCTTTTCATTGTGTAATTCTGGTCCAGTTTCACTGGATTTCAAATCCTATGATTGTTAATTAGCCTCTATTCAGTTAGCAAAGACTTACACACATGAAGAGTTCTATGTCAGACCAGCTCATGCGATGACTTTCATGAAATCACCTCCTTGTTTAACTCCCATAGGGTGAACACAGACAACAGACAGAACACAGACTGCTCATACACAGGGTGTGTGTATGAGCAGTTGCTTCACTGATGATTATTGATTCATGAAACGTAGACTTCAGACTGGGACAGTCAGCTTTAGCTGAGCTGAATGTGGATGGCTCAGTTTTCGTACAGATGCACTGATATATGCAGATGTGTATGTTCTGTCTGAGACACAGCTCTAGACTCTTCTGTACGGTGCTGTGCTGTAGTAGATATTAGGTTGTGGATCCGTTTAAATCAAAAACAAATCTTTACAAAGATTTGAGATCCTTTCAAGTATTTTATTATAAACTTCATTTGAAGAAATATATTCAGGAGAAGAAAAAATCAGGTTGAAAGAGGTATCTATGTACAGTGGGAAAACTGACCTCACTTGACAGCTCCTGTGCAGGTACAGAGAAGCAGGAAGCTAACTGACTACTGCATTATTCAACTTCCTCCTTTCATCTTTTTTTTTCCATCCCCCTCCTCACTTTCTAACACCATCTCTCATTCAACCTTTACCCATCATTCTTTCTTTTTCCACCTCTCTCCATATTGTAGCCTTCCACCTTTCTCTCCTTCTTGCTCTTGCCGTTTAAAGCTCAGTTATGTAAGCAGCTGAACAGACCCAGATAAAAAGAATAAGGGAGGAGAGAAACTATCATGCTCAAAAATGAAGAAGCAAACAATCCTAGGAACAGCTAGATGAGCTAATGAGAAACTCCTTTGGTGTTATTTAAGGTTGTACATTTAAGCAAACTAAAATAAAAGCTCAGAAACACAAATAAATATGCAGGGACACATTGGACACGCAGGCTTCAGCAAATGCTGCAACATTTGTGATGTTCACACTTGAGGTGTTAATATAGTCCCCCTGCATTGCTCCAAGCCTGACAGTTTGCAGCACTTCTCTTTTCTTCCACTGAGGAAGTCACTTAACATTTGCTATTTTCAATAACTGGTGTGGAAAAGCGGTGCTGTGAACACTGCTGCACTCCAGCAGCATCTTTCCAGGTCTCTAAGAAAGACCGGCTAATATTGGAAATGAGATGACTTTCGGCTCTGCTAAAAAGGTCACACAGAGTGGTAAACATGTTTTTGGCTTGTTTATTAGTCTCCAATTTCTTCCTCCAGAATGTGATGCTCTTTTAATAACTGCATGCAACTGTAGGATTGCCCCCAGAGAGACAAGAGAGGAGAGAGAAATAGGAGAAGAAAGACAAGAGGGAAAAAACGGAGAAAGATAAACAGATTCAAAATCAGATTCATGACAGAGGCATGACGGACCACTGAGAAGGAAGACGGGTAAGGAGAGAAACCAGAGGAAAACGAGAGTGTAACCAGATCCACTTTAGAGACACGAGAGGCTTGTTTTTCAGTCTCACCTACTCCCCTCCTACCCTCTTCCCCTGTTCAGCCAGATTGTATTTTTAATAAGCCTCCACTCTTTTCCTCTCCTCCTCTCTCCACCTCCTCTTTCTGGTGACCAGTCAGCTGGAGCAATGGGAATGCAAAGGAAAAGAGAGTGAAGCAGACAGCAGGGATGACAGATAGGCAGACGGGAACTTGATATCTTGAGAACAATGACTTGGTGCGAGTAGGATGTAATAACTTGCTCCACTTGCCACAATATTTACTCCAAGTGCTTCTTTATTTTGTCAGATCACATTACTTAAATCTATCTAACTAGTGGATTAATGTAGCTTGTGCACTGTGGCTGTAAGTGCTTAGTATTTTAACACATTACCATCACCTCCTTGTTTTATTTGGTGTTTTGAAAAGTCAGATTTATAAGGAATGAAACAACCCTTGCTTAAGTCAATACACTCAGCGATTCTTTGGATCTTTGGTCTGGTATAATCAGTAGCTAATGGTGGCTAAGTATGCCAGCAAACTTTAGGTAAATATTGCTCTATAACAAACATTCCTGAGTCAGCTCACTGATTTTAAGACTCTTAAATATTCTCCACTATTACCTTTGTTGTAGTATGTTCCTGTATTTAGTGTTATATCATCATTTTCACACCTGGCCGCTGTCGAGCAAGTTATACAACTTGGCACACAACAAAATTACAAGATGTGAAATTCATTACGTATAATGAAATCATATGTTTCTGTTTGTTTATCCTCCAACCCTCCTCCACTGTATAGATTTACAAGCCGCTCACTTTAAATGAGTAAAGTCCTTCATGTTTTACATGCCCGAGCAGCTTGATTTGATAGACTAATGTCCAATATGTTTTCACATTGCGGTGGTGGATTCGTTCTGTCTTCCATCCTATGTTTACTTTGCATGTGTGTTCGTGGGTACAAGCGTGCCCCCTGTGTGTATGTGCAATACGCTAAAGTGCCTGTCAGTGCGAAGTAGAAAGTGTGCCTTTGTTTGTGTATGTGTGTGTCAAAGAGGAAAAGATAGAGAGAGTCCAAGGCCTGTGTGTATGTGCAAATGGATGTGAGTTGCTATTACTGTACGTGTGCACACATTTGTTTATGTGTGGGTTTGCAGAGCAGTAATCGCCCACACTGACCTTTGTCAGGAAGAAGATGTGTTTTTGAATTAATGCTCTGCTTTTGCTAACTGGTTTCACCACAGAGAAATTTCCATACAAGCACCCACTCCACCAGGTATTCCACTCGACTACTATCTAGAGGGAAAAGAGCTCAGATTTACATGTATATGTACTTACATGTGTGTGTCTGGTCTTTCATGGTGGTATTTTTTTCTACTGGTACGTTCTTAAAGCTGAGATATATTAATATTTTATAACCCAGCTCTCTTCTCAGTTATTCTCAGCTCTACAGAACTTTATGTTTTTCGTTTTTTTACCTTTACTGTTTTGGTTCAGTCTCATCACTCTCTTACCGTAGTGTTTGCTTTGGCTGCAGCAGGCAGCTTTATTTCAACCTAAAAATTACTCAACACCAACTGGCAGACCAACAAATATTATCAACTAGCTGGTGAAAGAGTATTTGATATTCACCAAGAGGGCAGAGCCACGACTACAAATGAATGCTAATGTTGGACCAGATGTGATGGGTGTTTGCTGTGTTCACTGTGCTGCCACCAAATGGCCTATGGCCCTAATCTATATACATATCCTGATCCCTTTTTCTGCCATACCAAATCATTTGGTGTATGTGTTTATGTATCACTCTTTAGGTACCCGACGCCATCCAGAAGTGCCAGCGTGCCGGCATCACAGTGCGCATGGTGACGGGCGACAACATCAACACAGCCAGGGCCATAGCCATTAAGTGTGGTATCATCCACCCCGGAGAGGATTTCCTTTGCATCGATGGAAAAGAGTTCAACAGGAGGATCCGCAATGAGAAAGGAGAGGTACAGTAATTATTGTCATAGTGAACCACACAGTGAGAGAGGATGAGCTTGATGAGAAAGAACGGACACTAAAAACCTAAATCGCAACCACCTGTCCTTTCATTTCCTGTGTGTGTGTCCAGGTGGAACAGGAGCGTATCGACAAAGTCTGGCCTAAACTCCGAGTTCTGGCCAGATCTTCCCCAACCGACAAACACACACTTGTCAAAGGTGAGCACTATTTCATATTCAATGCAGCTGATCAAAACGAAAACTCGCTCATTATACAAACACACGCATATTTTACCAAGCATACTGTATAATTTGTCAGAGTTTTGAAAAGGCAGTAAATAACCAATTATCCAGATCAGTTATTCTGATCGGGGTTATTGTGCATACACAAAATCACTTCAATGTATGTGTACTACTGCATTTGCTGCTTTATTTACATGTCTCTGTGTGTTTGACAGGCATTATTGACAGTACTATGGTGGACCAGAGGCAGGTGGTGGCCGTGACAGGAGATGGAACCAATGATGGACCTGCACTAAAGAAAGCTGATGTCGGCTTTGCCATGGTGAAGAAGCATGATTTTATTGATTTATTTTTTGTTCTTGCTTTCTTTTGAGACTCATCTCAGTTAACGTCTGCAGATATCTTCTTCACCTCTGCAGTATTTAGTGTTTCTTTTCAGGCTCACTGCCTCTGGCTGTGTAGATGAGGAGCTCCCCCTAGTGGATATCTGTACTCGCACAAGCTCTCTGCAGTGTATTTTTTATTTTTCAGACTAGTGAAAACCAAACAAAAATAAACATTACTGATTCTTTTTTACTTGCAAGCTTTATATTCATTTGTTATTTAGCTCATCCAGACCTCCAACAGCCTCTTTGGTCATGACCCAACAAGCTATAATGTATAAACACTTTTTATTAAATCAGTCACAACTTACAAATACCTAAGGTTTGACCGAGGCTTGTTCTTTGTAGTTGTAGCTGGTTGTTAAAGGTAAGGTGTGGAGTTTTAATGGCTCACTGTTCTTTTGTTGTGAATGCAGTTGACACGATACACATTCCTGCTGATTGTTTCACACTGTTCCTCTCAACTGCAAGTGGTGATAATGCAGCAAAGACTGTTTGGTAAATGTTGACAGAAAAAAAATTCAAACATTTAAGAAAAATTGCCTTTATAAATGTTGTATGAGGAATTAAATGAATTTCTCACACTTGTCAAAGCTCAAGGATGTACACAATTTGTTTGTCTGCGTGCCCTCTGTTGAGAATTGCCGTAGTTCTGTATGAGCACACCTTACTTTCCTTCTGACTGCACATTTTCTGCACTCCTCCAGGGTATCGCTGGCACAGATGTGGCCAAGGAGGCGTCAGATATCATTCTGACCGATGACAACTTCAGCAGCATCGTCAAGGCAGTGATGTGGGGCCGCAACGTCTACGACAGCATCTCCAAGTTTCTTCAGTTCCAGCTTACTGTCAATGTCGTGGCCGTCATAGTGGCTTTTACTGGTGCCTGCATCACACAGGTCAGCAGTGTGTGTGTGGGCACGTGATTCAGTTTTAGTTTCAACAACTAAAATAATGGTTATTGGTTACTTTCCTTCCCTGCTTGCATTGAACTTATTGTAATTGCACTTTACGATTTCCCCAGGATTCTCCCCTGAAGGCTGTGCAGATGTTGTGGGTGAACCTGATCATGGACACTTTTGCGTCTCTGGCCTTGGCGACAGAACCTCCCACAGAGTCTCTGCTGAGGAGGAAGCCATACGGTCGCAACAAGCCTCTCATTTCCAGCACTATGACAAAGAACATCCTTGGACATGGAGTCTATCAGCTCATCATCATCTTCACACTGCTCTTCGTTGGTACGGACTTTGAGTTTGTTCTGCGGCACAACAGGCGTTCTGAAAGCAAAGATAATCATATTAATTGTCTATTCTTCTCCCCTGCAGGTGAACAGATCTTTGACATTGACAGCGGCCGTAATGCTCCTCTTCACGCTCCTCCATCCGAGCACTACACCATCATTCTTCAACACCTTTGTCATGATGCAGCTTTTTAACGAGATAAATGCCCGCAAGATTCATGGAGAGAGGAACGTCTTTGATGGCATCTTCAGGAACCCCATCTTCTGCTCTATTGTTTTTGGCACCTTTGCTGTGCAGGTAAGCAGATTCAAAATTTTGAATGATTTATTTTTGGTTGGTTGTTGTTATACGTAAGATATAACACGATCATTATATATTTTTCATGGCTTGTGCTTTGCTCTGTGCAGATTGTGATTGTGCAGTTTGGAGGGAAGCCATTCAGCTGTCAACCTCTGGACGTGGAGAAGTGGATGTGGTGCGTTTTCCTCGGGCTGGGAGAGCTTGTCTGGGGACAGGTAACATGCAAAATCATCTGTTTCTCTGTCTTTTTTCTGTTTTCACGCTGTGCTTGTTTTCTTGCTTTTATTGTAGTTTACCATGTTTTACTCTTCCTCTGTGTATCCCTTCCGTGCTGTAAGCTTGTCATCTTCTCTATGGGTTAGGTCATAGCCACCATACCCAACAGCAGGTTGCGCTTCCTGCGGAGGGCAGGCCAGTTAACCCAGAAAGATGAGTTACCAGAGGAGGACGTGAATGAAGACAACGAGGAGATCGACCACGCAGAGAGGGAGCTGAGGAGAGGTCAGATCCTTTGGTTCAGAGGACTCAACCGCATTCAGACTCAGGTGAGGACACGAGAAGGGCACAAGCTCAATGTGCCCCATGTTGTGATTTGTTGTTTCATTTCACAGAGAGATTTTGCTGGATTGATTCTGTCTGAAAAAAAGAACGTATGGATATTTGAAATGTTGATTTAAACAAGGTTACTCTTAATTACTTAAGTGTTTGTTTGGTTACTTAACTAGCAATTAACACCAACAAGAAAAAATGTGATGTTTTGTTTTTGTCTGTCTTTGTCATATAATCCATTTTCAGTAGGAAGCCACGCCACCTCAGGCATTACCTGAGAAGATTACCCCTAAGAGGAAGAACTAGACTATGTTGTATGTTCTCCATGTTAGTCAGTAACAGCGTTAAAGTCGTTTTGTCTGAAGCAGATTGATTTAGGTACAGGAAGACGCAGCCTTCTCTGTCTGGACTGAGGCGATCTCCGATGTGGACCCGTGGGAGATCGATGGTCAAACTTTGGGGTTGAATCCGCCGTTATCACTGTGATACTCGCGACAGTTCGGCCTGTGTGTTGGATTTGACTTCATCTCACTGATGTGTCTCTAATGGTCCAGGGTGAAGCTATCCCACGACATGATACTGTGGACCAGTATCCTACAGAGGCAGCCAAACACGGTTACAATACAGTAGAAAGTTTTAAGTTTAAAAAAAATAATCTCAGCTGATTGTCAGAGCTCTGGCCATCAGTTCGATTAGTTTTGATAACATTGTACTCCAACATAGAAACAAGCAAGAGCGGTTAGCTAATCAAACTGGTTTTAAACAAACCAACAGGTTAGTTGTACTAAAGCATAGTTTTCTCTAATTTCTGAAATAAAATGAGCAGTTACCTTGAATGCTAAATGGCTGCATTTGTATGCTATACACTGACTTGTAAAGGGTCAGATCACCCAAATTAGCAAACTCATTTTCTGTCTTACCTCTTCTGGCTCTTTATATGTAATTTGTCAGGACTGAGAGCAAAACAATTGAAAAAATAATTCACCTCCATCTAATTTGGATGGGGACAGAAATCTTGTGACGAGGTAAGAGAAGTGTTTTTTGCACTTTGGATGAGTTACCCCTTCGAGTCAAATTCAGCATTTCGTTGAGGGGATACTACACCCTGACCTTTCGCTTTCATCGTATCATTTGATTGAGACACGTTGTACTTTGTTTACCACCAAAGTCACCCAGCCAGTCGACCTGTGTTGCCATTCGGTCTCTGTCACTCTGAGCAGCCATTTGTCCTCTCCTGTCCCGCTCTCGTCCCACAGATTGAAGTAGTCAACACCTTCAAGAGTGGCACCTCCTTTCAGGGGGCAGGGGCTCTGAGACGCCAATCGTCCACCACCAGCCAGACCCAGGATGTAACCAATGTTTCTAGTCCTAGTCACGTGTCCTTGTCCAATGCCCTTTCCTCTCCTACAAGCACTACTGCTGCTACTGCTCCTCCCACTACTGGCCGTGAGTCAGATCTGTCAGTCTGCTTCTCTGCTCTCTTTTGCTTCAGGGGTGCCATAATGTCATGAACAAAAAAGTTAGTATTCTCTAATTCTCAAAACAAATGACAGTCTCCATTTTGGGTTTGGCACCTCTGAAGATTTGTCTATTTTATGTCTTTCTTTCTGGCTTTCTCTGCTTTTTTTTCATTTCCTCTCTTTCTTATGTCTTTTTTTGCTGTTCATACTGGATTTCAAATTCATCTTGATATCTCCTCCCATGCTTGGGTCTACTGTCGTCTCATCGGTGAATGTGTTTGTTTCCTCAGAGTGCTAGGAGCGCAGGACTAAGGGTGATACCCACGGCGTGACATTTCAGGTTGTGAGTTTGTCTCCCTCTGCTCATCCCCTCATCCATCATGCCATCCTCCAATCCTTACATTTTTATGTCTTGACAGACATTAATGTGAACTAATTCTAATCAACTCACCAAGAGACTGGGTAAACATTCAAGTATAAGTTGCAATGTTGTCTTAGTTTGTCTGCGAGTTTTCTCACTGAGGAGACAAATCACACTGAATTAAGTGGAAACAAATTTTACCTACTATCTTAATGTGTTCTCCAGTTGACAAATCATCTGCAACGACCAGAAAAAAGGAAGCAACAATATGGAAAAAATCTAAATGTCCCTCTTAAATGGGGATCCCAAATGGTGCAACTACAATCCACCCACAACCGGTGACTGTATCAGGGACTATCTCTGTTTTTTTGCTTAGGGTGTGTGGACAGGGGGACAGGTGAATCACCATGAAGCAGTACTGCACCAATAATTCATCCCGTCTTGTCGCTTCATATTGTCGGTGTAGTTGACTGTCATGTTGCCACAGTTACGGGCATAGATGCTCTGCAGCACCCACAACACAAACTCAACTCCCCACCCGTTTCTGACACCCCATCAATGTTACTTGTCAGACATCCTGTCACATGCGCTCATCCAGACAGGCTCCTCTTATTATTTTTCTTTATCTGTTTTGTCTGCTTACACCTTTCTCTGCCACTTTGTAGCAGTACTACAATATTTACAGTAGAAACAGTATTTGCTTAACATATCATACGTTCTGGAGCAAGACAATTCTCTACCCAAAAGTGTTTTTGGGTTGTGGATTGTTGGTTGGGGAAAACAAACAATTTGAAGATGTCACCTTTAGATTTTGAAAATTGTGAAGAGCATTTTGTTTTTCTTTCATGCATTTTATAGACAAACATGAAATGTGAAATCTGACTTCAGTAAGAAGAATACATTAATATTTATACGTTGCAGACTTACTTATATTTGTGACAAGAATACATGTATTCTTTCAGTTTTGGTCTGTAATAACTTAAAGATTGTTTTATTAGTATTTTCACTCACTGCTGATTTCAATATTCGTTAGGCTATTTCATTTATTTTCAGTAGCTATAACAAGCAGCATTATATTTTTATGGCTTCAGGTCGCAAAAATCCTTGAAAACAAGAGGCATTTTCAGAGTAACCCTGTGATTCAACGGGAACATTATCAATCCAACCACAACGACATATGCTAACATGAATCCATATTTTCTAAAGGCATCAGATAATGTCCTTTAAACTATCAAGTTGCGCTTGCCGATCCTAAATTTCAGAAGATATTGAACATGCAGGTGGGGTTTTGATTAAAGCATGACTTGACTTGAAGAAAGTGAGATACAAACGTATCCTCACTAAGAGTTCACATAGTCGTTTGGGGCCTATACTTGAGTGTTTACTCAGATGTGCATGGAGTTGAAAACAGTTGACCGTCAGTCCTCTGACAGTAAACTTATTATTTTCACCATTCACTTCCACATGTTTTGTGTCAACAGTCTGTGTGCCAGTGTCGACTTTTTCCACCGTCCTGTTGTCTTGTTGCATGTGGTTTGTGTTTACTGTCTCCTGTTCACCCAGTGTTCATAATATCTTAACCTGCTGTGTTCGCTCGTTGTCTAAATGCCACTGGTTTTGTTCTTTTGGACATGTTGTTTTGTTGTGAGTTTTACACTGCAATGCTCGTGTCGAACCAACCTCCTAATGCAGGCTTGAGTTTGACGGTCTCCATTGCCCTGTTTGGCACCATGCTTTACCCACCCTGTGCTATATTCGTGTGTGTTCGTGTGTCTCATTCAGAGTCTGTGTGGATATTTTCCTAGACAGTGCTCTGTTACCTCCCAGAAGTTTTTAAACCACCTGATTGGATCTCTCAGATCTAACCTCCTTCCTTCTACTGACCTCGTCCACCAGATTTCTTCAAACTTGCATGTGATATTCTCCTTTAATTTTTTCTGTGAGCATTCCATTTATTAACGTGGCTTGTTTCTAGGTATACAGCACATTGGACTAAAGCGTATACTTACAACGAGCGTTTGTGTTGCTTTGGTATTTGTTTTCCTTGAAATGTATGATTTGGTTGTGTTTTTTTTATTGATTGTGTTCCCCACGGCTTTTCTTAGTGCACGCCAAAATTAAGTGACTTGTGAACTGTAGTCATCTTGTGTGAAAGCAGAACACAGACTGCAGTTGCCTTTTTTCTCTTGTTGCTCCTTCACCTTCTCCTCCTCCTCCTCGCCTCTATTGAGAGGTTCTCTCCATCCCCTCTGTCCCTTCTCTCTCCCACTTCCCTCTTTCCTCTCATCCCGTGGGTCCCTCCAAACCCTTCCATTTTGTCTCAGGGGTCACCTCTCATTGTTTTTTCTTCTCATTTCTTCCTTTTTTTTTTTTTACGGCAGATCCGCGTTGTGAATGCATTCCGTAGCTCCCTCTATGAAGGCCTGGAAAAACCAGACTCCAGATCATCCATCCACAACTTCATGACACACCCCGAGTTTAGGATAGAAGACTCCACACCCAACATCCCCCTCATCGACGACACAGACGATGATTCTGCTCGGAGGAGGGGGAAGTACTCCAGCCAGCCCACGTCCCCCAACAAGAATAATAATGCTATCGACAGTGGCATCAATCTCACCATCGACACCAGTAAATCAGCCGCTTCCTCAAGCCCTGCCAGCCCTCTTCACAGCTTGGAGACCAGCCTCTAACCCTGATCCTAACCTCAGCTCTTAACCTCTAATTTCATTTCCTTACAGTCTGGGTGGCACCTCCTCCAATTCCTCCAGACCTTTAACTGCAACCTTAAACCTTGTCACCCCCCCCCCCAAATTTCACCCAGTCTAGCTCAAATCTCATCTCCCACCCAACCCCCACATTTATCACTTTACACAGGACAGGTCCTGTGGTAAAATCTTCATCTTAACCCCCTTAAACCTTGAGCTCTTAAAGCTCCCCACTCCTCTCGAAAATGGAGAAAATCTAAAGTAATACGGCTAGGTGAAAAAGAAAAACAAACTTAACATACAATCAGAAAAGCGCAACAAAGCCACAAAACCTACACAGCCATCCTGCTTTTGTGGTTGTATGTGTACGGTGGCGGCGGCGGTGGTGGTAGTGGTGTGTATGACTATATGCGTGTTAGCATGTACTGTATTAGCGTGCCGCTGACTCTGCGTATGTACGAACTGTGTCTTTAGTGGCACCGGGAGGAGGACGATGAGGAGGGAGACCCTGCTTAGGAGTAAAAATCACAAAACAGGACAGACTCTAAACTCCCCTTACACTCCCTCTCCTCAACAATAACATTGTCAATACTGATAATAGTTTAAATTAAATTGAAAAACATTGTTATTATTCTGATTCTCATTCTGATTATTATTGTTATTATTATTGTTGCTCCTGCATGAATGTACATTACCCAAGTTTTATTTAAAAGGGTTTTAATTTTATTGGAGTTTTTTTCTTTGTGATGGGCTAGGCCTTGTGGCGGACTACTATTTTAAAGACAGCTTCTCTGAGTTCCTGGCCTGCAAAGTTCCCTCTTCTGTGTGGCATGAACATGTACCCGACTGTAAAAATTTCTTTCATCCATAAACAGAAATGTGTAATGAGGTGGTAGGGCTCAACTTGCACAGTAGTTTTGCACCTGTCAGAAAAGAGGAACGCAAAATAATATTGATGATGATAGCATTTATGGGAAATATTCTATAAATATAAATACATATAAATATATTTAGAGAGAGTTTATCTTTGTTTGTCGGCATGTTGCCTTGTTCCTGCTTCAATGGCTCAAAATACTTTGACTTATTTATGTCTTAAAGAGAATGTAATTTGTTTACAACCTCGTAGAGATAAACTTCCTGGTTTCTAAAAGGAGAGAGGCGAAGCTGGAGCTCAGAAGGACCAGAGCTGTGTTGGTGTGTTATTACTGAAAAAAAACATGTGCTGGAATTTGCCTGCTATCTTTTCAAATATTGTAGATATTTTTAGAGGATTGACAAACAAAAAGAAACCAAAATATAATGGGATACGTAGTTAATGTGGAATCTTAGTATTACGCTATATGATTGTTGGGATCAAGTTGGAGTGGCTTGCCTTCTCTAAACAGAGGCCTCCTTTTTGTGACAGAGGGGGGATATTTAATTCTTTTTTTTCACTACTTCTTCTTCTTCTCTCTTTTTTTTTTATTGTGTTTTATTTTTTCTGTGCTTCAGCACTGGCCTGGGGTCAGGGCTCGAGTCAAAGGCTGATATCAGGACCTTTACAGTGAACTTCTTCTAGATAAACCTGCTTGTTCAAAAGGACTTGATGTTTAAGAAAAAAAAAAAAAAGAAAAAAATATGTGACCATCAAAAAGGCTGCAATCGAGTCATATTAGAAATCTACAAAGTTATATTTGGCTTATCTGTGCCGCACGGAAATCAGACTTTGTTTTGTTTTTGTTTAAAAATTGGAATATATTGTGTTGTTTATTTTTTATTTAATTCTGATTTATTTTTTGGTTTTAAAGGATTTCATTTTTCCTCTAGCAGAGGGACACATACAGCCCCACAAAGCTGTTGGCATTTTTAACATCAAAAAAGAAAAAAAAAGAAGAAAAAAAAAGGAAAAAGTGACAAAAAAACAAAACAAATTACAACAAAAATGGAATGTTGCTTTGACTCTTTTTCTATATATATAAAAAGACGATCCTTTTCTGCACTATCTGGTTATGAATGAAAACTTCTGTGGTGTAATTCTAGATGTGCTTTTGTGTGTTTTAACCAAGCTTGTCTTCCTGCCGTCACAGAATATACAGTACTCTAGCATCTCAACTGTACTCACTAGTTGTAAACTATTTATTGTGCTTTGACCAATCAGACATTACCAGAGAGAAGTTACATACAGAATGCACATTTACCCTGTCTTATTGCACTCAGAAGGACAAGGCCACTTAACTAGCCTGTACTATTGTTATTTCTATTACTAACCGAAGTCATTGGCAAGCATGACGTGATAGGCTCATTATGCAACTTGAAAAAATTGACGGTTTTTCTACTTTAAAAAAAAAAAAAAACACCTATACACTACTACAGTATATACAATCATTTATCCAAGCATCATTTTTTTCTTTTTTTATATCCTCCTCCTCTGTCATTTCCCAGTCAATCTGTCCATCTGGAGAGGGTGCACAAGCTTTACCAGTCAGCTCAGGCGTGTTGAAAAAGTAACATGGACCATTTGAATAAAATCTGTCTTATTTAAGTTGAAAAAAACTGTCTGGATTCTGATATTCTGCTTAGAAGCTGTTGATTTAATTTTGTTTCCTTTCTGATGTTTTAACTTGACAATTTATTTGTTTATTTGTCTGTAAAAAATTAAAAACAATAAACAAACAGCATTTTCAATAAAGAAAAGAGAAAAAAAAAGACTTAAGCCAACATTCTCAAACCACTTTTACATCCAGGAGGACATTCAGCTTTAAGAGGATGCAAAGACGACAAGTTTAAAAATAATCTTTGTAAATACAGCAATGAGGACAGAAACTCCATGCGGACTGGTGTGAAAACAGGAACCTCTTCCTGACTACATCTACCATCATGCACCACAACAAGTCATACTGCCGACACAGCTGTTTGGCTGTATGTAATCAATCACTGCTCCTGTCAGAAACACTTCAAAACATCGTGATTACATCCAAATGATAACACGTGTTGTAACAACTGATAATTATGTTGACGATGACACAGACGACGACGACGACGATGATGATGATGATGATGATGATAATGCTGATGATAATGATAATGATGATATCAATGATACTTCTTGCAATATACTCTCACCTGCCTCGATGTACTGTATTTAGCAGCATGCAGTTTGTGGAACAAAGAAAAAGAGAAATGCCAACAGATAACTTTTTGGCATACTTAGCCATTTATGGGTAAGTGATTTAAGTGTTCATCTTGTTTTTATTATATTTTTTTTATCTATACAATAATTGTAAATAAAGAACTCAATGTCTTTGTTCATTTAATACTATGCAAAAAGTCATGCTTTTCTGATTGTTACCCACCCTTAATCCTAGAGTGTGTTGCTGGAATGTTTGTGGTCTCAAAAGTCAGTGAAAACATGTGATGTAAATTATTTTCTAGCTTGAGGAAAAAAGTTCAATGATGATGAAAATTATTATTATGATATCATGAGGAGGATGACAATAATGGTGGTGACAGTGATGATGACGATGATGATGATGATGATGATAATAATGATGCTGATAATGATGATGATGAACTGTGACTCTTGCTGCTTGACTGTCCCATTTACCACACTCCTGACAGGAGCGCAAGTGAAAAACAATAAAAACAAAAAAACGAAAAATCACTAAATAAATCTCCCAGAGCAGCATGACCCAGCATGGTGTGTCCTGGCCCCGTGTGACATGTCCTGTTCTGATTCGTTGTGCTTCACCTACCACTGACTTTGATTGTTTTTCCATTTTCATTGATGTGTTGCAAACAGCTCTGCTTATGGTATATGTTTGGGGTTTTCTGTAATACACCTTTAACCAGTGGGGTCTCAACCACCTTTGTACCGTATGACCTCTTAAAATGAAGCAATATGGGGGAATCCTGATGGCCAAGGGGTTTAAGGCGATGACTGTGTACAGTAATTGCAACAACTCTGGCTCAGAACTTTTGTTGCATGCCATCTCTTCCCCTTCCCCTCTGTTTGTACTCTCCATAGAAAAAGTTAAAGAGTTGAGTTCAAGAAAAGAGTGACTGGTTGATAGTACTGAGTAGAGGTCGGATGAGGTCACACTGTCCAGTATTTCATAAGAATACAATAAATAACTATGAGCCTGCAGTCTTGCTAATGGTTCTGTGAGGCTGTACTGACCTCTAGATATAGTGGTGCTTTGAGCTAAATGCAAATGGACATGCTGACGTTTAGGAGGGAAAATGTTTACCATGTACAATGTTCTTTGCACTGCTAAGGCTGATGGGAATATCATTAGTTTTGCAAGTATTTGAGCATAAACGAATTTGTATTTCAAGTATTTCACATGCTGAAGTTTTTACCTAAATATGGCACTTGGAAAGTCAGTAGGATTCTTCCTCTGGGACCATTATTATCTCATACTTTCATGGCAATCCATTTTATAATTGTTGAGACAGTGAGAGCATGTTTAAAAAAACAAACAAATTAGAAAATATACTGTAGACTGTAACTGTATGCATTTTGTCTTCTTTCTTCTTCTTATCACTTTACAACACCTCAGATTTATCTTCTTTATTTGTTTATTATTTATTTAGGGACGTTGTTCAGGGGACATTGCTTCCATTTTCAAGGACACCCGGTCCATATTCACTCACTTACAGAGGTTCACATCTCGAAGATGCCCTTACAACCACAGTCTGAGCGGGCAAGGATTAAGGGCCTTGCTTAAGGGCACTTAAGCAGTGGTCATGAAAGAAGGGCGAGCATTTGTTTTTCACTTCTCCAACTTGACTGATCTGATCCCCACGCTGAGAACCACTGTATTAAACTACCATGTTTCTTTAAGATATTTTTAGCACATTTAGGCACATCACACTATGGTGGTGATTACACTCCTGAAGTTGTTACATACTACACAATGCTTTTTGAATTGATTTGAAAGCTTCTCAAGGATTTTCATGAGCTGCAGTCAGGTTAAATACATCGAAATGGCTTTTTTTCCCCCATGACTTCAAATTGCTGATGCCAGCAGCGTGCTAAAGTAGGTTTGTGCCGGATTGATCCCATCCAGTTTTGATGGAGAGGGTGGTGGTGGCATCTGAAGAACATCATAGCACATAGCAAGGCTTAATCTTCTTTCCATTTAATGTAAAATGGGATTTTGCCTACCAGTATCTGTTCGATTTTGGAGTCATTTGAAATGGAAAAGCATGGCACAAATCTGCTGAACATGTTGACTTGACTGAGATGACAAGCCCAAACTGTTTACTCATGAGAAACAGATTGATGGATGGAGACCAAGTGCCAACCCAACACTGCATTAGTAAACAGTTTAGTCACTGGATGATTACTGAACATCTGAGTGAGAGATGAGGCTGTGAGGCTGTTGTGTAACAGAAAGGTCATAGAAGACGTTTTATCTACATATCTATGTCCACGAGAGGGCAGTGTTTCACCAGAGATAACTGAAGACACTGTTACATTTATGTTCATCCCTGTTAAGTGTCTTTTCAGCACTGATGTTCTTTAATAATGAGACAAAGGTTGTCGTCGATTCAGCCTTGTCTTGAAGTCAAAGATTCCTGTGTGTGGCGTTAAAGAAACTGAAGAGGAAAATCAGTGGTGAAGACAAGAAGCAACGTCCACTTTGGTGTAAAACAGAATCACTGTGCCCATGCTCTACTCGTTGGGGCTTGATGTAATAATAGTCAAGACCAGTTTTAAAACCTTGCATACAATTTGAAATGAACAAACCTGCATTAAAAGATTCTTTGGTTACTTTGGAGCAGCGAAACAAGCTGTACATATTATCACCTTCATGTAGCTTAACATGCTATGCTGCTATGCATAGCAGCTAGCACCATGAATTGGTGTCAGTTTCCACCTTCCAGTGAACGCAGGCAGACCCAAGACCGGACATGACCTCTGAAACCAGTGATGGCCATTTTGATTATAATAGCTTACCAAAGTGGATTTCTTGCCGGGTTGGGCTCCTGGCATCCTGAGGCTGGCTCTGTTGCATGCTAACAGCAGATTTAGTTAGCAGCAGTTAATTAGCAGTTGGCTAATCAACGATGAAGCTGAACTGCAAGAGGAAGTCAGAAGGGACAACTAGAAAATCTATTCTGTATAAAATATGATTCAGTTTCACCAAAATTGGTGAATAATGTTATAAAGTGCTTTTGTACAGTACCCGGTATTGTACAGCAAGGGCCAGACATGTAGGAGCCCATAGAATCACTCATAGACTGTATCATGAATCACTGCTGAGCTCTGGTGGTGTCATAGGTGGGAACGTATCTCATTGGATGTAAAATTAGTACATGCCTCTGTGTGCAGGATGAGAAATCAACAACTTTCCGTTGTTTATGAGGAACAACAATGACAAACATGTAGTTTGTCACCGTTGTGCTGTATTATGCTGTATTATAGTGCTGAACATATGTGAAACACTTAAACATCAAATTTGACTTCATGAGGACTTAAATATATACATTTATCAGTTTCTGGTGTCATGTGATAAAACAATAAAAGCATTGCCACAATAACAGAGGCATTAAAATTGGGGAATCCTTTCTCTCTCCACACCTTTGGGAACCATATTGGATTAATCTTAGTTTCTCTTTACCTATAAATCTTACAGTAGGCGTTGCTAATGTGTTTACTCCCAGTGAGGAAACCATAAAAGAATAATTTACAGTGCAGGTAAGAATCAATCCTGTTGGTTTAGAGTTTACTTTGTGGGGATTCAATACAGATCAGTCATCATAAATCATGATCAAGGTGGTAATTACCATAATAAAGATGTAGGCTACTTTTTTGGGAAGTTACCACACACTGAGCAGAAATAGATCCAGGCTCAGACCACTGTTAATGAGGCAGAAAAACAGGGTCAGTGTATAATCATAACAAATGGTGTTTGTTCGCTGGTCGATAGATGGCAATGATAGATTGACCATCATCTCCAAAATTAAGCGTTATTTGGACCTGTGTGCTCATGTGCGTATGTGTACTGTACTTCTCAGCATCTTTAAACTGATGGAACAAGAGTTTCTTTACAGATAACTGGTTGATACATGTGATGTGTGCATTTCTGCCTTTTTGGTGATACCACCAGGAGTCAACAGAGTCAAATCCTGCAGACTTTAATAAACAATGAATACAAGGAAAAATGCCAGTCGGTAGGTTTTCATGACTCTGTCATTGACCAGTTTTGATTCTCTCTCCCACAAACAGTGATGGTCCAATCATAACTTAGCAACAGCAACTCAGCACAGCAGTTTTGTCAAGCTTAGGATTTCTCACCATGTTAAAATGGTTTGTTTGAGGCTTTATTGTAGCTATACACTACATCTAAACAGGGTGGGGTGTATTTTTTAATCCTAGAACAGTGTAAAGCAGCAAATGTCAGACCAAAGGGCATTTTGTTACTTTACTACAGTTTGTGGGGTTAAAGGTCATACTACTACATCAGAGCTTAAGCTAACATAGGCAGCTATTCACATGTGCATGCATGTGTATATCTATGTCAAATACTAAATAGATTTTGGCTGTCCAGTGACAAAAAGGTTAGCAGTTAAAATGATTCAATTAAGAAGAAGTGTGTTAATTTTTCATTGTCTTTATTCCCCCGTGCATGTGTGTCTGTGTGTGTATAATTTGGGTGACCTGGACCTTTAAACTCGTTACGTAAGATGTATAGAAGCAGACATTTACCTACAACATATGAACAAACAATAAATGAAAAGCTATTGTTGCGATTTCACTACATTAACCTTAACCCTTTGTTAGCTTTAGCATTAGCCTGGTAGTGTGTGTAATGGCATCAGCATGCACGGCTGTGCCTGCTGGGGTGGCACAGCCTGTGAATATTGAGTGGGCTCCCACAGCTCAGAAGATTAGCGTTCGAGTGCATTCAAGTCCATGTGCGAGTGCCGATTTCCAGGAAGAATAGCCCTTTATTGGGCCCCAAGTTGAATCCTGCTGCTTCCCTTTGGCCCAATAGAAGGCTGCAGTAACTGACAGTCCTTTACAATCAGCCAACACTGGTGGAGGTTTTGGGGCTCTCATTCTTTTTTTCTACTCTTTTTCTCCAAAAGGATTGATTTTGAAATTACTCTTGCTCTGCCCAGTCTGTGTATGGGTTGGTATATTTGTGTGCATTCGTCCGTATATGTGGGTGTGGGTGTGTATGCGTGCAAACACACACACTCGCACGCACACGTGCACATGTTTGAATGCTAGTCTTGGCAATTGTCTTAATGGGATAAGGGGAGACTATGGTTCCTGTTGCGGGGGATGGGACTGTGGGAATGACATGGGAAAACACGCACACGCTGCATTCATGGCACTAACAGCTATGTCGTCGGATGATTCAAATCAAAAGTGATATGTGGTGAGTTGTTATCTCTACAATACACTTCAGGGGTGCAGATACATCCTACACAAGCCAAAAAGACAAAATATGACGAATCTCTCAGCAGAACTGAAACCTTTCTGCAAAACAAAATACAAGTGTAATCAAAAAAAGATAATTGCATTCATAGTCTGAACTCTCAGGTCTTTTTGTTGACGTTTTGTTTCATTTCACACAGTGCAAAACTAAGGGTCATTTAAGGAGAATAAAAGAAGTGACATTATAGATCTCTGAAGGAGGGGTCGGGGTGTTGCAATGACTTGTTCTGGCCAGTAGGGGTCATCTGTGGTATAATATTCATACTAACAAACCTGCTACACTGTCTCAGTTTTCCCAACCTTTTTGGCTTATGAACAATAAAACAAATCGATATCTACTAATATCTATCCCCTTGTCACAAGTTATAGCCTTACTGTGCATATAAGTTGTAAGCAGCACTAGTGATTTTTATTTTACAGATTGATTCGTTTGAAGGACTTTTAGTGACCTGAAGAGAGGACAAATTAGACAAAAGTTAGAAAGACTAAACGCATATTTGTGTAACAGAAGTATACATTTTAAGCTTCAATTATATTGTGAAATCTCTCAGATTCATCTTGGGAGCCGTTGGGGTTTCAAATCCCAGGCACTATTGCATTTCAACTCAGATCCTGACCAGACAATAGTGATAAAATAATTAACTGACATACATTGTAGGTGTACTCAACACCTACCCCTGCCCAAAAACTTAAGTGACACAGCCCCCCAGTAGCCGTACAACACAGACGATCATGGCCGTTGCCTTATAGTTTCTGCTGTAACCATGACAACGAAGGTCCCCCTGTCCTAAAGTGCTTATTTTCAAAAAGTCACTTCTGTGCCTAAACCTAACCAAACCTCAAAAAATTAGAAATCATCTTTTGTCTTTGAAACTGTGAGCTTTGGAAGCCACTTACAAACAATGTGATCCTGCCAACAGTGACGTCAGATCTGAAAGATCTTGTTCTGGAGGGCAATCACGAACAACCTTTGTTTGGAGGACGTCTTGATTTGAGCACCACCCTGTTGTCATTTCCACCAATATCTGATTTCACCACTCAACTCACACTTCTGCCTTCAGACTGGGTGGAATTAATTAGTCAAATAACCATTGAAACCATTGATTTGATTTGAATGAAAATCTATTGGGCTTCAAAGAGAGGTGTTTTAAACAGCAGCGGTATAAAAGATATCTTTAGAGTATTTTTTTGTGATAAAGCTCCAGTAGTCACATTCCTTCCCTGAGGTACACACACATATATACACCACATACACACAAACATGTTTGCTTGCATCCTCTCTTCCTTTATCTCACTCCCAGAGACACAATCACACCATATTCTCTGGTGGCAGCAGATGGACAGGTGCGTGATTACCGTCCCACCGCTAAACCTCACAGGTATTATATCCCCATTCCCTTGCTCACTGCGTCGATACTGAGATGTCAGCCGGCGATAAGTGAAATGACAAATTCAGAGGAAGATGTGGGGGTGTCATATTTCCCAGACTGATCAACATTTCACCTTGACATAAGGATGAGTTGGACAGGGGGAGGTGGATGGATGGCAGTGAGAGAGAGAGAAAGAGAAAGAGACCACCAGCAGGCATTATTACTATGATATCTCCAGTTTGTCTTCATTAACCATGGTCCATTGCACTCCAGGATGTACTAATAGTTCATGCACCAAAAGGCTGTCTGACAGATGAGCATGGAGACAGATAGAACTAAGAATAACTGAATGTATAATTGCACATCAGGTTTGATATTACCAGTCTCCCATGAGAAATCTGCAGGGTAAAGGGCCTGAATGCAATTATTACCTTCATCAAGCCACTGAGTGCGAGTGAGAGTGACATCAATACTGACAGTTTTGTCTAGAAAATAAGACAAAAATCCTTTCAGAAAGAAAATATTAACGTTCTGTCACTGAATGTCAACTACCCATTAGCATTCTTATCTGGTGCTGTTTTGGGGAGAATTGTGTAGATCGTGTATTCTTTCCAAATGCAAAAAATGGTTGTTTATCAACTCCCACTCCTGTGGTCAAGGTATGGTTTGATTTAGGCACAAGCATGACTTGTTTAAGGTAAGAAAATGATTGTAGTTTGGGTTAGAGTAAAAACAGGACATACAGCCATGCTATATTTAGGTAAAGTGGCACTTGCTTGAAAACGGCTTTTTATTCATTTATGACATGGCAGTAGTGGAGATGACATGAAATGAGGGTGAGAGAGATGCATAAAGATACCAGGATAGATCTGAACTAAGGATGTTGTAGCTCATTTAACATGCAACATCCCAGGCATTCCTCCACCTACCTCAGAAGTGAACATCTGCAGGTTGTACATTGTTTTAGCTAACTTTCTTTGATTTCATTGATTATCCTGTTGGTTTGCCTTGTCAGACCCTTTCTGCTACATCGGGAATGAAGTCCTTATAATTGTGGCTATTCAGTTATTGGAGGGTCAGACAGACTTTGTCAACAACTCAACAGAAGAACAGAACAAACTGGCGAAGTTGACTCAACCGACCAACCAAATGAGCAAATGAGGAGCTCCCTCTGCAGCACTTTCTACTCTTACTGCTCACACTCTTGCATTTATTAACGACTTGTTGAGTGCTCAGTGATGTGAGGTCGTCTTGTTATTGTTTATATATAAAACTGCATTCTCGCCACTGCTATTTTTCAAATGAAACCCCATAATATACACATTTAATCACATACAGTAATTACCCGTAATTAAAAGTTAAATCCTGTGTAGAGGAGAGATTCAGCTTTGCTGTTTGTCTGTGTCGCTGCTTTATCAAAGTGCATGCTGTTACACTAGCACTAGTCTCTAATAGTATTAATATTCAGCATACCAATATCAGCCTTCTCAGCTCTATTGGCATGTGCCCGGGGGTGTTGCTGGCAGGTCTCATTCACTACTGGGTGGCCTGGTTGGTAGCTACTCAACGCTCCCCTCTTGCCAAGCAGAGAAAACTATTGGACTCTCCGAGGAAAGCAGTAAGGTGGGGTCAGAGAGTGTGTCTGTGTGTGTGTGTGTGTGTAGTGCGTGCCCACGCGTATGTTTGTGACTCAAGCTTAATTATCACACCCTCATACGATTATCTGATACTGTCACACCATTGTTGTGAATGTAAATACTACTTTTTGTTGGACACCAGACTAATTGTCGCACGGGGATAAAAGAAACGCTGAATTCAAATGGACTGAATAGATGCAGTGGATTGGCTGCAGCTCGTTTGTTGAACCTGAGTTTGGGATCTGTTGCGCTGGGCTCTTTGTTTTGCATTTCCCCTAGCTTCTTTTCTTTTCACTTTCCCTTGCAGTTTCTTTTTGTTGTTGGTGAAAATTGTGCATCAATGCGGTCTAAAGCTTTCTCAGTGAAGTGACCCGTGTTTAAATGTTCTAGGGGCGTCTTGTTGAATTGCTCAAACAAATTGCTGTTGATATGAAGATGTGGGGTGGTGTCTTTATTGAGCTGCAGGTTTATACACTTGGCAAAGCGTTGGCATTGCAAAGCATTGAGTAGCAGATCTGGCCGAAGTTATGACTTTGTCTTTTGTCAGTCAATTTGAGTTCGTCCCAAACATGTCAAATATTAAAAGTAGATTTTCAGAGCAATGACTATTCCATTAAAATATCTTCTTAGAAGATTAACAAGTTCAGTATCGAAGACTATCTTTATGGTCTCTCAAGCTTTTTAATTCGTTTTTTCTTTTTTTTGCCCTTTTTCATTTCCAACTCAAACAGCTGACTGAGGGTGTTTTGCCAAGTCCTCTGTCAATCAATCATCTCGTTGCTGCCAAAAGTTTCATATCTGTTCCCGTCTTTGCTGCTGTCAGCTTTCATTTCAGTGCACGATCAAAACAACCCACCTCATCCCTCCCACTCCAGGTTTCATCAGAACAAGCTGTCTCTTTTGAGCTCAAGAGATATCACTGATATTCCTGCATGGTAATAGTGTGATTAACCACATGAAAATTATGATTTTTTTTCTCTTGTGCACACTATTTAAAATGTATAAATATGCCATTCTCTGCCCCTGCTGAGCCGGCATAGGTTGACAGCTATGTCAGCTGGTAAACTGTTAAGAAATTGAAAAGAAATTTAGTCATTTAGTGTCAACGAAAAAAAGGGAAAACAATCAAGGTACAGATAATGGACAACATGGCACATCCTAATAAAGCATTATTATATTATTATAATATATTTTACAGTGTCCAATGGTAATGTCATCACTGTTGTTAAGGTTAGCTTGTTATCAAATTTGTTGTTTTCCCTTGAAATATCATCTGCTGTCCCTCCAGATTTAACTATCCATTGATTCCCTACGTTTATATGACGTTCAGCCAGTGTAACTGTCGGATTAAAATGGATGTTGTACGAATACGGTAAATTGAGAGAAAGTCATTCAGCATTAGTTGTACCACTGCAGTCCAAATATTTCAGACCTTGTTACTTGGACATGCAGCAGAATTCTTGCAGTGTAGTGAATAGCTGTTGTAAGGAGAGCAGCCCTGCAACACTAGCACAGTGAGGTGGACAGAAACACACAGTACTGTGAAGAAAAGATTGTAATTTGTTTATGTAATATTTGACACCAATAATCAAAATGTCCCTTGGAATAGTCTCAGGTCATTGACATTTATACATTATACATTTTTTATAGTTTTCTTGTCATCGTAATTCAGTCTTTTATAAGTATTATGCATGTTCATGTTCCTGTTATGGGCACTAATATAAAAATGTGTTCTGGTTCTGGTCTTGTCAGTCTCTGCTAAGATAGAATAGATTTAAAGACATCGATTAAAGACAATGCATAGAGCTGCTGAGGTTATTGTTACAATTTGTTGTAAAATGATTATGAAACAAAACCTTCTGTGAAAAGAGCAGATGCACAAACCTAATCAAAGCACTATTCCAGTCCTGAGTGAAAATATATTTGCTATAGAGAGATTCAGACACGATATGAGCAGCAATTGCAAAAGAAAAAAAAAAAACACTGTTACATAACATCATGTGAGAAGAAGGCGAGAGAGATGCAGGCAGTTTTATTCGCCCTCCTTATGTCCTTCATTTTTAATTCTCTTTTTTCCATCCTTTTGCTTTTTTAAAGCACTTATGCCTTTGTTTTCATTCCTTGCACCTCTGCTTCTAATATACTGCACTACAATCTCTTATCTTATTTCCTCTCTCACTCGCAGCATCTTATAGAAGACTGACGAGAGGTATCCTAGCAACATGTCTTCTTTTTCTAGTGTCCTAACTGGACAGCAAAGTGACTTTGTTCCTCCTGACTCCAACAACCAATGAAACAAGTTTGTGGTCCCTTAGGACAGAGGTGGCCAATCACATTGAAGAAATCGTGATTGTTCTGGAGTCAGTAGGCCAGAGGGATAATGGCTGAAGAGAATGACCTATAACCATCTTGTCAACAGACCATCCAGTGCTGGAGTGAAAGGTTTTCTGTTTCTAATAGGTCTTTTGGAAGTAAACTCCTTCACATCGTACTCCACAACTCTCTCTTAACCTTCCTTTGAGTATCTGTCCCCACATTAGACAGAGTCAAACATTATTTTCTGTACTTATATTGACACACTTATTGCTCTGTAGCTACGTGCAACACTTTTTAGAGGAATACGTGCGCTGATACTGCTTACCAAGCATGAACAGAGCAAAGCAGCATGAAATCAGGAGTACTAGCTTCAGATACCTGCATGAAATTGTTAGAAGTTTTATCTTCATCAAGCATTCCCCATCTGATAATGTTGTACAGGGCAACATAAATAAAGGACTTGACTCTGCCTGAAAAGCACAGTGGGTGTTTGCCAACCGCTTTGGGTGGCCATACTTTTTATGCAGGGCACTTCCTTTAAGCTTCTAATGACGAGTGACCCTTGCGTGAAGGGATTCTTAGAGACTAGGTCAGGCTTTTAGAGTCAGGGGAGTTCCTAGTGCACCGAGTCTATCACGCCTGGAAACCAGGCAATCAACTTGTGTAGGAACAAACCTTACAAACACTACAAACTCCTTTTTTAAGCCCATAAGGAATAATTGTTTGTCAAACAGCATGGGTTATTAAGACTTTATGATAGTCTGATCATTCATCATTAGCTAGTGACAACAGCAATCCGATGTTTTTAAATGAGGAAATCCATTCATATTGTATCCTCGGGTGCAGAGTGACTTCTAGAGGGGACAAAGAGGTGTGAGTTGGTATGCTGCGAGCAAAGCCCCCAGGAGCAACTGCTGTGACAAAGAGGACCAGACTGTTGACATCAATTCATAAATCAAACGGGGTCACTGCCTCTTTAAAGAATGAGACTTGACTTCCCACAAGTCCTCAACCAACAAACACCTCAGGTGAAAGGAATAAAAGTATTTAGCATTGAATTGTGTGTAAAGAACTTTAAATGTAATTTCTGTGCATGTACATAGACTGATAACTATGACAGTTTTTAAGCTGATACTATTTGATGATATTCTTTTGATAAAATACACATTTTTGACACAGTTCTCTTAACTGTAGCTGTTCATTTTTGACCAAAGTTTGTACTGATTGAGAAAATAGTGAATTTACTGTTAATTTATCTCTTATGTTCTTTATATGTACTGTATCTGTGACAAGTTACTATTTACTGATAATATCTATTCTGATATACCGTCTGGGCTGTAATGCAGACTTGATGTCATTTTTTCCTCATGTTGTGATCACGTTTAGATTGGAGATGTTCGGTCTGAAATATTCAGTTTTAAGATTTAAATGTAAACTCAGTGTCCGCACATGAATGAAATTATATCGGATCGTGGGCATCATTGTGACAATGGGTCATTCTAACTTTGCCAAGTTGCCATCTCATAGAAATTAGGAATCAGCTGTTTCGGCTACATGCATAGAGCCCTACTTGCCTATTTCAAACTTGCCAGCTAAACGTAACTTATTCATGTGCGCACACCAGTTTGTTTACATGTGAGGCTGCAGGTCTTTGTTGATTCAGTGTGAATGGACACTCAATTATGAGAATAAGACCCAGACAGCAAAATGCAGCATGTTACCATCAGTGTTAGATCTGTGGCTTGTTGCACGCTGAATTTACAACTTTAAATGAGTACTGTAGGTGTAAGTGTGTCATAAGAGACAGAAATATATTTTTATTTATTTTGAAGATAAATCAGTATCAATGATTATTTATTTGAACCACATTGACACTGTAATACACAAACATGAAAAAAATAGTTCTCTAATATATAGATAGATAGATATAGATATTAGACTGGAGTGCTTGATATTGGGTTGGGTATGCCACATCTCACCCATATATTTAGAGATATTTAAAGCTAATGGGGCAGCTGTAATTAAAATCTTAATACTGAGATTGTCGGACATTTTAGAAAAACTCCAAAGCTCATGCTTAAACTCACATCAACCTAACTTTCTTTTCTCGTGTTTTGCTCGTCTCCCCCATGTCACCCTGCTCTCTCTGCGCCGTGGTAACACTGATGTGAGAGCTAGATTGGTTACCACATGGCTTTTATCCAAGTAGAGGCGCTTGAGAGTAGACCGCTTGGAGAGTGGGAGCGCAGTCGCAGGTTATCCATCGCCTGGTGCAAGATCTACCGTCACTCTGCAACGTCTGGGATCTTCCTTTATATAGACGAGAGACTTAACAAAACCACTTCACTCAACGCGGATCCAGATTGTTTTCCTTTTCCTCTTCTGCCCCCTCTCTCCTGTTTTTTTTTCCACCCCCCGATCAGGCTAAACCATCCTGTGTTTTTGTAAAGGCAATTGTTAGTGCGCATCATCGCGGGAGCCAAAAGGTTTGCCACTGATCCATAGGAGACTGGTGAGTAGAGCCACTGTTGCATTGTCTTTGCTTCCTATTTGCACGATCATTTCTGTGTCACTTGTGTTACTAACACCGTTTTCTCATTTCGCCTTTCCACTGACTGTTCACTCACTTTTTACTGTTTGATTGAGTGATTCTAACTTATTAATAGGCTGCTGACTTACTCACAGTAAGTAGATAATCACTGTTCGGTTGGTAGACTGTATTTCAACAAGTTATTACAGTGATATAACAGTAGTGTCAGGCCGGAGAAGTAAGACAGTTTTCACAGAAGTTTAGTTGAAGTTCACTAAAGGCTTGCTGCCCACTCACAGGCATCATTATTATGCTCGTTCCCACTCCGTTCTATTCATGCTCTTATCTGTCAATTGAAATAATAGAATGATCACACTTAATCCCTCAGTGCTCATTCTTTATTGAGACTTATGGCCGTTTTAAAGGGCCACGCAGTTACACAATAAATGAAAATGAATTGCACTGCTTTGATTTGAGCCTTCACATACATGAGTGTGGACTATTCAATGGGCGTGGTTTTGCATTAATGGAACAGTCCCATTCAGATTCAGATGTCCCAGAGAAAAATACAGATTCTAGAAAAAGTCAATGAATCCATTTAAAGTTTTGGTTATGAGGTCACCTTTTATAAATCGTCCCTCCATGTGTTTTTTTGTTTTTCTCTCTCAGCGGGCTGCTGGAGCGTCATGACAGCTGAGAAGAGCGGGCCCGTTATAAACGGTAAACCAGAGGATGGCAGAGACCCGGAAGGGTCCAGCTCCAGCCTAGACAACAGGGAGTACAACGAGAGGGGCCAATGGAACAACAAGATTGAGTTTGTCCTGTCTGTGGCTGGAGAGATCATCGGACTGGGCAACGTCTGGAGGTTTCCGTACCTCTGCTACAAAAATGGAGGAGGTAAAGAAGACTCTCTTATCTGTGAGAAGAGTATGGACATAAACTAAAGAATCATGGTGGTATAGGAGAGGGTTTTGTGTTAGGATTGGTCGACGTTAAGACAAGCTCCTTCATAGGAAGAAGGGCGGTATAACAGGCAAGCAAGTAGGACAGGATGAGGATGATAAGTTCTGTTATTCTGTACTGCACCAAGGTACCGACAGAGGTAAATTTCTGAACTATGAAAAAATATGATGTCCTTTATTATTTCATCCATTATGCACAGTTATATCAATAAATGAGGGGGGGTCCCTCATTAGGCATCATTAGACAGCACAGTATGAAAAGGTCATCTTGCAGTATGAGTGGAATCATAGTGAATGCTTTCCTCTGATTCTCGTTGCGCCTTACTTACTCATCTCAAGTCATAGCGAAGATGTAAGCTTCATGTACTGGCTTACGATATGATGCTTTCAAGTGTTCTTTTTTGTGTGTGTGTGTGTGTGTGTGTGTGTACGAAGGCGCGTTCTTCGTCCCGTATGTCATCTTCTTCGTGTGCTGCGGTATCCCCGTGTTTTTCTTGGAGACTGCCCTGGGTCAGTTCACCACCGAGGGAGGCATCACCTGCTGGAGGAAAGTCTGCCCACTGTTTGAGGGTGAGAAACCACGCAGATCTTCATCTTCCTTTCATCAGAGTGTGCTCAAAATGGAAAACCATACAGCAGAAAAACTGAAGTTCTTGCACATGCACATAAAATACTATTATATAAATGTTTTTGTTTTTTTTTACAATGTCTACAGACTTCTACATCTACTGACTTCTACAGGTGTCTGTTGGTCACTGCAGCTTGAATACTACAGGTTGCAGTAAAACCCAGCCAGGTCACATTCATTCATTTTCTTTTTCTGTAATCCTTTTCAGGTATCGGCTATGCAACGCAGGTGATTGAAGCTCATCTAAATGTTTACTATGTAGTGATCCTTGCCTGGGCCATCTTCTACCTCTTCAACTGCTTCACCACTGAGTTGCCGTGGGCTGGCTGTGGGCACTACTGGAATACAGGTAGGAGGAGGGAACAGCCAATAAGAGAGGAAATTCTTCCTGCGAGCAAAAATAATCATTGTGGGGTTTTTTTTTGCTTCTGGAGAAAAGAAAAGAGAAAATACCTTGTACGATTCAATGTGCAATGACACGTTAACACCTATACCTACAGTAATATTGCTGTGTATCCGCAGAGAACTGTGTTGACTACACTGGAGAAAATGCCACCAACATTACCAACCCCAACGCAACTTCTCCAGTGATTGAGTTCTGGGAGTGAGTACATTTTTTTATTACTTTTTTCATGCCATCTTCATGTTCTGTCATGCTTATTAGACTTGATATGAGCCCTCACACTCTGCCTGTGTGCGTTAAGTCCCATTGGAGTGCATACTATGATGCTGCCTTTCATCTCTGTGGGTGTAAAGTATTAATCGTATCATAGCTCATCCTATAAATCCTCAAGTAGATGCTTTGTCACTTCAGGCAGTCTGTCATTATCTACCGTAATGGTGAAAGAGCTTCTGACAGCTCCAGACTGTTTCACTGACCCCCCTAACCTTTCCCCCAATAATTAGTCAGCCCTTTTCATATTTGTGTGTCAACAGGCCCTGGTAGGCCAGCTGTCTCCCAGCTAGAGCCATGTGTGTGGCAGCGGATCAGACCTTGTCAGTGTGCAATGCTGACCACACTTCCTGTCTCGCTGCCAGTGGCTATGTTTACACTACTGGGTCAAATCATTTTTTTTTTTAAAACCGAATATTGCAGTCAAATGGTTAGATTCAAAATTGTGATCTATGTTTTTGTGTCCAAATCAAATTTAAATGAATGTTTGTATGAAATTAATTGTGTTATGGCGACTAAAACGTCAGATTTGAGACAGCAACATAAACCTAACCACAGAGAGAGACATGTCCAGAGGAAATGGCCAAGGAGCCAACCACCATGCTGTTGGCAAAAAATAGCAACTGACCAGGCTTTGTTATAATCTATGCCAAGACACACTATCATGTTTTGTACTGTATACACAACATAAATGAACATCGGTGTAGTATGTTAAACAAGCTGTATTTTGTTATCTTAAAATCCAAAGCTTATATCATTTAAAGAGCATTAATTAATTAAGTATTTGCAATAATATTACCAGTACATTACTAAAGGACTAATATGTCGGCACAAAGGCTTTTTAATGAACCCCCCAAAAAACAAGTCTGTGAATGTCAGATTCCAAGATATTAATGCAAACATAATGCTGCATGCAGGATGATTAGGAAGGGATGGGGTCCTCATCCAATAATGTACATTTCAAAAATGTGCATAGGAGTAAGGGAAAGTTAGCAATGTTTCTTTGATAAAACTAACTAATACTCTTTCATTTACTTAACTGTAGTTTGTACCATACTGAACCCTTAAAGACTAGATATTGTTTACCTCGGAAATCTGCACACCTCCTCTATCATACTGTACATAAACAGTATTTACACTCTAGACATATGCAGCACTATCACATTAAAACCAATTTACATACATTTGACAACACACAAAAGTATATTTACACACATTAGTGTTCACATCTTGCCCTTTTGGCTGACCGGGGAGGTACGGGGGGGGCTGTGTTGGACCTAGCCTGTGGCCGGTCACCAAGAACATGTCACCATGATCAATGGCTGGTCAGGAGCTCCGGGGGTGAACTCGGTGGCAAAGATTTGGCAGCACCTTGTGGCTCTGTGGCCCTGAGTCTTGCTTCTCATCCTCCATCAATGCTGTTGCCTGGCTATGCTTCAACAAACAGGAAACACACTTTTGATTCACCACCACCAACAAGCTATGATGTCATAATTGCCGATTACATGCCCTCCATCTTGTACCTGTAGGCGTATCATAGAAAGGAAAGTTTTAATTGTGATACGCTACGAGAATAATACACGACAAGCTCCTGTATCAGATCCTCTTGGCTTGATAACTCACTGCTGCTTAGCGGCATGCTGAAATTAGCATTTCAAAATCAAGATCAAGATCAAGACTATACTTTTTTTTTCCCATTGGGAAATATGTTTTGGACTCCACATTGCAGTTCCACAATAAATGAACAAATAAACAGCACAGAGCTACAACAAGGCAATAAGACCTCACAGTCTTTTACTGCAGTACTCAACTATAAATATGGCTGCCTATTGAGCTCCACAAACTCAGCAACTTAAAGACAGGCTTAGGTCATCAGACGAGGTAGTTCACATATGTGGACCACAGTGCTGACAGCTCCTTAACATAGGTTATCACCAAACAAGGAGGTGAGGTGAATTAATAAATGCATAAAGCAGTTTTCTTGACACTCGTGTTTGTTCTCACATTATTGTTCCTAAAGGAAAGAGAACCAGAGTGGTCAGTGGGTGTTCTGCAGAACTGAACCCAGAACTGGCTCATGGTGTTGTTGTAGATTTGTCACATACTGGACTGACCCCGGACAAACATTTTGGCGTTTGAGAGGGGGCTGAATATTCTTCTGTTTTATGTGGGTTGTTGCCACAAAGGTGGAGTAAACCAGAGCAAACCAGATTCCTTTCTGCCTGCTGATGTTGTGCCACCGCAGTGCAGTTGTCCCACCAGCACATCCTTGATGCTCAACAGCAACTTAAAGTGTTGTAGCAGCATGCCATGTCTATTTTATGACATCTTTCAGAGCACGATGCTGCCGATTGCCTTTGTTATGGAGGTTCTTCTCCAACCCATTATCATCGAAGGGTCCTCACGCTTTGTGTCTTCTTTGAGTCACCCTGATGTGATCCCACAGCATGTTCATCGTAGCATCAGGAGGATGCTGCTTTACAGCTTTAACAACTATGAGAATAAGAGGAGACTGCTGACTGTTTCACAGAAAAGAAATTCCACAATTGCTGCTTGAAAATTGTAGTCGTCTTACCTTGCAGTCGCATCCTCAACTGTCAGTGTCCAGGTTAGCCACAGGATGAGGACCAGACACCGTGGATGAAAGGAGGAAGTTGTTTTGTGTATCACAAAGGATAGAAAAGGTCATCCTGTAGTGCTGGTTACTTCCTGCAATGTTATGGTGCTCTTTGAGTTGCTGACAGATAGTGGGTGTATGTTTTTTTTTCAGGGTTCACTCATCCTGAGTGACTGAGCAGGTTTGTATGAATTTCAGCATGCAGCTGCTCCGCAGTGGAGAACCATTAAGAAAGCCACTGTGAAATAGAATACAGGTTTGTTTGCACATTATAGTTGTACACTATGTTAACTAGGGTGACAATGGTTTAAAGTTGAGGGGTGGAAGTGCCATAGTATGTTCTGTTGGAGAGCTAACTGTTAACTTATTTAGCACGATTTGCATTTAATCACTCTGAGTGAGAGAAACAACTAAATGTGTGACTGATCTTGGGGAGTCTGCAGAGGCTCTGCCTTTCATGTTTAACACTGCTTCACCTTTTCCACAAAGTGCCTACAGAAGCTTCTGCTTATGCCACGCAAGAGCATTGAACTAAATCAAATTGTAAATCATTAATTGTCCATGTTCTGTGTGCCAAACCAGACGCAGAGTGCTGAAGATATCAGATGGTATCGAGCACATGGGGGGAATGCGCTGGGAGCTCGCCATGTGTCTGGCTCTGGCCTGGTTCATCTGCTACTTCTGCATCTGGAAGGGACCCAAATCAACTGGCAAGGTTAGACTGTGTGTGTGTGTGTGTTTTGTTTTATTTAACTGCAATGCAAAGAGTGAGTGCAACATATAAGTTATCACACCAGCAAACTCGCAATTTTTATTTGATTATGTGTATGGCAGGAATACGTGTACATGCTACTTTGCTGCCAGTTTTAATCTCCACCTTACACAAGATAAAGCACTTTCCCTACCTTGTCTTCCGAAACAACTCCTTCATAGGAAGCCACATGTGTTTCCCCCTGCAAGTAGAGGACAAAGGGGTTGTCTGCACCACCTACCTCTACCTTTCCTCCCATCACCCCTTCCACTTAAAAGTCCTCCTTGAGGCTCTTCCAGCAGTCATGAGGACCCTGCACCTTGCTTTGGATGCTCAGCAGCCCTTAAGGAACTCCTCTCGGATTCAATGAGCCAGAATGAATATAGAGTTAGAGATAGAGCGAAAAAAGGAAGGGAAAAGGAGAGTAGAGAGAAAAGAAGGAGAGGTGTGTGGGGAAAAATGAATGGGCTCACATTCTACATGACGGGAGGGAGGGGGGGGGCAACTAGGCGGCGATGCCTATATCTCCCTGAAGTGTCTTTTGTCTGGCTGTGAAGTAAGAGAGGAGAAGGCTTCTTCATGGCCGGGCTTTAGCAGCCGGTCCAAGATTGATTCCTGTATTCACTGGAGGAAAGGAGAGCGTTCATGAGGAGCATGCAGAGTATATCCTCAGCCTCTGCCTCTGCTGCCTCGCTCTCTCTCTCTCTCTCCTCCTATGAGAAATTAACCACAGCTCACTTGTTGCAAGAGAGAGGTGCTTTCTTCTCTTCTTCTCCACAGACCCTACAGCCCATTCAGATCCGACTCTGCTAAGCTGTTTGCTTTTGTTGGCCATGTTTGTCAGCCATTCTCACATTTAAGCCCTCCTGTTAGATTTACGGCGAGGCAGGGGCAAGTTTGACCAGTAAATTTGTGGTGGCTTAAATGTTTACCCGTGGTGAGCTGGAAGGAGCATGTGGAGCATCAAATGTTCATGGAGAGATTGAATATTGTCCTTTTCATCTCCAGAGAGATGGAGAGAAAGAGGGGGAGAAGGTTTAGGATGTGTGGTTGTTTTATTTGACAAATTAAAGGAGGGATCCGCTGGGCAGGAGACAACTTTTCCCACACTTTCCCTGTAGGCCACACTAGGATTAGCAGAGCTTAGAGTGGACAGTCTCATTAAGCCTCATGGATTCTCACTGTGCAAAAAAACTGCCTTAGTTAGGATTTCATATATTTTTAAACTTTTGATCCGAGATTTGAAGAGGAAGGATGTTTGGGATGTTCAATTTAGCATATCTTTAATTTTTGAATAGCTGATGGTAAAAGATTTTAATGGCATTTCATTTCAGTCCCACAATATGAAGTGAACTTCTCTGAACCTTTCCCCTCCGAATGACTAGTCTCCATTCATGAAACTGCTGCTTGCAGTTGTACAGTAAAGTGACCGAGGGTGTATGAGTAATTGGAGTGTTCATGAATGTTTATCAGAGTGTGCTTAGGCCAGTATGTGTGAAATGTGTGAATGGTCCACTTTATCTGTGTCTGTAGTATGTGCACACCCATTTTAATGTTGTGAATGAAGTTGTGTGTGTGTGTGTGTGTGTGTGGTTGTATATGTGTGTACTCATGCACTCCTGTTCGTGCTTCAAAGAAAAGCACATTTTCCCACACTGCCAGCATCACTCCTCTGGGCTTCTCCTGTTTAAGAGACGGGGCCAGAGGAGCCTTCTTTTCTTTTCAGTCTCCTGGCCCGGCTCTGTTCTGTCCTGTTCTGTCCTCAATTGGACTTTGACTGGATGCCAGCAAGCCAGGGGATGTATGTTGCCCGCCTCTGCCTTCCAAGAGGCCAGGGTCTTTGTTCAAGGGGTTTCTAAGAGTCTTGAGTTCTCCAGCACAATTCTGCGAAACCTGAATCATTGAATAAAAAAAAATGGAGTGTTGGTGTGATGGTTAGTAAGTGTTAGCTACTGTAAAGAAGGTATGTGTGATGTGAACTATTGTGGAGCTCACTCTAGTGGATGATACCCTACCACCCTACCAGATGTACCATTTACTGTATATATATTTATATATATTCAGTACTAGTTTACACTAGGTTCCAAATTGAAATTTGTAATTTATATTACGTTAAATCTAAATATTGTGCAGTGAGTTTGGGCTGTGAAGCTGCTGCTATATGAAGCTGTGAGAGAGACATTGGACTTGAAAACATAAATGAAACTGTTTTGGACGATGCGTGTATGAAAGCTGTGATTTCCAAAGCCTGTGATGTCCTCTTACTCCTTGAAAATGTATTATGAATCAACATCATCTGATCTGATCTTGAATATGGTCATATATAGATGTAGGCGTCATCAACGTTGTTATTTGTATGTGTTAATGGTGCTGCTAGTGAACCTGGGTATTATTTTATTTTGAAAATCTGCTGTGTTTCCAAACAATATATCAGCAAATATTAAACTGTGTCATCAGGAGGTTCAGGTACCTCTACCCCACTGTCAACAACTTTAATTACTGTTAGGCTCAAGCTCAGGCTAATATGTGGTTGACAAAAGGGCACACTTAAGGTATAAATGTAATTTATTGTAGTAAAGTAAGTAATAAGATGACAAAAAGAGAATCTGTCTAAGCTAAATATAACGAGATCCTCACTCAAATATCACCTTTGTTGATTAGTTGTTATTACAATGTTTCAGGTTAAAAAACATTGTGACCTTGATTCCCTAAAACAAAGCAATACAAAAAAACTTTATTATTCTTTATTATTCTTTCAGTCCAGTTTGTCTGGTCTGCAGTTGTGAAGCAGATTCACGACACGGAGGCGGTCATATTGCTTAGAGCCCAACATTGGGACTGTTGTCAGCACCGTTTGATCTGTTTTTGTTTGTGCAGCTTCACTTTGACTTGACTTTGTACACATCATATCAGGTTAAGTAAGTAACTACTGCCGCAAGTTCTGACTCAGTGTGTTTTTCCTGTGTATAAATTAATGTCTGTGCCTGCTTACATCTGCAGGTTGTGTATGTGACAGCTACATTTCCTTACGTGATGTTGTTGGTCCTGCTGATCAGAGGAGTGACGCTGCCAGGAGCATACGACGGCATCAAGTTCTACCTCTACCCGGATATTTCCCGTCTCTCTGACCCTCAGGTAGGCTGTTTTTGGTTTTTTTTACTGGTAAATATTTCCCATTCAAGAAAAAGGGTAAAAAGTAGAGGCGTTACTGAGATGTTGCCACCTACAGGCAAGAAAAGCAATAGGTGTCGCTTTTTCAACAGTTGTGCCACCTGCAGGCAGTTATAGTGGAGCTGCTTCCGTCTTTCCGTTTGTGTTATGATCTCACCTCAATCACTCTTGAAAGTAACCCAGACTGCCATGGAGGTCAAAAGACACAGTGTGTAATTTTGTGTAAATTGTCAACAGAAAATATGTGCTGTATGTTGTTGTTTTTTTTCAGTTTAAGCCTGAAATGTGAAACCTCCACACACACACCTTGCATGTATAAAAACACTGGAGTTGAGACAGTTATTGGCTGAAACACGTGTCAAGGTTGCAGACGCTGCTACCATCCTTTCCTGTAGATGGCGTACATTACAGCTCCACACTGTGGCTGCTATTACCTTTCTTACTGCTGGTGGCACATGTTGGATACTGTTTTATTCTGGGATGCTTCTCAGCAAGGACACTATAGTGACCACGATAACACATGTTAAATAGTGGACATAACACATACATCTTTGAGACTTGGACTAGAAAAAGCAAAATCCTCCCTGTTGTTTACTCTCACTGTACGTTCTTGTGTCCTTGGCTTGTGATTCTGGTATTTCCTAATTGCAGCTTAAGGCAGCATTATGTTAATGACATCAGCAGAGTCAGTCTGAGTGCACTGTGCTAGAACTGTGACTGTTTTTGTAAGTTTCTCTGTGGAAGGGCAAATATACCAAAGGAAAGGGGTTAAAGAAATGAGACTCGTGGGATTGAATTTATACCCCTGCCTCACACCCACCTGTCTGGAGCTGAGTAGCTGCCAGGGGGACAGGTGGTGTTGTTATTACAGTAATGTTCCTTTTTTTTTTTTCACCTATCACTATTTATGCTTGATCATGTACCACAAACACTTTCTTGTATACACACATAACAGCTTACACAAAATGAGAGCTTGTTTGGACATTTTATGCAGAAAGCAGAAAGCTGAACAAAAGACTAAAAACAGGCAAAACATTTGGCTACGTTTATATATGTCCCAATCTAGTGGCAGTGATGCTGTGGTTTAATGCGGAGCTATGATCGTCACAACAGAGCTGACACTTCATGCCAGTGATGAGACGATCAAGAGTCGGGTAAACAGTGAGCTTTCAGAGCCCGGAGAGGTTGAAAGATCATGATGTGAGGCTAATAGAGGTGGTGCATTAACATATAACTCATACAGACGGACAGACGTACTCTCACAGAGAGCAGACTCCTTGACCTTGTCTGGAAAAGGCAGACAGCTCGGGTCGCTAAGCAACAGTGCAGTAGAAAATGTCAGCGGATGGGGTGTCATGACAACAAGATAGATGAAGAGTTGAGTGAGAGAGAGCAGATCAGAAAAGACAAATAGATACGCTCAGGTGTAAGAATGATATTCTTTATTTAGATCATCTTTTTTTATACTCTCCAAAGCTAAAAACATAAGAGCAAAATTGTTAGGACGGGGTTACACTAAAGTAAACTGCAATCATTATTACCTGTTGTGTGGGCAAGTTGGAGGAAGCAGCTTTAGCCTCTGTATTATAGGAAAGTGTGATGCAACCTTCAAGTGCACATTTAAGACACAACCATAAACATTACAAACTAGATGCTGTTTTTTAACCAGCTCATGGAGCTAACATAGCTAGCTAGCTATAGCTATAGCTTATAGGCTTTGTCTGAACACATTGTTTCAAAAGTTACCATGAATATTTAGTGGTAAATCTACCACCACTACCATTGTAAACTCTGCTGTGCGAGAGCAGGAAGCTTGACAGGCATAGTAACTTAGACGTGAGGTAGATCTGAGATAGTGCTAAGTGAAAGGTAATCATGCAGATCTTCTATCTCCTACGTCTCCTTTGAGTAATCTTTTTATTCTTCCAAAATGGGTGACTCTACAGCGCTTTCAACTTGCACGTTTGACAACTTTTCACAGAATTTCAGAAAACTGTAGGCGTCAACTTAATTGCATCCATCCAATTTCCTTAGTAGCAATTCAGTCGGTCCTGTAACTGTACAGACAGACAAACCAGTCTGTTTCGCACAACATGTTCGGAAAAGCAGCTCCTTGTGGTGAGAAAAGTTGTTAAGAACATACAGCATCTTGCCATAATCCTCTCTTGGATGATATACAGCAGCTAAATAAAGACTTTTAACAAACCTAAAAACTTAACTCTCGATAAACAGGCTGTTACCACATACTTTTCACATTTATGAATTTCATACATGATTTCAGTACAAAAAGTAACATGGTGCTCGATTCAATGTTCTCAACTTTTTAAATGTATTTTCGCTCTCCAGCTGTCGTCCAGTACGATGACTGTTGTTTCAACTGTGGCTTTAGTAAAGTTAGAGAAAGAGGAACAGTGATACAGACAGACGGTGGAGTAGTGAGAAAAAATGGGAGGACAAACAAAGGGACAAACGGAGAGTGAAGGAGGGTGATAAAGAAGCGCTGCTGTTTGGCAGAGGAAGACATTACTTCTGACACCAATGTTAAATTAGCTTCCTCAAGGACAATCAGGCCTCTGTTCTGTTCACCAGGCGGTGTGGAGTGTGTGTGTGGCTGTCACCCGCTCTTTTTACTCCCCTAAACTTCATCATGCCTCCCTTATTCTCTTCGTATACCTTTCTCTCTTGGGCTGTCTCCCCCCTTTCTCACCCTCCACATTGCACTGTGCAGTGAACCCTCCTCTCCACACTTCGTACTTGTTATCTTGCCATGTACCATGACTGAAAATGCATTGCTACACTGCTTGTGTCTTTTCCCCAGCCTGCCCAGTGCCAAAGCTATTGTCTCACTAGTCAAACCTGTCTTCTAACTTTCTTTTCTCTCCTCATTTCCAACCTCACAACATGTTCATCCCCGAATGTCCAAAACCAAGACCAGGGAGGTTGTTGTGTGGTACCCTGCAAAACAATACTATGTGATTACTGAGTAGCATACTTAACAGATAGAGTTGTTTTTTTAATTCAAAACTTGTAGTTACTGAATATTGATGATTCTACCGACTGACTCACTCGCTGCTCAGTCCTCCACCATGCTCAACTACTCGTTGCTTACTTTGGCTTTCTAGCATTTGGTGCTAAACTTGACACACTGAGAAGATTTTTGGAGCTTTTTCTCCAAAACAAAAACAAAACACTTTGAGAGCAGTGAGAGTGAATGAAAACAGTAACCCTAATAACTAAATTAAAGTATTTATAGTTAAAGTAACAGGAACTAAATTCAATCAAGAAAGCATTTAGAATACCCAGGGTGATTGTGGGAATTGTAAACACACACACACACACACACATAATATACTGTTAGTGCCTCCTGTCATGCAGTCTTTTCTCTCCACTCTTCTTTTATAGCCATCCCATCCAATTACCTCTATAGAGCAACTCTCATTGACCCTATACTTGGCAACCACCTGTGTCCTTTTTAATCTGTTTAAAGTGTTGCAGTCATCCTGTTGTTGTTTTCTTTCACAAAATTACACAACAGTAATAAGAGAAGAGTGTGTGAGAGAGAAAGTACAGTTCCTGCAAATATTATACATGAATAAAATGTATATGTTGTAATGAATCTTGAATTTAACTTGGAGTGAAATCCTGTAAAACAAAATGCCAGCTTTGCAGCAGTTTAAATACCTAAATAGAAAGCTCCACAACACATGGACTACCAATACTTCAGTTCAAGGTAGAGCATAAAATCAGAAATACAAAAAAGACAAGGTTGATATGTGACAGCAGCAACATGCACATTTGTAAAATGAGCCACTGAGATTGAATTTCCTCCTAGGATGCTGAACCATACACTGTTTTAAATTCTATGGATAGCTTCTGTATCTGTACAATGTGATAAAACAGTACAAGACAACATTACATTGAGTATGGCTCCTTTGTTGCGGAGTGAAATTTAACCTATTAATGCCAGCCATATATCTTAATGCTGCACTTCACATATACATATCTATTGCCTATAGATGTCATTTATAACAAGTGTGGGACGTGACGAGCACCAAGAGTGGCACATTTACATTACAAGAACACTATCTTACAGCCAATGGCATGCAGCTTTCACACAGTAGAAACGTTTCCTGGAGCCACAGTCTCAACATAACCAAACACAAGCTGGCCAAATTAGGCACAACATCAACAAGTGATTCTCTCTGAGCCTGGGCCTTTAAGGTTTCTCTGCGCTGTGCGGCCATCAGCCGAGGGTGAACTAAAGGGAACATTAATGAACATTAGGAGAGAAAGGCCTGTTCTTCCACAGGAACAGTCCTGTGTTTGTGAGGTCACAGAAGTTACCGTGGTTACTCCCAGGAGGGAGCGAAGACCGTGCGTTTGTTAATTGTTTCTCGGTGGGGAAATGAGATTAGTGGCTGAATGGTGATGTGAGAGAGTTTTCAAAGAGCCATGCTGCATTAAGTTTGAATTCGCTAGCACTCCATGCTATCCAGTGGGTTCTAGGGTCCTGCGCTGCACTACAAACTAGTTTCATGATGCACATTTTACTGCTGTCTCAGTGAAGAATCCTACATGTGTAAATCCCCATGAAGCCACTGAATCAAAACACTGTGACTGATTTCCACATAATACCTAAATATATAATTAGCTGGGATAAAGAAGGTGATAGATCTTGCATTATACTTCACCTACACTCATCACCAGACATTTACTAACAATACTCGCAAGAACACGGGACGCTTAATTGTTGTGCAATGAAACAGGGACCTACCCAGGATGTTTACATTCAGCCCAGTGTATACTGGGATAAGATGAGACCCTAAAGAGGATTAAACTGCTGGGCCTGTCACTTTTGCACAGTTAGCAAGGTCAGCTGTACAACAGCACTCCTGCCTAAGAATTTACTCACAAACTTTTCAGCATAATTCATCACATTTTAATAATAAAATTTTTCAGTGCCTTCCAAAATGAAAATGTGAGACACTTTATAAATTGGCCACTTTATGGTCAGGCAATTAAAACTTTATTTATTGAGTTTAGAGAAACATTGCCTTAGATATAGTCAGTATGACTCAGTAAAAACAAACGCTTTATACAAGATGCAAATCTGCATTGTCAAGGTCATGCTTTGATGTTTTGTGAGTTAAAACATTGTTTTTCCACCAATGCTGCTAAGAGAGGACAATCATTATTTACACAATAAACCTAATTGGCCTAAAAGAGCCAGTTCATCCAAATTACATCAAGACTAAGAGTCCATAGTCATGCAGGTTCGTGTGGTGCAGCAGTGTGTTGAGCTAAGAGTGTTGAGTTAACATTAGCATGCTAACACATTCACATAGAAAATGCTAACATGCTCTCTATGACTTTGTACATGTCCATGTTGTTTGTACTTGAGTGTGTGCTAGCATGCATTTGCTTTGTTAGCATTAAACAGGTTGATGGATGACGGACCTCCAATAAGGACCTCCAAAGTTATTACACTTAATACTGAGGAGAATGTGTCTGTCCTAACTTGTATTACTCAGATTGTCAAGTCATTTTGATAAAAACATGAATGTCTGCCTTGTGATGACGCTACATGAAAAAGTTAGGAGATTCCCAAAGTCCGTAGGATTGATCCATCAAGTAAATATTGACAAAAGTGGTCTGTCATCTGACTATCAGACTGCCAGACTGAACAGCTGGCATGGCTAAAAACAACAACATAGTTTAGATTTTACACCAAGTTTTAATTGATTTCTTAGATCTCTCAGACCGCCAAAATACACATACAATGCATCTAAATTCATTAAAAGCTTATTTTTTTGTATAGTTTTCCTCTGTTAATTCACACCAAACTGGAGACGGCAATGGAAGTAGTGAAGCAAAAATGAATATTTAGTCACTGGAAGACTTTGTATCTACTTTTAGGATGTTAATCCATGATTCATGCTGCACCACTGTGTTCCTCTCAGAGACAGTTGAGCCATAATTTCATTACAAAGTCACTCAGATGATGAAAATCAGGCAGATGAAGGGTAACAAAAGAAAAGTGGGGTTTCATTAGAGAAGATAAAAAGTCGTCCCATGACATATCATGGTAATCTCTTGTGAATTTGAAAGCCTATTTCCTCATTGTGATTCTGTGATTGAATTAATTTAAAATATCTCCCAAAGAATTTAGATTGTCTGTGACAATAAGCTGGGAATCATTGATGTAGCGGAAATTAAACTGGATCAAGAGCATGACAAATTATCAGATACCTTGAAAGTTACTGAAACTTTGATTTGTGTATAAAATGTGTATGCAGTGCATGTACTCACACACACACACAAATTAAAGGAAAATAAATTAGTTACATTTAATATTCTTTGGTTAAGATTTGTGCAATATATATGAGACATTGTTCCTGGCATCTTTATAGAATAAAATAACTCTGTATTGATCCCACAGAGAGATGATTGAAGGGCATACCTGCCTCCGTCTCCTTATGTTTCCCGTGTATGCCTTCAATGTCAATCTCTTTAGTAAAGGTGATAAGGTGGAAAGACTGAATGATTTAGTCGGTATGAAATTGATGTGATATGCTATAACCTTCACAGGCACAAGATCTTGTACTGATCATCATCAAAACACCAAAAGAGACAATATTTGTTTATTAAGATATGTTTACTGTTACTGTTCACTTTTATGCCCATCTGCATGTGCACTGTATGTTTATGCCCACTTGTCCTTCAGGTATGGGTGGACGCAGGAACCCAAATCTTCTTCTCCTATGCCATCTGCTTGGGTTGTCTCACTGCCCTGGGAAGTTACAATTCCTACAACAATAACTGCTACAGGTGAGATGAGATATAACTTCATTCATCCTGAGGGATATTGTTGCAGTGTTATGACGGAAATCAACAAAGTGCGCTCAGTGACAAAAAATATGGCACTTGCTCTTATCTTATTGCCGCTGTATGAAAGGTAGCACGTAGTTACCTTTGTACAATATCAAATTTTTAGGATAGGAATGTGGATAGCAGTAGATGGATGATTGGATGATGACTGTACACGAGTTATACAAGTGAAGTGTACAGTACAGTGTGCTGGTCCACATAAAGAATATAAGAATATAAACCGATTGTTAAAAATGGGCACCTTTCTGTATATTTTTGGCTTCCATTCATCACACAACATGCCTGTGCATGAGACAATGCGAGGCAGAAAGTTTGTGTTGCCTCTTGTGTAAGGTCCAACAACAGCTCTTACAGTAAGTGTGATCTCTTTCTCTCTGTCTGTCTTGCTCCTCAGGGACTGCATCATGCTGTGTTGTCTGAACAGTGGCACCAGCTTTGTAGCAGGTTTTGCTATCTTCTCTGTGCTGGGCTTCATGGCTTACGAACAAAATGTTCCCATCGAGGCTGTGGCAGAATCTGGTGAGAGAATAACAATTATGTTTCTTGCATACATACAAACAGAAATACCAACTTCAACTGCACAGGGCTATACACTAAAGCAGATACTGTCGACTGGAGAAGGCCCATCCATCATATTGTGTTAAAATGGATAAACATGACCAGTTATATAACTCTGCACTCTTCACCTAGGCTCTTAAACCACCGCATTATGATTTATTCAAGTCAGTATAAATGATTTAGTGAATGTGACAGAGCAAGAGATTTGAAGTGTTTGTCTCTGTGCATGACGAGGACAGAGCTTAATGTCTCTAAGGGTCTGGTGCAAAACGTTGTTTTAATCATGGCACCTCTTATTTTGAGCCATTCAGTCCTATTTTACAGCACTATGTCATCCGATTCATGTCCCCTTAGAGAAGATATTGTTTCACATCAAGTCCCTAATAATTAAAGAGACTCCCATTATGAAAAAAACAAACAAAAAAACTAAGAAGAAGAAACCTTAGGGAAGACAGCACAAAAGCAGGCCAGAATAATATGTAATATTAACAGATCAGCACTTACTGTAGTCCCACCTTGGGAGCATACAGATAAGTATACCAGTCTACTAAGGCTTCTGCCTGTGCAGTGCTGTGAAACTACTAATGCTGTCAAATACATGGTCATAAATCCTCTGATCAGCCGATTACACAAAACATTAGAAAAGTAGAAGCTTAAAAAACACTGTAACTGAAAAACCTTTATGCTGGTATCCTCTAAGAAGAGTCATGTTTGTGACTTGTTTTTGTGATGCAGGTCCTGGTCTTGCATTCATTGCATACCCCAAGGCTGTTACTATGATGCCTCTATCGCCTCTTTGGGCCTGTCTCTTCTTCATGATGCTCATCTTCCTCGGACTGGACAGTCAGGTGAGAACTGTCGGTATAGATGATAGAGAATGTTTCATTCATGCACAAATAAATCAGTGGATTTCAGATTGACTTCTTTGGCTCAAATGGCAGTTTAGTCTGTATGTAACAATACGTGGAAATTGAGCACCAGGAGTATGTATCAGTATTGCCTGTGTTTAAAAACCCAATATGGTGCTTTCAGTCAAAAAGTATTTAATGAAACAAACAGGTCAAATGTTATCAACAACATTGTGTCTGTTTTTATGTCAAATATGATGATGACAATGCTAAGCTGTCATTGAATAAATATGTTTTCTTTAATGTACCATAGTATTGTCTGTACAAACAGTACATTGAGAAAATGACCTTCCGATTTCTTGTTTTGCAGTTTGTGTGTGTGGAGAGTTTAGTGACAGCCGTGGTGGACATGTACCCAGAGACCTTCAGGAGAGGCTACCGCAGAGAGCTGCTGATTCTGGGCATGTCTGTTGTCTCCTTCTTCATAGGACTCATCATGTGTACAGAGGTAGGACTCAGCTAAAGTTACATCATTAGAGTTTAAGATAACATGTACAAAAAAATGTAATTGACTTAATGAAGAACATTTGGTCACTTAACTAGAGAAAGAAAGCAAAAGAAAGCGGAAAGTTCACCAAACTCTACCAATGACAAAACGAAACTAAACGTAGAAAATGTATTGTTTTCTCTTAAATCGTAGAATTTTCCAGATTGAAACAAGTTAAAAGTTGTAGACAGGAGACCATAACAAAAGTATTGTATGCTTGGATTAAATGTGTTGTCGTTTATGTAATGGCTTTAGTCAGTACTATTGTCAAACCTCCTAAAGCGAGTGTATCAAGACCGAGACAAGATCAAGACTTTTTGTGAGTTTGAGATCAAGTCAAGACCAAGACTAAGGCAGGGTGAGGCAGAGTCAAGACCAAGACAATATATAGCCTGCACATGGGCGCTGGTTTGCAGATGAAGACTTTGGACAGAGTTAACAATAACAAATATTTCAAAGTAGAGGTGAGTCAGGTTACTATTTCATTTAAGGAAAAACGTTTTACGTGGTCTTGACTAGTCTGGAAATAAAGTCCTCTTTTTCTGAGACCGGGTCAAGACCAAGTAAAAATGTAATCCAATTCAGGACAAGACCAAAACCAATCAAATATTACAACACTGACTTTAGTTAGGTGACAGATTTTTTACAGATAATACAAGACATAGAATATAAGCTCTACTTTAGTTTATTGTACTTAAATATACTGCCGACATTTACTTTAGTATTATTTGTGGGGGAAATGATTGTTTGCTACGGGAGATTACACTGATTTTGCCTTCACATGTTTATAATTTTATTTAACATGTAGACATGTCATCATCGCTGTCATCATCATCATCATCATCATCATCATCATCATCATCATCATCATCATCAACAACAACAACATAATTAACCCAGAGATGTTCCACTGGACACTTTTTTGACTCCTAAAAGGTCTGTGGTCGAGTTAACCATCCAGCGCTGTATTCATGTCACCAGCTCTCCTGTGCTTTTAAGACCTTTCATCTTTATGTCGTAATAATGGAAGAGAACGTGGTTCCTCACACTCTCAAGAACTTCTTTCATCCACTAAAAGCTTTTCCTGCGCCCATATGTGCTGCTCTCCATCCACCCCCACTGGAAAACATACTGCACTGTTCTCTAGTGGCCCCATAACGAACATGAAACTGGGGGAAAAAGAGCAGTAATATAAAGGTGCAGTGCTTTCTGAGGTTTTTGGTCCATTACAGACGGCAGCATTGTCCACTGGCATGACCTCCCATGTTTGTCATTCCCTGTCACCATTACAAAAAAAAAATGGCCTTGGCTTTTACTCATATTTCAGCACTATACCTGCACTCTAGACACTTTAGAGGGACATACAGGAATAAAATGTCACAAAAAGCTTAGAGCAGGATATAATCACAGTTGTTGTTCACTGGGAGTCTAGTTCGACATCTGGTTGAAGCAGAGACATTTTGACGATATTCTTAGTTGTTTAGTAGTAGAGTAGTTTAGAGCGGTGATGTAACCCCACTCTAAGATTCATGTGAGATTTTATTTATGATGAGCCTTTTAGTGGAAGCAGACAGAACAGATGAGTTGTCTTGAGTGCAGGTAGGGCAGGTATAGTGGATGATGTAACTGCTTTATCATCCACCAAAAAAGCACCAGCAGTGATACTGTGACAAAGGAAACCTTTAAAGGAATAGTTTGACATATCACCTTAGTACTGAAAACTTACACTCTGGGACAAATCCTCATTTTCATTCAGGTAGCTGTGAGCAATATTAGTGCAGAGTTAGATTGCTTTACTAATATATCAGCCCCCTGACAGGCAAATCAAGCAGACCTGATTTGTTTCATATCTGATGTGATCTAACCGAGTCTGATGCTCAGATCGAGGCTGTGACGGAAAACTGACACCTGTCTCGTCCTATCAGGGGGGGATGTACGTCTTCCAGCTGTTTGACTCATACGCTGCCAGCGGGATGTGTTTGCTGTTCGTGGCCATATTTGAGTCCATATGTATCGGCTGGGTGTACGGTAAGATAACGTTCTCAGCTCAACAAGAGGTCTCCAAGAAATGTTTGTTTTTTGCTTGTTATCTCAGATAACAGTTGTCTGTCTTGTCAGCCGAACAGCTGTCTCACATTTCAGCACAAAAACAGGCTGCCTCACTATCATTGTATAATGTTTTTACCCACATTGCTGCAATCATATTTCTTCTCTGCCCTCTACTGGAGAATGGGCTCAAACACATGCATTATTCACTTCATGTTATACACAGCAGATAAATCTTTTTACTGAGATATTAAAATGATATTATATCTGCGTTCATTCAAACATAATGCTTTATTTCAATTTAATATGCTGTCCTGCACTGGGTGTTTTACAGTATGCCCTATTTTAAAGAGAAACAATGTGTGATTTTCTGTGGTTACTCTATTTAGACATATAATTTGACAACAAACCAAATTATATTAATTATGTAAAGAATATTTTCCATGTATCAAAGCAGAATGTCTGTGTCTCATTTCAAGGAAAGCTTCATTTATCTAAATCTAATCAGCAGCTCTGTTCGGACAGCCATACGCTGTCACAGTACATCAATCACATAATTATTCTGATGTTACATCCAGCGACTCTGAGTGACACTTATTTGCATTTCAGGTAGTGACAGATTCTACCTAAATATCGAGGACATGATTGGCTACAAACCTGTCTTCTTCATCAAGTGGTGCTGGATGATCTTGACCCCGGGAATCTGTGCTGTGAGTCTCACTGCAGACACAAAATCACGGACAGCAAACAACATATCATGTAGATGTATCAAGAACAGAAACATTTAGTTCTATCCTATAGCTGTTTCCACATAGACAGTTACATTAGTACTTATGGTTATTTGCAGAATGCAAGCAAAAACATTGGATTCAGGAGACAGCATGTTACACATTTGTTCATGTAGGAGTTGGTTTGAATTCTTCTCACATATAGTACCATACGGACTCTGAATTCAAATTATGTTGACCTGTACTCATGGACAATCATAATTTATCTAACAACATTTACAAATGCAATGTCATGTTTTTTGTCTGCTGCAGGGAATTTTCCTTTTCTTCCTGATTAAATACAAACCGCTGAAGTACAACAACGTTTACACCTACCCTGATTGGGGCTATGGTATTGGCTGGTTCATGGCCATGTCCTCGATGGTCTGCATCCCTCTGGGAATGATCTATATGATCTGGAAGACTCCTGGCACCTTTTCTGAGGTAAAAATAAACAAATCTGAGACTTATACTACAGTATTTCACAGGTGGTCGCTTAATAAAGGACTGTCACACTAGTAGTTTACTTTGTTCACAGTTCTTACACTGCAGGTAGTATGCTCATGCCATATTGCATGTGGCTTGATGGCTTAATGAAATCATACTCTTGATGATCAGTAGCCCCCAACTAAACCTTGTAATATTACACTCTGAAAAGAAATAATTAAATATTTGAATAGCTCATCCAAACCAGCCTTTTTATTTTTCAAGGTTAAAGGTTTATCTTGGTTTGCACAGATAGAAAGAACATAGAAAGTTGTATTCCCATCAGTCTTGTCACTCCAGCATTCATTCTGTCTTTTATGAAGAACCTTTAGTTGTGTTTGTGCAGGATGAGCAGCAACACCATGTTCTCTTTTCTCCCGTTTCAGCTAATCAAGTAGATTATTTTCACAAATGTAACCCTGTGGCAAACATTGTAAAAATGCGCTGCGGATAGTGCAGGTTTGCAGCCCAGATAATTCAAGCAGCTGAGGCTGTGGATCTACTCTCTGCATTAAAGACTTTGGAAGAAGTACTATTCAGGCCAACAAGCATAAGTGGGTGTACAAATATTAGACAGTGCAAAGCCAATCTTTAATACAAAGCAGATTTTTCCTTGTTCAAATCAACAATGGACAGTGTGACCAGATGTTGTTTATTCAACCATCCATTTTCCATATTCGCCTCCTTATCAAGGTTGCAGGGGGTTCGAGTCTATGCCAACTGACATTGGCCAAGAGGCAGGTTACACCCTGGACAAGTTGCCAGTTCATTAGAGGGCTGACACAAACAACCATTCACGCTTAGTCACCATCTAATCTATAAACCTGCACGTCTTTGGACTGTGGGAAGAACCAGATGTCGTAATACTGTCGCTCAAGGCAGAGCTGTTTATGCATTTGGAAAACATTACACGTGTATTACCTGCCACCCTCATAATGAAGAAAATGAGTGAAAAGAATCCAGCTGTTGTATCACTCCCATCTGATTTTCTGGGAGGGATTGCAACACAGTTGAAAGATGTCTTGACTGAAATCTACATGGCAGACAAATGGTAGACTAAGGTCTTAATACTTTGAAGTGAAGTGACAAAAAATGGATTACTTTAATTAGGTTAAAGCTGTAGGTGTATGGTACAAATATATTGCAACAGTGTGATTTTATACGAAAGATGTTGATATCAGTGGCTGTTCAGATGGTTAAAGAGCTAGCTGGCTAGCTGGTATGAAGTTTGTTAGATGTCTGGAGGACATACGTTAGCGTTTGCGACGTATAGCATTTATATAGGAACTAACTATGCCTCAGTGCTCTTTGTACCTTTAAACTGAATGATGAAGAATGAAACTAGAAGAATTAACAATTCAGTCTCATTTCTGTGCAAACAAGGTAATGGTTAGTTGATGTTGCACTGCCAGAAAATTAGACTGTTAGAAGTAGCACTTTGGTGGTGGGCGAATGAGAGATAACTTCTTATTTCTCTCTCTATTCTCTCCGCAGAGAATAAAGAAGCTGACGAACTCCCAGCAAGGACCTGAAAATGCGAGGGAAACTCGCCGCCCTCAGTCCTTACGCTGCCAACGATGCAAAACTTAAGGTCGACGGGAAAATATCCACCATCTCAGAGAAGGAGACACATTTCTAACCGACTGCCTGACCGACTGACCAAGCTGCCTGCCGTCTTCACAATAAGTCCAACAAGCGAAAACAACAGCAAACGACAGCATCATTATCCACCACTACACAAAGCAGGAAATGAAACAAATGACTCGGAGTGTTATTTTTGTTTTGTAAAAAAAAAAAGGAAAAAAAAGGAAAAGTTATCACGTGATTATGTAGTCTGCTTCTGTTTTGCACAAACTTGGATAACACATTTGTTGTTTTCAGTTAACATTGTGACTAAAGCAGGTGTTTCTTTCTTTTCTAACCATTAATATTTTAAAAATCTGTTGGATGACATACAATATATGGTTAAAACTTGTCCTGGTACCTTCTCAGTACTCGTCACACTAGTGTCTGGGCCTTTGGGGCAATACCAACGTGTTGTGTTGTAAAAGGCTTACACTGTACATTCATTGGCAAAGTGCTGTGCCTCTCTATTAGGTACTAGGTACCCAAATGTGACTATCTAAGATGTAGCAGTTTGGGGACCATTCTACATAGTTTTGTGAGTACTGCAGTATGTGTTAGTACTGAGGCTATAGGAGGGCATACCCTGAATACTCCTGCAAGTCAAACTTTGAGTTGTATATAAAGAGTTTTGCCATTGGCATCTTGGACGTTATCTGAACCAGCTGTGACTGTGAGGGCTGTGGAACGATTTTTTTAGGCCTTCGGTGATTCTTACTTGAATTCAATATCGTCGCTTAGCAACAGACGCAAAAGGAAAAAAAAAAACTCAGCTTACTGGATATAACTGAATGATATTGTTAGGTGATTGGTTATCGTGTTAGGATATATTAAGTCACTGACGGCTGTCGCTGATTTCCATGGCACTGCTCTTTCCAAATAGACTAGAGGAGCAAATGAATAGAGGTCCAGAGTTTAAACACTGTTTTAAACCCCCTCGGTTCTTAATTTTACTTCTCTAGTTTTGAACTACAAATTGTCACAAATGACAGTGAGTGACTCGCAGGCCGCGTCTAAAAACACCTCTCCCTCTCTCTCTCTATCTCTCTCTCCTCTAGCCGCCCTCCTATAAGTCGTGGGTATCTGTCATTTCACAGTAATTATGCTGAGCCTAACTCAGAGTGACAGACAGACGTGCTTTCACCCCTGCATTTTTATTTCCTGCTCCGTCTGTGGAAGAGAAAAATGGACATCCATCAGATGAGCATTTCAAAACCCATCTGTCTTCTTATCCCTGTCCTTTTTATTCTTTCCTCTTGTTACAGCCCTTCCTCTTCTCCCTTTTGTCCCACTGTCCTTCCTTCTCATCTTCAACCTCTGCTTGTCTGCTTCTGTCTCTTCTTTTTCCACTTCTGTCTTTCTCCTCATCACACAGAGGGCTTGAGCAATGATATGGGCCTTGGATGAAACCATGATGCTGCTTGAATGCTTTTGTATTTCGTCACAGACCTATGCATCAGCGATAGCCTTGCTATCGATTAGTGTCTCTGCGACCTTTCTCCCGACATTGTACAGCGTTAAACCTCGCTCAAAAAAAAATAGACATTTTAATTTTGCTGTCTGAGCCGCTGCAGGGGTGAAAGCGCAGTCTGTCCCTGTCATCCATTTAATTGTGGTGAGAGTCAATGAGCTGGTCTCATTGTTCAGATCAATCTCAGTCCATTACAGCCTCATCCAATCAGCACTCGAATGACTACGAGTTGCCCTACCTCCCTCCCTGCTTCCTTGCTTTGTCCGGCTTTCTCGATTCCCTTCCTTTCTTCCCTTTGTCCTTGTTTCCTGATGAAAATGCAATCAGAGGAATGCATCCGAGGGGATGAAACTCAAATTTCTCTCTACAGTTTTTTTCAGGAGGAGGCAAAGAAAGCAGGGGAAGAAATAAGGAACTGATGAGCTGAGGAAGTGTGTGATCGAGTAAGTAATGAGGGAAATCGAGGAAGTGATTAGTGAGAGAAGCCCCTCCTGTCTAAGCTGTGACATCCTCTTAAACATGTGATTGGTCCCTCTGGTGTGGTTGCATTATGACTTTATCACCTCCTCACTGATGTTTGTGCAAAGCTAATAGTTGTGTGCATCAGAAATTATAGCCTGCTGTTTAACACTGATCATGTCGATGTATATTTTACATCTCTTTCTAGAATTCTGTGGTCTATTTCTTGAGATGAACGATGTTTTAAAAGAACCGCTGTATTAAAAAGAATATACGTCCTTTGTTTTGACTTTTGATATGTCGCTCAAAAGATCTTGTTATAGAAATATAATGAAAAGTGTTTTACTGTTCTGTACTGTTCTACACACATTTTGGTATTCACAGGACACGTGAATTGTCTGCTTACTCATTTTTAAGAATAAATATTATAAAGGAAAGTGGAGTATAGACTCTGGTCTTTTTATTGAACTTAATCTCACAATACAGCACTACAAAAAGAGAAAGAAGCTGCTCTTAGATACTGACATTTCCATCTTAAAAAAAGTTTCAACACTTCTATGAAATGATAGGATCTGATAAGATAGATGACATTTTACCCAGCATGACACGGCAAGTGGATTATTGACACAAGCAGTAATGGGATATGGAGCAGAAAAAGCTAAGGAAAAAAAAACATACTTACAGTTTCTGTGGTGTTATGCAATTTATTTTACATGTAGATATGAGAAGAAGAAATAGAACGGTCAAACATTGCTTATATGCACTGATTTGTCTACAGGTCATATTGTAGATGACGGTGTAACCTTGAATACATTGCACAGGAAAAATTAAACATGTAAACCTCACATGGGTGTGTTGTTTGCACTTGCAAGTATCGTCCTGGGCATTGGCCAAAAGAGACTGTATGGGCCTCGGGGTATGTGTTTCAGTATGTGTGTGTGTGTGCAGTCAGAGGCGCACATCCAACCGTGCATTTCTGAAATCAGCTTTACTTTCTTTGATTTGGAGGTGACATCTTGACTTGATCCGGTAGATGGTGTGAAGTAAACATGAAGCAATATTGTGTTGTTGAGTCACGTTGCTGCTGCAAACATCTGAGACCACTTTATGAGCTGAAAAAGTTTCTGGACTCAGCAAAGCAAAAAATCCATTCAGACAATGATATGAAGGTTAAATGGCTGTCAGCTGGAAAAGCACGCTCTCTCTCGAATGCTGCGAAATGATTTCTCTTTTCTTTTTTTCCTCTTTGGAGATAAGTTTTAATCTAAAACCTCTATCTAAAACATTGCTGTTGGCTGACAGGCACATACTGTATACATTATGAATAAAATCTCTCAGGCAGGGTTTTATTCCAGTTTCTCAGTGATAAAAAGAAGACAGGTGGCAGACTGTCAACGTTAAATCGAAGTTTTCCTGGAAGCAACCAGAAAGAAAGATACGTCAGAGGAATTAATGTATTCGATAAAATGGCACTGACTAATTTTTGGCCACTCAGGGACATAAAAAAAACATTTAAAAAAATAGCTGGCAGATAGAGCCACCATGTATTTAAGTTATATTCATATTTTTATTGTATGTACTGTTTTATGTTCAAATCAGTTAATAAAAATAATTTAATTATTGCAAACTTTCTGCATAGGGTACATTGATGTTAAAACTCCTAAGAATTGCCAAAAGGGGCTAACATGAATGATAACACTCATCATTTCTCAGATTATACAATGTGAACAGCACAAACAGACACAATCAGACACAAATCTACAAACTGATGCAGATGCTTTACGACAGATGAGGAAACGCGAGACAGCGTATAGAAGAACAGTCAGTACGAGAGGAAACGGAGAAGCAGCACTCTTCCCTGCGGTTATGTAGAAGGCATAACAGATTAGCTGAGTCACGCACAGTGTTCTGGGGCCGTGCTTCAGGACAGAGCCAAGATAGAAGCACAACGCACCATGGCCAAAAGTCAGCCTTGCCTAAAGATCATAGCAACCTAGATTTTTTTTATCCCGATCTTTTGATAGGAAGTGAGAAAGGAAAATACATGTGCAAGGAAATCACTTTACTGTAAATGCATGGATGACACCATTAATGTTGCACCAAATCTTGTTACCCTGTCATCCATTACAGTGCACTAGATTCCTCACTGTGCCTGACGTCTTGGATTTTTAATGTTATTTGATGCTCATCTTTTAGAGAAGATGAGCGTCACTCTTATGGCAATTGAAGTCAGTACCTTGATACAGGTAGTACTACAAGTCTCTGCTGGCTTGATAACTTCTGAAGAATGTGTGATAATCTAATGCAAATATTATTCTGCACTGCTGATAAGCACCCAGAGGCAGGACACAGGGGCAACCAAATGATTATAAGAAGGAAGGAAACATTCAACTGAAATGCAGATAGCAAACTGAGAAGATGGAAAATAAAGACAGGCCAAATAAAAAGACAGGAGACAAAAAATGTTTTGGAACCTTGCAGAGGAGTTGAACTCAGTTTGTGTCTGCATGTTTGTGCATATAGTAAAATTATCTTAATAATCGCGTCTTTTGATGGCGATGTAGCCAAATCCAAAATAACAGATCAATATGTCTCCTCTGCTCTGTTTTTTTTTCCTACCCAAATAGAAGTGATCTCTGGAGTGAAGAAGGCTTGCAAATGCAGCAGTAAATTCTAATAAAAGGGGAATGAATGAGCAAGACCACTATAGGACGACTTTTGTCTTATCACAAAAGTGTGACAATGTGATTAAGAATAGCCTCAAATGTGCAGTAATAAAATAGGAGTTCATAGAACATCCGATATAATACATACCGCTTTTATTAAACTATGGCTCACAGCCTAAAATCAGCCAGAGGTCGTGTTATTGGTTCAATGCTTTAAAAAGACTCTACTTCCACACTAAATTTAATCAGTTTTTGTTCCCTTTTGATCCCCTGCTGGTGTGAGGCAAGAGTTATTCTTTTAATTTCAGCAGGGGGCAGCAAATTCCAAACAACCATGACCGAAGGAGCTACAACACCAGGTGAAAATACCACAGTGCATGCTTGTATTTTTGATACATCTCACATGAGTGTGTACAGATGCTTCTGTTAGTGGCTGCATATGTTTTGTGGGGGTGCATGAATTTCTCTGCGTGTTCTGTGTCATTATCACTAAATGAATGGTTTGCATGCTCACAGTGCTCGACACGGCATCATGTAATATCAGGTAAATTCCTTTGTTGCATGCTTGATGCTGACAACCTTCCCTCCCCCAAAAAGGGAAACGAAAAACACCGAGCTCAGTGTTGTCATGAGCATGTCGTGCACGTGCACGTCACAACTGTCTTCACATTGTGATCGTGGTTATCACAGGGTAGACAGTCTTGTCAAAAAAAGATAGGGCTGGAGTGGTATAGAAGGAAAGTGGATGACCAATTGTGGGAAATATACTGGTGAACTAAAATGACAAAAATGTGAGGGAAGAGAAGGATGGGAAGAGGAAATGAAGAGGGGAGGGGCATGAGTGAGAGTAATCCGGTGTGTAATGAAAGGAGGCAACACAGAGAAAATGGTTTCTCTACCTGGTGTGAGAGCGACTGGCGAGGCTGGTCAGAAAGGGTAACAATGTTCAGGGTCCTTTATGAAATCGTCAATCGACAATGGTGAAAATACCAACTGTTGTTTTCACACAAATAATATCAAATATCAATATGGGTTCAATCTGTAAATAAGGCATCATTTGTTACAAGCCTTTAAAACATTTCAAATTTAAAACCCTGTGTTGATGTGTCCAGTGAATATCTAATGGATAATAGGTATCTAGTGGTACCCATTGCAGCATGGCAGTTCCTCTCTACACTCACACCCAAACTTGAAATTGGGCCATGAGAGAATTAAAATCAGACCCCCAAGTACTCTATAGAGAGTGATTATATTATGCTACCAGAGCCTTTCTGTACGATTTTATGACAGTTTTTTGTCAAGTTATGTTAATATAAGTCTACAGGATTCAAGACAGCTATGCCCCTCAGCCTTGAACAACTATACGTTGGCTGGTGCTTGGTTACTGTTCTCTGTTGCTGTCAAGGATGTCGCTAAAGTTACTGTCGTGTTGATCTGCTTCACTTTTTGTGGAAAACACAGTTTGCTGGATTTGTCTCGAGATAAAATGTAGTTTAGGAATGAACAATAGCACTTTTCCTCGTTGTTAGCATGTTGTTCAAATCTTTCTTTTTCTTTTTCTATTCTGCATTCATATGCAGATATCAGTTTTATAGAGATTAAGCATATTTACAATCGTAAATGTTGTTGACATGAAGAGGCACCATGGGGCTGTCTGAACACCAAGCGATAATATACTGTATATTCAAAGGCAAAGTCTTTCATGATTATTAATACCATTTAAAATAAACTGACATAATGGACTGGATTCACTCTTCTCTTGTCTATTTACTTCTCCTGTGCTGCCTACTATATTTGCTTCCTAAGTGACACATTCAATTCCACTGACATTATAAACAGTCAATGAAAAGCTATTACACTGCATAGTGAACCTTGACCCACTCTACATTTTCTTTGTGTAATGACACATCTGGAGAGAGAGGGAGAGAGAGAAAGAGAGAGAGAGAGAGAGACTATGTTGCAGAGGTAAGGATGTCAAATGGGACTCGACTCGGCACCTTCTTTGAGTTCTCAGTTCATGGGTCAAAGGAGAAGACGCCTGAGGACTCTCTTGGCATCTTTCTTTCTTTCTATTGCCCTCCCTCTCTTTTTCATTTGGCAGCAAATGAAGTGTGGCCTGAAAAACTCAACATTAGCACCATCTATCATCATCATTAGCAGAATCTTTAATGGAGTCGGAAAGGGTTTATTAACTAGCCAAAGATGATGGTGATCCAGTATCTCATTCTGTGTGTTTTTTGGTATCACTTCAGATTACATTTGGATTAAATGGGTGTCTTGTAGTTTTCCTGTACAACTGGCAGAATTTTGTTGTTTGCAGATTTGGATTATAAGAGGTTTTACTACTATTTACTTTTACTTTTGATAATATGTATGATGTTTCCTATTTATTCTACACAGATGGTCTTTTATGTGGACTAATTGTTTTTTGAGAACTTACTTTTTTATTGGACTTTTTCTTGTTACACACATATTGAATGGTTTTATTGTTCTTTATTGGCTAAGTAGAAGTGAATTTGTCTTAATGGGCCTTAATAATGCATTTTCTTTCCCCTGCTGCCTCCCAGGTGTTTTGTTTATGGGTTTGTTGATTGCTTGGTGCCTGCAACTGGCTGATTGTTCCCTCTGTGTATGTATATATCTGCAAGATTACATTGTCATTTGTTGTATGAAATGTCTGAGGAAGGGTTGCTTGACCAAAACGTAGCAATTAAGTAAATGTCTGTGTGTCTGTCTGTCCAATGACCTGCATTGCACCTTTACAGTTGTGCAAAGACTACTGAAAGCCTTGAGGACCAAAGAAATGGGTTATACACTGTTGTCATTATCCTCATCTCTTCACCATAGTGTTAAGTGCTTTGTTGCTGCCCTCACAATTTCATAGTTATATGTGGATGACTGTTACAAATGCTGGGTCTGATTTTGTACCTGTGTGCAGCTCGCATCAATATATAACCGTGAAAAAGAATCGAGGTGAGAGGAACCATGACTGGGGGCTGAACATCTTTTGTTTTTTAATGGTTGAGATCTGCTTACAGTAAATTTAATATTATTTAAAGGTTTTCATAGTCCATCAACACACAAGTGAGGAGAATCTCTCATATTTTATGTTTGTGTTTTTAGTTTGAATCTTGCAGAGGAGCATGGGCACTTATTTTTAGAAAACCTGGCCTTTCCAAACAAAGTTACACGTTGCTTTACAAGAATGAAAGTAAATCACGTACAAACACAATATATTTTAAAATTAATTTAAATAAGTACAACAGATTAGAAGAAGAAAAAAGAAGAATAAGACACTGAGTTTTCCTGCCTGAGATCCCCAGGCAAAGCTACACAATAAATACTGTGTGGCATGAAGAAAATATATTAAAATTATGAGCATATAAAAATGTGTTAGTGTGAGCGTGCCTGTGTGTTCTAGTGCGTGATTATAAATGTGTTCGCTTTATACTGTGTGTTGTTCTGTCCATTTGTGTATTGAGCGTATCCACACTCACACTTGTGGCCAGATCATGTGTGTTTGCTTAGTATGCTCAGTGAGTGGTCTATGCCCATTGGGTAGGCCCTGTGTTGCACGGTTCTGCTGTAATAGGTTTTGGCAGCTGTGTAATTTCTGTTGATTTATCCCTGACCTTGGAAAACTCTTCCTCTGCGGTGCAGGTGCCATTTGTAAGACACATACACACACATACTGTATATACATCTATATCTATTTTCATATATGCCCACCTGTTCGCATTTAAACCCCCAACACCCTCCATCCACACACATATTCATATACACATGCACACACTTGGTGTTAATAGATTTCAATTCAGGGACCAGCCAATAACAACGTTTCCAAGCTCTCTGTCAAGTAAAGTTGACAGAGCTTGAATGTTGTTTGAATGGGTCTAAAATATTGGTGTCCCACCAGTTTTTTAGTAAATGCTAAGGTGTTTATCTGGTCCAGGTCTCTTAAAGTGCACTTAAAGCTAGGCTAGATAACGGTGGAGAAACTAGCAAGAGACAGCTAGAATTTTATGGTAGCCAAATGAAAAAAAAAAATCATACCATCTCTCTTTAGACGGGAGAGGTAGGCCAGCCAATCATTTAATTTGAGGTTACTGAGCCCGCTTGCCCAGCTCCTGTTCTGGCACAACACCAGCTCTGCTCCTCTTCCCAGCAGTTTAAAGCACAATGTTGCTTTAAATGTTCATCATAACTGATTGTACTGCTCCCCTGGCTTTTCTTTCACTCTCTTACTATTGAATCTTACAATCCTTCTTTCCACTCATCACACCTTTTTTGTCATTGATCACCAAAACAGTCAATACCTTTTTATTTGTGGTACCACCATTAAGCCACCTCTCACTGCTTAAACGCCCCTTTGGATGTGTCAGGAAGACCTGATCAATTTCAGGTCTTAAAAGCAGGAAAGGAGTCAACGCATCTTTGTATCTGTTATTGCAAATGAAGACAGTTGTTGTGGGACCTCATAAAATTTAAACCTTTACTTATATTTTTATGGATATGGATGAATACAATGTATATGATATGCTGTTACACTTCATTTCACGCTTGATTAGCACTAACTAAATATTTCCTAGTGATAATACTAAACTAATTAAAAATACATAAATGACTCCACTCCTGTGAATCAGAATTACATCAACATACCCTTGTTTTCAATTCACTGCTCAGCTCAGGATGTCATGCCAAGTGTCAGATATGTATCATATCATATACCTATTTACCCTACACAGTGCTCAATGTCGTTGTTTGCTCTATGTTGATAGATGTTTCCATGAAAATGTTTCAAGCCTTAACAAATTTTTGGTGCTTGCTTTACTGCAACAAACTAGTTTGAATTATTGTGCAGCTATGCTCGCATCATTTTAAATGTTGCAGGAGTATGTGTGCATTTTGTGGAGAAAGTGCACAGTCTGAGTCCAAGATATCTTATGCTGAAAGGTTTATTGAAGTTGATATTTGTCAGTTGTGTGTCTTTAATTGCTTAAATACTTGTTGAGACTTTAAGAGCCTTTGAGACAAATATGGAGCATACTGTATCTTGACTTGTGTATCATCTGCTTTGCATCCATTCATGTCTTTGGTTTATATGCAGTCATGCCACCTTTCAACTGAAAAGTGAATTGACAATAATGTCTACCAACTGACCACAGACAGGGACAATACAGGAAAACATTGTTACGTCGTAAAAAGAAAGAAAAAAACACAGATGTAATAATGTAGTAGTCTTAATTAAGTAGTAATGTGTAATATACAGGGTGTCAAGCTAAAGCTCATTTTCAGCTCATTTGTGACCCCTGTGAACCTCCTGTTCATGTTATTCTAAATCAGATGACTTTGCAATTCCAGTACTGGCAACAAGAAGGAAATAATTGTAGGTGTTTGTCTTATGTTGTTTCTGAGAAGCATCTGATCTCTGGGCCCTTGGTAAACAAATCCAACACATTAACTGAAAGATTGATTGTATTGTTGTTCAATCAGTCAGCTTAATTGTGTCAGGTGATGATGATGATGGTAAAGACAGCGAGAGAGAGAGAGAGAGAGAGAGAGAGAGAGAGAGAGAGAGAGAGAGAGAGAGAGAGATGTCCAAAAACACCTCCAGCTATTCTAAAATGAAACTCCTCATCATGGCTGCGACCTCTAGCCCCTGTTGTAAAGCACAGGGTAATTGAGGTTAACAGTGTAATTTGACCTTTGAAGCGTCTGTGTGGCTTCTGTTGGAACGCCTCCTGCTAAACTGTGGAAACATAAGAAACAGCCACCTTTTGAATATTCTTATCTACAGCTCCAGAAGGATTGTAAATGTGAAGCAGCATATTAAATCCATGCCACAGAGAGGAGACATCACATGGAGGGAGGATAAAACATTTTAGAAAGTAAAATGGACTCTAAACTGAGAGTTATTAGCTGCAAGTATTATGATTATGCCCTCTCTCTCTCGTGCCCTCACATAAAACGATGCTCAGTGTTTAGTGTTAAAATTAGTTTCTCACTGTAAATATCCATATTATCCAGTGTATCACATTTGACACTGAACTGGTACAGGAGCGCATAAAAGCTAGAGACTCCAGTACCTATGCAAGGATCACTGACACTCAAATAACCAAAAATTCAGAGAAACATCCAGCCATGAATATGTGGCACATACACAAGTACTCATATGTACACTGACACACATGAACACATACACGAACATGCACCTTTTGGAGTCCAGGGACGTGAAAACATGCATGTCGATGAGTTTAGCTGCAGGCAGAGACACCTTCCTACCGCTCCTGCCACTCGGTCCCACGGTTCCACACCTACCGCTTAGAAAGGTCACCATGTAAAGCCAGCAGTGAAAAAAATAAATTAAGTTGTTCCTTGGGGTGACATCTGTCTTGAGGTTTGGGTATGTGCTGTGGAGTGGGGGTGAAAGTGTGTGCGTCACTGTTACTGGTAATTGGGTTGTGATAACCAACAGTTAAATTGATTAATTATGTTGTGTTAGAAAAGATTCTTTATAGAAACTGCATTGCTGGAGGGAAACATATGTCTGGGGGGGAATTACCGAGTTATTGAAGCGGTCATGTAGCACAGAGAGGTGGACTAATTAGAGTCTTTTAAATCTGTGTGTATAAACACTTTTCCCCCCCAAAACATGCCATGCACGCTGCGACCCACTACTGTTATGTGAATATTTGCAGTCAGTTATTCAGGCAAAACAGTTGGTGGCGATAATTCTCCAGCCTGTGTCATTAATCCATTGCAGAAGAAGAGGGGAAAATCATTGCCTGATCTGTGCAACTCTTAGCAGACTCTTTGAGATGAAAAGGAAGCAAGATGCCACACCAATTAGCTACTTCCATAATCAGGTCAGGTCAGGTGTTATTGATGAAAACTTTTTAAAAACACATTTTAACATCTTCTGGATGATCTGATATGATCTGACATGTGACCTATGTGTTCATCACCTCTGTTTATACAGAAAAATAGTTAATTTAGTTGGTGTTGCTACCTTGGCTAATACTGGAATTTTATTAAAATATAAAATCATGCATTGTAACAAACAGAATGTAACGTAATGTAGTAAAGCCAGTACAGATGTGCCAAAAACTGCAGTTCCTCGAATGGCCACTTGAGGCTGGCTACTGAACGCGTCAATTTCAATAAGCCTTCATATTAAAATGCCCAACTTCACAGCAGAAATTAACATGTTTACAGCCTGGTACAAAAAATTGTTTTGGTCTCCATTGCTAATTTCAACATTCATGACAACTTTACTGAGACAATTTTTTTTAATAACTCATTCAGATCTGCAGATGATTCACAACTTTGCTCATCTTTGGATTTGCCAGGAGGCAACACTGTGTTATCACACTATACCTTGATTGTTCCCTACGCTCTGAAGGTCACTTTGGATAAAAGCGTCAGCTAAATCAGAAGAAATAATTAATTATTTCCGTTTTATGTATTATCTGAGTATGGATGATCTTTTATTTTGAAAAACCTTTAATTTTGAGAAATGATTCTCGCGCGGCGTAACGGTAACGATAGCGACCAGTCACGATTCAGAGCGCTCTGAGGCCTTTTTATCCGTGGTGATAAAAAGGTTGGGGACCACTGAGCTAAATGACTAAATTCAAACGTGAATGTAAATATATTTATACTGTCAGTGGTAGTGACACAATTTTTTTTTCAGCAGTTCTACTCAGGTTTTATTACACAATTTGAGTCAATTGAAAATGTGTGTGAAGACAGCGTGTCTAGAAACACATATATTGTCATGCACACAGATATATAAGCCTGTCAGCCAACATTACAGGTTAACTTGATATCAGATGTGTCGTGAACACCAGTGTGTGAAGGTGAACGTTGACATATATATTATAATTAAGTCTTTTGATTCTGATGAACATTATGATCCAGCTGATGGTCTCATTTGAACATGTCTAATTATTTTTTTTTCCTGTGTGAGAGCTGATGTAGCTCAAAAATCCCTTTATAGCTTAGCTGGCTGAAAATGACATTAATTTACAGCACGATATGAAGACCTCCTTAATTAACCCTTCATGCTATGTTTAACCTTTACAACAGTGTGTCTTTTCGAATATCTCTGCAAATACTTGATGGAGTGCCATGTAATTTTATACAGACATGATGAGCAGCGCATGAATCTTCCTGACTTTGATGAGCCTCTGTCTTTTCATTTAGGGCTATCACAACGGTGACATATTTTGAGTCAAATCATAGGAGTAAAATAGCTCAGAATCTACTATGGATTGCTACAAAACTTTCTCCAGGCATTCTTGGTGCCCAGATGATGACCGATTGACTTTAGCGATCTTCTGACTTTCTCATCTTGTGCCACTGTGAGCTTGACATGTTTGGTTTTAAGGAAAAATGTCTTATCATAATTTTTTGGGGGGGTCTGGCTTTTGATCTTGCACCATTATTTCAACATGCTTTTGTGGGAGTACTACTGTATGTACAAAACAGAATCTGTGCTAAAACATTCAGATGTTCAAAACCCTGGAATCAAGTCATTTTGTATTTTCCTCGCTTTGTTTGATATTACAAAATGTCACAGTGCTTTTCATGAAACACTGCCCAAGCTGATGAGATGCTGCTTTACCGAGAACAGATTTATGTGAGCTATCTCACAGTGAGGGATTTTTTTCATGGTGGCCTGCACTTACACCTTTTAGACCCAGAATTTCTCTTCTACAGTCATTCTCTCCCATTTTCCGGTCTCCCTTTCCCCCCTCTGTTTATCTGTCTGTCCCTCTCTATTGCTCTCTGCCATCCTATTTTTGTCACTTTTCTCTCTCTCTCTGTTTTCTTCTATTTATATCTCTCTGTCCCTCTCTCTGAATAAAGTGTGAAATCAAATTAATATGAAGGAGAAAAGGTCCCTGCAGCATTTGGCAATCTGATAAGAAACTGCTCTAATTTTAGGATTTTTGTAGAAATAACAATGTCTGATATATTGTAATATGTTGTGAAGTGCTGCTCTACAGACCTGATTTACCGAAACAAAATGTTCTTACACATGTTCCAAAATACGTTTAGCATTTCCTAAAAGGGCAAGCTTCAGTGTCTGCCATTTTAGGGTTTGCATGCCAACACATGTCTGGCAAATGAACTTACACACTAATTATGTCATACAAATTTAAGAAACTCTTGTATGAGAAACTTTTAAGTAGATTTTTAGGGGCATTAATCCTCTCTTTTGAGGCATGAAACACAAAAAAAGTATCCAGCCAGTTAGAGATGGAAGCTTTCTGTCCACCCACAGTCTCTGTGCATAATCCAACTATTATCTGAAAAAGGCAATATGGTACGACTGTGTCTGTGTGAGAGAGAAAGAGCGAGAATTGATAGCCCGAAGATGGAGTGCCTCCCACAGTTGTGCTCAGCAACCATAAAATCATTATGCATACAGTACAACTAGAGTGTCTGCATCATTGTATCATACATTATATGTAAAACTCTTTGACACACACTGTGTGGTATAGTTTAGAGCCTTTCAGGGACAAATCAGTGAAGCATTACAGATTTGCAGAGAAATTGTAGAGAGGGGGGAAACATTAATTCCATATCAGAAGAGAAAGGCAAACTTTGGTGGCTGACTGTTAGAGTATGTGTCAAAAGAAAGACTTGCTAAAGTGAGATATAATTTAAAACCATCATACCATCTTCCACCTATTCCTGAAAATCATGTGGGCATGTCTGTCTGCCAAGTCAGAAGAAGCAGACATGAAGGGCAGCATCAAATCTAGAAGAACGTCTACTCTAGAAATTCATTTTACTACTTAATCCGTTTCTCTTTCTTGCTCTGCCTTTCCCCCACCTGGTCTCTTCTATTCCCCCTCCCTCTCTCCTTCAACTGGAACCTTCCCCTTTTCTCTTTCTTTCTGTCTCCAACTTCCTATTTATTCCCATTGTTTCTGTCCATTTCTTCCACTTTTCCAGTGGTCATATGGTGAATCACATGGTTCAGTTTTGCTCCATTAGTTGGAGTCCTGTCATATCGCAACTCACCTATCGCCATCAAATCAGAATAATGAAGGTTATTAGTCATTTTCAACAATCCCTCAACAATGTGGTTTCATTAAAAAAAAAAAAAAAAAAAAAAAGGCATTACGTGTATAGTTCAGTTCTTTGCTCCTCATATTCTCACTGGCTTTCGCATGAGTCGCCTGAGAAAAAGAGGAATCTACAAACGGTGGTATAGCACATTACCCAAATTCCCTATGCCTAATGGTGTGTCAACATGGATAGGCTATTAACGTATAATGATGTGCTTTGTGATAACGAGTGGATTATTTGGTTTACTATGCCATGAGCGGCTGCACGGAAATAACACGGGGGGAGAGAAGAGGAGGCTAATTCAGTCCTAATTCGCTGCCCGAGGCGATCTTATCCGTTTTGTTCTTGTATGTATGAAGTGCCTCTCCTCTCCTGTGAGTGCGGTATGGTGAAAAGCTATTTTAGACCCCGTGGATGCAGTGCAAGCATCACATCCTTTCAAATTTCCTCACCACCGATCAGATAGTGGACAAGATATTATTTCTACTTAAGTTTACTTTGCACTCTATCAGGTCACTTATTCTATTACTTTGTGCTGTTATGTAGTGTTATTGGTTGCTTGTGCATGTGTATCCTATGAGATTAAGATTTAAAAAAAAAAAAACTGTGGCATAGACTCATTCAGTTTAGGCTGCATCAATATACGATATTTCACTTTGTTAATAAATCAAATCAAATCGAATTTGGTCTGACATCAAACATTTGCATTGTAGGAACATTTGCTTGCGAGCGTTTGAGTCAAATAAAATGGACCCAAAAGAATCGCAGGCAACAATACTCTGATAACCTGACCTGAAGCAGAAGAGGAAGCAGGATGTATAAGTCTATCTTTGATCTCTGGAAAGGCTTCATTCATATTTACAATGATATGCTACAGTGACTTAACAGTGCGTCAGAGATAGAGACAGCTATTGTAGTAATCGCTAGCCTTGAGGCTATTCCATATTTGTCCTATTGGAGATGCAATGGTGCACAAGAATGAAAAGATGCAAATAGTGCTGACCAGAACCCTCTGCTACTGTATGCCTAGGCAACTCGAGGTTTCCTCTCTTTAAGGGTACTCGAGTGTGGCGTAGTTCAGTTGTGCCTTTGGGAAGACTCGCCCTTCAAGCAAATTGAGGTGAGGTTGTGTAATGTCTTTGCCAAGATATTGTTTAGTCAGTTAGGTTTTACAGAGATCTTACTATAGAGTAACATGCTTCTTTTTTGTGTAACACAGCAGAAACACTGCGTCTTCACTGAAAAGCACATTTCATTTCACCTCCAAGATAATGCAGAACACAATGCAATACAAATCACATAGTACAAGCCTGGTTGGAGTCAACATGCTATTAGATTTTGTACACCCTCTTTATACTAGCGGGGTAGGTGGATAGCAATGTTGATTGGTCAGTCCACCACTACCAACCACCAACTATTCAATGTGTTGTAATGAAACCATTCATGGTTCTCAGAAGATGAAGCCTTTTGATATTGGTAAACATCTGCGTTTTCATTTAGTGACCATCTCCATCCCTCCATTAAATATCTACATTTACATATAGTCATTTAGCTAACGCCTTTATCCAAAGTGAAAGGACATACAGTATTAGTGCAGCAATAAGTACTGTGACAGCTTAGCGGGGGTAGATTAATTATCTCCATTTGTTGGTAGTGCTAGAAGAGGAGGTACTCTCTGAAGAGCTGGGTCTTCAGGAATTTTTAAAGGGATGCCCCAGCTCTGGTAGGAACTGGTAGCACGTTCCACTAACAGGGAACAACAGACTAGAAGAGTCTCTACTTTATGGGTCAACAGTAAAATTACTTTGATGATCCCCTGACTTCTCACCAAAGGCTGACATCTGTGGTTTTGAGTGAAATATCTAGATAACTATTGAAAGCATTGCCGGTAAATTTGGTGCAGATAGGTTTATGAATTGTAATAATCTCATTACATTATCAAATAATTAATATTAAGGCAAAAGTTTGGTTTGTGATCAAATACCTTCAAATATAAGCATGTTAAACCGAGGGCTGCAAGCGAGGCTGTAGACTCTTGGTGTTGTTATAGCACAACTACTACTCTGTTACATATCCAAATGTGACTCATAAAACCTCATTGGAAAAGCAATAAAGTCATCGTTAACTTTCTTAACACATTCTATGTGCAACTCTTAGAAAACCCTTGTGAATAATGAGTGCCGGTCATTTGTTCGTGTTAGCATACTGTGACAATTGACATTAGCTCTAGTTGAACACTGTTGACACTGTAGGGAAGCACTCACATAAATGTCACATTTTCCCAGAAAATTCATCCTTTACAAAGAAATCAGTGCACAGGCTGATATAAGCAACATGACAATGACAGTGTAATTTTAAAGTTACGTTACAACCTGTTCACAAATTGATTAATACATGAATCAAATCTTTAAAAGAATCAAATCTTGCACAAAATGCAACCCAGTGGCAGTCATATTTTTAAAGTTTTAGATAATAAATGTGTAAATGCTTGACCTCATGCAGTAGCAGTATATTGTTTCTTAGTAAATATCCCAGAGTGTATTCATTTTCACACACAGTATACATCACATCAAACTGAGGCATGAAAATAGATTTTTGATCACTCTTATAATTACTTTAAAATGAATTCACCGTGAAAGAGAGAAGAAACGATTCCCAATCTTAAGTTCCAGCTACAGCAATTCACTGTCATTCATTTCATATGAATTAGCATTGAGAAATTGATCCTCTGTCAATGGGGGCAATATAAATTGATCATGGCCTTTCATACACACATTGGAGGCGAATAGTCTAACTCAAGAAGAAATTACATTACACTGTAGCTCCAAACAATAAGCAATATGGTGACCAGGCACCAATCAAGAAATGGAGTAATGCTTTCTTGCATATGGATTCTGTGTCACAGATTCCTTAAGGTTTTTTAACCTTAATTATCTGTACATATTGATTTTCAGAAAAACATTTTCTCCATTATTGACTGGAATATCACAGCTTTTGTTAATGCGGACCTACATTTTTTCTTTTAGATGTTTCTTTAAAAGCCACAGGGCATCTTTTAGTGATCGCCTTTTCTTTTTGCATGTAGTACAAAATTTAATCCTTTTGTGTTTGAACCCATATTTCCCAAATCTGATGCAGCTACAGATCACTGAGTGTAATGTGTGTATGAGTGTATGTGTCCTAGAATAGGGATAGATAGGGGGTCTGCTACCTTCTAGGTGCAGCATGGCTAGAGGGCTGCTGCAAAGCATCTTAGATGCAATTTTAATAGAATATTAATACATAAAGGGTGATTGACTAGTATTTTTGGTGTTGACTAATGAGGTTTGTCAACAGTGGTAAATACAGTGCATGCATAATAAATAATAATAATAATAATTAATGTTCTTGGCAGTTTGGTCAGAGAAGAGCTGCCAAGCTCATTAGGTAAAGCTTAAAGTTTGTATTTATCCTCAGTTATCAAAGGTATACTCAACACACTTTTGAATGTCAGACTCCCTGCATGAAAACAAAACTTTGTTTCTGTCCCTATGTACAGTAATAGTCTAGTGCAGTTATCAGCGGGGCCCACTGTCCTCTTCTCACCCTGTCCCAGTGACGACAGCTGTTACTCCAGGACTAATGATTCAGCATCACGCAGTCATCTGTGTTCATTTAAGGTCCCCGTGTTACTCTCCCCACACCCTCTTTGACTTTTTTCTCTCTTCTTTTCCGCCCTCCCTCCTTTCATTTCTCCAACTCGCTCTTTATTTGCTCTGCCTCTCTCCTCTTCCTCACTACGCTATGAGTAAAGCATGCCAGTCAGCGCCTGGTAGGCAGAACTGTCAGTACTGTTCATGGTAACCTTTCTGTGATGAAGACATGCAATAGTTAAGCCAGCAGCAGCGCCTGGCTGTGGTTCATTTTCAACTGGCCACTCGCCCGCCAACCTTTCCTCCTACTCTTTGTTTTCCTCTGCTTATCTTTTCTCCTGTAGCTCTTCACGAGCCATTTTGGTTTTATTTTGTCTTTCATGCCCCATGCTTTTTCCACTCCAGACATCTGTTTATCTCTCCATATAATCCTGTTTTTTTCTCTCTCTCCTGGACCGTCCGATATTATACTGAGGACCACAGAGGAAGGCTGTGCACAGATAGCTCCAGCATAGGAGAGTCATCTCTTTCAGTATATAAAGATTCACACTGTCATGGACACAACTGAATAAATGGGAGAAATGGGGAAGAAATCAGGCATCCTTTTGAAAATGTGTTGCTGAGCAGTGAGGTCATTAAATCCCCTTTCACTGAAAAGGTTCGGAGCAGAAACCGTGCAAGATTGCGTGCATGTGGGGCTGGTAATGAACCAGTAAACAGGAACATGACCCATGATAATTGTTCTCCTCAATCACCCTCACTCTTGCAGTTAGACCAGAAGACATGTCGCTGAGTTCAGTCAAGAAATGTGTAATACAGACTCATTTTCAAGTAACTGACATGACCACTACCAATGACCCATTACAAAAACACTTCATTATTTATAGTTGTAGTATTTAGGAAACTCCAATGGTACCATTTCTGCCTAATCTGCAGTTTAAAAATGATACATTCTTTACTGAAATTATTTTAAAATATTAAAATGACACAATACAATTAATGTAAAATAGAAAATTATTATATTACAGTTTACTCTTGTTTATAAGTTTAGTTTTTCTTTATCTGTTAAATATTCATGTACAATATAAGTATTGTCACATTTAATTTACAGATCTGTTTGTACCTGTGTAAAATGTTGTGTATACTACATCTTAGGTATTCAAACTAAAATGACAGATGGTGAATATAATGCCTAACAGCAAACAGGAGTCAACTGTGGACATATCTCATGTGTATCTGCCATCCGCAGACCAATAACAAAGGCTGACCTCTGATGTTTGTCCCAGCTTACCCATTTTCGTTCGTCTCAAATAACTTGAGGAACAAGTAAAGACTACCACGTCACTATTTATTTGGGAGGGCAAAAAAGTTTACTTGCTTAGTTTCACATTATTTTAAGGGGCTCAGTGTTGTTATGTGTCACAATATATTATATTTAGTCTGGCTGCACCCCCTTTTATAAGCCTGTAGGTTCTTCAGGCAAGGTTAGCTCGGCCCCCATGTGCGTTCTGCTTCAGCAGGTGGCTCAGCCACAAAACACCCGCTGGAACCTTTTCACTTGTCATTGTCGGTCTACATCACAAGTTAGCCAAACAGACAACCATCCTGAGAGCCATGTCACAACACATCTGCTCCTCATACTAAATGTCTATTTAGAAACACTGATATGAGAAATGCCTGTCTTTTCGCCAAGACAGCCAAAAGATACTGTAGCAGAAGGGAACAGATTTCAAAGATCTAGCGATTGTCTTTTGGAACTGATGGGACGAAAGTGGCGCGATGCAACATCTGTTTGCCCCAGGGCTACGATACGCCTTAATACAACCTGTCATCGTTCAGGGAAGATCATTGCTCCTTCATCTGGTGGTGACGATGATGATGATGTCATGACTTAGGAAGTTTAGGATGCCAGATGAATTTCCTTTGTCGTATTTGGAAGTTGATGCTAACGCTCAGTTTCTTTATTCAAAAAGAGTTGATTTTTTTTTTCATTCATTATTTCATTTAAATTTCATCTGCAAAATGAATAAATTCAAGCGTGTGTTTTGTAAGAATGTCATGTGACTGGCCTGGGCCCTGATGGAATAAATGGATTTTAATACATCCATATGCTAAAGATTTAAGTAGGGCAGAAAGGCGATGTTCAAAGAAACAACTGTCACGCCTGTTATCCTTTATCTATGTGTGAACTCTTTTTGCCACAAGGCAATTATTCATGATCATCTTTGATCACAGACTCAGAGGAAATCGCTGATAAAATTAAAGCCTACCTAAAATCCGAGCGATAGCTTCAGTTTATTCATTCTCCTTTTCATTGTATATTTTTCCTCTCGCAGTTTCTCTACATGGACAATACAAGATTTAATTAATCTACAATATTTTACAGACAAAATATCAGCAGAAAAGTAATTACTATTGCAAAATGTTGCATAGATCATTTGTTTTATATGTTTGTTTTTATACTCCTAACTGGTTTGAATAAGCATTTAAAGTGAAATTAGTTTCTTGATATAAGAAAACAGAAAATGGTTTTAAGACCAGTAATCTATTCATTTCAATTAAGTTTTTTTTTTTTTTTTCATATATTTTCCATACAGCGCAGGTCTAGACTATACTTTATAATACGATTCCACTATTTGTCTCTTTGTGGCTCCTTATGTTACTAGAGATTGACAAATGGCTGGCTTAATCCATAACTCTACACATCTCTTGACCTCTGCATTCACACAATGAACACTTAGCACGTTGGAAAAGATCAATACGGTGTTTAACACCCTCATATAGCTCTCTAATTGGTAGAATCAATGTTTCTGTTTTAATGGACGTCTTCTTGCAAATGCTTTAGCTGCATGATATATTATATTTCTCTTTTTTAGATTAAATTATATAAATATTTAATACAAGTGGGCAGACTGCATTGTATGACTGTTATTACAAAGTGCAAACCCGCTGCTTTATGACAGAAGAGTCACAATATCAAAGGCATCCTGTTGTATCATCGTAAAAGTTAGTGTCCTTCTTTCTTGATTACTTGCTAAGAGTTTGGGGTGGATTGATCTGTTGATAGACAGTGGAGATTATATGTTTCTCTCTTAATAGAGATCCTAACATGGTCATCAGTCATGCATCTGTCTAGAGTCTACACTCTAATTGTCACATATGCTGACAGAGACAAGCTGTCACACTAAGGACAGTGATTTTCTCCTGCAAAGCTGTGTAGACCACTACAATCCACTGTCCTAAATAAAAATGTGGTAATGTGTGCGCTGTGTCCTTAAACGTGCACTGTAGCGCTCTTCTAAAAGACAAAGGAATCTTTGAAGAGCAACTTAACGCTCCCCGCCCCCCAAAAATGCTTTCAAACTCATGGCCTAATAGACATTGCAACATTGTTTGACCATTGTTTTAATGTCCTTCAAAGACACGGAGAAGTGGGCACACCCCAGATTTTCTTTTAAATTGGTTAAACTCCCTGTGTCATAAACAGTAAGGATCGGTAATAAAGATCATTATTAAATTAACATTAGCCACAGAAAAGGTGTGGATTTTGCACTAAATACTGGCTAACAGAAGGGTGCGAAAACAGATTCTTTACTCCATACAGAGGGGATTTAGAAGTGGATACCCAAATGCTGACTAAAAAATAAGGAGGTATGATGCGTATAACCACATATACCCTGCACTACACCACCAACCATAATCAACTACCCTTTTTAACTATTCTGTAAAAGTTTATGTATGTAAAACACATTCTTAAGCGTAATTTACTCACTTGGAAGAGTGGATTTAGTTGTAAGTTACTCTATCATGGATTTTATTGCTGTATATCCAAGTTATTGTACATCACAAAGTCAAAAATATATAAACAGAGCCCTCGAAAAGCCAAATGGGAACATTTTAAATGTTTTCTTACACATTACTTTGCAACGGTTCTTGCATTTACAGTTTACAGAATTAAAGTATTAAGGATAGTACCTGCTACCCTGGGCTTCATTAATAAGTTCTTACAGGTAGTGGATGACCAGATCCTATGTGACAGACATTTGACATACTCCAAAACTTGTAACATTAGATGCCTCTAATTTATAGAGACAAATGCCAATGTACTGATTATAAGCAGATGGTGGTAGTGAAGACTTCTGTCTACAGCTATGAGACAGCAGACCTGATTTACAGCCAACCGGTAGCTGTCAGCAAGTCGTACACTGAAACTCTACACTGCCGACAACCACTTTTATCGATCGGCAAAGCACTCATCATCACTGGAGTGTTGCACAATAACTTGTTCATCAGCGCAGAAGAAAGTCTAGCAGTGAAGGACACTGCACAAGTACACCAAACAAGCATCTTTTTTACACTGAAAAGCAGTGGAAAAGAAAATAAGAGGGTGCTCTCACAATCTTCTTAGTACTGTACTACTATTCTGTTCATCTATTTAGGAAACGTTTGATATATTCTCAAATAAAGTGGAAGATTTTGAGTTGATATTTAGAGACTGATTAAATGTGAAGGTCTCCTTGCAGACTTACTAATTGTAGCACCTCTCTTCAGACTGCACGGGAATAATTCACCTACAATTAACATAATATTCATACTACAGGATAATAGCAACTCAGCTGGGTGAATAATAATCTTTGGTTATCCTGAGGTGGAGCTGTCCACTTCACTGTGGTGCTGAAAGCCATTCAGAAGCACAAGCTTGATTTCTGTGCTGTTAGAAGTAACTATTGTTAGCTTTTGTTTGTTTGATGTGTGTGAATGCCTAAAGACTTGATTGTGTCTTATAAGACTATTACCAGTCAAAAAGAAGATGACATACTCCATTTGAGCATGTTAAACATGTCTTTGAGTTGTTTTATTTAACTTAAGAAATGCTGCACAATGACTTTGCAAGGTAACTTCGAAAATCTTGAGGAAATAAAGTGGCAATCTATTTTGTCCTTCTACATGTTCTTAATATTAAACACTTGCAGCACTCATTCAGCATTTTTAAAAAGTGGTTGCAACTGGAGACCAAGGCCAAGTTTCAAATCTGTCATTGATGTATTTCATACATACAAGTCTTTACTCAGCCTTAATTTACTATTATTTCCCCAAGTGGGTGTCCATTATGAGGCCAATGATTGGAGGATTGGCACCAATCATCCATGTCGCAATCCATTCATCGGTTGCCATAGAAACGGTCTGGGTGAATAGGGGATAAGTAGGGGAGCATGGAGAGATTGCTGACACCTGCTCTCCTTCATTTTCTATCATCACACACACACACACACACACATATATACTGTAAAATTCCACACAAACATATACATTATGTAACTGTGCACACACACACACAATCAGAAAGTATATTCACAGCCATATTATTAGGACTGTATTTCTTACCAGTGACATGAAACATGAGTAGATTTCATTGGGTTCTGTAAGATTTCTTTTCCACATTTATTCTTTACACTTCACTAACCCAAAACTATGCAAAAGCTCCCACATTCTCAGTGATTTAGGTTTAGCTTAAGCCGAGACATAGCTGCTGAATCATGCTATGTGTCATACAAACATATGTTATGTTACATTTAACATTAGTTTAATCCAGTAGGAAACTCAATTGGAGAAAAAGTAAAAGGAGTAAAAAAATAAATAAAACTTTAATACTATTACACTTAAAGGCACACTACCTACTGTATTGTCACTGAATGTACACACTGGATGTACATGATATATTGCGATGAACCAATGAACATACTTCCTAGAGAGAGCTGAAGTCATGGTGAAGAATACAATCACTTATTAAAAAGGTTTATGATTTTAATTAAATTAAACTTTTATTCATATTCCCAGCTCCCATGAACGTTTACCAACGCAAGTACGTATGCCATTAAACCACTTACACATATAGAGACATACTGTTGAGTAAGGCTGTTTTCCAAGACTGTTTTTAGTGAACTGCATTATTGTGTTCTGGTCCTTTTGGATCAGGACCAGAACAGACTGGTTCCACTTTGGCTCTCTATCATCCGATGTCAATGACTCCCTGCTGATGTTGTGCTGCTTATTTGTTTAATAACAGGAGGTGTAGTGTTTGTGCAGTACGGGACACACACAAATGTTTATATTGCAGTCTGCAAGTACACCGTCATGGTACCGGACACGCAGGTCAGGAGGTGGACACACTCTTGCCTGTCTGTTAAATAATCCATAACTCAGGACACTGTGGTAAGTCAACCTCCATGAATCTAAGCTTATTCTCAACCAAGTGTGGCAAGGTGAAAGCAAGGTGAAAGTACAGTAAGCACAAGCAAAGAGACACTTGAACACCAGGTGGATCAGGGCGTGATGTGATCCACAGGGGGAGGCGGGAACCATACACACCTGATTGGATTCAGCAGGCAGTAATATTTGCATAATAACACATCACGGAAAAATGTTTAAACTCAATGTGACCTTAGCATACATGTCGCCTTTTAAATTGTGCAATGGAGCAGTCCTGCAAGAAAGGAGGCTCTGAGTCCTCCCTGGGGGAGTTAGTGAGGTGTAGGAGGTGTGTGATTGGATCATTACATGGCCAATTATGCTGAACTAACCTACATCCAAATGGACCACTTCTGGTCTAGCTAGGCTAACAAAGATAAGAGGTGTGGGGCACTGCACAAGAATGCGTTAAAAAATGTTTTTAAAAAAGTTATATTTGCCTTTGAATTCACATTTTTGTAAAAGTCCATTTTAATAAGAGCACAAGTGACTGAGAGGGAAACCTGTATGTACGTACATGGATCCAGTGTTATCTTTAACACTTATGCTTTATGACATGGTTTATGCTGCTTTAATGCTTCTTTATTTGGAATATTTTACACATGCAAACATTCATATTTTGTACCAGAATGTGTTAAATGCCAAAAAGGTCCACATGCAGTTAGGTGGATGTTTTGATCTAAGTGCCTTCTAGCATCACGTGTAAATGCAGGCACCAATGGGAGTTAAATGCCAAACTCCAGAAATATCTGTACCAGCCTGGGTTTGCCAACGTGTATCACTTTGAATTGTACAGATCAGGTACAGTAAAAGATATGAGCTGTTCAGGATTAGATTATAAGATGAGTCAAATAAAATATAAAATAAAACAAGTTCTGATGCATGAAAAAGAGTCTAATTCTTCAAGTGCTGCCCCTTCTTCCTCCGGGGGAGGTTTTATAAGCTTGTCCTTGAAATGTCAAGTATAAATGGCAGTCAGAAAAGACTTGGATAAGGAAATGGAATGGAAATGGTTATAAAATACAAATTAAAGCTCAATTTTACTGTAAATTCTCTCCAACATAAATTATTCTATGATTCACATCCAGCAGAAATGTGTTCTCCGCTCACAGGTAAACACACACACACACACACACATATATATATATATATTTAACATTTGCTTGATGGCTTGTTTTATTGTATGCAGTGCACCTGGTTTTAGTAATCAAGAGACCATGAAAGCCTAAAACCATCAAGCTGCAAAACAACATGAAGCATTTGGTGGAGCCAACCAAATTCAAATGAACCCCCAGAAACCTCATTTAAAGATCCATATTAGGGATTGTATACAACTTATTGCTAATTGTTTCAGCAGCTGCTGTAGCAGCAGTAGGAGCCCACGGGAGCTGGAGAAGCACTCAAGAGACCTACAATAGCCTCAGCCTTTTTCATGTAAGACAAACCTCTGCCCCAGAAATCAGACTTTACCCCTCAATCTAAACAGTGGCTTTAACTGTCTGCTTCAGTCTAGCAGCCTATCTTTAACTTATCAGCCTTTTCACTCAGTCTTCATGCTCCTGTCTGCAACCTTAATTGATGCTTCACCTCAGAGAGCCTCAGCCCTTCTGTATGCTACCCAAGTGGCAGTCAATGATGGGTAATGATTAAAGGGATAGTCCAGCTATCCAAAGCTTCACCGTTTTAGGTTAACCTTACTTCTTAGGTGACCCTTATCTAAGACCCTAAAAATTGGTCCACACAGATGTGGTCAAACTAAACAAAGACCAGCCGACCAACCAGCCCATGGCTCTGTTGCCTAGCAACGCATGAGTGGATATTTCATTTATCACAGCAGGGATTTGCATCGAAAACGGTCATGTGAGTTGCACTGATTTAGTTTCCTGTGCCTCTGTTTGCTTTTCAGAAGGTTTTAGGTTCTTATGTTTTGCCGTGCTTTGAGCTCAAAAACCTTTTCATCTTTTATACGATTTCATAATGTAATTCAGTGAATATCCCTGATGCTCATCTCACACTGAACTTACTGTAATACTCCAAAAGAATAAGAGCAATAACAACCTCCAGTCTTTCTCTCCTCATCCTTCGCTCTCCTCATGTGTTGAGGGTGCAGGTGGCGGTGGATGCAGATTCCCTGAAAGCCATTAAGTCTAAATATTGGTCCTGACTCGTGAATCACAATCTGTCTGCCTCAATTACTCTGACTAGGGGTAACAACCCATAAAAACGGTTTTGGAAACAGAGTTGAAACCAATAGAAAGGAATGGGAATTCATGGGAATGTAGGTTGATAGAGCAAAGGCACCATAGGATTACAGCCATTGTTTAAATATGTGATCCATGAGTATAGGTACTCTCCTTTTAGCTTAAATGGAAATCCAGTGGTATGGTAGTTTAGAGTTTTAATTCACAAGCAGAGACTCTTTTTTACAAATACATGAGATTCAAGGTAACCCAGTTCAATGGAACATCCCAGTTAGACCTCCAACCACCTTCTGTGCGAGCTTGTCCATCATGTGATTCATATTTCTGTCGCAGCTTCAGCAGCTACAGCCCAATCAAACTCAGTCATCCAGCATCTAAAGCCCCCCCCCCCTCAACTCCGCTCTGCTCAGCTGTTGTACAAAACAGAAGATTTATGTGGAACATTAATACAGGTGTACGAGAAAGAAAAATGTCCTCCGCTATAAATTATAGTGTAACCAGAGGCCAAATTGTATTGATATTCCCATAACATAAACCAGAAGCCCTCTGGACAAAAGGAACAGCATTTTGTTTTGATTTTTAATAGAAGTTAAATAATTCCTCTGGTGCTTCAGCCCAAACTGACATTGAATTGTATCCTTTTTGAGAGAAAAACTTGCTAAATCCTGGAGCATTTATTTTTTGTTTTTTCATTTCTATTATTTTGTAGTAAGAAGGTGTGTGTGAATAGTAATGATTAACAATGATTTCATGACTTGTAGCCCTGCAGAAGCAGAGCAAACATGTTAATTAGAGATACTTTAATGACTTCAATGCTCATTCTCCAGTCGTGGTAATGTAGGGCAAAGAGCACAACGGCCCAATGATGTAACAGTCTGCTGCACTGTGCTGTTGTGTGTGTGTGTCAAAAGCTGCACATGTTAAGAGAACACAAAGAACATGCCTCTGAACTGCCATGTTGTGTTGTACCTACAATACTTGTTGTCACCATCACACAAAATACAAAAATACAGCTGGCTGTCAGACATACAGTAAATACAAGAGAAAGAGAAACGTTGATGCAGCGTTTTCAGGGAAAAACCTTTTGGCGCTGTACAAGTTATTAAATGTCACAGGCTACATTTTGTACATTTCAGTTTGGGGAGAAAATGTCACTTTAATGCCAAAAAATTATGTTGGGATATAATAACCTAGGTAGTGTCTTGGAATAAGTGTCACAAAAATACAAGACATGTTCTCCACAAACAGTTTTACACTTGACAAAAGAGGACTATTATACCTGTTTTGAATGTTTAGCAACTTATTTAACCTCACATTAACATCTAATTAGATGACTTATGCATTATTTTCTACCAGGCTCTGAGATCACGTCTTTAAATATCTTCTCATTGTGCCCTGCATGAAAGCTACTTGATTTAGACCAAATACACAGAGGTGATAGAAAAATAAAATGAAGAGCAGCGCATAATCATAGAAAGCAGCTAACTAGAAAGCATTGGACTAAGAATATATGTTGGTATCTTGGCCCAAATCCATATTATATTTTCTGCATATCAGTAGACTAGAGTGAAATGGCACAACTCCAATTCAGAGATTAACTAAATTTAATTTTCTCATCATTCTTGTCAACGGTAAGTAACATATTAATAATATATGGATAGATAATTCCACTCGCTGTCGATACCAGTCTCCCGTTGGACTCATTCAGGTCGAAGATCAATTTAGGCTCCAAACAATGTGAAAAATAAGCAGAGACTGCGGCTTGTGCAGCTGCCCAAGAGAGTGAAATACTCTTTCCATATGGAAACAAACATAGACCTCACTACTTTTGATCAATCGGCAAGTGAGTGTAGTGTGAAATTGTGGATATGGTCCAAAAATGTGAAACATATGTTCTATTTATATAAACTCAGAAATGCTTGCATTTGTCAGCTACTGCCTACTCAGACTGCAGTGCTCTTAAGGTAATAAACATAACGAGGAAACATTAAAAATCAAAGTTTGGTCCATCCTTTGTCTCCAAACAGAGGCAGGTGGTTGTGAGTAAGCAAATATGTCAATCTAATTTAAATATAAAATTGCATTTATGCATCTATAAACTCTTCCATTAGTGTGTAAATAAAAGCTTATTAGTGACACAGATGTGGTCACATACTGAGCCTGTTTAAATAGCTTTTTTTAAATATTAAATGCTAAGGTTAGTTTTACTGTATTTGCTGTAATGTGAAAGAGGCAGCGTCCCTGGCACCGCAGCTTTACAGAGAGCATTCACTGCCACATAATTACTCCCACATTTGCATGGTGTATTTAATATGACATATGGCAGCTCTGTCATCAGTCGTGGAAAATGGGAATTTCTTTCTTAATTGACCTTTACCTTGTACACTCCAAATGACATGTTGCATATTCATCTGCTGCACTTTGGTAACCTTTTGCAACCTGTGTCACTGATGTTATAATAAATCATGACAGGGGTCAAAAGAATGTCACGGCATATTTACCGACAATAAATCCCCCATCTTGTGTCTGACCATGACACCTTTTTAACTGTAATTGATTCAGGGATAAACTAACATGTTGACCCTCAGCTTATGAAAGCATTTTGATTTAGTCTCATCTTTTATTCTTGCATTTCTCCAACATGATGTCCAAATTTAGGGAATAAACCAAATTTCCAATCCAGAAATATGCTGAACGTTTCAGTATAAACTGGCTTGGCACAAACGTTTTTGGCCCTCATTGACTTCTGCATTCCTTCCCGGCTGTGAGAAGAGTGAGGGAGGCAGGGAAGGAGGCCAGTATTTGTTTTACTTTGCCGCTGTGTTTTCACCCTCCCCTTTTTTTAGAAATGCACCCTGGGTTCTTTTTGTGAATCACCCGGCAACAGACACATCACTTTGTCTCCGTCTTTTCACTGCGAGCGGAAACGTCGCACCAAGGCTCTTCTGGAGAGGCCTAGCAGCGTCCTACCTGACTGACTTACCAATGAAGAGCCAGACACATTCTGTGGGCCCGCAGTGTTAGACATAACTGGTCCTGACAACAATCCCTCCCTCTCCCCAGCACCTGAAAAGAACAGAGGCTTTTAGGATTAAGAGACATGGAAAAGCTACAGTACAGGGCCCCGTCAGTCAGTCTGTCTGTTTGTTTGTTAGTGTGTCTTTCTGTTTACCTCTCAGTCTTTATCTGTCTTTCATATGCCCAAACACACACATTGATTTCCATAAGCTCTGAAGTGTTAAGCCAACATACAACAATGTTAAAAAAAAATGTTAGTTCAAACTCTGTATTTGAGATGCTAATGTACGCTTTGCATTGATTGGCAAGCATTGAAAATGACTTGGAAAGTGACTTCAGACAATCCATGCACTTCACACACATTCAGACCTAACATGGTCTCCCAGTGTGATAATACCATAAGACTGCAATGTTATGCAATCATGTTGATGAAGAGACAGAAGCATTTTGTCAAGTTTTAATACTGTTTGGGTGTCGTACAGGTTTGTAAAAGGTCAGTGTTGAAGCTGCCAAGAGCAGCATGGATTCATTTCTCAATCATCTGACATTACTTTACCATTTTCTGTGGAACTCTTTATTAGTATATGCAATGATTTATTTAATAAAGATGTATTTGGTATTGTGTTTGTTATATACATAGGGATGACAATGTTGTTCTGTTAGTTTGTCAGTCCGTCAGTTGACTAGTATGGTTTTTTTTTGGACAGACTGCCATCAAATTTTGTAAAAACATTCAAAGTCCCCAGTGGATGAGCCCTAATGACTTTGGCGATCACCTCACACCCTGAGGTTAATATTTAGATTTCGAGTCAACAACTATGAGGTGGATTACTTTGCAATTTGATACATATATTTATGCTCCACTGAATTTTAAATACTTTGTTGACCCTCTTTCCATATAGCGCCATCATCAGGTCACCGGAGACAACATATTTCTAAACGGCTCTGCAAATATGCCTCCATTATAAAATGCATCTGTCATCATTATCGCCGCCATCATCCTTATCACCATTTTGTGTTTCTCACATGAGCAGTAATCTGCAGTTTCAGAGCATCACTTTTGTCCCCTATGTCTGAGCAGCGAAACTGACAGGGGGCCAGCTGTCTGCCTGTGTGTTTGCCTGTGCTCTACTCTATTACTACCACCTCCTTCTGTAATTACAAGCTCCACTGCACACAGGCTCACCATCAGGTGGGGCCAGGGCCACAAGCATAGCACCACCAGCTCTCATCACTGTGGCATTTTGAATTCCCCCCGTGTGAGAGCTGCAGGCCAACGGGAGGCTTTTTGCACATCTGAGGTGCCACAGCCTGCAGGCCAATCAGCCGGCTGGGATTAGAAATGCTAAATTTTGTTTTGTATCATTAGAAGGTTAGCTCACCCCTCATTGGTTCACCATCTGGGCATTCTTTACTTCTCTCTCAGTAGTGTGGCTTTTCACTAGCACTGTATCAGCACTGCACAGGCTACAGTATGGCGCACACAGACAAAAAGAGCCAAAGATGGAAGGGAAAGATTTGGGCAGATGAGCAAAGGGGGGTACCAAAGGAAGCGGGCCGTGAGGGAAATAGGGACGGTCTGAAAAGAATAAAAAGCAGCAAATGAATAGAATATGGTAGAAAGCAGGTGTTTGTTAGATGTGTTTGATACAATCCAATATTTCCTGCATCTATAATGGTGACATACGCCATGACATGGCGTACGACGCTACTTGACATTAAAACAAAGCCACTCTGCGTCACAAATCATGATAAGGTGTCACCTGTCGGCTTTATGAAATACATGACGATTTAAATCACCATCAGAGTTTTCATCAGTCCCACTTTTGTCATTACCAAAGGCAGATGCTGTCTTTAATACCAACATTGGTTTAATCCTTACACATTTTCACATCTCAAACTTTAACTCTTAAACCCTATAAGACTCTAATCTCCCAGTGAGACCTTAACAATTTATCTCGATGTGGGAGTTAAAAAGTCTGCATTAAGACTACTCATTTGGGATGTTCCACAAGGGTATTTCATTTTGGAAGACAGCGGGCTAAGAAGATTATAAGCACAGTTTTCAATTTATCTCACACACCCTGACTCTGTTCATTGGCTGGGACCCTCTTATCATGTTTTGCCAGAAGCTAGAGCAGCCATCGGCATCCTCCTTTGTAATTGCTACTTTGAAGTGGCTGCATTTGATGCAACATTACACTAGTTATTTTTACTCATAGCGTGGCCTTTTTTTACACAAACTGTTCCAGATGAATCCCCCCAAAATTTGGATGGATTGAAGTTAAAAATAATAATAATAAAATAGATTTCTGAAAAGCAACTTGGTGTGATCTAGTTATCTTTAGAAACCCATAGCAAAGACAAATAGAGGATGCTATCACAACGTTAAGTAACCTATAGAAGTCTATATTATGCATCAACTGGCCCTTGAGTGACTCAGAAAGGCAGAGAGGGGGAGAGAGAGAAAGAGAGAGAGAACTTGCTGATGTAAAAAAAAAAAAATGCTGCAGGAGTAAGGATATAAAACCTTGAGACAAGAGGATGCTCCTCTCTCAAACCCGCTGCCATCTCAGTGGTGGAAATGTTGGAGTTGGGGAGGGTCGACTTTGAGGTGACATTGACGCTATGTAGATGAGAGTGAGGCTCCTCTGCGCTCCATGTTACGTCCCTGTTCGCTTCAACTCAGACGGCGGCAGCTCCTTTCCCCGTCTTCTCTCCCCTCCTCTCTTTCAGCACCACTCCTTTCAGGACAGCACCTCGCTCTCAAAGACGCATTTATCTGCCATCCTTCCCCTCCAGGATCGCGTATTTGCTCGCTGTTGTCGGATGCAAAGTTTTCACCTTGTAAAAGTGCAAGGAAGTAACTTAAAGAAGAAAAAAAAAGAAATCCGGATTTTCCCATCGGGGGAAGAATCTTGAAAATATTGTTGTAAGTATTCTGCATTTTACGTAAATTAGAGATTGATTTGTGTTTGTTGACATATTTTTTATTTTTTATTTTTGCAATCGAGGAACACTAAGGAATTTGGCACTTACAGATGCGCTGAATTTGGCAAAGTGCACGGATGTGAGAGTGCACTTCCCTTGATGGTGACGCAAGAGATATCAGGAGGACCATTAGCATGTTTGATCCATGTTTATGTTTTAAATTTGACAAATATAAATTATGTGAAATGTGTGTGGGGGGGAGAAATGTACCCAGAATTCTTTGTTCACTAAATCCCAATTTGTCTCGATCTCGATATGTCTCTTTGAAGTCAAATGCTAGCTGAAGCTGACTATAATTAACAGGTTTGATATGAAATTCGTGTCAAATAAAATATGAAAAAAAAAATTGTGACCACGTTGCCTCACATTGCTCGTCGCAGTTACGCAAGAGAGGTGATGGAGAGCGCAGAGAGCGCGCTCCGTGTTTCATACCTTCAACGAGCAGATGTTGGATTTGGATTTTAAAAAGTCAAAAATAAACAAAGAATGAACATTTTAAAATGCACAACATCGCTAAAATTCATGTTGTTTAACTAAGTGTGGCTAATTGAATTTATGTTATTAATACTCCTTGAATTAGACAATGTGATAAATATAAAATATTTCATATCTGCCTCGCAGATATTGGATGAAAATGTCTGTACAAACACTCCAGTGAGTTATGAGCCTCTCCAGGTGATTTAATGGACATTTTCGTCGTGTCTGACTCCTAAATGTGTTTAATTGCTCTTCTCTTGTGCCGGAGCAGTAGGAAGTGGGCTATTGAATTTAGAGCGTAATGAATCAAGGACAAAAGCAGGCTTTAAATTTCTGCTAACATGCATTCACTCCAGGCAATTAAAAGTGATTCTTATTGCATGAGAAGTCTTTATTTGATCCCGTGGGGTTCACGGATCGTGGGGCACATTTTCTCTCTTTCCATCCCCGAAGAAATGTCATGCATTTTAAACTGATGCATGTATAAGTAATCGTGCAAAATAATATTTGACCAGTTAATATAAAACCAGCACGACGCCCACCCAACGAAAAGATTTGGTCATCTTAAACGCCTTTCCAAATATCGAGTGATTATTCTGTTAATGCACAAAACAGTTACACTTTCATTTAACTGAAGTTAAATGCCAGTCACAGAATTACGCAAATGAATCCATCATTATTATTACTGACATTCAGAAATATTTCAAACATTTGAACGAGGAACAAGTAAAATTGTATCATCCCATTTATTCTATTCATATTTATTTCTGTTTTCAGGGTCGCTGGACCTCTGCTTAGCTGCCCCCTGCTTCTGCTCTTGATCGCTCTCACTTCCACGATCACTCGTCGCTCCTCCGACTGTTGTCTGGAAACTAGGTGTACAGGACGGAGAATCTACCGTCTGCTTGGACCGGTGCTGAAACCCCCTCCTCTCCACTGGTCAGGACTATCCGAAACGCACAGTGACCATGGCTACCAACGGGACCAAAGCCACGGACGGACACGTCTTAACGGAGACCGTGAACGACGCGCCCACCACCACCACGCCAAACGACAAACCCAAAACCTTGGTGGTGAAAGTGCAGAAGACGAAAAATGAGATCCCCGAGAGAGAAACGTGGGGTGGAAAATTTGACTTTCTTCTCTCTTGTGTCGGATACGCCATTGGACTCGGAAATGTCTGGAGATTTCCTTATTTGTGTGGAAAAAACGGAGGAGGTAAACAGGAATACTTGGCATTTTTTCATTTATCCATACACCAAAAGGAGTGCAAAGATCTCGACATCAAAACCTGCCAGTTTTCTTTCCCGGAGGTTTTTAATTAAAATAAATCTAAGTGTAAGCGTCTAAGTCGTGCGTAATTGCGCACAAGCGAAACCTTGCGCGGTGATCTGGGGCGCAGTGAAACCAAATACTCCTTTTTACCAAATATCTTATCTGGATTATGATGAATGTTAATAGTTTATGATTCATTTACACGCCTTTACCTCTCACCTCTCATTCAGGGGCCTTCTTGATTCCCTACTTTTTGACCCTCATATTTGCTGGCATGCCCCTGTTCTTTCTGGAGACGGCTCTTGGTCAGTACACTTCAATTGGAGGGCTCGGAGTGTGGAAACTGGCCCCCATGTTCAAAGGTAAAAGACACTTTTACGTTATCCTCGAGGCCCTAATATGCGTTTCATGCTAACTGGCTCCTTCGTGAGGGCTAGGTTGAATAACAGACATAGGTAAAGTCGGAATTTGAGGATGTTTTGTAATCACTTAGCAGAAGGAGAAGATTCTTATTTCAGCAGAAATATTTCAGCACAGTTCAACATCAAGGCTGTTCTCTCCCGTTGTTTCAGGTGTGGGTCTGGCTGCTGCTGTTCTGTCCTTCTGGCTAAATATCTATTACATTGTAATCATTTCCTGGGCTATTTACTATCTGTACAACTCCTTCACTGCTGTGAGTATTTGATTTATATTCATGCTGTTCCCTAATAAAAATGTAATAATATTACTTGAATACCTTTTGAGAGAAATAATCCTAAACTAGTATAGCTTCCTTGACTCCTCACAAAAAAATCTCTTCAAACAAGTGTCCCTTTAAATCAGAACAAAGCACAGATTTTCCCCCACAGGTTGTATTTTTTTTTTTTTTTTTTTTTTTACATCGTAACCCTTTTAGTTATGTGACAGATTCTGTTTGCCAGCACCTCTTATATAAGGGTGCACAGACCTTAACAGGGTATGACATTTATTACTTCCTTTCCCACATAATTAGTGCCTTACACAAGGTATTGATAAATGCATTTGGCGATGAGGCATTCACCACTCTGAGAAAAGCATGAAATCTCAATGAGTATCATGGTCTTGGCTGCTCGACAGCCAGAGAGAATGGGACCCGACGGTGGGAGAGTGGTCCAAGTAAAAAGAGCTGTCTGTGTGATTTTTCTCTTTTTTTTTTTCTTTAATTTTCAGGACCTGCCATGGCAGAGTTGTGGCAATCCCTGGAACACAGACCGCTGCTACACCAACTACAGTATTGCAGACACCAGAAACCTGACCAGTGCAGTGGTGGAGTTCTGGGAGTAAGCTGGATACCCAAGTCTGTTTAGATCACAAAGGATACTGCTTTGTTGTGAAAGGGTTTAAGCTACACTAAAAGATCATGGTGCCTACTATATTTAGATCAGGGTTGGAGCCTGATGTGGCCATTCGGATCTGAGGATCCAATGGGTCACCAAATCCTTTAATATTCACCTATTTCTAGATACTTCTAGGGGAGGAAAAAGTATGTATGTACAATAAAGGGCCTGAAACAAGCCTAAGAAAATAAAAATTGCGTGTAAACATGCGTGCATGCAAGTATGACTTCCTTTGACTGTGGCGCCTTAAAAAAGCTTCAGGGGTGAAAAAGAAAGCCATGGACTGGGGTCTTTTGTGAATATTCAGATATGTGTGTGCATATTTGTTTGTGCACCCATGCGTGCTGCTGCGTGTATGAGATCAAGGATACATTTGTGCGTTGTGGTAAGACCACTTTACTCCTTCCCTGCAGACGTAACATGCACCAGCTGACTGATGGTCTGGAGAAGCCTGGGGAGGTCAGGATCCCGCTGGCTATTACACTCGCCATTGCATGGGTGCTCGTCTATTTCTGTATCTGGAAGGGGGTCAGCTGGACTGGCAAAGTAAGTAGAAGCAAAGGACAAAGACAGCAAACGAAATGAAAGAATTTACAATCATTAATTGAATTTGCATCGTTTAATGCGAAAAGCCATAGAATAAGCGCAATGACATGTTGGATTATTGTGCAAATGAAGGGATTGCGTAACTTAAAGACCTAAAAGAAAACGCAACATTGTACACAATTTCCATTTAATCTAAAGCACACTAAGTACCACAAGCACCTATGTGTTCCACAAAGGGAAACAAAGACCTAATCTTGGCAGCTGTGGAGCTGTGCTCTCCTCACTGAGCTACAAGATTCCAAAATCATCTGCGATTAGCCTTCATATCAATGTTTGTTTCATGTATGTAATGGTAGAGTGATTTGTGTAATGCAGCAGTACCACTGGAGGTACATTTATTTATGCAGTGGATTTGATCATGAATGATCTAAATTGCGTTGACTTTTGATAGCCCACTGCAAAATTAGTTCAGATAAGGAGGGAAATAGTGCACTGGGAGTGTGCTGAACCCAACCATTCTGGGGTCACATTGCCTCTGGGGAATGCCTGACTAGGTCACTGTGCTGCACTGTGCTGTGGGGATAGTGCCACATTACTGTAACTCTGTTCATAATGAGCTGAACAACTTTACCGGTTCTCTGTTGTCTTGTAGGACATATACCCCAAGTAAAAAGCACTTTGTGTTCCACAGGTGGTGTACTTCTCGGCCACATACCCTTACTTTATGCTCTTCATCCTGTTTTGCCGTGGCGTCACTCTTCCTGGTGCATTTGATGGAATCCTCTTCTATATCACTCCAGACTTTGACAAACTTAAGGAGTCTGAGGTACGTTGTCCACTCCCTTGGCTCTCTCAAGCTGCACAAATAGCACTTTGGTTGACCACCAAAGTGAAGGTGGCTGCAAAAGATAAGCTGAGCATCGGTGGGAAGTGGCTTTTTGTTTGTTTGGTTTTTTTTTATAATAATCCCACTGTACTGTCTCTAACTGTATTTGGATCTTGGTGAAGAGTACTTTAATTAGTCATAAAGGTGTTTACAGAGCTCAGTCTTATCTGAGTAGATTCTTAGTGACGTATTAATACTTATATTCACAAATAATGCTGACAATGTGAAAATCCCTGTTAACTGCATGGGCAGCAAAATAGGAGAAACAATTTCTATTGGCACATGGACATAAAAACATCGTTATTTGTATCTTTGGCAGATGAGCAGCATAATATGCTAGCATAAGCAGCAAGCGTATTAAAGGTATACAATACATGTAACTGTATTTATTTGTTCATACAGGCTGATTATAAAGTATACTGTCAGTCTCAAATAGTTTGTTGAAAGGCTGAAGGGTGCCAGTGGAATTTATGCTGATGCATCTATGTCCACAAGAGAGAAGGCAAGTCTTACTGCGTTAAGTTGATCAAGATGGGATGCAATCCGATCAGAGTGCATCAGATAGGAGTGTAACAAGACTTAGGTGTTAGGTGTTACATTACATCCAAGGTTTGTAAGAGATAAGATAGATTTGTCCACATGGCTTGATTAAGCCTGCCAACAAATGTGTTTACAAATATTTCTCATAACTTTGTAGAAATTATATGTCTACAATCTGGTTATTTTATCATTTTCTTTCTAATCTTTGTGTGTCAGGTGTGGCTGGATGCTGCCACTCAGATCTTCTTTTCCTACGGGCTAGGACTAGGCTCTCTGATTGCTCTTGGAAGCTATAATACCTTCAATAACAATGTATACAGGTAGGTGATTATAATATGTTGCATTTCAGATTGATTTACCACAAGAATAACAAATACCTGTTAAATTTTGCTGTCTAACACCGCTCCCTTCAATCTTTTTTTAAATGAAACTGTGCAGATGTCTCTTCCTGGGATTATTACTGGTTTCCTGGCAACATAGTGCCTGCTGTACCTTTTATTTTGGGACTATTTGAGCCTCCAGCTGTAACAGTCATTTCTTTATTTTGGCTCTACCCTGTTTTACACTCATAGGCACAGACATTTGGTTTGCCTCTGTCACATTGTTGGACAGACACTGGTCTACAGCCCAACTACTTATATCTATGATCCCAACTATTTTGAAATTGGTAGAGCTCACAGTCCTTTTAAAAGAGCATGTCGATATAAATGTGCTACCGCAGGATGCAAAATGTCTCTCTCCCTTCCCCCCATGCCTCTCAACAATGTGTGACGGGTTGATAAGGAATTGATATAGGCGTGACAATGGCTGCCTTGTGCTTTGTCTCTCCCGTACAGGGATTCTGTCATTGTCTGCTGCATCAACTCCTTCACCAGCATGTTTGCTGGCTTTGTCATCTTCTCCATCGTGGGATTCATGGCCAATGTAACAAAGAGACCCATCGCTGATGTGGCAGCCTCAGGTAATTGCAATCAATGTTCAAACTCAATAGTGACAATAGGCACAGGCAAGAGATACTTGCGGCGGTGTGCAAAAAATAGGAGGTCTTGAAATTGCTAAATGTTATTCTTTCTACCAGAAAAGGAAGGTTTTAGCGTGACACTATGTCACTTCTGATATCTGGGGTTATTAAAAGACAAATTGCTCAGTGATTTTGCAAGGCTATCTGTTCTTTATTGAATACTCAGCAATTACACTCACCCCCCAAGAACTCTTTGGACTTGTGATGTTCTTGCTACAGTTACTTTCCTTACAGCTCAGTATGTATGCTAAACATAGTAGGCAACGCGATTTTAAGTCTTAAGCTTTAGCATAGTTGTACAACTAAAAATCAATGTTTTACTATTTTCCCATTCTCCCCATGTCTATAATAATTGTCTTTTGTCAGGACCTGGTCTGGCATTTTTGGCTTATCCTGAGGCCGTCACCCAACTACCCATCTCGCCTCTCTGGGCCATACTCTTTTTCTCCATGCTGCTCATGTTGGGAATCGACAGCCAGGTAAAAACAACCCAACAAAAATTGTCTAATGTGTGACTTTTGGTCCATATTCAGATAGCAAAGTGCTGATATATCCAGCTTCGGTCAAAGGAATGTTTTGACAAATAAAAGAACAAATGGAATAAAAGAAGATAAATGTTCAGGATTGTGTTATTTCAGGCTGCAAACCTACACAGTGTGGCCTTGCCATGTAAAAACTTTACTAGTTTTCAGTGTGGCAGCAGTGTGATACATAACACAGCTTTGATATGACTCGATCAATCTCTCCAGTTCTGCACCGTGGAAGGCTTCATCACTGCACTGGTTGATGAATTCCCTCATATTCTCCGAAAACGCAGAGAGATCTTCATCGCTGTCGTCTGCCTTGTTTCATACATCATTGGACTGTCCAACATCACACAGGTAAATTCTCCCTTCTTATTGGACTTTAGAGATAATGCTAGATAGTTAGATCAAAAACACTCAAAACCTGTTCCCATATTTTGCTTAATACTGAGTCTGTATTTTTCCAGTTTATCAAGTAACCATACACCATTATCACCATGAGGGTTGCATTACATCAGTGGCATTATAACAGGACAATAAAACCTTTTCCACAGACCTGAAAGAATCCCACAGGACATCAGTGGTGTGACCTCAGCAGCTGACCCAGTAACCTACAACACTGTCAGCTGAGCTAGGTTGTTAACTCAGCTTGCCCCCTTACAGTGGTCCCTTGATATAAAGGCGTGTAAGTAACAAGGTCATGGGGTCATACCTCCTTTGAGAGTTCCCAGTCCAAGTGGTGCAGGCCATTTAGCATCATGAAATAGGTTCAAAGCCATGATTTAATTTTACTTATTTACCCGCTAGCTGCTGAACCAAAGGATGATGTCATTGTCAGTGGGTTGGGTTTGTTTGTCCAACACTCTGGTCCCAGACCACAATGACAAAAACACAAAAAACAACAAGTATAAAAAACAAAGTATAAAAAAACACAAGGAAAGAAGCCAAGTCAGCAGAAGTCGACAAAGATGCTTCTTTCTATGTGTGCCTACTTTTGAGCTAAAAATGACAGAATCACTGGAGGGCAAGGTCATGTCTGCTAAAGACACTGCATTGTCCCTCTACTTCTGCCAAACTGGATTTCCATCATGCCACATGCACAGCCCTGTTAGCATTAGGCAGTTACCCCAATGGCTGCTCCAGGCAGTATAAAATATATCAAGCTTCACAGTGTAGGAGTTGATGAACTGTAGCAGATCCCTTTGAGCTGGTCTCCATAATGACCTGATAGCCACAAGAGATTGTAGACAGACATGAAATGTACATCCACAGTAATGTAGCTTACACAAGGAAGTCTTAGCAAAATTCTGCCTTCAACAGTGAGACAACACTAATTCTCACCAGCTACAGCCGTTGGTGCTTTCACCCCTGATGTTATTCTATTTGACCGATTTAGTACAGTCCTGCACATCCAATACTATAATTGCTTCTTCACTGTTTTCCCCTGTGCCTTCATCAGTCTTATCATCTTCCTTTCTTTTATTTTCTGCATCTCTCCTTTTGCAGGGTGGACTGTATGTGTTCAAGCTATTCGACTACTACTCAGCCAGTGGAATGTGCCTGCTCTTCCTGGTCTTCTTTGAGTGCATCTCAATTTCATGGTTTTACGGTGAGTCACACTCATGTCTCAGTAATCTTCTTAAGGATGTTTTTTCTTTTTCTGTCTCAAAACGGGGCTACACATTTCTCTTGTATTATGTTGCTGACTTAGGATCTTATCTGGGATCATGAATCTATACTCAAGTCAACAACACAAACTGCATTAATCATGCTCTATATTTGGTTCCAGGTGTGAACAAATTCTATGACAACATTGAGGAAATGGTTGGCTACAGGCCCTGTCTGTGGTGGAAGGCCTGCTGGGTTGTTTTCACTCCGCTCATTGTGGCTGTAAGTGTTATCTGTGGGTAACATGCAGGATTTAACCAACAATGTTCCAGACACCAACAGGGAAAATAACAAACAATCAAGGACAATGTTTAGGCTTATGAGGTCTCAGGTGATGCTGCGTATTTAGAATTAATGGTATAATTCTTATATGCACTAACACATGTTTTTTCTTGTGACTTCAACTTGATGGTTGTGCGCACAAAACCAAAAGAAGTCTGGCTTCGTTTACTAAATTCCACTACATTGATTGGCTTTATTAACTGTGAGTGCTCTCTACTTCAATAGCATTATTATCTTATATTTTACAGAGGCCAAAATCTAATCTAATTTCAAGAAGTTAGACTGAATTAATTAAATGTCAAAACTAGTTGTGCCAAACAAGCAGAATTTTTTAAGCAAAATGGCATTTTGGTTCAAAGGCTATGCGGTTTCAATTAAATTAACACTGTCTGTGAGCACAATGATGAAGGTGCTGACATCTATTTCCTTGTCCCTCTCATCCAGGGAGTCTTCTTGTTTAGTGCAGTGCAGATGGTTCCCCTCACCATGGGTGACTATGTGTTCCCAGCCTGGGGCCAAGGGGTTGGCTGGTGCATGGCCCTCTCCTCCATGACCCTTATTCCTGGCTACATGGGCTACATGTTCCTTACACTCAAAGGCACATACAAAGAGGTAAGATCGACGTTGCATTTGCTCAGGAGCAATGAATACTTGCACAGAATGAATATGTTGTCCATGAAGATCAGATAGAGTTACCACATGTTTCCAATGAATAGGACACATACATGTATATGCAGATTTGATCTAAATACAATCTGCAGTATATACATGCATGTAAGGACATGCTGTTACACTTACATATATAAATACAAAGCAGTATGACTAGTGTAATGCAAATACCACACAGATTTCCCAGGGCAGACGCATCACCGCACCTTACTCTGAGCATGTCACTCATCTATTAGCTGGTGCGAATTTTAATCTGCTGTCAGCAGAGATGCAGGCTCTGTGTGAGTTTCATATGGATTAGTTGGCATGCAAGATTTTTGGCTGAAATATATTATTACTGCAGGATAGACAAATTCAGCAGAGGGAACGCAGTGGTGTTTGTAGAGAGTGCTGATGTTCTGTAAGGATGGTATAAATGTGACATACAAGGATTTCAAGGAACAAGCTTGAATGAACATTTAAGGTCACCCTGGGGATTTTTACTTGCAGTCAGCTTCAAGTATGTTTACCAGAATATACTAATCCAGGATTTGTCGTCATCACTTGCATTTACAATATTTACATAGTGACAGTCATACCTGAGATGCAATTTAGTAGCAAAATGACTCCTCGCATTGGATTTTTAAAATGCTGAGCTTAGCTCAATGTGAGTTTGCTTTATGCATTATAACTGCACTATTATTCAATGTTTTTGTAATGAGCAAACACAAGGCATGCTGGGTAAAGACGAGATAAATTGCCATGAAGAGTAGAACAGTGATAAAAGGATTAGTAAAATAGAGTTTCTAATTAGTTCTGTTACACAATTTTAGATGCCTTTTCGCTACACCAGCCACCGAGTTCTCAGTAAATTACACTAATTTGTATGCAGCATGGTATAATGCATTTTTATTGATCTTTTGATCCTAATCAATGACAGATAATACCTTTTCCGACATGCCATTTTACATTAAGAGCTTTTTGATTTGCAGTCATTCACAATGCGGTGAATAATCACCTTACATCTATACATTCTCTAGTGACAGATATAGCTTTATAGCCACCACTGACAGAATAAATGGGCCATAATTGCAGGCAGTGCAACAGAGGCTGTCAGAGGCGATGTGCAGGTGTCAGATCCTGCAGTACCAGCTGATGGCTGATTGTCTAATTGTAGCAATCAGCCAGTTGATTAGTGCTCTGCACCCAGGATGACGCTTAGTTTCACAAACACTCTATATAAATGCCTACAGTGCTACAGAACGGGGTCCAACACTACCCATAGTTCAGAACAAGATTTACCAAGTTTGATGATGTTTGGGTTTAGTTTAGTAGGATCAGTAAATTCAGCCCATAAAATGTTGTTACTGTCATGCATATTGGCTTTTATGTTCCTTTATCAGTCATATCTCAGGCTAAATTAATTCATATAACCACAAGTCACATCAGGGAAAAATGTATGAATGTCTTTTCTGAGACTATCTAGCAGAATGGTTAGACTGAGAGCCTGAGGCTGTACAGTCATTAAGCTCACAGCTGTGTAGCTGGTACGCTTTGTTGCAGCCTATGGATCTGATAACAAATTTTGCAGCTGTTTGGTAATGATACATGACAATGTCTCATTGTAATTTTGACACCATCTGTGCATTTTTCGAGTGAATGAGTGTGTGATATCAGTGACATAACTACTCATCTCTGTGCCTCTCCCTTTTAGCGTCTGCGGATGATGATCAAGCCTTTGGTACTGGTGAAGGCTCAGGAAAATGGCCCAGACCAGCAGACGGAAAACCAGAGTCAGAACCCTGCCAACGAGGAAGCCTACATCTAGAAACTTCTGCCTGTCTCTCTGTCTCGACGGCCAGACTGGCGATCTACACAGAAGAAACGTAATCAAGGTTGGGAACGACCACCAGACTTCCATGTCTGCTTTTATTCACCTACCTCCTGGGGACACGTGAGACCAACCTGATTACACGGTTATTTTTAGGGTTTTTTCTGTTTGTTTATTTGTATAATACAGAGTTATAAAACTTATGAGGAAAAACAAAACTACCCAGCAAAATTGTTGTGATATTATGAATTTCATTATGCAAAAAAGTTAGTCTTTTAGAAAAGGAAATGTGACTTAGGAAATTACTGTATATTGAATATATAATTTAAATTTGGAGGCCCACGTTGATTCAATAGTATTGTGCTACTTTGAATATATTAATTAATCTATTAAACTACTATTACTGTACAAAGAAAATTATTGGTTAATGCATTTTGCCTGTACATGAAATAAATACATTAAAATGAATGCAGTGTAGTAGGTGAAAAAAAAAGCAATTTGAAAGTTTGTAAAGAGAAAATGAAATATTGACCAATTTAAGGCAAAGACAATATGGGAATGTGCAACAGGTAAGGCCAAATCTGCTTGTATGTGTAAAATATAATTTAGCCAGACTATCACTCCCTTCGCAGGATCCTGCAGTTCACCTGAAATGTTTACCACCCATGTCTGGGGCTACCTTTGAAAAGCACAAGCAGAGTAAGGAATTTTGAAGCGTCCAACTTCATTCTGGCTCGATTGAAACTTGTGACAACAGCAAAAATAACTTACATAGGATACATAGCAAGAGACTGTTATAATTGTTTCTTTGTTTTCTAAAGAACAATAACTTTGTATGTTGTCTGAATCTTTTTTGTAGAATCATTTTTAGGTCATTTTCTATGTGTGAGAGTGAGAAGGACCAAAATCATACTCAAGTTTGAAAGATTGGTGCAGACATTTGACCCATGAATTAAAACAAGCATACCTTTTTGTCTCTCGAAAGAGCAACAGGGCACAGCAGTGAAGACAACATCTGCTTACAAGCACAATTTGGATCTGTAAACTACCACCTCTAACAAGAAAGGTGTAGCCAGTACAGAAATCACACATTTGCACTGTGCGTACTATATTTCTGCCTGAGATTATTTGGAAAATGTGGATTTTCATTCTCCTGACAACCAGTTAAGTGGAAACTCTGATATTTAAAACTGTGAGAACGAATAAGCTGCAGTGGCTGCTGCATTGGAGACTGTATGATGGATTTCTTGGATAGCCACCACTATTCTGACTGAAACCGTTTACTTGTGTATCTATTTAGTAACCCACTTCTCAGGAACAAAGGTGGATGTGACCAAATTCTCTCAGATACTACCATTATACACTGAAACAATTAATGCTGTATTTACAAAAAAAATGCAACTTTTATCAAATTTCTGCCATTTGTCTTTATGGAGCAACACAAATCAGTACAAACACTATGCGTAATTGGGCACAACCGAAAGCTCCAGGTCACTTGCCTCGTTTTTGTGTGCTATTCAACGAGCATCATTTCTTTCAGTGTAAATGAACTGTGATGGCCTTCACTCAGTCATTTTAGTAGAAGCCATAATGCGTTTCTATCCTGTGGCGAGTGCAGATTTTCAATATCAGACTAGGAGAGAGAAACTTTGGCTCAGTCAGAGGACAAAGCCGGCAAAAGCACTGTTAACACAACAGGACACAGCCAGATGCTATATAGGCCAACACCACTGAAACTACTCCTTTAATAGGATAAAGACAAACCTATTATTACATATCAAGTTTGCTCAGCAATATAAAAACGTATATATAGAAGCTGACTTTGTGACAGACCACAGATATCACTGTATTACTATGAGGGGGATCAAGAAAATTTGCTTCTGTGGCAGCTACATGCGACAGGAATCAGGTTGAATCAGTCCCGTTTATTTTTATTTTTTTAATTTATGTTTCTTTTTTTCCTCAAAGATATGTGAATTAAAATGTGCAATGACAAAGGGTTCCGTGAATTTTGTATAGTTACCATACTGCAGTTTTCTCTCTTGAATGATGTTGTAAACTGGACTGTGTAATACATGTATCTGTGAATGTCCGTACAACCTGAGTTTTTCTTTTCTTTTGTCTAGATGTTGAACAAAAAAATGTGATATTATTTGCCGTTTTCTGCAATAATATTATTATCTCAGAAACTAAAGCACATATCTCTCTCAACTGTAAAAATTATAATTACAATAACAGAATAGAGTAATAATAAAGATGATAATAATAATATGATAATGTAATAGAAATGTCTAGTCAGAGAATCTTGTTTTGTATATTTTTAGCTGTTTCATGGGCCTAATGTAAAATATTATATGTAAAAAAATATAATAAATGTCTTTAGATGGTGTTATATGAAAAAGCATGATTGCAATATATGTTATCTGCAAAAATAAATAAAGACCTATAGATTATAAAAGTCTGTGTCACATAATCTTTTTATTGGAGAAGTAGGCAATATTTCTGTCCGTGAATTAAATGCATACAAAAAGAGTAGGAAGTAACGCATATTTGTTAAATGGATATGGCTCTTTGCTACAGTTACTAACTTAAACAGTACGGGATTGAGCTTCAGATATGCTTTCTGCATTGTTGAATGAGATGGTTTTGCATAACACTGACCTACGCAGTGTTAGTGCTTGATTTTTTTAGTTCGCCATCACAAAATGCTCAAGAAGTACAGAAGTACAGAATGTGTTGACACCTGTACTTGAAAAAATTGATGAAAGGGGGGCAATAAAATAAAACTCTGGTGATGCACAAGATGCAGCAAAGCAAAATTAAATAACGTCTGGATTACATGCTTATGCACTTGTCAGAGGGAAGCATAGTTACGTCAAAATATGCTGATCTTTGTCTGAACATAAATCTCTTTTGGTTCTTTTACTTAGAGTTGTTCAGATACTGACACCAGTATGTGTCCGACAAGTACGTATGTTTGTGTACCAATCCGTTACCACTGGATTTATTATCCCTGAAATGGGGCAGTGTCGTGTTTGCCTTTTTTCCCCAGGATGACAAAGTCTGTCATGTGGGTCACATCCACTGTGTGGCCACTGGGCACTGACAGCTACTGTTTTAAAGCAGCAAAGACTGAAATGTTAGCCAGAGCTAGCTAAATGTCAGGAATGTCACTGACTGTCAAATTAGATAATAAAACAAAGTTCTATGCCATTCATTTTCTGTAAGTATCTCTTCATGTTTTCAAACAGGTTTAACCTGAGGCAGGCCATACAACCATGATATACACACATACGTACATACATACAGGTACACTTGTATCAGATTGGTTCAGGTTCAAGTTCAGGTGCTGAAAAAATGGTATTGGACCATTTCTATGTTTGCTCAATATTTGTTATCACTTAAAACACTAATGAAACGTTTTCATGGTTATTTTTGTCTTATCCCTACACGCCAAGGTTACATCTTATCCAGTAATTATAGTTTTACCTATTATTATACCATTTAACGTCAAGGAGGTTATAAGTTTTACACATCCAGAAGGATATCCTATAAATCTGATAATGTCAATGTTGTGAATGCAATATATACAGAGTTGGTATTTGAAGTCGAAGCTAGGTGTGAAAGCAGACAGAATTTGAATTTCTCTGTCAAGCTTTTCTTCGAAAAACCACTTCTATCACTTCCCCAAAACCAAAAATGCCTCCAAGAAGAGACTGTCCAAAAACTATATTCCCCCTGTTCTGATTTATTACCAGACGAGTACAAAGGCATGCAAAAGACACAGAAGCCTTGAAGGAGGTAATGGGAAGAAGCCAGGGGGAGGTCAAAATAGGATGGAACAAGCTTTCTGGTTCATTGGAGTAACTGGAGGGGAAGAGATTCAGTAAGCTGCCCTTGCTGTGCTCCTTCCCGCTCTATGACAGCAGGCTTCTTTCCTCACCTTTGATGGTGGCCTTTGAGAACAGGTATGAAAAGTGTTGCCTTTAGATGTGGTCAAATGCAGTGACATACTTCATTTAAAGCATACCGGTACCTTCAAAGATAGACCACAGAAACGGATGTTGGAGTGTAAATGGGGCCGGTGAAAACCTGTAAGAAATAGCAGTTGTATAAGTTGCAGTATCTTCTGGTGGCTGACACAGGTAGCCACTGAGTTTTCAGGTGAGTCATGGCAAATCAGCAGACTGAGAAGAGTGTATGCTCAAATGCAGAGTGCATTGGATATACAATGCAGCAAGTATTAGGTCATGTGAGAGTCTCAGCAGACTCGAGTTGTTTTCCTGATGTAGCTCACGTGCTTCATGCCATTTTAGTTAACCTAATAACATGGAAAAGATTATTATGCAAGTGTAGAATATATATATAGAGTCTATAATTGGCACCTCTGCTCTGACATCACCATTCCTTGCAAGCTACAAGCTCAGCACAGCAGCATATGTGTGCCTGTGTCATTGCAGCAACTGAGCACTGGTCAGGCACCATCTAGTATATGTCTGTTCCTCTGCTGGGCACCCCAGAAAATGAAGTGAAGATATTCTTCATCTTATTGACTATGAAAGTACAAGAGATCAGGTTTACTTGGTTTATTACCATGTTTCTGAGTGTCCTTAAAGGAGAAATACCAAAATTCGAATCCGTTTGGTGCCACAACATACAGCAGCATGTTTGCTCAAACGTCTCTGGTGTTTCTCAGGTGTTTGTTTGTAAGTATCTCTTTGTTTTGAGAGTTAATAATTCATAAGCGCTGAAAAACACGAGTTTGAGTTATTGAATGGTGTGTTTGTATGTTCCTTTTTGTATGTACTGTATACATAGAAGTCTGTGCTCATTTGAGCATAAAGCGAAAGTAGTAGTAGTAGTAGTTGTAGAAGTGTTAGTTGTGGTGATGACACAGGCATGAGTGGACCAGCTCTGACAGCTCCAGTCTAGCAGAGGTAGTAGCAGCTCTGAAGTCAGCTCCGGGGCCCCAACAGCACACACACTGTGGAAATGGTCATCTGTTTTCCCTCCCTGCCAGCTTGGCCAAGGCTCCCAGTAGCATGCACAGTCTCCAACCGCATCACAATCATTGGGTGCTGACATGCACATCACAATAGAGGGGGGGGGGATACTCTTCTTATAGCTGCAAGGCAGCTGCATTTTTCCGCAGTTGTTTCATGTGACAAATGCAATGAGATTATGAAACTGACTTTGTAATAGGAGACATACAATATCGGATGAGTATATTAATGGTAGCCTTAGTTTTTTTTAGAGTTGATTTTATTGATTGCTTAACGCACTTCATGGATCAGACTTTAACTTGGGGTTAGTTAATCTAATCGATAGTAAACACTTTTTTTTAGCATGACCACAATTGCACTGTAGCAATGATGAGGAAAGACGGTCCACTAACCTTAACGATGTGGTCATTTTACAATGTTCCTCTATAAACTTATAAAGGTGGTTAATGCCTAACACCTTACTGTAGCACCTTGACAAAACCTTAGCCAAGTTATATCATGTTATAAAACTATTTATTTTCAGTTATTTGAACATTTTGCAGGTACATGATGTCCTGCTGATAAGGGAGGCAGATCAGAAATCGCTTGTGCTGTTCCAGAGAGCATGGACAAGCAATTTGACGTATTCTGTTTGTTTTAATTCAGAGGAATTTTTCAGATGCTTGTAGCTACAACATAGAGCCTACGTTTCCAACAGCTATCTACTGCACACTGCTTCACCTTGCACCCCTCTTTGTCCAGCTGACCAAAGCTGAATCAGAATATCAGTGAGCCTCCCTGGCTTTCACTCTGTTCACCTTTACAACAGGCTACTGATAGCATATCTGCTCCCAGCAGACTGATGGGCAGACAGGCAGAGAGAGAAGCAAATGCCCTTATCACTGCCTGCCATATGATGGGATTAGCTTGAGTGTTGTCTAACAAAGCATTAATGAGCAGTTTTAATTGCCTGCACGGCATACCCTGCCAAGCCCTGCCTGAACTACACACACACACACACTACAGCACAGGGTCGTGAGGCATATTTGTCCCATCTGAAATGGCGTCCAAGTGATACAGAAATTGTATTCATCACTGGAGTACAAAAAAAGACCATTATTGCTGTCATTCCAATACATTGGTGTGACAGAGAAAATGGGTTTGAAGACGACTTTAACCTCTGTTCACTCCCTCACACAGTACAGACTTAATTGAAATCAATAGATGTTTTTGATTATCTTGTGGTGCCACATTACAGCGTAGCCTCGCTGCAGCCACAGGAATTGTGCTCTGACCTGAAAACCCCTCTGATTGGGCGGAGTGCAACTTCTTTCATTTGATTCTACAAAAATACAAAAACACAATTATATAGAAATACCTAATGTCTTATCTGATGTGTGACTGGAATGTCCGTGGTTTTATGAGTGGCGCTACTGCTTACACTGGATCAGTAAATACAAACACAAGTAACAAAGTGTTTGGGGGTAAATCAGTCATTGTAAATATATAGTACAGACTACAAATCACAGATTTACATGATTCACATGTGTTCTAGAATTCACAAACTCCACAAATCAGTAAACCTTACTTGGAAAATCAAAATTTGAATGAACAAAATTATTCGTCTGCACGTGTGGGTCAGATTATTTCCACAAATACACCCCAGTGCAGTCTTACTTGAATTTTTAGACTGCTGTTGGAAGATGATACTCTGTCTTAAAAAAATCTGTGCAATGCTCAGCATCTTCTGTGTTTTCTGTCTTAGCCTGTCACAGTATACAGTATTGTGGATCACTTTACAGTTGTCTACAAATAATTTTGACACTGCTACCACAGAGAGCGTAAATAAATACTGCAATACCCCTGACTACATTTATATTCAGCCAATCAGTGGTATTGTTTGCTATGTGATGTCACGACTCCTCAATAAGCCTTTCAAAATAAGAGCTGAAACATGTCAGAACATGTGCATCGACTACTCAAGCTCTGGTTCAGATTTAAGCAGTTCTCATGGTTAATATAGCAAGTGAAACACAGTGGTAACAGGAAAATTGTGTTAATATTCTGTATTCATTGTTTTTATTTAATGGTTTGGGATCATACTGGACGTGGACGTTTTTCTAGTGGGAACGTGCACAATAATGTGCAGTGAATGTATGACGGTGAATTTTACTTGGACTGCAGTTAATCAGGACCAACCTAGCCATTCCCTGCATTTATATGCCTTTAGCAACTATTTTGACTCATCACACATTTCAAGAGACAAAGTCTCAGGATGTGGAACCAGTCACTATAATACAAACATCCCAAAATGGACAGCAGCCATTGCACACCACCAATCATGCTAAAAATTGAGCAGATGGTGACAAACTTTGCTGCTAGTCTTGCTGCATTGCACAGCAGGAAACAGCATGTCTGTGTAACAGTACAGGCCACACACTGATCCAGGAAAAAGCTGAAAGTATCTCAGACTGCTCCATCAACACAAGGTTCAATGACAGTCAAAGAAGTGAGAAATAAGGAGGAAAAAGACTATCTGTGATCAAAATGTTATGAAGAAAGCAATAGCAGAATTTTGTAACAGCAGCAATGCAATGCTTGAACCAAATGGTATTCTCCAGAACCTCTCTGTGTTTTAGTGATGAATGGAGACAGAGGAGGCCTGTGTGACAAAACAGAGAGCGTGACTTCCAGCTGGAAACAGCTCCTTTCTCCTGGCACAAAACAATGAAGAGCTCAATCTTCAGTCTCATTGGTCTCTTCCTCTCCTTACTTAGTCTCAACTGACTGTTCCCCACATCCCTTCCCTCTTCTCTTCTCTTCTCTTCTCTTCTCTTCTCTTCTCTTCTCTTCTCGAGAAGAAGTAGAATGAGTGATTGCCATGCCAGTGCCTCAACCAATGAACCCATCCTATCCCTTCCAGTCTCTAGGGCCTTTTGCCACGCCACATTTATCACCAAATGTACCAAGAGCACTGGCAGTGTGGTGCATCTCACAGTTCAAGACAAGCCTCCTTGCCTTGTGGCATCGTCTTCTACACTGAAGCAGAGGAAACAAAATGGTACAAGACTAAGTATAATACTGAAAATAATATAGGAAGCATATATTCCACCTGTGAAAGAGATATGGTAGAGTGACAAAAAGTAGAAAGTTGAACAGGTAATACATCCTTCTTGTCTTGAAAAATAATGATTTTGAGCCAGTGCTTGAGACTGGCTGCAGAACTGAGTCAATCGTCATAAAATGCCCATCTTCACAGCAGAAATAAACATGTTTACCTGGTTTTCTGACGTACCAATTCAAATGATATCAATGCTTAAAGTTGAGGATAATTAACAGCATTGTTTATTGACAGGTAAGTGGCATTACAGATGGCTTATTTGAGCATCTGGGCTTCATTCAGCCTGCCTCAGGTTCACCGATGATCCATGTCTTTGCAGGTATTTAGATTAGCCAGGAGGCGGAAGAAACAGTACAGCCAACATGGTGGCGACCAGTGCTGCATATTTTCGGCTTCAAAATGGCACTTCGGAAACCTATGGATAACGTCACTCATGTCCATTCTTTATACTGTCTTTGGGTGTGCTAAAAGCATCATAGTGTGCAGAAATAGAGAACTTTCCCTGAAAACATTATCATTGAAAAAGGCTTAATTAGCGTTCCCATTGCTGTCAAGAACCATCACCCCCCACTCCTCAACCAGCCCGGTTGTTAATGGGCTTGAGTCTTTCAAAAAACATCATGTACTTGACACCATTTTCTGAAGAATACTACCCACACAACTGACAAAAAAGGATAAATTTGGGGGTGTCAATTAGCTCAGCATCCGCCCCATGTATGAAGGCTCAGCAGCAGTCCAGGGTTCGAATCCGACCTGTGGCCCTTTGCTGCAGGTCGTTCCCCATCTCTCTCTCCCCACATTCCTGTCACTCTTCAACTTCAGTCTCTATCAAAAATTTAAAAAAAAAAAAAAGCTTGAAAAGGCCAAAAATATCTTTTTTAAAAAAGGATAAAATTTCATCAGAAGTATGTCTGTTCATGGTAGAAGAGAACCAAAAGCAGAGAAATGAACAGTTCAGTACCATGAATGTGAAAGCTGCTCGTTGGAGATTCAGCCACAGTTATCACCATGAAATTCACCATCACTTGTGATGATGTGACAAAAAAGGCTGCGCATTTTTGCAGCCATTGTGAAAACTGATATAAACCAATTGTAAAGGACATAAAACAATGCTTATAATTCTTGCTTCTTGTCAAAATTCTCAAAGTTAGACGGATGACAAGAATACTATTAGTTTTATGATTAACTGTGAGTTCTAAAAATGTTTTCTCTTTGATACATGGAAAACTTGCAAAAATATTTACACCGGCTTCAAGATCAGTGAAGTTTTGCCTGCAGCCATGACATACCCTACTCTGTCAGGCTTACTCATTTGATAGTCAAATAGTTTCAGAAACTCCCCCTCCCCCAGACTTATCCCACATCAGAATTGGAAGTTGTTGACTATTTGTTACATTTGTTGGGTTAGCTGTAGCACAGGAGCTTCTCAGCTCCCTCAGTCCAGTTGCAGTGTTCTTATGCATGATACTGAACCCCAATTGGTGTGTGAATGAGCAAGCTTAGTAACATTGACAGCACTATGAATGGGGTGTGATGTTGGCACTTTGCATGGCACGCGTTGCTTTCAATGTATGAAAGTATGAGTAAATGGGTGAACATGACCAGAAATGTGCTAAATAAATACAAGTCCATTTATCACAGGTTTGAACCCACTGTGCCACTCTTCATAAATCTGTGTCAGCCCAATGATGAAATGGAAGCCTGTCGAGGGTGGACCCCACGTCATGCCCAATTTCAGCCTGGATCACTCCAGCCCCCTGCGACCCTGCAAACGATAAGCATATTCATAATCTATGGATGCTCCCTAGACACAACAGATACATACGAGGAACAGAGAGAACAGGTACATAGTGCATAAGCCTCTACAGAGTCAGATAACAATGTTGGACCACTAAGGGTAAATGTATTTCCTTGTTTGTAGACTAATGACCATTCAGCGACATAGAGTAGTTGTGTCACTGTCCCTGAGGGCACAGACTGACTGGAGAGGACAACGTCTTCAGAATTGAGGCAGCGTCATGTGATGACAAGCATAGTTCATAGTGTTATCAGCTCCAGAGACTTTTTAAATGTTTGCATGTCCCTGTATACAAATCACATATTAGAGATAAAATAGTGATGCTAAAATAAATATCTTCGAATAAATGCCTCTATGGTGCAACGATTCGTTGTTCATCAGCACATCATTCAATCAAGGATGCATCATATGTCAACTCGCCCTAGTCTTCCTCTCTCTCACTCTCTGCTTATGCAGAGAGGAAGAAATCTTATGTCATGCCTGCCTGCCCTCGGCTGTCAAGACCTCTAACACACACAAACACACATACATACACAGACAAACGTTATTTACAGTATAATTACTTCCATGACAGTTCAGATGCAAGCCCATCACTCAGTATTATCAAACTACTGAGGCGTGTAAGAGTCTATATATAATACAGAAGGAAATCTGAGCACAAATCTGTGCACAATTACAGATCCAGACACACGGCCAGCGACACATGCACTGAAATCCAGAAATTATTTCTACAGTCATCTCTCATGTTTTCGGGTGTTTCTTGGGAATTAACCTATTCTGAATTCTGAACTTTGAAAGAGACTTTCAAACAACACAAAACAAACCTTTGAAAGCAAGAATAAAGATCAAAACCTTTTCCTCATCATATCCACTACCATTCAAAAGCACGCTAGTGTGCAGAATTTGGCAGGAAATAGCAGGCAATGGATTTTTATATGGCTTTCTAAAGGCTACAGTTCCTATGCAAATCCAGTGTAGATGACTGAGTGATTGCACAGACTCTCTCATCCTGCTGCTCTCTCTTTCCCATAACCTGAGCCACTGGAGCAGAACATGCACTTGTCTTTGCTTCATGCCTCAATTTTAATGTTGCCGAGGGGCATGCTGAGAGAAATCAGATGTAATTAGGCGGATGTTTGAAAGGCAGTTGGATATTAACAAGAGTTTCACTCCTCATCGTGCCATTGAATGCCAGGCACACATCTCCTGCAGTCACTTTATGTTTGCAGACAGATGTTCTTTAAGGCCCCCCACCCCATCATGAAATTGTGGAACTTAAGTACTAATTGTGCAAATGCGTGATGGAGATAATGTGGTTTGAAAATGCGTTTGAGTTAGGTTTCTCTACTGTTGTTTTTTGCTTTGGGGGAAGCTTGATCATAAAACTAAAGAGGGCAGAGAACTACACATTTATCATGTCCGACCCTGTTACCTAGAAATGACATTAATTCACCACTAATTTATTTTTCCAAATACGTTTTGAAGGAAACATAATCGCTGCCTCGATTATGTTCACTGACAATGTTTTTCCAGACAGGGAAAGGCTAAGTTATTGAACCAAACAAAAATGTGGTAGACATTCGAGTCCCCCTCAGGATGAATTGCAGTACCTACAAATGACAAATGATGTCACCTTGGGCGATCAGAAAATATGTCTCTCTGTCACCCTAGAGCAACAACAAAGCATTTCCTTGTTCGATTTGAAGGACTTGTAAAAGATACATCATGCTTTAGTTTTTACAAGTGGGTGGTAACTTGCAGGTAAAAAAGGTGAACATTTTACAGATGCGTTGAGTATGAACATTATATGACTTGGCAGATATGCTCATTATAAATGATTTCTCATTATATTAGTATTTTGGGCAGCATTGTGTTTCACTTAAATGTATTTGTTGTTTTTGAAGATTTGTTGTATATAAATGTAATTTTCACATGTCATACCTCAATTTTGTATATATATGGAGCATGGAAGGGGCCATGCCTACATGTAGCAGTCAAAGCCCAATTTTAATAATCATATTATGTAATAATACTTAAATCACAGATTTAAACTGTCAATTAACACTCCAATGTGTAAGAATAATGCGGTCAATTTACAGAATATAGCAGAAATAGATAAACCAGAGACTAACTTCGCATGGTATGCTGCAACTGTAGTTTCTCAAACTAGGATGGAGAGGGTGAGGCGTGGGATTTGCAATCAGAAACAATGTTATGTGAATAAATTCTACATACTGGTCCTTTATGTGCTTTTATTTTGTATTGTGTTAGTGCATTTAGCCGATAAATTGCAATCATCTGTGCATCGTGATCGAAATAAAACTTAAAAATTAAATAATTTGTCATGGATTTAACTCATCAAATCTGATCACAATAGATTTAGCATTATGTTAATTTATGTGAGCCCAATAATGGCAATTAAGTTACTTTGGGTTAAAATATTTTTATGTCTCTTGTGCAACTTTAAAATACGTATGTCAAGCCTCTGCTGAATACTGGTTACTGGTAGGAGTACAACTGAGACAAGACTGGCAAAAAAACAACAGCCTGTGAATAGGACATGCTTCGAGGAAAAATGGCAGAGACAGATTACAGATTAAGCGTGCCACATCCAGCTCTCTAACTCTCTTCTCTGTCTCTTTTCTCATGGTAAATGCTTTCCTTTTCTAAGTTTGGAGAAAGTAGTGGGAAACAGTGAGTCAGGCTGGAGTGCTGAGAGCTGGACTTGACTGTTAATGTTGCCCGATGAATTAAGAGTTGGTTCTGCTGGTTTACCATTTGAATGACTAGGAGGCTTGGGAAGGTAGTGAGCTCTGAACACAAAGAGATGCTTCACAGCCTGAATGCACTTCAGTTAGCATCTACATGTCTAAATATTTGCTTCCAGGGACACAGCATGTTGTGTGTAAGTGGAAAGACATTATACTGTACAGCAACAGACACAAAAAGTTTTTATGTGTTGTGGCTTAATTATCTTCATTCTAATTTTGACAAAAATAAATCAGTTTGAATGAATTTTGATTACTTCAAGCAATATTCCATAGAAAACGGACAAAAATTAATTCACATTTCTTAATCAAGTATTCCAATCTAGAACAACTCTTATGGGGCCTGGTGAAAAACCACAACCTTTGCTTTTATAACAGACACTAAGAGACTTTCTTTCCTCTGAGATTGCTTTCTCAGTCAGCATTTACTTCTAAGCTATTACCTAATTATGTCAGCATCTATCTGTCTGCATGGCAAGAGTCCACCTATAGTTCTCAAGACGCAAGCTGTCCATCATGCTTCTGCAGTGAGGTGCTTACATAGTGTTCCTACCATCAACCCTGCACATGAGACGATTGTGCTGGTGGTGGTTAACAAAGCCTGACACGGCCTTATAACATCACCTAGATCAGCCAGTGATCAGCCTACAACTGGTAGTCAGCTGTTGAACAGTGTAACTGGTCTGCTTGTTGTGCACATCTGGTCAATCAGGACAATGCCTGTGTGAAGTATAGAACACAGGTTACCCTTTTTAACCCTAGGACTATAGCTATAGTGCATGTCTTATGACTTGTGAAGTGCCAGGGCAAGGGCACCCAGATGGTCAATTATATATCTAATAACAGGGTGGGGCTGATGTGCCAGTTGTAGTTGAGTACATGCGAGTTTCGACTTCATTAAAGAGTCTGATGTCAGACTCCAGTTAATAGAACTCCTTTTTGGAACCTTTTTATACAGTCACTCTGATTGTGGGTTGTAGGGACTTGGATGGTTGTGTGATGGAAATGAATAACATGAATCTGTGTAATCCTGGAATAGCTTTATTTCCCCACTAGGCACGTTCACAAGCCTTGGCATCAGTGAAGGGAGCCCATCAACCAAGTCCTGATTACAAAGAGAGTACTTTACTGCAACCTTATGGAAACCCACTGAGGGTGCTATTTATAGAACACAAATGTTCAAGTCATATTTCAGAGTACTTCTTCAAAATCTGAAAGCCAGCTACTGTGACTGATCTCTAAAGTAGAAATTCTGATGGCTTTCAAGATCTTTTTACGCTTCTAACAGGGAAACTGGTTTGTTGTCTTAGTGTTTTGCATGACTTCAGTTAATGCAATTGTATTTACCGTCTACTAGGATAGGAAAACACATTTTTCTTCTTCTTCACATTACGACTATGTAACACAAAAACAAAAAACAAATATATATCTAGCTACGTCAATTAAATCACAGATAAAGTTTAATAGCCCATGCCTGAAGTTCAAGCCAGGTTTAAGAAATCTTAAAACCACAAATCACAAGAACAAAAGACATTAAGGATCTGCGTGATACAAATAGTGTGGAACTGGTTGCATCTGCTAATGGCACAATTAATCATACAGGCCACCGCATGTGTCACATACTAGAACAACACATTCTTTTCATTTCCACATGGCACGAAATTCCCCTCTCCCACCAACCTCGCTTCCTTTTTTTTGCAACAGGAATATCTCCAGGCAGCCTTGCAAGACAATGGCACACAATTACCCAGTGCAAAAAGCACTGTGGCACTGACAAATGTAGTTTTTACAGAGCAGGAGACATTATGTTCTCACATTAGAGTTAAATACCTCCTATTTATCTCAGCCAAGGCGAGGGAGAGAAAAGAGCAAAAGGGAAAAAGAAGGCAGTGAGAGAGAAAGTCAAAATGATCAAGACAGACAGAGAGAGGGGGAAGTAAGCCGTGGGCTGTCGAGACATTACAAGACATTCTGTGACAAGCAAGCTGGAGGATTCTGAACCATTTCGTCCTTTGGTCCTATGTTTCTATGAGGAATTTCATGCCAAGTGAGGAATAGCACAGTGAGAAGGTGCAGCTGCGTAATGACCTATAGCTTATTTCTCACGCGGAGATTAACGGCACAACTATATTGAAACTGATGTGGTTCAGAGACATTTTCATTCTATGAGTCACAGTCAGCACTTGGATCAAGGCTGAAAAGTCTCAGTATAGCAAAATGTTTAATTTCTTGCATTTTCACATTTTTACACATTTTATCTACACTCTTCTGTTCCATGTTCTTCCTGCATTCTTCTTGTTTTCCTGGTTGCGGCAGTCTCCCATCCTCTTGCCGTTGCCCTTGACCAGAGCGTTGCTTTTTAAACAGGTGCTGGACCATAGGCCACTGTATTGTGGCTGCCTACTGTTCTAAAATAGTGAGTATGGGTCAAATGCTGAGGGCAAATTTCCCCACAGGGACTAATACAGTACAACTTAACTGAAACCCTTAAACAACACTTTTTTGTCAGAGAGCATCCACAGCTTCTGGGAAAAAGTCACCAGCCGGTTTTTGTTTTTTTTTTTGCTTTTGTTTTATGCTTTTAAATGTTGCTGTATAATGACACTTTGTTTGTTGGAGTGGAGCTACTGCCTCCAGCTCACAACCTACTAAGTCATGAATCAAGGTGTTTGTGTTGGCTGTGACCATTAGTTTGGAAAGGGGTCATTTTGGGGGTCAGGGTTATTATTCTTCTTATGCCCTGCCTTGCTAGCTAGGTGAATTATATCTTATTTTGCTCAGATTTGGAACAAGGTCATTCACAGTAATAAGGGTGTTCCATAAGTAATATAATAATCAATAACCACAAATGAAAAAATGTGCAGAAAAAGACACATGCATAGATTTTTATGTGCACGAATTGTGTCACAGATCAATGCTCATGCGTATGACCTGGCCACGATCATTTTAATTATAAAAATTAAATGTCTAGGATCTCATGGTGAAAACGTCTGTGTGCTGCTCAGAAACATCCTAAACATCATCTTCAAATTTGATCGCTTACATTAATATTTGATTCCAAGAAAACTAAATGCATCCCGCTTTGTCTCCAAACATGTACATCAAATTGAATGTCACGCTGCAAGGTGTGACTTGATTTTATTGAGCAACCAATTTCACAGTGTAGCCTGGAATGTCTGTCTCTGTGGTCTTTCATATGTGAAGGTTATCCAAATAAGACAGAAACGCTTCACAGACATGGCTTCTGTTTGTGTGTGATGGTCAAGCAATCAGAAGTGTTTTCTCTTGTCTTCCTTTCATTTCATTTCAGCTCAAGCCCAGCTGCGATTATGCAAGTCTGCCCCCCCTCCCCACTAAATTATCAGAGGTCATAGCAGGTTCAAGGTCAGTCAGAGCTTTGGGTAAGGTCACATGGAGGAGGCCCCGTCTCCACTAAACACAGTCTTGGATTCTTCCAATATTTGAAAAAGAAATTACAAGGCAAATAAGAATCCACCTTTTTTCCCCATGTCACTGCTAAAGCATCTTATATCAATGGGAGAATGTAGTTGCTACAGTAGCTGTAGTTGTTTCATTACCATTTTCTTTTTTACATTTACCTATGTTCTTATTTCTTTTTTGCAAAAGCTTATATATTTCAATTGTTTTTTTGCATAAAAACCCTACAGGTATATACCAAACATATAGCTGCATATAGCTGCTCCTCAAAAAAATGACATTTGCACAACAATCTTCGGTACAGAAATGTGTCTTTTATAATCTCTGTGTCACTGTGCCACAGTTTGTAATGCTCTCAGGGCTCTCTGTGAGCTGAGGCATAACGCAAGAGGAGCTGAGGGCAATGGGTATTTGCAATGAAAGCTCTCACAGTATTCAGTCTTTAGCATTTAGTGCATTTCATAGTGCAGTGGATACTGGTGGTCTGGAGGCATTAATCCATGCCCCTTTTCATAAAGTTAGTGAATGCCCTGAGTGGCGCTAGGAGAAAAGCACAAGGCCCAGCAGCGTTGGGAACTGATGATCCATGATGCCTTTATGCTATGCTGGTCTGCATCACTATGCCTTCTCCTCCTCCCTCTTCATCTGCTGTAGCTGTATCTGCTGAGGGAGAAAACTTGACTGCACTCCATGAATACAGAGAAGATCTCTTCCCAGAAAGCATCTGCTCAAAGCTCTCCTAGCTCAAAGTTCTTTGTCTTTCTTTCTGTCTGGTGTCCAGCTCACTAAAGCATAATGGCACACCTCACTATGCGTGTAGATGAACCGTGAGCCAATTGTGAAAGTGTGAAAATGGTACTGGAGGACAAATTCACTGAAATAATGATTACAAAATAGAACAATATGAGATGACCAATAGAGACCAAGCTAATTTGAAAAAATAATTAGTATGTTAACAAGGCAAAGGATTCACAATCTTTGAGAGATTTCAAACACTAATCACCATAATGTGCACTCATAACTGAAATGCAGATCATTGCACAGTGGGATGATTAGCTAAAATGTTATTATTATTTTTATCTTGGTTACTCATTTGAGATAACTTTTGTGGGCACTATACAATGGACACATTTACACACTGTGACATACACATAGCAGCAGAAATATGGTGCAGTATATAATAAATAGGGAGTGACACAATATGTAAAAAAAAATGTAGACTTGCAGGTTGAGATCCCCGCTTGGGGAAGACGCGTTTGTCCAAGATGGCTGCCATGCTTTCTCTGAGAATGTGGCTTGTCTCCAACAGGAATCTGTGTAATCCTGTTTAGACTTCGTCAAGACTGCTGTCAACTGAATCAAACTGATATTGATTCACATTTTTCTTAACATTTTGGACAATATTTACATCAAATATTTAGTTTGTGGCCAAGTTAGTCCAAGTTAGTGGGCTTCCGGGCCTACTAGGCCTCTAACATATGGGCATGACAGGATGATATGTTTGAAGGGATGAGAATAGGATACAAGGAGACTGAAAGATAAAATAATTTTAAAAAGACATAATGGATTCAAAGCAGGAAATGGATGTGAATGTTTACCAAGACATTCAAGCAACCTGGGACTAGATGGAAGAAATGTTGATTATGCACACCTTTCTTAGGCAACATCTCATTCCTCCTTGAGCCTTTATCTACAGTCTTGATTTATATAGATGTTTGTCCCCTTTAATTTCTTGGTAGAAAGTAGAAAGTCTCCTAGTATTGGCCTATTCCCTGAGCATATGATAAGCTGTCATCAATCAAGCATCAGCTTAAAGTGCTTTATGGTTCATGAGATTACCAGAAATCTGCTCCTCGGATAATATTCATGCTTTAGCATTGTCATAAACACACCTTGACACTACTTTTGATGAGTCTGAGCTGGTCAAAGGATAACAGAAGAAATAGGGAAAAATATCGGGATGGTTTTGCATTCTCTGTTCAGGAGCACATTTCAGTGGTTCTACAGAAAGACATTATGAGAACTGACAATGACTGTTGGCCATTAGATTATCTTTGTAATGAGTTGAGTTGATGACCTTTCCTGCTGTATCTTAACCCCCTTTACAATGATAACATCATACATAAATTAGTTAAGAAGATTTTGGCATTTCGTTTAGCTATGTTGCTCCGTCAACCCTCCCTCGCTTTAAATCTCTTCGCTATAACTCTTTTGAAACTTACTACAGCCAGGTTCTTCTGTTTATTTCTCTCTCTTTGGGTGTCTGTTTTTATATTCAGAGGATCACAGTGGCTTTATTGCTAAAGTGTATTTGGTAGCACAGTGTGCTACTCTAAACAGAGACACTCTAAATTTCACTATTTTTAGACCCATTGTTGCTGGATTCAGAAAATGTACCAAGGCCAGCAACCTTTTATAAGTGTAAAGGATTACAGTTACAGGAAAACCTACATCACAAATGTGACGGCCTTATGGCCTGACCTAGTTTCTTATTGGTTGATTGGGATCTCATCAGCAGAGATGGTCCACACCTGAATGCTGTGTGAATGCTCATCTATAAGAAGAGCTCTGGGCATTCACTCTCTCTCTCTCTTCTGTTTGAGTTTCTGGGTTTGGTTGAGTTTGGGTTATTTGTTATTTATATTAAATTTTAGTTTAATAAAATTTATGTTATATAGTTTAAAAAGCATGTGTGGTCTCCATCTTTTGTCCTACCTCTGAGCCAGGTTGTGACACAAAATACACAAAGTCAACATACTTCCTTTCACTGTACATGCCCATGTGCAGAATTAAGATGATATTTGTTAGTTCTTTGTGGAGTGTTAGGCTCTGTGTAACTAAAGTCTATACCAGTCACTTCACTGTGCTTCACTCAAGAAGGATACACTTATTTTCTAATCCACAGAACAGGATTTCAGTTTGGTGGAATTGTTAGCTGACATAACCCATTTCCTTCATTTCAAAGGTTTTTATAAAGGCTGCAAAACCCCAGATCCTCAAATGACCTAAATGTGGGAATGAAGAGAAACATAACAGCTGCTATGGCAATGAATACATAATATATAAATAATGGTCATGACTTGGATGGAATTTTTTGTCACCACGTTAAACAACTATACATACTTACTGGCAACAGTGTCAAATGGGATACATTAAATTACAGAACTTGCTTCATATCAAAAGTGCTTTCTTAAAATATTATTTTGTCTTGCTGGGGGAGAAATCAATTAAAAGCCTGTTATGTTCAAACAGCACACATCAGTAAACCCCTCAGTCTGTTTTTCCATTATCACAAAGTAGTATCAAAATTGACAATTATTTTTTTTCTAATATACAATGCATAGACATAACTATGAAATCATCAAACATGACCTCCCGTTGCCTGAGGCACTGCAAGTGAGAGAGCAGCACTGTTCATTTTAATGATCTCATGCCGTAGTTAACTCATTTGTTTGCAGGCTGCTGTATCTTGCAGGCTCATGGGACATTTGCTTTAGGCCACTGTGCAAAAACTACAGTGTAAGCTAATATACAGTATGAAATGGAGTGGATTTGACACATATTGTAAAGTACATATTTCTAGTTGAAAACCTGACCTTTGCCAGTTAAAAATGATCCCAGACGGGATCATGAAATGCTGTGAGTCACAAAGGAGTCTGACTGTTCTCCAATCAGACCATCTCCTTAAATCAGGCCCGAATCTAAATTAAATGAAAAGTTTCTCATGGAGTGACTTACAGGTCACATATGTATTGAGGCAACACGTGGCTAATAATTTCTGACTCAGCAGCAGACCATGCTCTTTTCACTAGTAATTATGGTTGAAGAGGTGTTTGTGAGGCACCAAAATATGAGCCGTGAAATGACATTTAAAACAGAAATCTGTCTTGGCCAGTTCATCCTCAGTTTATTTTTGGTCCACTTCATTAGCACTGTGTCTATCACACACTTTCCCACTATAAGTCACACCCAAAATACCAAGTTAAAAATAAAGTGTATTAAGTATAGCACCTTTCACAGAGCAAGGTTAAATGATGTTTTACAGTGTTGAAAACACTCAACAGAACAAAGCGCAACAAAGGCAACTTTGAATAAATTGGTCTTCAGCCTTTTGCTTTCAGTTAGCATCAAGGACAACCAGTAAACTCTCGTCTGAAGACCTAATTGACCTACTGGTGATATGAGGATAAGGCACATCTGAGATGTATGCTGGTACCTGACAATGCTCTAAATGTGATCTTGCATCTTGCTTCCCTGCTTCCTCCCTTTCCCATCATTTCCCTTCCCTCTGGATAAATAACACACAAAATAGTCATAGTCTGGCTGTATCACTTTCTTGTCCCTCGTTTGTCTCTTTTGTGTGTCTGGTGTGTGTGCCGCCCTGGCAATCCAATCATCCTCTTCCTGCTGCAACCAGCACACCTGTATCCCATCCAATAATTAAGATACTACATCATATACTGCATCACTTCTTCAGTCCAGTCTTGTTCTAACTTTTTGGTCTTCTGTGTTCCAGATATACAGGAATTTTTTGTTTGTTTGTTTTCTTCGTGTTCTTTGCTTGTCTCTAGATCAACTTGCTCGACTACACGCCAACACTATCCAAATAAATGTGTTTTACTGTTCTTACAGTCATGATTTTAGTTTACCAACCATTACTGAAATGAGAGACAAAAATAAGGAATAGAGGAAGATAGAGGGGTGTGGACAGGCAAGTTACACAGCAAATCCATAAAACTGTAGTAATTAATCCATTAAGGAGATGCGTACATCTAAAATAAGTCACAAATAATTCTGTGTTGTGTGTGTGAATGTGGTCAGCTCAAATTATTTGGGTAGTAACTGGGCCTACATAAATCTAGGTGCATATTTAACTTGAAACTCGTCTGCTGGTAGGATAAACTGCACGGTATGACACTTTAAACTGAAAATGGGTTTATGAGATGTGAGGCAGAATGGGTAAATGCTCTTCATCTTCCATTTCAGTCAATCTAGGTGTTCAGCACATACACGGAGCAGATTAGATTTGCAGCAGTCATTTTGGGATTATGTATATGTTGCCGGAGCAGCCAGGGTAATTCTCAGACTCCAGTGGAAATGATGTAGATGGTCCTATTTTTTTTTTTTTTTTGTGAAATAAAATAAATTTTAAGCGTTAATGGTTGTGGCCAAATTTAATATTGTAGTTTGTAGAACACCTAAGTGTACCACGAAACAGAGCTAGCACGGCATGTCCCGTAAACCACTGGGCCTTCCAGTAACTAGACTAGAACAGCACATACAGCTCCAGTACCCACGCTGCACATGGTATGCAGCGCATTCCTGCCCAGTGGAATTTGGGGGCTTCAGCTTCTTTGCCATGGCTGCCATACAGTGTTTTTTTTTTTTTCTTTTTTGTTTTTTTGTTTTTTGGCATTCCACATAGGACACACTTGACCACAAACTAAAAGGCTTGACATTCTTCCCCGTTTCTGCCAACCACGTAAGACATTTATTATTTTTTACGCAGTACTCATATATTCAGTATATTATTGCACTTACAGTAATAAGGAGTTGTCATGATCTGAAGTAACATCGTCTTCCGAGTGTGTGTTCGCATGTGACACAGAGAGGAGAGAAAGCAAGACCTACATCATAGCAAAACACAAAGATACTCAAGCTTAGCTGAAACAAGTGTACCTAAATTTGGTAAATGAAATGTATTATTTCAGAAAGGGGCAGGGAGTCCCAAAGAAGCTAGATCACCGTTCCAGATACACACTTTGACCCCTAATAATGGCATTAGTGTTACGGTAACAATGGCATTAGAGTTATGGCACAAGAGTTATAAACCATTTAACGTTTCCACATAAAACAATACAGCAATGAGGTAAGACAAGTTCCTGTGTTTATCTATTAATGATTAATATATTTTCTCCAGGCAAAATTAAATGAAGTGCTGCTTGACACTGTGTTCATTAATCTGTAACGGGAAGCAGTGGGAGAGTGGTTATTGAGAACGCAGTTCCCTGCTGTTAAGCTGTTCTGGTTGGCAGGCGTAATGATGTTAGTTTTACATTAACTTCATAATATTCTGTCCCAGAGGAAAATTTTAACAATGTGCTTCAATCAGAGAAGATTACAATGAAACTAATTCTTACTGATGTGGACAGTATGCTTGTTTATAGTAGATTTTCTTCTTCTGACTGTCCTTGTAGTGGTGTGTCAGTTGTGAACATGTTGTTCAGTATGAACTAATTTTTTATGACTCGGGAGTAATACGTTCAAGAGGTCTGCACTGGGACACAAATCTTGCGGTAACGAGAGAGCGAAGCTATGGGCGGGAGCGGGCGGCAGAAATGCAACACAGGAGAAACAAAGTTACATTTTACTGTGTGTTGCGTTGTCATGTTCTCAAATGTCATGACAATTCATCCAGCAGTTCTCGAGACATTCCCCGTTTTGTCGAGATCATTTTCCCGTGCGCGTGCACGCAACGGCACGCCTTAGACCGCACGACCATCCTGACTTCTTTTAGATGGTTGCATTTTCTGAGCCGTCGTTTCAGTCTTGCCCAAAACGAGAAGGTAACAATGAAACTGCACTATGTCCAAAACCAACCTTAATCTATACTGGGTATAAGCAGCATCCCCGCAAGTGTGCGCCACTCTACAGAGGTACATGTGGACTTGGAACTGGCCAAATACCAAAAGTGTCTTCAACTTGCCGGCACGTCAGTCCGCGTTTGACGGGTTCATAGAACACTGAAGATTGTAACTCAGTCAGTGGGATGCACAAACGTGTGCACCAAATGTCATGACAATTCATCCAGCAGTTGTCGAGACATTCCCCGCTTTGTCGAGATCGTTTTCCCATGCGCGGAGAGGCCCGAAAAGTGGGCGTGGCCACCCACGAGAGGCACCGCATCAAGCATTGGTGGTTCAGTGGTAGAATTCTCGCCTGCCACACGGAGGCCAGCCGCGGATACCTGTAACGCACAGCCAACGCTGTCCTTGGTACGTAATTTGCTTTCCCTGGCAATAGTACTGATTTTAGTATGAAATACTATAATGAATATCATAAAATATTTATACTTATATTTATAGAGGAATATATATTACACAGCTAAAATATTTTGAAATAAACTCATTCTATTATATGAACAAAAAAGTATAGTGTCATCGTATTTGTCCTACCATTAAAAAATAAGTTGGCCGGTGATTTTATGATGAAATCAAGCAAAACAAAATCTTAACTTAGAAATCAGTGTTTTATTACATTTTTATCAAACAAGAATATTGATCAAAACAAGGACTAAAACAAATGGAAAAAAGTTTCTGAGTTCTCATGCATAGAAATATATATATATATATATATATATATATATATATATATATAACGAGAGCGATTATAAATATATAAGATCACTTAGATACTTGCACACACACCCACACACACACACACATATATATATATATATGAACAACTAGAATTATTTACAAGATTGACACAAGATCAAATTTCTATTTGTTTCTCTCTGTCGTCCACCTCTCCTTTTCCATGGCATAGAATGACGAAGCCTGTGGCTTTAGACAACCATGAAGACTTGGGAGTATGTAATTGTTTCTGAGTCTCACCATGACATCACTCTCTGGTTTCCAGATAAAAAATGGGTGCAGCTGAAAGAAGTTGCAGGATGGGAGTTCAGAAACAGTGTCAATTAGCTCTGGTTGTGGAGGGAAACGCCATAATGAAAGAGCATTTCCTGGCTTGATCATGTGATAGAATCCAGGCCACAATCCCAGAGACTGGAGCTCTGTCCTCATCCACATGTTCTGATGATGAGAACAGGTCCAGTTGCTTGTGTCCTGGTCTTGTCTCTGTACCGGTGGGGCACCAAAAACAGAAGCCCCAGCTGTGGGAATAAGGATAAAAACAAATACAGAATTAGTGACATGCAGTAATTTAAAAAAGATATAGATTTTTAAAAAATATCGTACTATCAGTTGTCTGAGGTGTTGGTCTGAGTCTCGGTGGGGGAACAACATCAACAACCGAAGAACCAGCTGATAAAACATTGATGAAAAATGAAAAAATAAATTTGTGGGATGTCACAGTAACACTTAAGAAGACAGTTCTTACTATGTGGTGGTTCAGGTGTAAGAGCAGAAGAGGAGGTCTCAGAAGGTGGCACAGTTCCTGAAAATGTATTTATTTGTTTCATTTAATTATCTTGTGTGTAATAGTCTTTGGTTTTCAGGGGAAAGTGAATATTAAAATTAGGCCATAATACATACCTGGTGCTGAGACAGGACCTTCAGTTTGCTGAGGAATATCAAGCTCTTTGGCCAGAAACTGCAGCTCAGGTGGAAGGGGCACTGTAGGCCTCGTGGGGACTACTAGGACAGACAGACAACCCACAGTTCAACACGCAGTTTAATTCACGGTTCCATTTTGGAGCTCAATATGACGTGTGAACTTTCACAAAACCTGTTTTCACTCTTGTAGCTCGTCCTGGTACAGAAGATGATGACAGAGTAGCAGCTGGCAATAGACAAAAAGATTCAATAGTTTAGACAAAGTATTCTGAATGTTCACTTAAAAGAAAATCAAGCAAAAATGCACTTACAGCACTGTAGCTCCTTGGTGGGTGATATGCTCTGCATTGCTTTCTCCAGCTCCTTATCTTCCATCACTGTGACAGCGGCAAAAAGAATTAGTGAGATGTAATTTGAATACAGGTATAAAGCAAGTATAAAAATACACTATATACACATTTTATGTATACTGAAAAACATACTCATGGGTTCATGACGTGCACTTGAGGAACAGGTGGCGAGGGGAGAGATGCTGACTTCTTTCTCAGATATGCCTGTAGTTTGCACATCCGAGACCCTGGATAACACTTAGAGTTCATGATGAAGGCTGCAAAGCCATCAGCCCTGTTTTCCCACACCTCCCGCCAAGTGCTCTTGGCACGACGGCCAAAGCCAACCAGCTGATCGTCCTCCGAAGCTGCTTGAGATGTGGGCTTTTGTGATTCAAAACGCAGGAGAGATATGATTTCTTCAAAGCTGCGGGCATAACTAAAGACAACAAGCTGGCCTTCTTGTGCCCCTCTGATGTACACACTCCTGCAGCCTCTTCTTTCTCTCTGTGTTTGACGAGTAGACTGTGTAGCCGACATCATTTTCTAAAAGCCACTGAAATGACTTCCCCTTATACTTTTCAAACTGCAGGATGTATTCCCCCAGCACCTCTTTCCTGTCTGAGATGTCCCCTCCTCTCTGGCGGACCACAGTCTGGGCATTTTGTTTGACTGTGTCCTCCCTCAGAGGTGCAGACTTGTCCTGCAGAGAAGGGTTGTCCTTCAGCAGCTTAGCTGCATCAGTTGGATCCTGGATCCTTTTTTTCCATGTTGACCTGTGACATATGAGGAAAAAACATATTAGACATGTATGTGATGTGTAAGATTTGACCTTTAATCTAACTGTAAAACATTTTGTGTGTGTCTTTCACACAGGATCAGTTACTGTCCTAGCACTGCATTTAATTTAATTTGAATTTAATATGTCTGTGCATTGTAATAATTAAAATAGAGGAGGACAGCGGTGGGGACAGAGTGACAAGGACCAGGACACAGAGATCGGACTCGGATGCAGAGCTGTCGATGATTCTTTATTTAGAACTTAAAGAATCCGATAACGTTAACAGAAAACGCCTCGCACAGGAGGGATAGCTAGGAAAATTATGAACAGAAAACCTATCTTCTAGCATAAGATGAACTACAAATCAAAGAGAACAAAAAACACCTCAGAAGAGGGAAAAAAACAGAAAAGGGGAAGAAGTCTAAACTAAACTATGACTATGAAAAATTAAATGACAAAAGGTCAACAAAAAACTCTGACAAGACATGACACACTGGAACAGGACAAAGGGAAACGCAGACTATATGAACACATGGAGGTAATGGATAACAGGTGGACACAATCAGGAATCAGGGCAGACAATCAGACTGGTGACACATGAGGAAGGGTAAGTGACCTGAAACGAGAGGAGAGTTAATTCCCAAAATAAAACAGGAAGTCACAATACAAACATGGAGACAGGACAAAAACTCAAACTTGACACACCGGTGTGACACAGAGTTTGTCATCTAAGCATCTAAGCAGGCACCTTGGGCCTTTGGGGTGTTATGGGCAACTTGAAACAGTCCAGAAATTGCCCTGAACTCTACTTCACCCCCTGACCCCCTCCCCCTGCCCCCGTTACTGTAGTGGTGCAGTACTATACTGACATATGTCATATATATTACACTGCTACCCCACTACCATGCACCGTTTCTTTACATATAAACCCACACAGTGTGTTAATTAATGACAGTAACGATAGTTGAACTGGAGTAAGTAAGTAATAAAAGTCTTCGCGTATCTAACGTTACTGGCAAGTTTACCGTTTCATTAACAACGAGAGAAAAGCTCTGGTCATGTCATTCAAAGTGCAAAACTCCGACACAACATACATATTATCACATCGTATCTTGTATTATCTATTATTTTATCTTGTTTTTCGTATAAAAGTCACTTACCTTTGTTGGATGAAACAAATGCAGTGCTATACAAAGTGGATGTGTTAATCTCGATGTCGCCTCTGCTCGCTTCTGCTCTGCTCTTCTCCCGTCCGGGAGGCCCGGGTTCAATTCCCGGCCAATGCACAGAGACTTTTAACTACGTCCAACCATAGCAGAAACTGTCGCGATGCCGCTCCGCTTTGGAGCATGAACGAGCCAGTCAGTGGGATGCACAAACGTGTGCACCAAATGTCATGACAATTCATCCAGCAGTTGTTGAGACATTCCCCGTTTTGTCGAGATCGTTTTCCCATGAAAAGTGGGCGTGGCCACCCAGGAGAGGCCCCTGAGTACATGGACTAGCTTGTGCTGTACGTGGCACAGAGTACTTCAAAAATGAATCGCACATGCTCCCTTCCTCAAACTGAGTGCATTTTTCCAGCAACAGGGCCCAGGTTCAGTCAGAAGCGGGACTCCGTGCCACGCAACGGCACGCGGCCCAAAACGAGAAGGTAACAATGAAACTGAGACTTTTAACTACGTCCAACCATAGCAGAAACTGTCGCGATGCCGCTCCGCTTTGGAGCATGAACGAGCCAGTCAGTGGGATGCACAAACGTGTGCACCAAATGTCATGACAATTCATCCAGCAGTTGTCGAGACATTCCCCGTTTTGTCGAGATCGTTTTCCCATGCACGGGGAGGCCCGAAAAGTGGGCGTGGCCACCCAGGAGAGGCCCCACATCAAGCATTGGTGGTTCAGTGGTAGAATTCTCGCCTGCCACGCGGGGGCCAGCCGTGGATACCTGTAACGCACAATCAACGCTGTCCTTGGTACTGAATTTGCTTTTCCTGGCAATAGTACTGATTTTAGTATGAAATACTATAATGAATATCATAAAATATTTATACTTATGATATTTATAGAGGAATATATATTACACAGCAAAAATATTTTGAAATAAACTCATTCTGTTATATGAACAAAAAAGTATAGTGTCATCGTATTTGTCCTACCATTAAAAAATAAGTTGGCCGGTGATTTTATGATGAAATCAAGCAAAAGAAAATCTTAACTTAGAAATCAGTGTTTTATTACATTTTTAGAACTTGGGAAATTAACTTATCAAACAAGAATATTGATCAAAACAAGAAGGACTAAAACAAATGGAAAAAAGTTTCTGAGTTCTCATGCATAGAAATATATAACGAGAGCGATTATAAATATATAAGATCACTTAGATACTTGCACACACACACACATATATATATATGAACAACTAGAATTATTTACAAGATTGACACAAGATCAAATTTCTATTTGTTTCTCTCTGTCGTCCACCTCTCCTTTTCCATGGCATAGAATGACGAAGCCTGTGGCTTTAGACAACCATGAAGACTTGGGAGTATGTAATTGTTTCTGAGTCTCACCATGACATCACTCTCTGGTTTCCAGATAAAAAATAGGTGCAGCTGAAAGAAATTGCAGGATGGGAGCTCAGAAACAGTGTCTATGAGTTCTGGTTGTGGAGGGAAACACCATAATGAAAGAGCATTTCCTGGCTTGATCATGTGATAGAATCCAGGCCACAATCCCAGAGACTGGAGCTCTGTCCTCATCCACATGTTCTGATGATGAGAACAGGTCCAGTCGCTTGTGTCCTGGTCTTGTCTCTGTACCGGTGGGGCACCAAAAACAAAAGCCCCAGCTGTGGGACCAAGGAAAAAAACAAATACAGAATTAGTGACATGCAGTAATTTAAAAAAGATAAAAGATATAGATTTTTAAAAAATACCGTACTATCAGTTGTCTTAGGTGTTGGTCTGAGTCTCGGTGGGGGAACAACATCAACAACCGAAGAACCAGCTGATAAAACATTGATGAAAAATGAAAAAATAAATTTGTCGGATGTCATAACATTTATACGTTTTATTCTCCTTATTATAGACTGTATGATATAGACTATTCTGAAGCACAGTAACACTTAAGAAGACAGTTCTTACTGTGTGGTGGTTCAGGTGTAAGAGCAGAAGAGGAGGTCTCAGAAGGTGGCACAGTTCCTGAAAATGTATTTATTTGTTTCATTTAATTATCTTGTGTGTAATAGTCTTTGGTTTTCGGGGGAAAGTGAGTATTAAAATTAGGCCATAATACATACCTGGGCCATAATACATACCTGGTGAAAGTATTCTGAATGTTCACTTAAAAGAAAATCAAGCAAAAATGCACTTACAGCACTGTAGCTCCTTGGTGGGTGATATGCTCTGCATTGCTTTCTCCAGCTCCTCATCATCTTCCATCACTGTGACAGCGGCAAAAAGAATTAGTGAGATGTAATTTGAATACAGGTATAAAGCAAGTATAAAAATACACTATATATACATTTTATGTATACTGAAAAACATACTCATGGGTTCATGACGTGCACTTGAGGAACAGGTGGCGAGGGGAGAGATGCTGACTTTTTTCTCAGATACGCCTGTAGTTTGCACATTCGAGACCCTGGATAACACTTAGAGTTCATGATGAAGGCTGCAAAGCCATCAGCCCTGTTTTCCCACACCTCCCGCCAAGTGCTCTTGGCACGACGGCCAAAGCCAACCAGCTGATCGTCCTCTGAAGCTGCTTGAGATGTGGACTTTTCTGATTCAAAACGCAGGAGAGATATGATTTCTTCAAAGCTGCGGGCATAACTAAAGACAACAAGCTGGCTTTCTTGTGCCCCTCTGATGTACACACTCCTGCAGCCTCTTCTTTCTCTTTGTGTTTGACGAGTAGACTGTGTAGCCGACATCATTTTCTAAAAGCCACTGACATGACTTCCCCTTATACTTTCCAAACTGCAGGATGTATTCCCCCAGCACCTCTTTCCTGTCTGAGACGTCCCCTCCTCTCTGACGGACCACAGTCTGGGCATTTTGTTTGACTGCGTCCTCCCTCAGAGGTGCAGACTTGTCCTGCAGAGAAGGGTTGTCCTTCAGCAGCTTAGCTGCATCAGTTGGATCCTGGATCCTTTTTTTCCATGTTGACCTGTGACATATGAGGAAAAAACATATTAGACATGTATGTGATGTGTAAGATTTGACCTTTAATCTAACTGTAAAACATTTTGTGTGTGTGTGTCTTTCACACAGGATCAGTTACTGTCTTAGCACTGCATTTAATTTAATTTGAATTTAATATGTCTGTGCATTGTAATAATTAAGTAAAATAGAGGAGGACAGCGGTGGGGACAGAGTTTGTCATCTAAGCATCTAAGCAGGCACCTTGGGCCTTTGGGGTGTTAAGGGCAACTTGAAACAGTCCTGAACTCTACTTCACCCCCTCCCCCTCCCCCTGCCCCCGTTACTGTAGTGGTGCAGTACTATACTGACATATATGTCATATATATTACACTGCTACCCCACTACTTATATGTTTCTTTACATATAAACCCACACAGTGGTGTTAATTAATGACAGTAACGATAGTTGAACTGGAGTAAGTAAGTAATAAAAGTCTTCGCGTATCTAACGTTACTGGCAAGTTTACCGTTTCGTTAACAACGAGAGAAAAGCTCCGGTCATGTCATTCAAAGTGCAAAACTCCGACACAACATACATATTATCACATCGTATCTTGTATTATCTATTATTTTATTTCGTTTTTCGTATAAAAGTCACTTACCTTTGTTGGATGAAACAAATGTGGCGCTGTACAAGTGGATGTGTTAATCTCGATGTCGCCTCTGCTCGCTTCTGCTCTGCTCTTCTCCTGTCACTCAGTTTTCATTCATTCAGCTGAAGCTGTTACAGCGCCAAAGCCGCAGTGGCCGGATGGCGCATTACATCCGTAGTGGTTTAGCACTACCATAGAGAATGAATGGAAAACGGTTTAGGTCCGTTTAGCAAAACAATTCACGGTCCGCGCGCGGGAGGCCCGGGTTCGATTCCCGGCCAATGCACAGAGACTTTTAACTACGTCCAACCATAGCAGAAACTGTCGCCATACCGCTCCGCTATGGAGCATGAACGAGCCTCTGCTCTGCTGAGTACATGGACCAGCTTGTGCTGTACGTGGCACAGAGTACTTCAAAAATGAATCGCACATGCTCCCTTCCTCAAACTGAGTGCATTTTTCCAGCAACAGGGCCCAGGTTCAGTCAGAAGCGGGACTCCGTGCCACGCAACGGCACGCGGCCCAAAACGAGAAGGTAACAATGAAACTGCACTATGTCCAAAACCAACCTTAATCTATACAGAGGTGGGCATAAGCAGCATCCCCACAAGTGTGCGCCACTCTACAGAGGTACATGTGGACTTGGAACTGGCCAAATACCAAAAGTGTCTTCAACTTGCCGGCACGTCAGTCCGCGTTTGACGGGTTCATAGAACACTGAAGATTGTAACTCAGTCAGTGGGATGCACAAACGTGTGCACCAAATGTCATGACAATTCATCCAGCAGTTGTCGAGACATTCCCCGTTTTGTCCGGGAGGCCCGGGTTCGATTCCCGGCCAATGCACAGAGACTTTTAACTACGTCCAACCATAGCAGAAACTGTCGCGATGCCGCTCCGCTTTGGAGCATGAACGAGCCAGTCAGTGGGATGCACAAACGTGTGCACCAAATGTCATGACAATTCATCCAGTAGTTGTCGAGACATTCCCCGTTTTGTCGAGATCGTTTTCCCATGCGCGGGGAGGCCCGAAAAGTGGGCGTGGCCACCCACAAGTGGCACCGCATCAAGCATTGGTGGTTCAGTGGTAGAATTCTCGCCTGCCACGCGGGAGGCCCGGGTTCGATTCCCGGCCAATGCACAGAGACTTTTAACTACGTCCAACCATAGCAGAAACTGTCGCGATGCCGCTCCGCTTTGGAGCATGAACGAGCCAGTCAGTGGGATGCACAAACGTGTGCACCAAATGTCATGACAATTCATCCAGCAGTTGTCGAGACATTCCCCGTTTTGTCGAGATCGTTTTCCCATGCACGGGGAGGCCCGAAAAGTGGGCGTGGCCACCCAGGAGAGGCCCCACATCAAGCATTGGTGGTTCAGTGGTAGAATTCTCGCCTGCCACGCGGGAGGCCCGGGTTCGATTCCCGGCCAATGCACAGAGACTTTTAACTACGTCCAACCATAGCAGAAACTGTCGCCATACCGCTCCGCTATGGAGCATGAACGAGCCTCTGCTCTGCTGAGTACATGGACCAGCTTGTGCTGTACGTGGCACAGAGTACTTCAAAAATGAATCGCACATGCTCCCTTCCTCAAACTGAGTGCATTTTTCCAGCAACAGGGCCCAGGTTCAGTCAGAAGCGGGACTCCGTGCCACGCAACGGCACGCGGCCCAAAACGAGAAGGTAACAATGAAACTGCACTATGTCCAAAACCAACCTTAATCTATACAGAGGTGGGCATAAGCAGCATCCCCACAAGTGTGCGCCACTCTACAGAGGTACATGTGGACTTGGAACTGGCCAAATACCAAAAGTGTCTTCAACTTGCCGGCACGTCAGTCCGCGTTTGACGGGTTCATAGAACACTGAAGATTGTAACTCAGTCAGTGGGATGCACAAACGTGTGCACCAAATGTCATGACAATTCATCCAGCAGTTGTCGAGACATTCCCCGTTTTGTCGAGATCGTTTTCCCATGCACGGGGAGGCCCGAAAAGTGGGCGTGGCCACCCAGGAGAGGCCCCACATCAAGCATTGGTGGTTCAGTGGTAGAATTCTCGCCTGCCACGCGGGGGCCAGCCGTGGATACCTGTAACGCACAATCAACGCTGTCCTTGGTACTGAATTTGCTTTTCCTGGCAATAGTACTGATTTTAGTATGAAATACTATAATGAATATCATAAAATATTTATACTTATGATATTTATAGAGGAATATATATTACACAGCAAAAATATTTTGAAATAAACTCATTCTGTTATATGAACAAAAAAGTATAGTGTCATCGTATTTGTCCTACCATTAAAAAATAAGTTGGCCGGTGATTTTATGATGAAATCAAGCAAAAGAAAATCTTAACTTAGAAATCAGTGTTTTATTACATTTTTAGAACTTGGGAAATTAACTTATCAAACAAGAATATTGATCAAAACAAGAAGGACTAAAACAAATGGAAAAAAGTTTCTGAGTTCTCATGCATAGAAATATATAACGAGAGCGATTATAAATATATAAGATCACTTAGATACTTGCACACACACACACATATATATATATGAACAACTAGAATTATTTACAAGATTGACACAAGATCAAATTTCTATTTGTTTCTCTCTGTCGTCCACCTCTCCTTTTCCATGGCATAGAATGACGAAGCCTGTGGCTTTAGACAACCATGAAGACTTGGGAGTATGTAATTGTTTCTGAGTCTCACCATGACATCACTCTCTGGTTTCCAGATAAAAAATAGGTGCAGCTGAAAGAAATTGCAGGATGGGAGCTCAGAAACAGTGTCTATGAGTTCTGGTTGTGGAGGGAAACACCATAATGAAAGAGCATTTCCTGGCTTGATCATGTGATAGAATCCAGGCCACAATCCCAGAGACTGGAGCTCTGTCCTCATCGACATGTTCTGATGATGAGAACAGGTCCAGTCGCTTGTGTCCTGGTCTTGTCTCTGTACCGGTGGGGCACCAAAAACAAAGCCCCAGCTGTGGGACCAAGGAAAAAAACAAATACAGAATTAGTGACATGCAGTAATTTAAAAAAGATAAAAGATATAGATTTTAAAAATACCGTACTATCAGTTGTCTTAGGTGTTGGTCTGAGTCTCGGTGGGGGAACAACATCAACAACCGAAGAACCAGCTGATAAAACATTGATGAAAAATGAAAAAATAAATTTGTCGGATGTCATAACATTTATACGTTTTATTCTCCTTATTATAGACTGTATGATATAGACTATTCTGAAGCACAGTAACACTTAAGAAGACAGTTCTTACTGTGTGGTGGTTCAGGTGTAAGAGCAGAAGAGGAGGTCTCAGAAGGTGGCACAGTTCCTGAAAATGTATTTATTTGTTTCATTTAATTATCTTGTGTGTAATAGTCTTTGGTTTTCGGGGGAAAGTGAGTATTAAAATTAGGCCATAATACATACCTGGGCCATAATACATACCTGGTGAAAGTATTCTGAATGTTCACTTAAAAGAAAATCAAGCAAAAATGCACTTACAGCACTGTAGCTCCTTGGTGGGTGATATGCTCTGCATTGCTTTCTCCAGCTCCTCATCATCTTCCATCACTGTGACAGCGGCAAAAAGAATTAGTGAGATGTAATTTGAATACAGGTATAAAGCAAGTATAAAAATACACTATATATACATTTTATGTATACTGAAAAAACATACTCATGGGTTCATGACGTTGCACTTGAGGAACAGGTGGCGAGGGGAGAGATGCTGACTTTTTTCTCAGATACGCCTGTAGTTTGCACATTCGAGACCCTGGATAAACACTTAGAGTTCATGATGAAGGCTGCAAAGCCATCAGCCCTGTTTTCCCACACCTCCCGCAAGTGCTCTTGGCACGACGGCCAAAGCCAACCAGCTGATCGTCCTCTGAAGCTGCTGAGATGTGGACTTTCTGATTCAAAACGCAGGAGAGATATGATTTCTTCAAAGCTGCGGGCATAACTAAAGACAACAAGCTGGCTTTCTTGTGCCCCTCTGATGTACACACTCCTGCAGCCTCTTCTTTCTCTTGTGTTTGACGAGTAGACTGTGTAGCCGACATCATTTTCTAAAAGCCACTGACATGACTTCCCCTTATACTTTCCAAACTGCAGGATGTATTCCCCCAGCACCTCTTTCCTGTCTGAGACGTCCCCTCCTCTCTGACGGACCACAGTCTGGGCATTTTGTTTGACTGCGTCCTCCCTCAGAGGTGCAGACTTGTCCTGCAGAGAAGGGTTGTCCTTCAGCAGCTTAGCTGGCAATCAGTTGGATCCTGGATCCTTTTTTTCCATGTTGACCTGTGACATATGAGGAAAAAACATATTAGACATGTATGTGATGTGTAAGATTTGACCTTTAATCTAACTGTAAAACATTTTTGTGTGTGTGTGTCTTTCACACAGGATCAGTACTGTCTTAGCACTGCATTTAATTTAATTTGAATTTAATATGTCTGTGCATTGTAATAATTAAGTAAAATAGAGGAGGGACAGCGGTGGGGACAGAGTTTGTCATCTAAGCATCTAAGCAGGCACCTTGGGCCTTTGGGGTGTTAAGGGCAACTTGAAACAAGTCCTGAACTCTACTTCACCCCCTCCCCCTCCCCCTGCCCCCGTTACTGTAGTGGTGCAGTACTATACTGACATATATGTCATATATATTACACTGCTACCCCACTACTTATATGTTTCTTTACATATAAACCCACACAGTGTGTTAATTAATGACAGTAACGATTAGTTGAACTGGAGTAAGTAAGTAATAAAAGTCTTCGCGTATCTAACGTTACTGGCAAGTTTACCGTTTCGTTAACAACGAGAGAAAAGCTCCGGTCATGTCATTCAAAGTGCAAAACTCCGACACAACATACATATTATCACATCGTATCTTGTATTATCTATTATTTTATTTCGTTTTTCGTATAAAAGTCACTTACCTTTGTTGGATGAAACAAATGTGGCGCTGTACAAAGTGGATGTGTTAATCTCGATGTCGCCTCTGCTCGCTTCTGCTCTGCTCTTCTCCTGTCACTCAGTTTTCATTCATTCAGCTGAAGCTGTTACAGCGCCAAAGCCGCAGTGGCCGGATGGCGCATTACATCCGTAGTGGTTTAGCACTACCATAGAGAATGAATGGAAAACGGTTTAGGTCCGTTAGCAAAACAATTCACGGTCCGCGCGCGGGAGGCCCGGGTTCGATTCCCGGCCAATGCACAGAGACTTTTAACTACGTCCAACCATAGCAGAAACTGTCGCCATACCCGCTCCGCTATGGAGCATGAACGAGCCTCTGCTCTGCTGAGTACATGGACCAGCTTGTGCTGTACGTGGCACAGAGTACTTCAAAAATGAATCGCACATGCTCCCTTCCTCAAACTGAGTGCATTTTTCCAGCAACAGGGCCCAGGTTCAGTCAGAAGCGGGACTCCGTGCCACGCAAACGGCACGCGGCCCAAAACGAGAAGGTAACAATGAAACTGCACTATGTCCAAAACCAACCTTAATCTATACAGAGGTGGGCATAAGCAGCATCCCCACAAGTGTGCGCCACTCTACAGAGGTACATGTGGACTTGGAACTGGCCAAATACCAAAAGTGTCTTCAACTTGCCGGCACGTCAGTCCGCGTTTGACGGGTTCATAGAACACTGAAGATTGTAACTCAGTCCAGTGGGATGCACAAACGTGTGCACCAAATGTCATGACAATTCATCCAGCAGTTGTCGAGACATTCCCCGTTTTGTCCGGGAGGCCCGGGTTCGATTCCCGGCCAATGCCACAGAGACCTTTTAACTACGTCCAACCATAGCAGAAACTGTCGCGATGCCGCTCCGCTTTGGAGCTATGAACGAGGCCAGTCAGTGGGATGCACAAACGTGTGCACCAAATGTCATGACAATTCATCCAGTAGTTGTCGAGACATTCCCCGTTTTGTCGAGATCGTTTTCCCATGCGCGGGGAGGCCCGAAAAAGTGGGCGTGGCCACCCACAAGTGGCACCGCATCAAGCATTGGTGGTTCAGTGGTAGAATTCTCGCCTGCCACGCGGGAGGCCCGGGTTCGATTCCCGGCCAATGCACAGAGACTTTTAACTACGTCCAACCATAGCAGAAACTGTCGCGATGCCGCTCCGCTTTGGAGCATGAACGAGCCAGTCAGTGGGATGCACAAACGTGTGCACCAAATGTCATGACAATTCATCCAGCAGTTGTCGAGACATTCCCCGTTTTGTCGAGATCGTTTTCCCATGCACGGGGAGGCCCGAAAAGTGGGCGTGGCCACCCAGGAGAGGCCCCACATCAAGCATTGGTGGTTCAGTGGTAGAATTCTCGCCTGCCACGCGGGAGGCCCGGGTTCGATTCCCGGCCAATGCACAGAGACTTTTAACTACGTCCAACCATAGCAGAAACTGTCGCCATACCGCTCCGCTATGGAGCATGAACGAGCCTCTGCCTCTGCTGAGTACATGGACCAGCTTGTGCTGTACGTGGCACAGAGTACTTCAAAAATGAATCGCACATGCTCCCTTCCTCAACTGAGTGCATTTTTCCAGCAACAGGGCCCAGGTTCAGTCAGAAGCGGGACTCCGTGCCACGCAACGGCACGCGGCCCGCCCAAAACGAGAAGTGGTAACAATGAAACTGCACTATGTCCAAACCAACCTTAATCTATACAGAGGTGGGCATAAGCAGCATCCCCACAAGTGTGCCGCCACTCTACAGAGGTACATGTGGACTTGGAACTGGCCAAATACCAAAAGTGTCTTCAACTTGCCGGCACGTCAGTCCGCGTTTGACGGGTTCATAGAACACTGAAGATTGTAACTCAGTCAGTGGGATGCACAAACGTGTGCACCAAATGTCATGACAATTCATCCAGCAGTTGTCGAGACATTCCCCGTTTTTGTCCGGGAGGCCCGGGGTTCGATTCCCGGCCAATGCACAGAGACTTTTAACTACGTCCAACCATAGCAGAAACTGTCGCGATGCCCGCTCCGCTTTGGAGCATGAACGAGCCAGTCAGTGGGATGCACAAACGTGTGCACCAAATGTCATGACAATTCATCCAGTAGTTGTCGAGACATTCCCCGTTTTGTCGAGATCGTTTTCCCATGCGCGGGGAGGCCCGAAAAGTGGGCGTGGCCACCCACAAGTGGCACCGCATCAAGCATTGGTGGTTCAGTGGTAGAATTCTCGCCTGCCACGCGGGAGGCCCGGGTTCGATTCCCGGCCAATGCACAGAGACTTTTAACTACGTCCAACCATAGCAGAAACTGTCGCGATGCCGCTCCGCTTTGGAGCATGAACGAGCCAGTCAGTGGGATGCACAAACGTGTGCACCAAATGTCATGACAATTCATCCAGCAGTTGTCGAGACATTCCCCGTTTTGTCGAGATCGTTTTCCCATGCACGGGGAGGCCCGAAAAGTGGGCGTGGCCACCCAGGAGAGGCCCCACATCAAGCATTGGTGGTTCAGTGGTAGAATTCTCGCCTGCCACGCGGGAGGCCCGGGTTCGATTCCCGGCCAATGCACAGAGACTTTTAACTACGTCCAACCATAGCAGAAACTGTCGCCATACTGCTCCGCTATGGAGCATGAACGAGCCTCTGCTCTGCTGAGTACATGGACCAGCTTGTGCTGTACGTGGCACAGAGTACTTCAAAAATGAATCGCACATGCTCCCTTCCTCAAACTGAGTGCATTTTTCCAGCAACAGGGCCCAGGTTCAGTCAGAAGCGGGACTCCGTGCCACGCAACGGCACGCGGCCCAAAACGAGAAGGTAACAATGAAACTGCACTATGTCCAAAACCAACCTTAATCTATACAGAGGTGGGCATAAGCAGCATCCCCACAAGTGTGCGCCACTCTACAGAGGTACATGTGGACTTGGAACTGGCCAAATACCAAAAGTGTCTTCAACTTGCCGGCACGTCAGTCCGCGTTTGACGGGTTCATAGAACACTGAAGATTGTAACTCAGTCAGTGGGATGCACAAACGTGTGCACCAAATGTCATGACAATTCATCCAGCAGTTGTCGAGACATTCCCCGTTTTGTCCGGGAGGCCCGGGTTCGATTCCCGGCCAATGCACAGAGACTTTTAACTACGTCCAACCATAGCAGAAACTGTCGCGATGCCCGCTCCGCTTTGGAGCATGAACGAGCCAGTCAGTGGGATGCACAAACGTGTGCACCAAATGTCATGACAATTCATCCAGCAGTTGTCGAGACATTCCCCGTTTTGTCGAGATCGTTTTCCCATGCGCGGGGGAGGCCCGAAAAGTGGGCGTGGCCACCCACGAGTGGCACCGCATCAAGCATTGGTGGTTCAGTGGTAGAATTCTCGCCTGCCACGCGGGAGGCCCCGGGTTCGATTCCCGGCCAATGCACAGAGAATTTTAACTACGTCCAACCATAGCAGAAACTGTCGCGATGCCGCTCCGCTTTGGAGCATGAACGAGCCAGTCAGTGGGATGCACAAACGTGTGCACCCAAATGTCATGACAATTCATCCAGCAGTTGTCGAGACATTCCCCGTTTTGTCGAGATCGTTTTCCCATGCACGGGGAGGCCCGAAAAGTGGGCGTGGCCACCCAGGAGAGGCCCCACATCAAGCATTGGTGGTTCAGTGGTAGAATTCTCGCCTGCCACGCGGGAGGCCCGGGTTCGATTCCCGGCCAATGCACAGAGACTTTTAACTACGTCCAACCATAGCAGAAACTGTCGCCATACCGCTCCGCTATGGAGCATGAACGAGCCTCTGCTCTGCTGAGTACATGGACCAGCTTGTGCTGTACGTGGCACAGAGTACTTCAAAAATGAATCGCACATGCTCCCTTCCTCAAACTGAGTGCATTTTTCCAGCAACAGGGCCCAGGTTCAGTCAGAAGCGGGACTCCGTGCCACGCAACGGCACGCGGCCCAAAACGAGAAGGTAACAATGAAACTGCACTATGTCCAAAACCAACCTTAATCTATACAGAGGTGGGCATAAGCAGCATCCCCACAAGTGTGCGCCACTCTACAGAGGTACATGTGGACTTGGAACTGGCCAAATACCAAAAGTGTCTTCAACTTGCCGGCACGTCAGTCCGCGTTTGACGGGTTCATAGAACACTGAAGATTGTAACTCAGTCAGTGGGATGCACAAACGTGTGCACCAAATGTCATGACAATTCATCCAGCAGTTGTCGAGACATTCCCCGTTTTGTCGAGATCGTTTTCCCATGCGCGGGGAGGCCCGAAAAGTGGGCGTGGCCACCCACAAGTGGCACCGCATCAAGCATTGGTGGTTCAGTGGTAGAATTCTCGCCTGCCACGCGGGAGGCCCGGGTTCGATTCCCGGCCAATGCACAGAGAATTTTAACTACGTCCAACCATAGCAGAAACTGTCGCGATGCCGCTCCGCTTTGGAGCATGAACGAGCCAGTCAGTGGGATGCACAAACGTGTGCACCAAATGTCATGACAATTCATCCAGCAGTTGTCGAGACATTCCCCGTTTTGTCGAGATCGTTTTCCCATGCACGGGGAGGCCCGAAAAGTGGGCGTGGCCACCCAGGAGAGGCCCCACATCAAGCATTGGTGGTTCAGTGGTAGAATTCTCGCCTGCCACGCGGGAGGCCCGGGTTCGATTCCCGGCCAATGCACAGAGACTTTTAACTACGTCCAACCATAGCAGAAACTGTCGCCATACTGCTCCGCTATGGAGCATGAACGAGCCTCTGCTCTGCTGAGTACATGGACCAGCTTGTGCTGTACGTGGCACAGAGTACTTCAAAAATGAATCGCACATGCTCCCTTCCTCAAACTGAGTGCATTTTTCCAGCAACAGGGCCCAGGTTCAGTCAGAAGCGGGACTCCGTGCCACGCAACGGCACGCGGCCCAAAACGAGAAGGTAACAATGAAACTGCACTATGTCCAAAACCAACCTTAATCTATACAGAGGTGGGCATAAGCCAGCATCCCCACAAGTGTGCGCCACTCTACAGAGGTACATGTGGACTTGGAACTGGCCAAATACCAAAGTGTCTTCAACTTGCCGGCACGTCAGTCCGCGTTGACGGGTTCATAGAACACTGAAGATTGTAACTCAGTCAGTGGGATGCACAAACGTGTGCACCAAATGTCATGACAATTCATCCAGCAGTTGTCGAGACATTCCCCGTTTTGTCGAGATCGTTTTTCCCATGCGCGGGGAGGCCCGAAAAGTGGGCGTGGCCACCCACAAGTGGCACCGCATCAAGCATTGGTGGTTCAGTGGTAGAATTCTCGCCTGCCACGCGGGAGGCCCGGGTTCGATTCCCGGCCAATGCACAGAGAATTTTAACTACGTCCAACCATAGCAGAAAACTGTCGCGATGCCGCTCCGCTTTGGAGCATGAACGAGCCAGTCAGTGGGATGCACAAACGTGTGCACCAAATGTCATGACAATTCATCCAGCAGTTGTCGAGGACATTCCCCGTTTTGTCGAGATCTTTTTCCCATGCACGGGGAGGCCCGAAAAGTGGGCGTGGCCACCCAGGAGAGGCCCCACATCAAGCATTGGTGGTTCAGTGGTAGAATTCTCGCCTGCCACGCGGGAGGCCCGGGTTCGATTCCCGGCCAATGCACAGAGACTTTTAACTACGTCCAACCATAGCAGAAACTGTCGCCATACTGCTCCGCTATGGAGCATGAACGAGCCTCTGCTCTGCTGAGTACATGGACCAGCTTGTGCTGTACGTGGCACAGAGTACTTCAAAAATGAATCGCACATGCTCCCTTCCTCAAAACTGAGTGCATTTTTCCAGCAACAGGGCCCAGGTTCAGTCAGAAGCGGGACCTCCGTGCCACGCAACGGCACGCGGCCCCAAAACGAGAAGGTAACAATGAAACTGCACTATGTCCAAAACCAACCTTAATCTATACAGAGGTGGGCATAAGCAGCATCCCCCACAAGTGTGCGCCACTCTACAGAGGTACATGTGGACTTGGAACTGGCCAAATACCAAAAGTGTCTTCAACTTGCCGGCACGTCAGTCCGCGTTGACGGGTTCATAGAACACTGAAGATTGTAACTCAGTCAGTGGGATGCACAAACGTGTGCACCAAATGTCATGACAATTCATCCAGCAGTTGTCGAGACATTCCCCGTTTTGTCGAGATCGTTTTCCCATGCGCGGGGAGGCCCGAAAAGTGGGCGTGGCCACCCACAAGTGGCACCGCATCAAGCATTGGTGGTTCAGTGGTAGAATTCTCGCCTGCCCACGCGGGAGGCCCGGGTTCGATCCCGGCCAATGCACAGAGAATTTTAAACTACGTCCAACCATAGCAGAAACTGTCGCGATGCCGCTCCGCTTTGGAGCATGAACGAGCCAGTCAGTGGGATGCACAAACGTGTGCACCAAATGTCATGACAATTCATCCAGCAGTTGTCGAGACATTCCCCGTTTTGTCGAGATCGTTTTTCCCATGCACGGGGAGGCCCGAAAAGTGGGCGTGGCCACCCAGGAGAGGCCCCACATCAAGCATTGGTGGTTCAGTGGTAGAATTCTCGCCTGCCACGCGGGAGGCCCGGGTTCGATTCCCGGCCAATGCACAGAGACTTTTAACTACGTCCAACCATAGCAGAAACTGTCGCCATACTGCTCCGCTATGGAGCATGAACGAGCCCTCTGCTCTGCTGAGTACATGGACCAGCTTGTGCTGTACGTGGCACAGAGTACTTCAAAAATGAATCGCACATGCTCCCTTCCTCAAACTGAGTGCATTTTTCCAGCAACAGGGCCCAGGTTCAGTCAGAAGCGGGACTCCGTGCACGCAACGGCACGCGGCCCAAAACGAGAAGGTAACAATGAAACTGCACTATGTCCAAACCAACCTTAATCTATACAGAGGTGGGCATAAGCAGCATCCCCACAAGTGTGCGCCACTCTACAGAGGTACATGTGGACTTGGAACTGGCCAAATACCAAAAGTGTCTTCAACTTGCCGGCACGTCAGTCCGCGTTTGACGGGTTCATAGAACACTGAAGATTGTAACTCAGTCAGTGGGATGCACAAACGTGTGCACCAAATGTCATGACAATTCATCCAGCAGTTGTCGAGACATTCCCCGTTTTGTCGAGATCGTTTTCCCATGCGCGGGGAGGCCCGAAAAGTGGGCGTGGCCACCCACAAGTGGCACCGCATCAAGCATTGGTGGTTCAGTGGTAGAATTCTCGCCTGCCACGCGGGAGGCCCGGGTTCGATTCCCGGCCAATGCACAGAGAATTTTAACTACGTCCAACCATAGCAGAAACTGTCGCGATGCCGCTCCGCTTTGGAGCATGAACGAGCCAGTCAGTGGGATGCACAAACGTGTGCACCAAATGTCATGACAATTCATCCAGCAGTTGTCGAGACATTCCCCGTTTTGTCGAGATCTTTTTCCCATGCACGGGGAGGCCCGAAAAGTGGGCGTGGCCACCCAGGAGAGGCCCCACATCAAGCATTGGTGGTTCAGTGGTAGAATTCTCGCCTGCCACGCGGGAGGCCCGGGTTCGATTCCCGGCCAATGCACAGAGACTTTTAACTACGTCCAACCATAGCAGAAACTGTCGCCATACTGCTCCGCTATGGAGCATGAACGAGCCTCTGCTCTGCTGAGTACATGGACCAGCTTGTGCTGTACGTGGCACAGAGTACTTCAAAAATGAATCGCACATGCTCCCTTCCTCAAACTGAGTGCATTTTTCCAGCAACAGGGCCCAGGTTCAGTCAGAAGCGGGACTCCGTGCCACGCAACGGCACGCGGCCCAAAACGAGAAGGTAACAATGAAACTGCACTATGTCCAAAACCAACCTTAATCTATACAGAGGTGGGCATAAGCAGCATCCCCACAAGTGTGCGCCACTCTACAGAGGTACATGTGGACTTGGAACTGGCCAAATACCAAAGTGTCTTCAACTTGCCGGCACGTCAGTCCGCGTTTGACGGGTTCATAGAACACTGAAGATTGTAACTCAGTCAGTGGGATGCACAAACGTGTGCACCAAATGTCATGACAATTCATCCAGCAGTTGTCGAGACATTCCCCGTTTTGTCGAGATCGTTTTCCCATGCGCGGGGAGGCCCGAAAAGTGGGCGTGGCCACCCACAAGTGGCACCGCATCAAGCATTGGTGGTTCAGTGGTAGAATTCTCGCCTGCCACGCGGGATTCCCGGCCAATGCACAGAGAATTTTAACTACGTCCAACCATAGCAGAAACTGTCGCGATGCCGCTCCGCTTTGGAGCATGAACGAGCCAGTCAGTGGGATGCACAAACGTGTGCACCAAATGTCATGACAATTCATCCAGCAGTTGTCGAGACATTCCCCGTTTTGTCGAGATCGTTTTCCCATGCACGGGGAGGCCCGAAAAGTGGGCGTGGCCACCCAGGAGAGGCCCCACATCAAGCATTGGTGGTTCAGTGGTAGAATTCTCGCCTGCCACGCGGGAGGCCCGGGTTCGATTCCCGGCCAATGCACAGAGACTTTAACTACGTCCAACCATAGCAGAAAACTGTCGCCATACTGCTCCGCTATGGAGCATGAACGAGCCTCTGCTCTGCTGAGTACATGGACCAGCTTGTGCTGTACGTGGCACAGAGTACTTCAAAAATGAATCGCACATGCTCCCTTCCTCAAACTGAGTGCATTTTTCCAGCAACAGGCCCAGGTTCAGTCAGAAGCGGGACTCCGTGCCACGCAACGGCACGCGGCCCAAAACGAGAAGGTAACAATGAAACTGCACTATGTCCAAAACCAACCTTAATCTATACAGAGGTGGGCATAAGCAGCATCCCCACAAGTGTGCGCCACTCTACAGAGGTACATGTGGACTTGGAACTGGCCAAATACCAAAAGTGTCTTCAACTTGCCGGCACGTCAGTCCGCGTTTGACGGGTTCATAGAACACTGAAGATTGTAACTCAGTCAGTGGGATGCACAAACGTGTGCACCAAATGTCATGACAATTCATCCAGCAGTTGTCGAGACATTCCCCGTTTTGTCCGGGAGGCCCGGGTTCGATTCCCGGCCAATGCACAGAGACTTTTAACTACGTCCAACCATAGCAGAAACTGTCGCGATGCCGCTCCGCTTTGGAGCATGAACGAGCCAGTCAGTGGGATGCACAAACGTGTGCACCAAATGTCATGACAATTCATCCAGTAGTTGTCGAGACATTCCCCGTTTTGTCGAGATCGTTTTCCCATGCGCGGGGAGGCCCGAAAAGTGGGCGTGGCCACCCACAAGTGGCACCGCATCAAGCATTGGTGGTTCAGTGGTAGAATTCTCGCCTGCCACGCGGGAGGCCCGGGTTCGATTCCCGGCCAATGCACAGAGACTTTTAACTACGTCCAACCATAGCAGAAACTGTCGCGATGCCGCTCCGCTTTGGAGCATGAACGAGCCAGTCAGTGGGATGCACAAACGTGTGCACCAAATGTCATGACAATTCATCCAGCAGTTGTCGAGACATTCCCCGTTTTGTCGAGATCGTTTTCCCATGCACGGGGAGGCCCGAAAAGTGGGCGTGGCCACCCAGGAGAGGCCCCACATCAAGCATTGGTGGTTCAGTGGTAGAATTCTCGCCTGCCACGCGGGAGGCCCGGGTTCGATTCCCGGCCAATGCACAGAGACTTTTAACTACGTCCAACCATAGCAGAAACTGTCGCCATACCGCTCCGCTATGGAGCATGAACGAGCCTCTGCTCTGCTGAGTACATGGACCAGCTTGTGCTGTACGTGGCACAGAGTACTTCAAAAATGAATCGCACATGCTCCCTTCCTCAAACTGAGTGCATTTTTCCAGCAACAGGGCCCAGGTTCAGTCAGAAGCGGGACTCCGTGCCACGCAACGGCACGCGGCCCAAAACGAGAAGGTAACAATGAAACTGCACTATGTCCAAAACCAACCTTAATCTATACAGAGGTGGGCATAAGCAGCATCCCCACAAGTGTGCGCCACTCTACAGAGGTACATGTGGACTTGGAACTGGCCAAATACCAAAAGTGTCTTCAACTTGCCGGCACGTCAGTCCGCGTTTGACGGGTTCATAGAACACTGAAGATTGTAACTCAGTCAGTGGGATGCACAAACGTGTGCACCAAATGTCATGACAATTCATCCAGCAGTTGTCGAGACATTCCCCGTTTTGTCGAGATCGTTTTCCCATGCGCGGGGAGGCCCGAAAAGTGGGCGTGGCCACCCACAAGTGGCACCGCATCAAGCATTGGTGGTTCAGTGGTAGAATTCTCGCCTGCCACGCGGGAGGCCCGGGTTCGATTCCCGGCCAATGCACAGAGACTTTTAACTACGTCCAACCATAGCAGAAACTGTCGCCATACTGCTCCGCTATGGAGCATGAACGAGCCTCTGCTCTGCTGAGTACATGGACCAGCTTGTGCTGTACGTGGCACAGAGTACTTCAAAAATGAATCGCACATGCTCCCTTCCTCAAACTGAGTGCATTTTTCCAGCAACAGGGCCCAGGTTCAGTCAGAAGCGGGACTCCGTGCCACGCAACGGCACGCGGCCCAAAACGAGAAGGTAACAATGAAACTGCACTATGTCCAAAACCAACCTTAATCTATACAGAGGTGGGCATAAGCAGCATCCCCACAAGTGTGCGCCACTCTACAGAGGTACATGTGGACTTGGAACTGGCCAAATACCAAAAGTGTCTTCAACTTGCCGGCACGTCAGTCCGCGTTTGACGGGTTCATAGAACACTGAAGATTGTAACTCAGTCAGTGGGATGCACAAACGTGTGCACCAAATGTCATGACAATTCATCCAGCAGTTGTCGAGACATTCCCCGTTTTGTCGAGATCGTTTTCCCATGCGCGGGGAGGCCCGAAAAGTGGGCGTGGCCACCCACGAGTGGCACCGCATCAAGCATTGGTGGTTCAGTGGTAGAATTCTCGCCTGCCACGCGGGAGGCCCGGGTTCGATTCCCGGCCAATGCACAGAGAATTTTAACTACGTCCAACCATAGCAGAAACTGTCGCGATGCCGCTCCGCTTTGGAGCATGAACGAGCCAGTCAGTGGGATGCACAAACGTGTGCACCAAATGTCATGACAATTCATCCAGCAGTTGTCGAGACATTCCCCGTTTTGTCGAGATCTTTTTCCCATGCACGGGGAGGCCCGAAAAGTGGGCGTGGCCACCCAGGAGAGGCCCCACATCAAGCATTGGTGGTTCAGTGGTAGAATTCTCGCCTGCCACGCGGGAGGCCCGGGTTCGATTCCCGGCCAATGCACAGAGACTTTTAACTACGTCCAACCATAGCAGAAACTGTCGCCATACTGCTCCGCTATGGAGCATGAACGAGCCTCTGCTCTGCTGAGTACATGGACCAGCTTGTGCTGTACGTGGCACAGAGTACTTCAAAAATGAATCGCACATGCTCCCTTCCTCAAACTGAGTGCATTTTTCCAGCAACAGGGCCCAGGTTCAGTCAGAAGCGGGACTCCGTGCCACGCAACGGCACGCGGCCCAAAACGAGAAGGTAACAATGAAACTGCACTATGTCCAAAACCAACCTTAATCTATACAGAGGTGGGCATAAGCAGCATCCCCACAAGTGTGCGCCACTCTACAGAGGTACATGTGGACTTGGAACTGGCCAAATACCAAAAGTGTCTTCAACTTGCCGGCACGTCAGTCCGCGTTTGACGGGTTCATAGAACACTGAAGATTGTAACTCAGTCAGTGGGATGCACAAACGTGTGCACCAAATGTCATGACAATTCATCCAGCAGTTGTCGAGACATTCCCCGTTTTGTCCGGGAGGCCCGGGTTCGATTCCCGGCCAATGCACAGAGACTTTTAACTACGTCCAACCATAGCAGAAACTGTCGCGATGCCGCTCCGCTTTGGAGCATGAACGAGCCAGTCAGTGGGATGCACAAACGTGTGCACCAAATGTCATGACAATTCATCCAGCAGTTGTCGAGACATTCCCCGTTTTGTCGAGATCGTTTTCCCATGCACGGGGAGGCCCGAAAAGTGGGCGTGGCCACCCAGGAGAGGCCCCACATCAAGCATTGGTGGTTCAGTGGTAGAATTCTCGCCTGCCACGCGGGAGGCCCGGGTTCGATTCCCGGCCAATGCACAGAGACTTTAACTACGTCCAACCATAGCAGAAACTGTCGCCATACCGCTCCGCTATGGAGCATGAACGAGCCTCTGCTCTGCTGAGTACATGGACCAGCTTGTGCTGTACGTGGCACAGAGTACTTCAAAAATGAATCGCACATGCTCCCTTCCTCAAACTGAGTGCATTTTTCCAGCAACAGGGCCCAGGTTCAGTCAGAAGCGGGACTCCGTGCCACGCAACGGCACGCGGCCCAAAACGAGAAGGTAACAATGAAACTGCACTATGTCCAAAACCAACCTTAATCTATACAGAGGTGGGCATAAGCAGCATCCCCACAAGTGTGCGCCACTCTACAGAGGTACATGTGGACTTGGAACTGGCCAAATACCAAAAGTGTCTTCAACTTGCCGGCACGTCAGTCCGCGTTTGACGGGTTCATAGAACACTGAAGATTGTAACTCAGTCAGTGGGATGCACAAACGTGTGCACCAAATGTCATGACAATTCATCCAGCAGTTGTCGAGACATTCCCCGTTTTGTCGAGATCGTTTTCCCATGCGCGGGGAGGCCCGAAAAGTGGGCGTGGCCACCCACAAGTGGCACCGCATCAAGCATTGGTGGTTCAGTGGTAGAATTCTCGCCTGCCACGCGGGATTCCCGGCCAATGCACAGAGAATTTTAACTACGTCCAACCATAGCAGAAACTGTCGCGATGCCGCTCCGCTTTGGAGCATGAACGAGCCAGTCAGTGGGATGCACAAACGTGTGCACCAAATGTCATGACAATTCATCCAGCAGTTGTCGAGACATTCCCCGTTTTGTCGAGATCGTTTTCCCATGCACGGGGAGGCCCGAAAAGTGGGCGTGGCCACCCAGGAGAGGCCCCACATCAAGCATTGGTGGTTCAGTGGTAGAATTCTCGCCTGCCACGCGGGAGGCCCGGGTTCGATTCCCGGCCAATGCACAGAGACTTTTAACTACGTCCAACCATAGCAGAAACTGTCGCCATACTGCTCCGCTATGGAGCATGAACGAGCCTCTGCTCTGCTGAGTACATGGACCAGCTTGTGCTGTACGTGGCACAGAGTACTTCAAAAATGAATCGCACATGCTCCCTTCCTCAAACTGAGTGCATTTTTCCAGCAACAGGCCCAGGTTCAGTCAGAAGCGGGACTCCGTGCCACGCAACGGCACGCGGCCCAAAACGAGAAGGTAACAATGAAACTGCACTATGTCCAAAACCAACCTTAATCTATACAGAGGTGGGCATAAGCAGCATCCCCACAAGTGTGCGCCACTCTACAGAGGTACATGTGGACTTGGAACTGGCCAAATACCAAAAGTGTCTTCAACTTGCCGGCACGTCAGTCCGCGTTTGACGGGTTCATAGAACACTGAAGATTGTAACTCAGTCAGTGGGATGCACAAACGTGTGCACCAAATGTCATGACAATTCATCCAGCAGTTGTCGAGACATTCCCCGTTTTGTCGAGATCGTTTTCCCATGCGCGGGGAGGCCCGAAAAGTGGGCGTGGCCACCCACAAGTGGCACCGCATCAAGCATTGGTGGTTCAGTGGTAGAATTCTCGCCTGCCACGCGGGAGGCCCGGGTTCGATTCCCGGCCAATGCACAGAGAATTTTAACTACGTCCAACCATAGCAGAAACTGTCGCGATGCCGCTCCGCTTTGGAGCATGAACGAGCCAGTCAGTGGGATGCACAAACGTGTGCACCAAATGTCATGACAATTCATCCAGCAGTTGTCGAGACATTCCCCGTTTTGTCGAGATCGTTTTCCCATGCACGGGGAGGCCCGAAAAGTGGGCGTGGCCACCCAGGAGAGGCCCCACATCAAGCATTGGTGGTTCAGTGGTAGAATTCTCGCCTGCCACGCGGGAGGCCCGGGTTCGATTCCCGGCCAATGCACAGAGACTTTTAACTACGTCCAACCATAGCAGAAACTGTCGCCATACTGCCTCCGCTATGGAGCATGAACGAGCCTCTGCTCTGCTGAGTACATGGACCAGCTTGTGCTGTACGTGGCACAGAGTACTTCAAAAATGAATCGCACATGCTCCCTTCCTCAAACTGAGTGCATTTTTCCAGCAACAGGGCCCAGGTTCAGTCAGAAGCGGGACTCCGTGCCACGCAACGGCACGCGGCCCAAAACGAGAAGGTAACAATGAAACTGCACTATGTCCAAAACCAACCTTAATCTATACAGAGGTGGGCATAAGCAGCATCCCCACAAGTGTGCGCCACTCTACAGAGGTACATGTGGACTTGGAACTGGCCAAATACCAAAAGTGTCTTCAACTTGCCGGCACGTCAGTCCGCGTTTGACGGGTTCATAGAACACTGAAGATTGTAACTCAGTCAGTGGGATGCACAAACGTGTGCACCAAATGTCATGACAATTCATCCAGCAGTTGTCGAGACATTCCCCGTTTGTCGAGATCGTTTTCCCATGCGCGGGGAGGCCCGAAAAGTGGGCGTGGCCACCCACAAGTGGCACCGCATCAAGCATTGGTGGTTCAGTGGTAGAATTCTCGCCTGCCACGCGGGAGGCCCGGGTTCGATTCCCGGCCAATGCACAGAGAATTTTAACTACGTCCAACCATAGCAGAAACTGTCGCGATGCCGCTCCGCTTTGGAGCATGAACGAGCCAGTCAGTGGGATGCACAAACGTGTGCACCAAATGTCATGACAATTCATCCAGCAGTTGTCGAGACATTCCCCGTTTTGTCGAGATCGTTTTCCCATGCACGGGGAGGCCCGAAAAGTGGGCGTGGCCACCCAGGAGAGGCCCCACATCAAGCATTGGTGGTTCAGTGGTAGAATTCTCGCCTGCCACGCGGGAGGCCCGGGTTCGATTCCCGGCCAATGCACAGAGACTTTTAACTACGTCCAACCATAGCAGAAACTGTCGCCATACCGCTCCGCTATGGAGCATGAACGAGCCTCTGCTCTGCTGAGTACATGGACCAGCTTGTGCTGTACGTGGCACAGAGTACTTCAAAAATGAATCGCACATGCTCCCTTCCTCAAACTGAGTGCATTTTTCCAGCAACAGGGCCCAGGTTCAGTCAGAAGCGGGACTCCGTGCCACGCAACGGCACGCGGCCCAAAACGAGAAGGTAACAATGAAACTGCACTATGTCCAAAACCAACCTTAATCTATACAGAGGTGGGCATAAGCAGCATCCCCACAAGTGTGCGCCACTCTACAGAGGTACATGTGGACTTGGAACTGGCCAAATACCAAAAGTGTCTTCAACTTGCCGGCACGTCAGTCCGCGTTTGACGGGTTCATAGAACACTGAAGATTGTAACTCAGTCAGTGGGATGCACAAACGTGTGCACCAAATGTCATGACAATTCATCCAGCAGTTGTCGAGACATTCCCCGTTTTGTCGAGATCGTTTTCCCATGCGCGGGGAGGCCCGAAAAGTGGGCGTGGCCACCCACAAGTGGCACCGCATCAAGCATTGGTGGTTCAGTGGTAGAATTCTCGCCTGCCACGCGGGAGGCCCGGGTTCGATTCCCGGCCAATGCACAGAGAATTTTAACTACGTCCAACCATAGCAGAAACTGTCGCGATGCCGCTCCGCTTTGGAGCATGAACGAGCCAGTCAGTGGGATGCACAAACGTGTGCACCAAATGTCATGACAATTCATCCAGCAGTTGTCGAGACATTCCCCGTTTTGTCGAGATCGTTTTCCCATGCACGGGGAGGCCCGAAAAGTGGGCGTGGCCACCCAGGAGAGGCCCCACATCAAGCATTGGTGGTTCAGTGGTAGAATTCTCGCCTGCCACGCGGGAGGCCCGGGTTCGATTCCCGGCCAATGCACAGAGACTTTTAACTACGTCCAACCATAGCAGAAACTGTCGCCATACTGCTCCGCTATGGAGCATGAACGAGCCTCTGCTCTGCTGAGTACATGGACCAGCTTGTGCTGTACGTGGCACAGAGTACTTCAAAAATGAATCGCACATGCTCCCTTCCTCAAACTGAGTGCATTTTTCCAGCAACAGGGCCCAGGTTCAGTCAGAAGCGGGACTCCGTGCCACGCAACGGCACGCGGCCCAAAACGAGAAGGTAACAATGAAACTGCACTATGTCCAAAACCAACCTTAATCTATACAGAGGTGGGCATAAGCAGCATCCCCACAAGTGTGCGCCACTCTACAGAGGTACATGTGGACTTGGAACTGGCCAAATACCAAAAGTGTCTTCAACTTGCCGGCACGTCAGTCCGCGTTTGACGGGTTCATAGAACACTGAAGATTGTAACTCAGTCAGTGGGATGCACAAACGTGTGCACCAAATGTCATGACAATTCATCCAGCAGTTGTCGAGACATTCCCCGTTTTGTCGAGATCGTTTTCCCATGCGCGGGGAGGCCCCGAAAAGTGGGCGTGGCCACCCACAAGTGGCACCGCATCAAGCATTGGTGGTTCAGTGGTAGAATTCTCGCCTGCCACGCGGGAGGCCCGGGTTCGATTCCCGGCCAATGCACAGAGAATTTTAACTACGTCCAACCATAGCAGAAACTGTCGCGATGCCCGCTCCGCTTTGGAGCATGAACGAGCCAGTCAGTGGGATGCACAAACGTGTGCACCAAATGTCATGACAATTCATCCAGCAGTTGTCGAGACATTCCCCGTTTTGTCGAGATCGTTTTCCCATGCACGGGGAGGCCCGAAAAGTGGGCGTGGGCCACCCAGGAGAGGCCCCACATCAAGCATTGGTGGTTCAGTGGTAGAATTCTCGCCTGCCACGCGGGAGGCCCGGGTTCGATTCCCGGCCAATGCACAGAGACTTTTAACTACGTCCAACCATAGCAGAAACTGTCGCCATACTGCTCCGCTATGGAGCATGAACGAGCCCTCTGCTCTGCTGAGTACATGGACCAGCTTGTGCTGTACGTGGCACAGAGTACTTCAAAAATGAATCGCACATGCTCCCTTCCTCAAACTGAGTGCATTTTTCCAGCAACAGGGCCCAGGTTCAGTCAGAAGCGGGACTCCGTGCCACGCAACGGCACGCGGCCCAAAACGAGAAGGTAACAATGAAACTGCACTATGTCCAAAACCAACCTTAATCTATACAGAGGTGGGCATAAGCAGCATCCCCACAAGTGTGCGCCACTCTACAGAGGTACATGTGGACTTGGAACTGGCCAAATACCAAAAGTGTCTTCAACTTGCCGGCACGTCAGTCCGCGTTTGACGGGTTCATAGAACACTGAAGATTGTAACTCAGTCAGTGGGATGCACAAACGTGTGCACCAAATGTCATGACAATTCATCCAGCAGTTGTCGAGACATTCCCCGTTTTGTCGAGATCGTTTTCCCATGCGCGGGGAGGCCCGAAAAGTGGGCGTGGCCACCCACAAGTGGCACCGCATCAAGCATTGGTGGTTCAGTGGTAGAATTCTCGCCTGCCACGCGGGAGGCCCGGGTTCGATTCCCGGCCAATGCACAGAGAATTTTAACTACGTCCAACCATAGCAGAAACTGTCGCGATGCCGCTCCGCTTTGGAGCATGAACGAGCCAGTCAGTGGGATGCACAAACGTGTGCACCAAATGTCATGACAATTCATCCAGCAGTTGTCGAGACATTCCCCGTTTTGTCGAGATCGTTTTCCCATGCACGGGGAGGCCCGAAAAGTGGGCGTGGCCACCCAGGAGAGGCCCCACATCAAGCATTGGTGGTTCAGTGGTAGAATTCTCGCCTGCCACGCGGGAGGCCCGGGTTCGATTCCCGGCCAATGCACAGAGACTTTTAACTACGTCCAACCATAGCAGAAACTGTCGCCATACTGCTCCGCTATGGAGCATGAACGAGCCTCTGCTCTGCTGAGTACATGGACCAGCTTGTGCTGTACGTGGCACAGAGTACTTCAAAAATGAATCGCACATGCTCCCTTCCTCAAACTGAGTGCATTTTTCCAGCAACAGGGCCCAGGTTCAGTCAGAAGCGGGACTCCGTGCCACGCAACGGCACGCGGCCCAAAACGAGAAGGTAACAATGAAACTGCACTATGTCCAAAACCAACCTTAATCTATACAGAGGTGGGCATAAGCAGCATCCCCACAAGTGTGCGCCACTCTACAGAGGTACATGTGGACTTGGAACTGGCCAAATACCAAAAGTGTCTTCAACTTGCCGGCACGTCAGTCCGCGTTTGACGGGTTCATAGAACACTGAAGATTGTAACTCAGTCAGTGGGATGCACAAACGTGTGCACCAAATGTCATGACAATTCATCCAGCAGTTGTCGAGACATTCCCCGTTTGTCGAGATCGTTTTCCCATGCGCGGGGAGGCCCGAAAAGTGGGCGTGGCCACCCACAAGTGGCACCGCATCAAGCATTGGTGGTTCAGTGGTAGAATTCTCGCCTGCCACGCGGGAGGCCCGGGTTCGATTCCCGGCCAATGCACAGAGAATTTTAACTACGTCCAACCATAGCAGAAACTGTCGCGATGCCGCTCCGCTTTGGAGCATGAACGAGCCAGTCAGTGGGATGCACAAACGTGTGCACCAAATGTCATGACAATTCATCCAGCAGTTGTCGAGACATTCCCCGTTTTGTCGAGATCTTTTTCCCATGCACGGGGAGGCCCGAAAAGTGGGCGTGGCCACCCAGGAGAGGCCCCACATCAAGCATTGGTGGTTCAGTGGTAGAATTCTCGCCTGCCACGCGGGAGGCCCGGGTTCGATTCCCGGCCAATGCACAGAGACTTTTAACTACGTCCAACCATAGCAGAAACTGTCGCCATACTGCTCCGCTATGGAGCATGAACGAGCCTCTGCTCTGCTGAGTACATGGACCAGCTTGTGCTGTACGTGGCACAGAGTACTTCAAAAATGAATCGCACATGCTCCCTTCCTCAAACTGAGTGCATTTTTCCAGCAACAGGGCCCAGGTTCAGTCAGAAGCGGGACTCCGTGCCACGCAACGGCACGCGGCCCAAAACGAGAAGGTAACAATGAAACTGCACTATGTCCAAAACCAACCTTAATCTATACAGAGGTGGGCATAAGCAGCATCCCCACAAGTGTGCGCCACTCTACAGAGGTACATGTGGACTTGGAACTGGCCAAATACCAAAAGTGTCTTCAACTTGCCGGCACGTCAGTCCGCGTTTGACGGGTTCATAGAACACTGAAGATTGTAACTCAGTCAGTGGGATGCACAAACGTGTGCACCAAATGTCATGACAATTCATCCAGCAGTTGTCGAGACATTCCCCGTTTTGTCCGGGAGGCCCGGGTTCGATTCCCGGCCAATGCACAGAGACTTTTAACTACGTCCAACCATAGCAGAAACTGTCGCGATGCCGCTCCGCTTTGGAGCATGAACGAGCCAGTCAGTGGATGCACAAACGTGTGCACCAAATGTCATGATAATTCATCCAGCAGTTGTCGAGACATTCCCCGTTTTGTCGAGATCGTTTTCCCATGCACGGGGAGGCCCGAAAAGTGGGCGTGGCCACCCAGGAGAGGCCCCACATCAAGCATTGGTGGTTCAGTGGTAGAATTCTCGCCTGCCACGCGGGAGGCCCGGGTTCGATTCCCGGCCAATGCACAGAGACTTTTAACTACGTCCAACCATAGCAGAAACTGTCGCCATACCGCTCCGCTATGGAGCATGAACGAGCCTCTGCTCTGCTGAGTACATGGACCAGCTTGTGCTGTACGTGGCACAGAGTACTTCAAAAATGAATCGCACATGCTCCCTTCCTCAAACTGAGTGCATTTTTCCAGCAACAGGGCCCAGGTTCAGTCAGAAGCGGGACTCCGTGCCACGCAACGGCACGCGGCCCAAAACGAGAAGGTAACAATGAAACTGCACTATGTCCAAAACCAACCTTAATCTATACAGAGGTGGGCATAAGCAGCATCCCCACAAGTGTGCGCCACTCTACAGAGGTACATGTGGACTTGGAACTGGCCAAATACCAAAAGTGTCTTCAACTTGCCGGCACGTCAGTCCGCGTTTGACGGGTTCATAGAACACTGAAGATTGTAACTCAGTCAGTGGGATGCACAAACGTGTGCACCAAATGTCATGACAATTCATCCAGCAGTTGTCGAGACATTCCCCGTTTTGTCGAGATCGTTTTCCCATGCGCGGGGAGGCCCGAAAAGTGGGCGTGGCCACCCACAAGTGGCACCGCATCAAGCATTGGTGGTTCAGTGGTAGAATTCTCGCCTGCCACGCGGGATTCCCGGCCAATGCACAGAGAATTTTAACTACGTCCAACCATAGCAGAAACTGTCGCGATGCCGCTCCGCTTTGGAGCATGAACGAGCCAGTCAGTGGGATGCACAAACGTGTGCACCAAATGTCATGACAATTCATCCAGCAGTTGTCGAGACATTCCCCGTTTTGTCGAGATCGTTTTTCCCATGCACGGGGAGGCCCGAAAAGTGGGCGTGGCCACCCAGGAGAGGCCCCACATCAAGCATTGGTGGTTCAGTGGTAGAATTCTCGCCTGCCACGCGGGAGGCCCGGGTTCGATTCCCGGCCAATGCACAGAGACTTTTAACTACGTCCAACCATAGCAGAAACTGTCGCCATACTGCTCCGCTATGGAGCATGAACGAGCCTCTGCTCTGCTGAGTACATGGACCAGCTTGTGCTGTACGTGGCACAGAGTACTTCAAAAATGAATCGCACATGCTCCCTTCCTCAAACTGAGTGCATTTTTCCAGCAACAGGCCCAGGTTCAGTCAGAAGCGGGACTTCCGTGCCACGCAACGGCACGCGGCCCAAAACGAGAAGGTAACAATGAACTGCACTATGTCCAAAACCAACCTTAATCTATACAGAGGTGGGCATAAGCAGCATCCCCACAAGTGTGCGCCACTCTACAGAGGTACATGTGGACTTGGAACTGGCCAAATACCAAAAGTGTCTTCAACTTGCCGGCACGTCAGTCCGCGTTTGACGGGTTCATAGAACACTGAAGATTGTAACTCAGTCAGTGGGATGCACAAACGTGTGCACCAAATGTCATGACAATTCATCCAGCAGTTGTCGAGACATTCCCCGTTTTGTCCGGGAGGCCCGGGTTCGATTCCCGGCCAATGCACAGAGACTTTTAACTACGTCCAACCATAGCAGAAACTGTCGCGATGCCGCTCCGCTTTGGAGCATGAACGAGCCAGTCAGTGGGATGCACAAACGTGTGCACCAAATGTCATGACAATTCATCCAGTAGTTGTCGAGACATTCCCCGTTTTGTCGAGATCGTTTTCCCATGCGCGGGGAGGCCCGAAAAGTGGGCGTGGCCACCCACAAGTGGCACCGCATCAAGCATTGGTGGTTCAGTGGTAGAATTCTCGCCTGCCACGCGGGAGGCCCGGGTTCGATTCCCGGCCAATGCACAGAGACTTTTAACTACGTCCAACCATAGCAGAAACTGTCGCGATGCCGCTCCGCTTTGGAGCATGAACGAGCCAGTCAGTGGGATGCACAAACGTGTGCACCAAATGTCATGACAATTCATCCAGCAGTTGTCGAGACATTCCCCGTTTTGTCGAGATCGTTTTCCCATGCACGGGGAGGCCCGAAAAGTGGGCGTGGCCACCCAGGAGAGGCCCCACATCAAGCATTGGTGGTTCAGTGGTAGAATTCTCGCCTGCCACGCGGGAGGCCCGGGTTCGATTCCCGGCCAATGCACAGAGACTTTTAACTACGTCCAACCATAGCAGAAACTGTCGCCATACCGCTCCGCTATGGAGCATGAACGAGCCTCTGCTCTGCTGAGTACATGGACCAGCTTGTGCTGTACGTGGCACAGAGTACTTCAAAAATGAATCGCACATGCTCCCTTCCTCAAACTGAGTGCATTTTTCCAGCAACAGGGCCCAGGTTCAGTCAGAAGCGGGACTCCGTGCCACGCAACGGCACGCGGCCCAAAACGAGAAGGTAACAATGAAACTGCACTATGTCCAAAACCAACCTTAATCTATACAGAGGTGGGCATAAGCAGCATCCCCACAAGTGTGCGCCACTCTACAGAGGTACATGTGGACTTGGAACTGGCCAAATACCAAAAGTGTCTTCAACTTGCCGGCACGTCAGTCCGCGTTTGACGGGTTCATAGAACACTGAAGATTGTAACTCAGTCAGTGGGATGCACAAACGTGTGCACCAAATGTCATGACAATTCATCCAGCAGTTGTCGAGACATTCCCCGTTTTGTCGAGATCGTTTTCCCATGCGCGGGGAGGCCCGAAAAGTGGGCGTGGCCACCCACAAGTGGCACCGCATCAAGCATTGGTGGTTCAGTGGTAGAATTCTCGCCTGCCACGCGGGAGGCCCGGGTTCGATTCCCGGCCAATGCACAGAGGAATTTTAAACTACGTCCAACCATAGCAGAAACTGTCGCGATGCCGCTCCGCTTTGGAGCATGAACGAGCCAGTCAGTGGATTGCACAAACGTGTGCACCAAATGTCATGACAATTCATCCAGCAGTTGTCGAGACATTCCCCGTTTTGTCGAGATCGTTTTCCCATGCACGGGGAGGCCCGAAAAGTGGGCGTGCCACCCAGGAGAGGCCCCACATCAAGCATTGGTGGTTCAGTGGTAGAATTCTCGCCTGCCACGCGGGAGGCCCGGGTTCGATTCCCGGCCAATGCACAGAGACTTTTAACTACGTCCAACCATAGCAGAAACTGTCGCCATACTGCTCCGCTATGGAGCATGAACGAGCCTCTGCTCTGCTGAGTACATGGACCAGCTTGTGCTGTACGTGGCACAGAGTACTTCAAAAATGAATCGCACATGCTCCCTTCCTCAAACTGAGTGCATTTTTCCAGCAACAGGGCCCAGGTTCAGTCAGAAGCGGGACTCCGTGCCACGCAACGGCACGCGGCCCAAAACGAGAAGGTAACAATGAAACTGCACTATGTCCAAAACCAACCTTAATCTATACAGAGGTGGGCATAAGCAGCATCCCCACAAGTGTGCGCCACTCTACAGAGGTACATGTGGACTTGGAACTGGCCAAATACCAAAAGTGTCTTCAACTTGCCGGCACGTCAGTCCGCGTTTGACGGGTTCATAGAACACTGAAGATTGTAACTCAGTCAGTGGGATGCACAAACGTGTGCACCAAATGTCATGACAATTCATCCAGCAGTTGTCGAGACATTCCCCGTTTTGTCGAGATCGTTTTCCCATGCGCGGGGAGGCCCGAAAAGTGGGCGTGGCCACCCACGAGTGGCACCGCATCAAGCATTGGTGGTTCAGTGGTAGAATTCTCGCCTGCCACGCGGGAGGCCCGGGTTCGATTCCCGGCCAATGCACAGAGAATTTTAACTACGTCCAACCATAGCAGAAACTGTCGCGATGCCGCTCCGCTTTGGAGCATGAACGAGCCAGTCAGTGGGATGCACAAACGTGTGCACCAAATGTCATGACAATTCATCCAGCAGTTGTCGAGACATTCCCCGTTTTGTCGAGATCTTTTTCCCATGCACGGGGAGGCCCGAAAAGTGGGCGTGGCCACCCAGGAGAGGCCCCACATCAAGCATTGGTGGTTCAGTGGTAGAATTCTCGCCTGCCACGCGGGAGGCCCGGGTTCGATTCCCGGCCAATGCACAGAGACTTTTAACTACGTCCAACCATAGCAGAAACTGTCGCCATACTGCTCCGCTATGGAGCATGAACGAGCCTCTGCTCTGCTGAGTACATGGACCAGCTTGTGCTGTACGTGGCACAGAGTACTTCAAAAATGAATCGCACATGCTCCCTTCCTCAAACTGAGTGCATTTTTCCAGCAACAGGGCCCAGGTTCAGTCAGAAGCGGGACTCCGTGCCACGCAACGGCACGCGGCCCAAAACGAGAAGGTAACAATGAAACTGCACTATGTCCAAAACCAACCTTAATCTATACAGAGGTGGGCATAAGCAGCATCCCCACAAGTGTGCGCCACTCTACAGAGGTACATGTGGACTTGGAACTGGCCAAATACCAAAAGTGTCTTCAACTTGCCGGCACGTCAGTCCGCGTTTGACGGGTTCATAGAACACTGAAGATTGTAACTCAGTCAGTGGGATGCACAAACGTGTGCACCAAATGTCATGACAATTCATCCAGCAGTTGTCGAGACATTCCCCCGTTTTGTCCGGGAGGCCCGGGTTCGATTCCCGGCCAATGCACAGAGACTTTTAACTACGTCCAACCATAGCAGAAACTGTCGCGATGCCGCTCCGCTTTGGAGCATGAACGAGCCAGTCAGTGGGATGCACAAACGTGTGCACCAAATGTCATGACAATTCATCCAGCAGTTGTCGAGACATTCCCCGTTTTGTCGAGATCGTTTTCCCATGCACGGGGAGGCCCGAAAAGTGGGCGTGGCCACCCAGGAGAGGCCCCACATCAAGCATTGGTGGTTCAGTGGTAGAATTCTCGCCTGCCACGCGGGAGGCCCGGGTTCGATTCCCGGCCAATGCACAGAGACTTTTAACTACGTCCAACCATAGCAGAAACTGTCGCCATAACCGCTCCGCTATGGAGCATGAACGAGCCTCTGCTCTGCTGAGTACATGGACCAGCTTGTGCTGTACGTGGCACAGAGTACTTCAAAAATGAATCGCACATGCTCCCTTCCTCAAACTGAGTGCATTTTTCCAGCAACAGGGCCCAGGTTCAGTCAGAAGCGGGACTCCGTGCCACGCAACGGCACGCGGCCCAAAACGAGAAGGTAACAATGAAACTGCACTATGTCCAAAACCAACCTTAATCTATACAGAGGTGGGCATAAGCAGCATCCCCACAAGTGTGCGCCACTCTACAGAGGTACATGTGGACTTGGAACTGGCCAAATACCAAAAGTGTCTTCAACTTGCCGGCACGTCAGTCCGCGTTTGACGGGTTCATAGAACACTGAAGATTGTAACTCAGTCAGTGGGATGCACAAACGTGTGCACCAAATGTCATGACAATTCATCCAGCAGTTGTCGAGACATTCCCCGTTTTGTCGAGATCGTTTTCCCATGCGCGGGGAGGCCCGAAAAGTGGGCGTGGCCACCCACAAGTGGCACCGCATCAAGCATTGGTGGTTCAGTGGTAGAATTCTCGCCTGCCACGCGGGAGGCCCGGGTTCGATTCCCGGCCAATGCACAGAGAATTTTAACTACGTCCAACCATAGCAGAAACTGTCGCGATGCCGCTCCGCTTTGGAGCATGAACGAGCCAGTCAGTGGGATGCACAAACGTGTGCACCAAATGTCATGACAATTCATCCAGCAGTTGTCGAGACATTCCCCGTTTTGTCGAGATCGTTTTCCCATGCACGGGGAGGCCCGAAAAGTGGGCGTGGCCACCCAGGAGAGGCCCCACATCAAGCATTGGTGGTTCAGTGGTAGAATTCTCGCCTGCCACGCGGGAGGCCCGGGTTCGATTCCCGGCCAATGCACAGAGACTTTTAACTACGTCCAACCATAGCAGAAACTGTCGCCATACTGCTCCGCTATGGAGCATGAACGAGCCTCTGCTCTGCTGAGTACATGGACCAGCTTGTGCTGTACGTGGCACAGAGTACTTCAAAAATGAATCGCACATGCTCCCTTCCTCAAACTGAGTGCATTTTTCCAGCAACAGGCCCAGGTTCAGTCAGAAGCGGGACTCCGTGCCACGCAACGGCACGCGGCCCAAAACGAGAAGGTAACAATGAAACTGCACTATGTCCAAAACCAACCTTAATCTATACAGAGGTGGGCATAAGCAGCATCCCCACAAGTGTGCGCCACTCTACAGAGGTACATGTGGACTTGGAACTGGCCCAAATACCAAAAGTGTCTTCAACTTGCCGGCACGTCAGTCCGCGTTTGACGGGTTCATAGAACACTGAAGATTGTAACTCAGTCAGTGGGATGCACAAACGTGTGCACCAAATGTCATGACAATTCATCCAGCAGTTGTCGAGACATTCCCCGTTTTGTCCGGGAGGCCCGGGTTCGATTCCCGGCCAATGCACAGAGACTTTTAACTACGTCCAACCATAGCAGAAACTGTCGCCATACTGCTCCGCTATGGAGCATGAACGAGCCTCTGCTCTGCTGAGTACATGGACCAGCTTGTGCTGTACGTGGCACAGAGTACTTCAAAAATGAATCGCACATGCTCCCTTCCTCAAACTGAGTGCATTTTTCCAGCAACAGGCCCAGGTTCAGTCAGAAGCGGGACTCCGTGCCACGCAACGGCACGCGGCCCAAAACGAGAAGGTAACAATGAAACTGCACTATGTCCAAAACCAACCTTAATCTATACAGAGGTGGGCATAAGCAGCATCCCCACAAGTGTGCGCCACTCTACAGAGGTACATGTGGACTTGGAACTGGCCAAATACCAAAAGTGTCTTCAACTTGCCGGCACGTCAGTCCGCGTTTGACGGGTTCATAGAACACTGAAGATTGTAACTCAGTCAGTGGGATGCACAAACGTGTGCACCAAATGTCATGACAATTCATCCAGCAGTTGTCGAGACATTCCCCGTTTTGTCGAGATCGTTTTCCCATGCACGGGGAGGCCCGAAAAGTGGGCGTGGCCACCCAGGAGAGGCCCCACATCAAGCATTGGTGGTTCAGTGGTAGAATTCTCGCCTGCCACGCGGGAGGCCCGGGTTCGATTCCCGGCCAATGCACAGAGAACTTTTAACTACGTCCAACCATAGCAGAAACTGTCGCCATACCGCTCCGCTATGGAGCATGAACGAGCCTCTGCTCTGCTGAGTACATGGACCAGCTTGTGCTGTACGTGGCACAGAGTACTTCAAAAATGAATCGCACATGCTCCCTTCCTCAAACTGAGTGCATTTTTCCAGCAACAGGGCCCCAGGTTCAGTCAGAAGCGGGGACTCCGTGCCACGCAACGGCACGCGGCCCAAAAAGAGAAGGTAACAATGAAACTGCACTATGTCCAAAACCAACCTTAATCTATACAGAGGTGGGCATAAGCAGCATCCCCACAAGTGTGCGCCACTCTACAGAGGTACATGTGGACTTGGAACTGGCCAAATACCAAAAGTGTCTTCAACTTGCCGGCACGTCAGTCCGCGTTTGAACGGGTTCATAGAACACTGAAGATTGTAACTCAGTCAGTGGGGATGCACAAACGTGTGCACCAAATGTCATGACAATTCATCCAGCAGTTGTCGAGACATTCCCCCGTTTTGTCGAGATCGTTTTCCCATGCGCGGGGAGGCCCGAAAAGTGGGCGTGGCCACCCACAAGTGGCACCGCATCAAGCATTGGTGGTTCAGTGGTAGAATTATCGCCTGCCACGCGGGAGGCCCGGGTTCGATTCCCGGCCAATGCACAGAGACTTTTAACTACGTCCAACCATAGCAGAAACTGTCGCCATACTGCTCCGCTATGGAGCATGAACGAGCCTCTGCTCTGCTGAGTACATGGACCAGCTTGTGCTGTACGTGGCACAGAGTACTTCAAAAATGAATCGCACATGCTCCCTTCCTCAAACTGAGTGTATTTTTCCAGCAACAGGGCCCAGGTTCAGTCAGAAGCGGGACTCCGTGCCACGCAACGGCACGCGGCCCAAAACGAGAAGGTAACAATGAAACTGCACTATGTCCAAAACCAACCTTAATCTATACAGAGGTGGGCATAAGCAGCATCCCCACAAGTGTGCGCCACTCTACAGAGGTACATGTGGACTTGGAACTGGCCAAATACCAAAAGTGTCTTCAACTTGCCGGCACGTCAGTCCGCGTTTGACGGGTTCATAGAACACTGAAGATTGTAACTCAGTCAGTGGGATGCACAAACGTGTGCACCAAATGTCATGACAATTCATCCAGCAGTTGTCGAGACATTCCCCGTTTTGTCGAGATCGTTTTCCCATGCGCGGGGAGGCCCGAAAAGTGGGCGTGGCCACCCACGAGTGGCACCGCATCAAGCATTGGTGGTTCAGTGGTAGAATTCTCGCCTGCCACGCGGGAGGCCCGGGTTCGATTCCCGGCCAATGCACAGAGAATTTTAACTACGTCCAACCATAGCAGAAACTGTCGCGATTGCCGCTCCGCTTTGGAGCATGAACGAGCCAGTCAGTGGGATGCACAAACGTGTGCACCAAATGTCATGACAATTCATCCAGCAGTTGTCGAGACATTCCCCGTTTTGTCGAGATCGTTTTCCCATGCACGGGGAGGCCCGAAAAGTGGGGCGTGGCCACCCAGGAGAGGGCCCCACATCAAGCATTGGTGGTTCAGTGGTAGAATTCTCGCCTGCCACGCGGGAGGCCCGGGTTCGATTCCCGGCCAATGCAACAGAGACTTTTAACTACGTCCAACCATAGCAGAAACTGTCGCCATACTGCTCCGCTATGGAGCATGAACGAGCCTCTGCTCTGCTGAGTACATGGACCAGCTTGTGCTGTACGTGGCACAGAGTACTTCAAAAATGAATCGCACATGCTCCCTTCCTCAAAACTGAGTGTATTTTTCCAGCAACAGGGCCCAGGTTCAGTCAGAAGCGGACTCCGTGCCACGCAACGGCACGCGGCCAAAACGAGAAGGTAACAATGAAACTGCACTATGTCCAAAACCACCTAATCTATACAGAGGTGGGCATAAGCAGCATCCCCACAAGTGTGCGCCACTCTACAGAGGTACATGTGGACTTGGAACTGGCCAAATACCAAAAGTGTCTTCAACTTGCCGGCACGTCAGTCCGCGTTTGACGGGTTCATAGAACACTGAAGATTGTAACTCAGTCAGTGGGATGCACAAACGTGTGCACCAAATGGTCATGACAATTCATCCAGCAGTTGTCGAGACATTCCCCGTTTTGTCGAGATCGTTTTCCCATGCGCGGGGAGGCCCGAAAAGTGGGCGTGGCCACCCCACGAGTGGCACCGCATCAAGCATTGGTGGTTCAGTGGTAGAATTCTCGCCTGCCACGCGGGAGGCCCGGGTTCGATTCCCGGCCAATGCACAGAGAATTTTAACTACGTCCAACCATAGCAGAAACTGTCGCGATGCCGCTCCGCTTTGGAGCATGAACGGAGCCAGTCAGTGGGATGCACAAACGTGTGCACCAAATGTCATGACAATTCATCCAGCAGTTGTCGAGACATTCCCCGTTTTGTCGAGATCTTTTTTCCCATGCACGGGGAGGCCCGAAAAGGGGCGTGGCCACCCAGGAGAGGCCCCACATCAAGCATTGGTGGTTCAGTGGTAGAATTCTCGCCTGCCACGCGGGAGGCCCGGGTTCGATTCCCGGCCAATGCACAGAGACTTTTAACTACGTCAACCATAGCAGAAACTGTCGCCATACTGCTCCGCTATGGAGCATGAACGAGCCTCTGCTCTGCTGAGTACATGGACCAGCTTGTGCTGTACGTGGCACAGAGTACTTCAAAAATGATCGCACATGCTCCCTTCCTCAAACTGAGTGCATTTTTCCAGCAACAGGGCCCAGGTTCAGTCAGAAAGCGGGACTCCGTGCCACGCAACGGCACGGGCCCAAACGAGAAGGTAACAATGAAACTGCACTATGTCCAAAACCAACCTTATCTATACAGAGGTGGGCATAAGCAGCATCCCCACAAGTGTGCGCACTCTACAGAGGTACATGTGGACTTGGAACTGGCCAAATACCAAAAGTGTCTTCAACTTGCCGGCACGTCAGTCCGCGTTGACGGGTTCATAGAACACTGAAGATTGTAACTCAGTCAGTGGGATGCACAAACGTGTGCACACAAATGTCATGACAATTCATCCAGCAGTGTCGAGACATTCCCGTTTTGTCCGGGAGCCCGGGTTCGATTCCCGGCCAATGCACAGAGACTTTTAACTACGTCCAACCATAGCAGAAACTGTCGCGATGCCGCTCCGCTTTGGAGCATGAACGAGCCAGTCAGTGGGATGCACAAACGTGTGCACCAAATGTCATGACAATTCATCCAGCAGTTGTCGAGACATTCCCCGTTTTGTCGAGATCGTTTTCCCATGCACGGGGAGGCCCGAAAAGTGGGCGTGGCCACCCAGGAGAGGCCCCACATCAAGCATTGGTGGTTCAGTGGTAGAATTCTCGCCTGCCACGCGGGAGGCCCGGGTTCGATTCCCGGCCAATGCACAGAGACTTTTAACTACGTCCAACCATAGCAGAAACTGTCGCCATACCGCTCCGCTATGGAGCATGAACGAGCCTCTGCTCTGCTGAGTACATGGACCAGCTTGTGCTGTACGTGGCACAGAGTACTTCAAAAATGAATCGCACATGCTCCCTTCCTCAAACTGAGTGCATTTTTCCAGCAACAGGGCCCAGGTTCAGTCAGAAGCGGGACTCCGTGCCACGCAACGGCACGCGGCCCAAAACGAGAAGGTAACAATGAAACTGCACTATGTCCAAAACCAACCTTAATCTATACAGAGGTGGGCATAAGCAGCATCCCCACAAGTGTGCGCCACTCTACAGAGGTACATGTGGACTTGGAACTGGCCAAATACCAAAAGTGTCTTCAACTTGCCGGCACGTCAGTCCGCGTTTGACGGGTTCATAGAACACTGAAGATTGTAACTCAGTCAGTGGGATGCACAAACGTGTGCACCAAATGTCATGACAATTCATCCAGCAGTTGTCGAGACATTCCCCGTTTTGTCGAGATCGTTTTCCCATGCGCGGGGAGGCCCGAAAAGTGGGCGTGGCCACCCACAAGTGGCACCGCATCAAGCATTGGTGGTTCAGTGGTAGAATTCTCGCCTGCCACGCGGGAGGCCCGGGTTCGATTCCCGGCCAATGCACAGAGAATTTTAACTACGTCCAACCATAGCAGAAACTGTTGCGATGCCGCTCCGCTTTGGAGCATGAACGAGCCAGTCAGTGGGATGCACAAACGTGTGCACCAAATGTCATGACAATTCATCCAGCAGTTGTCGAGACATTCCCCGTTTTGTCGAGATCGTTTTCCCATGCACGGGGAGGCCCGAAAAGTGGGCGTGGCCACCCAGGAGAGGCCCCACATCAAGCATTGGTGGTTCAGTGGTAGAATTCTCGCCTGCCACGCGGGAGGCCCGGGTTCGATTCCCGGCCAATGCACAGAGACTTTTAACTACGTCCAACCATAGCAGAAACTGTCGCCATACTGCTCCGCTATGGAGCATGAACGAGCCTCTGCTCTGCTGAGTACATGGACCAGCTTGTGCTGTACGTGGCACAGAGTACTTCAAAAATGAATCGCACATGCTCCCTTCCTCAAACTGAGTGCATTTTTCCAGCAACAGGGCCCAGGTTCAGTCAGAAGCGGGACTCCGTGCCACGCAACGGCACGCGGCCCAAAACGAGAAGGTAACAATGAAACTGCACTATGTCCAAAACCAACCTTAATCTATACAGAGGTGGGCATAAGCAGCATCCCCACAAGTGTGCGCCACTCTACAGAGGTACATGTGGACTTGGAACTGGCCAAATACCAAAAGTGTCTTCAACTTGCCGGCACGTCAGTCCGCGTTTGACGGGTTCATAGAACACTGAAGATTGTAACTCAGTCAGTGGGATGCACAAACGTGTGCACCAAATGTCATGACAATTCATCCAGCAGTTGTCGAGACATTCCCCGTTTTGTCCGGGAGGCCCGGGTTCGATTCCCGGCCAATGCACAGAGACTTTTAACTACGTCCAACCATAGCAGAAACTGTCGCGATGCCGCTCCGCTTTGGAGCATGAACGAGCCAGTCAGTGGGATGCACAAACGTGTGCACCAAATGTCATGACAATTCATCCAGCAGTTGTCGAGACATTCCCCGTTTTGTCGAGATCGTTTTCCCATGCACGGGGAGGCCCGAAAAGTGGGCGTGGCCACCCAGGAGAGGCCCCCACATCAAGCATTGGTGGTTCAGTGGTAGAATTCTCGCCTGCCACGCGGGAGGCCCGGGTTCGATTCCCGGCCAATGCACAGAGACTTTTAACTACGTCCAACCATAGCAGAAACTGTCGCCATACCGCTCCGCTATGGAGCATGAACGAGCCTCTGCTCTGCTGAGTACATGGACCAGCTTGTGCTGTACGTGGCACAGAGTACTTCAAAAATGAATCGCACATGCTCCCTTCCTCAAACTGAGTGCATTTTTCCAGCAACAGGGCCCAGGTTCAGTCAGAAGCGGGACTCCGTGCCACGCAACGGCACGCGGCCCAAAACGAGAAGGTAACAATGAAACTGCACTATGTCCAAAACCAACCTTAATCTATACAGAGGTGGGCATAAGCAGCATCCCCACAAGTGTGCGCCACTCTACAGAGGTACATGTGGACTTGGAACTGGCCAAATACCAAAAGTGTCTTCAACTTGCCGGCACGTCAGTCCGCGTTTGACGGGTTCATAGAACACTGAAGATTGTAACTCAGTCAGTGGGATGCACAAACGTGTGCACCAAATGTCATGACAATTCATCCAGCAGTTGTCGAGACATTCCCCGTTTTGTCGAGATCGTTTTCCCATGCGCGGGGAGGCCCGAAAAGTGGGCGTGGCCACCCACAAGTGGCACCGCATCAAGCATTGGTGGTTCAGTGGTAGAATTCTCGCCTGCCACGCGGGAGGCCCGGGTTCGATTCCCGGCCAATGCACAGAGAATTTTAACTACGTCCAACCATAGCAGAAACTGTTGCGATGCCGCTCCGCTTTGGAGCATGAACGAGCCAGTCAGTGGGATGCACAAACGTGTGCACCAAATGTCATGACAATTCATCCAGCAGTTGTCGAGACATTCCCCGTTTTGTCGAGATCGTTTTCCCATGCACGGGGAGGCCCGAAAAGTGGGCGTGGCCACCCAGGAGAGGCCCCACATCAAGCATTGGTGGTTCAGTGGTAGAATTCTCGCCTGCCACGCGGGAGGCCCGGGTTCGATTCCCGGCCAATGCACAGAGACTTTTAACTACGTCCAACCATAGCAGAAACTGTCGCCATACTGCTCCGCTATGGAGCATGAACGAGCCTCTGCTCTGCTGAGTACATGGACCAGCTTGTGCTGTACGTGGCACAGAGTACTTCAAAAATGAATCGCACATGCTCCCTTCCTCAAACTGAGTGCATTTTTCCAGCAACAGGGCCCAGGTTCAGTCAGAAGCGGGACTCCGTGCCACGCAACGGCACGCGGCCCAAAACGAGAAGGTAACAATGAAACTGCCACTATGTCCAAAACCAACCTTAATCTATACAGAGGTGGGCATAAGCAGCATCCCCACAAGTGTGCGCCACTCTACAGAGGTACATGTGGACTTGGAACTGGCCAAATACCAAAAGTGTCTTCAACTTGCCGGCACGTCAGTCCGCGTTTGACGGGTTCATAGAACACTGAAGATTGTAACTCAGTCAGTGGGATGCACAAACGTGTGCACCAAATGTCATGACAATTCATCCAGCAGTTGTCGAGACATTCCCCGTTTTGTCCGGGAGGCCCGGGTTCGATTCCCGGCCAATGCACAGAGACTTTTAACTACGTCCAACCATAGCAGAAACTGTCGCGATGCCGCTCCGCTTTGGAGCATGAACGAGCCAGTCAGTGGGATGCACAAACGTGTGCACCAAATGTCATGACAATTCATCCAGCAGTTGTCGAGACATTCCCCGTTTTGTCGAGATCGTTTTCCCATGCACGGGGAGGCCCGAAAAGTGGGCGTGGCCACCCAGGAGAGGCCCCACATCAAGCATTGGTGGTTCAGTGGTAGAATTCTCGCCTGCCACGCGGGAGGCCCGGGTTCGATTCCCGGCCAATGCACAGAGACTTTTAACTACGTCCAACCATAGCAGAAACTGTCGCCATACCGCTCCGCTATGGAGCATGAACGAGCCTCTGCTCTGCTGAGTACATGGACCAGCTTGTGCTGTACGTGGCACAGAGTACTTCAAAAATGAATCGCACATGCTCCCTTCCTCAAACTGAGTGCATTTTTCCAGCAACAGGGCCCAGGTTCAGTCAGAAGCGGGACTCCGTGCCACGCAACGGCACGCGGCCCAAAACGAGAAGGTAACAATGAAACTGCACTATGTCCAAAACCAACCTTAATCTATACAGAGGTGGGCATAAGCAGCATCCCCACAAGTGTGCGCCACTCTACAGAGGTACATGTGGACTTGGAACTGGCCAAATACCAAAAGTGTCTTCAACTTGCCGGCACGTCAGTCCGCGTTTGACGGGTTCATAGAACACTGAAGATTGTAACTCAGTCAGTGGGATGCACAAACGTGTGCACCAAATGTCATGACAATTCATCCAGCAGTTGTCGAGACATTCCCCGTTTTGTCGAGATCGTTTTCCCATGCGCGGGGAGGCCCGAAAAGTGGGCGTGGCCACCCACAAGTGGCACCGCATCAAGCATTGGTGGTTCAGTGGTAGAATTCTCGCCTGCCACGCGGGAGGCCCGGGTTCGATTCCCGGCCAATGCACAGAGAATTTTAACTACGTCCAACCATAGCAGAAACTATCGCGATGCCGCTCCGCTTTGGAGCATGAACGAGCCAGTCAGTGGGATGCACAAACGTGTGCACCAAATGTCATGACAATTCATCCAGCAGTTGTCGAGACATTCCCCGTTTTGTCGAGATCGTTTTCCCATGCGCGGGGAGGCCCGAAAAGTGGGCGTGGCCACCCAGGAGAGGCCCCACATCAAGCATTGGTGGTTCAGTGGTAGAATTCTTGCCTGCCACGCGGGAGGCCCGGGTTCGATTCCCGGCCAATGCACAGAGACTTTTAACTACGCCCAACCATAGCAGAAACTGTCGCGATGTCATGACAATTCATCCAGCAGTTGTTGAGACATTCCCCGTTTTGTCGAGATCGTTTTCCCATGAAAAGTGGGCGTGGCCACCCAGGAGAGGCCCCAGAGTACATGGACCAGCTTGTGCTGTACGTGGCACAGAGTACTTCAAAAATGAATCGCACATGCTCCCTTCCTCAAACTGAGTGCATTTTTCCAGCAACAGGGCCCAGGTTCAGTCAGAAGCGGGACTCCGTGCCACGCAACGGCACGCGGCCCAAAACGAGAAGGTAACAATGAAACTGCACTATGTCCAAAACCAACCTTAATCTATACAGAGGTGGGCATAAGCAGCATCCCCACAAGTGTGCGCCACTCTACAGAGGTACATGTGGACTTGGAACTGGCCAAATACCAAAAGTGTCTTCAACTTGCCGGCACGTCAGTCCGCGTTTGACGGGTTCATAGAACACTGAAGATTGTAACTCAGTCAGTGGGATGCACAAACGTGTGCACCAAATGTCATGACAATTCATCCAGCAGTTGTCGAGGACATTCCCCGTTTTGTCCGGGAGGCCCGGGTTCGATTCCCGGCCAATGCACAGAGAATTTTAACTACGTCCAACCATAGCAGAAAACTGTCGCGATGCCGCTCCGCTTTGGAGCATGAACGAGCCAGTCAGTGGGATGCACAAACGTGTGCACCAAATGTCATGACAATTCATCCAGCAGTTGTCGAGACATTCCCCGTTTTGTCGAGATCGTTTTCCCATGCACGGGGAGGCCCGAAAAGTGGGCGTGGCCACCCAGGAGAGGCCCCACATCAAGCATTGGTGGTTCAGTGGTAGAATTCTCGCCTGCCACGCGGGAGGCCCGGGTTCGATTCCCGGCCAATGCACAGAGACTTTTAACTACGTCCAACCATAGCAGAAACTGTCGCCATACTGCTCCGCTATGGAGCATGAACGAGCCTCTGCTCTGCTGAGTACATGGACCAGCTTGTGCTGTACGTGGCACAGAGTACTTCAAAAATGAATCGCACATGCTCCCTTCCTCAAACTGAGTGCATTTTTCCAGCAACAGGGCCCAGGTTCAGTCAGAAGCGGGACTCCGTGCCACGCAACGGCACGCGGCCCAAAACGAGAAGGTAACAATGAAACTGCACTATGTCCAAAACCAACCTTAATCTATACAGAGGTGGGCATAAGCAGCATCCCCACAAGTGTGCGCCACTCTACAGAGGTACATGTGGACTTGGAACTGGCCAAATACCAAAAGTGTCTCCAACTTGCCGGCACGTCAGTCCGCGTTTGACGGGTTCATAGAACACTGAAGATTGTAACTCAGTCAGTGGGATGCACAAACGTGTGCACCAAATGTCATGACAATTCATCCAGCAGTTGTCGAGACATTCCCCGTTTTGTCGAGATCGTTTTCCCATGCGCGGGGAGGCCCGAAAAGTGGGCGTGGCCACCCACAAGTGGCACCGCATCAAGCATTGGTGGTTCAGTGGTAGAATTCTCGCCTGCCACGCGGGAGGCCCGGGTTCGATTCCCGGCCAATGCACAGAGACTTTTAACTACGTCCAACCATAGCAGAAACTGTCGCGATGCCGCTCTGCTTTGGAGCATGAATGAGCCTCTGCTCTGCTGAGTACATGGACCAGCTTGTGCTGTACGTGGCACAGAGTACTTCAAAAATGAATCGCACATGCTCCCTTCCTCAAACTGAGTGCATTTTTCCAGCAACAGGACCCAGGTTCAGTCAGAAGCGGGACTCCGTGCCACGCAACGTCACGCGGCCCAAAACGAGAAGGTAACAATGAAACTGCACTATGTCCAAAACCAACCTTAATCTATACAGAGGTGGGCATAAGCAGCATCCCCACAAGTGTGCGCCACTCTACAGAGGTACATGTGGACTTGGAACTGGCCAAATACCAAAAGTGTCTTCAACTTGCCGGCACGTCAGTCCGCGTTTGACGGGTTCATAGAACACTGAAGATTGTAACTCAGTCAGTGGGATGCACAAACGTGTGCACCAAATGTCATGACAATTTATCCAGCAGTTGTCGAGACATTCCCCGTTTTGTCGAGATCATTTTCCCATGCGCGGGGAGGCCCGAAAAGTGGGCGTGGCCACCCACAAGTGGCACCGCATCAAGCATTGGTGGTTCAGTGGTAGAATTCTCGCCTGCCACGCGGGAGGCCCGGGTTCGATTCCCGGCCAATGCACAGAGACTTTTAACTACGTCCAACCATAGCAGAAACCGCCGCTCCGCTTTGGAGCATGAACGAGCCAGTCAGTGGGATGCACAAACGTGTGCACCAAATGTCATGACAACTCATCCAGCAGTTGTCAAAAATGGATCGCACATGCTCCCTTCCTCAAACTGAGTGCATTTTTCCAGCAACAGGGCCCAGGTTCAGTCAGAAGCGGGACTCCGTGCCACGCAAAGGCACGTGGCCCAAAACGAGAAGGTGCCGCTCCGCTTTGGAGCATGAACGAGCCAGTCAGTGGGATGCACAAACGTGTGCACCAAATGTCATGACAATTCATCCAGCAGTTGTCGAGACATTCCCCGTTTTGTCGAGATCGTTTTCCCATGCGCGGGGAGGTCCCGAAAAGTGGGCGTGGCCACCCAGGAGAGGCCCCGCATCAAGCATTGGTGGTTCAATGGTAGAATTCTCGCCTGCCACGCGGGAGGCGCGGGTTCGATTCCCGGCCAATGCACAGAGACTTTTAACTACGTCCAACCATAGCAGAAACCGCCGCTCCGCTTTGGAGCATGAACGAGCAAGTCAGTGGGATGCACAAACGTGTGCACCAAATGTCATGACCATTCATCCAGCAGTTGTCGAGACATTCCCCGTTTTGTCGAGATCGTTTTCCCATGCGCGGGGAGGCCCGAAAAGTGGGCGTGGCCACCCAGGAGAGGCCCAGCATCAAGCATTGGTGGTTCAGTGGTAGAATTCTCGCCTGCCACGCGGGAGGCCCGGGTTCGATTCCCGGCCAATGCACAGAGACTTTTAACTACGTCCAACCATAGCAGAAACGAGCGAGTCAGTGGGATGCACAAACGTGTGCACCAAATGTCATGACCATTCATCCAGCAGTTGTCGAGACATTCCCCGTTTTGTCGAGATCGTTTTCCCATGCGCGGGGAGGCCCGAAAAGTGGGCGTGGCCACCCAGGAGAGGCCCCGCATCAAGCATTGGTGGTTCAGTGGTAGAATTCTCGCCTGCCACGCGGGAGGCCCGGGTTTGATTCCCGGCCAATGCACAGAGACTTTTAACTACGTCCAACCATAGCAGAAACTGTCGCGATGCCGCTCCGCTTTGGAGCATGAACGAGCCAGTCAGTGGGATGCACAAACGTGTGCATCAAATGTCATGACCATTCATCCGGCAGTTGTCGAGACATTCCCCTTCCTCAAACTGAGTGCATTTTTCCAGCAACAGGGCCCAGGTTCAGTCAGAAGCGGGACTCCGTGCCACGCAACGGCACGCGGCCCAAAACGAGAAGGTAACAATGAAACTGCACTATGTCCAAAACCAACCTTAATCTATACAGAGGTGGGTATAAGCAGCATCCCCGCAAGTGTGCGCTACTCTACAGAGGTACATGTAATTGAAACTGTCGCGATACCGCTCCGCTATGGAGCATGAACGAGCCTCTGCTCTGCTGAGTACATGGACCAACTTGTGCTGTACGTGGCACAGAGTACTTCAAAAATGAATCGCGGTGGGTTCTTTGATGGTGTTGTACCAGGGGGGAGAGACACAGGCACAGACCTCTCACAAATCCTCTTTCCTTTGCACCTTTGCACCCTATGTTTGCTCCAATCAAGCTGAACTGGACGGCACCCTGGCTCTCTGTACTCAAGACCAAACCTCTCTCCTGTGTCTCTGTCAGAGACATGAAGCGCAAGGTACTTTTCCTTTCCTGTCACCTTCTTCGAGGCAGAGTTCAACACAATTATGAGCAAAGGATCAAACACAAGTGGGAGGTTTACATCTGGCTGCTTAAGGTCCAGAAGCCTTTGATAGTTCCACCTTGCCACCCCTGTCATGCAGAGGATAAAGTTACTTTTCGGGTCACATTCCTCGTGTGGTCGGATCGCAAGACCTGTCCAAAAGTTCCCTGCATGAGTAATGTTATGGCTGACTGCTGGCGCTGGTACTTATCACTGAGGCAGTGAGTCAGGTAGTGAGCAGAGACAGAGACACCACACCATCCATCTGCATCATCACAACCTCCAAAAGACTGTTGAGGAATTCAATTCATCAAGTCTATTGGTTAGTAGGACAATCAGCATGCAAACATTAGAACATGGCCAGAACATGGCCAGAACACAGAAAACACACAGTTTTCTGATAGAATGTCATCATTTTTATGATGGAATGTCATCATTTTTATGATGACATTCCATGTTTTGTCGAGATCGTTTTCTCCAGTGTGCGTGGAGGCCCGAAAAGTGGCCGTGGCCACCCATAAGAGGCAGCTCATCAAGCATTGGTGGTTCTGCGGTAGAATTCTCGCCTGTGCCTTTTCTTGAGAAAATGTCACGTCGTTCCATTCAGTAGCTGTTCTGTAGATATTTCATTCCTTATTTCCACTAAAGTGGTGGATGGACAAACAGACCAATACAGATAAACCAATATTATATGGGTCATGCTGCATGCATGGCAAAATTAGTTCACGCAGTTCTCGTGCTCTGAAATCACTGCCTTTTCTTTATTGAATTTACAATAATTATAATATTGTCTTCATTGCCTTCCACAGCTCATGTTTGATTAATTTGCAACGTTCACTTCCACCACCCATGGGTGCAGAAACTCTTGTGTATTCATGGTTGAACAGAAACCAGCAATTAATCTGTCACTTTCAAACTAGTCCTTTGTGTATCAAAGGGGCAGCATGCTACCACAGTCCACACAAACAATCCCTATGCACTTCAGTGAGGTTACCTTCTCCCAGCCCAACATTTAGTAATGTCTGTTATTGTTTCAGAGAGAGACAGGGGCTCCCCTGTGCCCCGTCTGAATGGCTCCCTTGGTCTATAGCAGGTTGCTGCTCTCCTCTCAAGCTGTATGATTAATGGTTTACCACCATAAAGGTAGGTCACCCAATGCACAGCATTATTTAAACTTTATGTGAATAGATTGCCATTATTTATTTAAGGAAAATGAGTTCTGTCTGGAATATGGAGCATGTGGCAGATCGATCATGGAATTGTCAGATTCTCACAATGCTTTAATGAGTAATGCTACATTAAGCCATATTTTACAATCAGGTAACAAACAAAAGATTTTTGTCTGTCGCCCATTCATCTCACTATTCGTCTGGTGACTCACATGGTGACTCGCACTCACCTTCAGCACTGTCAGTTTACCACTGACAGCCTGAGATTCGAAATTAAAAATGATGATTAATGCACTAATGTAGTCATCACAGAAATGTCATTTTAATCAATGTCTCACACTATCATTCAAGCTCTACAATGAAAGCTGTTTTTTTAAGCAGGCCTGTGTGATTTGGGGGCATGGACTTTTAAGGTAGGTAGACGATTTATGATATTTCCACAATATTTCTTCAATTATTTGTACAGCCTACTTCACAAGACAAATGAACAAAAGCTACAAAAGAAGTTAACATGCTACAAAAACATGTTTGAACTTTGTTTGCAATTCTTGTGCAATAAAATTAATTAAAGGTCAGCCCAGAAAAAAAAAATGTTTTTTCTCATTTGGTGAGTCTTGTGTTTTGTGTGTTCGCACAGAGCATGATGTAAGTCATTGTGTCATTGGATTAGCAAACCAATGTATGTACCGGTTTCCAGGAACATCAGAATGGTCATTAATGAAAAAAGATGAAAAACAGGCACACAGTATGGTTGAATGGTTTTCAATCATATGTCATTGAGGCACAGGAATCTGCTGGTTTTCATTCCAGCCAACACTATAGCAGCTGATTTCACTGATTAGCATGAGGATTTTCAGTATTTTGTAGCAGTTTGAAATATATTTACAATGTGTATTTTTTTAACATGATTGTCATTCAAAAGCAAATTTCAGTGGTCTATAATGTAAGTTATATGTCGAATGTCATATGTTTCTATACATGCTGATAATATCTAAAACAGGCTTTAAAGGCTTTTAAGCAATGAGTCATTTATGTATCAATATTAGAAATATATTTTAAAATGCTACATAACAACCTCCAGCATTTTACAACCCTATAAGGGTGCTCCACAGTTGTGTTTGACCCTCACAAAGTATGTATGCTACCCTCACAAAGTATGTATGCTACTATGTATGTGTCTATGCGCACTCATACATTTGCTGGTATCAAAGGAAAGCAGAGGCAAAATAAGCAGAGAGAAAGCAAAGTGATGCAGCGTAGGTTTGAGGTGAACATGCGTTGTATTACTCAAACAAGACTCACATAACATTAGTGTTTACATCATGCTGTGTGTTGTACTAAGAGTCTGTAGAAGTTGGCTAGCAGCTCAACACCTTGATGATGATGTTCCTTTGCTCTCCATTCAGACACTATCACCTCTACTACCCTCCTGTAGTGGGGAATAATGTTGTTTCTGACCTAAGGCCATGCTGACCAACAAATTATTTTGAAAGTATTAAGGTCAGGACATAATTTACCCCTCTGCTCCCTGACCTGCAGGATAGCTGTCACTTCCTGTTCCTGTTTATGTTGAAGGAAGTCTGCCTGCAGAAAGAATATCTCATTGTCTTCTCTTAAAATTAACGATTTATCCAACCAGTGTCCTAAGCCCTTACAGTCATTAGGGGATGTGATGCATGCCAGGAAGTGACTCATCACCCAGACATTAAGAGGGAGATCTACCCTGAGCAAAAACTATCATATAGTTTGAAGAAAATTATGCTAAACCACCAAACTGTAGCTGGTTTAAAATGGGCAAAATAAGTATTCAGATCCTTTACTAAAATAAAAGCAGACATACTGCACACTAAAAGTACAAATGTTCTCAATAAAATCTGTGTAAAGTATCTAAAATGAAAGCACTCCTTACATCCTTTTTCATGATAAACTTGTGCTGTTCACCTCATGTCAGACCACGTAGACCATGTAGGCCATAGGTCTCGTTCTAAATGACTAAACTACCCGACAGTCTCCTCTCACACGTTTTAGCCTCTCTTAAGTAGTGTGCGTCTATTTCAAACTCTGTACTCAGTAACCATGCTTTAAACTTCTGAACAGTTCACACAGAAGCAACACATTCAATAACGTTGCTTTGCTTACAAACGCGTCACACTTATAATTCCCCCTCCTGCTATGCAAAACATGTTGATATTTTCTTTTCCTTGTTAACACAAGGTCAAAATCACATTTGGATCATCTAAAATCTGTCATCTTCCTCATTGTTATGATAAACAGTCAACATAAAATATGATGAGCACTGTACTGAATAGCACAGGGGTGCCATTTCAGTATGACAGCGCCATTGTGGAAGTTGAATAAAGCCATAAAAGGTAATAATTGAGTGTTTCCTTCTTTTCCTGCAGATCTGGGCTCAAACTGCCACACAACAAAACACAATAAATCAAACTGTCAATCTGGAGAACAAAGATGAATTTGATTGCTCAGTAAGGATCACTGACTCTGAGTGTGTGACAGGCAGAAGCCAGTGTTTGTGTGAGTTTGTGTGTGTGTGTGTGTGTGTGTATTTGTCTTGTGGATTTTTAGTTTGCAGCTGAGATGTGGAAGTAAATTCACATATTATGTTAATTATAGTCCAATGTCTCATAAAGAAAGAAAAGAAAAACAGAACAGAGAAAAGGAGAGTAAGAGAACGAGGCAGGGAAGTAGAAAGAAGAATGGGACTAAATTTCTCAATAAATGCCCCAATGATAATCACTTTCTCTTTGCTTATATGCAGACAAAGAGACTGCTCCATTCTTCAGTCCCTGCTTTGGCAAGTCTTCAAACATCAATAAAATTTGTTACGTTCGTCTGTCATTTGTCACAGTGCTCCACCAAAACGTTTTTTTTTTTACAAATGCAAAGAAAAAATGTACACAGCAAATCTGTTTTGTTTTTTCTTTCCTTTTCCGCCTCCTTTTCAAACATTACTGTAATGAATTGGCATGAATGACAAGAAGGCAGTGTAGTGAGAAGCCTTTTCCTTGTCTCCATTAGCAGGTCCTGTGTTTCCAGAGAGGCATCAAAGAGAGAGGAGCAGGAGAACGCAGGGGGGGAAGCAGGCTGTAAGCTTCAAGCTGCACACAGAGATAAAGCCCAGACATATCTGCGAGTGTGCGTGTGTGTGTTTGTGTGTGTGTGTGTGTGTGTGTGTGTGTGTGAGGGATTAGGCTGACTTTGACTGGCTCTGCTCCATTGTGACAGCAGCTCCTAAGAAGCTGCACACTGCCACATGATGGACAGGGCTTGGAATTGCACAGATAACGTCTCTCTATCTCTCTCTCTCTCTCTCTCTCTCTCTCTCTCTCTCTCTCTCTCTCTCTCTCTCAGTCTCTCTCTCTCTAACCATCTCTCTTTCTTGCACACTGTGTAGTTCTGTGTGCGATAATGTCTCTTAGCCCCGGGACGCTCAAGCTTTACAAATCTGTGTGACTGGAAAACATGTAGAAGGTCACTGGCTCTTGAAACTGGGCAATTATATACATTGGACCCTGCATTTATGTGAGTCCGTGAGAAAGTAAGTATGTAAGACAGACTGGGAAAGATAGCAAGCATGCATATCATAAGAGAAACGTAGTATTATCATTGTCTTATGTAACAATGCGTTTTTACAAAGATGCTATACACTTAGAGGGTAATGCCACTGATTTTACACTTTTACACTGTTTTAATGACTCAGGCAAGTTTCCTTAAATAATGTCACGAGTCAGCATTGGTTAGTGTACATGTAGACGAAGAAACTCGTGAGTACTTTATAGTGCAGTGCTAAAATTTCTGAAATATTAAATGAGAGAAATAAACCAAACAAAAGTTAAAATGATGATGCTTCAGATGTCCAAAAGTAAAATCAAATCCTTTGTTCATTTCTTTTTGTTCTCTCAGTGCATTAGACATTACTGTACAACCCACTTTAAGTGTACTTCACTTAAATCACTAGATCACTATATGAAATCGGCAGCAAAACATACTGTACTAATTCTTGTAACCAGGCAACTGCCAGAAGGAAGGTTGCCTTTATTCCACTTATAGTACGTAACCCTAATGTTGGAGATTTTCTCCTCAGATTAAGAGGTTACCACTAAACAGCTCAAAAGTCCTGTAGCACATATGACACATGTATAGATTTTTTTGTTTCCATCTCATATTGTCCCATGATTCAAATAAACACCCCAGTGATCAGTCCCCAACATGAAACTTACTTGGGCAAATCAAAAATAATTCTCCCCTGTTCATGGTAAACCTTGCTACATTCCTTATTTGTAATGTATTGTTCACCTACTATTATGTCTTTTGCCACTGATAAAAGAAACAAATTATTACTGTAAGAAATTGTTGACACAGCCTGATGATTTTTCCAAGTCACTGCTACTCTATAACTGTCAGTTTAACCTGGGCTTTGTCTATTTAATGTATAGGTTAATCCCACATCTAACAAATTTACATTCAAATGCGTTTTGATGTTTTATATGCTTGGATAAAGAAGATAAAAAATAATTTGTGATATACAGAGGTTTTTTTTCAGTGGCAACTATGATACCGGTTGAAAATCATTAACACTGCTATCTCCTAGTGTCATTTCGCTGTATCACAGTGTCACCATGCTTCCCCTCCAGAGGCTCCTCATATATGGCTTTATCAGTGGCGTTTGACATGCAGCGTACTACTGAGCACCGAACTGCAGACTCTTCGCTTGAAAACACATTTCAGCCTGCCAGCAATTGCATGACAGTGAATGAGAGCGAGCGGCAGGCGAGTGCCATCAGCACCACCAAATCAAGCAGTCTCTCTGCTTTGATGCTGACATTTACAACGGCAAAACAAAAACTAGCTAATACAATACAGACTGCAGCAAATACTCACTTTGTATGACAAAGATGAAACAATTAAGATTTTGTTGCTAAGATTTTGGTTGCTCTTGATCAAATCTGTTTTGATTTTTAAAACCACTGCAAAAGTACACTTTCAAGATTTGATAGGATAAATTGTTTTGTTTTTTTGTTTTCATTCTTTAACTTGGCGAAGAGACATTCCTTGAGACACATGCAGCTGTCCTGTCAAATAACACCGAAGCAAAGATAGAGTCTCTGAAGGACACTGAACATATTTTCATGATTTCCCAGCACCCTCTCAACACAATGACAATGCTGAACTCAAATTAGAGATGTGATTTATCAACAGGGTCACTGTGAACATACTGATGATGTTCTTTTAAAGCCGAAAACAAGTAGAATATCTACATACATACAGTCACAATAGAACTAAGATCTAACCCAGTGGAATATATGAATTGAATATAAAAAGTAACATTTAGAATAATGTATTTAAAGAGACAAAACATGAAACAATCCACTGCCCTGTCTGCACACACTGCATGTACACACTTTAAGATATTCTTTGTATGTGTGGAACTGTGTGCACTAACAAAGCCCAGAAACTGTTAACGAGGCCTGCAGGATTTCACAGTGTACAGCCATGGGAACGTGTTGGAGGTGCATGTGTGTTTGTGCCAATAAGTATGCATGTTTATCATGCCTGTGTACTCGTGTGTGTGCGTGTGTGTGTGTGTGTGTGTGTGTGTGTGTGTGTGCATGTGTGTGAGAGTGCAAGGCATTTGTCTGTGTCCAGTGCAGTGCATTATTCTTCATTAGAAACAGATGAGTGAGTCTGTCTATTCCAGGACTGCCCCTGGGTTCAAGTCTATCCACCACCCCGGCACCCACACACACACACACACACACACACACACACACACAAATGCACTCATAGACACATTTACATTGTGCACAGTGACAGTCTTAGACAATGAGAATTGAGTCAGACGCTCAGTAGAAATTAACATTTTGTAGTTGCATCTCAGCCAACATAGCAGATTCATCGCAGTGCATGAATACAGGCGTTTTTTTCATATATCACATTTAAGACGTGACTTTAACATCCTTATCACATTTAGTCTTTTAATTAGTTTTAATGACAAATCATCTCTAATAAAGATATGCTACTGGCTAAAAAGATATGAGATGTAAATGCAATCTGTACACTGCGCTTGCAATTACTCGTTCGTTTACTGAGAATTCAAAATATCACATAAAATATACATCACTTGATGAAATACCTTAACTCCCCAGTCAGCTGGTTCTCATTCAGACCAAGTTTTTCTGAGGTATAACTGGAGGAATATAAATTGAATTTTAGGATGGATAGACTTGCATGATGAGCCTCTCTGCTATCTATACACTCGGATTTGAATGAATATTGCCTAGCTCCACAGTGTTAGTTATTTACTGGGATAGAATTATCAAATATGCTAACACCTCACTATTTCTGCCTACTCAGGGTGGATTAAGAGTTTGGATGTTTCGGCTGTAAAAAAAAATAATTTCCAACTCATCATTGTTCAGCATAATATCTAATAAACCAGGATAAGAGAGGCAGTCTGTGTGTGTGTCTCCAACTACAATAGTTTAATGATTTAGGTCCAGTGTGTAAGATTTAGGGAAGAGAGGGTGAAACGAGGTGGTTACAGTCCACAACTGCACCACTAGATACCACTAAATCCTACACATTGGCCCTTGACATTTTATTTTTTAATGTCATCACAACATCATATATTAAGAAAAACTTTTAACAGTAATCTGTACATTAATATCTATATATTGACCTTAGCATCACTGTAAAATGACAGACAGACAGACAGACAGAGGAAAAAAAATTGACAGAGAGACCCTTTATGGAGAGAGCAGATTACATAAGTCGTTCACCTCACATGCCTGACTATGTGACTGCAAGATGCCTAAGAGACTAACGGATAGAGGAAGGCAGCGAGAGGAGAGGAAGTGGGGGAAGCGGAGTAAATTGGAGAAAATTAAGTGGAAGAGGGATTTGAGAGAGAGAGACAGGGCGAGTGAGAGAGAGACAGAGAGAGAGAGAGAGAGAAAGAGAGAGAGAGAGGGAGAGGGAGGCTGATGAGAGGTTTATAAAAAGGAAAGTGAAGATGATGTAGAGGGCGTATGAAGAGGGCCTCTGTCATTTTAGTTCATGCTAGTCGCCTTGCCTCAACAGCGGCAGTCTTTCTGCAGCTGAAGAGGGCTCTGATATGCAGCCTGACAAAAGCACTTATCAGATGCAGCACGGCTTGAGAAAATGTTGAAATAAAGTCAACTGGAAGGCAGATGACCTTATTCAAATTGTCAAGAATATGTTTTGTAGTCATTTCTTACTCATTTTATTAATTGCTTCATTAATCGTACCCACATTAATAAAAGAAAATTTAAATGATGTGGCAAAATAAAGTTTCTGCTTTGAATTTTATTTTTATGTTGTGAAGTGGTTTCGTGCTGAAGATAAATGTGTCATCAAAATAACATGACTAAGTGCTGAAATTACATGTAAATGCTGATCTCTTTTTAAAGGTATTTGGATCAGGCTGCACAGCTACACAGACACTGTTACAAAATCAAAATCACTGGAGCTGGAGAGGATTAAATGTCTTCCTCTGGTTGAAAGGAAAGCTCTCTATTGACTCACCCACTCTAGTGATGGAATATAACTCAGCATATTTACTCAAGTACTGTACTCAAATTACAGTTTTGAGGTACATGTACTTTACCTGAGCATGCCCCTTTGTACTTGCACAGTATAGTTCAGAGGGAAACCTTTCACTACATTATAATCATTTGACAGCTGTAATTACTACTTACTTTACTAATAACAACATTTAAAACAAGTTTATTAAATATGATGCATTAAACTTCACAAACTTGTATCAAGTTGACCATTATTCAGTTAATCGATTAGTCAAAAGAAAACTAATCTGAAACCGTTATAATAAATGATTAATAGTCTGAGAAGCACCGTTGTCAGTGCATTCAGAAACTTCTACTTCCTCCATCACTGTCTCACTTGCCTGTGTTAATATTATTAGCTCTGATGGCACACTGGCTAAGACAACCTGACATGTGTGACATAATCTGGTGAATTTAGGAGTCAGAAATAATGCGCAAGAACATATTTTACAAAAAGTGAATTGGACAGGTCGGGTAGGAGTGAAAAAAAGTAAGGGGGTGTCAAAACTGGCAACAGAAAAGAGGGGGAGCGCTGGAGATAAGAACATATGAGGAGGAGTCAAGGATGGGGAAAATGACAGAAAAACAAGCAGTACAAGGGAGGGATGGAAGAAATGAAGAAATGAGGACACGCCACTCTCTATATGTAATTCTTAGCAGCCTGGAGTCTACTTCACATTTTGATGGGTTTGTTACAGAGCCTTAACAGAAGGTTACTCTGTCAACTCCCAGTGCTAACAGGAGAGTAAATCCCACTTGTGAGGAGAGATTAGCCAGAGATTTTCTCCTCTTATTATTGTTATCTGAGACACTGATCTACAGGGGAGTGCTAGTGATAGTGAGGATTATCTGACTAGTCTTGAGTATGCAAAGGTTTTATTTAATGCTATTTCAAAGGAATGGAGGGTGCTTTGATTTTTGCCCCACATGATGCCACGTGCAAGATGTTACCCCTACATTGCCAGGCCCCTTTGTGGAGTATTTCAACAGGTACAGACATGACCAGCAGATGTCACTGTTGACCTACAAAACACAGCACGGCTTTTGTGTTGCTATGGCAAGAAACCAAAAAAGACATGTAATATTGCTTTTTATAGATAATACTATTGCTTGAGATGAAAGAGGACCACATACATCCGGTTACAGGAAATAATTTATAAGATATCAGTAGCATAAATTAACAAAAAGTGATGTCCGTGACCAGTGATGAAAGACATAAATCACCCCACACAACAAGGTACTGTAACTGGCCTGTTTCGTTGCCTGCGCTCTGTAATTGCAGGCTATTTAGGGTTCCCATAGTACAGATTGACCTTAATGAAATTAGGAAGGGCCTCTGCACTCATTCACACAAACACATTTGACTACACACAGTCTGCACACACGTCGACTGTGTATGCACAGACACTACAAACAGGTGTGCACAGACAAGACAAATCTGATTACTCGCACACAGCTGTGGAGCATAAATAGAAAGGATTGTCACCACTGCACACTCATATTGCAGTCTGTCAGTCTGAATCTTCCTTTATCTTTATTTTGGTTTTGTATGAATTATAGATTATAAATATTGATCAACCATTATAAAATCCCTGGTGGCACATTTATCCCACAATTAGCCTGCTGATACATTTTTATCTTCATCCAAGGGAGACTAATTAAGCATTTAGGTTATTTGTGAACAATGGCTGACTTCTTGTTTACATGAATACATTCAAGCTGCTCAGTTTTTGGCCAGAGAGTGTGTCGACCACCTTGATGGTATTTGTTGAAAGAGGGGATTTTCCCAAAGGTGCTCTGGAGTTCAGTATCTGGAAATCTTGTGCTCACGAGGACACTCGCACTGTCACCACCTACTGTCCCTTTCCTGACAGTTTTTTCAATTAATGTTCCTCCTCGTCTTATCGTCTCCTCAATCTACACACAAACACACAGCGAGAGAGAGTCCAGGTCCCTTTCTTCAAACCTTACTTCCCATTTTCATCGCATCCTTCTTTTCTCCCTCTCACTCTGCCCTCCCTCCCTCCTTTCCTTCCTTCCTTGCTTTGTTTCTTCTCGGTCACCTACTCACCCAGAGCTTTTTTTTTCCGGTGGGGGGGAGCAGAGATGGTAGTAACTGATTTCATGATTTTGTTAGTGCATCCAGTGTTCTGCATAGCAATATACGGACTCTCCTACTTATAAAGGAGCAGGTGTTGCACAAAATACCTGACGAAAGGTGTTTTCTGTCACCCTCTGGCTTCACCACACATCTTTCAACTGTGATTTTAAATCATACAACAGCTACGTTTCTGTCTTACGTAATCAGTGCAGCTGTCTCCACTGACTGCGTAACGGTTCACACTTTATGCACGTAACAGTGACCCAGAGCCTCTTTTAATGGCTCAAGTCTGAGGGCTGTCTGACGGCAGACTCAAAGCTGCCACCGCTGTGCTGGTGACATGTTGCGTTCGCAGCACAGCCCGTCAGTACAGAAGGTGTTATTCTAAATGATTCTGAATTTCTCTCTCAGGCTGAATTTGGCAGAGTGATGTTAGGGGTTTGCTATGGTCACCAGACTGAAGGAGAGGTAATCTGTCTCACTCCAACAGGTGCAATAAAACAAACAGGAGAGTGAGGATGGAGACATGGCCACACAGTCCGTGAGGAGAGGTATACTTTGCACAAAATAAACATGTATTGATGTGATGTCTAAAAATCTATGTATACATATATAAAGTATATATGTATAAAGTAATGTAATTACATTGATCGTCATTGCTGTTAATGATCCAGCGCTAGCCAAAATGCTGCTGTGTCAAATGTACAAAATGTACATGCAGCAGAGAAGCAGTTGAACGTGCAAATGCAAATTAGGATGTGCAAGCCAAAACAATACAAAACAATGTGTCAAACTTTGGTCACATGATAACAAGTTATAAAACAGAAATGTGTTTTTTCATTTGAAAATAATGACTACTGCTGCATGTAAAACGTACACAACTTCAGTAAAAGCATAAACAATAAAATAACAATAACATAAAACAACTTCTGTGAGTAAGCTGAATTGTGTTTATGCCCATGGCGTTTTACATTGCATAGATGATTAGTGACTTTTCCTCTACTCATAGCTTAATAAATAAATTTAGCTAATTGCTAACATGAGTGGCTAATTCTGTTTTTAGTGGCTCAAAATTAGTGTTAGCATTAGCATGTTATCAATTACCAATTAGCGGGGATGCGCCAGCAGGCAGCGATGGGGCCAGAGTCAGGCACACTTTCAAAATTTCCACAGGAATTTTCTAGTTTTTTTTATATTCTCTCTTACTCACCGCTGCTTTAGGTCGCCGCATCTCTCCACATAACACTGCTGTTTGATTTCAGCCTCCATGCACGGTTTTAGTGATTGTTAAAGCAGGGCAGCTAATATTGCAGTCCAGTGGCAAGTTAGAGTGAAAAGCCCTCCTTAGCTAACTACAAAAAACTGCTGATTGGTTACTCTGCTCTGAAGCAGGTCACCTGATTGGCTAATTTCTGAATTAATCAGAAACATTCACTTTTTCTTTTTTTTCTTTTTTTTTTTTTTTTTACCACTAACAATATTTTATTGCACTAACACAGTTTTGCTCAATAATAACAATCGTTAGTGAGAACTTTTCAGTTTTTACAATTATAAAGGAACAATACAGTTTTCCAGATTGATTGTAATAAGTTAATTATGAAATAAAATCCTATCCGATTTATGAAGGGATTCAGAAGTATATCATGTAGCTACACTACATTAGCTACACAACTGTTAAAGGGATCTCTATTTACAGATTTTGGTTACCAAAGCCATGTTAGACCGCCATGTTTCTACAGTAGCCCAGAACAGGCAAACTAAACACTGGCTCTAGAAAACAGACACAGCCATAGTTTCTCCATTGCACTAAGAAGGAGAGGGTAAAAATGAGGGGATTGCAATTCGCTAATACACTGCTAGATGCCACTAAATCCTGCACACTGAGTAATTACACTGTACGCTGTGGGTTTTAAGTATTAGTGAATATTTAGACGACATGCTGTATTTTTAATTCAGTTATCCTCAGAACATACAGTATGGTGTTCAGTATATATCCTCCTGTTAAAAATATCGGGGTGCAATTTCTAGTTTCTGAAGTGTTTTGTCATCTTCTGAAGCTCTTATTTCTACTACTGAGTTTTTACACATTACCATACCAGTCATTTGTTAGCTCAAGATAATGAGAAAATTAAGTCTGATCTCAAACTAATAGCTGAAGACAGAATTATGACAAACCACAGCTGCTCTCAGCTTCCTTACTGCTCTGCATCATTTGCTTTGCAAATGAGAAGTTCTTAAAATGAATAAGTCAACAAGTCTGATTGATATTCCCCCAAGTGCACAATGAAAGAAATCATATTTTAGGATTTGTGATGGCTTATTTACAAAAAGAGACAAATATATAATCATAACAAACCAACTACCTGTTTGATTGACATTCCTATGAGTGCAAAAGAAAAAAAAACATGATTTAGAATTTTAGACAAATAAAATAAATAAATAAAACAGAGCTATATGCTTTTGCATATGAACCCTTCAAATATTACATAATGGTTTTGCATTGAGTGTAAAGCACAGCCTTTGCCAAGGAGTGGAGTTCAAAAATCAAATTCAAAAATTATGAGGTGCATGAATTCCACTATGCACAGTCACACTCAAAGTCACACACACTCAATAGACTGAAAAATCTATTGACTTTTATGTCTCTGTGACCTTTCGTGTTTTTATTTTTCACTGTCTGTATTGCTTCACGCAGTACTCGCATACAGACCAAGAATTAGTATCATAGTTCACACAACAAGCTTGAAGAAATGTTATGTCCATACTTGCAACAAAAAGAAACTAGAGATCATGAACTTTCCCTTGCAGTCGCTGTGCCACCATCAGGCCAACAGGGTCAAAATCCAGCGGAGCCTCAGATGAATCCCAGACTTATTCACAGATTCAGCACATTGCAGCGGGGTTATCGGGAGCCTCATCACCCCGCTGCTGTGAGATGTGCTGAAAGTTATTAAACATGCTTGATATCTTTTCAGCGCTCCTCCTGATGTGAAACCCAATGCTTTCAAGAGTGCACATAGAAGAAAATCAGAATCAACAGCTGGCAAGTGTCACATAAGATCATTTTGAGTAACAGATGTTTAACAACTGTAAGCAAACTTAATAACTGTAATAAAAACAAGATGCAATAAAAAAAAAGCCTTTTACAACACTTCCTCTATCCACGCTTTCACTTTCTCATGACTAATTTATCACGGCTACTCAACCTATAAATGCGCATTTTTATTTTTCAGACCTAATATTCTGTAGGCTGCTTCCTTGGACTCTTCCCAAAGGAAATGCATCTGATTCACACCTCAAGATGCATATATTTTTAAGCTGAGATATGACTGGACTGGTGGCACACAATTACCTTTTTGGTCTGTGTAAACTGAAACACTGGACACACATTAGTGTGGGTGGACTTGCTGGCCTAAGACAGCTGGTGAGCCATATAACTTGAGAGGTTGCCTCTTCAAGTGAGGAATCAAGTGAAATATGATGCAAAAGACCCCTGAAACCAGGTCAGCAACACAAATTCACTCTATGCTTTGATATCAGGATTGCAGAGTGAACTGGAGTCCAAAACAGTTTTGGACATGGGCTTTTGAAAAAAATAAATAAACAGCAGGAAGACTTCTGCCAGTGGTTGGCACACTGTACACGCTGAGTTTCATCATCCTAGCTTGTGTTGTGATTGGAGGAATTCATGATGTTACCATGGTCCCTTGTTGTTAACTGTTGTCCTCAGTTTCTCCTACTAATAACCCATGCAGCATTCATTCTCATCCGTCTCAGATACAGGATTTTGAATACAGCTGTAAATAAAAGTACAATATGTTTTACAGCACTGTTGAATTCAAACACCTGCAGTGCCCTTTTTTTATTACACTAATGTCCCTTGGTTCATGACATGGAGGAAGTTACACCCCCCCTGCTCAGACTGTCCAGTGAATCGTAGCATAATGCGCCACTCCATCAGGTGAAAACGCTTTCCAGTAACAAGGCAATCTTTATGGCTGCAATTGTTGGGCGGCATCATCATGTAAACTCAAAGTGTGTATTCGCTCCAGAGCTGAGAGAGAGAGAGAGAGAGAGAGAGAGAGAGAGAGAGAGAGAGAGAGAGAGGAGGAGGGAGAGAGGGAAGGAGAGGAAGAGACTTTTTCTATGCACTTCCAACCTCTGTCCTTCATTCGTTTTCTGATTTTGTCCCGGAATACAGACTGGAATTAAACGGACTTTTATGGAAATTTATGGACACCACAGGTAAGTCTGGACTTTCACTGGACATACGCGCATAGGCTGCAATAACTTAAATATTTTAAATGTTAAAAGTTTTTTTGTTTTTTGTTTTTATTTAATGACAGCTGACAAACGATATTTATATATACATGTGTTTGTCGACTGCGCCGAAAGCCTTGAAAGTTTCCGTGTCAGATCCCACCGCAGTTCAACAGGTGGTTTCTCTTGCGCACCGACTTGTAGTATTTCGCACCAGAGCCATTATTCATTTTGATAGATAGGCTCCATCAGGTCTCAGCAGGGCAGGAAAGATGGCACGATTCAGCCGTGCTCCCTCTCTTTTGTAATGGAATCAGAGAGGCAGCGGTCATTACTGATAATCATATTGAACAATTAGCGTTGGATAAATATCCTGTCCTTTTCTGGTGCGATAAGCATGTGTGCCGCTCGCATGCAATAAACACGCCGCAGTTTCAGCTCTCCATCCCTCTTTATCTTGTTATTCTTTGCGAATTCGGTGAGTAATAAGGTTCTTAAATATTTGTGTTGAGGAGGCAGTTAATGTATAAACACAACGGCTATAAACAGAGAGAGAAAAAATGTTAACATTACCATACATTTCAGCTTGGATATTCAAAGCCAAAGCCGAATCATCTATTAATCTACTAATTAAATGGCTTCAATTAAAGTTTGTGATGCTCAAAATATTGAGGACAACACACACTATATGCACAAATCATATTTTTAGCCCTTTATATGTATTCGTGTCTTCATAAAAACATTTGCTGGAAGCTTTTACTGCTCCTGTCGAGTCTCCACTTGATTAAATGGTGAAGCTGGAAGTCTGTGGAGGCTTAACATCTATCATAGAGCGTCCACAGGACAGTGCCTCTGTCGCTTCCCATACTTTTTTTTTTTTTTTACTGTCTGGTTTATTCATTTATTGCGAGGGAAGGACTCATAAACGTGGGCCGAAGAGACCAAACAAATGTTAAAATTTTCAAACATTGCACTTTGCACATTGCACGGTTTTAGTATGAAAAGCAAAATGACAGTCTGAATGAGTCAGTTCTGCTCTGCTGGAAACCTTTTGTCCCCCCACTGCTTCTGAATTCTCACCAATTACTAAACATATAGTGTTTGTGTGTTTGATAGTGAGCTTGATTCTTCCTCCCCCTGAGTATGTGTCATCAGTTGAGTAAGCAAACACAGATATACAGAGATACAGATAAAAAAAAAAAAAAAGATATAGTCATATCCGTTTGACAAGCTGATGTTTCTACAGGAATTCTGCTCAGCAACCTGTGTTCCTGTCCTCCCTCCCTACATGTCAAATGTCACTTATTGTATGTCCATATTCTTTATTCATTGTTTGATTAATTTAGCAAGTTGGCGTTTGATCTACGTACTGCCATATTCTTAGGATTGAGTTTCAGGGTCCTAAAAAGGCTGAATGACGTATTACAATTCACAGATTAATCACAGAAATACAAGTCTGCAAAAGCTAAGTACAGAAACGCCCACCCGCCTCCATAGCAACCGGTTTATTTCAGTCCACTCCGTTAAAAATCGATACCCCAAATAGTCAAGATAAGTGTTTTTCCAGTAGCATATTGATATATTTTAATATGATGCATCTTGTTGTGTTTTGCAGACACTTGATCAAACAGGATTTTACTAATCCAAAGACAGATTCCATCATACAACTAGCAATATGTCAGTGCCTCGTTTCCTCCAATCACACAATTTCTCTACTGCTGTCGTGTTGTTGATGGGATTTATCACCCTCCCCTTATGTGAGTGTTAAAGAAAGCCAGCTGGACAGTGAAAGGGAAAGAGATATTTGAACCTATTAAAACTGATATTCAAACCAGAAAAGTCAAAAGAGAACAGGAAGTGTTGAGCTGTATTTCAATTTCTTTATATAGACCCTTCCATCTCCGGTAAGAATTTAAATAATAGCCTACTTTTCAGCTAATTTTTTAGTCCATCATGTTGAACCTCCATGTTTCTCAATTTTTTATCTTTACTTGAGTATTTCCATTTCATGTATTTTATACTTCTAGTCCACATTTAATTAATATCTAGTTAACTAATTATTTCTTAGATTGATTTTACAGATGCATATGATAATTGCATGTACAGTTGTATACTGTTCCACCAGTTGCATCCAGTCTTTCTGGCTTGGGAAACAAAAAGTAAAGATCAGAGAAAAGTCCAGCTTTTTGTAGTAGAACTTTATTTTTCCTTCTCTGCTAGGCCCATTAATCATCTTGCAACCCCTCAGACTTATCTTATGACCCTCTCTGTTGGGAAGCACTGGACCAAAAACTGCCTAACTATATATAAAGTAGTCAAAAGCAGCTCCACTTCAAGGAGCTACAACAGAAAATTGGTACTTAGGCCGAAGTGTTTTATAAGTGTCTCTTTTTGACTGCTTGTCTGACTGTTTTCACATTCATTCAGCAGATGAAGACAGCCTTCTTGTGTCAAACTCTGTACACACAGTACACCATTATGTTCTGTACAGTGAGTCTGTGTGACACATTTTAATGTTTTGTTGTTTTTTTGCAGGTGTTAAGAGTCTGGATTGGATTTATATAACAAATGGACAAACAAGACAACACAGATTAATGTCTTTTCCAGTATTTTAAGATCCACTGGTCAAAATGCTGTAAGGCCTCGATCCAGACTGAGTCCGTTTTCCATGACACAACATGTGACTGGATCTAAAGGTGACCGTCTCACCTACAATGATGGATTCCGGTCTGCCACCTTCCACAGACCCTCCTCACCTCAACACCAACAGCTATGTCAATAACAGCAACAACAGTTGGAGCGTGCTCCTTGATGGTGACTCACTGAGGAGCAATCACACCCTGACCGTGCATGACCGCTTCCACAACGCCCTGCTGGGGGTCTGTCTGGGATTTCTTTCCCTCCTCACAGTCATAATGAACCTGCTTGTTCTTTACGCTGTGAAGAGAGAGAAAAGCCTTCACACTGTCGGGAACCTCTACATTGTCAGCCTGTCTGTGGCAGATCTCATCGTGGGGACCACGGTTATGCCTCTAAACCTGGTGTATTTGTTGGAGGATGAATGGAGGCTGGGGCGGGCTGTCTGCCAGTTTTGGCTTATTATGGACTATGTGGCAAGCACAGCTTCAATTTTCAGTTTGTTTATCCTTTGTTTGGATCGGTACCGCTCTGTCAGACAGCCGCTGAAGTACCTGAAATATCGAACAAGGGGCAAAGCCAGCGTGATGATTTCTGGAGCCTGGCTGCTGTCGATGATGTGGATTATTCCAATCTTAGGATGGAGGTCTTTCACTCATGTAGACCTTAAACCCGAGGAGGAGAACAAGTGTGACACAGATTTCCGTTTTGTCACGTGGTTTAAGGTTATTACTGCTGTCTTTAACTTCTATGTACCCTCAATTTTAATGCTGTGGTTTTACACGCACATTTATTTGGCAGTAAGGCAACATCTTCGGGACAGGGAGAGAATCATTCATCCAACTGATTCATTTGTGGAACATGATAATGGACAAAATGCTCGCACGTCTGTGAGAAGTGACTCCAAATCACCCAAAAGGGAATGTGAGGTTTCACTGAAACTCTCCAAAAAACAATGTCTGTTGGACCAGAACACTCTAGCACAGGCATATTCCCTGGAGGATGCTGATAAAACTAAAACTGCTTCATCCAGATCTCACAGAAAAATTGGTGTAAAATGCCAGCAATCATCATTTCTTGCCATGACAACAAAACGACTCAGAATGGCACAAAAGGTCAAAAGGTGCTCCTTGTCTCCAGAGGATAAGCAGTCAGACACTGAGATTCCACAAAGTCGACCTTCAGTGCCACAGGACGTAAATTGCTCTGAGGGAAATGAGAACAAACTTCAAGCATCTTTGAATGAATGTCATGTGACGGTGCCAAACTCAGTGAGCGGTGTCTGTGATATCAGTCAAGTTTCAGATATGCAGAGCTACACCTCCGCGCTCTATAACAACTATGACCCCAGTCACGCTCTGCCCTGGACTGAGGAAGGGGTTGAAGATGCCAAATTAGACCCAGCTAACGCAGTGACGCTGAGACAGACGTGGCAACGGTTTATTGACCAGTCACGTCAGCGTATCCAAAGTCTTAGGATCCATAAGGAGCACAAGGCAGCTAAGCAGTTGGGATTCATAATAGCTGCGTTTTTATTATGTTGGATACCATACTTTATAGCTTTCATGGTCATGGCATTCTGCAAAGAGTGTGTGCACCATGACCTTCACATGTTTACCATATGGCTAGGTTACATAAACTCCACTCTCAACCCTTTTATATACCCGCTCTGCAATGGGAACTTTAAGCGAGTCTTTAGAAATATTCTGAACATTCGTTTGTGACAGGCGGAGCGGAGAAGAACAAAATCGTAGGTGTTGTTAAATACTGCTGGTAAGGAGGGGACAAAGGTTGCATCAATTAAATGCGTTAAACACGGTTGCATGGGTGAGCATTTAAAATGTAGATTAAACTGTAAATGATTATTATTATTTCTGTTTCTGTTTCTTCTAGATCTTATTTTTTACTGCTCTTGGGTTCAGACTCATGGTAACACTTGAGGATGATGTCTGAATTTAATGTTATTTATTTTGTCTATGTTATGCTAATGATAATAAAGAGTGTCTCGGACCAGAGACTTCTAAACTCAAAAGAATTTGATCTCTTACCCCCAGAAACAACATGAATCTAGCGTCCTGGCTCCGGTCCAGAATGGAGGACAACTATGTCTAAAATGTGTTTTGTAAGAAAATATGAATTTATTTTTATTTATTTTTTAGCACTACCAACGGACAGAATTAGAAATGTAGCATGATACAGCATGATGATGACATACCTGACATTTTACAAGCACTGCCATGCATTTGTAAGTATTTGTCACTTTGTTTTCTCATCATTGAAACAGGATGTGGGACATTAGTCGCCTTCTTTAATGCCAATCCAGGAAAAACACAAATGCTGCCAAGTGTCTACTGAGCTGTTACACCAGGGCTAATTTGGGAACTACTAAATTGTTTCTTTATTTCATCCTTCTTCTTTTTTTAGAGTTTTTTAAAGATGCAAGCTTTGAATGATTTCATGGTGTTTTTACACATTAAAATTGCTGTCTTATCCATAGAAATCCTGGTCTTGTTTTAACTGTGTGTTTTGTTTGCCGAATAGGGTATCAGCAAAGATGTAATGTGAACAAGCAGCTTATTAATTTATATCTACGTACAGTCTACTCAAGCCTTTGTTAAGCGTTGCCTGTATGTCACACCTTTTCAGACTGTGAACAAAAAATACGAATGTGTTTCAATCCTCCCAAGGATTTTGTTATTCCTCTAACAGAACAGCCATTTACACTCATCTGTTCTATGATGGGAAGTGATATAACACCTGTTTTTTTCTGTTATCAGCCAAAGAACACCAACTATTATTGCACAATTCTGTGGAAAAACCAACCATAACTTTGAGACTTACGAAATGCATCCGTATTGATTGCATTTTTGGAACAAGCAAGAGTCGCTCCGGAGATTACAGTAATACAGCACAATTATGCCTCCCATTAAAAAGATTATGCCTGCTGAAAAACAAAGTTAAATAGTGTTGCAATTAACATTTTACCATTCCCATGTATCACGTCAGAGGGCTCTTACTGTATTTCAAATGCAATACTGCCGTGACTCCAACAAAATCTAGATCAAGAAACGCATAATGTTTCCTGTGTCCAGTGAACCCAGACGGGTTGGTGAGTCACTACTTAGCCAAATCAAACAAATCAGAGGGGGGTGGAAGTGAGCTGGAAGAGGTGATGATGTGAACAGAAGAAGCATGTGTGTGATTGCACTCTCATCTCTACAGTACATCTCTGTCAACAAGAATCAGCCTGTGTGAGGCCGGTATTCTGGAAAAACAATGATGTTTTGAAATTGTTTTCTAAATGTGCTCACAGACTAAAGCTATCAAGTTCTGCTGGTAAAAAACAGCTCTCACCTTCCACTAAGGTAGCAGTGGAATAATGCATACTCTGTCCCACTGTGACAATATTCATCATGTGGCCACTGAATGTTTTGATGTGCATGTAAACCATTTCTGCAAGAATGGGTTTTCAATTTTGAACACTTTTAACAATCAATTCTATGTGCTGCCTTGCCGCATTCAATTCTCTGAGAGTCTCATTACTGACAACAGAGCATTCAATTTAATAATGATGAAGAATGCTAGAGCATATTCATCAGCTGAGGGATAGTAGTCACAGGCTGTACTGTGTGTTTGAATACTTTATTAGGTAAAAGAAGTGTTTGCTACAAAAATGGCTGGATAAATGACCCGTCTGGTGATCCTGGGGAGAATATTTGGCATTGTGTCCCTGTAGTCAAGTTTCTATCTAGTTCAGTGCACGCATATTAATACAGGACTCAGCTGATATACTTGGGTGGTGCAAATTCCCAAACAAATCTGAAAGTAAGTAACAAAAAACCAACTGAAACACAGTAAACCCAGGGTCTTTTGGGGTTTGGGAGGCCTGTGGACCCCGAGGAAAGTGTCTCACTTTCCAAATAGTAATGCAGCCTTGTCAAAATATACCTTTATATTCCTTAATCTACATTTCTGGGCTCCATCAATACATTACATTCAAGTTCATTTTTATGTAACCTAAAATCACAGCAAACATCACCTTCTTTCAATTTGACTTGAGGGTAGTATCTACACAAACCATTGATGATATCATGGTGTCAACATGGTAAGGTGGCACAATTCTGTGTTTTCATCGTAGCCGAAGGAACACCACCATCAGGAAACAGCCTTATGCTGGTTGTAACCATGGGAACAGTGAAAACATTACCAGCACAGCGACAGTTGACTCTGATAAACCTAACAGATACTTCACTGTAGGTCAGAGAGGAGGCTTAGCACTCTGTTAGTTGTACAAATATAGCTTGTGCATGCAGATTTGCCAAAACCAACACAAACTATAACAAAAATGTGAGGAGGTGAAAGCAAACCTTAAATATGGGCTGTATGCCCAGCAAAAATCTATTGTAAAAACAATTTAATATGGTAAAAGTGTCAAAGTGGTTAGTTTGCCATTTAGCTCATCTGGACCTCAATGTCAAGTCTAACAGTCTAGTGGTGCGTAAGATGACAGAGGGATCAGATATCTTTGGCTTGTTCTTGATGTTATAGTAAAGAAACCACAAACTGGTATGAATACATAAATGTTTTTACATCATACAACCCCTATTACTTTGATCACGTCGTCACACTGATGTGCAGAATATGATGGCAATAGGGGGTTCAAGTTCTTCAGCTGAAATATCCCCTTGACCAAATAAACAGAATTATAATTCATACTATTGTAACTGTTATTGTAAGAAAGCCTGCCAAACTCCAATCAAATGAGCGATAACACTGTGACCTTCAGTGTCAGCTTTCATTTATTTTATTGGGTGATTTAAGGAGGATGGCTGCACTTTTTTCCCCCCTTAATCTTTTTTTTATTGATGAAAAGAATTAATGTTTTTCCTTATTATTTTGTGGTGGATGATTTATAGTTGTTTTTAATGTTTGCTTGAAACTAAGAGACGGACCATAAGTGGTTGCTTGAGTGATCCATGTGTTTTTGTTATTCATCCACGGCCTATGGTTGTGGTCTATTTCATGGATTTCTGAGCAGTGTTTGACAGTAGTCGCGCTACAAGCAGTGTGGTGTGTGCAGTCAAACAGCTTTTCAGTAGCTTAGCTCTTTTACAGATCAGGTAGTGTGGTAGTACACACAAGCTTGATTTTCCTAAGCATTTCTGAAGCTCAATGGAGTTTCTGCCACGGCCTGAAATAAAGACCATGATGTCATGGGGATGAGGTCTCCAACTCCCCTGCTGCAGGAAAATACAGAGGCGCAAGCTTGCGTTCACTTGATGGAAGATGGCGGAGGGTGAGGACGGAGAGTGAGTCATCTTGCTGTGGCTGAGTTACTGAGTTCACTGTTTGTCCCCCAAATGTGTCCTAAAAGTCTAAATTGAGCACATCCATGCAAACACAGGGGTGCATGCGCACACACAAACGTGGATGAACACACGCACACACTCTCGACGCCTACTGCTTCTTGTCATGTGGAGCTTTTTTTCATTTCTTTTTGTTGCCACAGCTTATTGTCTAGTAAACGACTGAATTTCAATCTGCTTTCGCCTGTCTGACAGTTTTGTTGAGATAACACTGACTGACAGAATGACAGATTTAAGCTGGTTCAGTGCAAATGCAGTTAAACTACTTTTGCAATGTTGCTGCAACTTTCCAAGTAGCTTGCCCAGCACTTTGTCTGAGGTGTGTAGTGAATGTTAGTAGCTTGATCTCACAGGATATCTGCACGTATTTATAGAATACTAAATACATTTTGTGTGATATGTGTAAATAGGGGCGAACCGCCTGAGGCAAATTTCACTTGCAGGGCATGACAGACATTTTCCATGCCTGTCAGCAGACTCCATGTTAACAGTGTCTCAAGATATATAAAAAGTTTTAGGAAAAAACAGAAAACATATTTATAATTCACAAGTCACACACATGCTATATTTGCTGGAGAATTTTTAAAAAATGAATGAAAATTATGGACTGTAATGACAACAAAGAGCCAAACCTGATCCTACCTACTCTGACATTAAAACAAATGTTTGTTGCAAGTGGTTTGGTAATAGAGCCATCACTTGCAACTTAAATCCAGTATTTAGTACAAAAGCAACACAAGCAGGTTTGACCAACAATTCACACGCCAATGCATGCTTCATGAAGATCACTGTCAGATCTGTTGCCTTGTTTCGCTCAACCAGTTTTGGCTTTCAGATTGTCAATGAACTTAAAATACCCCTGCTGAGTTCAGGTTCAATAGGTTCACCAAGTATAAAATCAATTCAAGCATTCATCTACACATTTCAGCATTTCACAGCAATGATGAAACATTTGTTAATTTATTCCACTTTATTGAAATGTTTGCAACTGCTGTGTTGTGCTGTTGTGTTTGTATTACAAAGAAGCTAGAGTTATAGTTATTACATTTAGACAGTGTTAAAAATTCACATCCTGAGACTTGAAAAAGCTGTTTTAAAAATCACCAAAAAAACCAATGATTTGTTTTTTAAACCGTCGTTAGGCATTTTCCAGGTATAGTTTTATAACTATTAATTAAAACAAAAATAATAAATAAATCATTTTAATATTGTGTGTAGAACTTATAGAAATCGTATGTAGACCTTCATGCTGGTAAATATAATATACAAAAAAGACTTTGTATATTTTAGAGGTTCATGACCTCCTCTCCTCCTTCCTCTGAACCCTATATGACTATTTTCTAACTGCAGAATTAGACAGAAGAGCCTAAGTGACAGCTGAGGTCTTCAGTTGTTTTCGTTACTGAACTTGAACTCAACACTTTCGTTTTTCCCCAGCAGTATAATTTTGAGACGGCCCCTGAACATTGTTACACAGTGCTGTGTCCTGCTCATGGAGAACCGGGTCCAGATGGAGCTAATTTTCTGAAATCCCACGGTGGCAATTGTGGTGAAAATGAGCGCGTAGCTCCTTTCCTACATTTCTGTAATTAGAACTTTTCCCACTTTTAAGTCCAGTAAAGTTAATTTATGAATTGACTATCTTAAATCAGGCGCGGATGTAGCAAACCACACGTTACTTCTCGGTGGCTGGCACCTTTTAACATACGCTCCTCTCTGTTCACGCCGACATGAAAAGAAACGGCACGTACAAGTTTCTGTCAGTTTTCTCATGCTTCGTCGTCTGTGCGTTCTTGTTTATATTTTGGTTCTTTATATTTTACTCCATGGTTCACGCACCGTGAGGCACAAGACGCGTCTGTAGCAGCTAAGCTAGCTGGCCGGCTAGTCACCCACACTGCACCGCTTTATTGACAAGTCCCGTGATCACATGATCAACTTGACCAGGAAGTAGGGGATTTCTGGTAAGTGTACAAAGCTCAGTTTGATACTGTTTGATACCGTTTGATACGTGAACGTGTGTTTTGCTTGTTTAATGCCACCGCGGTTTGACATACAGCTTTGGTCGTACTAATCTGACGTGTTTCCATGGAGATGCTCGTCGTGTGTGAACAGCGGTAGCGCAGTTAAAGCTGTCAGAGCTTCTGCTTTCACACTGTGGTCTGTGTTACTGCACCTTGACTGACAAGAAGTAAAGAAAATGTATCCGAACATATGTTGAAACACTAAATAAGAACCTTTAAAGTGTCACCAGGTTGTCTGGTTGAACTCCTGATGTATACAAACTGCAGAATTGGCCCAAAAAATGTACCAAAATGTCGAGACATCACTTCTGTTAGATGTTTCAGAGTGGCATAGCAGTATCATTTGTAGGTGTATCTAGATATCGCTTTTGAATGTAACTGTGGTGTGTAACTGTGTAAATGTCAGTGGTAATGACTAATGCTTGTCACACAGATACAACAGAGCCAAAAGAAATGTGTGTCAATAACAGAGATTGGGAGTACGAAGTACTTCTTTGCCGTGCTTAAGTAGTTTAGGTGTGTATTAGGTATGTGTATTTGTACTTTTACCTAATTTTTTATACAAATATCTGTACTTTCTGCTCCATATGTTTTCAAAACAGGTGTGTTACTTAAGTTTTAATGAACACGAGTGGAACTATTGTTTTAGTTATTGTTTGTATCATTACACACCCTCCCAACATCAAGACTGGAGCACATCACACATGATGGATGTAACCTGACACTAAACTAGAAATTATATATTATATTATATTATATTATATTATATTATATTATAAGCACAATCCAGGTTGTGTACTTCTTGAATTAAGTTGAATTAGTACTTCTACTATTTGTCTTTTTTCCCCACAAATATATGTTCTTCTACTTGAGTAAAGTTTGTATACAGTTTATATAGTCTGGCCAATACTCACAGGACCCTAAAGTATTCATTCAGTAATGTCAGTTAAGTATTGTCTTGCCTCGTCATATCCTGTCTCATGATATATCATCTTATTGGTTGATATTCAATATAACACAACAACAACTCATACGCATAGGTCCATCATTGAGTCACAATGTCGAGGGCTGCTATGGCTTAAATTCCTTTGTGAAGTCGAACCTTTCCGCACCTCAGGGACCTGTACCTGTGCCCAGAGGGTGGTCCGGTGAAGCAGCACTTGAGTGGGTGTGTGATGTCCTGTGCTATTGTATTTGCAATGTGCGTGATGGCCTTTCGTTTGGGTGTGGGGAGACCTATAATCTCGGCACAATGTCGTGATACGTTTTGTCAAGTGAGGTCAGCTTTATTTATGTAGCCCAAAATCATGCATAACATAATGTGTTATTTGTTTCCTGCGTTTGACTGATGAGTGAATTGGCCCTTTACTGTTTACTTCACTTGATTGTTTACGGAGTGTACTCAGCAGCTTCCAAATTATTCTAATTCTTATTCTTTGTTTGTGTTAAGCCATCAATGTGAACGTGATTCATAGTGAGAATGTGTCTAAGTTATGACAAATTATAGGGCCTGCAACTGTTTTGTAACCCACAACTGTTTCATTTTACACCTTGTAGTACTTGGCTGCATAGCCCGTTAGTGAAGTTGTGATGGCATCTGACACCAGTGAGGCAGCGTCCTCGACCGCAGACCTCAAGCTGCAGTTTGCTCCCTTCAGCAGTGCTCTGGAGGCCGGCTTCTGGCACCAGCTTACTCAGAAGAAACTCAATGACTACAGATTGGACGAGAGCCCCAAATGTATTAAAGGATATTACTACAATGGTAAGTGGCAGATCAGAAGGTATACAGTAATGATAACGTTAACTCTTCAATTGCTGTTTAATTTAGAGTTGTTTTTTGGGGGGTTTTGGTTTATTGTTGATCTATTTACATTTCTGTTTTGTAGGTGACCCACTTGGTCTGCCCACTCGGCTGACGTTAGAGTTCAGTGCATTTGAAGCGTAAGTATGATGCAGTATGATTGCTTAACCTATCGCTAAGTTTCTCTCTTGTTATTTAGTCTTGAAAAGTTTACAGGTTTAGTCAATGACAAAAACACGTTTTGGAACCTGCCACCATTCTCACATTGATTGTGAAAAGTCTTTTAATACAGACTCTAACAATGGACACGATGTAATCTAAGTTATGAACGGTTTCTCATGCTGTAAAAGGCATGTTTCACGTTATGAATAATAAGTGCAATTTAATCAGAAATAATGTAGCATGCTTTTTCACGTCGCGACACGTCAAGTCGAAATCAAATTTAAGTCTTAAATTTATGTAATCAAAACTGTATATGTATTTAACATGTATAGAAAATATAGCGAGGTCAAGATGGAGTTCGTGTGCTGGTTTCTTTTTTAAGCCTTGGAACAGCTTTTAATGTGAGTTGAGGGATGTTTTCATTGTTATGGAACAATGGACTAAATGGCTGAACTTCCTTAAAAGTTTATCAGCAAGGTCAGTTTAGTGTCAAAGTCTTCGATAATTTAACTGTAACATAAATGTGGCACGTTGCACACAGACAACTACAGTTTATGCACAGAGTTTGCATTCATACAGTGTCACGCAAAGCCATGGTGTGTTTTGCTTGTAGGGATGGTCCGACACCAGCCCGTTGCTCTCCAGCTATTGGAACGCTGTATAACACCAACACACTTGATGCCTTCAAGACCACCGATAAGAAGGCTCTGCTGGAGAAAGAGGCCAAGGAGGTAATTTAATCCATCCAATGGGAATTTTCTCAGTCTCAAACACACACACATACACATGCATGTACACATACATATTTATGTTTTAACTGAGAATTCATCTGTTGTTTTGCAGATATGGGATTCTATCCAGTCTGGGGCTGCACTGAAGGATCCGTCCATCCTCTGCAGATTCATTCTGCTGACCTTTGCAGTGCGTGTAATATATTTCTATTTTTTATTGACTCTTTTTGCCCTTTTAAATTGTTAATTGTTTTCACTTTAAATGCATGCAAAAAGTACACTGCATCACAATAGCATGTCATATTTTTTTTTTATTTCTTCTATTTCTTTTTATCTCTTTTTCAGGATTTAAAGAAGTACCATTTCTACTACTGGTTCTGCTTCCCAGCACTCTGTTTCCCTGAAGGGATAAAGATTGTCCAGCAGCCTTCTGTCCTAGAGCAAGTTTTCTCAGCAAAGCAGGTTGGCTTCTTAAAGATTATCGTACAACCAGTGGAATTAATATTTTGGACAGTACACTTTGAAATTATACGGCAGGTGCAGATGCCTGTTCTCACTGTAACACTGCATATGGAACTGAAAAGTATAATGAAGCAAAGTGAGTGTTAGCGCTCACATCCAAGGAGTAAAAAAAGCCTCACCAAGAGAGTCAGAATGAGTCATTAACAGCATGACGCCAACTGAAGACCACAGTGATGGAGATGGTAAATCACTGGTTTTATATAATACCTTGACACTGAATAACTGAAGTTCATGAGCTGCAGACGTAAGAAGTGCATCCCAGCCTGCCAAAATGTAATCCGTTCAACACTAAGATAAAACCAGAAACACAATATGTCTCCACTGAGCAGTGTCTCTGGTAGTCTGACTTTGATAAACTGTTGCAAGCGAAGGGTACAAATGTTTTTAAGGTCATGATAGATGATTTTTTTTTTTGTGTGTACACCAAAACCTGCTGTAACCTGCTATGTAATAACCCAGTTTTCCTATTTTGATGCAGCTGCCACTGTAAACGACCTTTTTGTATAGATTTAAAGCTGATTATAGCTTACTAATTGGTAGCTGTGCACCTTTGGCCTTTTACAGACACTCTGTGACATTATTTAATAGACATTTTCAGCAGATACATGGTTTAGTGTGTGTGACTTGTAAAATAGTAGCAATTATCTACTGGAGGCTGTCGAACAAGAGTATACCAATAGGTTGACGCAAACAGTATAGGTCAGTCACTAACAGCAGGCGTTGTTTGTGTAATGAGTACTATAATGCATTTTATTTTATTGTTTGCTAGCTTTACAGCATTTATTTATTCACAGTAAAATGTTATCAGGATTGCTGATGTTCAGAAAACCTCTTGTGTTCTTGTACCGTAAGCTCTGCTGCAGCTCCGTACCGGATAACCAGCAGAAGAAGGATGGATCGATATCATTTATGATTGCCCTTTAAAGGTTCCATGTATTCGGTGTTCGGTGTTAACGCACAGACCAGAAGTTTCTAGAATTATTGATGACATCTAATTATTTCTGTCTTAGGTCGCAGCCCTGCAGGAGGCCTATGATGGCCTGTGCATCAAAGGAGGGACCTACCGCGGTCCCTTACTTCATAATGAAATACACAGATGACACTGTTCAGATGGCTCCGCTCGGGGACTGGGATACGTTCTTCACTGATGCCAAGAAGGTAAGAATGACAGTAAGTTACAGTGAGAATGAAAGTGATAATAAAATGTGTGAATGTGTGTCAAACTGTTCTGTGCAAACCTACCATCAAATTAGAATTTGTTGAATTGCACCCCCTTTCTCTGACACACACCCTCAACACTCACATTTGGGTAATGCAAACACACCTTGTTTGGTTTTTTCTAGGTTACTGTGGGCGTCTATGATCCGTGTACTCTGTCTCAACATCCGGGCTGGCCTCTGAGAAATCTGCTTGTCCTCATAGCTAGCCGATGGTAAGCGCTACTTCTGTGTGTGCGCGCTGACAAGAGATGAGGAGGTTCTTAAGAGGGCTCAATCTGCAGCAGGTCCTCACATGTTATGTTTGTGACTTTGACCATGACTGTTTTTACAGCTTACACTGAATGCTTTTTCAGGCACAAAGCCACAAAATAAAAGACAGCAAATCTCTGCTTAACTAATTTCCTGACTGTGAAGTGTAGGGAGCAGGTCGCAAACATCGGTGTGATTAAAGATACTGATATGAACATAGTTAATTACATTGCTGGAATAGCTTTGCGTCAGCTAAAATCAAAGGTTTTCTGTTGGACTGAAAAGGAACCGTTGAGCCGTTGCTTCACAGCGGTGTCGTAAGAGTTCAGCAAGCCTGAGATAAACTTGATGAATTATATTTGGTCCTAGATGGCAGCACTGGCTTGCCGCTGTTAAGATTGCGCTACTTGTCCACAAAGCTGTAAATTTTCCTGATAAACAAGCTTTTCAATATCGCACATGTTGCTCATGTCACGGTCTTAAAACAAAAGTCAGACTTTCCGTACACTTCATTTTGTTATCCTTGTCTGTAGTCATTTTGGTGTGTCAATAACAGCTGCCAAGACTATTTTTACCAGAGATTATATTATATCAAAATTCAAAGTTTTCTCAGAGCATTACAGCACATACATGTGTTCCTGATGATTTCAACCGCTCTATATAATCTTTTTTTTTTTTTAGCTCATATCATCTATCTATCACCATCTCTGACACAGACAATGAAGTCGCTGCTGTATGTGGACACCAGAGGATATGTTGTGTAAACACACACACACACACGGCAGGCAGTGTTTTTGCAGTATTTTGAAACTCCTGAATCTTATACATAAAATATTTTTGGCTAGCCACTGAATGCTTTATCTCTCACTAACTGTATATGATCAATAATGATATTTTAAAATACTTAGGCAGGCTGTTGATGTTGTCAAAAAGTTTCTGTCTGAGCCACCCTTTGTTTGTGGTGTGGGAAAAAAAACGGGAACAGTCTCTCTTCTGCCACTCAAAAGTCGAAGGAGAGGTCTGGCAAAGCACACGTAAGACTTGCTGCTTTGTGGTTAAGAATTAATTATTTCACAACATTCTAATTTTGCAGCCCATAAAGTTTTTACTGACTCAGGTTGTTGCGAAAATTTGTGTTTTTTACGTGGAAGCTTGTAATGTGTTTACTGAAATTTATATACAGAGGAAATGTTTCAGCACCAGTGGGAAGTTGGTGCGAGTCATTCGATTTATTGCTCCACATTTATTCCAAGATTCAGCCTCTGAGAATATTCAAATATTTAGACGAAGACTAAAAACATGTGACATAGGCTACACTTGTCACGCCGACGTTTTAATCCCATTTCAGCTTGTAATTTTTCAATCTGAGTAAAGCAGTGTATTCACAACGGCATAGCTTCTTGTGACACCGTTAAACTCCACGAAAGCTTTCAACGTCCAATAAGTGAACCCTGATGGTAGATGTAAGAAAGTGTCAAACTGTGGTAGATCACAGGTGAGAAACAATATTATTACCTAAGCTAATAAGAATTTTTCTATCATTTAATAAACCTATGAAGCTTTATACTTACAGATATAATTAATGAGCGCTTCAAGAGTTTATTGCCTTTAACATATTTTTTCTAAACAAGAAGAGGAGATGTTTTCATTACTAGACCTAGTCTTTATTTCATCCACTGTCACCATCTTTTTGCTGCATATTAGTGCCGATCATTTCCAAAGCATGCTGAAGTGCTTTCTAGTTATTAACCATGTGTTTTACATTCTAGGTATTTTTGTCAAATGTATTAGTAAACCACACTTTCATACAGAAGTGGTTTAAAGTGCTTTGCAATGTCATGAAACGATTAAAAAGTTAAAAACAGACAACGCTGACAGACAACCCGCAATAAATAGGTACACCGAGGAAAAACTAAGCTAAACAAATTTGTTTGAGTTATTCTCAAAGAATAGATTAGATAGAGTGCAGGTGCAAACCTCATCAGTGGAAGGCTGTTTCATACTCTTGGAGAATAAACACTGAATGCCTCAATAAATGTTTGCTCTGCGACCCGACAAATCAAAGTCGAGGTTAAAGATGGAAGCTGGTAGTGAAGATGGATTTACCACGGTAACACGTTTTCTTTTACAGAAAAATAACACTACACATGACTGATAACTGTGATGGATTACCAATCTAAACAAGAACGGCTACTAATCTCTCCTCGTGTCTGCAAATGAATAAAAAAAAACATTGTTACATCCTATCATCATATTATATCATCATGCTGGCATGTTGAAATTAAAATGATCGCTGATCTCGGTGCTGCGCATTACGCTGCTGCAATTTCAGTTCAGTCAGGTTTGGCAGCGCTGTGTACGTCTCTAATTTCAGGTCCGCATTCATTATTGGTCACACTTTTCCCCAGAGAGCTCAGTTTTTTTTTCTGGCACATGCCTTGCTGTTTGAAAAATATTTTCATTGCATAATTATTTTTCATTTAAACAAGGAACTCCCATCGAGGCTCGTTTAGCAATAGTGTCCTGATACCAGTGGCTTATCAGCAGCAAATACCTTTAGAGAGTTTAGCCTTCACAGCACCGTAGTCACAGGCAGGTTTTATCCAATACAAACCTCATCAATCTTGTGTTTGACTTCATTTTCTCTCAGCGTTAAACATAAACTGTTGATACTGGCTAAGGTAGCTGAAGATAGAATTACAACGTAGCCGTGATATCTCGGTTATTCAGTTGTTTCACCGGAGCGCGATTGTATAATCTGACTGCGGTTATTAAGTACCATACATGGAGAGATGTCATAGTGTGTGGATGTATTGTTGATCACATTATTTAATCCATGTGTGTGTGTTTGACTTTTGCATCTCCTTTATGTGTGCTTGCGCGTGTGCGTGTGTGTGTGTGTGTGTGTGTGTGTGTGTGTGTGTGTATGTATCAGGGGCTCAAAGCTGGACACAGTGGAGGTGCTGTGTTTCAGGGACAGAACTCTGCAGGGAAGCCGCTCCATCCAGCACAGTCTGATCTTCCAGGTCAAACTGCCTGAGCTTCCCCTTAACTCAGGTAATTTCCATTCCTCTGTGTGTGTGTGTGTGTGTGTGTGTGTGTGTGTGTGTGGATGTAACAGTGTAGGTGTGTTGGTATACCACGTCTTTGTTTGTACATTCATTTGTTCTTGTTCATCCAAATGTGCGTGTGGGTTTCTGAGTATATTGTAAGTGACATAAATCTTAAATCTTACCCCGACAGTGTATTTAAATGTTTCTTTAAATGAATTACGTTCCACTGAGATTATCTGCTTCCTTTTCAAACCACAATAATCTCACGCAGCTTCTCCATTATTCCTCTATCAGTTGAATAAGGGATGAAAGTCATTTAAATGGTAATAGCAGGATGGATGAGGGGGGTAGCTCTGTGATCTGTGAAGGTTTTTGTTGAGTTCAGATGTCTTTGTTTACGTCAGTCTAGCTCTTCAGCACATCTTAGGGTTTTAATTAACTCATCGAGGGTGTATTCATGCAACAAAAATTGATTCCGCTGTTCTGTTTGGTTTTGCATGGACAAATTTGGTATTGTTTTGGAAAGGATTAATCAGTCTAACTCAGCCCAACTTCTCAGATTCACCGAGCTCTGTTCTTGCCACAACCAAAAAAGTGTTTTACTCTTCGGCAAGCTGAAATAAACATCTGGATGCTTGATTAACGTCCACGTATCTTAGTCCAGAATCAAAAATAATATTATTATTTTGCAATTCATTGCACAGCAACATTTGTGCATCTAGCCACCAAAGCTGAGCAGTGTAGAGTAAACAAGGAGTGCTCAAGTAGCGTCTGATGTTCATTCGTTCGATGTTTCATCAAAACTGTATGAGAAAGAGAGAACAAGAAAAGGAAAAGCCACAGCTGACTGCTCCTCCCTGACTGATCCACAACAATCTGTAACATACTACTAAATTAACTTATTGCAGCTAATCTAAGCTCTATATAAATGGATTAAATCATTTAAGAATATGGCTTAATAATGTCATAATAATAATAGTATATCTGGAAAGTTGAAGTGAAGAGAGAGAGTTGCCGATGTTGGTGATGTCAGAGCACTACTCATTGTATGACAAAATAAAAGTTGTTTTTTTCCAGTCGGGTCAGGCTGTCGACACTGTTCACAATGACTATTTCTTCTCGAGAAAGTAGTGTAGTAGTGAAAACTGTTGACAGTGAGGTGTGTGTGTGTGGAATCCAAAATAAAAAGGATCCCGAAGAGACATTGTTGTCGCATTTATCTAAATGTGTTTTCAGTGCTGTGAATACTGTGAAAATCAATTTACGTCCTCTTGTATCGGAGTGGAGAAAGCAATCTGAGAGTCAGGTATATCAGAAGGAATGAGCAAATAAGACCGATCTCAGAGCTCTGTAAGTGAGATGCTGTGTTTGTGTAATTTAAGAGAATAAATATATAAACTGTTTTAATGTTTGTTTTTTTCACAGCTTGTCCTAAGAGTGTAGGTTGGGAGAAGAACCCTAAGGGGGCCATGGGACCCAGGATGGTCAACCTCAGTGAATGCATGGATCCTAAAAGGTAATGAACACAATACAAATATGTTTATTTTTAAGGATGCAACTGGACTGTGTCAGCCAAAACTACCCAGCAATTAATGAATATTTTGTTCTTAAGTTTTAGTTTAATGATATATGTATTTGATACAGTAGATCATCTACAGCAGCATCTATACAGTTGGTGCTGGTTTGGATGTCTTTAAATCACTACATTAAAAACAAATGTCATTTTTTTCATGTGTGCTGTGCCATCTGTTGCTGTGAACAGTAAACGTTTCTTTGTACCGTGTGAACAAGAGAGTCTTCAGTTGTTCTCTATTGACGGTCTGCAGACTTGCTGAGTCATCAGTGGACCTGAACCTGAAGTTAATGAGATGGAGACTGGTTCCTTCTCTGGACCTGGACAAGGTCGTCAGCACAAAGTGTCTTCTACTCGGAGCTGGGACTCTGGGCTGCAACGTAGCCAGGACTCTAATGGTGAGGGTGAACGAATAAATGGATAAAAATAATGAACGCGATGCTCTGTTTTTAAGGCTTAGAACATAAATTGTATAACATTGCACATGACGGAAAAGGTTTTAGGTGTGTAATTGTAAAATCTCTTCTCAAACAAAACAGACGGTCTTACAAGGATAGACTCGATTGATGACTTAACAGTTCTGAGAATGTAAGCAGAAGTTTTTTTTTCCAAGGACAGGTCGCCTCCAAACAAATTTATCTGCAGTCAAACAATCAGTGATTAGTTAATCTTGTCTTCTCCCTGCCCAGCTTTCTTATCTCTCTTACACACAATCCTCTTTTTCACGTATTATATTATATCTTTTTGTTAATATTTATTCATATTCTATGCACTTGTACACTTTTACACACATACTCACTCTCTGCACATATACTTACATACATATTTAGTATTTATTTAGTAATGATACCTTTCAATACCTACTGTATGTGTACACCTGTCGCTTTTACACAATCCTCAGTTTCATGTTTCTTTTTATGTCCGATGCTGTCATTCCAACTAGTGCTCTGAATGCCGAGCTGACCTATTTTTCTCACCCACCACTTTTCATTGTACTGTTGACCCCGTGTGAACCTACATATGACCAAGCAAACTGAAAACTGAAAGTAAGCTTTCACTGGCCGAACCCGGCACAGAAATGTGAACTTGCTGTTTATTGGAAGCAAAATTGACTCCAAATTATTATGGGCTTTATGTCCGTGTACAGACCAGAAACGCAAAAACATGCCTCCTCTCGCGTTTGTCGTTGTGTTATCGTCTCCTGCTGTTAGTTCTGATAACTTAACATTACATTAAACAATACTGATTCCTTGAGAGAGCAGTTTGTTATTAGTTAATAGTGTAATTCAGGATCCCACGAGTTTATCCACCGATTATTGCATGACGTTTATCCAGGCAACACAAGGAATAACATCATGCTGGTTGTTATAAGAATTTTCAAATGACCCTTCAATAAGGAGGACTGGATTCGAAGTATCAACATTATAGTTAAATGTATTATTCTTGTACAAGAAGGAGCGTTTAACAGCGCAACACACAAAAGGGGTTAGAGAGAAAAAGCAGAACATGTGAAGAGTAGGAGCTCACGTACACATCATATGATTTAAGACATTTGAAACACAGTATAACACAATTTTTTATAACGCTAATTTAAGGCATTCTCTGTGTTTACTGTAAGTCTGTTTCCCCAGCATGAAATGAATGTGCTCTGTTCAGTGACCATATCCAAAAAGCTTGTGCGCTGTAGGTTATTCATAGATTACATGCTACTCATGAAGTCAGTTACTTATTTCCTTTTTCAAAAACAAATTCAGACTTCACATTACATGTCTTTAGATATGCACATCTAACATCTATTTTATTTGGCTGTCAGTTTTGATCCAGTATGATAGATAGCCTGTAAACACTGCGTTGTCCTTTTGCAGTGCATCGAACTGATTTAGTAAATGTGTTTTAAATGTTTCACCTGACTGTGGCGAACTTTAACTAAATGACTACGTTTGAGCAGTATCAGTGTATCGCTGCTTGCATGTGTAGATCTCTGCTTCTTTGTTCACTTGTCATTGATTGCTCTGAGGGCACCTTAGTCTACCTGCACATCTATACACATGTATCTATTATTTATATTTTAAATGCACACCAGGCACACAACCACCCACTCATTGTCAGTGGAGCTGCTTACAAAGTGCCGCTTGATGACAATGTTCATGTCAGTAATGGCCGGTTAAGTGTTTCAAAATCATGAGATTATGAAAGCATGAATTATGTTTCTCTTTTGTTCTCCTCAGGGATGGGGAGTGAGACACATCACATTTGTAGACAATGCAAAGATCTCATATTCCAACCCAGTTCGGCAGCCGCTCTATGAGTTTGAGGACTGTCTCGGAGGAGGGAAGTCCAAAGCCATGGCAGCTGTTGACCGACTCGCTAAAATCTTCCCTGGTGTGGTGAGTACTTTCTCTTCATATGTGAGGATCAAATCATTTCTTGCTCTTAGGAAATCTGAGGTTGTATCGTCTTGAAACGACAAATGTTAATGTTTTACCTTTTGAGCCAAGCGTCGCTGATGTTTAACCGCATTGACATCATAGTAATCTGAATTTGTGTCTATGCTTCGGTTTATAATCATATTCCTGTTTGATTGGTCGTATCTGAGATGGGCTGACCGACCAAGCAGAAAATGAAGAGTGTTGTTACTTGCATATTAATGCTGGTGGTTTCATTACTTTGGTAATTAATGAGTGGGCTCCCTTGGGTACACATTTCACTATATTACTAAATGAAACATGAGCCAAACACTCAGCAGGGCTCTGTTTTGGTGTGGAAAAAGTGCTCTCATCTCTTATTAATCCACTTGGAAACACATAGACCGAATGCATATTCATGTTGTGAGTCATGTTTACAGATGCATATTTAGGTACAAGTAGGTTTAAGCAGTTCATAATGGTATGATTCACTTTGCTCACGTAATGCTCGTGTTAGAGAGGTCACAAATGAAAAATTCAGTAACCTGTTTGCTAAGTTCAGTTTCCTATTTGTATGGGGTTAACGTGCTTTCTATGTGCTTAGCAATTATTAGATCTGCTACTTCACTGATTACCAAGCTTTTTGCAATTTCTTGAAATGGAGCAGTTGAACCAGAAAACATTTCTCCTTCTCAGACTGTTCAATTTGAAGCGCATGAAAATGCGAGAGAATAAATTATTTCCCAAGAAAAAAGAATCTATAATAACAAAAACAAAAACTTTATGTAGTGCTGCATAATTATTCTTTCTCAACCCTTTTAATCATCTAGCAACCACTGCAATTTATCTTGGGACCAAATCTGAGGTTCTAGGTCTGTAGTTAAGTGAACTAAGCACATGTGCTCAGTTACAGTTTTGAGGTACTTAAACACTTCTACTCCACTGCATTTCCAGTTCCACCGACAGCTGTAGTCACTTTTAAAATTAAGATTTTACCTGTAACACATACAGTATTATCAATTTATTAGACGGGATTTAAACTACCCAAAAGAAGAAGACACAGCTCAGCCAAATGCAACACTGAAGAACTGCGTACATTTTAATGCATCAGTGATGATTTTATAATAACATTGACAGGGAAACTGATCAGAATTCTGATTTGCTGTTGGCTAATAATACATTTACTTTGGATTTTTGAGTGCAGAAATTTTTAAGGTGGAGTATCGCTTCATTTACTTACTTGCATCTTCCCTCACCGGTTGTAGGATACCAGGTATACAGGCTAAACGTTCCCAACTGTGCAGTCAGCCATGAATGAATGCTATAAACCTCGATTTTTTCATATTTTAGATATGAAGTTGGGAATCAGAAATCCTGCACCAGGAAAGTTTTTAACCTCTGTTTTTTTTTATGCAGCACACTCAGACACTTCCTGACTGCTAAGCTGTGATGTCATTTGCTTGAACTCTTTAAGACTTAAGCCTCATTTTACCCTGGTATTTCACAAGGCTGAGTCCTTACTGCAGCACCGCGGGCTTTGATCCCATCCCGCAGCTTTTTGCTGCTTGTTCTCTCTCAGCCTTGTGGTAAAATTGGCAAACCCTGCAAAGCTTGCAATCACAGTTGGTAATAGGTTATAATGTGTGAGGATTATAGCGTCAAAGACCCGTGACTTGATATCCAAGTCTCTCTCTTTTTTGCCCCATCTCACTTCCTCCCTCTCTTATTTCTCTGGGAATAAAATAGAAAGTAAAGAACAGGGACTTTTGATTGAGCATTTGATTGATGACCCTGTGCTGTCATCGATGTATGACACACTTTGTTTGCCTACCCTCCATACTAGCCGCATCCATACCCGTCCCCCTATTTTTATCGGTGTGTGCCTGCTTCTCTCTTCCCTGCTTGTTTTCCTACAAACATGGGCATCAGGTGCCAGTGTGAAGGATAAAAAGCAACAGGAACACAGTGAGCAGAGAGCACAGGAAGGCACCAAATGAACCGAGAGAAGCTGGTTCACGCAAGGTCACAGTGTTGAAAAGGTCATGAGAAGATTTAATACTTTGTCTGTGGACAAATACTGTCAGCTGACATTTATAGTTTGTGGTGTTGGCATCAACCTCTGTCTTCTCTCTTTGAAATTTTGTCAACAGTCATGTCAGAGCTGGTTGAAGATATCAACATTGCCGTTGTTGGATTGTCATGAAATGCCGTTTATCTTTTTTATTCATATGGATCATTCCAGAATCCAAATGATTTTTTTGATTTTGTCTTTCCTGTCTCTAAGTTGAGGTTGTTTAGTGAAAATTTGAATATGATAATCATTTCCGCAGCCTGAAATCATTCCCTGAATGCTTAGCAACACTCCCGTCAAAGTGAAATGTAAATTCAAGACTTAACAGCTCCCTCTCTAGTAGGGCCACTGATTCTGAGGTATTTCTTCTTGTTAAGATCTCCCACCTTGCCCTTGCCCTTTTCTGTCCCTCTCTTGACTGTGAAATTACTCTTGACATTTCCATTTGCCTCACTATCCAAGTCTGTAAGTATGCAATCCCTGAAGATAGTCACAGGCTTTGGTAATGGACAATAAAATATATTTCGTTTTTTTTTTTTTTTTGTAGAATTGGAAGCAGCGACTCAAGGTTTTCTTTTCACACTCTACTATTGACTTATACAAGAGAGTCAAATCCACACTGGCCTCAGGTCAGCTGTGTCGATGATGTGATTACACATTCCACAGAGGGACTGTTTGGTGACTGCATCTGCTGTGCCCTCACATATTTGTCTAGACTATTATGTCACTCAGCAGTAAGAATGCTAAAAAGACATATTTAGCCTAAGTTTTAGTCAAAGGAACTTTATGAAAGTGCAAACAGATGTTAAAATAACACTGAAGCACTAAAGCACTAAATATATGCAATAATATATATTGCAAAATTAAAATAAAAAAGAAAACATCATCAATAGAGAAGACAATTAAAAATAACATGGACTTAGATGGCATTTTAGTCCTAATTTGTCAACAGTTCTGTTTTCTCTGCCTCTTTGTCTCCTGTCTCCTCCTGCAGAATGCAGAGGGTTACAACATGAGCATCCCCATGCCCGGTCACCCAGTGAATTTCTCTGAGGCCACTCTTTCCCAGGCTCAGAGAGATGTCGAGCAGCTGGAGAAGCTGATTTCAGAACACGATGTTGTCTTCTTACTAATGGATACGAGGGAGAGCCGCTGGCTGCCTACAGTGATCGCTGCCAGCAAGAGGAAGGTAGGAAGGAGCAGTGTGTATGCACTCACTGAGCAGCAGCATTGGAGTCGGAGATGGAGGGCGGGGGTCATTAACACTGCACTTTTTCTATGTACTCAATGAATCAGATGAGAATGTGTAATGTGAGCTTCAATGATGAACTCACGGTGAATTATCTACCATTTTTAGCCTCTTTTAGCACCTTGTTTTGAATTCAAATTATGGAGTAGACTTTTTTTAAATCTATTTTTGTATAGCACCACTATCCAAAACAATCACAAGAAGTACTTCTGATCCCAGCTGTACAATTACCTGAAAATAATAATCACAGTCACCTTGAAGCATTATTATATTCGTGGCACACAAAGCAACATGTTTTCTGTACATTATTCAGAAGATTTTGATCTGTTTTCTGTAAGGATTTAGGGGACTTTGAGGCACAGTGTAGCATGATGGCAGGAGACATTTGTGATGTTGTAACATTTTTTGACTTCAAGCAGGAATTTCAAATTTAAACCTATTTGGCTTCTCTTCAAGGAAACTAAAATTGCTCTCTAACATTTCCTGTTTCTATCAAATATTCTGTTTACCAGTTTGCAATTCTATTTGTTGCCAGGCAACGTTAGATAATTGAACACTGTGTCAGGAACTTGTAAGGCCTCCAGTGGTATTGTCGATGCAACTTCTATGACATATTTGCAGCAGTGGTGATTCGGTTTTCTTCACAGCCGGCTCAGCTGAAAGGCCATTTGGCCATCTGTGCTCTGGGGCTTTCTCATACTTTATCACTAATTGGCTTTACAATTTATTTCCGTTGCTTCTGGTGGACGACTAGATGCATTGAACATTGTAAAGTGCCTATTAATGTTTTATGACTTTGTCCTTTTGAAATGATTCAACGCATTGTTTGTCTAAAACAAGCCATTTGGTTAATTTGATCTGGTTGAAATGTGCTGTGCTTTGTGAAATCCTTTTAGTGCCATGATTTGCCATAATTGTTGTCTCGTACTCTCCAGCTCGTGGTGAATGCTGCTCTTGGCTTTGACACATTTGTCGTTATGCGCCATGGCCTGAAGAAACCTCCAGTCAGTCAGAGTGTTTCTGGAGGGCCAGACTCCTCTCCCTCCTGTTCTTCTGCTTCCTCTTCATCCTCCACACCGGCTGGCTCTGTGCCCTCTGTCCCAGGATCCTCTCTGTTCTCCAATATCCCAGGGCACAAGCTGGGTTGCTACTTCTGCAACGATGTTGTGGCACCAGGAGATGTGAGGGAACACACACCAATACACTCAAACATACACTCAGGCCATTAACTCACATAATCAGGGTCCACACGCATTCCGGAAACAAACATTCACCAGTTTTCCAGTCATGGAAAACACACGGAAAATGAGAGAAGTTAAATGTCCTGGAAAATCTTGTGTTGTCCTGAAAAGTATTTCAGCATTCATCATTTTATTTTCCTTTAGCTGAGAACGAACTACTATAATCTTTCAGAGCTTTTTCAGAGAAAAATGCATCACATAATGAGTAATGATGTGAAAAGTGTTGCTCATAGTCACAATGCTACGGAGGATTAAACTGTACAGTTCCTCTCTAATGAGCCTTGTAGTCAGGATTTGGATAATTGTTTTTGATTTTTGGTCAGTAAATGTGTCTCTTGGCAACCTCAGATATTTTCGTGGGGGATTGGGATTGGTGGAGATCAAAACAGAGCTTAAAGGAGTGAATATTGAATTTATATGTGTTGGCAACTTCTACAATTGAGAATTACATTTTATCCATTATGCCCCTTTTTTGCTACCCCTGTCACTCCTTCTTTCTCTTTTTGTTTTTTCTCTCCCTCGTGATCTTTTAATATATGTAATTTATGTAAGTAATTCATCGGCTATTAAAGGCCACAGCCAATTGTTGGAAACTGTGCCATTCAGCTCTGGCTTCTTTTATAAATGCCACATGGCACCAGTCGCAGATAATAGTAGAATTAACATTTGAATTAGAGGCTCAGTCTGCTCTCACTCAATACTAAATCTTAGATATGAAATTGAGCTGGCTGAATTAATAAGCAGCAAGTTGTAAATAATGTAATGAGGAAAGAAGTGGCTCCTCTGTGCATTGTCTGTGGATCGAAACAAAATGACACAACGGATTGTCAAACAGTCTGTCACAGTGAATTTGATCAGCTGTTATAAACAAAGCAAAATATGCTGAGAATTAAAGAAATTAAGCTGTAATGTATTTTTTGGATTTCTCACCACAGTCCAAATCTGTCCACGCCAACACGTTAATGTGTAATGGCCACACATTTATACAATTGGATCAATTTAGCCCTAATCAATGATAAATGCAAAAAAGATATTTAACCTTTTAGTTACCCGATTCACCTAACTCTGTCACTTTGGGTGAGATTATCATCATAACGTGTTAAAAAATAATATGGACAGATTTCCTCCATTCCCAGTTGTTAACATTTTATTTTTGTTGTTCACAGTCAACCAGGGATCGGACTCTGGATCAGCAGTGCACAGTCAGCAGACCAGGCCTTGCTATGATTGCTGGAGCCCTGGCTGTTGAGATGATGGTGTCCATTCTGCAACATAGTGAAGGGTAAGTGGATGTAATGGGCTTACAGAAGTTGGTATTTATGTTATTATCAGTAATAATAGTAGCACTGGTCTGGCTCTAGATTAACAGTATGGAGTATTGAGCTCAGAGCTGTATTAAGTACTATACTGTATGTGGTTGCTTTGATTCAGCAACTAATAAAAGAAAGAAAGGTAAGAACGGGAAATGGCACAAACGAAAACAATGTGTAAACAAACAGAAACATAATGTATCATATTTAGCTTATGTGCTAATTGTGCACTTTGACAACTGGTTGCCCTCTTTAATATATTTGATGACAATTAAATATGATACTGTAAACCAAACACATTCAGTTTTATGTTGTCAGGGTTAGGGGTTAAACATAACCTGTTTGTTTAGCCTGGCTGTGAGGAAAGACTTGCCCTGAAGTTCTCTGGTTGACAGAGGTAGCCGCTCCTGCCTCTGACCTGGCCTTCTGGATGCTCCTTGATATCCACTGACAACAGAGCAAGTCTATGTCACTTGCGCATCGTGCCTCAGGTTCTTCTCTGAGGATGGTGCCGGAAAAAAAGGCCCACTGCCGAGCAAAATGTCTTTTTAAAAGATCAAAAGATCCTTGCGAGCATGTACAGTTCTGCAAGGTCAGACACTGCCTTAATGAGCAGACCTGATCACCAGTATCACCGTGATGTCCTCTCATCAGAACTTTATGCAGGTACTAAAGGAGATTAAAGTCGTGGCTCCTAAACTTCCAGTAAACTTTACTTGCTTACCTTTGCCTTGTCTTACTGCAGCTGCAGCAGTCCTCAATTTAGTTTTGCAGCACGGCTCTCTGGATATAATTGAGCCCAAAAACTGTGTTTACTGTGGAAGTTTTATTGCAATTTATAATCCTTACTTTTATGCTTCAAAAGCTCCAACACTGCGATTCACTCAGCCCTGAAGTTCACTTCACAATCTGTACTAGCTCCATATTTTTGACTATTTCAAATGTTTGTTTTTTAAGCACTAATGGGGCTGGGGTTTTTTTTTCAGCCCCCTTAAGTCTGTGTTCATGTGCGCAGGTGTGTCTTTGTGTAGATGCAGGTGTGTGTGCCTGTTTTGGTGAAAGTCACAGTAAAGTGGTCCACTTGCTGGGCCCGACAAGACAGCTATTTTCTCTCAGACTGTTTTGAGATGTTATAAGCCGTTACAGAGCTGCTCTGCCTATCCTGGATAAAAAGCTTGGAAAGCAAAGAAGAGGAGAGTCTTTGTGTATTCTCTGTACCTCTATGGTTGTGTAAGTCCTTCCTTTACAACAAGATCTCCCCCTCTTGCGTCTGTCCTATCTGTGTCCTTGTTTTTTCTTCATAGCTCCTCTCTGTCTCTTTATCCCATTAAGGACCTTACACCAGTGTTCATATGAGGGACTGTGGGCTTTAGAAAATTGAAGGATTAATGTCGCAGCAGTTTGACAGACACTTCTTACTTTGCGGAACAACTCACCTCAGTGTAACACTTGATATTTTTTGTTATTGTTATCGATTCAGAGTCAAATCTTTTAAACCTGACTACATTTACTGGAAAGCAAGAGCTCTCAGATCTCATAGAAACATTTCAGATGTTCAAGCAAATGAGACAAATCCTCAAATAAGGGCTACCGAGTTCAGTTTTGTGACATTACATTTTATATATAGTGTATATTTGATACAATTTGACAAAATGAATCAGTAGGAATTGGCTAATGTGTTGTTCTGCTCGGCTTATAGATGACTTAATATGTGTAATAATTTACTGCATTTCATCGTTCTGTCAAATTTAAATTCATGTTTTAAAAGCCTTCCTTGCATGGCAGGAAGAGGTTGCCAACGTTGTGGTTACACTCATCTACAAAAAGGTAAACTGGGGGAAAAGTGTCAGGTATATAATTTTCACCCTTTGTTTCTCCATCCTCAGAGGCTATGCGGTGGCCAGCAGCAGTGATGACCGAATGAATGAACCTCCCACCTCTCTGGGTCTGGTGCCACATCAGGTCAGTCTATCCCCAACTGAGGACACTCAGCTGCTGTCCATACATTCACCTCCACTTCACTGCCCAGTTCTCAATTTCAAAGCATCTGTAATGGGTCCATGTGCTGGGTAGTGAAGAGCAGGTGTAATGCTTGACAAGCCACTTAAAGCTCTCCATTCAGGCACTACGGCCGCCTGGTGTTGTTTTCTTGGGCATAGGAATGATGGTGGACCTTTCTGAAGCATGTGTTTATGACAGACTGAGCCAGGGGGAAGGTTGAATTATCAAGTTGGTCGGCACCAACTTTTAGGATCTGCCCACTAATACCGTCTGGTCCTGCTGCCTTCCTGGTGTTCACACGGTTGAAAGCCCTCCTGACGTCACGCTCAGAAAGACTGATAGATGCGGAAGGAGTCCTCTCCCATCTAGTAACCTCTGCTTCAGCTGTCTTCTGTGTGCTGTCTGCCAATTGCCTCGAAGTTGTTTAGCTCACCTGCTAGAGACGAATCTGCTTGTGACAAAAGTTGAGGGGGCGTGCTTGTAATCAAAGTTATTAGACTTTGTCGAATGTTTCTGGGATTGCCCTCTCACAGCTTGTAGTTTCTACAGAACGGACAAAATAAACACTGGCTCTAGATAGAACCTTGCACGCATCTCACACCCACTGTAGTTTATCCTTCAAACCAGGAAGGAGGGGGGTGAGGCAAGGGGCTTGCAATCAACAATTACTTAATCCTAATCCTACACACACTGGTCCTTTAAATCCATCAAGTCCCCCTTTGAAGCTGAATCAACAGTGTAACAGTGTCAACGACAATGTAATATTAAGATTAAGATTAAAAGGATTCATAGAGGTGTTTAAAATGGAAGATAAGACACAAAAAGGACATAAAATGACTTAAAGAAGAGACTCTGCATACTGTAAAACCATCACCATTATTGTTATTGTGAGATTTTGTGATCTGAATTTCACTGCAGGTATACATGTCTTCTGTGTATTGATTGGAATAATTCTTTTGCCCTTTTATAAACTAGGATGCGCAAAAGTAACCCAAGGGTAAATCCCTGGAGTTTTCCATGAGAGGCCATAACTACATTTCAATTGCTGTTTTGTGGAGAACAAAATTAATTACGTTTCAAAGATTGAAGGGCACAACTGTCTGTTTCAGACCAGAATTAGCTGGAAGAAAAACCCGGAGCTCAACACATAAACATACCACATGGTAATTAATCATTGAGTTGAATAATTAACAATTCTCAATTTGTCTGTGTGTACCTGTGCTTTGTGTATCCATTCGTCCATGGCCTGTCCTGTCCTTGCCTTTTGAGACAGATAGTTCTGTGGAGTGGTTACTGCTTCTGTTTTTTTTAAATACATTCTTTCCCCAAGTCTCTGATGAAATTGGATTTCTAAACTTAGTGATACATGTAAATTCAAATAACCTTGCACATTTCCAACAGTCGGTGGGTATATTTCACCAATATATAGGTTGATTTTATTGAAAATATTTAAAAACATAAGTGTGGATGCTAATGTGAGGTCAGAGATTGGCGAACAACCAAAACCACAAAGGAAACTATCATGATGTTATAGATATAGACCTGACGGCATCCCTGTTGACAAATGGTACAACCTTAGTTTTAAAAATATTTTCCCAAGAAAGCTTTGTACGTATACAAAGCCTTTTCAAAGGACATTTGAAATGATAATGATGTGCTCTGGATTTGGGGGTCACTAAATAAAAGAAGACTAGCAGCTACCCGAGCAGTGCCCTTTTGCTTACTGACTGTTGTCACACACTCGAGTATCTCGCCACCTCCATTTGCATCATCATCAGTATTCATCACCCTGAGATTCAGAATTTTTGCCATGTGCTTGACACCTCTGCTGCTCATGGCATTTCGACCAAATGATCCGAAGAAAAATGGCATGCAAATGGGCTGTCTTATGTGGAGGGAGAGAGCAGGAGAGGGAGAGAGGTAATGACTACCAAAGAGAGAAAAAATGATGGGTAAATATAATCTATGTATGAGGTTTGAGGGTACAGATATTTGCGTGTGTGTGTCGTGTTTTTCTATGTATTTTGCCAGGACCTATTCCTACAGCAATTCAGTTTAGTGGTTTGAGGCTGCAGCCTATTTTTCCTGTAGTGCCACAGTGACAACTTGTGGTGGTTTACAGGAACTACATGATATCTTAATCTTGATATCCTGAGTGACTGAACATGTAAAACGTATATAGTCAAATCAGTTTTTTTTGTATAGTCGAAAATCACAAATCACAAATTTCCCTTTCCAAATCTGTACAACATGACACTGAGGCATTTTCTCACCCCTGGTATACCTCTCTCAAAGCTATAAATGCTTCAGTGCTCTGATAAAACATTGAACAATAATAGGTCTGTAAATCAGTGTATCGAAAAAGGCAGCAGTGTGTCTTTTATAAAAACAGGACTGCATGAAGCAGTTACTGATTTTTGCCTTCTTGAAGTCTGACCTTGCAGTGCTCGAACAACTCTTATTTATTTCCATGTACTTTAATGCAGTGTAAAAATGAGAAGTGTGTCGTTGACAAGCGCACAAGCCTGGCAACATATACGCTGTGTGTATTATCTGTTTTATGTAGAGCTACTTCTCTGTAGCCAGCCTCTCAGCATCTCACATGTCCATGCTCATCCTTTGGTCTGACTCATTCGTGGGACTTGTTCGCTCACATTCACGTTATATCTGTATTGCTAGTTATTACAGTCTGTCTTTCAGTCCCTCCATCCTGTTTTACTCCACTCTTTGTATTTCCTTGGATACGCCATTTTCACTGAAACGATCAGCACACAGATGCGAAGTTATAAAGACGAAGAAGAAATGAATGAAATGAGCCTCCGGCTAAGGTTGCTGTGCCGGTTGAATTAAATAGAAATGTTTTGCGAGATGAAGCATTGTACCACATTATGCTTGATTATCAGTCACAGCTGTGTGAGATGTACATTCGGTGATTTACACCCGATTGCCTTATGTTACCACACAGCCTGGGCGAGTGTAAATGTGGCCCCATGAAGAGTAATTCAAATGCGGGCGCGTGAGGATGTCATGGAGTGTGCACCCCAATATCACGTGTCAATGTCAGGAACCGAAAGCTTTCAATTTCCACCCCTGTTCACTTGCTACGCATTATGCAATAATTGGTCACAAATGTTCGATATATTTATCGGTTTCAACACCAGATAATTATAGTGAGGAAGTAATTTCATGCTCTGGTCTGTGTGCGTCACCAGAAAACATAATGGGCTTGAGCTTTTATTAAAAAAAACAGGAGGTATAAGAGAGGAGGTGGAAGCAGTGAGAGGGCTATGTTGGTGTGTGACGTTTCACTGACGTTGGCTGCTAAAGAGTTGTCGGTGGATGTGTGTCTGTATGTGTGCGTATGGAGAGAGCTCTTTAGACAGCAATTAAGGTAATTAGAAATAATTACAGTAGCCATAAATATAGAGTGAAGGCTTTCAGCAGTGAGAGGTGTGCTGGAAACAACTGAAACAAGGCTGCAGCCATTTTGGCACCAGAGGGCGCTCTCGGCATGATTTTTAAATGTGGAAAACGGAAAGTGCTTCCAAATTTTCAAGCCCCAGATTTAATGTTTACTGCTTCATTACTGTTACATTTACACAAGGACTCAAAATATTGAGCATAGTTCCTCCTCACACCTTAAATGCTTTCTATCCAGAAGGCATGTGTTTACCCTAGTATAGGAACCCATATAATGTTAATTCGTCTTCTAGTTATCATGTGTTTTCATCCACTTGAGTCTCTTTATGATTAGAGGCCACTCTTGTGTTCCGATAACAGAAATTTGTCGTGTTTATAAATCACAAAAAATGTGTTTAAGAAGGTCAAGTTCGATTTCTGTTTTTAACGTGTCGATTCCTCTTCCACAGATCCGAGGCTTTCTCTCGAGGTTCGACAACGTCCTGCCTGCCAGCCTCGCTTTCGACAAATGCACCGCCTGCTCACCCGTTGTAAGTAGCACATTTTGCAAATGAGTTATTCAAAATATGTCATTTCAAATCCAGTTCACAGCCAGTGAAGTGTTTTGACACTTAACTCCAATTAGCCATAAAGATTGAAACAGACTGAACGGGTTTCGATTCACTTATCAGATCCTGTTACTATGTGACAACTTTGTTTTTAAACACAAATTGCAGCCTTAGCAGAAAGAGGGGGATTCCCATCTCTGCATTGTTAAGTCAGTGGAGCTGTGTTGAAATGTTGTTCCTTAAGGAGCGCTGAGCACACACACACACACACACACACACACACACACACACAGGAAAGCTGGTAAAACCATATGGTAACAATCAAGCAGCAGTTGCTCATTGATGTCAGTGACTGTCGTATGAGTGGAATTAGCTCCCACCACTGCTGTGTATGTGTGTGCGTGTATAGACGGGTTGTTGAAGGGTCCACATATCCCAAATAAGCCAAGTGGGGTAGGATAAATTGCCTTAGTGTTTTGGCCAATTGGCCAATCATTGCCCCAGGTGGCCCTGTAGGTTCGTATCATCCAGCGATGTGATTGGTTACATTAATCTAAGAGTGGGAGGCGATGGGGTGGGGTGGTGGTGGTGGTGGGGGGGGGTACACAACACAGAGGGAGAAAGTAGAAAAAAGGAGAAAAAGCAAGAGGTGGAGGGGGGGTGGGAGGTAAAAGAGAGGAAATGCAGCGCTGAAGAAAAGGGTGTTGTGATGAGTGGAGGGCTGGTCCACTCTCTCTTTCTCCCCTGATCTCAATGCAGTCTTTGTGTCTATAAAGAGGTCATAAAGCCCCAGATCTATCACTTTCATGTGAAGACAGAGCGAGAGAGACACACAGAGGGAAAAACCAAGAGGCCGAGGTGGGAGAAGGGGGGGGAGCTGGCGAGCTTGCACTCTAAAAGTTTGAAGTTTTCTCCACCTACGCTGCTTCTTAAAAAAAAAAGTATGAAGTTCCACCCCATCTTAAAGTGTCATGTTTCTGCCTGTGTGACTGATGAGATTATTCGGTCTGCACGGAGGGTTCATGAGGTTTGATAGGGATTGGGTAAAGCTTGTGTAGTCAGGAACAATGAACAACATGGGTTGGGAAAGACGATCCTTTGCTGAGGCAGGGATAAAGATTATGTAGTGAAATTGGTGAATATGTTTTGATTTTGTTAATCCCACCCACACACACACACACACACACATTTTCCCTGTCTGTTTTACGTGCGCTTATCTGCCTTTCACTCGTTTTCTTTTCTACCAGCCCCTTCTCCCTCTTTTCCTTACCTTCTCTGCCTTCCTGTTCTCCCTCCCCCATAGCTCTCGTCCTCCTTTGTGTGTCCCTCTGTCCATCTATCAGTTCACTGTAATGTGTGCGTGTCTTTGTCTTCTCCTGTGTGTGCGTGTGTGTGTGTGTGTGTGTGTGTGTGTGTGAGTGAGTGCATGTCTGTCTGTGTGTATTCCTGCCGCAGTCAGCTGTGTGCTGCCAGGTCACTATGGAAACAAAACAATTCAGCCCCTGTCTGGGCTGGAGCAGTTCCTGTAGAGTTGGGGCTTTTCACTGTGTGTGTGTGCGTATATGTGTGTGTGTGAGTGTGTGTGTGTGTGTGTGTGTGTGTGTGTGTGTGTGTGTGTGTGTGTGTGTGTGTGTGTGTGTGTGTGCGTGCACGCATTTCCTAACTCTTACTGGGGCTGCAAGCCAATAAAACTACACGCCAGAGAGTAAATCACAGCTGACGTGGCTTTGTCTTAAACCGTGCCAGACACCTCTTACTACAACTACTTGTACTAACACTACCAAATATGCTACCACTATTAATAGCAAAAACATTTTTTACAAAAGACAGCGAACTGCTCACTAACACGGGTGTGTTTCTCTTTCTTTTCTTCTGGACCTTTTGATAACTGGAACTACTTTGCACTTAAAATCAGCTGTCGTCATGTCACAGATTGTAAAGATTAAAACTGGAAGTGTGGAGGGATCTTTTCATTTACGTTTTGCTTGAGTTTTGTAATGAGCACCTATCCCGTTGAAGTTTTATGGGTGTGAAATCTCTTTCCATACATTAAAACCCTTCAAAGAAGTTACTGAAACCATGAAAGGTATGTCTACTCCTAAGAGTGTGTAAGAAAGGAGCATTAGCATAAATTCATTAGCCTTATAATTTAGGTTGATTATTCATTATTGTTAGTCACTTAATAGATTGGTCAGTTGATCATCTACTAATTTATTAATTGTTTAAATCAAGAATCAAGCAAAATTGCCAAACATTTCCTGCTTTAAGCTCCCCCTTTATGACTATTTGCTGCGTTTCTCTATGTTAAATCTATTGGAAAGTCGTTGTCATTGGGTTTGGGACAACACAAACAATTTAAAGAGCTCGGACCTTGGTATCGAGCAAATATTACAACACAGTTAATCATCTACGGATTAACTGATAGCAGCCCTTATGTATTTCACAATTTTGTAATCTTTCAGGTTAAATTGTTAATAAATATTTGTCTTTCGGGACAAATATTTTTTCTGTACTGTTACATGTTACAGTCTTTACAACTTTAATCATTTCTTTTGCACATTTATACCAGCAGTTATTTTCAGACTAAGTGTAATTTCAAATGTCCAAACTAATATTTTAATAAAAAATAAAAAAACTCTTAAGATTTTATTTTCTGTGTGCTGTTTAACATATACAGTAGCATGACAGTATTATATTGTAATGTACAGAAACCACAGAGCGTTAACTCCGCATTCTTTATGAGCTTTAGTTCCTGTTACGTGTGTCGGTTTTCAGAAATACCATACGGACTGAGTGAATACTTAATGAGTCAGTATGGAGTTGCATTTTTAGGCCAAGTATCTAAGTTGACGGGCTGACCGTGCATGTTAACAGCCACTGAATCACCAGGAATTGTTTACTCATAATGCAGGGCGTACAGTAAGTGTTACATCACGGCAAAACCACTAACCAAGAGCCTTTAAGCATTTCATTCATAGCTGGGGCGTCAGTCAAAAAATATTCACCAGTGTTACATTAACATTTGCGCCACGTTATGTCCTAAGACTAAGACTGCTCGGACTGATACTGTTACAGCTCAAACAGCTAGATGATTGATGATGATAAGAAGATTATTTTGATTCCTTAACAATTGATAAACACGGGATATAGTTTAATTCTGTGTAACTATCAGCGCCAAGTGTCTATCATATAAACACTTTGAAAACTGTCAGCAGTGTTCTTTATTATTATAACTTAACTCAAACCCCCTGTGAGCCACCAGGACCACCCAATGTATGTTTGATGTTTTTAAGGACACACACAGCCCGCAGTGTCGGATACAAGTTAATATTCACAGTATGGATCCGCAAACAACTTCAAAACACAGATCATCATCACTGCCAAATAAAGCTGGAGCGTTTTTAGAGAGAGATTTATGAGGCTCTGTAACAAGGTAAGCTTTGGGACATGCGCGCATGTGTATGCATACCCACGTGTTGAACACCATCTAATCCAGATGTTGATGATTGTGTGTTTATAGCTTGGCTTAATTGGTGCAATCCATCAACAGAACGCAATCACTACTGAAACCCATTAGCCCCTGATAAACACTGCAGATCTATAAAATTTAAAGCTTCTTCCATTCGTTGTGTCTAATGTGAGATTACTAACATTTTCATTTTTCTTCTATATTTTTTAAATTTATTACAATTTTTTGTATGTTGTAGAAGGCATGGGTCACTGTCCCATATGTCTACTGTTGATATAGATATAGATAGAAATGTGTGTAACTGTGTGTAGTGCTTGGAGGGACTTTATTGACTTTATCACGAGATCATCACCGTCATCATGTTGCTTTCTGTGTAATGAGCAGCTATATCTCAACAAAGTGGGTTTGGGCCGTTGGTGTCTCATGTAACGGATCTCATGGATGGAAGTGAAGAATCAAAGAAATAAAAGGGAAGGAAGGAAAGAAAAGAGAGGTTGAAAAGATGAACGACGGGACACGTCAGTGTGTATTGTGTGCGGTGTGTCTGGCTTCACAGACTAGACGCCAGGTCAGTCTGCGAACACAGACACACACACACACACACACACACACACATGCACAGGCATTGACTCACACAGTGTGTTGATGTCTGAGGTAGAGGTAACCCTACACCTGCAGAGGAGGGTCTGAGGGCGTCCATGAAAGGCTTGGCCAAGCCTAGGAAGGTAGTCAAGAGGGCACAGGATCTTTGTGTGTGCGTGTGTTTTGGAAAGAAGGTGTGGATATTTGAAGTCTGTACTGGTAGGAGATCAAGGTTAACATTTCAGCGCGGTTGCAGACGTGCTGAGCGCTGGTGTTACACAGGTTGTGCCTTTGTCGTCAGGCGACAAGAGTGCATTTTTATATATTAAAAGATTATTGTTATCCCCTTTTTAAAGAAAGCTGCTCTTTGCCATCTCATAATGTTTTTGTGGACGCCACTTCACAAGTCTTGATGTATTTGCACCCTCCGCTCCAGGTGTAGATGTGGAAAAAAGACTGAAAGCGTGTCATGTTTGGTGAAGAAAAAACACTGAGAAATGTCTCAGATAAGATGTAATGTTGAACTTGAAAGTGCATTTAAAAGTGAGGAGGCAAATTTATGATCGTTTTATCTTTTTTACCCCTCAATGAGACCTTTGCACCTGAGAAAACTAAAAAAAAAGTTTGAAGTAGTCATCATCTGAATGAGAATACTAGGATGTGCTGGTAGCTCAACTGGTAGCTCCTGAGTCCCATGTACCAAAGACATAAAAAGGCTCCCAAAACAAAACAAAAAAATTAAGAATGAAATGTTTATCTTATATATGAGGTCTACGACTCTATGTAGAGAAAATGTTTAGCATTTAGGCATCTCAACACATACAGTCCTCCGCAAACACACCTTCTTATTATCCACCTTGGACCAGTACAGTGGTATGATTGCACTGTAAATGTCTGAATGCCATATATTGGTGCCCTGGCATTAGACATAACATCTCCGGTTAATTCACCTGTTTTTTCTGTTCATGTTTTTTTTTGTCTAGGTGCTAGACCACTATGAGAGGGAAGGCTTCAACTTCCTGTCCAAGGTTTTTAATTCTTCCCACTCATTCCTGGAGGACTTAACAGGGCTGACACTGTTGCACCAGGAGACACAGGCAGCAGAGGTAAATCACACACTCATATTCACCTGCACAAACATGCAAAGACACGCACACAAAATCTGCTGCACAAAGAGACACGGGACAGACATGTAAAGGCCAGGTACGCTGGTGGAAACACAATGTCACAGTCAACGCATGCTGATGGGGGAAGCTCGCCCACAGGAGTGAGACAGGGTGTGCACTGAGTGTGCCCACCTGTAACATCAGGAGAATGTTGCAGTGCCATTCATGGCAGCAAACAAAGGAGCTGGCGGTGGTGCTATCAAGCTAAAGCTGGGCTTGTTTTGTGGTCTTGAATCATCAGACAGGTAATGGACGTCTTGAAGGACTCCAGTTTTGTGCTTTTAGGAACAAAAACTCTGAGTTGCTCGCAGCTGCTCTCAGCAAAGAGCTGCTGACCTTGACTGAGGAAACTCGACACCTGAGTGACATGCACTTTATGAAGGAGACTGGGGATTCGAGGGAAGCCTTGAAGGATTGTTTATCTTTCTGGCAGAGGTCACTAATAAACATGAAAAGCACTACAGAGGCAAGGCTGGAGTGGATGAAATTCGCCTTAACACGCTGGAAGCATCTAGATATTTTTCAGTGTTACGGGTTGTCAGTTCTCATTTTTAAAAATGGAGCAGGCCGGGTGCTCCAATTATCTGCTATGCCTTCTTGGGAAATCTTTATGTTGGAAATTAGGTTGCGACTGACTGTGGCGCTTGTGGAACAATAGACCAGCACATTGCTCCTGCAAGGATCTTGAGGAGGTCACCACAGTATTGCCTTGTGACCGTTTCTGCTTGTCATCTCAGGATCGCATCTCTGCTTTTTGCAGATGATGTAGGATTCATTTAAAAGTGAGGAGGGGCTCTGTGAAAACAAGTACGTGAGTAGGTAGCTGAGAGACAAGAATGGCGGTAATCCCTTCGTCTACCAACATGAAGGATCAGGAGTGAGTTTGCCTACTCCAGGTGAAAGTTGAGGGTACGACAAATGACGACCATGCCATGTACAAGACATCTGTAGTGAAGGAGCTGAGCCTTAGTGCTGCATTTCTTCATTAATTTTTCATGTGCCTGTGGTCGTGACCTTTGGGAAGGAATATGAGACACACCTCTTTCCGGAAGCTCACACATCCGGAAAGAGCTTAAAATCACTGCTTTGCATTGAATGGAACCAGTTGAGGTAGTCTGGGCCTTCTTGACACCTCCCAGAGTACATTAGAGGGATCTGATTTCCCATCTGGCTTGACGATGCCTCAGGAGAACTTGGACGTCACGGCTGGGCTGTGAAGGACTTCTGGGCATTCTTGCTTAGCCGGCTAGAACCATGACCGGACTGGATCCGAATATGGGGGAGAAAATGGATGGCTAGTTTGGCGAGTTTACCATGGTCCCTCTGGAGTTGAGGTTGAGTTTTATAACCCTGGGAAATCCATACAAAATTCTTCATACAGTTTCAAAACAGCTTTGTCCTCTTATGGAAACTAAGCCCTTTTGTACGAATTTCATTAGAAGGGACTTTTCAAATTAAATGTTTAATAGCATGCAATGTTTTTATTCAAAGGCAGAGATATTCTGGGTCCCGTAAGCTTCGTCTAATTATTCTGTCACCATAGCAGCGCACAGTTGATGTCTGTGGAACAACGAGCAGCATAAAGTTCCAACAAACATCCAGAATACTTGGTGGTGGAATATGGATGGTTTTCTTCAAGACTCCCCTCTGACATGAGACAGAGGGGAGTGGAGGGAGAGACAGAAAATGAGTGGGTGTGGGGTTGGGTCTAGTCCTGCCAAGCTGTGGGAAAATCCCATGTACTTTCTCCCCAACTCGTACTCACAACACACGGATGGAGGAGGGGAGATGAGAAAGGCAAGGGAGCGGGAGGGATATGAGGGGAAAAAAGGAGTGTAGATAAGAGAAATGGTGGAGCGAGAAAAAAAAGAGGGAAAGAAAAAATGAAAAGCAAAATAGGACGGGAGAAGTTAAAAAATCTCTTCTCTAAATCTCTCTCTCTTCTTACTCTTCCCCTTCTCCTGCTACTTCACCTCATTCCCTATCATTCCCTCTATCTCTTGCGGTTCTTCCTTCCCTCTTTTTCACCCCCCCTCCCCCTCTCTCTCTCTCTGATGAAGTATGTTGAAGAGTCTGGCGCAGGTCCCTTTCTCTTCAATCAGAAGATTGAGAGATTGTTTTGATTGCTCAGCCCACTAGCGCCAGAAGTCTTAGCGCCTGTTTCCTGTACACAGATTAGCTATTCTGAAAACTACTCCACTTGGAGGACGCCCCCTTCAAGGTTTTTTTTTTTTTTTTTTCCTCCAATTCCAGGAAGGGACAGAAGTTCTTCTCCCGCTCGTGGAAGCATATTATTACTTATTTCATGCGGGAAGCCACTAGAAACAGGCCTGTGGCTCATTTCTGGTCTATATTCCATATTTTAAGTACTGGCCCAAAATAATGATAATTCTCAATGTAAAAATTAGGGGTTTAAAAGGTCCTTAAAAGGTCCCTCCTGAGTCATAAGTGAATGCTGAGTATCACTTCCACTGGCTTATTTATTGACTATAGAGGATTTGAGTTCATATAAATCAGAGTGCAGTGCAGAGAGCCCTTCATTGTCACTAACAGTATTTACTTTTGTCTTGTATTCTTTATTTAGATGTTAGACATACTGTCAGTCTATGATTTTCAACCCGTGTGTCATCTTAATGACTAATACGATTTGTCATTTATTACAGAACGTTTGGGCATGGATTAGAGTGGCCTTAAATGACTTTATTTGCATAATAAGTTGTTTTCTCTGTTTACAGTGTGTTCTCTTCTTTCCCGAAAGCATGGTACTGAATTCATTACAGACCATGTGTATCAGCGTGTGTTTTTGCGTGTTCAAGCGTATGTAACCGTTCTAAACTATAATCTACGTCACCAGATAGCAGTACTATGTACTTATGGCCTATTTTGGGCGAGTTTGTAACCTGAGAACTACTTTTTATGCGGTCACCACAGGGTTTTGGGGGAGTTCAAGTTCGGTAAAAGTTTAGACTGACTGAAAGCTGTGTGTGTGTGTGTGTGTGTGTGTGTGTCTTTGTATGTGCAGAGTTGTGCGCGCGTGTGTGTGAGTGTGTGTGTGTGAGTGTGCATGCACAAATCGGTGTGAATGGCTTCTTTGTGAGATCAGTCCTGTTGGGATTTCATACTCCTGTAGGAGCATGGCAGGGTGGAAAATGTACTATAAATCTGGCGTCTGACAAATTAGTTACATGTTTTTGAAAATTTGTTTTAGTATGCAGCATGCTGTATCTTCATCCTCACGAGACCCTTTATGTTTGTGGCAAGGAAATTCAAACACGATTTTAAAATATTCATGACACAATCTGCACTTGTACTGTTTTTTTTTTTCCCCCCTTTTACTGGTATATTTCCCCTGTATACTGCTCTCCTTATGACTGGCACTCCCCACAGTGTAAGGCCTCAGTTTACTTTAAATCAAGTGCTTGTCAGATCGTCTAACGGAGTCTGAAACCTCTTTACCATTTTTTTAAACTTCCCAAAACAGACAATGAGACAATCCTGAGACACTCCAAAACAACATATGTTTACGCTCAAGCCCTCTGTTGACTGTAGTAATAATGACTCTTCAGTGAGTCAGAAAGTTACAAACATGCTCATGCTTTGCATTGTCGTATAATTCAGAGGACCTCGGTAATCGTGCCTATTTCATTTCGATTGGCAGCAGGGCAAAAGTGTGACAAGTGAACTTCTTTCACTTGTACAACACACTGAATGTATTTCAGTAGAGGCAGTCCAGAAGTGAGCGCCATTATCCTCGTTGGTGCAGTTCATCATATTGAGAGTCCCAAGACACACAGTTCTTGGAGGGAGATCAGGGAGGCAGGGTATGATGGCAGGCTCCGAGTGTGGCCCGTTTGGAATAGACACAAAAACTTTTTATAGGTGCGAACATGTCGTAGGACCAGGCTTGTTTAGTCTGCCACATGCCTCGATTCTTGCAGGCTCGTATTTTCGTCGCTTCCCTTTCGACAGGTCTGTGTTGGGTTAACATTGAAGAAATCCAACATCCACGACAGAAATTTCTGTCTTACCAAAGCTCAGCTAACCCAGTTTGGGAGTAGGTTAGAACACATCAGCTATGGTCTGACTGATTTAGGGGCAACGGAGCCAAAACTTGTTCACATTGTTTACAATCCATTTAGCAATTTGAGACACGGCCATGGTATAATCTATAAACAGATACCTGCATATGAATGCTAAATTGTGGACATTTGGGTTAGCATGTCAGAAGACGGTACTGTGTTACCGCTATTAATGAGGAAGGACCTTGTCATGCTATTACAGTAAGTGACTTGGACTAAACAACTGAATTAATCAGAAGTGACATTTACAGATGATTTGTATATTTTCCCCGTGTCAGCATACTTGCTTTCACGTGTGATGACCAAGGAAGCCCATGATCATCGCTCATTGTGCATATTGAATATTCCTATCGTCATTTACAGTAAGCGTGTATGCGCGTGTTCCCGCACACATCACTCTCTCTAGAATGAATGCCCCACACAGAGGATGTGTGACTCTCTCAGTACAAAAGGTCTTTCTGCATGTTCCACTCCCTTCCACCTACACCAGCTGCCGCTGGCCAGTTAGTCACAAGATAAAGACATTAACGCTGGGACTGGAGAAGAATGTGTCACTTGTCACATTTTATTTCTTTATTTCTTTCTTTCTGTCTTTCTTTTTTTTTTTTTTTTTGGTTTGATCTTGTGACATGGTTTTCTATAGCCTCATTTGAATAAAGTGACAGCTACTCCTACAGTGTAATTAACACAGACTCAGCTATGTTTGAGGAAGGGATAATGTACAGTGAGCCCACCAATGTTGTGAAATATTCATAGCAGTGGTCTGATCTAAAAGGCTGCGAGATGCTGTATCAGCTAAAAGTGCTATTATTTAGAGTTTACCAAACAATTCTATGACAAGAACTCAATATGTAGGCTAGTAGACCCAAAGGGAACAACAGGTCTGCACGTGCTATGAGTTTTTTCCCCGTGAGATTTAATCCAGAGGTGGGTAACCTAGAGGTTTAATTGATACAATAACACTTTGAGGGTGTAACCATGTTTGGCCCACACCCTCCTCTCTCTCTGTCGTATTTTGAAATTAAATCATTGTAAAATTACCTCAGTCCCTGCTTAATGATATGAGACCTTCCTGGAAGTTTCCACATCCAGGGGGCCTTGGGTTATGGTGGACCCTGATTTGTTTTCTAGCTGATACTCCAGATGTCCAAGACAACTTATCATGAGTTCACCTTCTTGCTCAAGAATTGTTCAACAAGACCCATTTACAGTTGGAGCTATCGAACAGACAATAATTAAGTTTCAGGGCAATCTCACTTGCCCTGAGTTTGAACTTTACTTGGCTTCCAACATTTTTAAGATAATCTTTGTCTTGATAACAATCCTAGGTTGTGACGCAGTCCTCCTTTCTGACCTGATTCCAGGACACAGAGGCAGTTTTCAGTAAAATATAGACACCTCTGTTTTCGCCAGATCTCTGTGTTTGGATGTGTGATAACAGCCTGTGCACCATCAGATGCCACAAATCATCACCTTGAGTCACGCTAATGCCCCGTAGGAGCGGAGGCTCCCCAGCCACCCACGCTCGTCCCTCCTCTGGCCTGTGCTTCCCTACGTAAAACAGTGTGCTGGCGATAAAGTTGATTTAGTTATGTTGGCTCATCACCCAGCAGCTTGGAAAACACACAAGCGCGAGCATGTACGCACATACACACAGTAACACAGGCTCTCTCCTCTCACCAGTCACATGCTCTTTTCCTCTCTTTCTCACCCCCACATAAACGCACGCGCACACACACACACGAGCGTCAGAGGGCCCCACGTATGTCAGAGCTTTATCCAAACACAGCTACGGTTGCTACATGCTACAATTATTACCAGATGGACTCAGGGAAAACATATTAAGTCTGCTTTTTCATTAGCATGCTGAGCACCCTCCTGTGAGACCAAGAGAGGGAGAGAGAGGAAATGGGGTAAGGGAGCGAGGCAGACGTTTCAAAAAAGTGTGATTAATTTCAAATTTCAAATGGAGCAGAATTGACCCTTGTCAACCACCGTCCATGAATGGTTACATATTTCCATTTCCATGTTGTTCCACATTTATTTTAATGTCCCATTGACTTTTTAAATGGACTTTCTTTGTGTTGCTATGTTTTCAAAACATGCAGTTTCATGTCTGTGTCCCACCCTTTCCTTCCTCCTAGGCTTACACTTAGGAATATTAAGAAATTGAATGAAATTGATTTCACAATGTGATGCAGCTTATCGCTACAACTAGCGGCAGTCACATGAGTTGGAGATGGTAAAAATGGTTAATGTGTTTATCAAGCATCAAAAATTATTATTATTGTTATTCAATGATGATTCACTGTTTGGGCCATTAGTCAATATGAAATGCTTAATGTTCACTGGATGCACCCTTAGAAATATTAAGATTTTAAGCTTTTCTCTGTGTTCTATCACTAATTAAACATCAAATTAAACATCAACTACTGCTTGGATAACACATGAAATAATAAGATGTCACCTTGAGATCCAGAAAAATATGAGCAGGGCCTTTTTCCCCCCTCTTTTACAATGTTTCACAGATGATTAAACAATGACTCCATAATGAAAACCCTCGCTTGGATCACCACCATCATTAGCGGCCCTTTCCACCGCGACAGGGTCAAACATGCAGGCATGCGAATGAAGTCCTCCTCGGTACTGACGTCCTGACCCGAAACCTCATTTCAGTCAGGAAGATGTCAAACCACAGAAGGAGTTACACTCTCAACACCATTTACTCGGGACTTGTTTTGATTTGCGATAAAGACATGAAGAGGGGGAGGTTTATATTACGTCTGGCACACGTCAACTGGCAACTTTCACTTCTCACAAAAAAAAGTAATTTGGAGCAAATTATGGGTCAAATAGAGGAAAATGTTCTCAGACAGTTATTATAGCTAGTTGGGTGTTTGTGAGCAGGTATTTCCAGAGAAATATATGAACCCATTAAATATATGAAATTTTATCCTTTTTATATATTGCGCTTTAAGCATAACTATAGATATTTCACATTTTTGCGAGTTCAGCTGATTGATTCTCTAATTTCTGCTGGCAATTGATTTGAATAATTTATTTCGGTGTCTCGTTTAAACACCGTTCTCACTGGGAAACCTACAGTGAAATGATTAGGGAAGCATTGTGACATGACATTATTGAGTGGTTTCTCCACACACATGTCAGTGTCATCATGTATCACAGGCACTAAACGTGTGTATTTATGTCCCATATGTATGCTATCTATGTCTGCTAATTATAAACGCGTGCTCTACTTGCAGGGATGTATGTCAGCTATGTACAGACAGGTCACACCTCCTATCCTTCCTTTCTGTACATAGTTCTTCCCTCGGGGTCGCTGTCTCTCTCCCACACACATGCACAAACACATTCTACACTATACATAGTCTAAATCTCCCCTAGTTCTCTTACAGGCTAAATTCAGAAGCTTTGTGTCAGTCAGTGGCTTGTCTCATAACCTCGCTTGCCAACCCTCTTAACCCTATCCTGGGTGTTTGAAGGTTTTTCTCTGCTGTGGATGCGTCTACATTTGGTAGTGTTGATTCTTGGGTGGCTATATTTGTGGAAAAACTCTATCCTGACTCTTGAATGTCCACGTTTTAACAAACTTCTCATGCTGTCCTCATAGGGAACAAATTATTTGGCATTCTCTGCTTGGGACTCCCAAAGTTGGCATGTATGTGATTCTGTATTCACTATAATGGTGGTCATCGGAGACAATACATTCTTTTATTCTTCTCGCTCTCTCTCTCATCTCTCATCTTTTTTGTCTTTTCATGTTTGAGTCTTCTCAGACCAACGACCTGCAGCTGATAGAAAGACAGAGCAGAGACCTGTGACTTCATATACTGTGTTAAATTGTGTTGCACATTAAATTGGTCCTACAATAATGTATAGGGTGACCTAGCTCACATCATTGCATACGGATTCACCTGTTGAAGATCCAGATTCGTGAGCACTTATTACTTATCTGTGTTTTTAGCTGCAGTCCAGTGTACACTCAAACTACATTTCCTGAAAAGCATTTTCTGGCCATCTGATGCCAAAATACAAACACACATGTGAAAACATTATAAATACAAGTAGTGCAACAAATAGAACAAACAAGCCAAAGACACAGCTTTATCCTGGATTTTGTGGTTGATTACTTCATTACTCACTTAATAATCATTTATGTAACTAGGTATTATTTACTTTTTGTAGTTAAATAATGTTAAGTAGACTAGAGCTTGAAATAACAAGGCAGAAACACTGGGCGTTTCATACCCAGCTGTCTTTCAATTAAAGCTCAGATTGGCCCATTTCACTCTGTTTAACCTGGAAAACGGAGGGGGGGACGACATCTGTTAAATAACACACATTCTGTGTCAGGGCAGATACTCATTCAGGACTTTCGGTCAGGTGGGCCAGCCATGTCGTCATTCCTTTAACCCCCCCCCACCCCTCTTTCTGTTTCTGTAGCAGAGGTAATATGAGTCTCAGAGCTAGCATAGACGCTCAGTGTTTCCCTTATTACAATATGCCATCTTCAGCAAAATACCAGTCAAATATAAATACCCAGGACACATACAGGACATTAAAGGCAGTATATCAATGACAGCATCCAGTCAGTGATGTATCCTGTTCTTTTGTCTCATTTTGTCACAATTAAAGCAAAAAAAAAAAAAAATGCTATTTTTAACTGCTTCTCCCTAGATTTTATGACCTACTATGTTACTTAGCTTGCATTTTAGACTTTTCCAACAGAGATTAAATCGGTGCAGGGGGTACTGTGAAGCAAAGGTGATAAGATCCTAACCTCCTTGCGGAGCACATTACTGCACTTCAAAGGGGTAATACTTTGGTGGGCTGTATATTTTTAATAGTCTTGTGCAGAGGGCTGGAGCCGGTTGGGATGAGGTTTGTGCGTTAGGTGGGGGGCAAAGGGGACTCATTGACACCCAGGACAGCTGTCCCACGTCTTAAGCCCAAAGAGACTTTCATTCAGAATCAGCTATCATCAGTCAACGGGGAGTTATTTTCATAAGTCATAAATAAGCCCCCATAAAGCCAACTTTTCCTCCACTATATGGGAAAACTTACAGTGGCCCTGTTCCTATACATGGCCTCTCCTCCCCGGCGCCACTCAGTCCAGAGTGATGCCTTCTTCTGGCCTGGCAGCTGGCTGTATACATGGATAGACAGTCAGACAGACAGATGACTGGGTTTCAACAGACTGGGTAGTAGTCTAGTCGTCCCTGTTTTAGCTCCTACTCTTCTTCCTCTTCTGTAGCTTTTGATGACTATTTCTGTATCCGTGTCAGCATCACACTTTTAGAAAGGACTTTTACTTCCGAAAGCTTCCCACTCGCTCATCACGGGGATCGTTTTCTACAGGGGTTTAAGTATACAGCTCAATATGAAGATCCATTGTTTAGAGTAGACGTTATGATATAAAAGCTAAACTAATCACATGGTTGTTTTACAAAATGTCAAAGTCTGCAGACTTTGTTCGTCTGTCATTTTCTTGTACTTCGCATGGCACTGAATCACTGTACAAAATCATTCACTATTTTTGAAAAGGGAACAAAATAGTCTAACAACCTGCTTTTCTTGATCAGTTGAGGAGGTCATTCACAGAAGCCCTATTTGAGAAACTGATGATTTTGAAGGATTATCACATGCCAACATGCTAGACGGTTTATAACAATCATTTTATACACAGCCTCAGTGACCTCCAGGTAAATGGTAGAAATACTGTGTTCACAATACAAAATAATTTACCTAGAATGTGCATCGGCCTAACTGACCAATATTATATAATATATTATTGACCAATGCAGCAGGATGATCTCCTGTCGAGCCTGTTTGGGCTTTTTCGTTCTGCACCCCTGAGAGTGAAACAAGGCTGCATTTTTTTTACTCATACTGTGTACCAAGGTGTACAAAGACATTATGAGTCACCCAGTGGAAGGTAGCATAACATGCATCCCATCTTCCACCACTTCTAGACATTTACAAGACAATTTAAAGAAGTTTGGTGAATTTCAAGAATGTTTACTTGGCTGATTTTATCGTTGAGGTCAAGTGAGCCACCTGTATCCTTCTGTATACTGTTGAGGAGCTAATAAATCATTTCGCTGAAATCCCAGGAAGTGAATGTTATCAGTGCACACATTGTGTCCTGTTAATGCTCTATTGTTTCATAAACTCCGCATGCCAACACTTCACTCGATATATTTAAGACTCCGCTGAGCACAGAGCATGTGGTAGTAAGTGTAAGTCAATTATTTGTTTCAACTTTGCGTGCGTGCGTGCGTGCTTACACACAGCCTCTCATGCTCACAAACTAAAGTAGGTTTTACATTTTCATGAGCATATCCAGCTACTGCACCGCGTGTGCATGGAAACTAAAACTTAGCCGAAGCATTTTCATGAATCCCATCCGAGTGCAGGACCTGTTTATTCCTCTGTTCCTAGTTTGGATAATCTCTGATACAGAAAAACAGTCCAGCTGCATCAAAGACAGAGATAAGAGCTGGTTTCTGTATCTGTGCAGTGTGTGTGTGCGCGCATGTCAGTGCCTGCATGTGCATGTCTGAATCTTATATCTCCTTGATTCTAGCCTGCCTGGCTGGTCACAGGTAATCTGCCCTGGAGCTCTGGCCTGAAAAAGACTCTAATGCACGCACACACACACACACACACACCCTACATCTGGCCACAATGCCCGTTCTTATCTTTTTCCCCTGATACTGTTCTGCCGAGCACATGGAAGATGGTGATAGCATCAAGCCTCTGGTTCAGATAATTACTCACACAGACAGAAATTATATATGTACACATGCATGTGTATATATAAATTTGCATGTTTCCATTTGCGTGTCTGCGTGTTCCAACGTTTCCCTGACTGGCTTTTGCTCGTGAACGCACACGTCTGTGACTGGCATCATTTCCTCTGACCTAATTTTCGTTTAAGAGCTAAATCATTTCTTTAATGGCTTTTCTTGAGTTAAGCTAAACTGCGTGTCATCTTATACTCATTATTGAAGCCATAGGAAAATGTAACCAAACCGATATCATTATTTACTCTTCTGGAACATCTGTGTGTAGCCTATTGAGCCTCAGAGTTCCCAGTGTGGCCAGTATAAAGTCTAAAAGCTTATGTCGCTATGTTTTTTTTCCCCCCCTGCTGTCAATAGTTTTGGTTTGTTTGATTTACTGTTTTTCCAAAATGATTTGTCACAGTTGGCGCCTCTGAAGTGTTAAAACTCAGATCCGTTCAGTAAAGAAGAGGTTGTTGTCAGTGATTGATTCACAAAGAAAAGAAGTCTTTGTAATGAAAGACTTTGAATGTCTGGTGTTCTTAGCATCGGATCAAAAGATTGCCTGACTGCGGTTTACTGGGCACTTTGCCTTCTTTTCTCCTGTAAACTGTGTGTGTGTGTGTGTGTGTGTGTGTGTGTGTGTGTGTGTGTGTGTGTGTGTGTGTGTGTGTGTGTGTGTGTGTGTGTGTGTGTGTGTGTGTGTGTGTGTGTGTGTGTGTGTGTGTGTGTCAGGGCTCGTTTCTTCCTAAAGATGGGCTAATTTGAATGAAAACAGAGAACGAAGGAGAACAATTTCTACTCTCCTAAAAGGGTATCAAGTGTCTGTGTCGTGCCTGTGTTTGTGCATGTGCCCATGGGGCCCTACTGGTGTTTGATTGGTCCTCTGACCACACGTCAGCTGGCTTTGACTCACAGTTCTAATTAAACCTAGGGCAGGTCTGAACTGGAAACACACACATACACACAGCCTCTGAAGTTGATCTGTTATTGCCATTTGGTTAGTTGCACGCTCAAAACAGTTCATTAGGTGAAGTTTATACTGGTTGCGCACATACACACGCACACGCTAATGCCTCACCAGAGGCAACAGGACTAAATGGAAAAACTGTAAAAAGATTTTACAGCATTGTGATATAAAGAATTATATACATATATGAGAAACTCAGGGCGTTATGAAACTAGTATGACTCAGAAAATGTGTTGATAACCTTCTCCAGTATACAGGAAATGTGTCAGAGGGAAATGGGGGCCGGGGGGGGGATACAGTGGGAGAGAGGAAGAGGGAAAGGAAAGGAAGAGGGAGATGGGGACTGACAGATTAAGTGAGAGAAAGAACAGAAAAGCAGAGAGCGACAATCGAAACTTTTAAGAGGGAAAAGGATGCAGGAGAGTGTGGCTATGTCAGTTGTTTGACAAAAAAGTTTAAGAGCAGCGAGGGATTTATTCTCAGGAAATCGGCGAACAGCTCAGAGAAAGGCAGATACGAGCTGTGACTCAAAAGGACAGCAGTCTTGAAAATGTGGGAGCCCAAAGGCTAAATATTTAAGGAAAAGTTAAGGACATGGAGGGAGAGTTGTCCTGAAAAAGAGGGCGAGCAGTCAGCCGGTGTCTCAGGAGAAACAACAGGACCCAGCTGTTGCTCCACAGGCCACCACACCCAGCCGAGAGCGACTCCATTTGTTGTTGTAGCTGGCCTTTATGACTGAGAGAAAAGAGGGAGAAAGGGGAGGTGGTGGCGGCGGGAGAGTTTGACCGACTTAAAGTAAAAGGAAGGAAAAAAAAAAAAAAAAACAGGGAAGAGGAGCGAGCGTCTGCCCTTCATTAGGAAATGGGATGTGCGCGGAAAAAGGCGGATGCTGCATCACTTCCTAGTTTGTCGTTTCTCTGTTACGAGATCCGGTTCCAAGGTTTGCTATCTGGGCCGGTGCTTTGTTTGATTACCCCGAGACCCGAGAGTTTATGAAAACACAGCCAAGGGACGTGACCTCAGCTGGGACCTACAGGCTGACTCTGTTCCCACCAGAGCTCCTCTAAAGCATCTCTTTCCACTCTTAATCAGTGTCAAGCCACTTTCACTCCCACCCATGTCACCCTTCACTTTCTGATGTCTTTTTTTCTACACCTGTGTATTCAAACTTTTACCTCCTCTCAGGCTTTATCTGCCTTTTCTCTTCTGTCAGTTATCCATACCTGCCCTCTGCCTGATATAGCTTATAACTAACTGAACTATTTACTCTAGTTTGAGTAATATTTGCTAAAAAAAACAACAGTGTTCAAGAATTTTAAGACATTTTTGTTCGTAAAGTGTCCTCGAAGATTTACATCTTGAGTAGAAACCAATGTGCTTGAGTCTGAAAGCCACAGACAGGGAAGGGAAGTTTTGAGGGACTGACAAACATATTGCTGATTTTGGTTTTCTCAAAGAATTGAACATTTAAATGAACTCACTTAACGGCCTTTCAAGAGTCTTTACTCAGTACTATATTAGTGTTTTTCCTGTGGGTGGCCATAATGAGCCAGTAGACACCCCCCTGACACCTGCGCTGTCTGTATTAGTGTTAGATGTTAGATGTATTAGTAAAGAATGCGTTTGATTCACCTCTGTGGACCCTAAACTGACGATCCGACATCGCACACACTTCTAGACATGATTGGTCAGTGTGTAGAGGTGAGATGGGAGCCGCCTTTTTTTTTTTGCAGCACTATTAAAGTCTTTCAGGAAAGATCTGAAAATATGGTTTGATATCCCCGTATTTAATTCAATATTTTTTGTGTCTCCTCCTTCACTATGATGACGGCCATCTTTTCAATGTGCCTTCTTATCGCCAACGTCATGCCTTACAGCCTTTATCAACCATAAATGAAAGCAGGGTTCAATTATTTTTAGGCCAGTGATTCACATTTTCTATGCTGGCAGCACTTTGGTCAACACCACAGTCAATACCTGTTATGTGGTCTGTAATTAGGGAGCTTTTACTAAGGAGCAGCTGATGTTTAATTATTTTAAACTATGGAACAAACCTAACAGGTGTGTGGAACCCACCGCACAAGTTTGTAGTGCCATAATGTGTGATCGCACACACACTTTGGGATTCATACAAAGGCTTTAGTGTGAAATGTGGGTGCATGGGTTGGACATGCGCTGCTGAAAGGGCAGGTTAGGTTAGTAGGTGCCCCTCCTCTTCCTGTCTCCACCCATCTCCTTTTCCTCTTCCTGTCTCAAATCTCAGTGGGCAGAACGTGTATCCATACACACGCACACGCACACGCACAGTCACGCACATATATACAAACACACAGAGGGGCATAATCAGCCCGTTCACTGTGTTCCCCCTTGAGACCTGTACGCCTGGAACAAGGAGGACACCAGAGAGAACATAGAGGATCACTGCAGGAAATGGAAGAGCACAAAGTGGTCACGTGATACCACATGACGGGCCACTGTGTTATATAGAGGTTTGAGTTATTGAGGCTCGAGTTTTACTCAGATTACAGTGGGCAGGAACAGAAAACATAAAGTGTAATTTCAGGTTTTACAGGATCAGTTCTTTAGTTTGATTGCTTAAGAGTTACAAGATATGCATTCAGTCTGTGTCGTTGGACACCTGCCCCTTTCTGACTGTCAAGACTGTGTTTGTTGGTGGAAACAGTTGTACAAACAGTCTTAAGGTCTATTCCCAGTTTAAGTGACTCGCCTCCATTTCCGAATCAGACACACCTACAGCTTCCAATTCTGAATCAGACGGTCCCAATGTCTTACATCTGGAACTGCTTTATCAAATTAGCGTCTTTACTGCCAAGCAGTATTAGCCAAAGCTCTTCTTATTGTGTGGAATTGTATATGCTGCCTGGAGACACTACTTTATTAAACAGAAGGCATTAGAGGCCTTAGAGTCCTTCAGTAGTGTGTTTTTACTGTCGGCTTGCTTTGGATAGCCCCAAGTGGTAATGAGTGGACAAAGAAAGAACACGACGGCCGTCCTCACGCGGCCTCTGTCACCTTAAAGTTGTCGCTATGGGCACATCTTACAGATTAGTCATATTAAAGGCAATTTATGGATTAGAGACAGTGTGTACTGCAGATCAAAACACTGCTGTTAACTCCGAGAAGTGCAGTGGGATGAAATAAAACCACACGTGTTTGTTTTAAACACAGTTGTTGTGGTGGTGGTAGTCATCAAAGAAAATCGGTTTCTTGGGTGGGATTTCCATTCATAAAAACAGGGGGGCGATCATAGCTCCCACTGGGAGGTCCCCTTACTATCTCCTTCGGTGAGAAAATCCTGTGAAACTGGCATCGAATAAAGTTAAAACAGCTTCGTTTCCATCAGTAATGAGAAGTATATGTTAGAATTACATTATAGCTTCATCACCATTGCGCCATAAATTCCCACCTGCAACACACAGCAAAGACTTGTTATATTGTAACAGACAATGAATCTGGTTGATCCACCATCAGTGTGTTTTTCTTGGACTAATATTTATTTATCATATTTACTGAACACGCTCCATTAAAATACATATTTTACATATAAGATAAGCACCGGCAAGCGTTTTGTCGCCTGGTTCGTTTGGGATTGAAGCTACGCGTTTATTTTTATGAGCTACACAATTAAAAGCTCAGCCCGAGACAACCTTGCCCAGCCAACCTCAGAGTGCAGACTGGACATAGCTTGTTTCAGTCATTTAAATGCACCACTCAGAATCCAGATCTTATGCAACCCTCTCGCCGTTATAATTGGTAGGTCATCGTACTTTTACATGTTGTTTTTATACTGCAAATGTATGAGTGCTCGGTGCTTTGCAATTTGAAGACAGACAAGCGAGCAATTAAAGGGAAAAGTAAATGAGTACAATAAATTATGAAAATGGTGTGAATGGTGTTTGTTGCGGCTACAAGATCTCAGCCCACTTGAACACCTATGTGATATTTTGGTCTGCTGTGATGCACATTACTCTCCGCCAGCATCATGAAAACATCAAATAAAGGAATATCTTTCAAAAGAATAGTCTTGGGAAGTAGTGCCAGTTTGCCTCCAAGCTGTTTTAGCAGTTTATGGTTACCTTGTTACGTTACTAAGTTATTTTTTTCCCTTGATGCTTAACTCATCTGTTGAATACTGAGCTCTCCAGATCTCCAGGGTTTGTTTTGGTAGCTTCCTCTATCTTGCTGCCTCTCACTCCCTTTCCATCTCACCTTCACTATAAGACACAGGCACTCAGGTCACAGCCTCTCATATTTTCCTGACTTTGCTGGGGATTTGACCTCGTACCTTTTCACTCTACTTTAAACCGCTTCCGTGCCGGTGAAACCAACACACTGCAGATTCCCGCCACATTGTGCAGGAATGTCTGTGGGGAAGTCAGGAATGTAGCCGGGAATGCAGCGTGCTGCAGCAGCAGCATTCGGGAGTTACGTTGGGCCACATGAGGTCATTTTCTCTGCTGAAAGTGGGTATGCACATGTGATCATTAGCATCTGTGTTTGTGTACATTTGCTGCATATGGTTGCACGTGTGTGATCACTTAAGTGTGTTACTGGAAGAGGAGACTCAGACAAAATAAGGTTTACTTTTAATCCTAGCTAATCTTTTTTTACAAGAACATGACAAACTGTCTTCCCAGACCAAGATTAAGTCTGAATATTTATTCATCCAGCCACATTTTCCTATAAATTGCGCATGAGCAACAACAGATTAAAAGTGGTAGACTCCTGAATAACTAGGGACTTTAAAGAGACTTACTGTCAGCCTGTTTTGCAACCCGCAAAGACTTGAGGACGTTAAATATCTCTGTTTTCTAAAGCCATCAAAAGAGTTAGATGGCTGTTTGTCTCACCATGTTTTATTAACGGCTTTTGTACCACGTCGAACGACTTAATACAGATATTAGTTTAAGTTCTGCACCTGTTTTTTTATGCATGAACCAATACTGTACACCTTTACACACAGTTGATAAAAAGTCTCAATATATTCCTTTCTTCAGCCACTGCTCAGACTCCTGTGCTGCAATTCAATGATGAATAGAGAGATCTGTTATTACTAGTTAATAATATACTGATTATAACCGAAGATCCATCTCACACATGAGGCAATGTCTTTAGTGAAGGTGGAACCACCTGGGGCACATGGAGGATGTCAAAACATTATGTATATTGGTCAAATCTGCTGGGCTTGAAGCCCAACACAGCTAATATCTGTACTCGCACTGGGATATAAATGGACCGTTGTTGATCTGCTGTTTTGTGGAGCCACATAAAGTAACCCTGACAGGCCAATCTACTCCAGTGCTTCCACGCAGTGTGGACCTCCTGTCTGCTGGATGGCACAGTTATTCTTGGTAGAAAAGAGAAAATGAATGTATGTTTTTTGTTTCCAAATGTAATAGCTGCCATTAAGTACAGCCAAAGAAGAATAAGAGTCTACGTCCATGATAATGACTCACAAGACCAGTAATCAGCTAGCCTACACGGTCATGTTGATTTTTACCAGGTAAAATGTGACCATACCATTTTAGTTCAGTGTCTCAGCATGCTCACATTTGCTAACTAGCAATAAATGCAGTACAACCTGTCTGCACACAGAATGTCTGTACCAAATTGTATGGCAATCCATCTTAAGCTTTGTTAATGATATGAAGTCAGGGGATCACTAAAGTCATTAGGATACTTCATCAGGGAACCATGAATGTCTGTACAGATGTGGTGCCAGTCCATTAAGTAGTTGAGATGTTTGAGTGAATAAAACTTGAATGAAATCTTTGACCTGTTGGTTGCTCTTGAGGAGCGTCAGAGTTCATCAGAATTCAGCCTCTGGGGACCTTGAATATCTGTTGTAGGTTCTAAACATTGTTGATATTTTACTCAAACGGAGAGAAAACTCCATGGAAACATTGTCTGCCACATGAAAATGACGAAAAAGAGGCAAAATTCTCAACAAATCTAATTTCCAGTAAAAGGCCTGCTGTAATCCGCTGAGCTCACCTTCAATAGATAAAACTCAAACTCTGGCTTTTTCGTCTACCTTTTTTTTTTCCACACACCATTACATAGTTTGAATTAAGCCTCCAGTTAGGCCTCCGGTTTCTCTTCTCTTCTTCTTTATCTCAGTTAAAGGCTCAGGTTCCAGTTAAACCAGATAAAGTTGGTTCCCTCAGGTGATTGTAGACCTTATCACCTCTTTTGTACTTCAAAGTGCTGCCGTTTCACAGCTGACTACTCCTCCATGCTGGAAACTGAATCCCCAGAAAGGCTACACCCCGAACTACATTATTTACATCATCCACCATGAACCCGCGGGTTGTGCGTTTGCGTGTATGTTTCTGTGTCAGTGCCTCCGCGGATGAGTGGACATCGTCATCCACGGTTTTCAGAACAAAACACACACACACGCACCTGCTATTGTTTTGTTTAGGTAATTTCCAGTCCGTTCAGCGTGGGTTTTTTTTTTTTAGGTATTGTGAGTGTCTCCATGATGAGTGGATTGTGGTTAGCCAGGGTAGACGGAAAGACCGAAAAAAGGATGAGAGGAAAAAGACAGAAGGAAGCCGTGGAGGGAAAAAAGAGCCGGAGAAAGAAACTTTTCCAAGCGTGTACAGTGATGTAAAGGGACGTGGATGTTCCGAGCATCTCAAAAAACGAGTATATTCACTCCTTGTATTGACTTCCCAACAAGTTCGCCTCTCTTTGATTGTAGCTGTGTGGGTCCCCCCCCCCTCCTGCTGGATGTAAAACCTGCCCTCAAGGGGCATTATGAGAGGGGATGAAAGGGGGAATCACCCCCCTCCTCTCTCTCTCATTAACATAAATCATCAAACACATCCTCCTGGCCAGCAGATGATGGATCATTTGTTAGAGGAAACAAGAATTTCCGTGACCGACACCCCTTTGTGAAGTTTGAACTAATTGGCCATTACGGATGTTTCTGCTGGCTGATATATGCCTCTGGTTTCATTCATAGATCAAAGATCTTCTCAGAGCTGTGGCGTGGTACTATTTGCAACATCAGTTAAAAACGCCGTGTCAATATTTAACTGTAAACATTTAAATCATAATCCATGTTCAGTCAGTAAATTAAACATAAACCTATGTGTGTTTGTTAAAGTTATTTTTACCGTAGCAGTGCTCAGGAAAAGACGACAACAATCGTCATGCACCCACAGTAGTGATCATTATAGACTAAGATGTAATAATGACATTAATGTAATGATTTGTTATTTCCTAAATGTGTCATTTGGGCATAAATGAAGGCTACAGCGGTGAAATAAGTTTAAAAATTCATCATTGAGAACTGAAAACATCCGTAGCTCGGTAGCAGGTGACACATTTTTCTCTTCTCTTCCGTAAATGTCCTGTCCTAACTGAACAATACAGTGTCTGCCATCACCTTAACAACGACAGACGAAGCCAGCAATGTTTCCATGTCTGAAATAGTCGCAGCATCTCCCCGGGGAGCAGCGACGTGACGACGTGTCTCGCACACTTTGTAACGTCGGCGGCTATCAGTCACAGCCCGCACAGTGTTTTTAAGACGTGTAAAACTCCATGTAAACTACCCAAGATCACGCAGATGAAACAAGGGATCCAGTAGAGCAGTAGTTAGTTCTTACTTTTCTCCCTCGACCAGCAGCACACACACAGTCCCCGTTGTATCCAGCAGCCATAAACCACGTCACTCTGTGTGGTCCACTAATTGCATATCAGACGGAGCCAGTCTCCATGATGAAAGCTTGACTTTGCGCTTTGTGCTTTGGTGTCAGTTCTAATATGTAAAGCAGATGTGTGTTTTAATATCAAAGCCCATCGGTGGTTGTGTAGCGCTGCCTAGTTAAATGGTTTTAGAGGTTGGATTCCCACTGGGGCCACCCGCACTTACTGTAGGATGTATTCCTGTAAGTCGGCTCAGTGTTTTGAATCCGCTCACGTTAAGAAAAAGCAAACCTGAGCCACCTGCCTAAAAAAAAAAAAAAAAATCTAATCAAAATCACAGTGGACTGAAAAGTTGCCGCTTTAAATAAATTGCGATGCCGGACAGTAAATATAAAGCGGTGGTAAATATTTCAAAAGACTCCCCGTCCATGACGCTTGTGCTGTGTTTTTTTTTTTTTGCGCGAACAATAGTCAGGCGGCAGCGGAGAACTGGCTGTGCCTGCGCCAGGTTTCAGCTTCCAGCTAAAACCTCCTCTATCTGATCAGATCCCGGCCTTGTTTCAACAACTAGCCCGGATTATAGTTGTCGTATCAGCCGCGGCCCAACTGATTACAAACACATTCGCACGATGATTACATGCAGCTTACTGTTGGACTTTATGAAACATCCAGAAATCCTTTTTTTTTTTAACCTGCAGTCACTCGAGGTCCTGCAGCGATAAGGCTGCTTCAAAGTGAACGATGGGGTCGCTGATTGTGTCGCTGCCAATCCCTTTGAGGTGTTGTCATGGTGTGTGTGTGTGTGTGTGTGTGTTTGTGTATATGGTGTGGGGGTCAGCCAGTTAGGACAGATATAATTCAAGCAATGGGTGCAACTAGCAGTTAGTTTCTTTTGTTGCCGCATTTGGTGATTCTTTGAATGAATCTCAATAATACAGACTCCAAAAAGTTTGTCAATACTTCTATATACTTCTCCTTGTTTGGTTTGGGAGAGGTTAAAAAAGAGATGACCTCTTGCTGTAGATGTGGGGAAATCAAAAGCTCGACGTGTCCAGTTGAGGTTGCTAAGCTATAATCGAACTGTTCAGCAAGCATGCAGTGGATGGAATGAAATATGTCAAATTTAAAATCATATGAAACAAAAAAAACTAACTTTTCCACATTGCCCCATGTGCAAGGGCCCAAGCCTTTCTGCAGCTGCCCAGTGTTGGAGTTCAACTTGTGGCCCTTTGCTGCATGTCGTCCCCTCTCGCTCCCGGCCTGCCTTCCTGTCACTCTTCAACTGTCCTAAAGGTTCAAAAAGGCCTAAAAAAAAAAAAAAAAAAGAAATCACTGATTCCACTAAGCTCTCTAATTGGACAGAAGTAATTTATTTTGATCTCTGCTTTGCAGAAATCAGTTTCTGCGTCGCAGCAACGGAGGTAAATGGTTTCGAAACATTCCAAATACTCAGCTTTGCCTGAAAGACTGTAGTAAAGTTGTTGGCTTCAGTGCCGGAGCTATTCATGTTACATAAGCCCCCCCCACCCACCCCCTTCAGATTGCCTCCTTTCTCCCCCCTCTCTCTCTTTTATTTTGCACAAAAGATTTCTCAAAACACACAGACACACACACACACACGCCATCAGTGCGGCATGGCAGCCGTCCAGAGAGGGGCTCCAGTGTCGCTCCGTTTCAAAGAGCTCTTTGCTTGCTGTCCTTTTGATGCTCGCTCCCCAGCAGCAGTGGAGCAGAAATGCTGAACGTCCAGCTTTGATATGAATTTGTCCCTCATTCTCCACACTGTCCTGCAACTACAGTCTGAAAAAGGCCTCCCGAAGTTACAAAAACTGGAAGAAAAAAAACAATGTGAATATAACACAGAGCAGCACTTGAACAACTGTCTGAGTTTGATTTTTGGTCACATGAGCGCTGCTACCTCCCCGGCGAACACGGACGCGCGTGCACGTGCAGAGGCGTCTGACTAACACCTCAGCAAAGCCAAAGTGAGAGAACAGGGGCCAAAAACATCAGCAGCTGAAATGGAATCCAAATAACAAAAGGGGAAAAAGAAACTAAAAATGAATGATGCGTCTCCGTGGAAACAACAACAATACTGCTGTTTATAACTTCTGTTGCTAGCTGCGGATCCCGCAGAGGCAAGGGGTGGTTTTAGCAGTTGTGATGCTCCCCCCTTTAACTGTCGGAAACAACCTCTCCACAAACATTATGGACCTATATTTATAGGTTTCACACTGTAATTACTCTTTAAGGGGAATTAATGGCACTCCCAATTGGTTAATTGTGTAAATTGGACTATTAGGTGTAAATTTTCCCCGGCTATCAATAAAATCTTACACTGGATATAAAGCATGCACCCTTCTAAAGCTTTTTAAATGAGAAAGTAGCACTCTCACGTCTCTGTGTTACGGTTGTGGTGGAGGAGACAGGACAGGCCAGTGTCTGTTTAGAGTTTTTTAAAAATGTCACTGTGTTTTAGGGTCAAACGGCAGTCAAACGCAGAGACTGTGCAACCTCCTGGGGGGTTGCCAGGTTTGGTACCATTGCGTCTGCACAGAGGCCTTCAATTATGCTAAAACCTGTGCTTACCAAACTGTATCTGGCAACCCCGCGCCATATCTGGTGCCGGCTGGATGAATGAACTATTGTTCAAGAAACAGTTAGAGCACGTAACTCCACCTTAAACCACACATCATGTTTTTAAAATGACGGTTTGTATGCTGATTGGATAAACAAGATCCACCTTTAGAAGCGTTAGGATTTTGAAAGGTAATCACGTCCTGGAATAAAAGGTATCGATCTGCTCATTGGTGCACCCTCCAAAAACCATATATTGAATAATCTGCAGATCTGAAATGATCTGAAGTGGCATGAAGAGTCATTTCAGTGTTTCGCCTCCATGTTATGTCCATTTAGTCATTTACTGCACAGCACTTACTGTACTGACGTATATAGATGTAGTCTGTTTTCTCTGCAGTCTCTCCTCAGGCATACAGACACAGAGGCACAAAATGTGAGCAAAATATGTCAGCATTTAGGAAGAGGAATGTTTTATTCTACAGGTCTGTTATTTACTAATAATTTCCTAGGAAGTCTCCAGGAAAAAAAAAATAAAAAATCTAATTTGGTCCTAATTGTAGAGAATTTCCCTGAAATGGGGTCGATGGAAACCGATCATTTATTATTGGAGACTTTCTTTTCCATATGCATGTTCAGCTGATGCACACTGACCAGGAAACCTCCTATGGAAATTACTAGGTAGGAAGTATTTGGAAAATTACAGACCCAAAAAATTAAGCGGTACAAAAAGTAGTTTTAGAAACCTATCAGTCAGTATTTCATATTTATTCATAACTTCAACCATCTGAATTTGATTTTTATTTTCAATTATACATTTTGAGATTCAGTGAATGGTAGTGAAGCGATAGTGAATTAATTAATAGCCAAGTGGCTGAAAATAAATCAACTGTTCTGATTATTTTTTTAACTTTAACCAGCAGAAACGTCAATAATCATTCATCATGACAATCAGTCATTTTTTTTTAAAATTTTATATATTTGCTGTTTATATAATTGTTCACTTGCCCAAAAACAAGACATCTTGTTGTCACCTTGGACAAAGAAATGAACATTTTTTCCAAGTTTCTTTTAGTTAGGCTATTCTTAAGGATCCTAATGGGGGCGGCGCTTAGCTCAGTCGGTAGAGCGGCCGCCCCCATATGCAAAGGCTCGCTCGGTTCGAGTCCCGACCTGTGGCCCTTTCCCGCATGTCATTCCCCATCGCTCTCTCTCCCCACATTTCCTGTCACTCTTCAGTTCTGTCTCTATCAATAAAGCTTAGAAAGGCCCAAAAAAAAAAAAAAATAGTAATAAAAAAAGGATCCTAATGGTACATAGGGTCAGTGTGTGCACATGTACGTATGTGTCGCAGGCACTACTCTCCGTCGGTATGTGCTGCACAATAAAAAGATCTCAGCTGCTGAGTTTCATGACATTTCTTGTAGTTTTCACTGAGTTTCAGTTGTTGCACTGGAATTCACATTTCAGCTCTTTTGAGTCGTGGAGCAGCACATTCAAAGGAATGCAGCGTGTATGTGTCAAATTGTGTGTGTGTGTGTGTGTGTGTGTGTATACACACTCAGAGCCCATGTGTGTGTGTAACATTCCAGACAGTGTTAGAGGTATGTGAATTACGTCTTACAGAGAGAGAATGTGAAGAATCTGCTGCCATGAGAAGGCCACTGTTGTTTACTGACACAGTAGTGAAAAGGAGGTTCCTCTGGTGTGTGTGTATGTGTGTGTGAGAGAGAGAGAGAGGGGGAGAGAGAGGGAGAGTCACATGCTGCTGTCATTTCCTGGTAAAGAAAAAAAAAAGAGCTTGTGAGTAATGATATCTGTGCATGTATCCAGGAAAGGAGAACTGCAGGCCTCCAGTACGTTCTCTAAAGTGCTTTGTGTTGTCACTTGTTCAGTTGGAGATCTGCCGGTTTATCCGTCTCCACCTGTTTTTAAAATTCAATCAAGCATTCACGAAAGTTCATTAAATCAGTGCAGTCCTCTACGCTTGGAGCACTCAGTGGTCAACCACAATCGGAGCCCATATTGCGCTGTGTTGGGTGGTATCACAATGTGCTGAGGTTTGTACTGTGTAATTCTGGTTGCTTGTCTGTTTACAACTTCAAACCGCTCTACAGAGCTACCATTGATCTGTTGATGATGCACTACGACTCTGTGTGTACTGCACAGACATGAGCACGCTACATATATCTGACACGGACATTAAGCTTGACCTTGGAAATAGTTAGAAAAGTTACCTTGGATTTTTTATTTTTTTTTTGGCAGTTAAACGCAATACTCATTTCTGGCGGCAGTTTGACACTATTCCACTGATCTACTGTTGTTGGCGGTAACGTGTTAAGAAGTGCTGCAGTGTGGCTTGAAAGGCAGCGAGTAAGACTGCATGCTAGCAAAGGTTGATGCAAGCAATGCGGTATTTCGACACGAACTGGCTCTGCAGGTGTTTTATGAGAAGGGAAATGCACTCGAGACATTTGTTAAGATGCACACAAACTGAATGTGAACATCACGTTTTGTGTCTACAAGGGAAGTCCACAGGGCACCTTTAAGGTCCACTTCCCTTTTTTTTTTTTTTTTTTAATTTGTTTACAAATGAATGATTTCTGTATGCATTGTTTATTTCAGCCTGTAATATCTTTTGTGTGTGTGTGTTTTTGTCTCATTAGATTTGGGATATGAGCGATGACGAGAGCATCTGAAGAATTGGAGGAACACGCGGTGGACCTCTGAAGAACTGGACACTCCGATTCATGTCATTTTTTTATTGTTTTTTTTTTTTTTCCTTGTTTACATTGTGACTATGGGACCAGAGCTTTGTGGACAACAGTAAACACACTGATAAAATACATGTAATCAAAACTAAGCACATTATTGGAGACCCAGCTGAAAAGCTTTAAAATTCAACTTCAGCTGGAACACTAAAAATAAGAAATATCAAAAGAATCAGGTTGATTTTCGAGCTAAATTGTTCACTGAATGTCTGTTTTTCATCTTTGTCACATCAGAAGTTCGTTGTCCACATTGGTTGTATGACGCTGTTGTATTTAGGGTGACGGCATGTACCCGTTTCTGTCACTTGATGATGTGTAATCAGTCGCATTTACTCAGTATTTGGAGTAAGAGCAAAAACACAACGGCCTGTTTTAGACTTTAGTCTGAAACCCGTTTTAAAGCCTCACTGAATGTTCACAGGTTCAAGTCTCTCCATCAACACATTCAGTGGGTTTGCTGAAGAGTCCTTTGGCAAGACGCTGACGCGCTGCATCTGCTCGCTCATTCAGTTCGGAGAAGAGCTCCAGATAAATTATGGAAATGCAAAAACACGGTTGACTACTCAGCAAATCCATCCATCTCTCTCGTCTGTTTACTGGACATAACATGCAGTACAGTTAATACTTAAAACAGCCTTCGTGCTTTCAAGGTAGGAAACCTGCACACAGATGTTACTGTACAGCAGCTTCTCATGTGGAAGCAGCTCACTGTTACCGGAGGTCAACCCAGAATCTACAATTTCACGAGCCGATCCAAAAGAGCGTTTAAAGAAGCTGAAGGTGTTTATGGTTTGCTTGTGTTGACGCATGCTTGTGTTGGTGCACTTAAATGTCGCTTCTCTTACTGTCTGAGCTGCTGACATGTTTAATATTTTGTGTGAGTGTAATGACATGTACATTTCTTCAAGCCGCTAAGATATTTACGTAAGAGGATCGATGCAATGTGAAAGGAGGATTTGAGACTTTTCTCACAGCATTTTTTTCCTCTTCTGTAAGTCTTTCACCAAAAACTGCAATAAAATGTCTTTATTATTTCTGTTAAAATCTGTGAGGTTTGTGTGGAATTGCACCTGATGTATGCTGCATTTTTCCAATACCCATTCCTCAAGCATCTCTGTCTTAACCATTACACAACCACAAACACACCAAAACAGTAACAAACGGAGGCCCACACAGTCAGACAGTGGTTTAAAAGCATTTTATTGTTCATCAAGGCTACTTTACGTACAAAAAAGGTGGCCTGCCAAAACCTTTTTAGTAGGAGGAGACACAGAGCCACAAATTGACTGTTGTTTTCTTGATACAAATTTTTTTTTTTACAGTTCAGAGTATTACTACCACTAAGTACATGCTACTTCCACTTCAAAAAGGACTTGGAAAATGTGGTAAAGTCAGAGTAAAGACCAACGCCTCTTTGATTTATCTGCACTTTTTTTTTTTTTTTTTAATGTTTAGCTTGATTATAGCTGTATAAAATAAACGGCCTCCACAGATGAGAACAGCAACATCAGATGTAAGGATGACATCCCCAAAGCTCACTTGCTACTTCGATCATCTCAGCCTCACTGTCTGGCAACAAAGCAGATGAACATGAGTACAAAGTATGGATGAAAACGCTGTCAGGTTTTTCTTTAGTTAGGCTTTAGTGTTTGTTCTCATGTGGACTGGTGGTTTTAGTTGTAGCTCGGTTCTCATCTGTGGACCAAGAAAAGACCTTCAGAACCCACAATTTATATTGCTCACATGCAGGGGTAGAAATCTGATCTGCCTGCGAGCCCATGACTGATTTTTTTAAAAATTGTACTTATTTTTTAATATGATTAAAAACGGCCGGCAAGACTCACTGGGCTAAATGATTGTGTTCCATCGATGCAACAAACTGGGAGGCCTCCAACGGGACGACCTCTTTTTGCGCACGCGAGTGAAACTTTTTGTTCGGGTGTCTCAGAAGTCACATGATCGGACACAAGTTAATTAGGTTGCAGAATTTCGGGGACCAATGGAAGTAGCGATTGTCACCGACACGCCAGTGGCTAAAATTGTGGTTTCATACGTTTGCTGTGTTCCTGCACTTGAACCTTTACTCTAACAAGACAAACTCTATAAACAAAAAAGATCAACTTTTTTCACAAAAAAAAAAAAAAAAAAGAAAATGCAATGATTACAATATAAGGACAGGGAAAACCAACAATTAAATAGCTACATATCATTAACAAATTAATTGTTCCTCAAAAAATACCTACGATTTTTTTCTCTGTACATTCGTTACGCACAGCGTAATGATGGTCTTATAGTTACCTATTATAAAAAAAGTATTTTTTTTTTTTATTAAGTGATTTTCCTACAGTGTGTAGGGAGTGTGTGCCGAAGCAGAAAGAGAGCCTCCTACCTACAAGGTGGTAGTGAAATGATAATGAGAAAGAATAATAATAGAAAAACAAAATCCTCTGGACACTGAGCCCTTTTCCCTCGTGTTTTCTAGCATGTTCTACATCCAATCTAAATCAAGGTCAACTTAATCTGAGAGGAGGTGGGGGGGAAGGCATCGCTGTGAGACCTTCAAAAGACTTCCAGTGGCAGCTGAACGTCTCCTGGCACACACAGGTCGTGTTTACAGAAGCTCAGCTCCTGAAGCTCTGCCGCCCCCCCCGACCCCACCCCGAAAAACAAAACAAAAAAAAACCTGCCTGCTAAATATCACCATCCAAATCACTCTGAACCTGTCACAGAAAGCTCGTTTAGCTCGTAAACTACTCATTTGTTACGGTGTATGATTCACTGGCAGTTGCGTTATGATTCAAATTTCTGTGCCGCCGTCAGTTCGGACAGTTGAAGATGGAATGTGTGGACATTACGGAGAACTCGTGACGGATCGTACAAAACCAAACAAACGCGAACCTCGTCACCTTTTAGACTTCGTTTCAGAGACTTTTCTCTGCTTTTTTATTATCAGCTGGTTCTCTAAAGTCTATGCTCCGAATGTCCTCAAAAATGTTATGGCAGAAATACTTGTTTGTTCCTTTATCATACTATATGAATATGGCCAAATTGCTTGATGCAAAGAAAAACAAAACAAAGTGGACACCTTGTATTCCCGATGAAGACGCATGAAAACCCTATCGGCAAGGAACTCCGGGACAGTCGGCTGGTTATTAGCTCTGCGTGTTGATATGGAGATACTGAGTGTGTACAAAGTTCCCTATTGGAGGAATGTATGCCATCTTGGCGCAGGCTCTTTTTACAGAGTTAAATTCATTTTCTCGGACTGCAGCAGTCTTGCTTAACTGCAGCGACAATGCAATGCTGTTCAGAAAAAGAAAGCACTGAAACACAACAAAAAAGTCTGGACACCAAATCGGGCCACAAAACATCAACCGATGATGGTTCAGAGAGCTGTGAACATCATGCCATAAATTCAGACCAATTACCAGCTCAGTGTTTTGTTTCACTCGCCACCATCTTTGCTAGGTCTTCCACAGCTCGTACATCAGCCAGATGCTTGAGAGCTGCCATCACAAGCTCTTATTATTATTAAGAGTACCTTGTTTCCCAGAAGCATCACAGTGTGTTAGCCTGTGCTCTGTAATGTTGTGGATAAAGCCAAACACTCCAAACACTAAGAATTAAGTACGTTTTATCTCAGGCCGACGTGCTTTTCTGGGAAAATGAGGCCCTGCTGACTAATGTGTGCCAATTTGGTGTCTCAGCTCAGTCACGCTGAAGGTTGTAGCATCCTGTACCACCGATGGATCAACATCTTAAGAAAACCTTTACGCGGGCTGAGCGTCCCAAAGCCAACTCAACACTGGAGCCGTCGCTGCTCTGCTGTGGGAATGAGCCGATCGGTGAAGTGTGTCGAGGTTGGACTTGAGAGACGCAGCCCTCATCGTTAAACAGAGCCTGTCCGGAGGCTGTCCCACTATAGATGTTTGTTACCATACTGATATTAATGGAAAACAAAAATACAAAAACTGTAATAATAACAATAACAATAATAATATGGAGTACAACTGACCCAGCAGTGAGTGTATAGTGTCTATGTCTGTTACTGACAATGAAAGAAGTACAACTAACGTCCAAATGAAAAGGCTAATAGTAGTTAAGATTGAAATGCTTAAAAACATTAATAGATACCAGCTATTAAAAAAAAACAAACAAAAAAAGACATGCATCTGTAAAAGCATTAGTTTACCCTTCAAACCTTGTAGAAATCTATCAAACCACAGTGTGTAAGGAGAGGGAGGGATAGCAGGGTGTTAGCCAAATATAATTACACCTGTGTTCAAAGAGTTGCACAAAAAAAACAAAACAAAGGTGTGTTTGAAGAGATCTGAATAATCTTCTCTCCCCCGGTCTAGAAACCTAGACATTTTGTTTTTCTTTTTTTCCCCCCCAACCACAAAGTGACATGCAGCGTCATCCCCTCATCACTGTCAGCAGTTAAGCCCGTGAAAACACATCAAAGCACATTGTTCAGCGGAGCACAACCTCGAACAACCGTCAGCCAGTCCTGGTCTCCTCTCTCGTGGCGGCTGACTCCATAACCTGACTGTGCTTGTAGAATGAAACGCGTCGATTTGGCACTATTTGTTTTGTATGTTTTTTTTTTGTTGGGGCAACAATACAGTTATCTTTACACGCACCAATCAACACCACTTAATCTACTAATTGGATCTGTGTGTAGTCGCTCACGGTATGCAGTAAGAGCCGGCGTGTAGGTCTGGGCGGTTTAGTGTCCCACTGTATTTTAAATAGTGAACGTAGCCGTTATGTTATGCACATTTTCTGCTACGTTTACACAGTGGGGAAAAAAGGGGTGGGCGAACAGATTCTTACCACTATAGGCGCATAATTCCTACTCCAGTTTTCGTGTTTGTGTCACTTATGGAATTCTGTCTCTCTTCTTCCCAAATATTTGGACTTCCACGTAACAATTTGCTGCTTTCTTCTCACACTTTTCAGAGCTGCTGCCAGTTTCTCCCACAGTTTACTTGTTCATCTCTCTCCTTTTTTATCCTATTATCCAATTCATCAATGGTTTGGACGCGTCTTGTTTTTGAGACGGCGGTTGCCAAATGTGTCAATACGAGCAACCTTTTCTTCCACCCACCTTCTCTTACCACGCAAGCGCCGCACGTGCGCAATGAACACGCGGTGTCCAAATTCAGATTACTTTGCATGTCTCTTATCATTTTGTACTGCCCAGCCCCACTGCCATGTATTTTCTCAAAAAAAAAACGATGTATAATAATGTGGCTTGTAGATTAAAAACAACAAACAAAAGAAAAATGTTAATGGGAGATGAAATAGAGGTTCCAACAAAAGCTGGATTATACTAGATTGCATCAAAAAAAAAAATCAGCTTTATCAGCCCCAGTGTGTGCAGTGCCAGATTACAGTATTGACATGCCACCCTTTACCCTCGACGGCAGTAGTGCAAATCAGACCGAGTCGATCACCAAAGTATACACATACAGTAACAAAACCATCAGAACTCATACACAGGACAGAGAGGAAGGGAGGCGAGAGAGTGAGAACAGATTCAAAACAGAGGGAGGAGAGAACCGAATGGCTTTTTTGTTGTTTGTTTTTTCTTTCTCTCTTTTTTTTTTTAGGTGAGCGTCGATAAGCATCAGTGTCTGAGGTTTCTTTGGTAGCACAGTCAGGTGGTTTGTGATGACTTTTTGTTTCTCGCTTATCTTTTCTTTCAAATGTCGGGCATCTCGTAACGCGAAAGCAGTACACAAAACTACTGTTAAAGAAACAAACAAAAAGGAAAAAAAAAAGAAGAAAATTAATAATTAAAACACCGCCTTTTCTCTCTCTCTTTATGTACATATAACTACAGACGCTTGCTCAGCTCCAAGCTTGACATGCAGGGATGGTGAATGATTGGAAGGAGCAGCTCGATGCTCCACTCAAGTCCCAAAGTCAAACCCTCATCACTCATTGCTGATTATTGTCTGGCATTGCCACACCAGAGCACAGAAGGATAATAAAAAAAAAGAAACACCATGTTGTTATATTGCTTGGTTGATCCTCCTGCATAGAAAGAGAGAGCAGGCTTGAGGGTTTTGGATGTTTTGAGCAGACCAGCAGGCAGGCATTCCCTCAGGGATGCTGGTGACAGACCAAAGTGACGGGGGCATGGGTGTTGGAGCTGGGGGTGGTTGGGAGGGACTGGGGAAAACGGGGGCAAATCCCTCTTAAACCCCGCCTCCTTCAGGACACCACAGAAGGAGAGTGGTTGTGATTGACCATGTGACTGTCAGGGGAGGAGTTTGGGCTGCTGCCGGACGATGAGGGGCTCCCCTTGTTTTTAATCTGCAGCCAGGTCTCGCCCAGCGCCTTGGCGAAGTGGTCGTCCACCGAGCCTGTGATGGACACCGAGTTGGTGGCGGTGGGCTCGGGCTCCTTGTAGTTCTTCCCGAGGCTGCGGCGGAAATGCTCCTCGATCACCGGGTCACATGCTGTGTTGGCTAGAAAGGGGAGCAAGGGGAGAAGGTGAGAGAGTTTTAGGCTCCCGTAATGACAAGGGAAACTCTCTAAAACTCACTTGTATGAAGTTCAGTGGGCAATTTATTGCCTAGCATCAATTTAAACATCAGTAATGTGCACTTTAGGTCAATGGAAAAATTCTAACTCTGACATCTACTTCACTTTTTCATTGCAGTCTTTTTGTATTAAATCACCGTTTTAAGTTTCACTGTTAACCTCAATGAGATCATAGGGATTTCACTGGGATCATAAAAATGGCCACAGTTAAGTTATCAACCCACAGAAAACATGACTGACACTCTCCGACAGGACGGATAAAACAGACGCGTTTGGCTGAGGGCTCAGGACACTTCTTCAATATAAAGAACAGACATGGTCGTAAATAACGCGTGTTGAGCCCTCATCACAGCTGACAGAAAACTGGGATGATTGTTTTGTTGTTGTCGTTTGAATGCGGAGACTACGAGCAGGCAGTGTTTTCTCCGGGGGGTGATTTGCACTCATGGAGAGTTTTCCCACAAACTCTTCTGTATGGGAAATAAGTTTGTTTCCAAAATCCACATTTAGGGACAGAGAAATGTGCTCACGTTGTAACAATCAGTATACATCCATTTAAGAAATCACGCTCACTCATCACTGCCCCTTAAACCCTTAAAGAATAGAGTGAATGTTAAGTGTCTGAGTGTGTCCGTCCAGATGCATTTGCATGAACTCACTGTTGATTCTCCTGTAGTTGTTAGTGAGGCTTGAGCAGCCGTTGTGGGAGACTGGACAGTGAGACAGGTTGCAGTTGCGGTTGTTGGCTGGGGCGCATGTGATCACTGAAGGACGATTCTGAAAGACACAAATTCAACATTTGGGGATCACCAAACAGAACAAACGGCTGTGTCAAGAGTGGGTGCAAATATAAAGAAAGCTGAATTATAAATGCAGAAATGACAGACCAAAGGGAGGTTTGTAGCTTGAGGGAGAGAGAGTGATTCAGTGACCACCAGGGTTTGAGAACATATTTGGCTAACACGCCAAATAGGAAATTTCTACTCTCCAGCGTCCAAGGAGCCCGGCTAATGAAAGCACATTAGTCACGTCATGTGGGGAACCTACCGGAGCTGAGGTTTTACCAAACAATTTACAAGAGATGTAGTCAGTAGTAGAATCAAAGAAACAGGATGTGCAGCTTACCTGCTGGCGCTCCACGGTGCTGACTGTGTGCGGCACTGTGGCCATGGTTGCTGTGCTGCTACGTGCGGACTCCACCATGCTGTTTTTGGTGAGTGCCAGCGGCTGGTCCATACCGGCTAAGCTGGCCAGGTGGTGATGGTGGTGGTGGGCATGGCTGTACAGGTGGTTGCTGTGGACTCCCAGAGCACTGGGCACCACCACGCGCTCGATGGGGCTCCGGCTTCGGTCCTTGGAGGCAGGGGAGCTGCGGTAGTCTCCATTAGGTTTCCTGGGCAACAGAGACAGAGAGAGGCGCATTCATTTAACCTGCACACTGAGCTGTGCATTTATTGTATGTGCACTTATTTGTGGATCCAATAGCACTATACTGACTCTGAATTCATTAATTCGGTGAATCTGAATAGTAATTAAACCGGGTCAAATAATAAATTTAGGTGTAAAGGATGAGCTCAAACGGAAACAAAGCGAGGAAAGACTGGTGGCAGATGGAGTGTCGAAGTAGAAAATAGCCAGAGAAAAAAGATGAGCAGTCAGGAGATGAATACAGACGGAGAGGTAAAAAGAAAAAAAAGAGTCCCCCTTTTTAGAAAGAACGAGAGATGAGGGAGGAAAGAGGGGAGATAAACAAAAGAACTATTGTAAATGGGACTCTCTGTGTCAAACACTGCAGGACCAGCAGAAGCTATTAATACTGACCTCACACACACACACACACTGAAACACACTGAAACACACACTCGTACTTCTCAGATTGCTGGAGGGTTTGTACAAGCACATGCTCTCTCTCACACACACGCACACGCACACACTCCCTCTTTGCTGTTAAGTCTAGGAAGGAGGAAGGAACACGCTCCTAACTTTATCCAACATGGATGGACTCCAAACTTATCCCTGCACGGAGGGGCAAACAGGCACAAAGTTCAAAGCTCTAAAGTGGTTTCCTCGGTACAGCAAATCAGTTTTTATCTCTGCACCCGAAGCCAGCTGCACTCTCTGCTGTCATATGAAAAATCCTGCAGCTAATGCAGCATTGACGCAAGCTGAGGACTCCACTGTCAACAAAAGTGTCGCTCGCTGACTTCCCTCTTCTTATGTTTTTCTTTTTTTCCCCCCCCTCTTTCGTTCCCTTGACTTCTTTTCCACAACACAACGTTGGCCACACTCACAACCATGAGCTGAATACTAAAGGTGAAAGAAGGTAGGCTGGCCACACACTTTCCATATGAAAGAGGATTACTTCCCACCGCACAGAAATCCCTGCGTTCTCTCCAAACTGTGAGCTCATATTTTAATCATTGAGAAAGCAGAGATAGGGATAAGGGATTCAAGTAACGACAGTTTAACACAACACAGCTTTCCGCTCCCCCCCCCCACACAGCTCCCGGCTCTGATGATAATGACTTTGAAACGTTTGATATGTAGTGAAGTGGTGGTGCCTGATACTGTGCGCACTTCAACAGGTAGCAATTATTTTGCTCAGTGCGTCAAATGTGGTCTGTGTTTTTCTGTGTGTGGATTCAACTGTGTATTACACCCTTACTGCAGCAGCTCCACTCCCCTCCTACGATTTGAGGCCCAGTTACAGGGAGGAAGATTTACTGTGCCTGCCTCTTGCTATCTCTTCTTCCCTCTCCAGCTCCATACCCACATGCATGCACACATCCATTCACAAAAACAATATGTTCACATATCCTATAAATAAACCATAAATATGTTGCACTCATTTGGGGACAGAACACGACTTGAAATCCCCTCTTTATTCTTCACCGCATAACAAATGGAGGCATGTCCATGTCCTTCGCATGTGAAAAAGCTGCACAAAATCCCTTCAAGGTTTGTTTGGATGCAAAACAACAAGTTCAGGCAAACAGTTGTAGCGCCATGTGACCAGGCAACCTGACTGCTGGGTCAAGCATCTGGAGTCCACAGCACCGTCCTCCACAAATAGTCTCCACAGAATACAGAGAGGAAGAGCTGAGGAGGGGGGGGGTAGCTGCATGTGAATGGTCCGGACCTCTACTATAAGAAAGAGCGAGGTCGGTAGTTTCCTTCGTTTGTGCCGAGAGCTTACATTAGGGACCCCCTCTTTCTCTCTCCCTCTCTCTCTCTCTTTGTCTTTCTTTCTCTTTTTTTTCCTCCCTCACAATCGGCAGCAAACTTCCTGGGGGTTAAAGAGGGAGAGACTTGGCAGGGCTTTTATAAATCCTGGCCGAAAGCGCACCAACAAGCTTTTATGTTTTCCCATAGTGGCATCAATCCTCAGTTTCAATTCTTCATTTAATGGTAAAAAAAAAAAAACCCACACACACACCAAAAAACAACGGCACCGTGGAGTCAATCACTTTCAAATCGGTTCATAATAAGCACACAAGTGTGCTCTAGTGAATATCGTTTAAATTGCTCCCACAGGAAACATCAACCTTTAATCAAATGCTACAAACCTCCTGTATAACTTTATCTCCCAATATAAACAATCTCTTGATTAGCTTAGAGGCAAACAGATAATACAGCCCACCCTCGCTCTCTCTCATCCCCCTCCCAGCAGCTGGGTCTTGAGTTAGATTGTGGAAGTTGTTCCAAACTTTAATCATTGCCAAAAAGCAGGCATGCCCACATCCTCACACAAGAGGGGCCGTTGCAGGAGCCAGTGAACGGGATCAACAAATCCGACCAATGAATGCCGTGGCTGTCGAATCCGCCGCCGCCTCCTCCTTCCCCTCGCCTGATTGCCCACCAAACCCCGGACCGCATTTCATGCCAGGGATCAGGCTTTCAAAAACCCACCCTGTGTCTTTGTCTCTCTTACTCACCTCTCAATTATCGTTAGGGTCGCAGCTGGGGAGAGAGGGAGAGGATGCAAAGGGTGGATGGCAAGGGCTACACATGAGACATGGGGATGGTAACAAGGGCTAGAGCTAAAGAGCTAAGAGGCTAAGAGAGGCTTGCCAGGTCTGGGACTAGAAGAGAGAATGAGAGCTAGAAGTGGGAGAGAACTTTTCAAAAGTAAAAAAAAAAAAAACAACTCTGCGACTTGGCTCCTACAAAGAATGGGGGGAGGAGTGGACTGTGAAAAAAGCCAGGGTAAGAGGTTGGGATGCAGCTTAATCTTATTTCACAATAAATGTTCACCGGGTTACTAATCACTCGGGGATCAAGCATCAATATGGAGTAAACACTGCACAAAAGTGCAAGGGCTCACACTGAGAGAGAAAGGGAGAGAGAAGTCGAAAATCTAATAATGTATGTGTGAGAGAAAGCATTCAATTTTACGACAATCAAGTCAGCTCTCATTACCAGTGTTTTGACTGCAGGCTTCTCATTTATAAGTGAGAGACTGCCTGCTGAAAAGTGACTGTTCCAGACAGATTTGACCAGCTGTGACTAAATAATATTTCTTTAAGTTGGCTGAAATACAAAATGAAACTTTTGCCTTCCACAAGGACAGGTCAGTCCCATCTGTGCAGCCTACCAGACCAAAGTTTGATAAAACATTTATTCGTGACAGTCGTTTAACTGGTAAAACAGACATATGTCAACACAGAATAGTATAACACATTTATCTCTAAATCATTTTGTATTTTATAATCTGTATTTCTGTTTTATTCGGGCTGTTTTTCCTTCTACTGTTGACTCGTTGAAAATGAGAGCCGCGTGGCCGACGTCAGAATGGACTGCCTGACACAATGAAATGGAGAGCAGATATCTATTTGATTCTATTTTACTAGAGTCTGGGTTTTTTGCAGCCTGGCATTAGTGGTAGTCACTGTGGTGGGCACACACTGAAAGATCCCTTAATTTAAAACCCAGAGAGTCCAACCTTCGATACATAAATGATATAGTCATATATCTTGAACAATATTACACCACTAGAATCTGTCATTAAGTACAGCCTTTTAAGTAACCATTCACATGACACCCTGTCTTCAAGTTAACCTCAAGTTAAAGATCATGACTGTGACCATGTGTTTGAATGACTTATAAAGAAAAGAAAAAATACTGTAGGCCAGTATTCCTGTAAAACCTGAAAACTTGTAATTTGCTCTTGCTGGCTTAACGAGCAGCTTTGTATGACCTAACTTACCTAATTGCCGCAATGGAAAACTAAATAAAACAAATATAAACAAATTTAAATTGACTTTAAAATATGGTTTAGTTTTTCAAAAGGGTGCCAGGTTTAGCTCCATCATAGACTGCCAATTTGGTGAGTTAGCTATGTTTTACTTCAAGGCAAAGATACAGAAGCTATAAAAGTTCAACACTTTTTCTCACAATTGTGCTCCAGAGTCTTCAGAGAAAACCTCACTACAAATCTTCGGTTGGGCAGAGATTCATATCCTGCTCCTTTAAGAAATAAATAAAGAGTCAGAGAGAGAGCGAGAGAGAGAGAGAGAGAGATACACACAGGAAACATCTGGGAAGAATCAGGGCGTAGAGAGGAGAAGACGACAAAAAACAGAGGAGGATGAAGGCTCAACCACAGGTTACAACCAGACCCAAGCTCTGCAGAAAACCACAAAATGTATATGTGCGTGTATGTGTGTGTGTGTGTGTGTGTGTGTGTGTGTGTGTCTATATATATATATATATATATATATATATGCAGTTAGCCTCAGGGCCTAGCCAGGATATGTATATAAAGTATACAAACATCTCTACACAGTTTACTTTGCTGAGTCCAGGTTGTAGTAGCGGGACAGAGCGGAAGTTAGCAATAATATTTGGATCCTTTAAAATAGTGTAGTGAAACCCCAGAGGAAACATATCTCCACAGATGTCACTCACAGATTATTATTGTTACAAATCAAGTAATGACACTTGACACACATACATAAAATCTAAAACTTTACATCAAATGAATGAAAATGCTTTGCTAAACCATATATTGTGCTTCATATCTAAAGGAAGTAAGATAAATGTTTGTATCGTTTTGCAGCTTTTGACATGGGTTGTTTTAAATCTTGCAGATTTTCACTTGAGCAGAAACGCCGATAGAAATCAGGCACATATTCGACAGTTAACTGACTGTGGAGAAAGAAAACTGAAGAAAATCCTTTTGTTATTGAAGCTGGGACAGATCGGATATGGGAACAACCACAACAAGAAGGCAAAGAAAACAACATGTGAACACACACACACACACACACACACACGCACTCACACGCACTCACACACATGCACGCTCTCCCCCCTCTTTTGCTCACATACACACTACATAAATAGTCCCATGTAAAACAAGAGGGCAACAATGACTTCACCAGTCTTGGCCACACACACACACACAGACACACAGACACACACACACACACACACACACACACAGATTTTCTCCCCATTTGGCCTAAGAAACTTCCATGAGAACAACTTACTGATGAAGTTCCCAGTAGAAAGAAGCTGCAGTTACTGTATGCTACAGTACTTACAGCAGCAACTCGGATGTGGTTTTAGCTCATTTCTACAGCATGACCTTTCACAATAGCGTAGCATGAATGTAAGAGAAAGGCTCGTGTACTCGTGTGTACAGAGCATACAGAGCTCAGAATTATTGTCTTTTGTCTTTTCCAAGAAAAACATGGAAAAAGGAAAATCTGCTCCAAGCACTAGCAGAGATTGTTCGCTGAAAACATCACATTAACTCGTCAGGTTCATCACAATCTGACTTGGTAATTATGTGTTAGTGGTCATTTACACAACAAAACAACTAAGAATATTTTGAAAAACACACATTATGGTTACAGTGAATGACAGTAAATCACATGTAACCTGGCTGCTGTGAATACACTTTCCTGTAGTTATACACCCCAATTAAAAGTCTGTACAAAACCCTGCTCTGTGACTGGCTCATAATCTTAGGAAGGGATGAAACAGCTGAGCAAGAGGACTTTTATATCGGCGGGTCTACAACTGCAGAGTGGCGGGCAGGCGAGCAGGCAGCAGCAAGCTTCAAGCCCGCAGGCTCCAGTGGACAGGATAAGGCTTCTTTGTTCAAGACTCCTCCTACTCCTCAGAGAAAATGAGAAAGTAGCTCCTGCTGCCTGACAAGGAGCCCACTCACCACACATACACACACACACACACACACACAGATGATCACAGATTGGCAAGCGCACATGCATGTATGGACACAACGACACATGTGCATACCTACACAAACACATGCAGAGTCAGTACATGCCTGCCACTAAGACTGCCAATATTTTTATATGCTGAATTTAATGTGTCATAAACTTATCTGTACTGCATTAGTGACTTCAGAGCAAAAACTGGAGGAGACAACATTAAAACAGGAAGGCTGCTGAGAAAAATACACTCACAACCACATTGTTAAATAAACAGGCTGTTGACAAAAGCAAAATTCATTCATGTGTCGTGGCTGTTTATGCTGTGAGTTGGTTCACAGAGTTAGTTTTCCCCCTCGCCCCAGCCTGTGCCTCTCCCTGACTTCAGCTTGTCCTGATTGGACAACAAAGGAAACCTAAGCTTCCTCCTTCATAGCCCTACCTCCAGTCTGAGGTGTCAGGTATCTGTTCGTGTCAACACTCACCGAAAATATGACGGAACTTACAGACAAAAAAAAAAAAAAAAGCCAACTAAGAGCTCGACAAAAAAAACATTAGCTACTGTTCTGGTCAGCGTACGGGAAAACTGCCATTCAAGCAAAACAGAGTAAAACGTCTTTTTTTTTAAAGAGGAGAATGAACACAAAAGCTTCTAAACATGCAGGAGCAGTCAACGCCGAGCAGAGAAATCAGTGCTGACAAAAAACAAAACAAAACAAGCTATACAGGCAGAAGCAGCCAGTAAAATCCAACAGCTAGAATGGTGTCAGATAACCATCTCTGGACATTTGAGATGTGTGTGTGTGTGTGTGTGTGGCGTATGTGTGGTGTACGTGTACGTCCATGTGTGGTGGGGGTGGAGGGGGGTTCAGGATTTCATTTTCTGGCTGTCTGTTCAGCTTCTTCGCCCTCATAAGTCCATCGTTTTCAGAACTCATTTATGTTAACTAAAGACATGTTGACTGTCAAGTGTCCCGCAGTGTTTTCTATAGAGGCTGTTTTTTTTTTTACCTGCTATTTTCAGCTTAACTTTTTCTGTAACGACAACCCATAATTCTCCACTTTAGTGTAATCACTGTTCTTTGGACAGGCACAACAGTTCAAACAAGGAGGGAAACTTTTCAGAGGCAGAGTCTCACTGCAGGTTTCAACAAGTCACTCAGCAGGTACTTTTGCCAGGGAAAGAAAGCCCTTCAGAGAAACCTCAAATTAAATTACTAAAAATAAGACAAATTTAGGATGGCCCTCAGGCAAATAGGTTTCCAGGATGACAGAAAATATATATCTTGATGAAGCTCTGTAGAGAGCCCCGAATTTAACTTCAAGTTGCAACAAGTGAACTAGCAATTGACTTTTCTTGGGTAGAGATTAACCTTCAGTCACAGAGTCATATGGCTTCGAGGTCATAATTAAAATGAAGATTATATAAAAGGGATTATGGCTTATCACAGGTTACTTCTAGGAAATGATCATGGTACAATGAGCAGTTTGAAAAGTCTTAAAACATCAGAACTGTTTTTTATTTTCAGATAACCTAATTTTAACTACACAAAAATGGCATTTAGAGGCTGTGGCGAGGAGTTGCGACACCAACTGAAAGCCAATATGACAACAAGTCCAATTGTGCTTTGGCAGACCGTCTTACAAAATAAAATCCAACTCGTGATACATGAGTAGGAGCATTTGCTTATCAATGTATGCAGAAGTTAACCGCATTGTGCATGAAAAATATCTGAGACAACAAAGAAAAAAAAACGTCAAGTGGGAAGATGGATTTACTACTGAGTATAATGGTAATTCTCCCACCACTGACACATCCATAACAGGAAACAACATGACTCTGCACAAATGTCAAGACGCACAAGTTAATCCTTTGTTATGTGAGCCCAGACAGTCACAAGATGAAGGAACAAAGACCCTGCCCCCGTGCCACTAGAACAACTTGATTCAAAAGTCCTACCTGTAACACAAGCGGCGCTGAAATATCCCTGCCCTGCCACACAGGCAAGTGAACAACTTTTGCAATTGTCGTGGTAAAGACTGATTCCGGTGTACACAATGTGCATCCCCACATGCATCTGTGTGTTTGCATATGCCTAACCACATAAATGCACTGCCAGTAACTGTGCTCTTCTCTTAATCCAGGCCTTCCAGTATATCCAGTGCCTCAACATCTACTTTGTTCCATTATGTCACAGCCATGTTGACTGAGAAACAGGTGAATTTAATGAAACAAGTGAAGTAAAAACAACAGCTATGAATAATCTATAATATTATTAATATGTTCACTAACAGGACATGTTGCTATGAATTAGCATGCATGCAAAACTGCACCACTCTATCCAACACCTCCCTGGCTCCCTTGTCAATAAATAGCAATGGCTGGAGTCCCATGACTGACTCAGTCAAACCGGGAGAGAGAGACAGACACACAGAGTTTTGACTCTGCTGCCCCCCGGCCCCAACAGTCCTTCACCACCAATCAGTGCTCCAGAATCTGTGGAATCTCTGGAAGTGGGAATGTGGGAACGTTGGAGATGTGAGTAATCTTTCTGTCGTGCAGTCCCTGTTTCCAAGCTTCCAGAGATCTGTGGCTATAAGGAGAACACTGTGGAGCCAGCTAAACCTGGCATAGCACCCTGGAGTCCAAACTGGGACTTCTGAGAAAGCCTGCCTGTGCGCGGCTTCACCAAGCGAGGAGCCCGCAAAGATATGGCCAACAGAAACACTTGCAATACACAAGTCAAAAATGACTTCTTTTAAAAACAGTGAGTTTTATGTGTGTGCGTGCAAATGTAGCTTATAGGCAGAGAGGTGAAGAGAAAGAGGAAGGTTCAGCGATAGAAAATTGAATGTATTTTAGTGATGCTACCTCAGGAAATGAGCATCTAGAAAACAATTAAATTTCAAGGACTCCATCATGGTTTTTATTAGAAAGTACCTGTTCACTCGTGCAACAGTGAATTAGTGTTTCTCAGTATGTGTACTCACAGCTGTGCAGCAAACAGTCGGCTCATTTTTGCCACATGCTCGTTGTCGTCCATGTCGCTGTCCCCCTGGTCCCCACTCAGCTTCCTCTTGGTGGGGCTGATGGGAGGAGGACCTGTCCTGTGGCTGGAGATGGAGGAGATGGAAGATGAAGAGGATGACGACGAAGAGGACGATGAGGAGGAGGAGGATGAGGACAGAGACAGGGACTGGAGTCTGGGGTCCCCCCTCAAAGCTGCTTCGCCTAAAAAGTAACCAAGGAGAGAAAAAAAAAAAGATAGAAAGAGAGTTGTAGTTGAACATCTTTTCCAAAGTTTGACAACGGCAATATGTGATTATCATTTGGTGATTTCAAACGTGACTGAGGATGAACTGAGAGCAGCACTGTCAACTCACGTGTGCTTACACTTCCAACAGGGTACTTAGCTATGGACGTAAATTATGGTAATTAGTCAAAATTATGGTATTTTCAAGTAGAAGGCAACTGTTTTATTGCCACTTTAAACAAGTTAACCACGAAAACTTCTTCATGACAGTGTTACTGTACAGGCTGCGCTCCAGCTTAAACTTTGGATTTTGTTGACTTATACAGTTTGCTGAGTGAGGCACAAACCTCTGGCATAAGCAGAGGAGTATCTGGTTGAGAATGTTTTGGAAGAAATAGTTGTGGATGGGTTCTGCATATACGTGTGTGTGTGTGTGTGTGTGTGTGTGTGTGTGTGTGTGTGTTGTGTGTGTGTGTGTGTGTGTGTGTGTGTGGTGTCAACTATTTCTCTCTCTCTCTCTGCTTTCCTCCAGTCTTGTTCTGGTACAGAAGGCCTACAGAGTTGTCAGTGAGTGGGAGTAAGAGCAAAAGAGAATCAGGAAAACTACTACCACTGGCTCTGTCTCAGCACGGGGACTTTCCACTGCTTCAGCCTCATGTATCTGTCTGACTTTTCCCAAACAAAACATAAAGCCTAGACTAAAACTCCATCTAAAAAGCTTTCTCCATAACTACTCCTATACTCAACTCAACACAATTGGTCCCTCCTGATTCGTTTCAAATGATTTTATATTACAAACGGTGCAGCGTTGTTTTGGAGGTTTATTCACTTTTCTGGCAGTGGTGCTGCAGAATAAAAAGACAAACACAGATCAGTGCTGATTAGCAGCACAGTAGTGACTTCATTATTCAAACTGTACTGTATTAAATGTTAGATATAAGAGTTATAGAGTTATGTGTGGGATTTAGTGGTGTCTAGCGGTGTAGGTGTAGATTGCAACACCCTCGCCTCACTTCCTCCTTCAGAGCATAAATGAGAAACTACTGCAAATGTGCAAAATTGAAAAGTCAGCTGAACACGGTCCATGGACAATATAAAAGGCTTATTTTCAGGTGATGATACACTAATGAAATCACAGTCATGCATATTATATTACATTTCTGCCATATTACGTAAATAGAGCCTTTAACGGACTACAGGATTTATTTTCAACATTAAAAAGGTGATCCAGGAGATTTTACAAATTTCAAAAATGTATATTATATAGACAAACTTATAAAACTGGACTACCACTTCCAGAGCTGTCTAGAAGAAGGTTTGTGAACAGTGAGGACACACAATGACTTCTGGATGCATGAAGTCATAAAATATGGGTGAAAATCAGTTTGAGCTGATCTGAAAACAATTATATCATTAAGTCATTCAGAAGGCTGTAGCGTGTTCAATCACACACACACACTGAAGAAGCTTTGTAATGTGATAAAATGTGTGCTCCAGCCCTCCACGTATGTGTAGTTTTAGCATGGCCTCCCAAACGCAGCAGCCTCTCTCTCTCTCTGGCATGTTCCTGCTCGCCCCACTGTGTACCATGGCAACAAGGGTGACATCATTGTTTTTGGCAGGACACGGGGATGGCAATAAAAGAAGGGCGACTGTGACACCACCCTGTCCAATCAGGAACCAGGACACATAATAGCTTATCAGTGGTTCAGGGGTGAAGCACTCAACAACGGGTGAATCTTTGACTGTTTCCCCTGCAAACAAATAAGAACATTTGGCCGTGCAGAGTCAAACACTGTTGATCTAACAACAGTAAAGCTGAGCGACACTACACTTGCCAGTTAGGTGCACCTATCCGGAAGTAGCTAAACACTGAGTAAGACTGGATTAGGTAGCTAGGGATAGCTTGGGAACTTGGTGTACCAATTTACTTCAAAAACTAACCTTTGTGAGTCATGTCTGTCTCACCATGGCAGACCTTGAATAGTCAAACGTGTGTATTTGAGTTCTGAATGATATTTGCACAGCATCAGGCATAATGAAATACAGAAATAGGCAGAAGTACAGGACGACCGTGCTAGAAAGGACTCCGCTTTCCCATCCTCATCTGTCTTTTGTGCCGTTTACCTTGACATGACAAGGCAGATGGGAACAAGGAACAAAGTAGTCACACAACCACCCATCAGAATACATGCTGTACTACAGCTGAGAACTTTATCCTTTGTATAGCTTATACGTATGAGAAACACTGACTCACAACACTGCAATATGACGAGAATATGCTTTTTTTTTTTTCATTCGACCAGCAGATAATCAGTGAAAGGACGGCTGTTGCACAAAAGTAAAACTCCACTCTATCTTTTCCCCCTCTCTGCTCTCTCAGTTCATTAGGTCCACATGATCAAAGCCTATTTCTCTTGACAGAACTTCAAACAGCTCAGAATCAGGATGAGATTGGATTACAAACAGAGGTGAACCTCTCTATCCCTCCATTTCCCTCTCTCTTCCCCCTCCCCCCTTTCAAATACTTAAAAAAAGATGAGTCCAAGCATGTCCTCTTCTGTCTCTGCAGAGCAGCAAAGAGTGATTATTTTTGGCAGAGTTTCTCAGTAACCTGAACTTGCCACACTGGGTTGCCTTTATTATTTAAGTCCATAGAGGTTTTCGGCTTTAAATACTCAAAAAGGACGTACAAAAAAAAAAAAAAAAGAAGCAGCCTTCGACAGAAGTTCTTGTCGGTGCGAGCTGAACTTTTAAACCGGACGTCAGATTGGTTTGATCTCTGACAGAAAGAGGAAGGGAGGGCAAGACAGACAGACAGACAAAGAGGGAGAGGAGTTGACAAAAGCGCACGGCTTTGAGGAGGTTTTCAACCTTGTTTATTTTCTCCCCGCTCAGCAGCAAAAAGGGACAGTCAGCATTCCCCTGCACCCCTCACTGCCAGGCCGACAACTGATAGCAGCTTTACAGGAGGAGAAAGGGAGAGCTGGAGAGAGACAGACAGACCATCAGAGAAAGAAAGTGCTAAAAGTTTGCGGAGTCTAAGAGCAAAATCAATCACACAACTATAATCAACACCACAGTTTAATATGAATGGGGAATTACATGATTTAAAATCAAATGGACGCAATCAGTGGTGTGGTATTACAGGAGATTGGCGTGTACAGTGAGCAATTGCTTACAAGTTGGTGTTCTTGATTAGCAAATCAATTGCCATTGTTATGTGTCATGTTGTTGTAACAACATGTAATAATGTGATACTCTATGATATATTGGGTCTGAAAAGACATGGATTCGCTGTCTTCTTCTACACTTCAGCGATGATAACAAGGTTCCAAGACTCCAGTCCTCCTTTCCTGCTATGCTACCTGGCATCATGAGCACTGACTGGCTGCACGTCAAGGCCACATACAAAATAAGACTTCATTACTGCTGATAAATAATTGAAATCTATTGTGCAGGCATAGAGTTGGGCACCATTTATGATTAGGTTTCCCAGAAGTGATTCCCATTAATACAGATTTTCAATATGCATACCTGTCCCATCCATATTCCTCCATCCAAAGCTTGGCAGTCAATATAAGACGGTATAAATGTCATTCTTGCATTAAAATGTCATATTTGTATATATTTTATTAAGTTGTGTACTTACGCACAAAACCAGAGAAATCTGTAATTTATTCAAGGTAACAGTGTGTTTTATTTGGCACTAGTGGCTATAACTTCCGGGGGAAGCGCTGGACCCGGGAGAGGAGGAAGGAAGCCTGCAAATGTGACTTAACACATCAATAAAACTTTAATACATTACCTCATTCGTAAACATGAGTCACGTCAAGCCGGTTTTCATCGACAATGGTGGTTGTTCAACAATAAAGACAACAACGCCCATGACACAAAGCAACTTCATGATGTCAACAAAGTACAGTCTTTGTGTTATTGTCTCGATGTGAGCGACACCTTAGCCGCAGAAAGGATATACTCATGTTTAAGGCCGAAGTTGGAGTTACCGCAACACAATTAACACACCTGAGAGTACTAACCTTTCACTTTACTAATTCTTTTCTTGTTTTGTTTCTTGCACTCTTCTTTCCAACAACGTACCTCACATCCTTCCAAAAATCCTCAAAACCTCATCAGATTGTGTCGTGTGTTTGTTTGACTAAGTCATGAAAAGGCAGGCAACACATGTTGTATTAACACACATAACACTTGTCTGGATCAGAGCACAGGCATACATAAGTGTCATGTCTGCACTCGTCGTATTGAAGCCCTTGGGACAGTGTGCCAGTATATTATATATATATATGAGAATGTATGTGTGTATTTGTGAGGGAATGTATTTGAGTGTGCTTATGCATACAATAACAAGTCAGAACACCCACAATATCACAAAGCTCCTCAAACCCCCTCTTGGCTCAACACGTTTGAACATGAAGGGCTTTTCTTTCACTCTTTTTACTGATTGGCTCCTTTCCCTGTTCTTTTATCTTTGTTTTCTTATCACGAGGCACATGATGGAGTCAGGTTTTTAGCTCAGTCAGCTAAAAACAACACACAAGGGGGGAAAAAAGACACAGAGGAAAACAAATAGATGGGCTAATCCTGTAGCGACGCGCCTCCAGAGATAGAAATAAAGCATTGTGTCTAAAACCATCACACCCAGAGGATATAAAAATACCACTGAGAAGTAGTCCTCGCCCCTCTTTACTCCTGTAATTTTCTTCACTGAGACAGACAGGATGAAACCTGAGAAAGAGGAGGCCTTGCAGTGATACAGAAAACCTTTCCGAGTGGCTTCAGTTCCAGGTTTCATCCTGAGGAGTGAGTTTTACTGTCAGATTCACATCCCTAAAAACTAGAATTTCACCTGCAGTTTGTCAAACAGACAAACAACAAAACAAAGCACATTCTCATCTTCTACCTGCTCCAATAAATTGGTACTTGGGCACCTGCCGAACAGCCTCTCTGACCCTTCCTGCAAAATGATTTTCAGTCACACAGTCTTAATAGGAGAGCTATTAAAAGTTCATTATACGCTGCATGTAGAGAGGAGCTGCTAACTGTGGCACAGTCGCATTAGAAAGAGGAAGCCTGCGGATCAGTTCCTTATCATTTTACTTTGTGTTGCTGCTGCTTTTATATTACAAGCCGACGTCAGGTGGAGACTAGGTGGACTCCGGTTGCAGACATGCTTGTGAATGCTGGAAACCAGGAGCAGAGGGAGTGAGGAAGCCGCTTGTATTTAGCTCCCAGAAAGAGTGGATTATATTACAACCCCTGACATGTGAGCACTAACGGGCAGAGAGAGCAGAGGACACCTAAAGTCAGTCACTTTGCAGTGATATGGAAGCTCCTGCTCTGTGCGTACATGACATAATATGAAACCCTATGCTGCACATGCTGGAAATAACTAGAAGTCCACACTACAGGGAGATGAGAAGGGGAGAAATCCCAGCCCCAACGGAGGCAGATTTTTAAAAGGCACAAAATCATTCAAACGACACACAGTGACTGACTCACTGATTCAGACAGAGACAGACATTTACCCGCAAAAATATGACAAAGGTAGGAATGCAAGGATGAATAACAGAGAATAGCTGAGCAGCTAGTAGATAATAGTGAGTCAACCACAGCAGGAAAACCACACATGGCTCACAGTGACTTATCTCAATCGTTAAACCGGGTTTTTTTTTTTTTTTTTAGTAAAAGGACCGGTCAATAGCGCAGAAAATGATAAGACAGGCTTGTAAACACACTTTCGATGTGTTTTTTAAGCTAACAACGTGTGTGTGTGTGCGGAGTGGAACGCGAAGCTAACGTTAACTACGTTGCTAACGGCTTTTCCGTTTAATTCAAACGGTTAAAAAGTTACAACAGCCCCAGTCGGTGTTTTATAAAGACGTGCGTACATTTAATTTACCGACACACATTAAAACATGTAACTTTTATTTTAAGGTGAAGCGGCTAGCATAACTTCACTGAAAACTTCGCTAACCGCACCGACGTAACGGCGACGGCTATTTTTTTTTAAAAACAAAACAACAACAACAACAACAACCGTAGTAACACAAACAGCACGAACCCTTCACTTTTACCTTCATAGCAGAGGATGCCGATGTTGTTGTTCATTTTGTCCAGGTACTGGTAGTTCAACAGGTCCATTTTCGTTAGTAGCATTTATCGAGTTTTTAAACGGGGGCAAGGGGGGAAAAAAACTCCTCTTTTCTCCTCTCTCTCAAAAGCGACGGTCAAAAAGCTAAAGGCCCAGCCTCCAACTTTAGTTAGCCTAGAAAACCTCTCTTTTAAAAAAATAAAATAAACACCCCACAGAGAAATCCGCAGTTATTCTTATTAGTTTAAGACTTTCTTTTTTGGGGGGGAGAAATACACGTATCGCGGTGATAAAGAGCAAACAAACAAAAAAAAAAGAGTAGCGTCAGTTCTCCTCACAGCCAGCTGTAAGTCGACTGCACTGACACGCAGGCTATGCTTGGTATGACTCCTATGCTGCACCAGTGGTTTCCTCTGTTGCTGAGAGGGGCGCACTGGGCATGCTCGCTAAATCCCTGGAGCGCCTCAAATATCAGGGATGTTTTACGCGCAAGATCAGCCTCTCCAAACACATCCAGATAGAAAGAGAGGGAAGAGAGAGAGAGGGGGAGAGCTGTAGTAAACTCATATTAAATTTTAAAGTATCACAAGTCCCAGTGTTGTAGTTTTTTTTTTTTTTTGCCACAGGATATTAAACAGCTCTAGGATTGCTGAGGTACAACACATAAAGCCCCCATAAGAATTTAAAGTACCTAGAGGTTGCTATAACCTTATAACAGGGTGGGTCCATGTGGAAATATTATGAGATTACTATAGTGAGGAGTTATTAAGTTTGATAAGTCACTATAAATTGAATGTTTGCAAATATTAGGAGACGTGATAAGGAAAGAGAGTTAGCAAGGAATCTGTGCTTCTATGTGTGGGATTTCTGCTTATAAATCTCATTCAATTGTTTTGGGGGTTTTTTTGTGTGTTAGGTCCTAAGGTCTTAAATATTAAGATCCCTCAAGCAGGGTTATGGACATACAATAGTTACACATATATGTGCAACATGAACAAAATGCCCATACTTGTCCAATAAATGGAGCGTAAACACTATTCACTGTATTGATTTGTATGTATATAAAAAAAAAATTGCAAGGCTCTGTAAAGTCTTAAGAGTGGTTTTCTACTGCCCCCTGGTGCATGAGATGGGCTACGCCGATGTTTTGCTTTCAATAAAAAAGGGACTGATGTGGAAAGAGCAGGAGGTGAAAATGGGATTTTAAAAAAGGGGGGGAATAGATGAATAGAATGTGAATATGGCAGTGATCAGATTACATGTTTTGTGTGGAAAGAGTATAGAAGTGTTTCCTCTGGGTATTTGACTGGGAACATAATGAGCAGGGTGTGGCTGCGCTTTAAGAGTGTGAGTTTACACAGAAACATTAATTTGCCATATGCGCGGTTTTGTGTGACACATACCTGCAAAAAACACACAGACCGGGAAATGAGAGGTACCATGGAAAGCGCTGACAAAATGCTGAATATATGCAATGTCGGAGAGAAATTAAATAAGTAAAAAGAATAAAAGTGAGAAGAAATTAGCAGAAATCAGCATTTAACTTAAGTTATGGCTGCTTCCTTGGCCTCTAACACTGCTCAAAACTAGATTAACAGACTAATTATACAGATGTCTTTACCCACTGCCCTCTAATTATTCTCAGACACAAACCTCACCACAAACAAACACAGTATGTAAGCGTCGACACAAACACACTCTTACATCTACCCAACTTTGCTTCACAAACACACATCCTTCCACATCTTTCCGAACACCTCCCCCATTTCTTTCTCATACACGCACACCAACATACACACACACACACAAAAAGCCTCTCCCCTCCTCCCTCTTGGTTGCTCAGTAGTAAGGAACATGGTTCTTGTCTCATTGGATTCCCATTGTTTCCAGTTTCACACACAATAAGGCTGAGTTCGAGACAGAGGGTCCATTCAGTGCTACTGCCGCCGCTACAGCTGGTGCTGCACATTACAACTAGCGTCAAACATCCAATAAGTTGTTCGTCACTTAACTCATATTGTATCAAGTGTGACAGCATACAGAGAAAGTTGTTTCAGGAAGTAAAAATCAAATTTCAGGAAATGTAAACAAAGCTGTGATAAGACAGCTCAACTGGTTCAGGTGGCGAGCACAGTATATCCATGCACGCACGCTCAGATGTCTCGTAAACAACTTTTCAGAAAACAAGAAGTCCTTCATTTCACTGCAGTGAAGGTTGAAAGACAGACATCAACAAACTGGTGTCCTCATATGGCCCTTGAAGCAGTTTGCTGACAGATAATGGATATTTCCCAAACGTTAGTTAAGAAACTGCCCGACATAACAACAGGAAGTGGAGAGTAGAAGGCTTTTAAACAGTAGATTTGTCTTTATATAGACAAAACACCACATTAAAAGTATTTTTCACAAGACAAAGTATAATACTCGGTTATAATGATGGTGTGTTACAAACACAATCCTATAAGTTATACAACTTTATTTTAGGACACTACTGATGACTATAAAAGAGTTCTTTTATTAAATTCTGCTGAGTTGTAAGACTTCTTTTGTAGGATATAAATGGCCAATGCAGCAGTAAAAAATGATTCTGACAAAAACAATCAAGTATACCAAGAAAAGCAAGTGATACAAAAACTGAATCAATATATACAAGCAACACAATTAAAGAATAAGAAAGAAGAAGAAAGCCTGAAATTACATCTCCAACTTTTAATGGACGACTGACATGGAATGATCCATTCTCTACAAATTGCATTAGAGAACAGTTTAAACATTAAAAGTTAAATGTTCTTAAATCTTAAAGAGGTAAAAACCAACTTGAATGGTCTTAATCTAAAACTGATCAATATTAGATCCACAGTAGACATAGCTTACTCTAGTGCTGAACTCAAACACAGTGCAAGAGGATAAAACATTAAAACAACATAGCAGATCTGGCAGGCACTATACCTGAGTCCTTGACAGTGCAATTAGGCTGCTCGGTGAAGCGTCCACAAGCAGATAAAGACATAATGGCTCTTCAAAATCATCTTTAGACTATTAAAGATAACTAAAATGTCCTAGTCAAAGTCTGAATTGTTGGCTGGATGTTCTTCGGTGTTCTAAAATGAACTCAGTCTGTGTCTGTTTCGATTTTGTCCAGGCTTTGTATCTCTTGTGTAGTAATTCAAGCAGACAATTCAGGAGAGCAACAAAGACAACTATGACTCTCAACTTTATATTTACAAAGAGCATGCTTATAAAAATATAAATAATGCCATCAAAATGAAAAGTTTCACATTATCAATTAAAGTAAACCTTTCCTCAATCAAAAAATATTTGTGCTACAGTGTGCAGAGTGCTTCAAGTTCTATTTAACGATTAATTAGCGCTTAGTTTTGGGAACCTTTGTTCATCAGTCTTGCTTTGTACTGCTGGTTATTAGATGCATAATTTGTTTCCCAGTGGCTGCACAATACTTGACTTAAAATTGACTCAAAAGGGGAAACAAAATCTCTAACACAGTGCCTTTGTTCTGGCTAGGCGTATTGTAAGACTGAATAAATATAATAAGGCGATTAATGGTTACGCAACAAGGTGACAAAGTTCCACCTCTTTCCTCCATAGGGACAAGTTGCTGCACATAACATAGCCTACTGTGGTGTTAACCTTTTCACCTCGCTCTTTCACCAGAATGCCTCGGTAGTAAAGAGCTGGCTGTAAAGCTGATGGCCTATTGGACGTCATCTAAGAAAACGCAGGCCGCATCACTGCCTGAACACTTAGCCTCACTTTACCACAGAGTAATTCAGCTACCACAGACATAAGCTCCTTTCTACGTATAGGATCTATAAGTGCACCCACCCATTCACCCTTATTTGATTTAGCTGTAGGGGTACACAACTGCCCTTCCTCTCAGGTGGAAGATCTCTGCATTCCTGTCATTATCCCCCTGTACTTCCTGCCTGTCTATTTATCTATGTATCTAATATATCAGGACAAAGCGCTACCGCACCTACTTAATCTCCTGCAGTGTTGTATGTCTCTCTAAACAGGTCTGGGCTTCTCCTGGGGGTGGGTGTGTCTGGATAACAACACACTGCACAGGCCAGGTGGTGATTCATCCTAATGCTTTATTAATACGCTCCAGTGTTGTGACACAAACACTGGCAGAATAAAAGACTGTAAAATGATGGTGGAGTATAAGGTAAAAAAAAACAAAAAAAAAAACAAGGGTTGTCTTGTGTCTTGCTTCTGTCTTTCTCACTTTTCCTGTTTCCTTACTAGAATTTAGTCTTTTGATTTGTTTAGTGATGGAATTATCTTCATGCTTGGTTAAAAATGCATAAAGGAAGAGTAACTTCCTTTGAACTAGATTCTAAACATCATTTTTGATAAGCCAGCAAGAACAACAGGCGGAGATCACAGGTCAAACCCTTGATTACTTTACGGCGCCCTCTGTCGAAATGCCAACACACCCTTTCTTTGTTTACATGGTGACATAATGGATTGAAGACACTCTGAAATGTGTTGTCTCAGCTCTTGGTATCAGCGTTACTTAACTGTGGCTTTTGCACAAACCTCCAGGCTGCAGAAGGTTAGATTACACATATAATGTCTACAGACACCTGGGTAGGACAGACCTGTATTACAAGTTGTGATACTGCAAACTGGTGTTTATTTTTACTCATCTGCAAGTCAAACTTTATACAAATTCTATACAGATGGAACCAAATTTCCAGATTAAAAAGGAAAAACAGCAGCTCGGCTTTCTGTGAAATAATTAACATCGTCTTACTGAGCGTGCAGAGGCAAAATTATACAGCTGCAATGAGGCACTATTACATAAGGTTCCTGGTAGTGCTCCCGCGAAATATCAGGTTGCTGCACTCAAACAATCATGACAACAGATTGATTGTGTGGAAGTGAAACTCTTTGGTCATTTGCCACCTTTGTGTTGTAATGTGTGTGCGCAAGCGCGTGTGTGTGTGTTAATAAAGAATATCCAGGGATGGTGGTAGCTACTAAGGGCAGACACAAGACGTACATGTGCAATACTAAAGGTCCTGCTTTTCATCTCTAGTAAGAGCTTGAGTAGAGTATGTGCTTTATACTGGGAGTTTTCTGTATATAGTTTATATCAAAGAATAAATCCTGATAATCATATTTTCAAGATTATTCCTGGTATTCCTACGGTTACATGCAGAGCATACAGTGTAGAAAACGGGTTTTTAGCCACAACCACGTGTTTTATTCAAATGGAATGTGGACCAAAGCACCAATGAGATCGGGGGTTTCACTGTCCCTGTGTCATAAGGTAAAAATGTTCACATCTTGCAGGGCATCTCTAACACTTCACTTAGTCTGTTTTTCATAAAGTGAAAGCATTTGTCATCAGGAGCCCAGACGATCTGTGTAGTTAATAAACAATTATTATGGCTTCTCAGTGCAAAGCATGTGTCCTGCTCCTCTTTACCGTTTGAGTAACCCACCTCACTCTCACCCCTGCCCACCTCACTATCTGACCCCTCTGATACTGTCTGCACTTTTTGCTCTATCAATTTTGGGCAAGTTATTTTCTTACAAAGCAGTACGAGGCCCTGGCAGCTGTTGTTAAATGTCCAGCCTGGACCTCTTCTTTCCTCTAAATATTTCTCCTCTCTCTGTTTCTAATCGTAAGTGCTCTTCCTCCTTCCACTTCCTTCTCCCCATCCTGCCAAATTTTGTTCACAGCATAAAGAAACGAAACACGAGGCAGACGGTGGCTGCCCTTTTACACTCTGCTAATGCATGCTTAGATATCTGCTGTACATTATCATAAGTAACAGCAACAGCCTGAAACATAACTCAGGCCTCATTGTGAGAAGCAAATCCTTTCTGAACAGTAAGCTGAGACTCGGGTAACTCATATGGTAACAGGAAAGGTGTAAACAATATCTTGTGCACAGCTGGGGCATCTGTTTACAATGGAACACTCGTTCAAACTAAAATTTGGAAAACACATGTATCCAAATATCCAGGTTTCATATACAGATTATGAGGCTGGTTTGCTTTGTTGCTACTTAAAAGGAAGAGCTTTCAAATATATAAACATTATCTTATTTCTGGTAATGGAAAATGATCGGTGCTTCTATTTGACGACATGACGTATGACAACATTCTTGCCATGCTAACAATTAGCTGGTAACAAACTGACCCCAGGGCCTTATCATGTATTGGCCAAGGCTGCTCCTATGTGGGACAGCCAGCTCTGTGCCATTACCGCTCATGCTCTGCATCTGTGCCTGGATTACAGCTCAGCATGCTCAGATGTTGTCAACACAACCTTATCACTGGATGCCGAGGCTACAAATACTATACATACTTTCCTGAGAAGAGTGTGTACACAAACTATCAAGTATCAAGTACCACCCATCCTCTCTTCTTCAAAGGAATTGACATTCTTGGACTAAATCACATTGAAAATCACATTTTGAGCATTTAATTTTTAATGGCAAAGAGAAAGGGGATAATTAGATATTGATTATTGTTTCTTTAAATGTGTCTACTTAAACCCAAATGAACTTTAAAAATCTGTATTTTTATGTTGCATGGTATCTTAATAAACAACTGTGGAGTCATTAATCAAACCAAGTGGCTTCACTAATCGCAAAGAAAACTCGGTATGTCTCAGCAGTAACGCTTTTTTAGCTACTACAAAGGTTAACTTTTTCTTTGTGAGAGGCTTTGCAATCCTGTTTCATTTCATTCTGAGTCACTATGGCGAGCGCTATCAAAAAGAGAGGAATGTAAAGCATGTGTGGTCAGCACGGCTCTGAGAAAAAGTTCCCTTGCTAAGACAGCAGAGCTGGCATGGCACCAGGGAGTGTGGCATTTACTGGAAACGAATGTAGCATATGAGTTCTGGGAAGTAGCCAGAGCCCCAAATCCAAGCGTTTACTCGTCAGATGAAGACCCATAAAAACCTGACCATTTGACTATTTCACTGAGGCAATTGCTTTTGATGTACAGATGGAAGTGAGAGCCTCCATCTATGAAACAACTTGGTCATTTCAGTGTGGTGGATGACTCTTGAAATGTCATGAATGAAATGTGAAATGCCTTGTTGGCGAATGAAAAACAACCGGGGTGTTGAGAGGACAAACGTGGACACTCTCCCGGGAAAGGTAATAATACTGTATATAAAATATTTGGTAATTCATTATGGAATATGCCATTTTGGTATAATTTGTGATGATAGGACTACATTGAACACTTTTGTTATTTTTTGATTAAGAAGGAGGAAGAAACAGAACTGTCAACACACAAAACATACATACACACACGCACGCACGCGCACACACACGCACACACACACAGACACACACATGTTTTGGAATGTTTTGATTTGAAATTGTTTTTGTTGTTTTTCGTCCTTTGATATCCACGGAACTCGATGATGTCACAGTCACATGATCATTTTTAGATTATAAATAGAGCTCAGTCTCCATCTGTTTGCGTTCGAGAGAGAGAGTTTACTCGTGAGTTATTCTGTATTTGGAAACATATGACTGGAAAAATGTCTTCTTCAACTTCACTTTCAGATAATTCAAATGAAAACAACGACTATACACCAGGCACAACCTACGAAGTCCAAAAGCATGACGTGCTGTACAGCAGCACCACATGCTATCAGGTTATTGACTTCAGTGGAGAGGGATCTTTCGGGAAAGTCGCCAGATGTGTGAATTTAACAACAGGCACTAAAGTGGCGGTCAAGATCCACAAAGAGAGAGGAGATGTCTCAAAGGTCATTCGAAAAGAGAGAAAGATGCTCAAAACGATCAGAACTCTGGATGTCGACAAAAACAACATCGTGAATTTCATTGAAGGTTTCAGATTCAACAGCCTCTCCTGTCTGGCCTTTGAGATGCTGGACAGGAGCCTCTGGGACCTGCTGGAAGAAAGAAGGTGGATTCCCTTAAATCTAAATGAAATTCGTCCCATCATCCAGCAACTCATGGTTGCCTTTGATGCGTTAAAGAGTCGTGGCATCCTCCATACTGATTTAAAACCCGACAATGTAATGCTGGTAAACCACCAGGACCAGCCATTCAAGATTAAACTCATCGACTTCGGTCTGGCCAGAAAGGTGAGCAAAGTGTGCATCGGAACACTGATGCAGCCCACTTCATTCCGGGCTCCAGAGGTGACCTTAGGCCTCCCTCTCACAGAGGCGGTTGATATGTGGGGAGTGGGATGCATCATGGGTTTCCTATATTTCGGTAGACAGCTTTTCCAGAGAGACTGCTCATATAACTTGATCAGGTCTATAGTACACCTGCTTGGTCAGCCTGATGACGACTTATTAAGTGCCGGACTATACTCCTGTTTGTATTTCAGCCTGAATGATGACCCTTACAATCCAGGGTTTATCCTCAGGTCACCAGATGAGTTCACGGAAGTGACGGGCATCAAACCCCAAATAACGCCCACGTTCTTCGACTCCGTTGAGAATTTGGAGGACGCTGTATGGAAATACCCAACACAAAAAAGCGATATCGAGTTTGACGATAGGAATGCATTCCTAAGCCTCCTCATGTCAACTCTTGACCTAGATCCTCAAAGGAGACTTACTCCCAGGGACTCTTTAAATAACCCATTTCTGTCGATGTCTCACCTGAAAGACAAAATGGACACGAGTTCATATCTCGATGAGGCACGTCGGCGCATGGCTTTTTCGCCCTTGAATCATCTGGAATCAAAACCAAAGTCAGATGAAAAGAATGACGTTGAGAAGTTCCCCAATGAGCTCCAGGTGGAGAAGAACAAAAACAACCTTCTTCAAGAGGAACTTGAACAAATCTGCATTTCATACGAGCTGCTTATTGCAAGGTATGAAAATGATGTTCTCAAAATCAGAGAGGAGGCTGACGCACTTCTGCGTGATCTCGACAACGAGATGACTGTCCTGCAGCAAAATGCAGCCTGCAACCTGAAGCTCTCCACTGAGCTCAAGGCTGAGAGAGAGGCTCCTCAAAAAATCACCAGCCATGATGACATGCCTCTTGAACCAACAAAAGAGGCTGAAGTTTCAGAAGAAATGCCATGCGAACAGCAGGAGACCATCAGCCCTGCACTGACCCTCGAACCCCAGCAAGGTGCTGAGGGAACTCTTCCACAGACAAGAGCAGAACCACCTTCTGTGTGGAAGAGAGTCCGTCACTTTCTGGGGTTGAGGAAACCAAAGAGGTGGAAGAGGAGGAGGGAGGAGGAGTAGAAGAACATCAAGATTTGTGGGTTTTCTCCAGGTGCTCTGGTTTCCCCCCACACGTCCAAAGACGTGTGAAAAAATGTGGAAAAAAAAGTCACTGAAGAGAAGCAGTGCGAGCAGCGAGACCATCAGTCCTGCAACCAAAGAGGTGGAAGAAGAAGGAGAACTAAATAACATCAAGATTGTGGGTTTTCTCCAGGTGCTCTGGTTTCCCCCACACGTCCAAAGACGTGTGAAAAAAATGTGAAAAAAAAGTCACTGAAGAGAAGCAGTGTGAGCAGCAAGACCATCAGTCCTGCAACCAAAGAGGTGGAAGAAGAAGGAGAACTAAATAACATCAAATTTTGTGGGTTTTTCTCCAGGTGCTCTGGTTTCCCCTAAAAAAACAAAACAAAAAAAACAAAATACAAAAAACAAACAAACATAAAAAAAGATGTTGTTATATTTGTTATATTTTGTAAGTTTTTGTAGTTTAATCTCAATTTAGGATGACATTACAGAAATATGTCTCCTAAAATGATTTCTGGATTTGAATCAAATATTTAATTATTTCTGTAATGAATTGGGGTCGGCAACCTATGGCTCGCGAGCCAGATGTGGCTCTTTTTGATGACTGCATGTGGCTCGCAGAGGGGTGATGAAAGTAAGTGAAAAGTGAAAATACACTTGATGGTGATGAAGACCCATAAAAACCTGACCATTTGACTATTTCACTGAGGCAATTGCTTTTGATGTACAGATGGGAGTGAGAGCCTCCATCTATGAAACAACTTGGTCATTTCAGTGTGGTGGATGACTCTTGAAATGTCATGAATGAAATGTGAAATGCCTTGTTGGCGAATGAAAAACAACCGGGGTGTTGAGAGGACAAACGTGGACACTCTCCCCGGTAAGGTAATAATACTGTATATAAAATATTTGGTAATTTATTATGGAATATGCCATTTTGGTATAATTTGTGATGATAGGACTACATTGAACACTTTTGTTATTTTTTGATTAAGAAGGAGGAAGAAACAGAACTGTCAACACACAAAACATACATACACACACGCACGCGCGCGCGCACACACACACACACACACACACAGACACACATGTTTTGGAATGTTTTGATTTGAAATTGTTTTTGTTGTTTTTCGTCCTTTGATGTCCACGGAACTCGATGATGTCACAGTCACATGATCATTTTTAGATTATAAATAGAGCTCAGTTTCCATCTGTTTGCGTTCGAGAGAGAGAGTTTACTCGTGAGTTATTCTGTATTGGAAACATATGACTGGAAAAATGTCTTCTTCAACTTCACTTTCAGATAATTCAAATGAAAACAACAACTATACACCAGGCACAACCTACGAAGTCCAAAAGCATGACGTGCTGTACAGCAGCACCACATGCTATCAGGTTATTGACTTCAGTGGAGAGGGATCTTTCGGGAAAGTCGCCAGATGTGTGAATTTAACAACAGGCACTAAAGTGGCGGTCAAGATCCACAAAGAGAGAGGAGATGTCTCAAAGGTCATTCGAAAAGAGAGAAAGATGCTCAAAACGATCAGAACTCTGGATGTCGACAAAAACAACATCGTGAATTTCATTGAAGGTTTCAGATTCAACAGCCTCTCCTGTCTGGCCTTTGAGATGCTGGACAGGAGCCTCTGGGACCTGCTGGAAGAAAGAAGGTGGATTCCCTTAAATCTAAATGAAATTCGTCCCATCATCCAGCAACTCATGGTTGCCTTTGATGCGTTAAAGAGTCGTGGCATCCTCCATACTGATTTAAAACCCGACAATGTAATGCTGGTAAACCACCAGGACCAGCCATTCAAGATTAAACTCATCGACTTCGGTCTGGCCAGAAAGGTGAGCAAAGTGTGCATCGGAACACTGATGCAGCCCACTTCATTCCGGGCTCCAGAGGTGACCTTAGGCCTCCCTCTCACAGAGGCGGTTGATATGTGGGGAGTGGGATGCATAATGGGTTTCCTATATTTCGGTAGACAGCTTTTCCAGAGAGACTGCTCATATAACTTGATCAGGTCTATAGTACACCTGCTTGGTCAGCCTGATGACGACTTATTAAGTGCCGGACTATACTCCTGTTTGTATTTCAGCCTGAATGATGACCCTTACAATCCAGGGTTTATCCTCAGGTCACCAGATGAGTTCACGGAAGTGACGGGCATCAAACCCCAAATAACGCCCACGTTCTTCGACTCCGTTGAGAATTTGGAGGACGCTGTATGGAAATACCCAACACAAAAAAGCGATATCGAGTTTGACGATAGGAATGCATTCCTAAGCCTCCTCATGTCAACTCTTGACCTAGATCCTCAAAGGAGACTTACTCCCAGGGACTCTTTAAATAACCCATTTCTGTCGATGTCTCACCTGAAAGACAAAATGGACACGAGTTCATATCTCGATGAGGCACGTCGGCGCATGGCTTTTTCGCCCTTGAATCATCTGGAATCAAAACCAAAGTCAGATGAAAAGAATGACGTTGAGAAGTTCCCCAATGAGCTCCAGGTGGAGAAGAACAAAAACAACCTTCTTCAAGAGGAACTTGAACAAATCTGCATTTCATACGAGCTGCTTATTGCAAGGTATGAAAATGATGTTCTCAAAATCAGAGAGGAGGCTGACGCACTTCTGCGTGATCTCGACAACGAGATGACTGTCCTGCAGCAAAATGCAGCCTGCAACCTGAAGCTCTCCACTGAGCTCAAGGCTGAGAGAGAGGCTCCTCAAAAAATCACCAGCCATGATGACATGCCTCTTGAACCAACAAAAGAGGCTGAAGTTTCAGAAGAAATGCCATGCGAACAGCAGGAGACCATCAGCCCTGCACTGACCCTCGAACCCCAGCAAGGTGCTGAGGGAACTCTTCCACAGACAAGAGCAGAACCACCTTCTGTGTGGAAGAGAGTCCGTCACTTTCTGGGGTTGAGGAAACCAAAGAGGTGGAAGAGGAGGAGGGAGGAGGAGTAGAAGAACATCAAGATTGTGGGTTTTCTCCAGGTGCTCTGGTTTCCCCCACACGTCCAAAGACGTGTGAAAAAAATGTGGAAAAAAAGTCACTGAAGAGAAGCAGTGCGAGCAGCGAGACCATCAGTCCTGCAACCAAAGAGGTGGAAGAAGAAGGAGAACTAAATAACATCAAGATTTGTGGGTTTTCTCCAGGTGCTCTGGTTTCCCCCACACGTCCAAAGACGTGTGAAAAAAATGTGAAAAAAAAGTCACTGAAGAGAAGCAGTGCGAGCAGCAAGACCATCAGTCCTGCAACCAAAGAGGTGGAAGAAGAAGGAGAACTAAATAACATCAAATTTTGTGGGTTTTTCTCCAGGTGCTCTGGTTTCCCCTAAAAAAACAAAACAAAAAAAACAAAATACAAAAAAACAAACAAACATAAAAAAAGATGTTGTTATATTTGTTATATTTTGTAAGTTTTTGTAGTTTAATCTCAATTTAGGATGACATTACAGAAATATGTCTCCTAAAATGATTTCTGGATTTGAATCAAATATTTAATTATTTCTGTAATGAATTGGGGTCGGCAACCTATGGCTCGCGAGCCAGATGTGGCTCTTTTTGATGACTGCATGTGGCTCGCAGAGGGGTGAAAGTAAGTGAAAAGTGAAAATACACTTGATGGTGATGAAGACCCATAAAAACCTGACCATTTGACTATTTCACTGAGGCAATTGCTTTTGATGTACAGATGGGAGTGAGAGCCTCCATCTATGAAACAACTTGGTCATTTCAGTGTGGTGGATGACTCTTGAAATGTCATGAATGAAATGTGAAATGCCTTGTTGGCGAATGAAAAACAACCGGGGTGTTGAGAGGACAAACGTGGACACTCTCCCCGGTAAGGTAATAATACTGTATATAAAATATTTGGTAATTCATTATGGAATATGCCATTTTGGTATAATTTGTGATGATAGGACTACATTGAACACTTTTGTTATTTTTTGATTAAGAAGGAGGAAGAAACAGAACTGTCAACACACAAAACATACATACACACACGCACGCGCGCGCGCACACACACACACACACACACAGACACACATGTTTTGGAATGTTTTGATTTGAAATTGTTTTTGTTGTTTTTCGTCCTTTGATGTCCACGGAACTCGATGATGTCACAGTCACATGATCATTTTTAGATTATAAATAGAGCTCAGTTTCCATCTGTTTGCGTTCGAGAGAGAGAGTTTACTCGTGAGTTATTCTGTATTTGGAAACATATGACTGGAAAAAATGTCTTCTTCAACTTCACTTTCAGATAATTCAAATGAAAACAACGACTATACACCAGGCACAACCTACGAAGTCCAAAAGCATGACGTGCTGTACAGCAGCACCACATGCTATCAGGTTATTGACTTCAGTGGAGAGGGATCTTTCGGGAAAGTCGCCAGATGTGTGAATTTAACAACAGGCACTAAAGTGGCGGTCAAGATCCACAAAGAGAGAGGAGATGTCTCAAAGGTCATTCGAAAAGAGAGAAAGATGCTCAAAACGATCAGAACTCTGGATGCCGACAAAAACAACATCGTGAATTTCATTGAAGGTTTCAGATTCAACAGCCTCTCCTGTCTGGCCTTTGAGATGCTGGACAGGAGCCTCTGGGACCTGCTGGAAGAAAGAAGGTGGATTCCCTTAAATCTAAATGAAATTCGTCCCATCATCCAGCAACTCATGGTTGCCTTTGATGCGTTAAAGAGTCGTGGCATCCTCCATACTGATTTAAAACCCGACAATGTAATGCTGGTAAACCACCAGGACCAGCCATTCAAGATTAAACTCATCGACTTCGGTCTGGCCAGAAAGGTGAGCAAAGTGTGCATCGGAACACTGATGCAGCCCACTTCATTCCGGGCTCCAGAGGTGACCTTAGGCCTCCCTCTCACAGAGGCGGTTGATATGTGGGGAGTGGGATGCATCATGGGTTTCCTATATTTCGGTAGACAGCTTTTCCAGAGAGACTGCTCATATAACTTGATCAGGTCTATAGTACATCTGCTTGGTCAGCCTGATGACGACTTATTAAGTGCCGGACTATACTCCTGTTTGTATTTCAGCCTGAATGATGACCCTTACAATCCAGGGTTTATCCTCAGGTCACCAGATGAGTTCACGGAAGTGACGGGCATCAAACCCCAAATAACGCCCACGTTCTTCGACTCCGTTGAGAATTTGGAGGACGCTGTATGGAAATACCCAACACAAAAAAGCGATATCGAGTTTGACGATAGGAATGCATTCCTAAGCCTCCTCATGTCAACTCTTGACCTAGATCCTCAAAGGAGACTTACTCCCAGGGACTCTTTAAATAACCCATTTCTGTCGATGTTTCACCTGAAAAACAAGATAGACACGAGTTCGTATCTAGATGAGGCACGTCGGCGCATGGCTTTTTCGCCCTTGAATCATCTGGAATCAAAACCAAAGTCAGATGAAAAGAATGACGTTGAGAAGTTCCCCAATGAGCTCCAGGTGGAGAAGAACAAAAACAACCTTCTTCAAGAGGAACTTGAACAAATCTGCATTTCATACGAGCTGCTTATTGCAAGGTATGAAGATGATGTTCTCAAAATCAAAGAGGAGGCTGACGCACTTCTGCGTGATCTCGACAACGAGATGACTGTCCTGCAGCAAAATGCAGCCTGCAACCTGAAGCTCTCCACTGAGCTCAAGGCTGAGAGAGAGGCTCCTCAAAAAATCACCAGCCATGATGACATGCCTCTTGAACCAACAAAAGAGGCTGAAGTTTCAGAAGAAATGCCATGTGAACAGCAGGAGACCATCAGCCCTGCACTGACCCTCGAACCCCAGCAAGGTGCTGAGGGAACTCTTCCACAGACAAGAGCAGAACCACCTTCTGTGTGGAAGAGAGTCCGTCACTTTCTGGGGTTGAGGAAACCAAAGAGGTGGAAGAGGAGGAGGGAGGAGGAGTAGAAGAACATCAAGATTTGTGGGTTTTCTCCAGGTGCTCTGGTTTCCCCCACACGTCCAAAGACGTGTGAAAAAAATGTGGAAAAAAAGTCACTGAAGAGAAGCAGTGCGAGCAGCGAGACCATCAGTCCTGCAACCAAAGAGGTGGAAGAAGAAGGAGAACTAAATAACATCAAGATTTGTGGGTTTTCTCCAGGTGCTCTGGTTTCCCCCACACGTCCAAAGACGTGTGAAAAAAATGTGAAAAAAAAGTCACTGAAGAGAAGCAGTGCGAGCAGCAAGACCATCAGTCCTGCAACCAAAGAGGTGGAAGAAGAAGGAGAACTAAATAACATCAAATTTTGTGGGTTTTTCTCCAGGTGCTCTGGTTTCCCCTAAAAAAACAAAACAAAAAAAACAAAATACAAAAAAACAAACAAACATAAAAAAGATGTTGTTATATTTGTTATATTTTGTAAGTTTTTGTAGTTTAATCTCAATTTAGGATGACATTACAGAAATATGTCTCCTAAAATGATTTCTGGATTTGAATCAAATATTTAATTATTTCTGTAATGAATTGGGGTCGGCAACCTATGGCTCGCGAGCCAGATGTGGCTCTTTTTGATGACTGCATGTGGCTCGCAGAGGGGTGAAAGTAAGTGAAAAGTGAAAATACACTTGATGGTGATGAAGACCCATAAAAACCTGACCATTTGACTATTTCACTGAGGCAATTGCTTTTGATGTACAGATGGGAGTGAGAGCCTCCATCTATGAAACAACTTGGTCATTTCAGTGTGGTGGATGACTCTTGAAATGTCATGAATGAAATGTGAAATGCCTTGTTGGCGAATGAAAAACAACCGGGGTGTTGAGAGGACAAACGTGGACACTCTCCCCGGTAAGGTAATAATACTGTATATAAAATATTTGGTAATTCATTATGGAATATGCCATTTTGGTATAATTTGTGATGATAGGACTACATTGAACACTTTTGTTATTTTTTGATTAAGAAGGAGGAAGAAACAGAACTGTCAACACACAAAACATACATACACACACGCACGCGCGCGCGCACACACACACACACACACACACACAGACACACATGTTTTGGAATGTTTTGATTTGAAATTGTTTTTGTTGTTTTTCGTCCTTTGATGTCCACGGAACTCGATGATGTCACAGTCACATGATCATTTTTAGATTATAAATAGAGCTCAGTTTCCATCTGTTTGCGTTCGAGAGAGAGAGTTTACTCGTGAGTTATTCTGTATTTGGAAACATATGACTGGAAAAATGTCTTCTTCAACTTCACTTTCAGATAATTCAAATGAAAACAACGACTATACACCAGGCACAACCTACGAAGTCCAAAAGCATGACGTGCTGTACAGCAGCACCACATGCTATCAGGTTATTGACTTCAGTGGAGAGGGATCTTTCGGGAAAGTCGCCAGATGTGTGAATTTAACAACAGGCACTAAAGTGGCGGTCAAGATCCACAAAGAGAGAGGAGATGTCTCAAAGGTCATTCGAAAAGAGATAAAGATGCTCAAAACGATCAGAACTCTGGATGCCGACAAAAACAACATCGTGAATTTCATTGAAGGTTTCAGATTCAACAGCCTCTCCTGTCTGGCCTTTGAGATGCTGGACAGGAGCCTCTGGGACCTGCTGGAAGAAAGAAGGTGGATTCCCTTAAATCTAAATGAAATTCGTCCCATCATCCAGCAACTCATGGTTGCCTTTGATGCGTTAAAGAGTCGTGGCATCCTCCATACTGATTTAAAACCCGACAATGTAATGCTGGTAAACCACCAGGACCAGCCATTCAAGATTAAACTCATCGACTTCGGTCTGGCCAGAAAGGTGAGCAAAGTGTGCATCGGAACACTGATGCAGCCCACTTCATTCCGGGCTCCAGAGGTGACCTTAGGCCTCCCTCTCACAGAGGCGGTTGATATGTGGGGAGTGGGATGCATCATGGGTTTCCTATATTTCGGTAGACAGCTTTTCCAGAGAGACTGCTCATATAACTTGATCAGGTCTATAGTACATCTGCTTGGTCAGCCTGATGACGACTTATTAAGTGCCGGACTATACTCCTGTTTGTATTTCAGCCTGAATGATGACCCTTACAATCCAGGGTTTATCCTCAGGTCACCAGATGAGTTCACGGAAGTGACGGGCATCAAACCCCAAATAACGCCCACGTTCTTCGACTCCGTTGAGAATTTGGAGGACGCTGTATGGAAATACCCAACACAAAAAAGCGATATCGAGTTTGACGATAGGAATGCATTCCTAAGCCTCCTCATGTCAACTCTTGACCTAGATCCTCAAAGGAGACTTACTCCCAGGGACTCTTTAAATAACCCATTTCTGTCGATGTTTCACCTGAAAAACAAGATAGACACGAGTTCGTATCTAGATGAGGCACGTCGGCGCATGGCTTTTTCGCCCTTGAATCATCTGGAATCAAAACCAAAGTCAGATGAAAAGAATGACGTTGAGAAGTTCCCCAATGAGCTCCAGGTGGAGAAGAACAAAAACAACCTTCTTCAAGAGGAACTTGAACAAATCTGCATTTCATACGAGCTGCTTATTGCAAGGTATGAAGATGATGTTCTCAAAATCAAAGAGGAGGCTGACGCACTTCTGCGTGATCTCGACAACGAGATGACTGTCCTGCAGCAAAATGCAGCCTGCAACCTGAAGCTCTCCACTGAGCTCAAGGCTGAGAGAGAGGCTCCTCAAAAAATCACCAGCCATGATGACATGCCTCTTGAACCAACAAAAGAGGCTGAAGTTTCAGAAGAAATGCCATGTGAACAGCAGGAGACCATCAGCCCTGCACTGACCCTCGAACCCCAGCAAGGTGCTGAGGGAACTCTTCCACAGACAAGAGCAGAACCACCTTCTGTGTGGAAGAGAGTCCGTCACTTTCTGGGGTTGAGGAAACCAAAGAGGTGGAAGAGGAGGAGGGAGGAGGAGTAGAAGAACATCAAGATTTGTGGGTTTTCTCCAGGTGCTCTGGTTTCCCCCACACGTCCAAAGACGTGTGAAAAAAATGTGGAAAAAAAGTCACTGAAGAGAAGCAGTGCGAGCAGCGAGACCATCAGTCCTGCAACCAAAGAGGTGGAAGAAGAAGGAGAACTAAATAACATCAAGATTTGTGGGTTTTCTCCAGGTGCTCTGGTTTCCCCCACACGTCCAAAGACGTGTGAAAAAAATGTGAAAAAAAAGTCACTGAAGAGAAGCAGTGCGAGCAGCAAGACCATCAGTCCTGCAACCAAAGAGGTGGAAGAAGAAGGAGAACTAAATAACATCAAATTTTGTGGGTTTTTCTCCAGGTGCTCTGGTTTCCCCTAAAAAAACAAAACAAAAAAAACAAAATACAAAAAAACAAACAAACATAAAAAAAGATGTTGTTATATTTGTTATATTTTGTAAGTTTTTGTAGTTTAATCTCAATTTAGGATGACATTACAGAAATATGTCTCCTAAAATGATTTCTGGATTTGAATCAAATATTTAATTATTTCTGTAATGAATTGGGGTCGTCAACCTATGGCTCGCGAGCCAGATGTGGCTCTTTTGATGACTCGCTGGCTCGCAGAGGGGTGAAAGTAAGTGAAAAGTGAAAATACATTTTAAAATATGTGGCTTTCGCGGCTCTCTCAGCCAAAAAGGTTGCCGACCCCTGCCCCAGGCCAATAAAGCAGCTTGCAGTGACAAGAGAATCATTGCAAGGGAATTAATCATATCAAATTTAGGAGAAGATTCAGACAAAAAAAAACAGATCTAACACTGCTCAACACAGACAGAACAACAAAACAGCTAGTGAGAGTAAATCACTTAAATCACATCTTTTCTAACTTAGCTACACACAACTATTTTAGAAATGAGAAAAAAAGTCTTTCCACAAGTGAAAAAACATGTTGTCTTGTTTCGAAAGAAACGCAGCGAACAATTCAAAATTATTGCTGGCCTGCAAGTGAATCTGCAAAAGAGAACTGCTGTGTGTAGAGAAGAACAAAGGTCGATTGTATCTAACCTTGTGACTGGCTACTGTGACCCTTTGACACTCCACCTCTGACCTTGTGACCCCCGGTGGCCCCTCGCCCCTCTATTCTTAAAAGGCCATCCGCTAAACCATGACACTTAACAAAGCAGTGACGATGACGTGAAGTGCCTGCATGCGTGCGTGTGTGTGTTGTGCAGTGGTCAACAGAGTAGTACGTTAAACTGCAGAGGGAGGCACGGAGAGAGTGAGGGAGGAGGGAAGACAACAAGAGGTCTAGTGAAAGGAGAAGTGACTGGGCAGCTCATTTATCTTGAATAAGCACTGAAGAGATTCATTTATACACAGTTTACATTTAAACCATGCTCTACTTGAGCAGTATGGTGCAAGGATCAGCACAGACAACGATGTTGAATGTGTGTGTGGTGCGAGTGTGATTTAATAAACTGTCATCTGATCGGACTGTCGGCGGTGTGGTCGTGCTGTGAACTGTAGTGGTAGTAGGTGGGGATGACCCCATCTTGTGGACATTATTATGCCAATCCATGCGTCAGGAGCAGCTGATTTATGTTTCATTACTGTCCCTTAGTGTTTTTGTTTTTTTTATTACACTACACTACGACAGATTTTGTCAGATCTGTCCATCACAGTGCTGTGCTGGACTGTGATTAATTACAGTACAAGCTGTAGGTAGACCCACAGTGCATCAACTCCTGTTTTAAGTGCCTTAGTCAAGGTCAATGGCAAGATTCTTACAGTACCTCACGTATTATAAATGTCTTCAGTGGTGAGAAAGAGAGCGATAAAACAGGTGTGAGAGAAGAGCAGGAGTGTTACGATGTGCGCCGTTCACACACCACTTTAACTCAGTCATCCATAAGATCATTACAGCACTCGTAAAAACTTTGCTGATAACCAAGATTTATCTACTGCAGACTCCTTGACCCGTACACACACTGATAGCAGGCGATAACTCAAACACTGTTAACAGCTAATGACATCATAGTATCCTATTAATCAATAAAAAGGCAACAGACACCGACTGGGCAGCTGGCAAACAGGCAATAAAACGCTGGCGGTGTCTGAGACAATGGAGCGCCATTGATGCATACAAAAATTTAAGCACACACATAAAAACTACAGCATGTATACACAACCGCACTGGATGCCAGTGTGCTCCACATTGTCCCCTACTGTTTTGTTTATGACTGTTGTGCTCGCTGCAGACTTCTACAAAAGAACTCACAAATTATAGTCAGTTACGCACTTCGTAGATAGATCGGTGCACGTCTAATCATGTAATCACAGGGCCGGCAACGGTTTCAGGTCAGCAGCGGCAGCAGCACCTTGCCTCATGGAAGTCGAGTAAAAAAACGTAGTTCATGTGTGAAACACAAGCACAGATCTGAGAACAGAGAAGGCCGCAGATGCAGAAAGTCGTGCTGCTGACAGGTCAGATCATTACATTTTTGTCATCTACGTGTCAACCGTCAGGTGCAAAGAGTCGTTTCATTTATTAAAAAAATAAATAAAATGGAGCTGCAGTAATTCTTCCTCGGGCATCAGTGACACCCTCAGGCAGGTTTGTGTCTTTACTGCCAAAGACTGGGAGTGAAAGTTTAAAAAATACAGCACTGCAAATTTCACTGTGTGTGAAGAGTCAACACTGACAAGACCTTCACCGCCACTTCTCACACTCGGGGCCAAGACAAGCAATATTACGTCTGAATGAGTCAGAATGAGGCCTTAGGTATTTGTTTAACATTTACAGTAACTACTTTTAATACATTTAAATGGTACAACTATGAGAGGTTCTTTGCTTTGTTTTGGGAAAATTTGGCAATTTGTGAAATAAGCTTATCCACGTCGTTGACGAGTTAGCTAAGGAGGTTGACGTCACTCTCATATTTATATGCTATACATAGAGCTATAGCCAGAGGACTGATATCTTAACTTGGCTTGGCTTAGACTAGAAGGAGGAAACTATAGTCAAAAATCAAGATAATCAAATAATCTATTGTTATATATTTAAAAGTATAACTAAGTATAAAAATGACATGTTGCAGTTTTACAGGGCGGACTGTTTCTTGGCTGGAAGCAGTGACATCCTGGAGGCTTGTTGTCACTGTGAGGTTGCCAACCAAAAGCAGAGACTCCGGGAGCTAGCATGCTATTCCTTGAACACTATTAAACAGATGTAGACTAAATAAACAACAGACACATCTCATGTGCCATGGGGAATGTTTAACCTTGGAAAAGAGTGCTCACTTTGGTTTTTAGCAAGCCTTCAAATAGAGATCACTGTCTGTCTAAATTGTATGACTCACCTTATTTTTTTGTTTTGGCCTTGCTGGGATACTAAAACATCCACATCGTGCGTTAAAGGTTAAGCTCTCTTTACTTGGAAAGACCTTAACAAGCCATGCGGGAAGATGAGTTACAACAGATGGAGTTATGTTACTCACCGTCTGTATACGTACACTCTTCTGACTAGTCGTTTAACACCTGTGTGATGTTGCGCAGGCACGACACTGAGAAGTATCTGTCAGAAACATGGATAGGCTAGAGGGCAAACCCACTCCTTGCTGGAAAGGCTCTTCACACACCCAAAACCCAACCCATCCCACCCACAGACATGACGGTCAAATTACCTCCCGTGTAGAGTCCTACTTGCCTTCGGCACAGTTTAGACACAAGTGCCATGATGCAACTGCTTCGATCTCACTTTCAGCTGCGATCTGACTATAAACAGCAGAGCATCGACAAGCTCTGACTAGTCTGCCTGCTCTCTCGCCGAGGAGACTATCGCAACAACTTTAAAAAGTTCAAAATGTGCTAGTTGACCAAGCCTGCAAAAGGACTATGACAGGATGAGATTAGGTCTGCTAGTCAGTGCGAACCTGCAGTATGTGATCACACTGACCAGACTCAGTTACAGTTTGTCTGCCTGTTCAGTGTCAAAATCTGATTTTACAAAATACAGAAATATAAAAATAATTTTTAAAAAACTATGAAAAGAGATATAGGATGAAAGGACCCTTTCATCGACCTGTTGCATGTTTACATTTATGCTCCTAACAGCATCCAGGGAAGCAGCTCTGTGAGGCTGTCCTTAGGGACAGAGGTGCTTTGAGGTCAATAACACCAGCATGCTAACATGCTCACTATGGCAATGCTAACAAGCTAATGTTTCGTAGGCATGTGGTTTGGAGTGCTAGCATGCTGGAAGATTCAATTCAATACAGCCTTATGTAATGAATACGACCTTTAAAGCTTGGAAAGTTCCACTTTTGTTGGGAGTGGTGTTGAATCAGCTCTATGGTGATTTCTCAGGCAGTAATTTGGGATGTTGTATCAGAATTCCTTATATTCTAAGGTGTTTTTTGTTGTATTATTTTGTCCACAACCTACACTACCTACTTAAAATATAGTGATATTCAGCACTAGAAGTAGACAGAAGAGTCCATTTTAAGGCCCGAATTCCCTTCACCAAGTGCTAGGGAAAGACGTGGTGCTGTTTGAACAAACCATGGAAACTATAACAATGAAGAGGAGATTCTGCGAGTGTGTGTGTGTTTTCTCTAAACAAACAAGCGGGCTTTGGGTGGACAGCATGTGTATCTCTGCATGTGCAGCTGTGGAGAAGAGGGCACTGTATAGATCTCAGCCAACCCACCTTCCCCTGGCACCGGTTTCTTCTTTTGTTGTGGTTTCTGTCAAAAACAAAAAGGTCCATATTCTATCTCCTCAGTAAGACACTAAACCACCGGCCCTGTTTGGACTGACTGGCTTTGATCAAACATCCAAGACCCAACAAACATAGTCAGGGCGTGCTGACTGGCAGTGTATCTGCATTCACACTAAAACCAAAGAAATAACTCTAAAAACGTACTAGAAACTGCTATAATTTAGAAAACATTGAGCTACAAACAAAAATATTTTGATCCGTCCTTGGAGCCGGGCCTGTAGCGCAATCCAGACTGTTTAAGGTTGATTCCAAATACAGGTTTGCTTCCAGGAAGGGTGGAGCGCACTGCAAGATCCTCCAAGTAGCCACCAAAATTGCTATGGAGGGGTGATGGCAAGTATTAAGTATTTCCCCGCATTCACCATTAAATATAAGGCACGGATTACTTCACTGCTTTTTCAGTTAAGTGTGTACGGTAATTACTGTATATTCAAAGTCGGGACTATCTGACTTAAGACCTGTGATTACTGTTGTTGTTCACAGACAGCTTGTCCTTCAACCAGAAGGTGGGAGTTCAAGCTCACTGACGGCGAGGATCAACCCTGCTGAAGTGCGTGCATGTAAGTGATGGTGTTAGTCCGGTTTCGGAAGTGAAAGGGGCTTAACTTATTCATGCACGTATGACTACATTTCGTGCACACTGCTGCATTATCAATGCACAAGCAAAATGTATTTTTGCTACAAAGACCTGTCCTTTACTACCTTATCTTTGATTTCCGTCCACTTGTAGTCTTTTTACTTTCTTTTTTCTTAAATCTTTTTTTAGATTCAAGACATACGTTTAATTTTTTCTGAAAATCATGTAGAGGAGGTGAAAGTACTGTAAGGCTCTTGCCTTTCACGGTGCACACAGGCCTGCCTGAGAGGCAAAACCCAGGGAGAAAAGTGTGCACATATTCACTGTCGCTGCCTGGCTGCTAGAACTTAATTTTTGTCAGTGCACGGCAATAATTAACGGTGCTATCAAGTTCTCTCAACTCTTATCAGGACTACAGTAAAAGTGAGGGGGGACCCCTGCAGCACCGAAAGTGTAGTCTTCTTCGGTAATCATTACATTATCAAAACACATTATAAAACACATTAACCTGCAAGGTGCGATAGAACTGTAGATCTGAAGTTGCGATATTTCAAACTAACTGCTGCTATCAGCCCATCAGAAGTATTATGTGTGCAAATGCCGTTTCAAATTTAAAAGCAGAGAAAATCCCAACGGTTTAACAAAATCAAAAAAAAAACTAATGTAGACAGAGTTTTAATTTTAGATAAGCACTCACATTCAAGCAGCCTTAATTAATCTGGGCCAAGGCCAACAATCTATTTTGGGATATTACCGTAGTGTATTTTCCACTTCAGAGGCAAGCACTGCAACCTCAGACCAATACATTATTCATGAACTGTATTTTCATTTCCCTTGATACAGCATTTGACTAATAACCCGGGAAATTCATTTCCAACAGAGATGGGGTATCTGCTGGAGAGTGGTTTTAAAAAAAAAATTAACAATACTACTTTAAATACTTTATTTCAAGCTTTAAACATTGAGAACTGAAGCCCTCACGAGCCCCACTTGGTCCTTCTAAGTTACAGCAACTGTTGTGTAGGCAGGCCCAAGCCTCTCCCTGCTCTGTGGCAAGTGCTCTGATATCGAGTGCAGCACAGGCATTACGAGGGCTTGTCATAAATGCAAAGCAGGCAGAGGTTATTGGCTCGGCTGCCTGTCGGGGCCTAGTTGGCTGTCTGACTCGTAGCTAGTTTGACAGGCTAGCTAGTTGGTTAACTGGCTAACGTAGGCCGGCTGGATCACTGGCTCGCCCGTTTTTCTCCCGCACCATTGTGGAAACAGGTCGAGTGCATTGTCTTTGGACAAAGAGGCCATGCACAACCCACAACAAAAAGTGACATCAGCGCAGGGGAAAAAACAAAAACACTGCAGGGGAGCGAGGGAGCGGAGGAGGAGGGGAGGAAAGCTCCCATGCCATTTTACTCCGAAGTGCAAGGAAGCTAATATTGAGCTCGTTTGAGCCAGACAGACCGGTGACATGGAAGACGTTATGCAGGTGAAGCTCTGTCTAACTCTCAATGAGCATGGGTGATTATCAAAAACTGTGCGTACTCCAAGTTGATCAGTTGTAATGTATCTCTCACAGAGAACTTGTTTTCTCAACTGTTGTAACAAGAGCTGGCCTGCACATCTAATATTGATTACAGTACACCAATGAGCTTTTTTAAAGAACTCAAGCCGACAAATTAATTCCGAATCGTCACTCTCTGCTTGTCTTAAATGCCTCCTCTATGACAGTAATTGGTGTTTAAACGCTGCAGAAAGCTTTTAAAAATTGTTACATTTGCTAAGGTGTTGAGGAGAATACTAAAAAAACAACAACAACAAACTTCCACCTCCAGACAGTGCAGATCAATTATCAGTGGTATCCACTCAATGTTAAGTGTTCTTGTAGCAGCTCAGTGGCCTGCTGGCTGTGGAGAGGCCTGCTGACAGGGATTGGCCATTTCTCCTTAATCTCGGAAGGAATTTATTTTTCTTTTCTTTTTTCAGCAACGCCAGAAGCCCTCAGACATGATTAGGAGAGGAGAGAGGAAAAGACGGAAGACATGAGGCAAGGAGACTGAGGAGGGAATGAGCGCTGACAGAAGACAGGCAGAGATCAATATGAGACAGTAACACAAACAGAAAGCTAGACACTGAAATGGAGGTTAGAAACAAATGAGACACCCCGCCCTGATTCCAGTGAAAGCAGGTTAACACAAGCAAACAAGCTGGTCAAAAAGCAGTGCTGATGGCAGTTGAGGGCGGTTGGTCTTATTTGCCTGTGTATCTACAACTGCAAGCTTGCACGGGCTGAACAAAGGCATCTGTTGTCTTATAGCAGAAAACAGGGGCAGAGCTTATGGCTGAACATGATGTTGCACTCTAAACCATACAAATCGTCTGTCTGCAGGGCACCTTTTGACAGCCAGACAGAAAAAGACATGCGTCTAAACTCCACTTCAACTGACAGGACAGGAGACGAGGAGAGGAGCCGGAGCGAACTTACTCTCTTCTTCATTCGCATGAACAAATGATGCTGCTCTTGACAGAACATCCAGTGGCGTCTCCATGCTTGGGTGCCTGTGGGACAGAGGGGAGGGCACTGTGCTGAAAAGGTTAAGATAAACTGAGTAGTGTGTGGCTTTCTAAAGAGAAGATAGTCAGTATGTGATAAATGTCAAGTCATTAAACACTTCAAAACAATTAAAATCGCTATTATGCCTATAAAGACTAGAGCCAGGTATCATTTAAAATTCTTCCACACTCATACTAATGTGATACCCGAGATTTGGTAAAGATACCAAAATGATACAGTTTATTTAGCGTGGTTATTTTATAGAATGTTTTTCTACAAACCAATCCTTTAGTTTGACAAACGTACCAAACTTCTTAGCACAACAGGGTTTAAAATTGTTTTTGACAGAAGCAGCTTTGAAACTTTAAAAAAAAGCAGAATACGATCTTGCAGATATCAGATGTAAGATTAGTTCTTAGGGTTAGTAGTAATTTCCATTACTCATTCATTTGCAGATTCCTTTCTCAAGAGGTCCAGTATATGCAAGAGAGCTCTATTTACACAATATGGCATAAACTGAATATAGGTATATGTCAAACTGTGTTTTTATTAGTGATAACCACCTTAAATAAAGATTTGTTATGTTTTGTTCCCCTAGAATGAGCCTCTTGTATCCACAGACACCATGGGTCCTTTTTTCATGGAGTCTGCGATGTTGTCATGTTTCTACAGCAGCTCTGACAGCTAGGTTGTACCAAATCCTAAACACTGATCCACGTATAATCATTTCCTAAAGCAACGAGAGGCCTGCAGCAGTGCATATTTAGCACATGCACAGGCCACGATGCATGAGTACTGTTGATACCCACAGTAACCAGACTCAGCTGATAATACTTCTGTACTTTTACTTAAAGGGTCAGTGTGTAGAATTTAGCAGCACCCAGCTGTGTACTTCATGTGAAACCTGTAAAACACCCTATCTGGAGCCAGTGTGGTCCACTGTGTGGATAGATGTAGGACTCATTCTAAGGGAACAAAAACATAAAGTTTCTTAATTTCAGCTGATATTACTCTAATGATAACATAGTTATGCAGATTATAATCATTTCTGCCATATTCTGTACATATCTGAGACACTGGACCTTTAAGTTTTGAATGCAGGACTCTGAATACTACAATTGTCCTGTAGTTTCTTTAATTATTCATGACCTTCCTTTGACATTTGGAAAACTTGTTTTAACATTTTTTGGGGTGGTTTGTCCTACATTGAGCCTTCCGGCTGGCTATGCTATGAAAGGTATTTGCGGATAAAGAAAAAAAAAAACGCTCCAGCGCGCTTCTCTTCCATCTTTCTGCATTCCTTAAATACCAGTCCCTCATTTCTCCAGGAAAACAGCGTTTCGTTTTCTTTTCATTGTAAACCTCTTCCTACAACTTCAAACCTACATAAGACATGTCACGTTTATTTGTCCTGAAGCTCGTCACAACACAACACGGTCTACGTGGTGCGCGTAAAAGACGTGAAACTTTTGACACGACCGACTCCACCAAAACTGAAACCGATTATATTCGGAGCAAGTGCGTCCACATTTATTCCCACCAGCCTTTTATTTATATCAGCTGGACTCAGTGCTTCCTTATCCAGTCCCTGAGAGGTGCCCAAGAAGGCAAAACAACATGGAACGTATAGCTTTTCCTTGAATCGCTCCTTAATTTGGTTTCATTCATTTCCACAACACAGAGAGGTGTCCACAGACCCCAAGAGGAAAGCATATGGCTTAAGGGGGTATCTTGGCAATGAGAAAGTTTGGCCAGTACTGCTTTCATATCGTGAATGATAATATAATTCCAGCTCTGTGTTAAATCTGTCCCGGACGCAAGCTTCATTCACATGCTGCGTATTTTCTTTTCCATAAAATCTGAATCTGAAGGACTCAAAAGAGCGCACTCATCATCCCGCAAACCCGAAACAATGTCAGTCACAGTCACACACTCACACACACTTCATGTTTAACAGCACATACCTCCTTCAAGCGCCACTTTGGTGCCTTCCAGTATGATAATGTCCACACAGAAAAAAAAAACAAAAACAAATAAATAAGAAGATGTTAAATCCCACACAGGTTCAAAACAAAAGCAGCGGTTAAACGGTCTTTGTACGAGGGGAGACAATAGTAGAGCTGTCGGGACAAACTTGGTTGTAGGCTAAACGAGGAAGAGGAGGGAGGGAGGGGGGAGGAGGGAGGGAGGAGGAGAGGGGGAGGAGGGAGGAGGAGGAGGGAGGGCAGGAATGCCTGGAATTATGGAATTCAGTTCCTAGCAGGTGGTGAAAGTGGAGCGCTCTGATTGGCGGAGGGGTGGGGGGATGATATCAGCATATATTATGATAATAAGAGCATTGCATCACATCCTCTGAAGGTCAGGCTGCTGTCAGTGTGTTTATTACTCCGAGAGGGTGAGCTGGAGAAACATGCAGTGGGTGATTGAGGAGAGCTGCCTCCCTCAGCTAATGCTATAAGTGCTTTTGAGCGAGGCCCTCCATATTGAAAGATGCAGTATTAATATTTACACTTGAACCACATGTTTATACTTTAAGTCCCCCCTATTTAACATTCATAAGCAGCATATAAATATTTACTTAATGGGCAATACTATCTATGCAGCTATGGAAGTTATTTATGTATACATATACTTACTTATACTATATTAATAAATCTTAATGTTTCATAGTTATAAATGCAAAATAATGTTACGTGCAACATAACACAAACATAACATACACATAACATTGAAAAAAAGTTTATACTTATAAAATTATACTTATACATGACTTTATATTACATGTCAGGGGGAAATCTCTGTTACTTTGCTGCTTTAGATAATTAATATGAACTATAATTGAAAATAAATTACAATGCAGTTATAGATTAAACTAGCCAGCAGGATCTAAAGTTTAAAGAAAAAGTTTTTAAAACATGCCTCTCCTTTGCCAGCTGCAATATGAAAGTGATAAACACATTCTTGAGTCATTATCAATTCTAATCTAATAATCTAATATAAATACTTTATGCTTGGACATTCTGCATGATAAGTACTTCTATTTTTACATTTTCATGCAAATGTGATTTGACATAAAAGTCTCCATCCACTCAGAACAGTGTTTTGCTTAATGATGTTTGACCTTCACAGAGATGAAAGAAAATACGCACGGGCTGGTAGATTACAAGTGAAAAAGAAGAGCACTCAACAAATCATTTGAGGTAATGTGATGTACTGTGTCCATAACTCAAATCATCCTATAGTATGACTCATGATGTAGTGCAGAGTAAAAAGGTGGATAAATAACGGGACAGGACCAGGAAGAAACCGATACTGTCACCACTGACTGCACTATGATACAATGATGGACCATTAGGACCTTTTATTATCCATTATCATACGGCAGCACTGACTTCACTCACATCTTTACTCTCATTAATTAATCATGGTTTTGTTTCATTTTGGAGTCGCAGTGAGTCATTCTACTGAGCCAGCCCCTCTGTGACTCTGATGAGGATAAGCGGTTACAGATAAAGGATGGACGGTGAGGATGTGTAACAGCAGACTAGAGGAGATGGAGTTGACGTGAACAAACTTTCTCAGTGATTTCACCACAGTTTGGATTTTGACTACCAGGTAAGAAAACCATGCTGCTGAAAGACTCAATCACACATGTGGCTGTATTAAACTTATTTATTACTGTAACCTCATTTCTCCTAAGCGAATTACAGCAACTGTCTGTGAATCAGCACATTTTCCTGTTGAGGACCTTTAGTTGTCAATATGACGAGCTCATAACAATAACGGTGGTGGAGGGATAAGCAGATGTGGAAGGAACCAACCATCAAGTCTGGTTAAAACATGAAACATGAGGAAATGAAAAGAAAAAAATAGATCTTTGGCAATGTGAGAGGGGAAAAGGGCAATATGAGTGACATGTAAGTCCACATCTGAAGAGTTCAACAAGAAATGAGAATATTCTCAACTTCGGCACTATTTCAGCACCTTAGCCGCCCATCATCTCCCATCTAGGTAGCACCGTTTACACAGAAAATGCACAGACGCACTCACATAACCCAAAAAGATGACACATGACACACGGGTCTTTTCTTCATTATACGTGTGGCATGCTGTGCTCATACTGCTGTGGCTCCACACATAGCCGACTCAGTAGTTCCTGGCCAGTCGCCGTAGTCATTATCCGGAAAGGTCCGATCTGTACTACCATTAAATGTCATCCATAATTCAGTCAGCCTTGTGAAATGTCACCCGCTTTTATACAATGTTTCTGAACCGCGTGATAAAGGGCAGTTGTACAGACGGTTCTACACTGTTCACGCACAGAGTTACACCTGATAGGTAATCCTATTCACAGGCTATACAGTGATAAAAAAACAGAGTGTGTGATTGTTCCGACCACTGTTTGTTTCAAGGGTAAAGTCAAAGGACGGATGTTGATTGTGTGGCTGACAGCTATAGAAGAAGAAGACAGGCTCCTGGTAGATGGACACAGGATCAGGACGTCTGTGAGACAGACGGCTTCCTCCACCGACCCTTCCACATCTTCACCAGTTTCTTGGAGCTGTAAGACACCGTCTTCCACATGCCTGGGTAGGAGAGAGACCGAGAGCCAATATAATATAACAACCACATTAGGAAAAACAATGTTTCTAGAATAAAACTGTTGTCAATACACAGTGGAAGTTTAAGAACAGCCTTTAAAGATGTGTCATTTGTTCAAAATACCACTCCCATTCAGTTGAGTACAGTAATACTGTACAGTACAGTAATACAGGTATAACCAGTTAGCTTAGCTTAGCACAAAGACTGAAAAAAAGGAAACAGCTAGCTTGACACTGTCCAAATGTGAGGCAATCCACCTTTTAGAACTTCAGAAAACTATATATTTTACTTAATCTTCAATATAGTCTGTTAATCAGCTTGAGAGCTGCTGGTAGTTGGATTTTTTTTATCGTTAGACAGAGCCATGCTAGCCGTTTGTCCCTAATTTTAGTCTCAATGTCTTGAGCATATGGTGCCTACAGCTGCAAAGTTAGCCTACAGATACAATCTTCTTGTGTAACTCTCAGCAAGAAAGCAAAAAATGTCTCCAGGCACGGCTCTGTGCATTCTCCACCAGTAACATGTAAGAAGCAGCGTTTTGCCCGCCAGACTTTGTTAACTTGCTCAGATTTGGTCATTTTTCAACGGTTTATGCACTTCTATTATGGGTAGGTGGGGTACATACTTAAACTGTTTCCCAAGAGTCTGCAGAGGGTGTAGTATTTTGAAAATTGACTTACTGGATTCCTTCCAGCTCAATATGCTCTGTGCTGCTTGACGCAACATAACACATTGTCAAAAATAGACCAGCTGCATATTCTCCTTAGAGCAGAACGATCAGCCCTGGCAGCCACCAGTGACACAGCCGGAACGCATTTGCAGCTGTGCCATGTGGTAAGCAGTAAGTGTTTCCCAAAATGCAAACTAGTCCTGTAAGGGGTCTGAAGCACTGAATCAGCCTCTATGTACACAGCCTGACAATGCAGGTTTTTGACAAGATATCAAACAAGAAGAAAAGCATGCTCACCTGCTGTAGCGATGCCTTTAATACTCTGTGTTATACTGGAGGATTTCACAATAGATGAAATGCCTGTGGAGGAAAACGAACATGCAATTATACAACAATTAATATTTCATCACTCTGCAGTCCAATTTTATGACTGCCACTTATGGTTGGAGGTTACAAAGCCTACACACACACGTTCAATTAAAGGTTTCCCCAATCAATTAAGAATCTTGTTTATTTACTTTAACTATTCATTTCCATCATCAGAAGCATTTTTTGCTAGTAAATGAAGAACTGATGACAACATGACATTAACCTGCTACATACTCAAACAAATGACACCAGCACATCTATTAAGGGTGTTATTTATTTATTCAAATGTGATACTGTATCTCAGACAGCACTAGGACAATTTGTATGGCTAGGTGGGGTACATAGTTAAATTGTTTCCAAAGGGTCTGCACAGGGTGCATTATTTTGAAAAATGGATTGCAGCCAGCTCGATATGCTCTGTGCTGCTGGAAGCAACATATGCCAAAAAACAGACCAGCTGCATATTCTCCTTAGAGCACAAGGATCAACATTTGGAGGAATGATCTGCTCCAGAAATTAAAAACGACATTTTCTTAGCTAAAGTCTGAAAACTACAATCCCCTCTGTGACACTACAAGTCTGATTTTGATGAAGCTGATGGGCCTTGCATGCCACTTGATGACATGTTTATTTGATTCATCACTCGTCTTATTTATTGTTCATTTATTCAAAGCGTTGTTGTGGCACCATACTGGCTTTGCTAGTGTGCTAGATTTGATAACATTATTCATTTCTAACATAATTAATATTCACCGCACACAATAACAGCCTTGATTTATGTTTATTTATTTAAGGACAACGCACATTAATTAAGATGAGACGAGTCCATCTCGTAAATGTGCCAGATCTGTACATGCACCTCCCATCTATCTATCTCACTCTGGGCCTGGCCCCCATCTCTGTTTGTGCCGGTCTTACCGTGATCATGCATCTTCAGAGAACATATACTGTATGTATAATATGTTCTTTGGAGATAATGAGGTCATCTTTTCCTCTACTCTACATCCCTCCACTTGTTCTTTAGTCCATACCTTGTTGTACTACAGCTCCACAATCTGGGTCCTGAGCAACCTGCAGCAGGATCTCCTCCACGTCTCGGTTTTTTCCTGGAGGATCGACCAGCTTTGTGATCTTTTGCTGGAGGGTCCGAGGCAACGCCATCAGCTGGACAAACTGGCCCTCCGGGCTTTTGTCAACCTGCAAGCACGCAAACAAGAATAAATAAACTGAGATACAGACAGTAAACTGCACTTTACTATCATTTTAGTTTGAGTTTTCAAAACTCTAGTAAAATGTTTGACTGAAATACACTTTCTGGAAGTGACTCCAATAAATAGGACATAAATCCACTTGCAGAAGTGGCACCAAAAACAAAAAGCACAGAAGAAAAAGCATCATGCTGTCAACATTTAAAAACACCAATCACTTACAATGTACAGTGTGTGTAATATCAGCTGTACTGTCTAATGACGTACAAGGGCACAAGGGTATTTCCATACATGCAAGCACTGTCAGTGTGTGATGAGTGTTTTCTTTGTATAACAGGTAAATAATTTTTTAAAAAAGAGGATGGAACCTTACACAGAAAAAAATGTAAAAGCATACTGTGTGTGTGTGTGTGTTCATATTCATTCAATTCAGTGTTTAAACACAGACATATACACACACTTTCCGTGTTGTATTAATGAATACTGTGTGTAATGCAGGTAACAGGACAGAGTGCCAAGTCAGTCACACCCATTTTAAAGTTTACTACCAAGGCTGTGAGGACACACTGTACTATTCAGGTCAAAGTTGTGCTTCCTTACATAAAGAAAAGACAGTCAAGGAAAAAACTATATGTTTAAAAGCAGGACCGTTCGCGGCATTTATGGCAATGCACGATTTGGGAAATATTTCAATAAGTATCAGATTAAATGTTTAATTTCAGAAGTAGTGTAGTTAGTAGAGCCTCAGTTTATGCAGCATCATGTGAATCTACAAATTCTATTTCTGAGGGAACAAACTCACAAGTAATTTCTCACATTGATACTTGAGTGCGCTCCGATTTTTACCTCCAGTTTTCCCTGTTGAGGTTTGTAGACTACTTGAGGGCAGTCCCGCAGGATGTTGCTGTAGAGAATTCGGAAGTGCTGAATGTTGTCTTTGACAATATTGACCACCTTGGATTTATCCTCTCCAATAACCATTCGAAAATCACCTTAAAAGGGCACAGACAAAATGTATTTTTACAGTCTATAATGTAGTATCACACTCTAGCAGTAACAAATTCTAAGATACTAAGCTCCTTCTGCTTCAGGAGATGCAGCTCACTTGGTCTGGCTGCAAGATATGCAGTTTGAGTTGGTGGCAGTCAGCCAGTCTCTTTCCCCTGGCTTCCACACTGTTTGGTTTCGCTGCATTTCATTTGTATTTATCATAATTTCCCTTAAGCTGCATGCATGAGTCTTATAAATGAGTGTTTAATTTTCTTCAGGTCTTTTTTTAGTTGTGCGGGCGACATACCAGAGTAAGAAAGACCAGCTATCTGCAGGAAGAGGTCTTCCTCACTGAAGCTCTCCGGCAACATGAGGAAGGAGGCTGTCACAGCACTCTTCAGGTTGGCCACCAGAGCAGCACGGAGCTTTCCATTCTCACTCTGCGCTAACATTTTCACCTGCATGCGAACATATTAAAACATATATGTACACAAATAAGCATGGATGGAACATTTAACTGAATAGGTAATTAAAAGTCCCTGCATCCTTTTTGAAAAATACAATCAAACTGTTTTGAAATATCTTAAATAACTTTGTCTTTAGGACAGGAAAACATTTGACTGGTATGACACTAAATATATATGTGCACAATAATATAGCTCAGTTTTTATGATTGATCTAAAACAGACTGATCATGAGACTGACCGGTTTGTGAAGGCGCCCAGCAACATACATGGTCTTCCAGTGCATCAGGTCATCTATCAGAGAGTCTGTACTAATCACCCCATATTTGATTATCTATAAAAGAAGAAGAGAAGGTTATTGGAGAGTGTAGTTAATAGTCAGACAAAAACAATAAGACAAGCTTGGAAGTCTGTCCAGCTGACCTGCCAAAAGCATTTAGTGTTGCTCAAAACAAACACTAAAAATCACACGAGGAGATTTCAGAAATAAACTGAGAAATGGACACCTTCATAAAGAAAAAAAAAGTAGTTGGTGCAGAGACATAAAAACGGCAATTACCCTCCCATCCACAGGCACCAGCGTGTTGTAGTATATCGAAGCCCCGTGATCGTTTTGTATGGAGCTGATCTTTGTGGGCCCCAGCAGCTTAAGGATGGAGTAGTGTTTGCGATTCTGCAGCAGATTCATGGTGTGCCACGTCACTGGGTCGTCCACTGCGATCACAAAGTCCAGCATGTTCTTCTGCATATATTAAAAGGTAAACACAATAATTAAGACATAATTAGGATACAGCTTAAAATGCCAACAGGTAGTGAGTGAGGCAAGAGTTCAACATTGTTGTTTGTCAACTTCCACTGGAATCACATGGCAATGATACGATCACATCATGTTCCAAGTTAATGAAACAGAGCAAAGTGACAAAGAGCAACAACATGAGTTATTGTTACACACATTTGATGAGATGTGTCTGATGTAAAAACAGTTCAATGGACTGAAAACTATTTAATTTATGTATTTTTTAATTTGACTTTTTGGAATAGATAAATAGAAATATGTGATGTACAGTGTATTCGAAAAACATATCCATAATAATATGCCGATATAGATTTTATCCATATTAATACTGTGAGATTAAAACTTAAACCACACAACCTACATCTTCATATACTAAAATTACAACTAACCGAGCCTAACTTTTAAAATTATGATAATGTTACTGTTAGTGTGAGAAACTACAAACCCCTGTAGCAAATGCACACAGCAAGAAACATGTACAGACCTGAAAATACACCATTAGTCTTGCTGTATTTATTCAGTGTGCATTACCGTAATGCTCCTGTAATTATGCTGTACTCTTTGTTTCAAGTTCAACGAGTTTGCGAACTGGCAGGACAAGTGTCACTAACCTCCATTTGACCTTGGTTTGTCCCGTGTTGTTTGAAAACGCCAGATCCATACGCAAAAGCTAAACTGATGTCCTGGGGAAACTGTGACAGGATCCGCCTGTAAAGCACGCCGGTGTTGTGCAAAACTGGAAGAGTCATATTGAACTAGCTAGGCTAGCTTTCCAGCAACACAACAAGCTGGTTTCTCAGCGGGAAAATCGACTAATTAACGTGTAAAACGAAGTAACGGGCGGATAACACAAGAGATACATGTCAGACTGAGGGGCTCAATGCCACTGAACACGACCAAAGCCACCAAACAGCGATAAAACAGTCAGTTTTGTCGTCTAACTACATCTATGCGGACAGTTTGGGTCAGCTGTGCGCTTTGACAGTCGACTAAAATATACGTCACGCAGTGTGCGGCGGCCTGGAGGCTCACGGGAAATGGAGTCAACGATGGAAGGTAAGCGTCTTCAACTAGCTAAACTGTCGTTAAACCGCCCAAATGAAGTTATATTTATATATATAGTCATGAAATATTAAATTGGCAACAATATTATAGTCGAACACTTAAAAATAATAAAAGGTAAATGTAACACCTCTAAATTCAACCAGCAGAGGGTGGGTTTCGACCAAGTTTAGCTATCTTAGGTGGCAATGAGGTAATGCTGATTTGTGTGGATAGCAGACACTAAGATATCAAAAGATAAATAATTTAAAATAATTATATTAAGTGTTAACATGAAGCCACACAGTCCTTTGACAAAAACATGTGAGAGTAGCTGCATTTGAAGTCTTAACTTGAGCAATCTTGAAAAATATAATATAATAATATTTTGTTTGTTTGTTTGTTTTTGTGAAAGAATAGACTCAATAAAGTCCAGAACTGGTCTGACAATTCGATTCTTAAATTTCATATTGCATTAAACATGTTAAAAAAAATCTATGAGAATTGAATCATCCTGACAAGATAATGACGATTGCTCCTGTCAAGATCCAGACCTTTCATATTTATCAGCAGTGTATTGGGCCTGAACTGCAGGGGATATTAAATAATGACATGACATGAAAATGAGAAAAGTTTTAAACCTCAAACCACAAAGTAAAACACACTGAATTTATCTGTGAAAGTAAAAGTAATCTCAACCATGAGATTCATTCATGTGAAAATACTGCAGCAGCAAAAGCTAAAAAATAGTGTGAGAGGCCGTCATCAGTCTTCAGCCCTGCATTAGTCTCTAGTCTCATAGGCCCGCTGCTCACATTTATTTGAATAAATTAATATTGAATGCAGATTCATGACAGTTAGCAATAAGTCTGCAGCTCATTATGGGATTGTCGAGAGTGGGACAAACATTATGTTCTCTATAATTGCTGTGAGCCATCTTTTCAGCCAGATGAATATTGATAAGGTCTCTAAATCCTGACTAACAAGCTCACTCACCCTGTGCTTTACTTCAGAGGCGATGGAGCACCTGTAGGAGTCAGAAGGTGTTTTTTGCCAAACGTGAGTATTGACTTAACCCTTGTGATTGTGACCCTAGAGATCTACATTAATCCATGTTTCTTGCTAGCCTCCAGCTATTCCTTCCTGCCTGTGTTTTATAATCAGTGTTGCCGTGTTACTGTAGCAATCAATAATTTCATCTCCATACGATTCATCCTGCCATGTATCTCCAGGGTAAAACAGTGCTTATATAATTATAATCTAAGATCAGGTCCAGTGGCTTTCATGAAGTAACCTGTTGAACCTATTAAACTTAATCTTTTATGTACACTCGATGGGGGCAGCATAACAAAGGAGTTAACACGATGTTGGCATGTAATATAATTAGGTTGATACGGGGTATGTGTTCGTAAACAACTAGTGCTCATTTTAGCTATAGCTATCGTGTTTCTGGTGACTTGACAAGCCTCCTGTAAGACCAGTATTTTATGCTGGTTAGCTCTGTAGTATCTAAGAGACTCTTTACTGCCTATCTTCACCTGCTAGTAGCTAACTTTGTGTGTCAGCAGTGGTGTTGTTAGGAATTATTTCACTACTAATTACAGGACAGGCTCAGCTACACCGAGTGTTTCTGTCACTTACAGTCAACAAAGTAGCAGTTAGTTAAGAGTTGGGCTTTCAGTGCAATAAGGTATGAGGAGTATTGCATCATTCATAAGTTTAATCCTCGCAAAAGTGCCATGTAGTCCCATCAAGGTCATAAGCTGCACATGAATAAGAGATCTTCTCAATTTCCCTTTTTCATATTTACCAAAAAAAAAAAACATGCTCATGTGATTTTATACATTTGTAGTGTTTGGGAAAAAAAGTAATGGATAAGATATGGTGCCGGTTAGCTCAGTAGGTAGAGTGTCCAGCCCATGTCCAAAGGCTCAGTCCTTGCTGCAGTTGCCCGGGGTTCCACTTCAACCGATAACACTTTGCTGCATGTCGTGCCCCCTCTCTTATCTTATCCTCTCATAAAAGAACAGTGAAATAGTGAAATCCAATTGTGTGGCAAGGCCTGTGACAAATTTGAACTGTGACACGCTGTGTTAACTTTGTGTCTTATCTGTCTATTTGAATCTCCTCATCGTCACCTCTCCAGCAGCTCTTTTGCTGCCTCATCTGTCTGTCAGATTCCTTAACTCCTCTGCCCTCTCCTCCTGTTCCCGTCTCCTCTCCGGCCATGGTTCTTAAAAAGGATGCAATCAGCATGTGCCAACCAGAATCCGCTGAAAACTAAATCATCATTTTTTCATGTGATGACTAGATCATAAACACACGTGATTTATCACTTTACTTTGAGAATCTATGTTAAGTTTTAAACATCAATGTTGCTAAAACTTTGAAGCAATAAGTGTATTTAGTTACACAGGACAGTAGGCCGTACACATAATGTTATTTTTCACTGATTTACATCTTTTCTAGTCCTTAAAGTTTACCACTCATCTATTTTTGTATTTTGTGAAGCAACAGCACGCAAGCAACTAGACAGGGACAACGTTGTGTAAATATATATTGCAATCCTTCCATCACGCCTCAGTCTTTCCTCACAGTGTTTGTGTGGGCCAGTGTGAAAACTGGAAAGAAAGCGAAGGCTGTCTTGGTAACTTTTTTGTTTGGAGCAAGGACAACAAATTAAACTGAATCAATGCTCGTTGTAATTGCACATTGATTTCTCAATTTTGTATTGATTCAGCTGTATGTTCCCATCCCATGTATTATAGCTTACAGTACCCGTCCTTGAGTTTGAGTGGCCTCCTCAGACACAGTTAATTTAGATATCTACAACTTTGATAAGATGACTGGCAAAGACTCAGGCCGCACTTCAGCCTGCAGCGTTGCCGTTAAAATATAAATATCTGTCAGTCTCAGATAGTTCACTTGGATTTCAGCAGGCATCTTACAAAAATGGCACAAAGAGGAATACACTGTATAATACAGTGTGTTACGACTCCTCTGAGTCAATTTAAAGCTCCCGTGACAGGGATACACCAGCTCTCAAACACATATATCCTACACAGTTACAAACACACACATGCAGGATAGTCTTTTCATCTCACACACGCTTGTTGCCATGGAGATTGCCATTGCTGCCCATGCCTGGTGAAGGAACATCAAAAGAAAATGCACCATTAACCACACAGATGCAGTCTGTGGATGCACAGCTGCTCCAGCCCCCCTTCCACATAAGAAGAGACGAATGGAAGCAACCACTTTTATCCGACGCCAGTGAGGGGTTACAGTGTCACCAGGCAGGGAGTGAGCCCATTCACAGCATGTAAAAAAACATGTTGTGATGAGATGAACAGTGAAAGATGTAATGCAACCATAGTACTCTTCTTACAGTTTGCCATGAAAATCATTAGGTGATTTCATATTGGATTGTTCCAGGTAGATTAGTTTATTTGTTGTTTTTGTAACACACACACACACATGATTTAATTTTCCACCTCCTCCTCCTGACAGGTGTTTGTTTTATCCTATAAAATCACCTGTCGGCAGGAGCTTACTGAAATTATGTAGAACTTAACTTCAGGAATCTGAATGTGAGGTCAACAGTAGGTACTTCCGAATTGTACAGCAATATATTTGATTAGCTCGTGAATGATCATGTTCAAATCGACAGAAATTCTTGACAGTTAACCTTCGTTAACGATGATGTCAGTGCATTCAGTTAATACCCTGGCTTCCTCCCGCAGTCCAAAGACATCCAGTTAATAGTGGCTCTAAATTGCCCGTAGATGTGAATGTGAGTGTGAACGGTTGTTGTGATGTCTCTGTGTGCCCTGTGATGAACTGGCGACTTGTCCAGCGTGTACCCCCGCCTCTTGCCCTTAGTTAGCTGGGATAGGCTCCAATCCCCCGTGACCCTGATGAGGATAAGCGGTAACAGAAGATGGATGGATAGAGGAATTAAATGTCTCAAAGCTAATAGCAAACAGCAAAATTCGATTTGACTGAGACAATTTCAGTCTCCACTCACCGAGGAGCTTATCCGCGAACATTTAGGCCACTTACGTTCGCGACAGACGCATGATTGTTTGATGGCACCACTTAACATATTTGCATTTTCATAATCAACCGAGCTCCTGTTGTTTATTTATGAGAGAATTCTGAGACAGATTAATGCCATCATTACTTCTCATCCTGTTGTTGTTGTTGTTGTAATGGAGGGTTCAAAATGTAATCTTTTAATGTAGAAACTTTAATGTAATCTTTTAAACTCTTAAAAGTTAGACTCTTACTCTAACACTTGGCTGAACAAATACTGCTGCAAAATACTGCAGTTCATTTAAGTTTAAGTTGCTGTATTCCATATGTGCTATTCTATGCGGAGGCCCACAACTATTTTTGATCATGTTCTATATGCTGTTAAACTGTATTTAAGCCATCAATTGTCTACACACTCTCTTCCTCCTATTAAACCTCACCGCCACCTCAGCCTCCACCTGTAGAACTCTTATGAGGTTGGCAATCACTCCACAAACTGACACTGAGCTTTGCGTGTCATTATGGCTCATAGCCTCGACCCCAAATGTCATATCATATTCTACATTTATACACTATTGTTGTATCTTGTTATGTTTTTGATTCACGGAGGTGTTGCTAAATCGCTGCTTCTACCTTCCGTCGTTTGTGATATGAGCTGCTCATCAGTGGGCTAATCATTACAGTAGTGTTTTCATTGTTATACTTCCTAAGCCAGCTTCTCTTCTACTTGTTGCCATGGCAGTTTTGTATCCTGAATTATCCATTGTGCCTAAAATTATACTGTACAACTAGGTCTATCGCAGAAATATCAGCATCAGTCACTTCGGCAAGTAAGTTTTGCTGCGCACGTATGTATGTGTGGTGTGCACAAGCTTGGGTAAATGGTGTTTCTGGGGATTTGCTGCAGATGTCTGAGTTGTACGTGCGTGGGTGTTTTAATCTTGTAGCCATCCATCCACACAGCGCTGTTAAAGTTCATTCGGAGAGCTATCTTTTATAATAGCTCGTCTGAATCTACACTATTCCCTAAAGTAGCTTCAAAGGCTGGGATTGACAATTTAATCTGTTTTTTCTGAGGTTTTTGAGTCTTGGCATCAAGGCCCGTTTCACATGCAGGCAGCGCAGCGAGGTGACTTAGTGAGGTTTTACCATTGTAAAATCTTGTGTTAAGACTAGACTGTAACCCTCCATGATAACACATTTGTTTCCTGGTTTGGGCCTCCTGTGCTTTCAATTAACCTGTCAGTGCATCTGAGGTTACTCCCTGCAAGGCAAGGCCATTATTCACTTTTATGCTTCAGAATGAGCTGCCTCATTACATGTAGTCGTTAAAAAGTCATTTATGAATTAAATAAAACTTGGATTGAGTTGAAATTGAACTGAATTATTCATTAAAGTTTTACAATTTGCAATTACATGAAGGAACTACTGAGGTTGTAGTCTGTATCACATCATGCCATGAGCACCTCGCGTAGATGCCAGATGAGCACGGAGCTCAATTCAAGTGTTCAGATTTTTTTCTTGGGTTGTCGAAAATTGAGCCAGTGAAACCGCAGGAGGTTTTACCCTTGCATATTCACACCCACACGCTTGGATATCTGCAGCAAATCCCCCCAAAGCAGTATTTAACCGGGGCCGTGAACACCACAAACAGACACAAACACACACTGTTAAAATCATGAAACGTGTGAATATCCCACCCACTTACAAAAACAGCATTTTATATTTCTCAAAATCTTCGTCCCATCTGCTGATGAAGAAGGGTGCATTTATATGTTTATTTCTGAATGGAGCAGTATTAAATACAGCGATTCATTTCATTCATTGGTGCAAAATAATTCACTAAATTAACCACATTTTAGCTCAGAATCTTGGCTTCATATGTGTTTACATGCTTGTGAGTGGTGTGTGCGCACACTGGCATTAACAGCGATGACACTTTGAACAGAGAGGGCTGGATACCGCAGCGCTGTATCTGTCTGTTTGTATGTCAGCATCTGTCTTCTTGTGTACATGCACAGTGTGCGCGAGGATGTGTTTGTACGCACATGTTTATCTTTGTGCTTGTAGCGTGTGTGTGTGTGTGTGTTGACAGACGAGTGATGCTCCTGGCATTGTGGATCTGCTGTTTGCAGATCATATTATACTCTCCTCTCTCTAAGTTGTAGCCAGACTGCGCTGAAGAACGCGCACACTTGAGCGAAAAGAGGGAACATCTTGAAGGTTAGAAGGCCAGAATCAGACAGGGTACGTCTTTTTTTTTTTTTTTTTTTTTTTACAAAAGAGGTGGTGGTTAAAGCAAATGATGTGTGAGTGTGAGGGGGGAAACACACTTGAGCATCTTTCCTATGCACAAATGTTTAATCTTTGACTCCGTCGCCTGCATAATTTCATGCACACGCGTATTATATAACGGCTGTTTGGAAATGTGTCGTGTATGTGTGCCACGAAACATATAGGCCAGGATGAGCTTAGGATGTCGCTACAGTTCACACTGCAGCTCTGTGACTCACTCTGGCTCTCTTCTGGTTGACTAAACCCCCCCCCCCCCCCCCCCCCGCCCCCCCGTCGTCGTCGCCACCACCACCACTCAACCCCCACCTCTCCTCACTGGACTTGACTCATCGTGACTTGCTACAAACGTGCATCGTGCATGTTATGCAAAACCGTCTCTTTTGAGGACTGAACACTTATTCCTGCCGCACTATACTCGACCTTACCACAAAGAAGAGTACGCACCGACATATCTCATCACCTGACAAGAAAAGTGGGTTCACCTTTTTTTTTTTTCCGTCATCAGCACATTTTCTGTCACGCCACACATCATTCGCACCCTAGAGGCGTTGGTCCACATCTCTGTAGCGGTTTGATGTATAACTGTTACTGTATATTGTACATTAGTCTGTACGTTACTCACCTGCAACTTGCAACAATTTCTCATGCGTAAAAAACAAAAAAAACAAAAACAAATCATTCAGAAATAAATAGCGGAGGTTCATTGCCATGAGTGGTTTAGAGAAAAGCTGAAAAGCATCCTTTCAGTGGCATAAAGGGCAAAGAATACATTTCCATCAAGAGACATAGTATCAGTGCTAGCCAAATCTGTATTTGCTTTATTTACAGAAATCTTTGGGTTTGTCTTTAAGAATTAATTGCCTATTAAAGCCAAGAGGAAGAAGTACTGCAGGTCTATATTTTCTTCTGCTAGTCTTCTAATGCGAAGCGCTTCTCCTCGGTGTGGTTCAGACGTGTGTGGGATTTTCTTCCCGCTCGAGTAATCTTCTTTCTCCCTCTTTGTCCTGTCATCTTCTGGCAGTTCTTTCTTTTTTAAGTGAAGCTAATAGAAGCAGAGCAGGCACAGCCTGCTGCCGTCGATGGCATTTAGAAATTGCACACTATTCGTGCGCTGAAATAGTGAACGCATAATAAAGCCAGGCATAGGGATGAGATGTTTGTTCAGGGATAAGTGACAGACACATAGAAACAAATAGTAATCTAGGAAAGAAACTGTATCTACTCTTTAAACTGAAAGGAGGGTATGATGATAAAGATTTTGAGTATTCTGCTCAGAAATTGAGATGGATTGATGTGGATTTGCTAGATTTGCATTTTGCTCTGCTTAACATGCTGATGCTACAATACCCTTTGGTACGGATCCTATTAAAGGGATCAAAAGTTGATGAAAAATGCATCTAAATGCAGCGGCACCGTTACCTCCATGTGCTGCTTTCTGGCGCATTACTCAAGAGCAACACGTTCCAGAGGGAATCTTTTGATTAAATCAGTCGATAGAAACCATGAGAGAGTAATGATGTTCTTGCTGACCTATACCTGGGCGTCTCCAGCATAGTGGGTAAGATTACAAATCAGCCCCACCCTCCCATTCTGTTCATGGGAGAGTGGGGGGTTATTTATTTTTACCCACCAGATAATGTATCAGTGCTGACACGTGTGATCCCGCAATGGAGGCAAAAGAGATGAAAGGAAGACGGGTTGATGCGGAGGGTATAAAAGGAGGTGGGGCTTGCGGAGGAGAGTGGATGGTGTTTCCATCCGTGAACTCCACCTTTTGCACGCTCGCAGGAAACCCCTTCCAGTGGTTGCACACGGCACGCAGCACTACAAGGCTGCAGCACGACACACACACGTAGCCTGTGATGTAGGAGGATGATGACAGGAGGGAGGAGGAGGAGGCGAGGGGAAGAGCGGCAGGGATGGAGGGGAGGGGGCGTGCCGAGTGAGAGAGTGAGCGTGCGAGAAGGAGGAAAAGGGCAGAGGGAGCGCGAGCGAGTGAAAGGGTGAGATAAGCAGGGAGGGGAGCGGCATCTCTTGAGCGCATTCGGCATTCAGCAGCTTAGGAGGCAGGACGGCAGAGTAGAGGGGGGAGACTCGCACCAGCACCTCACCAAAGAGGGCGACACCACACCTCTGCTCTCTCTCTCTCTCTCTCTCTCTCTCTCTCTCAGATACACACTCTCACACGTCACACACACGCATTTGTGAGGAGGTGTGAGGCTTCTAGAGGAGGAGGAGGACCACCAAACACGCGCGCTGTTTTGTTGGTTTAGCTGCGCTTTGGAGAGCTGTCTCTTGAAGACTGGACCAGAGCTGTATCCATCGCTTCATCCGTCCTTTCCTTCCTTCCTGCTCTCCATTCCTTCAGAACAGGAGCAGCTCATCCCCTTGACCATTTGGACTGATCCTCTGTCATTCATCTAACCTCTGATCTCTCTGTGCCCATCTCTGCCTGTTTCTGCTTTCACTCCATTCACAGCCAAGAATTCAAGAAAAGCAACTAACCCTCCGACTGAGAGACCGACCTTTCGACCGCAATCATGAACTTCCTCCGACGCCGTCTCTCGGACAGCAGCTTCATGTCCAACCTGCCCAATGGCTACATGACAGACCTCCAAAGACCCGACCCGCCTGCTCCCGTCCCCCCCACCGCCTCCTCCCCTTCCCAGCAGGGTGCAGCCACGGCGCCCGCCCCTGCCCAGTCCCCAACTACAGCTCCAGCACCATCCCAGGCGCCAGCTAGCTCCCCCGCAACTCAGGAGCGCCGTCTAAGCCAACTGGCTCAGCAGCCTCAGCAGGCCCAGTCCTCAACCTCCTCCTCCTCCTCCTCGGGTGGCTCCTCTGGCTTCTTCAGCTCCTTCAGCTCCATCACCAACGCGGTCAAACAGACGGCTGCGTCCGCCGCCGGGTTTGTGGAGCAGTCGGCTCCGTCTCCCTCCCTCTCCAAGAAGTTCAAGATCCTGTTGATCATTGATGAGCCCCAGCATGAGTGGTGAGTGTTCGGATGAGTAACTTTAATGATGGTTTGAGTTTTGTCCAATTGACTGGTGGGAAGTTGATCGAAGTCGGTGGTTGTTTAAACTGGCACAGGCACTGTTTTTGGGCTGCTCCACAGAATTAAGAAATGTTTACAGTCGTCCAGAAGGAACATGATTTATTCTGTGGGTGCATTGGCCTGATGCTGATTACCACGCGTAATATGTTGATTTTAATCTTAGATGAACTGTGAAATGAATTTTCACATCCTTGTGGCTCATCCTGTGTGTTTTGTTTGTGTTCTTTCTTAACTGGAGTTGCTCCCAAAATAGAAGCAGCTCTGTTAATCTAAAGAGACAGCACAGCTTTTCTGTGGTGTTTGGATTCACACATCACAGCACCCAGCACTATCACCTGCCTCTGTTTTTGTGTGTGTTTATGTGAGCCTCAGAGAGGCCGTGTGTGTGTGTGTGTTATACTAATGTGTGCTGCGCGTGTGTTTTCTGTAAGCGTTTCCATCCCTTGACAGCACAGGCTGGCTAACAGAACATTATCCTTATGCCGTCAGCTTGTACATCATACACTGTCATGCAAGAGTACGCGGCTCTGAATAAAACATTGACGTCTACAAGTGGAATTTAAGCCCTCGGCTCTGTAATAACGTTGCTACTTCATTCGCTGCTTTCTGCTCCTGTAAATCACATCTTCAGGCTATAAAGGTTTGCTGTGTGGATGCTGATGATGGATTTTACAGCCATTCATTGCTGTCATTATCACGATGTAGTTTTATCTTGTCAGCCTTGTATTGGATGTCTTTGTGATAAAGTGGCGACACTTTTGACCTTTTCAGTTAGATGGCGATTTGGAGTGTCGTCCGATGGCAATTATTGCGTGGTATCGCGCATAAAACTGAGCATGTTTGCTGCTCCAGAAGAAAACTGTGCGCTGTGGTCAAAAGCAAAGCCGATAGGGATAGGAATCGTAATCCTATGTGCTATCAGTTCTTTTCATCAATACCATCATGTTTTACAACAGTTGCACATTGCAAAACAATGATGTCAAACTTGTGTAGGCCTGGAACGAGATGGATTTATCGCGAAGAGGACGAAATAACCCAAAGCGTGGTGTCCCCTGGCAAAGAAAGATGACAACAGTGCTAATAAACATCTATAAAGTTATCATTTAAGAATAAGGGTGGGAACACCAACAATATTCTGAAGTCCACTGCCTCCCAACCGAAGCAGCATGTCCGTTACCGTCCGTTATCTTTTGTTATAACATTAGCAGAATTAGCAGAGTAAGACCAAGAAAACCTAAATCTATTTGAATGCTGTACAGATATTTTCATCCACTTGACACGGACAGCCGCTCGAAAAACCTGTGTGGGCTTTTTCCACACAGTAAATTACTCAGGAATCAATAAAGAAATTGATAAAGAATTGGACTGATAAGCAGAATCAATATTGACATTTGGCATCAGTAAAATCACTTTCCACCCCTATACAGAGCGGTTGAATAAGTGGACCTTGAGTTGAAATTGTTGCTGCTTCCAAGGTCGAGAATTAAGTGGCAAGCTTTTAACCCAACAAGGATGAGAAGTCCTCAGGGACTCAGTGACAACTGGACAAATGAAGACAAAGCCATGAGGTCAAAAGCTAAAGTGAGTAGGTGGATCTTGAGTTGAGATTGGTTTGTCAACTTTGCATGAAAATGCATCTTTATAAGAATAAAGACAGATTGGGAAAATGTATTTCCAACTCTAGTTCATCTGTGATGCATATTGAAACAGCGGAAGTGCCCAGAAGGCATATGAATACTCTTTGGGCTCTTATCATTGTAGCTGTTTGATACTGAGATTAAATGTCTGCAAAATGTGAAATGCGACTAAATGCATTGTTCACCATTTTGACGAATTCCTTTTTCTTTCCATTGGTATTGTGCTGTGTTTCACTGCTATAATAATCTCTGTCCTTAGCACATCTTACTGGCTCCCATGTACCACTAATTAAGTAATGGTCTGAGGTACAAACATTACTGCTTAAAATGGGCTGAATTGTTTAAAGTGTTTAGTGCAGTCAGCAGAGGATTAGCTCTAAAACTGTATTGTGCATACGTGTATACACGCATGGCTGACGAGGCTGCTGCTGATTGAATGTGACTGGCAGCTCTGCAGTGTGTTGTGGTAATCCTGTATCTCGTCTTGGTGGCTTATGATTGAATGGCTGCCACCATCATGATGTGGCAACGTCTGGATGTGAGGCACTGCGGCCTACATTTGGAAAAGAGGCACCTGAATGTATGGATTCAATAAAGCTGCCAATAAATGCTTTTACAAAATATGTAATGACCACACATCATCTATATCTGAATAACTAAGTGGATATAGAATAATGGAGGTTACATATCCAGAAATCCTTCGCAGTAACTGCCTTTTACAGCCAAATTGTTACCCTTTAAAACCACTGTAGCCTGGTGCTGCCGCTCATAATCCTATGACAATTAGTTTAAGTGATTTGTAACCACCACTAACAGTGTGCATTGCATTATGCACTGTGGTTTTACATTTGTGAGACATGTGCAGCGTGCATAGATAGATATAACCAGTGTAGCTGCACATAAACATTCCTGAAATAGTTTCAAGGCGATGGCAACATCTATGATGCCAAGTAAGTAATATGATTTAACGTTTAAGAAATGTAATGCAGTGTATTCACGATTTTCTGTATTCAGAGGCCCTGTTTTGTTTGTAAACAATATTTCCTCCAAAGAACTCAACATAAATATTAATGGTAAGTCTTTGGGTTTGCTTCCCTTAAAGCATCTGGGCCAGAGAGGCATTCTGCTAAATGTTATTGATTTTCCATTCAGAAAAGAGCGGGACCAGAGGCTCTCTGTGATCTAACTTGGAAAACAGAAAATGACACTGGAAAGACTGCAACGATTTTGTGCGTCCTTCACGTCAAGACTATAATCCGATCAACCAAAAATAAGCGGATCTGCACGTGTGTCTAAAATATATGATTTTGATGGATAGCATCAGCCGGAAGCCAGATTTCCGAAGACTCCTCCAACTGTGAAACTTCTGTCCTTCATTTTATTTTGAAGGAAAGCTCTACATGCAAAATGAGGATCCCCCTATTTGTAATCTGAGATTTAAGCTGTCATCACTTGGCAACAGTTATATGTATTATGTTATATCACATTATATTCATTTGACATGCATACATGTCTTAAATCTCCTTGTAGTGCCACTTCAATGTGGAGTTTGTTCTGAAGCTCTTATGCAAACTACCACTATAGCTTCTTTGCATGATTTAGACAGTTACAGTAATAAACCTTTCACTCTGGGGAGCACATTAAAGTTCTGGTGTGTAAGAATAGAGCAGAAATTGATTAGGAGATGCTTAACTAACACTGCCTCTGGAGTGTTTAATGTTTTTTTTTGTGTGTCCACCGTAGTTTCTACTTCACACAAGGAAGGAGGCGGCGAACGAGGGGGTTGCATTCCACGATTACACCTCTAGATGCTACTAAATCCTCACTCCTTTTCGTGATTCATTCCCACTGACATCACCAGAACACGTGTCATCTATGAATCTAATACAAACAGGACAGTTTTCTGCCCCCGGTAATGAATTACAAGCAAAGTTTGTTGAACAGATTGATGGGGAGCCTAAAAGGGTTGGGCATACAATTAGTATTGGTCAATTCTGCCTGTCAGTTCCCCCTTATAAATATCCTCAAAGCGGTTTTGTTAATACATTTGGAGAGGGAGATAGTGATGAGAAGCAATGAGGCTTTTAGTTTCTCTCACTCACGTCTTTGGCATTTGCCTTTTCGCCAAATGAAACAAAACTTTGCCTCGAAAAAAAAACAAAATTAGCATGAGAAACGCTTTGCCAGTTGAGGGAAACCAGACGTGCATTTACAAACAAGCTATAACTCTAAATAACGCTGGCATAGCTGGCAGTTGCACAAGCAAACACAGGAATCATGACTCCTCTCAGCATCCGACAGCTCATGCTCTCAAATATCGACTGTGCTAGTGTGATGGCTCTCTCTGGCTGTGCCGCAAAAGGAGACCACAAAGAGAGTCAACAAGCCTGCCAGATGAAAGAGTGAATGTTTTTTGCAGGCGGGTTCAGCTTGTGAGCCTGTGTGTGTGTGTGTGTGTTTGATGTCGTCCTTATGTAATAGGCCAAGCCCATTTAGGTGGGTGAGGGATGAGACAGTGTCCTCCAGGGCCTTTCAAGGTGATTTCGGCACAGAGGGGAGGAGAGAGGAAGATAGAAGGAGAAGATCCGGGAATCTCCCCTCGCCAGTTTTTCTTTCCTGTTTGTTTTTCCGTGTTATTTTTCTGCCTCTCTCGTCTTTGTTGCCTCTCCCCTGCCTTTCATCATGGCAGTCTTTCTGTACATGGCTCCAGAGGAAGTGCTTTGGGTTCATGATGTTATGAAATAATAAGAAGAGACGTGGTGATTCAGCAGTTTCAGCCCAAAGGCCACATCTGCTCTCTTTCCTTTGCTCTCTATATCTGTCTACATCTCCAGCCTCTCTTTGCTTTCCGTTTCTTTATCGCTCTATTTATCCATCGAGGACGCACTCTCCAGTTTTTGCAGTGCCAGTGAGCGTTTTTACCACCTGTTTGGCATAAACACCCGTCGGAAGAGCGCTGGTGTTTCCAAAAAAAACTAACTGGGGAGCATAAAATCAAAAAATATAAGAGGAAAAAATGGATCATATTTCTTTTGGAGTTATTTGGTAAACAAGTTTTTATTGGCACATTTTGGGACCCGTGTTTAGCTTGCGTTCAAGAATTTTTAAGAATTGCCAATGGAGTACACAGTGAGAGCAGGCGGCGAGGTGGAGCCTTGAGTCTCCATCAGCATCTAACACACATAGATTTTACAAACACCTGCACTCTGACCGAGTTTACTACAGAAACGTGGTTTGGGAATAGAATTATTCATTGTTAAAGGTTATTTGCTTAAAAACAACATATGCACTCATACACACTCGTAGGCAGTGTAGTGCATCCACCATGAACAGCAAACGGGTCGGATCATTCTTGGGTGAGTGCTTGGGGTTTCTGGATGTTTGACTTCATGACAGTTATTAGGAATTATTGGTGGCATTATAGTTCACAGCTGCGGGTCACATTTCCATGCACACTGGCTGAGAAATGACCTTATTACAGCCAGCAGCAGTGTCGTGTTGGCTTTATGAGGTCCTTTTGGTTTCGGCCTCCTGGTGTCTTGTACCGCTCAGCTGCTGTCGTACACGTCTGCTGGCATTTCCAACCCAAGAGGGGTGATACAGAAACACAGACAGAAACACAGACAGAAACGACTTCAAGGTAAAAATGTGTAACCTTGTAACTTCTGTTTAAACTATGTGTTTTAACCAGGGTTTAGGGTTTAAATGTGACTGACTGACAATTTATCATTCATCATTATCATATTGCTCAATTGATTCATGTTTACCTTTACCTGAGAAGGACCTCTGTCAGCCGTTGAGACTTTCTTCTTTATCTGACAAAAGTAGCATCCACAAAACCTCCTAGAGGACAGTGTGTGCTGTTTGTCTCATTTTCTACAGTCTATCTGTGTTCTTTCATTAGTCTTAAGTAGTTCTGCCGCCTCATTAGTCATGACCACAGTTGAAAGAATTAGTCAGTTGATCAATTAGTTGATGGACAGAAAATTAATCAGCTACAATTTTGGTATAGATAGATAAATCTGTCACACTTGGTCACTATCTTTTGTACTAAACAATTGTTGATTCACTGAAACTGAAAAATTAAAAGTTCCCTGTTTGTTTCCTTAAAATCAGTCCGCCATGTTGAACATGCCCTACAGTATCCCAGAACCTGAACACTGGCTCTTGATTAGTTTCTCCTTCACACTTGGAAGGCAGGTAAAGCAAGGTGGCTGCAATCAGCAAGTACACCGCTAATTTATTTTTTTGTGTCCAACCTTTCCAGACTGAAACAAAAACGGTTCAGGCAAAAAAAGCATTTTTTTTTAACATATCCAACTAGAAAAGTGAGAAGAGATGTCATCCTGCCTATAGCTGGATCAGATCAGAAGACCTCAGCTGTTCCAGTAAAAAAAAAAAAAACGACATATGTTTAGTTGGGAGGATGTGTTCCTTTCCTTTTTTTGGATATGTAGGCCATGTCTATGTGGAGAAATAAAACAGCACTTACTGTAGGTGTAAAAAGAACCCAAACAAACAGAAAAACACACAATCATCATGAATTAAGTTATTAAAAAATCAAATATATGTGATTATCTTTCAGATAATTATATTTCTGCTTTCTTGGCAGTCTTTGAAATCTCATATATAGCTAGTCATTTACTGGATGGTATAATTATATGCTGGTTTTATTGGGCAGCTTTCCTGATTAGAATTTTCTAATTTGCTTAATATCACACACTGCCTCCATGAGGAATACCTAACTAAACACAGGGATTGTGCTTGCTCACAGGAGACCAGGCTATTAATGAATGCAGATTTGTGGCAAGAGTTTTTATCCCGTAAGGCCTGTTAGGGATGAAGATCCCTCATTATGTTAAGACAAGCGGTTAGCCTTTTAGCGAATTTGAATGCTACAGGATGGAAAATGTTCCTTCTGTGTTTGGGTAAGAATGCATGTTTCTCCTTTGACTTACTACTACTCGTTTTTACGTTTTCAACTGTGGCAGACATTTTGTAAAGACGACTAGATAAGCGCAGCACTTACTTCCTGTGCTATCTCTGTAAATTTACACCTCAGCAGCTGTTTAGCTAAAAGAGCCAAACAGCTTGAGGAGCTTTATTCCAGAAAAATTTAGGTGAACGATGCCAAAACAAACCTATGGCAATCTCTTGGAATAAAGGAGATAACTTATTTGACAGTGTACTCTATAAATCAAACTTCTGTTTAACTTGTTTTGATGAATGAATACCCAAAAATGAAAAAATACAAGATGCTGTATTTTATTATTATTTTTACTTGGGTTAACTAGAAAGTAGACTAATGATACCTGCCCAGACGCCACAGCAACTCAATAATCTGAAGGCACTAGTTGTATTACACTATTGTACTGGGTGAAGCTAATAGTTAGCTTGTTAATTAGCCTGCTAATTTCAGTAGATCTTTAAAATAGGGTATACATTGTTTGGAAAGAAACATTTTCCATGGATGTTCTGGAGGGGTGTCTCAAACCCAGACCTCTGCAGTAAGGGCTTACCCCTAGTACATGGGGTGCATGCTCTACCAGGTGAGCTACCAGGGTGCCCTTTATTGCTTTTTTAAGATAGAAAATTCAAACAGAAACATCTGAAGTGGTCGGTTTGTCTATCAATTATAGGTGCATCGAAGTACAAAGAAATTACAATAATAGGCAGTAATAATGAAACCGAAATATGTCTCTTAATATACTTAATATAAACTATTTCAGACAGCAGCCAGGCAAAATATTTTGCTTAAGGATATCATACTACCATTCCGGGGTGGTAATTTAATATATTGCAGAGTAAATCTATGTAAGTGCTGCATTTTGAAGTGCATTTTATGCACATTAGTAATAGCTAATGATGTGAAAATCAAGTTATATCCGCTGATAAGGTCATAGAGTGAAAGATCAATGCTCCAGTAGACATGCCGGCTATTTCAGTTTTTTTTTTTTTTTTTAATTCAATCTTTCATATTGACCTTTAGTCTGATTGTAGCATGTGCTTATTGTACAAACAGACCTCTTCAATCCTCTTGTATTAAATGGCCTCTTCAGTGGGACAAGGAGGCACTACCAACGAGCAGACTATTTCCAAGGCATCTATTGGGGCGACTGCGCAAAAGCCCTAGATGTCTTAAGAGAAATTGTGTGTTATGGCTGCAGTTGCATGTATTACACACTAAAAACAAGCATAAGGTGTATACACAGGAGACCTTCTGCTTTGTCAACCAAGAAAAACTAGAGGTAATGAGGCAGACTTGGCTCATTTTGCCCTCCTATAGCTGTGTACGTTGCAATCGACAGATTGAACAACAGTATGACCTTTTACTACCTGCTGTTTGCAGCTAAAGTCACATAGAAAATGGCGACTGGGAAAAGCTGTTTGTACAGTGACGCAGAGAAAGACAAATTATATTGATTGATTGCATTGCTGATTGTGTTGGTGTCGGGTGCCACTCTGAGTCCTCTGCAGTATTCCCGAGTCGAACCTGCTACTATGCATGAGGCATACAGATACCTAGGAGGGCCATAAACGAGACCAATCAGCACCACAACACCAAGTGAAATAGCCCGCTGTTGCTATGGCAACGGCTAATCCTCTTCAATAATCTTGAAATTTTATGGTTGAAAAGAGGCAGTGATGTGATTTTACCACAAAAAAAACAGGTTACATTTATTTTTTCTGCATGAGTTGCAGAAATAAATGTACCAAATTCTTCCTCATCTCACATCACCGTCTCTTTCCTGGTGTCTTCCTACATCTTACTTCGACTTTTGTAGATATTCTATGAGCCTGGCATACAAAGTACACCAAGGACAAGTATTAAAAACATCAGCTAGAAACCATAACAAAATACTAATCAGTCTGATGATAATCACGATGTCTTGGAATAAACGGTGAAATAAATTGTGATCTAATCATGAGCTCACCTTAAGAGACAAAACAGGAGATGGAATATATTCATAAACATTTGTGTCTCATGAGGTCAATAGAGACGAGCAGCAGAGGTTTATGAGATCAATTATGATTTACCCTTTGGAACACTGACATTTGGTTTTCTAAAGGTTTTCTAAATATTTATTCTTTCAGGATGAAGACACACAACATTCCCGCTTTAGGAGAAACGTATCATATGTGAACAGATCCATCCTCATGACAACTAACCTCCATCTTCTCATGAAAACCAAATGATTGGTTTAAATCCCTAGAAAACACTATGAGTTATGATTGTTTTGTCAACTTCTCGATATTTTCTCTCAAGTGTTTTCAGTGTCCTTGTTTGACCTTTTGCAAAGCACCTGATAGAACTTACAATTCATTCACAAACTTATAAATTAACACAAACAACAGTAGATTCTCGAGTTCAAGTACCTTTCTTTGCATCCATCATCACAGAGGTCTATGAATTAGGTGTCTTTGCTGTCACAAACTGTATATGCAAAAAGCATAACCTCCAATGTGTGTTCCCGCTGCTGCTGGGAATTAAATATTTTTTAAAACTTTTACAGATATTGATTTGTGCCAACATTATTTGGCACTAAAGCAAATTGGAATTCAAACTGCAACACAATTAGAAAGATCGATAACTCGTTAACTCAATTAAGCATTTAGGTTATATTCTATTATGTATTTACTACACAAGGTACTTTTTCTAAATTAGTATGAATTATATATCATCTTCTAATAATAATAATAATTTAGCTTCCGATAATATAAGGAGTAAGTGTGTATGTGTGTGTGTGTGTGTGTGTGTGTGTGTGTGTGTGTGTGTGTGTGTGTGTGTGTGTGTTTGTGTGATTGTGAGAGAGGAGTTTTGGCACTTGCTGTGATAATAATGACCAGTGGAGGAAAAGGAGTTATTATGCACACACAAATATTTAACACATTCCTCGACTCTAATTACTGCTGAGTAAAGTAGCCAGCAACCACATCCAGCACAGTCGGTGATATTAGTGGACCACATACCGAGCACTGAAAGAATGTATATTCTTATTGAAGGTAAAGCCATTGGAGTGGAAGGTGCACTTCAATAACTACAACACACAAATAAGAAATAAACATCTTAGGATATGGGATTGTTATCATGGCAGCATATGTCTGATGGAAGTTATTTCTTTGGTAATAGAGTCCTATTAGCACACACGCACCGGCACATAAAAACCAGCTGTCACACAATAAACAAACGCTGCCCTGTTTCAACATTGACTTGTATTAATTATTTATTTCCACCTAATTGGATTTATAAGATGGGTGACTTGCTGTAAAACTGTCCCCAGGTTTATAGGTACAGCTTTACTCTCTGATTAATCACAAATTTTGTATTTTTGGAATGATATTATAATTGTCCATATGAACATATATCAAGCCCTGTTTAGAATCTGAACCGTTTTCGTACACGTGATTGGACCTCGTTATTATCTGACCTGTTATTTTGACCAAATTAAGCACAGATCGTGAAGGGCAAAACTGACTTTGATTTGATGTGATGATTTTTGCAGCGCTTTCATAACTTCTTTCCAGATTTAACAGCAGCTCAAACACACACATGGCTCATTACTTCTGCCCTAGTTGCCATGGGAACGTACTAATCAGATTGTTTTGCATTTAAGCGGCAGGCGTACAATATGTGCTGTATTGTTTACATCATTACTCTGCAGCTGCAGCCTATTAAAAGTGCTCATAGCGCAACACACTATGAAAGGTCCGTGCTTGACTGAGCTCAGAGGATTAACAGGGAAATATGTTCAACAGTTTCTATGACATGGTTAAACGTTCCCAGTAATATCTGACTATTTACTGTAGCGAAACCTCTGGGGTCGGAGCAATCACCCATGATTGCAAAAACAATTGGTAGAGCCATTGATAGGACCCCACTGAAATAAAATTAAGTATTAACTTGAGGACTTTATGTTCTCATATATGGGCCTCATGCAAGAACATTTTCATACATCAAGTCTCGTCAGTTGGTCCACCTAACTACACATTGCTTGTTTCAACCTGATGAGCCACGCCTATTCATGAGTACATACTTGCTTATGAAATTTGGTCATTGCCAGATACCAAGGCCCTAAAATTGCCATATAAGGACACCGTGTGTGGCTACGTTTCATTGACGAACATGTTACCAAGAATTCGACACCTCAGACCTGCTGTCTGCAATCACCAGGGAAAAAAAATAACACTTCTAGCAGTTAGTAGCGGTATTAGAGGACCCAATTAGAAAATGTTAATAGCACAGCTGTCAACGACATGTCATCAGAGCAGCAATGAAGTGAGACGTTCAAAAGCCAAGTTTACATCCAAATGTAGGGCAGAGTTTCAGAAAATCAGCAGAAACATATGCGCATTTTTCATCCACTTCTATAACTTCTAATTACTTAACTGCATTTGGCCTTCAATCAATTTTTGGCGGGTGAAATTGGCAATTTTGTGTTGTAATGGTCCTTTACAAGACTTCCAAGCTGTCCTGTGAGCTCAGATCTTTATATTATGAAGCTCCGGGATGAGATCAAGTCATATTTAGGCAGAAATCACCTTTCATTAATATAACATTAGGAGCTAGTTAATCAAGACAAGCAGCGTGTGGCATTAATCCTGCAGTCTGAGCCTGCACAGAGATGACACAGTTGTGAATTTTATTTGTATCTCAAAGAAAATTCGATGTTTGAGAACTGACTGACCGATACCACAAATTGTCAAACATCATTTATACGGGCCACGTGCCACAAAAATGTTTATATGAGATTCTTTCATGAGGCCCGGTGTACCTAGTGGCTAGCAGCTCATGCTATTAAGTGACACTCTAATTGTGCTGAAAGTGCACATAATTTGATCAGCTCAGCAGTAGTGCAATGCAATAAGCTGATTGGGTAAGGGTTTTCCCCTTGAGTCAGTCATGTATGGTCTCAGAGTGCTGTAAAGAAAAGCTCTGAAAGAAGAACCTACCTAATGGCATATTGGTCTCCTGTGTGATCAAACAAAGGTCTGAGGGCTTCCTAAATTTATTCTGTGGATTTTGCTCTGCTGTAATTTAAATGGAGAGTCATGTCTGCTCGGTGTATCCGCTCCGTCTGCGAGGTGTCAGAAGAGTAGTTTCAGCCCGCCTCTGTTTGTCCTCCATTAAGCTCGGGTCGATGTGTAGCACTGTTAGTTTTGGAGTCAGCAGGGAATCAGGGGTATCTGACAGAAAGAGGAAGTGAGGAGGAAAGGGAGAAAATAGAGAGTAAAGAGAAACCAGACAGGAGAGTGGAGGCCATGACAGAGGGAGCCGGTAGGAAAAGTGGAGACAAACATGAAAGAGAGAAGATAGAGGGGAAACTGAGCTCAGCAGAAATAATGATTGTCCATCTAACCATTAGTTACTTATGGTGTTTCACAAGAAGCTATATCAACTAGGGCCCCCAGGCTCCCCCGCCTGGCCCTTATGTATTCTAAGTGTCTGATGCTCCCTTTCTCCTTCTTGCTTTCTCTCGCTGTCTCGGTTCAATCCATATAATTGGAGGCTGCTATCCATCACACGATCAGATAGGCCTAAAGCCAGTCTGAGCTACTGGCTCTCGGATCACTACTGACTCTTGGTGTTGTATACGCATTAGTTGCCAAGCAGGGCCTTGGTCAGACACAGTAGACGACGTCCTCCTGTGCGTATATATTTATTCATGTGTTTGATCAAGGAGTGTCTCGAAATAGATGAATAGATCTGTTTTACGATGGCAGCAAAGAATAGTGAACACATACAGTAAAAACATTTAGGATGTTCACATACTGTATATGACAATAAAACAGCCCCTGATGGACAAGAAAGCTGTTTATGTTTATTTAACTTTGATTTGAATTGTTGATATCAGGAGTGGTCTTTGTAGATAAACTCCTCTGCCACGCTATATACATTCTAGATTATTATAGAGATGTACTGTATGCGGAAATATGGCAGATTTCTAGAAGACTAAATGATTGAACTAAACCATTTGGAAATAAAAATTAGCTTTTGGCTAATTGAATTAAAAGTCCTCCATCATATTCATGCAAAAATCAATATATCGGCATGGAATCTCTGCAGGCTGCGTCACAGTATACCTTAATACCAGCCGAACATCCCTGAAGTCACATGGCAATAAATTATAAGCTCTGGCATGGTTTTAAAGGTGAGGTTCTAGAGGCTACTGGTGCACTGTAATATTAATCAGATAAAGTGTTTTATGAGGTATGAAGTGGTTTAGATAATGGGACTCTCCGCTCTGACCTTGGTTCTACAGTGTTTTGTCATCGCTTTCTGTAGCATCAAGACAGAGGACATACTGTACAGCAACAGGGAAACCGCACAACACACATATAGTAGTACGCAATACAGAAGCTGACTCCCAACCTACATCTATACACCATTCGTTCTGCAGCATCTGCGGAAACCTGTTCCTCTCTCAGCTGTGAAGAAGCTGTTGATATAAAGTGAGCAGACATGATTTAAATAATATATATATTTACAGTAATCTTTAGTTGTCATTGGCATCAAATAGTGATTCTCTGAGGTCTTAAATGGCTCAGTTGACCATATGGTGTAAGGTGCAATGGTGCATTTTGGCAGGAAATGTGGAACAGTTAACACACACACACACACACAGTTTATTGCCAAGTAGCAAAGATTTTACCTTAATACACAAGTGTGTGTCTTGGACATGTGGCCACGGAAAAGAATTGCGACAGACAGAACACTAAATTGCATTGAGTGTTAAAGGTACTGTAACTTACCTCAGCTTAATAGATGAAACAAATATAATTATCCTCTTTCCAGCATGTTTTCGATGTTGTTGTTTTTTTCCACAGTTGGAGGTTTGACAGTTATTAATTGCACCCTTTTCTTCTGCAGTTGTTTAATGACACCCAACTGGTAAATTTACAGCACCGGCTGTTTGTTCCAGTGGCTCCAGCTCTTAATATTCACTGAATGGTAGTGGAATGAAACACACATAAATGTGCATTTTCTTATGCTGGAAATTTGGCTACATTTGTGCTACATTTGTCTGGGAACCTGAATAATGAGATTGTACAGGTACATGAATTGGACTGGATCCACAAAGCTAGAACACAGTAATTCATCTAGTCAACATACAGAGTTTAAACGGTTCAAGTAAAAAGAGTAAAATACAAAGCACAGTGTTGTAAGAGCAACAAATTAGCATTATGCAGCTAGTCATGGCTAGCTTTTGTTAGCAGAAAAACTAAACAAACAAATGAGAAATCAACAATCACAAAATAGCTAATATACCTACAGATCATATTTGTGGAGGAAATAAAAGATAAATAATTACCTTGGTGACAGATCTGACAAAATATACATCAGTGAACGTTCAAATTAAACCAACCGCAGGTGGCAGAACAACTTGAAGCTGTTCTTCATGCTGAAGCTAATCTTCATGCCAAAACGAAGCGATTGATTCATTGATGCATCCCTCTGAAGCTTGGTGACGTAGTGACCATTTTACTTGTGTTCTAGCCAGACAGTAAATTTGTGTAACACGGTTGTTTAGGGGATCATATTCATACCTTACACTCCTGTGTCATGATTGACTGCAAACCAAGCTGCATCTCTTTTATGGAACACTTTATAGTCCGGCAGAGCAGGAGCATATAAATTTGGATAGTGTGATACAGCTGCCTTCATATACCTTCTAGCATTTTGGACTCCATTTCCATAAAGGTCAAATCTGCCAAGATGGTTTGCAAATGGTCAAGGGGTGGAAGGTCATGTGGCAAAGATCACCAAAGTTAAACTCGATGCAGGTCATTTCTATTACTTCTGCCAATCCATTGAAATCCATTGATTTAATATCAGAATATGTGGGTGTCAGGACCTGAACCCTGTATGGGCGAGAACCGGCTAAAATGGTTATACTCTCCAGTATAAACAAACAGTACACACATCACTCATGAAGTAATATGATGATGCACAATGTTGTATCAGCTCTGCGAGTGTTAACTCAGAGCTGCTTTGAGATGAATCAAACCTGTTTTCTCAATTACTTGCAATCAAGACTAATAATGCCTTTGGGGATTTTATAATTCACAAGCAGCGCAGGCAGCAGGCAGAGCAAAAAAAAATCTCCAGAAAAGAGCTGTTTGAATGTTGAATGTTAGAAATTAAAGAGGTGAATTTGAGACATCAGAAATACTAAATGTGAACTGTGAAATAAGATCTATAGTTTATAAAGGAATATTTGCCCCAGTCATCACAACTCAACCCCATTTTTCCTCCTGCCTGTTTTCAGTCATTTTTTCTACCTGACAGTCATTGTTTCAGCGTTTCCCTCACAGTTATTCACCCTGTCTGCAGACAGAGGTCTAATAAATCATTGGTTAAAGTAAGTAAACTCCTGCCGGTGTTAGCTGGGAGGTGACGTTATAACACCTAAGCTGTCTTCTAAAGAAATAATTACCACATGCTTTTTTTTTTTTAGCCTGAAAACTATTTGTGGGGGCTGCTCTCTGTTCTCTGTACATACGTGTGCGTGTTTCCATATGTGCATGACCCGTTGGTGTGAGCTTGCGTGGGTGGTTTTACACCAACCGACTGTGTGTGTGCTGCCATGCATGCAGGTCCACCATTCACATGTTTGCATTTCACACTCCTCAGGGAAAGTCACGTGACATGTCTACGCAAGCTTTTTTCAAGAATGGATTAAAGAATTATGGCAAGAAATTGTCACCTTTACCTAAGCGTGTGTGTGTGTGTGTGCATGTGCAGAGTGTGTGTTGCCTTTGAGTCGTGACGAGAGAATATCCTCCCTCAGCACGTCTCAAACACCCACATTGTGGTTTTGCTGCTGCAGTATATACTCGGCTGCGCATGCATTTGCTTGTCTTACTGTAAGATGGAGCAAGAGCAAAGGGCAGAGAGGAAGCTGTGGTGAAACAGTGGCTAACTATCTCCAACACCGCAGGAATCCTCGACAACATTGATTTCCAACTGGCTGAACCCGGACTCTTAAGGCAGTAGTGATGAGGCTTGATTGGCCCCATCATCCGCTTTCAGTCTATTCCTCGCAGGTGGTGCAGCTGTCGATGGTGTGTTTAGCTGGGTCCTAACCATCCAGAGTGCAATAGTAAGTAGTTTATCCCATACAAGACAGGCGTGAACAAGTTCTACATCTCACTTTTTTTAACTGTTGCCCATAAGACAAGCACTGCGTCTTATAAATCATCCTAGTGTCCCATTCTCACACGGTGCATGTCCCTTTGACAAAGAGATGTAATAAAAATATAAATTAGACTGAAGGAGCTCAGAGGAGGAAGTGTTTGTAAAGATACGTTTACTCTTGCCAGCTGCAGTGTAGTGATTTTATATTTCAAAGTCATGTTCTGGTGTAACTTTTAGGATATGCAAATTCAGAAGATTGTTGCTTTTTCACATGAAAGATCCACCCTTGTTTCCTTTTTACTCATCATCTGTTGCCAGACCATTTCCTTTTTTTATTTTTTGTTGCCATCATGGAGCTGGTTCTAAATAATGATCTTTGATGATTTTTTGTTTTATGAGAAGTCACTCTTTAAGGATTAATTGGCTCGGTTTAATCATATTGGTGCCACAAATTCACTTTAATGTGAACATTTCCTGGTTTTCTTTGACTTGATTGATGATATTAAACTAGGATTGAATAAATGAAAGAAAAAAAAAAACACACCTCCTTCTCATTCCTAAAATTGAGCTCGGGTCCTCAGACTTCAATAACTGGTGTTTAACAAGGAAATTAAAAGAGCTGCAAGCCCCGCACCTAGCAGATGTCAGGCAAAAATAATCTTGTCTTGATGATCTAGCAGAAGGCAAATATGTTTTTAAATAGATTATTAGGTGAAATTAATTTGGTCCTCAGCGTTATCATACCTGAAGAGCATAAAAAAAAATATTGCACTTGATTTCTGCTCTGATTTCTTGTGGATGAAATGGAGACAATAAGAGTCCTTGGTGTGAAAACTTAAAAAGTACTGTGAAAAGCTAATGTGAAAAAATGACACCATCAGAGGTGTCTGGAGTCAGTTTTGCTCCTATATTGGCAGAATACAAAAACACGCGCACACACACACACACACAAAGGTGTGATTTTTGACAATCGTGTCTTTCCTGTGCTGTCTTGAAATGAAAGTGTAGCCTTTTTGCTTTGGCATGAAATAGATAGAACTGTCCGCTTTGTTATTGTAGAATGATTTCTCATAATCGACAAATAACAGCCCGAGGAAATTCTCGACGCTGGAACGAGAAAATGCACTTGTTAAAGCCCTTGGCTTCTAAACAGAATATTTAGCATGTCTGCACGTAATATGTATGCAAGGAGAGTAATTACATTTCAGCCTTTAGTGGAGAGGAGAGGAGAGGAGAGGAGAGGAGAGGAGAGGAGAGGAGAGGAGACGAGAGGAGACGAGAGGAGATGAGAGGCAGTGTGATGTGGCCAGAGAGGGGAGGGGAGGATGGAGCTTCACCTCCTGCGCTATCACTGGATGTTAGCAACATGGAAGAAGAGGATGATTTAAAGTGAATAGAGGACATTTTAACTGCGGGGACATGTGTATTTACCAAAGTGTGAGATAGGATTAGGTTAGAGAATTGAGGTACATGTTTAGAGATAAAACCGGTGGGCACAGAAAGATAAATGAAGGGGGAAAGACGCTGAGAAAGGATCCTTTTAAAAAAAGTCTCTGAAGGACATGAAGGAGAGAGAGAGATAGAGGGAAAGGTTAGTGCTGAATGGTAACCCGGAAAGCTCTGCGGCACGTGTCTTCATCGTCCGACGGAGCACCACAGCGCATGACTGCCCCAGGGCCGCTGCACTCAGCCATGTCATGGCTCGATGTTCGCTCATGCACACACAGTAGAAGAGACTGACAGGAGGATGGGAGGGTGAGATAGCCGGGAAGAGAGATAGAGAGAGAGAGTGAGAGGTTATAGGGCAGAGGAAATGGAGACCGAGGTGTGGAGAGATGTCAAGTGAAGGGGTGAGATAAGGCGGGAGGAGGGGCTGCGAGTGAAAGTAAGAATATCACAGCAGCGGCGATGAGATACCATCAGGTTCATACGGAGCTGGAAAATATTTCCACTTTGCTGTGCATGTGCACCGAGCACTGCAGCTGTGTTAAGCTACTCCCTTGACTCATTTATTATTTGTGCACAGGTGACCCTGACTGTCCAAATAAATGAAAACTCAAATTCATTTAAGAGATTTACCAGAGAGACGCCGTGTTGGTTAATTAATGAGAATACATCACATCTCTATCGCAAAGCTTCGCTGAGGCTATTGATTCCCTGTGGGACGGCTACCTCCTGTGGCCCGTGGCTACAAAAGGCTCAACTTTTATTGTCCCATATATGTTTGATACATTTTGTACAATGAAATATAATGTATAAGGTGCAATGAGTGGCAAAGCCTTCAGTGGAGCTTCAGAGAATATTAGATTAGTATAGCAAACTGTTAGAGCTCATGGGAGTACTGGTGGCCCCGCTGTCAACATAACTATCTTGTCTAGTGTTATATGAAGATGAATTTATTTCTTTAGGATGCTAATTGCCAATAGGGCTAATAATAATCTTAGTACACTCATTAGTCTTTATTCCCTACAAACAAATCTGTGAAGATTCAGACATCTGCTTGCGCCCCGTTCCACATAATATCTCTTTGAGCTTAGTGGACTAGCTCTCCCTTGAGTGGGTCATTGTGACAACCAAATTAGATCTGAGCCATGATGAAGTATTTCTTTCGCTCATCATTCCAGTCTTGGTTTTATTGCGCCGGTTGCCAATCGCTTTTCATTTTAAACACTAATCCCATACAAGGCCTTGCTTTGTCTGGTGCTTGAGAATATTAAATATATATATATATATATATCTTATTTTTCTATGAAGCTCCACAGATCCCTCTGGTCTGCCAATTTAAAATTTAAAAGCTAAGCCGTTAAAGCTTAAATCAGGTTAAAGCTCTGGCTGTACTGGTGCCTTGGTTCTGGGACAGCTTCCCACTTAGCATCAGGTCAGCTGTTGCTGACTCAGCTTTTATATCTCATCTTAAAGATGCCCTGTGGAGTGTAAAGTTATGTTTACATAACTGAGCAAAACATTTTGTCTATCCCCTAGATCTAATTTATGAATAAAACATTTGCAAAGACAATGTTTAAGTACTTTAAATCCAGCATTGTTTACATCCATGTTTACCAGTTTGCGGTCTTCATCTTCTTTGTCTTTGTTGACACATTGCAGCATTTCTTGGCATGTTAGCGGCACCTGTTGATCATTGGTTTGTGTGATGTCCATGACAAGACTTTGTCACCTGTACACGCGGTCAGGCACAAGAGAAACACAAAAAGGGAACCTCTCATAGAAAACGTAGTGCTACAAGAGGCTAAAAACTGTTTGCAGATCATCCAACCATTCCTCCATTTTCTGCGGCCGCTTGTCCTTATCAGGGTCACGGAGGGCTGGAACTGATCTCATCTGGCATTTTGCAAGAGGCAGGCTACACCCTGGACAAGTCGCCAGGTCATCACAGATAGAATAGCTTTTTGCACTGGAAAAGAGCTTTAATTCAACTATTAAATATCATTATATCAGTGTTGTTGTTCAAATGGGTTTTTTTGGTTTGTTTGTTTCTTTCTTTCTTTCTTTCATATTTCATAATATTTTGACATTTCTTTCAGCTGTATATGAGCTGAAAGAAGATAATTTTTTTTTAAAAAGTGAAGTGAAAGAAAACCTTGGACCTCTGCTGTCCGTCATTGCAGTTTCTCCTGCACATACTGCTATGTGACTTCACTTAGATGTACCCTAATTAAAAGCACGACGCATGCACTTGTAATTAGGATTGGATCACTCCCTTTGATCCAATGTATCATTCCTAATGTCCCCAAACTCTCTAATCACACACTACATGCCCTGAATTGAACATTTGTAAAGCTCTCTGTTGGAGGAAGGACGGAGAAAACACAAGCAGCATCTCATTAAGATTCTGTACATTCAGTCATTCAGCCTCTGAAACTCTTTCCCTCTATCTCACACCTACACAGACAGGTCCTTGGTATTACCATTTTGTCACAAGACATTATGAAGCACAATGACAGAGGGAAGGCACATTAAGGGCTTGTGTGTTTAGGCATGCGCAGTGCGTGTGAGCCTTTTGCTTTGGATCTGAGCTCAAAAGCCGAATTATACAACAGCCTGTGTGTGTGTGTGTGTGTGTGTGTGTGCCATTGTATGTCTATTTTAGTCAGTGTCCTTCGTGTCCCTGTACAATGGTTCAGGAGGTCCAAGCATTTCCTCTAACTATAATCTCACTGTGACCTCAAGATGCCGAGCATTTCTGATATGCCACCTCTGTGGTGAATGTTCACAGTCTCTGGTTTAAATCAAACATCCACCCTAACCTCAGCGCTATAACATCGTGCTGCTTTCACGTTTGCTTCTGAAAGATGACCAAATGGAGACAGTTTGTTTGGTCTGACTGATGCTGTTTTTTTCTGCTCAGGACTGTCTTGCATAGAGGTTCAAACAAACTCATTCACCTGTAGTTTCATCAGCACGTGTGCAGAGGTTCACACTACATGCCCGGCCCACTCTGTCCAGCCAGCTGATAAAGTCGCAGGAGTTACTACTTCAGCAACAAGCCTTCCCACCCACAAACACTGCCAGCTGCATTCGATCGAGCCAAACCAGATTAATTTTCTGTCTGTGGGGTATAAAACACAAACTGGCACATTTTTCATGAATGAAAGCATGTCGCACCTGCGTGTCAGTGTGCGCACAGCTTCGGTGTTAATTTTAGATTGAGGTAAAGAATGTTAGTCCTTTTTTTCAGTTGATATAAGGAAATAATAGCAGACATCTGAATGTAATCCTCTTTATATGTTCATGTCTTATGTGTACATTTATATGTGTGTGGGTGTGGTATTTTAATTATAATTCTCAGTGATCGATGGGAGCTTGCAGTTCAGGTTTGATCTCTATTAACCCCCTCGCAAGCTACTTCCATCTCTCACCAGTTCAACAGATTAAACAGATGAATCCATTCAAAACTGTAAAACAGCTCTTTCATGGTATCTTTTTATCTCTCCCCGCCTCTTACTCTTAATTCTTTTTCCTATGCCTCTTGTCATGTTTGTCCTTCAGTCTCTCTCTCTCTCTCTCTCCTCTCTCTCTGTTGGAGAGTCTGAACGAGCCACTGAAGGGAAACAGGATCATCTGTTCGGGTTACTTAATCAGCAACTCGGCGGCTATATAAACTATAAAGCTTGGTGGAGCTTGATGTGGAGCCAGTGTTACACTGGGGCGATGCAGTATAAATTACCGCACATGCCCCCTGGTGTTGTTTTAAAAACTTTATTACTCACAGCAGCTGTTACACACAGATGACCTGCAGTGGATTTACACAGACAGACAATCCAAGGCCTCCGATCACACACTCACTTGTGTTTCTACATTTGATAACATAATGTCCCGTTCATAAACTTAACAGGGAAGATTGAGTTTCTGTTGTTAAGCCTACCTTCAGTGATAAATAGGGTGGACAGTATAAAAGAAACACCTGTCGGTATAGCACAATCCACTTCAACAGCACTACAAACTGGATCCTTCAAAATGACACACGGTTACAACAAATAAGAACATTATAACCTTCATGAGGGTGATCTATGGTAGGACTCTATATTAGATACTATATGAACTAAGGTTACCCAATAAACTGACATATTGCCATTGGGATATATGGGTATATTGCCTGTCCTCATATTGGTCCAAGAATGTAATTTTGGAATAACAATAAAAAAACAGATCCCGATTAACAGAGCGCCGCTCCATTCATCAGCTTTATAAAATGCAGTCCATGTCTGAACTGGATGAGGAGGTGTTCTCTGCACAGATCACATTTCAGGCAGACGTATTTACAATTGGATTATGGAGTCTTTTGAGAATTTTTTTTACCATCAGGACATTTTATTCTGGCACATACAGGACAGACTGCTTAGCCATGCAAATTACAGTTGTCGCATTGACAAAGCACAGACACACAACCATGAGCTCCAGAAGATTTACGTTAACTCTGTGTACAACAGCTGTTATTGTACAGTAACACAAAGTAATACAACACTGTCGATATTCAGGGGTGTATTTTGTTTTGGGTCTTATGCTTAATGCTAATAGTAAACTCAGCTTCTTCCTTAGAGACAAACTAAATGAGTGAATTTAAATAAGAGACAGGCCGTCAAAGGTTAGCTCGAACCAATTCACTTACGAGAAAAGTACGAAGCAGACTCCTGCCAGCAGCTGATTAAAGCCAACAAGGTTTAACAATGCTACACTTACGCTACATAAACACTTTTTAATTAGGCCCTTGAATTAAATTCATTTTTCCTTATAATGTTATGCTAATTTATGCTGACTTTAAAAGCTTTCTGTCTGCTTGTCCTGTACCAGAGCTTCTCCTTGTGTCTCTGAATAAACAGTCATTCAAGAGACCCCTCTAGTCGGCGAGGTTTTCACTCAAATTGAAACGGGCCTCAGTCTTACTTCTGGAAAACAGTAATTGAGGTATCGACTGGAAAATGAACAGGCTAGTTAAAAGCCTGGCCTCCTGACAATACCCAAGAACGGCTTAGATCTGATAGCATTCTGTGCATCGGAGCAGTAAATTGTCAAAGCTTTCATCACTACGGTTTCTTTTAGTACAAGGTATGAGTGGCACTGGAGTACATCAATATCTTTTACTTTGGAGTGTAATGTTTGGCTCAGGAGCGCAGGATACCTGAGTGTTTTTGTTGTTTGTTTTAGATGCAGTGATACAGAATGAGCGATGAAAACAGGACAGGAAGATAACACACATAATATCTTTAAATCGCAGCCCCATTTTTGTGCAGGTACAAAGCAAATGAAAGAGCCATATCGCTTTTCATTCTGGTAATTTGGTTCAGTTTGGTTGTTTTGCGCCGTAGCACCAAGCAAACTTCTTTGTGCCAACTTATGTGCAGTGATTTAGGTGAATATGAGTTTATGTGGATCAGATGGTGCAGTTTTGGTTCCCATTTTGAGATGAAATTTCTTTTTTTCCATTGCATCAAACCATTTCAGTGAGAGCATGCAGTCTTTGTGGAGATGCAGAAACACAGTTCAGTTTTATTTCCTTTGACTTGATTCAACGGTTACAGTATGAAACAATTCAAACAATGTGTTTGAATGCTTTTAAAACTTCATGTGTAAATGTGACCACTGTATATTCAATTGTGGCATGATTGTGAGCATGCAAAATACAGTTACATTTGCAGTTGACTACAGCAATTGTAGTCAACTGCAAATGTAACTGTATTTTGGTAAAAAGTACAGTTTAAAGTTATGGAAACCCTTTTGTTGTTATTTACTGTTCTGAAATAATCATCTGACTGCTCAAATTTTCTTTTTGAATGAACGTGCTAACGTGCCAACCTTCAGTATGACCTGAAACGTCTAATTCAAAAAGAAACATTTAAGCACGTTTGAAATATTGCAGAGAGACTATCCACCTTCTTGATAAAAACACGTTTTCTCTGAGGCGAAGCCAACTGGACTCCCCACACGGCCCATTATAAAATCGTCTGCTCCTTCTAAAGATGGAGAGCTGGTGTCATCAGGCATTATTGGATGCCTGCCCCAGCTCCACCTGCTGATAATATGAAACATTATCTTGATCCAACCACTTCTTCATATTGCACCAGACTCTGCCAACAGAAGCTCTTGTGCCCATTATCAGGAAAAACTGAAAAAATTGAGGAGAAGAAAAAAAAAAGCTTCATTATTTAGTTTGTTACCTTTTGCTGGGATTTTTGGCCACTAGGTGGCAGTACTCTAAAACAAGTTTTGATCTAAAAATAAAGTTGATATGGGTAAAGCATTAGCAAGCAGTTCGCTATTTAGACATCCAGCAGATATACAGAAACTTAACTAACCTAACCAGTTAGTTTATGTATGTATTCTGTCTGCCGTGTGGCGCATGACAGGTAGTGGCTTCATCGAGCTATTTCACTGAAAACAGAACAAACAAAACAAACAGCTTACAACAAACTCAGCGACAAACAAATTAAGAGCAGTGGGGTTGAATGGAAACAGTCAAATCATGGGCTGTAAAATCAAAACAATGAGCTGAAAGAGGCTAAAACTAATGGTAGAGCTGAGGGAGACCACAGACTTATGACTCCTCATTTGAGCATATGAATATTTGAACAGTGGGGCTTGTAATACTGCCTGTCAAATTTATATTGTTGTAATCTAATGTCAAACTAAACAGAAACTTTATTTGATGTATTAGTGCTGCTGTAAATATTAAAATACTGTAACTATACAGTACTATAAATACTGTAAATTTTACTGTTCAAAAACAACCACTACATATAAAAGCATCTCAGTGTCTGGGTACAATGTACAATTGCCAAATCACTGCAAAAAGCACTTGCTGTAATGCTTTAAATGGGCTGATTGCTATCGCCGTGAATTAATCATTTTCTGGGTGTCCGCTCTGCCTTTTCATCCTGCTCGTCTTTGTAACCAGCAACTTTTTGTTTCTGACTCTTCCTATTAGGCAAAGTGCCAGTAGGTGGATCAGCAGTTTCTGTGTCCTCTCTGTCTGTCTGTGTTGGTCTATATCTCCCTCTAAAATTAAACACTGCGCTCCAAACATTGTCACGACAAATAGGCGGCGTGGGCGATGGACAAACAGGCGCGCACACCCATGAAACCGCAGCGCGGCAGGGCATCGTACATGCTCTAAACAAAGCAGAACAATAAGGGAAGGGATGATGACTTGTAAGCAGAATTTGAAAACGTGATGAGTTGTTTGTAGTTGTTGTATACCGCATTAATTTGTACGTGTTAATATGTATAAGAGAGGGCGAGGAGCAGTCAAAGTATAATCCGTCATGACAGCTCTACATTAGTTCAGAACATGTAGAATTTCCTTGGATGTCCACTTGGTGAATTTCAGTTTTTAATGGTTGTAGAGGTCTCATTGCCTCTGTATTTATTGCAGCTTTGCCTGTACAACTGAGTAACAGTAACATTCAATCATGCAGGTCTCAGAAGTCTCATTGGACTGCTACTTTGTCACAAATTCGACACAAACAACTGCCGTTTCCAGCCAAACAACCTCTTTTAATAAAGAAGTTGGCTGTTTCCATCACGCTGTGAGCAAACTCAATCTTATTTCATGTCGCGTACACCGGAGGTTGTTTCCCAGAAGGAGTTAGTTACCTTGCTGAGAAGTTGGATGTGTGCAGCCTGCAGCTCTTCATCTAACAGCTTCCCTGCGGTTGATCCTCCTTGTTTCATTACTCCCTGCAATTTTAAAAAAAAAAAAAAAAACACTTTCAAAAGACGCCGGAAATGACTGTTGTGTTGTTTTGTAGACGTATTTTGTATGAGTGATTGGGGTTAGAGCAACCCTCACTGCTTCACACTCAGAGTAAAGCCCCTCCATGTTTCGCCAGTTGAATACGTGTAACGTGAAGTAGCAGCATTAGGAAATGTTTTGTTTGTGTCAGCGTTAAAACTAGTCTAACTCCTTAGACCATAGTTTTTTTTTTTAATGGGGTTTGATTCAATAATAATTTTAAAAAATCTTCAAACTTTAAAGACCCATACCAGCTTTCTTACTTGAAGATATTGAGACAGAGTTTCGCTTCAAGATATTGAGATCTTTGTCACTAAAACTTAAAAAAATGACAGTCCTATAAAGAAAACTCAAATCCTACTAAAATAATATCCTAATTATGCAAAATAATCTAGACACCTCACTGACAACTGTGTTCTTTAACAAGTATTCTCTACTGAAATATGACCACCAACTATCCGACTCCATGCTGAAAGAAAGGTCCCCACTGCTGCTTCTACACCGCCTTGGTTTGCCCCCAGAGGGCCGGGCTAATCCTATCATCAAACAGAGAAATGACATTAAAAGACCTGACCAGCGACTGAAATCCTGTTTTCATTCAAGTGACTAGGAAATGCAGTTATGGACCTGAACTTCAGTGCTGCTTCACTGACACCACTTTTCCTCATCCAACCTTGAAATAGCCCTCTTGACTATTTCCTGTAACTAGACTGCGTTTGTGTGTTGCATTTAAAATAGTCTGTGACTGCAGGTGTGTTTGGACAGAGAGCCGACAAAAAAAAAAAAAGAGACACAAGCTAGACAGACATCTGGATAAAGTGCACATAAAGTCTCATTTGTGCCAAGCCACAGCCAGGTTGTCTGCAGTGATTTATTTGCTCTCCATCTTGCTGCAGACAAACACTCTGTCTCTGCTCACCATTAAACCAGGAAGAGCTCTTCCCTTAGTTTCACCTCGCTGAGTGATGGTCGAGCGTGTGCTCGTCATTTCGAGACTGGTCATCTTATTGCAAAGATGAGAGGCAACTTTTGCTGGAGATCGTGTGCTCAGTTTCCCAGCCGCCTATAACGTATATATCACCCAGCTACAGTGGGATCACTTTGTCCACCCACTGCATTTGTTGAGGGAATACATTACATTGCTGTCTGTTATGTGCAACTAAAAATTTCCCTCCTTCACTCCCTCTCTAGATGTTTTGTTCCATCACGGGAGGACCTGTTTGGATTGATGCACCGCTTTTCCGACTGAAACGAGTTGTCTCTTCAACTCAATATCCATCTCAGTCAGTAAATAAAATATTCAGCGAGAGTGGAAAGCCCAATCTTCAGAACTGAAAGCACACCTCTATTTATCGTAAAAGCCCACAGAGACAGGGGGACGTGTATCCTGGCAAGGCATATATATATCTTACTTTTGTAGAAAGAGATAAAAGAAACTTTTAAACAGAAATGACAAAGAAATAAACATTATATCTGATGCAACCCACTGAAACACAGAAATGAAGTGAACTGCACTTTTCTGCACTGAAAGGCAGAAATGTCGATCTGGTTGAATTATTGATGTACAACCTTTCAACCCTGCTCAAAACTGATAGTTAGAATATTGTGCTATGAGAATATTGCACCTGCATTTCATCTGCTGTGCACCTGCTTTACTAAAAGTGAATCGGCCATAGAACTGAAAGTCAATTTATTGATCAGTCGATCAACAGAAAGTACATCTCCAAACTCTTGTATTCTGTTGTGTCGATAATTCATCAGTCATTTCGGTCACTTATAGGCTCGATAGGCAAGGTCATTAATTCAAATATTCTCTCGCTACAGGATCTCAAATGTGAGTTTATGACACTTTTCTTTCTCTCGTAAAAAGATGTTTGAAGATCTTTGGGGCGGTTGATCGGATAAAACAAGGAATGTGAAAACACAACCTATGATTTCTTTTTTTCATATTTTATAGACAAAAAGATTAAGCACTCATTCAGGAATAAAATCACCGGTTTAGTTGATGATGAAAATTATGATTAATTACAGACTCAATCTGCTCTGTGTGCTTCTCTAAAAATCCATTGGGAAATCAATTTTTCCCGCCCTATATTGTTTTTTTCTTCCCCCCATATTTCCATTTTTTCTAGTTTCCATTATAGGACAAAGAAATACAACAGGCCTAATCACCGCAGTCATACAGACTGTTCTGACACAGCCAACAATTTGCAGTAATAGGGAGGTTGGTTTCTTCTGCCTGAGCAGCCTCAATTTGAAAAGAGCAATCATGTCCCATATTTGCTGTTAATTGTTTGGCTTTGTCGTTCCCACTAATTAGTGAACTGAAAACCGAATACTGCATTGCATTCAGTCTGAGTCAAAACAATGATGGCTAATTGGCTGTACAGGTTTCGTGGGAGTGATAAACGGGAAAACGTTGATGCTGCAACATCAGAGCGGATAAATGTGCATAGAAGTGCTCGTCACTTTCAGTGCATCATGTTAAATCAATTTCCGAAAGTCCAACAGGTGTACTTCTTCTTCCTCTTTTTTATGAAAGCACCAATAAATATTCCATAATTACAGTTCTCAGTGGAGCGCACAGTTTGTCCTCCTGTTCATTTACATATTTCTATTACATTAAAACCCAAGGCAAGAAAGCTTGTGGTTCTTTTGGGTTCTGCATTGCAGACAAACATAAATTCTGTAATGAGACAGTGAGCCAGCTTAAAGTAAAACCTTTCTCATCACTCCAAGACTGTGAAAAATTCATGCTTTTATTACCACTCACCTTGACTACTGTAACTCCATGTCGGTCTTCGCTCTCTTACGTCTGCAGTATGTGCTGAATGCTGCTGCTAGATTCGTAACAGACTCTCATAAGAATCAGCGTATCTGTCCTGTACTTTCCTCCCTCCATCGCCTCCCCGTCGGCTTTAGAGTTTGTCTGCAAAGCACTTCATGGATTGTCTCCGTCTTACAAATCTGACCTTTATAACTCTACCACTCAGGGTTAGGGGTTAGGTGACTGTGCCTGACATCAGATCTGTCCACTACACTTCTACGAGTTGACCTTTCATAATGCTTCTGTTAGTTAATCAATCAATGATTTTATCCTGCTCTATCCAGCTGTATGATCTGCCCCGTTGACCTGCTTACGTCTGCCTATGTTCGTAAAACACTTTGGTCAGTTCATATTGTTTTAGATAGACGACAAAAAAAAAATAGACTTGACTTAATATTAATGACATGACTGACGGCCATAACATTAACAGTCCCTCCTCCTCCAGATGCTGTGAGCAAACTTTCAGAATAGCCATCTAAAAGTTTCAGATGGTTTCAAATCGACTCTTTTTTTATGGCCGAAATGTTTTCAGTGTTTTTGTGAAATGTGAAATGGGGATTGTGTCTAGCCGTGCTGTGTTTGCAGGTTTGAAAACTATAGACAGATTCATTTCTGGTGACTTGCTGCTGCAGACAGCTGCCAGTCAAAGTTGACTGGGAAAAATCTTGTTGTAAAGTTTGTGGCATCGAGAGCTACTTGTAAGGTGGTGCTAGTTTTAGCAGCTTTATATGCTACTGGGCAGCTCAACCTATAAAATGCATTATATAATATAAACTGACGTATCATGTGTGCACAGCCTCAACCCACCTCCCCCAGCCCTGGAAAATACAGCAGTAAAAATGAATGTAGTGAAATAAAAAGTTCCAAATTTCCCTGTGCAGTGGAAATAAATAAAATATGGTGGAAATACTCTGCTAAAAGTAGAGGTGCTAAGTTGCTTTCCACCGCTTTGTAAAGGCACAAAGGAACCATAAAACATCAATGAGAGCTCAACATAATAGTTGGCACATTATTGTAAACATAAAAGTTGTTGCTCAACTAGAAACCCTAATATAAAAACAAAACATTTTACCTGCAGATCGACTTTAACTAGCAAAAAATGTCCCCCTGCTCTGAGAAATGACTGCATGGATGAGAAGGTTAGAGAAACTACATAAGACCCTGATTAAGAATCAGTGAGGGTGGGCAAGGAACAACAGAAGGTACAAAAGAAAGGCAAAGAAAGCTGCAGCATGAAGTAAAAACAAAGCCGTCAAATTACAGGGACGAGATAAAAAAGATTGTCACGCCTGCCTCCTTCGCAAGGACAAGAAACACAATAATGACACTCACAGAACCGACCCACGCTTAGCACACACACGCGCGCGCTGCACACACAGTTCAGTAACAAATCTCTTGATATCTGCAGGCAGGATTCATTGAAACCTCGGGGAAAAACAATCAACTCTGCTGTTGCTTTCAAGATGTTCGAAGCCACACATGCACAAACATCCATGCGCGTCTAGGTGAGGGCGCAGGCTGCCCTTTAGGCCGTCATTTATCACAGTAATGTAAGAAAACCACACAAACAAACGGGTTCCTCCAGTGCCACGTAGACACAAACGCGCGCTTTCGTCGCTAACGCTCATCTGTTGAATGATGCAGAGAAACTGTGGAGAATTGGATAACCGTAACATTTGTATCTGTGTGTATTTCTGTCAAGTCAGATTCCAGTGCACAGCAAGATAATGCTGTCATCAGGTTATCTGGACTTAAATGTTATTTTTCAGGACGAGCAAACAGGAAATACAGCATGTTGTTACAAACTAAGATTATAAATGTGCCAAAGCAAAGGTTGGACATTGCTTTCCATATAAAGCAGGTCTGTAGCCTTTGTGGTAATTAAGTTTGCTAAGTGATCTGTAAACCAAAGCCAAAAAGTCAAGTCAAGGGTGGCTAATTAGTTTAATTAATTAATTTAAGCTAACTTGTTCATTAAACGTGCTCTAGAGTTCTTGTTTAGTTGAACATTTGACTCAGAGTTGTGCAGTATTTGCTACAAAATACAGCTTTTGCCAGACACACTGACATGACACACTCACACTCTCTCTCTCTTTCACTCTCACACACACACACACACACACACACAAAAGGAAGATAATGGCAGAGGGAGGTGTTACAGCCTCCTGTGCCGCAGTTGAATAATTCAGCAGCATCTTCACCTCAGGGCAGAATACATGAGCCTAACTGACTTAAAGCTTTTTGCATGCGTGTGGATGTTCAGTTGTCGCAGCCAATCAGAGCTCTGGGTTTGATTTTTTTCTTTGTTCACATAATGTGCCCAAAGACACTGAAGGACAAATGTCAGAGTGAACACTGATCATCCGTTTGAGAAGAGTTGATTAAATTCTTTGTTTGTGTGTTCGCGTTTGTCTGAGCGTTCAGTGTCTTTGCGTCTGATGAGTCTCAGTGTTTAACTGCAGCCCATTCAAACTGCTCTGCGTCGTCAGATGGACGGCTTATCTTGACACAGTGTCAGAACAAGCCTGTATTATGAGACTTTGACAAACATCAGCCCGAGCAGTGTAGACTGGATCAATACAATCAAGTCAATTCATGTTTATGTGAGGATAATTAGATTATTACAGTAGCAGGTAAATCAGTTCGCCATGTAGAGGTATAAAATCATTTTCTCTGAATGTCATCATATGTCGATCTGTTAGTTTTGCTCATATCGACTGTTACCTACAGTATTTACACATCTTTTGTTTCTCATGTTTTTTAAAGCACCTCTGAGCCTGTGATGTCTGGCTGCATCGGTCTGTCATCACCCTGTAGAGTATTAGTGTGGCTGGGTAAAATCCATCCGGCCTTCTTCAGTATTCTGCATGCTGCTTTCTTACTCTCAGCTTTTCCTTCCTCTGAGTTTCTCAAGCGACTTGTTTTTAGTGATTTATCACATAATTATGATGATTATGAATTACGATGGTATTGAAAGTAAAGTACCACATTTATCTTCATCCAATACTATAATATATAACACTCTAAAATGTGACATTCTGCATAATGAGTACTTTGGTGATTTTGTTATTAAGACTGTAACTGGGCATTTCTGCTCTATTTAAGTAAATGATCTAAATATTTCTTCCACCACTGCCCGTGACATTATTTAAGCAAGGATCCTTTGAAAAACAGTATACAGCAGCACACAGTCAGGAATCTTCCACGGAGCCTGAAAAATGAATTCCTGGTCTGCAGCCAGCAGAGTTTGCAGCCTCTGCGTTATGGCGCGCACTCATTCTCATGCCCTAACATTGTCTGACTGCACCTGCACTAACAGTGTGCCAGCTAGCCAAACAATTAAACTCCAGCCTTCTCCCGCCGCACTGGAGCTGACAGGCCTGTTCGAACACTTTCTGTGCCCTCTCACCTCTCTAGACAGACGCTTGTTTTACTCCATTTGTGGATCGGTTGGCGAGAAAGCTCGAGCATGTATAGTCTTGTGTTGCCTCAGTGATTGTGCTGTGCCAGATAAAGAAGGTTGTTATTTTCATATAGTTTTTTTTATATATACCTAAACTCTTAATGCTGTAGCTCAACTGTGGTCTTGGTAGAAACACAGTCAGCTTTGTTTTATTTTGAGTTAAATGAATACATTATGTCAACACACACTGGTAGCAGGGACTAATATATTGTTTACAGGACCAAAGGACCAATGTGTAGGTAGTACTGAAGCCATTTTAATATGCACATTTCCACAAGGTGTGCTATAGGATGTCTGTGTAGGATTTAATGCCGTCTGGCGATGTTGCTGCTGGAAACACAGCATTTCTCCCTCTTCTTCCTACTGTAAAGGAAGCTACAGTGGCTGCTGAAATGCTTGAAAAAACACAGGCCCTATTTAAAGCCACTGTTTAGCTTATCTGTTCTGGACTACTGTAGAAACATGGCTGTTTTCACCACAGCAGACTCTGTAGATACGCTCTGTAATCTGTTAATATGATAAAAAAAACAAAAACATAACGTTTCTTATTTCCATGTGATTAATAACAAACAGTTATGCATATTATATTTAATTCATCTGTCACACCAGACACAATAGCAACACAATAGCGCCTTTGCGCCATCACTCTTGTCTCACCAGACCCAATAAACTGCAGTCACTTATCATGCATGGTTCATGTGTATGCATACATAATGGCTCTTTGCATTGAATCAATCAAGCTAACCACAGAGGGGACAGAAAAAAAAAAACAGATGGGTGGAAAAACAATATGTATTTAAAGGGAAAGTGCGAATCAACTTCTGATAGGCGAGAAAGGCACAAGGAACATCGGCTTTCGTAATGTGTGTCAGTGGCGCTCACTGTACAGTACATGACCTCAATCCATGTAAAACAGCTTCAGGGGGATATTTCTTGGGCTAATTCTGACCATTTGATGACCCTTGAGGAAATCAAACATCTGTAGTGGAACCAGTGGTGGTGGAAAATAGTGAAACCGAATGAACGTACATTATGGTTCAAACCAGAATATGACATCTTGATAAATATGCACGGTGGTGAAGTGGTTAGCGCTGGAGACTCACAGCAGGAAGGACGTGGAGGTTAATTGGTAACTCTAAATTGCCCATAGGTGCAAATGTGAGCGTGGATGGTTGTTTGTCACTGAGTGCCAGCCTGGCGACAGCTCTCTCCTACCCAATGTCAGCTGGGATCAGCTCCCCGCAACACTGAAAGGATAGGCAGATATGGAAAATGGATGGACGAATGGTTATTAAGCAATGGCCAAAATATTTAATGGCTTTCACTGCAGCTAGCTCACATTATCATTGTTATGTAACAGTATTGTTCTATGTCCATAATTTGCACTTTTTTGTCTCTTATTTTCTTTGTCATCTTTTTCTCTCTTCGTGCATCGATTTGAAAGGCTACATTTTCTACAGGACTGTGCAGTTGTCTCAGACTTTTGGACTCCACAGATGAATAATGAAAGAGGGGTCGCATCAAATGACCCTGAAACAAAAATGGAGTCGACAGGGCTCAGCTGTTGAATTCATCCCAGCACAGAGCCTTTGGTCATGTTGTTTTCAGCTGCATCCTTTTGCATCCGAGCTGTTGCTAAGCTGTAACTAACTCATATATAAGGTCCTGTAAAGCTTTACAGAATGGCATGGTAACACGGTGAGCGGGTCGGTTAGCCAGAACAATTTGTAACTGGTGTCTGCTACGTGCCGCTAAGTTAGTATTTATCATTCTCAGAACTATACCCATCTCCATCGCTCAGATGTGCCTGCTTGAGCTGCTAACCTCATAAATTAAAGAGACTTTATCTCTCAGACCAGCTTGCCACCCTGCACTCCAAGTTAACAGTATTTTTAGCAGCATTTGGATAATAGCTAGAGCGAGCTCTAAAGCTTAATATCAACCACACAATGCAGAGTAAATCAATAGATCTGCAGCAGTTACTATAGAAACTTCAACGATTTCCACTTTGTATCAAAATACTTTGGGCAATTTGGGATTACGGAAAGATTATATTGCCTGCAACCTCTCCAATACAGGATTTGGGGGCTGGTGTTGCCAAGAAAATGTGCTTGGCTCCTTCCTAAAGTCAGTCAAACCACGCATGAGTGTATTTTTGCATCTACACTTTATTTTCACTCTTACTTTTACACCTACCATGTGAATACCTGCCCTTTATTTATTTATTATACACACAATGATGTGTACTCTACTTTACGTCTACTGTAACAGAACGTGTGGGTGTCTCTCAGCAGGTATCGACTCTCTCCTTCTTAAAATAGTTGCACTTGCTCAATGATGCCGCGGCAAGAGAGAAAAAAAATCTAATTATATTTACGTGTTAAAGATGTAAGGCCTCGTCCGCATCAGATTGTGTGCCAAAACTGTCCTGAGTGAAGGGAACACTGCTGACTTTCATTACTTGAAGTCTTATTATGAGACACTCGTGTGGGCTAGAAATTGAATACAAGAAACTGTAGGGATGACCTGTCAGAGATGATATATGTGTGGCATCCTTTAGCCCAAAAGGACTGAAATCCTTAGCCATGTTAGCTGTCCGGTGAGGCTGTAACACCGGAAAAAAGAAAGAGAGATTAAAAAAAGAGAAAACATCTCAATTTCCACATCCTTGACACTAACTGCGGTGGAAGTTGGGCCTGAGGGTAAAAGCAATTGTAAATTTGTGTCGGCACTCGTTGCCGAAGTGCTACTTTTTTCAATTCAGAGCATCTTCCACGATAGTCTGACATGGATCCTGCAGATCAAACAAGATTATTTGTGTCTTACACTGTTTGAACACTGAGCAGGATGGTAGAGGTGCTGCTCAGAGGTCGTTACTTCCCAGCAGTCTGGCTTCCATGCTATAGGAGACGTGAATCAGGTTACACGGAGTACCGTGCACTGCAGGTCAATACAGTTTACTTGGACTTCATATTAAAGCTGCAATAATCGATATTTTTGCATCATAAACGGATCAGATGACTGTGTGTAATGCAAAAGCGGTAACCACTGGCTACCACAGACCCACAGAGAACCGAACCTAAGCTCCATGTAGTGTTGTTGACTCTCTGATTTTCAACTACACAACAGAAAACAAGACAAAGTTAGCAACTCCCGATTCCTCTAGTTATTTTGAGGCTAAATTGCAGTGGAACGACCCCTCCTCCTGAAGACTGGGTGTCCCCTGTTGATCTCCTCGTGGTGTTTTGCAGAAGCTGAATGGAGGTGTGCATGAGTTATACCCGGGCCGTTGTGTGCAGCCCTAAAAATGCCTCCTTAATCCTGCAGATGCTCTCTGACGCTCTGTGACGCTCTGGTTCTGGCTCTGATAATATGTCAGAGTTGTGTTTACAGCTTGTTCTGCTGCCCCCAAATGAGCAAAAAAAGAAGCAGCCTTTAAGATGTTGTTATCCCACGAAATTATATATATAAAGGTTATATGTTTGTTTGTTGTTGTTGTTGTTGTTGTTGTTGTTGCTTCATAACCAACCAACATCTATCAGCCAGCTGTACAGCATCGACATTATGCTGTTTGATGCAATTAAATGAGGAAGTTACATTAGCAGCCTTGCTGGAGAACACTCCCTGTGTTTGGCTGTCTGTGCGTTGCTTTGCACAGATACTGAACACAGGCCGACTGCGGAGCCTCTTTATAACCACCATTCAATGGGAATGGGATTGATCTGGAAATATATTCGCCTTTAATGTAACTTTTTTAATTAAAGCAGCAGGGAGTGATGCGCATTTTTCAGTCCGAGAGATGATGGTGCTGTTTGCTTTTAATGATCTAGGAGAGGTTTCAGCAGCAGATATTTGGGTGTCATCATGGCAACACGAGTGTGTTCAAGCGACAGCCAGTGGTTACACGCGCACTCACCAAGAGCACTGCATCTTCCAGCGAGGCTGATATATCTCTGTAATTCTAAGGTCACTAATCTCGCTGCCTTAGTTATTGATTGCTGGGACTTACGGCATCGTGTGTTTCTCTCACAGATGGTCCGATTTTAATGAACCAGACTAATAAGCCAGATGCCTTCATGCTGCGCTACACAAGGTCCTACGTGGTTGTATGTAAGAACTCTGACATACATTTTTAATTCCATTGGCCCAGACAGGAAGTATGAGCACACATACAATTAATGTCATATCATGGCACATCAACTGGCGTGCCTTTTGGTGGGGATAAATGATTTTAATGGAGGATTCAAGAGGGCTCTGTCAGCATGAACTGAGTTAGACATTACATTACAGAATAAACATGGAAAGGAAAAAATGAGAAAAAATGAAGAGGGGGAAAAAGGTTTCTGAGGGTTAGATACTTTAAAATTGTGTTTGTGCTGTGGGTCATTGCCTTATTAATCCTCAGTATATGGATAGTTGATGGACGCAGTGTAAACCATCTATGATCCGTTTACAGTGTTGTGTAAAATAAGACGTCCGGAGCATTTTGTCTGGTTGAATGTTGGCCGGAAGCTGGTGCCTCCCTGCTCGTCTGGTCCTCTCCTCCGGTCTATCTTTGTCTGTCTTCTCTCCATCTGTCTGCCTCTGTGTGTGTTCACTTGTATCTATTTCTACATCACTCTTGAGCTAGTGACAGCCAAGATATCAAGAGGTCAACATTAAACCGCGCTATTACTGGACACGTTCATCATTCAAACTGTAACACAGCATTTAATATTGCAGCAGAATTGCAGTCCTAACCAGAATTCAATGTTACCAACCAGTGAGACGGCTTCACTGATGTGCTGTATCCTTTGAAGCTGTTTAAAAAAAAAAAAAGAAGCTCATTACAATATAAATCTCCTGCAGCAGCGAAAGTTTGGCCATTAAAAGTTCAGAAGCAGGCATCCATTTTCTTTCTCTCACTTGTTCCACATGGAGTGCGATGCCCAGTAGAGGGCAGCATAGACAACTGAGAGTGAACAAATGACAAACTCAAATCTCTTCTCTCCTTGTCTCTTCCAGGGCCAAAGTGTTTCGGGGAAAGAAGGTCCTTGGAGAGTACGACATCAAAGTGGAGCAGGTATCTTATTGATTTTATAGACCTGCGATACTGCTGAATCATTTCTAAAAAAGTTGATAGGGATCAGACCAGAGCTGAAAGTGAATTGACACCGTGTTCGCCTTAAGACATGGAAATGTTTTCACACACCTCAAGTTCTCGTTGAAAGGCTGAGAAACAGCACAAAAACAGATAAACTCTACTTGTCTGCTGCTTTATACAGCAAGCTATGCATTTCTAGAGAGAAGCTGAGGAAGAAGCAAAATGTGTCACTGCAGAAATGTGTGAATAGTACCTAGCACCTAGTGTCTCTTCCTGTGTGTGCTACTGCGAAAGGTGAGCAGGACCCATATTGGATATAAACTGAAATATCTTCAAGACTACCGGATGAATTGCCTTTGAATGTTGTACAGATATTCATTGGTCCCCACGGGATAAATCCCATGGGATTGTTGAGTGAAATATAATAAATATATAACACCTACAGGAAGGATTTGACCCTAGACCTGGTTTGTACAGGTATTTATGGTCCCCAGAGGATGAATCATAATATGCATATTTTGTTTCAATGGATTGGTGAAAACAACAACTGAAATTTTGCTGTATCATCAGGTCAGCGTTTGCTTGGTGCTTGTTTATGACAAAATATAAGCAAAACTAATGACATTCCCATCAGTCTCAGCTGTTCTCAGTACTAATTTGCAAATAATATCATGTTAACAGGCTAAAGTAAAGTTGTGAACTTTAGCATTGTCTGCTAAACATCAACATGTTAGCATTGTCACTGCAGCATATCAGTAGCTCAAAGCACCTAAGGGCTGCTAGCGTGGCTCCAGACTCTTCCTGTAGCCTTTATTATACACAGAGATTTGCAAAACTGTTATCTTGGTCAGGAATTGGTGGTTTGCAACCCTCAAAGAAATTGTAAAGTCATTTTCATCATCAGCTAAAATGACTTTTGTGCTGTGTGTATGCGTGCTGTATTTTGTATAACCACACTTTCAAAACCACCGGTGCTTCAAATGTAAAATTACACCAGTACCTTGATATCACGTTGGAGTCACTGTGCGTAGTTAAGTTGTATGTTAACAGCTTGTGACATTTTGGTTTCAACCACCTAACCAGCAAACCATTTTGCAATACTTGGTTACTGCATTCTGTGGGCTTTCACACAGTTTCACACCTAATAGATGTTGACAGTTAAATTATAACCTCGACCACAGAAACAGAAATAGACACCAGAGGAGACGGGAGTAGACATCGATGAGTCACAAAGAAATACTCACTATGTGTGCGCGCGTTATTTTACAAGAATAACTATGTGGTTGCTGTAGGAATAAATTAATTTGTTTATATTATATATTGTCTTCTCCTTCTCTGCCTCGGCAGAGGTGATTTGTTTAACGAGGGAAAAGTAATCCAGTATTTATTTACAGTTTGTTTTGCTCCCAGTACAATTTAAATGATAAAAAAGAAGGATGTGCCCGGTATGAAAATAACAGTAGTTATGAAATATTACACAATATCTTGCACAATAACCTTGACTACTGAAACTGTAATCATCTGCCTTCTAATTCTTGTATATGATTTTACGGATTGATTCAAAGCACGAGGATCCATTAGGCGGTTCAATTGTCTGCAACGTTTACCATTATATTTCATCACTTCTGTATTAAGACTTAATGTGTAAAGCTGATGAAACTGTCTTGTGTCCTCTTTCCGTCATCGCAGGCTGAGTTCTCAGAGGTCAACCTCGTCTCACATTCAAACGGCACCTGTAACGTGGACATGCAGGTCATCCGGGGTGGGACCAGAGTGGTCAGGTTAGTACCACACGCAGTCACATTTAGAGACGAGTCAAATCATTCTTCCCAAATTTCGAATCCTAGATTTACGTATAGCATTCTTTTGACTTTCGTGAATAAGATTAATTCCCAAATTACAACACAAAAAACAAACAAATCCAATCTCACCTGTTAACCACTCAGACAGACCTTATCCCCTGACACTAAACTAAAGCAGGAAAAAACCTTCCGTCCTTACAAACAGGTCTCTGTGTCGGAGACAAATTTGATTTATTGCAAGGACACAAAAGGTATAAAAGCTCAATAGTATGGTCTCAGTGGTACAAACCTTGATTGTTTCATTCTCAGAGTTAAACTACTTCGGCAATACAACCAGTAAATACTCACTTCATCTTTTCGCTTGGTCCAATCCCTGACTGGAAATATAAAAGCCACTTCAGAAATACCACACAGAGAACATCACACTCTCTGGAGTTTTTACGATTTACTCTTTTAATGTTTTAGATTGAGAAACACGCTTGCACATTTTGACATAAAGTGCGTTTGTGGTATTGAATGTATTGTTGGCCATCGCTATTAACACTTCAGCGTTTCAACTATTTTCTTCTGCTGTTCTTTCTGTTCTTCTTTGTATCATATTTTCTATTTTTTCCTTGTGGATAAACCTTTTTTCGGTCGCACCTTGAGAGACAAATCTGTTCCTCACAAGTATAAGAACCCATGGATATCAATATTAAAACCAATATTAGTGATGTTGACATTTAGTCCTAACAAAGACATAAAAGACACGCACATCAATCAAACCCCGGCAGTGCTGCTGCACCAAGTTTGTGCATCAATTAAAGATGATCCCAAGACTTTTCTGCAGAAAAACCTCTGAAGACTCTAGGAAATAATAAATACACTCGCTTACTGCAAGTTCTGATCAGTGGAAAAAGAGCAGAGGCGTATGACCGCAACCATTACGCACTGACTGGCACAGTAGATCTGCATGCAAACATGTGAACATACAGTAAACCAGACAATTGCAGAGACCCACTCACACACCACAGACCACACTGACACAGAGACCGGTGTCCCAGCTAAAAACTGCCAGTGATTAAGCAAGACTGTAAATCCCATTGCTCACCGACCAACAAAGCCAACAGGAAATGAAGAAGCCAGCCTCAGTCTGACATCAACATCTCTGCCCTGTAAATATGCTTTATGAGGGGTTGGTCCGCACATGCTTACACACTAACACACAGTGGCCGCTGCCTGAGATAGCCTGGATTCAGGGAAACTTGGATTTATTACAGTAGACATGATGATTCACATTCACCTGTCCTTACAGTGTTGTGTCTGCAGAAGCACGATTATTTTACGACATTACGCCTCTTTTGAGCTCCTCGTAAAGTAGACGTCCAAAGTTACATCATGGCGTAAGTCTCGCCCAAACATAAACTGGCTGCGGGGAAGATTAATGAGTTCCCGACATAATTCTCAGTCTGTCTTGTTGTTGAGTTCGTTCCAGTTTTTAACCATCTACATTTGTCTCTGTAATTGCACCGTGTCCATTGATTTCAAGTCAAAGCAGTCATTTTGCTAAGTGCTCTGAGTCTGGATGTTGCTGAGCAACCTTCATCCTAAAGACGATGTAATCTTTTCTCGACTCTGAACTTGTCACTCCTGATGACTCTATTTTTGGGTTTTCTTGTGTTTGATCTCCTTGTTTTTTTTTTGACTGACTACAATTTAAAGAACATAAATGAACCATAAAGATGACACAATCAACTCTGATACTAACTATTATATAGGAGAAATATTTACAATGTAAACATATAATTTAACAAAAGGCAGCTTGAACCCGGCTGTGAATGGTTGTTTTCCACTATGTGTGTTAGCCCTGTGATGAAGTTTATTTCACCAAATGTCAGCTGAGATAGGCTCCAACCCTCCGCGACCCCGATACGTATTTAATTAAGATGGATGAGTGACTGCAGATGGACTCCATCCATAGAACACGGGAACTTTGTGATCCGTGCTGATTGTCAAATGAGAGCATGCTAACATGCTAAACTAAGACAATGAACGTGGTAAACATAACACCTATTTATTGGCGTGTTAGCATTGTGGTGGTTAAAGCACCACTGTGCCCGAGTACAGCCTCACACCAACCACTCACATGACTTTAGACTCCTTTTTTTCATATTTGTTTCAGGAAAAGTGAGAACAAAGTGAAGGCTAGTTAAGATGACGGTGGCGTTGCTGGCAACACTGTTTCGTGCAGCTACAATGAGAGCCCATTCTGCCCGTTCTCATCTCGACAGCCCACTGTCAGTAATGAAGAGATTACAGTCACATTAATTGCCGTGTCCTCTCCACCAGAGTCTTTTTTAGTTTCTTGGAGTGTCTGATTAGTATTCTCGGTGCATGACGAGCTGGTGGTGGTCACACTGAGCCAGAGTTTTCTCTCTCCCTCTGTCTCATTTTTCTCGCTCCTCTCTACATCTCTTTTACTCTCTGATTTTTTCCCCCTCTCTGTCTCTTTTCTCACACCTCTCCCCTCTCTTTCTCTGTTTTTCCTCACATTCCCTCTCTGTCGTACGCACATTCGGAGACAAAGGGGTAAAATAACAGGAGTCACGGCCTATCACCATCAACCTTTCACTGAGCTGAACTGCACTGAAAATTGTTTTTGCCCTCATGCCGCTGGTCACTAATTTCCTCTGTGAGCTCCAGAGCTTTGATGTAAGGTGGGGATTTTAATGGAAAATGTAAAAATAAAAATTCACACAAATCCTACAAAATTGTAATGGATCATAAAACACAAAACCTGGAACCTGTTATTGTGGGTTGTTTTTTTCACTTGTGCAGATTCATCTCCCATTTTCTTCGATGCCAAATTCTTTAATAGATTGCGTCGTCATGGTTACAATAATAAACACGCGACACTGACTGTCAATAGGAAACGGGAAATGAGCAACCGTCTCCTGTGTTTTGTTGACCCATCCACCCCGACTCCCTCTGTGATACCGCCATTTGACTCCCTTCTTTGATGCCGTCATATTTTCTGCAGCAGCTAGAGGGCTACGTTACCTGAATGTAAATATGATGGTTTGTCTCTTGCTCTTCTTGGAAGGACCGTCTTCTAATGTACTACCATGTACAGGAGAACAGTGTGTCTGTGTTATTGGTGGTGACAGGATTATTAGTGGACTACTTCTGAATACAATGACCACCATGATTTTTCAGTCATCTATTCTGTGTACAACTGAGTTGCATTTAGCAGTGAGAGTGCAGATTGCAACCAGACAGCAGCAGAGGAGCAAAAGCAACAAAGAAGAACTTGCTGTAATGACAGACTGAGCTTGTTTTTTGTATCGATCCTACTAGTGTCAATACTCAAAACAAGACTAAGTGTTAATACTTTAAATATTCGATGCGCTCACTGCTACCTTGCATGGTGCGGGCGTCCTGACCAGAAGGAGTCATTGTAATCTAGTGACAATCTCACAGCCATTATCCTCGACTACTACAGCCAGTTTTCTGTTTTATTTTACTTCACTTGAAACCAGCCCAACATTTAAATAAAGGACTTTGGCAGCAGTGATCATCTGGAAACCAGTTTTCAAAATGATCCAAAGGCTAATTTAATTAATTAATTAATCTGTCCTGAGAGACACTTTGATGTACAACAGTGACTGTATTTTTATTTTTTTTTAATCTCTATTTATCTGCTTACTGTCCTTGTAAGTAATGCATTAAAATATGAAGGGGTCATGGTCAGCATTCAGTTCTCTACCATTCTGACGAGTCTCAGAAGAGTCCCAGATCTCCAGCTCTCTGTCTACTTAGAAATAGCGGACATCATCCAAGGTGAGGTCCGACCGAAGCAAAAATTCATCTCTTGCTGTCTGCAGACGAGGGAGGACATGACCTCGTTTCAAATCTGAGCTCAAACAACAATAACAACAAGGCTTTGACCACTAGTGAAGCGCGTCTTCAAGCTGTGTTTCTTTTAAAAATGGTGAATACCGCATTTTAGAGCAAAGGTCCATGTGAAACTAGACACACTTGTTTATTAAATGTCCTTCATGAATGATACTATTCATCTGATAGTTTTAAGATTCGATCTAAATAGTTTAGTTGTTTTAATAATATTTAATGTGAAAATAGATGTAATATCCATAACTCCCTTAAGCTCCATGTTATTAAATTTCTTCATGTTTTTTAGCATACCAGGAAAATTGATTTAGCCATTCCAAGAGTTCTTAGTACGAATCCTTCACAGATGATGATCTGTTCTAAGATGAGAGATATGCACTCCATTGTCTTCTTAGTACAATTTTAATAGTTTATGTGGCCGGACCAACTTATTCCCTCACTGTCCCAGCAACCTCAGCGGAAGATGCAACTATAAAAATATCTTTCACTTGTGGCTTTGTGGGTTTTTTCCTCTAATGCCACCCCTTCTCTTCTTTCTTTCATGCAAAAGTGCAGGTCAGTGACATCTGTCATACAAAGATGTCTGTTTTTTATCAAATAACCAGGCTTTGACCCTTTTACCCGACACTGTGAAGGCTAGATTCACATAGTCACAAAATCAATTATTTACACCTCTTCTAACAACACAAGCTGTGTGGAAAAAATACGTATGTAAGCAAGGTACAGTGAAACTATGAATTTCATGACGTCTTATTTCAACCTTATTTTTTTCTTTTTTTATTCCGTCCGCTGCTCTCGCTCCAGGTCTTTCAGGCCCGACTTTGTCTTGGTGCGCCAGCACGCCTTTAGTATGGCCCAGAACGAGGATTTTAGGAACTTGATCATCGGTCTGCAGTATGCCGGTGTCCCTTCAGTCAACTCTCTGGACTCCATCTACAACCTCTGCGACAAACCTTGGGCTGTAAGCAATTTCAGCAAAACTCATTTACACTCGCAACACCCTCCAAAGTATTTATTCACTATACTGTGCATCACATGTGTGGAAAGATGTTTTTGAAGCAAATAACCTTTTTTTATTAATTTTTTATTTGAGTTTTTCGTGTTTCTGTGGCTCCAAGCACAGATTTGACTGTTGTGACTGTTCTGTATGTTATAAAACATACACTCATTCAGCCTGTGTTTAAATTGCAGTTGACCTGCTCTTTTTCTCTTTTTATTCTCCTCCTTTGAACCAGTTTTCCCAGCTGATCAATAATCAGAAGAGGCTGGGTTCCGATAAGTTTCCTCTCATTGATCAGACTTTCTACCCCAACTATAGAGACATGGTAAGATATTCTTTTTATCTTTAAACATCGTAAATTGTCAGTAACCCTGCAGCAAACTCACACCTCCAAAACACTATCTTCTCAACGATCGACAAAATGCCTCCAGAGATAATCTTGAGATCTCGATATTATATCGCTGAGTATTTAGTGGTTGAACTGTTTGTCTCGTGTGCAGTGAAACGTTCTCGCTCTCCCAGCAGCATCTTATCAAACATAAAATAAGTTTATCATTAAAAATAGCATATTACTCTATATTAATGTCATGGAAAAGGTGCTTGCTTATTTGCTTCATGCATTTTACTAATTATATTCAGTAGAGCGTTTATGAGGTCCTGCATAGTTTAGAGATGAGGTCCTGTTCTCCGTGTGTTTTCATTAAGAAATGTGCTTAAACTTTTCTTGCTTGTTAGATTCTAATTTATTTGAAGCAGCAAAACCCCTTTGCAATCTCAGAAAAATCCATTAAATAGTTTAACCTTTGTCAACGTTAATGTCAGCCCAGAGATCTCACTGAAGTCCTGTCTTACTTCCTAACAATTGAGGCTTACTGAGAAGAGACACAAAAGAGGCAGAGTCACACTGTTTCATTGAGACATTTTATATACAATCTTTTTTGGTACATGGAAATAGAAAACTCTATTTAGACAGAAACACAGACATAAATACAAACCCAAACAATTCTTTCAGTATAAAACAAACATGAAATTGTTTGATAATGCTTCACTAAAGCCATACAGTTGTTATGCGTTGTTATCATATCACCCATGAAGGTCTGAATTTAACGAGAAACATATTTCAAAATGGTATATTTCAAACGTGTCAGGCAAATTACTGGCTTGTGCAGTTGAATTTAAATATTTTATTGTTGAATGTGGCTCATGCATGAAGATAGCAAGTGATAATTCATTTTAATCTGTATGACTTCAGTGAAGTAGTCCAGTAACAAGACAGGGGTCAATTCAGATTTGGGTCTTTTAATTAATGTTGAGTCATTATATTACATAATGCCTATAAAACAACAATTAAATCACTAATTAGAACTCATCCATGAATATCAGTTATTTCTCTTCTTGCTGGTTAACGTCTTGTGCCAAAGGTTTTACTATCTTTTCTTGAGGAGAATCCACTTCCTGTTTTTAAGGAGTTAAAAAAAAAAAAAAAGGGAATTGAACCTTGTCCTGTTACATCATTTCCTCTAAGGAGAGGTGGCTTGGCGTCTACAGGTGGCAGTGCTGTTGTTAAAGCGCTGGATTAGATTTTTGGCACAGGAAATAGTACGGAGTTCAAACGAGGAAACTACACACACAAAACCACGAGATGCTCCTATGCTATAAGACGAGATCCGGTTAGCTTTCAAAATGTTAATTCTTACTGAAGTACAATATATACATTCTCAGTCATTTGAGAGTATAAACTGTGATGATTTAGATGTACAAGAATTATGGTCATACATAATTAATATGTCAGATTTTGTCAAGATATAATGAATTGGGGAATGTCCGGTGCTGCTTCGTTTGATATATATACAGTGCATTTTCATTTGCATGGGACAGCTATTCGATAATATATAAAATCAACACCAGAATGTGTGTGGAAAAAGGTGGCAGTGCTACAGAGCAATCGGTTACATTATGTAAAGTACACTTTGTGGAAGAAGTTGGCAGCTTTTTTTTTTTCTACTATTTTCCTCAGTAATTGTTCCAACTTCCTTCAATTTCTCTCAGTAAATGCATAGCCTCAATAACGACATAACCTATAGTAAGTTATGCATAAACAAAAATGAGGTTGTCAGTATTTGTCGAGGTTATGCATATTACAGGCCATCGGAAACAAAGAAAGGATTCACTCTGGGGTGAATAATTTGCAGTGGATGGTCTGCTGTTGTTCTTATTCTGTGACAAACAGAAAGTGAAGTGGATTGTGTGAGAGCGAGAAAAATGAGTCAGAGGAATGTTGAAAGCCCCCCTGCCCTTTATAAAAAAATGAGCCTAGCATTGCTGTAGCAACCACCTGAACTCTGCGAACAGGAGCTCAAAGTTGGCTTAAACTCAAATGTGACTTAACTTAAAAATGTAAGAATCTGCCAATTTGTTTTTTTCATTTCAATGAAATCAGTTGCTACTTTGCACGCCAAATTTGAGCTACATAAGCAAAAAGCAGGAAATGTTTGACTTTGCAGGAGTGAAATGGAGTAAAATTTAATTTCAGAATCACAGGTCAAGGGTCAGTCATGTCCAGGAAGTCTTTCTCCGGTGGAGGTCCACCCCGGTACCAGCTACAGGTTGTGTCAGAGCGGCGGATGCAGGCATACTGCCGAGCCTGCTCACCATTTAGGCTGTTATCCAGCAGCCAGTCAGTCCACAAGCACTCGTTTTCTCCTGTTGACGCACATGGCACTGTGTAACAGGTGTTGATCTGAGGAGAGAAGAGAGAAGAGATTTTGATTCATTTGTTTACTCACTCGCGCGTCTTATTATTTGTTCCTGTAGCTTGCCTCCCCTGTGTTATGAAAAATAACATTTTTTGGTTGTTGCAAGACAACTGGAGTGACCTTTAGAGACTTCACAAAAAACATCACAGAACACTTGAACTGAAAGTTTGAGTAAGATTGAACGAGAGGTGGGAGGCGTTGTCTTTTTTTCTCTTGAATGTCAGCTTTGTTGGTTTGTTTCTTGAGGCCTTTCTAAGACAGCTAGATAAGTGGAACGAAAGATAAATATGTATGAACAGAGAATGAACTGTCCTTACTCTGCATTCGCAGCCCATCTGGTATCTGTAGTTGAGATTCTTCTTTTGTGACAGTGACAAGTTGTCCCAGGACTCTACGAGGTCACATTGGCCGATAGTGATTCTCCCATCGCTCCACATGCCTCCTGTTTAGTGACATCACAACATGGCCATTGAAAATTTTTATCATGCATTCAGCAAATCAAGTCATGCTGCTGTATATAACATCCTTATGGATAATAACAGAAGAAAGAACTGAGATATAAGGTGTTCATTGGTGAGCTTTAGAGTTACCTTCGGACACAGCCGTGCCAGCTGTTTTTCCCAGTGTCCAGTCTTTATGCTAAGCTAAGCTAACTGGCTGCTGGCTGTGGTCTCATTTTTACCGTAAAAACATCAGAGCGGTATCGATCTTTTCATCTAAATGTTCACAAGGTGTCGAACACGTTCTCAAAAGAAGAGTAGCTATTCGGGCCACTATCATATTATATTCCTACTGAAAAGAACTCTGATCTACCAATCTGACATTGCTTTGATTTTGCATCGCCTTCTGTTAGCGTAATATAAAAAAGGACATATTGTACCTGAGAGCAGATACCCTGCTTTATTGTTGGAGTCCAGTTTGACGCCACACAGTGAGGAGAAGACTGGAGTGTACACATACTGGATGTCCTTTGCCTTGTCAAAACCTTTAAACATCTGGACACGGAAAGGAAAAAGGGAAGTTATGAGTGTAATATTAGTGAAATAATAAAAGTACATATTTAGCAGTAATACAAGCGAGTATAATTACAGGACTAGAACTGTTGTGATCATTAAGTGAACAGATGTGAAGTCACTCCAAAATGAGACATAAATAAAAAAAATATATTCAGTGTGATACATTTAATATTGTTATTTAAATAGAATTTTTCTTGTGTATGAATGTTGTCAAGACACATTTCACATTTTTTTTTCGAATTTGTTGACTTTTCCTGACAGATTAGCCCGATACCCACAGAACCCACACAGCTATAAGCAGAAGCACAAACAGTAAAATGGGCGATATAACAATGTCTGCGGCAGCGGCGGCAGCACTTACTGCTGCCCAGAGATCTCACCTTGATCATTTTGATTTCATACTGGATCATTTTCATGTAAGGTGAGGAGCTGTTGCTAGGCGACACAATCTTCTCTCCAGATATCTTTGCTCTGATCACTGTCAAAACAAATGAACAAAAAAATAAATAAATAATCAGAAAGAAAGGAGGATTAAGATGAATTGAAATGCCAGATTCATACAAGAAGCAAGATAAGAACGTGATTAACGTGCCAAAGACAATGGAAAACATTCTGAATTATGCATGTTTAGTCAATAAATTAGAGGCTTTCCCTTCTTAGGCTGTCTGAAATAGATAGATAGATAGATAGATAGATAGATAGATAGATAGATAGATAGATAGATAGATAGATAGATAGATAGATAGATAGATAGATAGATAGATAGATGGGGATATGTTTTTTCCTTCCTATCCCTCCTCCTTCCTCCTTTTCTATCGTTTCTCTTGTCACTCGTCTTTCTCCCCTCACAGACAGTGTAGCAGTCCCTCTCAGTAGTGATACCGGATGTGTCTCTCCTCTCCTCTGGGAGGGAAATCAAAACCCACATGGAATAACAAGTAGCTCTCTCTACTAGCGCACTCCCATTAACCGACTCAATACACACACACACACATTTATGTATACAGTATATACCACACCGCAAGCTTACTTGCTCAAGCCAAACCATTTCTGGCACAGAAGTGGCTTCATATTATTTTATCCCATACTGTAAATCATGTAGAAGAGTGGAGTAGCAGAATAATTGGTCTGTGGCTCTCAACGGGAAGGTAACATTGAAGTTCGTATAATTTTACAGCCTTTCATTTAGAGATAAAACAGTCATTAAACTTATGATATTAATAATTTTGTACATTTTACTCACACGGGCCACAATGTGCAGTTTTCCCCCGTGCCAAATCAAACTGTGTCATTACAGACTTCACTGCTGAACTGCTTTTTTCCCTCCCATCAAACCCATGAAATAGGCACTTTTAGACATCTGCATTAACTGACAAATTCACTTCACCGTCAAACATTTCCCATAAACTAATGACGCTGCCGTAGCTCAAGCAGTCCAACAAAAAAAATCGTCCTACACCGTGACTTTGATTATAGCAGACAGCTGCATTGACCATACAGCCAACAGAGCAACAGTGGTACCACAACAGAGCAATGCAAAGGGTACTTACATGAATGTCACATATGTAAAACTATTGTAAGGATGTCATATATAAAGAGTTGGGATAGTGCTTTGATCTTTTTAGCCATTACATAACCAAAAAATATGAGAAGCATGAGCTCCAAGTGTTAGCATGTCTGGCTACTACAGTCATACTGTGTTTAAAAAAACCTTCAGGACTAGCACATCCTCAATAGAAGCCAGTCTTGTAAGCTACTGTAGATTTTGGGGTAACGTTAGCATATTTGCCTGGATTTGAGGATGTTTACACTCCAGCAACCACAGACTATGTTATCCAAAACAGGTTGACAAGAACACTTAAAAGCGCTTTCTCTTAAATAAATCTGATCTCAGTCTTGCACAACTGGTGAAGATGCCGGAGACGTTTTGCCTGAGGCGTGTAGCTTTAGCCCGAGTCTTTTAGCAGGATGCCACATACATAGCCTAAATGTGCATATTTAATGCATATTTCATGATATAGACTTTTTCAAGTGTAACAACTAGATTATTGCGTATGTGCTTAATCAAACGTATTGCCTGACCTGCTGATCAATTTTGCAATAAGATGCCTGTCTATTAACACTGCTACATAACTGTCATTCCTTGTCTTCCACGTTGTTTTCTTTGAAAGAAAGAAAACGGACCCCTGTGGAGGCACCAGAAAGAAAGAGAAACACTACAGTATGAGAGAGGGAGAGAAAGTGTGACCCAGCACCCCTCCTAAACCTCACCCTCTCTCAAAGCTACGCAAACCACCCCCTTATTTTTGCTTTCCTCTCATAACAAAACTACACCACGGTCTTGTGTGCTGGTAAGAAGAAAAGGAGTTCAGTGTGTTCTGTGAAATCAGAGCTCAGAGACTTTTCGGTCAGTCGAACACACAAGAGTATAGAATGGCAGGCACACAAACAAATACAGACAGAACGCTAATGTGAACAAGTGTTGCATCAAATCAGAATGCACTGCATCGCCAACAGCGAGACAGCTGGTCGAGGCACATTCATATTATAGGAAATGTCAGAGAGCACAAGATGTTCGCTCGGTATAACTTTGATACACTTTATTCTTATACTGCATAATTCATGGCCTGCGGCTCAAACAGAGCGTGGCAATACATCTGAAAACATTAGACCTGCATCCGTCACAGTACTGTTGTAGCTGATAGGAGGTCAGAGTGAAATAGAAATCATCTTGAAGTTATTTAAAAATCAGTGTTTTAGACTTTTGTCCTGACCTATGAAACATGTTAGTAATAGGTAGATAAAGAATGCAAGTAGATGCTCTATGATATCTTACAATACACATCACAGTATCTGACCTTACAAGGACACACCTGCATGTAAACTCACTGATGCACGTGCAGCTGTGACCTAAAAAAACAAACAAAATGTATGCGAATAACTAGAGCTCAGTTTGATTAATGAGTTAGTATATCGGAGTGGACAGGCTTCAGTTAATTTGGTGCTGGTATAGTTGGAGTCATGAAGTTTATTCTAGTTTTTTCTAGTTAGTGTGCAGACTGAGTTCCTGCATACTGAGCACAAGCCGCCTTAAATATTGATAGTGCTAGTTACAGGTTGTGGTAGTACAGCAGTTTGATCCAACCAAACAAGTATATTAAACATTAAACTGCCACTTAAAAGTCCAGTGTGTAAGATTTTAGACGCTCTGTTTACAAAATATGGCAGAAATGGAATATAATATGCATGACTGTGTTGCTATGACACCACCACCGTGTTTCTACAGTAACCCAGAGCAGACAAACCAAACACTAGGTTTAAATCGGCATTTTCGTGTTTTTCGCATGTTTTTCGCTGTAGTTTCTCCCTTGCAATCCGCAACTACACCACTAGATGTCACTCAGTCGCACACAGTACTCCTATTCAATAGCTTCATTTATAATCCACTGATTTTACTTTTGTACTTCAGCTCAAGTAAAACTTTCATGCAGCACCAGTTGTTCTGACTGTTTTGTTTTAACTTGAAACCCACCATCCAACATTTTGAACAATACAAACTAGTTTTATTCAAGAGTAACCTAAATATAGAGGCTGGCTATAGTTTAATTTATCAGTCCAGCTCTGCTTGTATTTTTACAACATGGTTTATTCTACCATTGCTGTTTAATGCTGTTAAAGTATTGTTTTTAGGGGGCAGTGTCAAAACTACCCAAACCTAACTTCATCTATGAGGCCACTGAAGGATGTCCTGCTCTCCATACAGAAATACACAATACCAGTAATGACTATTATATTATTGGCTTCTTTGTTTGATTCAGCTCTTTGATCTGCACTTCCTTTGGCAAGAAGATACATATATGAAAGTAGATTAAGCGAACTGGCAAATTAGCTGCCCCACTTAAAACTTCTCCTCTAATAATGGGTCTATGTGGTCTATTAATGATAAGTAATACACCAACGCATAACCATGCTCTGTGTAAGGATCAAATAGTTGGCAGTCTGAGCATTGGCTGCGTATCAGTGCAACATGGAAAAGGACAGAAGTTGCTATAGCAAATAATCCAGGAATAGCACAGTCATTTTTCATTGCAGCAGATCAGTAGTTTAAATCATCCATAGAAGAAGAGAGTTTAGAGAAACTATGTGTGCTATTTCCAGATAAAACCGAACAATCTGAGCCACATAAAGGTTTCTGAGCAGTGATTGCACATTTTGAAGACACTTGTAGAAATGACATGTTCTAACGCTAAAACTCGTTTTGTTCCAAGTTTGTTGTCTCCTCCTGAAATCATTCCCTTGGCCCAGATTCTCTGAAATGTTTACCCCCCACCAAGACATCTTTGAACTGTGCAGGCTAGGTTACCCACTCAATTCGGCTGCTGCAGCTGTGTTATGAACAGGAATAAGGACAGGCAGGCCTGCAGAGCGAAAGTGGCTGTGCATCTGCCTCGCGGCTACATAACCAAAGAGAAATATTGCAAACTTGTACCATGAGAACTGATGTAGTAAGTAACTTCCCCCCTCCCTGATGAATCGGCACCCTTGTCATGCTCACAAAGCTGGGCTGTCAGCAGGCTTTCACACTGATATTGTTAGTATGCAGACCATTAGACCAAGCCTATAGACATGGAAATGAAGTGGGGAGAGAGAGAGGGAAAGAAAGCAAGAGAGATGGAGTAGGCTGTGTTGGCATGGCTTGGCCTCTCTCCAACACCCACACACACACTCTCACACTTACACACACAATCTCAAATACACAAACACGGCCAGGGACTCGTCCAGGGTTCGTCCAGATGGGATATTACTCAGATGTACAGCTTTATTCAAAGGGCTCATCGACTGACAACACTGTCAGGTCAACTAAAGGCCACCACCAGCCCGTGCTTAGAGGACAACCAGGACAGTTTTATCACAGATGTCACCAAATTAAAGGTTTTCTTTGAGACACTTAGTGTAAGTGAGGGATTTTCCTTTTTTTGTTATTCATGGGTCCAAATTGTTGCGTCCTGCCAGAAAGAGGCCACTGACTCTTCCATTCAGAGATAGACTCAAATATTTTAAGCTAAAGACAGCCCTGAGCCCAAGGCATACCCGAGCAAATTGGATGTAATTACAATAACATTCGTCATATCGTCAATACTGTTCATATGAAAGATTTCCATTATCGCACAGTAGGCTAAATATATACAGGTTACAATAATAGTGGCATTTATCAATAAAACATGTTTAGTAATGTTGGTAATTATAAGCCCTTGATTGCACATAAATAAAAATTTATAAATTCTTAATTCTAGTGAGTAAATCCAATTTTACCTTATATAATGTCAGCGGTCACTAGCATATTGTCGCTAAGTAGTCAATTACTTATCACTAGCTCCATGAGCTGGTTGAACACTCCATGTGCAGCTGACTTGTTTCTTAAACAAGAGCCATCCTGGTGACATATATGATATACGGTGAAGGTGAGGTGAAGCAGCTTTGCTGTTGCACTGCAGAGAATAACTAGATCTTGTATCACAGCGCGGTAAGGAGAAATTTAACATCAAACTTTTGATGTATTTGCTCTGTTTTTTCGCCTGTTTTTTAACACTGCAAGGATTTGAGCATGAGTGTAACATCATGCTATCACTGGTAAGAACTAGCTGTGATGGGGTTGCTGGAGTGTTAAAATCCACAACTCTGAAAGTAGCATCCAGAACTGACAAAATACTAGACAGTGATTGGTCCTGAAGGCTTGGCTTTGGAAGTAATACTAGTGTTACTTAGTCAAACATGCTAATGTTTGCAGCTCACTGTAGATTCTTTACACTCTTGTCTTTTTGTTTTTGGGAAGGACAAAATTAAAAGTCACAACTTTCCAAACTCTTAGGATACAGAGCATAGTCACATCCACGTACATGCCACTTCAAATAATAAGGAAAAATACAAAGCTTGACAGACCTGCTGTGTAGTTGCTAAGCTATGATTGGACGATTGATGTAAGGGGGAGTGATTTAGCAAATGGTCAATTGGAATCCATTTTGTTTGGACAGACACAAACTGAGAAAAGCATGTAATGTTTGCTAATGAGCTGCATTTCTTTGTCACATATTTGATTCATCGACCCTTAGTTTCTGATTTTTAAATGTTGGCTACATGATTTTCATAAGAATAACTTTACTTTTGTGTCTTATGTGACCCATGAAAATACAGAACAAAAGACCAAAAGATGTTTATGGAAGTAGATACCGTGCTCTACCAACATAGATACACCAGAAAGTCCTGGTTGAGTCCTGATTGAGAACCTGTTCAGTGTGTAACAGTATAATCGTACTAGCAGGAGCACTATCTTACCCTCTGATGACACACTTTATATGTAAAACTCTGTCCTAAAAACATTGCCCCAAATACTCGCATTGTGTTCCCATAACCCAGATCTAATTTGGCGTTGTGGTGGTTTCAAAAACAGGTCTCAGCCTCCATTTCATACTGAACCACATTTTCAGGGTACTTTGAAGGAGCCGAGCTGCTCTAAACCTGAAGATAGATGCAAAGAAATCACAAAAACACGACTAAAGTACGGTAAAACTGAATTCTTTATCTACTTTCTCTTTCTGTCTTTCTCTCTCCTCTACTGGAGTGTAACCTTTGACAGAAGCACATACTCCAGCTTTCCACAGTCTGGAGCCAAGTACTCAAAGTCAGAGCAGAGTGTTGCTTTTGGCCTGTGCTTAGACAAGAAAGAATTGGATGATGGGGGGGTGTCAGGGAGAGAGACAAGCAGACAACCTGACAGACAGATAGACAGACAGACAGACAGACAGATAAAAAGTAGGCCACAGCCACTTGACGCTAACAGAGAGCAGATGGCAGACTGTTCTGTGTTCATGTAATAATACAAGGACTGGTAATGTATTCATCTTGGTATTTAAGAAAGGCCAGTCAGAGAAACATGACTGATCCATAATCAATCCACTAACAATCCACCTCACCTGAATATTTTATATAGCCTTCCTTTAAAGCCACAATAATAAATCAATGTTAATTTCAATTAACTAGTGTGAAAAGCTTGGCCCTGAAGCTCTATTGATTAGATCTTGTCACAGTAGGTTTACACTGTGAATTGAATTTTCTCTCTCTAATTATACTGTTCAATCGGCCAAATCATCAGTTAGGTTGTTAACAAGACCTGCAAACTTAAAATCAGTTTTTCCTGTGTTATTAAATGCAGCACCTTTTCCACATTTTTACATTTTATCTGCGTGAACAGAAACTAAGCTGATCTCCAGTTATTAACTTACCAATCTCAGCGCCGCAGAAGAGCTGCTGTGGGTGTGCTGGGTGGCAGCTACATCCCTCCACAGCTTCCTTTATGCATGCACCAAGCAAAAGGAGCACCCAAAGCCCCAGACACGCACTCCGCTCCTGGGACATGGCCATGATGACTCTGAACGCTCCACCACTCAATAAACACTCGGCAGCCTCTTCTGCTCCTGTTAAGTTCCGCTGGAAAGCAAATCGGGCCGTCAGTCAGCAGTGGCGGGGCGACGGATAAGACAGCAGAGTCGAAGTAGTAAGATGAGCTCTGCTGAGCTGAAAGGCAGCTGTGGATAGAAAATGTTTTCATAAGTTTAAAGGACACCTCTGAATTAAGCTGGAGCAAATAACTTGAGTTGGAGGGAATGCTGCTGCTCTCTCCCTCTCTCGCTCTCTCTCTCTCTCTCTCTCTCTCTCTCTCTCTCTCTCTCTCTCTCTCTCTCTCTCTCTCTCTCTCTCTCTCTCTCTCTCTCTCTCTCTCTCTCTCTCTCTCTCTCTCTCTCTCTCTCTCTCTCTCTCTCCCTCTCTGTAGACAACACACAGAGAAACTTACAATAGTTGGATCCCCTCACACTCTGGTCTTGAATGCTGAGAGGGTCGCACACAGGGAGCCTCTTATGTACTCACACAATTTAGGCACAGCCTCCTCAAACGCAGAAAAAAAAAAAAAAAAGACTACCATCCTTTTGCCCCTTGTATTCTCTTTTGATGTCCTCCCTCTTCTCCCATTGGCTGCTGTATGTGCATTCATGTCGTTTGTCATGCCTATGACTGATTAAAGCACAGACGGACAGGTCTGTGAGTCACAGACTAGAAACGGCTTCTACCCAGGAAAAACAATTTTAAAATCATTTGTGCAAATTTCTCCGTCAGGTTCAAGATTAGCGTAGCGATTGTTGTGCGGCGTCTGAGTCATTAGCAAAAGACAAATAGAGAAATGACAGATGATTTGTGTTCAGTTGTAGAGCACAAAAGTACTGCTGTCTTGAGAAATAGGGCATTTTATATCAATATAGCTCTGCGTGACTCATTCTATAATAATCAGAATAAAATAGACGTAAGTGAGTGTCAGTGCTTCTGGAACAAATTCAGATCACAGCAAAGACTGAAGGACAGCTTTATGAATAACAAACTGAAATATTTAAACAATAGAAATGAAAATCATCAGTCACATGCCCACTTTATTTTGATCACAAAAAAGTGTCATACTATATTTAATTGTCTCAACAGGTATCCCCTTATTTGCATCTGTGTCCATGTTTGCACCTCAAACCACAGACGCCGTGACAGTTTTTCAACTTGTTTTTCACAGCAGGGTCTTTCCAGTGCGTTTTTATGTCCAGCTTTAGTCACTCTGTAGTGTTGATTATTACTCACCCTTTAAATCGTTTTATTACTTTTCAGATTACAACACCAAGTTTCCCAGTCGTGGTGAAGATCGGGCATGCCCACTCTGGAATGGGAAAGGTAACGTTGCATCTCTTTACACTTAGTGGAAATGCTGGCACACGGAGGATTTGACCTCCTGACATTAGCTGACATTAAAGCAGATTAAACCGTACGGGTATCAAACTGTTTTGTCTTGTTTGAACGGGCGCATTATTACTAGTATTGTTAAAGTGAGCAAAATGGCTGCATGATGGACTGAAGCTCACCCTTTAGACCACCGCCTCGTTTGACAAATTGCCATTGGGAAGTGCTTTCAAATCCCTCTGTGTGCCGCGAGATAGTTTCATGGCTTATACTAATCACCGCCATGTCTGGGGCCAGATCGTTTGTACTGTGTAATGGTTTCTGTGACGTACACTACCTCTTCATTTTCCAGTCTCTGTTTCCCCTCTTATCTGTCTTTCCTCATCCCTTTGTATCTTTCTGACCGCCGCACATCCTTTTCTGTTCTTCCTCGGTCCTCCTTTTCCCCTCCCATTGATTGACGACTGTGTTAATATTTTCAGGGTGAAATCAGACCGAAGTGTTTATCCTCGTTCTACCACTTCTCATCGATCCACCACACGTCATTCTCCTGAACGGCTCAATCTGATCTTGTCCTTTCCCTCTTATCAGCGTGTACCTCTCCTACCATCTCATTTCTCACCCTGCATTGTACTACAGATGCACTTTTTCCCCTGTTTCACTGCTGTGGTTGCTTCCCACCAAGAGGAACAGTATAAGCAGGACACAGTAAATTATTCACACGCGGAGAGCACAAGTACAATAGTTTCCACATTGCTTTTTGATTAAAGTCCATGACCATGTGGCTTTGCAGAGATTATCAAAATATCATTTCATCTCTGCACTCCATATTGACCCAGGTCTTTAATTGGATTTGCATTATTGATGACTTGACACTTAACATGCAAATTACAAACATCACTCGAGAAGAGCATAATTTATCAGACTGTAATTGACCCATTGTGCCCGCTTTAAGAGATAGTTTGACATTTGTGAAATATATACTTATTCATTTATTGAGCTAGACGAGAATATTGACCCCACTGTAATCTGCATGCTTACTTCGTGGCCGGATGCAGCATCTAGACTGGCTCTGCCCAAGGAACAACAAACATCTGTTTCGGTACATTTTAAACAAACCAGACATAATGAGTTAATTTGTGAGCATTAGAGGTGCTACTGATGTTTAACCTTTAAAGCTCTGCTAGCTGTTTACCCCTCCTCCCTGTACAGTATTTTTGTTGAGCCATCTGTCTGTAGCTTGTTTAACATACATGTTGTTTGACAGTCAATTGATCTAACTTTTTTTTAATGTCCTCCAGATTAGAGTTATGTTCAAATCTTGACATCTATGTAACGATAGATTCTGATGATCACTTTGTTACCGAAAAAGAGGTACGTAGCTCAGCCTTACTTTAAATTCATGGTATTTCTCCATGTGCTATTCCGCTGTAGGTCAAAGTGGACAATGTGAGTGACTTCCAGGACATTGCAAGTGTGGTGGCCATCACTCAGACATACTGCACTACAGAGCCGTTCATAGACGCCAAGTATGACATCAGGGTCCAGAAAATCGGAGCAGACTACAAAGCATACATGTATGTGTGGCTCTTGTTTATTAGATGGTTTTCTCTTATATATTGTGCGTGTTGATGTGTGTACTGTGCAGTGTGAACATTTTGTGTTTGTAACACAATGTATCAATGTATTCTGAGCTCAGAACAAATGGATCAGCAAGATAAAGTAATTATTAATTAAGTAATTATTTAGGCCTTAAAGCTGAGGTAAGGTAACACTGTAGAGAGTTGGAGTAACGATGGAGTTGCTGAAAGCATCCCCACCTCCTCCCTGTCCCACCTACCTACTGAGTACAGTAATCGCAGTTATTTACTTGTAGTTTTTTTATTTATTTCTGTGCACACCTTTCCATTAATTTGCAATCAAGCTGGATGCACAGTTGTGGTAACTCCAGCTGAAGAAGTGTATTTTCTGAAAACCACTTTTACTTTTATAGCAGTAAGGTTGAGGCAGAGGTAACCGTAGCTTTCCTCATTAGCCCTAACTTGTCTTGGGACTGCTGCTTGAACGATATCTTGACCTTTGTCCCCCTCAGAGCTCAAGTCACTGGTAATTAACCAATTAATCAGGATGCTAATCAGCCCGATAACCTGCAGCTGTGCATGTTGCCTGCATACACATTTTCCTCACCTAAAGCTAGCGCTAAAACCACAGTCTTCCTGCTAGGAGGTGGTGATAGATCTCTGTTGCCAGTATATATCATCTGTATGTGTAATAACCTGTGTCGGTAATAATTTAACGCACAACTTCCTCTTCTTGTTTTCCAGGCGAACATCCATCTCTGGTAATTGGAAGAGCAACACCGGATCTGCCATGCTGGAACAAGTAGCCATGACTGACAAGTGAGCACCGCGTCCACATTAGTGACGCTCAGGCTGCGCTGGTGTCACACATGTCACTCTTCTGTTATGTCACTGTTAGTCACAATGTACCCACACACATGGGTAAACACACAAATGTTTGGAAATCAGTTGTTGTTTTTAGTGGACTTAAACATTTTCTAACGTGCATGGTGTCTTTGTTCACATAGAAAGAGGGGAAATAGATTTTGTGCACTGCTCTGGGCTAAAATATTGATTACACACATCTTTCAAATCATGTATTTTGACCTGTCGCAGCTGGAAAGGCACAGATGTAATTAATATTGTTAATAATGCATGCTGTCTCACTGGCATGGCCTATAGAGACACCAAATTGGAACAGAGCTTCATTAAAGTGAAGTAACAACTCTGCCTTTTCTGCTACGAGTCAAAAGGTCAGCCGTGGAAAAAGGTCCACTGTCGCATATAGGAGAATTTAGAGGTATTGTTTGCAGTGTTGTTAGTGAGCCAATATCCCTATAGAGCACCACAAAATGGAGTATATAAAAGCATACCAAGGTTGTTTACTTTTACATACAGTCTACGGCTCAATTTGCTACCTCTCTCAAACATTAGAGTCAATGACAAAACGAATTTGAGCTAAAATAATACCTCAGTCCGGCTACATTATCCTTTTGGTCAGTTGACATTGACATGTCAGTTTTATTGTGTTCGGTTTTCCAGACAGTAAGTCAATGTAGCTGTTTACAAATGCCAATGCTGCAACCCAAGGCATCAACAGCACATTTATGCTCTCCAGCCAACCCAGCCTACGGCTAGAGGTACTCTGACTGTCGGGATAAACATGCAGACATACAAGTCAATGTTATTGACAAAATTGTGTTTTTCACTAAGCTAAGCAAGATGGTGTAAGCTAGGAAAAGTTTTCATACCCAAGTGTGTTTTTTGGATACAAAAGTGAAAGACCCGAGACTCCTCTTGACCCAGCTGAAGTGCTAACTTTGCAACTGGTTATTACAAACACAGTAGCGGTAACGAATGCGATTTCTCTTGTTTGTTTGTTTCGTGCAAATAGTTCATGACTCTCTGTAGGCTTAATCCAGCATCTCTCTGTGACAGGTATAAGCTGTGGGTTGATACCTGTGCGGAGATCTTCGGAGGGCTGGATATCTGTGCCGTCAAAGCCATCTGTGGAAAGGATGGTAATGACTACATTACCGAGGTGAGGAAAACACATAAAGACAGGAGGGAGGTTAAGAGTGGATGATGGATGGAAACTCAAAGAGATTACCCAAACAGCTGACAAGGCACTAAATCAAATAAGTCAGCCTGCTGCAACATTATCTGACTCGTGTCTTTTGTTTGGACATTTTCACCATGTTGACATCGGCATGTGGGAGTTATATTTCTTTAAAGTACTAATACATTCTTTAAGTCTTAAATTTAGCATGTCTGCCCTAATTTACTTAGATTGTCTGGCTGGGAATAAGCTGATTGAACTTGATTGAACCTGAGTCCTCATTATGAGTTTGATGACTAAGGTGGTAATATATCAACGGTAAGTATGGCCATTCTCTGTGGCCCACGTATCACAGTATTTGTCTGTTTATGTCTCTGTTTTTCCCCCAAAACTGCTCTGTCAGCTTGATTTCTGCTACACTCTCCCCCCTCTTGTCCTTCTCTCTGTTTCTTGAAGCAATTTTTCAGCCTATTGGTTTCATATTTCGTAGCCGTTAGTCTTGAAGTCATGACCGCAGCAGTTGTGAATAACACATTAATGTTGGAATGTGCTTTGCTGTAATAATACCTTTCCTAAAAGTGAAGTCTTTTTGTCTCAGGATGGAAAATCTCTAAATACACCACTGAATAGTTTACAAAGAAGATTTCAAAGGCTAGTGAGGCGATTACACGCAGCATATGATTATTTTAATGGTATAATAGTTCTCTACAATCAGTGTATTACCTGCAGTTTAAAGAAGGAGACAGGGGATCTGGGCACAGAAGCAGAGCTGCGGATGGAGACAGTAGAAAAATGTGTTTTAGCCACAAACTAAAAGGCCTAACTAAAAATAAATCAATATCCGTTTAAGTTTGCGCTATATTAAGAATATCTTCCCTGTGTTACCTTGCCGTCAGACAGCCATCCTTGGCACTGACCGCTGTGCCGCCCACATTATTACGCTGCAGATCAGCTGTTTGGATCCGAGTTACAGCAGCACGGCCAGAAATCTTTAGAAAAGTAAAGTTTGATTTTATTCTGAACTTTCTGACTCAAAACAGCTCATCTGTGGTGTAAGGCTGCGATCACACATCCATTGCCGAGGCACTGGTTGAGGCTACTGGAGATCGACTTTGCCAAACTTTGCTGCGTGAAGAAAAGAGGCCAGTTTGTGTACAGTGTGACCGTGCCATCTCATACAAACCCACTTCAAAATACCCAGACTTTCCATTTAAGATTGAAAACATGCCACTGGTCGGTGGGTCATCATTTACTCACCTCAGCTCTAGACAACAAAAACAAAATGGAGCTGGTGTGTGAAGACAGTAGCCAGAATGAGATCCTGGCTCCTGTTAAGGTGGGCAGGGCTGCAAAACCTCAGGAAATTGGGTTGAAGGCTTAGAGAGAAATGACTGGAGAATTAATCAAGGGAACCAATGTAAATACCCTGGAGCAATTTAAATCCCAAAATATGACAAGCCTACAAATTATCCTTGCTGGGACTCAGGGTGACTCTCCACTGAAGCACTAGGGAACAAGACTGCAGAGGCTGAGAGGACATAGACAGGATGGCTTCCAGAAGAGCAGTCAGAAAGTTTTCCAAAGGGCTTAGCAGGTCACGGATGTAAGCAATAAGCTGGTTAAAAAGCAAGCTCAGGAAGTAACTGGGCAGTAACTGATGCAGGAGAAGAATTGGGAGCATTGGGATCTAGGGCAGGGACTAATTTGTTTACAGGATTGAGCTGTTGAGTGGTCAATATTTCTGCCAGCTCAGAGAGCAACTTGACAAGCCAGAGTTTGTAGGACATAAGAGTGCTACGCATTTTGGCAGTATGTACAGAGCCACTCACTGGTGTAGGTCAACTCAGACCCTATTCATGGGAAAAGCTGGAAAGTAAAAATTCTGGCATCTGGCAGTAAGTGGCTGGACCAAAATGTAGGCATCAGGTTGAAGACAGTTTCAATGACAGTAAATTGGCGGGCAGTCAATGGAGGTGGGGCAGGACAGCGGGTATTTAGACAGGTAGAGGTTTAAAACACGCAGATAATGACAAGCAGGCAAGAATGACTGAAAGGCTCCGGTAAAAGTAGTGAACATAGGTTTATATAAAGTTTAGATAATTATGATTAATTAAGCCTGACTGAAGAGTCACAATGACAAAAACACAGAGTCACTGTGGTGTAAGCAGCGTTTCTAAACATCCCACTTATGCTTTCAAATAGCCCAACTGTCAGAATGAAATAATCAGTAGTTAGGAAGAATCAAATGTGAAATCCCAATGAGTCATCTCTACTGGGAAAGTGTTTTGGTTTATGTTAATGCTGCAGAGAAATTGTAGGGTGGGTAACCATTTACGTAGATGTTGATTGTTGCTTAAAGTGACAAAACCTTCTGGTTAGTGGAAAGATAATTACCACCAATTTTCACCTAAACAGGCTATAGAGGGTGTGTGTGTGTGTGTGTGTGTGTGGTGTGTGTGTGTGTGTGTTTGTGAATAAGTGATTGTTTAAATTCCTGTATCACAGTCATTTTTTAAAATGGCAATGTAACCAGATCTAAGCCAATCAGGCGTGAACAAATATAAAAAGCCTTTCTGAAGTCAGATCACAGGAATACATTTTATAGAACAGTTTAAGCGTGCATGAAGTTGGTACAAATCTTCACCTCATGTTCACTTCCAGTCCGTACAGAATCTGACAATCCTAGCAGGCCATAAATAATTTAGAATAATAATATTTAGATGGGGCAAATCCATTTGTTGTGTTTTTTGCGGTGCTGACACAGGAATGATTTTTTTGTTTAGTCAAAATCTTCCCAAGATTTCATCCCTGTGTTAACATGACTGAAGCTGAAGTGGAGAACAAACCATCGGGGTAATTAGGCTGTCTGTAGTCAGTTAGTTGTAGTTAGTCTGTAATGAAGCATATTACTAAGTGAACTAGGCTGAGCCAGAGCAACAAAAGGCTGCTATCAGTAATGCAGAAGCACGGCAACTGGAATACACTACGAGCAGTAAGTTCACTTCATCTGGAAGTGAAAAATAGAAGCAAAGGATTGATTTGAATTAGAGTCTGCCTTATTGATCACCATGATATAAATATTGGAATTCTCCTCCTCCTCAGTTCTTTGTTTATTTGGCCAGATGATGGCGGATCATCTGGTTTTAACATTATTGTCTTTTGAAGGCCCTTAGCCCAGTGTTAAATTCATTTTATGACTTAGTTATTGATTGACCAAACATGTCATGTTATTTTACTGGGAGAACTGTCTTTACCATGTGCTCTGTGATCCCTCAATGTCAAATGATCGCTCGTAATATTTGCTTTGCCGTCAGACAGTTGTTGGAAGTTCTAAAGTTAGCACCAAATTAAAAGGTTGTCTGACAGCAAGGCTAATCATTGAAAATATTCTTAATATGGTGTACACTTACAGATATTGATTGTTGTGTGACAAAATATATTTTCCTACTGAGCCTGTCCGCAGCAGTGCATAGCTCTACATCTCTACCGTAGCTAGAACTAGCTCATACATCCCCACTTCAAAATACCAGAGCTATATATTTGAAGGTTCCATATGTAAAACGCTTTCTACGTCATAATTTCATGTTGTAATCTTTTTTTATCTATTTATTTATTTTTTGCCAATGAACTGATTGTAATGTAGCTTTAAAAAACCCTTCCATGATGACTGTGAAGGACCAAAATGATTATATGGCCTAAACAATTCATTACAGAAATAATCAAATATTTGATTCAAATCCAGAAATCATTTTAGGAGACATATTTCTGTAATGTCATCCTAAATTGAGATTAAACTACAAAAACTTACAAAATATAACAAATATAACAACATCTTTTTTTATGTTTGTTTGTATTTTGTTTGTTTTTTTTGTTTTGTTTTTTTTAGGGGAAACCAGAGCACCTGGAGAAAAACCCACAAATCTTGATGTTATTTAGTTCTCCTTCTTCTTCCACCTCTTTGGTTGCAGGACTGATGGTCTTGCTGCTCGCACTGCTTCTCTTCAGTGACTTTTTTTCCACATTTTTTTCGCACGTCTTTGGACGTGTGGGGGAAACCAGAGCACCTGGAGAAAACCCACAAATCTTGATGTTATTTAGTTCTCCTTCTTCTTCCACCTCTTTGGTTGCAGGACTGATGGTCTCGCTGCTCGCACTGCTTCTCTTCAGTGACTTTTTTTTCACATTTTTTTCACACGTTTTTCTTTGGACGTGTGGGGGAAACCAGAGCACCTGGAGAAAACCCACAAGTCTTGATGTTCTTCTACTCCTCCTCCCTCCTCCTCTTCCACCTCTTTGGTTTCCTCAACCCCAGAAAGTGACGGACTCTCTTCCACACAGAAGGTGGTTGTGCTTCTGTCTGTGGAAGAGTTCCCTCAGCACTTTGCTGGGGTTCGAGGCTCAGTGCAGGGCTGATGGTCTCCTGCTGTTCGCATGGCATTTCTCCTGAAACTTCAGCCTCTTTTGTTGGTTCAAGAGGCATGTCATCATGGCTGGTGATTTTTTGGGGAGCCTCTCTCTCAGCCTTGAGCTCAGTGGAGAGCTTCAGGTTGAGTGAAATCTGAATACTGAGCTGAGCTTTCAGCTCGTCCAGCTCTCTAACAAAAATCTTCTCCTTAAAAAAGGCATTTTGCTGCAGGATAGTCATCTCTTCCGCCATCTTTTGACGGAGGGCTTCCTTCTCTGCCCTCAGGTTGTGGATCTCATGCTGAAGGCTGTCGACCTCTTGCTGGAGAGTGTTATTCTTCGCCTGGTCCACTTTGTGTTTCTCTTGCAGCTCCTCATAGGCTGTTCGCAGGAGTTTCTTCTGCTCGACTTCCCTCTCTAGGTTCTGTCTCTCCTCCCGGAGTGCAGCAGTAGCTTCATCAAATTGAGATTGTAGTTGTTTCTTCTGCAAGATCTCGTTGTCGAGATCATGCCGAAGGGCATCAGTCTGCTCTCTGTTTTTGAGAACATCATCTTCATACCTTGCGATAAGCAGCTGGTATGAAATGCAGATTCGTTCAAGTTCCTCTTGAAGAAGGTTGTTTTTGTTCTTCTCCACCTGGAGCTCATTGGGGAACTTCTCCTCACTGATGACGTCGGCCACTTGCAGTTCCTCGTGGTTCACTTGGAGGAAGTCCTCTCTAGAGAAAAACGGAGTAGATGTTCTTTTTTCCGGACAAGCTTCATCAAAATGAAGACTTGCCATGGAGTCAGCCTCGATGGCTTGAGGGTCTGACTTGTCATTCTTTTCAGTCTGACTTTGGTTTTGATTCCAGATGATTCAAGGGCGAAAAAGCCATGCACCGACGTGCCTCATCTAGATACGAACTCGTGTCCATCTTGTTTTTCAGGTGGAACATCGACAGAAATGGGTTATTTAAAGAGTCCCTGGGAGTAAGTCTCCTTTGAGGATCTAGGTCAAGAGTTGACATGAGGAGGCTTAGGAATGCATTCCTATCGTCAAACTCGATATCGCTTTTTTTTGTTGGGTATGTCCATACAGCATCCTCCAAATTCTCAACGAAGTCAAAGAATGTGAGCGTTATTTGGGGTTTGATGCCTGTCACTTCCGTGAACTCATCTGGTGACCTGAGGATAAACCCTGGATTGTAAGGGTCATCATTCAGGCTGAAATACGACCAGGAGTATAGTCCGGCACTTAATAAGTCATCATCAGGCTGACCCAGTAGGTGTACTATAGACCTGATCAAGTTATATGAGCAGTCTCTTGGGAAAAGCTCCCTACCAAAATATAGGAAACCCATGATGCATCCCACTCCCCACATATCAACCGCCTCTGTGAGAGGGAGGCCTAAGGTCACCTCTGGAGCCCGGAATGCAGTGGGCTGCATCAGTGTTCCGATGCGCACTTTGCTCACCTTTCTGGCCAGACCGAAGTCGATGAGTTTAATCTTGAATGGCTGGTCCTGGTGGTTTACCAGCATTACATTGTCAGGTTTTAAATCAGTATGGAGGATGCCACGACTCTTTAACGCATCAAAGGCAACCATGAGTTGCTGGATGATGGGACGAATTTCATTTAGATTTAAGGGAATCCACCTTCTTTCTTCCAGCAGGTCCCAGAGGCTCCTGTCCAGCATCTCAAAGGCCAGACAGGAGAGGTTGTTGAATCTGAAACCTTCAATGAAATTCACGATGTTGTTTTTGTCGGCATCCAGAGTTCTGATCGTTTCGAGCATCTTTCTCTCTTTTCGAATGACCTTTGAGACATCTCCATTCTCTTTGTGGATCTTGACCGCCACTTTAGTGCCTGTTGTTAAATTCACACATCTGGCGACTTTCCCGAAAGATCCCTCTCCACTGAAGTCAATAACCTGATAGCATGTGGTGCTGCTGTACAGCACGTCATGCTTTTGGACTTCGTAGGTTGTGCCTGGTGTATAGTCGTTGTTTTCATTTGAATTATCTGAAAGTGAAGTTGAAGAAGACATTTTTCCAGTCATATGTTTCCAAATACAGAATAACTCACGAGTAAACTCTCTCTCTCGAACGCAAACAGATGGAGACTGAGCTCTATTTATAATCTAAAAATGATCATGTGACTGTGACATCATCGAGTTCCGTGGACATCAAAGGACGAAAAACAACAAAAACAATTTCAAATCAAAACATTCCAAAACAGTGTGTCTGTGTGTGTGTGTGTGTGTGTGTTGTGTGTGTGTGTGTGTATGTATGTTTTGTGTGTTGACAGTTCTGTTTCTTCCTCCTTCTTAATCAAAAAATAACAAAAGTGTTCAATGTAGTCCTATCATCACAAATTATACCAAAATGGCATATTCCATAATAAATTACCAAATATTTTATATACAGTATTATTACCTTACCCAATGGTTAGCTTGCACATATAAACAAAACCCAACCATCTATCATATCATGCATCCACACATAGGCACCTTCAGCCAATTTAGAGTCACCAATTAGCCTATGAGTGCATGTCTCTGGACAGAAACCAACCATCCTGTCCATAAAAACAAACAAATTCTACACAGGTTTTCTGTCAGCTCTGTGCTGTTTAACCTCCTTTGTTTGTCTGTACTGATTTCTTTCTAAACAGTCAGGGTGGAAAACAGTTCAGTCAAGTAACCTTTTGAACATAAAATGCCCCCATTTTCTAATAAATTGCCGGCGCCCTCTTTGTCCAGGTTGTGGGATCATCTATGCAGCTGATTGGCGATCACCAGGCAGAGGACCGTCAGCTCATCTCAGAGGTGGTGCTGGCTAAGATGAACCAAGCACTGGTTGCCAGGTCATCCAGTGTTATCCCGCTCACCGGCTCGCTCCCCTCAAGGCCAGAAGCCAACTACTATGCAGCCCCAGCAGGTAGTGGCTGTGTAAAGTTTACCCCACAAAATGAATGTATTTGTAATGGATGATCGAATAAAAAACAATAGTTAATTTGTTAATATCAGCATGAAAATCCTGTTGTAGCTCTTCACAGTTCACTGCTGTTTCTTTGGTACTCATTCATGTTTGCCTTTCTTTCCCTCTCTTTGTTTTTCTTTTCCTGTGTCTCCTCACTCTCTCCCAGAGTGCTGCCCTTAAGGAAGGACTGGCAGATCCAAACAGGACCTCGGGCCAGCGCCCTCAACCTCAAGGTTGTCTGAACACTGTTCTCCATTGTAATACAAGTGCTGCCACTGTAGGACCAAAGCCAGTCTAAGAACCACTCATTGAAAGTTATAACTGTGTAACTCTGTCAGAGTGAAGCACTGCCATCAGAGAAAAATTTAACTAAACAAGATATAACATGTTAATTGCTAAACTTAAGAGGTGCTTGTACTGTAGGTGGATTTTGTTACCGTTGACAGAGCCAGGCTAGCTGTTTCCCCCGTTTCCAGCCCTTGTGCTAAGCTATGCTAACTGGCTGCTGTGCCGTAGCTTCATATTTACAGTACAAACATGATTCTTGCCAAGACAATGAATGTGTATTTCCCAAAACGACACCTTTCAAAGTAAGAGCAGTGCCCTTATCTATGTTCCTTGAGCATAACACTGTCCATCATCATTGCCTTAAACTAATGCACTGCTATCAGAGCTTCTGTGGAGTGTTAACAGTGATGACCGCTGCAGTAATCTTGGTCCAAGAAAAGAAAAGGACCTCTGCTGTTTGTTTCAGCTACAGCCTCTTGCCTCTGGTGAACTTACGACTCACTTGAATTAACAAGCGGATGTATAGTGCAGTGAATTTAGCCAGCCTGTTGAGTTTTATTGCAGCCATAGTGTCTTTGTGAGGTGTGGTGATGTCTGCGCTCAGGGCTGATGTGTTAAAACTAAATGTGCCTACTAAAAGCAGTGGTCGAACAGCATTTAACGTGGCCAATTAACCAAGCCGTTTTTATTGTAGTTGTTGTAGCTGTTTCTGTGTGCGTGCATGTTTGTTCATTATCTTAAATTCCTTTTCTTTTTTTTTGTCATTTTGCATGGATGTGCCAGTACTCCATGTTGTGTTAACACAGTATAATGTATTTGTGCTGGATGTTTTAGGAATGCCAGCTTTATTACAGCAGTTGTTGTAGATTAACCTCCAGTGTCCCTTCAGTGTTAAGATGTTAAGACAAGCAAATCAGTGTGCGGTTTTATTTACAACTCAACAAAAATACAAATGCAATGCAAGGTTTATTTCTCTCAAATTTTGTTTGCATATATGTTGAAATAGGTGTTAGTGAGCGCTTAAAAAAATTAAAATAATCATCCACCTGATTGGTGTGGCATTCAAAGTGCGTACTAGCCAGTCAGAGGCAGAGTAGGACGAGTCGCAATTAAAAATTGGTATCTGTAGCCCAATGTAAAATAAGCCATGGTTCAGGATATCACCTAATAATGAAGCTATAGCTGCATATTTTAGAGCGGCCTTTCATTGTGACAAGGCACACCTGTGTCAGAGTCGTGCAGTTTAATCAGTCTCTTGATTTGCAAAAACACTGAACAAATTTACAACCAGAATTTGAGAGAAACAAACCTTTCAGCTCAACTGGTAGACCATGCAGCCCATGTACAAAGACTCAGCCTTTGCCACAGCAGCCCAGGGTCCGAGTCTGACCTGTGGCCCTATGCTGCATGTCCTCACCCCCTCCTGCTGCACCTTTCCAATGAAGGTTCTTTTGTGTGGCCAAAAGGGGCCAAAACAAATGTTTATTTTTGTATATTTATGTTGCGTGTATTTCAATCTTATATTAAAGAGTTTGCTTTTTAAAGACAATAATCTAACGAACAAAATGAGCGGACAGTGGCAGATATCAGCGTATTTATAGGTGGATGCATTTCTTGAATATGCTGCTCATCACTGTGCAAGTTGTGGTCAGCTCAGTTGTGTTTCTGCTTTAGTGATGCATACTTGGCCGTTTAATCCCTCTTATGACCTTTAAATTGTGTTTATTGTTATTTTGAATATTAGTTTATGGTGAACAAGTTGATTTTCCCTTCCGTGAAGCAACAAAGCCACCTCTTGCAAGACCTGAATGTTTTGTGAATAACTGCTTGGTGTTGTCTTTGGTTGTCAATTAACCTTCATTGTTCTGTGTTATGATATCTGAGACAAGACAAAGTGGCTTTATACGGTACACAATGCATATTTTTCTTGGCAATTATAAAAGCTGGTTCTATGAATAATGAAAAGTTTCAAAGAAAAGAAAATAAGCATCTTTTTTCTTTCTCTGCATGATCATTTCTAATTTGCTTGGAACACTGAACCACTGAATCTCTGATATTTGATCTTCGTACATTATCTGGCTACAAATATTAGTCGTGGTGATCTTTCCTGATTGATATTAACAAGATTTGGTTTAGCTCAAACACAGGTTTGTTGATTTGCATGGTTAAACAGCCTCCTCAGATGAAGCAGTCACCCAAGTGAAAATCCGAGCTAATAGCAGTCAACAAATAAAATCTAGAATTATAAACAAATATAAATAAAATTAATGAGTGATTCAGGGTTTGTATCCAAGCGAATACCTAGTGTCACCCTTTATAAATGGTATTTTCTTTGGTTTTTATGTGCTGTGAGTCCCAAGCAACCATTGGGATGCTTTATGACAAACTGATAAAACGTAAGACTCATAGCCATTTAGCTGCTTTGCATCACTGTGCGGGATGAATTTCCATGAAGGTTTTGTAGTGATCATATCGTGTGATCATGATTAATCTAAATCCCAAGACATAATTCTTTTTCTTTCCCAAGCTGTTTTCAAAGAAACATTTGTAAAGAGGCTTTAAGGTGTCCTTTTTATGCAGAACTATAATCCTACATCCTGGAAAGTGAATTACCAGTCACTGGAAACTCATCCCTGGCCCTTAGCATGTGTAATCACTTCCTTCTTTTGTGCTGCACGATGGGTTGCTTTGCTTTGCTGCCTGTGTTTGTGTTGGTACCAGTATTCTTTCTTGGTTGTATCATTTCTGATTTCGTTTTGTACTTTGTGTAAATCTCTTTCCTTTCCTCTTGTCGTCACCGCACTTCCTCCTCACATGAGCTGTTTTGCACAAGACTTAACACTTGGCATGATAGGCAAGTCACCACACCTTGTCTTAGCCGTTGATCTGCCACCCCCTGCTGGTCATTGCAGTCCAAACATTCAGAGCCTGCTTTGCTCCAGTCTGTTCTTGACAGGATGAACTGGTCAGGATTTTTATGAATGTGAGAGGTCATTCTGTGAATGGGCATGTCTAGACTCAAACTCATTATCTGTACCATGTTCTGCTTTGGTCTTTGGTGAGTGTTACAGGTGCCTGGTTTACTAACTGCTGCACTAAAACAACAGGCGCTAGATCCACAATAATTATGCATATTTATTTATTTCATTACTTCTCCTTTTGCTGTTTTGCTTTTCTTGCCTCTATGTGTCATGTAACCGTAGAATTATAATCTAATATAACTATTTTATCTCATTTTTTTAGGTGCACCAGTGAAATCACAGAGCGTAGAGTCATCATCAGAGTCAGCTAAGAGAGCATCTGAACCAGTACCAAAGCCCAGCCAGGCCCAGAAACCTGGTCCAGGTCAAGCTCAGAAACCAACTCAGGCTCAGAAGCCAGGCCCAGTCCAGAGGGCCACCTCAGTCACAAAGCCTCCAGTGCCGAGGCCTCCCCCAATGACGAGAGCCCCATCCGTCACAAAGTCAGCTCCAGGTTCTTCCTCCACCCCACCCCCAGCCAAAGCTTCGCAATCATCCCCAGCTAAAGCAGCAGCAGCTCCAGGCTCTCCCCTTACCAAAGCAGCAGCAGCAGCCACAGCTCCAGCCCCAACTCCAACACCAGCCCCAGCTCCGGCTCCAGCCCCAGCCCAAGCTCCAGCTCCAGCTCCAGCCTCTCCCCCAGCCTCACCTCCTACCACAGAGCAGCCCAAGCCCCAGCCTCAGGGCTCCCCATCCCCAGCTCCTGGCAAACCAAAAGAGCTGCCCCCCAAGCCCACACCACCTGCAAAGCCCATCCCACCAGTACGCAGGAATTCAAAGCCACAGCTCCAGCCAAAGCCGCAAACCCCACCTCCTCCCAGAGCTTCACCTAAACCCCAGCCCGCTGCCCAAGCCCCAGCTCCGGCTCAGGGCTCAGATACTGCCTCAGCTCCTGCCCCAGCACAAGGTTCAGTCCCCTGCCAAAGCCAGCCAGTCCCCGCCTCGTGTCCAGTCTCCAGCTAAGGCTCAGCCCCAGGCCAAGACAGCCTCTCCTTCCCCAAACCCTGAGCCCGTCCCAGCTGAAGCAACTGCGGCCCCCGATGAGGCCCAGGCACCTGTGGAAGAACAACCAGAATCCCAACAAAAGACCCATCCTCTGCTGAAGTAAGAGCTGTATTATCAACACATTATTAATACTGCAAAGATATGCATTGGGTGGGCGGTGGGCCGTGCTTTGTGTTTAGGATACAATTAAATATCAAAATTGAGTTTCTTAAAAATCAGTAGGACTCACTTCATCTGATATTTGTTGTGCTCAGAGTAACCACCTGCATATTTCATGAACATTATGAAAGGCAAAAAAAATTTCAGATCTGCCAGGTGTTCCAATAGTTTCTGCTACCACTGTATGATAATGTACAGTGTTGACATTTTCAAATGTTTTTCAAAGACCATCAAATGTTTTGTTTCTGGCTTTGGCCCTCTTACACATGTCCCTGTTTGTCTTCCTTCCCAACTTTTTCCCTCTTAACACACATAATCCTCTATTCCCTTCCTTCATTCCTCCCTGCATCCCATCCTTTCCTCCTTCCTCCCTCACTTTTTTCCTCCTCTTCCCTCCCCAGTAAGTCTCAGTCCCTGACCAATGCCTTCAACGCCTTCAGCGACTCCTCTTTCTTCCGTGGGGTCTCGAGCTCTGGAGGTGACGGCCAAGAAGAGGCGAAGGCCGAGACCATTCGCAACCTCCGAAAGTCCTTCGTCAGCCTTTTTTCTGACTAGACACGGCGAACCGTAGTCAGCCCCCTTATTGATTCTGCCCCCATCCCCTCCTTTTATTTTTGGCCAGTGATGACTTGATTGACATTAAATGTGATCCAGTCTGAGATTAAACTTTGTGTGTTAACTGTACTGTATTCCCTTTGTCACGGCCCCCCTCTTCTCCTTCCTTTGTGATTAACAGTGAGGCCTGCTGGGTAGGATATTCAGCGAATGATGCTGTGCCAGAGTAACTGGACTGAAGGAGTTACGTCATTGATATATAATAAAGTATAACAAAATGTTTATTTTTCCCAGATCACTTTAAGGAAGACAGAATATGAGTAGTATAATATTTAAAACTACAGATGGAGTGTACATACAGTATATACATACATATACACATATACAGTATATAAATATAAACATATATAACTATAAAGGGAAATAAGCCAATCATAGAGAAGTAGCTCTTAGCTTTTGTCAGTGACATAACTCTTTCATTCGGTGGCTGGATTCATACACATTCAAAAACATGATTAGATATTTGACATTACATGGTGTTCCCCCGCAGTGACTCAGTTTTGGTCAGTAAGTGAAAATATGTGAGTTTAAAGCAAAAAAACAGACAAAAAAAAAAAACACTTCTTAAACGATTTGTTCCTGTGAAAATCCAGCCGTTGTGTCTCTGGTGCTTGGCTACTGACTACTGGGCTCGTCATTGCTGCCCCATTTTTTTGTCTGCAAGCCTGCCGTGAGAGGGAGTTGGAAATCTGTGTATGTTCATCTGTGTTCAAATTGTTAATGCATGGCTCCCCCAAGTGGCTCAGTGTGACTTTTGGAGCGAAAGGGAGCTCTATCAGTGTTGAGTTTTCCCTGCGTTCGCCCCTCTCTCTCTCTCACTCTGTCTCTCTCTCTCTCTCTCTCCCTCTCTAGATGTTGTAGCCTTATTGTGAACATGTTTTCAATTCACAGCTACGTTTGCTAGCTGTGCAGGCCTGGGTCGAACTCCAAATTCATTCATTTACTTCAGGTGTTAAACCATTTAAGAGAAAATTGATTGCAACTCGTTTAGTTCTGTGATTGGGCCTAGAGCAGCAGACTGACTAAATCGATCCTAAAAAAGTAACTGAATGCATTTCAGAGAGCGAAACGACCCATGTCTGTAGCTGTGACTGGTGATCTCTTGTTTCACCTCTGTGTAGATCTATCAGCAGTATTGTAATTTGTTGATTATTCTCATGAAAGACATTGAGACAGTAGTGCAATAACACCTCGACATGACTGTTGAGCGCTGTCACCCTATTATACATATAAATATGATCATACATACAGGACCTGTGTATGTGTTTTACCTTATTCTTACATTCCCTTTAAGGTTCCTTTCAGTGGCGACTTCCCAGGTTGCTTTGCACTGCACTCAGAAGCTGGGTTTCAGATAATTACTCCATATTGAGCTGTCGGGTTTTCTGATTAATCCTGTTTGTGTTGTTGGACTGAAGTTAAGGCAACCTAGAATGAACCCAATACATTGACTGGTTACTTTCAGTTGAGTTGCTACATCTTTAGTTAAGAGTAAGAGTAAAAAGAAAAACACTTAAGAACCGCATATCAACCTGTCTGCTTATCCATTTCCAGTACTGTTGCAAGTAAATTATAATACATTGTATTTGTATGTACGTATGTATGTATGTGTCATCTCAGGAGTTTATTTTTTGTAATATATTGATCGATTGATTTATTTTTTTGAGGCTCCATATTTATGGTACAGTACGTATTGTTTGTTTTGTACTGTGTTTTTATTTGTAACGCAATACTGCTTTGCATGATCTGGTGACTGATAATGGTTTTTTTTTTGGTTTTTTTGTTTTGTTTTTTCTGTACAGATAAAAGTTAATAAAGATGTGGTTCCATCATTCCACTGATTCATTAAGTAAGATTCATGGTGGTGGCTGCGCCTTTCGCATGCATCAGGTTTCACACTTAAAGATCGGTTCAGTCAGTGTTGCGTGCATTAATGGCTTCTGTGTGCCATGATGATGTCAGCGGGGTCGGGCTCGAGGGCCACAACATGTCAACACTTTTGACTGAGTGCCATGGAAAGATGTGGTACTTACCAAGCAGTGGAAGGTCCAATGAAAAAGTGATATGGAGCTGCTGCAGTGTTGACACAAAGTCCCACAACTTCATGGAATACCCCATTCATTTATAGAACAAATACACGGAGCTGCTCCTAATGCAGAAAGCTAGCCTGATAACTAATTGTTGACTAATTTAGAGATAAAAGACCTACTAAAAAGTAATACTACTGTTACTAGTAATGATAGCACTAGATGTCAGTCCTGAGTAAGAGAGAGACGTACAGGATCTCTGAGGTAAAGGCTTGGTGTGTTTTATATAGCTGGTAGGTAAAGATGCAGTGTGATTTAAAGGGCTTTGTTTAGATAATATGGCAGAAATTGACTATAATGTGTATAACAATGTTTTCATTGGTGTATAATCACCTCAAATTGAGACTAATTTTGTTTTTGTTCCCTTTGAACGAACCTTTTGTACATACACACTGGTGTGTGTCCTTTACAGTGGACCACATTACGCTGTGATGTTTCTACAGTATCCCAGAACGGACAAACTAAACACTGGCTCGAGATGTTTGCGCTGTTTCTCACTTTTCGCAACCACCACAGTTTCTCCTTCCTCTTTCTGTCTTTTAAGTGAGTCTTTTTTGAGTCTTTTAATTAATTTCAGTGACCTTTAATTAATTATAGATTATTCCTTGATTACACCAATTGCCTGGTAAGTGATGCAACTAAGTCTGCTATCAAGGTCTGATAAAATGATGTACCAGTCTCTTAGTAAATGTTCATTATAGAAATGACAGTGCTTTGGCTATATTTATAATATGACAAAAAAACATATTTGTGGTAGGATATCCAAAATGTAGTTCTGGTGGGAAAAACAACACTACAAGCTTTAAGCTGAATGTTATGTGTCAACAATTTTACATTTTCGTCAAATCTATAAAAGTTCAGTCTGCTTTTTTTAATCACAGCCATTTCTATATAATGTATTTAGGCCAGAGGGTATCATATGATTGTGAAACTCTCTCTGATTTTAACCAGAAACCGCTGTAAGTGAAGACTGATTCATGGTTATAAAACACGAACCGTGGGTGATCAATGAAGTCATCGCATCTTTTATTTGAACTCAGCAACAAAGGTAATGTGTTTATTGAGAGTCCACAGTGTAAGGTCAATGACAGCTCTGTTTGTTCTGTGTTCTTGCTCAAGGACACATCAGCAACGCAGGTGGACGATGCCTGCACGAGACCTTGCGGCACCAGTAATCACGGGACAGTCTTGAGGACATTAGTGATTGTTGTTGGCGGCCATGTGTTAGTATATCATAGGTATATTTATTTAATATTAAAGGGGGGAGGGAGGACATATTTATATTTCACAAAGCACACAGTCATAAAAACATGGAAGAATAACTCAGACCTACACTCTTCTGTTCCAGGTGTGGGTTGAATTAGATATGCTGAGCCAGCAGATGGCACTATATACATGCAGAAATATTGTACATATTTCTCAAAGATTCTGCAAAGACTCGTGCTCATCTGCAAAGACGTTTAGTGTTTGTTGTAAAGCATTTAAACGTGTGTGGCGGCTCCCTGGCTCATTTGGTTGTGCCTCATTTGCTCCTTTCTTGCAGGTTCATGTAACTGGTAGGCGGGACTGTCCACCTGTGCCCAGTGCTCCCATGTCACTGAAAAAAAAAGAAGCTGCCATCTTAGAAGACTCTCGCTGTGTTTCGTTAGGCTCTCTTTTATTCTTTTTCCAACATGAGCACATCATATTTACCACGCATCCATCCACTTACAATAGTGACTTTGCACACATCCACATCTCTTGTTGCAATTTGTGGATTTTTGGTGGCTCTCGTTTATTTGGTGTGAACTTGACAGCTCGAGGTCACAACATTAAGACGTGTCTACTGCACATTTTCAGACATCCTGAATACATTAATCAAAGACCATCACTGATGTCAATGTAGGCCCTATGATAAATGTTACTATGAGCTGAGAAGGTTATAAGTTGGAGATGGTAAGCGTAGTAATAACGATTGCTCCTGTTGCTCTTTTTGTTTCGTCTTTCTTTGTGTCACACCGCCCAGCTCATCTTGCCCACCCAAACTTCACACGTATCAGCACACTTATCACCTTCATGCACACATCACACATCAGTGATAGCACCCTAGTGTACCCTCTCCACATCATAGCAATTGGCTTCGGTTTTTTTCTTCTTCTTTTCTACCTTTTTTTCTCATGTTTTCTCTTTCATGTCCTCACTTTGAACCAAAACCACATCATTTACATTGGAAACAGGACTTTCTTTCACTGTATAAGCAGGAAAACCATATAAGCAAACAGTGTGTGAGGGGTGGGTGGGTGCAAAATATTTTAAACCTGTAAAAGATTTCATACAACCCTGTATCCTTTTAAATGTAGACCGACAAAGCCGGCCATTACAGATGATGTGAAACGCATTCACAGATCCTCTCACACAAACTCTTTGTACACATGGATGTAAAACAAAGACAGTCCCATTGACGTCCATGTGACAACCAGTCAGTGGAGATCTGTGGGAACATCTCCATCACATTGCTCATTGGGACATGGGACGTGGGCGGCTAATGCACCAAAGCAAGCCTATACTAGCGAAACCCTGTTTGTCTTGGTGCTTCTCCCACCCTGCTGGAGCCAGACCGAGAGCGAGGAAGTATGGACGTGAGGAGGAGGGCTCAATCAGTACAGTGGTTAAACAGCAGGATATCTACACATTTAGTTCTTATCATCAGATCATTCAGTATGAACGAGGCTGGAGAGAAAAATCGAGCCATTTTGGCCTACAGTTCTGAATAGTTTGTCACCTTTCCTAGGCCTGAAAAAGTCATGTCACGTCCACTTTATAATAATTACAGTGTCATGACAGTGTAGGAGAGTCTTGTAAAGATACACAAGCACTTTGATGATGAACATTTTTAGATACCAAAGGTCCCGTCCTCCTGGGATTCAACTGTATAAACACTCAGAAAATATGGCTTTATTTTGTTTGTGGCAGTAAAAGTCTCAAGGGCGTAATTTTCTGCGTATGAGAGACAGAGAGAAAACGTCTATGCCTGTAAATAAGCAAAGTGTGCCTAGCTGTCTTAGTTCACAGTGTGGAGTTATTATAGATCAAAGGCAAACTACACTTACGTCTAGTAGCTTTTAAACAGTATGGCACTTTTCTGTGAGCAGCAACATTTGTGTCTTTTGTGTTTTGATGCTTTTAGAACCGGTTGAAAAACTATGTAAGTCATACGCACATTCACACTTTCTATCGTATTTCCTCTGTTTTCTTTTTTGATAATAGTTTTTTAGTAATTCGTTTTTTTGTTTGCTTGTTTTCTCAAGATTTCAAGTTCTTTATGAAGTTTTCTGCAAATATTTAGAACAAAGTTTTGTTATCTTGACATCTCAAGAAATTATTCTGTTATCTCGGGATAATAACATTATAGCATTATTTCGACATAATTGACCTAAATAACAAATTATCACAAGATCACTGAGGAAATAAAATGTATGAATGTATAACTGCTTGGGGCTTCTCAATGCCTCAACTTTTCCTTGACCACTTGGCACCACTGTAACTGATGTTAAAATATATCAGTGTAAGCGGACTCTATTCAGCTATGAACAGTTTAAACAGGAGACAGGTTTATTACTAACTTCCTGATCCGCACTTCTCTTCCTGATATTTTCCAATTGGAGCAAGTGGAAACCACCGCTGTCTGTGAAGTGAAGTCTGCATTGACTTCACAGTGTCGAAAACTGAAAACTGCGGTTCCTCAAACTGCCACTTCAGGTTGGCTCCAAAAATGAGTTAGTCTCCATAAGACCCCATGTTAAAACGTCTGACTTCACAGCAGAAATAAACACATTTACAGCCTGGTACAAAAAACAGTTTTGGTCTCTATAGGTAATTTCCCTGTTCACGACAACTGTACTGAGTCTGATTTATTTTATTTATTTATTTAACTCACTTGTTGAAACTATATTAAGGCTTAAAGTTATGCGTAATGAACAGCATGGCCACTTTGATTATAGGTGTCGTTGCAGATGGCTTGTATGAGCACCAATCATTTGTTTTTTATAATACATTTAATAATATTTCTCTGTGGCATTCACTGCGAACAACAGACCAGAACATAATAGGAGCATTAACCTTCATGACATTTTATAACAGAGGTCTCTGTAGCAAATGACATATTATGACTGCTGCTCTTCTTCAAACAAATTCCTGCAAAAACATGAATGCAAATTATGATGAACAAAAACTCAAACTGAATAGTAACAATTAAGTCCTTTCACCTATACGTACCCAGCCATAGATTTGTATCACTGGAGCCGACAGAAGGTCAGTGTCTGGTCAAGTGACACTAAAAAAAAAACAGGAACATTCATTTCTTCATGGACTGAACTTTTTGATAGTGGAAATGTTTGTTCACCAGGCTGCTCTGCTGCCCGTTGCATGTCTCTATAAGCGACAGGAAGTTCAAAACCAGATCTAACTGCAATCTGCCAGCGTGTCAGGTGAACATTCAGCCAGCCGGGCTCATGTGATGCCACATTTCAGTGTGAACATCCTCACAGCTTAATATATTTACATCCCATGTGGCATACGTAGGTTGATTGTTGAACATTTTATTTAGACATTTCTAAAAAAAAACATTTTTAATCTCATGTAAAGGGTGTTGTTACATGAAAACCACGATAATGAGGTGCGATGTCATGATAAGTGGTTAACAAACAAGGTGATGAACCCTGGGGGGGGTTTTTCGCTAAGAGAGAAAATAAATAGTGCATATGTCAGTGCCTGGTTCAGGGTTAAAACAGAGTGAGAGAGAGGTTGGGGTTAGCCAAAGGTCCTCAACCTGAGTGTAAAGACAGGCTCTAGAGATGGAGCATGGAGGCAAACTGCTAGTGGATTTGTATCTATTTCTGTATTTTTTTTTAAGGTGAGATTGTGTTTCCACTATTGTCATGTTGCCCGTCGCGCCTTGTAAGACCAAAACGTGTATGTCAACGTGACTGTGATAGCACAGATGTGACTGTAATGACTCCATTAGTCATCATTAGTCCACTAATTGACTAATGTGGTAACTCTAATCAGTTAGCTGACAAAACAAGCTGTCACTCATTGACAGGTTAGTAACGTTATGTCTGATTTTGGGAAATGCACTGCTTTTGTGTTTCTTGAGTTAGCATTAGAAATGAGAAATGAATAACACCACTCTTCCTGGTGTAAGGTAGCCTAGCTATGCTAGTTGGCTTAGCACAGAACCTGGAAACTGGATGAAACAGCTAGCCTGACACTGTCCACCTACCAATAACTCTAATAATAACACACCACCTTTAGCTTGTCAATTAAAACAGAAGCTTTTTCTCTTTGGTTATCCATACAAAGACTCAAAATGTAAAGTAAAACTCACCATTTTATGGAATGAGTAGTGTTAACTTTCTGGACTCTCTGTTCCTCACCACTGTAATTGACTTTTTTGTGGTTATATAACAATAATATGTTGATTTGTGAGGTTTAGGTGTACTGGTAGGTCAAATTTGTTACCTGCCTCTGCGGCCTACCTAAAAATCATCAAAGCTGTGGCTCTTCTCATGGACCCGAGGTGGGCTGTGGGCTAGCACCTGGGTGCTCAAACAAGCCACTTATAACAGAACCTACCTTGGCACTGACCTGTCAATGAAAGCACACTGGTAATTATGCATAATTTAAGCTTCAGTATAACTTGATGAGGTGCGTTGTATAGAAATTCAGCGTCAATGCAGTCACCATACACAGGGAAAATAGCTATAGATACCAAAATCATTTTTGTACCAGGCTGGAAACATGTTTATTTCTGCTGTGAAGTTGGACATTTTAACATGGGGACTTATGGCGACTCTGCAGCCAGCCTCATGTGGCTGAAGTTAGTTTTCAGGACAGCAATTATAGAACTGTCCCTTTAATCAATGTGGCTTATATATAAACTTCTATATAAACTTTGTTTTCATCAATTAAGATAATTTGAAATTGATATGTAAGATTTTAAATTAACATTTATTTTTTCATACCTTCAGCTAAAGAGTAATTTGATGCCTCTACGTGTGTGATCAGGACTCCCGGGCGGTTGTGTTTGAGAGGAGGGAGGAGGGAGAGGCAGGCAGGCAGGCAATGCAAGGCAGACACCGACCTCAGCAGCGACAGCAAGCAGCATGACCAGAAACCCCCACAGCAAACAGAGCTGACCGATTTGACACTGCGCTCCCGTGGAAGAGACGACACCCCCGCGGTATCCGAGGCTGGTGCGCACGTCCACACAAAGCGAAGAAGACGATCCGACTGCGGGGAGGGCAAGTCCGTGTCGTGCGCTTCCAAAACAGTGATCAGGTCAGTCACCTCCTGCTCGGTTTTACAGTCTGTTGTGAGGGCTGTGTGTTGTGGCTGCTGGTGGGATGATAAGAAACTGAAAAACCGCCGAAATGCTGAAAAATTAAAGGTTAAAAAAGTACATTTAATAAACTTCTTTCAAGGGGACGCACCATTATAAAATCTGCCTCTGATACTAAGTGCATGCTTTGCGTAAAAAAACCAACAATATCTGAACTCAGACAAGCTTAAGTAACCCATCTATGTCAAATAATCCTCCTGTCTTAAGGGGCACTGAGACTACCGGATGTAAAGTCTCATTAAGGTGGACACTTTTTGGAGTGTGACAGACTACCAGTGGCGTACACACGGGGGTGGTGGTGGGGGGGCGGTGCGGTTTCAGGACTGACAACTGGCACACCGTCAGGTGTTGGTCCACAGTGTGTCTGAGTATCACAGCGTGGAGAGAGTTTGTCATGCAAACACCAGGCAGAGATTTTAACCATCAAAGTGGTCACAACTTCTTAGGTAAGTACAAGAGACTGTCACTGGTATTCATGACTCGACTCTATTAGAGGTGCAGATTTTCTGTGAGCAACCAATAACACATTTTCTATAAGCTGTCACGTCTATCCTGTGTCATGCGGGGAATGTTTGGATCTTGCGTAACGTTCGGGCAGTGCTGTGTTTTTGAATCGACTGGAAAATCTTGGTCGTGACTCAGCAATAATGTGGACGCAAGCTTAGGAGACAGGCGACACTGACTTCTCTTTGAGGTTTTTAGCTGACGTGAAGGGGCCTAATGCTGTTTTATTATTATGTCATAATGGCTCTTGGACGGCCAACAGTTCGTTGTACAAGATTGTCACTGCCAGCGGTGCCAGCAGTGAGTTTAGTTATTCAGCACACGTCTGTGGACATATTACTTTATAACTTTGTGGCCATTGTCATTTTTCCAACCTGATAGCAGGCTCTTCTAAAATAAATGTTTTTTTTACGTCTTGATATTCATTTAATAGGACGATTCAGACACGTTTACTTGACACTTAAGGTGTTTGTTTTTTTGCCTGTTCATGATTTATTGAAAGTATGTTGCCTACCTTCAAGGCAGCCAATGATTGCACTATGCTATTTAAACATATCTTGCAGAGCTTCTCAATTTGGTTGAGATATACACTCTCCGGACACTTTATTAGGTACACTTGTACAATCCAGTGTGACATTACAACAACCCTGCCATTATTTAATAACAGTGTTTAAGTTTTTGTTATTACTGGAATATTATATTATAATGTATATATTGAGAGGTGTTATATTTTGGCCGTCTCATTTCCATACATGAAAGGGCCTTTCGCCTCTCAGTATAATGCACTCCTGTACAACAACAGCATGCACTAAGACCTCAACAATAAACATAGTAGTAGAATTAACTAAATCATTAGCTGCAAGTTGAATTTATGTCAGAGTTGTTGGATCACATTGAATTGTACAAGTGTATCTAATGAAGTGGCTGGTTAGCGTATATACATTACCGTTACATAATGTTTCATTTAAAATATGACACTACCGTATCATAAATTCATAATAAGTTCACTGTGATAGATTATCTGTTATCAGGCTAACTTCCAATCTCAGCAAGTTTAACATGATACGAATGCACTGACAGAACTTAAAATCAATCGCTGCCTGGAAGCTAGGAAATCAACCTGCAGCAGTATGTAGCATATGTGTAGATATGTTGGTAATAATTGAACTAAAACATGCCAAAGCATCAATGCTGTGCTGTCTCCTGATACCAAGAGATAATAAAATTAGTGGAAACCAACAGCTCTGTAGAACAAATGACGACATATATGTTTTTTAAAAATGTTGTTTTTACAGGAAGTAAGATGCTTTCTTGACTTAAAAGCAAAGCAGAGGGTTGGAAATAAATGACAAAAAGAGAGAAGGTCATAGAGAGCAAAGTCACGCTTCCTGAAATACTTAAAAATTTACAGGCTTTTGCAGATAAAACCATTTTGATGAAGTGCAAGTGAATTACTCACCAGTCTGACACTAGATTATTATTAGGTGTTTACGAGAATCACATCATGAGTGTTGAGTTTATTAAAGGTTGAACGTCATCACTGATGTAACAAGGCTATTTTAAAGTACTTAAAGATTTGTGGTTAAGAAATATCTCTATTTTGAAGACGTTATTAAAGGTCATTTCTTGAGTCATTCTCTGGTCACACAATCATTTGTTTAACTGTCATTTTTAATTATTGTATTGTTTCAAGTGTTCTCTTTTGAGTTTTGGATGTAGAAAGCTTGTAACTGTGCCTGATTAAAACCTCAGGACATTTAAAGCAGTCAGAGGAAAACACATATCATGTAACGTGTTGTAATCTCTACGTGAGTTGCTTTAAGTTTGACTGGCTGACTCAGTTTGTTGATACAGTGCCAGTAGGCAAATTATTGCTTATCAGGTTATGTAATTCCTAAAGGTGTGTGTATGTATGCATGTGTGTGGATATATATGGACTTCCCACTGATTTCGTAAATGAAAGGAGACCATGCTGTGTTTATGTTGTCCCGCAACACGGCCTGAAAGTGATGTTTAAGCTCTTTGTGGACAATACGTGTCCGCAGAGAGCTTTGTTTGGTGTAAAGACAAAATTCAGGTTAATAAAGATGCCACGGTGCCAGGATTCATCTTGGTTTTTGAAACCATTTGCAGTCTTTGCAGAGGTTGTTTGCAGCAGCTTTAAAAAAAAAAAAAAAAGTTATGAAACCCCCGTAAGGTCTAAACATAATCACTGCATGAAAGGAAGGAAGACTGATTTCTATCTGCTTATTTCTATCTTTATAAATACACAGATAAAGAGATAGTGATACACTCCGGTTTACCCCACAAATAGTTAACCACTTTTGCCTCTATACCACCAACATCCTGGTGTGTTTACTATAAATCATCTTTGTGTGTGTGTGTGTGTGTGTGTGTGTGTGTGTGTTACTGTGAATGTTTTCTAAGGGGCCACCTTTGATTCGATATTATCGGATGACATTGAGACCATGTTGACACAGGTTAGCCTTAAGGTCATCAATTTGGTTTGAAAATTGGGTGTAATTATTAACTCGAAGGCTAATGAATTCACTGTTTAGTACTGACGGCAACAGTTTTTTTTGCTGTAGAATTTGATTCATTTTGACATCAAACAAAGCTTGGCACACAACGAGCAGATTGGTGAAGAATCCAACTCTGTTAATTAATTTGTCTCCCTGTAATTATGTTGTAATTGATGAGGATCTTATCAGGCGAACACAGCGGTATCTTTTTCATTTATCTTAACTGTTTAGCAATACATTTAAGCATTTAAGCCCAGTGTGCTGCGTGTGTTAAGAGGGTTGTTCTGCTCTTGTTTTCTTTAAAATGTATCGACAATCAAGCCTGCATAACATTTTCAAAATGAATCAGCTGTTACCGTTAACACCTGTTCACATTTTTTTCTCTCTCTCTTTCTCTCAGCATTGACACGATGTTGTGCGGAGAAAAAGCTTCAATCATAACAACATCTGTCATCTGACAAGTGACTCACATTTGGGGCGACATCAAAGCAGCCTCTTTACACGTTTGCGTTAAACTCAGTCCATGCCGGAAGGAGAAAGGAACATATTTTAATGCAAGGTGCCAACATAATGGTTCTGAGGCCTGTCCATGCATTGTCATTTCAATTTGTAAATGCGTCTATTTCTCTAGCGTTGTTTCACATCCGCAATTTTCACACCAAAAAACTGAACTTGTCTGCAGAAGAGATGGTGAAAGCAACAGAAGAAAGATCTTTCTGTTGGAAGGCTGATTAATATCTCCCCAAGTCATTGCCTCTCCTTCCGGTATCATGTCTTGATAATAGTTTTTTTTTAGGCTGATGCCAAATTGAATATTTAAGAAGCTGGAACTAAAGTTTGGCATTTTTTTACATTTAAAAAAATTAGGAACGATTGACAGAAAATGAGTAGATCAGGCAAGACGTTATGCGTATACCGGAGGGAAAATGGCGGATGTCTGGACATCTCTGATTTGTTACAACTGTGGTATTACTTTAATAGTTGTGGCTATCATCGGCTTCTATTTTACTCAACAAGTTAAACATCAAGTGAGACAAGAAAGGCAAGCAGGCAGACAGTCGGACAGGTTCGTAACAAAGTCCTGTTTCAGAAAAACATGTTACAAGGAAAAAACAAAGACCCAAAACTGTTGAAGACGGCAATTTACAGACTGATCGCTTGTTCCAACGTGTTCCAAAATAAAGTGGTTTAAATAATCTGGTTAATCAACGTGTGTGATTGTCTGACCGGTCATGTCTGACTGGTCATATTTGTTGTCCTGTCAGAACGTTTCAAGATCTTTTTAATGACTTGATGTCAACTATATCATAACTAAATGTTGGCCAAACGTTGGGACCAAGTTGGATCTCTCTGGATCCGGTATTACAATACTGTTGTGCATTAGTGTTGCATCCTCCCAAAAAACAAATGTGCAGTTAGTTTAATCACCATAAAACAAATGGCACAGTACATACGCACTCTAATATGACGAGTTTTCCCTTCCCAATGCACTTTAACATAGATATTATTCAGAAGACAGGACATCTAGCAACCTTTGCCCTAATTTCCCATTTAGAAAGATGTGGGAGCAAACAGCAGCTCTTCAGGTCAAACCCTCTCATCTCTAGTGGGAACTAAGACTGACTCAGACTTGCACAAGGCTTCTCTCTGGGTTCACTATATGCAGCACTGCTTGAGGCATCACTTGGTGAATGATGTACGTAATCCACCCACTGAATTTAAAATTCATTCAGTTCATAACTTTTAAATGCCAAAGGAACTTGAAACAGGAATAAAGACTGACAATAGCGCTCCCTCTTTCCGGAAACTTTTTGTGCTTCTTCTTGTCGTGAACTACTCTCTGAAGATGTTGAATAAATTGACAGTTGGCTGCACAATGTGCTCAACGTGTGGAAAAAGCTAAAGCTTGATGGGCCTGCTGTGCCCAGTTACAGTTGACTGGATAATCACCAAGGAGGGGGTCAACAAGTGGTCAATTGTTGAGTCAACTTTGACACTTATTTTGCTCATGTCAGTGAACCTTCCTTTTTCACAGGCGAGTCTAAATCAGTTTCTTTTGCGTACACCGTTCCTGGCACACGTGTTTACCGCACATTCTGTGAATGAGAGTCACGTCATGTGTTGTTTTGTTATTGTCCGGCTAAACAGCAGCTGAAGGCAGCACACTCCCGTTTTTTCCTCTCCACTTCGAGGAACAGGGCATGACCCTTCCCACATTGTCCCCCTCTTCCTACGGTGTTGCCCTCCTCTCGCTCTCTTTCTCTGTCAAAACACGAGTTTAGCTATAAATCGTTCTCACATGACTCCCACAGCTGAGATCACCCTCATGTAAAGGGATAATTAACCACTGTGACACCACCAGCAGTGATAACTGCATTGACTGAATCACTTTTTTTTATCTCAACAAGTGATTCATCCTTCTTCTCTTCCTAATCCTAGTGCCTCGACCAAGACAGATCGATTATCACTCGGTTCGCTTACTGTATTATAAATGAAAGGAGCGCCCAGAACGTTGCTTTGTCTTGGTCTATCCTGTGCACATGTCCTCAAATATAAGTCTCTCAGCGGGATAACATGGAACATGCATGTATGAGTGTGTGTGTGTTTGAGGCCTTGACAGTACGCAGCACTCCTTCCCCTTATCCAGTGAGGAAGCTCTTGAACCTCAAGAGACTCATCAACCATTAACTCATAACTGTTTAAAGGAATCAGGCAAAAGTTCATATCCTAAGATTATTGTTAAAACTTCAGATATAGATAGCATAGAGAACACACACACACACAACATCTGTGTGTGTGTATATATATATATATATATATATATATATATATACACACACACACACACAACCGTGTGTTATCTGAGTTTAAATAGTAAGAAGTGCTCAAGTTCCAGTTCCAGTGTGCTTACATCAGCTCACATGTGCAAATATATGTAACATAAAGTGTGTGTGACTGTCCAGTGTTATTCTTTGTTTGCATATGTTTCTTTACAATCCCCCAGAGTGCTGTTCACTGGACCTCTGTCAACATGCCGTCCGATAATACAAGACCCACCTCACGTTCCAGTCACATTATGATTCGGACAGCAATGTAGAACATATCCTGAACATCAGTGTGTCTGTGTGTGTGTGCGTGTAAATCTGGCAAGAAAAGCTGCTCTATCACAATGGATCATTACATTATGTGACATTGATCAAAAGCTGGGTTGACAGATTGAAGAGTTAGATTAGGTCCTTTTGTTTAGTTGTGCTAGTGTGCCGCCAAAACCTTTTTTGATTGTTGAGTCGAGTATAACCATGATTTGGGCGTGACGATTCAATCTTTGTACTGTTGACAGTCCGAGCGATTAAATCACACAATGCATGATGTTTAATTATTCTCATAATTTGTCTCTTTATTCAGTTGCGGCCCTGCATTTTCATTTAGATTTTTTATTTCATACTAACATGTTGAAAGTTGTGGCTGGAACTAGCATGTTGACGCCAAGTGTGCAAGCGGGAGAAAAAAAATAATAGAAATTGTCTAGAAGCAGCAAGCAAACCGCAAAGTAGTGCAATAAGCTGCGGGTGACTGGGTTGCCCTTATAACTACTTAATCACATTTTACTACAGAGACACAGCTCAGTTTAAAGGAGCAATCCGACATTTTGGGTAATATGCTGATTCGCTTTCTCGCCAAGAGTTAGATGAGAAGAGCAATACCACCCTGCGGTCTGTGTAGTAAATAAATAATGAGCTATAATTCCCATAAAATAAATAAATGAATGAGATACATGTTAATTGATTAGCTTTAGAGGTGCTGGTAGGTGAAGTTGAAACGTTGAACATGGGCAGGCTAGCTGTTTCCCTCCTGTTTTCAGTTTTTATGCTAAGCTACACAGTGTACACCATGTACCTCTTGGTGTTCTTCTTGTCTCAGTGCCTCTTGGCGCCTGTGTATTTCTCTGTTTTGTCAGAACACTCTCGAGTGTTCATAGGTTTCAGTGATTAGTTAATATGAAACTATGAAACTGAAGTTTGCACACCTCAGAGGAGTAGTAAGACTTTCTAAAGAGGCATACGTTTGTGTTTACAATTGAGCGTGCAGACGCTTTTTTGACTCACTGAAAACCAGTTCTTGGAACATGCCAAAAGGTTTTGGGTTGACTAGCGGAGTAATTTAACATGGTGACGAATTTGCTTCATGAACACACACACGCACTGTACGCAGAAATTCAGAACTTGATGCGCAGAAACAGAAAACCTGTTGTTAGATGGAAAAGCAGTTGTATGATGACACCTGTGAGGTTTTTCACAAGCAGTTCCAACTTGTTCCTGTGGTTTATGTTTCAACCTAAACTTCAACCTAAACCCAACCACCTTCTAGAGATATGGTGGTGGACCTCTGTGTAGACAGCCACTTTGTAGGGTTAACATTTGATTGTCCTTGAAATGGCCCCAAAGCAAGAAGTTATTAAGATCTGTAATGGTGATCAAATTCAGTTTCATGAACATTGGGATAACATATCAGACACCTGGCAATGACAACATCCAGCTAGTCACCTCATATAAACTTTTCCATGTTGGAAACGTGTAGTTCAACTTTCCCACTGTCCAAGTGAGCACTGTGGCTTGGGAGTTGAGTAGTAAACTACTGTCAAACTAATGTGAGACCACTTGACCCTACCTGTCCAGCCTTGACCGCTTTGGGTTAAACCACAGAGTGTTTAGTGAATGATTGACGTCAACCAGACAAGCTGAGACCCTCCGTTTCTGGATTGTTCAGTCAGTGCGTTTCCTCTGTCTCATTTCCTTGATAATTGTTTCACTTTGATTTTTTTTTTCAGGAGCACTTTTGTGACATGCAAGTTTGGCTTTGTAATTTTTTTTGTTCATGCATCCCTGAATAGTCACGTAACTTATGCACAAACGCAAATGTAGGCAGAAATTTTTCATTGTCACAGTCAGTAAGAGGAAACCACTTCTCTCTTGTTTGGTTTGGGAACTTGTGCAAACTCCACTGGATGCTCTGCCGTCTCGGCTTCATTTATTTATTTAGATTAGAAAATAAAGACAAGACAATTCACATTGATCAACATCCCTGTAAATGTGTTAGCATTAGCCAAGCAGTGAAACGTAAAATAAAAACAATGGAGATGGAATAGAAATAACCTGTCTGTCAAGAGTATGCAGTGCTGTATGCACAGATTGTACATTACCATATTTAAAGACAGACTTGTTGTGTCTGCTGAAACCTGATCATGCTCTGATAAAATTAGAACAATAAAGGACACAGTGAGCGTCTGTGTCTGGTTTATGAGCCAACAGCATATTCTAGTTCAAAAGTGACTGTTATGATTTTCCTTTTAATTGAATCAGACACACGGCAGACTCGTGTTGTGTTGGTATTGCATGAGGAGGCAGAAGTGAGCGCGTCACCGCTGTCACATCGACACTGAGTGACTGAACAGAGGGAGAGAAGTGCAACCAGAGAGGCATGATGAGGTCGCCTGTTAGAGTGAAGCAACAGGAAATCATCTGCATCTGATGTCTACCACCTTACACACACGCACACACACACACACACACACACCACACACACACACTACACAAGAGAACACAAATACATGAAAACACTTTTAAGCATATTGGCAGACATTCAAAAATATGTACTGTATGATTACACAGAGACATGCAGACATAAAAAAAAAAAAAGGAATAAAACACACACATATGCAAACACACACACACACGCACACACACAAACACGCAGAGACCACATGATAGTTAGCTTCTGCTGAGCCCAGTCTCTGTCAGAGGGAGAAAATGTGTGTTTGTGTAGTTCCCTTTCTATCGGTCATCACTTCCTGAGGACAAGCATGACCACACACACACACACACACACACACACACACACAGACACAGACCAGTTTCTACTGTCACTGTCACCGCACTGTCACTTGGTTGCTGGTCAGTGAGCTGACGCCAAACACTTTCTGAACTGAAACGGGAGAAACTGGGTGAGTGGACTACCCTGTACCCTGTCTGTGTGTGTGTGTGTGTGTGTGTGTGTGCGTGTTTGTGTGTGCGGATGTTTGTGTGTGTGTTCATCATATTGAATCCATTCATGAGCTGTGAGACGCTACAACAAATGCAAATACCTGTGTACTGCCACTTTTTTAAAAAAAAAGGATGTACAGTGGGTTTATTTCCACATTCAGCTGACATCAGAGCTTATCAGTGAGGTACTGTAGGTCAGTTTGTCTGATATACAGAGTGGCTTCTTTCAGACAGTTCAAAAGGTTGCCTGGGTTTGTGTTTGGCTCTACTAAGCTCAAAAACATGTAGATTGCATTCACTTTTTTCCACCAAAAGGGCCAAATAAGCAAAAGAAAATCTGTAACTAGGTCATGTGAGGCAGCTCCAGGTTGCATCTATATAGTCTTACTTTGTGTTCTTGCGTAAATTCAGGTGTTCTTTTAGAGGTTTAAGTTCCATTTACCTGAAGCAGTTGTGATATTTTAATTGTAAGGATTACCCTCAGCTGTATAAGAACTCAAAACTATGTACACGTTTGTCAAATATCTACGACGCCGCCCTATTAACGCGCAGACAAGCACGTTTTCTTGAATTTTTGCCCATTTTTAAGAAGTGTCGTCTCCCCCTCAAGCTGACCTCAGGTTCACCTGATGTTTATCGGTGCTCCACTTTCCTGGCTTTGGAAGCTGAAACACACAAATTTTGATAAAAAAAATCAAATAGAAATCAGAGAGCGAGGTCTAGGTTCTGTTTTACTCAGAGCCATGCCAAGCAGACAGAGATTGTGGTTTCTAACCTCCCACCATGCCGAGCTTTGAAGTTTCATGAGTAAATTCAGTACCAACCGAGCGACTGGGTTTTCAGACTCAAGGAGACTCTCGTTTTTGTCAAGACGACAGTCCAGACCTCTGGCTGACACTTTGCGTGCACATGGTTTTCCATTACTCTCCTGTTTGATCATTTAGGGGCAGAGAGGGGATGGCCCTTTCAGGTAATTTTGCTCAAGGTGGCTTCACACCACTAAAGTAAAAAAAAAAAAAGAAAGAAAGAAAGAAAGAATGAAAAAAAGTGTTAATTTCCTGAAGAGTAAAGAAAGGAAGCTTTTTCAGCTTTTATACTTCATGCAACTCTGCTGCACTGGAAGTCAAGTTCAGCAAGGTCAGCTACAAAACAACTGCAGTGAAGTTGTCAATGAAATAATGAGATATCTTACAGGTATTATTAGATATATGTATATATAGATGTACATAGATAGATACAGATATATATTTAAAAAATGAAACGAGAGCCAAACAGGTTGTAGACTTATGGACGTATAAATATAGACATAGACTATCTCAGTTTCCTGATGCAGGACTCACCAGGTAAAAACCAAACCTGATTAATCTTTTCAAAGAAATTGTGGAGACACTGAGGCAGACGTGCAGGCGGGCATATCTTTGTTTTAGTCACTGACACTGAACCACATGCTGTTTTACATGAAGAGGTCAGGAAGTCACATAGCTCCGTGCACTTACTCTCTCTCTCTCTCTCTGCCTCTGTGCTGCACACACACACACACACACACACACACAAACACACACACACGTACACACATTCGTATACACAAGACAACTTTCATAACATAAATGGCATACTTTGCAAGAAAAAAAAAACAGCTTCTAGAGGGGAAATACTTTACAACCTGTTATTTTGTCACCAGGACAGGATGTTATAAAGGTAGCAGCAAGAAGAACTGCCAAGTGAAAGCCTGAGTTAAATTAAGCATATGTAAAGCTCTGCTAGAGGGCATATATTTATACCTCCTTACACTTGACGTTGACAAGATTAGCTGTATTAAAGCGCCATAAGAAATATGTTGTTTCCATTTGCACCTATTGTATTTACATTGTAGGGTCTTCATCTAGCAACCCTATTAATTCAGTCCAACTAATTAAACACGAAAACATGTTTCCAACCGTGCTTTTGATTAAGTGGCCGTCTGTTATGACATTGGTGGTGTAGTTCTCACCCTCAGAGAGGGAACATAGTTTTAATTCAAACAGAACAGATAAGAGTGTTAATGCCTCTGAATGCAGCGGGGCAGGTTCTGCCTTTTGTTGCACACAGAAAATATACCAGACAGGATTCTGCGTTGGCTTCTGTCATTCCCTAAACTACTCCTCACCTTGTGCATTTTCTTTGTTTGACTGTCAAATGACTTACTGTGTAGGAGGCTTCTACACCCTTGGAAAAAATGATGATGGTGCTGGATATTTTCTGACTGCAGGGCTTATTCAGCATGAGCTTTTTTGCATTCTTTCAGTCTTTTTGTTCCACTTTTTTTTTTTCCTTCTTTGGATTTATTTGCATATTTAAAAAAAATATAAAAGCTCACATTCATAAAGGACTTCACCCACTTTCTGTCCAGTAACCTGATCCCCACCGCTTGCTTCAGTCCATTTTGGACCAGATCTGTTGCTGCTGTGAAGAAATATGAAAGTTAAAAAAAACATTTCATTAGTTTTGCAACTTTGTCCCCGAAGGAAAGATTTCACATGTCTCTGTACGGCTTCTTGAGTTCACCTCGTTTTCCTGAACTGCTGTGTTCAGACTGGGAGGGTAGCATCAGCCCCTCTCGTCAAGTTGACATTACAATATAATTTAAAGGCTGGTGTAGTCTTAAAGTAACAGTACACATTTACCAAAGAATGAATGAAGTATTCTAGACACAACATAGTAAACTTGAAGTAAAAAATTTAAATACATACTTATCCATTATGATTAGGTCACTTTAATGTTCTAAAATTCAGAAGTTATGACTCAAGATCTACATGTTGTAGGACTAGTATAAGAAAAGTATGAGAAAAATAACAAGCTAACTCTCATACAGTTAGTCATTCTTGAGAATTTTGATATTTGGACTCGACAGTCAAACAAACAAATAAACATCTGTCTTCAGTAATTCTTCAGAAGCTCCGGCCACCAAATTCATGGAACGTGCAAGACATCACCCACAACCAGACTTAAACAGTGTGGACGTGTCTTTCTCATAGCTTTAGCAAAACAAACATTATGATATGAAACATCATAAAACGAACGACACACAAACGCAGCATCCAAAACACAATGGAGTCAAAACTAGTGAGCATTAGCTGGTCGGATTGAGTGACTGAAAACAGGGACGTTTGTAGCTACGCTAACAAGGAAGTACGTGAAACGCAGCAAGACTGATGCTGCCCACCTGTCACCCTCCATCTCTCTTCATGGCTTTCAACTCTTGACAGTCTCTCAGTTATTAAAGGTTTCAATTATGATATTAACCATCATAAAACTTTCTGACCTTCTCTTTGGCTGTTTCTCACTTCCTCATCTCTCCTTGACAGGTCAGGAGTTCAGCACATTTGCATGTGCTAGATTTACAAGCAGGGACCTCACCTGACTGGCTGAAATACTTGTTGGTCTGAGCCACTTCACATTTAGACTTCCAGGTCTGTGTACAAACACCAAATATATCGTTCAGCGCTGACACAGAATGGACGGCTAGTGGACCCTGAGGAAATATCCGCTAATACCATCTTTAATGGTCCAGCTTTTGTTCACTCCTCTCCTCTCTCAATTCAATTGTTCCTTTAAACGAAAAAGTTGACGCTTTTCACGGCGTGTATTGGCCCGCGCACAGTGTCAGACAAGCCTGTCCATACCGTAGCTCGCCAGACCTGCCTGCCTTTTGTTATTATGTCACGACTGAGGCAATAGCTGATAGAAAGTACTCCTACATGCTGAACTATCACCTGAACAGACAAGTTCTGACATGTGGTAATCAGAGAACAGGCAGGAGACACCAGCACGACTGTCACACGTGCTCACGCGCACACACCTTTGCGAGCATAATCTGCACTGCACATGCCTGAGTAATCATCTGTCACCTTTTTAAAGCGTTTGACAGCCTGTTTGCCCACACAGCGCAAACACATTGGATTCAGTAGATTCTGTAATTACAGTGTTTCCGCGAACACTCTCAGGAGAGAAGTTGCAGCACAGACTCATGACATGATTTAAGCACAATGGCTTAACTGCCAGGCTGCAGTCGTCTTCCTTTTTTTTTTTTCTTAAGCTGTGCTGAAGAGCCTGCCGAGTACAGAGCATGACTTTCCTAACTTAAGGGGTTTTTCTTGAAGCCTCTTGGGTGCAGTTTGATTTCTTGAAGTGGTCTGGGGACTTGCTCTCTCTCACCCCTTTCACTTTATCTCTCTCACTCTCTCATCTCTGGAGCTCTCTCTCCCACTAGATTTATGTCTCCGTATGATGACTTCATGCCAGCCAGGACACAAGTCGCTCCAATGCTCAATCTATTTTAGGTTTAGATCGGCTGGCAACCGGCCATCAAACGGAAAAATAACCAGGTTTCTCTGGTTATTAATAGTCAGCATTTTCCCCTGCAGCAGCTTCCAAGACAGTGGAAGCTACAACCACACACACACTCACATTCCTCTTTCGCTCTCTTGTCCTGAAACAATGTCAGCGTCAGTGTGAATTTTAAGTGGATCCCCTGATGATTTTCGTTGCCACATTCCAAACGAGTAGAAAGGAAACAATAAGTAGTTGAGAAAGGAGGATGTTTGCTCCGCGGGGATGTTTTGCCAAGTAATCTGGAAACATTTCAAGCCAATTTTATACCTGGTGCTACTGTGCCATCTGAGTATTGCTATTTTAGTTTTGTCCTGTTGCATAATTCAATGCATTCTTTGTTACTTTTTCTGTTTCCAAATCGGGCACCCAAGGTTAATTAGAGGAGGTTTATTTTAAGAATCAGGGTTGGTTACAAAAGGTTGTTTTGCAGTCCAGGTGGATCATTGCAGAGAACTTTTACTCCATTGATTATTTATAACCTCTTGCTAGTTTGTCTTTCCTTTTTCTGTAGTTTAAATCAAGGTTAGAAATCAACCATGGCTTCCGCTCTCTTAAGAAACGGAAAAAAGTGTGGGAAAACTAAATGGTTTCCAGTACTTATATTTAGAAAGACAAATGAGTCAGCATTTTCGCTGCTACGCCTGCTTTCCCTTGAATTAAATTTTGCATGAAAAGTAAAACATGATTGTATAAGGACAAATTATTTAAGTGGAGATATACATTCGTCTGTCTGTCAACAAATGCCAAAATCGGTTGAATTGATTAAAGAAATTGGTTTAAAAAAACAAAACCAACAATTAATTCATCCTATTTACAAGAATCATCTGAGTATCCAAAGCCCGATGAAGCTTATTGTTTCTGCGCCCTAGACTTCTGCTGTCTACAAACTATTACATGTTACAATATGATTTAATCGACTAAAATAGGCCCTAACAAATACCTTTACTACTAATGTTTGCGTATCGTCTACTAAAGCTACAGTGCCTAGCTGCTTCAAAGAAAGTCTCAAGCTTTTGAAACTTTGTATTACCAATTTTTCAAGATCCGTATTTTCATTAGGACTGACTAGGTTTGGGGATCAGTGGGTGGGAAAGTCGAAAATTACTTGGGGAAGGAGTAACATGTTGTCGGTTTCAGACTTTTATGTGGTTTGTTGACATGAACAACCAACTTTTAACTCTAACATATAACTTTTTTTGTTTTCCGTAATAGATTAAAAGAGATTCAAACACTTAGAGCTGTGGGGGGTGTAGTTTAGAAAGTACACTTTAACTATTAAGAACATCCCATAAACAAGATATTTGACTAATTTCTGGATCACCACCCAACCAACCAACAATCTTGTACAAACGTAACCTCTGATTATGCAGCCTGTGAGTGGTTTGCTGTTGTATGGACTGTAGTAACCTCTCATGACTGGACTTTGACCAACTCGGGAGATTTCTGTCCTCCAATGTCTGAACGGAGTTAGATATTGGAATGACTGAAGAGCCCTCGTTCGTTTGTATCAACAAAGAATAGAACAACAGTGAATACTTAGAGAGAGCAGCGTCAAGACTGTCTGAATGTTGATTAAGCTCATTTCTCATACATTATTCATGTAAAATTATTTGGGTTTTTTTTTCCCCCAAGCAGCAGTTTGTGAAAACAATAATCCTTGTTTTTCTTAGTGTCAACAAGTTTAATGAAAAGACCAAAACCAACAATGAATTAAAGTGCCAGCCTTAATTAACAAACAGTTACTCATTTCAACTCAGCTCTAATTTCATTTTCACTCTGAAGGTGCACTTTGTTCTGCTCCAAAAGCTTGAATCTCAGATCCTTGGCCTCAGACAGACCGAGGCTCAAACAGTCCGTGCTTTCTGTGTGCTTTGGTTGGGCAATCACACAGTGAGCCACCCAAACAGCAACAGAGGAAGACGGTGTTTTGTTCTGAAGTTCGCCTCGTACTCCCTGTGACAGTCTGCCTCCGTGTTTACTAGATAACCGACAGACTGCAGGAATGAACTGTGGCACCTTGGATACTCATCGTACTCGTCATGGCGATGAGTGTGTTTGTGTGTGTGCATTGTTTATGTTGTGGCCTTTTTTGAGCAGACATATTTAATAATTGAACACTACATTGCAGCATGTGAGCTTGTCTACGTATATTTTCATCGTCCTTTTTCTTTCTCCCTTCCTGTGCTCTTTTTCATCCTCCCTTTCTGTCTCTGTCTCTCCGACTTTTCCTCTTCCTCCCCTCCTCTGTCTCGTTCTTCTAGTGCTGTTTTCTTTTAACAAGGCCACTAACAGTAAACAAAGGATATTGCATCAGCTGTCGCGTCACTCCTTCCATCTCTCTCCCTCCACAGCAGACATGGTGGACACCCAGCAGCTCCTGGCCTGGCCTGTCGGTTTCAGCTTGAACGCTGTTGACCTGTCCGAGCTGGAAGACAACTCCCACTCCCACGACATGAAGCATTTGTCCACGTTAGACTACGCCTCCATCTCCTCTTCCTCCATACAGTCCTCCCTGTCTCCCTCGCTCGTATCCTGCATCTCCCCCGCTGGTATGGCCTATGACCCCAGTCCTCCGCAGAGCGAAGAACACCTGACCAACATGGACTACACAAACATGCACAGCTACAGGATGGAGCTGGAAACACACAGTAAGTCTGCGTAACCAGAGTTAAATCAGTCTTCTTTATGCCGATTGTAAGAAGACCAAACTTAGCAGAAAAGCTCCTTTACAGTGGGTAGAAACTGAATCAACTTGCTGTGTAGCTCGGATCTTCAGATAAGAAAGCTTTAATGCATTTAAAGGACAGTTGGTCAAGATCATGATTTGTAGCTGTGCTGAAAACATGAGAGAGTTAATTATAGCCTGTTGGAGATTACAGGATTACAGGAGCATTTGAACCTTGAGAAATGAGGTGAAGTAAGACTAGTTTTCTGTCTGTCTGCCCACCTGGCTTACTGCCTGCCTGATGATGTTTCTTCCACCAGACTCAATCAAGGTGGAGCCGGAGTCGCCTCCGCAGTTCTCTGACAGTCCCGTGTTCTCCAAGCTTCAGGACGACACGCCAGTGGCGGCGCTAAACATCGAGTGTCGCGTGTGTGGAGACAAAGCTTCAGGGTTTCACTATGGCGTCCACGCCTGTGAGGGCTGTAAGGTAGGACTGAAAGACATCGTGAGCCAAGATGAAAATGCACAGTGTGAGCAAACTGGGTACATCAGACAGCAGGGCTGCAACTAAAATATCTTTATTAATAATTTATTTTATTTTATTTATATTTTGAGTCAATCTGATATCATTGCTGCTGTAAATACTTGCTAGTGGTCCAAATCCAAAAATGTCTATAAACAAGAGTCCAACTTGGACAGACTCAAGGACAAGGACAGACTCGTTGGTTTTGGTCTCTGTACATGGGATTTGTTGTAGATTTAGGATTTGTATCACGAGCCATATGCCTTAATAATGTTGACCAAACTACAGTCTGCCTTTGCCTGATATCAGACAGAACTGTCAACTCATTACACATTTCCAGAGAATCAGTCAACTCAGAAGAGATGGAGAAAAAAATTTGATTGCTACAATAATTTTCCAATACCAACTCAGTTCTCAATAATGAACGGATGAGGGACACTTTCCAACACACAAGATGCAGTCTAAAAGTTAGACTCTTACACACTTGGCCTCAAACACACCGATGCCTGTCCCTGCTTTCTATGTACTTTCTTGGGTAATCACACAGTAAGCCACCCAAACACTGGACACTTTACAACCAGCAGGACACTGCTGTTATGTTGTTGTTCAATTTTGGTTGTTTTGTTTTTTTTTTGTTTTTCGAGAAATTCTGCCCACCAGTCATTTTAGAGATGCATTTGGCATACAGCTCGAATTGCAGTTCACAGTAGCGGAGAATGAATTGATTGCTGCTCTCAAAAAAAGAAATGCTCGAGATCAAGAAGAGAGAAAGAAAAAAAAAACAATTGCGAGTCATACCACCTCAGTCGTGTCAGGAAATGGCAATGGGTGTAGCAATTTCTACTGCGGATGGCAGAAAGTCTTTCTCTCTCTCTCTCTCTGTCAGTCTTCCTTTTTCTGTCATTGTGTTTCACTTTTCACTGAAACATGTTGGTGGAATAAATAATTCTATAATGCACGGAGAGAAGTGTGCATTTTTTCATTCATTTGATGTCTGTCACTTTAACCACAAGCCCCATACATTTTCCACTGTGCAAGGGCTCATCAAAGGCTCACTTCTGCAGCCTGCCCCTTAAACTCTCTGTCTGATCGTCTGTCAGTATGGAGTATAAATAACTAATAGAGTGTGGGTGAGGTTTCGCACGTATTTCCATTTTCTTTGAAATATTGAGACATTATAAGTAGAGTCGCTATAAATTGAGACAGTGCCCTCCAAAGACATATGAGATGGATTTTCAGAAACACTAGCAGTTCTGTGTACACTCTTTCCTTTAATTGTTTGACTAAATTTAGCCCACACCAATTTGCATGAAAAGCTACGGTGCATGCTGTGCGTCTTTAACCTTCGGCTAGTCTGTGCGGTGTAAGAAAACCTCGCCCCAAGCCTAGCCCTGAAGAGCTGTTAAAATTAGACATCACCTGAGGATGTACACTACATTACACTTGGTTTAAATACATTACGTAATGGACAGTTTATATTTTTAATATTTCTATATTTTTGTTAATATATTTCATAACAAAACCAAAACCAGTATTGAATTGACTAACAAGTTTAATCTGCCATACTGGAAAAACACACACACACACACACACACACACACACACACACATCAATGACATTTTTATTATGATGAACTTTGAAGACTATTTTGATTGATACTTGCAAACCAAATGTGTGGCTAAATATAGTTCTCCGACACACCATTTACTGAGGTTTGAGTTAGAGCGCTCAGCCTTTTTCGACTGTTTTAAAAATGAAACTGTACAATGTGTTTGTGACCATTTCCATATTTAGCAGAAATGAACGAGCTCCTGAGCGACAGACAGGGAAGTTTGAAAGTGTTGAGGAGCAGACTAAGACAGCCCGCTAAGATCATTGACTCACTTGTAAGCGTTACTGTATATTGTAGTGGCAGTGTAGTGGTTTAATGGACTGCATTGTATTGAAATGGGTTTTTTTACGTATTGAATATTTAAGTATTTTATAGTAGTACTAAAAGCAACTTACAGAGTAATACAATCAAATGCAGCATCACGACCATTACAATAGAGTTAAATGAGCGTCTCGCTGATACTGTCAGGACTGTACTGTTGGATTTACTACAAGGCAGAGGCATATCTTTTTCTCTGGCCACTTAATTCAAGTCATACTGTACCTTCGGAGGCTGAATGAAGGTAAGGTCCAGAAGTCATTGTTCTGCTTAAGTCTCACGGGAGACTCACGAGAAGAGGGGGTCAGCCAAACAGGCAAACACTTAATTGTTTCAAATAAGAAAACATTCTTTATTGAGGTGGAGTCCTGACCCCCTTTAACTTCCTCCTTCTTTAAATAACCTAAGATTAAAAAAAGGAACATCTGTTGATCACAGGAATGCAGATGCCAAATACACATGTAGAGTCCAGATGCTCCCAACAAAAAAAGCCTCATAAAGTTTTAGAGGTTGTTTTTTTTTTTTTTTGTGTGTGTGTGTGTGTGTGTGTGTATGTTCAACTCTATTCAATTCATCTTTCAATTAGCTTTAGTCAGCATAGACAAACACCACAGCCATCAACAATCCCGTGACTGCGCATAGGAGTTTGACCAAGGCTGCGATAAGTCTTATGGCTCCTTATGGTCCTAAGGTTGAAAACATCAAAGCTCAAATCCACCCTGAAACACAATCTACTTTTAAACGCGCTCGTGGGCAGTATAATTGACTTCCTCACAGATTAGAAGGAGACAGATATCTAATCTGTATTTATCAGTGAATAGATGCTGAATTGAGCTACTCCAACAACAAGGGACTTGGATCACATGATGAATATCGACGTGCAAAGTTTTAAAAATAAAATTATTTTTTATGCTTTTCAAGAAGAAGGGCATAATCAGTTGCCATTTTCTATCTTTACTCCTTTCTGTCCCATCTACTCCTGTGTTATCAGAAACTATAATATAGATAGCTTCTCTGAAAAGAGAGCTTTTACTGTCTTATTTTCCAACACAGGCTTCTCTCAATCCTACTTCTTTTCCCATTTTCCAAAAAAGACATCAAGTCACAAGTCACATCACGTTGCACAGTTCTAGTTCCCAGAAAAGCTTCTTTAAAAAAAGAAGAAGAAGAAAAAGAGCAATATCATAATTGTAATTGTCTCTCTCTCTCTCTCTTTCTTTCTTCGTAGGGTTTCTTCAGACGCACAATCAGGTTAAAGTTGGTGTACGATCACTGCGATCTTCACTGTCGCATTCACAAGAAGTCCCGCAACAAATGCCAATACTGTCGCTTCCAGAAGTGCCTCAATGTCGGCATGTCTCACAACGGTAAGACGGCATCACTTGTCCTACACACTTTTCTGAACAACCTGTGTATCACAACACCTACCTCTTTTTTTTACTAAAGATAAACCTACATATGAATTTAAAACATTTACTATCAGGCCATGAACAAGTTCAACTACACGGTGAGAACAGAAGGCAGAGCTTCTGGACATTCAGGTGTTGTCATTTTTAAGCTCCCTAAAAATAAACAGTGGCCGACTCTTCTATGAAGTTGTGGCCCAGGAAACACTTCCTTGCAGATCTGCTCTTCTGCTTCTGATGCTCTCTGAGAACTGCAGATACATCTTCACCACACTGCTGCCAATTTGGTCTTTGAGGTGCGGTGGTAAATTATGCTGCAGTGTATACCCCTGCTTTATGTGTTGCCATTTGCTTCCTCTGTGGTCTTCAGCCTGTACAGCTCCGCTCGGGTCATACTTCAGTTTCCAGGACACGCGCAATGTATATCGTGCCAGCCCAAAAGATTTAAAGATCAAATTGTGGTTAAAAAGCTAAAGAAAGAGCAAAAAGCAGTGACTGCGTCTAGATGTTTGGTAAAACTTCTCAGATACTTTTGCTAAAGCTAAAATCATTTTTTAAAATTCGTATATTATAAAAACATCTGTAAGTGGGGTGCCAACTATGCTTGTAGGTATTTTCACTGCGTACCTACAAAAAAATGTGGTTTAACAACATCTTTTAACAGCACTAGGCGCTCTGTAGGCTTTACTCAATGTTTGAGTGACACATTGCAAGACGCGTGCTTATTGTTACAATATGTTTGCACATGAGCGATGTTGAGTGAAGTTGACTTCTTTGTGGCGTACGTATATATTTGTGAACAGCTGACGTCACAAACGGTCATTGTGCTGCCTTCATGGGCCATGCTGGAACAATATGAACAGAAAGAAATGGCCAGAATTTTGAGTCCCAGAGTTGCTGTGTTTGTGAGCAGATGAAACATTTGTCCGGACTTTATAACAGCATATTAATAAACGTTGTAAATGTGGCAGACTCTGCCGCTTGAGTTGATTTAGAGTTTGCAAGCAAGACTATTTTCAAATGAGATGAGCAAAGATGCGAGCTTTGATCAGCTCTGGTGCAGTCAAGTGTTTTCGCCCATACAGGTCAGGGTAGAAAGGAACCGAATACTGCAAAGGTGCCAGCACCTCCCACGCCAAGCCGCCTGTGGGACGAAGAATAGCGCTCCAAATGCAGCTTACTGCTGCTCCTTCTGTCGTTGCTGTTTAGCTGCACAAGCTGCGTTTGGTTGGAGAGTTTCATTTGCTTTAAAAGGCAGGCTGCGGTTTGCATTTTACATCAGGCTAGGATTGTAACTGCGTAACAATAACATGGATCATTTATCTGAATTCATCTGAACTCCGTGCGCATTCAGTTTCTCTGCTTCTGCCACTGAAATGCAAAAGACGACAGAAGTCTCCACAGCAGAAGCACAGTGTGTAAAGACCTCACCTGTGATTGTTCAGCTGTACAGTGTTTTTGTTTTATTATCCTTTGTTGGCCAGTGGAGCGCATCAAGCCTGTTTTTATATGAAGTGCTGACTATGGCTCCCCAGGTGAGTTTCAATGGGGATTTCATTAATGTGTAGGCGTGCACAGGATATGCTTGCTTGACATCTCTTTGACTTGCCTTTCAGTTTTGTTGTGCCTTTCAGGGTGGGACAGCTTACAGCTTTCACTCTTTGCAAACTCGGGCTGATCTTGTCTTAGCACAGCTTTCAGTTTTAAAGTCACATTTGCCTTTCGTCGAGCAGAGTGGAAGGATGCGAGGAAGGATGTGACGGATGGGACTGTCGTAATAAATGAATCATGAATGACAATACTGCATCACAGCTTGGCTGACTGTGCCAATTTGTCAGATGTACGTCGATTAAAGCAACGGCTGTCAGACCCAAAAAGGTTCTAGTATAATTTGGTCGTTCAAGATTTTGGCTGGTAAAATGTACTTGCGCAGAGAAGCCAGCCAGCTGAATAGGAAATAACGCGAGCAGTCCCACTCCCTCTAAAACAAAACACCTCAACAATCGAGAGATTTTTTTTTTAACATGAATGCGAAGGAAAGCTAATCATGTCCGGAAGCGACTTCATCATCATCATTTTCGTGACACTGAATTTTCAGCTCTATAAGAGGCGTGACACATTCTGGGATTGATTGCACAATTGATTTATTTTTTTTCCATTGCGTGAACTTTGTTGGGCAAGGCAAAAACTGAGTTTCATCCAAGTGTGTGCTCATCTTAAGAGACACTGTCATCACAGTGGGCCGAGGGACTACGTTATGAATGTTATTATGTCCCATACCATACAAACGTTTTTACTGAGCATTTGAGGCTCAACTGCCAAACTGATTTGGCAGTTTGGTTTGTTTCTCTTGTCATGCCACTTGCCACGCCGTCTCACCACCTCTTTGTCTCCCTGCCTTGTCATTCCCTCATATGCTGTGCGAGACGGCGCTGTGTGGGTTTTCATTTAATCAATGATTGACATCTCCGAGTACATAGACCTTAACTGATTTCCCCAACCTGCTGTGTCACTACTGTGGGATCACTGCCAGTTGTCGGCGGTAGGGCTACATTACTTTGTATTCATTTGCTTAAGGTGTGCATTCATCACAGTCAGCATTACACAATCATGTACAGACTGCAGGTAATGCAGAGCACAGGTTTGAATAGGGGGATAACTAATGACTTCCACGAACAGAAGAAGAGGGTTTAACCATTTCGTAACTCAGTGTCAGATTTCAGAGAGACTGCGAAGAATACTTTTGCCACGTTTACCAGAGAATCCAACTCACTGTAATGCAACTTGAGTAATGGAGCCACAGAAAAAATGCTATGTGTGTTGTCTTTCTTGTATTGCGCCTACATATTTCTATGATCAACGTATTCTAGGCGCTAAATAGAAAGTACAAATAAAATAAAACCACTGAACATCCAGCAAAAAGTGGCATTGTTCAATGTAAAATTAACACCTGTAAATGATGAGGATATTTGTAATATAATCCACAGCAACGGACTGAAATAAACAGGGAGGACACTTTTTTTTATTTTTAAAGTGTATGAAATCGTTTTTCAGGTTTTTCAATGAGCTGTTACAGTACACAAACATATTATTAAAGATAACTACTTTTTATAATTACTTAATGACACGCCTCGTGAAAGAAAGCTCAAATTTACTGTTGCGTATTTATAATATGAGCTGTACATTTAATGTTTTGTGTGTGTGTGTCATAGGAACGCATATGTTTATATATGTGTGTGTATAGTATGTTTCTGTATGTGCTCTTATGTGCTGTATTTTGCCTGCTGACCTGTGTCTGTCTGTTTCCTTTCCCAGCCATTCGTTTTGGCCGGATGCCCCAGGCAGAGAAGGAGAAACTGCTGGCTGAGTTCTCATCTGACATGGAGCACATGCACCCTGAGGCAGCAGATCTGAGGGCTCTCTCCCGGCATCTGTATGAGGCATATCTGAAATACTTCCCCCTTACCAAGGCCAAGGCCAGGGCCATCCTCTCTGGGAAGACCACAGATAACGCGGTAAGCAGCACTGCCTTAATTCTACTTGGATGTATAACGGGGAGCATTACGCCACAAACACAGCGTAGAATACCTACTGGATCTCACAGTGCCATAAATTATGTTTTCAGTGCGACTTATTACAGGCACGATCACCAGATGAGCAGCTTCATTTTGAGGTGAAGAAAGAGTTGCTGCTCCCCTGGCGACTTCTTCTCCTCAAATTTCACCTATATTTTTTTATGTTTTTCTTAAATAAATCCTACTCTGAAAAATATGACAAGTGATTATACTTATCCAGTCATAATGCCAAAAAGCATACAGGCTGAGCAAAACTCAACACAATCTCCCAAATCTACCAAAACTAACTGCATTTTATCACAGATATAATATAAGTTTTATTGATGGTGAATAATACAAGTTTGAACTGAAGGACTTTAGGAGCTATGAACTTAAAGCAGTTCAACTCGCTGCATGGATTAACATTTCTTTACGAGCATCATCTTTGGGTCGATCCACTCCAGTTTAGTTCAAATGAAGCCTTTCACTGCTGCTCTAATAAGAAAAGTGGATCGACTGGTTTCTGCATGACCCGGCTGTTAGAAAACATCTCAGATTACAGTGGTCAAGCTATGCAACAGGATAACGCGGCTCCGCGGCAGTCTTAATATACAGTAATGGCTTCAACATTCCTACTCAAAGCGTCAAACTAATTTATTAGGACATTTGGTAATTCATACGAGTGGACTGTGTTGGCCAAAATCATGAACGTGTGAGATACCATCTATTTCTGTGTTTTTGTACTTAACGTTTGGGGATATTGAATCTCGGCATTCAAAAGAGACCTAATCAGGAAATACACATCAACTGAATTACGAGTGGCAGACAAAAGAGGTCGAAATGAAAAGAAGAAGAAATGATCCAAAAGTGTATATAAAAACATGTAATATAAGAAGAGATGAATGCAAAACATGGCCTTATACCTTTTATAGAGTATTCTTTGCTGATATGTCAACTTTCTATATATTTTCTATCTGTTTATGTAAGATCCTTTCATCATTATAATTATCACCTCTATATTTGAGGACCAACTGTAGGAACAGAGTTTCTTTGCCATTTCTGTCGCTTCTGAAAAGAGTTCAAGGATTCCCCAAATCTCTTTCCTGTTTTGTTTTGACTGTTCGTCACACAGGCGATAGCAGCCAGATGGCACTGTGAAGAGTCTGTAGGCATGAAGGATTATTTACTAAACCACACCAAACCGCCTCAAACGAATTGGCATGAGTCAATGATTAGCTTGTTTGTAGAATAGGCAAATGTTTTACAATGTAGCGTCTTGGTATGAGTTGATGTGGTATTAAATTTAACTCCACCGGCACTTGAAGCACACCATCAGCGGTGAAGGAAATGGCAGTTTTTACAGTTTGTATCCTTGGAAAATGACACTTTTTTTTGCATAATTAAAACATTTCCTCTCGTATAATGTTCGCTGAAGTAAAAGTGGATAACTGTGATGTCTCTGGGTGAAAGCATTTTTTGCTTGTGTAACAAGATACCTATCCATCAAGTTCAGATAAACACGCTCACGTTTCCTCATATGAAGCAGGCTGGGCAACAGGAAAAGCGCCTTCTGACGTAGGTGTGACTCAATTCGTTTTAGTTGCAGTAATGCATTTTTAAACAAGAAAACGAATGAAGCAATCATAGAAGGAAATGAATTTTATTTAATTGTGCAAGTTTTGCTGAACAGCAGACGCTACTAAATGGAGAAAAGTTGCATTTTGAAAGAGAACGAACGTGCTAATTCTTCTTTTAAGTTAAATATTTAATCTAAAAATCAGAACCTTGAACCTTAACTTCCGAACAAACGTTTATATATTGGTACAACATACCTAAAAAAAAGGCAAACCACTCTCTCCTCACTCACTTACATAAGAGCATTGCTTGCTTTAATTCCCTGTTGGAGGTCTCATTATTCATTTTAGAGAAATATTTAAGTATGTGAATGGTACCATTCATCATTCAGGCCAGTGCACGTCTTTGCCAGTGTTTTAACCGTAAGTGCGCCTTTAACTCAGTTAAGCTTCATTTACCTGAGGATGGTGTTTTTGTCTGCCTCAGCCTGAAGCTTAGGTTTATTTTCTTTGCCCATCAGACATACGAGATGTGCAGTGTTTGCTTTTGCTGGTCTGGTGAATGAGCAAAGAGCATGCACAGTATATGTGATTACATCTGTAGCTCATGTCCTCAGAATACCCATGAGGAGTGAGCGGACGCTGTTTCTTTTTTCCTTTAGTTGTTTCCGTCTTCCTCCTTTCCCTTTCTACCTGCTCTTTCTCAGCGTATTCTTTATTATCTACCTCTATAGCCTTTTGTCATCCACGACATGAAGTCTCTGCTGGAAGGAGAGCAGTTTATTAACTGCAAACAGATACCAACCCCAGAGCACCAGCAGCAGATGTCTGCTCTGACGGTCGCACATGGAGGTTAGAAGTATAAAGTGTTCTTTGTCATGATGTCTGTTTTTGCTGTTGTTTTCGATTCTACCGGGCTGTTTATTAGTCAGTTAATAAACCGGACAATAAAACTGAGCTGATATTTCATATTTCACTTCATTGTTCACTATTTAAATCTCCTAAATATGGGTAAAGATTTAAATGTCTGAAGCCACGATAAGTCTTCATTTCAGTTTAATAGGACTGCTACTACAACTCTGAAAGTTTTCTTAAGCTTGCTTGATGATTTGATCGAGTCGACAGCCCAAAGTCACTAAAATAATAAAAACAAAGAAACAAATTTTATTATTGAATTTTTGAAGTTATTTAAAATATTGCAACTGAGCTGCCTCACCAGAGACTAATTTTTTTTTCTGCGTACATCTCATCTGATTTCAGGTGTCTCAGGAGCTCACCCGGGTTTAGAGTGTAACATTTTGGATGCGGTGGAGTTGCGTTTCTTTCACAGCTGCCAATCGCGTTCAGCCGAAGCGGTGAGAGAAGTGACAGAGTTTGCCAAGAGTATCCCAGGATTCATTGACCTGGATCTCAATGATCAGGTGAGAGGAACACGTACATGCATCCGTTCTGTCTCTCCGATTTGGATTTTGTTTTTCAGCGAGTACAGACGTGTTTTATGGATCAGCTCTTCATCTCCACCCTTTATTCCTTACCCAGGTAACTTTGCTGAAGTACGGCGTGATTGAGGTCTTAATCATCATGATGGCGCCTCTGATGAACAAAGACGGGACCCTCATCGCCTACGGACAGATCTTCATGACGAGAGAGTTCCTCAAGAGTCTCAGGAAACCTTTCTGTCAAATGTTGGAGCCAAAGTTTGAGTTCTCAGTAAAGTTCAACACGTTGGAGCTGGACGACAGCGACATGGCGCTCTTTCTGGCTGTCGTTATCCTCAGTGGGGGTAAATGTCTTGTTTTGATTTTTACTTCTTCTATAGGACATGTTGTATTCATAAGTCATATTCACTAAGGAGTCATCTTAGTCTTTGATGATGAATTCGATAGCACCCTTTATGCCTGTTCCTTAATATGCAGTCGCAGCCAGGAGAGGGTAAGCTCCCGGTGGAAACAAGTAGAATTGTATCTGGTGCCCACAAATGAATCAATATCATATCAAGTGCTCAGTGCAGTAAAACATGCCTGGAGTATGTATATTTCTTCTCCTGATGGTCATTCAGAGGCTCCTTAATTTCCCCAAATGCCTAACAATTTTTAGAAATAGTACAGAATAATAATCTATAAGAACTATAAGTATTTTATTGCATTTATTTCAGGAACTTAATGATATTTCCTGCCAGACGTGTGTCATCAGCACAATTTAGTTTACTGTGAACACAAAGTCATGTGGGCTGGCTCCTGTTAACAATCTAAGATATCAACCCACTACGTTATATACACAAGGCCTCCCTTGATCCATTTATCAGTTTGCTCGGGGATAGTACTGCTGACACATTTTTTTTTCTCACGCACTCCCATATTAAAACCCAAACTATGTGGTCTAATATTGCTGGTTCGCATGTGGCTACTTGATAAAAGTCTGGCCTTGACCTGATGAGGATTCAAATCACGGATTTAAGTCAATAATTAACTTAAATGACTCAGGTTGTAGCTTGAAATGAAGATAAGAAGTCGTTTGTAAATAGCAATAATATAGCTAGGTCTGGTGATAAAGGGAGAGCTACATTGAGGTATTTTTAGCCGATATAGATATTTAATGTGTAATTTTTAGCACCCCTCAATTTCCCCCGTCACTTTCTCTCTGATTTCTTCTCTTATGGACCCATACGTCTTTTTTTTTTAAATCCACGATGCCCAGAAATGTCACTGATCTATCCTCCCTGTCTCTGTCCAGATCGCCCAGGCCTGCTGAACGTGAAGCCCATCGAGCAGCTCCAGGAGACAGTTCTTCACGCACTGGAGCTGCAGCTGAAGCTAAACCACCCAGACTCTCTGCAACTGTTCGCCAAGCTGCTCCAGAAAATGACCGACCTGCGTCAGATCGTCACCGACCACGTCCACCTCATCCAGCTGCTGAAGAAGTCGGAGATGGAAATGTGCTTACACCCACTGCTGCAGGAGATCATAAAGGACTTGTATTAGAATTGGACAGAGGGAAAAGGACGAGTAGAGAAAAGAGGGAAGGAAAAAAATTAGAAAGAGGGAATAAAGAGATTTTATTTTTGAAATCATGACTTGTGAAATTAGATGAGAAAGCACTTTTTGTGCTGCTGGTGTGTTTGAAAAAAAAAACGAGAGAGAGAGAGAGAGAGAGAGGTAGCGAGACAGGCTGACTGAAATTGAGAAAGAGATGAGGGGGGGGGGGGTCAAGGAAAGAAAGACAAAATCTGTGTGTTAGATCTGGTCTAGACAGCAGTATGTGAATAACTTGTGGTGCACAGTCATTCAGCCACTGCTGAGCCTGGACATTTTGTGATTGACTAGGCTGCCAACTTAAACACAAAACTACCACCTCTTGCAACAATCGGGACGGGCATCTATGACTCAGTGCAAGAGAGGGGACTTTCTTATTGGCAAACTGAAGCTTAAAATCACGAGCACTCTGCACAGCCCGCTTTTACGTGCCATGAGGAGAAATATATAACTGTGAATATTTTACACCATGTGTCACACAGTACAGTGTGCGTCGTTCATGTGCAGCTTATCTACATGTTGCAACCGTCATAGGCAGCAGCCGGGTGTACGTGCTTCAGTACCTCTGTGAACACGCACAAATGCATGAATGCTCACACACACACACACGCACGCAAACACATGATAGACAATTTCAGCATCGGGAGAACGGTGCTATCGCTTGTCAATCAGCTTTATCCAAAGACAGAAATCAAGATTATTGCCTGTAACATATTTTTGTGACTGTCCTGTACAAACTGTGAGAAAGTGGGAAGCAACAGAGGGCACATTACGATGATGTCGATGTCAGCTTTTTATGAACAATGAAACAGTATACGCCATGTCGTGCCTTCAAGAGTTTTCTTTTTTTTTTTTTTTTTGGATGTTTGTTGGTTTTTTTTGTCTGAAATTAATGCCACCTAAAAAATAAAAAAAACATTAGATATATTACACATGTATGATGTATAATATATATTCGTATGTATTATTTTTGTATGGATGAAATGACACAATTGGCTCTTTCAGTCGGAGTTTTATTTCAAATTCTTGAAAAAGAAGTGGTTGAGGTTTACTATGAAATCATTTTGTATCCTGCCATGTCTGATCAATCAGCTGTTTTTTTTTTTTATTATTATTGGGGGTGTCAGCAGACAAAGGGATTGGATTACCGGTGGGGCGGGGGGGGAATTTGTTGTAAATAAAATATTTTCTAACTTTTTATTTGAAATCTGTCTGTTGTCTGTCTCAAGTGTCTGTGACACTGTCTGTTTCCAAATACCGTCTCGTCTTGAAAGATTTCCAGTCGCCCATGCTCCTGGAAATGTGTTATCCAGTTATGACATCAGCTGTCCTCCGTGTCTCTTACCAAACACACCCTGTTGGAGTGATTGCAACATCTGAACTCTGCTGAACTGTGCCAGAAGACCAAAGTCTGTGAATACAGATTTGATCAGCAAAGCGGGGGAGTTTAATGTTTTTTTTGGACATGCTGTTTTTTTGGGGGGGGGGGGGTTTTGTAAAGGGGACACCAGATTTTGTCCTTTGTTTTATCTCTTTTAGAACAGATCAGTTAACAGAGAGACGTGAAATGGCATTGAGGTTATGGCCTGAAACAACGAGGTAAAAGTAAGTCAAACTCAGGACATCAGGGCACCTCAACATGCGCCACGGGTTCATTTACACGGAGCTTTCCTGTTGTCTGGCTTTTTGCCAAGTAATTCACTGCACGAACACTTCCCTCACAGCAGACACTTTCTTTTATGCAAATGATTTATGCTCGGTTAAATCCACCACTGTCATCAAGTCCCACAAATGTCAGGATCAGTGGAAATTAGATAGTTCAATTAGAAATTAATCAGTTGACACCACTGAACCTATAATGAGCTAGAGTTACATTTTTATGACTGTGATGAATTCATCGTGAAATTCAGTTTGCAATTTAAGAACAGAAGACAATATTTCTGGATTAATATAATATGTATGTAATAATATTAATATGGTGTGAGTTGGTTTTTTTCTCTCTATTTTCCAGGCGATTATTTAAAAAAAATTAAAAATCTGATATCTGTAGACCAATTATTAGATAAAATCCCACCTCACTGAAAGTCCATTGATGAAAAGTTAAAATACACAGTCGGTCCCTTACTTCTTTATGTCATTTTTAAAAAAAGATATATTTTATGGACCTTGGTCTTCATTTGGTGGTTTTCCAAATTTTGGTGGTTTTTCAATCCGAGATTGACCGTTGCATCTTCTGCACATGAAATGTAATTATTAGTTTCATATATATATATATATATATGAAAATGACAAAGAACCAAAACACCTAATCCTCTATAGGGCTCGTAACCAGGATACAGACATTGTTTTCTATATGTGGCTCTGCTTCCTGAAAGATTGTTCCCATGCCACGTTATACCACACTTCTGCTACCGTGGCTCCTTCTCTTTCTGTGTCGGGAAAAATGTCAGGAACAATAAGATCTGATCAGAAATAAGAGGAACATGTGTGAGCTGTAAAAGAAGGAAAGAAGGAGAGACAAAGAGAGAACCAGGTCGTGAGAACGTAGCAGTGTAAAAGAGAAGTTTGGCCCCCTAAAAATAAGCCTTTGAATTGGCAGATGATGGCGTGGGGGTTTCTGGCTCTGACCCGGATGGTCCTTTTGGATGGTTGATGATGATGGTAATTAAATGTGTTCTTTATGTCAAGTCAGCATATCCTTACTTTGTTACGGCTGGTCTCTGCTGACCGTGCCCTGCCAAGATTCCTGAGCTAATCTGCCAAATAATTTTCATAAAGTTTATTTCTGCTGTTGTCCGTCCGCACAGAGCCAAGTCCAAAGATAGCGATTTTGATTTACACAAGGAAGTTTTGTTTTTGTTTGATTTTTCTTAAGAAACAGCAGTTTTGCTTTTTATCCTCTTTTGTTTTAGTATCAGAAAAGAATTTTTACTCCCACCATTGTGTGATACCTGATATATGTGTATGTGAGTCCCTGAACAAGCCTTGTTCCTGACGTGATACACCTGCCACTGTTGGACAAATATAGCTCATGTTGTTTTGTTTAATCTGGTGTTTATAAAGAAAACACCCCTGGAATTTATATCACGGCACTCCATGTTCTTTTGAGCAATACAGGAAAACATTTTAGACTCTCAGGAGACAAAATAATCTCAATTAAAGAGACAAGGCTTTATATACTTATTGTAAAGTAGCTCTTACAAGTATATACTATAATGCAAACGTAAGGAGGCATCCTGGCTGCCTAGTAGAAAAGCTGCTTACCATATGACTGCAAGGATATACTGTGAAACTATTCAACAAGAAAACATGACTAAAGTTAGTGAAACTTAAGCCTTCTCCTCATTTTCCTTCCTTCTTTCTCTAAACTTACAGCAATAATGAAAAGTATGTATGGTATGTAGTTAACTTTCACAAATATATCTGCCACAGGAAGTGGAATTAAAAAAGCACAATTCACCACAAATTCACCACATTTTCTACACCCTTTCTGTAAGTATGAAAACCACACAGAAAGATCTTAAGCTTACTTTTAGTTTAGTTTTTTTATTTTGTAAAACTGTTTTAATCTCGCTTGGTTAATATTAAAGTGATAAATTGAGATGCTGTCACCAGGTTTGATATTTCATTTTATATTACCCAACCTGTACGGCTGATATGATGTAAGTAGGCGTAAAAATGTCGGTTATGTGCAGTGTAGAAGTAGTCTTGTGATTTGCAACGTCACTGTACTTTTCCACCCAGCAAAATTTTTCAGACATTGTGTGACTTCACTCACACCGCATCTCGTTACCTTTGTCAGGTGAATTTTTTCCAGGTGATTCACTCATTCGCTTTCTCTACCATTAACACATACCTGAGTGGGAAGTTAGTACAATGAGATGAAACGTGACCACATTATGATTCAAATTTACCGGTGGCCATGCGGTACAAGTGATATGTGATATGATACAGGTTTTCAGTTTCTTAATATTTCTTCATATTACAAATTACAGACATAACATGAGATAAGACAGTCAACATTTTTATATTCTGGCCTATCTATGAAAGGTTTGTGAAAGCATTCTGCCTGCAAGAGACTTGGTTTGATTTGAAGGGGGGGGAAAAAGAACACAAATTACACACTGGGGAAATAAAAGGTTCAGAAGATTAGATAAAACAATAGAATTAAATTACATAAAGAAATGAGCTTACGGACATCTGTTGCAGTGCAATAAGGCTACATCTGTAAAATCCACCACTCTCTTCATCTCACCGTCTTTCATTTTTGAGTAACATTTAAATGTTTTGAGACATACTGTATATTTAATCGCTTTGATGACACACCACTCTTTTAGCTATAGTCAAGTGACTATTAGCGACTGGAAACAGTAGGAAACAGCTCGCCTGGCTTTGTCAGAAGGCAACAAAATCCACCTACTCTTTGGCTGTTATACGCTACCCAGTGGTTTCCCACTGTTTCCAACCGTCTGGCTCCAGATGATATCTAAAGAAGTACAAGCGTATATGAGCGTGTAAGAGAGTGCTATCAATCCTATCAATCTAACTGTTGGCAATAACAGCTTGTAATATGGTCTGGTGCCAGTAGCCGCTTAGCTTAGCATCGCATGAACACTGGAAACAGCCTAAAATCTATCTTTTCATTTTTGCGAAATGTTGAACTACTACTTTAAATCTGTTGAGACCTGAACTGAATGTACAGCTTGCTTACCACTGTCCCCTTGTCTAGCTCATCGCGTGTCTTTATGTCTCTTTGTCTCACTGTGGAATAGTTTCAAGGATGTCTTTTTTTAAGAGGTATGGCAGAGGTTTAAATCTTTACTCACACAGTATATATGCTGCTCGATGTTCCTATGTGCTTTCCCAAATCTGCATAAATAAAACAGACTCTCCCAAAGATAAAGATCTGATGCGTACAAGGTGGTCCCTCTGAAGCTGACAAGCCATCTTCTCCAAGCAAAGGGATTTAAGACGGGCATTCTTGTCCTTGGGGGACATCTATTTCCGCTTTTGTTAGTTTGGTTGGTAGCTATGGCTATAACAAAACTCAGGCCTTACAGTGGTTCAGACTGACCCAGGTCCCTTTAGTCTAGTTTTACCCAAACAGCACATCCACAGGGAGGATCACAGCATGCCAATGACAAGGGGAAAAAACAAACACTGGACAAGTGCTGGAGCCTCGATCTGTCCACTGCAGACAAACGTGACGTCTCAGGAGAGGTCAAGGTCATTCCATAGTCCAGTAGCCAAGACTTCATGAAGTGAGATTTTTTGTAAAGATGTGCATGGATGGATGCAAAGTATTTCACCCTGATGGAGGCTTGTTTCCAAACGCTAAATCTGCAAACAGATGCGCTTGACTGAAGACTGTTAAACAGATCTGACAACAGTGCATTTCATTTGGGTTACAGTAAGAATATCACTCATTTCACATGTACCAAAGTGATTAGTAATAGAGATATCGTTTGATTGACAGCTCTGGTGTTTTGTAAAGTTGTGTGATGTCTCCCTCTGTAGGCCGGAAACAACTACTGGTGGCACAGCAGGGAAGTTTCCTCTGCCACAGCCAAACCAAACTGTGTTACACCGTGGTGAATTGACCACAGATAATTCCAATAGTTGCTGATTCAATGGGAAAACTGATATTAACACAATAGACCAGTCCTGTAGTGTCATGATGGCTCAGGAATGAGCTGATCACTTGAGGATAGAGCTTCAGATTGATCACAAGTCAACATGCAGGAGTGAATGTCTACACATTTATAATTATTACAGATTGTCCACAAACATACATTGACTTGGAGGAGTTGCAGTACCTCAGTGCCTGTTGTATTGTTTCAGCTGGTTGAGCTGAAGAGGGAGAGGAACAATAGAAGCCAATAACAATAATGTAGCTGTCAGGACTGTGAGGGAGGCAAGGTCAGTGAGGTGATACAGTAAACAGGCCAGCCCAATTCCTTCCCATGGCCTCCTGGCTTCACTGAATGAAGAATGTTGAAGTAAAGCGGGGCTATTTCTCAAAACCAAGTTGATAAAACTGGTTACTGGCATGGATTGGATCAACACAGGATCAATCCACACACACAAAAATCTTTAAGCAAATGCCAAAACAATCAGAAAACTAAGACTATAGAGAAAAGCCACGCCGGGGTCATCATCAGCACTGTACATGCACAGGCCTTGGAACCTGTTTTCTGCATGCAAATTGATTTGTGCAACAAAATTTCCAAATACAATTATATTTATTTTCAGTCTTAGTATAGCAAAATTTGTATTTTGATTGATACTTTGGTAAATATATATATATATATATATATATAAAATCTGGTTCCTTCTTTTATCTTTCTTTTTTCTTTTGCATCAGTTAAGAAAGCGGAGAAAGTCTGTGTCAGGTGACCTTTGAGTACTGAGTATAAAGTTATATGAGTAAGAGCAAATGTTCATAGTCGAAGTCGTTAAATGTTTCTTTTATGTGTGCATGTCATAGATTTTGTGCTTCATTTCAACTCAGTTCAAGTTTTACACATAATCATGGAGGTAGAAACGTAGAATGTATTTCCATGAGCTCCTGTTTATTATTTATTTGAAAAATAAGATAGTGATAAGAATAGAAAGTGTAATAAATTATGGTTAATTTGGTAGTAATGTGAGTATTTTCTTCATTGACAATAAGTAAACTGCTACAAACTATGGATGCTGTTGAGATAAGACCTCATGCAGGGGGTGAGAGGAGCTGTTCATGATGGATGTCAACTTTGCTAACATCCTCCTCTTCCCCCCTTTTCCTCTATCGAGTCTAGAGGACAGTCCAGGACAGAGCTGGCCAACACAGTGTCATAGAACGTCACTGCACACTCCACTCTCCTCAGTTAGTGGACACTACTTTAACCCTTCTTGTACAGGGTTGGTGGTGGTTGAAATCACACCAGTTGACAAAGTCTGCATTTGCAGACGCTCTCCCCTTAGCAGTGGTGCTATATTGTGTTGAAAGCGTTTGAAACGTCAAAAAACATGATCCTCACAGTGCTTTGAATGTTTTCCAGGTGTGAGATCAGTGTGTGATGAGTGCAGAGGGTAGATATCTGCATAGCTGGGCTTCTTGCTATTGGACTAATAAATAATATTAGCTGGCTGATATGTCTTTTGTTGTTACTTAAGTAATATAGTCAAAGACACTTGTGCAGCTGTACATATTTACGACAGTAGTATTGCACTCTGAAACTGGAGGCGCTAAATCACAAAGATAACAGTTCCTACACGGTGCTGCTTTAATTAGCTTCTTCAAAAACCAAACATGAGTCCCGTTCCCAGAACACAATCTCTGGACTTCATTTTAGCACGTCCACTTTAATGTTATGTAACAGCTATGGTATTCATAATTAGGTGCTGAAATCAGTGCAGCAGTTATCCATCATGCTTTTCACATACACCTGCCCCGGGGGGACAATCAACTGATCAGAGGCAATATCTCCCACTGGACTGTCAGGATTTATGCGTTTGATTCCAGAAATATAATTTTCTCTCTGCTGACTTAAGCTCAGCAGTTCAATTTGGTTGTTTATGTTGAAGTTAGTCTACTGTTCTGTGAACATAAGATCATCAGTCCTCTGCGTGTGTGGTCCTGACCTTGTGTACAATTCAAACTGCCCGGAAAAAGTGACTCAATTTGGTTTTTTGCTTGCGTTACAGTACATATTGTATTCTGAATGTGTAAACATAATCTCATTTGTTTGTCCTGAGTTCAGAGAAACTGCTAATAAGACAGAAGAGATTGAATCCAATAAAGTATTTCGGATTCATTGTTTAAAAATGGAGATGTTGTGAAATTAATGATGGCTGAATTTAGGGTCCTGGTGCAATGCATGTTGCCTCATGTCATAGATTACTGGGTCACTTGTATAGATTGTATAGATTATCTATCTATCTATCTATCTATCTATCTATCTATCTATCTATCTATCTATCTATCTATCTATCTATCTATCTATCTATCTATCTAATCCGGGCATCACGGATTAGCGGACTCCGGTCCGGATCCGGACCGGGAAATGGCTCTGTCCGGGCCGCGACCACTGGCGAAATAAGTAGTGTTTTTCCCCATAGAGCGGTAAATTTCTATGTGAGCGCACATAGAAATTTACCGCGGGCGCTGCTACTATAGTCAATCCGGTAAACTCGTGCCGGTAGCCAAGGACACCCTGCAGGGAGAGCAAGGCTGAACGCAGACATGGCTTGTTCTAAAAAGAGGAAAGTAGATACTGAAAATCGTTGTTTTAATGATGAATGGACAACTAAATATCTGTTCAGTCTCCCTGCTGGCAGCTCCAAGCCTGTTTGCTTAATTTGTTCCGAGACCGTGGCATTGATTCAAAGTGGGAACTACTTTTATTTATGATAAGAGATTGAATATGTGTCTAATATCTCGCAACTTAAGTAAAAACTTAAACAATTAGTTACTTTTTAAAAATGTGGCCATGACTTTCGCTCGGACCTTCTACTTGTAAATGTAATAACCGGACCTTGGGGACTTTTAATTGAATACCCCTGCTTAAAATCAAACCAGTGAAACACAGAGTGGATGACTCACAATATTCACAACACTTAAAAAATAATTTGGACCAAGCTAGCTCGCTTGACTTACCTGTGACTCACCTGTTCGTTGTTCCCTCGATGCTCGTCCGTGTTGAAATCGGAGAAATTTGACGGAAATTCACGACGAGAAATGAACGCAACGCAACGGACGGGTTTGTTTGGTTTGGTTTGTTTGGTTTTTGAGTTTTTGAGTTTCAGTTTTAGGTTTGTGTTTAAGTTTTAGGTTTGAGTTTTTGAGTTTCAGTTTTAGGTTTGTGTTTGAGTTTTTGCATACCTCAGGTTGAGCCGGGGCTCGATCCCACGTCTCCACGTTGGCGGTCGGCGTCCTTCCCCACTGGACCATCTTCAGTACCGATGAAGCAGAAGAAGCAGGATCAGACTGAGGGGAGGAATCATGCTGAAGATTCTCCTCCATTAGTCCTGATAGAGCTGCTGAAGAACATTTCTGTTCTTCACTTTGTCTGTCTCATCATGGAGAAGGAAAACCACGTCTCCATGTCCTTTTGGACCACATGGTCCACTGAAGCTGCTCCTCATGGCCTCCTGCAGCTTCACTGCTCCTCATGGCCTCCTGCAGCTTCACTGGTCCAGTGGGTTAAGCACATGGCACCAACTTCCTTTTTAATCCAGAAGTCGCGAGTTCAAATCCCGCTCAGAGCAGCACTGAGCAGAAGTGAAGGTGATGCAGCAGTCCACTCTGTTTCTGTATTCACGTTTGGTCGTGTTCCTCAGATCAACCTGAGCGGACAGAAGACGAAGGCAAACAAAAATAAAAGCAGGTTTGGTCATGTGATCGTCACATGACGTCTGCTGTCAGGATGTTTCCTGAATTCTCCTTCAGGGCTCAAGACAAAAAGTTTCACCGTCCTCCTGATCCACATTCAGCCGAGAACACGCTTCATCAGTCAAACTCTTCATGCACACCAGGAGAAGTGGCAGATTTACTATTTTTATCCGGGTGGAGCTGGAGGAGCTGGAGGAGCTGGTGGAGCTGGTGGAGCTGGTGGAGCTGGTGGAGCTGGAGGAGCTGGAGGAGCTGGTGGAGCTGGAGGAGCTGGTGGAGCTGGTGGAGCTGGAGGAGCTGGTGGAGCTAGAGGAGCTGGTGGAGGAGTCCATTATTCAGAGGACAGCAACATGTGAACTGTGTTTGTCCACAAACACATCATGATCAGGTGTGGCACTCAGAGATGACCTGTCAGGTCAGACTTGGGTTGTGGGTCGTAGTTCTTCAGGTTCTTCAGGTTCTTCAGGTCTGTGTCACTGCTTCACTGTGATTGGCTCATTTTAAGTAAACACTTAAACAATTAGTCACTTTTTAAAATGTGGCCATGACCTTCGCTCGGACCTTCTACTTGGGCAAAATGTAATAACCGGACCTTGGGGACTTTTAATTGAATACCCCTGATCTAATCTATTGGAAATGTATTTATGTTATGTTGCAGCAGGGGGCAGCACTGCAGTAAGTGGATACAACACCAACGAGGAAGAAAGCCTGGAAGCGAGCTTTATTTTGGTTTTGGTCGCGGCGGGAAAGCCCCCCCACCCCTTCAAGGAAGTAAACAAACTAAGCGATAACTTTTGAATTCAAAGTCTAATCCGGTTTTCATGGCGTTTTATGTCATCACACCATCGTCTAATTAGGCAGCAGGTCTGTCCGAAACAGTCACCGATAAACGTTGCTGAAGCTAAGCGTGCTAACAGACTTAGCTGTGACGTTAGCTGACCAACGGAAACGTCTCAAGCCGTTCACGTGAGAGCTGTAAGTTTATACTTTAAATATGCGATAATATCATTTAAATCCGTTTATTACAGCTGTGTGGCTCACGATGCTAATAACTGCAATGTAACCGGGTCATTAGTCTTTCTTCCGTCAATGCTTATTAGCCGTAATTCAGTAAACTACACATCTACGGTGAGTCTGCTCTTTTAACAGTTTCAGGTTTATTTGTAGGTCAGCGCGGATCAAAACACTGCGATAAATGTAAGTAAGCAGCCAGAGCACCTGTGTGATAGAATAAGATAAAGAAATAGGAGAATAAAACAACATTTAAATTGTGAAATCTCAGCTGACACTGATCGAATAAGAAATACTTAATGTATAAATGAACAAGCCAAGTGTTATAAGTGTACTATGCACTGCATATGTGTGTGTGTGTGTGTGTGTGTTGTGTGTGTGTGTGTGTGTTGGTTGTCAGTTAACTTCATTGAAATAATCGATTGATCATCTAGTATCAGTTCTCAGCAGCAGTGGTCTGGAGATGCAGCATGAGCGTGTTATTTTGTTGTTTCATGTTCACGGTTGTTTTTGCTGTAATTTATTTGGGTGATTTCCAGGTTTTCATGCTTCTTAAGTGGTTCAGTTTATTTGCACAATAATATAAACACGTGTTTGTGCTCATAGCGTTAATGAACTCACTGATATTTGACCGTAATCCATGCAATCTTCCACCAGGTGAGACATCTTCACCATGCCATCCAAACCCCAGGATGTGTCCAAGTCTAACATCTCCCCAGTGCTGTTCATGACTGTGGACGGCAAACCCATGTCCTTCTATCTGCGACCGGGTCCCGCTAAATGTAAACTCCAGCCGCTCATCACAGCTGGTGGAGGGATCTTGTGCAGTGTGCAGCAGCCTGGGGCAATCCTGCTGATGGAGCCCGACGACAGAGGGTCTATTACCGAAAACACTTCTCACTGGTAGGTTCTGGACTGAGCTGCCTTTAGAGGGTGTATATGTGAGGAAGAATATCGTTTAGCCTGTTCAGTTGTTCAAATCACGTAGCGTGGCTTGGTTTACTTATCCATCATATACCCTGCTCAGCATTAACGCACACCACAGTGTGGCAGGAGGTTTGAACATGGAGCAGTCGGTTTCTAAAATTTGATTTCACATTTTTTAATTAATAGGTTAATTAAAGTGTGGACAGATACAGCTTAATTATTACATTTAATGACCATATAAGCTACATCTCATTAGCTAAAATCACAAACGGTATAAGGAACATTAAGCTGAAGCATTGTCAAGGATGTGTATGTGGTCAGCAAGATAATAATTATGAAAATATTCCAACACCGCTTGTTTCCTCCTCAGGTTCGTGTCCACCGAGTACATTTACGACTGTATAGAGAAGGACGAGCAGCTGGATGTGGCGTACTACATGTTAGTTCCTGAAGCTGCCCCGAGACAGTCTGCTAGACTCAACAGTAACAAAGAGGGCTCCCCTGGACTCTCAGGAGGTATGATTTAAAGACAAAACTTTACTCTCTGTCAGGAGCACAATGAGAAATTGTCACATTTAGCTATGCCATTGATTCGGTATTAACATTTTGCGCAAAGATTTAAGCAACAGCTTTAAATAGTGTGTGTTGTTTGTTATTTTATGTTTCTCTGTTTATTTGTTTGTTTTAAATCTACTGATGTCATTATTTTATTATACTTAGGCAGGATTCCCTACACAGCTGAAGAAGACGATGCTATTTTGACATATGTCAGCAAACACAAGGCAGAGATCGGGGAAACCGGCTTTGGCAAGAGATGGAGAAGCAGCGTGTGACCAGTCACACCTGGCAGTCAATGAAATACCGTTATAGAGCGCGACTGGCAAAGAAACAGTCGGCGGATGCGGAGGGGGAAACAACAGAGCAAGACTCTAAGGCAACAGAGGGAGAGACCAAGGTAATTTACCTTTTTCCAGCTATTTTGTCATGTATTTCTGTGTAGTATGTAAGTACCAAGTATGACACAGATTTTGTTGACACATAGTCTACGCTGGTCATTTTGACCTTAGTTTCTTTAGTTGTTTTGGTGTCATATTGTACTGAAATATACTGTATTGCGGGCGTTTTTAATATCAAATCCATCTTGTGTTTGTAAATGCGAGCCAGCAAAATATGAGACACATTGTAATATGGTGCTCTTCAAGGTAGCCAGCAATCAATATAGCAATATCAATACATTTCTGTTACGAAGCATTGTCTCAATGCATTGCAGGATTGTCTCTGTATTTCAAATGTTGGCTGTCAAGGTATCAAAATTTCCATTTACTGTAAAAATATGTAGCTCAAATGTTTTAAAACACTCCAGTGTGTACAGTTTATGGCACAGTGTTTTCTACAGAAGCCCAGAATGGACAAACTAAACACTGGGTCTGCATTTTTCATTTGCCTTTCACGGCCACCATAGTTTCCCCTTCATGCTAGCATGAAAAGGGTGAGGTGAGGCGGTTTCAGTCAGCAACTGCAATGCTGGATGCCGCTAAATCCTATGCACCGGTCCTTTAAGATCATTTTAATATTGAAAGATTATGTCACACTGATCATCATTATAATAATTATATTAATCATTCAAAGTTAATATGTAACACAATTTATGGGCTGGTGTAACAGCCTTTGTCCAAAGTTATCTTATAATTCATTAAAGTTCAACAACATCAAAATAAATGGCTGATGTCACAGAGGCTGCAGGTGGGTGTAGTGTTTGATACTACCACAGTGTGGCAGCAAATTGAAAACGGACTACTCTTTAAAAGATACAAAGCCTGAAATTTCTCATCCCTCTCGCAGGTGAAAGGAACAGACGTTGAGAGTCCGTCCAGTCCGAAAGATGCTGCTTGTCCTCAGACTCATTCGACAGAATCAGATCTAACACAGGTACAAAACAGAACTCACTGCTTATAACTTATGAGATATCGGTGCTTATTTGTTTGTATGTGGCTTAACAGAGCAGATTTGGTGTCTCCACAGATAGATGACCCATCCATACCAGCTGTAGAAGCTCAGACTTCCACCCGTCTCCAAGGAGAAGAGGAGCATGTCAACTCACAGACAGAGATACAACCGGCTGAACGCATACAAGGAGAGACCGGAGAAGCTGAAACATCGAACTCCCCCCAACCTGAGGGACCTTGTTTGGATACAGTGACAGATGACCACTCTGTTTCAGCTGAGAGCACAAAACCAGAAACAGATGAACCACAAACAACTCTGTCTCCACAAAAAGAAAGCGTGCCAACGGACTCTTCCCCAGCTCAGCCAGTGTCGATGCCCAGCAGCACCTCTTCTCAGAAGAAGTCAAACGAGAAGCAGAAGGACTCGCCCAGGCTGCAACAACCGCAGCGTCGATCAACGCGCAGGCAGCTTAAGCTCGAGGAGGAGTCGTTGCATGAACCTTACGGTAAAAAACTCAGATCATCAGCTAATTTTGCCGAGAAATCGTCATCATCACCCCAACCATCGAGGAAAACTAAATCAGCTGTTAAGTCTCCTCTTCAGAGAGACACAACAGACAACCAGCCGCCATCTAAGAGAGCCAAAGGAATGAGTGTGGCAGCAGTGGAGGAGAGTCAACAGGAAGAGAGTGAACAAGCTACTATCTCTGAGACAACACGAGAAACAATCCGAAAAACACCACAAGAAGCAACACGAGAAACAACACGAGAAACAACACAAGCAGGTTTGTGGGAGAAGAAACACAAAGATGACATCTTGATATCTTAACAAGCTTTAATACGACAGAGATTTGAGTGCATGTTTATGTTTTATTGATACAGAATCTGATCCAGTGCCACAGAAAGGAGGGAAGAAAAAAGAAAAGAGAAAGCTTGGGATTCTCGAGTTGGCTACAAAAGAGTTTGAAGATGAAAGTGAGGTAAGACACAGCCCCAGTTTTGGAATAGGAAAAGGCATTATTTTAGACCGTAATGAACCCATCCACCCAGTAGACTCACACATTTATCAACTAGTAAATTAATTTGCTCTTGATTGTGACCACAGAAATACTGGATGCTTCTAGTGCTTCTAGTTAAATGCTACAGTGATATTATGATATAATAATAATATCACTGTAGCATGAACTTTTTCCATGTTCCATAAATTTTACCCAAAACAGTGTATATGTTACAGTTTCACCTGATCTCTGGTCTTTTCCACACTAACTCTCTTCATCAGTGTTATTCGTTAAATTGCTCATTCATAGAAAGATTCAGCAAGCCAAGTCAAAATAGTCTTGAATGTGAAGAGGTTTGTTAAGGTAAAAACTGAGTTTATGTTTGTCATCGGTTCAGCTTATTTGGTTTATAAATCAGTAAATGGTCAGTATATATGAAGATACTGGAAGGACAGGAGTGCTGTTATTTGTGTTTAAAAATACTTAGAGAATTAATTGTCAAAAGGTTTCAAATTAGGTGTTACTAGTTGCTATTATCTTTTACTTCAACAATATTGTTTTCACACGTAAAACTTCTGAGTTATTAGTAATTAAATATTTAATCTGTTTGTCAGTGTGATGAGGACGAAGCTCCAGATCTCCAAAATCCAACTGAAACAGCGACGATGCAGCCCACATCGACAGAATCCCCCGCCTCTACTTCAGACACAGCCGTTCCTGCACAGTCCAACCCTGAACGTGGACCAGGCCTCCAGGACAGCGTGCCGGAGACTCAGGCCTCCAGTGGAAACTGCTCACCAGAGACCGCAGGTCCTGAGCCTGCAGCTGCTGAGGCTGTCAGTGCAACCTCCAAGGCCCACCTGTTCATCTTTGAAAGCGAATCTCAAGAGGAAGAATCTCAGTCCATTATCAGTGACGGAACAGTAGCTCCAGCCAACCCACTGCCACCAGTGGGCAAAGACGCTGCCTTTTCACTGACTCAGGTCCAGTTGGAGGAAGACAAGCAGCAAATCAGAGAGCTGATGAAGGAGACAAACCAGGTAAGCACCGCGGTGCAGTAGATGCACTTTTGTACTGCAGTGTGATTTAGACTTGTATCTGCTTTTTGTTCGGTAGACAGCGGGACACTAACTTTTTATATGCTCTCTTTTTATTATTATTATTTTGGCAGCATTACGTGTGTTTTCAAATAATTTAATTTTTTTTTAACTATTCTTTGTTCTAGGATTTAGTCAGTGTGACCAAAGCGCTGTTGAAGACCAGCGGCGACTTCTCTGCTGCTCTCGATCTACTTTCAGATCCGTCGTCTTTTTCAGGACCACTTTGGAAACGCTGCGACGACAGTCTTTTGTGGTCGGCTGATCCTGCCGTCCGACAGCAACTGCAAGAGAAATTTGGTGAGGAGGAAGTGGCCAAAAGAATAATGTTCCTGGAGGTGGAGGGCTGAAGTGACAGATGATTAGCTAGAAAAGGAGGCGAATGGAAGAGCTGGACTTGCTCATCTGTTATATCACCATGAACCACTGTGATATGAGTGAGCTAGTTAGCTTGTTCTATCAGTTTGGAGACAGAATCTTTTAATGTGTTTTACTATGAAAATACTCTATCAATTTGGGTTTTAAGTTTGTTTTCATTGAACCGCCTATTAAATAATTTAATACCATTAAAAAAAATCTTTTTAGATTGTGTTTCCTCAATTATTTGAATAAATTACATTCATATAGTTAAAAGAAAGAACAGCTGCTCTGTCTCTGCGTGCCCTGTGATGAGCTGGCAACTTGTCCAAAGTCAGCTGGGATAGGCTCCACCAAGATCCTGATGAGGATAAGCAGTTACAGATGCAGGATGGATGGATGGTTAAAAGAAAAATCAAGAGGTCCAGCTCTGTCCTGGACTGTCTAAGTCTATCTTAACTTATAGCTTGTGTACTGTGTATCAGGGGTGTCGAAGTCTATTTAGTTCATGGGCCACATATAATTCAACGTGAGCTCAAATGGGTCTTGGTGTCCAGTTCTGGCTCCCGAGTTGAATGTGACACTCCTGATGTAAGACTGAAACTGTCCAAACTTTTGACCCGTACTGTAAGACAAAAATGACTCAACATCATTGTGGTATAAAAAAGAGAAGTGAATAAGCCTTGATTTTTATCCAATCCACCATTTTATTTCATTTTATCCCCAATATCAGTTGAGTACATTCATACTGTTTAAACAACCTGCCCCGGACCCACATGAATACATTGTATCAATAGTTTAAAATAATAAATCCACAAAATCTAAGAGAGAAAAGGAAATTAAATTAAAGCAGACAAATCAACCACTTAAAATGAAATCTACAGGATGCTACCCGCGATCCAAATCAAACAAAGACCAGTATCCAATACAGTTCAGTAGGTTTTACCTAAATATGGCCACAAGTATTGCTGCACCTTTTATCTCCCCATAATGTTTATTAAATTAAACACAAGCAGTAATGACACTTAAGAGGGATGCCGATGAACATGTAAAACTGTATGTTGACACGACAGTTCAACTCAACCGTAGAATCCCAGTGCGACGCTGATAAAAACCAATCGTATAAAACCCTTTTAAGTATGAAACATTCACATCCACCAGGACCTAATTTACATACACCTAGGTCACATACTGTAAGTTGGTCAGGTAAGAACCCGTTTAGTAAAGCAAAACATACCAAGGTCTCCAATAAGCAACAGCACACCATGTATCCCTGGATTTGGAACAGCTACTTTTATTTTGCTCAGCTTTTACTTGTAAGCTCTTCACAGGACGCCTCCAATCAAGCTACATTCATCAAGGAGGATTGCTACAGTTTTACCGACTGGAAGTCGTTTTGGGATTTAACCTGCTTCAAGAGATGAAAAGGGAGATCCGTAATACACTTGATGTCCCACAGTTTGCAAGATCAGGCAAATGTCTGCAAATGTAACTCGTGTGTGGTGGGCATGTACAAACACTGAGGATGAGACTTTCCAGAGTTAGTAGGATTCATAGCTTGACTTACATCTTTGTCATGTTACTGTACACTTTGCTTTGGTTGGCTGGTTAGTGTGATGGTCAGTGTGGCGTGGGCTACAATCTCAACAGGGGGGGGGGGTGAAATACAGCAAACTATGTATGTTTCTGGATGTCAACAGCCGTACAATCAATAAATTATGATGCCGTCAATACAAAGTACAGTACCAATAAAAGAATGGCTCTTTGTTACTTATCAGGCTGGTTTTACATCAACTCAACATAAAAGGATACGAGGGCTCTCTGTGACCTAAGACCCACTCTTGTCTTATACAGTACAATCAATTAGTTTTTACTATGGGTGATCTGATCTGGTCAATAAGTGACCAAAAAAACGAATTTAGGAGTCCTGCAAAATCAATAAAAGCAGAATATGGCGTCAATAACACACTTTTTGGTTAACGTAGAATGATTAAAAAACAGTGAAAAATACATTTTCTGCCACAAATACATATTAATTAATGATTAGGATAGACACTGTTTTGATTAAAAACATAGCGGACAGTCTGCATTGCAGCTATTTAGTTCAAAAAAATAAAATTATTTTAAAAAAAAAAAGAAGAAAAAAAAAAGACCCTAGCTCCTTTTGTCCACACAAACATGCTGAAATAACAAAAGGCCTGTATTTTAACATTCTGCTTCTGTAAAACTTCAAGATAGAAGTAGCACTTAATCTTTGATCCAGCGAACCATACGTACATTATAATACAAAGAGGTGATAAAAAGATCACTTCTGTCCCCCCATGCGTCGGATCAGTTTCTACGCTCATCCAGTTACGGCACCGGAAAAAGCGAAAAAATTGTGAGACATCTCGATCTGTTGCAAAAAGACGAATATGAACAAAAAGGCCTCTGGGGTGTACGATCACATGCCTACAGCCCTCTATGTACAGTCTGACACTTTTTAGCCCATTCAGAAGAGACAAAGCTGGATGTGCAACCTGTCTGGAACAGAGTCCCCTGCAGGACAGTGATAGTCTCATCATGAAACCACACATAAACAGTTTCTCCAAAACATACAGATGGTAGATGATCATCTATGGAGATGATGTGAGGCTTTGCAAAAAAGTGTCCTTTGGTTTGCTTTAGACGTTGGAGGGAATAGTTTATAGAAAAACTATTGGATTTTTAGCCATTTAAAATGATATGTCGTGATATGCACAAACTAAACGGCACAAGACGAGAACAATGTTTCCTCCAGAATCAGAACAATGCAGTAGCACGTTTCAGTAGCACGTAACATCTGGCAAATGTTAACTATAGTCATGGATGAACATATTAGTCCCTTCTTGAGGGGGCACTGTTCCAGTTTTTTTGGTTTTTTAATTGTTGGATGTCCATGAAAAAAGATTTCACACTCGAACGCACAAAATGATACATAGAAAACACCTGCTTTGCTTAAAAGGCTAATTGTATTGGTTTTTAAGAGAAATGAGGAAGGGTGAAAAGCCAGTCCAAAAATAAGGCCAGCTAAATTGCATAGAACGTCAGTAGTGCACTGATGCATCAAAAGGCTGTGCTCCTTTCCTCTTTCAACTTTTGGCAACCCTGCAGGGTTCCCTCAGAAACCACCAGAACTCCAACACCATTCATCTCCACTCCTTGTTTTGTCTCCTTGGCAGAAGACACTTAAGCCCCCCCCCCCTCCCCAAACAGTTTAACTTGGATAGCAAAGACCCCACCTGGACCCTTGTAAGTCATGTCAAAAACAAAACAACGGTCCGAGTGAGGGGTACAGACATTCAATTCAAATAAAATATTACAAAGTATATGTTTAAGATGGCTGTATTTTTATGTGGGTGTTGTGTGGAAGAGCACAATATGTACTATTTTCAATTCCTTTAGAAAAAAAGGACATTAATAGGGTAAGAATTTGTACAAAATACTTAAAATGATGTGAAGCTCTGGACAAGGATCCAGCAAGGCAGCAGTGAGGAAGAGAGCACAGCTCAGACTTTATTTGCACCCTTTCTCTTTGTGAAGCAAAGACGACACCACTTTCTAAACAACAGAAATAGTATAAAAGCACCAGTTCTGGACCTGCATCAGTGAGCACGACCATCAGAACGTAGGTCAATAACAGGTCCAGATTGAGGCTGTTCCACCTCTCTAGCAGGGTGGAGCTCTATACACATTTAACCCCTGTGACGACGAGGGGCTTTCGGGAGGTCGTGGGCCAAGGCCCGGCTCTGCAGCCATCAACTAACGGGGACTTCAGCGTCTGCGTCCTTGTCTGAAATCTCGTCTTGGATCTCATCTGTGTTCCCTGAGTCACTGCTGGCCACGGAGCTGATCGAGGGAGAGTTCCTGCCGCCTTTAATCATCCGTCGGCAGGTCTCCATCTGCACGTCCAGGCCTCTCTTCATGCTGCACATCTCCATGTACTCGTGCAGATGTCGGTTCATGTCGCTCTTTGCTGTGGCCAGTTCCATCTAAAATGTTTATTTATATTATTAGAATTATTTATAATTAATTATATTAATGCATGAACACATGAAACACACATCCTTACAAAGATAATACCTCCTAGATACTACCTTCTTTAATGCTTAAAAAAAATGCTTATTAATTTAAAATGGTGTACCAATTTAAACTTCTAATTAACGGAACAGTCATTATATCAGTTTCACCATTATCACCACTATCTGTAAGGCACTATCTAAACTAGAGGAATTATTGATGTCACTGACAGAGAGCAGCTTTTCTACCTCGATCTGGCCGATGGTCTCCTGGTACTCCTGCTCTCTGGTCTTAAATAGTGACTCCGTTTCGTCAATGAGGCTGCCAAGACTTCCATCCTGGGAGTCCTTAGAGAGCACAGACAGAGGCCTCATTCATCATGCATGAGAAACCGTCTGACACAGCACCTATAGCGATAATCTCCACATTGGCTTGCATGAGTTAAAAACCATACACTTTGCAAAAAGACCACCATGGAAAACAGGACTCACTGGATCGGCTGCTTCGCCGTTCGCCTCAGTGGAGCAGCCGTTTGTGTAGGTCATTGCAGGGAAGGTCAGCGGCACATTGTAGTTTGTGAAGTCCTCCCACAGCAACAGAGTCTCCTCGTTTTCCTCCCACGTCAGACTGTCACAGTCGTCGTCGATTTCAAATGTCTCGCGCCTGGCAACAAAGGAGTTATCTGAACAATGTCTGTATGGGACAAGGGACAGGGAATGTAAAGAAGGAGAGAGAGGAGGAGGAAGGAGAGGAAACACTAGTATAACGGCCAGCCCACAGAGCACAAGTCACAAGCAAAGAGGAAGATGCGCTTAGTAAAGAAGACAAGAAAACTTTCTTTTGAAATGATTTCAGCAGTTAGTGATTAGTAAAGACGCTGTTTCACAATGGCTGTGAGAGTAGAAAGCAACTACTGTGACTCCAAAACAATTAATGCCCACAGTTTTTATAGCTGCTGGCTTTTGCTGAATCAGCGTACAGTATGTTAGTTGCAACACTCCACATAAACACTAGAGGGAGATGAAGGACTGCACAGTGCCACTCCATCAACGCAACACTGCAGGAAAGCAGTTCAATGGTGTAGTTTCTTTGGGTTCATTCAAAGCAGAGAGGACTTGATTGTGTGTGTGTGTGTGTGTGTGTGTGTGTGTGTGTGTGTGTGTGTGTGTGTGTGTGTGTGTGTGTGTGTGTGTGTGTGGGTGTGGGTGTGTATCTGAGGTGTCGCTTACAGCTGGTTGAGCATGCGTTTCATTTCATCCGTGATGTTGAGCGACCCGGGGGCCTCCTCCTCTGAAGGGCTGGGCTCTGCATCCATCTCTGAACTCTCCTCATCGGACACAACTTTACGCTCTTTTTTCCTGCAGCAGGCCACGGCACTCTGTGAACACACACACACACACAAGGAAGTAGTATAAACACACGGGCTGAATCTCATGAACCCTGTGGCTAAACATGACTTTAATTGTTATGTCCCATTGAAAATATGCTGTGCAACAACATATAACATAAGAGACGACTCCAGCTGGAGTCACAGTGGATTTATACTTGGCCTTCAGCCAGCTTTGTCGGCGCAATGTGATAACCTTGTGTGCAGCATAGAGTTACAACATCAGCATTTCACTTTTTTTTGTGTGCGCGCGTGTCTGGGTGTGCATATCTAGGAGTCACTTAACTGTAAGTCTTCTGCACGTGTATGTTTATATGTTCGCGTGTGTAATGGCGAACAGGCAACATGTGCATTGCTGCTCCTTCAGAGGGGTCACTCAGGGCAGGATCAGCCGGTGTAAAAAGAAACTACACACAGCCAGCCACCGGCGGCTCTGATTTCATTCACAGAGTGCTGACTGTTTCCTTCACAAAAGAATTCATATTTTTGCTGCGATTACCATCGGCTCCTCTGACAAACAGTGAAACAGCAGATGGATACCCACCTTCTCTGGGAGCGACCTGGCCGGACTGACGTTGAACATCTTTGACATGTCCTCTGAGTTACGTTGTTGAGCCACATCGCACAGTTTGGCCGTGATGTCGATCCTTCTGCAGATGTCCATGTCCACCCGCCGGGCTTTCTCCTGAATCTTAGTGTCCAGGTCAGACATTTGCTGCAGGGGCGAGGACGGTTGTTTTAGATGACATGTGCAATCCAAACATCTTCTCACACTGTACACATAAAGCACGTGCACTACCACAGACAATGAACTGCCATCAACTCATATTACAATAAAATCACGTCCACAGCAGTTTGTCCCCTGAACTTCTGATGATGAATTAGATATCCTCTAATTAATGTCTCATATGTGTCATCTGAACGTTTACCTTCATTTTATGGGGCCTGACAGCTCTGTTTGTGATGCAGTTTATGATGCAAATGAGTAATAATAATTTTCTGTTATCTTCAATAGTTACTGCTGCCTATCTTGGCAACGACACTCTTGACAGTACCAGGATTTCCTGGTTAAATTAAGGTTACATTTAAAACATCTTCATCTATATAGAGCACTAAACTTATCATCACTTGTCAAGTAACTATGCAATAATATTCTGTTCGGTAGGGCAGATATGAATCATGCAAATAGCTCGCATATTAGTTCTGCTATAGGGAAAGTTTAAACAATAATGATCTAGAGCACATTCCTCAGACAAAGCAACAAAATACAGGATGTCTAACCATGACTAGAAAAGAGCTCCACTGCTTCTTTGTCACTTACCCGCCTCTGGATTCATACATCATCAGGGGTGGAGTCAAGCACAGAAAATAATATGAAAAATCCACAATGTACAGGTGCCAAAAGTGAAGTCAAGCAGGATCAACAACAAAAACAAAAGCAGCATCCGACTATATTTATCCCTGAGCAAGCACAAGCTGTGACTGAGCCCACTGCAGTATATTACAACTATATGTCACACTAGAGCAGACCTGCCAGGGAACAATACAGGACTGTACGGAACAGGAAGTCCTCTTGATCTACAGCTGCTATTTGAGCTATTTTCAATGAATGTTTGTCTTGGAGCCTTTCTGGCATTATATATGTTTCAAGGAAGGAAGGAAGGGTGTGTTTCACTGTTATTATTTAGACTTGCGTGAAAGACTGCTTTTATCAGAGTGATAGCCAGGAAAGCAAAAGCACATTCTTAAACCGCAGCTGCCGGAACGCTTAACATGATTGCTTTGAATACGGTGGTTCACACAGCACTTCATCTATCGTGCGAAAGCTTTGTCAGACTCGGGAAAGTGATGTGACGACACTCGAGCCCTGAACAAATACTCACGTCACTCATCAGACTCTTGAAGACCACGAGTTCAGCCTTCAGTCTGTCCACCTTCTCGCTCAGCTCATCCTGGACCTCAGACGACTCCCGGGCGCTCTGAGTGAACGTCAATTTAAATAATTAAAACAAGACATATAACAGGTAAACAAAGACATTACTAGTGTTAGTGAAATATGCTCAACCATAATAAATCCTGCTTACTAAAGTCTTTGAAATAAATCTGTGGAATAAAGTTCAACATTTGGGCAGATGAAAAAGGTCACCCATGTTGTATACAGATATAGCTTTGATGCTGTTACACATTTTCATATTGGTTAATGTAGCTTTCTATGATCAGTACACAGAGGCCACAGTTTATTTTCCTTTTAATATTTACATAACTGAGATGATGCAAATATGAGTTTCTGCTCAAAGCATTTACTGTTTTAAAACTGAATCTGTATCCATGTAAGGGACTGTGTCCATGCAACCTTGTTAATTAGGTCCAAGAGGCTAAAACTGATCAATGAACGATACCGCTTTCATGCCTGAGTGGCAAATATAAGGCTACAGCTGCTTAGCTTAGCTCAGCTTAGCTTAGCATAGCTTAGCATGAAGACTAGAAACAGTGACTGGCTCTAACAGGAGGCAACGAAATCCACCTACTAGCACCTCTAAAGCTCACTGATCTGAACTGAACGTGTTACATCTCGTTTGTTTAATTAGCACAGAAAACAACATGGAAAAACACCAAGTTGCGGTTTTACAGGCAGTTATGTGCCAGACTGTTTGTTAGCCAGGTGCAGTTATTCGCTGTCTTTTCATGTCCAAAGGGTAACAAAGAAAAACAGGAAACTGGCAAGACATTATCTCCAGCAATGGGCCATAAAATCAAAAATGATGTGTTGTTTTCACACAGGCTGGTAAGTTGATTTTGTAGATACCCCGTTCTATTCTCTATTCTTCTATACGTACATATACAAACATACAAACTCTCGAAACATAGTCCCATATTAATACCCTCCCCTTCTCCCTCCCCATATACCCTCCCAACCCACACGCAGTCTCTACGCTAAGCTAGCTGGCTGCCGGCTGGGGATCTTCTGGTTTAACTCTTGGCAACAAAACAAATAATCGTGTTTACCGAGATGTCAAACTATTCCTTCGAGGCTTAACTTAAATTCTTCCAAAAAATCTGGAGCATCTTAATCTACCCTACATTCATAAAACTTAAAAGTCGCAAAACACTCCACTAGTGCTTACACCTGTTTTCACAAACGCTGTCACTAAAACAGTGAGTTTTTGCTTCTGTATTAAGTCAGCACATGGTAACAGGCCTTTGGCTCTGAGCCCTGAACAATAAATGGTTGTTTGCACTGAATTTACTATCTCTGAACAGATTTCCAGCTCTTCCATACATAGCCACATCCGTCCTAAAATGTACTCTAAAAGGTTAAATCTCCTGAGGGGATGGCACTCCACCTCTCTATCTGGGATTTTGCTGACCCAGAATCCAAGACAAACACGCATGCTGTCACCAATCGATTCGCGCAAAAGCAGAGGGAGGATGCCGACTAGATGAAGTACTCACACCAGCTGGGATGGCGTATGTGTTATGATATAGCCTCTAGGTGTGACACTTTAAATTGATTTCGCCCTCTACGTCTATTTCCCTGAACAGAAACACAATGGAAAACTGCTGGTGATATTTGATGTTTATATCTATATCTAACAGACTCCTCTCTTGATGGGTTTGTAATATGGTTTTTCTAATCTGACACACATCCTCTTGCCTGTAGCTGCTCCGAGTGCAGCGCTGCTGAGCGCACACGGAGTGACACACCACCAAGAAATGAACTATATATAAATGCGTGTGCTGCGGTAGCAGTTTTGAAAATGTGTTTGTGCTCATGCTTTCTGTCCAATCGCACTTGTGCTCTTTGTGTGCATGTGGTAAATGACCCTTGGCACGATTTCAAACCGCTCTGCATGAAAGTGCTTGTGGAATATGTTTTATTGTTTCCCAACCTGCTGCATGGATTCCACCGTGGACTCCAGTTGCTGTCGTTTTGACACCTCCTCCTCCCATCTGCAACACAGAGCATAGAGGTGGGTCAGTTAATGTTGGGCCTGTTCTCCTGAGGGCCACTAGACAGGTTAATGGTACTTCTGTAGGGATAATACTCCCATCTCTGATTACAAAATAATGCCCTTGAGAGCAGGTTCACACCCACTCGACCCCCCTACTTTCAATCTTTTGTCTCCTTTCTCCATTGTAAGGTTATCTTTACAACCCCACTGCCTCAGTAAAAAAAAAAATGGACAGAATGGAGTCACGTTCTTCCGTCCAAGCACAACAAACATTGCTCATGAATAGTTTTTGAACCGTTGAGTGACTGCAGAGGGACATTTGAGCTCGAACACACCCAGAAGGGTGTAATGTCTCTGCCGCAGCCTGAATTCCTTCATGTGAACTGCTTCTTTCCTCATAAGGTCTCAGGAGTTTGTAATCTGTTCAAACTCACAGAGACACAGCTTAGCATGTCCGAATGCTACCAACCATTGTGCAAAGCCATTAGTAGTCATTCTAATATGTACTGAAGATAAGACTGAATTATTCATCGCACCATAATCGCCAGCTGGGCAGATAAGTCACACTAAAGCAAGTAGGTCACCTTATTGGTTTAGTCAATTTGCAAGCAAAGACTGAGAGTCTACAGTCGTGCTAACAACTCTCTGAGGCTGTGGTGCCCAGAGCTAAAAGCTAACGCCATGCTCGCAGTCACAGTGCTGAAATGCTGATGTTAGGGAGATATAATGTGTACTACTTTCACCAACTTAGCTTAGCTTATCTTGCTGTAGCAGCAGTACAGCTGAGGCTGATGGGAATGTCAGGGGATCACAAAAGTGATTACGGTTCATCCTCAGGGGGACATGACTGTGTGTACCAAATGTCATGGCAATCAGCACAACAGTTGTTGAGATACAGCATGTGGATCAATGCGGTGAACCGGCCAACCGACTGACCATTTAAACGGACAAACCATCCCTCGAGCCGTGCCGCTAACATGGCTAAAAATAAAGTGCAAGACCCCGCCCCCTCCCGATTGGCTGCATGCCATGAACACAGTTCTCTTTCCTTCTCCTCACAGGTCATATTACTCTTGTGCACCATGGCAGCTATGTAAAAACAAAATTAGGCGTCTCTTTAATTGCCTTGCCAAAGCACAGAACGCTCAGCCCGTACTGCACCAGTTAGTCAGATCAGCCACACACTCATCTTGTACCCTGAGATATGAGACGGCACGGATGCTGAGTCACGGATGCTTCCCAAAAGAGACTTTGAGATCCAGAACGGATAAGGAGCTCATTCAGTAATATGAAGTAGCCACACATGTGAGGATGAGCGACTGTGGGCCACATGGATGACGGCAGCGGAGGATAATTTGAGAGGGGGGTTTTCTGTGCGCGCGTGCGAGGGAGAATATGTGTGTGTACCGGTGTAAGTAGCACATGCCTGACCATATGTGTTTACTGGAGAGGAGTAAGCTGACATGACCACAGCTGAATTCTGCAGCTTACCCATAACCTTTACCATGGAGAAGCACAACACAACACAGCCAGGAGTCACTTCAGTATCACAACACGCACGACTAGAAATTCACTTTCTCCACAAAACCCAGCCTTGTTTCCATTCAGGACCCACTGAATGTACACTGTCTAATTAGAGAGAAGTATTCCTTGGCTGGGCGTGCCAGCTCACACTGTGATTGAAGCCTTGCTCTAAAAACGCTGCCAGCGCTGCTTTACTCTGTCCACAACACTCCGCCTGCCTGCCGCAGGACTCTGGCTAAGGTCAGTGGAGTTTACAACTGCATTGCATTCTCTGCAGACATGAATCCATTCGTCACGGCATCTGCATCACTTGTGTTGTCACTTCCTGAAGAAAACCTCCACATCCTTTGCTTTTATGCTAATGTGATAACTGGACAGCGTGATTAAATCGACCTACTGATGGAGGGAAAACCTCCCTGTGTCAACAATACGTCAAACGCTATTTATGCCATCTATCACAGGTAATGGAATCATTGACCGAACTGAGCAGCAGCTTCCACATTATTTGGAGCTGTTACAATTCAGCAAACCATAAAAGTCAAATGGAAAAACCGCCGACTGGTTTCAAGCATCCAGATAAAAACGGCCAATCCAAACAGAGATGACACCACATCCTAGCGAAGGTATTCTATCTGGCTTCTCAGCCATAGATGTGCTTCTGGTTTTCTTGTACCTTTGGCGTGACTCAGTCAAACGCACACACACACCCGGAGTCTCCTTACAAGGACAAAGACAGCAGGAGGTTTGGAGCCTGTGTCAACTCATGCATCTGTTTGCTGCCAGACATATCCTCTGCAATCTCGCTCTAATAAATCAAAAACTGTGTGGTGTTACAGATGTGTTCCCAACTGAAATTGCTGCAATAAACCGAGAGTGGTTTCTTTTCCATTTCTAGAAGGGAAATCTAGACTAAACACAACAAAAATTTAAGTTTTGAAGCGGCCACATAAAGATGCTTTTTAAATTCCATTAAGAAAATCTAAAGTCCTTTAAAGAATGAATTATCTCTTTTTCCACATTTTCCAGTGAAATCTAATAATAAGCATGTTCTTAAATCAGCGTTGCATGCCAAACTACAAATGAAATGAATGAAATGAAAAAAGAAGTCTCATATCATGGATGCCAAAAAACACCACAGGCAGATTACGCGGTTCATGATAAATCATGGTTTAAGAGGAAACTGCAGTGCAACAACACAGAGGGAGAAAAATGTGGTCTCTCGCATCAAACTCACATTTTCTCATACAATTTTTGTCTGTTGAACAATAGGCATTCCTGCAGCGCTTGCCAACTAACACTCCCTGCCTTCTGCCTTGTGTGGTATGTCTGGGAGTTATGTTTGCACGCGAGCTGTCTGAATGTTTTCCCATCAATGTGCCCGCGGAAACACGCACGCACAGACCTGATGCACTAATGTTCTTGGCCTGGTGCTAATTTTTAATGACAAAAGGTAGAAGTGATAGATTTATGGGCTATAACGATTTAATCTCAAATGTCTCTGCCAAAATCAAATAAATTAATTTTATCTCTTGGTTTTGCAAATGATTGACAGTGATTTTATTAATCAAATGTTCAAATTCCAAAGATCCCACAATGCAACAGGCAGTAAATACCAAAGGAGCGGGGAATAAGCAATAAATACCAAAATGAGCACAGGGAAAACTTTTGAGGTGTGGTTGCGTATCATTGCACAAAGCCTCTGTTGCTCACAGCAAATAAAAGGTTGAGTCAGACAACACCCTGTTTAAACTATACCATGTACTGGAAAGTGCTACTCACTTGGAATTTCAGTGGAATTTCTTAGTAACCAGACGTCAAATTACAAGCTCAAAGTCTGATTCCTCTGTATTAGAGCAGATAAACCCTTAAACACTTAAACCCTTATACCTTTTCACACTGTAATACACCACATCTAATTTATTCATTTTATTCAAAGTTCCTGTTATTACTCAAATTATTTGGTTTTAACAATTTAAGTGTATATGCCGAGCTGTTGTTATGCTTGTCCAACAAACAAACATCATAGTTAAAAACATACACTATGAAATAATTCAATATTGATATAGTAAATTTCTGTTTTATAGGGTTTATTATTGATTGTCAATTCAATGCTCTAAAATGTCTACCAGTAATATAAATAAATTTGTCTTTGTTATAGGTCAAGGGAAAATAGGAATGGTCGGCAAAAATCTGTTGATTCAAATCATCAGTTATAAAGTCTATGTTAGCAAAAATATATAACAACAGTGCCGGATCACAATAATAATTAGTAATCCTAACCTTTATTTAATGTTTGACATTATCCTGAAATGTCTGTGAGGACATACATTTATCATGTGCCTCTTTCTAAAAGGTGGTCGAGAGCTTTTATTTTTTATAGGGTCATTACAATTCATTCTCACAAGCGCAGGCAATAGTAAAACAGGAAGTGTTACATGATAACAGAGTCAAGGATCAATACATCTGCCTACATGCAGGACAAACACCCATTCAGCTCAGCCGCTCGTATGAAATGAGGCCGGTGACAGCTTTGATAAATCCCGGCTGAGACTCTGGAGAGCATGTGACTCCTCCCATGGAACCCTATAGGTGTCTATATAATGTCTCCTCCATGACAGCAGCATCGCCTGTCTCCTTGGCTGTGGCCGTAATTTACGTTCAGAACAGATTCTCCCAATTATCTTGGCTGGAACGGAGGAGTGTGGTGGGAAGAAGCATCTGTGGCACAGACATGTGAAACAGTGAGCAATGTAAGGCTCTGGTGAGAGCAACAAGGGGAGGGGTATGACTGTAGTAGGTCATCGATTGAATGCCATGATGCTGCTCTGTAATCTATAGCCTCCCCAGACTCCACAGAGACACACACGTGTGGCCTGCTAATGATGCAGCCCTGGAAATTGATCAGGCTGGCAGGAAAAGCAGCACCACATCCCAGCGTCTTGCTGCTCGGGGGGTCTCTGCTGATGGGACAACGCACCAAGGTCAAGCTCATTTCATTTCTTGCTCCAACTTAACTCCATATCCATCCCTGACCTCAATCCATATCCATAACACGCTCACATACACGCACTTGTCTTCATTCATCGCCCCATCTTCTCAAGCCATCTCGTGTCCATGGAAACCACTCCACCAGCCCGCATCGGAAGCACATGTAGATTAATTCCTGGCTCACTCAATCATGTAAACTGTGCACAGAGAGGTCGGGCTGGACGATCACTCACTCGTGCATAATTTCTCTGCTTTATGTTCCACAAGCATGGCCAGACTTAAATATAGCCCTCCTAACCCAGACAGGACACAGACACCACCAGGCCGAGCAGGAGGAATGTTGGGGTTGCTAAGTGACCACAGACGTTTTTTTCCAAGCCGCCATTACCATGGTGGGCCTTAGGGAATCAGCTACTGTTGCTGGTAGCTAATACAGGTGACAGTATTTGTCATTGTTCTATAGGTTTCTGATCTAAATGCTAAATGCTATGTATAATGTTTACAATCTTAGAGCTGAGAAGGATAGGAATGTCATTAGATCAGCAGGTATTTTTGTCATAGTCAGGCATTAGACACAAATTTTGACCTGATGATGGCAAGTCAGGTTTTATAACCTATCCTCTGGAGACAATGAATGTCTATACTATCATGGTAATCTAGCTATTAGTTGTTGAGATATTTAAGTCTGTACCAAAGTGCTGAAGTGACAGACAGTGGCTAGCATGGCTAATGACATCCTCACACATATTTGTTAGTTTTATGGTTGAATGTGTGAAAGGTGAATGTGCATGTATATCTGTATATGAATATACAAAGGCTGCGTGTGTGTGTGTGTGTGTGTAAGTATTTGTAATGTATATGCAGGCTCTTGCAACCTGGGATGGGATCTTCACACATTCTGTGCGTTTATATCTTGCGTTGATTTTTATAAAATATTTTATTTATTTATTCCTATAATATTTAAAAATTGGTCATGAATACATCGGTAGACCATTTTTCAGTTTAAATATTCAGTTAAACATCTGTCTGTTAGCACTGAAGCTCCCAGCATAATAAATACATCATGACATCATGCTTCTTTCTAAGAACCTATTGTCTACTCCAATAAACCAGTCTGGTTTAAGCTGAACTTCAGACCTTCAGGTTGTGAAATATGACTACAGTGACCAAAAAAAAAAAAAAGTCAGCTTTCACTGTGAAATATGAGGACTGCGTCCTAAATTACTGGTCATTCCCTCTCATCTCTTTATCAGTCTGCACAGTTCGCCTTTATCTAAATTCTTTCAGAGCTTTTGGAGATAGCTCTCACTGAGCATTTTCCTCCTTGAGGGAGGAAACACAGACAACTTTGATCAAAGTTTGGGAGGTTCAAGAGAAGAAACATGCCTCGTTATTCAAGTTGCGAGTGGTGAACTGCTAGCACATATTTTGTCTTTTCTACTCTGCATTTATGTATGATATATTTGAATATTTTGTTTTAGTTTTGTTTATGATTTGGTGAATCTTTCCACATTTGCCTTGTGTGTCAAAAACATACATTCACATCCACAAACATTCATTCATGAAAATTAAAGCCGACCTGTCTGTGGATGGCATGTCATACACAGTATGTCATCCACACAATGAAAATAAATTTGAACTACTTTCTACATTAATTTATCTTCTTTCTGGATATTTATTTGTTAATTTCTTTTATAAATGAAAATACTATGATTAACCCAGATTCTAAACTCAAAAATATGGATTAAATATGGATCCAACAGCTAAACATGCTGTTAAATATGTTATGTAAAATGCAATAAAGCGCCCCTCTAAATGGGATGAAAATATTACCGAGCCTTCAAGTAATGAAGAAAAGCATAACCTATGTATGTATGTATTGTACATAGCATATATGTGTGTGTATGTAACTGTAACTGTTTGTTTTCGTGTGTGCACATTTCTTTTCAAAGTCACAGCATTACATTAACTTGCATTATCACACTTACACAATTATTACATTATCTTGTAATTATTTGCATGAACACATTTAATGATGTTTTTAGGCCAACTAAGTGAGTTAGCTGACATTTAGCCAAGCTGTTCTAGCAGCACATTATCAGTTGGCCCCAGACATAAATGCAAGTTTGGAACAGATTGGATAAAAGAGTATTAACATGGAGGATGAGAGGTTGTAGGCACGGGGAAATGTAATCTGTGAGTTTGATGAATGTCCTCTGTCTTAAAACCAGACATCTTCCTCTTAATTAAATTTCTGTGCTACCGTCGTATGTTTACACACACTCAGACAGGGATCAAGCTCTATAAGCTTCACATGTGTCAGGGGATCTTCGTGAATAATTGGCAGATGAAATTTCATATTGTGTGCCATTATCCACTGTAAATCCTCAGTCAATGAAACAATTTTTCATCATGGTTTTCAACTCTGAAGGAGTTTTGAAAAACAAGTTCAGGCAGAATAATATGAAAGCGGGCACTAGCTGCAACACAACAATACGTTAAAAAAGGAGCACGGCCACAAATGATGTTCCTGATGTTCTTTGGGACAAGGTGAAACGATGATAAGCTTATTTACACATGACAAAGAATGTCTTTGAATAGAGGGTTTGGTACAACACCAGCGGATACTCCCTACATACTGATGGACTGACAGACAACGGGGAGCCAGTGTTGTAACATGTCTAATCCTCCATCCTGACCTGGCCCCACGGCTTCACCGCACTGATTTTTCCTGACAATATGGGTGTGAACTTGACTTGTTTGCACTACGCACAAGCATGATCTAATTGCTTAACTCCCAAAGCCTGTCCTAGCCCTTTTTTCTCTGGCCTGAGGGATGCCGCTGTCAAGTTAACTGTAACCTCACTCAATGCAAGACAAACGTTCACATGTAATTACTGTCGACTGGCAACAAATAGGTATGACCTACGAGCAACCTGAGAAAAAGTGGATGATTGCTTTTACAGGGAACTTATGTAAGTGTTAATTGGCAGCGGTTTCTCAAACTGTTAATGACTGGTCTTTGTTGAGACATGCTAAGGTGTTCCCGCTGTGAAACCATCCCAAACTTAATGATTTATTTATTTATCTTATAATAGCTGACAGTTAAATGTCCCGGAACAGTGAAATTGTATCACATCACACTCGTTTCCCCTCTCAGGACCACTAAAAAGCGACAAGGAAAAATGATAACAACACAAAGGAACAATAATTCATCCATTGCCTATTAGCGCAGTCTGCAGCAGAGAGCGTGACAGAGCGGTGTGACAGAAAATCAGTTTTCCCTGCAGTCTTCAGCCCCTCTCTGCAAACTAGCCCCACCCTAGGCCCTGCAAAGCACTGTTAAGTTGTCATTTTCCCACTGATTTCATTTACTGCAGTCTACGTTATAGTTCCATCATAACAGAGTTGGCCCCCTGGCTATTGACTCTTCATACAAGTACAAGACATTTAACAATCCTGTAATAAAGGGCTTTGAGTTGGATGTTCTGGTTGACAAATGACGTGGATTTGGGAGATTTCTTTTTGTTAGTACATAAGGATAAGAGCACAAACAAGGGCCTGCATGCCCGGGCCATGTCAGGGTGGAGCTGCACTGGGAGTGACATCCCATTAAAGAAGAAAAGAAGATGGGGATGTTCACGTTTGGCATTCACTAGCCAGGGTGTGTCCAGTCAAATTATATGAGACATAATAGAAGCATGAGCCAAAACCATTAGAAAAATATCTTTTGAACCTCTGGGTACACACACCTGCAGGATGAACCCCGGGAGTGAACTTCAAAAATGCAACTGCTCTATTGAGCAGAAATCTGGTTTCTTGACCACAATTATGTTTCACTTAATCACGTACAGAGTGAAACTCCAAGCCCAGGGGGGCGAATCCAGCCCATGAGATAGTTTTGGAACAACCCCAGCATCTGTATTGTTCCCTTTTTTCCATTTTGAGTTCTGTAAAGTCATTTATATCACACTTTTATCCTCACGCACTGATGGCAGTGATGTAAGACACTGCACTAACCTCCATTGTTCGGTGTCTTATGCAAGGGCAGATGGAACAAAACCACTAACCCTGACATGAAAAGATGATCCTCGCTACCTCCTGTGGCACAGCTGCCACTCCAGTCTGTAATTTTAGTTATAAGTTGTAATCTTTCAATTTAAGGCTTTTATTTATTTATCTTGAAATGACAAGATTCTCATGTTCCCGCAGACTGTCTCAAAGACGTCTAACTGAGTCTCGAGTCTTTTTTTTCTTGGGCAGGTCAAGTCAAGTCGACTACTTAGTTAAGCCATGTCAAGTCTCAAGTCAAGTCACTTTTTCCAATCCAGTCTTTATAGAGAGAAGACAGGGCATAAGCAGCTGTCAACCCATAATCTTTCCACAACTCTAACCTATTGTTTTTTGTGCTAAACCTAACCAGAACTTAACCACACAATTATTAAACTAATCCTTTTAATGTCACATTGAATGATACTTCGAAAAACGTGATCAAAATCGAAACGTGACTTAGAAAGATTCAACAATGACATTACAATAGCAAATGAGTCATTAAATAAAGACAGTTTGATGTTGTAGTCTGGCTGTCAAATATATTTGATGAGCAGGTCTTGCATTCAGCAGCTCGCCCTTTTCCTTCATGTGAAACTCTTGGCAGAGGTGTGATGATGATGATGATGATGATGTCATCTGACTCATAGACCATCGGGTAGCCTGGCAAGGAACCTGGCTGACAGTGTCACTCCCACTACGCACCTGAGAAGACGAGTCAATTCCAAGTCGAGTCTATTGTAATTTGTTTTCTGTGAAGTGAAGCTGTGAGTCAGTCAATTTAAGCCCAAGTCTCAGTGACTTCACATGTCTGGCTTCAGGAGACGTAATGAACGTTTATTGCCATTTAATGTGTTAATGTGAGTGAACTGTCTGAGCTACAAGGAAAGGATGCTACATCTGGAGCAGTGCGCGGGGTACAACGGAGAGGAGAGGGAATGAAAGTTGCTCAGCTACCAATTTACAAGCACTACATTCTAAACACTAAGCCAACCTGAGCAGCAGCTCCCAAGTAATTAGGTTTTTGGACCTCTAATGTGCAGTATTTCTGATATTTTCTTCTGTTTAAATGGAGAAAACGAAAGCTTTGAAGGATGTGAAGATAGATTTTCAGCAGTATCAGTTGCAGATATCTAGTAATATGTACACGTTCCGGCCTGGCCTGGTAGCTCACCTGGTAGAGCATGTGTACAAAGGAGTTCAATCCTGATCTGTGGCCCTTTGCTCAATGCTGCATATCATCCTTCCTACCGAGCTGTCACTGCCAAAATAAAGGTTCAAAAGCACAAAAATATCTTGAAGAAAAACTAAGCCACATACACATTCTGCATGTTTCTGCTGCTAAAAGAAATGCAGAGCTTTTTACAGCATAAATACTTTTTACCCTCGCATTAAAAGACAGAAAACAAGAATCAACATTATGACACATTAACATAACCATAATGCAAACTCTGCTGCTTTCTAAGGAGAATCACATTTGGTGTACTTTAAAAGGTCAAGCATGCCGGAGCATAAAGACAGATTTAACTGCCTGTCAGGAGTCTAGCACGCAATCTTATCTTACAGCATATTTACTGCTGAGATGTGTGTTTGCTTTGTAAGGTGCCTTAAAAAAACAGCTTTTCCTCTAGAATAATAAGCTTTTGAAATATAGCAAGCATTAAGTCAGGGTGCTGCGTCAGTACATAGAGCCCTTTGGAAAAAGGTGTAATGGCTGTTCAAACCGAGCAGGCCCGTACAGAAAGGCAGAGGCACTTGTTAAATTAGTAGGTGTAAATAAAGATTAGATGTGATCATTATGGACTTAGCGGTGAGATCTACTTGCAAACTGTTGGTCTCCCGCTTTGCTTCAGGCCATAACTGCTATTCTAAAATAATCCACCTACCAAACCTACTGTATGGTTCACTCTCCCCAATGCAGTCAGTGCTTACGAAAGACAGGTGCATTCCAGCACTTTTAAATATGGCACCACGCCACCGCTCTCAGCTGTATCGATACCCATGAATAATCAACCACAGCTGCACAGCACAGCAGCTCCACAGACAAGCACAGGGGGTGGGGGAACAAAGGCACAGGGAAGCAGATGGGGAAACACACTCCCATCATGGTATCACAGAGATTTTCTTTCCAGTGAAATCAATACAGAGACAGAGACAGAGAGACCACATTCATGTTTTGTGGATGCCCCAGCCGTGGGCCTTAATAATGGTCCTTAAAGCATAAGGCTTGTGTGTGTTTTTGCCATTGTATGAAAACATAAAACCTAATTATGCGTCAGTCTGTCTCTCAATACTTTCCTAAACCGTTTGAGGGCCAAGCCCGCTGCTTCCTCCCTCCATTTCACAAATAAACACACATAGATTAGAGCAAATGTTGCTCAAAAAGAGAGAATTTGTGGTTTTATCGGGGATTCATTTTAGCTGCGGATTAATACATATTTGGTACTCTAGTGCAGCATTTCCCAACTGTTTCTGGCTTGTGACTCCTCCTCACCAGCATCACCATGAGCTGTGAGCTGCTCAACCAAAGTGACGCCTCCATCTCCATCTCGGGGTGATGTGTTTCTGGACGACAGTGGATGAAGGATGACGTTTCCACTTCCGCAATCTTGTTTTGTAATGATGATGACATCTACAAAATAAGTTACTTAATGCTTAATACCAAGCTATAAAGACGACCTGTAAGACGACAAGAGACTGCGAGTTCAAAAACATGTTGTGAGCTTAGGCGAAGCACGCCACTCAGACCGGAGGAGGCGGTAAGAGAGGAACAATATAGACTTTAATCTGGAGCTCAGTGGTTTTAGCGAACTGAGCTCTCTCTCTCTTTCTCTCTCGCTGTATCTCAGCGGCAGGGAGTCTTCCACTTCAAGAGGCCTCAGTTCAGTGCAGAGGCTGCGTGCCAGGATGTGGTGCAGGGCTGGCTGGAAGTTGGAGACTTGGTGCTGCTGGGTGACAGCTTAGAGAAAATCCCTCTAATGAATAGACGGCCTGGATTACACACAGAGCAGGTCAGCACCAAGACAGACAGGGGAGAGGCTGAAGGGGTTCATCAGCTCTTCGTGGAGAGATATGACATTTTAAACACAATGCAGGAATCTCGGCATACCTCATCCTGTAATTAGTCATTCCTTTTTATTACGACAGCCCTGAATCCTGCTTTCAAAAGCGATGCTCAGCTCTGTCTTTCATCTCTTTTAAGCGCAGGAAGAAAAGATCAAAGCCCTCGGAAAAGTGTCTTCGGTGAATTCTCATCGCATTGATCCATACGCTGCTAAATTCAGCTGTACGTGAATTATTCATGCAGGAAGAACATGCCCAGGAGGCCCAGAGACCGTTCTGGTTCACTATACGTCCTGTATCAGCCACACTGTCATCCAGCAAGACAGTTGTTTGGCCTCTGCTCACTGATGGAATAAACAACCAATTAGGAGAGGCCACAGCAATGACCAGGGCATCTCTGGTTCAAGTCTTAACTGGTGAACAGCTTGTTGCTAATGTGTCTTTTAGCACGACAGCATGTCTAAAAACACTGTGTAAGCACTGCACCTTCAAAATGGTATAATGCTGCATAATATGATATTACATACAGCACCTCTGTTTCACAGAAATTCATGCAAACTACAGTCATTTCAATTGTATGATGTGCTCTCATAATAAGCAAATAGCTACCCGTATCTATTAAAATGTATTTGCATAGAAGCACAAGTGCAGTCTTCTAGTCGCTATCTGTGCAGTCAACTTACATAATGGTTAAAAGCTGTCTGCAATATCTCTGCACCAACATGTAAATCCAAAACAAATGTGCGCTTCTTTGCCATAAAAGTATCCGTTTCTATTCTTAGCTGGTGCGTGGTCGACTGTCAAACGTGTTCGTCAATGTCAGCCACTGTTTTCATGGCCTTCTAAGCACCATCGCGTGCTAGTGGCAATTACTGGCAGAGACTCACTGACACGCAAGTGATACATTTCACAGTGATGCAAGAGAGGGGCTTCAAAAACAGTATGGATGAGGGCACTGGCATTGACCTTATACCCATCCTCCTTTGCGCAGCCGTTTGTCAGCGTGAGAGGTACGTAACCCCACAGTCCAGACAGTAAGTGGTAGTTCATATAAGCTGGCTGACTAATTTATAAGCGTATCCTTCGACAGCTGTATGTTTGTGTGTGCGAGACAGAGAGAGACTCTGTGTGTGTATGTGATCAAACACACTCTTGAATATGATGGCCGTGAATGAACACGGCAGTGTTCTGAAAGCGACCAATCAGACAAATTTGTTAAGAATGTGGAATAAATCGGTTAAAGAGCTTTTGCCGATCCACAAATACATCCTGCAACCGGGAAAAGGACAGGATGTTGTTCAACGAGAGCAGCTTAACTGAAAAATATAATTTGGGTCAATCTATTCGATCTGACTCCGTCTTTGTTTAATCGCACTTTTATTACAAACCAAGAGGTTACAAAATAGCCCTTTGTCTGAGGAGGGAAGTTATGCAACGCTGGTACAGAGGATAGTTTTTAAGTATTTTCTAAAACAGCACTCATGTTGCCAAGGAATGCAACGTAATGGCACAATTATGGTCTAAGATTTTGCAGGATTTATAAATGGTGCAGTGCTCCTTTTTCTCCTTTGTTTCCATTGGTTTACATTGTACTGAAAGCCAGGCTCAGCTCACTGTAAGAGACAGAAACGGTTACAAAACCGTGGTTAATAGTGCATCGGTTAATCACAGCGTCCCTAATTTACACACATATAAACTGAAAGCAACTGTGTGAAATTAAAGATAAACTATTAATTCCTAAAAAGTTTTTTCTGGCTCTTAGACTGCGGGAGTTATTAATGGTTTCTGTGAACACGGTTCACATACAGTATAAAGTGGATTTCAAATTCCACAGCAGTATATAATGTCAGATATAATTGCTGCTTAACAGAGTGCATAATGTCTGCAAGCAGGTTTATGCTTGCGTACAATGCAGTTGTTTACAACCGTCTCTAGTTTGAACTCTTTTCAGGGCTCAAAAGGTTAAAAACATCTACCAGTCTATTCGGTGATAGCATGAGTTTCACCTTAGGGGCACATTTGTGATTTAGGCACACGTTCTTTCACATTTCAAGGTCCATATTGTTCATCTATATTGTTTCTATTATGTTTGAGCCTTTCATGTATTCAAGTTACCTTTGAAGTAACTCCACAAGATAACTTCATAAGACAGGGCGTAACAAACAACGTATGACACACACATCACACCGTTTTGCCTCGAGCGAAGAAAATAGGCTCTTGATCAGAAAGAGGCGTACTGTAAAATGACAGCAGGTAAACAATCAAGCAGTGAAAGTGGCCAAATCAGAAATGGATCAACCGGCCATCCATCTCCTTGTATGTGTCCATGCTCGTAAAGCTTTAATAAATCAACTGGGGCTGTGTGGGAACACAAGCGAGGGCCTTGTCGGAGTCGAGGATGCCTTACAAAGCAGTCTGCGTGACACAGAGAGGAGCAGAGGGGTGGAGGGGCTGAGAGGGGTGGAGTGAAGGACGAAGGAATGGCCGAACACAAAAAGCACAGAAGAGAAAAGGGAATGGCAGGATGGGGCTCGGGGATTAAATGCTGAAACGTGACTGTAGTGAAGAGGATTTAGGACCGGGAGAGGACTGGGAGACGGGGGAGAAAACAACTGGGCAGTGAAGTCAGCAGTGATGCAATTATTGAGCTCAGAGCAGAGAAGGAATGTGAGAGGCAGGGAAAGAGATTGATTACCATGATTATTGGCCAATAAAAAGAGCCTGGAAAAAGTGTTTTGTTCTCACTTCTCTGGATGTAAAAAATATAAATAAAACATGTTTGACACTTTGGTTCATGTGAGTGATTAAAAAAAGATGCAAACACACATAAAACCCACACAACCAATACCCATGTAAAAATACTGAATAAAACAGTTTACCCATAACTCAACAGCCTCTATTTGGGGGCATAATATACATTACAAATGTGTGTGTAAAGTGGAGTACCTTTATGTATTTTAGCTAACTAAAGCCCTATTTAAAAATCAACTAACCCGGTAATTTCTATGACTTATAAAGTCAAGAACTCACATTTTTGCCCGAGGAGATCTAAAATTTTGGACTTCAGCTGCAGCAGTTTTCAATTTGGCTGCTCTCCCAGGCACTGCCGTTCATCTTCTCAAGCAGAAATGCACAAAAAAGGATATGCTAGTGTTAGGGAGAATGACTGGACAGGATATGCAGTTTCCCAAAAGAGTGGGAGAGCACACGCATTCTGTCTCACTGAGTCAGTACGCTCACAGGGAAGTAAGCGTTCGTCATAGACGACCTCACCGAGCAGACAGAGGCCTGTTAAAATGCCTCCCTGCTTAAATCACAGCACCAAACAGAAGCAGGCGTCTGCTTGGCAACTCTCCCCTCCAGAAGCCAGCCAAGCCGGCCAACGGTGACGTAGGTCAGCCGGGGACGCTGCAGTGAGTCCTCAAGGAAAACACAGTAAATGTGACTAACGAAGAGGAACAATTGGTGGAGACTGACCCATGCAAAGGAATTTCCTCAGAAGTGTGTGAGAAACAGGATCGGTTCAATTCCCTCCGCCGTCATGTGAAATACAAGCACAAGTGTAACTCTGTCACTCTCTCCACTATACTGTCATCATCTGGTGATATTTTTTGTGAACCACACCCACATGGCAAGAAAAAAGTCACCCTGTTCAGTCATAAGTCACAAAGTGATGGGTTGATGAAAACAGCTTCTTGATCACATCATAAGATCTCTCAAGCCAACCCAGAGACACTTTCTCTCTTCTTTCATGTGCTGATGAGTCATTGTTTTGTCTATAAAATGTAAAGAAAAAAAAAACAAAACATGAAAACCTCCCAGCGCAGTCTCTCTGAGCTAAAGATGACGTCTTCGGATGTCTTGATTTGTCCAACCAAAACCAAAAGATCTTCATTTCACAATGAAACAGATAAAATCACTAAAACATCACATTAAAAGAGCCTGGAGAACATCTGACGTCAAACCTTTTCGACAACAAAAAAATGCTTGTATGATGAGTGATGGAATGATTATCGCCTGACCTACTCAGCTCTCTAATGTAAATTCAACATGACTGAAACGAGCCTGTCCTCAAGTACGATATTGATTATGCGTCTTGATGTGACGAAACGCTACATTAGAACAAGTTCTCGGCTTATCAACTGCAACATCAACATCGAGTCGACTCCTGAACTTGGCACTGCAGTATGAATTATGATGCCGGCTTAATGAGAAGTCACTTGAATATTCCCGTAAAATCCCCACAGGGGTTTATGTGGGCGTCAGTGCTGGTCTGTGGCGGACATGTACTCATACTTTTGTAATCATCTTAAGTTTTGTTCTTATTTCTGTCGTAGCTCGAGTGAAGGCAGTGATGACAGGGGCCCAGAATGAAAAGGGGGGGCCCACACCAGCACTCTTAGCAGGGCCTTAAAAACCTTGCTAACACCCCTGCAAATGATGGGCTATCAGGATGTATACAGTCATACAAGTGATTATATATAGAAACATGCTACACACTTCCCAGCTTCGTAGACTGACTGTAACAGTACAAACATCAACAAACATCATGCTCATCGGCCTTTACTCACTTTCTCCTGTACTCGTCCCTCTCCCTCTTGACTTTGGCCAGCACATTATACAGAGCCCTCAGTTCTGGTGTAATGGTGTCTATCTGGACCCCGACTCCATCCGGATGCGTCCACGTCACCCCGGGCCCGTGCAGGGTCTCAAACCGCTCTCCTTGCCTCCGGACGTGGGTGAAACTCCAGATGGTGCCCGGCAGTCGCGACTCGGGACCGTCCGTCTGCACTGCAACTTCACGCGTGTAAAGGTGGCGGTATTGCGGTCTCTGCAGAGCTTGCTGCAGCTGGCTCTCCAGCAGCTTGTTTCTCCTCTCCAGTTCGTGGACTTTGGCAAGGAAGCATCGGAATCTCAGGTTGAGGGTTTTCAGCACATGGATGTTGGAGCCCAGGTCATTTCGTAGGGCGCTGGTCACCGCGCCCGACCCGGCGGGGACGTTGCAGACCGCACCGGGCTGAATATCGGGGAAAAACAACGAGTTCATGTTGGTGATCAACAACACCAGGTAATCCAACTATGACGGTCTGGTTTGGGCGAAACAACAAAAAAAAAATGTTGTGTTTTTTTATCTCTGCATATTCCTTCGCAATCCCACTCCCACAGGACGAGTTTCTCCTTACAATGCAGATGCTGAGTGTGACTGAGTGGCTGGAGATCTGGTGACCATCACTGGGTGTTTACATGGACCCCTGCAGCACGAGCAAATAATAATAAACCCAGAAAGTCCTTTACGAGGCACCGAGGGCATTATCTTCCAAAGGAGCGAGAGGTTTGACGCAGACTGCAATAAGCACTAGTACTTCCCGTCACCCTCATCTCTGTGTTTGCCTTTGCTTTGTCAGGAGCTGCTGATGCCGTGCCGGGTTCATATAGCCAAGAGGAAGATGGTCCACCTTCTTTCTTTGTCATCCCTCCCGTTTACAGTTCCTCTATCCAGTCTCCATGTGGTGCGGTGGGATGGTGGCAGGATGCAGGTCCGCAGAGCCCGGCCTCTCCGTGGTGTGCACGGATCATGTTGCAAAGTGCTAAACTAGGCACTATCACCCACATCGGCCCCTCCCACGTCCCTCCCCCTTTTTCTCTCCAGCACTGACAGAGAGATGAGAGGGATCACATCCCGGCCGAAGGCATAAATATAAACCTACTGTAATTAATAGGAGACCATAACAACAATGCGTTTTCAATTAATTGTGTTGTTCACCTATTATTTGGGCATAATGTTCAGAGGGTTAACTTGTGATTGGCCTCAAAACAAAAAGGCGTCAGTGGCAAATGTTACCACAATAATAATACAACATTTCTGCAGGGATTCACAATATGACAGCCTATTTTTCTATTATTCATAAAGTATCCAGTTACATTTAAATTGATCTAGGGACTAACTTATGTGGGAAGAAACCCTGTTTGTTAGGATAGATGTACATGTTTTGGTCAGCTGACAGCATATTTTAAGAAACCAGTCAAAATTAAAATTTGAAATGTATCATTTTGTGAAACTTTGAACAAATTTGTTTGCCTTCACCCGACAGTCAGAGTTGGTGCATCATTTCAAAAATACATGCCTGAATTTGCCTGGACTTGTTTTGCTGCCAGACTGAATGACAAGATAAAGGAGGGAGGGTTTGCATCGAAAGCCAATTAAGTTAATTGCTAAGTGACTACATTTGCTTTGTTTTTATTCACAACAGCCCCGAACTGTTTCAGCACACAGGGCAAGAAGTCGTTTTCACGCAGCACTAAACCTAATGGAAGTAAGTAGGATGGGAGTGAAATAAATAAGTTATAACAGCTTGAATGAATAGATCTGACCACATGATTTTCACTACTTCATTATTAAGTTGGTTGAACTAAATCAACTTGTAATTCTTTTGTCAAATTAAATCCACATTTGTTGTACTAAACTAACAAGGTAGTCTGCCAATAAAAGACTTCAATAAAAAAAATTTAAAAAATGGTTTGCATGAAAGAAAGATGCATGAAAGTTATTATAGTGTATACTTTTTTAGAGCAGGTTGCATATGTATGTCACTCAAAAATATAAGGAATAAGAACATGCATTTTAAATTTGTTCATAGTTTTCTCAATTTAATTTCTGGTGTAGTTATACCCTTTTGTAATCCTCTGTTTTATTCTGACACATAATTCGAGGGTTATCTGATCTTATATTGCCTAATATTGAGGGTATACTATTTGTATTGTGTATATGTTGTATATTCGTAAAGACTGGGACTGTGCTTTATGTCTCGTAGCCTATTAATAAGGTCACTCTTAAACATGACTGTGATGATTATGGATGTGTTGTCGCTCTTTTTATATCATCTTTGTTATCAGAAAACGGAGAAAATGAGCTAACTGTCCTGATTTAAGGATGCCTCTCCTAAAGTCATATGATGCCCCTCATGCCATGCTTACTCACAGATCAAAAGGGAAACAACTCTTGGGACTCCTCAGTGTAAAGGAAAGATTTTGTAGGTTTGTAAGTCAGCAACATACTTTTAATATCAAGTGATAATGTGTGAATGTAATCATAACTAAAAAGGGGACTTAGAAACACAAACACATTTCAATGAGGGTCCACTCTACAGCAAAGGGAAGTTGTATTATTGTGAGTGTTGTCACCATAGACATAATAAAGATTTTATTATGTCTCTTTTACTAAGAAGCCTGCTCTTTGTTATGTCTATGGTTGTCACTGTGGGCTGCTTGCATGTTGTTGCTTGGCTCACGTGTCCTCCTAGCGGGTTAATCCTCTTTAGACAGGTGATCTCTTAAGTTACACACGCTGACACTATACAGACACACATAAGTGACGGCTATGAAAAGACAATGAAAGAAAAATGTTGCTTTAACTTATGATATTACTCACCCAAACAGGCGAATGTCATAATTTAACCATTTAATCATTCAGGCGCCTCAAGTCCACTATGAATGAATCCGTTTACTTTAGCTGTGCTAGCTTTTGCCGGATTTATAATATTAGTTTTTTTAGAAAGCTAAACAGATAGTTAAATGTATATACTACACGCCAATTAGTTCATAATATTTTAGCGACTTAAAGCCCTTAAAACTTTTTATTATTATTATTATTTATTTATTTTATAGTCAGGCACTTCATGGTCAGCTTAACCAAACAGAAAACATTTGGGGTCCTTCTTGCTTCACGTGTGTGTCTGCTGCTCTGCCATCGTGAGAGGAAACATGCCGAAGTCAAAGAGGGACAAGAAAAGTAAGAAAATACACATTTAAACTGTCTTATAGACAAATATATTACATATTTAAGTTTATTACCTGGCTGTTTGTATGTAACGTTTGTCCGCGTCATCAAAAACGCGACCTTTAATAGGCAACGAGCTAACATTAGCATCTCTCTTGCATGAGGCATGGTATTAAACTTATTGCTCTAACCTATTGACGATTTTTTCCACTAGTTTCGCTAACGAAAACAGCCAAGAAAGGACTTGAGTCAAAACAGAAGTTAATCGAGGAGGTGAGTGTTTTCTGTACAGCCGCAGCTCTCTGTGTGTGCTAATCAGGGTTAGTTGACATGTTTCACGTAGATGTTCTCCACCTGTCTGTCTTTTATTTAGTTACGGAAATGTGTGGACACCTACAGAAACCTCTTCATATTCTCTGTGGCCAATATGAGGAATAACAAACTGAAGGACATCAGGACAGCGTGGAAACACAGCAGGTAAAGACTTGATCCAGCCCAACGCTTTGAGGTTTTTATTGGATTTCACAGATTTTACTCGTCATGACTACAACTACCACACTACCTATGAGATTACGAACTTATATCAGACTGCTTGTGTTAATAATTGAGGGATGTTCAGTGGTTTTGGAGTTTCACCCATATTAAGTACTAAAAGTCAGTCAGCCAGCCACTAAATGGTAAATGGGGTCTACTGGTGTGACCACTCAAGGCACTTCTACACTACATATCTCATTCACCCATTTATACGCACGTTCCTACACTGGGGTTGGTGTCAACTGCTGATCAGTTTTGGAACTCCTCAAATCACACACATTCACAGACCGATGTAGTGGTCTTCTGGAGCAGTTTGGAGTTCATTATCTTGCCCGAGGACACTTCGGTATGCAAAGTAGAGGAGCCAGATAACCCTCTCTACCTCCTGATCCACAGCTGCCCACTACTTGTCCGTTGTTTTTTTAAAAGATCCATCTCTTGCAGTTACTCCAAATGTATGAAAGTTAAACACTTGAAGCTGGATTACCCCTTCACAGTAAACGATTTAAATTGATTCTTCTCTCTCCTGTAGATTCTTCTTCGGCAAAAACAAAGTCATGGTGGTTGCTTTGGGTAAAGGAGAAACAGACGAATACAAAGATAATTTGCACAAGGTAGGAGAGACCTTACTTAAGTTGGGTGTAAAGCTAGAATATGTGATAATCTGTTGCATATACTAAAGCTTTTCATGCCTTCATCATATGCAGGTCAGCAAGTATCTACGGGGAGAAGTGGGAGTGCTATTCACAAATAAGACAAAGGATGAGGTACAAGAGTAAGTAAGACGTCACTTAAGGTACCATTGTTTGCTGCGAGTCTAGATATGGATGGATATAGACTGGTTTGAGATATGGTGTATGAGTTGACAAAATGGTGTGCTCTCTCTTCAGGTATTTCAGTCATTTCAAAGAGATGGATTACGCACGGGCAGGCAACCAGGCACAGATGGACATAACCCTTGATGAGGGACCCCTGGATCAGTTTCCTCACTCCATGGAGCCCCAGTTGAGGCAACTAGGACTTCCCACCGCTCTCAAGAAAGGTGAGATTAAAAGATAAGGAGAAGACCAAAACCAACAATTTTTAATAATAAATTTCTCAATACTACCATGTCCCTGTCTGTGTCTTACTGAGATCTAAATACAGGCTTCTTTGTAGAATGTTTGAGTCCAACAAGTCCTTAATTTGAAAAATGACCACTGTCAGTCACTGACTTTACATCAGTTGGATATGACACTGCAGTCACATGTTGTATCATCTGTTATGAAAGGCATCGTGACACTGCTGAAGGACCATGAAGTGTGTAAGGAGGGAGATGTGTTGACTCCTGAGCAGGCTCGTATCCTGGTAAGGTCTTGTTTACAGAAGATGTTCACTGTGACAGTATTGTGCTGTCTTGCATTTGACTGACCGTTCAAAATCTTCTCTTTTTGCCCACAGAAACTATTTGCCATTGAGATGGCCGAATTCAAGGTGCAGATCAAATGTATGTGGAACTCCGAGACAGGCGAGTTTGAGAACTGTGCTGGTGAGGAAGAGTCTATGCAGGATGATGAGGATGACGACGACGATGATGCAGAATGAAACACCTGCAAGTGCTTGTACACAGTGTTTTAAAATCATTTGACAACGTTCAACAGCAGAGGGACATTGATGTGGAAACCAGTCATCCTGACTGTCAGCGCTACCCCTGGAGTCTGTAATCTCTTTTCTTGTCCTTTATTCACCCCAAAACATGAACTTCTATCTCCACCTTGAATTTTAGCTCTGGACTGAAGTGTTCTTCAGTAAACACCGGTGACTGAAGTCAGAAGACTTAATGATGTTAATGACAGCATAAGTTTTGTATTTTGCCATTCAGGATGAAAAAATAGCTCATGTTACACCAATCCATTTGATGTATTTTGTTTATTTGGGGAAATTGTGTTATTTTTATTGTAACTGTTTAATTAAGGCAGACTCCAGCAAAGGTTATTTTCCCTGAAAAAATAGCTTGTGTTTTCATTTTTACATTTGTACATTAACAATGAAGTGCTCTATCTTATCAATACATACTAGTCTCTATTCGATTGCTTGCAAACACCCCATCCCAACTAATTTCAAGTGTGATTTCAGGAAAAAGGTAGAAATAACTAAGACAAAGAGGCTTCAGCAGATAAACTTGGATCATATTTGATTGGTCTGTTAGGAAGATTTTGGCTCTTCAGCGGAAGTAATTTGGGCACTCGTGAGCCACGAGATTCCAGGCCTCATGAAAGGCGGCAACCACTCTCTCATCCAGAGGACCCTCCTCTACGGCAGCCAGGTTTTGTTGAAGTTGCTCCATACTAGACATGCCAATGATGACTCCATCACCAAGCTCGCCCTGGAACAGCAGACAATGGAGATGAGACAAAACATGATTTTAATGAGGTAGTTTCAAGTTGGTATATTTTCTAAACAAAACAGAGGTTAAATATCAAACAACTGACTAAACACTAGTTTATATATGCACTATCATAAAGTTTCTGATATAAAGCGATGTCTGACCACTGATTGATACAGAACTGATAAATGTGTTTAAATCCTTGAAAGAGTAAATGCCGTATTTTAAATTAGATGAAAGCCCTTTTTACCTTTCATCATCTCAGGTTTCCAGTGTTGGTAATGGCTTCCTGATGATGATAATCTGACAGAACATAATCTCATATCACTGGAGCTATCCATGCAGACTAGATACCTTAAGTTGGGAGTGGTGGTACATCCATCGCATAGCAGCAGAAATCATGCTGGGTTTATCTGAGCCGTACACTGTCTCCAAAGCCTTTTGAACCAAATCTATCGCCTGGAAATGACTCTTCTTCCAGTATCTGGGGGGGGAAAAGGAGGACAAGATCAATCACTTTTTGTGCTGGATGGTCCTTGACAAATCAGTGCAGACATCCAAAAATACAAGCAACAAAAATAGTTAGAGTAAAATAGAGTTTGCTGGAACAATTACAAACGAACAGCTGGACTTTTACCTGTTCTGGTATGCTGTAGCCCAACTGTTGCCAAAGAATCGTCCTGCAGGCTGGGAACTATCTTTGTCTTCGTAATGGTACTTTCCTGTCAGAAGGCCACCTGCAGAGGGGGAATAGCTACGATCATGTAGGGTTCTACCATTTATCTACTCAATACCATCACTCCAAATTAAGGACTTGAATGCCAACATGTAGATGCTAAGCAGGTATGAGGTTTACCTTTAGTTTAGCATGTTAGCATACTAAAATCCTAAACACAAAGTATAGTTGAGGTTGATGGGAATGTTTTTCAAGTATGAGGTCACAAACAAAGTAAAAGCTTGATCTGATGATGAGACTGGATACAAAGTTAAAAGTTCATCATCATTCAAATTACAGTTCATCCTGAGGGGAGCGTTGATGTGTATACTAATTTTTATTGCAATCCATCCAATCCACAGAACCACATATGTCAACCTCATGGTGGTGCTAGAGTCAAATTAGGGGATTGCCAAAGTCAGTGAGATACATTATCTGAACTCATCTGACATCTGAGTCATGATGGTGGTACCATGCATAGAGCCACGCTGCTAGTACGGCTAAAAACAAGAGCGTTGTGTCACAATTATCACTACTTTTGAAGGAAACGACCCAAATGGTGACTGCAAGGTGCCCCACAGAAGGAAGATGCACAGCACCTGCAAGAGGATTGTATGCGTAGAATCTCATTCCATAGTATCTTAGACATGGCAGCAGCTCTGTCTCAACCTGTCTCGTAGTGGCATTGTACATTCCCTGTGAAAGGTTGTAAAAGTCTGAGTTAGGGTACAAATTATAATACTGTCAGCAAAAAAAAGATAAAATTAGTTCAAGAACATCTAATTAAAGATTAAAAAGTGCAAGAAAGGTCATTGTGGTCAGCTTTCTCTGCACTATAAAATGCTTAATCACTGTTTCGTTGCTTGACAAAAACTACCTTGATCCTGGATAAGCAGCTGCACATCATTTTAACAGCTCACTCTGAAAACAGAGAGATATCTATCCGAGCTAATGTGCATGTTAAGACGAAAAGAACACATTGCCACTCTTATGGAGGGATGCAACATTAAGATAGAACTATGAAGCTGTTTCAAAACATGCTAGAATACCTGATACACGGTGGGAACGATCCAGTTGTTGTGTCTGCAGATGCACACAATTTCAGCCACTTCCCATGATGCATAGTTTGATAGGCCAAACTCCTTAAATTTTCCCTGATGGAGACATTTTAATGTCATAGTTAAAAACATGACAAATAAATAAATAAAATATTGTCAAGTAAACAGATCTCAAAATTATAGGTACAGTATGTAGTTATCTTTTGGTGTTTGGAGTTATAACTCATAGAAAATGAGGTATCTGGTCTCTTTGCCTCTTTGTGGAGTTCATTGCAGGCCCTGAGGGTGTCCTGGATGGGGTTTTGGTGGTCAGGAGCATGGAGGTAAAAAAGGTCCACACAATCAGTCCGCAGCCTCTGAAGGGAGGTTTCCAGCTGAGAGCGCACACTCTCTGGCTTCAGTGTCTTCCCATCCCAGGGGTTGGCCTTCGTAGCTATGCTTACTGTCACAGAGGCACAATGAAGTCAAAGTATGTTAATAACAGGTTGGCTTTCAGCAAGCAGAACACAAGGCTTTTCTTTTATGCATAACCATGGAGCTCAGACACTATGTGAGTCACACAAATCAAAATATTATGAACAACCGGATAAGCCTTAAAATGTTAAAACTGAAATCAAACAACTGCCAGAATGATGAAAGTCTGTTTTATGATCTAAAAACTGACTTGACCTTGAGCTGACATCGTAATGACTTGACTCTCTTGTGGTGGTGTGGCAAGTGATATTAAGAGTCAATAGAGACAATAGGTAGTTATAGTGTAGAACAGTCAGACCTAATCATGAAACTCATAAAAGTACATTAATAATATACTACTTCCTAAGACACCTCATTTCTGCTCATATGTTCATACCCTCTTTGTTCAGACTCCAGGAGGTGCTTCAAAAATCTCCTAAAGGAACGTCATATTTCTGGTTTGCTGAGATTTCCCAATGGGAAACAAGTTGGGTGTGACAGTTTCCAACCGTCAGACATGAGGCAGCTTACTTTATTTAATGTATTTGTAAGGGACTGTGTAAAACCATCAATCTCAAAGACAAGAGATCCTATGAGGACAAATGCAGTATCCACTCAACCAGGGTCTTAAGGTAAAGATATCTACATCTGTCTCATGGGGTCCCTCTACTTTAAGATCACTGGAGGTAATAAGTAGCACAGAGTGTAATCAAGAAAAAAACCTATAAAGTCTGCTAAGGGAGCAGGACTTTCTATGGCACTATGTTGGTTGGCATCTGCATTATTCTGTACAGTCGTCTGCTGGAGAGGCAGAAGCATGGAGAGAGACAGAAAACATACACAAACTGACACTTCATAGAGGCAGTGTGGGAGAGGAGGATGTTAGAAAAGTTGACTTCCATCAGGCTGCGAGGGCTTTAAACAGCTCCTTCAGCAACAGACTGCTACTCCCACCGTGTAAGAGGGAGCGCTACTACAGCTCCTTCATTCTGACAGCTGTCAGACTCAGCTTTAACAGCAGCATGACAATGTAACACTATTTTAGACTTTTAGACTTATTTACATCTCATTTAAATTATACTAGAGCGTGCAATTACTCTGTCCTGTTGTCTTATGTGCATCCAACATGCATCAGTATACTTGAAAAGGTGTATATAGTGGTGCAACTTTTATTTGCTTATTTATTTCAATTTTTAAATATATTTTTATTATTTTTATTTGCCATTTATGAGTGTGTTCTTATCCTCCTTAAGTGAGCTACTGTAACAAGTGAATTTCCCCGGTGTGGGATGGATAAAGTCTATATTTTATGTTATCTTATTTTATTGTATCTTATCCAAATCATAACATTTATGTTTAATATTGTAAACTGACTCCTAAAAAGGTGAAATAAATAAATAGTGCCTGAAACTAAAAAGTATTTTTTTTCCGGGGGTCTTGGGCAGTTATTTATTACCCATAGTTCCAAGCTGCCACGCAGCAGTACACGGTTAACTTTGTGAACTCGGCTAACTTTACCACCCTCCAGTTTTTGTTGTTATTACGAATATGGGTGCTTCTCATATACCTGTTTTCGGGAGATTCATGCCCCCTATGACCGTCTCTGCCTTCCCATCCGCGTACATGAAGGCTGTGTCCACCTGGTCGTGCCCCCTGCCCAGGAAAGCCTTCACCATTTCCACACTCTGCTCGGCGTCAGCCCGGCCGCCGAAAGCCATGGTCCCCAGTAAGGAAACCGGCCGTTTAGCTGCGGAGGACGACGACATCTTTCTACCAGCCACGAACCACGGCTGAATGTACGAGCACGTCTTTAATAATGTGCCTCTGCCTAACTGTGCGCAGTCCTGCCTTTATTACCCACTGCATGCTAAGGTACAGCAGCGAGCATGCGAAGTGCAAAGGTCGGGTCCGGCAGCGGTGGTTAGGGAGCGTCGTAAAGTTACTTGACCTGTTTAAGACGAAGCATGTGCTAAATTATCGCTAGCTTTATGGAGCGGCTATTCGGTTGTTTGTAGTTGAGCCAGCGCAAAGTCCGTTTCCTGTGATCACTTCCTGTTTTTTTTTTGGGGAGATATATGTTAATATTTGTTCAAGCCTCTTCGTTGCATCATTTGCAGAGCTCTTGTCAGCCTGGATGTAGTTCACATTTTAACCACAAGATGTCAGCAAATCATTTCACAAAGGTGCTCATTGGGTTTCTCTGCATCCACCAGTGTGCAGTCAAGATATACTGGACAGTTTTCAGTGCATCCTAACCGAAGAGTAAAGAGGGGCCCTGGGATAGCTATGATTAGCTATGATGCCCTCCAGAGTATGTTGGAAAAACATAATATCAAAGATCAGTTGGAGAGTATGCGCCATATGACTGTAATATTAACTGTAGTACTAAATAGATTTTGATCCAAGGCCCTTTCATAAGACAGGTCCTCGATATTAGATTTGTTTACTCTGTGTTTTGATAGGGTGTAGTACCAAACAAAGCGGCACGGTGGTGGTGTAGGGCAAGAAGGTTCCCGGTTCGAACCTCGGCTGGGCGCTCGTGTGGAGTTTGCACGTTCTCCCCGTCTCTGCATGGGTTATCTCCACCTTCCTCCCACAGTCCAAAGACTGTTTGCCCTGGCGAGCTGGCAACTTGTCCAGGGTGTACCTCACTCGGCTGGGATAGGCTCCAGCCCCACTGTGACCCTCATGAGGATAAGCAGACAATTGATGGATGAATGGATACCAAACAGCTCTAGCCACTGGGTCTGTGGCTTAATTTCAGGAAACTCACAACACTTTGGTAATGATTATGGAAAGGTTGCGTTTGTGATTAAAGGAAAGTCCGCTGACATTTTGATGATAAAGGCATTATTTTGGCTGTGCCATGTGAAACAATCTTGGATGTGAGGGTGGATGAGGAAAAGTGGACTCACGGCCTGGTCTGCTGTGTGTCAGTAGGTTTTGTTAATTTAGTAATTAAACATTTGTTTAGGAATTTGCACCATCAGCTACACCTCAAAACCTTGAAGGCCTTAGTTTCTATCATTCCAGAGTTGCAGCAGTTTTGCGCCCCTGGGCTTCCAAACAGATGTAAAAAATAATGTTTTTTTTGTGCCCAGGAATAAACACACTAATTAGATTATCATTCACTCTTGTTCTGTCTCCCCACTTTGGCATCAGCATAACTTGGATGAGCTCTGACATGTCTGAGAGCCCCTGATCTAATTCAAACAGCATGCCGGTGTAGCTGGTACCCTCGGAGGATGAGGGGACAGCGGTGACCCGGGACTCTAGGGTCATGAACACACACATGCGTTCAATGAAAGCTTTGTTTAGAGAGCAGCAGTAGCCAGTCTTGGCGACTGACCCTTTGACCGCACCATCAGCTGTTTGCCCTGCAGAATGACCACTAGCTGCTTCAGACCCCCACCCACCTCCACCTTCCCCTCTTCGTCATTCCGACTCAACCCCAGACACCGTCTCTTGTGGGTTTTTCTCGCTGTTCACACACAGTGAGGTTTTGCATCTTCCCACGTGCAGACGCTTCACCGCTTTGCGTAATGGCACCGTGCGCACTGTTGTCGTTCTGCGTGAGCGCTTATTTCCCGTCTCCACGTGCTTTGTTTTCATCAACATAAGCTCATTGAGCTATGTAAAAAAAAAAAAAGGATACCGACACATTAAACGTCTACATTAAAGTTCAGATCTTAATGTTTTTATTACAGTTTCTGTCATGAGTTTGAACCAAAATGTTTCCACTCCAAAGCCCAGTGAAGAGTAAAGTTTAACGCTTCTACTTCTTGCCTTCAACTTTCTGCTCGCCAGTGCACTTTGCCGACTGCAGGGTGTCTTGTGAGCGTTTCAGAAGCCGCTGAAGCTCTGAATAATAAATGGCACCCTGTCCACCCCCTCTAAAACCCCTGCCATCATTACCAAGTCAATGGAGGGAGGCAGAAACCGCTCTACCTCCTCAAGCTCTCAGTCCAACATCTGCACCGACGAAGCGAAGGTGAGCTGCAGTTTTCTACAGTCCGTGTGTCACCCACCGGCTCAGAGCGACTGAATACACCGCCTGTGATGGCTGCGACACTTTTGGAAAGTGCTGATCTTCTCCACGAGGAAGATACTTTACGCGCGTTTTAAGTTTTCTCCTTTGAGCGCTCGGATTTTTTTTTTTTTTTTTTTGTTGAATTTATTGGCTCGTTTTTTTTGATGTTTTAAACTGCTGATTAATACCCATGAATGAGTTTGCGAGTAATTCACACTTTCCGAAACTCTAATCCAACAAGAAGAAACATGGATCGTGTTATGTTTTGTTTTTTCCTAATATTTATTAAAGAGACTCACGCAGTGCGTTATGGCATCACCAACAATCTCCAACCTTACATGTGAGTAACTTTTCTCTTTGTTTTATGGTTTATCGGATGTGTAACTTTATTTCCTTAGCACACAGATTCGTCAGGGATGATTTGCTTTACCCTTAATCTTCCTGGAGATGTTTTACAGCCTCACATTCCCTTTGAAGTTTGAGAAAACTACTGGTTCACCTGCACATGCATAACCTTGTGTCAAAAACTCAACCAGAGGCAGAACACATTTCAGAGGTATCAAACAGAAGCTGGATGACAGATCTATTTGATAGATGCTGGGAGATTCATTTAGCTGTCGTATGCTCTCTTTATTAGCTTTCCATGCATGGTATCTCTGTAATTTACATGATTATAGATCAGCTCCATGTGGATGGTCCGCATTCCTAACTCAGTCAGACACTGTTTTTCTTTTAAGCCCCTCAAATTGAAGAGACAGACAATTATAACAGGTATTTTAAGCCCCAAAATAATAAATAAGGAGCTCAAATTATACGCAAGAAAGTTCTCTGCTGTTACCTGCCACTAACAATAACGTCTTTCATACCCAATTATGTGTACAGCTGGAGGTGATAGTGATTACTATTGTTTATGAGATGAGCAGCTGGATGCTGTCTTAAGATTCCCGCTGATCTCCACATGCCGAGCCTTCCTGTCTGTCCTTGGAGAGTTACCAAAGGAGAAAATGTCTCAAAGATCATGTTGCGCTGCTGTGATGAAGCGCCGCCGTACGCTGAAACAAATGGTGTGAAGGCACCAGCGGAAGGTCTGCCTGACTTTGTGTACAAAGGACAAAACATCACAGTTGTAGGATTACTGTATTTTACCTGGGGGTGAAAATGTTAAATGCCTCCTGTTTCTGCTGACACTCAGTCTCATACATACAAGTGGAAACATGAATGTTCTACCGTATGTCCAGTGAGAACACTATGAATGTCTCATGTGAATTCGCTGGAGAATTGTGGCTCGTTTTCGTTTTGTTAATTTATTTTAAAAAGGTCAAGCTGTGACGTGGCGATTGTGCATCGCATGCTGTTGTTTCCCAGCAAACCTGCCTCACATCTTCAACATTTTGATCGTGCCCGGTTTATTTTGTTTTGCTTTTTCAATTTCAAGCTGAAGATATAAAATCCTTGCCACTTTAATGTCCATCCTACCCTCTAAAACACTTCCAGGTGACCCATTTCAGATAAATCTAGGTTGAACTTCAGGTAGCATCTTGCAGCTTAGCGTCCTGATGGGTGATGTATGAGGAATTCCCCTTAAGTCTTTAAAAAAATACCCAAACCTGACATCATACGCAGCCTTACACCTCACAGGCATTACATCGTTAACAACCAGAAAATACCTTATGCAAGCTTTGTCCATCTATCTTTGCTGCAGTGTTTCCTAAGACACTCATAAATTGCCACGCTGCCAGCTGTACATCTGTAAAGACAGCGCAGAACATTTTGACACCTTAAGTATTTTTTACCACTGTTTTCGTTCCAGGCCGAATGTGTGTGTGGAGAGGGAGGTGACGCTGGTCGCCCAGAGGCAGCCGTGTGTGCAGGCCTTCACACGCATGGTTAAAGTGTGGAAGCAAGGCTGCGTGGGACAATCATGGTGCATGGGATACGAGAGGAGGTGAGTAATGCACCTTATTTGTAGTCTGCCTCGTCTTCCCACTCGGCAGCCAAAACCTGACTCTGGGCCTATACAAACACTCCCACCTTCACCTGCAGGGGATGTCGTGCTTAGCTGATTAAGTGTGTCTAGAGCAAAGCATTAATTAATGGTTTTTCTTTGGTGAGTCATGCGACCAAAAGAATTTATCAGAGAGGTTGTGAACCTTCGTTTGACTCCACCTCCGAACAGGATGAGAGCTCAGTCCCTCTCCTTTTCCTTTTCCCCTCTTCGTCTTCTTCTTGTTCTGTAATCACAGCTTTGAAGTTCTCATACAGTTAAGTGCAAGGTGTAGCCCCACTTCATCTGGGGGTTACCAGCTCTTTAACACACAGGCGTCTCTGCGGCCAACATTCCTTTTGAAGGAAAGTCCTAACGCTCACATTTTAGCCCATCTCTAAGAGACGGGTTCAGGAGTTTCTCACTGTGCCGCTCACGCTCGCTTTCTCTGCGTTATTTACCAGTGCTGCGAAGTCAGAAGCTGCTTTGAAGGTAGCCAAAGCCACAATTACTCGCTGTAAACAAAACGTGTTTCCACAATGTGTAATGACTGTGGAGAAATGAGAGGGGTCCCAAAGTACAGGGAGAGGCATAGGCGTTCTCTGAAGTCGGGTCTGCCAGTCACACACTTTAAAAAGCGACACCTTACTTAAAAGGCTGGGAACATGTTTGCTGAGCATTACAGTGGGAGCCGTTTGATCAGATTACATGTTTGTTTTTCCTAATCTACTGGTTTTCAGCCGCATGACACATGAAAAATGATGTGCCAATTGTTGTCAGATGATCCCTGTGTATGCATGCACACACACACACACACACACTGCAATGTTTTACAATAGAACTGATACTGCAAAAAGTTTTTAACTTGATGTTTGTCATGTTAACAGGACAGCGTACTACACTGCATACCGACAAGTGTACAGACAGGATTATCAGACTGTGTACAAGTGTTGCCCCGGATGGTCTCAACTTAATGGAGAAGCGGGTTGTCTGTATCGTAAGTATCCTTGAGTGATTTTCCTCTCCATAGCCCTGAAAAAAAACGTAAAAAGAAATCACAATTATCAGGTTTTTGATTGATTATGTGGTTAAGTATGTTTACTCAAAAAGCAATATGTCTTTTCCTGACTAAACGGGAGGAAGGGCGCATCAAACGTCACCTCACCCTTGGCACAGACCTCTGAATGAAAGGTTTTCAGGAAAAGGTCAGAAGGGTCAAGAGGTGCTCTGCCCATCCAGACTTCCCAGCAGATGTTATCGGTCAGCGTCGTGTCCACAGTACTTGTGTTGTTACAACAGACCCACAAGGTTTAGACGTGGACCATGGGGAAAAAGAGATCCCAAGTGTTGAAAGAGTTTAAGTGTTGACATTCGCTCTCAAATGAGGTTTGCATCTTGGGAAAAGATCTGGGTGAGGTTGTGGCTCTGCTCCCATGCCCTCATCTTGGCCCTCATCTGTATAGTCATGGCGCTCTTCTCATTCAGAGGTGTGACATGGCAGTGTAGGTCAGAGGATTGCTTTTTTGATATGAAATCACACACAAGGCCCCTGTAACGACACCCATCACCCTCGCGGTGGAGAGACCACCTGCTGCTCCGCACAAAAAGAACAAAGTAAAACAAGTCTGAATCTCCCCTCTGTAATTCCAGTCCACAGGGTCCATGTATGGAAAAGAAGTTGTGTTGGTCACACTGGGGCTGCCAGCGGCTCCTCTCCTTGCGGATAAGCTTAGCTTCACACCGCTGAGACCAAGAAGCCCCCTTTGATGGGATTTTACAGTCAGTGATCCAGATCGCATAGCCTGCATACCTTAGACAGACCCTTGGCAAAGCCTTCCTGTAAACAGTTTGTCACCCTGTCCGGTGGACTGACAAGAAAATTCCCACTTCCTTGCTCTCAGTGCCCTACCTGGATCTGACCCGTGTGCTTAATGGGCCTCACACCAACAGCACAGGTCCATTACTCTAGGAGATAGAGCAATGATGGGAAGTGGCTGGAATGGGGAGCGGGAGAAGATCCCCTGGATGTGCCTGTCATCGGTGTCTTATTATGGCATCTATGCTCTCTTCAAAGAGCCCTTTGTTTCCAGGGTAAAGGTTACAGTATTAAATTATACAAGAACACATTACACTGTCTTCAATGAGCCTGGGCTGTTTTAAAACGCCCATAAAGAAATGTCTCTAAAGGGACATTCCTCAGGGCTGCCCAGTGTCTCCCCACACTTAAGTAGACGGCTGAGTTTTGTTTCTCTTTTTTGTGTGACAATGGCTGCTCTCTTCGACGCGAGGCAAGGCTTTTATCTCTGTAACCAAAGACGTGGCAGCGCTTTGAGATGGGACAAACTAATCACCCTTTTCTCTGAGCCATTGAACCAGGATAAAAGGAAGCTCACACCACAATCCTCCTCTCTCCCACTCCTGCTCACTTTCCTATGCACTATCTGTACTGTACCTCAGTCAGCACAATGCAATCTGTCGGGCTGTTTTCAACCAGCACCTCCGACAACCAAAGGAAAAAAAATCTGCTCTGCAAAATGTACAGCTTTAGCAAATCCTCTGAAATCCCCCAAAAGAAGGGAAGATTGGGATGATGGGAATGCTTTGTGTTGAGATAGTGATTTAGTGTCTGGCACTTCTGAGGTTTCTCTCTCCCGTGTTGTCCCTCTTTCTGTGTGCATGTGTTCCCTAATAAAATGTCAGTTTCATGTCATTAGGCTAACGATTTGTGGTTATTGCGAGGTAGTTGAGTGACATTAAGGGTCTAATCACGTTGCAGATGTGACACACGCAGCGGCTCAGAGGTGGTTGCATGTTCTTTCCTTTGAATTTACCTGGTGTTTCTTCGCTGCTTTGATATCCACCCATGGTACAGATGTTGACTTCCTCTTGCCTCAGTTGTTGTGCTCTCCTGCATTCTTTGCCTAGAATAATTAGTCACATATTTGGAGAATCAATATGCCACAACACAGCAAACGTCTGGTTATTTTCACATTTTATTCCACTGTTTTCACTCCCTGCCTCTTGTTTTCCGTATCTTTGCGTTTCAAGCTACTATCAACTACTATCTTATTATGGAGTTTTATGAGGTCTCCACTGATACTTGAATCAGTATCGATTTCTTGAATGGCTTGCATGTAAATGAGATTTCAATGTTTTGTTTGCAAGTTCTGATGATTTCCAGCATTATTGTATAACAAGAAGGCGCAAAGTGGAGAGTTGGGACTGCAGCCACCATGTAGGTGTGCACTTATACAAATTAAGACTGCAAGTAACATTTAAGTTCATTATCAATTCCACTGCAAATGACTTTGATAAGTGTGTAAAATTCCTATAAAAGTCCAAGGTGACTTTTCCTAGTGTAGTTTTGCCCGACCATCTATAGTTACTGATTTAATTTGCTGTTCTATTTATGCTATCAAAGTTTTAGCAATACATCTAATAACTTCTTATCTACTAAAAGCTGACTTTGTGTGTGTCTGTAAAGACTCCAATTGGCTCAGTGGCTACGTGGCTCTCCCGAAGGTGAAGAGCTCTTGACTTTGCGGTGGCGACTTCCTCCACTTAAACGTTTGGAGGACCACTCAATCAAGGAGTTAAACCTTTTACCTCAGCAAGTAGCCACGGCCGGGTGAGAATGGACGGGGTTAGTTGGGAGTGGAAACAAGCAGTTATGTTGATTGACGGCAACAATAAGCTTTGTGACAGGGGCTGAGGAGCAGGGACAATGGCTCCTCCAGTTTGTTGTCCTCGTTAACTGCTGAATAGGAACTGGCCCCCTTTTGTGGTGGGGAGCAGGCTGGTGAAGGTAGCTAAATGTGAAATAGGCCCAGTGGCCAGAAAAGAGGAAATGGACCTCTGCCTGTCCATGGGTGGTCTGTGCGTGTCACACAGCAACAACTATGTCAGTGGTCATGTGTATCGTGCATAGCTGAACACAAATAGACACAGACCCAGACGCATACAGAGAAACAGACAGGAATCAACCAACTGAGACGTAGCACGGTGCATTATATCCCAAAACAGTGGTGTAATATAGATTGTCTGGTCTGTCAAAATATTGCCTCTGGTCACACTGACTGAAGTAATCTTGATCTAAGGAGTAATGTGCAGCAGAGGTAGGAAAGTCAGCAGATTACTCCACAGCTACCACATTTAAAAAAAAAAAGGTTTGTGGGACGGCTGTCAAGTACGAGTCTGTGAGCAAATAGCAGATTACTCTCCACAACATGAGGTCTGTTTGGTTGACTCTGGCGGGCAAACATGACTCTCAGAGTCCTCAGATGAGAAATAGTCCTAAACAATCACAGTGACATTGCTGTCTAGTTACAGATGTGCGTGTGTTGGTGAATGCCGGATGGTGAATGCAGCTGTGTGGAGATTAGTTGGGCCAGCCAGCTTCCTCAAAGTATAAATCAATGCTTATTTTTCAAATTCTGAAATGCTGCTGAACCGTGTGCCTTTCTAGGAGTATATGTATAGTCTCTTTCTGTTCCTTTAATTGCATCCATACCAGATGGAGGCAACATCATCAAGTTGCAGGCATGGAGAGTGAAACCGGTTTTAGACTGAGATCACCGCAACTCTGTAATCATGTAAAATTTGATACTTTTTTGCAATTTCAATCCCCAGATTATGAGTGCAGTTCACTTATACACCACTATTATAAATATCGGCAGCAGCACACTCTGCTACAGTACACTTTGCTAACACAGCCAAACATCAGCTGCAACAACACAAGACATGGCGTGAGGCCTGAGACATCACAGTGAGAAAATGTAATGACCATTTGACACAGGGTAGATGATCAGTTGGGTCGATTATTTGTTGTGTTTATTCTGTTTATTCTGTGTGATGTGTCTAAATGTCAATATTCTCATCTACATTTTTTAAAAGTATATTTCTCGCACAGAAATCTGTGTAATTTTAGACCTGCAGTATGATGTATGGTGCAGTAAATGCCCTACATAGTCTAACTGCAGTGTCTTTGCATACTACATTTACATTTTTGGAGAAGTTTTATTGTGCCTACTTTGTTAAACCGACCTTGTGTCTACTTCAAATGGTATTTCAAATGGTTACTTCAAAAGTCTTTCAAAGAAACCTGTCAGAGATCCTCTGACATAGCTTGCCCTAGTTTTCGCAGGAATTCTTTGAAATTCCTCTTCATAGCAAAACATGATTTGTTGCCTTAAAATACAGTGCTCTGCTCCAAAAGTACCAATTATGGCACCAAACGGAGCCCTGGGTGCAGGCCTTTGTGTCTGTGATTTGCCCTAAATGAGGTCTCCTTCTGGGTCGCACTCTGGGGGTTAAACAGATCAACGGAGCCTAAACAAACACGGGGCTGCCTCTCTGTCGATGTGGACATCCCCTTCAGAAGCTGTAAGGGTGACACCTGCTCGCTGGTTTTTCAGTTTCTCTGCACGAGTCGCTGACCCCCGGTCTGTCTGTCTCTTCCTTTTGTGGAAGCCGCTAATCCTTTCAGAGAAGGTGTCTTTGTAATAGAGTGGAGGCATTCACTGCGACAGATGAGAGTGAATTTTATGCCACGCCGCATGCCACATTAAGAAATGATTTCAGGGAAGATTAAACAGTGTAAGGGGCTCAGGAGGGGAGGGGGGGCGGCCAAAAAATGCCCTGGTTAGCTGCCAACAATCCTGTGTGTCTCACATCTCTGAAAGGGGAATGTACATTCTTCATGTTGTCGCTTAGCCATGCTTCCCCGAAGTGATTCTGAGAGACAGCTGACCTTTTACTTTGTTGCTGGTAATTTAGCTAATTTAAAGCATTTTCACCACAATTTAAGAATGTCCCATAAATTTCATCTCTCGCAGCTGGCAGTGATATAATTTTTCCAAAGAATTCGGATCTATTCAAAACTGTGCAATTAAACCTGGCCGCTTTTTTTTTTTTTCTAGTCGTCTGTCATCTGTAGCTGTCACCACATCAAAATTCACTCACATTAGGTAATCACAGAAGTCTAATCTTTGAAACTGTATGTTGAACTACCACAGTGCATCATAGCGTCTGTAGCCACACAGTCTTGAGGAACTGGAAGTCATCATGGGCAGATTAGCAGCGATGAGATGGTCATCCTGTTGGAGTAGGATTTCAGTTGCTTCGCAAATTGGACATGGCTTTCGTCTTTTGGTTACTGAGCACAAGAACTGGATGTTTGACAGTGTGGTCAGGTTAGTTTATTACTGTGTTTTTTATATGCAACAAGAGAGGGACAGTCCTGATGTCTGTGTGGGTTACTTGTTGCAGTCTCCCTGGATGGTCCAACTGTGGAGCAGGTGTCTGCGGAGGGGGCCAGATGACAGGCGGATGTTTAGACTGAGCCCTGTGAATCTGTTGAGAGACACGGATGAAATTACTCTGGCTCATCTGTGATTATTAGCGATGGCTTCTTCACGTCCTTCTCCTTTGTCTGGAAATGATACGTGAAGCCAGACCGTGAACATGCTTAAGACAGCTTACATTTTCAGCTTCCTCTGTTTAAAGTATCTGAAGTGGATATTCGTATGTGATTAGGATGTTTTAAATAAACAACAACAAACCACGTAATCACCCAAAGAAATGAATATGAAATAAGATGATGTCTGGCAACACAGCAGTCTAATAATACATTAAAAAATCCATATAAGAAGCTACACCAAGCAAATATTTGGGGGATTTTTTGAATATATAACCTTAATGTATGAAAGTTTAATGCTACCACACAAGAAAAATAAAACTCAGTGTCACGTTATAACATTAAATGTTTCATGTTATAACAATAAATTATCACGTTTTATATATTGTTTGATACTCATGATCAAGTTTTATTTTTATGTTGGGGCAGCAATACGCCTCTGTGTTCATGACATACTGTACGTAGTTATCAAAATGATTGTCTGTTTAATAATATAATTGCTTCAGCATGTTCACAACAGTCCTGTTCAGTCCAGTTCAGGCCTTCATTGACCCACAAGAGAAAAATTCTTTTTGCCGCGAGGCAGTTTAAAAACGTAAACCCAATATAACTGTTGAAAACGTAACGGAACTATGCAAGAAATAAAAAGTTCATACGATAAAAGCAGGAAAAATCAGCAACAATGAGACAGCAGGGTTTAGAGTTCAGATGTGTAGATGTGGGTAAGCTGAAATTGCACAGGAGTTGCCCCGGCCACATGGATACTATTACTGTGTCCATATATGGGCAGTAAATGGCATCGGTGCCAGTGTGATGATTGGTCATGCTGCCTCTGGTTGGATTAGATGGGTCGAAAAATGCATATCTGGCAGAAGATGCACAGTTAAACTGGCTGTCAGCAGGTTTCTTTGCAATCATCTGAGCGAAGGATTGGTATTTAAATTCTTCTAGTGATTAGCTGGACCCTGATTTTTTAAAAATTTTTCACTCCCACTGTCCACATGTTGCCAGTCAGAAGGAGCAATGATAGACATCAATCCTCTGGAGCTGTCATCACTAAGCACTACACTGCAAACAACAGGCCTGGCTTAAACAGCTGTGTCTTACTTCATGGGGATTTTAACAGGGAGACTTCAGCACATATGAACTGTTTGTGCGCACACAGTTTTTGGGTGAAGGACTGCCATGATTAATGTGAGTGTACGGAACATGATGGTGTACCTCTGAGGTGGGTTCACATGTTCTGAGCTACCGAATGGCTCTGACAGTTGTATTTTTTTTTTAAATTTCACGTCATAACGAACAAGTGTTTGACTTACAAAGGATTTATGAACACAGAGCCGCTGGCTGATGGATGAGCCACACTCGACCTGTGACTCTCTGATTTTATCCCATGACTCACCCGTGCATTTCTGCATGATCACAGTGACAGTGATCAAAGTTCAGTTAATCAATCAAGGTCCGTCACAGGTAACATTCTCAAACCGTGCGGGAACGAGGCCTCTTTCCCCTAAAATTCATACAAGCTGTTGCTGCCACTCACATTCACACTCTGATTCTGTGAAATTGAGTTTAGAAATTTCGTTCACTTGGCCAAGAACCTGCTTGTCTGTTCAAAGAGAGCCAAGTGCTGGATTCCTCTTACATTGGTTAGTGTGAATGGAGGTGCATCAAGGTTCCTCTTTAGTCAGGAGTCAACAAGCCGATGATAAGGCGTTGATGGAAAGAGGTCAGCGTTTGGAAACTGCAGATGTTGACATCTCATGACAACAGCCAGGTGTCTCTGCTTCGCTTACTGATTTTTTTTTTTATGTCTTCTCTTTTTCCACGACCCTGTCTGTCCACACGTACACTGGCAGCGGTGTGTAGCTACGGCGTGTGCTTCAATGGGGGCCAGTGTCAGGAGGGATCTACCCAGCTTTGTGACTGTCCTGCAGGGTTCAACGGCCCCAGCTGCCAGTATGGTGAGTAGAGACATCCCAGCTGTGTTTCATAATCAGAATCTCTTTTCTTATCTTCTTTTAGTATTTTTTTTTGTGCTCTCTTTGTTTCTTATCTGCCACTCCAGCAATTTTTCAGTATTAGGAAGGTATTTGCAGCATTTAACCAATTTCCATCATTGTCAGTGGATGCTGCGTATAGTTTAAAAAATAGCTACACTAAAAGTAGGAATCATAAAAGTAGGAATCCTGAAAACTCTTTACAGACTGATAGAAACCGATAACTGCCTGCCGTTTGATTAAAAACACCCTTTTGGCTCTTTTGCTGAAGCCTACAGTTCAGATCTTTTTCTGTCAGCTCTCCAAGCCTCCCTGCTGAACTCTGTTAGAGCGATCGCCTCCTCCAGTGAGCGAGAATCTCCTCACATCAGCAGTTGGCTTCTTTAGCAACAGCCTCAAGTATTTTATCAGCAACTCCATTGTTGAATTTAAGCTGTTGAAGTAAAACAGTAGAGGATTCTGTTGTTTTTCTGATAACACCACACGACAGGAAATTCCTCTTGGTGTCGACTGTTTACCAGAATCATCCATCTCTTCCCCTCAAATTGGGCCATCCTAGACACCACAGACGTTGTTGCATAAGTCAAGGTCAAACATGCAGGGACAACTAAAAATGGCCTCCCTTTGTTACAAGGGTCTGACCTGACTTCACGCTCTTTGGCCAGCATCCAGGACCTCCAGGTTCATCTCTGTAACTTCCCAGCTTCTTCTCACACACGTGATTTTCTCAGACGTTCTCCGGTGCTACAGATGTAGCCTTATGACACCTTTTAGCATACTATGCATTTGCTTCCTTGTTGGCTATTATAGGACTTATGATCAAGCCTTGGGAAATCTAGCACTGACAGCCCTCTTTACATGATCAGAGCTCTCCGTGGTAGCTAAGCTGGCCTGGCTTACTTCTGATTACTTCATGCTTGAATGAAAGACTTAATCGTAAGGACGGAGGGTCCGTGAACACACATGCCCACAGAGGTGCTGCTCGAGGCCATTAGTTGCCTTTTTTTTAAAAAAAAAAAGCTGGTCCTGATGGATCTAATGGAGGTCTTTTGGGAAGATTGAAGCCATCTGCTGAATGATGTTTGTTGACCAGCAAAATTTACAGTATGGATTTATAGGAAATTGAACATGATCTGGAAGTACAGTATTTGTGTCCAACAAGATCATCTCGTCACGGCTTTGCCAATACAGAACAGCACTACAGTGGAGTGGTATATTTCCCTGACGCACATTATGTATCATGGTATCGCTCTTCGCCATGAAAAACGGTGAAGAGAAAAATAAGACTGAGGTTGAACCCTAAAATTCTGTATTCACTAAACCCTGGTGTTTTTCTGGAAATGTATTTAAACATTGTTCGATCTGTTGATTAGAATAAATGCGCTCTTTTATTGCAGTACATTCCTCTGTCATGTCTTTTCCCCCTCAGCAGTAACTATGAAAACTATGAAAGATGTTTTAGTGAAATAGGCAGACGTGAAGGATTTAACTGACACCGGTTACACAAGACAGACAGTTTCCTGATAAACTGAGCATCCATGCCAACTGCTTTGACGTTTCCTCTTGTGGCCTGTCAAAATATTGTCCCATCAGTATGGGACAAACGCAAGAGAGGAAAGAAAAAAAAATTAAAGATGAGATATGAAAGATGAGTTCCTGTTTCTAACTGACATACACCAGAACACCAGAACATTTTCGTGTTAGACACGTGCATTGCAAGAAAATACATTTTAAATGTAATTAAATGATAAAACCATGATCTATGATCAATGATCTAATCAAAACACCTGTTTTATCTGCACTTTTGGCCTAAATAGACAGTGTTGTCCAAACCTCCTGTTGCCACATGTTAACGCTTTTTATTCATAGTTATTTTAATATATTAAATAAAACAAATACTGGATGATTAAAGTCTGACACTTGAGTATCCAGAAACACAATACAGATTTTTGCACAGCTGCGTCTTGCATGAATGGAAATTCTCTTGGAGGATCAAAGCTTTAGAAATTAGGCCCACTTTACTATCTTTGTATCCCATCACCATATAGATCCCATCTCTGTTGGTTCTGCTTTCAGGCAGCCCCCGAGCTGTTTGATACATCAGTGTCGACATCAACTGCCCCCCTTCCCTTCCCACACATTGACATCCACCAGCATTGTTCTGCATTGTGAATGATAGCTGTCATCAATGGGCACCTAAGGGGCCCTTGCTGGTGGAGAGTTATGCAGCGCACCCCCTACACCCTCATCCTCCCTCTATTGGAGGCTATTAGTCCGTAAACTTCTCTGGCAGTTATATTGCCCCGTGATTGGCACAGAATGGGCTGCTTGATGAAGGGTGTGGGTGTCTGACTCCGCCTGACCCTGAGCAACATTTGGGATGATGGGAGTCAGACACAGGCCGAAATAGACTCACCGCCGTCCCATTTTTGAGGTCTCGCATGTGCCAAATACAGGTCACGTCAGAGGGCAAGGAGAATAGCTGCAGGCTGAGGACAAAGTGTCTCAATTGAGAAAGAGCAATAACATCCCTTGTAATGAATGACTGTTAACTGAGTGACAGTTGTGATATATAGTTCAGCCATTATGAAAAACACTGTGGTGGCCAGGCACGTTTTGGGGTTAACTAGATAAATAGCCGCGTTGCATAGACGAGCACGTAGCTCTCATAAGCCGCTGTGATAAGTTACTGGTGCGGCCCACATGCTTCACACAGCTGTCAGTCACTACTTGTTTCCCTCTCGTCATGTTTACATAAAAACTGCAGCCGCAGCGGAGGATGTGGCTGAGGACGACTGTGCGGAGCCGCACTTCACTCAAGGATTCACTCATCATTTAATCGCATTTTGATGGTTCTCAGCAGTGTGAGCATTCCTCCGCAGTCGCATGTGGTGATATCCCCTTGAGGCGTTTTTTTGATGTGGTCCGTCCATGTTTGTGTATAGCAATTGGTGTGTATGTGTTTATGTCTTTCAAAAAGGGGGCCAATTAGTGCCCGCGCTCAATAGTTGTCTGAAGCTGTCATCTGTTTTGCTTTTTAGCAGCATTGTGTCTGAGTGATGTGTAAGACAATAATTACTGGGTTTTCTTGTATTTGTGCTTTAACTCCGCGGTAAAGTGAGGAGCGCTGCCTTCGGGCTCTTCTAGTTCTTTCAAAGGCGACCCATTTCTGAACGGGTCATCTCCCTCAGCTTCATTCTTTCCAAACCACGGTACTGTCGTACAGTAGATAGATCGTTTGACATGACGAGATGGAGACTTGTGAGGATAAATCATTGTACGTGTGTAAATTGCTTTCTTCACTGCAGCACTTGTAACAGTTCCTGTAACATTATGTTCAACACTAGGTCTTTTAAGGCCGGAGTCCCGCCTGATCGCAACGTCTTCTCAGTTACAGCAACTTTGGTCATTATACAGGAGCGATTCTCCCTGCAGAGAAATATGTGAAAGATTTTTATGAGCTTTTAATGTTCTACTGCATTTTTAGCCTCATGTTATAAGTTAAAGTTTAATTACCAATAAATATAATGAATCTATCACAGATCAGGCAACCCGTGTTGCTGTTTTTGCTCTGAAGTGCTTATAAAAATCCAGAGGGATTTAGTCACTTGGTGCCTGATGTACTCCAGCCTGTCATCGGTAGACAAGTGGTATCCACTGGGATCAACAGCTTCCAAGGCTTTTAGACCTCTGGCAGGGCAGATGTCTTCATACCAGCTGACATCTGGGCTCAGCCATAGACAAGCAGACAGACAAATAGTCAAACGAACAGAGCGGCAGGCAGATACTTTTTGTAACATGAAACTTCACTGTCTTAGTTCAAGAATCCTGATATATGTTTTAAAGTTACCTCGTGTGTCCTGTTCTGAGGTCAAGGGTAAAATGAAAGTTATCCCAATACATAAAACTGATGGATTACATAATAACTTTAGAAGAGTTATTTGAAACAAATATGAGGAGCCATTGATATCCAAGTTAAATCCTTGATAAGCAGAGAGAAAAATTTTCCAAATAGACGTAACCCGATACGTGGAAATGCTGTATTTGTTCCTTTCCCACAGGTTTACCACGTGTTTATTTGGCTTTTGTTTGTTGATCCCAAACTGTGAAATGTTTTCCTGAAAGAGCTCCTTCTCTGCTACAGTAATTACCTCCCATTTATTTGCTCTTTGCGAATGAACTATAAGCTCATATCTTGGCTGGATTTGGGGTCATTGCAATGCCAGGAGGGCCAGCAGACATCACTCAAGACAGACTCTCTGCTGAATGCCATCGTCATTATTCGGTAATGCTTCAAAGCAGGTGCCCAGGCATGCTATCTCAGCCTCAACCATCTTTGAAGTCAGTGCAAATGTTAGTCCATCAAAACGTCTGTTACTGTTAGTTTACCTTCATCCACCAAGATCATGGCTCAGTCAAAGAAAGCTTCTTAGTCTGATTTATACTACAATTTTGTATCTGGCAAAAAAAATACCGTACGATTAATCGTTTATTGGAAACTGGATGTTTTACTGGAGAGATTACTGCTGAGCCATTTGGCTATATATTTATATATATATTTATTTTTCCTTTTTAGTTATTTTCTTCCAACATTTATACTTGACTTTTTGTGGTATCACATAACACCTGTACATGTTCAAATAGACCCAACCTCACTGCAGTTAAGAACAGGGACACAGAGGTGGAAGTTCCTCCTTCATTCTTACAGTAACAGAGCTCCTTCCTATAATCCAGAATGATTAACACCCAAGCAGGGAATACTGTATGTCTTCAGAGTTTTGGTCTGGTCCATAAACAGTTGACTGAAGCTCTAAATAATGAGGTCATTTATTTCTCTGGAGCCTGTCGGTGCATATCGCGAGTCCTCCACAGTCTAGTGGCCGAGATGTTGAGAAATTGTACAGCGAGAACACTCTGACACTTCATTTTCTAAGCATTCGATTAAAATGTCCCTCGATCACATGGGTTACAATCACATAGTGATGGAGAGAAAATGTACTCACGTCCTGTAAGTACAATTCTGAGGTACTTATACTCAGCTTTACCTGTTTATGCTATTTAGTACATAATTTCAGAGCCAAATATGGTACTAAAATAAATTTACTTTACAAGTAATTTATGTAAATGTATAATAGATTTTTATGTTTAAATAATGTTTAAACTTAAAAAAAACATATGAACAACTTATAAACTATTTGTTGTGAAAATGAACTATCCCACAATACATAGTAGCTGTCTCCAGCAACAACATTAATGCTGGTTAAACTTCAGTAATAATATGAAAACATCCTGTAAGATGCTGCTGCTCAGTTTTTATAAGTACATGTTGTATAATACTCAAATTATTTTGACTTATAATATTTATACATTGTGGTATTACATTGTGGTAGTTATATGAACACCGTTTTTAATGAAGATCAGAACCTCATTTTTTACTGGTGTGCTTGTTTTCAGTCTTCTGGTTTTTCTGGTTCTGTCTGGGAGCTGTATTGTGAAGTTGCGTGCTTGTTAGCATGGTTGCAAGGTCAGGACAGCAGCCCTGGAGCTATTGTGGGAACTCATTGACTAGTCACAGGACACTTGTTGTGTTGCACAGAACCTTTTGAAGTACACAGACTTAGACCAGGGTCGTCTGGCCAAGATGTCAAAGAAAATGCCTTGGATTCTTTATATTGTGTATGTCATGGTCACCAGGTCAGAGAGACATCCGAGAGCAGTGAAATTGAGACAGTGGTAACAGGTAATCTTGTCGCTCAGATCTTCTGTCCATTTCTCACTGTCTTTCTTTGTTGAGTTGAACAGCTTTCCAGAAAATGTCATGTGTCTGAGAAGTGTGTGCTTCAGTTTATGTTGAATTTGCATGTATAACCATAGTCAGCAAGGGTGATTTCAGATGTTGCTCTTTCCCGTACCTCTGTTCCTCCTCTAATAGCTGTCCCTCTCTGCAATTACTTAAGGTTCAATAATGGTCTTTCCTCAGACTAACAGTTCAGTGGCCTGTTGTAACCTGTCTTTCTTCACCCCTCCTCTCACCTCACTCATGTAGACATTGTAAATTGCCTTAAAGCAGTCAATAGGTGGAGTTCTCTGACTAGTCCATGTTTGGTGAAGTTTTATAAATGTGCATGTCTTTCCTTCTCACAAACATTTTTTTTTTCCTTTCTACATGTTTGTCCCGCATGCAAGGTTTATTCACTGTTAGTCATAGTTACCAGTGCAGCACATTAAGACCAAATGTTACCAAAAATGTGGGTGGTTCATGCCTCCCAGATGTCAGCTCCTAGTTAACACATTAGTGGCTTGTTGGTCAGAGGCTTTGGACTTTACCAACACTGATCGGTGGTTTTTTTCTTTTTTTCAAAATGCAACAAAGCGATGACGCAGTGGTTTGTCATCTTTTTTTAGGCTTGCAAAGTGGATGATCACAAGTAATTCTAGTATCGTTAGCATAACTGTGTTGCTTAAGTAAGCTGATTTACGTGACAGTGTTGACTTTTGCGGCCTTCCTCTGTGCTGAAGATTGGAGGGAAGCAGAGAGGTCAAAGATCGAGCCAGCATGTGGACCCAGTCTGTCCCATTTCAGACCAGCCTCGGCCTTCCATAGTGGCACTCACTGGTAACAAACAGCAGGAAGGCTGTATGGCATCTAACCCTGCTTGCTAACTGCTATCACGACTGCAGCCATTCAGAGACTGACAGTGACGGGAGGGAGCAGCAGACACACAGATGGTATCAGTCATGTTTCGGGGATGCAAGTCTGCATGGGGCCTTGTTGTAAAAGAGAATATGCCTTTACCCTTTGGTGAAACCATTTCACACATGCTGCTCATCCTGGTTCAGGGTTTGTCTGTTTAACTGTCAGTTGAGTAGTGAGGAAACATTCTTTGATTTTTCTTTGGCTATATATATATCTGCTCCCTTCATGTTTGGAATCACTCAGGAATGTAATGAGAGAGGTGCTTCCAGTGTGTCAACCTTCAGACCCTCCCCATTGTAAAAATAAATCCCTGAACCCGCAGTCCCATTGAATGGTTTTCACTTAGGAGTAAGAAAAATATTTAAGAAACCTTCGTGCTGCGCTAAGCTGAGCTAAGTGCCCCAAAATGAAACACACATGCATGATTTGGTCCTTATGGATGGAGATAGGATACATGATTAGTACATGGTGCCATTGCTGATAATTATCAGGCCTTCTTTCATGAAGAACATATAAGTTGGTATTGTTTTTGGTGTGTTGGAAACCAGTAAGTAATCTATGAAGAAGAGGAGGTGGGAAATAAACGTGACTACCCTGTAATTTAAGGCTTGCTTTGACCTAAACTTTTAGCTACCTTGTGAGGCTTCGGTACTTCTACCTACATTTATACTGTATTTTTAGCAACTTTGACATTAGGGAATATGCCATTTAAAAAGGTGAAATTGGGACCAACCACAGTTACCTTAATGGGCTGGTTGATAGACCTAACATTCATGTGAAGTTGAGATGTGAGTTTTTAGTTTTTACCACTTGTAGTTTTTCAGTTTCAGTTTGCTCACACATACTGCTCATTTTATTTTTCGATTTTCCTGTTTCAACAGTTTTCATTATATTTTTCAGCTTTGTCCGGTTGCACGTTTTTGTCTTGATTCTGCGAGACATCTTCTGGTCCACCTTATGTTTCCAAAGACTACCTCCTGCTTTTCCGGAATACTTTTGCAGTTGTTGTGGGCGTCTTTGTTTTCATGTGAAAATGTCATAGCTGGGCCTGGGCAGTCCCAAAAAAAAACAGGATTTAGTGGCATATAGCGGGATGGTTACACATTGCAACCCCTTTCTCCCCTTGTCCTTCCTAGCATGAAGGATGAAGGGCACTCCATGGGGAGTCGCATTGTCTGTAGATATAAAAGGCGCATTACAATAAAAACATAATGAAAACATAGTTATGCATATCATATCCCATTTCTCTGTAAATAGAGCCTTCTAAATCTTTCTCACAGGACCTTGCTGGAGAAGATTGGGAACAAAAGCAAACTTTTAAGGGGGAAAAAAGGGTTATACTTTACAATATTTTATTTTATTTTATTTTTTTTAAGCCCCTGCAGTGGAAAAGGATTATTACTGATTGACAGGTATAGCACCATGAATTCCTTTTACGCTCTAATACAATTCGATAACAAAGTAGCTGTGACCAGTTCACTTTCACCTTTGGCAGCTTCATCAGAGAAAACATTTTCCTGTTTCCTGTCTCAAGCTACTGTACATAAGAACAGTTGGCTCACTTAAAAGACTTTTAACATTTGCCCATAATTCACGTGATTATCTTTTATTTTGGTCAGCTACCTAGAGCTGAATATGAGCATGAAGGACTATGAGGCCATGAGATTGTAAAGCTGAGATGTTCAGCTGCAGCAGTTTGTCACTCTTGACTGGCGTGTCCTCCACCGAGAGGTCGAAAGGTGTTGGGCATTAGAGCATTAGGTTATATAACTGCTGTATAACGATCACCACATTTGTTTTATGTGGTCAAAATCTAGCTGTTATGCTTTTAAAGATTTTTTTTAAGTGGGCGAGAGAAAGTTGTAAAAGTCAAATGGCTGATAATGGGACAGTAAACGTCTAGAAAGATTGCAAGCAGTCTAAATCATTCTCAGGGTTTCCCTTCTCTCGATGGGTTTAACAGGCTACAGATGAAATGGCTGTGAACAGGTTGAAGTCTGTTTTTTTACTTTGCTTGGAGAGAATTACGACATCTTAGGTTCTAACCCTAAAAACACCAGCAGAAGGTGAAGAAATTTGTACTGCGAGCTGTTTCAACAGTGGACAAGGTCAGGTGGTGACATAATCTTGCTATTCAGAGCTTTTTTCTTACAACGCGATCTCTTCCATCAGTTGTAAACTGGAGGTTAAATGGACCATTCAGAGTCACTGATGTGTTTTCTGTCTTTTGCCGTTTCAAAGTTTAATCTCATTCTTTGAGCATTATTAGCAGCCAGCATAGCGTGACTTCCAGAGCAGCTGAAATGAAGGAGACCATGGAGATGTAAGCACTGCTGGGAGAACCAGAATCTCCTGCAAATGTTTTCTCACACATTTTTCATCTTTTTGTCCTGAACTCCTCTGATTCTTTGTTTTAGCAACTTTATAGTTTCAGAGAATGAAGCCATGAAGTGAGAGAAGTGAGAAGGATGTACATAAATCAGTTCTCTAACCCTATAAATATTTATTTTACCCAGTGGTGTAGTGTGCTTGGAGCTGTGGGTATACTCTTAATTTATGCCTCAAATTTCTTTTTAAAGCAGCCCATCCAACAATGGATAAATGCCCTGCGACATGTAAGACTACTCTTCTCTCTTGCATATTTAGCTTGCACAAAAATGGGCCAGTAATATTTGCACATCGTCTCTTAACGTTTTACTGCTTGACTTCAGGGAGTAGAGATCATTATGAAATCAACATTAGCGACAGAAGACGTGCAGATCTTTTCAATAATTTACTGACAGACGAGTGAGACAACAGCATAATTATGCACGTTGTGTTAAGTTGTCCTTATTCCTTACTCCATCCACTCATGAAAAGACAGCTTTGTTATGCCTTTGCTGTCCTAGAGAAAAAAAAAATCATCTCGCTGAACACTAAATGGTGATCAGATGGGATTTTTCATTCAACAGTTGTCAAAGAAACCCAGTAATGCATCAGCAAAGGGAAGGAATCCAAGCTGGTAAAGATAGACGTCATATTCAATGTGTTATATTACACATGCTCCTATAACACTTTTGACAGGCCTCATGACAAACATGACTTTGATTACAAGAAAACTCCACCTTCTAAACTTCTGTCAAAAGAACTCACTTATGATTAAGCCCTTGAAAAGGCAAAGAAAGAAATTCTGTTGTCCCATCCTGAAGCACTGTCATATATTTAGGTCTAACCATGAGAGAGCTGTTGTGTCCCTGTGAAGTCAGGAAAGGGATCTCTAATGAGAGGGAGTGCATTGCAGTCAGGGTGGAGTACATCCTTGTCCACCTACCTGCCATTGCATCCTGCACAGCACCTTAATCTCCCATAATTGTGCTGAGTCTGGCATCCCACCCTGTCTCATTAGGCTCTTTACAGGATTCCTGATGAAAGGTCGCTCCTGGTCACACTGGGGGCGAGGGCATCAAGTTTGTGTAAATTGGCAGTGACAAGAGTTTGCAAAATACAATGAGTGGAATAATCTGTGTGGACTGATCCCTTCATCTGCCAGTGGTGGCCTGATTCTCCCTCCTCTTTATTTCACTGAAACTTCCATATCTTTCTCTGATTTCATCAGCTCATCGTGTACTCCACTGAGCCAAACTCTTCATTTCTTATCTCTGTTTTCCCTCTACCTAAAACATTATCTCCTCTGTGGTGTATTATCTCCATGTGTAGCCCACTTCGCCTTGGGGAAAGTTCACCCAAGAGTGCTCTCTCTTTTAATGCACAGCCAGCGTCTTACTGATGCTTCGTGAGGTGTGAAGAACAAATGCTAATCTGAAAGAAATGTAAAGAGACAAGGTCAGTGGCCTTTCACATGTCAAGGCTGTTTTCTTTTTTAAATCGGACAATAGTTTGAATCTTATCTCAGTGCAGACCGCTTTACTAGCTGGAGTCACATTACATTAAACTTGGGTTAAGTTAGATTAGGCTGACAGACTTAGACTTCAGATGAGATCTGAAAGAATCTGGGCAGTAATCCCAACCTTTAATAAACATATACAGCACATGGAAATATTAATTCTGCATTAATAACAGAATTAAGAGGTGGTGGAGAGAGATGCTGCAGCATATGAGGGGAAAAACTTATCGAGTGTTATTGGTTTGATTAGCCCCTGCTTGGAAGTCTGGACACAGAAGATGTCATAAAAACAATTAACAATTTTCAAGAACAGATATTTCTGCCTAATAAAATAATATTTTAATTTTTGGGGCATGATTTTCTTTTTTATAAATATTCAATAGTTTTACCTTTACAGGCCTTTAAAAATACTGAAGTTAAACAATCTGAGGTTAAAAATCAATATTCAAACACTCTAATGAATATGTAACCTTTTGATGCCTTTGTACTGTTTTAAATAACACAAGCTTTAAAGTCTTAACTCCATCTTCTATTTGGAGACTTCTGAAAACAGTTACTCTGTAGATATATCTGATGTTTTATTAAAATTCATCAACTGAAAGACTCTGGAAAGAGAATTTGTATTGGATATCTATGTTTTTTGTCACGGCTGCCTCTGTGCCATGCTGTGTATGAAAACGTGGACAAGACTTACTTCAAGGTCAGGAAAATAGCACCTCGTCATAGCTCTGCTTGATCTGTTTTTTTCACAGCCATGAAAACAGAGCCTCTGAATTAGATGTACCCAGAGGGTTATGTATTTGAGTAATGTTCCTTTCAACTTTGAACAAACTGTGTTGAAACTATGTAGTATCACACTTCAGCACGTGAAGCAATGATCAGAGCCCCAATGTTTATTCCCCTGGTACACCTTGAGCATGACAGCCTGTCATGTATCTGCCACCTTTTGCCCTGTAGGTACACGGCTTTGGGCAATTTTCCCCTCCGCCAAGGCCTTGCACATACCACAGTAGCATATTTCACACATGCTGGCAGGCTGGAAAACACAACAAGTATTTTTTTGGATTTATGCTGCTCTCCGTGTGTTGTCCCAGCCGCTCAGTACTCCTGGGTCAAAGTTGGAAAAGACGGGTCCTAACAGGTAGAGCACAGATAGAGCACACGCAAAGGGTCAGAGGGCAATCCCCTTAGGTCCATGTGGTATTTGTTCCTCCAGTTCGTCTGTGTAGATCATAAAATGTTATTCTGGAGACCTAGCTTTATGAAGTTGGCCTACTTTCTTTCTGTATTGCAGTCTGCAACCCTTACTGACAGTAAAAATGAATGACAGAAGTCAAAAACCTTTGGGAAGTCAAAGGTTTTGTCAAGTTTATGAAGGGACAAGACTTACAGCTCCGTCTGGCGCCTTCCATCAAACGATTAGAGTCAACCACAGGGACGTGAAAGAACTTTGGGATTGTCTCTATCAGCGTGCACTCAGACTTTGAGATCATGCCTGTTGGTGGCACAGCTATGTCTCTCTTACTACGGTGATCTGAACCCGCTGTGTCTGGGAATGAAAATGAGTTGCAGTAGTCAACTGTAGTGAAAAAGAGAAAAAAATTAAAGCCTACAGGAGTGAGAAGCAGCTGGCTCTTAAGAATGGGGTATCCAATAACACATAAACGTCCATGAGTACCTACACTTAAATGTGTGCGCTCTAAACACGCACACTTACCTTGCGGTGCAGTAAATTGGATCATCAAAACAGGGATTAGAGGAATTTAGGACTCAGTAGAGCAGAATGTTCACAAAACAAACTCAAACATTGGATATTAGTGTCTTTGATGTCGCGCATGAATCCCTTGTGGTCAAACATGCACAAATAATTAAACATAAGGCTCAATGGCCTGGGTAATAAGCTGTACAGAGACTACTGAGTCACTTGATTGATATTTCTTTTTTTTTACCCAAGAGTCAGCTTCTTTCTGCACAACAGTCTGCTGCTTGTCTGTGGTTTCTTGTCAACACATGCCTTGGGTAAGAAGAAGCGTATAAAAACAAAATACAACTGTTTAAATGGGAAGATAAGAAGAGAATTTACATTCTGCTCATCTGTGTTTTCACATGAGAGCTAATCAGTTGAATGAAAGCAACCACCATGACAGACTGGAATGAGCTGACACACCTATTGCCAAAGCAGAACACCTCAAGAAATGTACTGTAGCATTTCCTTAATTACCAAACTCTGCATAAGACTAGGGATGCTACTAATGACTGTTTTCACTATTGATTAATCTGCCAATTGTATTTCCTGATTGAAAACCAAGAAAATCAATTGATTCCTACATTCAAAAAGCTGGAACCATCAATGTTTGACCTTTATTGATGAAAGATTTATTAAAAACAATCCAAGTAGTTGGCAATTAATTTCACCCCTAACCCTAAATTTATTGACTATTGCTGCAGTTCTACATAAGACGCTAACATCTTGTGATGATTTTATATACTCCAGATACAGCATGACAATCATTAGAGGGACAGCATCTTAAAATACATAAAAGGCTGTCTGACAAAGACTAGGTAAAGCAATGAAAATGTTCTTAATGTGGTGTGCACTTAAACGGATATTCTTTTGTTATAGAGGTTTTCCTGCCTCCTTCTCCAAACTTTGTCTGTAGGTAATACACTGACCGTGGAGTACCTCGTACAGCCTTACTTCAAACTACCCAAACTATCCCTTTAAGAAAGGAAATGGAAGCACTTTTCATTGCTCCACTACCCTTAATTCCATGGTGAGACTTTTTGCTCCAAACTTGAGACTGATTGTTAATGACCTCATGGAAACATTAGAGGTTTGTGGAAGGACATACAGATGTCTTAAACATCAGTGGATACACATGATAGAGGCCTGTGTGTGGTTAGTCCTTTGTCATTAAAGGGGACATTTTTTTAAACTTCTGGTTTCAGGAAAGCCACACCACGTCCGAATGAGAGTGCCACTTAGCAACTGAGCTGCCACACTGGCCATAATTACAGGATCTTAGGAGGAAACTTGTACCCAAAACTGGCACTAAGAATTCATCAAACAGGATTAGGAGGTGGAAATTATCGGATGCTCAATAGAGCATACATAGTTTTCTGATGTAAGTCAGTGTGGTGTAAGATGTTTTACCAGAGTGGGCACTTTAACAAGTTAAGTGTGGTCTTCTTTGACTTTGAATTGTTATATTGGGGCAGCTGTGTTTTAGTTACCGTGATGAATGAGACCAGAGCAGAATCACATAGTGTCAACTTAATAAACATCCAGCAGCACATCTGGACTATTATTGATGTAGCAGGAGATTAACAGCAGGGGGCAATGTTGAACTTGAGCTGATGCCTTGTGGAGGAGAAGGGAAGCAATAAATATATCCTGTATTTTTCTTATTTTGCGCAAAATTATGCCCTATCAAATTGTATCCTGTAGTTTTGAAGGTATTTAATGTCTTAATCTGTCGTGTGTCATCTCACTTTTACTGGACTAAAGATCTGACCAACCAGTGTGATCTCTTTCTATGTCATCTCCTTTTCCTGTTTAAATAGTGTTTTGTTGCTTTCATACCGTCTACATTTTATTAATTTGCAAATGAATTTAGTCCTGAAGCACAAGATAAAACCTCAGAGTGTCATTGTTTGCCTCATCTGACTCTACCTGGCATGTAAAGTGAGCAGGCATCATTGCCTGCAGTCTACCTGCAAATGTTACATAGCACAGAGACAGTAGTCTGGCAGGGAAACATTACAACGAAACCTTAGAAACCTTAGAGCTAAAGTACTTACACAATGCAGACAAGATGACCCGAACCACAGAGATAATGCTTGGATATAACATTTTAAATGCATCGTTAGGGTTCTCATGATATCTGACTCCAGGAGAATATCCATATGAAATCCATAGAGAGTTATGGGCTCCATAAAATAACTTCTATAATAACTTTTGTGAGCTTGGGTGAGCACATTTCACCAGGTCATCTGTTTCATTTGAGCCTCTGCCAGGCAGCAGTGTGGGCCTGGATAAAGGAAATCTCTCTTGTGCAGTTTATTTGCAGAGCACCTCTCAACAAGAAGGCTTAATATAGGACATAAAAGGCATTAAGACAAGATATATAACGACCACAAGGCGAAATAAAAAAAGAGGCACATAAATAGTAAGAGAGTAAAAGAAAAGGAAAAAAACAGACAGATTAAACAGATATGAATAAATTGTCTCACATTTAAGTCGACAAAAAGCAGTCGCAAAGAGGAAAAGTCTTCTTGCAGACCAGTATAAATGACCCATGAAAAGACATTTTAATGGTTGGTTACTCTGGAGGTCAAAGGTGACGACGAGTTTCCTGTGAAAGAGTGTGAAGTAAATAGTTAGTTCCAGTTCACAGACAGTTGGTTTGTTAGTCAGACAAGATGTTGTCATGAACCATCTTGTTACCACATGTGCAGGTCAATCACAGAGAAATCCTCGTCTGAATGAAACCTCTGACTCAAATATGTCTCACGGACTCTCTAGCCAATCGCCGTCTTTATAGCACCTGGTAAATGAAAGCAGCTGTAAGGTCTACAGGGGAATGTAACCAGGAATGAACACTCACAAAGCACATTATTACACCAGCAGGCTTTCAGATTAGGGCACTAAAAGGAAACAGGCTATCTTTGGGGTCAAGGGGAAATCTTCATTCAGGCATTGAGTGGGAGGGCAGGCTTAATTCATATTAAAACATACCCATGGTTCAACTACTGACCAATAAAGCAGTCATCAGTCCTACAGGATCCTGACAGAGACATACTCATTTTATATTGAAGATGTACTGTAGCTGAAGATATCCACACTTTTCTAAAGCTTCTTCTAATGTTCTAGTTATATGACTATAGTCTTTACATTTCACTTTGTTGAACATCACTTAATCACCCTGTATCCGATTATTCCTGCAGGTAGAGTGTTTCATCTCACATATCTTCTTCTGTTGTTTCTTTTGTGGTACAACACTTAATTCACTAAATCCACCCGACCCTGTATTGTAATTGAACACAGAATACTGTGAGCTTGAACTGTGTTTGATTATGATTATGAGTTTTTTGGGGGTCAGTTTCCTTTTTTTAACATTGTGGGGGGGGCGGGGGACATGACCCCAGTCCCCCGTGGAGATTACGCACATGCCCGGCGTACCCCCTCCTGATCCTCAATGAATGCTGCAATTTTCCGGTCCATGACCCAGCAGATAATATCAGAGGTCTGGTGGTTTTTCTTGGCCTTCTCGTGGTATATCGAGACATTACCCTGCTGCTCCTGGGAGCAGTGGCTGTCGTACTTATCACAGGAAGTCGCACAGTCCAGCAGAGGAATGTAAACCCAGAGCTTTGCTGCAGCTGAACTTGCAGAAACACAATCGAGAGTTTTAGTGATTTATTTTTTTGTTTTTAAATTCTTTACCTGATTGCTTTGGAACAGACCGTCCTGTACATGGAAAATACACGTTTTTGTCCATTTTACAGATGTGTTTTTGTTTCATATTTCACTTACAAGAAGACATAACAATAGCAATTTGGCAGTTACTTAGAAATTACTCTGAGGTTTGTTATCCTCATCGAACAACGCACAGAAATTCCCCCTTCATACCTACATGACAGAATATTAGAAACATTTCCTGTGGTGAGCCACTCAAATCCTGATGTTTTGATATCAGTTTAGTTTATGGATGACTGCCGACAGAGGCACACTAGCTCTTTCCCCAGCATTTCATGTCTTTGGGTTAAGCAAGGCTAACCAGCTGCTGGTAGTAGCCTCATCTTTAGCATAGTTGCAGAGTTGTGTTAATGTTCCTCACCTAACTCTCTGCTAGAGAGTGATTAAGTTTCAAACGTATCTTGCAGTCTATAATTGACAGACCACAGTAATTGTTAATAATTAGTTGTAATCATTTCCACAAAGACAGTGTGTTTACACTGGTACATAATGTACTGCTCAGTCTCATGTTGGTGTTTCATTGATTTTTATACAGCTGTCCTCATGTTGGTTGTCAAAATGTTTTTCACCTGCAAAGAGGACTCTTGCCACATATATTATATATCTAAATATCCACCACATGGTGAGCAGTCTCATATGATTCTCCCTGCATGGGTCTAACCCTGATCTTTGGCCTTTGACCCTGACCTGGAGCATAAGTAGGGCCGCAGACACTCTACTGTGGCACAGGCATACGTTTTCTTTTTGGAAAACGTCCACACCAATCCCGCGTAGAGGCTCAGTTCGGGGAGAAGAAACCGAGCTGACGAGCTGACGCTCGCATGAAGGGGATGATGAGGCTACAGCTCTTGTTTCGTTGTTTTTGTGCTTATGTGTCTGATCACTCTGCTGGAGGTTCTGCTTGGTGATGGATTGATGGGTCGGTGATGTAAAATGAAATCCTCCCCTGGAGTCAGGTGAAGATGCAGCCTCTACTCCAACTCCCCAGCCTCACTCGTGTCTTCAGAGGTCATTGAGTTTGTATCCGGAATGTTCTTGTTTTAAAACGAGCTTATACTAGCACTAACGGTAGTGCAGCATAGAGATATGTCATGCTGCAACCACATATTAACAATAATCTGGCTCATCTCTCTCACAAAGTTTTGGAAGGATTTGATTTCCAATGTGGTCCTCATTGTAAAAGAACATCAACAATGCAATTTAGGACAATGTAACATAAGAAAATAATACAATACAAACATCCTAAAAGTACATAACAAAGGTGCATTTCCGTATTTTAAAATAAATAGTTAAAGTTTGTGCTTTCTTTTCCTCTAATGTGTTTCTTCTGCCCTCTAAACATGACTTTGGCTAAATACCTGATTGTGGACAAAAAAAATAGTTCCTGTCCTTTATCGATCAGCTGTAGACATTCCCGCTGCCTTACGTTATTCTCCTCTTGACCTGTAGCAGTTCAACATTCCTGCTTGCCTACTGGGCAGAAAGACTTGGAGAATGATGAGCGTGACACTGACCCTGGGCAGACCCTTTCTCAAGCTGCCACACAGGTGTGTGGCCTAAGGGGGGAAGAATAAGGGGGAGGAGGTGGACGTGCTCACAAACACACTACAGATCTCACCACAGGATCCCTCTGGGTGTTTAATCCTGTCCTTGACTTCCGGTCTCATTCTGCTCAGTCGCCTTTGTCTGCTTTAAGTCTGCACAATTTCTTCAGACCTGCTGTTATAGTAGTTATTGTGAAAGTGAAATGAACTGTACTAAATGGCAGGCACTCTCTCTCACCCCAGGATGCAGACTCATTAAATCAAACTCTTGGTGAAGTGCCCAAATAAAAATCAGTGAACATCCCATATTGGATCTTTTAGCTGCAGTTTATCTAGTTTAAGAAAGATTAGAGTCATACATTGATTAGGAATTATATTTCCTAGTGCAATAAAATGTGTTATTGATGTTAAAAGCAACATTTCATTACATGTTGTGTGCTGTTTAGGTTTTATGACAGTCTTTAAACATATGGCAATAGAAGGAGCGCTGTTTTGTTGGTGTGACCATTTCCAGATGTTGTAAACCGAGAGAGAAATCATTTAATAGGCTGGTTAAACGCCGGCATCGCAACGTACCAAAATGTGCTTGAGGGGGGAAAATGTCCCATAAAGCAATTTTCTTTGCATTCGTACTCCTCCTCTGTACAGTAACTCTCCACTTTTATGGACAAGGAGAACGTTTACAAGCTGATTATGCCAAGTGAATGTTCCCTCCTAATTTTCTCCACGGCTTTCAGTTTTTCGGTCCAAGATTCCTTCTGCTGGCATGGCAAATGAAGCAGCCCTGTGTCATCAAGTCTAAAACTACACTGTGAGCGTAATCTGTCCTGACAAACCCCCACATGAACGAAATTTAGCATTAATGAAGGCAATGTGGAGCCGTGTCCTGAAACTGCAGCATAAAACAACCCTTAACACATTACTGCTTTCATTTTCAATCTTAATATCTACTCATTACACAGAAGCTCTCCAGCTCAAATTATGGTATATGCTGAACTGTCAGCACCTGTGTCTGACCTGAGTCATTATGTGTAGTTTGGAGACTGGAGAGAGAGAGATTGTATCGGGTTCAGTTGATGACAGCTTTGGCAGGATGTTTAGCTGATGGAAATGAAATGGAAAAACTGTGACTTCTTGTGAAAGTGTTTTTGTTTTTCTGCATCAGTGGCAAACATTAGTGTTGGTTCATGTTGGTTGAGGTTCACAGTTTAGGGATGATTTGAACAAGTTGCGGCTGCATATTTTTCTTTTCTTTTTATAATTTGAAATTTTTGTACTGTTTGGACGTATAATGTACTTTTTCCTTTTCCTTCAAGTTGGTACTGAGTCTAAGGATGGAAACGGTGCACGCAGTTTCCTGTAGTAGATCTCATGAGTTTCCAGGCAATTGAGCATTTTCCACACTTTCAGAAGCCCGATCCAAATTTATTCACGGAAAACATTTGAAACCTAATCAGACTGACATGAAAGAAAGAAAGACGCCTTTTCTTTTTTTTTTTTCTTAATCTTTGCTACTACTTTAAAGCTCTATGCTGTTTTCACCAAAACACTGAACATGTTTGACTGTTTTACCGCAACTGTCCTTTGTTCTTTTCCAATTTCTGCTTTCGGTTGTGGTTTTGGTGAATGCACGATTAACTTTGTCCTTGTTTCTCCCCCATCAGATGTGAATGAATGTGAGGAGACCAATGGAGGCTGTGAGGCTCTCTGCTGTAACACCATTGGAAGTTTCTACTGCAGGTGTCCTCCTGGACTGAAACTGAACGAAGATGGCAAAACCTGTCAAGGTGAGTCCTCTCCTGTATTTGTTTGGCTGCGGATATTGGATATATCATGCCGTTCAGCAACCGTGATGTCTGGTACAGCCTTTCTGATTGCGCTACATCTGGCGGGACATTAAAACCACATTTCTACACTCAAAATGTTCTTCAGCGAAAATATGTTTTGGAAGCACGAATGTTCTTCTCCAAACAATTGTCATTGTATTGAAGTATTGATGGGGGAAAAAAACATGATGCCATGTACTTTGACCTCTAACTCTGAAATGACCTTCATCTGGCTTTGTATCCTTTCTCCACTCAACATCCACGATACTATTAAACATTTTAGCCATGTTACTGGCTGGATGGCCATGTCGGTCCACTGTTTTGGTCCAGACTAAAATATCTAATATAAGTAGATATCTTGTGTTGAACTTCATGCTTTAAAGTTTTTTGGCGATATTCTGACTTTTCCTCAAACGCCTGCCATAAGGCTGGCCTTTGGGTAAAACTATTGGTTTGTTTTGACATTCACGTTCCCCTCAGGATGAATTGTAACAACTTTGGCGACCCTTGGTGATCTCCGTCGAGTGTGTCTGAACTAAAATTTGTTCAGCGAATGACCAGATACTTTCAGGATTAATGATATATACTGTAATTTATAGGATAGGCCTGCAGTGGGGCTGTTTTAACAGCTTATAGATAATTTGACGTTATGTTGAACAACTTATTTAGTTTGAAACTTAGTGAGCTCCTACTCTTACCGCTACTGCTCACCTTACATTAATCAAGATTTTTTCAGGTCCTTAAATCTGTATTGCACATGTTAACATTTATGGACTTTTGTTTTTATTTGTGGCTCAGTGAATGTAGATTCTACAACCAGTAAACATCCAAACCAGATCATTTTCACTCAAGCGAACCACAGAAGCAGACCTTTTTAACTTGTACACTTTAGATGATAAAGTGATTTCATGAACCAGGCTATCTGCATCCAGCCTATCAAGAGGACCAGCATCTGTGAACCACAGCTCACCCAAAATAGAGCTTCTTCCCAATATTTTCCTACGAGATTTCTTTTTGCCCCATCATAGTTTGATGTTTCTGATTAGGACATTTTCTGTGAGTGGTTGGTCTAATCAGAATAATGTTTCCTCTGTGCGGCGGCCAAGCCTAGAGGAAGAGAATGCTCTGCAGTATAGCCGTCCTGCTGCAGGAACCAGTGAGTGATCTGATCCAGGTCACGGTTATTAGGAGACTTGATGGGAACGTTGTCACAGCTGGCTTTCATAGCTCTCTGCCCTCCGCCACTGGTGTATATCGGGGGGGAAAACAGCTACCCGCAGCATTAATGTCGTAATTGTCTGTAATTGGCAGCAGTATTAACAGAAGTAAAAGAAGCTGGATGAATGTTGTGGATGTTTAAGTTAGCACTGAGTGTGTGGCGCTGCGTCGGCAGAAAGTGATCAGCTTACCTTCTGCGTGACGGCCCGTAGGTGGGCGGGCTGGAGAGTCGACGCCCACAAGAGTCCAGATGATAGACGAGATGCCATCCATTTAGCTCTGAAGAATAAATGGTTCTGGGGAGCTGGATCGTACTCAAACACATTAATACTTTTGGGGAATCCTGTCCTTGGCAACATGCTATAATTTTTTTTTAATGAAAGACATCTGCTGCGGGAGGTTAATATGCCAATACTGCTGGCATGGACAAGAAACGAACAAATACATCTTTTGTTCACTGCAGAAAAAAAAACAACCCAAAAAACAAAATCCTGAATTTACAATTTAATCCCTTGTGGAGAGTTCCCTAGATTTATGCTGCTGGATAAATTCCATTTTATTTATGCATTAATATATTTTTTTCTATTTTAAATAAGCAGCCTTGATATAAATGGCACTGATCAGAGAGTCCAACAATAACTGGTGTCATACTGGGTGCAGCAATGTCAACATTTTAGACGCCATGCCAAATGAACTTTTCCTGCTCAGACCAACACGAGCGTGAAGGTGGAAGTAATGGTCTGCCTGTGCTTGGCACCTGTCTTAATAGTGAGCTCTAGGAATGAGTTAATAACGTCTTCCAAAATCAACAAGTGTTTGATGCTCATGTTAAGTCTGAGAGCTGGACGTTTCCCGTAAAGATTTTTTAAGAAAAACTTCTTGCCGTTGCTAGGTTCTCTCCTGGATTTTCATGGTGTTTTATTCAGATTATTACTACTTTTAAACTCTGGCAAGGTGTCTTACAGTTATGGCTCTGAGCCTATCATCTGTCTTCCATGCTTGAGCGGGCTGCTTTTCTCCTCACCTGGCTGGCATCATTGTCCGCATGATTCTGATGTCTGCACAAATATGCATCTGAGGTAGGACGTGTGCGGAGTTCTTGATATGTTGACGTGTCGTGTCACATAAAGAATATGTATCAGTTTCTGCTGGTCTGTCTGAGCTTGAGTACCTCTACGTGCTTGTGGCCCGATGTAATGACAGCACAGGTGTATGTTACAGATGCTTTAGGGTTGTGTTATTAAGGAGTGCAGCTCAGTGTATCCCGCAGAGATCTCCAAGGGCCATTTCGGCTCAAATCAGGTGAAGTGATGCTGACCATGAACATACTTTGCTCTTTATAAGCTCTATAAATTGCTGTCGTGGTCCTGCCGCTGTGTTTGCCTTGGCAGCAGATGAGAGAGTGCGTTGCTTAGCTCCTGAACAGACGATTTCACAGCAAGGCTCATTCCTTTCTCAGATGTTTGGATTAAAAATACTGAATTTGACTTCTGGCGCTTATCAAATTTGGCTTTCCTTAGGTGGCATTTTTTTTTTTTTTTAAATACATGTCAATATCAAAAGAAAAATATAGACAGCACATCCTTTCAATCTGTACAAATTCTTTATTCTCCAAGACCTGAGAGATGTGCAGTCATAAATCTTACTTTCTATCACATAATATTCTTTGAAGAGACAGTAAATGTAATAAATCATCACGGGAATGACATCAGTCACAGCTGGCTGGTAAAACGCAAAGAATTATTTATTTCTATTTCAAGCAGTGCTGGATATACCTTTAGTGTAAGAGAGGGCGAAAGCTGGGGGTGAGAGAGAAGTGTAAGGAAGGGAGGGGGGAGAGGAGGATCTTTAATGTGATGGACATCTCATTTTAGTAGATGGGAGGGTGAAGGAGAGACGGAGATGGAGAGAAAAATCAGGAGGCAGAGTGAATAAGAAGTAGTTACCATGTTACATCAGACCAGGATTCAGCACCTGGAGAACTGCTCATGTGTGCTTGAAAATAATGTTTAGATATTTTTATTCTTTACAGTAAAACATTTTTAAAAAAAACATTTTTAAGTCATTAAGTTTCTCTTTTGGTCATGGCTCTGTCATCAGGAAGGTGGATTTTGTTTTTGGGGTTAATTGAAGCGATGGTTTGTCTGTCATTTGCTGCAAACTATCCGTACAGTTACTATAGACGGATTTGTTATAGGCCACACTGTTACCATGGATACTACGGCCACAACACTGGCTACCTGGCGTCAGGTAAGTGATAATTTCTCAGCCAAAATGCAAATGAAGCTGGGGTAGCAGCATGTTGAAATGTAATTAAATTTAAGTGTATTTATTTAAACGTTAAACATATAAATGCAATATTTCAATCTTCAACATTTTTCTCTGTTAAATTATTTTCTCAGATTATCTCAAATGTATTTTTGGTCACACTTTATCGCCATCATTTTTATATACTGTAGCACTTGAATGGTTGAGTAGGGAGTTATTTGCAGCAGAGTATTTGTTTGCGCCTCTTCACAGCCAAACTGGTTAATCAGTCCCACTGATAATGTGTCTGCTGTACGCTCTGTCTGGCACTGCCCAGATAACTTTGTCTCTGATCAGTGTAGGGGAGGATGGCTTTTATCAACAAAGATTAGAGCACATGAAAACATGGATTATGAATCATGAGAGACAGTTTGTAATGCTAACACAAACAAGGCTAGAAACCAGATGCCCTCTTGACAGATTATGTCAATATTATTATGATTGAATATTTCTTTTTCATATCTGGCAGGACTGCCGTGCTCAGGGATAAATGCACAAGATGAAACATGTTTTACATTTATTATAACCATAACGCTGATAATCCCTTTGATCTTCTGCAGTACTTAAATGTCAGTCTTGGAGATAAATCAAGTCCGTTCAGAAATAATTTATCTGAATAAACAAAACGCCTTTTCGGAAAACTAACCAAAAATAGTTTTCCATGAAGACGACACCGTGCTGTAGGTGGCTGCGGGCAGAGAATTAATGTGCCTTCTGTAAAAGCCAGCGGCTGCTGAGGATTTGGCTCCAAGTGCGGAGGGGATCATGTTCTGGAGGCTGGAGGGGATTCACTGACTGTGCGCTGCAGTAGACAGAGGAACAGCAGCTCCACAGCGCTGGACCCATTTCATGAAAAACCAAACCAAAGGACGGCATGCAGCATGGATGGAAAAAAACCGAAAGGACGGCTCCTGCCAGCTTTCCTGGACCAAGTGGAGCTTAAGTTTGGCAGCAGAGAGACAAAGAAGAGGAAAGTTTAGAGGCTCATTTCTGCCCCAAACACTATATTTGAAGATGTCGTGGGATATTATTGGGAATAGATGGGTTCAGCCGCAGGATATTTATATAATTTAACTGTCTTGGACAAGTTTTACTGGCACCATTAGGCTTAGGCGATTAGATTTAAGTCCCTTTATGCTCAAACACTGCATTTTTGTTCTTATCCTAATCCTATCCTTGTTTTTATTATGAAGAGTAGAATCGGTATTTCTTGTATCAAATTAACCACAAAAGTGTCATAATTTACAAAACTGTCCTTCCTCCGCTATGTTGTATAACGTCAGGGTGACGTGTTTGGGGTCTTGTAAATACCTGATTTATGGGTAAATGTGTGGTTTACTTGTTTGTACTGTGGGAACATGAAGACAGTGTGACATGACACGAGACATGTGGTGGTTTGTAACGTGCACGATGAGGCTCAGTCGCAGATTGCCAAACTCCCATTTTGCCTCCATCCCACACAGCATCAGAGCCAGATACGTCCCTCGGGACTTGGTGCAGATCAAAAACAGAGCGGAGAGGAGAGTGAACGTTGGACTTAACGTTCGCCAGGTGGACGGAAACACAATGCCAAACGTGTCAAAGTGTAAATTAGTAACGGTTTTATAATAAGGCTTTCAAACTAAATGCTGCCCGCAGACGGCATAACATTAGACATGATCAACCTGATATTTTTGGTGAGTTGTTGATGGTCCACAATGGTTCAGGTGGTTTAAGGTTTGTTTGAATGGCGCATTGTAAGTTGGCCTGCTTGGCAAACCTGCTTAACTGACTGTCATCATCATAAACAAAACCAAAACCCAAAACAAACATTCCCTAGACTAAAAAAAGGCCTTTACAAAGAAATTAAAGTCAGTGGGAGAAAATTAATTCAAGCAAACCAAAACTAGTAAAACCAAAAACCATGTGGTGGTTGCAGGCTGTATCCCCTGTGGCGTCTTCCATAATCCCCTGATCTGAGCACACCTGCCTTCAATTAGAGGTTCCTGAGATGCAAGGTCAGGTAACGCTGTGCACTTTGTGTAGCACTACCACGTGCTGCTGCACAACTATTAGCGCTGGAAAAATTAAAAACTAAATGTACGAAATTATAAGAGCTTGCTAGAAACGGCAACATCAGCGGTTCAATTCTGGTGTGGGGTCACATGTATTACCCTCTCTCTCACATCTTGTAACGATCTTGTCTGTATCCTGTTAAAGAAAAAAAAAGGAGAGGGAGAGACACTGGCATCATGAGCCTGTACACCCGGCTATTCTTTGAAAGCCATACATAAACAGACAACATATCACACGGACGTTCCCATAACAAGCACTGTGAGGGGAAACCACACTGAGAGGCGAGATATAAAGGAGGTTGTATACATGTGTTTATGTGCAAATTATTCTTCCCACTAAGGGTACTATTTATTGTTGGAGGAGGGGAATTATTTATGAGCTTTATTTATACTGAACTGTTTAATTGTTTAACGCAGTGACCGAAGACATAATATATGGTCTGTGGTGGGAGAGTCAGTATTTTAAGAGTACTAAACAACACAAACAAATGACAGTGGGAAATACAATTTTTTTCCAGATATGTATCTAAATTCTTAAAATATTTTCTTCCTGCACTTGTGACAGTACTGAGCAACACATTTTTCAAGCAGACATCTAACTTGGCGATGTCTGATACTCTTTTATGATGTGTTAGCTGTTTTTACGGACCTCACACGGCAGCCAAGAGACATTCACCACTTGACTTTTTTTGTTTTTTAATGTGTCACATCACTTGTTTCAGTCAGCAACATTTCCAGTAGCTATTTTTAGTAACGTTGAAGCAGACAGGTAACTTATCACCGCCCCGGTGGTGAGGTGAGTTTGACTCACATGCCTAATGAGTGATTTCCTTGATGATGATGGCGGACTGTTAGCAGAAGTCCAAACAGAGCACGGCTTCATAAATCAGCTCAGATCTCTTAGGGGGTCTTGTTTTGGAACTCAGAAAACAATATTATTAGTCTCTGACCCCTAAAATAAGAATTGTTTAGGAACACGGCTTGTTTCTTTTGAAATCCAGTCGCACGGTGAGGCAGTAATGTCCTTTCCCTCACCAGTTTCTCAAACGTAAAAAAACCCTTCATTTATTTGTTTATAATCTCAACGCTCGGCTGAGAGGAATGTGTATGTTTTGCATCCTCTAATTCAAGTTTCCATATGTTTGCTGTACCCAGGGGACGTCGACAAGAAGCAAAGGAATTTAAATTTGATTTTAAATGTTCGGTAGTTGTTACCACATGGGGGATTTGTTTGTTTGAGCTGCAATGCACTTGTAGAATACTTTCCCTTCTCATCCATCATCTCCTTTGTTCTTAGAGTACATCTTTATCCTAAAACCTGCATTAAATTCCTCTCTCGGCTTGGCAGCTCATCTGGGCTTTATTCTTGTGACCAATTTTTTTTTCTCTCTCATAATGAGAGGATTTAGCCAAATTGCACTCATTGCTTTCCCATCTCTTTCCTTCTGCCTGCTTCTGTCTCACTCCCCGCAGATATTGATGAGTGCCAGGTCCATAATGGAGGCTGCCAGCACAGATGTGTTAACACCAGGGGCTCCTACTACTGTGAATGCCACCCAGGCTCCCGCTTGCATGTAGACGGCCGCACCTGCCTCGGTAAGAAAAATTACAGCTTACAAACTGAAAAAAAAAAAAAAACCTGTCAAAACTCAGCACACTGAAATAATCTAGCCAGCAGGGACAACCTCAAGTAACAACTGACTATAAAATGATTTGAGATTTCATCCTTCCTTTAATCCAATTAGAAACAAAGTTTGAAGGCTTTGCTTTAATCTCTGTAATCTTCAAAACTCACAAACAATGAGATACTGTTTTGGAAGTCCGTTGGAAGTTTTTACTTTAGGTCTTTACTGTGAGCTATGTTTTGCCATTATTTCATTGAAGATTATCCACATATGCTTTTTGACATGAGCACTTAATCATGTAAACCACATCCACGATGTTGTAGTAGATGACCCCTTTGATTCTGACAAAAAGCCCTATTGTGAGATGATTGAAATAGCATTTGCTGGTTAAAGCTCTCTCTGAGTTCAGTGGATCCGTTTTTAAAAACTGTTTTTGAACCCAGTTTTCTGTGAGTGAATCACTTCTAATTGACATGTCCTGTGAAACATTTGTACTAATGCTAATCTGTCGATTACTTGATTTGATTGTTATTTGAAAATGTGTGAAAATTGGCTATCACCGTTCCCTGTCTTTAAATGACTTCTTTTGTTTGTCCAGTAGTCCAAAAAAGAGATTGGCTTCATATGTTCTGGATAAGCTGGAAGTTTTTGGCATTATTGTTTGAAAAATATCTGACATGAACTGAATTGAAAATAGTTGCAGATCGAGTTGCTCCCATCTCTCTTCCCCTGTTTCCTGTCGTCTCTTTGTCTACTCTTAATAGAGGCAGACACCAAATATTCTAATCCATAACCTGACTAATAGTTTCAGCTCTAGTTTGTACAGCACACTTTGCAATACCACAATATCTGTACTTAGAATACAGCTCTATACCTTGACAGTTCCCTTTCAATCTCTTAACAAGTGCAGATGTATTGAAAATGTTTGTTTTTCTGCAGCCCCTGCTCTCTGCCCTTTTTGTATCTGACAGTAACTGTAGTGTTTCCTCGTGGGCTTTGGCCTTAATGCCAACATGAAAAGATAAAGTTCAGACAAATAATGCATAATGTGATTTCCCACTTTACATAGTATATGTATATTTATGTAGAAAGTAGAAAACTGTGGGTTGATTCATGTGTTTAGTTTTGAATCCATCTTTTCCCTCTATTAGATTCTGCTTGTGTGATATCTGAAGTTTCATTCCTTAAACGTTACCCTGTCACTCTTGACCTCTGTGTTTACGCAGTACCTATATGTTGTTCCTGTCACGCAGGAGATATTAGATAGCAATAGAAATAGCTGATAGAGAAGAGTGTGAACCTGGCGCTGGTTCCTGCAGTCAGGAATGTATACAGAGTGTCCTGACGTCCAGAGAGGAAATCGTTATGTGTTTCTTGGCTTTATGAAGCGAAAGTTATTTCATTGTATTCTTCGAGCAGACGCTGTAGCTGGGACCCAACTGTCCCTGCGAGGCTCTTGTGTGACAGCTGTTGCATGAAGAAATGACTGATTGCACTAATAATTATAGTGCACATCTGGACTGACTCCCAGGTGAAGCTTATCTGTGAGGCTGCATATCGTCTGCTGACAGTCTCGTTAAAATTGTGCAGAGGCGAGCTGCAAGGCGAGTCCATGTTCACAAACAGATCACGTACTGAAATCAAGTTTGCTTTCCATAAAACAAGTAAGCATTTTATTTTTGAACAGTGCACAGCATGACCACATACATATATACACACAAACTGGATAAAAGACAACACCAGTCAGCACAGAGCAGATGTCCTCAAATCAATTCACTCTCAGCTCTGTTGGTGTTATCCAGCTCTTGATGTGCCAGTAGAGGTCAGATGTATTCCACACACTTAGCGTGTGGCTGAATAATATTTGAGCTGGAAAGCACTCTGTGGTTTGACGTGTATTTGTGATGGATGGATTCTGACCCTCAAGTATGAAAAACACAAGTCTTAGAGAACGCCGGGCTGTTTGGCCTCTACCTGTTTTCTCCGAGGAAATCCAGTCCAGGCCGTCTAGCGGGGTTTTTTAGCCGTCGCTACAAAGAAGAAAAACGCAGATGGGTGGGTGGGGGGCGATGATTGAGCTGATTCTGCCCTCGATCTCATCAGTGGACGAGAGTTGTCCACCACAGACGTCCTGCCAATCATATCTCTCTGTGATTTTTGGCTCTTTTGCAATGATGGATCTCTTGTGGCTCAGAGCATAGCAATTATCTGAGGTATTCTCTGAGCGTCTTGTAGGAATGTCAGTACAACGGTCATGACCTCTCTGAGAAAAAAAAAATGCTGTCGATGCGACACTGCAGTCAAATCAAATGTCAGAAATCCGACATGGAATTAAGTTTGCACAACATGTGGATTTCTGGACATTTTTCTGCAAGGACTTTCTCATTTCCTCTGACTGCTTCTCTGCCGGTCTCTTCTCCGGTTTCTGTTTCTCTGCCCTTTTATTCGTGTCACTAACGTTTCCCCCCTTTTTGCCTCTCTAGCTGTCCACTCGTGTGCCATCAGCAACGGAGGATGTGAACACTACTGTGTGCAGCAGTCCGCCGCTCATTTCCGCTGCCGCTGCAAGCCAAATTACGTGTTGGCAGAGGATGGCAAGCATTGCAAATGTGAGTGCCTGAACTGGTGTAAGGCGACACTAAATACACCTCAACACAGGAGACAGAAAGGTGGAATAATACATGCATGGGTGCCCTTGTAAACAGGGCCAATGCTTTGGAAGATTATGGTGTGATTCTAAAGATTTAATCATAGCATTAAAAACATATTGCCTGCATCAGCTGCCAGCTGTAATTATCTGTGCTGGAGAAAGATTAACTGTCAATCATGGGACGAGACACTAAATTGGAGTGAATCACAGCATCTTCATCACCGTTTTCTTTCACAAATGAGTATTTTGATGTCCTTGTTTCTTTTAATCTCTCCGGTCTCTCAGGCAGTGCAGTTGAGTACAGTTCTGAGGGGGTGTGAAATTATACATATATGTATTTTCAAATGACTGTCTTTCAGATGCTTTTACTTTGTAATTGCTGGCTGTGAACAGCTTCCTCTAATTTTTGAAAACTGAAGGTTGTCATCACAGATACCGAACAGGCTTACACAAGTCAGACACACACAGCTATGCAGAAAACAATAAAGAAATGAGGTGGAGGTGCAGAGCGTGGATTTAAAGCTCTCCATATGTTCTGCATTAAGATGTCAGTTTTTTGGTCTTTTTTTTTTTACAGTTTTCTCCACTACTGCGCCAGAAGTGTTCCCCACTTGAGTGACAGCAGAAGATTTGTGTTTATGAGTGTGTGTGTGTGCTTTTTGTGTTGTGCAGTGCAGAATCCCTGTGCAGACCAGAATGGAGGCTGCATGCACGAGTGTCGGGTTGATGGTGGCAGAGCTCACTGCGACTGTAAAGTTGGCTACATCCTGGCAGAAGACGGGAAAACCTGTGAAGGTAAATAATGGTGGCGGTAATAGTGACGTTTTAATATAGCTATGGAGTTACTAAAGTGTTGAGTGGGAAGGAAATATAAGGAGATGCACATAGAAAACGGCCACGTTTAGTTGCTACTCTAGTGGTTTAGCCGTTTTCTCAGCAGATCAAGTTTACCCAGTTGTCATGTTCAAATTTTCAAAATGTCTCTTCACGTTGGCTCAAAAATCTAGTATGAATATTGGAACCAGCAGAAGAATGGAAATCTTCACATATAAACGGTGCAAAGATTGTTTGGTACAAACTCCAGGACAGCTACGTCACTAGCAAAAGGATCACAACATCAGCAGATGCTTTCGAATGCTTTATTGACAAAACAGAAAGAGAGTGAACGAAGCTTGGATTTGGCACATCTTGGACACTGCTGCATTGTGGGGAGCGCCCCGGCACGATGGACACCCTATAGGACCCTATGGAGAGTAGGAGGAGAGTAAGAAGTAATAGGAACAAAACGGTCGGGGGTGAGAGGATGCAGGATACGAGAGTAAAAGAGGAGGACATGGTTATGTGGAGTATTTATAGTGTATGCTGGATGAGGGGCAACTGAGGTGCATTCCTGCTCCTGAAACTCTTCAATAAACGATCCCTGTCATGATTAAAACAATGAAAGTAGTTTAAGAAAGTAAATTAAGTTAAGTTAGAAGCAGCAAAAGTGTCTTTTTGTCAGTGTCTGTTGTCACTGAGTTAGTCTAAGTGTGTGAAAGGTTGTTTTTGCAGAGATGGATTTGATTTCACACATGAGACAGTGACATATGTAAATGAAACTGTGCACGCCAGATGTGTTCGTCCATTTTCGTCATTGTTATTTGTAACATGTTTTTGTCACAGATATCGATGAGTGCGAGACGGAGGCCAACTGTGCTCATGGCTGCCACAACACGCTGGGCTCTTACGCCTGTGTGTGTAACACCGCCTATGAGCTGGGATCTGATGGAAAACAGTGCTACAGTCAGTTTAAACCCTCTCCATGTATTCATATTAATATTATCACACGCACGGAAACTGTATATTTATGTGTGCACAAGATATTTCAATCCTTGACACCCATCATCTCACCGTGAACTTGTAAAAGGAATTGAGATGGAGATCGTGAACAGCTGCGAGAACAACAACGGCGGCTGTTCGCACCACTGCCAACATTCAACCAGCGGGCCTGTTTGCTCCTGTAACCATGGCTACAGACTGGACGATGACTTCAAAACCTGCATCGGTAAGAGACTGTAATGCACTGGCAATGACTTAAAAAAAACAACATACTTATAATAAATTAGAAAGCACTACGTCAGCACTCAAGCCTCTTAATGAGTTATTACTAAAGTTTAAAGAGTTTAATGTTTATGTGTGTGTGTGGGAGTTTCCTGTTCTGCCATGCCACATATAAATGTGGTTTAAACAGGGTCAAGCATATGTCTTTATATCATTATGAGGGTAGTATTAAATCAGGCTGTGAGAGACAATGATTTCTCCTTGAGACACTGAGTGTGTTTGTGTTTGAAAAAGACGGCACAGAGTAGCCAGAGAAGGCAACTTCTCACGAAATGCGGCAGCATCATGCAACATTAGCATTAATAAATCCTCTGCTCTCCTTGGCCAAGCTTCAATAAGCCTTTAAGGCTCCACTGCCTGAACTGACCATTGATAAATAGAATTCTCCGCATCCGTGTGGATTAGTAAACCAACTAGTTATGATTAGAGCTCCATCCAAAATGGCAAACCGTTGAATGAACTCAGCGAAAACTAAATTTTATAAATTTCATGGAGGATTTAGTGCAGGATGGATTCAAAAGGATTCGATTCATATTCAATAAAATCCTCTTTCAGCACAATCCTACCTATGAAAGGTTGTCACATTGATGATGTTTTAGTCTGACTCCCCATGACTCCCCTTTTATAATGTAATAGATTTAACAGAACTGATTACCACAAATCCAGTTTTATGATGTTGTTACTGACCGCTCAGTGTCTAATCTGTAATGCAAAAAATGTTTTTGGTCTTTTGGCTTTAGAGTACAAGAGTGAACATTTACTGATCTGAACCAAGTTTGTACAGGAATGGTTTAAATTCAGCAATCTTAGCCTCAACTGACTTTGACGCTAATTGGCTGTTAAACCCGCAAAAGTTACATTATCTCATTAAACTAAGTTTGTGTCAGTGAGCAGGGGAGCATATCGCTGCCGTCGGTTCATAATTTTCGTCTTCCTGCTTGTTGTGTTTGGCAGACGTGGATGAATGTGCAGAGCTGAGCTCCTGCTGTGAGCAGGACTGCACCAACTACCCCGGAGGTTATGAATGCTACTGCTCAGCAGGATACAGGCTCAACTCAGACGGATGTAGCTGTGATGGTATGTTTAACAAAATGTGGATGGCACTCGTACTTTTATGAGACTGAATATTTACTGCTGTTGAAATTGGGAGAGTTCCAGTGTGACTCAGAGGACCGTCGACATAAATATGCACAATGTTGTCTTTGTTTTCGTTTAACATGTTAAGTGAGAGCTGCCCCGTCGTATTGCTTTGGTTTTTCTCAACCTCTCCTCTTAAAGCAGCAAAAGTGTTTGAGTCTGTGTCCCGTCTGTGTTGTTTAGATGTGGATGAGTGTCTGGCTGTTAATGGCGGTTGTGATCACACATGCCAGAACAGCGCAGGTTCCTTCCAGTGTTTCTGTCGCCGGGGTTTCCGTCTGGACGAGGACCGGCAGTCCTGCATCCGTGAGTATCAGCAGTCATGTTGAAGAGAGCAGGCAAGTGGGAATCAGGCCAGGAACATGCTACTGGAAAACCTGTCAAACCGCTGTTGTTGTTGTACTGCGAAAAAAAAAAAAATCCTTTGTACAGTCACTCATTGATTGCGAGTGTTAAAGAGCAGGTTTTATGGAAAATTGTTAAAATGTGAACCTTCTGCTCTTTTTTTATGTAATAAAATTGTACAATTTGAAGAAAGCCTTCTGTGCTGGCTCACGGTTTGATGTCAGAACTGGGGGGAAGAAAAAAAAAAGTTAGGGTGAGTGCGTAGGAACATTGCCAGCCAATCACACGAGAAGTGTTTGAATAAAAGGCCTCTTTCATAGCAGCAAACTTGTCAACGGAGGAAAAGCACAGGTGTTACTCACACTCCTAAAGCTGGCTTTGTTTTGAGTGTCCCGTAAATCATGACAGTATGATTCTGAGCCAGTGTTCACAACATCAGTAGCCTGAAAGAAGTTGAATTCAGCCATCATTGACTGTATTCTTACCACTTGTGCTTTTCCTGCTGTGAGATGTCGTGGTCTTTGACCAGTAACAGGCTGCTTCATTAGAGCTCGGTGCAGAGCTTTGGGAAATAAAGTTTAGGTGAATTTGAAGAACTGTTTGTGCTTCAAGGCCTCACTAAAATCTGTTGTTAACACTTGCAGGGTGTTGATAGACTGTATAGTCTCAAGTCAGGCTAAGAAATAAGAAGTTTTTTCCCTATACTTTTTTTTATTATATACTTACACTTGACGCACGACTGTGGATTTTTTATTTTTAATCTAAGTGAAACCAAATGTATATTATTTGTAGTGTGCGTAACTGATTTTCTCCCTGTTCATCTCCCCCCCGCAGCGCTAGAAGACGCGATTGAGGCCCTGTCCAGCGGAGGTGCCATCGAGTTGCCTCTCATCCGCCCCCAGCTCACCTTGATGCATGACTACAGCCAACCCCTGGAGCGCTATGATGACTACGAAGACGACGAGGGAGAGCTGAGAGCCGAGAGCAACCTGGCAGAGAAATTCGGTCAGCTCCCCTCTCCCCCCCCAAAAAAAGCATTAACAGCTCATTATCATTAACAGGAACCTGTATCTGATTACCTGAGTGTGACTCCCGGGAGGTGAGCCTGTCTTATAGACTCGTTTACAGCCCACGCGGTGGTTAATTGCTGTGCTTAATGCGCCCAGACTGTTGGTATGTACTGTAACACTACAGCGTCCCTGACAAGAATGCTGAGGCTTATATGTCCTGCCTGCTAAATGGAGCCAAAGCAGGAAGTCAAAGGCTCTGTTTTGTGTTGTCCAGACTTAATGGACTAATTTGACAACAGCAGAAGTTTAATGTTCAATGTTACTTCTACCGAAATTTGACAAGAGCAACGCCTGCTAAACAAATTTAGGCATTTTTTGACCTGACAAATATCCAGCAGGGATCAGAACACTGTCCACTTAAATGCATCTGTGGGTTTATCTGTTTTTTTCATCAGTGCCGGTTTTCCGTAGCCTTTCGCCTACATGTGATGTAACCGACTCTGCTCTCCTCCGCTTCACCGAATGTTGTAATCCGCGTCCACGGTGACACCTTCATAACCTCTGACAACTGATGAATCAGCGTCCTGAATATTCAGAGGCAAATTCTGTGTTTGTGAGTGTCGGGTGTCACAATTGGAGCTCTCCCTGAACTCTCTTGAACTTGTCGTTTCCAGTGTGTTTGGATGACACTTTCGGCAACGACTGCAGCCTGACGTGTGACGACTGCTCTAATGGAGGAAAATGTAATCCGTGGAAAACTGGCTGCGACTGCCCTGACGGATGGATCGGCATCGTCTGCAACCAGAGTGAGACCCACAAATGCATACACACGCCATCACCGCTGTATCAGATTATCAGATTAAGTCTTGACAGTTCAGCAGCGATCAGCTCTTCTATTTTTCATCCATAGCATGTGCCGAGGGACAATTTGGTAAAAACTGCTCCTTCCCCTGTAAGTGTAAAAACGGCGCCACCTGTGATCCCGTCACCGGGAGCTGCCGCTGTCCGCCTGGGGTCAGCGGAGACTTGTGCCAGGATGGTGAGTTGGCTCCCTTTCTTCCCAGACGCAAGTGTTTCCCCTTCCATTTCTTTCCCACCGCGACATGATCTCAATATCTCGAGCTGTTGCCTTGTTTCCTGCGCGCAGGCTGTCCTAAGGGCTTCTATGGAAAGCAGTGCAACAAGAAGTGTAACTGTGCCAATAACGGTCGCTGCCACCGAACGTACGGAGCCTGTTTGTGCGACCCTGGACTCTACGGACGCTTCTGCCACCTCCGTAAGTCCCACTGTTACAGTAACACGACCACACTTTCACCATTGAACTCTCCACATTATAAAATCATTGATTGACAGACGCGCTGTGACTTTTACTGCCATTGCAAATATCCCTTTGCAGTAAAACAAGCTTGTAAATACTTTTTGTGTCGTGGCTGTAATTGTGACCTCGTATCATATTTCTTTTCTGTGGTGACAAATGTCCTCCTTGTTTTGTTTTTTTTTTCTCCTTCAGCGTGTCCTAAGTGGACGTTTGGTCCGGGCTGCTCTGAGGAGTGTCAGTGTGTTCAGCAGAATACTTTGGAGTGTCACCGTCGCCATGGCACGTGCGTCTGTAAACCTGGTTACCAGGGCAACACCTGCAAGGAAGGTGAGCGCGATACATCTGCAGGCAAAGAGAAGGAAGAAAACTGTATGCCAGAAAAGTGAATAGATATCAGTCATTTCCAGAATGTGTCGATATCAGTTGAGGAGTACCAGATGTCCTCTAAATGAAGACAGAAAATGAATGAGCCACTCATTAAAATGAACGAGGCTGGTTCCCGTTTGTTCACCTTACATTTGAGTGCTAAGCGCTCCGTCCTGTCCTGTCTTTAGAGTGTAACCCAGGTACGTATGGAGCCGGCTGTGAGAAGAAGTGCGTCTGTCCACCAGGAGTGTCCTGTGATCACGTGACCGGAGAGTGCCAACGAAAATGCCCGCCCGGTCGTCATGGAGAGAGCTGTGATCAGGGTACGTGACCCTACAGAGGAGAGGTTTCCTCATCCTTTAAGGCTTTTTTGTCATCAGTTTTTATCCTTCTGTGCTGAGACAAATTTTTCCCATGTGCCCCGTGTCAGACTGTCCAGAGGGAAGGTTTGGCCCAGGCTGCGTACATCCTTGCAACTGCACCAGTGCCCCGTGTGACCCAGTGACAGGACAATGCAAGTGTCCGGCGGGGACGTCGGGAAAGCACTGCGAGAACTGTGAGTTCAAGCGGACGTTCTTCACCAGCAAAGTGCAAAGTGACCACACACTTTTTACATGATATTGATAAAAATGTGAATATTGATGTTTGTTACAGTGTGTCCGGACGGTTTCTGGGGTCCAGGCTGCACAGAAACTTGCCCCGTTTGCGAGAATGGAGGCCTGTGTGATAAACACAACGGCTCGTGTAACTGTCCTCCGGGGTTCATGGGCAAATTCTGCCAGAACTGTAAGTATCAGCAGTGTGCATTTTTGGTTTCCTTAGCAACCTGTATTAAACAGCCAGCAAGCTGAGGAGGATGTCAGCACTGTTGAATATTGAAATTGTGCAGTGGTGCATTTTGGACAAGAAATAAAGCAACATGTTAGAAGACAGAGGCGTAGTTTATTTCTCTGAGGTCATTAGCTTAAATCCTTCCGCTGCTGTGAAAACCACGTCCGACGTCTTTTCACTGGGAAGAACAAATATAATTCAGTTTTAAACAACCGCTGGCTCTTAAATTCCCGAATCCTGAATCATGGAACCGGCACTGTCATGGGACCGTGCTTTCATGCAATCTGGGGAAGATGCTTATGGAAGATTAGTCTTGATGTTTTAGACATTTTTTTTTTTTTCTCTCCTCACGCAGCGTGCCCGGGTGGGCGTTTCGGTCAAGGATGCCAAATGAAGTGCGTGTGCGAGAACAACGCTCGCTGTGACGCGGTGAGTGGGCGGTGCACCTGCGCTCCTGGCTGGACTGGACACAACTGCAGAAAAGGTAAGATTCGTTATCACTGCGGACTGCCTAAGATCGGCGAATAGCGCTGGAAGAGAATCACGTAAAAACACTGATCTTTCCTCCAGTTGCTGTTTATGTCCGACACTCAGATGTGATGTTTGCATTGCAGCCTGCGACGCAGGACACTGGGGTCCGGACTGTGCAGAAACATGTGACTGTAGGAACGGAGACGGCAGCTGTGACACTGTGACGGGCCAGTGCAACTGCGAGGCTGGTTACACTGGAGCACACTGCCATCAGAGTATGTAGTTATGTGTTTGTCTTGTAGTGTCATGATTTGCAGTTATTACTGCATGCACCATTGTTTGTTTTTACTGTTGCTATAAAGTTCTTACACACCTGACAGTCTTAATGGCGTGTGTCGTACCAAAAACTGAAGGAACCAAACGGTCCTGCACACTGTTGACCACTTGTGCTTGCTTTTCTAACAGTGCCTTCGTCTGAGGGCTGAAATATTGTCAGTAAAGTGATTAAACCTGGAAAATGTGTTGGTATCTGTATGGTTAAGCATACAGTATGTGTTGCTTTCATCACATTTTTTCATTAGCCCTATCGTGACTATCATTCTGCACGTACATAGTGCTACCACCAGCTGGAGCCAAAGTAATAATTTTGAATCTTCAACACAGTTGCTTTAATCTTTTAGTCTAAACCATGTTCAGCGTTATTTGAAGCTCCATGTTACTCGTTTGTGAGCCTTATGTCGTGTGTCCGATATTCCCCCAGAGTGTCCTGCGGGTATGTTTGGTCTCGGCTGTCGCCATCGGTGTCAGTGTGACAACAAGGCGTTGTGCGACCACGTCAGCGGAGCTTGCACCTGTCAGGTCGGCTGGACTGGAACCTTCTGTGAAAAACGTAAGAGAAACCCCTGGATCACGAAGCCAAATTCCACCCCATTGAACACGCGTGTATGCTGCTAACAGGTAGCCTTTACATGCACGTGCGTTTCAGCGTGTCCTCAGGGTTTCTTTGGGATGGACTGCCAGGAGAAGTGTTTGTGTCTGAACGGCGGGAGCTGCGATCACGTCTCTGGTGTTTGCTCCTGTCCTGCCGGCTGGATCGGTCCGTTCTGCAACCTGAGTGAGTGACAGGTGCATCACAGAAAGTCTGACAGGTGCTGGCGCCGTTTCAGTGGAACCGGAGGCTCAGATGGTTCATATCAGTCGAAGCACCGAGAACATCTTTGCAACGCTGACTCACAGTGGAACAAAAACACGCTTGGTTTCAAAGTTATTTGGGAAAACCCAGCCCAGTCACACATGAGAAAGCACTGACTTGATGTTCCCTGTGCTGTGGCCTGTATCACTTACCAGACAGTGGAAATTCCACTTTTGATCAGCAGAGTTCATGAAGAGGTAAAGATATTGTTTGTCCCTCTCCTGGCAGCGTGCCCGACAGGGTCCTATGGGGAAGGATGTAACCAAACCTGTAGCTGCCGCAATGATGGCATCTGCCACCCGGCCAGCGGCCGGTGCGTGTGCACACCGGGCTGGACCGGACCCAACTGCACAGAAGGTGAGTGGACACAACCCAGAGCAACGCGATCATCTAAATGACAGGTAAACAAGGGGTCACACGGTGGCTTTGTCTGTGCGGATTTTCTCCCAGAATGCCCTGCAGGGTTTTACGGAGCAGACTGTCGGCAGCGCTGCTTGTGCCAGAACGGGGCCACCTGCAACAAGACCAACGGAAAATGTACATGTGCCAGCGGATGGACGGGCACCGCCTGCGAACTGGGTAAGACTCTCAGATGTTGTGGGTAAGAGTCTCTGTATGTGTTACCGCACAACCACCATCAGATGGATCGCTGGAAGGAAAATTCTCATTTATTACAGCTTTGTACTCTTGGCTGCGATTTATAATAAACATACGCAAATCTGGGAACACTGATGTTGCTACAGCAACGTCAGGCAGGGTGATAAACAAGAGATGACAGGCTGTAAACAGGCCAACAGTTTTATTACATTTTTTGAGACTTTAAAACCAAAAGTGAGTAATGTTTCCTCACCGCAACTGCAAGTACTGTAAGTCAAAGGTGAACCAGGAAGTGAAGGAACAGATTTGTTCTGCCTCTTTTTTTTTTTTTCACTTGCAAATAAATTTGACTAACCCGTTTCAAAACTTCTATGAACGTCTGAATGCTGGCGTTTATTCCCTTGTCAGCCATGTTTTTAGAGATTTTTCCATATTCCCATATTTCAGTACAGTGTCATTATTACCAAAATGAACCGTGGACAAAAAAAAAAGCCAGGATTTCTCTTTAATAACTGTGACTGCTGCTTCTTTTCACATGCAGACTCTTGTGCTTGGCGTCTTCCTCTCCTCTCCATGGAAGTTTTTTCAAACCTTTTTCCATTTTTATTTTCCTCAATCAAATCCGGAGTCCACGAATACACTCAGACAACTTTGTAATTTTTGGCTGAACGTGGAAAAAAAAAACCTTGAATGACTGAACTGTACAGTCCAATCAGTGCTTTGACCTTTACTAGATTCGTTCCTCTCTAAACTCTCGCTTTGCCGTGCACGTAGAGCTGCACAATAAACCGAATTGCAAACACGAATCTCACGTCACAAATTTTCAATAAATGCCAACAGCCAACATATAACCACCAACCGCTCAGCCTGCAGACCAGATTAACTTTTCTGACTGCACTGATGTATAAACATTTTCTTATCGAGGTGAATCTGTTATAACTTCATATTGTTGGACTCGGCTCTTCAGACTCTCTTTCAGTATCCCAGCCTCGTCTTGCAAAAGCCATCACAATGTCGGTTAGTCTGGAAAGAAATGCAAAGGAATAACATTACCTGAATCCTGGAGTAAATATTACAATCAGTGGCCTGGCCTGGTTGTTTTACTGCGAAATACATCAGTCTGACTTCAGTTTGTTGCCTTAGCTCATTTGTTTTTGCCTACAGTCTGGTAATTTGCTGGCGGAGTTTGTTCCTGCACCACATACGAGTCTGCCCTGTAAAAGTCTCCGTCGACCCGGCGATGACATTCCAGCTCGTTCTCCCTCTGAGCTCCACATCACACACTATCCTCCCTCTGTGCCTGTTACAACCTTTCCCTTTCGGGCTGTGCCAGGCCCGGCCCCTTCTTCATGCTCAGGAAACCTCTAATCCTGTCGCTGGAATGTCCTTACCCTCTAAATTCTGTGGCTACTACCTCTGATTGCCAACTCCATGTGTACTGTGTCCAACTATAAATTATTGGGGGGGGGGGTGAACAAGTTGCAGCCCTCAGCAGAAATATGACAACGCAGGTTTTTGCCTGTTGTGTGTGGTTCACCTCATGATGTCTGCTTTCTTTCCCCTGTCTTGCGTTTCTACGTGTGTGTGCCGCGGTGTGTTTACACAGAGTGTGTAGTGGGTCGGTTCGGGGCGGACTGCCAGCAGCGGTGTGAATGTGAGAATGGCGGCCAGTGTGACAGGCGGACCGGACAGTGCAGCTGCAGCAGCGGCTGGATCGGAGAGCGCTGTGAGAGAGGTGAGCCAGTGAAAAAAATCTAATGACCCTACAGAAACTGTGACCTCAGGGGAACTGCTGCGCCGTGGCAAGCGTTGGACTGGCGACATTGTGTATTTTTGTTAATCATGACCTCCAATTTCCTGCTCCTTCCCCGTGCAGCCTGTGAACCAGGAGTGTTTGGTGCCGGCTGTGAGGAGAGATGTCAGTGTGTGCACGGGGCTTCATGTCACCACGTCACCGGAGAGTGTCAGTGTCCACCTGGGTGGAGGGGAAAGCTCTGTGACAAAGGTACAAAGAGACTGTGGTGCTCTTGCAACACCTGGTGGACGGAGTTTGTCCTGCTATTTCAACAATGGACCTGTTACATTTTCAAACGTCTGCACGCACGGCGAGGATTAAAGTCGACATTTAGTCTGACGCACAGGAAGCAGGTCGTGGGTATAATTCTTGCCATTGGCCCTGAAGAAATACAAACAAGCCAGAGCAATTTCCCCTGATAAGTCATGCATGCGGTAGGTTTAGGCTGCTGAGTGAGCTGGAGCCAGTAGAAAAAGGCATAATGAAAAACAGTAAACGATTTTCAAAAACGTGACACGAACTCGCAGCAGAGAGGGCGAGGGAGTGTGTAAATATGGACACACACTAAGCCTGATGTTACTCCACGCACGTGTGGTTTAGCAGTGAAGTGCATGAACGGCGACTGCCTTGACAGACAGAGCTGCCTTATTATACGCTTGTCTCCTCCGTGAAATGTTGCATCTTCACTCCTCTGCTTTATTCCGGCTGTGGGTCACGTCTCTCTCGCCCTCAGCTGCTCCTTGTGAAGTTGCTCTGGCTGCTCTCACACACGTATTTGAGTGCTGGTGTTCAAGCTTGCTGTCTGCTGCAGTGAAAAACTTTGTGACTGACGCCCGGCATCTGTGATGATAATGGATTCAGTCAGACCTTTCTCCAATGCTTGTACAGCATTTGAACACATTGTGGAGATGACTCTGTGATTATTACTCGTTGTTGTTAACTTATTGTTAGATGTTACATTTATTTACTTGATATTGTTCATTCTAATGCTAATAATTGCAGTTCTAGTTCTGCTACCTCTGTCTGTGTGTGTCTGTGTCATAATTCTGGGCTATATTAATCGACTGGATCTACATATCAGACTCGTGATTGTGTGTTTCATATTTCATACATTAAACATAAAAAACACAGAGTACACTAACTTATTTTCACTGTCCGTCATGTACGAGTAGCATGAGGGATACGTCGAAGGGGAACGTGCGGAATGAAATAGACCGTCTCCTTCTGTTTTCCTTTCAGCGTGTTTGCCGGGCTCGTATGGGAAAGGCTGCATGCAGCGCTGCAGCTGTGCCCAGGGCACATCCTGCCACCACGTCTCCGGAGACTGCGGCTGTCCTCCTGGATTCACAGGAAACGGCTGCGAGCAGAGTGAGTGCTGCAGGAGCGATTTCTGCCTCCGCCGCGTCCACAGTCCGTTTAGAAGAACGAAGAAGCTTTGTTTGGTTTTCATAAACTCGTTCTTGCATTAATAAAAACATTTCACATTTATAATGCATCACAAAGCAAAAACAGCTCTAACAAACTGCACATGTGCCCCTCTCTCTCCATCAGCTTGTCTTCCAGGAACATTTGGACAGAACTGTAACCAGGTCTGTCAGTGCTCAGAGACAAACCAGCTCTGCCATCCGGTGTCTGGATCATGTTACTGCGCTCCCAGGTTTCCACGGCCCCAAATGTGACCAGAGTATGTGAAACTGAAACAGCATACTTGTACTTCTTGGACTCATCGCAGTTAACGCCTTTTTAAAAGTGCCAAACCTCTGCTTTGTTTTTTAGTCTGTGAAGACGGTCGATACGGTCCAAACTGTGAAAGAGAGTGCCAGTGTGACAACGGAGGGAAGTGCGTTCCGTCCACCGGAGCCTGCGAATGTCCGGCAGGATTTATCGGAGCGCGCTGCAACATCAGTGAGTCCATCTGAAACCGCCACGGGGACACGAATGAATTAGTAATAAATGTTATGAGTATGAGATAACAAGTTAATCCGGCGCGTGTCTCGGTGGTGACAGCGTGTCCAGCCGGCCGTTACGGAGCCGACTGCGCTCGGGTGGCGCTGTGCGGAGACGGAGCCCAGAACGACCCGGTCACCGGTCGATGTGTGTGCAGCCCCGGACGCAGAGGAGAGAACTGTGGACACAGTGAGTTTACAGGACAGTTGCACCTTGAATATTTATGCACAAATCCACCTGCCCCCACCATCAAACCGAGACATAGAAAATAAGACTTCTATAATTGGAGAAGGAAGTAAATAAAATCAATTTCGACACCCTAAATAATGAAAGTGAGGATCTAGAAGTCAGATCAGGGCAAGTTGACGCTGTCTGTTGTCTGTTTTACCTGTGACCTCTTGACCTCTACAAGTTTGTGAACTCTGAAGGAGACCATTTCAAATTCGAGACTCCTCATTGCAGGTTTCTGTTAAGTGTAGACTTTAGTGTCATCAAAGTCTGCCGGAGCAATTCTCATGTCTGCGTAAATTGTTTTTCTTCTTGCGCAACAATGACAGGCAGCAAACGGCTCCTTGTAAAAACCTTTTTGAATTTATTTTAGAGAGGAAAAAAACTCAATTAGTGTCTCTGCCCTCAGGCTGCCCTCCAGGCTGGTTTGGGGCAGACTGTGTCCAACGCTGTAACTGCAGTAATGGAGGAGTGTGTGACAGCGCAACCGGCAACTGTACCTGCAGCCTGGGCTGGACGGGAGCACACTGTGATGAAGGTGACAACACTCGCGCTGTGTCTTTTCTTACTGCAGTGCAGCTGCTTCTGCTCATCATCACACACACGGACTGCAGTAACATGCTCAATATAAATGTAAAGATTGTCTGAAGTCATGCGATTGATTATGTTTTTATTTTCTGACTGTGTGTTTTGCTGATTTATTCCCCTCTCTCTCTCTCAGAGTGTCCTGCGGGCAGATTTGGTGCCAACTGCCAGCTGAGATGTAAATGTCACAACAACAGCACATGTGACAGAGTGACGGGGACGTGTCAGTGCGGCCCAGGCTACTATGGACATCTGTGTGAACACGGTGAGAGCTGAACAGATCAACACACACACACACACACACACATACAATATATCTTAATAAAGACAAAAATATTAAATAATTCTGATAAGTTTTATTTGCGCAGTGGAAGCTTGATTCTTCACAGAGTTGAATTAAAAAAACGCATTCAGCAACAACGTCATTTTAAACCTGAAGGATCGGTTTTAAATCCGGTGAATCTCCTCCTCAGCGTGTCCTCCTGGTCTCCACGGCTTGCTGTGCCAGCTGCAGTGTGACTGTATGAACGCAGCTTCCTGTCACCCTGCGACAGGCCAGTGCATCTGTCCCCCGGGACACCACGGAGCTCGCTGTCACAGAGGTCAGACAAATCGCTGCTGATCACCCCGACACAATAACAGCATCGCTGCCATGTCCAGCCTAACTCATCGTGTTTTCGTAAATGTCTTCCTGTCCTCTCTCAGTGTGTGAACAGGGTACCTACGGTCACAGCTGTGGCAAGGTGTGCGACTGTGAGGACGACACGTCCATGTGATCCCGTGACGGGAAGATGCCTCTGCTCCTCGGGGAAGACTGGACCCAGATGTGACATCGGTAATCTTCTTTATTTAAGAGCCGGGGAGACATTTTAGTTTTTGAACTGGATCATTTGTTCTAAAAGAGGAGAAACTCTGTTAAACGATGAAACAATGTTAAAGTAAAGCTATCCATTAAAGGTCCAGTGTGTGTTGCACAGCCATGTTTCTACAGTAGCCTAGAATGGACAAACTAGACTCTGGCTTTTTTCATGCGTTTCATGGCCAACATAGTTTCTCCTTCATGCCATTAAATCCTACGCACACATCCTTTAATGAGTTTGAAAAAAACAACAGAATTTGCTGCTTTGTGTTGATAAATGGATATTCAGCCTTTTATCCACTGATGGGTTAAGATCAACGACTGTATTTATTTAAATAATTGGTTAAAAAGGTGTTTCTGTAATTTATTATTGATATATCTCTAAAAAAAAGATGTCTTGTAAATTTAGTATCTCTAAGTCACATGACTAATAAATGGATTGCGAATCAAAGAAGCCAAAAACATTTGGTTAATAAAGCGTGTTGTACTGGAGAATAGTGTAACAAATAATTGAAGCTTTGGTATTCAGAAGTTGGTGACCTTCAAACATTTTAAAAGAATAGTTTGACATTTTCTAAAATGTGTTTCTTAAAGATCAAATTGTCACCAATAGCTGGTTATCTTAGCTTAGCATAAAGATTGGAAAACAGGAGGAAATATCAGGCAGATATCAGTCTCTATGCTAAGCTACGCTAATCTGTTGAGGCTTCATATCTATCGTGAGATGTGACAGTGGTATCAACATTCTCCTCCCTCTGCTAGAAAACACATTTCCCCAAAGCTTCCTCGATCTGTGTAGTTTTATTAAAACCTGTTTCCTGTCAGACTGCAGAGCGAACCGTTACGGGCCGGACTGTGCAGAGACCTGCGAGTGTGAGAACGGGGCGCAGTGCGACCGACGCAACGGCCGCTGCAGCTGCCTGCACAGCTGGATCGGACTCTCCTGTCAAGAAGGTACAGTGAGGATGAACCAGCATGAGTAACAGACATACATCCCTCCTGTCCCAACAGTCAAACTCCCTTCATTATTCCATCCACATGGACGGCAGGAGACGAGCTCTGCTGACTCTTGAGTCCGAGCTGAAGTGACATTTCAGCTGACTCTGTGAAAGAAGAGTAAATAACTGGGCTGTGTGCTGACACAATTCAGTTACTGTCTTTGTTTGGGGCAGAACTGCAGAGGCTGCACTTCCTCTTCTTCTTCAGTGTCGGCTTTGTTCGGATCAAATATGAATGTTGTGTGTTCGCTGAGCTGGACTAACAGCTCTTTGTGTTTCTTCAGGTGGACCTCCACGCCTCACCTCCAGCAGCAGGGGAGACTCACAACACAACAACTCATTATAGCACCAGCCATCGAGCTGGAAAACTCCAACAAGAACTGGGACAGGTCGGCTACTTTTTGCCGAAGTGACTCAAGTGAGTGAAAGCTTGTGACAGCTGGAGGAACTTCATGGAAAATAGACTCTCGGACGAGAACTGAAGTTTCATGTTTGGACCTGAGCTGGATGATGATTTTTTTTTTTAACGTGCCAAAGTGTCCTTTTGAATTGTTGAAGCTCGTTTCACCAGCCTGACCTCACTGCTACATCATCATTTTTTGTGGTCAAAGTGGACCATCGGACAGGTTTTAGTCTTCAGGATTCAAAATCTACACCCGCAGAGTGCAACGTCGGGAGATTTTGGTTGTTTACGGCACTTTTGTTCTCAAAATACCTTTTTGCAGGTACTGTATATAAAATAACTTCTAATTTTTTAACGAACCTGGTGATATTATAACTCAGAGACATTTCCTACCGTGCTACTTGCCAGTACTATGACGTTGTTTTTCAATCTATACATTATGAAGTACTACCCTCAGTCCAATGGTGCTATGGTGCTTTACTGTACAATGAAATCCTCAGACTTTCACAGTAAAGCACATTGTTGACTACAGTAAATATGTCTTGGTGGACAGCTGGAGTTCACTTACGCTAGTATTCATCTGCAAGGTTTGCTTCAAAGTTAAGTGTTTAACTTCTTTTTTTATTTTGTATATAAATTGCTCCATATTTATATTTCACACAGCTGTATACAGTTGAATATACTGAAAGTTTTAAAATGCGTCACTGGATATAAGAGACCGCCAAATTTATAGTCCAGAGTAAACAACCCCAACCTTTTTTTTTTTTTTTTTTTTTAAACACATGAATCCCAATAAAAGACGAGACACAAACGTTTGTTTACCATTCTTATTTTATCATTATTTCATTTTCATTGAAGATCGAAGCTGTACATCCTGTCTAAATTCAGATTTCAAGCACAGTGCAGATAGCAACGCCTGCAAAAGAAAATTAAAAAAGAAAAAGAAAAAAGGCAGAGGTGATCACAACCAGAAATATATATATATACAAAGGTCAAACTATGTACAGGAGATACCAGGCTCTCACTACGTCATCTTCAGAGTGAATTCAGTCCACCGTTTCATTCACTTCATTCCTCATGATGCATACACAACACAAAAAAAAAAAATGCTTCTTTTTTTTTTTTTTGTCGGCCTTGATACAATACTGATAGGAAAAATGCAGCATGATGAAAAAAATAAAAACAGTTCTTTGATTCTCTCTACTGCATTAAAGGCTAAAACATAAAAATATATTCTCTGTAGAACCTAGAACCTTCTGTAAAATAAGCTCTATCCGTCGGCGGCTCTGGTTTCATTTCTGAACTAGTATTAAAATGTTAGAACAGCAAATATGATGAAACTAGGACCACTTAAAGCATGAATTTCTCCTACACAGGCGAGGGCACTAGGTAATTACACTTCAGCCTTAAAACATTAAGAGTTATTTCTACAATGTGCAGAAACCTTTTGAACACCACGAGGTCTTTGCCAGGAAGGTCAGCACGGAGTGAAATAACACTGATGGTCAAACAAAATGCACAGCGATACCGATTAAAGGACAAATCTGACATTTTGGGAAATACACTTGTGCGATTTCTTGCCGAGAGTTGATGGAAAAGATTGACACCGCCCTCGGTTTCTGTGACAGCTCATCCTCATCGGGGGTCACGATCCCAGCGGACACTGCGTGGACAAGTCACCGGGTTCATCACAGGGCTGACACGTGGCGAAAAACAACTGTGCACGTTCAAGGGCAACTTTAGAGTCATCAATTAACCTGCATGTCTTTGGGCTGTGGGAGGAAGCTGACGCAGACGCGGGGAGAAGAAGACAAATCCGCTGCTGTGAGGTGTCTCTATGCTAAAAATGATGAAGCTGCGGGTTAAACTCGGTTAGCACACACTTTCTGCTCCATGACTGGTGCGATGTCGCCCCTGTTTTTTGTGTGCAAAACGTGGGATTCTAGGCGTGGTGGAGGGGACTGTCTGGAGGCTACGCACATGTGTGTGTGTGATCACCGTAACAAAAACAAAGTCACAAACTGTCGCAGAACACTGTTGCGTGCTTCTTTATGCAGTGTTTAGAAACTGGCACTGACATGGCCAGAGCAAGAAGTAATTTGTTATTAGGGTTTAGTTCAGGTGTTGTAGGAAATGATTGCCTCGGGTTAGGGATATGTTCAGATTCCGGTTGAGGTCATGAGAAACAAAGTTTCTGTCTTAATTCCTGAACTTGAGAGGAGCTTGTACTTGGATTTTGTCACCTCAGGACTTTGTGCTTAACACAGACACGAGCGCGGTGTCAATCTTTATTTTATCCGCTGGCGAGAAATCGAATAAGGAAACCTTTCCTTAAGTCTCAAACTGCCTCCCCACTCCCTGCAGATGAAAATATTAAGACACAGGAACTCCACAGACGAAACCAACTAAAAGTTCTTTGCTTATCTTTTTTTTTCCCTTTCCTTTTTTGTTGTCTCTTCTAAGAAAACGCCAGCTTGCGCCAGTTTTGTTCACTCAGACACAGCAAATCAAACGTATACAGGGATCAATTTCTACAACAGGCTAAAGCAAGGGATTAGTTTAGTTGTCTCCCCCTCCCCCCTCCCCTCCCCAAACACACACACTCACACACACACATGAACAGATCAACAACAGAGACATCAAATCATTTCGCCGTTTTTAAAAATCACTTTTCGGGAGGAGAAACGAAGCAGACTAAACCTCATCCGCACAAATCCCTCACAGTGACGTTCACTTTGATTATCCCTTAAACTGAGAAGCACCAACATCTCATTCGCGTCGCCATTCACACTAAATATGACAGTTCTCTTAATCTGTACTCTTTTTTTTTTTTTTCTCTCTCTTCTTCTGCTAAGAATCAATAGTTCATCGGCTGTTAGTAAAGATCTGATATCTACATGTGTTAGTAAGCGGAGTAGCATCACCTTACTCGTCCCGTAGGTACTGTAGGCTGGGTGAAGAGGGTCCATGCTTTGAGGATGTATCACATGCCTATCCACTTGTGCTTAAATCACAGTAAGAGAGCACCCAAAGGAGAGAGAATGATATAGGGTGGCGTCAAATTTTGCGATAATACTTCTGACACGTCTCAGGCCGTACGCCGCCTGACACGAACCTTACCGTTTCCTAAAGCAAGTAGCTGTACTATGCATTCTGTATATGAAGGACGTATTTGTTAACTAGTATAACAGCATTGTCAAGTAAAGATATATATGGAGTAAAGTCCATACCATAGATAGATAACAAGCTGGACAGCACATGCGTCAAGATGATGATTATAAATCTTGCAGGAAGTGAGAGTGAAACCGTGTCGTCAAAGAGAGATGAAGAAGAAGAAGAAGAAGAAGGAGATCTTTGGCTCAAGCCACGCTAAAAATGTCACTGGTCCTCCCCAGTGTCCACGCACAAAAGAAAGACAGACGGGTAAATACAACCTCCTGACCATGTGCACGCCAACGCACGACTAAAACCACCTGCTCTGTTCCCTGAGCTGCTGCCACTCACTGATTAACTGGACGCGCGCGCACACACACATACACGCTATCACACACACGCACGCACGCACAACAAACACCGCTTCCACCAGTCAGCGTTCCCGTGTATACTGAGCACATGAGGCCAGTCGGCCAAAGGAAGGGGCCGAGCTGCTCGTCCGCGCCAAAAGCCCGCAGCGCAGTCTGATGCAACTGTAAATAAGGCAAAATACCTGAACAGAATTTGATCAAGGAGAAATTTTTTTTTTTTTTCTTTTTCCCCCGCCCATGAGACGTGGAGCCAGCACTGATATGACCACTTCATGTACAGTTCCAGGTTGGGTAACACAGTGAAGCACGACTCTGCGTTTTGATTTAACATGACTGCAGCTCCTGTAGTTTAGAGAGAGGTCGGTGGGGGGGGGTGAATGGATAATCTCTTCAGTGGCAGACGAGTTGCCCCGACGCATCATCGTCACGGACGGTCGGGATGAGGAGGAGGAGGAGGAGGAGCGTCTTCCATCCTCCTCATCCCGACGCCCCGGCTCAGACAGCAGGAGCGTCTGAGCATCAGGCCGGACAAACGTACTGCCAGTGAGGACACAACAGGGAGGACGGGGGGAGAGGGGATTATCAGGACATATGATTCTATAGTGCAATGGCTGTGTGAGATAAGACTACCGTAATACCCGTCCTCTCCCCTCCTTTGAAACTACCGTCCACACACCGTTACTGACAATGCTAAAGTGCTGATTGTTGAAGCCCGCGAAGGAGGCTCGGACACTGATAATGTCGACGACACAAACACAGACGGTTTTGTCAGAGAAACCTTTGACGGACTCGGTACAGTACACACGTGTTTGTAAACAGAACGTCCAAGGAACAAATGCATGGCTATGGTACATGTGCAACAGAGTAGTTCTCGTATATTCATACAGCACGAACTTCATCTTCCTTTTAGTTGCATTCGGTTTTAGAAAAACAAAAAGCAAAAAAAACAAAACAAAACAAAACAAAAAGAAATCTGGCTGCTAAGCAAGCGTGTGCTTATTTTTTTTTTAAAAAGATATTTTTGTCTACGGTTTTTTAAAATACGTTCAGCTGAATTGAATGTATAACTGATTTTAAGTATGAGCGCATATCCCTAACCTCTCTTCCACCTCTCTATGTCTTTCTTTGTCAATCCCTTCCTTTTCCCGTTGGAGGTGACTGTATTTTTTTCCCCCTTCTCTTATCTTATCCCTGTGACTCTAAATGAGGTGCCCTGGGTGGCCTTGGTGTGGCCAGACTCATGCGCCAGGGTCTCACTCAGTAAAAGCTCAAGCAAACAGAGGATCAGGCAAAGGTGGGGCGCTGCGGCTGCAGCCCGGGGTGCAGCCCTGCCGGGCGGGGCCGTGCCACGCGTTAGGAGCGGTAGTCCTTTTTACTGTACGGCTTGTTCCCCAGGATGCTGTCCACCTCGTGTGTGATGGACGACGACAACTTTGGAAGAACCTGCAAGAGGAGAGACACACAAAGGGTGATCTGAGGGTCTGATCATTGTTTAACGGTCCTTTAGAAAATGGCTGCAGTTGCACACCACAGCCTCTAGATAGCACTCAAGGGCGACTAATGCAGCAACAAAAGTGATTATTTTGGGGGCTTGCTTGTCACTTTTATTTGATAGCGGCAGCTGAAGAGTGACAGAGAGGACAGAGCGAGGTTGGACTCGACCCCGGCTCGCTGCTGTGAGGACTGAACCTTTGTACATGAGGCACAGCCTCGACCAGGTGAGTTACCACGGCACCCCAGCAGTGAAAAGGCAGATTTATTTGATTTATTGCATCTGTGTGTGTGTGTGTGTGTGTGCATTCTTGTATCGTCTTTTACTGACTCAGCTGATTTCTCACTGTGGATTATTACACTTTACATTTAGACACTTCACACGATACAAAAAACTCAATTCAAGTCAAGTAAAAGTGTCATCAAAATGTACTGTTACTGCGGTAAACGTACTCATTACAGACAGACGGACGGACTGTGCTGTGTGTCTTTCAGGGTCTGTGATGTAAAATTCCCAGTAAAAGCAGAACTGCTGAGCCCCCTCGGGGGAAATGTGAGCCTAACATTTCAAAACAGAAATATCAAATGTACCAAGAGAGGGGAGACACATGTATATTGTGCGCACGTCTGGTATACCTAATGCGTGTACGCTCGCACTCTCACACATACATAGACACATATAGTAGGAGGAGGATATGAAAAGCATCATAATAGAGCAGAATACTTCAGGCCAGACGATGTGAGGAGAGGACGCAAACCCCCACCAGTCCTGAAAACCCCATTAAAAGAGTGCATCTTATCAGGAGGAGGAGAAGTGGCCGTGAGCCTGTCTTCAATCCCCCTGGCAACTGATACTCGGCTGACCTTATTAACTCGGTACAGTAAAGCACCCAAGCGTGCGGCAGCAAACTGCCCGAGAGGCCGAGCTGTACCCAGGAGATGAGGCTGCTGTTACGGACTGTAAGGCATGAATACAGGGGGGGGGGGGCTGATGAAAGCGGTCAGGTCACATCTTCACAAATTAAACTGCTGATTTGCTCTGCGGGACGACAAACACGTGCACACACAAAACACACACACACACAAACATTTTGTGGCCTCACCTGTATTGCTCCTATGTTCTCCATCAGCTGGTCGGTGTTGGACGCCCCTAAAAGGACAGAGCTCACCCCCTCGTTCCGTAGGCACCACGCTGCAGGAGACCAGTAAACAGCAATGATGCACCCACCATGATTATGGACACAAACACACACCACACACACACACACACACACGCGCAAACTGCACAATATTTCTACAGACTGACTCAAACATCCTGATGAAACATGGAAATTCCTGCAACACTTCCTGTCCACACATAAACAAACTTTAATCCTTTACACACCCCAGTAAATAAATAATTAGCACCGCTAGCATCAGATATACTCACTGTGCAACAAAACATCAACATTACATTATTATTTATACTCATTAACATGTAAGCAGCACTTTAAGATGTTGGTTTTAGTTATTTAAACATTCTCTGTACTGTTGGATAGAATAACATTTTACTTTTTAACCTCTTTGTTAGGCCTCTGCTTGAAAATGACATACCCGTAATATATATATAGAATTTTGGCGTCATAATGAAGGGAACACTTGTGACAGAATCAGTATGTGTGTCACTGCCTCAGAGTAAATTAAGACATAAAAGAAAGATTTCATTTCTGCCTAATAAAAAAAAAATCTCTATGAAACAATGCTGTTGTAGCGTTGCTGTGTTTGCTGTGTGTAAATATGACTTTACATGCGCTTGTAGCAGAGTCTCTCCTGTTTTGATTTCATGTGCAATGCGACAGTGTTTTAAGACATCGATCCGACTTTGCTCTGATTCCAATACCTCAGTATCACCTGGGACGCCCTGAGCTGAGTATTGATCTCATACCGGCGCTCTCTGCTTCTAAGTTTAGAAACTATGGCTGTCACAGCGACTGAAGAAATGCGCGACTTTTAATTGACAATTAAAGAGAAACTGTATTCAATCAGTCGTGTCATTGGAGTATCCTGATCTGCTTAATAAGATCATAATATGAGTCAACCCGGCACATCAGATCAGTGCTACGTGAAGTACATCTAGAGGAGCAGAAACTAGAGCCCGTCCCTCTGAAATGTGAGAGAAGTTGAGTTGATAAAGCTGAATAAAATGAGAAGATTCAACTACAAGTGCCTCAGAACGTTCTTAGCCAAATGCTGCTCTGCTAATAAAAAGCAGGAAACACTTTTCGTATGATCTCTCCAGTGCAAACCTCATCTGTTTACTGTGCTATTATAATTGCGAGCTGTATTATGCAATACGACCACATGCTTTTGCAATTCAAGAAAATGCTCTTGTAAGCAGATTACGGCATAAAAGGGATGGAGAATTTTGTTGTAAAAATAGTGGGATTATGATTTCACACAAATCTTCCACCAACATGAAAATACGGCCATAAATAACAACAGTTTAAGGTCTTTCAGCTGGTCTTGACACAACATCTTTTACCTCTCTTCTCCCTCTCGCAGCCACTATCCGACTCCTGAATTTATCAGGAGCAGCAGGCTTCCGTATCACACCGAAGGCAGATGTTTTTATACAGTTTTTATTCAATAGCGGAGTGCCACAGTTGATGTAGTGGACTAACGCGGTGGACATTAATCTCCTGCGCTGCCTTCAGGAGCGCTGGAAGGATTTATGGTAATTGTGAGAGATGAGGGTGTACACTAATGGGCCGTGAAACCTAAATCTATGACACTGCGTTACTGCCAGGGTGAAAAATTTGCTGCGATCTGTGCACAGATAGGAGAGGAAGACCTAGATTTACTCGCGGCGCCCCTAATGTCTTGACGCTTTAACAGCTCTCGCAGGAGTGTGCGTCTTCGGGGTTTGCACATTCTCACTTTCCGGCCCAGCGGTGAATCGATATTGGCCACTCGCTGGATTTATGTCGGGGATGCTGTTTTAATGCTGACACTGGAAACTGTTAAATTCATGTTAGCACCCAGCAGAAGCACAGAGCTGTATGTACAAATATAAACTGTAAACATGTTTGCATTCCTTATGTTCATATTTACATTACTGCATTAATGTGTTCATGACAGATCCTGCACGTTATATTTGTCCCTGAGAGACAGTATTAAAGGTTATAGATGAGTTTAATTCATTGTTTCCTAGTCGGATTATCTCGTTAATGTCTTTTTTAAAAACTCCACCCATAACAGCACAGAAACACACGTGACAACACACCAACAGTCAGACCAGGCGGCTGCGAGAGCGTCGCTGACCTCGGCCCGTCCGAGGCAGAGGGACGGACAGACAGACAGAAAGAGAGAGAGCGGCAGAGTGTATCTGCGTACCGATGGCGAGTTGGGGCAGAGTGCAGCCCAGCCGCTCCGCGATTGCCTGCAGCTCTTTCAACTTCGCCTGCTGACGCCGGCCCTCCTCGCTCAAGATCTTGTCCTTCAACCACTGGTAACCCTGTCGAAAACACAGCACACCTGCTCAAAAACACAGCCCTGCTCACACCGCTGCCCCGCAGCTCCCGTGTCACCAGGGCTTGTTTTTAAACAAGTGACTCTGTCTCCTGCTGTCTACACCTCAGCCAGGGAAACACAGCTACAAGCTACACTTGAATTCATAGTTATGATTACAAAGTTGCAAGCATTAGAAGAATAATTCTCTATTTTCTATCTTACTGCACCTGTTAACCTGCTGTCAAATCAGTAATCCTTATGTAGTATCAAGCATCAGGAGTTATACCATAATGCCATTAGTAACAAGTTAGATACTAGTACGGCGTTTAAAGCACCACAGACATCTACAAGCAACACTGAACCACACAGGAAGCACATTACACACACGTCTGTTAAAACTACTGCACAACACCGACATGGAGAACTAGTTTCATGAGCCAGGAGAGTCACTGTCACTGACACACAATCCACAGATACACAACATGCCACTCCACTACACGGACACATCACTGCGTTAGGTCAGGTGGTAGCTTCTGTGTGATGAAGGAGTTCAAATTCTGGATTTTTTTTTTTTTTTTAATAACCTGATTTGACATAATGTGTAATCTGTGGCTGCTCTAAGTGAAATATTCCTCGGGGTTTGTGCTCTCTGAATTAAATCATTAAAACAGCTTCTCCTCCTCATTAAATGTTCAATTATGATGGCTGTGTAGTTTCATTATGCTTAGAGGGAAACAAAAGTCTTTCAAAAAATGATTCTAGGTCACATCCGAGTTGCTTGAAATAACACTGAACTGCTTCACGATTCGTCAATTTAATTATCTAGTTTTAGTTTAATGCCAAATTAAAAACAAACACATCAAAATAAATATGCACGCATGCTGCGCTGGCGACTGTTTATGCAGTTGTTATGCACATGGATCGAGTGCGCCCATGTGCGTGCATTAAAACGCGTTAAGCTGACGCCAGCTGGCAAATGGCGTCAAACAGTGCTGCTTGGGAAGAGTGCATGGCGTCGACATGGCACTGAAAACACACAGATATGGGGTGTGCACAGAGTTACAGAACCTGAAAGACACAAACACACACATCAAAACAAACAAACAACCAGTAGGGGGAAACATGGAAAAGAGCGACACCAGCACAGATGATCCGAGCGGGACGGGGGGCGTTAAGAGACAGGAGACACAAGCGGGCGAGGTTCGTCTACCTTCAGAGAGGCCCGAGAGTACGGAGGCACCCTGCCGTCGTATTTCCCTGAGATGATCCCACAGGCCAGTGGTGACCACGTCATGGCCCCCACACCTGAGGAGGGAAAATATGTGGTCGTCATGAAAACCATCACTGACACCGTGATTCACGGTGATTCTGATAACAACAAGACTTCTGGATGAGTGTGTGTTGTACACAGGCATACAGCGTGCTCCGAGCTTGTGTGTCCACGTGCCACAAAGAACAGAAATATCCTTCTGAAGTCTGTCAGTCTTCTGTTAAATTGTATTTAAAACCTTTGGGGGTGTAAGCAGAGAGAAAGCGGGGGAGGACCACAGGCTGGAGTCTAACCCGGGTCGATGCTCAAGGACTGAAGCGCGCTTTACCAACTGAGCCACCGGGGCGCCCTTAACCTGCATCGTTCACACAGAAGTTGTGTCCAATATACTGCAGTCACTTTCTCCGTGCTCACCTATCTTATGGAAGAGCTCAGGTAGCTGCACCTCCACCTTCTCTCTGGAACATGTGGTACTCAGCCTGCTCACAGATGGGAGGGATCTGGTTGAATTGTCGCGCCACAGAGTACGCTTCCTAAAAAGGAAAAACATGAGAATAAACACGATTAGACTCGTATACAGTGCAGTGTTCTGATACAGAGCATCTAGGATAGGACACAGCAAGGTCTGGCTTTTTTAGCCTGTCCTCCACATGGAGGAGTCTCACCATGATCTCCATCGGGCTCCAGCGGGATGTTCCCCAATACATGGCCATGCCTTGGTTTATCACATGGGTCATTGCTCGAACCGTTTCTACAATTACAAATACACAAGAATGATTAAAAAAAACAGTGTTTACAGAATAGTATTTCCTCTACAGTTTTTCTCTATCGAGCAGACAATGTGGTTGTACGTGTGTCTGAGCTGTTTGTTATTATTATCCAAAAGGTGCATTTGCAATCCAAATGGACTATCGGGCCATTCAGGAGACAAGTGGAAAAGCTGATTATGATAATCAGGGTGATGATTGCTTCGTTCTGATGAGGGTGACAAGGCACACTTGAACGTCATTCATGTAAAAACCCCACGAAGGTCAGTTTTTTTTTTTTATCTGTAACATGCTGCAGTGAAATAAATGAAAGATGGTGAGCAGCTCAACTCTTCTCATCAAAGACAAAGTGTCTTTACAATGTTGACAACGAAAGCGCTGCAGTTTGTGCATTTTTAGCACAAAGGATTAAATATATGTATAGATGTTTGGTCTATAAAATGAAAAGTGCATCAGGGATTAGATTTTTCTTTCCGTTAATGTGGGCATCAGGCCGCATTAATCTTCTGTTATTTTGTCAACTCATCACTGTATTTTATTTATAGCCATCAGAGAGGGAGCTTCAGTTTGCAGCCCTATCTGACCTCGTGTGACGGCGAATGTAACCTCACATCACCAAGTTTAATTTCCGTATTAGTGATGATTCGCTTCATTCGGGCAAAATATTACATGTTAGATAACAATCAGGGTGTCCCAGACAAGATCGGGAGCACCACAGCGTAATAAAACACGGGTGTGTCGACCCTTAATAATCCTCCATCCAGCCGTCTATTCATCTAGCTGATGTGCAGTTTCTGAAAAATCTCAGAGGACCAAGACGGGTAGCGTGGCGTAGTGGGTGCTCGTCTTAAGAGGGTTTCTCTGTAAAAAGACAGCACAGCAGCTCACCTCCTCTTCACCCTGTGTTTCTGCCCTTCAGCTATTTCCTGAATAAAAACGTACCAGATGGTCTAACGACTGTGGGCTTGGAGAAATAGACTCAAAGCTGTCCATGTGAACTGTGTGCAGCCTTTCAAAAAAGGGCAGATGGGCAAAAGAATTGCCTCGACTTTTTACGTCAGACAGCACCAGCTACTGCGGACTAACAAGACACTAAAGTATTGTGAAAGAGTCGGAGCGAGTGAAGCGTCAAGCTGAAGGCAGGAAGGTGACCTCTGACCGAACTCTAACCCAAAGGGGAACTCTGACACGGGAGCAGATGCATACTGTGAGACCAACTGAGCCCACACACAGTTAGCACTCTGCCATTTAAAGGTCTCCAGCATCAGTATCTACCCTCATTCTGACTGTGGAGGTGGAAGCGCCAGGACAACATGCAGCATTTAAAAATAGATATTTCAGTAACAAGAGGTTTGTATATTTGAGTCTTCATGTTGCAGTAGTCATAGAGACAGAAAAGAGATGCATTTTTATCGATGTGAAACATGACAAAACATAGTTAAACACGTGAGATGGACAGAACATTATTATTAGAATTACCTTCCATCGGTGTATTCGGGTCCGGTCTATTCGCAAAAACCACATCCACATAGTCTAACTGCAGTCTTTCTAGAGAGGCCTTTAAACCTGGAAATAAGCACCACAGTCAGTAAGTAATAGTCACAGGTTTATACGCTAATAACCCAAACTGTGTGTCAATTTTGAAAGTGCAGCTTTGATTCCCTTCAGCCAAAACAACTAATTAAAAGTATTTCGTTGTTGCAGCGTCAGCATTTAATCTGCGTCCGACTTTACCTTCTATAATGTGTTTTCGGGATAAACCTCTTTCAGTCTCCGCTCTACAAAAAAACAAGCGAAAAAAAAGAGAGCTTATGTTATAAACAATAACCTGAAGGATGACTGGAACCGTCCCACTCATCCTTTGTGAAATATCATCTAATAAATGTTTCCAATCTTTATTGAAAGTACGTTACGACAGATCAGTTTGGGTGACACACGATCCCATTACCAGAAGCATCAAACAGGTCGAGAAAAATTATACTGGAGGATCGCTTCTTGTGTCGCCACGCGAGCTTAGTCAAAGAAGCAACCAGACGAAACTTACTTTCCACCCCAGAAGATCTTTGTTGTTATCACCAGACTTGAGCGTCTGAAAGATGGAGAATGGAAACAGATCCGTTATAATACCTGAACATGCAGAATTACAGCAAAAAGCAGCCTACAGAGGGCTTTACAAACCTCAGCTTGAGAAAGAAAAGCTCCTACACATCATAATCATGCATTTCTACCTCATTCTCTCAATGTCACACACACCCACACCTCACAATAAGTGTGACTGTGCCCGGACTTGGCCAGCAACAGTGAATGAGTGAGTGTTGTAGGCGTAAAACCCGACAGAACTATAGAAATGCCAATCCAGGGCTGACAAAGTAGGAGACAAGGCACTAGAAGTTCATCCATTATTCAGCATCTTTGAGGAGGGACAGAAATGTGGGCATGGCACGGCAGCTCGCATCAATCTTTCATCTCTCCACCTTACCGTTCCAGTTCACAGCGCACAGCCTCCCCAAATATGTGCGAGGACGGAGATGATACGCGATTAGAGGCGCTAGCTGGGACGGAAATTAGAAACCGGCAAACTCAATTAAAGTGTGTCTCATACCTCCATCCTTTCTTCTTTATGATGTTTCCGAGCACCACCTCTGCCCTGCGAAGCAGACGGAGAGAGACGGCATCATTAGATAAGTCTTAAAATGATCAGAGCATTTACACCTGACCGTCTGAGGAAGGATTTTCAGCCCATCGCTGTACATGTACTGTATAACACGTAGGAGCTCATATTGGAGGGCGCACCTGTTTAGGACTAGTGAGTGCGAATTAGCTGCCAAGTCAGAGTCAGCAGGGCCTGGGCCCAGCTGTGCTGTCGAGCCACCGCTATGTCACTCATTAGCAGCCACAGGGGTGCTAATGAGTGACATTACGATCAACATGGGGCTCATTAGGGCTGGGCAGAAACCTGTCAGTGGGATGTCTCTCCAGTCCTCTCGCTCTGACAAATAATGAGACGACTCCCTGTAACAGCAGTGTCATATTAAATGTATCCGGACACACCTTTGTGTTTAAAAACTATGATTTGTTTTGCATTCATTGTTGGTGCACTGATGAATAAAGCTAGCCTGCGCTAATCGATGCGGTTTTCAAATAAATGGTGTGCTGAAAACTACGAGGACCATAATTCATCTCACCTATGACACAGCGTATTAGTGGTCCTGCCAGCGGCGGTGTGACTGTGTGAAGACAGTCTGACATGTGGTTGTTGACCAGACCAGACTATTATGCCTGGACAAATGTCAGTTACTGCGATGGCTGAACCTGAATTTTCATGATAGTGACCATTTGACAGGATTAGTCTGGAGCTGACACGACAATAGCTGATAATAGGCACCAGAAATTGGTGGACATATTGACATATTTAAAGGACACTCACTGCAAATAACCCAAACAGCGTGTCTATTTATTATTATTTATTAAACATGGAAACTGAGAGGATTCTGGATGGACAAAACAAGACATGTAAAGATATCAATCTTACCAGACCAAAGGATTAATTGAGAAAATGATTAATCGTCTAGTCTAGTTAGTAATTATTGCTGAAATGAAATGATAACCAGAGAGAAACACTGTAACATGTTATCACCTATCTTCCTTTTCTGCCTGTGTGTTATTTCATGCAAAAAGCTTTTATTGTGAAACCTTTGGTTTTAAAAACTGCTCTATAAATAAATCTTTATTTACTTAAATATTTCACACCACCAGCTCCAACTTCACCCTGTGTTTTTCCTTTTCTTTCTCCTCCCTGACTGGATGAGTCAATAATTAATGACCTTGTATCAATTTTAATTATCTTCTTTGTGATTCTTCACATATTTTGCTGTGTCATGCTGCATACTGTGCCTCGACAGACGATCTCTTTGGTGTTGTAAGGACACTTTGCAGATACTCGAACTATATAACAATATATGGATGTTTGCAAATGGTAAGTAAGGAAGTATTTATGAATAAACGAATGTCCAGAGGACACTGACATGTTAATGTAGTTTCTCTCGTTTGTTTTGTTTCTATATGAGGGTCATGCTTTAATATTAAACCCTGTATATGTATTTTTATTATTTATATTGTTCCTGCCGCTTCATAGCATGACGATTCCTGGTTTGATTCAAGTCTTGCATGTTCTCCCCATGTCTAAACGGGTTCTCTCTGGGTGCTCTGGCTTCCTCCCACAGTCCAAAGACAGGCATTTTTAATAGGTTAATTGGTGACTCTGCGTTGGCCGTAGGTGTGAATGTGAGTGTGAATGGTTGTTTGTCTCTATGTGCCCTGTGATGAACTAGCGACTTGTCAAAAGTCAGCTGGGATATCCCCACTGAGCCCCTGATGAGGATAAGCAGGGTTCCAGCTAAAGGATTGATGTTCCTCTCTTGTTTGTCAAATTAAACTAAAAAAGTATGTAACCCCCTCCTCAAAAAACCTTCCTACTCCACTGTGTGAGAGTCTGATGCAGTCTGCTGATCCAACAAGCTGCATGACTGCAGTAAATGTTGAACTACTCCTGGCTGTTTCAGACCCTGCCAGCTGGACTCACACCTTCTTAGACAGCAATCATTCAACCCCCCCCATGAGCAATAACATGTATGTTTGTGTATGTGTGTGTTTGCACATCTCTGGCAAACACCCACACAGCACGCTGTGTATTGCCCTTCTGAAATGTGAGTAATATGAGTGCCCAAACATAAGGTACAGTGCGCCTTAAGCAGGTTGACTTTCTTCATGCATCCATTAATTAGGTCTGTATTCCGGAGCGGAGTCGATGTAATGACCCACGGCAGCAGCCAGTGACATAATGCTGCATTATTCATGGTTTTATAACATTTTATTACTTTCAGACTTTCTCTGTAATTATGCATCCAATTTGTCACTGCTTTCACACAATACCATGCAATTACTATGCATCTAGAGCAAAATGTCTAAGCCTGAAAGGAAATGATGAAAGAAATTCTGTTCGGCCGATTACTGGAATACTTTTAAATGCTTTGACGCCATATGTGTTTGCTGATAACAGTGGCTACATGGGATGAACAGAGTGTGCAATTATGCATATTTATTTATACATTTATGAGAAACAGTAGCCTGCACATAGGGATAGATAGGCATGTTAAGAATCACAATTCATATCTAAATATCTCCATGTGTCGAATGTTTGTTTGCCGCCTGTTTTCTGTTTTGTAAGGCTAAGCCAGGACAAACATGCCAAACAAACAGCCAACAACTGCCAAGTGAGTGAGCAGGGCGAGGAGTGTGAGCACAGCTTACAAACCTTGTTTATCTGTCCACAGACACGAACATTACAGCCGCCTAACTGCACAGCCACCAACACCGCTTCACGTTCTCTGCGTCTGACTGATGAAGGAATCGCAGCAAACCAGAACCCCGGACTTCACATCAAAGATGTTTTTTTTTTCTCCCCCTTATTCTGATGTGCAAAGAGCGTGATTTGTTCTACTCCCATGTATGTGCGTAATATAAGCTCCTCAAAGCTGTCAGGATTAACACCTGTGCAACACATACCGAGCTGTGTGACATGCTGTCACAAACACTTGCACGTGCCTAACAGATTTGTCCTTTCTGTCAAACTTGTGCCTCGTTTCGTGGCAGCACGGTGATCAAAGTCAGAGTTGGCAATTCGTCAGTTCAAATTTCAACTTTTTCTGGCCACATCTTAAAAAAACGACATCTTAAATAGCAGATTATTGAACAACGAAGAAGCATGCAGTGATGTCGTTCAGCAGACAACAGCTGCTGAGGTATTACATGAGCGATGAATTCAAACCGCTCAGACCTGCTGGATGTTTGTCTTTTTGTTTTCCCTTCTTTTGCGCGGCACTCTGACACATCCACACAGACATAATAGCAACACCAGCAGAATATTCTCGGGAGGATTTAAGAAAAAAAAAAAAAAAAAAAGGACTTGGAGCAGTTAATCAGAGATACTGTTTGCACAGGATAATCCCTTAGATTATTTCAAAGCAACCAAGTTACTACAAAGCCAGATTAATCCATGCCGGAAGTTAAACCTTCACTACATAAAGCACATACAGCGATACAATGCTTCTTTCTGAGGTTAAAAATATCATCACTGACAGTCTGTTAATTTAGACCAGACTATGAATATCTGAACCCTTGTGAATGTTACTGCAGCATTAACGAAAAGGATGACCCTGATGTCAGGCCTAAGATCAAGGACAGATCTGTGGTGTCCATTAATAGGTCACTGGAACTACTTTCTGACAATAAAATAGTCCCAATGAAAACTGTTGACAGTGATGTTTATGGATTGTAAAGCAGCAAGAACTTTGTTAATCCCAAGACACGTTGGCTTTGCTGAGTCATTTTTTGCAACAATAAATCAATGTACAATCTTTTTGTACTTTAAAAACTGGAACTTTTTGCATGGTTGCACATCTATAGTGTGGGTAAAATGACTCTTTACATATCTGAGTCTAGTAGCAATGTGGTATTTACATCCTCTCTCATGCCCTGAAGATTTGCTTGTGTATTCTGTGGATCACACATGTGCCTAACAGACCGGGCTAGTGTAACTCCTCTTTACCTGGTGCTTTTTAAGATCAGCCACATGTGAGCAGCTTGGAAATATTTGGTGTTACTGCTCACCGCTAAATGACCTGTGGCACAGGATATACTCACTTTCCAGCAGCGTAGACCTCCGCTGTGTCAAACAGATTGATGCCGTTTTCATAGGCCAGAGTCATCAGCTGCTCTGCCATCTGTTGAGAGAGCAGGGGAGGGAAGAACATAGAGGGGAGAGGACTGGGTGAGACGCAGCTGATGTAAGGTGTTAGGACTTTTCAATTATTAAACTTCCTTCACAGGACTAAAGATGGCTTTGCCTTCTTATGACATGTGTTTATTCTCTGGCTGGCTGCTCCCTCTGGCAGTATGTTTTCACTATAAGTAAAAATAGGCTTCTTGAGCAATCCAGGATACGCTAGATCATATGGAGGGTTTCCATTCCCAAGCTCTGACTGATGGAAGATGACAGAACCCATCTGCTCTCACCTCATCCGTTATCTGCCCGCCGAATGTCACCCATGTTCCTGCAGAGGATGACAGCGAAGATGGGGTTAGGGTATGAGTACTGCACATAAACACACAGATGAGCAAGCGATACCATATGTTCTGCACAAGTGATACAGCACACAGTGTACAAGAAACACGGTCGAGCTAAGAAAAGGCACAGAGTTTGCATAATATATTTGAGCCATTTTATAACTTCTGCAGAGTCACAGAAACAATTTTCACACTTAAAAACACACACACAGAGTTTTCTCTCTGTTTGAAGATAACGGACTGTAGGGCCATGAATTCCCCTCTCTGATCTGTTGCACAAAGTCTCTGGGATGTCAGTGTGTCCCATGATCCAAGCGACTCTTACCTAATCCAAGGCAGGACACCCGCAGGCCCGACTTCCCAAGGTTTCTGTCAAAACAGAGAGAATTACATTAACATTAATGCAGCACTGAGGTGGCAGTGATTTGTGGCATTTTGCACTCCGGTGATAGCTATGACCATTAGAGTAGGACTTTAAGCCTCATTTTTAACTTTGATTGATTGATAAATAAGTAAGTAAACAACCCTGTCACTCATCTGTTTGTGTGAGGAAAGATTCTTGCTGCAGTGGAGGCTTACAGCTGAGGAGAACAGGGCTTCGTATGGATTTAAAGCCAGTGTGCGCTGACTCTACTGCAGCACTGACGCATGGAGATTGGATGGGTAAGGAAGGACACGGACACGTGTGCTGACAGTGAGAATGTGTGTTTTGCGCAGTAAAAAATGTCAGGAGAAAGTCAAACAGAGGAAGTGAGTCTTAAGCAGTCCCACCATGACATCCACTGAAATTTCTCACAAGCACACCAGGATCCCTCACCCGCCATCTGACTGAAATCCCCCACAGCAACGCGGAAGCTTGACTACTCACTGCAAACTTGCTCCTAAAGCTGGCGTCTCTGAGCCTATCGCAGCCCAGACAGACCCCTCTGCTGACAATCAACAGCTTTGGTCGGGTCTTTGATTCTTTTGTGCAAGGCTTTTAAACGTTTTCGACAACGTCTATGGTTTCTGGTTAAAGGCAACATCACAACAGATTTGTTATGCTGACTGATATAACTGTTCTGGTACTGCTACATATTTATTTTTCCGCTTTATAATTGCGTGCGTCTTAATATCTCCCTTCCATGTTATTAAACATACAAGGTGCTTCTTCTGGTCATCCTCCTTCAAGAGATAAGCTGGCAGTGTAAAGAGATAAAAAGAAATGTGGCATCAGATATGATGTAACATGTGCAGGAGTCAAAAGTGAGCGTGTGGGAGGATATCTAATGTATTTTTATAAGACTGCCAGTATAGAATAACAGTGAAAAGGAGTAGAGAGGGAGACAGAGGATAGGTGTGCGGCATGTGTACGTGTGTGAGTGCAGATGTGTGTGTGTGTGTGTGTGTGTTACAGGACTGCGCTTGTGACTTCATGTGTGAGTGGGACTGTGTGTGTGTGTGTGTGGGGGGGGGGTGTTTTGTAAAGCCATGATAAGATTGCTGTGGTGACTAACAAAACACTTATTTCAACGTGGTGTCCAAAAAACACTGACTAAACCGTTTAAAATAGATATGGAAATCTCAACGGGATCACATCCCCTCTAAGTAGACTAAGTGGGCTACATTTGCGTTTGTAGGGAAACAAAAAAAAAAGCTTTTCAAATGCTTTAAGTTGCTTTTTGATGCATGTCCATGTACTGTACTTTCTATTTTGGAAATGTTAATCCAGTTAAGTCATCCAGCATCATTAGTTCCACTCTTTTCCTTCACTAGACGACCACAAAGGCTTGCAGAGTCCCATTCATTTATACTTTTCGACTCAAGATATTTGACGGCTAAAAAAAAAATCATCTTTTTTTTCTGAGGCGTCAGAGGTTTCAGTGAGATCCGAGCGATAGTGAAAAATAACAAAATCACATCCAGTTTGTGTCTCCTGCAACTAAAGCGTTTTTGCCAAACTTATTTTCCACAGAGAGCCTCATTAAAAAGATCTTATTTGGTCAGTGAGGTCTGTAATCGTGTTACAGTTTGACTCTGAGAGCCTGGATGACGTGATGTATAGGATTTAAAGGCAAACACAGTTAGTCATGAGGGAGTAGAGAGAGTGATAAGAGAATCTAGAGGGACCGAGTGCCCTTACAGTGCACCGCGATGACAAGGTTAACCCAAGTCCCCTCTGGCGAACCACTGAAGCTGATCTACAATTAACTGCCTCTTAATTGCATGAGTAAAATGCCCCCTCGGGGGGCCGCTGCCTGGCGTCATGAGCAGAGATAACTGAAACCAAAAGCAGCTTACTGAGGGAAATTGTTAAGGGCGCAAAATATCTTCTTCACTCAAAATAGCTCCACTTCAGCTTCAGTAGAGTTTGTCTCTGTGTAGAGTGTGAGTGTACAGTCAGCACAGAGTCTGTTTAAGTGTTGCATTTTTCCAGATTTGAACAGCTAATGTGATTAAATGACTTTATCCTGCTTAATATATCAATACATGCCGCACAAGCATGTTCAGCACACAAGCAGCATAGTAAACCTGTCTAATTAGATAAACTAGAAGCAGCTCTATAGACGTTTCTAGAGTTGCGCCATTTTCATCCGTGCATGTTAGGGCTTATGACAAAGCTAAGCTTACTGTGAAAGTGTTGCATAAGCATGCTTTACCCATGAACACTCCACAGTGCCACTGCATTTAAGCACTTCCCAAAACCTAAAAATAAGTAGCAGGGATATCAGAATACACTGCTTTGCCCTTGCCATTGTTCTCATTGTAAGGGTGCCCCCTTTGTCAGCAGATTGTAGTGTTCAATATTTTACTAGACCGGCCTTGAATACTGCATTGTGCGTTGCTACAATGACCCCCTGCTAGGCCCTGGGGTCAGGTTCCCGCTGAGCCTCAGCAGACACAAGCCACAAGAGTAAAGTCATCTTTCTCACACGCTCCTCAATAATGAAGGAGACAGGTACGGTACAGGACAGCAACACCGCTGCAGCCGCAGCAAACAAAGCCCGGTGAGATTCAGTGGACATGACACATAGAGAGATCAAAGCACATGCCCATGTCTGGGTAACCTTTCTCTGAGGTTTCTTTTAACATCGGCCTCCCATCAGCCTTGAGCCCAGGTGGACAAGTCGAGGCTTTACATTTTGATATATTGGTTTATTTTGATTAAGGTTGACTTGGAGGTCTACTCGGGGCTTGTTTACACCTTAGCCTGATATAATGAATCCTGCATCTCTGAGTCAATCATGGCGCTCCGCTGCTGACCTTGGCATCTACTGATGAAAAGTGACCTGTGGAAAAATGATTTTTTTTTCCCCTCCCCCATTCAGGTCAACAAAAGGCGGAGGAGGTCACCTCGGAGGTTGTTTCAATAATATCTTTGAAATTGATAATTAATAATTTTGATTATCCAGAAGAAAATATGTCAGAAAAAGAAAATAGTGTGCCACACCAAATGATAGCTCAGTCATAGTACATATATATTCTTGGGGAGTCAAATAGTCTAAATATATTACTAATCAAACAAAGACAAACATTTAGACAGAAAGGACTGATAAATAGAAACCATAAGACACACACACACAAAAAAACTGAATAACACAAAAACAGATTTTCACTCCTGTAGTTAACAAATAAAAACAAAATGTGTTATTGTAAGCCTTCTGACATATCAACAGAGCTTCATCAAACTGTTTTGACACATCATTTCTAAAAAAGCAATACAAAACAAACAAACAAGATTCTTGATGGAAGTCAGACATTTTCCATCCATCAAATGTGTCATTTCCTCTGACTGCCACATACTCACTACACGGGCCCATCAATAAAATTTAAATAAACACTGTAGTGACCCATCAGATCAAATCAATATAATAAAAAAGCCTCAGAGCAGCACGATGCCATGCATCATTCATTTAGGATGTGTGACACTACTGCCCTGGGATATTGAACAGGACTTAATAGTCAATGACAGTTAAAAGGCTGTGACAGAGTGAAACCGCTGTCTCTGGATGGATTCTCTGGATGCAAGTTAGCTCTACTGCTGCATCCTTTAAATCATAAGTTATATATTACATACAGGGCACCAACTAAATGCTGAAAATGTCAAGTCAGTGTGTTTAAAACTGATGGCTGAGAGGGATTCTTGTTAACATAGAAGCACATCTACATACCGTACATCATTTCCCGATTTAAAGCTCTATACCAATATATTACATACTGGTTAACTCTTAAGAGTGTGAGAGTGGAGCATCAGGAAGGACTGGAGGTATGGAGTCTGCAGACTGAGTGGGAGAGAGGGCTTAAAGTCACTGTAAAGTTAGTGGACAGGACAGGGTGATGAATGAGAGAACAAGGTCACAGTGCTGTAAAGAGTAAAGTGTTGAGAGATATGTTCACTGAGCAGAACTATTAATACTACCACACCCGTGGCTTCAACTTTAGAAAAACACACACGCTAAATGCCACACGTTCGCCTTGGCTGCAGGTGGTTTCGTCCTCCAATCGGGTTTACGTAACACCCATTCCACTTAAAGGAGGGATGAAAGGGAGGTAGCAACAGTGGAGGATGAGGATAGGCCTGAAAGATTAAAAATATCCTGACTTGGCAATGTGAAAAACGAGAAACTGGGTGAACCAATTTGTTCTGAAAAGCTGCTTATACAAATTAACTGTGATTAAAGGAACAGTTCGTATCTGCCTCTCCGTATCACCTCAATCTCAGTATGCTGGCCCCATTTATCCAATTATCTTTAATACATCTAATTGGTATGAAACAGGAATGGTGGTGAGCTTCATTGTGCAAATCTCACAGCTTTCTATCATGTTTACTTGCTGCCAGCCTGCATGTTTTTTTTGTTTTTGCTAACTTAACAAAAAGACTCAACTCTTGCTTCAGATAAAGGCCAAGATGAATTAATGAGGGTCAGTTGTAATTAGGGGTGAATGAGTTTTCAGTTTGTTTTTTTCTCTGTTGTTTTAAAACAATAGTTGGACATTTTGGGAAACACACTAATCAGTTTTCTTGCCAAGATTTAGACGAGAAAATTGATGAGGTGGTATAAAACTAGGGCCAGGAAACGATTATCAAAGCTCAGCACAAAAACGAGAGGCTGGAGTGAACAGCTAGTCCAGCTCTGACCAAACTAGAGTGTCTACCAGCACATCTGAACCCTCACTCCTTTTGGTGTGGCAACGTTAAGCTGGTGTTGACTGAAGATGGTGTGTTCTCACAGGCAAAAAGGCCGATCCGGGACCTGAACAGAAGCACTGCATTGAGCTTTGACTGAGCTGTGGTCGGTTAATACAATTTTTCCACAGCCTTGTTAACTGAAACCAACGTGGAGTCATCTCTAGCGGGTCAAAAATGTCATGCTAATGTGATTTCTTCCAGGATACATCTATCATCAAAGCTACACTAGTTTAATTCCTTATTTTGAGGAGGCTAACTCCTTACTGGAGGAACTCCGTGGTTATCGCTCATGAAAGCCATTAAATGAACACACACACACACACACACACACACACACACACACTCAGTTATACACTTTATGCCGGTATATTTGCTTGTAGCGCTGTATTTGACAACAGCCCGAAAACATGTCCAATGTGATTTCCTTTGGAGCGTACCAACTTTAAACAGCCAGAAACAGAGCCACTGGCATTGAAGCACTTGAAGACAGTTGTCAATGGCAGTTTATCTATTTATTTATTTCTTTTACTTGGGCATAAACAGATTGTCGGCTCAGAGGGTTTTCCTGAGGCTGAATTTGTTTTTCTTCTAACTCAGGCGTTTTCAGAGTCTCTTGTCAGGAGAGAAATCTGCCAGTGCCCACAGGGACGGAAAACCTTCTGCTGCTTCTGATGCTGGAGACGGCCGAGGGAGAAACATATTAGGACCTGTGGGAGATTCCAAGTCTTATACTGTAATGTCACACGCTCCAACATCCTGACACTGAATATCGTAGCCAAAGGACACCATTGGAGTACATTCACTGACGATATAAGGAGATTAAATGCATTTTATAATCCTATATTAAATGTGAGGAAAAAGTAAGAAAAGATGGCGCAATGAATGTTCTTAATCGATGAATCTAAAGATTAATTGTTAATGAAACTGAATGGAAATCATTTGTTGCAGCTTTCACAAATAAACTAATTAGAGGTAATTACATAAAAGACCCAATATACTTACAATCCTGAAGAGGCCATCCTGTTATTAAAAAGATTGCCTTGGGAACTGTATCGATTTAGAGCAAACTGGTGCCATCAGCCTAATTAAAAAAAAAAAAATGGAGTTAAATATTCATAACACGCATGACTAAGCATGATGATGCGTGATTCGTGGGATTTTCCCCTGCTAGTTGTGCTGCAGTACTCTCTAAAGTAAGCCAAAGCTCTGGCCTCATGCTACAGTAGAGCCGCACTTCTGTTTATGCTACAACTTGTCCTCAATCGCCGCCTTACACATTATGTAACGTGCAATTCGAATGCTTCTCATGCAGAACGAAAAAAGCTAAACAGAAATTTATTTGTCAAAACAAGTCTGCTGATCCAAAGTCTAAACCGATCTCTGTGCTGTGTATGCAGAATAACGGTCTTGTGTGGGAGTTTGAAAACGCATAACTGCATACATAATATATACCAAACTCCGACTGCGTCTGTATTTTAGCATGCTATACGGACTCTAATAATCATGTGTAAGGAAAGGCACCCTTAAGGCAAACAGTTACATTAAATTCCCACACACACACACTTTAAACAGTATGAACTGACAATTCAGATACAGAGTGAATAAAGGTCTTGCCTCTTCTTGCTGTGCATGACAGAATTAATAAATCTAAGCTATTTCTAGAGGATTTAAGAAAATAACATGCAGAGAGAAATGAGTGGTGCTAACATACACGCACGCACACACACACGCACACACACACAGAGGCTCTAATTAAACTCTATCAGTGAGGCAAAGAAAGAACAGCTGTCTTCATTTTCTCCTTCAACATAACACCACAACCCACCCACCCCCCCCACACGCCTCACTCGCTTTCTTATACACCAACACAGACAAACCCTCAGTGCATACAGTGAAACACAAGCCTGCATCAATAAATGAACCAACCCACCGTTTGGCAATTTCCCTCTACATGCCCAGAGCAAACAGATGGTGAATGTTCAGTATGCATTTAAGATGGTACCTAAGTGGCTGCTGTGGCCTGAAATCTGTGCTGGGGATGAGTCTTCTTAGTATTTACATCAGTGTGGCCAAAGTGTACTGCTCTGTGTGTGTGTGTGTGTGTGTTCTGTTCAACTACCACGGTCTATTTATGATTCATATTTCAAGGGGGAGTGCAGGCTGTGGAAAAAAAAAAAAAAAAAAAAGCTGGCTCCCTGATGAAGAGCCCTCAGAATGCAGGAAAACGTCCCAGCATGCACCCACACTCACGACGCCCCAAATCTCACACCCACAGCTTTTGTCACCCAAGCCTGAGCGATGCATGCTTTGCATTTGTGTAACGAAACATCGGAAGAAGAAAACAATGCTCAGTTTCATCTTGGGAACAAAAAAAAAAAAAAAACGTTCCCACAGTTTAGCACCAATTTGTTTCACTTATTTTCTTTCTCCAATTACAGCTAATATAAGAAACAATAAACAATAATTATTGGATGCGTACATGTTGCAAGTGTCATTCGTAAATCCTCCTCCCGTATCTGTCTTTATACATTCTGTCATCTGTCACGTCAGGTAACCTCAAGGTTTGCGATATGAAAACAAAACCTCTGGGGCTGGATTTTTTTTTTTTTAAGTAGTGGCTCATCTCTGTCTTTGATAATGATACATCACAACTTCACACAACACGGCGGTGGGATTTAAACAGCATCCACTTACACAACGCTGCCAGTAGCTATTTACTGTGGCTGTGACTCACTGTCAACTTTACAACCAAAATGTGGACCTCCAGAGATGTGAGGAATCCTACTGACAGTCTGGGCTGAGGCGAGTTTACTTGTAGATTTACACCGGGGTGGGAGGTGAGTCAGCTCTGATTTACATGGCCACTGCAGTAAAAAGATACTGAGTGCAACAGCAGCAGAAGAGCTTTGGAGCGGATACAAGCTGTGACAAAGAACAATACCTACTCTGACAAAAAAAACCAACAACTCTAAAGCACAAATGTTACCCACAGCAGCTTATATGGAGTCTTATAATTACCGGTAGTCTGCACGAAGCACAAAAAAGGCAGCCCAAACGAAAAGTGACGTATTCAAACTTCTTCAACTCAGCATTACTTTGCAGGAGTGCTACGCCTAAGCAAATAAAACTAGCTCTTGTAAAAGTGAGTCATTCCCTCAAGACTCTCAAAAAGTTTGCTTGCCTGAAAAAAAAGAAGGAAAAAAGAAGAGCTGATAACCGGACTGTGAAATGCGGGGACTTTATGGGATTGACTCTCCACCTGAACTGCCTTCCCAATCTCACAGATATTCTTCCATTCCCTCAGCAAGACTACTTTACATAATCATAAGCCATTTTGTGCGCATCATTAATTCAGCACTGACTGAAGCCATTTAATCATTCCCTGGAAGATGTGCGGGCTCTCGCAGTCAAGCTTGATGATTTTAACCAGTCATGTCATGCAGGCCCAATGTCACATTACGGAACGGCTCAGTCTGCTGTGAGCCGGTCCACTAAAGCTGCTGCAATCCCCCGGTACCTTGAAAAGATGTTCATTCTGATGGTTTCTGTGGCCTTGTGGGGGAGGTCGCTCGCAGAGCTAACCTGCATCTTTGCCCACAGATGTTGACTGACAGTCTTGATTCAAGCTCAAGGCTGCCGTTCAAGGAATTGGAGAGGACTGTATGTAAATGAGGTCGATCTGTATTTCACACTGCAATTCCGCAGTGTGGATAATCGTGGAAAGTTTTTTTTTTGTGTGTGTGTTTGCGGATAAGCTCTGACTGTATTCTTTTGGGGAACAGTTATAAAACCACTAACGCAACCAACTAATGTCTTCGGCTGTCAAAATGGAAAAAAACTGAATTTAACAAAGCAAATCTTGCGCTCACAGATGAAAGGAGAAATGCGCGGCCATGTTAAAGGGCTTGCAAGCTTCAACTCCGAGAGGCATGTTTGAAAGATACAGAGTGACATGGGCGCAGCCTACTGTACTGTACTTCCTCTTGGGCATAGTGCCTAGTACCAGCATTAACCTTAGCACTCTCCCTTTCTTTCTTACACTCTCTCCTTCCTTCCCCTTCATTCACGTCTCTTCAACACCACAAAACACCACGTTGTACCCTCTGTGCATGCATCTCTGAGCCGCATGCTGCATTCAGGGCTGCATTACCTTCCGTGTACACCAGACACACACAAATGCAGAGCCTGTTACGTGCTTGAGACTACACTGTGGAAGAGAAGAACATAAACAGCCGCTGGCCCCCCAGAGCTAAGAATTGTTTTACTCATTCAATATCATTAGCCTCAATAATGACAGTGTGCCAACATAGTGAGGCTGCCGCTAGCAAGTCAGATGCAGAGCATTGCGATGTGCATTCAGACAACAGGAGTGAGGGTGTGTAATCCGTGACCTCAAATCAAAGCCAGATCTTAATTGTCTGTCAACATGCCACTGACTCTTCACCCAGGCGAGTGTTTAAAGACACACCATCACCTTACAGTTTGTTTGAGGTTCAAATATAGGTTTAAAAATAAAAGTTTTAATAAAAACAAAGGAATTTAACACTTGATGATGATAATCCTATAAAATAACACAGTACAAATATATAACAAAAATGTTTCTTGGTAAAATATTAGAATGTGTAAGTGACTTAAAAATTCTGTATTACAAACAAAAAAACAGTTTGATGGAGGCTCTTTGTTAGCGTCTATATGGTCAGATTTCTGCTGCCGTTTTAAGATACTAAAGAAATAAATAATACATTTCAATTATGCAAAAACACAGTCGTAACACCTAAACAAACATTAAAAACATGGAAGCCCGTTACATATAAAACTATGTTAAGACTAATATTAATCAATATTTTTTTATACATCACCACAAGAGTATGAACAAAACTTAAATATGTAAATTGCAACATTAAATTGCTAAAATATATGTGTAATACGTGTGGTTTCAGGTTTTTGGTGAATGGCCATTTTAAATCAATATTTAATGTCAAATAATTGGTGCACAGTTGATTGACAGGTCATTATTGCCAAATAACTCTTGACAGGTCAAGTCTGCGATACAAAGCAGATGCATTGCATCAATGGCCAGCTTGTGCAGATCATAATGTACTGCACCTTACCGTGCTGAAAAGTACTGGAGAACTCATTTTCTCACCAACACTGCCTACAGATTTTATGTTCCTCCTCTGCTGTTCAATTTGCCTTTCTCTCCTCTACCCTCTGCGCTTTCCACTTCATAATCTGCTCCCTTTTCAGCCCTTGTGTAAAGGCTGGAATCATTTGAATAATTCACCACACAAATAGAAGACATTTGCATTTTGTTATAAAAGATTTTCTGCAAATTTTGCTAAATGTTAAATATAGCAGATAACACAGAGACATTAGTTTTCATGTCTTTTGGGGTTTCTACACACAAAGAGCATTTTATTTAAGGGACTTCTTTTCCCTAACCCATCATGTCAGCGTCAGAGCAACAGAGCTGTAAATACTATAACAGACTCGTCGCAATCAGTAATGAACTGATTAAGAGGGGTGGCATAAATATTCAATGCAGCATCATGTCGACATACGATGTTATGGGCAAAAGCTATCATTATGCAGTGTCATCACACCCGTTCATATGACAAAAATGGTTATTCAAAAACTGACAACCGACTTTATATGGCTTTTGATTCAATGATTGGTAATATGTGATTTGAATATTTCTGCTGCAACTTCATCAAAATGACCTGCAGTGATAATAAATACAAACCCACATGATAAGAAAATTCACAATGGAGGGTTTATCAGTACGAGGCAAACATAAAACACAAAAAACGGTGTTTGATGATAACAGTGTTTTTGTACTTAAGAGACTAATCTGAAAAAATACTAATTACTTTCCCCTTTAAAGCTGAACAAATGCAGCTTACTGTAATTTGTTTGTAGTGCTTGTGTGTCAGTCCTGCACAGAACAGATTAGACAGCATGGCCACTAACTTTGCATTTAAATTACATGCCAAGCATTTAGCTTTAATTTTTAAATTGAAACTTTTTTCCCTTCTGAGGTCATGTGGCTGTTTTTTTAGGTCCCACTTGATAAGTAAAAACAAGTTTGGATAAGTGAATTAATTACTGCCATACTGCTGTTAACTGTCATCAATCTTAAGCAGGAGTTTGACAGCTCTGACAGGGAGGAGTAACAAAGAAAAACTGGCATACAATAACAAAGTGGAAAACCGATCTGTCTTCTTTGTCATGTGTTGTAGCCTGAGCCAAGAAATTTGACGGTCATCATTCTCAATCTGCTTTAGCACAAATCCTGCAGTTTATAGTCAGCTGAAATATTTTAGATTTGGGTCAAATTTATAGCCGCCAGTGAACGCTTTCGGACATGCCCTACCTATACTTCATGCCAGTCTTCATGCTTTGCTCGCTGGAGGAAGGCACACTCTGAACAGAGAGTTGTCCCAGACTGCGAGCCACCATCGCCACTGCTCTGAACTTGCTGCGGGTGCCTGTGCTGGGGCTGTTGGCATTTTGTCGGTTTAGTCGGTCCTCAGTGTTGCGGCTCACGCCCCCGCGATGGTCCGTGCATACCAACGACACCTGCATCCTGGCTTTTGCCCGGCTGTCCCAGTTGCGGATACTTTTAATTAAAGCTTTCCTCTAGCTAAGTCAGGCAGGGCAAACTCCCAGAGGTTGAAAGTCTGAAGCTCCTCGAGACAGTCTACTCTGAATCCAGCCTCACACACACTATGATTCTGTTAGAAATCACTGCCCAGTCCCGAAAGTGACAGACAAGCTCACAATGTTCAGTAGCAAAAAAAAAAAGAAGAAGAAGAGGGGAGGAAGGGTAGATCAGAATGTATTCAAAGGACCGCTGATCAGGTGAAAACAAAATCCTCTCAAAGGAAGTCCAAATCCAAGCAGAACATTACAGCATCTCTGCCTCAGCTAGTGTGAGAAACAAATGTGCAATCACTGCAAACCCACGTCCACCGCAAAGCTATAAATAAGAGGAAAAATCAAATCATCTTCTAAAAATCAGAGTCCAGAAAAAGGAGCGCTTGTACGAATTCCTCCCTGCAAGGTCTTCCTTGATTCATCTGGGTGTCCTCCTGTCGCTTTATCATTTAATCAGAGGCTCATCAGAGGCTGACAGGCAGATTTAGAGTCTTGCAATTTCCTTTCAAAGCTGAGCTCAGTGCTGGAGATAACACCTCTTGCTGACAAGCTTTGGGAGTGGAAACGCATAGATCCACACAAAGAGATGGAGAGAATAAAACAAAAACACACAGGTTTTCATCTCCTCTTTTGCCAAATATTCTACTTAATACTAGCGAAAGGGCAACCTCATATTCACTTCCCAGCTCTGACCGTTGCCCGGATTAAACTTACATCTGTATGCCTTGTGCTCAGCAGAAAGAGGCACGGTGCACCCAGGCAAGAGATGGGAGGAGAGAGAGAGAGAGAGAGAGAGAGAGAGGGAGGGAGGGAATGTGGTGGGAGGGATATGAAGAGGAGCTGTGAGAAGGAATATTCAGAGAGCGTGAGACAGCAAGGCATTGAAATCTGTTGTGTTTACAGCAGCCTCTCTTAGGAAAAGAGTAGTGCATGGGTTTTGTGCTCATCTTTGTCCGTCTGTTGCCCTGCAGTGTGGTTTAACACAGTTTATTCTGGCAGAAGAAAAAGGGGGAGCTGAATGCTCACTGGACAGGACTTTGCTATAGCCTATGGTCCCAGAAAAGGGGACTCTCACGTGGGTCTGTTCAACTGCCCATGAAATATTCATTATGTAACTTTATCTGTGACAATATTATGTCTAAAGCAGGGCTGTCGCAGACATAACTGAGATGCTGCATTTGTATCTACGCTGCTTTAGTCCTTGTCGCCCTGATTATAATACTGTAAAGTATTAAAAGAAATATTTAATCTTACATATTCTTAAACTATGCGAAGCAATTATTGGAGGTTACAGGATACAGCTCCTGGATACTGTGGTGTAACATCTGTTATTACTGGTTATTAGACACTCATCTGATGAACAATAAAAGTATTCTGAGTCAGTGCAGGTGAGCGTGAATAGTAAAAATACGATAATGGTTGGGGGTTGAAAGTAAACACCACAGTAATTGGACTCAACGCAACACTGGCTGCAGATTGAAGAGACAGTGGATGAGACAAATGCTCCCAGTAATATAATACTGAAGCTTATCTGAGTGGACCAGCTATTATGCCATGGGGATAATTAAAAGAGATGCCATCAGGAGCAGACATGTAGAGGAAAGCAGAGGAAGAAGCGACCTCCATCAAAGGAATCCAGCAAACAGGCTGTTGCTAACTGACAGCCCTATTCTTGGAGCTATGACCTTTTGGTCTCTTGGACTTAAATAGAACCCTGAGGGGAAAAGGTGGTTTAATTCGACCTAAATCTGATTTAAATTTCGCACTGTGTGCTGAGAGAGAGGAAAAGGCGAGTTCAAGACGACCTTTTCCAGGCCTCCCCCTTCTAAGAAACACAAAACGAGTTTGAATTTAAAAAGGATGCCCCGATATACATAATGAAGGTATGACTGCATAAAAATCTCAACGGCGGCAGCACAAGCAACATACAGACTGAAGATTGATGATCTCTTGGAAGGGTTACGTGCTGCACTTTAGGTCAAGGTGATGAGGAACACATTTGGCGCCACTGACGCCTCCACCAACTCTCTGCGCATTTTGACAAAGCAGTTGAGCAAGAGTCTGGTCCGACATCCCGACATCCCTTCACCAGAAGGTACGTGCCATGCACCACCGCTAGTGCTATGGAAACGTGATGCCATGATCCCCGCCCCCAAGAGTCGTGACATGTGAAAGACAGTGTGAAGTGGGAGAGGCCAGAGACAGGAGCTCAGGCTCTACAGATACAGTGTCAGTCTTGTGATCCAGACTAAGCCCACATAATAAGCCTGACAAAAGTCCCAGAGCCCCAGCTACATATGGGAATGCGTCCAGAACAACACATCCAACCTAAGGCACGCATGCCAGTATTCAAGCAATGGGAGGAAATAAAATGTATTTAAACCTCCATCCTACATTACGTCATACTTTTGTATGGCTACTGTAATAAAATGAAACAAATGTGAAATGACTGATTTCTTGTCATCAACGTCCTTTGTTGACCTTTGATTTATCTGCATCTAAAAATCTACACATTTATTGACTGGTGTGCAATGCAAGGTACGGTAATCAATACATGCACGCATCATCTGACAGGCTGCTGATCCATCACCTAAATTAATATATAGAACAACCATCTTTCATATGCAAACTGCATTGCAGCAGTCTGTATTTTTTATTCACTGTAACAGTCCTGTAAAATGTCTGAAATAAAAATGACACAACACCACACGCGCTGAAGCCTTGTAATTAATAAATACACTGGGCGCTATAAACTGCCACAAATATATGCCAACAGAGTGAGCAACAAATATGCTCAATCCAATAAACCATGCCTGTCACACTTACTATGATTTAATAATTCACAACAGGCACATCTGCCAACTTTCTTCAGAATGACAGCATGCGTTTCATTTCCCTTTGAGTGTATATGGAGACAAAAAAGGAGAACCAAATAAACCAGATAAACGGAAGAGACAATCATTAAAGATGACTGACGCCTTATCGCTGCATGACGACATGTATGGTTCTCCTGACGAAATCACAATGCGAGCAGCCGTTCACTGCGAGTATGCCGCGCAGACATTTTGAGGGTCGACACTGTCAAGTAAACAAGATGATTAGTAAAACCGTATCTCTTTAGTTAGAAGCCTGGGACCTTATTTCACGTGTCCCCACTTAACATGTAACACTCCTGCTGTGCGCTCATGCCGTTGCTGAAGGGGAGGTCTTTCATCTGCCTGACATAAAGTACCTCTCCGTTTCATTAGTGAAGTTTTCACTCGCTTGGCACATCAAATCCCACTGCATCGCCTCCTGGCCCGCTCATGAACCCAGAGTAAAGGTCAGTCTGAACAAATGCTGACACATTTATTATGTGTGTTACATACACACTTTCACTTACAATTTTCTTTGTTCAACACTATTATCAAGCAGATACTAGCCTGAACTATGAGCTCCTTTGTTTTTATTCATTAGAATCCTCTGGAGCAAATTTAGAATGAACCTCCGTTCATTATGAGACACAAGATAAATCAGTCATGGGATACTGAACTAAAAATAAGAAATCTTTACATAATGCCAGAGACTTCCTCTGTTAAATTGCTAATTAGTGACATTGTGTTTAGGGTGCACACGGGAGGGTGATTCAGAATGTGCTCAACCCAATGCATGACTGTTCTTTTACGATAAAACGTAATTTTTCTATCAATAAAGAGGGAAAGAAGTGAACAATACCTGAAAACCAAATCCTATCAGTCCTCATTGTTGGTGCTGGACTCAGCTGGTCATTAGATAGCAGTACCGAACAAATCTCAGCGTAAAGAAAAGAAATCCATCTCCTCCCACTCCACATATTTTAACAATGTCCTCCCCTTGTGTTGCGGCCTTTATCTTCTTGCTTTGATTAAGTGCCTGATTTGTGGTGATCCAAAAAATCTACTGAGCTGCTAAAATCCCTCTCAGACACTCAATCACTGTGAGTGAATGCAAAGCCCCGATAGGGCCCTGCACTTCATTCAACATGCGGGGGAGGAAGAGGAGAGAGAAGAAGGAGATGTACAGCAAAACATTGTGTGTGTTTTCGCTGATCACGACTACAAATTAACAAATACCAACAGCGCCCTGATTCAGGAGTGCTGCAGATGGAAGATGGAAGATTTAAAGACAAAAACATTCAAATTTACATTCGCCGTGTAGCCCAACAGCTGGAAGAATAAGCCGCAGAAACGTATCCCACTAATTGACAGTCCTACAAGCCTTATTTCCAATACCAGAAAAGAAAGCTGCACAAACACTATTAAAAGTATTGGTTTTGCTGTGGTCATCTTTGCAGCCCTGATTGGGAAGAAGTGTTACAATCGATGATGCCATACCATAATGAAGCCTCAGTGGTCCATCCTGGTCGTGCAGGAGTGCTCCCAAACTACAGCCCACACATTATAGCTGTGGTGCACAGTGGCAGAAAGAGAAAGACAACTACTGTAATCGTACACAGCATTAGAAACTACTCTGACCACAGAGGTACTGTGGGGTACCCGTCATGAGTAGTGATCCACAACAGCGGCATTAGTGCTAAAAATAGGCACTGGTTTTCCGAATCAATCCTACACAGCGAGCTTGGACAAAACACAAAGAATGCCCTTAGCCACTGAAACAGATAAAGGACTCCAGATTTGACAAACGTCAACACAGAGAGATAGCGAGGTGCTTTTATAATTTGCTCTCAGGGGCAGTCTGGATACCTCTATTGAGCTGGGATTGTCAAATCAGGAGTTGCTGCGGCGTGCTAGGACTGATCTGTCCAAGCTAGATTAGCAGGCACTGGCTTTCTGCAGCCCTCTGTGGAGATGCTGTGATAAGGATTCCTTTGAAATCTGCATTAAACCGGGGTGCTACTTCTTAAAGCAATGGCTCCTTCAAGCTGGGTAAACAGAATAACCTATACTTATATAAATTTGAAGTCACAGATAGCTCGACTGCTTCCTATCACACTGGGTCAAAGTGTTCATCTGCACACATCTTTTACTCTTAAGAAAGATTATCCACAGGCATCAGGCCAGTACAATGTCATTTGTGGCAGGCGGTGATTGTTAGCACACTGAATACCAGCTGTGGAGAATGACCACAGTTGTATCACATGCAACTGTTGGCCAGCTGTCCAATGGAGGCTTAAGCTCCACTTACTGAGGGTTTAATTGAACAGCATTAGTGAGGATTCGAGTAACCGAGTGAAAAGGATAGCATCCTCGCCAGATAGCGGCGGCGAGGCAGAGGAGTGTATGTGTGTGTAAAGGAGTGGGTGAAAGGGCTTAAGAGAGTTAATGGAAAGTGATGTGAGGTCAGACAGATTGACAGAGTTGATCGACAGATGTGGTAATGCTTTTCTAGCAGCTTAATGCACCCTGAGGCTGCGTCTAAACATTACTAACAGCCGATGGTTTCACCACTGTTATGAGGAGTAATTAACTGAGGGAGAAAAAAAGTTCTATATACTTAACTTAAATACAAAGGATACAGGAAATTAAGTTTAGCTCAGGTTAAATATTATCTCAGTGATTCTGAGAATTCCTGAGGAGATAGAAAAGTGAGGGGAGATGCAGGTCACATCTGTGAGCAGCGAGTGCTGCAATTCTTAACTCTCCAATGAACATGACAGATTCCCAGCAGACAGCAGGGCTCAGGAGGAGTCGTCGTTTCAGCTGTCCCTGCTGACACTTCCTGCAGAGCAGGAGAGCTGAGACAATCAGAAATAGAGATCAGGGAACCCCGGTTATTATGCAATATAAAGACTATGCCTATTGGCTTTTGCTAAAATAAACAGTTATTTTAAATATAGACACGAATGCAATGGGGGTAAATACACATTGTCAGTTTATGAAAATATGTTGACCATTACAAAACAGCAATGTAGGGATTTCAGCACTTGTGTAACAGCGTGTGCTTAAACCAAACAGGGCTGAGTTGCAGTCCCCCAATAATCTCAGAAAAGAGCGAGGGAATGGAGGAAGCAGAATAATCTGTCTTGGTCAGCAGAAGATCCTCCCGCCTGCCTGTGTGCATCTGTCATATCTATCTTACGTTCACTGGAAAGATGTAGCTGCTTACTCTGGCATGCTGTGTCCAAGACTGTTTTAAGAAACTTGAGTTCAACTACTGCTGAAAAGACCTGAGGCCTGTATTATGAAGACCACGTGACCATGACTGAAGACGAATCTACTGGCAGTAGAGCAGAATATTTTTTAAACAAAGAGCAATTTTAGATAAATACAAAGAAGTTAAACACATAATCCAGGCTTAAAACCATCACAGTTACAAATGTGCATGTGTGCAGTATATATACAGTAAAAAAAGATGTACCCCCGTAAGAAGTGAATCACTCCCATAACCTTGAAAACCCGGGATTAAACCTGAAGTTACCTCGCTGACCTCAAATCCTGCTTTGTAGCTCTGATCTAGAATCCATCGCCTCGCAAGAAAGGACAACCCACCTTTCAAAAATAAAAAAAAAATAAAGAATGTAGCATGACAGCACCTTTTAAAAAGGAAATAACCATTTCATGACAATCTCCTGGTATTCAGACACAGACATATTACAGATAATGACCTGTTGCTTTATAGTGAAGAATGTAAGCTTTTGATGGTTCTGTCCTACCAGTGTTGAATAAAACGGGGTTAAATCAAGCTTAAGAAACAGATGGTTCCCATTTATTTCTGAGCTACTGATTCTTTGTGCCTCAGCTTTTACCAGTATAATATATAGACACAAGGCAGCTATATAATGTGGCCGGGCTGCTGTCAGTAAATCCCTTGACCATGACATTCTGAGAGGTCAAACCAGCTCCAAGAGTTTGCCTGGTGGTCCTAGCCTGAGGTCTTAGTCGACAAAAGCACTATGACCGGACACCTTAAAAAAACAACAGGAACAATCTGAGGGAAGTCTCAGGTAGACCACGATATAGCTAATGCTATACATTAGCAGCAAAAAACAAGAATGAAAATAGGAGGGAGAAACATAAAAGAAAAAGAGAAGTTTGTGTTTACAACAAGCAATTAGGTCAAAACTGTAGTTTGGGAGATAGAAGTGATTCAGCCAATAAAAATACTGACCATAAAAGGGATCATAAAGATCAACAGAAAATAGGAAACGTGGGAAAACAGTGGGAGAGATTTTCCTATGAAATTCACAACAAATCAATGAAAGCAAATATCATCTCAGCTTATACTTTACAGCAACACCAGCATCCAGCCAAGGCCTGCTTTTGCTGAATTTCTGAGAAATTGGTCAACCGTATAACAGAAAACGTCCTTCTACATTAAATTTGTAAGAATGACCCCGCAATCGGAGTGTACTAAAAGCTTCGGTGAACGTTGCCTCCTCGCCACGATAGCCTTGTGAGACACTCAAGCGTTCCCTAACCACACCCTACACAGGGACTTACAAATGCAAAAATAATGCTGCATGTTAACATTTACATCCATCGCATTTTCTCTTGCCTAAGGACACAGCTATTCATAATGGAAATAACATCAGAGACAAAGAAAATAAATCAATAGTAGGATTACTAACAGATTTAATGGTGCTCAATGAAACGTTCAAGAGAGAAGGAACAAACAGACATGGCCATGGGAGAACTTTTAAACAAACAAAACTTTTTCTTATTCAGAGATTCAATCTGACAGTTTAGGAAATGCGTGCTGAATACTATTAAGTAACAACTGTATGGGATCCAAAGCGACAACGACACAGCTCTAAAGCCCAAGTGTCTAAAAGGCTGAGGACAGTGGAGAGGGCCTCCTACCTCCTGTCACTACCAAGTATTTATAAAGTACACAGCATTACCCAGGCAGCCGCCAGTGACACACACAATAACATACACACAGACATACACACTTTAAGACATAAAGACCTAGAGTTACCGCCTCGAGGTTGTACGCCTCCACTGACCAGTCAAGTTGAAGTTTAGATTCATGTCTGTCCAGGCTCATAAGGCTTTAATAAGAATTTAAAATTGAAATTATCACACCATAACCTGCATGATTCCTGTGATTAAGTTCTGTGCTGTGTTCACTTAGACTATTTTTACAGAGTTAGAGAGATCCAACTGCCGTGTATGTCTCGCACACATTTAGATATACATATAAGTCCCCATATATACTCATATCATATTTCTCATCAGACATCCAGAAGATTGTTTTAAGACTCACTGTTTTTTCTCGAGTTGATGATGAAAGAATGAAGTACCAATTTGTACGGATGAATGGATCAGGCAGAACAGCCAATCATAATACGTTAATGTGTTGCTTCATCTGTAAATGCAGGACCTGGAAGAGATCTGGCAGGCTGAGCACATCTGGTACCTACACATCATCTCTTCTGTGCCGCAGGTGTAGGTACTATGGATGACCTCTAGATGTGCCAAATTTGAAGAAAGTCCGATGAAAAGTTCATGAGATATTGCGTTCACAAGGATGAGACAAATGGACATTTGTATGTATGGACAAACAATGCTGCCATCACCGGCACACAGGAATAATAGAAAAGGCTTGAGAGGACATGAGGAAGAGTCATGTTAACATAGGTGTAAAGAATGATCAGTCAGGCTTAATTAAAAAACAACACGCCCTGAAACAGTGCTTCAAGCAAATATTCGGCAATATGATGGAGAGAACAGGTGTAAAGGTGCTCTAACTAATCACATTAAAACACTTGAAAGACTAAAAAGGATCTACTGACCCATAAATTGTGATCATGAGGACGTCTAGTTATGCTGCCATAAATAAGAGACTTTTAATGATCTACAACAACTTTAACAACTTTAGAGTTGTGTAATGCCGCCTCTTGTGCCCACACAACATTTCTGACTAGAACATTTTGACAAGCTGTCACGCTAGGCCAGCCAGAGATAGCTCAAAGAGGAACTGGAGAGGTCACCACTGGAAACCAAATCTACATCACTCTGAACACCTAAACATCATCTCCCACTCTGGTGACGTAGATAAAGCATCACTTCTGCAGCTCACATCAGTGCAGCCAGACTGTGAAGCGGTGGGCTTGAGGTAAAATAGTGGATTAACAGGTTAGGCTGCAGTCAATTCAACTGTATCCGGCTGCAGCTGTGGATATGAGTCTGTGGCTAAATTTAGCTCTGGAGTAGGGGATCGCCTGAAGAAAAACGTCACAGTTGCCCGGGCTGACACACATGCTGCAGTGCTGCTGAAACGGAGAAAACAAAATATAATACCATTTTAGAGTGGCTCGATGCCGACTTATGTCTTTTGAGAAATCTGAGTCAAATAAGTATAAGAGAGAAGTATTGTTAAAGTCTCTGAATATGATAAAAATTTGCTTTAAAGCAGAAGTCATTAAACTAATATAATGCTAAACATCTCTCCGTGCTGCCACCTGATGACAGGGCTGCTATTTTACGTGGTTTTAGTCATATGTTGCTCTAGTTTCAATACGAACCGATAAATATTGTTCAGGGTGTTCAACTGTGTAGGAGTGCATACAACGATGCACTCACTATGTTCAGTGAATACATTATAGCGGAGTGCTGTGGGAGGTTTTTTTGTTTCAGGGTCTGCTGCTAAAGTGGAACATCTGCCCCATCTAGTGGAGATTCAAAGAGGTTTCCACCTGGAAATGACTGCTGTAACTCAGTCGCTGTAACACCACTCAACACGTTCAAACCTCAAGAATCTATTGGAGTTTTTTTTATTTGTATTTGCTATTTTTCTTGTTCTGTTGAGGAAAAACTGAAAAGATCAATGTAGAATTCATTTCCATTATTTGCTTGAACATTAGATCTGAAATGATTTTTATAATGTGATGATTGCTGCTTTACTGCTGCTACACTGTTTCATACTGCTGTATAATAATTACTTGCAGCACTACCCACCATTGTAAATATTTATTCAGATGGCATATGACTACATTATAGGGGTCCCCACAGTGCTAAAATGACATAAAATTAACAGCCAGAGTTGGAGCTCTTTTTGCCCATAAAAAATGCGTGGGCTGTAAAATAAAAAATAAATGAAGAACTCTGTGACTAAGCTTCTCTCATCAGTGTCTGTTGAACATAATTAAACATCTAGCAGCTTTTTTCTCCTCACAGGTTTAGGGAACACAAATAAAATGTACAAAAAAAAAATATGTTACTCTGTGTCTGCTGCATACATAAATACATTAATAAGGCTGTAACAAGGTGTTGGCTGTGCATGTCAGGTTTTTTAGTATAGTATTTTTCTGACCCCTAGTGGCCAAGATTCAATTAATACATCTCTCAATAAACTCTTAAAACAAAAACACCCACTGGTCATCAAACCAGTGGTATCCAAAATAAATAAATTAAGAAAAAAAAAACTTTCATGTGAATTTCATTACATACAATTTAACGATCCAAGATATAATGTTTCCACCTGCACATCTAAGGTTTCACAGTAAACGGGAAAGGCGTACTGTACATCACAGAACAGTAATGGTCAAACGTAGCTTTGACTGTCAGAATGCCTAAGTGGAGGTCATTACCATGTCCATTAGTATTAAGACACTCCAGAAATCTATACTCCCAAGTCAACCTCCATATAACTCAAATAGGAGACACAAGGCTTCCTGTCTCGCCTCACTGAACTCAAGTTGGCTCCTTTACCCGCTGCCTGGCTCTTTCAGTCGGAGGACATGGACACTGGGGAAAGTTTTCCGGTGTTCAAATGGGCCTGCTGATTAGTAGTATTTAGTTTCAACATAATGAAATAGCTTAATTTGAATTACAAAATATTTAGCTGAGGATGAAAGGTGGTTTAGTATTCACATTGAGTAGTGCATCAGTATCAGTGAAAGCCCATAAAACATGACTTGTGAGGTAATGATTATATTAATTTAGTTAATTTACTTGTACTTTTCTATTGGTGTAAATTATTATCTGTCAAAAACAAAGCTAAAAAAAAAGGATTAGTAAGCATGTGGTCAGACAGCAGGCCAAGAGATAGATGACAAGCCAGAGAGTTAAATAGATGAAACGAGGGATAGTATAACCTATTTACTCGTGTTTGTTGGAAAAGGTGATGGCATCGTCAAGAATGGTTAAATGGGACTTAGTAGAAACGCTGGCCCGCTGTCCTGACCACACACCTGAAATAATCATGAGTTTGTGTCAGAGGTTGCATGTACATGCTGACCTGATTCCAGCACTAATTACAGAATTGTAGGCGATCATGATACAAGAAACAGCAGAACCTGGCAGGATTTCCTCTGTTAGATGAGCTAATGCTCCTGTGGTAAACAAATACCAATAATTAAATGCAACACCGCAAAGAAACACAATAAACCAGACTTAGGTTTGTTACTAGATCTATTAGTTTAAACAGAAAAAGACAAAAAGCTTCTGATCACTGATAATCAGTCTAAGTGTCATACGTAAGCAGTATTGTTGGTTACTGTAGAAGCCTCTCTGAGGTTTGTTAGTAATGAAGCACACATGCTCTTTGCAATATTAGACTCCCTTTCTACATGCACGCTTGCAAAGCTGCACCCAGGCCCGTCATGGGCCACTGGCCTTTACACTGCAGGAAACTACGGGCAGGGTAACGTGTCAGCAGTGGTGACATACAACACTACCTGTGGAAGACAGTAAAACTTGGTCACCCCAGACTTTGCAACAGCAGCCAACCATACCTGTGTTCTGGTCAATGGTTTCAGTCAAAAACAACAGCAGCCATGCCTGTGTGTGATGAAAGCTATCCATGTCCACGACAAAAACAGCATCAGCTTCACGGGTCTTACTGGCCAACGCAACAGCCGCTAAGCCTGCTGCAATGGCTCAAACGTTTTCACAGCGACAGTCCAGTAAATAACCTGTTTGGTTTCCTGTCAATGGGTCCAATAGCAAATGCAAATGTAACTGTATTTTTTGTCCTGCATTGTAGGTGCATTTCATACGCATTAGTAGAGCATAAGTAATCAACAAAGATACTCTATATACATAAACATAGAAACTCAAGTCTTGGCCTTCGACTTTTATATTAGCGATGATAAAGATAACTATTTTGCATGGGACTGTGGCTATGAAAGCCTCAACCTCAACAAAGCCATTTTAAATAAGCCACTGAGATTTAAGTTCTTTATTTAGCTAAGGAAGTGGGAGAATTTAACTTCAGCCAATTAAAAACTAAAGTTTTCATTGACTAAGAAACTATGACTCAGACAAATATTTAATACTTAAACCTGTATTTTAATATAACGAGAGGCAAAATCATACACTAGAATATCCAACATCGCCAGGCTCTACTCTGAACATACTCTGAACACGAAAAGGAGTTATTTCTGTTCGTCTTTATGGGGCAGATTCCTCAATAGTAAACAGGAACACATAGCCAGAGAAGAATGGAAACTGTCCAGATGATCAGGGGAGAAGGGAAAATAAAGTCTGAGTGAGATTTTAAGGGGCCAGGTAACTCCTTACGGAGCAGTCTGTCCTTCCCATGTAGTTGGGCAAATATGCCACCGACCTAGTTGATTAAAATAAAACCTGAGCCCCAGTACCTTTGCGTGAGTGCAGTCTGACCAGAGGACAGCGCAAGACTGTACTGATATTAGCAGCATCTGTTTTTGGTCACAGTTTTCATCTGTAAATGTACAAAATAGCGATTTTTCATGCCAACCTCAACAAAAACACCCGTATGAAGGCACACACCTGTTCAGACTATCTGACCTCCCTTGACCACAAAGCCGCTCTCACCTGCTAGTTCTCAGCCTCTCTGTCCAGGTCTCTGAAGTATCAGAGTCACTCTCAAGCTCTACCTTCCTCTTACCTGTACTTCATGCCTGTCTGATAGGACACACACTCCTCCAGGGCAAGGCCATTCATCTTCAAGAAGTCTTCCATGTTCTTAATCTGAGCGGCGACTCTCTGTTCCCGGAGTCTCTGCAGCTCAGCCTGGTCGGGGGGCCTGGACGGTGGCTGATTAAGCCCCTGGTCCGAGTGGTACCGGTTGATCCCACTCCGGATGCTCTCGCTGTATGACATAGACAACATCTTGCCGCTGCCACTGCTGCTGCTTTTCCGAACACCGCTGCCTGGCGCTGCCGGTTTGGGAATCTGCAGGTTTTCAGGAGGACAATAACTGGACCTGCGCCTGCCGGGAGGCCCCCGGGGGCCACCAGCGTACCCTCCCGCAAACATGCCCCCTCCGTTCTCCTACTCCTCCCTGTGATGCTGAGGCAACCCGTGCAGTAAAGACTAAAGAAGGGACATGGACGGAGCGAGAAGCCGGCAGGGCTCAGCCACCGCCTTAAATAGCACCTGCTCCCAGAAAAAAAACGCTCTCCTGCTTGGGGCAGCACATGGCCATGCATCCTGTAATCAGAGTCGCACAACATATCCCCACACCACCCTCCCCTGACAGGTACACAATGGCAGGGTTACACTGATAGGTAGCTTTCAGGTGACTTGTTGGTGATTAAGAAGCAGGACCAAAGAGGGCGCATGCTATCTGCAAAGGGGAGGCATTCACACATGCACCAAGCAAAGAAGAAGGGAACACCGGTCTAACTTCTAATTCAGACTGAACTAAGAGGGAGAGCTAAAAGGTAAACTTATTGAGAGAAGTCCACAATATAATTTTTGTGTTTTCCACAAACAGGGGCAACAAATCCATCTCGTCTAGAAGAAACAGATGGTCACAAAAGCTTAAAGGATTCCTGAAAAACTGCCCGATATGCACTTGGATGGATCTTTAATGAAGGGTTAGGCTTCATTTCAGGTTCAGAAGGTAAGGGAGCATGTTTCCCTTTTCAAAAAGTATTTGTTTAACCATAAAGTCTTCCTTCTTCCGCTAAATACAACTATTTTGTTATATTCGACTCTTTAGTCTAAATTATTTGAATCCTTGAAGATTCAGCTCTATAAAGTACGTTGCTGAATTTAATCAATAGAGGGCAGCACTGTGTCCAACACCACGACAAGAAAGCAACTTCATGCTGAATGCATTACTGAGCACTGACCATGAAGACACATTCTGCACTGTATAATACTGAAGAGTGTAGTTTTATATTAACACATATTACTCTGACCTGAAGACTACTGCCATTTAAATACATACATATACTCTAAATACGACTTCTGAGAAATAGATAAATTTGACTTAGTTTTATTAATAGTAATAAAAGATAGATGTTTACCAAAAAAGATGAAAAACTTTAAAAACCAATGCTGAAACTACTATTCTTCCAGGATAATCTGTATCTTATTACATCTTAATATTCCATGCTCATTATTTTGAGATGATGTGATTACAGCCAAATTATTCATTAAACATAAAACATAAAGACACAATGAGGACTTTCTGGCCAAATATAAACTGATCAATCTATAAGTTTAAAATAATGTAACAATCGAGTAATTATTAACAATTTTAAAATTACTAAAATAAAAATTTACCTCAGCAAGAATTACTTTCAGTCAATGCAGAGTCTCTTCTTTGTAACCACCTGCAAACAATGATATTTTACTGCTGGTTTGAAACATACTTTCAGCTCTAGGCTCTATTGATCCTCTAAAAGTCTATTGACAAACACTTGAACAGCACTTTCTTTTCCTCTTTGCAAAACCACATTCAGAGCTGACACCGACATCAAACCGTCAAAAACTAAAATTAAAAATCTAAAATCTAAAAAAAAGTGTTAAATCTATCACTATTTATTCACAAATCTATTTACTACAAAATACAGACAATAAATCACTCTAACGCTATCTGTCTGAAATTCAACATTGAATAAAGAATGATCAAACCGTTGACGCCGCCACCATGTCACGAAACGTCTTGGATCTCTCCCATAAATTCTCGAGTTATTTCCAATCTTCGAAACAATTCTCCCAAACAGCTGCTTTTCCTCGACAGAAGGCATAAATAAAAGGAGGAGACTTCAAGCTAGGCAGCATGCGTCCACACACCCACACACAAACTCCTCATCACACAGCCAACCCCTCGCGCGCACAAAACACATACACGCAAACAACACACTCTCGATGCGGTCAAGAGTGTAAATCTTTCCTCAAACTCACCCGATTTCTTGGGGGTCGGCTCATGAGCGAGGTTGTGGGGTGCCAGTCTGCTCTTATAAACACACACTGCAGACAGTGATGAAGCGGGTCCACCCAAACTGGGAGTGTCTTACTAGGAAATGTCTAAACCAATTAGTGAATAAGAGAGTGCATCCCTTCCCTCCCCTCGCCACTCGGACCATACTCTATCACCACAACCAACACCTCTCCTCCTCCCCTCCCTGTGAGATCTCATGGAAGAAATCCATTTATGTCGTTTAGTGGCCCGTCTTGTTTCTGCTAACCGCAGCAAATAATATCAGTCCTGAATTATTCACCAAAGCTTTTGCGCTAAAAGCCTCTTATTGTTGTTCCACAGGAAAGAATACTAAGAGCTGGACAATAATGAGGGCCTGAGTGTTGTGTGCACGTGACACACACACACACACACACAAACAAACACACACAGCAGACACGTACCATACGTACACATACAGAAAAAGACAAACCGCGTACATGTTCGAGCACCGTCTAACCAAGGCATTATGAAAACCACACTGGTTAGGCACGCCTTGCAGCATCTTTCTGCATCTTCACAGCCTTTTGTTCGGGTCAAGGTTACAACGAGTTAATGTCACAGTGACAGCACAGATGTTGTCAGGCATCTTCAATCACTGTACATTAAGAGCCATTGATTTCAGTCAAGTGGTAGATTTAAGTGATATCAATATCTCAATAATTGTACAGCAAAATCACATCATACGCCGTTGGCTGCATGTCTTTTGGTGCTCTGTATTCACACACTGTGTCTCCATAGTTTCTGCAGGACAAACGGGATTTACAGCTGCTGTTGCCAGTGTGTAGCTGCCATTAACAGAGCTGATTACAAGTCTGATGGTGTTGACTGAAACTACACAAAAAGGGAACAGAGTCCCTCCTGCAGCACAATCCACTGTTAAAACAATCCCACTTTGAGTTTTTTAGTATACAATGTCTCCAGACAGCCGATCTGTACCGGAGGATGTCGCGATTAATAATTGTCTCCTCAGTAGCATCACTGGTCTGGTTCTCACTACCTGACCCTCTTGAACACAGCGTGGTACATATGTATTAATGAAACAGACAATCTGTGTTTAGACACTGCCCATGTGCACACAACTTGCTGCTTTGAGTTAGTCATTTGAGTCTAGCATTAAGGAGTCTTACAATTTAAGTCCTGGCACACCTGGACACTGCAGATGTTTCCTCAAGAGAGTTTGCCTTAATTTTAACTTTATGAGCTAAAACTAAACTCTTAACCTCGAATGGGTCAATTCCATTTGAATGTTTTTCTTTGTGTTGCACCCAAACGTGTTTAAGCTGACTATTTCCCAACAAATACCAGTGAGATCAAGTGGTTAAAATATGACGCATAAGAGTGATAAACTGTTCATATACCTATATCTGACGCATGTCAAGCATAAAATAAGACATTTGCTTGAAGAGTTTCTTTCGCACTGTTTCTCTAATCCATACGATATGAGACATGCAGTGGTCATAAGTCAACGACCATCATCAGGAAGCACTCAGCCCCTCGAAAACTAGTTTTTACAATAGCCTGAGCCGGAAATACTTTACTAAAAGCATTCTTGCTAGAGAATCATAAAGGCTAACATGAAATGGCTGTCAATGAAGCATGTCACAAATACAGAGAACAGTGTGGTCAAGCTGAAGAATAAAGCAATGCTACAACAAAATAAATGTACACAGCAGATAATGATAATCATAAAGGCGAGACGGAAGCAGTACCAAAACTAAATATTGTTGTCTTTCCACTGATTTAAATTCATTTGCATTCTAGCAGGTAGTAACATGTGTACTAGTCATCATGGTCACAGTTATAATAGTTTGTGTGATACAATGTTAGGATGAGTGGAAAGAATAAATCTTCACTTCCCAGCATCAGCCTGTCGCTGTCAGCGTGATAGGCAGACAGAGACAGGGGGCTTAATCGATCCCCCTCACGTCGGCCAGAGGAGCGAATAGTGGGGCAGTTTGCACTTTAAAAGGACAGAAATGTGCGAGGCGCCAAGATAAAACCAAAAAAAAAAAAAAAAATCCGATAGTGAGCTCATTACAAGCACATCCACGTAGTCAGGGGTTTTTATGACAGGATCAGCAGAATATCGCCTGATATAAGACCATAAAATCTGATCCTACTCTAATGCAGCAGAGAGAGACTGACCATCTAAAAATGCATACTACTGGAGGAGCGAGTACCAACCTTACTCTAAGAGAACATCATCGCACCCCCCCGCCCCCCCAACACTGATCAAAATGTCTTTCTGGCTTTCAGAAAGGGACAGATCATGTTGAGCTCCCATGAGGGTCAAAAAGGTTTACAGTTTAATATAGAAATGATGAATAAAGGAAATGATGATCTGCTTAATCATGATGAAGAGGGGCGGGGGAAAGTATCTGGTTCGGTGAAAATCTTCTTAGTCACATGTTCAAGTTTGACAAGATCAACAGAGGGTGTCTCAAGTGACACTGCTGAAAAAAAGAGAGGAGGAGAAAAAAAAGGGAAAAAAATACAAAATTGTGACAGATATTGTTGATTCAAAGGGTTTTGTGAGCAGAGCAGCCTTGCAACAAAATCCACCATCACCCCTATCAGGTTTAAGCTGGATAGTGCATTGCCAGCTGAATAGTAGATGATAAGTGTAATCTGTGCTGTAGAGGTTTACTAATGGATGGTTTTAAATGACAGAACGCCAAGTCTCTACAGCAAGGTTATCACAGTGAAATAAAACAAAAAGGAAATACAAAATGTTACTAAAACATACTGCATATACATATAAAAAACACATACAACAACAACACACACAAAGAGAATACGAAACTGAAAAAAAATCCTGCTTTGCGACAACAACAACAGTGATTGTCGGACACGGACACAGACAGGTACCTGTAGAACTGCAGCTGTCGTTTGGGGCTCCCATAACGAGCGCTGAAGACATCAGAGGAAGGGAGGAAAAAGGAAAGGAAAAGCTTCAGTTAATATGAGCAGGAAAAGGAAGAAGTTAGTAGCGGGGAAATTTTGATACAGACGCTGTCGAAAGGTGCAGACTGATGGTACAAAATACGGGAGAGTAAAGTAGGAGGAAATAGAAGTGATTGCATTAGAAATGAGGAACATAGACACTGTATAGAGCATTATAACATTTACAAAGCTCGAAAATGTCCGTTGAATTAAATTATCTAGACTGGAGGTGTCTGAGTAATATGATATGTCAGGCCCTAACACACAATCTCTGCATCATCTTCACAAAAATAGCAAAATATTTTTCATTACATGAAAACTGTAGTTACTTCATCGAGGTGTAAGCACAAGATCTAAAAAAAAAGAGATTAGTTCCTCAACTTCCTCAAAGTTACCTCAACTCACAGTTTCTACTCTAGATACATGATTTATGCTCATCAGATTCAGATAATGTAAGGGGAATATGGATAAGAAACTACTTAAGAATGTTTTAAAGATATTGTTACACTTTACACACGTTACAAGATCTTGTATTTTCTTGGAATGACTGCCTGTAAAAAGGTGCAAGGCAAAAATTAGGTGTACGCCAAGTTATGATCTTTGAGTTCAGTACGCACAAGAGACAAGCCGTTTCTGATCATTGTTAATATTTCAAATGCTGTAGCTCTTGAGTGCAGTACAAAGCACTCATCTTGGCAAAGCAGTAGTTACATCTTCAACCTGCACCTCCGTTTTGAGAGAATTAGTCGATTAGACGTCATTACAGCATCCATTACCTATACCTGTTCTGTTTCCTTCCAGTAACTTGAATAGTTACTTGAAACTTGAAAGTGAATATAACTGAAGTTTTAATTAAGTTAAGTACACGTATGCTTATGCAAAATACCAAAACTTAAAAACAGAAAAAAACTATTATCATTATTATTATTAAACAAAATAGTTAACAATTAAATACAATATTACAAAACTTTCACTATCAATATTTGGCAGGCCTTCCATGTCCTTAGTGTAATCCAGGCATTATGAGGTTGCTCAGCTGTCACAAAACACTCTAATAAATAATAAAAAAAACTACCATAAAGTCTACCATCACAAAGGCAGCAACACTCCATACTATTTGTTATTTGACGATGTTACCGTTAGAAAAAGGTGGTAAAACGTCTTAAGATTATGCATGAGAATGTATGGAGAAGGAGTGATGTAAACTAGCAAAGTGATAAATGATGAGCTGGTACAGGAGGACGCTGTGTTTCGATGTCCAACATATTCCCAGTGAAGGTCAATGAAAGTGTCACATTGAAATCTTATCCATTTATATTGTTATGTCATTCAAGTCTATAAAAAGACAAGAGTCCAATAGCTTCAGTAAAGTATCATAAAACCTACAGCGCTCCATCTGGCCATAACGGAGAGGATGTGAAACGGTCTTAAAGCTGCTGAGGAGAAGAGTTGAACATATATTTTGTAAAGATTAGTCTCTGGCGCCACATGCTGGTGAAACATTAGAGTGCAGGATGATCTGTACAAATAAAGCATGAGCGTCCATACTGCTGTTGACACTACATAAACAGGTGATGAGGCGAGTGAGAATTGAAAACACATCTGCCCGGTGTCACGTTTCAGACGTTACCAGTTAGGGACAGCAAGTACATCGTTGCCCCTACTTTATTAACACTACAAAATGCATCCAGTATGATGCTGTGTTTCCACTGCATGACAGAGCCCGACTCATCTTGCTTTTTTTTTTTGGTTCTCCATTTTCAAAAGTTATGGATAGCATCTGGTGTTTTTGGCATCGGGCTGAGCCAATACTGAAAAGGAAAAACACTGCAGTCTATTGCTCTTGTGTTTGTGCCAAGTTGAGGCTGATGTCACAACAGCACGGTGTTTCTCTGAGCCGAGAATCCTGCCTACATCGAGACGGTGCTATATGCAGTGCGAGATCAAAATCAGGAAAAGTACCTGGTACCAGAAGTGACTCGAGCCAAGCAGAGCCTAGCTTGTATAATGCAGTAGAAACACAGCTTGTGACGGCTTGGTTAGGATTAGGCAGGTAAGGGTTACACCTCCAGCGAACAAACACAAATGATGTGCTTGATGGTGATATAAGCAATTGCAAGTGTGCATGTGCATGAGTGACAGAGTTATAGTGTTTACTTATTCTTGGTTGCACTTGAATATTTCTTTTGCTGTCTATGTGTGGCTTGTTTTGCACCTAATAGTAATGGTGGAAAACATTTTGATGCAAGTTTTTAGGTCATAATGAAGAGTCACTCCTAAGTTTAGTTTATGGATACAGCCTTCTTGGATTTTTTTCCTATCCAGTACTGTACATCAGACATGGCAACACAGACTACAGGTTGCATTTCCCAAGCAAGCGCTCGGCAAAGTGCACTAGATACTGTAGATAGATGACTTCATTTATCCCTGAAGGTAAATTAGGCAGCGTGATAATGTGAAAGATCGATTATTACTTCTGTAAATCATTTATTGACTCTGAATCTTAAACAAATAGTCTGTCAATTCATGTGTTTTAAAGTGTCTGTGCATTCAGCATACGTCCATCAACTCACCTGTAGATCATGCCCGGTGAGCCAGTCTGTCTGAGGGAGAGGCGAGCGGGGGAGTCTGTGGTAGATTCAGGATACATAGAGGCAGGAGGGAGGGGGTGTGGCCAGCCTGCCGGGGGTGGTGTTCTTTCACCGTGACCACAGGGTACACTTTATCACCAGTCGGGGCCTCTGGAAAAAGGAGAGAGAGAGAGAGAGTGTCAGTCGGTGGTGAAGTTTGCGTTTCTACAAGAAGAATTGAGCAGCCTTCTAGGCCCATCCAAGCATCGCATCTTTCAGGTTTTTACTGATCACTTATTTATTTGTTAATCAACTATCATAACATAATATATGCCAAACTACACAGCTCACTACGGGGGGCTCTGTTCAGCCTCATTTCGCACCATTAAGGTCAGAAGACCAACCAGTTAAGCATCATTCTCGGATGCTCTTCAGATGAAAACCACCATTTCCATTGTACTGCTGGCTGCAGTAACCAGTGAGGCATGTTTTTGACAATCGCTGAGAATAAGAAGGACTGCCAGTGAAAATATCAAGCATGTCTGATAATGACCAACAAATGTCCCAGACAAGGTCAGGAGCAAGCACGAGAGGGTAATTAAACAATGGCGCGTCAGCCCTCCCACAACAACAGAGAGACAGTGCTCGATGATAATAACGCTGCCTGGAGTGATGCAATCGCACATCCAGTTTACCACTTGGTCTGAAGCAAGGTGGATCTCAAAGGAGAGGGCGGTGCAAGCGCAGGGCAGGATGTAGGGGCGGTAAAGTGCAGCCAAGACCACAAAGTCCATTAGCTAAGCTCACAGGGGACGAGACTGAAATGACTGCTAAAAATGTTGCCGAAAGCATTTTTAAAAGCCGGTCCACTGGATGCGCCTCTTCTGGGACCGCGTCAGATTTATTCTCACCTTGGTTTACTTTTAATTTGTCATTTTTATTTGCTATTGTATTACCTTATATACAAAGGGCTGCTACATGCCTCCACCACTAGATGGAGTCATGTACACACTCTGCGGACATGAGCTGAATGAATAATCCGACGCACCAATGAAACCTCTGTAGTTTCCCCACAGCTTTACTGTGAAGATTTTAACACTCTGGATAGCAGAGTGTGGAACAATCAAACCTCCTTCAGACAGAAATATAATCACGTTACAACACAGATAAACACTGTTGCAGAGGCAACATGCAGCCCACATTAACACACGTGAAGATCCTGATCCCACTTCACCATCCTGTGGCTGCGGTGCTCGGTGCATATGTGGGTGCGCGACAGCAAACCATAGCCGATCCACTGCTCAGAGCGACTTGATTCTATGAATAATTCAACGTGTCTGCCCAAGAAGCAGGCCACTGCTGTGGAGTGGGCTATAGCAAGAGAGCATCTGGGCATGAATGAGGGCTGGGTGGGTTAGGTATGCACGGATGCCATTAACACACATTTAAAATACCTCATCGGAGCATTTCAAGTCAACGCCATGGCCTGAGAGAGAGAGAGAGAGAGAGAGAGAGAGAGAGAGAGAGAGAGAGAGAGAGGAGAGAGAGAGAGAGAGGGGAGCGGCACTGCTGATGTTTTAGCCCAGTTTACTGTAGTGGATAAAATCTAAGAGAGCCGCAGAGTGGCATCTATGTCACCCTGACAAATCCGTGAGCCGAGCCGCACCATGCTACCCCATTTCACCAGCGGCTGCACTCACGTGAGTCATGGCTCGTAACTGACATCGTAATGATAACATGAAGGTGACTTTCTCCTGTCATCAATTTGCCAAGAAGCGAATAGGGTGTCCCATGTTCCCAAGGACTCATTTAACGCTCGGTGCTCACTTCATTTCAATCATGCCACGACGGGACACTAGTCATACCTACTATCAGGCAATGATGATGCCATGACCCCGATGGGTAAAAAGCATGGTAGTATATCTACTACACAGCACAGCACAGCACAGCTGGATTATCTGCCAGTGATGTGGATCAGAGGACACTGTGGGCTGGGTGAGGAGGACTATGACAGCATACTTTCTTTCAGAGCCTAAATACCCCAAATCTATTTAAGATTAGCTGCTTATTTATTGCTTATTATATTTATTGCTTACTTCTTGCTGCTTATTTGTCTTATGTTGTAATAAAGTGAATTACTTTTAATGCTGGATTGCTGGTTTGACAACAACCAACATAAATCATCTTCGAACTCGGGGAAATGTGACGGTTATTCAACACAATTTCATGGCGTTTTACTGACCCGGCTATGGGAAATAGAATACTGCATTTGGTATTAATGAACAAATCTGTATAGAATTATCATGAGCTGTGATGCAAACGAGAGCAAGGACAGTAAAATTGGAAAAAAAAACAGTTCTGTCCTTTGATGAAGGTCTTCCAGCTATTAACCCGGGTACTGAATTTCAGAACAACCATAGGTGAGTAAGAACATGTTCAGGATAAAAGGGAGGAAGTCCCAAAAGAAGAGCGACCACAAGGAAGCAGCTTTGATCTTACATTAACAGATTGTGCAGAAAGGGAATAAATAACAGTCATCTGTTTCATCACCGCGAGCCGAGTAAGTGTCCACACCTCCATGTGTCACACCGAAGGTCGAACTACCGATTAAGTGCAGGCCAGAAACTTAACCCAAACTATCAATTAACTTAATCACGCACACCAGTTGCCCTATCAAGGTAAAGACATCACACGGATTTAAACAGAAGATACGGGTGATTTTAACAGGCCCGGACACAATAAAATTCACCAACACAAGGACACGTAACACATGCAGATGTGTGTTGCACTAACAGTTGAAAACTACATCTATCAGATGAACAACGTCCAAGATTTTAACATGACATCAGAAAAGCATAATCGTACAGTAAAGTGATTTTGTGACGTGAACAGCCGAATGACGCCTGACCCGTCCAATTCGTGCATGGTTGCAGAAGTTAGGAAAACTACCACACGGGGCCCTCCGGGCTTCATCGCCTCTTTCTGCTCTGTCTGCAGTTTAGTGTAAGAGTTGATCAGCCGTCTTAACCTGTTTAGATGCCGCACAAATCATTTCTTGTTTACATCTGATCACCGTCTGTAGCACATCGCAGAGCAATGCGCCAGTCTCGCTGAGATGCCTGTAGTGAGCTGCAGTTTGAGAGGATGCTGCTGCTGCTGCTGCTGCTGCTGCTGCTGCTTGCTGACGACTGCAGCAATGCGGTACACTACAGACTCATCCTGGCTCAAGTTAGAGGGCTCGGATTTACTGCACTAATGGTCCAAGGTGCACTTTGCAGATTAAACTGCAGACGGAGAGAGAGAGACAGCAAGAGGGAGAGAGGGAGAGAAAGAAAGAGAGACACGAAGCACAAAGAAAAGTATAGATAAAAACTCTGTTAAACATATCTAATAGCTGTAGCCAATCTATAACATTTCTACTAAATACTGCATCAGCTCTGACTATGCAGATGTGGATGTTTTAATGTTTCTTTAAGTGATGGATGGATTTTTTTTTTTTTGATTTGTCAGGTAGAGAGGGATCGCTAAGTGTCCAGGCATCCGATGAGCCTTCAAAAAGGACTTCCTGCTTTGTATTTTATCCATTTCGCTGGGTACCCTGTAGGAAGCAGCAACACACCCACACCAATGAAGCCCCTTGCGTTTTCTATACAGCGTTATTGTTGATGTGAATGTGGCCTGAAGCATTGAGAGTTATGGGTTTTCTAAGTATGTTTACAACTGCAATACGGCACATAGTGATGTGATATTGATTTTACTCGCCCAGATGAAAAAAAAGAGACATAATATCTGCACTTCCTTCAGTAGTTTTCTACTGAGGGGGTGCACACAATCATATTTTACATACAGATGATCTAAAGCTGCAAGCTGATTATTTTACTCAACACTGATCAGAATCTGAATCACATCAGCGTTTAGTGAGCAGCATCAATAATTTATGGCCCTTTTTGGACTTAGAACATATTTTACTTCTTAGATATGTACAAGTAACACAAAACATCCCTGAGATGCTGAGACTGGAGACACAAAGGAGAATTTTAATTTAGGATCGTCTCTGCAATACCAATAACTCATTAATGCTCCATCATACACAGAATATGTCAACATGTCTGTTGTCTGCAGACAAAAATAACATTTTAGGTGTTAAAACTCCGGAGAAGAAGCTTCCTGTTTTTGTTATTGAACTTCTTTTTTTTTTTTTTTTTTTACTTTTCTTTACCATGATAATCATTTAAGGGAACTAACAATATAGTATTTCAATAATTATCTGGTTATTGGTTACCATTATGAATATCACAAGCTTATATACAATACGATACATGTATATAATTTTTGACAATTAACTGACGCCATGTGTGAATTCATTTCAATTTTCAGTTAATTATCACAATTATTAACCAATGTTTGAATAAAAATCTAATTTACCACTCATTACATAATATGTTAATTTAAGAAAACACCTTATATAATTATTTTAAGGATTCATGTAACTATCAAACGTTCTGTATCGGATTCAAAAATTCCAAAAATCCAGGCAGGCTAAAATGGATTCATAGTTGAGCCTTAATACATTACAGCTGAAGAGGGGCGGTGGTCAAAGAAGAAAGACTGGATGACGAGCTGAAGTCAGGAAAAACATGCACCTCCATAGTTTCTCTTAAGCTTGTCTCATGCATCTCAGTCTCTTCCAAACAAAATGCAAAACTGAGTCAGAAAAGGCTGCTCTTCATGCCTTCCATCCATAAATCCACCTACACCCAGCCTGAGTGAATTCCCTCTTGAGACAGGGCTTACGTGAGCAAGGCAAACAGGCAGGCAACACTGGCCTGGAAAGCACAGCATGGTCCGGTGTTGTGTAGTATGTTGGCAGCTGCAGAAAACGCGCACGGACCCGAGCAGATGGCCGCAAAAGAGGGAGACAGGCTAACAGACGAGAACTGCCAGGGATATCCTACATGGGAGTTCAGTGAGGCAAGGAGAGAGAGCGAGAAGCTAACCTAACCTCTGCTCTCCTTCAGGCAACAAAGAGGACTCAGACGGAAATCTCTTCTTTGGAGAGATTCATCAAAGGATCAAAGTCAAAGCCATGTAAAGATGTGAATCCATGTCAGCTCGTCGTCTTTACTTTCATCATCACACAGTTTGAGGTTTCGGAAATGGTGTCCTCTCTGTTAAGCTGTGGAGGGCCCTTGATTACAGAAACGCAGGTCACTGGCTGCCAACAGAGGGGGAAAAAAAAAAAAAGAAGCTAACAGCAATTTGCATAAATAGCCTATTTATACAGCAAACTTCTCATAGAAATCCTCCTCCCCCCCAGTTAAGGGAAGTTAAAAGCGCAACTGAAGCACTCTGCTGTCAAGAATCATTAAAGACAGCTGCAGCTGTTTTACACACAGAGGTTTGCGAGATATTATGGTCAAACTTTAAGCCATGCCCATCATCAGCTGCCGTGACTGCCGTCTACATAGATTAGAGTTCAGCACTGAAGGTCTAATGTAGGGCATTGTACACTGAAGTAATAATCCTCAAGACTTTAATGATATCAAACCCCATTTTTTATATAACTTGTGGCCATTTAATCCACATACATTGACAGATTTTGCCAGATTCTGTTGTATTTTGCTCATTTTGATTTAGCCCTTTCTATAGGTCTCTCTTTATTGTTATTATACTGTATGAGCTGTATGGTTCCAGATTGCCTGTATCACTGACAGCGTGAAGATGAATCAGCACTGCTGTATGTTGTTGCTCAACATATTCCTTTAAATGCTGATGTGCTGACTGATAGTGATTCCCTCCCCAACATTAAAAACACGCTGCTGCACAAGCGACGCTATCCATTACTGTGCAAACACACGTCAGGTTTACGGGCCATCTGGAGCCACGGAGAGAATGATATCACGAGCGAGGTCGGTCGGCGGACTGTACAGCTAACTTGGGGGCCTGTGAAGCTGAAATGAAGCCCTTGCTAGCACTGCGGGGAGAGAACATGCTGCAGTGAACCGGGAGCACGGAGCAGCACACTGCAGTCAGAAATATGAAACCATCTTTCTCTTGTTCTGGGTCCATCCCAGCGCTCCCTCTGCACACCAAAGACAAATGAAAAGACAAGGAAAATGAGGGGCGGAGAGACAAGTGTGACTTTCGGAAGCGCTCCTGTCTTGTGCCGGCTTCACACTCCTGCACTTGGCACGTGGTGTTTGAACTGAATGTGTCCACAGAGATCAGACAGAGGCTGAAAATCCTTAGGTTAGATCATGGTGTTAAACTGACCTCTTTTACCATGTGCTCAATCCTGTTAGACAGGCAGTGCTTCAGGACCACTCCATCGCGCACCTTAAAGCATCACCAAACGAACCGGGTGCCTCTGCCTCTCTCGTACGGTGTCCATGCCTGTTAAAATCATAACTGCATGCAGCCTTTCAGAAATGTAAAGCAATACATCTCACTTTTCTTTTTTTGGGGGGGGGGCATGCCTGGAAAATCCGTCCAGTTCCAGTCGCTTCCTCTCTGCTTCACATCCCAGATTTCATTAACATCCTTTCAGTACGCATAGCCTGCCCTGTTTTGTTTTTTTTATCCTTGTCCAAGTACAACAGCTCTATCCGCATCACTGCGCATGTAATGACACATGAGCATGAGCAGGATGTACAGTGGACTTCATCGTGCACAGGTGAGCAGAAAGCAGGATGTACAAACAGAGCTGGACAGACTGGCAAAAGTACATATTAATACATCCGGACATCATTAGGGAGGAAGAAGAGGACAGCAGCACATCAGTAAAACTATATTAATACTAGTAGCATTGTATTTTTTGCAGTATATCTGCATGGCAGCCAACTACAGTGTTTCTGTTGATCAGAGCAACAAATCTAACGGCCTCGTGTTTTACTCACGTTTGAATTTTTCTACTAAATACCGCATGAGCTGTGTCCAAAGAGCGTAGCGGTTTTAACGTTCCTATAACTGATGGATAGAGATGCAGGTTCTTGCTAGGTTTGTCATGGTAACAGATTGGAAACATGCCTAAAAAAAAAAAAAAATCCCAGTGACATTTTGCCCTAATCTAGCAGCATACCCGTGTCCGTGTTTGTCAGGGAGGTCGCTGTGGTGATGCAACAATAACCATAAACACAGACATTATATCTAGGGGTGGTATTCAAATGATCTGGCTTTAGCTTATCGTGTAGTGAGTGCAGATGGCAGACAGCCATCGCAGCAGATAAAAGTCATTAAATACTCAGCCTGTACTGCTGGCCTTTTATTTATACAATTACACTTATCATTTAAATAGATTGTTCAATAATTCAGAAGGGTTTTTTTTATGTATCTTCCAAATGTCTTCACATATACAAGCCCTTGATACCTCTGGTATTGTATTTTCCAGCCAGACAGAATTCAATCTTCCCCCTCAGGGTGCTGCCATGCCACTTTGATGGATGCTGTTTCTAACGGACGGGGAAAACATAGAGAGTATGGTCCAGAGTTCTTAATGAAATCTGGTACAAATGCAGTAAAGTGGCTGACGGCTCTTTGAACAGATTCTGAGTGGCCCCAGGAGAAGCAGCCTGCGGCGACTAGCAGCGACACACGCCCTCTGAGGAGTAGGAGAGAAAAAGTAACAAATAAAATAAATAAACACTGCCTGAAAACAAGAAATTGGAAAAGGAGGAGGAGGAGAGGAGAGAAAACTGCAGTTGAGAAGACGTTGCGAGGAAAAAGCTGAGTAGGCACTAGAGAGCAGGCTGGTCCAGGGAGGCCCTGTGCTGCAAAACAGCAGTGCTATGCATCACTCCTCCCACTGTGATCTCTTTCTCTGTCTCAGACCTTCACTTCCCTCCTCTCATGTCCTGTGGTGACGCTTGACACTCGGCTGGTCACAAGCATCCTTAGATTTCACAAGGCTTTCTCAAAAAAAAAAAAACTTGTCTGGAAATGAATCATCGTCGATCAAACAGAAGCAAAAATGTGGTTTTAATTCCACAGAACTCAAACCAATGCAAATCTAAATAAACCCTGTGACTGCATTAAGCCTGCCAAACAATGTCTAGCTTGCAATTTGGCGTTAACAATATGTAAGGCCACTCTAAACATGAAATATTAAACAAGCTTTGTTCTGTGCTCTTTTTAAAGGTTCTGTGTTTAGACAGTGGGCTACTTCACTACAGGAGGTAGAGACGTTTCTGTCAGTCTCCAATAGATTTCTTAAAAACATTTTATTTGACACGGTTAGTGAAAGTAACTAAGCGTGAGTTAATAAACGGGTTCTTGCTGGAGAAAACTCGGGCAGGACGCACTGCTGTGGTATGGCCCCTGTGACCTTAAAGTAATACGATGGTCTCAGTGCGGCATCCTGCTGTCACTTTACTGGAACAAGACATGCTTTTCCTATTCCTCTGTGTGTCATTAGAACTAGTGCAAGGTCAATGAGGAAGTGAAAACGTGTACGAAGGAGGTGATATTTCAATGATGTAGCTGCACTCACTTATGTACCAACTTATGAAACTGCTGCAAATGTGCTTTTCGCACATCTCATTTCCAGTCCTGCTATGGTGTCGGTATGGTTGAGTGTCACACAGGAAGGAAAGCACCCCACTCCACTGCAACTGTGAAGCGGGCTAGCTCCTCTTAAGCATCTTCAAGTACAGAGACACTATACTGACACCGTCCTTGTGCTTTAGGTTTGAAGCTACAGTCATAAGTAGTCGGTTATCTGTCCGAGTGGACTATGAATTAAAGTTTCTCCAATACACACAATAAAGAGGAAAAGACTGCCGTTTCTTCTCTGTAAGAATCTTCAAGACAAATAATAAAACTAGTTCCAGCCACCAAATGCTTTAACCCGTTTATTCCCATTCTTGGTCACAACATGTAGAGAATATCCCAGCACGCACTGTCTGGACCAAAGAAAGACACACCAGACATCCTTTATTTTGTTAAAGATTAGAACATTTTCTCTAATTCAATTTCTTCAGATTAAAAGTCTAGAGTCTGTTTGTCTAAAGTCAGTCTACAATGAATGATGAAGGGTCAGTTAACAGAATAACTAAAGACGTACATGAGAGGGTAAAAGGAGGGCAAATGACAAAACCAGGAATGTGTGAAAGCACGCTGGAAAAAGGAGAAAACAGAACATCACAGCTCCCATCTGAGACAACGTGTTCCTCCCTCAAAAATCCTGAACTTCTCTGTAAAACAGCGCCCCCTACATAGGCTGTCAGCGTATCACGGTATTAAACTGAGACTTTGTGACAAACTGGCAAATTACACATACAGTATAACCACCCACTCACCCAGAGTTCTCACTCACAGAGTCCATGGTGCTTTGCCCACTCGATGTGGTAATGTTGACAAGGATGACCAATGCACTCAGTCACAGACAGAACATACTGTACATAAACTGCATGTCACAGTCATTCCAAAAAACAGTATACTGATTATATGGGTGTTTTGGGGCAGGTAATTTAGCAGCCGCTCAAGCAAACCCCTGTGTTTGGTTCATATCTTTGATGCATGGACTCTCATTCTAGCATTTGCTGTCACTGTAGTTATCACAGATGAAAAGCCAGCACTACAAATGCATGTTTCTAAGGCGGCAAACATGCCATTGCTTCACTATAATTTATTACTTCTATGTTTTCCTTCACAAACTAGGAACAACAGATGAAAGCAGCATTGTCATCACAAACAGTCACAGTTAAACCATTCGGGATTGTTTCGACATAGAGCCGCACCACATTTCAGTTTTCTTTCTTTGTTTGGAGCAGGTACGTCAGCGGCAAAAAATAAAAAGAAAGAAGAAGGAAAGAAACACCTGCTTGCGCTCCATTAAGTACATCCCAAAATAAATAAACAGAGGCTAGCACTTACAATTAAGAATATATACGTGTGCATTAGCAAGCAACATCGGCACAGCTGCTGTTGGGTTGGGATATAGCTCTGTGTCTGCTTCAGCACCATTTTGCTAACGTACAGCACTGCAGCTGGAAAACCTCTTAAATTCAATATGTGTTCATGCTGACAGATTCTATAATTCTGTGTATGCCTATGTAATGTTATTTTTCCTACATGCTTGGATTGGTCTTGGCCAACTTTTAAGTCTGTGTAAAGGCAATTCAGGAGTTTTTTTTCTTTCAAAATACATTAAATATGTTGGAAAATAATTGCTTCACCTGCACCCGTAGCAGAGAGATCGATTAATTTATCTCACTTAGAGTGTTTCAAAGTTAGTCATGTCATTTTCTGAACTCGTCCTACACGTTTCAGTCGCTTCAACGTTGCTGCTTGACTGCTTCCATGAGTGGGCGTGGCTTCAGCGGACATGCCACCGCACTCCCGGAGCTGAGAATCGTTTTTACCCGATTTCGACACCTAATTTCAACGACTAATTACTACGACGATTACTGAATGCTAAATGCATAAAAATATGGACACTGTTACTGTTGATAAGTGAGGGGGTCCTGAAGTCTTATTACTATAGACAGAAACAAATATCTATACCATCACAGCCCACAGAGGGTACTCTGCATTAAAAGACATGGATTGTTGTTTAGGACAGATCCCTAATGAAAAAGAAACTTTAGATTTCAAGATTTTAGAGTGAACAACATAATGATGTCGACCCACGCAAAAACTGTTGGCACCCGCAGACGATTAAGATAAGTCAAGTCCAGCTGGGCTCCATACTGTGCCACTGAAATGACAGAAAACACAGAAGATTTGCAGAGCACAGACAATCTGCCTGTCTGACATAGCATGTGTGATTCACGCAGGCTTTAAATGCCAGCTGAGGGAGGCTGCGGCCTTTTATCGTGGTTATCAGCTGTGAGACTGTCCTCGGTGTTACACCCTTCTCTGTAACCTCAGGATCAACTGAACGCTGCTGATGAAAATCCAACCGTGTACAAACAGAAAATGTTTGGACTTCCATCCTTCTGATCACATACATGTGTGCAGATCTGACTCACTCATGGATGACTTGTCAGGGTCACTTTCCACACACACACATAACCACCTCAGGACACTAAGGCAGCTGCTCTTTATATCAAAACACTGCTCCTTATAAGCAGCTCCAGAGTGGAAACATCACTGCCTTATCTTTGTGACTCGAGCATTTGCACTCCAGAGGGCACTGCAACTAATTGCATAATAAAGTTACTCTGCATGTCATATGACTCAAGAGGGCACAAAACTCTACTGTATGTCAAACAGCTGGTTACTGGCTTGTTTTTTTCTTTTGTGTTATGGAAGCAGAGGAATGCTTTCAAACTAAATCTGAGTACCAACACGGGAGCTGCAGTGCAGCGAGCATATAAAATACAGAGTCTTCTTTTGAAAGTAGGACAAACGTAATGGCTTCATGCGAGTGCCCACACAATGACTGGATGGTAGTGTATGGATCTATCTAGGCGTGCGTTAACGTAGTGGCTATTTGAGTTTCTATAGGAAGATTGACATCGAGAGTCCATCTCCGTCTTTCTTTATCTGCACAAACACAAACGCGTCCACATTACTTCAGACGACCTACACGAAGCCATAGTGCCTGAGCGGCCGAGCGTGAGAATAGTAGCAGGTCTCCTGAGGCATAAAGGGTTAACATCACACTGTTTATTCATGTCCGCATATATGCTGTTGGCCTATCCATAGTTCATGTCACATACAATCATTGAGGAAGTTCAAATGTTTGTTTACCAACTGATTCACGTGTCCCTGAGGCATGGACAAGCTGCGCTGCAGAAGACGGGGCTTCTGTGTGTGTTAGGCTAATAGCACTTGTTTTGATCCCGTGTGTCAGTGCAATGTGTCCAGGTGTTACGCTGAATCGACGTGCCATCTGTACTGTTACATTAACCTTGGTAAACCGTGAGGCTGACAGCATGCAACGTGCGGGACTGTGAGAATATGTAGCACCGCTCGCAGAAGTGCTGTGATATTAAATGCATTTGCCTGTGGTCAACTCTTACTCTTTTACTACTGTTATTGTTATTATTGTGTCAGCGCTCCAAAGTGTAAAAGATTTTGGAGCTGGTGAAATGTATTATTTAGTAGCTAAGTTTGTCTGTTATTTTTCAAGTGAAAGCTTGTTGCTGGTTATAGCTTCCTCTCCAATGCAAGGTTTCTTCTCTAGTTCATAACACTGTGCGTTCACTACCTTTGGGTTATTGGACTGTTGAACAGACTAGATAAGCAGTTTGCAGACACCGCTTTAAGTCTGGGAACTCATGCTGGATATCAATTCATTTTTGACTTAACCGATTTGTCAATAATAATTTTTAAAAAAATGCCAATACAGCAGACAAATCATTTAAAGGATATTTGCAGACCTACTTTATTTATTTTTTTAAAAGGAACACAGGCTTTAATGTGTATACAAGTTAATAAACTGAGTAGGGCTCAAGTCTGAAGCTCAAGACAAGTCCTAATCTCCTTCATAGGCAACTGAATCTCCCACATAAACACCCGAACCAGTTTGAAAATAATCCCAAAAGAGTCAGCAAGAGAAATGCTGTCTCATTCTTTACTCTATCTTCCATTCTTTACCTCTCAATATGTTTATCTGTTTGCCTCTCTACTTCCTACAGTGTTGTCCATCTGTCTCTCAACCTGTTTGAAGTAGCCCCTCCCTGTACATATCACTACCTCTGCCATGTTACCATTACCTTTTGTACAGTGTTTGCACAATTACAATCAATACGACAGAAGCCGTGTTTTAAACAGAGACGGTTTGAACAGACATTTCTTTGTTACAGAGCATCTTTGGTATGAAAAGTTTATTTTGTTCTCTCAGAATGATCCAACGCCTACACGTACACATATTACATATTCTTCATCTCTTTGTGTATTTAAATATTTATTTCTCCATTCATTTATTTATACTTGAGTCATTTCTTGTCCTTCACAGAGGCTGGGTTTCAGCAGCAGATGACTGTGGTGGATTCCCTTCCTGTTAACTAACAAGACGGCGCTACAAAGGGCACATCATCACCAAAGCCTGAATGACTTAAGAGTGGAAAATCTTCAACCTGTCCAGGAGTTTCCAGGTTGTGTGACAAGACGATGATGCGGAAACAATTTGGCAGCGACAGCATGTATCCATTCTGCCTCATGTCATCAGCCCCGGCTGCTATGGGGAGGGGGGGGTGGGAATAAATTCTTGGCATGCATTAGGCCCCTTAGTATCAAATGAGCACTGACTGAATGCCACGGCTTACATAAATATTATTGCTAAATGGGCACATCCCATCTTGGCTACTTTTTCCAGCACAGTGTTTCCTCAACGTGACAGCGACTTCAAACGTATATTCCCGACGTCACACCTTCGGGAAGATGATGCTTGCTTTGTCAACGTGCATCTAAAAAAAGCAATGCTGACACATTCATGTCAGACGGTGACTAAACACCTTAACGGATCCACACCTCAAGAAAACAGACTATTTTGGAGGCCAATATGGACACGTGTGTACTACAAGCAAGGTGTACCAAATAAGACATAGAACTGCTACTTTTTCCATTTACCTGATTAATACCCACATAAATGCTTGATTAGGAACAGCAGAAGTCAGAGACAGAGAAGGACGGATTAAATGGATTGGTTTTTAGATCCAAACAATCTTGTCTCATGTACCACGCCAGCAGAGGGCTAACAGAAGTCAAACCTACTGTCCACAACAAACACCATGCAGGTCCCTCAGTGTTTTGTGTCAGGTTTGGATATATAAAAAGCTAGCTACAGATTTTTTCCCCCCGTCTTCCTCAAATTCCCTCTTTCACTGCACTTACGTTGTCCTATTTAACATCTACAATGAGCTGTCATAGCACATCATAAGACCTTCCAAAAGTAGAGTTTTGTCACAGAATGACTGTGTGAAGAGACATGAAATTATCACCCAGCCCTACCTGTTATCTGCAGAAAAAAAAAGGGATGAAATGAAAACCGAGTACATAATCCACCCTGATCTTACAGGCCCAACCTTGCGGCCATACAAGGTTATCTAATGGATACATTCGACATAAGTACTGACAAAGTATTATAGGTTGATTGGCAGGTTTGTCCTGTCTAACTAGTACTGTTTTTCTCTGCAGTTTTCTTCCCATTAATCTCTTTTCGCCCTCTCCCACTTCTCTGTCTGAGAGCTATGTGCCGGGTCAACCAGCCCTCGGCTCTCACTGCAGCAGAGACACACGCTAGGACTGACAGCGTTCGTACAGAGGGATGTGACTTCATTTATTTGTTTTCAAGGTGTGTTCATATCAACGCTGCGACTTCATTCAGGTGTGGCTGATCATACTGCTTAAGATTTGTGCCCGCTCATATCATTCTTGTCATGCGCGAGCAGGCCTATAGAGCCTTTCCTCTCAACCCATTTTCCTGAACCATTTACTCTGTCTCTTTTGAGGCTACCTAAATGAGATGGGCTATGGGCTTTTTTAGTCAGGGGCTGGCCCAGCCAACATGTGCTGTGGCCAACTGGAGGACCCTGGAAGCAGAGCAGACACAGCCTGCATCTGTGTGACGGATATACATAGAGAAAAATGTGGCGGCGGCACCATGTAAGGCATGTGTTCACACTTCTAACGCTAATGTCCCACAGACTGGGGACACAGAGCACATATGCAAGCACCAATTTGTGCACATGATATTAAAATAAACTAAGAAAAGTTAGCCAAAAATAAACATTTAGCACATTTCAGGTGTAATTTAATAAGATTAGTGTGCTGAACGGGCAAACTAGCGCTGGAGGTTTAATAAGGTAGCATCACAGAAAAATCCCACAGTCAGACGGAGCCATCCCAATCAATCTCACGTTTTTATTTGCAGCAAATACAGACATGACCACGATAACTCAGCCATCATAAACAGCACACGTCTCCTAAGTCACACACACACACACAGTTATCAGCAGCAACAGTCAGCACTAAATCGTTATTCACACCTGCAATATTGTGGCCATAATTCACGTAAGCTGTTTACACAGTGCTGCGATGTATCACGACGATAGCGGTGTGGTCTTTGTCAATCGCATCTACACTCACAAATCAACACTGACACACTGTTAGTTAAACTGAAGGACTGAAAAAATAAATAAATAAATGGCACCATAAATCACAATGATCGCACAGAATCAGGGATCATCAGAGAAACGTCGAGGGAAGAAATAGCCACGCTGCATGTCAGCACCGACCTGTGTGGTCTAAAAGTAGCTTGTACGTGGGAAAATGTGCGCTTTGCTATTCAGGACCATCGGCCTGTGATATTTGTGGTCAGTGTCGAGAAGGAGTGCTCAGCGTAGACAGTGGCTCACACTCGCTTACTTACATGTGAAAGATCTTCTTGCTCTACAGTGGAGGCGGGCCTCCTCCAAAATCAGAAGACGCCAATACACCTTTATGAAAATAAAACCTTCTTCACAGGAAAATTGCAGAGGCACTATTTTACATAACATATATCTTGAGTGGAGCTAGACTTTAGGCCGTCATCTAGTGGCTGAATTCATCACAAAATACAGAATGCATGGCAGCGATTGTGACACATTTTTAGTGTTTTGCCGTGGTTGGTCAAAACAATATATTGTAATGTTGGTAAAAAACATTTAAATTTTAGCAGTTTGAAGTTTGTTTGTTTTTTTATTGGCTGTGACGTGTTTTTTTTATGCCAGGCACACATTTCACACACAAAGTCATTACAACGCATAAAAGTGTATAAAATGTATAAAATTCAAGATTCTATATGATAAGCAACCTTTTTGCATCTTGGTTACAATTTGAACTTGTCCAACTTGTCCAAAGACCCAACAAACAGAGGCTAGTTATGTATTGTACCAGGTATCAAGTGTTACAAGCGTAAACAACCAATCCATTAATAGCCAACTGTTTGATCGTGTTGTTCTGGGGTCAGCATGAGACAGTAAGGCTAAAGGTGTAACACAGAATTGATTGACAATTCATACTATAAGCTTTAAATAAGAGTCAAAGCAGGCTAGATCATGTTTAACCACAGAGGACAAAAAGGTGTATGGCAATCATTAGGAGGGTTAAAGACTGACTGTACTCCAGGCATCTGCCTCCTACTCAAGCTAGCGTCCATCAGTTGCAACTGTCACCAGCATCATTTAGCCACTGACCACAGTGACAGTGAGTATCCGTGCATCTTATGTGTCTCAAATCTCAGAGAGCCTTCATTATTAATACAGATATTTCTGGTTTCTTATTCTGCATACTGACAGAAGCTAATTCCTATTTATTGCTTATTTATTGTTATTCACACTGATGCCAATTTAAAGCATTGCCGTTTTCTGGAGGCTTACCGCTCTTCTTTTGGGATCCCATTGTCTTTCCAGGAAGGATGAACTAGAGATCTCTCCTTTTTTTTGTAGGTTTATTTATTTTACCTGACACACAACAGCTTTTCCGACCATTTTCCTGTTTTTCCTGATGATGTGGAGGCATTATTCTTTCCTCCAGAATGGGACAAAGCCAGGCAATTTGCACTTGATGACGCAACGTATCCCACCAATACATTTTTCATGCAGAAGCAGACGTTTCAAAGCAAAGAGCCACTTTAATAACACTTAAGGCTGTAAATTAAGCTTTTTGTTAGTCAACTAACACATTACCCTGAATTGTGTGGGCATATTTCTCAGGGTTTTCTCCATTAGGAGTGATTTATTAAAGTTCCAAGGACATACAATAGGCTACCTACGACAAAGCAAGGGCATTGTATTTATAGGAGTCAGGACTGACCACTAATGGTTCATGGATCTAACAGATGAAATTCAAATCAGCAGCGGTTTCCGCCTGACATTGAAAACCCTGAAAAGATCGTGAGATGTGAACTTCACTGTGATGAACAGTCACCCACTTTATGGAGGATACTTTGGTAGCCGACTTGTGTGGCGGAGATTGTCAGCCATTATAATTTTAGTTATACTTAGGACTGCTCTTATGTCACTTTATTAACATCCACGCCAGCGACGGTATTATTTTCACCATCACCACATCAATGGTTTGGCAGCTTAATGGTCTTTTCAGACGGGGGAGCAACTGACATGCTTCACAGTTCGTTTTCTATGAGAGAGGTGAGCAGCTGGGGATGTTTGGACAATCTGACAGGTGGAGCAACAAGCGGGCGCGATCCCATTAAAAACCGGGGTTTGCTAGTACAGTAACTACTGTCTCGCACTATCCACTATCCACTACCATGGATGAGAGACTGATGCTAAATCTAAGCTAGGCTATTAAGTTATGTCAATGCTAACTTAGCTAACTTTGTCCAGCAACAGTCAGCTCTGGGTTAGCGTACCCCGAAAGTAACAAAGAGGGGACATGTTGTGGCTCAGTAGCACAAGTTATCTGTGCAGATACGCGGCTATGAGCCCTGCCTCTCGGAGTAACTGTGCTTTTCCTGCATGCCTATACAGTGTGTAATGTTAGACGACCAGGTCAGCAGCATGATTGCATTTTGGTAAAAGTGTGCTGCATGAATATTGGCTCAGCGACACTAATAAGATTTACTCATTATGGCCCTTTTAGATACAATGTGATTTGCGCTGTGCTCACCACACTCTGCACTCTGCTCCCAGAGTTCAGCCATGTTAAACTTTGGTTGTTGAGTGCACCAGCAGCTACCTGGCTAGTTGCTACTTGTCTAAAAAGCAACACAATGCAACCAACCAGAAGGTTAATGTAGAGAAAGGATCCTCTTCTTTTTTTTTTTTTACATAAAAAAGACACAGTCCTTCCTCTGTTGCACCAAATTGATGCAATCCTCGGTTTCAGTCTGACCAACTTGTGTAATTAACATTAATTAGCTACAGCTAAATTTGCTCATGACTGTTGCCTTCACAAACGCCAAAGTCAATGGTTGCAAATGAAACATTCACACAGTTAAGACAGTATTTTAACACTTGAAAACAAAGTTTACAATTATAATCAAATTAATGACAACCATCATAATTAATGACCAAATAAGAAACAATCAAAGTTGAAGAATAAAAAAGTGGCTTCGTCAAGTGTGGATGAGGTTTGATCAGATTTGGCCGCGTTACCACAGCAGTCATCACATCCTGAAAAAATATGAAGTCCTGTGGTAAGTCATGACATCGCCTTTTTCCAGTCCACCCACTTCAAACTAGTGCCAACAGCTCAGACAAAGACAGCATAAATCAAAATCTAACCAGCTGATTGAGCAAATGTTTTCGGGGCTTTCAATATTGAAATTTATGATTCAATCGCAGCTCCTCCCGTTAGAAAAGTGCAGCCTTTCAAAACATGATTTTATATATGAAAACCGCAGTATCATGAAAACTAAGGAAGAGGATAACACACCTGCTTATCACACAAATGTGTGATGAATTCACGGAGATCCTGTGTGTGTGTGTGTGTGTGTGCGTGTGTGTAAGCATGTGTGTTTTTGTGTGCATGTGCGATGCCCTCGGGAGCTCCAAAACAGGGCTAATGAAGCTAGACAGGCTGCTAAATCTCAACTGCAGAATGATTACTGAGCTCAGTTTAGGAAATACCCCCACCGGAGCATCCAGCAGACCTAGCTGTTAAAACTGCGGAGAGTCAAGACCTACATTAGTGATCGGGCTGAGTGAAACCTCAAACATGAAACAGATACACATCGCCACTTTAACCAACAAAGCGGTCTATTACTGGCTGTTTTTCTGTTTCCTGTGACAGTAAAATGAATATATTTGGTTCAGGACTGTTGATCAAACAGAACAACCAATTTGAATACTAAAAACCGGGCTCCAGTAAATTACGATGGGCATGTTTCTTTAGTTTTAAAGACAGATGAAAACCATTCATCGAGATAATTGATAACTCATTAAATTAGGAGCCCTACTATAGATACTTCAGTTCTAGATACCGTTGGGTAACTCGCTGCCGAAGTGCTGCTTTGACCGTGTAGCTGGTGTAGACAAGGTGTTAGCACAACTCTGTCCAAAGCGCCTTCAAAACAACTCTGAACACACCTTTAATAATTCATGTCTTGTGTATTTAACATGTATAATACAAGAAAATCGTCGTCTAGAAGCAGAAGAATGTTTTGCATGTCATATATTACATGCTGTCATGTCCCTTACACTGTGTGCAGTTTATTTTGTGTTAAATAACATGCCCTCTACATAAATAGTATGGACCACAGCAGCATTTGGTTGCAACTAGTTGCTAAATATGGCCATTTCCCAGAAGCATACAAATCTCAGAGGACTTAATTCATTAAATCATGTTACTGCTAACCTATTTAGTAACTGCTCAAACAATATGTCGATGGTTCACTTTGAAAACAGCACATCCAGCATAATTACAACATCATTAGTGAAGTAGTGTCTCCTTTTCTCCCCTGTTTCTATCATTAGGTGACTCAAGATGAATCTGTCTTTCCTGTTGTCATAGGATGACACCTGGTATTTCTTTTAAATATCTGTATTATTAAGTGTTGCTAGGAGTATTCTTTGTTGGGCCTTGTCAGTGACTTTCCCTAAAATGCAAAGACCTTATTTGTTCTAGCAGTGTCACACCTGTCTCATCATAAGCCCATGCATTAAAAATATTAGCCTATATGCTCGTATTATCAACAACAATCTAACTTTGTTAAGAGTTCAGGCATTCAAGGACACATTTATTGCAAACGCTTCAGAAAAGGCCATGCTTTCTGCAATATCGATGTACCGGCCCAGTGAAAGGACACACCAGCACACAAATCTGCCTTTTTTCTGCTCGTTACAGAGCATTCAACAGCTTACTGCACCAAACTGAACCCCTGCAGCCTGCCTCTCCTGTGCTTTCGTCTTGGACCAGAGCCCATGGGCAGGCAAACGCACATACTGTACACAAGACACACGCACAGAGGCATGCAGAGATACTGGCCCACAACAATCAGCCTCAGCATGGACACCCACACACAAACACACGTTCAAATGACACGGTAACACGTTCGGGCCAGGCGCAGATGACTGTCACAACCTCTCAGCAACGTACATCACAACACTGGGAAGAACAGTTGAAGCCTGGCTGCGGGGTGTTGCTGGCTGTGGCGACTGCAACAGATGGAACTGCAGCAGCAGCGGCAGCAGCGGCAGTGGGGCAGGTAAGGTGACAGGGAGTCGAACCTCCTGCGCAAATGCCTATCTGTGTGCATGTGTGTATTCGCACAAGCCTGCGCAAGTCTTTCACCCTGGCTGTTTCAAAGGTGGCTCTTTATAAATCCTACGGCATGGCCGAGTCTCAGAGCATGCATAAAACATGACAGACACTCAGACAGAGAAGAGTAAGGGAGTAGAGACAAAAGAGAGAGAGAGAGAGAGAGAGAGAGAGAGAGAGAGAGAGGAGAGAGGAGAGAGAGAGAGAGAGACGAAGATACATGCAGTATAATAAGGTATGCAAAGATGGTATTCAATGCAGCAGCGGCGCCAGCACTATCAACCATATTGACGTCTCTAAGACGGTCATTGAGATCTGGAGAGGTGGATGTGCTACATCGATATGACAAACGTGTGACAATGTGAAACGCTGCTGCTTAAAGATGGTACGGCATTCGCTCCCGTGTAGGAACAGACGAGCGCGATCCATCCCGACTCTCACTGACGGAGCAAAGTGACAAGAGAGCAGGAAGAGCGAGGGATGAGAGAGAGAGAGCGCGCGAGAGAGAGAGAGAGGAAGAGAGAGAGAGAGAGATGCCAAAGTAGCCCCAGACCTAGCAATGATGCTCTTAAAAACACCCACCTCGGTCTGCTGCGGATTCCTGACGCAGTGAGCACAACCAGGGAGTAAATGCAGAATACGGTAGCTGTGATGGAGGAGCGGCAGCCAAAATCCAAGAGATTGAGCAGGGAAACAGAGAGAGGAGAGGGAAGAGGAGTGATACTGGTGAATGTGAGATCCTGTGTGACTGAGATTATCTGCCTGAGTGACATGAGAAAGACAGAAATACAGAAAGACGAGGGGGGGGAAAGTGAGACAAGACAGACAGAACAGAGACGGGGAGGAAGAAAGAACGAAAGAGACGGAGAGAAGAGACGGAATAAATGTGTGAGCTTGGAGAGTCACTGAGCAGAGCAGATGCATTAAAAGGAAATGCCCCTCCCTCTTTGCTTTACACACGCGCCACACACACACGCACGCACACACACCTCCCTTTGCACTGTCAGCATTCGAGTAAGCATGCATTCAGTGAATCACAGTGAGCTGTAAATGCCAAAAGAGAAGAAGGGTGGGCCATAGGAAAGCAAGAGGCATGTATGTTCATTTGAAATTCAATGACAAGACACTCCTTTCTCACAAGAGATTTGTGGTTTCCAGGCAAGCTGGCTAGAGCTCCGAGAGATGTGAGAGGAGAGAGGGGAGAGGGGGGTTTACTATGTTACAAAGCTCTCTGCAAACACTGGAGAACAGTGGTAAATCCTACATAAAATAAGTCAAATTAACATGCACAGTATGTAATCCACACTGCAACCAAACAGTTCGTACAAGTAGCGCCCGGCATGCTGAACTGTCTCTGAGCATACTCCAAGAGTCCGAGAGTCTGCTGCTCCCTCACCTTCACGCAAAGGAGGGTCAAGGGAAAGGATTATTGCCCTGCGAGAATCCATAACTTGTTACATAATATGTACGCTATGCATCAAATTAAAATGCAGCATTTTATGAATATTCTGCCAATTTTATTCTCCTCGATTTAGTTTGCGTTCTAAAAAAAAGGGAAAGTTCAAGATTTATGATACCAGTTTTATGATCTACCAATCGATTTCTAGGAGAAAAAAAAAACTGTTTCTGTGATGGCCCCATCTCCCTGATAGTATTTGCAAGTAATGCTAGCACAAATCAATGAGCTATGAAACCACTGCTCTTGCAAAGCAGGCATGGAAATTTCACTTAATGTTATTGATGTTTAAACGACATTTATGAACTGAAGCAGACTACCTGGCTAACTTAAAAAAACAGATTGAAGAGGGCAGGAAGCGAGGTGAAGATAAATTTAGATGTCACATTTTTGGTGATGCATATAGAAAGTTGACTATGAGTTCAGGGAATTCCACTTTTGTTTAAATTGATTTTCAGTGCACGCTGCTCTGGGAGCTCTGGGCATCAGGTAACCGAACAGGTGGCTGAGCACATAGTTGGGTTCAGAGATGCCAAGATACCTTCAAGCGGAACAGAGCCCACGTCGCGTCATGTGTTTCTGACAAGCCTGGGCCAAGGAAAAATTTAGCAGTATCGTGCCAGTGTATAGATGAGTTAGTGTTTAAGTTTGTAGAAGCCAGCTGCGATGGCCAAACTGGACAAACTGTGTGTGCCGTTCTGTAACTGCTCCACAATATGTGTTCACTGACTTCCTGCATCAGCACTGCATGCAGTTCGTTAATTAAACTTTGCTGTGGTATCAAAAGAGGTGTTGAGCTTTAAGTGACAACCTGAAGGAGCACAGGAAACATTCTTCGGTAAGTTTACAGGAAGTAACTTCTAACATTTCTACTTCCAAGACATAATATTCTTAGATGTTTGCTGTTAGTTTGGTGGTCAGATCAGTTCTTTGAGATATGTATTAATGGATTCGCCTCACCCTGCGTGTGCTTGTGTGTGTTGCCCAGAGCCTAAGGAGTCAGCTACAGCTTCACTGTTGCGCACCACTGTCTCTGGCCTTTCTCTTAGATCAAGCCCAGTCACGGCATCTCCAGCTTCTGCTTCCAGCCAGACGACGGCTCTGCAGCTCACCAATCTCTCAAATCATGACACCAAACATGGCGGGGTATCTGCTGGACAGTCTGATGGGGCCCACAGCAAGACAGCTTCACCCACACCTGCAATAATAACTACGCTTTCCCCGAAGTTTCCTGAGAGGTGAAGGCAAACCACATGGAGCGCATTCAATGCTCCTAAATAATAAAACACCTAAAGCATTTAATGTTGCCTTTTATGAAATGGAAAAATAAAATATGCTGGATGACTGGATTTTGCACCATCTGTGGGCTAACACAAAAATGCACACGACCGTGAACACGCCACTGTTTCCATAGTTAAATAGGCAACTGCAAACACGCCTTCCAAAATATTCTACGCAAGACTCGAGGCTTGGCTCTGTGCTATGTATACCGTGCAGTAAGCTGCAGTCTGCATGTGATACTTTTGTGGTGCTTTGCCAGGCAGCTGCATGAGGGAGGGGTGACGCTCCTGTGATCATGCCAGGTGCTTGAGTGTTTGCCCTCCTCAATACCCGCTGAGAAGTTCCAATCGGCCCATTCGTTTTAACCCATATCTTCCTGCTGCTCTTGCAAGGTGCGAGTTGAGACCACAAAACCCATATCAGAATGTAATTGCCACCGCAGCGGCAACTGTCAGATCCTGTTCTATACTCTGAGCTATGCGTGTTCAAGGTCATGGTGCTTACAGAAAGATAATAAACACCAACTGAAATGATCCAAGCTAACGGTCAGCTGAAGAGTCGGTCATGATGGCCGGCAGTAGAGGAGAAGGTTGTATCACCATCTGGTTCAAGAGCGGTTTAGTCGACTTCACTGACAGTCATCGCCGGAGTGGAAAGTGTCAAAGAGCGTTCGTCACACCCGTCCCTCTGTTTCTGTCACCCTTCCCTGCTTCCATCGCAGTTTCGTGTCATTATGAAACTCGGTTTGTGAGGTTCACAGCCTGCCATGCCGTTTCTCCTGCGTTAGTCTGTGTACCATGACGCAGCTAAATCACAAAATGACTGGCAGAATGAGAGTCGACTCGGGGTCTTCTTGACCGGTGACTCAAATTATTGTCATGCTGTGCTCCAGGTAGACCTGCTATTAACAGAAGCCAGCATTTGATGCAAACTATGCCTTTTAAAAACAGGCTGTGCCTGTGCTGACATTTCTCGGGTGGACAAATGTGTTGTTAGCTAAACGGGTTAGTTCACGCAGGTGATGAAGAGAAGCTATTCACATCCTGTCCAAATCTTTCTACGACAACAGTTCAACTTCTTTCTTTACAGATATACAAAAAGAGACCATTGCAGGCCGTAAACACCCTATTCAACTATCAGAAGGTAAAGCTTGAAGCAGGTTATATTATCTTGATCCAACATGAGTTATTTTGAAGGTCTTTCTTTCTGTCTCAACAAACATATACGGATATGTTTCACTTCACTGGAATGGCACCATGTGTCTATAGGATATCAGTGGAGTTTGCCTGCTATAGGCCTCCTAATGCTTGGTGCAGAATGATGCCTGCATCTAAAACGTCTCCCGATTTATTGCTAATCATTACATTTGCGTCTGCAGTCACTCAAGGAGATGAAGAGAATTTACATCTTGAATGCAGAAAAATGCTTATTTTGAACAATATTGATTTTTTTTTCTTTTCCACGGCAGGTGGAAATGATTGCCTGGCATTAATTTATGGTTTTACCTCCAGAAACTTAAAGTTCACCACTAATAGACGAAACAGAACTGGCGCGCAAATTATTAATGCTCTACATGCAACACTTAACATGACTCTTTATGCAGTCGGTTATACTTTCAGCTCCATATTGACTTGACTCTGAGGTCCTTTGGGAATTGTTGAGGAGAAGGCCATTAGGCTTTTAGTGCCACAGTCCCTGCACGGTCTCACTGGGATTACCACACAGAGAACAGAGCAAGTGACAGGCATTAAGTAAACAAAATTACAGGCTCTTAGGAATTAGTCTGTAACTTGATGTACAGCACAAAAAGCCACACAATCCTCAATCAGCTCCTAATCTGGCAGATTAGAGTGGAAAGACACAGTATTAACAAAAAGTATCAGGCTGATGACAGAAGAGGATGATGATGTCATGCTAGGGCTACAGTTTTTGATGGGGCGTTTCATACACCGTCAGAAAATATAAAAGGCACAGAAGGGAAAAGCTCTGCTCTAGTCTCAGATCTCAAATTTCAAATCTGGGGTTGACAAAGGACGATTTATGAACGAAATTCCCACGAGACTGCAGAAATAATACATCAAGGTGACATTAAATGAATGAGACTACAATAAACATTGGCAGGCTAGCAAAGTTGCAAATATTAGCTTCAAAAAAACAATATGTGTGGGTTTTTCTTGAGAGCACAGTATATGATTGGATGTGACCACCAATTATTCCAGGAGTGAAGGCCCAGCTGCAGCAAAGAGTTGATGCTGACACAAAGTCTGCACTTGTCACAACATGCAAATACGGTAAATGCATACAACAAACACAGCCGAGTAAGTTAATACTCTTCCTGTTTTGGATTATGATCATGTCCATGAGTATCTCAGGTCACGCAGAATTAGCAGAAGTAAGCAAGTCTGACCTAAGGGCAAAAGGCAGAAAGCAGTGACTATTTAATGTGCCAGTCACATTTGAAGGATAGTCCATTAATATAATGAAATGCAAATACAGATCTGGTTACAGCCATCACTCATACATAAAAACATACATGTAGATTTATTATGATGTAAAGCTTGATGTGCCGACATAGCCCTGAAGCCCGAATTTGTAATTAGCGCTAATTATAAGAGCAGTGCAGACAACCGAATGACAGAGTGATAAGTCTGGAGTTCAGCATTTCTCATTAACTTTTGGATTTCAAAATGTTCCAGAAAGTACACACACACAATTACCTTGTCATATACTCTTCTAAAAATAAACTAACACAAATTAAAGTCTGTACTTTGCATCTGTAGATGCCATCAGAGCATGCCTCTGGCAATCAAAGTCCTCCAGAGTAATTAATTTGGGTAAAATGGTTGCTAAAAAAAAAACCCACATAGACACATACTCTACTGATAGGTGTAAAGCATATGGTCCAACATTGTCTCCTCAAATACCCGAGGCATTAACACCAAAATAGTCTGCTTTACTATTTCCGTATTCACAGAGAAGTTACTTTTTCTCATACTGACTCGATGTTGTGATTCTCTTTCGTTATGCTGATGTGCACATCGAAGCAAAATTGGAAAATCGTTCAACCTTTACAGTCAAATTTATTCTATTTGTTCCAAAGTAAAGGAATCACTGACCTAAAGTGGTTCAAAAGTGTGCAGTCACCACAAGCTAAAATCCAGAGATCAATAAATCTATGCATTTGTTGCTGACGACACGGAAAAATGGCGAGGTTTCATGAAATCCCAATTGCCTGCAAATTGTCTATTATCTTTTGAATAAATCTGCCAAAGCAGCACGGACAAGTAGATCCAGTCTGCAGGCCAATATATGTAGGGGATCTAATCAGGGGATGCAAAGTCCAGCACTCTAATTGCATCATTAGCTAAACCAGTGACTCAGTCACAGTGACTTCAGCCTCCCCCCTCCCAGCCCCTCCATCCTCTGCCCCATCCAGAAATAGGGAGTCAAGCCTCGAGCGCTTTACTGTACAGCTGCTCAAGCAGAATAATTCTAACATGTTATGTGCAACAGCGCAAAATGCTAACGTTCCAGAAATATCCAACTGAGAAAAAACAGCATTAATGAGACTATGCTATACAACTGTCATCAAGAGACTATTAAAGCCCCGATGTTCGTCCTTCCAGGGAGTGGCAAACATTAGCTCTTCATTTTGAAACACAGACATTACCCATATTAGCTCAGAGACACGTTGTAGTGATGTTGCAGCAACATGACAGGCATAGCCTCATCTAAAATGTTGCAGACTGGCATAGGGCAAACAACTAGCCTGAGCCGTTTTGCATAATGGTGCAGGTGCACACTCATCTGGATCTGGATTTGAACAGTACACATGATGCATGATCTGTTCAGCTGTACAACAGGACAAGAACACTTGGAGCTGTGCTCTTATTTGGATGACCTCTGACTTGCTGTGGCTGTGCATGTTTTGCTAAGAATGACTATGAGGCGGTTTCCCAGCAATTGAAAACGCGACTTAACAGACAAGAACTTGTGAGCGTGAGTGTTTCCTGCCTATGAAAAGTGAAAGAGTTGAAGATAACACATCTAGTGCTTCCTGTTTGAAGCGTTAAAATGCATCATGTCAATGAATCTCTGTGATGAGATAATGGCAGTGTGACCTTAACTTCAAGATATGACATTTCCAGATGTTTATTTTTTTTAATCACAAGGTATGCATGGAGATCGTTTTAGGATTAATATTGTGCTAGTTGCACGTGTCTGGAGGTGCTTTTCCTCGTAGTCACAGTGACGCCTCGCACTGATGGAGGATTTGAACCTGGCCTCTGCCGCACTGTGTTAGCTACCGTCAGTGAATGCAGCACAGTCAGACTGCGGCTGCTGCTGCTGCTGAGGATGGAGAGCTTCTGGATCTGACGTCTCCATGTCGGGTCACATCTGCAGAGCGGTCTCACTCAGCGTTAAGACGCCAAGCTCATCTGATTTCACCAGCTTTCGACTTATTTAAATAAACAAAACAAACATCGATCGCTGTTACCTCGGGGCCAATTCACCGTGCCCGGCCAATTTGAGACGCTGATGTCAATCCATTATGCCACACGGATTGCAGCGAACTTGAAGCTCGGCACACTTAGCAGGCTAATCACGGCCAACAAACAAAACAAAACGGCCCCTGGTCACAAACACCCACTCTTTTAATGATGCAACTTGTCCGTGTTGCTGTCGTGTTTTACAACTGACAGTAACGTTTACAATGTCACGTTAATTTCGACACCGTTCGTAGCTAGTTACCGTGACTAACGTCGCGTTAACTGCTTTGCCAACACATAATAGCTGATATTTAAATATTTTAGCGCTATGTAGTTAGAGAATTACCGTTGATAAAAGTGTAACTAACACTTACAGTGACAGGAGAAAGCCAAACTGCTCTTACCTTTGGCGAAATCCTCCTCTTCCTTTTTGACTGTGAAGACCCTCTCTCTGGATTTTGTTGCTCTGACACAACTACCACGCGCTGCATCGAAGCCCCGCCCCGTTGGCTGCGGGCGAGCTGCCATTGGCCACTTAGACTACAACTGCATCCGAGCCGGGGCTTCTCATTGGCCAGAGCACCTGCCAATCTATTTGGATTCTTCTTCCCGCGTTCTAAGCTAAAGCAGTGCTCACAATACACAGTGCTTTATGCATCGCAGCCTATATTTAGGTATCAACAACCAAAGCAAGTGGAGAGAAAACAAGCCACAGTGACCTACACCAGAAGAATATAATACACCAGAAGAAATGAGACATACAAGGTTTATTTGTGTTCATGTTTTAATGGCAAGTGAAAGAAGTAAAGCAGTTAAACCAATGAAGAAAGATTTCATTTCAATTGTTAAGCCTGTGCAGTTATTATTCATGTTGTATTTTGGTGTTGAATAACAGACGGGTGCCTTTCATTGCCAAATGAGAAAGATAATAACCTGCCAGAACAGAAATATCCACGTCCCAGAATGTGAATGATTTGTCACTCGTGACTTTGACTCCTTGTGTCAGCTACATTGGATTAGCCGTTTCAGTAGTGCCAAACGTATACAGCAGGCAGTGCTTCTCGCAGGATGTACACTTAGTCTTTCATAACAAGAGGAGCTTTGACTTGAGCTGCAACCTCAGCCCCCATAAGTTCCTCTACAATCGTCAGGGCAAACTCGAAGCTGGTTCCTGGCCCACGGCTGGTGATGTAATGTCCATCCTTTTGTACTCGAGCCTCTGAATATTTATAGTGATCTAAAAAAAGACAAAAACAGCAATACCATAAAGATAATCACAAAACGAAAGCACCAAGCTGTGCCACAAATGTCAGACAGTACGGTACACAAAGATCATCTATTACCATTTCATCTGACCCAGTTCTAGTATGTTCTGTCAAATTCCTGCATCTGCTTTCACCTGAGTGGTGCTCTCCTCTGCTGCATAGTGACATGACTTTCTACAGAGAGGAAACAGCTTGTACAGCACCATCTGCTGCCCTTCACAAATAATTACAATTCTTCCTGTTCTGTGCCAGAGCTGCAAAAGCTGTGCGTTTCAGTGCAGGTCCCCACCCTTTTGTTTGCATCAAAGATTTTTATTTTTATATTTACCTCCAGCCATCATCTTCTCCTTCATCGCGGGATGTGTCGTGACTGTGCTGCCGTACCCAATTCCATGTGCCAAAAGAGCAGTGGGACCTGCAGAAGAGTAAAGCTGTTAAAAGGCTTGTTTAACCACTTCCTGTTAGAGAGTGACATTTAGAGCATGTTCTCTTGTTTGTGTCAGTCCAGGTTTGCATCTTTATACAGTTTTTAAAATAAAGTTACATGGTCATGGCTAAAATACTGCATCCTCAGATCATTCTCCTCAAGCTGAACACAAGTCAAAAGTACAGAAAATGCTGTATTTAACATTACGAATTACAGTTGGTAGTTTAAATGAGTGGTATAAGGAAAAAAAAAAATATTTGATGACAACACTTTGTCCTAAAGGTGTCCTCAGCTGTACCATTGTTTCTAAGAATAAACACATACGGTATACAGTTTCAGCCTCGCTCCAAAGACTCTGCACCACGTTGAAAAGAGAGGAAAAAAGGAGAGGATAAAGACATTGACTGCTGCTGCATTAACTTTGGAAATGTCCTAGCACTGCAGTGAGCTCATCCAAAAACTGTTAATAAATAGAAAGTTATTGATTGTGCTCCTTGGCTGCCTTCCCATGCAGTCTAAAGATTACACTTTCCTCTGGCAGAATAGCAGACTGCCAGTTAAAGCCAAGCTACTCCTGTTACAGCCAGTCCCCACCCAGAGGACGCCAGTCTGGGAGGAGACCTTCTGAGAACCAGAGTCAGACAGCGGGGCAGATGTGAAGGGCAATATGAACCATATTTATATATGCATCATCCAATAAATCCTAAAAAAATCTGCCTCTATGTTTTGTAACAAACATTAGCCCAAAAAATATACAGCAATGAATCCTGCTGGGGTTTTTACTCTCATTATGTTCAGTAAGTATATAAGTCAGTTTTGAATGGACCATTTTCACATGTCAAGATAATAATTTGCATGTAAGGGGAATAATGAGTCTTGCAACCGACCCTCTTGCTGGCAGGTTCATTAAACTGTATATTCCTGTGAGGATTTCAGTCATTTTCTAGGACACCCTTCAATCCACTTTGCCGCATTGGTCCCCGTCCCTATTCACAATGTCCTTCCAGTGTCCTTTCTCTGCATACAGAGGCTGTCAAATAAAATATCAGTGCTTATGGGTTCACTCAGGGACAGTTATTAATCAAACCTTTACCCTTTCGTTCCAAATGCCAAAAAGGGGTCACACATGACCATAAATTAATGAAGTGTGTCATTTGTTAATGCGTCTATTTTTCAAAATGTGTTTAAAGGTGTGTGATAAACTGTTTTAAGGGCACATTCAGTTACCAAAATATCAGGAAAATCCACTGAACCCACTGCCATGTGCACAAGACCTTTAATTCCAGTTGCAGGCAAATCCAAATCCCATTTACTGGCACAACATTATCTTGGTGTGTTTAAAACCACAATATCATATCTTCATGTTGTTTCCAGTTAAAAATGTTTACAGGTCACATGGTAGCAGAGTGCACGGTTTATTAATTTGGATTGTCAAACTGGCTTGATACGATATAGAAAATGAGCGCATTTACTGCTCAGTTACTGATGAAGACGCTATTTTAGAACAAGCGGCATAATAACCTGCACTGTGTAGGTTGGTTCGTTTTCATTTATTTGATTAAAAGCAACGCCACGATGGTCAAACTTGTCATATTTAAAGCTTAACCCAGAGAAAAGCATCACTGTTAGGAGGTTAGTCCTGTATAATTACGGTTTTCAGAAACTGTACCTGCACAGATGGCTGCAATCAAGCCTTTTCTGCCATCTTGATCCTTCAGCACCTCCTTCACAGCAGGAGACTATAAGAGAGCATGGAAACCAGGTGCACAGTGACTCATGTGCAGGCCACGTGACTGCACAGTGTACATGCTGACTATAGTATAATCATCGAAACAAAATGTTTTAAACACAACAAAAAATAGCCCTTCACAGTTTCAGTGCAACCGCAGTAACAATATTTCATCAAATGCAGCACTGCAGTCATACACTGTAATATTATAAATAAGTAATACAATTATAAAATATATGCAGGATCTGATTCAGCAGATTACTCTGTCAGGATACCTCACTCCGACTTTTAGACTGACACATCATTGAATTTGCAGTAACTAGCACAGGGGCTGGCCTAACCAGTGGTTCTCAAACTGTTTTAGTTTAGTTTAGAAAACTCAGACAGAATTTGCGTTACATAGTACAGGTAGGTAGACATAGTACTAAGGCTACATGGCCTAAAATAGGGATACAATTACGGATAAATCTCTTCTTCTAAAATCATCATATTCCACTTTGCAACAAGACTTTCACATCTTCATGTGTTATTGCCATTTCTACAAGGTTGTTTCTTATCTGGACCTGAGGCCACAAGGTAGTGGCTGAAACTCTACTGCTAGTGCACAGGAATGATCCTGGCCGACCACGCCAGCCTCCACAGACAGCTTGGTTAGGTACAGGTGGTATAAGTCCGTCTGTTGCAGCCCCATGATTTTTCCATGGGTCTTAGCAATTTTCCCTAGCTTGTTCTTGTGAATTGCTTGAGTTTCCATACCAGCAAACAAAGCAATAAGATAGGATGTGTCAATAAAGGACTAGCAATAGTGTGGTCAATAAGAAAGCATGTTTTTGACTCTTTTTAAGAAAAACATTAGCAAAATCCAGAAGTTTGTGATCTATATTAAGGCCGAGATATTTGTACTAGTGAACACTAAGGCCGGACATCAGCTTTTGATTTTGTTGTGGATACAAAAAGTCAAATTTCAAGGCAGATACAGACAATTCATGTTCCTGATTGTTAATGTTATTTAATTAAAATTTCTACAATTTACTCTACATTACTCTTTCTGCTTACAAAGGGGACATCATGACAGAGCATGTTTGAGAACCACTAGACTAGTCTAAGGCTCTGCAACCAAGCGAGGACCACGAGGGGTAGTCAAGCTATCCCTTGTTATGAGGTTGCAATGGAAACAGACTTCAGTCAAAGCAGACCCAGTCTCTCCCAGGTGGGTCCATGGAAAAATCCTGGATGTGTTTGGTACCCTTGCAGATCAAAACATGAGGAGGTTACATCATCCTACATGCAGATGATCTGAGTAAATCTCACCTCTGCCAGATTCTGGGCCCCCGGCATCCCTCCTGGCAGAAGCACCACATCATATGGCCCCTGACACAAAAAACAGATAAAGGTTTGCAGGATAGATTGCCAGAGAGTGAAAATATATACATTATAAATGATAAATGTACCGATCGACTGATGTTGAGCTACCGTTTTAACATGTAATGACAGTGTTATTAGCTATGTGCTGAGCCCAACCTGTTTGCTGGCATCCTCAAGGCTAGCATCAGGACAAATGACGACGTTTCTGCTGCACTGCACTGGCTCTGGGCCCGTCAGTCCTGCAACCGTGACTGCAATCTAAAAGGTATGGGTAGGCAATATAGAAAAGTCCAGCATTTATTTACAGGCAGGGACATGGAGACTTTTATTTTGAAAGCTATCAAGTGACTGAGACTGGACTTTGACATTTAACTTGGCCTCTGTCTGCACTGTCCTTAAAGGTCGTGAGTGTCTCAACAGTTGACTAAATAACTTATTAAATAGTTAAAAATCAAAGCTGTGACAGGTGAAAAGTAAAGCAGTAACTTAACTTAGTTAGTTTTGCCAAGTTAGCATGCTTGTTTGTGCTAACGTTAGCTCTCTTAGTGCTAAACACTGTAGTTCACATCATTATCACAGTGACAGTATGTGTGTGCAAGGCTGTTATGAGTTATAAAATGTTGAAATCACGACAGTGTTATGTCCTGACTGAAGGGGGGTGGGTAACGTCTATATAAATTCAGGCTAGCTGGCTAAACTGTGTTAGTCAATGGGATTATTAGCTGGCTAACTGCTAACATAGAGAAAGTCAACAAGCCTGCAGACGAGTTACAAACCCCGGCTCTACGCATGAGGTCCACGGGAATAACAGTCTCCATCTCCTCTGCGCCTTTAGACAGGATTACTAACGCCCTCTTGCCTGCCATAGTTAGCTCGAAGTTGTCCTACTACGAAGTGCAAAGGCGCTAACTTCAGTGTGCAGCAAGTAGCATGCTGCACAACGGGGTTTTGACAGGAGCAGGGTTGCCAGGCTGCGTCCCTCTATCCCCCTTTGAAAGAGGGTTCTCCATGTCTCACTCCTGTATGCAATATACTCAACTCAGCTCAACCTTACTTATTTATATAGCAGCTTTCATGCAGAGATGCAGCCCAAAGCGATTCAGAGGACAGAATAAAGACAGAAATAAGGTTTTCAGACACATTCCTTCTATTTCTACACATCAGGTTAACTGTGGTTGAATTTTCATTGTGATATGTTTGGGAAGACATTGATCATGACATTTATCCTTAAAGTTACATTGTCACAATAATTGCATGAGAAGAGGTTAAAAAAAAATGTTATTCCGACTTTATGGGAAACAGTGTATTTGTTTAGTTTTTAGATGTACAGTAGCACAGAATATACATTGTGATCCATGTGATGAATGTCTTGATGTAAATAAAATGTAAAAATATTATTATTATTTTAGATAATTTTACCAATAGCATGCTGAATTGAACAAATTTCAAAATGCCAATTAATTTCGTGGCTAAACTTGTTGAGTAGATGCACTCCATCTGATTATTTAAACGCTAACTCATCAATAAGAATTATATACTTCAAACAGTACATGAAAACATTAAAAGCACACATAAAACATGCCATATCAGCTCACAGAATCTTGTGCCAAAGGAAACCGGAAAGTAATCTAACTAAGGAAGCAATTACAAATTACAGTTGAATTGGCCTCCAAACCCTCAACGTTTAAAATCAGAAAAAAATGTTTTGCATCTTGTATTGCATCTTAACCCAAATGTTATATCAGAAACAAAAGGTTTTTCAGTCATCGATAGTTAAACTACAAGCAGATATCAAAGCAATGTGCTAGTCTTTAATAGCAGACAGTACGTGCTTTCTTCCAGTAGGTGGAAGCATTAACCAAAGATTCTGGAAAGGATGTCAAACGAAGCCTGGGAAAGAAGTTGATATTCAACAATAACAATGTTCACCACTGTATTGAATCAAAAGGAAAAATGTTTCTCTGACACTCTGGAGACACCAAAAGGCTATTTTTTAATTAATCCACACACCCTGCCGGTTAATCACAGACTTATCATCAGCTGTGAGGTGCAATTCAAATAGCTAATTCAGTGACATAATGAATGTGATTAGGAAAACAACATCAGGCAGCAGGTCACCAAGTTTACCAAGTTCTTTAAGATCTGTCTCTGAGAACTTCTGCACCAAAACTCTTTAAGACATTTAGGGAATCACATTCCAGTGTAAATCCTAGACTTAATGTCTGGGGCTTTAGTGTGCAGGCACCCATCCTAGTTAATGTGCCTCTGTGCATTCAGCTGCTAGGATTCACTTTCATATTTGTGCAACAAACGAGAGCCCAGTGAAACGGCAGATTAGACAAAAGCGTAGGGGGTGCTGGCAGCAGGTTGTTTATTGCGTGCCTGTGAGTGAATCCAAGAAGCAGCGGTGATTACCAACATATGCAGCTGGGGATCAACTGAACCAGACCCACGGTGGCATTTCAGCTAATTTCCATACATTAATTCACTTATGTACATTTACTAATTCCTTTTTGGTGTCTAATCATAAAGTACGGGATCACACTGAGGAAATATTTTCGAAGTGACAGTGGCAGTAAGGATGACAAGTAATGTCTGAGGTACTGACAACAAAGTGTCTGACTAACAAATGACAAATAAAATGATATAACTGTTAGCACAGGGCTTCAACTTCTCGTCTCAAACAAGATTAAATTCTTTATGGCTAGATTTTCATAGACAATGGATTAGAACAGTTCCTGGAAAATACTGCAAACACATTAAAGAATAAAACTGGTAATGTTCTATACATTTATTATAGTCAACAAAGAAAAGACCAAAACTTTGATATAACTTCTTCCATTAGAGTTCTATTGTTGTACAAAAACTATTAAAAACACACATATGAGCCACACTGTCGTACTGCATGACATTTTCCTTTGGTTCACTAGTCACTTAGTCTCACATACACCGTCCTGCTGCCACAAATACTCACATATTAATCCACAGCTGAAAATAGTCCCAGACAAATCCACCGTGTTCTCCTGCTTGAATAACGTTTGCTAAAAAAAAACGCAATGCCCAGCTCTTTTAGGAAATCACTCGTAATAAAACTATACATGTTTTTAAAGTTTTATCGTACATCTTCAGTAGGAAACAATAGGTTTGGGTCTGAGAGTCATAGAGAGGAGGGGACGCTGGGAATCACTGAGAACACAGAACATTTTTAAAAACGCTGGTTCTCACTGTAAAAGCATTCATGGTTTGTACAAAATATGCACACTGGTGTGGTTCATAGTGACATTATTCATAATACGTACACACATTTCAGTAAAGTCTGTGTGTTCTTCTTGTAATATATCTGAGATTGGTCCTATGGAGTAAAATGGTGCACTACAGTGGATTCCTTTGCATATTATTACTTCTCTTGTGCTCCCTCATGCCTGCATCACCAGGCCCCGCTCTGCTTTATCTGGCCCTTCACAGAGGTCTGCTCCAAAACCTGAAGGGTTTCTGGAATCGAACCTCCGGGGGAGATGAGAATACATAAACTTTTTTATATATATAAGACTGGGACAGAGGGAAAATGAAAATCCTCAAACTGAAATGAGGGAATTCCACAAATTACCATTTGTCACAAAGTAATCCTGTTACTATTGCAAAGAATATGGAGCGGTGTAAACATGGAAATAGACTGTTAATATGGATGTAGCTTACAAGCAGAGGTTCTGTTGAGTTGAGATATACAGCTGCAAACCCTGTTTCAGATCCCCAGTAAGGAAGAGTGCCTCAAAATTCGAAGTGGTTACAGAAAATTTGCTTCTACGGGGAGAGATTAAAATTTTCAGATGTTTTTCTTTATTTATTCTTTGCATTACTACATTTCCAACTCATTTTGCTCCAAACTGGTTACTCTTCCCAGTGATCTAATGGCAGCATTCAGGGCTTACGTTACTGCAGTCAAGAAAAGAAAAAAAATATGAATATTTAGAAGCATTTATCTTCCCATCTGTGCACAGGGTTTATCTTGTGTCTGTTTCACACACTGTAAGCCACTGAGTGCATGGAATGAGTGACAAGCATATAATCTTGATTGCATCTTGATGCTATTTTCCTTATGCTGCCAAGCGCTCAGGTGACAGCTGGAGGACAGTGAGGAGATCTGGGGGAAAAGGTGACATTGAATTTTATGCACCTGTGTCGACAAGTCAGCGTCCGCACGCGGACACAAGATGGCGCCAGTCGAGTGAGCTCAACTTTGAGTGGGGGGGATACTTCAAAAGCCAAGGCCAACTGTGTGTGTGAGTATTTTCAACTATAATCTCTGCAAATAATAAAAAAGAAAATAATACAAAACAAAAGTTGACTTTGTGACACAGCAACAAAGGCAATCCTCTTTGTTAAATGATCTAAAGTTGTTGGGGTTTTTTTTAGATGTTTATTGCTAATTAAACAAATAAACTGAACAAAGATATGTTTGCTTTTGCGGCTGAACAGCCGTTAAACAATTTGTGTTAAATGCTTTAGAATGATCCAAAATTAGATTCCTACAAATTCAACGCATGACAAATTGTTCTTACTTACAAATGAAGGCAAGCACGTTAATGCGTTGTTTAGATTATTGAGTATGTGTAACACAACATGAACCAGAATTGCCTCACAGTCATTTTTCTGGTTGCAATAATCTGCCTATCCTCAAATTATGCCCCCACCCGTACTACTTTACGGGGGGGCAAAAGTGACTCTTCTTCTTTCTTTATTTTCCCTCTCTGTCTCAGTGAGTATCAGTCTGTTTTGCTCTCAGCTTGCCTCTATTAGATGCCTTAATGCAGTACAGCGTGGCCTATCTTCAAACAGGAATACTGATGATACTGGCCCCTGCAGCGGTGCACCCCTCCCTCCAATACCCCCACACCCCCAGCCCCAGCCCCAGCCCCGGCCTGTTCCTCTACACAGAGGGCAATAAAGACACAAGGAGGATTAGTGTTGTGTGCCTAACAAAGTGGTTGCCAGAGAGTGAGAGGGCCATGCCCATGGGCTCAACCACAACCCTGCTCAGCTCCACTCGGCTCTGTCGAGGTCCCCCCCTGCTTGGGCTTCCCTAAGGTCCGCTCTCTCTCAGGGAGCTCTGTGGATGTGTGATAGACTCTGAGTGGGTGAATTCGTGTTGATGCTAAAGAGGCAGAGGACGCAGACAGATAATCCACGGCTTAAGCAGCGCTGTAGTAAGTTTCCCCCTTAAACAAGGGAACATATGTGCAAACAGTTAAATTAAATTCAATCACATACTGGAGCTGTGCATATTTTTCTGCTAAAGACTTTCCCACAGTGAACTCGGGCAAAAAGTTACAACTCTCTGACCGGTAGGCGCTTGAAAATTACCCTCAGTAAACCCGTGATCGTGTAGTTTAGCCTACACAGCGACATGACGGTTCAGTACAATGGTAGTACTTTCTGTACTGATTTATCCCACTCGCCGTCCAGTGGAAAAACACGGTTTCATACAGAGTAAATGCAGGATAAAGGTCTTACAGTATGTTTATGGATATTTCTCCCACTATAACCAGTGTGCTTATACAAATGGAACACCATATAATTGTACAAGTCTGATAAACAGAGGTGCTGTGGTCTTGTAAATGTTGTCACATTAGATAGGAGTGTTACATCTGAGATTACTGTGGAGGAACATGTCTCTGGGTGCAGGCCTGTGAGGACAGTAGCCTCTGGTTTGATGGAGAGCCGTGTACAGGACAGGACAGGTGAACCAAACAGCTGCTACCCCCGTTTTTCCTTAAAAACCCCAGCGTGACAGATCAGGCCATGGCTCTCACACATAACGGCCTGCTTTTCACACGGTAGCTGTCTCAGGCCACGTTACACACGTCTTTTAGATGGTCCATTTTGTGCGTTGGGTAATGAAATTTACGCTGGAGACCCCCAGAATATGCAGACATATGGTGGCTATTAATGCTCCTTTCTCCCCCTTTTCCAGCCGCAGCCCTCTGCCAAACAGTATGGTCTGTTCCCGCCTGTCTGTTTTGGGTCCTCTTCACTCTTCAAGCTGTTTGCCTTTTACCTCTGTCACGCCAACCAGGATTCACACAGCAGCATGAACTGCTGTGCGCAGAAGAAAGGCCAAGTTCTGTTAATACTTGGCTAAGTTTACATGTTCATTCACACTTGATTATGGGGGAAGCCCCGACTTCTGAATGGTTTCAGTATGTCAGTGAGGCACAATAAGGGAAGGGCTATCCCTTTTACAGCAGGACCACAATGGGAATTTAATACTTAACAAAATATTGTATATTATTATTTCTAAAATTTACACTACGATTTCTCAGGAATTTCAAATAAAATGTGATTTTTTTTTTAAGGAAGCCTCTCACAAAATACTGATAAATACTATACCTGGCATTGATTAGAGCAGTTTTATTCCTATGTGGTATTACTTCATATATTCACAGCTCAGCTGTGCAGCAAATTTAGCATCCTGACATTTTTTCCCGCTCCGGCCTCTGGATTGATGGCAGCAGTATGCGTCATTCTTCGAACAATGTACCGAAGCCACTCTGTAAACTGATGGTGAAATATCCTTTTTCCATTCCTTGGTAATGGAAATGGATGCTCAATGGTCTCCCTCTGCAAAGTATTATGGAGGTAAAAAGGCATGCAGGTGTAGACTATTTTTACCTGCATAAGCCTTTATAGATTAACACAGTTTACCAGTCCCTGCACAGCTTTCCGTACACTATCCTAACTCTGAAATTAACCGGATTCTACTCACTTAATCTCCTACTTTTTATATAAATGCATACTGCATTATCTGACTCAATGTCTGAGACGTTTCCAAACAATTTTCCTTTAAAACTTCTTCAAATTGGTATGAAAACATTCCCACGAAAATGATGGCTTCTTTATTGTTGTCGGGGAGTGTATTTGCAGCTTGGAGTGTAATTTTTCAGGGTTTTGGAGGAGACAAACTACCTATAAATAAATCCTAAGCGATCTCAATTATGTCAGGTTTTTTTCCCCCTCCTTCACCATTCCCACACTTTTGATTTCCACTTTAAAAGCAGAGTGATATATCCCTATGATTGGAAATGTTCAATGCACTTCTGGAAGTGGGTGCACTGTCCTGTGCAGATAAGGTTGCGAATGCAAGATCTGTCTCTCTGAAATAGAAGCCTGACAAACAGTGCTGTCTCTCCCAGACACAGTGGGAGAGGAGTGTGCTCGGATGGAAGCCTTTGAGACCAGCCTTTTTAATATCGGCGCCGCTGTAACATCAGTAAGGTGACATTTCGGCAGCACCATCAAGATCCAACAGTGGCCATGCTGCTTCGACAATCAATTATCCATGCATAACATCCCACCAGTGTGTGCGACATGAATCAGTCCTGGACCAGGCTTCTCCTCTGCCTTGATTCTCAAGAAAAGAGAGACCTTTCATTCGACCCTTAAGAAAGAGAGAAATGCTCTGTGTGCTGATAAGGGAGTGAAGAGAGGGAAGTAATAATAATAAATAATAAAAAAAACTGGGAAATCAGGGCTGATATTTATTTGCATTATCTTGAAAGGAGCTCAAATTGGTTTCATTCCAGTGACTGTGAATTGCGATCCAAAGAGGACAATGACCATCTCCAAGCAGAAGCCAACGTTGCGACTGAATGTGCGGAATACATTCTTTATAATGCTCAGTGGACTACAGGGATGAATGCATATTATCTGTTGCCCAAGGAGGAGGAAATACATTTCATAGCACATATTGCTCGTATCAGTTTTTGAGACCAGTTTAGTTGTTATATGATTCTTATCGTCATAGTGGCTGTACGTAATTTGCTTCCACAAAAAAAACTAACATGAATGACATCTCCTCAGCAGACTATGAGATCTTCCCTTACTTGTGTTCTTCTTTGGCTCAGAGTATGTTGTTCATAATAGAGCGAATGGAGGGCGTCCAAGGGGGGAAAATAAAATTCTTGTGTATACATCAGAAGGCCCTTTTGGGCCAAAAACCACTGGCACTGTGGTATTATGCTTTATCGTTGCTTCCAGTGAAATGTTTCACATCTGTATATGTTCAATGGCAGCAAATGGAAGTGTAAGCATGTCGTGCTGTCTTGCAACAGGCTTGTGGTAAAAAAAAAAAAAAAAAAGTCATTTTGATGGCTCTGCAACATATCCTATATATCTTGCGGTAATCAGATCATAAGTTCAGCCTGCATACAACACGTCTGATAACTGTGTTAAGTATAAGATTTCGGGTGCTGAAACCTCACAGTAAGTGAAGTCAGAGTCTGAGGACCCAGTTTGGCACAGCGCTGCTACTCCCTGAACCCAGAAGCTTTCTCCAGTGTTTGACAAACAGCACCATTCCCCCGCTCGCCTTCATTTCCATCTGTATGCTATCACTTGGCTGTCAGCGGCCGGATTGGCCTGTAGTTCGCAGGATGAAAGGGAGAGAGATCCTGTTGAGTGAATAATCTTGCCAGTTTACAGAAGGGAGTGGATGTCAACTTGACAGACTGAGAGTAGCACACAGATTTGGGATTCATGGGCAATCCCATAGTCCCTTTAAGTCCGGACGTGTGAATGTGAAATCAATAGTACATCCATACAACAGTTTGTTTGCTGGACCCTGGGACGCTTTGTTATGAGAATAAAAGTCATGGATCTTCACCTTACGGATTGAGCACACAGAATAGGGGGCTATAAACATGAGCTTTCAGCATGAAAACCCTGATTCTTTTTCTTTCTTTTTTTTTACTGTAAATGAAAGCACGCACTATTTAAATACATCTATTTATCATCACAATGCAATTAAAAAAAAAACATGAAACCAGTTCAAATGATCAGGAGCGGTGTTGGTGTTAATATGAAATCCCTCTTGTGTAAAATTCTTAATTATATTCTCTGTGAGTGGGTTAATTTTAATTACCATATTCACCTGTGATGCTTTGAATCAAAAGTGTCACATCCTGAAGGTAAAGCTCGCCATTTAAAACATCTCCTCGGGACGTTACACGCGCGACACACAAACCTCTTCGGCGTCAGACACTATGTCACCATCATATGTATCACAGGAGATATTCAATAGACTTCAATGGCACCTTTACAGACGTATGCATCACCGTGTACATATAACATAGCTGTCTGCTTTGGCACCGCCATCATGCCCTGCTGTTTATTTGATATGCAAAGGAGTGCTGTGGAGCAGCTCCACGGTCTCTGCTAAAGTACTTTACTCCTCACATAACCCAAAGTGGCAGCAGCAGCATCAGGATGAGCTCCAAGAGCGAGGTGGCTCCCTCTCAGTAATTTATAATGCACTTAACTCCTCTACCCTGTTGATTGTCTGCATTACCAAGAATCAAACACAAGGCAAAAACAAATAAAAAATGCCACTTTTTATTCTGGTTTAACACCGTCGAAAGCACAAGTCTTTCATTACGTTCCCGCTCATTCACATCAGAGTCTGTGTGGAACAGAAACAGGGATTACGGTGGCAAAGGAAAACCACTTCAAACTGCTTCCATAAACACCATCAAAGAAGAATGGCGTCTCAAAAAGCCTGGGTGAAAAAGAGCGAAGAGGGGAAAAATAAACCTAAACCTGTCAGTTTAAGTGTGGAGTTGGGAAAAATGCCAAAAATATCATTATTGTAAACACCGCAGCGCTGTTAGATTTGTGAAACAGACACTGCGGGGACTCTAACCACACCCTTCATGCCACTACGACAAGCCTGAGCCTTCCCAGAATACCATGCTTCTGCCTCAAGCCAAGAGTCGTACGGACTGCCCACCGCTCAGGGTGGAGACCATTATTAAATGTGCTCTGTGGAGGGCCTGCAGGTAGCTCTCAGGATCAGACACAGGGAGAGCAAGAGGGGACTGTTTGGCTTAAGTGTTTTTTTATTAGGATAGATGGAGACCTAAGCTCCATAACAGAGCTTCAGCCCTTTCTCCCAGACAGGGGCCCACTTTCCCTTCTCACTCCACACAGGCACATATCAAAACCGGCCCCTCGCAGACATGCCGCTCAAAAATGGCATGCTCTCTTTTTTCTTTTTTCTTTTTTCCCTTGGCTCAGCTTTCCCCTTGTCAAAATACAAATGCCGTATGATGGAATTCTGCAATTTCCTTTATCATCTGCAACAAGCTCATTTTGCAACTGTTTTAAGCCCGTAATTATTGTCACTAAAAACAAAACTGCACAGGGAGGATTGACAGGGAGACCACGCGCGTCTTTGCATGTGTGCACAGTGTAAGATTAATGATGGGAACTTGTGAAACTTACAAACGTATTAAGCTGTAAAATAATGTGGGCAACTCACCCAAATTTGAGTTTTGGCTCCACCCCATGCTTTATAATTTTCCAACAACGCTGCAGCACATATTAGAGCCAGCTGGTCCGATGACATAACTTCCTCCTCCAGTTGTAACGATATGGTGACATGTGTAAAGCCTGCTTTTACACTGCCCATCACTGACACTGGAACACCCTGAACATCTGCTCCAAACAAGGACAGAAAGTCAGGGGGAGAAGACTGCCTGCAAATTCCCGCATCTCTTAATTTGATGACCAGGAGCAGTTGTTAAAAATCTCTTTAATGGAAGAACTTTATGTGAACTTTATATAATATCTTACAGACAGTACACGTGGCCCTGTTACAGCAGTTTTATACGTATCGTGTTATGTCTATAAAGCGTAATCAAAGGTATGAGGAAATATTTTATAGAAGGCGTTACCTTGTCTTGACCTTGGTGTTGTCATCGGTGGAATGCTGTGAACCCAGAAAAAAACGTTCCCATCTGTCTTGCCATCACTCCAAACGCTACAGTACGTGTGGGAACTACAATGGTCTCGCGCTGGGCACAGAGAAAGGAAGAAAAAGAGGGAGGAATAATAGGAAAGAGGGATGGATTCACTTGAAAGATCCAGCTGTTAGGCCATCCGAACCCTGGGAAAGTCTGATACTGTTTTTAATGTATGGGTGATCACCTCGCCAGCACATCAGCCTGACTTATAAAGCCTCCTAAAAAATGTAGGGAACAGGTGGACGGGGAAGTTTGGCAAAGGGTGAAAGAGGCCGAATGCCAGGTCTGTTCTCTCTGCCAACATTATATGTTGCTTTGAACCCCCCCCCCTTTTTTTTCTCCACCTCCTGCAGTGCAATAAATCACTTTTATTTTGTTAATTTATCCACATTCTTTTTTTAAACATCTATTATACCACAATCCCTTTACGCATTTGCTCCAGCACCTTTAATGCACAGGTTTCTCCATATTTTACCGCATGCTCTGTATGTCGTACACAGTAGTTTGTGTCAGTAAGGGCAGGAAGATATGAAAAACTCATTCCAAAGCTTTAATGTGGTGCAATGCGGGTGAGGACTGTACAGCAGTGTGTATATTGACTTCTCTGTTTCTGTAATGTTTCATTGAATAAAACAAACAGCCAGCCCCTCAATCCAGTTTTATCCATAACCTCTGAAATGAGACTTTATGTTTCATACAAACGGCATCTCGGTTACATCAATAATCCTGCAAATGAAATCGATTTCCCCTCCCGCTCTTCCAATTCTGATCACAGCTGGGTTCCCCATATGGAGTATTAATGGGGTGGAGCACCCTGAGCCTGATCTAAAGCTGGAGAATTCTGGGCACACCACAACATCAAATCCCACTGTAATTACCTTCATGCAAACACAGGGGCCCTCTCCAACACAATATGGGTTGAAGATTGGGATTTGTGTGCATTGTTTTTGACGCTGGAATTGATCTTGAAAATTGTTTGGTGCAATTTACCAAGATGCTTAAGAAAATTGAAGAGCACTGAGTGTGCGGCATACAAATGTCTTGTTGTGATGAGCACAATAAACAAGCTCTAGGTGGCTAATCTACATTTTTGACAACAATGACTTTCTGGCACAAGACAACAATAGCTAATCATTGTGCTTTCCATAAATTCAAATTACAGAGATCACGGATCTCGACAATCGTCACTCATCTTTTTACCTAACAAGAAATTCTCCGAGTCAGAGATGAAACCAATTTTACCCGTGCAGATGGCTAAGCAGCTGGTTCTTCTCAATTAGCTTACACGTGTATTTGAGCCCCATTTTGGCACAGCAAATAAAGTGCCATTTTGTCACTAGATTATGCTATCTGACATAAGGCTATTGTCTTAATTCCCATAGGCTGCGGTGGAGAAAAATCACTAAACATTCAGAGGGCCAGGCTATATCCTGTCTTACAGACGTCGCTATCCCATCATGCACACCCCAGCCTTCTCTCTCCAGCAGGTGGGGGTGGTCATGCACCACGCAACACAGTTATGGGTTTAAGTCTGAAATCTACATACTGAAATGACTTCAGCTCGCTCTCACAATGCCAAACTTGCTGGAAGTCTGATGAGTTTATTTCGTCAATTCCAGAAATGCTGCAGAGAGAGAGGGTGGGGGGGTAGATGGAGAGAGAGAGAGAGAGAGAGAGAGAGGGAGAGGGAGAGAGAGAGAGATGGACAGAGTGAGAGGAGAGAGTCTATTTCTACATACAATAGCATATGTCCATCATCCTCTGAGAATGTGTGTGTGTGTGTGATGTGCATGTGTATATGTGCACTTCTACCCCCTCTGCATACACAGATGTGTAGAAGTAAGTTTGATGTGGATCCTCTCTGCCCTCTGAGTAGCACAGTGACTGCTGTCCATCTGCTCCAGGGTCTCAGGTGTGTGTTATCTCTTCCTGTGCCCCTGGGAACTTTCAACAGATATGCCAGTCAGCCTGGGCTGAACTGCTCTTGTAAATTACTCACTAAACAGCCCTGCCCTGGATTCTGCATTCGGGGGAAAATCAATTATTTGACCCCCCCTTACATTTCACAGTCCATTTTCAGCATGCTGGGGCCAATTACACCCAGCAGAAAGACTACTCTTTATGTCATTCCCACGATGACCTCCATCTTGCAGCTCCACACGGAGCACTGTTAATGCACCAACTACAAGCACTTGTGCCACGAAGGAGCGTGCTAATGCACTGGTTACCCACACTTTAGCCACACCAAGCACACAAATACGGCAGCTGAGAGGCAGTACCACAGCCGCACACAGCCAGCTGTAGTGTGTCTCAACTGGGAGGTGATCATCCCGTGTCCAGTGCACTGAGTGAACGCCACTGACGGTTTGACAGCCCTAATGAAAGCTGATTACCAGGAGGCATCTATTAATTTGTCCTTAATCATGACAAAGAGAGTCTGTGGCTAACAGCTGTGAAATGGCAGCCGCCGCGCGGAAATGAGGCTCAGGGAAAGGCCGGGGACAAGGGGTTAGGGCCTGCGCTGTTATTAACTGCCTGCCATTGTGTGTGCTCGCTCAGAGCTTAGCTACAGGTAACTCAATAAGATAACACAGACTGCGCTCTGCCCTGGTCTTTGTGAAAAGCTATTGCTGTGAATCCTGGGCGGCTGAGCAAAGAATGGGAGGATATTGGTTTGCATGCTCCGAGCAGGAGTTCTTATGATCCAGGTGAGAAGCTGACAGTAACAGGTTTAAGCTCTGTTCCTTCATCTGCTGGAGGGGCGCTGAAGGAAAAGTCAATCACGGACCGAACAGGTTGCTGAATAAGGGACTGAGCTGGATTTTCAAGGAGACACAGAGCAACAAATGGACATTCAATCAACGCCTTAGTTTAGATTTTTAGAATATGAAGGTATAAGTGACAAGTCTTGTGTTGGAAGTGAATAAAAAAATAAAGCAAAAACAAATACTGACTCTAATATATATAGATTCCATGCAGGGAGGGCACATCATAATGAAATCATCCAATTTGAATATTTACAGCTGTGTCACATCCTGAAAGAAGCTGCTGAGGAGGCCCCTCATATAAATGATCTGCTTGGCTAGAGTGGCTAATGTGGTTTATAGGACCCTTAGGACACATTGGGAGGGGAGACAATCATAGTGGCAGCCACAAGATCTGTGATCTAACAGCAGAGTGTTTAACCCACGCGATGATTTATTGCGAGATTAATGATCGTTGAGCAAGCGCAATGACACAAACATGTGCTTTTGAGTGTAAAACGACACACCCCCATCTGCAAACACGTACGTGCAACCTGCTCGAGGTTAAAGTTCTCCTTGTGTCACTTTGCCTGTTTTTGCATCAGGCTGGTTTTTACTGGCGAGCGGAGACGTTTCTTGTCCGCAAGACCTTGAGACCTTGAGTTCAACATGAAGATATTGTTTATGGGGATTCTTATAAGGAAGGACGTTAGCTGACACAGTGTAATCATGGTTCGTCCACCTTATTTCAAAACATCAAATCAAAATGAACCGGGTTTGATTTGCTGTGTTCATTTGCTGAACGGCTGGAAACTTGGCTTGACCAAGTGTCCATGCATCACTAATGTTAAATAATCTGAATAATCCACTTAATTAGTGTACGACAACACAGACAGATTTGTGCAGCGATGTTAAATCTGTTCTGCTTCGGGAGACAGTTGGCCTTACATCGCTCCTGTTCTTGATTACTGTTGCCTTTTTCTGCATCGTGTCAGATGCGTTCTAGCCTTGGACACACGTTCCCTGCACGTATCCGAAGTAGATTTGACACCAGTGCACAAAGTGTGCGAGTGTACACGAGTTCTGCATTGTTCTGCTCCCTTTTAAATGGCAGTGAGCGGCGTTTAGTGAAAAGAGCCAAGATCCATACATTTACAACAATTTTACAGTGAGCATTGTGTGAAATGATGAATTTTGATTATGTATGTTTTGACACACCACAGTGAGACCTTATTAAATATCATATTCTATTTAGCTGTAGATAAAGACATTTTATAGATGCTGTATAATAACATTACACTTATTATACATATGAATTCTCTGCTTTACATTTCAGTGGTTTTGCACCACTCTAAAAAAAAATAATTCATTATGGCGGAGGAAAGACTGCAGGGCTTGGATGTAACATGACAAACAAGGCAGAACATTTCGTTTGGCTTCGTACGAATTAATCAGTGGAAATGGGCAGACATGTTGAGCAAACAGTCATTTAAGACTCTGCTGAGACACTGATGGGAGCCATGATTCAATTAGATACTGAGCTCTTAAAGATGCAACAAGTCTTTTAGCCCAGGAGGGAGGACAAGAACCACAGCTGGATTCACACCTCTGTGCAGCTCCTGATGCATGAGTTACATTGTTTGATAGATGAGGAACAATAACAGCTGCAAAAACAAAACAAAAAAATCTAATATGCATTAGGAAGTATTGTCTATTGAGGTCATATTTTATTTTCTGTGCAAATTAATTTTGCTGGAAATGGCAGAATTGCACCATTGTGCACCTGACTTCATCATTCAGATAGTTCTGTAAGTTCCTGTGCACATGTGGGACTGAGCACATTTTATATTTCTCATCCGTTCAGCACATTGTGCGGCTCGTTTGCATCAGAAATGGGCTGTTAAACCTGTATGAGCATACAAAGAAAGAATTAATATCCATCCAGCTACGTCAAATCCACCCATCTGTTCATTCAACTTAACAATGTTTATTCAGATTGTAAAATGTACCCGAGTTGGATATTTTATATGTTATTCTACTTAATTATAGGCCTGGCTCTGTCACTCGTACACTCAGGGCAACCCAAACTTTTCTCATCTGCTGTTTCCCGTTGGTGGAACATGTTAGAAAACTTGCCCCCCCCCCATCCCCCTCTAGAAATGTCACTTCATTCTATGCGCGTAGTACTCATCGTCGCATTAACATGTTCTTGTTGCACTGTTCCTTGATTATTTTGGATAAAAGTGTGAAATGAAGTGTCAGCTAAATCACTAAATGTAAATGTAAATATTTGCATCCTATGATAGAAACTGACCCCGGGCTTTTACTTTCTCTGCCAAGCATGTTCTTGAAAGACTGGATGGAGACTGGATTCTGTTGTTCAGACTGAACAGAGGAGCCACACACTACTTGTGACTGTTTGGGAAGAAAGCTCCATACCACCACTGAGTACATGTAATGTAAATAAATGAATTCATTTTCAGGAAAAACAAAGAGACTGAAAGTGAAATTTTTGTTCACCACATCCATAAACCTGCAGGGTGCGATATACATTACAAAATCAAATCAAGTGTTCGGTTTTATATGCTACAAATATCTAAAATATAATAGAATAAAATATAAATAGCATAACATCTATGTGATTTCAGAGAAATCATTCAAGCAGCAGTCGTACAGAATCAATGTCTTATTACAGTGGGTGCTACTTCAGCCCTTCTCCTCAAGTAAATTTTAGCCAGCATTTGGCTATTAATCAGACAACTGCAAGCGCATTCTTACTACTTAAGTGCTTATTTGCATAACCTATAAGCCAGAAGCTGAATGTACGTGATCAAGTGACACCTTTTGGCACTAAAAGAGAACTCATATCTCAACCGAAACAACATAAAGCCCCCTTTTTTTGTGTGTTTTCACAATTTTCACAACTCCAGAGGTGTCCGTCTAAGACGCAATTAATGTTTTATTAGCATTTTATTATTACACACTTGACTGTATGGAGGAGACTGAATGATGGCATGCACGTTGAGTGTTTCTGTATTTTTGTTTGGCATTTGGATGTTGTTAGTTTAGGGTTTTGGCAGCAGGGAGTTGAGAGGCACCGCAAGCCTCATGCTGAGTCCCCTGGTGCTGCCCCCTCTCATCTACGAGAAGAGTCTCTTCTCCCCTGCTAAGTTTGCAAAGTCCAATTTTCAGCTAATATGGAGGTCGCAACAGCAGGCGCAGAGGGCGTAGTAGGACATAATGGCTATGGGATTGTAAATATTGGTTTTAGAGAGACACAATTGGAGGGCAAGCGGAGAGAAATTTCCATAGAGTATGTGCTAGCACCATTGGAGGCCTTGGTGCGGCAGAATAGATTTTCCATTCTAGTGTGTCACATTAGATTTTCGGAGGTGCTCAGTGGCAGGTACATGTCATTAGTAACACTTTAGCACAGTAATGAACCTTTTTATTTATCCGGTGCTTCTCTCATGAATGAATAAGGAGCTGCTCCCCAACTGTGCCCAGCCGTGAGGAGCAGACAGAGGAGGCAGAGAGAAGGAGAGAGTGGGGGGAGAAAAAGAGAGAGAGAGAGAGAGGGAGGGAGAGAGGGGGGAGAAAGACAGAGGGAGAGTAGGGGAGAGGAGGGGGTGGAGGAGAGCCTGGAGCACCATGAAGTCGAAAAGGGGAACGTGGAGCCCTGGGGAATGCTGAGGAGGGTTAAATGATCATTATTGTGACACTCACTTGCACACATGCACACACACACACACACACACACATGCGCTCACATATGCATCAGTGAACAAAAGAGCATACACACGCACACACACACACACACACATGCATGCTCCCCACCTCCGCTCCCTGGGGTCCTGATCTGACACTCTATTTACACACACATTTACACAGTCTACTCCCTCCTTTATAAAGCTGACAGGTACTTAAGCGGTACATTACTCTGAGGAGCTCAAGCCTCACGGCGGTGTAACCAAACTGTCCATTCACTTCTAGCCTTGTCTCAGTGTTCATTCAATAATGGCCTCGGAGAAATGCACCAGTAACGAGTGCTTGTAACTGGGCAGGCAGGCCCGGGAGTCTGACGTTAAGCATCGGGAGATGTTTAAGGTGAGCCAGGCTCATTGAGTGGAAAAGAAAAACCTGTCAGGGTTCAGTAGCTCGTAGAGACACCGAGATCCTCGGCGGAGTTTCATTCACTCTCCACACCCGCCGATACCAGTAGAGCTGTTAGACATGTGCCTGCCTCTGTTAGTGTCTCTTTTTCCTGCGCTGCATCTGAAATCAATAGTACAAGAAGGTTTATCAGGGTCTTCACATGACTGAAAACCAATCAGTGCATGCCTGTCTTAGGTCAGTGACTTTAACTATACTTATACAGGTGGCAAACCTCAATCTTAGCGCCTCCTCCTCGGCTCCTCTCAGATCCCAGCCTGGTGCAGTGAAGCGGTTAGAGTGGCAATGGCTTGGCGTGGTCAGGGCCCCATGTCACCCCCAGCATCCTCAGTGTTCATTTCCCTTTCATCTTGAGTGTGAAATCGCTGCCGGTGCAGCACTGACCTCAGCATTAAGAGGTCAACTATTGAAATCTGATGTGCGCCTCTCTGGCTGAGGGACTTCAACAGATGGAGGGAAAGAGAGGGAAGGTAAGAAATGGAAGGAGAAAGGAGGCGCTTAGAAAACGGGCATCTTAACAAGTCGTCCATTATAGCACTTTAAAAAGTTGCTTCGCGCAAAATACATTTAGAAATCTGTCCATACTGTGATTTTCTTGACTCTGGTCATCTGCTGGTTTGTTTCAGTTTTGGAATTGAGAATAAATCTGAGTAGATGATGTTTTTGTGGGGAGGTGAACGTCTTTATATTCCTGCAAAGGAAAAAAAACTTCAATTAAGAGAACTGGAAAGATTCATTTGAATATTACAATTCAATTTTGTATCCATTTTTTCAAGGTCATGTTCAATGTTTGTACGTTTTCATCTTCTGCTTGTGCTAATACATAAGCAGTTTGCAGTAGTTCACATATTACGCCCCCATTTATTTGCTAGAAACATACTTACGCATATTTTTCCTCACAGTCAAGGACTCTAATATCTCTTAGCGAAGAAACTCCCAAAACTTCCAAACTTTGCAGCTTTTGGCAGCTTTCTATAAAATACATGCCAGAACTTCCTGTCTCCATGTGTTTCAAACATAAGGTTCTGCATTTAAAGTCAATTCGACACCTCATCTCAGTATGAATCCCCTCCGAAAGCATATGTGATATGAAGCGTCAGAGAAGTTTGAGGTCTTGTCTCATATTTCCCATCGGCTACACTTTCATCCCTCTCTCTGCAGCAGACCACCCCTAGCAACCCTGCCCAAATAAGGTGTTCTGCCTTCAATACTCTCCTCTCTGAAGAATCTGAAGAGTTGAGAATCTGCCGAAACTTTGGATCTCAAACACAAACATCTTTTATTCAAAGGGTGTCTGTAATCACAAATAAATAGCATTTCTAGCGATGAGCACAAGGCACAAGAGAGAGGGAGAGGGAGAGAGGGAGAGAGAGGCGCCTATCTCAGGAGCAGATAACTAGTAGATATGATTCCTTAGATAAGGAGCAGTAATTTGGCTTTTAGAGATAGCTCCGGGGGCCGCTGTGCTGAGCTGCGCTGATTTGCTGTGTGTATGGGAGGTTGTTTTTTTCCACATTTTTATCTCTCCTGTTGAAGAGCTTTTCATCTCTGATGATTTTCTCTCTTTTTTATGTATTTCCCCCAGAAGGTGAGATCACAAACCCACAGAAGGCAGAGTGGCATGTTTTAAAGCGATGGACAAAATACAAATATTTGAAAATGTATTTCATGGTAATTATGTCAGGTTTCATGGCCTTGGCACAGTACTGAGGCACAGCCTGGATGCCTTAATTTGTATAGAAACTGTAATCATTTGTTCATTTCAAGGTGAAAATTGCATTTTTTAATTTAAATTGTATCCTGCGTGATAGGCTATTATCTAGAAAAATTGTCACTGTGTATGGCGGTCTATGCCCTGCCGTCACGCCTGTTTAGAGCCCACCTCTCCTGAGAAAGGGCTTATATATGAATCTCCTGACTGAATGCACCCAGCTTGTTCTTCACTTAGGGCCGCCACTGCACTCATTTCCATTTTTGTTATTAATATTAATTAGTTGGAGAGCACAGCTCAGATTTTAAATGTAAATCAAGCCTGGCTTCACAGTGATTTTTATCTCGCTCCGATTTCTTAGATTTACAACTTTATTTGGACTTTCTTCTTCTCCGCATGTTTTTTTTTTTTTTTTTAACTGCTTTAAGGGAGGTGTGCATTGGTGCATGCATGCGCACACTTGTATTTGCAACATTGGACAAATAGCTATGTATACGTAATACGCTTTATCTCATGAACTAAATTAAAACTGACCAATATGGGTAAAATATTTTATGATTTGGACATTGGGATAATTCAGACGGCTTTAAGCTCCGACAATACCCAATTTGAGATCTTGCCTTTTGCTTATATATGACAGATTGTCTATCTATAATACCTGAGAGGGGTAACCATGAAATTCAAAATGCCTAAAATGTTCTGAAAATAAGATTTTCTCCCTATGCAAAACACACAGTTGGGTAGGAGATATATGCACAGCAAGCTGTGCGTCTGTGTCTGTGTCAGTGGGATCCTTGAGGTGACGAGCACAAAGCTGAGGCTCAGGTACACGGCGTATGCTGGCATAATTACAGGATTTGGAGGATTATTATACTGTAAGTGCTTTCATGGCGACAGCTGGGAGCTTTTTACTCCCCGTGACACATAATCTCAAAGAATAAAACCAAGACCCCCAGAGCATCTCTTAATCATTTCTTAGCATACCTGCACACGGCTCTGAACTCTCTTTCTGAAGACAGATTTGTAAAATTAGAATATAATTATCATGTTTTCAAACACATATTTTCTTTTAAAAAAAGGAGACATTTTTTGGCCTGTTTTTCCTTGCTGAAGGCCCTCACTGGTCGTTTCTCTTCTTCATGGCTTTCCTGACTCTTGAGCAGCAGGTTATTTATCACAGGGTTCAGGAGCCTGGTCCTAAATTAGATCTAAATCAGACCCTCTATTCCATGGCTCAATCTGAAAGCGAGTATGACCAGGCTGTGACTTCTCTATCGCTGCCTCCTGAGCGATAGGGCCTCCTGGTCTCTACGGCGAGGCTCAGGAGTTTCATTTCCATCCCTGTGATCTAAACAAACCCATTACCGCCAGCCAGTTATGCACAGGGGCAGTACGCAAGCTCCGGGCCTGAGGACACAGCCCGCGGCTAAGCTACCATGGCATAGAGCCACCTTCAATGGCCGTATGTCCATATAGAGAGAGGAGAGGAGGAACGGAGAGCTCGGGCCTCTGCACTTTATCTAAACCACTCCAGAGAGGCGAGTGGAATCGGCTCTTGTGGGCTCTGTTTATCCTCTGCTCCTGTAGTCAATCAATTAGGGGATCAAAGGAGGAGATGAGGGAAGTGTCACAAAGCTCTCCCACACACCACCGCCTGAGCTGCCACCTCGTCCAGTCTGAGTGACAGCAGACCAGGGGGAGACAAAACTCTCGGGCCGACACCTCAGGAGACAAGCTGGAGCAAAGGGGACAACCATAGCACATGCCAAGGTCTAATCTGGACAACCAGAACACAAACTTTTAGAGGAATATATGAGGGATGACACAGAGCAGGCAAAGAGCCACCTAACAATGCATATTAACTATGTTGAAGCCTCCTCAGAGTGAACTGAAAGCTGAGAATCGAGCCTTATTGACATGCTCCTCCAGAGCCCAAGAATATATATATATATATATATTATTTCAAATGTGCATTTTGTAATTAGACACTGACAAGAATTTCCATTTGTATCAAATTTAACTGTGCCTCGGTGATGTAATGTGGCGATAACTCTGCAGTTTGCAGCTGATTTGAATCTGTAAATCTAAAAGGAATACTAAACATTGTGCCTCTATTTATACTCGCTGAGCTGTTCAAATCTCTCAAATATTTAACAAAGTATGAAATATGAATGATAGTTACCTCTTGATAACAGTCTAAATAGAAGTTTATTCAGCTGAGTACTTACTTTATTTAGCATCAAATTTATCTCCTAATACAATTTGATGTTAATGATGTTAATACTTGTGATTAGTGATGCCTTTAATTAGTTTCATTTAATTGCAAATGAACAGTAAAGTATTGGTTGTTATTTGGTGGTATATAAAATGTAAACACGTCTCTCACGGCACTACTTGGCATGATTTTCTGTCTTTAATAATTTACACAAGATTATGTATTGGCATTTTATAGCTGCAGTGAGTGCAGACACATCCAACATGGTTGAGATGTGTTAAGACGGAGTGAGCATACCCAAGGCGTGTTTGACATACCTCCAGCAGTGCTGATGGTAAAACACTGAATGAACTCAACTGTCCTGACGTGTAACATAAAGCACAGCGGATGCTTCCATACCACACCGGTTAGTTCCCCTGCATTCACACCATACCGCAGAGATTTGCAGACAGCATTCCCCCGGCCAGCGGCGGGAGAGGACAAGCGCTGCTGGTCAGTGGACAGAATGAATGACTTCCTACAGCTGCAACCAGACACGCTCTCAGTCTGTGTCTCTCGTAGTCTGGTACGTCTGCGCTCTCATCACTCCCTAATCACATCACCAGCACTGGAACAGTCACTGGTGGCCCGCTGGCTCCAGTAATATACTGGATCACACATGGAGGACACACACACACACACACACACACACACACTCACACACACACACACACACACACACACGTATGCATGCACAGGCAATGTGCTTATACTTATCTATGCAGATATATGGCATGTGCACAAGTGCGCTCATGAACTTCACACTAGGGCTGCGGACGACAATTACTTTCATTATTGATTAATCTTCTGACCTTTTCTTTGATTAATTATTACATATATGCTCAATTAAATGTTAGAATATACAAACTAATGCTCAAAGCTAAAGGTGCTGTGTTGATATTGTGTTTTCTGTCTGACCAACAGCTCAAAAATCAAAGATATTCAGTTCACGATGATATACAACTATGGAAAAAAAGTTTCTGACATTCTTGTTTAAATAATGACTTAAACGATTAGAAAAAATGTAGTTACTTAATTAATAGATAAATCACACAACTTTTAATATGCTTTAAAACACATGCAAACGATCAAAAAAGAGACGAATGGCAGAATCAGTTTTGGATCTTTAATTGATAACAGTTACGCCAGTGTTACAGTAAACACACCAACAGGCTGAAGGTAGTAAATACCAGTACAAGTTTCCCACTACTCTAATACTTCATACAGCAGAATAAATTATACCATGATAATATACACACATGCGGAACAGAAAAAGGAGTAAAGCAAAGCACAGATGTCAGAAAGCAACTAAACAGGTTAAGGGTCAAACAGATAGGAGAGGGGTGGGGGGGGGGGGGTAAGAGTTGTATGCTTTAAATATCCAAATGTTTATTGACGCGAGTGTTAGAAATGGGTTTGATACACTAAAGACGATTCTAAAATTCTTCCTTTTTAAAATATACACATGAGTGAGGCAACTAAGCGGAGCAGTTGGAACTGCTACGATTTCAGTGCGGAGTCAGCGTTACTTTGACTTTTTCTCCTGAAGTCTCATTGGTCCACAAATCAAATGTGACTCACTTTCCCAGAGCAGAGAGGCTGTTTTCACCAGCTTCATCAACACCAACATCATCGTCATCGTGCTGAACCGTTTGGCGGACTCCCACACTAAGTCTCTGAAGGTTCAGGTGTGTTCAGGTCCATGGTCCAGTCAAGTCTGGTCTGCACTAGTAATCAGTCTGTAAGATCAGGTGGTCAGAAACATCCTCGAAGCACGACGACGTTTCATCCAGCCACCTTACAAATATACAGCAGTCCTGTTGTCCAGGGAGTTTATCTGTGTCATTAAGCTTTCATTTTCCATTGAGCTCAGTTTGATCCTCTTTTATACAATTTTTAATTGCAATATTTTTAATGGAATTTATATTTTACTAATTTATACAAATTCATTCTTACCTGGGCCCAAAAAACAAAACAAAACAACAAACAGAAAACTTTTGGTCAAAAACCAATTTAAACCAATTAAATACAATTAAAAACAAAACCAACAGAAAAACAAGCCAGTTAAGGAAACTCAAATCGAACATTTACTTCCACAGATCTCTCGCTTACCTACCACTCAACATAGTTTTGTTTTAGTATAAAACATACTCTTTATAAACAAACAATACACAATCAGCTCCAGCTACTGTACAAGTTTTCAGTTTTTTTGAAGGCGACTGAGGACCCGAATCTTGTCTCAAGATAAAGTGAACACTTCTGTGTACATCGTCAATGAATTAAAAAAAAAAAAAAAAAAACACATCTCAAGGGAACAGCTGGCCCTGTCAAAAGTCAACTATGAGTGCTACACAAATGTCTCATATCCACTATTCTTTAAATTTTTTCTTCTTTTTTTTTTTTTTTTTTGTACATTTCAGAGAGTACGTCAAAGCGGAGGATTAGAAGGGGGAGCTCCGGTCCAAACCAGAGAGGGGGGCCAATCAGCGGTGTTACCTGTGCCCTTTCACAACTGACTGGATTATATGATTTTCCGTAGAGTGCATGTGAATGGCACAGCTTGTGTACTTTTTAATCTCATAAGAGAAAGCGTTGGATGCTAATAGTATATTCGTAGATGGAGCGTGTGGAATGTTTCGAGGAATGTTTATTTAGTCCGAGAGTGGAAACCAACCGAAGTGCATTCACAAAATGTGTTAATTACTTTTTTAAAAACAACAGAAAATACTGACGGGCGACAGGGAAGGGTCAATGTGAATTAGCTTTGACATTACTTATGTGTGATTTACTCTGCTAAAGTCACACGGGGTTCCCTGGCAGATGGGATTTAGGAGGAGCAGAGGAGGGGGGATTGAGTTAGCCCTCCTTGGCAAGGTCCATATTTCTAAACAAAACACATTAATTTCCCCAATCCTGTTTTTGCAAACAATGCCCCCCTCCCCATGGACCGCGGCTAAGGATGGGATGGAGGTTAGAAGGGGAAAGCTATTGGCCGCCAAAACGCTGCTTTAATTCCCTGCAGAATCTCTCCAGCCAGACTTCCCACAGAGTGGCCAAGTTCTTTAGGAATGTCAAGACGAATATGAAAGTGGGAAGGTCAAATCGCTCATGAACATTAGAGCTCAGGGAACAGGCAGAGGAACAGCAGCTTGGAAAACAATCATCCTCTCTTGTGTGACTGTGCCGACACGCAAAAACATGCACACGCAACAGACACTCACTCCCAATGGTCTCAGTCATCCACACTGTGTTTTACACACCAACATCTAACAGAGAAAAGAGATACGAATGGAATCAAAGAACAACATAAATCACATTAACCATAATCATATAACAGCAACAATAATCTTAACAATATCAAAAAGGAACAAGAATAAGAGTCGTTCAAATGATATTGGCTTTGTTAACTACTATGAACAGCAAGGTCAAAGTACATGTTGTTGATGGGTCTAAATGTGTGCTGGACTGCAGCCATGACAAAAAGGAACCCAGGGCCAAGGCGGCCGACTATCCTCGGGTGTTCTGGGGTGCTGTCTGGTCTTCTTTGCAAAACAAAACAGAGTTTGGGGCTGGGGTAGGACTACAAGGAGCAGGCGCAGACGCCCAAATACTAAGTAGAGAGGATGCAGAGCCGCCTGGTGGTTGACAGTGGCGCGAAAAGTTTAGTTCCATTCCCCGAAGAGCCTCGTCACACCCGCAAGCGTCCCTTTCTCTGGTACACAGTGAAGCTGTGCGCTAATGTCATGGTCAGGCTGCAGAGCGAGCAGCAGAGAGGCGAGCTGGAGTCGGAGTCCAGACTTGATGGAGCATGGAGGAAGGTGGCAGAGGGCAGGAGGAGGGTGGTGCAGGGCGTGTCCCGGGGGGGGGGGGCGTGAGGCTTTAGTAGGCCTGTCCAGTCTCCACCTGCAGCAGTCCCAGCACGGCCGAGTGGTCTCCAAGTTTCATCCTCCTCTGGGTGGACAAGCTCACGTTCTTAGCCAGGTAGTCTACGGCAGCTGCGTGAAACAAAAAAGACAGGAAAAAAACAAACAAACAGACACACGTCAGACAGGTGGTAGATTCCTGAGACACATGTCCTATTTACTCTCGTTTCATTTCTCTGATTAAGGCTGAAATAAGTTGTGGCAGAAGCGAGTGAGTCAAATGAAAAACAATTCACAGAGAGAGAGAGTGAAAGATAAAAACCCCTCCCCTGTCCCTTGTCTGAGGTTGGCACGCCGCTGGCACAGAGCATGTGCATCCTGGTAAAGTCTCCATGCTGTCACTCAGACGGGTCCCCGTGTGTGTTCTATGTGCCAGTCTTCATTACACTTGGCATCTCTGATTTCATGCCCTCCACACTCCACATGGCCGATCATTTTCATCCTCAGACAGCAGCTCTCTCCTCTCTCCTCCATTCATTACCCATCTACTGTGCTCAATCACCATCTTAATTAACCTCACATCAGCTCACATCCGCACTGCCATCAGTTTCTTGCTGCTGACAAAACACCGGTGCGCACACACACACACAAAACGTGACGGATTGGCACGCGCTCGCATGCATTCACACACACGCCACAACACAAACACATTTTTAAAAAGAAGAAGAAGAAGTTGCACGATAGAGCAGATCACTACTAGAAGCTGCGTATAAATACAAACAAATGTTGGCTAGCTGGCGCTGGCTAGCTTGTTGGGGAAGTGTGCTTCATTTTACCTCTTATGAATGGCTGTGACAGCATCAGTCAATTATGCTAATCTAATAAAGCAAACTCTTTCCTGCCCCGAGGGTGTGTGTATGTGTGTGTGTGTGTGTGATGGAGAACAGAGAGAGAGGGAGAGGTGGGCAAGAGGACACTGTGGCCCCTGAGGGTGTGCTGTTCTTTGAAGTGGCCCTCTCCTCTTTCCTATCCAAGTGGAGAGGGGTGTGACTAAGGCAGCTCTCTAGGAGGATGGTGGTGGTGTTGGTGGTGGTGTGTGTTGGGGGGGTCTTTATCAAGAGCACGTGTCCGCCTCCACCAGTCAGGGTACAGAGGTCAGGAGGAGGAAAGAAAATGACCCGATCTTGTTTGGACACAAGCAGCTCGACTCAGCCTGAGCAGAGCAGCAGTCATACAGTTTATGCGAATGTTAACTACTCACTCTGGCCGTACTGGCTGTACTGGTAGCCTGCAGTGACGGGGTCCACGCTGTAGCTGGTGGCGCTGTAGGTAGGGGGGCAGTATGACTGGGAAGAAGCCAGGCTGTCCACACTCTTGATGGTGTCAGAACGCTGGCTGCAGCTGGCTGAGATGGGGTTGGAGCTCTCCAGGCTGCCGTGCAGGGGGGAAATGGAAAAGTCGTGCTGGGGCTGGGAGGGTACAGCGCTGGGGTTGCTCAGGATACTCATCACCTGGGGGGGAAAGGGGGAACGGAGGATGTTAGAAATGTGAAAAAATTGAGGATCAAAGCATTGACAGAGTTGAGGGGAAAGTACTTTTTTTCTGCAAATATAGTGCCATCCTGGCACTTCACGGTAAAGATGCCAATAGAAATACACCATTTCAACTTTGAAATAGGGAAAGGGAAAAACTTCCCCATCGTTTTTTTTTTTTTTTTTAAGAGCAAGGGGGAAGGATACAAGGAGGGTGATGAGGTTAAAAAAAGAGAAAGGGAACAAGAGAGACCATTTCCATTAGCTGGCGCTGCCAGTAAGTGTTCTGCTGTGGGACAGAAGGGTCCCAGGGTGATAATAGACCCACCATCCGTGCCAGACAGCCCCTGTCCTGGAGCCTGAGGCCTGAGCCCGAGCCTACAGCACAACAAGCACCAAGGGAGTCCCTAATCCCTCGCCCCTAGCCTACCCATCTCATGAATAGTAATGGAGTTGGAACTGGTAAATGATCCCCTCAGATCCCCACACAAAGTAGGCTCCACAAACCTTACTGAGGGGCCCGGTGATAGTGCAGGTTGAGACTAGCCTGAATATCACAGTGTGTATATTATTCATAGTGTATAAAAGCTTCCAATTCAATATTCTAGATTAATGTAATAGTATGTGACATTCGTCAGAAGAAGGTCTCAAAATATGTTAAAATGGAAGAGATTACTTCTACTGCTACTCCAGTTTGAGGCACAGTGACCCAGGACACTGTGAAGAATTTTGTTTTCTTATGCCCCGAGTTTCTTTAAGTGAAAAAGGAGTGTGTGTGTGTGTGTGTGTGTGTGTGTGTGGTGTGTGTGTGTGTGTGTGTGTGGGAGGGGGTGGTAAAAAAGCGAATTGTCCCACACATGCTTCCCTCCTATAGCAGGGAAGCCTTCCCTTCAACATCAGGTTCATGTTGAGTTTTGCTATGCTGCACTGGCCTTTGGCCCCTTGGCTGCTAAACCAATTAGCCCATCATGGAGGTGGTTACACAGGGGTGATACACACACGGACATATGTTTGCATGCACATGAGCGGACACATGCGTGCTCGCTCGCACACACGCACACACTCTGCAAACATAGGAGGCAATGCAAGGGCAAGCCAAACAGTCCACAAATGATGCGCTAAGCCAGGAATATCCCGCAGAGGGAAAATTAACCATATTCTGCAAATTAATCATATCTTTAGAAAAGGCCTCCCAGGAAATATAAAGCACTCGAAGCACATCAGAAACATAAAGCCTGGTTAGTCATTTCCACATGTTAATTCTATCAGTATGGAAACCCCCACCCTGTCCACATCTGCGGACAAAGCATGTGACATGTATCCATAAGATGGAGATTCATGGCCCTTTTTATGCTGGACACATGTGATGCTCCCTCCCATATGGAGCCGAGCTGCAGACTCTGAGGAGGGATGAGAGGAGTATTATGTCCTGATGGTTTGTGATGGCTGAAAGTGAAGGGGGGAGAGAGCTCGTTAAGTGTCCTGAGAGAGACTGCTGGAGGGCATGAGTCCATTTTAGTCATTGGTTAATTGAGGTTTGATTACATCGCTTCCTTACGAAATAGAATAGCCAACAATTGGCCTGAATATTATTCATGCTCATGAACGTTCTTCAAAAGAAGATGATGTGTTATCACCGACATTGGAGCAGCTCTGCTATTTTAGCAAATTAAGATGATCGGCCACTTTAGAGTCGAGCAAGTGTTGTCATCTGCGAGGACGTCGCTATCCTTTAGTTTCCTTCTCAAAGAAGGATTCTGTGTTAATGATTTGAGTTTTGTTAGAAGGGAGAAGGTACGCTCTTCTGGAGTAGCCATTAATCCGTGTGTGTCGATTTTATGCCAACACTTCAAAAAAAGGCTGCTTCACCAACGTCCTCTCAGTCCGATAGAGAAACAGTTACAAGCGCCAGATCAGACTGCGTTGGCGTCACTTCATCCTCTCAACTAAGTCGTCTTCTTCCACCCACACATACAATATTTTATGTTATAGATGGGTCGGTTTTAATTGCATGGCTCTGTCACTTTGATGCCCCCATAAAGTTCTCCCTCTTCACATTCAGGGGTTAAATGAAACTTAGCCACATAAGCTCGTAAAAACCACTTGCAGCTGGATACCTTCACATATTTCTGTTGCTACACGCTGCACGCAATTCTGGCACAAAGTGTCTCCTCAAACTTAGCCAATGGATTTACGCTCACAGAGGAATAAAAAGCTTTGTGTTAGATTTTTATACATGCATACAAGGCATGCACACAGCTTATTGTTAATGCTTAAAATTTGACTGGATAGGCTCTGGTGCACCAGGATGTTACTCAAGTTTTAAATGATACATCTCAGCGTACACACAGATGTATCAAACTAGACTTTAAAATCCTAACCCGCATTATTTTTTTTCCCTAACATACTCTTTACACTCTTGCAGAGAAGATTTCCTCCATGCTTCTCTCCATCCCTCCCTCCCTCCCTGCCAGCCCCCCACCACCACCTCCCTCTCCTCCCTTGCATACAGCGTCCTCGGCAGCCCAGAGTTCGTTTGTTGTCTGACGTTGTGTGAGTGCTGGTTTGGGAGATAATGTGAGCCAGGACCTAGTTTAAAGGACAATGCTCCAGGGCGTTCCCTGCCTCCTTCACCCCCCCTTCCCTCACCCTCTCCTTCTCCTTTTTCCGCTCCCTCTCTACAGATAGATTACTTTATAAATAATAATAAAAAAGTAATTAATTCTCTCAACTTCTGAGCCCTCCAGCCTGTGGCGAAGTGAATGGGGAAGTGTAAATTGATACAATGTGCATCCTTTCAGATAAATAAATAGCGCACTTGAGACACAAAAAGAGGCCCTTTCATACCTCCCTAATTTCTTCAACAGTCAAATTACATTTTTTTTTTGTCTGCACGAATGTTTGACGAGATGTTCTTTGTTGGATTTCTTTCCAGAGTAAAACAATGTGACAGAAACTGAGCTGAGAGAGTGTTATGAGAAAAAATAAAAACAAAAAGAAGGGAAAAAACTCCCGTAAAACCGCTATTTTTTAATTCAAACTTTAACAACATATTCCTAATATTTTGTGCAACATTGAAGCAGCATTTATATCTTTTTTTTTACGGCTTTAACTTAATGTGCCTCAGATCTGTCAAATGTGTCAGGCACCTGATGATAATCAGCGAACTCTTGCATTGGACGAAAACAACGAAATTCACAAATGTAAAGACAGAAAATGGCGCAGTGAAAATATGGAGGGTGAGGGGGCAGAGGAGAGAAGAGAAAGTGATATAGAGTGAGTGAGAGGAAAGTGGAGGCTTTGGGAAGTACAAAGACTCCTGTAGGACTGCGCTGGCCTGAGGGCTAGCCTGCCTGGAGAGCTGATAGGAGCCCCTTCTGTTCCATTCCCGGCGCCAGCGCCAACACACCCCACTCCACAAATACTCTTAATCTGCGCAAGACTGGATTAGTTCCTCTGTCACCGATAGCTCCCTGTTCTGCCCAAATCAAAATGCCCCCAAGATGTACCTTTAAGTTAGGCAGAGGTCACTGGGGCAGACAGGGAAAAATGAGCACTCCAAATGTCTGTAAGTTATCTGAGTGCTGCAGAATAGCATCTTGCACCTTAGCAGATCTGCCCGGCTGATACTCGCTCCGGCGGAGAATGATTAAAGATCCACAGTGATGACACTGAATTTCAGATCAATATTTGAAGGCCAGTCCTGAGGGTGTGATTACAGGAAGAGAATAGTGTTTAAGTCTGTCACCCAGGAGTCACACAGATCCAGTGTCTGGAAAGTGTCTGACTTTGAGAACAGTCAACATATTGAATGAAGACACTTAAATATATGTATATATGCTCTATGCAGAAAGAAATTGAGATATTTTCTGTGATAACTTCGATTAAGATTAATTTTAATCCTAATTCAATCAAACAAAACCTGAAACTTCATAAACATGAAGCAAGTAAATAACAAATAAATATATCAGGGATCCCACCCACCCACCCACCCCAACCAAGTCAGTCGACTCCTGCTCCCACAATGTTCCACCCTTCCCCCATCCCTCACATGAGAGGGCCGGCCCAGCGGGCAGTAAGGCCCCTCATCTGAGCAGACAAAATGACTATTTAAAAATAACAGTGATTGCATAAATTGAATTAAAGCGTTTTGGTCACGGTGGAGGTGGCGCGAGGGGTGGCGTGGGGCCGCAGCAGACAGCCGGGATGGTGGCAGGCAGCAGATGACGGGCTCTGGCCTGCATGCCACTGCGTTAATTGGCCGCGGCACATTAATAAAAACTGAAAAGTGTCTTCCACCAGCGCCATAGGATGAAGAGACAGAGGCAGAATGAGAGGTAGAATGGGAGGAAGGGTTGGGGGAGACGGGGGGTTGATGCTGGAGGGAGAGGAATGGGCCTTTGAAGAACGTGGTGCATATGGGGGATTGGGGTGGGGTGCTAATTGTGTTCAATTAATTGGCTGATTGGCACTGACAGATTCTGGGCATTGACAAGGCAGGCGCAGATGAGGACGATTAGTGGGCACTGGAACAAGCTGTCACTCCTCACAACATGTTAGCCACCCTGCGCCTGTGTGTGTCTTCTCCCTGCGCTCCATGAAGCTGTTCATGCATACAAAGGAAGCTAAAACAAGTGGAAGTAGAATAGAAATCATATTTATTTTAGGCTTCTCTCTCCTCTCACTCTCTCTCTCTTTGCAAATTTTCATTAAACTAAATCCCCTCAAGCCCACTTTAGCTCGTGCTGGCATTAATGTTCGAAAGAGCACAGCTGCTCAAACTGGAGGAAGCCCCCCCCCCCTACACTCCCTCCTAAACATCCCACAGTATAAGCTATAAACTTGGCCCCGCACTAACCAGAGGTTAATATGTCGTCTATTGGACTGCAATTGGAGAACGTGTGGGGAGCAATCCTCTATTCTCTGCTAGTGATATGCTTGAGTAACTATGGGATGGATTCAGCCACTGGGAACAAGAGAGGCCCCTTCAAAGCACACACACACATGCACGCACACACACACACACACACACACGCACACACACACACACGCACAGACACACACACAGACTTCAACTCTCCGCACCTTGCACCGACGCCTCTTCTAAATTAAACGGCAGATTTTCTGATTCCAGGAGAGTGGTTTCAGCAAGGCAGGGCCCGTGTGTGTGTGTGAGGGAGCAGCTCCAGAAGGAAAGCGAGGCGGATCGAGGGAGTTAAGGAGAAAAAAGGGGGGAGGAAGAAGAAGAAGAAGGAAAGGAGAAAGAAGAAGAAGAGGAGGAGGAGGAGGAGGAGGAGGAGGAGACAGAGGTGGAGGAGGACGAGAAGGGGAGGGTGGGGGTTGTTTGCTCAAACCAGCAGGGGCCAGGTCTAGTGAAAAATGTCAGGTCAAATTGTTCTTGACAGTGTTAATATCTGCACCTCATAGCCATAATTACATGTAAATAAATAGTGAAATAGCTCTCAGCTGGAGACTGAGAGGGGAGAGCTGCTGCAGGAGACAACCAGCTGAGGACCCGAACCACCTCCCATATTCTCATCTTATTGTCAGGAGGAAGAACGGAGAAGAGAGCAAGAGACACGCGCACTGAAGCATGCTGGCAATAGATACTCATATTTCCAATCTTTCCTTTATGTATGTATACGTACAAAGGCTAAGAAAACTGCGAAAGGGGTCACGAGAGACTCCACGGCGAAACAAGGACGGAGAAACCAGTGAGGGACATGGAGAAAGAGAGAGGAGCGAGGAAGAAGGGACAGAATGAAAGAACGTGGGTGAGAGAAAAAGTCAGAGAGAGTATTAATCACAGCTATGCACCTGTCAGAGTGGCATCTGGAACTAAAAGGAACCACATGCAGCTAGACAACATCCCGAGACCTCCGGCTAGCAGGACAGGTTCACAGCAAACCAGCCCTCCTTCTTGCCCTGGCCATCCCATAACCCCCTGCACCCTGACCTTTGACCCCGAAGAGATCGACCCTTTAGACACTTCACCTGCATCCTGCTGTTATTATTATTACTATTACTATTATTATTATTTGGTGCAAGTCACCTTCAAATGATGTGCGTATGAGGCTGAAAATCTCCGCAGATGAGCATGTGACACGGTGCATGTCTGTGTGTAATAGGTATTTTAGATAGGATCGATGTCTGCGCCTATACTCTAATAAAGACAGTACCACTTTCCACCTTATAGGCATTTCAGCTGCGTGGGACACACAGCATGTGAATCAGTCTCAGTCATTTTCCTCCTTAAATCCCCATCTTCTAGGATTTACTGAAATTCATATTGGCTGCCTCTGCAAGATAAATGTAAATCACATTCCCTTATATTTACTATTTATCAGGATGCAGCAGCTCACTTTCAGCAGGAAATATCTCTCACCCGCACACAAACACCCTTGCATTTAAATAGCATTTTTATTGTCCGCCATAGCCTTTCATCTGGGCGTAGGGAGAAGAGCTGCCTCTCCAGGGGAGAGAGTTGGAGCAAGAGAGGAAGGTGGGGAGAGAGAGAGAGAGAGAGCGAGAGAGCAAAGCACTATTGGCAAGGCATCATGGGATGACAAAAAGCCAAATGGAGAGAAGGAAGGTTGGTAGGTGAAAAATAGATTATGAATGCATAAAGCTCCGACCAAAAATATTTTGGAATGAAAAAGAAAATGGCTTCACTCGGGTGCTCGGGAGACCTAAAAGATGGAGCGAGCAACAAATGGCTCAGGTATACAGACGGCTGGTAAGCTGCAGCACTGTCTCAGCTGCTGAATAAATGAGGCCTACCTATGAAGCTGCAGCTATTATCGTGATGGGAGCGGCACTTTTTTCTTTTTGTAATGTGTCAGAAAGCTTTAGACAATTATGTCATACTTCATAAAAAAATCTGCTGTCCATGCAGATGAATCTCTGCAAGCTGCAGAAACAAACCAGGATTGTTCTTACAGACGAAGGCCAACGCAACACGAGGGCGGACGCGGCGTGCGCAGAGGTACATTTCTGGTGTCACAGACGCTGAATCTTTCCTCAGAGTTCAAAAGTGTTGCAAAACAGCAGCAAACACTAATAATCTGTGCAGAAACAGTATAGCCAGTGGATATGATTTACAGTCCCTGGATTTTCTTGGCAGCTGCCAACAGTAGGTCTCTTTTTTCTGAAAGCCTCTTACATCTTTTTTTATACTTGCCAAATTGAAACAGTATTTGTTTTAATGGGAGTTCTAATTAACCAGTATGTATTCCCCCTCTTGCTCTGCGAGTGGCTGAGCTATGAATGCAGGCTATGTGCTCATCCCCTTTGATTTGTTGTCAGTGGAGCCTGCCAGCTGACACAGTGCCCGGTGAGAGGCTTAATGCCCAAGTTTTAATAATGTGGGGGACTACATGCATCTCCCCCTCTCATTGGTATTCAGGTGCAGAATGTCTTGTTAGAAGTCAGGGAGGGAGGCGGAATGAAGCCAGAGCTCCAGATTGTTCCGTACATTTTCCCCTCTCCATTTTTTTTTTTTTTTGGCAACGGCAGAGCTTGCTTCTTAAAAATAATTCATCCCGTTTTTAAAAGAAGCGTCTGCGCTAGCTAATGGAAGAGGAGCAGCACAGTTTGGAGTCTCCCCTGGCTTATCTCTCTCAGACAGTTGTGGGGAGTCGCTGGTGAGCATGGTGTCAGCGTGCGTGGTACGGTGCAGCAGCCGCGCGGGCAGGCAGGCCTGGGGACACAGATCAAAGGGAGGCAGGGGTGAGAGCCGCTCTGCCTCTGATCCCGTGTACGTGTATGTGTGTGTATATATATATATATGTGTGTGTGTGTGGAGGCCCGGCCCACTCACACAGCCCAAAGGCCCTCCTCGGATACACACACACACATCCTTGTCATTCCAAAACACACAACACTTTCATAAAGCTGCAAAACAGAAAAAGAAAAAGTTCCTCACAAAACTTTGCAAACTTCCTTCATCAAAACAGCAATAAAAATCTCTGTCCACCAAACCTATAGAGTTCGCAGACTTCCCGTCCGCCCTCCTATCATGCAGAATAAACCTCTGAGCTGCACTGCGAAGCATTCAAACACACTGCATTTCCCAATGCCTTCTCCCTCTCTTTTATCACTTGGTGTCGACATTTCTAGAAATTTCTCAGAGGAGTGAAACCCAAGCTCTGCCACTGAGCTCCTCTCTCGCTTGACTTCAGCTCTCCAGTCAGTGCAGTTGTTTTCTTTCCTCTCCCAGCAGGTGTCCCTGTCATGCAATAATGAGGAATTCAGCCCAAATGCCTCCCCACAAATGCAATGGCCATGAACACCGCTTCAGAGAATCATTTGAAAAGTATCTAAAAGGCACCTTAGTGTCCCCTGGTACCGTGATTTGTTGAAAATATACAATATTCCCGAGAGATGACTGTAAAAGCATGACCTCTTCAGCTAAAGGAAAAGCTGTCTGTCCAAAGCAAATTGCTTATTTGTTTTTCCGAGTATGCAAAATTCAGATTTGAAGCATCACAACGGCCATTTAAAAGGTCAAGGCAAAGGCCTGTTTCGAATGAAATATTAAAAATGGAAAGGCAGACAGAAGCTTAAATCTTCAGGTAAAGATAGAAAAATATTGGAATGCCTGTCCTCTGTGCCCTTGCCTTTCCTTCTTCCCAACACCTGCTGTGCAGCTAAATGAAACAAGACCAACAACAAAACACACTTCTGGTTTCATACCTTTTGCCCAGCCATGCACAGCTTCACTCTCACCACCCCTAATATACTGCCTCCCTCGACCAGCCAAACACGTTGTATATCCCACAATGACAGCAACCAGTTTGAGTGTGCATGGCTTTTCCACCGCCTGTAATGGGAAAATGTGCGCTGTCGGGATAGGTTATGGGATTGGGATGGACGCGAGCTCCTGTCGGGACTGCTGAACGCTGCAGGATTCCATTACAGACTTGGCACCTCGCCACCGCAGCCCATTTACTGGGAATCAGAGAATTTTTGTCAATCTTTACAGCAACAGCTAGGCCATCAATGCCAGACACTTGAAGAAATAGCTTGCACATACCAATGCACAAGCATATCTCCTGCAAACAGATGCTGTCTGTAACTTACAATATCAAATTCTCATTTCCATCTCGATAGAGAGTCTCTTTGTGGTTGCTTTTTTTTTTTCCATTTCAGGAAAAACAGGAGTGTAAAAACATCATGAAAAATAGACTGTGAGGTGTCGAATGCGGGTTGATAATTTTCCAAAAAAACTGAAACTGATTTGCCGTTTGAGGGAAATTTGTTTAAATGCGAAGACAAAACAAGGCCTGACTTCGGCACCTTAAGATTAACTTTGAGCGTATATTCTGTGAGCTTTCTGTGTTGAATACCTGCATGTTTGTGCAGAGAGGGGAGAGAGGGAAGTGAGGGAGGAGAGGGGTGAGGTCTGCCCAGCCCAGCAGGCCGTTGCACCACAGAGTGAACTCTGATTCTGCTGTCAGTGGGAACGTTCATCTCCATGCTGAGAGACTGATAGGAATGCCACACAGCATTCTGCATGCATTCAATACATTTCAATTCTGTGCAGTGCAAAGATCACACCACATGCTTATGGCCCCTTGAATAAAAAAATAATGAAAACACGAAATTTAAGTTCTAAACAAATGAAATTCATTTCAGGTGTGTTTTTTAAAATGTATTATTATTTATTTTTATAGCGACTTTAATCAAAGCCACTTGACAGAGTAATTGAATAGTGAAAATCCATGCTGTACAGTTGCCCAAAGGCTCCTGTCCTAATCCGCACTATGACAGGAAATGTTTAATATCCCAACACATTCTTGAATGCCTGTGAAGAGAAAGAGGGAGAGGGAGAGAAAGCGACAGTGTGTACCCCATGCCAGTATTAGAGAGAGCCATTAATGAAAAAAAAAAAAACGACTCCATGTTCCTGGTGTTTTTCTGCAGGTTTGCAGCGAGAGCATTAGCAGTTAAAGCCCCTGTGCCACGATTAACAATCAAACACGCTGTGAGCCTCCATGTTATCCTCCGTTGCTCCAGCAGGAGAGAAAATCTCTTTTTTGTCACAAAATCCTTAATTCTTTCTTCTCCGAAGAAAGAGGGTAATACCAAGAATGTTTCCAATCTGCTTTGAGAAATATTTGAAGAAGAAGAAGAAAAAAAAAACTCCCAATAAAACACGTGTGAACGACGGGGTAATTGTGGACAAATGCAGCATTGAAATTCATTTTCAACTCTTTACACACCATTTCAATCTTATTTTCTGCCTGTTAACCACATCTTGTTGGTGAGGGTGGGCAAGACTGGCCAGTATTGATGGGTAATTGTGTATAATTCACTCCGTACACACGATTTGCATCAATACAAATCATTTTTCATTCTGTGCTACTTAAAGCTCAACCCTTACCACAGAGTCGCATTTAAACGCTCATTAATGGAGGTGTCCAAAGAGGTTAACGTGAAATCCAGACAACCTACATATATAGTTAGATGACAAAGAGGAGAATGGGTAGAAAGGATCATTTGGGGCTTTCATAGACGTAAAATGCAATTAGGAACCCCCCTAAAGAGCTTGGGTAATGTTCTTCTCGAGTATAACGGGAGGGCACGAGAGCATGCGTAGTGTCCAGCAGGATAAAAACCTACAAGAAAAGCTCGCATGTAGAGAGCACATCAGCCTCTGTCACTCTGCCTGCAAAATCATGCAGTTAAAGAGATGAGGAAAATCGCACATAGTACCGGAGTCTTCCAGCTGCAGACAATTACGTGAAGAAGATTACGGGTCTACATTTATAAGCTTTAGCTAATTATTTCATCTGCATGTGTTCTCGCTAACGCTACGCGGGATTTAGATGTCCCAGGAAAGTCGAAAAACCTCTGTTTGGAGCAGCTTGAGTACTTGCGGTACTATCAAGATGAATTTTAATTTGTTGATGTTAATCCAATTGTTTTACAAATGTAGCAATTTCGAGTAGCTAAAATAAATCCAGGGCTTTGGAAGGCGAACATAAAAGCCCACACTGGCAGTTATTTTGCTGAACATGCTGTTTCTGAATTTTAATTTCAGTCAAATACAATTACACATTCTGAACAGTGAGAAGAGGAGGAGGAGGAGGGAGGCAGACTGAATAATGTGAACACTACCTATACGTGGGGACATTATACACTTGCAGATAAATTGAGGTAAAACTAATTCGGTCTGACCTGTGGGGAGAGCCCGTTGCCGACAGGGTTCATGTGGTTGCTGGATGCTGAGGGGCTCATGAAAGTGTCGGAGTAGCTGGAGAAGCTGTGGCGATTGGATGAGAGACCATAAGCGGAGCTGGTGTCAGCACTCAGACCCCCCTGGTGCATGGAGGATGGAGGCAGGGGCTGGGGTCTGTGCAATGTGCTGCCCTCTGACAGCGAGAAAAAACACAAACAGGGCACAGGTAAGAGAAGACACTACTGTGCTGCAGCCAAACAAGAGTCATAAGTCATAAGTCATGCGCTAGGCGCTAGGCAAATTCTTTACCACAGAAAAATGTCTGCTTATACATTCAAAGTAATCTTGTGATGAACGAGAACATAAGTGGAAGCTTGTCCCTGTTCCACTGTGACAAAGATTTTATTGTAATCATAACTACTTGCTGCACAGTCCTTATGCTCTGCACATGCTCCATATATAATTTATAATGCTATTAAAATGAATGTAAGGACTAAAAATAAGTTGGACAAAATTAGTTTAAACTCATGCCGTATGTTTCCAATGTAATATTTGGCGTCCGTCTTACCCTGCGATAGCGTGGTACTGGGGTAACTGGAATCTGGTAGCTGGTATGTGGGTAAAGTTGGCATCCCTGTGGGTGGGAAACCTCCGGGAAGCAGGTGGTTGAAGGCAGCTAGCTGATTGGCGCCGGCCTGTTTACGCCACCGAGCTCGCCTGTTGCTAAACCACACCTGTGAAGATGGAGACACACGAATTACTTCATTTCCAGCTTTATGTTTGTCTGTGTCGCGACCTGTCACCAGAGTCTGCTGGTTCCTGCCACCTGTGGTTAATCTGCCAGTTAAGTATGAGTGGTGGTGAGAGTAGGCTGTCCCTGTGGGAGCTGCCACAGAGGCTCAGTGGTCCATCCCTGTTGTTCTTAAGGGCCTGAAGCTGTGATCTGTGTAAACAGACTGCCCTAAGCCCCCTTCAGAGGGAAGAAGTCATTTAAAGGTCAGACGTAGGCCAACTAGCCTCCACACCGCACACCTCAAGTATGTTTTGTGAAGCTATTAGATGCTTTGAGAGGGGCCATCGCGTCTCTGAAGAAACGGAGACGCGTTAGCCGGTATGCAACCACTGTGCTGGTTAAACGCGGTTGTTTTTAAAGCTTTAAAAGTCAGTTTGAAGAGAAAGAAAGTGTTTTAACTTTTGAGTCCAAACACAGAGGTCTGAGGCTGCAAATGGTAAAACGCACACAAAATGAGCAGCACCAAATTCCCCCCCGAATGAAAGGGGGGTGCGGGGTGGTGGTGGTGGTGTGGGGGGAGATAGGAGTCTTTTGAACTGCAAAGATTTACACATTTTAAAAAGGCTTCTGCTTCAACAAAACATGAATATAATCAGGCCCTTTTGAAAAGAGCCAGCAACCTGTTCCATTTAACCAAGACAAGGCCCGGGCTTCACTGTGTGCTAAGGGTTGAAGGACATTGATCTATGCCTCGCACAGGCAATTCATCAGAGTTTAATACACTGTCAGCGCAGTTCATCTACTGTTGTGTTTCAAACGGCCCGGGCTATTGTGAGAGCACATGAAAGAGGGGGACAAAAGCCCCTCCATACGCCACGGAGAACAGTGGACACAAAGAGGGGGCGTCCCTTTTAAACAGGTCTTAAAGAGGGACACTTTCAAGGGGACTTACACAGCGACATACTCACTGCTTTTTGGGGTCTGCCTCTTTTTGTACACACAAACATACATATAAACTCGTATAGGCCTACAAGGGATCTCAGCCCAACAGAGATCTTAATTTGAATGTGTGTGTTTTTTTTTCTTCCACCGCACAGTCACTGCCTCCGCAAAGACCAGGTGATTTTTTTTTTCTTTGCTTATCCGCAGTTTAGTGTTGAGCACTTACAAGAAAGAAAACAGGATGCAAAAGACGATGACTGTGTCGGACAAACCTCAATTATGCAACTGGAAAAACCAACAGGAAATCTTTATCTCAAGCCCGATCGCCTCTAAAGACCCCGTTTGAATCCCTCAATCAGCTATTCCAAAACAAATGTGGTGAGTGGCTCCAGTGAAATTTCTGCTATTGGGATGTAGTGGAGCGTGGTCCAGGGTCTGAACTAAGCTCCTACTGGGCCAGACAAACAGCTGCCTGGTCCAGGGGAGGGGGCACGGGGGGCACACCCCTTTCTTCCACACACTCCCCATCACCCCACCCCGCAGTGCCACTTCACCTCCGACCTCATCCACTCACCCCACCCCTCTTTTATGTTCACTTTAACTTCCTTCCCCCGTTGTCATCCAAGCTTAGGAAGGAGGTGTTCCATCACGGCAGACACAAAACTCTTAAACGTCGAGGTCCGCTTTGCCTTTTTCACTTCCTTTTCCCGCAGACTCCCACTCCTAACTTTACTAATGTCTCCTACACATACGCAGATTTATTTGCAGCTGCTTCACCTCAATGTTAGACATTTCCTTTGCAAAAAATATATATATATTTCTAATAAAATATGATCCCATGGTTCTTACCTCTGTAGATTTAATCTAAATTTATATATCCTAGTCGTTCACCAGATGGCTAATAAAACCCATTGTAAATACAGAGCTTGTTCCGTGGAATATGTTTTGAACATTGTATGAGACCCATCATAATACAGGAATCTGTCATTATCTTTCAGCTAGCACACAAAACTTTTTCCTTTCAGATCCAACCTTAAATAACATTTGTGTACCACTAAATTATTTTGCAATAGCGGCTTTTGGTTGAATTTTAAGAAAGTAAACACACTGATTTTTTTTCAACATTAAATCAGGACCTGGACCTTTTCTTAACCCTGTGAGTGGGTGAACATATCCATAAAGAAGTCACGCTTTAGTTGCCACACACAGATACTATAGGAAAGACACATGCAAGAAAGATTAATTCACAACGTTTCCTTATTAAGTTGAAGGATAGTCCAGTTTTCTTTCTAAATGCATTTGCTGTGCAAATGAGTGATATTTAAACCTGATTTCTATCTGATCACAGCTCCTTCAGCTGCGGGAAAAACCTACACAATTTATTGAAATTTTCCAATAAATCAGGCTTTGAACCGGCTTGATGTTAATATATCAAACTACCAAACAGGCTGCAGCTCTTTTCAGTTAGTGTACACAAAGGGAGCGTGTCTGCTTTAATATATGGAACGAGAGGGGAGCATGCGCCACTGAGTGAGTGACTTTGTCCAACAATCATCAGGCTCTCAGCACAGGCTGGGATAAACATGTTCACAAGTGGCGATGCACATGGAGCACAAACACACACACACTATCGCACACACGCATCCATTACGAGCAGACTCTTATACGTACACACACTCGCTCTCACACAGCCTGAAGCTGAGGATTTGAGGCTGTGCTCTGGAACCTGATCACAAAGTCACCTTGGACCACAGATTCTCCTCTGCTCTCCCCAATCCGGTTTAATTCTCTGCAGTACAGAGAGCCACAGCGCTCCTCCATGTATCCCCTATCTACCTACAAGTGTGCTGCTGAATTCATGCGGCTCACTACTGTTTCATTTTCACGGACTAAAAGGTTTCCCTGGATGTGGTGCGCTTGGATGCGTCTGCGCTGCATCTCTGAATATGGTTACGGGGGGGAAAGTTTGAGGGAGGCATGGAGGATGGAAGAGCAGCAACCCAAGTCAAGCTTAGCACAGCTTGTGAAACAAAAGAGGAAGACTTGAGGAAGACATCGTCAGAGGATGGTGAAGGTTGTTGAAGAGCACAGCTAGAAAGGGATCTAACAAACCTGCAGCAGGCCCCAATTCAAGTTTGGTAGCTTTAATTTTCCAACCGAATCGATTCGTAACCATCAAGAGCATTTTTTTTTTTAAATGGCTGATCAGCGTCAATGCACACTCCAAACATCGTAAACGTGTGACACTGCACTGCAGTAAAGCCTCCCTCAAATAGGATCACTCATATTTCAGAATTCCCCCCGTTCAGACAATCCGCCATGAATTATTTTGTCAGAGACAAGCACTGAATATGTGATGCCTTTCAGGAGCCAATTTGCAACATTCGGTAGATGAATACCGAGAGCCGAGATAATGACAAAACAAAATGTGCTGCTGACTTCATATCCACAAAAACACAGAGGGGTGATGCAACCAGCCTCAACATACAAATCCTCTTCTGTCTCATACCACGCAATGTCCCCCTCCCTCACACCTCCTCCTCCTCCTCCTCCTTCCCCCCTTCTTTCCCCTCTCTCTCTCTCTCTCTGTCTCTCTCTCTCTCTCTGATTCCCTCCCTGCTTGCCTTCCAGACTGGCACTATGCTAATTAAAGTAGCTAGGAGTGTGAATTTGAGAGGAGAGTGGGATTAGCTTGATAAGTATCAGGAGTACAGAAGCACTGTACCAAAGTCATTTAAATTCTAATAATAAGAAACTGTTAGAACATTCACACTGATGCATTACAACAATTTCTCCCCTACAATCTACACAAATCCTATTTATTCCTTTATGAGACATAAACCCATACTGGCGGGAATACAGTTGCCTGTTGGGTTTGGTTGTCACCACTCAGCTTCATTGTGATTTCCTCTCTTGCCGCTGGTACTCGACTGATATTATAACAATCGGGAAACTGCGTATTACCTCCTGATACCTCCCTATGGGATTGTACTTTCACTCACAGCGTTGGAAAACTTATTTAAAGGCGTCAGCGTGTGCTTGAATCCGCCCGCGTTGGTCTGTCACATAAAGCTGTAAAGGCCACTGCGCAGTATCCGTATAGGTCTTTTGCCTGCGCTCATTCCATGCATCAACAGGGCAGCACAAGCCACAGATAAAGAGAGAAACTTTTTACCAAATCGATTTGCACGCTTCGTAAAAAGCAATGCTTATACCTTATTAGATTCCACTAAGTATAATAGCTACATGCAGAATGTTTATTGGTAATGAAAGAGGATCTATGTGACAGATTCAGTAAAGTGAGCCAGAGGCGGCATGCTGAGATGATGAGCCTCAGCCGAGACTCAAGAGTCACTCTCTTAAAAACTTCAGTCTAAATAGAGGAGAATGTAATTTGCTTCATCTGTGAGCGCTGATTTACAGCGGCCTGCAGCCTATTGCCTGGCGTCCCTCAGTGCCTCAACCCCCACCTGGTCCACCACTGGGAGGGAACGGACACAAATGATGCTCTCTTCTCTAATAGCTCATGGAATGGCTTTGCTGCCTGCTCCTGTTAAAACTGAGGGGTTATCAGATGGAAAGTGGCAGCACACACTGCATCAGCGAAGCACGGACTGAAGGTAGACTTGGCAGTATCCCCTCCCACTGAGAAGGCCTGGAACTAATTGCTGAGAGATACGGATCATATCCCGCAATTTGTCAGTTGGGGTGATAAAACCATCGCGGGGCCATTGGCGGTGAAGGAGCTCTGGTAGCTCTGCTGAAAGGGGCAGCAGGACTGATAAAGATGGATGGTGAAAGGGTCTTAAAATGGCAGGCGAGGGCAGGCACGGGGGAGTTAGCTCTGTTTATGAGTTTAGGTTGTGAGTCAGCGCTAAGCCAAACACTCATCACTTCCACAAGAATCTAGCAGTTTAATTTACAACGCGGCTTTGGGCTGAGTGCCGCCACGTCTGAACCTCGCGACTACTTTACCTCCGCGTTCAACCTGCTCCCCACATTATCACCATGTTTAATGACAAACGGGTAACAGTGGACCATGACGGCGGACACAAATTCAACTTAAAATATGAGTCTGTGGGAGCACCAGCACCCTGCCTTTAGTCTCTTTCTCAGCCACAAAAACCGGTTAGCCTGTGAACGACATCTGGAAGATGCGTCATTGCAGCTGTGCTGGAGAAGCTTTGCTCTCAGGCCAAAGGGTCTCCTCTCTACTGCCCTGTGATGTGCCTTTTGAGCACCTAACCCAGCTGGTGGACATTTACAAACAACACCCACATGCACACACCATCAAATTCACATTTCAGCCCCCCCACCCCCAAAAGAGCCTTCCATATATAGTTTATCTTTAATTATCTAATTTTTCCTTAAACGGGTTAAATGTTGATGTTTGTGTGGTATTTCCCGTCCCGACATTCAGAATCTGTTTAGGAACTTGACAAACAATGGTTCCTTTCAGATGCATTTGAGGAAACAAACTGTAGCAAAAGTTGTAGTTATCATATTATATTATTACCCTTCATAAGATGCTCACCAAACTGCAGCACGACTTTAGACATCATTTATTTTGGCTACCAGAGCCTCTCTCCTCACAACCGTCTTAGAAAATTAAGTTTGAGTTGACCTTTCGAGACTTTCAAAGCTTTTAAGAATTAGATTATGAGGAAAACAGCATTAACAAATTATAGCCATGACTCAAATTCCTCAGGTTTTCACATGACATCATTTAAGTCTATTATCTAACAGCAAAGACGCAGCAGTCACTCCGTTTTCTTTCTTCTCTCGCTTTCATGTTTAGATATTTTTGTCAGGCTCCATAAATATACAGGTTGCTAATAAAAGAATGGATTTTGTTCTCAAACCGGCGATGTTACTGCCCTGCAGGATGACTTTGACTTGAACTAGACTCAAGCGTTTGTACATACTTTACTATAAGCTTTAAAAATGAAGCAAAACATGTGGTTTATACAATTATGTGGCCGTATTACCATATTAAGATTGCTGAAAATTTAATTTACTATCTGGATATTTATTTTCCAACTGTGTCAGAATAGATTTTCAATGAAAATTATTGATGCTTTCAGTTCCTGCAGCTCCTGTACACCTCTTGCTTTTATACACTAAAGGAAAAAAAAAAATCCTAATATATTGCCTTATAACAGCCATGAGATAAATTTCTCCTCCCTTGAGTGAGGCATTAAACACTCAGACATATAGGACATCCTTGCATGTTGGTGGGTTTCAAGATGGACAAAGACGTGTGGAATTAGTTACCGCAACTGCATGTATTTAGTGTGATGAACAGTTAGCATGCGGTGAGGAGTTTGAGGGCTTCAGAGGGAGTGTGAACGACTGTGGTAAGAGGAGAGGGGTGCCCCAGACCTCTTTTTTTTCCCTCCTTTTTTTTTTTTTACTAGTGGCTGATTGATTAATGTTGTTGTCGGGGCATAGGGTCCCTAGAGAGGATGAGGAACCCTGTGTGATATGTGGAGGGTTTTACAAGCAGCGGCAAGCTTGAAAGTGATGGGATGAGATCCTGGCCAAAGGCCGAAATGAGAAATCCATCAGGAATGCATTCCCTTTCTCTCTTCTCCTCTTTTTTTTCTCCCTCTCTCCGTCTTTGGAAGAACAGCTGCTGCTATAACTCTACTGTACATATCTTCCTTCAATCTTACATACAACCGCTGGGCACCCAGGCTGTCGGACAGGTTCTTGGGTCTGAGGTGTGAAGATGGGGAGCGTCTCCGTCAAACATCTTGAACATGACGGCTAATGGTGAGCCGCAAAAAACATGCATAGCGCAACGCGGTAAAAGGGCCAACTTCAGCCTGACAGATGAGTAAATCACTGCCGTGGGTAAAAGACGAGCACTATTATTATGTTTTAGACGGAGCGCCTTCGAGCGCGAGTTCAGTCAAGTGTGATGCTTTTTGCTGGGGAATTACGGCATTTGCTGCGCAGGCGGCACAGATCCCTGTGAGGCCTGCACAAGGTGGGACACGGTGTGAGCCTCTTTTTTTGTGAACGATACTCAGCCCTGAGCTGCTACGGCGCAGCAATGTCGGCAGGTGGAGTTTTTACAGTCAGTACCGTCCAAGGAAAGTCCAAGGAAAGCACCAGTTCAACCAAAATATGAAAAAAGCAAAATGGTTTTGAGATTTCTGGCTTCACATCAGAAATTATATTTGAAAAGAAAAGAAATTTTAGTTTTTTTTGGCAGTCCAGATTAACAGGGACATATTTCTACAAAGGGAAATTAGCTGTGTGTTTTCAATGCAAATTTCACCATTTGTCTAGTTTGGAAGCAGAAATCTCAGATGTTTTGAACTAAATCCACTCAAACTATGTATTAATAATTTGGCCGTACTACAGCTCAATGCCCGCTCTCACTTGTACTGTCAATGGGAAGTCTAACCTGCACTCTCGCTTCTGTAAGTTTTGTCCTCTGAGCCAGCTCCTCTCTGGTGTAGATGTCTGGGTAATGTGTCCTTTCGAAGGCCTTCTCCAGCTCCTCCAGCTGCTCAGCGGTGAAGGTGGTGCGACTGCGTCTCTGCTTCCTTTTCAGGGGCAAGTCGGGCTCCGAATCTACATCTGAACCATCGTCTGTGCGGTTACCTGAAGTGAAGAAAAAAAAAAAAAAAGACAGAGGACTGTCTGTGTGACCATGAAAAGTTAAGGAGTTTTTTTTTTGTGTGTGTGTGTGTGTGTGAATTAACTGAAGGGTGTTTGTAGGAAACGGCGTCAAATATGAGCTGAAACTGATCGGGAAGGCGCTCAAACAGCGTTATCTGCATTTTGGAGCCTCTTTTGTTGCTCAAGAGAGCACGACTGGCAACACAGAGGATTCGAATGACAGCCTCTCCTCTCTCAATATACAACTGGGAGAATATTATCTTAATCTGTGGATATTTATTTAATATAGAAGAGGCCCTGATACACAATCCTGCCTCTGTGAGGGGCCCCAGAGGCTGTGAAGGCAGAGGGATGAAGGGGAGCGGGGGTGTTGGTGGGTAGAGGGGTTAATCTGCACAGGCCACCTTGCTGCTCCTCACCCTGCTTTTCTCTCTCATTGGCCCAGGGCACACTGCTCATACACAGCACAGCCAAAGTGTATAAAATAGAACACAATATCACAGCAAAACCATTCAGTCCCGTGTGTTTCCATCTGCTGTCATTAAATGAATTAGAACATATTTTACATTACTTTTTAGGCATTCAACTAAGCTGAATTTTTGCTCGAGGAATATAGATACAGCACAAAGCTGTACAATCCGGGCCGACAGGGAAATTTTTGACAGCAAACACGCATTACCATTGCACATTACCATTATAACTGAATTTAGAAAATTGCATCATTTTCACCTCCTCTGCATGTCTATTCAAACTACATGGCCCTTTTCATTCCATGTCATAAAATTCATATTTTCATAATTTCCTCATTGAGACATTGACAAGGCGGTGTGATGTGCCAGTGTTGCTCCAGGCCTAGTTGGATTGCATCATGCTCAGTCCACAAAGTGTGGGAGAGGGAAAATAAAGGGAGATATTGAAGAAGAGGGTGTATGAAGAGATTTCTGCTTCTGACAGAGACCCCTTTGCTATTCAGCTCAAATGAAAACTATAATGCTCACCTGAATGTCTCGCCCGGGTGAGTTCCTGCCATCTAATTCATTGTCTTACAGCCACGATCTCTGTTTATAGCTCACTCCAATCAAATCTTTCAACACAAGTGGACAAAAGAATACTCAAACCTAGCCTCCAAATAACAACTGTGAGAACAAAAGAGCAACAGAGCTGGTGGAGTCTCTAGGCCAGCTCCAGAGTTTAATTAAACAAGGAATTATGGGATTATATGGAGACTATCATTACAGGCCACTCTATGAGTCTTCTACGAACATTTTTTGTCCCCCTGAGCTCATGCTCAATGATTCTCTGCGGATTACATGTGGCCGCAGGACATGAGGCCGCATTCATTAAATCAATTCTTCAGTCTTATCCTTTTTAATAAAGATTGATTCTTGAAGCACAGACTCACTCCGCTGCAGAACACCCTTGAACATACAAAGTTGAATATGTACATACACCACATATCCCTTTGTTGGTTTTCATGAGGATGCGTATATCCATTTGCTATGTAACGTGCCATGACGACACTTGAGACCAGCCCAGCAGTCTGCAGATCACTTTCCAAAGTCACCTCTGTGTCCTACAGGGAGACGTGGGGGCCAGAGTAGACACATACTCAAGGGGGCTCTGAGAAAGACACTAAAGTCTTCTCCTCCTCAAGTTATTTTCTTTTCCTCCCCTTTGTTTGAGGCGCTTTCCCAGATTTTTATTTCGCAAGTAAACCACTTTGGCGATCTGTGTCACATTTAGCATGCTATCAGGCTAATGACTGATGAACCTCAGCAGACAATGGCTTGTACCACTGAGCTCCATTAAGCCCTACAGAGCCAACACATCTGCTCTTGTACATGAATCAGAAGCACAAGGTCAACAGCCCTGTCTGTAATGAGTAAGGGAAAATGGAAAATGGCACACGCTGCATGGGGCCAACTGGGATTGGGGTTTGGACCTCATCTATATGCTGACTACATTTGGCGAATAGATGGCAGCCAATATATGAAAACACACGGCTGCTGTCCGTGTTGATGTCAGACACAGTCTGAAACTGATTTCTGGGTAACATACAGTAGTGTTTCTATAGTCCTTCCAATACGCAAGTGGCTTAGAAACTGGTGTGAATACGTGTGAGTATGCACAAGCAGGTATAGAGACCCAAAATAACCATTCTCAGTCTGTTTTTCAGACAAAAGCATTTCGTGTCTCCTTTTTTCTCTCACACATGTGCCAATGTTAACAATCAAAGACATAATAAGAACAAAATCCCTGCAGGCCTGTCGAGGTCAATTCCTTAACGGTTTGCTCGGCACAAAAAGGTACATTCTGATTAGGCATTTATATAATGCGACTGCAGTAATTCCATTCACAGGTTCACAGGGCTATTGATGAACCACTCATGCCTTGTCTCATTACTTATCGTCCAATTAGAATCTAATTATGTGCCATCCAGTGGGCATGATTACTGCCGTGTACTCTCCTCCAGGGGCCCTCCGAGGTTTTTCCCCGATATTGATTTAAAATTGCGCCCATTATAAATAGGATTTAATCAGGTTTACACATTGCTTTGTCTAGGTCAGTGCTTGATTAAGATTAAAAATAACACTAGGTACGCTTTGAGTAAAAGCTACCTTAACCTAAATTGTAATGGATGTCATGACATGAAAGAGATGGTTTCAATACAGTTTAAAGATTTAATTGAGACTGAAGAATAATTAAAAAAGAAAAAGGGTGAGGCAAGAAGCTAATGCTAATGCTATTGAACAGGATGGCAGTGATGGCAGACGTCCATATTTGTTCAGAAAAGGTCTAAAAGTGAGTTTCCCGGTCGCAACTATGACTTGGAAGCTAATGTGTACACTAGTTAATAAGATCATATTTGTGTCCCATAGTCATACTAATTATATAGAGTATAAACTACAGACTAACCTCTTATAATACACTGTGTTGTAGTACGACTACAAAGATATCATCACACACGTTTTATGCTAACAGTTATGGGGTTTAGCTTGTACTCTTAATAAACAATCTATGGATGCATAGCGGGTGAATGCAGACAATTACTATATTTATAGATATTAACAACTGGTTCACCCTGTTTTAATCCACGTGGTCGGAGATAATCCCTGACAACCAGTGAGTTATTTCACCCCGGTGTGACTTGCTGCTTTAATGATGCTTTAATTCTGACCAGACCTTTTAGATAAAACAGACTCCTTGCTCTTGAAGGACTTGCTGCTAGTTAATAGTTTTAAGGTCACTGTGAGGTTTAAAGCCTGCTTTCTCCCCTGATGCTCCTCCGCTGACCCCGCAGACAAACTCCTCAGACTACAGGCAGATGGGATCCTCATCATCACCCTGTTTCCTCAAAACTCCTCCCCTCCTCATGTCGACCCCCTCCTCGCCTACTCCTCCGGCCCTCTTTCTCTTCTTCTCCCTCCAAGCCCTCGGACTCCTCCAGCCTCCACCTTTACCCCCGAGACGCTGAGGTAATGGTGATTAAACAGACAGCTGTCCACTCAATACCAGCAATTAAGCAAGTGATCTGTAAGGTTACAGATTTATGATACATAACAACAGCAATAAACTACGGGTCAACCAGGTTGTTGAAAAATGTTGGTTAAATATGTGCATTTGATTCTTTGGAGCGGCTCTGAATGAAGGAACAGCGTCTATGACCTTGAGTGAGTGTTTATCTTGAAGCATTGCAATCAATAGCATGAGTAGAATTCAATTAAATTCTCAAAAACTGCATAAAATCGTGTTTAATCTGTTTTTAAGTCCACGTCCTTGTATGAATTACACCAAGAAAAAAAAGTTCAAATGTTGAATAAGGTTTACTCAGAATGGATAAACCAAAAAGCTAAAACAAAAAAATGTACTTCAACCTAGAGATGTACCAATAATGTGAATAAAGAAATAAAATCCACCATGAAAACGCACAAAATAACAAAACTCAGCAGCATCACTAACATTTTTTTTTTCAAATGTAGATGCTCTCTCTCTCTGTGCGAATAAACTGCAATAATAATCATAAATCGACGGTTTCTCTGTTCGAGACATTAAAATAAAACACCCCTTTTGCAGCGGTGCAGGCGTCAGGTGTCGCTTATCCCTCATCTCACCTGTGAGCTTAAAGTTAAGTAGTGCTCATCCTCAGTCAGACTGTCTCTGATATCATAACCCATGGCCTCAATATCAGCCATACCTTTGCAAACTATCCAAGACAGAGGGACAAAAACAGACAGGGCTTTGGCAGTGCAGCATTAGCTCATAATGGCTCATTTTGAAAAGCATATTAGTTCCAGCATAATTACAATCAGGCCTCACGCTCTGTGTTTTGCAGGCATTCACAGGACCAGCCTCTGAGCACCGAGTCACACCAGTTGACTGTGACTGACAGCAGATTTAGTTTAAAATGCTGTTTTTTCCTCCCTCTTTTTTTCCCACAGGACAAAAATAACACCGCATCTTTTCTCCCTATTTATGTTGACTTGTTTATTTTGTGCCTACCTTTTGTCGTAGTTGATACTGCAATTATACTTTTTGTCAGTCAGAGGGGGTGAGTATCAAAAGGCCTAATTATGCAAACAGGCCTATGATAAGAGGCATCTGCCTGAGATGGGATCTGCTATCTCTGACATGCATCTGTCTCTGTGCTGTCTTTGGGGCTCCAGGCCTGCATATAAACAGCCCTGCCTGTCCCCAGGACTGCATACGATTCAACCACCAACACTTGAGAGGAGGGATGTTTCGGGGGGGGGGGGGTCGTGCAGCAACATCAAATAAAATAACAACTTCCCAATTTGCATTTTTCTGAGAATGGTGCGGCGCTTCTGTTTAATGCACTTGCCTGTTCATCCCAAAGGGGTTGCCAAGTTAATGGAGGCATGTGATTCACCAAAGGATGTATCTGTGATAGGAACCCTATGTCAATACAATATAGATGACAGCGATAACCAGAAAGGTTCAAAGACAAATTCTCTATGAATAACATTGAGTTGTTGTTTGTTTGGTTGTTATCTCCCTGCGAGCGAGAAACACAAACAAAACTCTAAAAGTGAGCATAGCCTCAGCATGGTCAGCTTTTATGCATATTAGATTAAAAATTTCAAGTCCACATACCAAACAATTTGCAAAAGAGGCTGCAAATGTGGCGAAATCAAGTTAACTGTTTACTTGGTTTGGTAACATGCCAAAATGCATCATCAATTTCTCCTGGTTGTCAGTGACCTTCTCTGGGACGTAATTTGACATTTAGCTGAAATTGAATCTGGATGAGATGTGTAACGATACATAAGGATATTAAAACTCCACCGTCTATCTAAAATAAAATCATTCTCAGCTCACCTTTATGGACAGATGTCATTGGATTCCGCTTTGTCTCATGCCTATCATGTCAATTACCAGTTTATAGCAGGTGGCCGAGGACCAAGGGCGCTTCTTTCGAAATCTATTTCATGTGGTAAGATCGGAGGAGTGAGAAGGACTCTAAGATTTCCAATGACACACTTTGTTTTTACTTTTTAACATAGGTAGCTGTTAAATACCTGACTACCTCATGAAAAAGTCGCCTATCCACAACCTCTCACTGCCGGTGTCAGAGTTTTAGGCTCTTTTACATCGACATTCCTCAAGAAAATTCCATTACTTTTCTTCCCTTGTCTCTCAGACAGAATCACATTCTTTAGAAAAGGAGTAGGGGGCTTGAAAATGAGGAGAAAAAAGGCAAGGGAGAAAGAAAGATGGGAGGATCTATAATCTTTGGCTCTCACAACAAACAATTAGCCCCCTTTTTCTCTGTTTGAGGTGGGGAGAAAGTGGGAGAGTGGAGGCAGGGAGGGGGCGACGCAAGAGAAAGCAGAGGAGACAGAGAGGGAGAAGCAGCGAGAGCGATGCTCTTTTATGGCTCTTGTCATATGGATGAAGGCGCGGCGCGTCCATGAGAGCGCACGCTCACCTTCAACAACAGGGCGTCCACTGGGCCTCCCGGCCTTTTCAGCCCGGAGAGACGAGCTCCTCAGGGGGCCATTAGAGCATGAATAGGGCCCTGACAGCCCTGTGCAGCTCCGCAGGGCATCCATAAACGCTGACATATTGACTCCCCATGCCTCTGCGCTGCCTGAGTGTGAAAGCGTGAAGGGCTTGAGGGGTGGGATTCTTTTTCTTTAATACACTACCAACTGAAACTATGATATTAGCGACAAGCGTTTGTTTATAAGTGTATACGATATTTTTTTATATAAATGAGGCAAATTATCTTGCTCCATTCAGGTTTTTTATTATTTTTAATTGTCATTTGAAAGACGTTTTTGAAGTGTTCATCATTTATACAATGAAAATCCTGCACTTTGTGATCGCACAATGTCCAATTTTTGCGTTTTTTGAAGAAAAAAGCCAGATTAGCAAGAATCTAACAGAGCCGCATGGACCCATAAAGACTTCAGAGGATACAAAATGTGAACCTTGTTAGGAAGGCTGTTGCCACATCTCGCTTCCCCACTAAGACTGAGCTTTGCACCGGGTTTCCCCTTCTGTCGAGCAGAATGTCACCGCCTGAGCTCGAGTCTTTGCTAATTGAGGTCACAGCGAAAGTAATGAAATTAACAGAGAGCACAAGAAAGTAAAAAGAAGCCCATGGGGGTCTTTGCCAAATGGCACTGGAGTCAGAGCCTCGGTCCCCCAGCAAAAAGCTCTAAAAACCTACGCAGGAAATCAAACAGTAACGTCTCAGGGCTATGAGCCGAGGTCTCCTGGAGGAACAAATCATTTTCTCAACAAAGCCAAAGAGAGATTACTGGGCACAGTATAGGAATGCACAGCGGACATTTTTATGTGCCCAAGGGAAGTTTCCTAATTTTCTGGACAAAGCTGGGCAGCAAATATTGTGGAAAAGTTTCTGCAATATAGAGGAAACTAAGAAGGAAAGAAGAGTTGTGAAAAATGGTGGAAACTTTAATAAAAGCTCAGGATTTGTGTCAATAAAGCTCAAAAAACCAATGTAAATATCTAATTGAGTAGGAAAGCTAAGGTCCTCTTTACAGGAAATACTATATGTTGTCAGAGCTATAATAGAGCCTTTTAGCTACTGATTTAAAAGCTGGCTTGAAAATCTGAGAAAAATAGCTCCATAATCTTCATACATGACGTGAAATCATTAAACATATTTAAAATAAAATACTATTATACCGAGTAAACAAACTGTTTGTGATGAGCTCCTTTATATCCAACAATTTAATGAATATTTCCTGTGACGTGCTTTTTTCCGGGCACAGTGAAAGCATCACAGTGCTTGGCATTAATTTCTGAGATCCCTCCATATTGAGGGGTTGTAATGTGGCACAGTAGCAAAGCTTTGTATACTGAGACTACGTATTCCCCAAGGAGAGAATGACTGACGATGCAGAAATAAGCCCATTAGTTGAAAATAGGGGACAACATTTGAAGTTGTTATTTTGTCGGCAAGGACAGGAGCTCCACCCCACTGTTTGGACAACCGCTTACACATTTTAACTTGGTGGGGAAAAACACATTTCTGATTTGCAACACTTAGGGAACATGTTTATTGTCTTTGTGGTTATGAAAAAAGGAAACACACGCACAATTAAAACAAATGAATATTTCAGTGGTGAAGCAGATCAAGAGCATAAAATGTGAAATGTTCTGGCCCTAAGTAGCATAGGCTAATGGCGATTTTTAAACTAGCAGACCATGGTCAATGTTTCTCATTCATCACTGAGGGACAGCAAGGGCGCGCTGTGCTAAACGTAATTACTGTTGCACATTATGTGGGCTATTCCTGTATTGTAATAAAATTAGCCAGAAATGCTTTTTGTCTTTTCTAATGCAGCTCCATGGTAACCAGTGGACGGTCATAATGCAACACACTGTCCCGATCTGTGCCAGCTGTCAGAGTTTGACAACCTTAGGTGGCAAGGCGAATTGGAGGAAACTACATTTCTTTCAATAAATTATGTGGCGCTGACCTGCTCATCCATTGCACAATTTAACATGGATGTAATAATGTTCTGATATACTGTATACTATTCTTTTTTTTCTTTTTTTTGTGAACCTTCAGATGTATTGTTTAGCAGAATAACAACAGTTTAATGACCAGGACACACTGTCCATCTTAAAATGTTCCTAAGATGACCTCAGACAGGCAAGAAATTCAATTGCATTGCAGAGTTTATTTCCTCAAGTTGAGGAGCGAGCTTAAACAAAAGATTTTAAATGCTCTAAAAACATTTAGCATCTAACTGCGAGACTAAATTACGCAATCAATAATCAAACATGTTAAATGTGAACATGCATATATCCTATGATATTGGTGGAATACCTACAGAAGTCATTTGTAAAAGCCAGTTTTCACAGGGTTTAAAAGGCAGGAGGAAAAAAGAAGAGAAAAACGGAGCCACAAACACAAGATGTTTCTGATTTTTTTCTCTGCTGGAATATTTGGCTGAAATCGAAGAGGCAACCGCACGCCAATACTTGTCTCCAGACAAGATAAGGCCTACATAAATATACACAAGAATCGCTGGTGTGGACTTTTCACAAAATGAACAGGCCTTTGTCATTATTTGACATTATCTGTCAGCTGGCAACAACATTCGTGTTGTTTGGTAGATAACGTATTAGGCAAAACGACTATGATTTATGGAATTACATGGTTAATTAAATACTGCTTAAAGCTGAAATTACTCTGTAAACTGTCTGTCCCCTTTGGCGATCCACCTAGTCGAGGCGAAAACAAAAAGACTGAACACAAGATTTCTACAGTCAGAGCAGTCTATATCTCAGGCTTCTCCTCTACGTCACGAATCCCATGAATGCTTCTAATCATTTTATTGCTCGTTGACATTGTTATTGGTGCTTTCTGACAACAGGCAACATTGACTGCAGAGGTCACGAGGTCAGTTAATTACACTTATTTATGGCAGGCAACATGATGCAGAACCAGCAGGTTTGTTTTAGCAGATGTAACCTGAATTGAACTGGTTGTTGTTGTTGTTGTTTTTTCCTTCTGGAGGCCAGGAGGAACGACGCCAAGAGGACATCTCAAAGCAATTAAATGAGATTTCTGCCCGATAACTATAGGTTTTTCCATTAAAACCTTTAAAACTAATCTGCCCCGCTGAGAACACTTGTCTCTCCTCGTGGCATGGCTAGGAATCAGCAGTGAGAGATAAATAAATGGCCTTTAAAAAACATTGGCCCTCTTGTCAAGACACATATCCACTCAAGAGCAGCAACAGTCCAACATGTCAACTCATTCCCTTCCCATTTCCTCTGCCCTCTTTGCTAAGACACTCCTGTCTAATGAAGTGGAGGGGCTGCAATCCGACAGGGCCAAGCCAGAGCTCTGTCATCCATGAGTGTTGTTTTCCCTCCGGACAGCCCCGCGGTCCACTATCGAAGGTAATACTCACCAATCAGGATTCATTACAACACCAAATCTATGAATGAACTGCCCACCGCAAAGCGAAAGCCGAAACTAACACACACAACTGCCCGGGAGAAGAAATAGACCTCCCAGGGACCCCCTTCCAGACTAAATTGGATTGCCAATACGGCCCACAGACGTTTGAGAAGTCGAGAAAAACAATGGAGCAGAAAATAAATACTCCAAAGCCACAATGATGACTCCACTTGGTAAACTAACACAGTATTGATCGTCTTCTCTTCTCCCTTTTTTTTTTTTTTTGTTTGTTTAGAAAAGCCTCATCCCTGCTAATAGCTGTCTCAGAGTGTAATCTCTCCCTTGTCCTCCCCCTCCTCTCCTCCCCCTCCACATTCCCTATTATGTGGCTCCTTTCAGCGAGCCTCAAATAGTTTAGGTTCAGTGTCGCACTGGGGTACGGGGCATGGGACTGGGGACCAATTGTTTGCTAATGTTGACACCTGCCAGAGCAGGCTTGGCCTATTTGGGGCCCGCCAAGCTGCAAACTGGATGCTCCCCCTCTTTAGCGAGATTAAGTGTGGGTTGCTGGGGTCACAAATCACTGGACTCCCTCTGATGTTGTGAGGCACAGAGCCAGAGACTGAGAGGGCTAAAAGAGAAAGCTGGAGAGGGAGGGACAGAGGAGGGAAGAGGGATAAAGAGTGACAGTCTATTGTTTACTGAAAAGGAGGGGAATAATGTATCTTCTTGAGTGTGCGTAACCAGTGTGCCCCATTCAAAAAAAAATATATCAACAGTGAAGCCACGTCGCCAAAGCGCACAACAGTTTTTCTTTCTTTCTTTTTTTCTTGCCTTGCTTTCTGTCTCCTTCTGGGTGCATAAATGATCGGGAATATTTGAAAGCTCTTTTGTTTGAAATTCAAGATTAGCAGGAAAGACCAATTGTCACACTCTGCTCTTGGTCTCCACATAACAGCTTGTGCAATTTCCACACCCAAAATACAGCATTAGTAGTAGGAGAAAAATAGGATGCAAGGTATTAAACCATCTGCTTTTTATGATGATTCACAGGACAGACTTTCTGGGCTTGAATACGACGCTGATAAAAAAATAAAAAATGACCTCAGTTCTTTGAGAATGAATAAACATAAAGGTGCAGCATCCCCCGTCTCCGAAAACTATAATTTCTTCAGAGAAAATGAAGAAAGGGGGGCTCGTTTACGCGAACTCTTTAAAGTTTGTTTAAGCACACATATAGTGTGAATCCCAAGGGAAAATCAGCGTGGACATGACAGACAGTGCCCAGCTCCTCCTCCTCCTCCCTCCCTTTCTTTGCAGATGTACATTAATGCAAAAAAAAAAAAAAAGAGAGAGAGAGAGAGAGGCAGAGATCTGAGCTGTAGCAGAAGCACCCTCTCTCCCTTTAAAACTGCTGCTGTCCAGCCTGATCGTGTCAGTTTGAAGGCCCCTATTCAAAAGTATTCATGCATCTGCCTTTGAGGCACAATAGCAGCTAGTTTATAAACTGTCTGCCCGGGCACCCCAAAGGCTTTAGTTCTTATTGTTTTCAGCCCCTTAATAAACTTTTTGGAGGAGTTCATCAACTTGCCTGAATAGCCTATGCAGCAAGTCTCAAGACACAAAATAACAGAAGGGCCTTTTCTCCTCCCTCTTCTTTCTCTCGTCCTTTTCTAGTGGCTGTTCATCTAACAATGGTGAGAGTAGGCTGTCAGACATCACAGAGCTTCGCTTTTTTTTTTTTTTTGTACCAATACAAGAAAAAAAAAGTATTCAATAAAAGGAGAAAGCGGCTTCTTAAAATGGGAATCGATGGCGATTATATCTTTGCGTTTGCACAGGCAGCACAATAAGTTAAAAAGTTGTTTATAAAATTTTTTAAAAGACATTGGAGCTCTTATTAAAGCAGAAATTACATTAATACTTTGCAGAAACTGCACATAAAAATATTTTATATTTAATTTCAAATATCCATGTTTAAACATCTGCATAAAAAAAACTGCCGAAGCACATTTGCATGAAGTTTTCTAGCCTGTATCTCTCAAGCATTGCCTGACACCTGTTAATCAGGCAGCACACAAAATGATGGGATGCAATAAAAATGTAATTTTGGCTGTAAGCCATTAATCCACTGTTATACCTTTAAACTCTGTGTAAAAAAAATAAAAAATAAAAAATTAGCCAAACTTAAAAGTCTTTAATAGATGTCTGCTGTAATTAATTTCATACCTAATTAAAACAAGGCTATACAGTCCATGCAGGCTGGCCTGTTTAGCCCGCTGGATGGCCATAATTGAAGTAATAGCGGAAAAAAGGGCCTGCTTAGAAAATAAAAGCCCGCAGCGGTCCAATTCAACAACTTCACCACCCAGCCACGCTGCTCATCCCTCACCCCCCTCCACCATCTGACCCAAAAAGGCCTTATTGGCTGCCCCGGACCAACCACCTACTGTTTCCCACCGATGCACTCGGCGCGTTTTAACACCCTAATTAGATGTGACAAGTTCAACGAGCTGGTTTCAGAGGAGGAAAAGCTGGTCAGGTTATGATTTCCGAGTCAGACTCACAGGGGAATCTGTGGACAGCTGATTCCTGTCAGCCTCATTCATCTTCTTCCAGCCAATTAAACATCACTGCTAACAAAGCGCTGGCAATTTAGGGAATACATTAAACGCCTAAAGTGGAAATGTAAATGTTTGAGGCGATGATCAGCAGGGTGGTAACGCTTACATAATAATAATAATACTAATAATAGCTAAAATAATATGTCAAAATATTAAATTATAGAGTCATATGAATATAAAACAAAAGTGCAACATTCAAAGTAATAGGATAATAAATAAAATAGTAGTAGGATTACATATATAAAAAATAATAGGTCAATATATTTAATTATAAAGTAATATATGAAAGAATAGGCTCATATTCAAAGTAATACGGTAATATATTTCCCAGAACTGTCAATATTTGCAATAAATAAATAAAATCAGCTCTATAGCAACAAAGTCAGCTTCCAAATTACTACTAAATTAACTGACCTGCAGACACATTATGACAATACATTAACCTCATTATCTATTAAATATATAACCTCAAACAACCCACAGTTTAATTACAATTACACCGAGAACAAATCAAATAAAAGTAAACATAAAAAAATAAAGAATTAAAGACTACCTAACTGAGCAACCTTCAAATCCAGAGCTGTGTCACTAACACTCCACCTGTTGACACGTGTAAAACACATGAGAAGGGTGTGGTGTGTGTGTGAGTGAAACTTAAGCAAAGAAAGAAAGAAAAAAGGGGGGAAACGATGAAAACTTGAGATTTTTCTATTTATTTTGGAGTGCAGCCCTGCAGGCAGAGAGAGAGGGAGCAGGATCCCGGAGCCCCAGAGTGAAAATTGGCGGAATAAAACACAGACAGAAATGAGAGACGCGCTGAAGCACCCTACTGTTGTGACAGGATACCTGGAGGGCAGCGCTTCCTCTTTAATTTGTCTCGTATGGTTTGGGACCTCCAACCAGACATTCAATCCTCAGAGTCTGCGTAAGCCTACTGAATTTAATTCTCGATGGTGAAATTATATGCTATAATTAAATATCATATCATTTAAAAAAAAAAAATGATGCTCGGTGGCGTAGAGACATCTTATCAACTTCAGCTTCGTCGTCGTTATCACATTAATAGTAACAACATCTAAAACTGGGCCTATCAGCATGTGTGTCGGGAAATTGCAGCCCTAAACAAAGGGCACCTATGGGCTTACAGCTTATATTCAGATATTTTCGAGCAGGAAATGTTAACCTTGAAATGCTACTATCTGCGCCTAACAATGTGTGATCATAACCCCATAAATGAGGGGAGAAATTGAATCCTTTTAAGTTATTAAGCAGGAAAGGATTATAAACTCGTCTTTATAAATGAGCTAGAAATCCCCATGTCTTCCTCTGTACACTTTTAAATTTCCCACAAGAAGCTGGAGAGGAAAGATTGCCCCTTTTCAAGAGCCCCACAAGAGATGGAAAAACCATTTTTGTGCCCAGATAGGGAGTCGTCCCACATGGTAAGCGCCACTTTAATTAATAGACAGCCTTGAGAGGTATCACTGTCAGCCCGGATAATGGTGGCAGAGCCAGTGTTTGTGCTTCCATGAATATTTCTGATGTGATCAAAGTCAAATGCCAGCACAGAATGAATTTAAGCCTACTCCATTTTTTTTTTTATTTAGCCTAATGCTGCCGACACTTAAAGCTCCTGACACTGAGACTGTCTCTCCCAGTATACACGGTAGGCCTACAAGCTTAAACTGCTCTCCTTAAAATTGATGCATTACTCATTACTCATAAGCAATGGGCTTCATGTTATTATGTTGCATGGTTCGCTCGTGTTACCTTGCCGGAACCAATAGGCCAATTAGTTACAGTGGTAGTGGCTCTGCAACGTAACATATCGCGATATGTCATTAAGAGCAAATGATGGCACAATATTTTGAAAGCTTTGTGTAATAAATGTCACCACTTCTACCTGCTGTATGCTTACGCGCGGATTTTTTTTTTTAGGTTTACCTTGTGCGTAAACGTGAACGTGTGACATGCTGACGTATTTCTGTTATTATTTTTTAGCATTTATATAATTATGGTGCTATTACTGAGCTCCTGTTAAACGCTGTAAGGTACTGATGAGCTCCGGAAACCTCTAAATCGCGCCATTATTTATCACAGTCGTTGGAAACAACGGCAGGTAGACCGCGTTAGCTTAGCCACCTCACACCTGTGCTAACTTCGTCTGAAGGAATAAAAAAAATCAGGGACGGTGAAATTCAAGGTTGGTAAGACAACCAGATGTTTTGAAGGGGGAAAGATTTGAGCCATGTGTGGCTCTATAAATATTGCTTTTTAATGTCAAAGTGTCCTGAAATTAGCCTATTAAGTTGACACGTTACAGTTTATGGGCTATTAAAAATGTAATAACAACAAAAAAAGAGGTTATTTGAGTCGTTAACTGAAGTTATTGCTGTTTAATTTGAGAGAAAACTGTTAATGGAGATTTTATTTAATAGGCCTTTTATCATTATTATTATTATTATTATTATTATTATTATTATTATTATTATTATTGTCTCATGTCTTTCAACTCCTACCCTCTCTATAAGAAATGTAGGCCTACCAATGTAAATTCCAGTGAAATGTGGCTTGAGTGGCTGCGGGGACAGGGGAGGTTAATCCGAGTTTAATGCAGTGAAGCACAGCGCAGGGTCTAGGCTATGATGGGTATGTTATCTCTGCCCAACATTTGGGTCTCCCTCAATTTCCACCCAGCCAAATAGCTGCGAGAAAGTGCAGATGGAGTCACTCTCAATGCCTGAGGAAAAAACGTTATTAATAGCTAAATAACTTCCCCATACTTTCACTGAATCTCTCTCACACACTGTTCCAGATGGATTTGTTTGAAGTGGTCTCTCGCTTCATTCCCCTGTCCTTCTCATTCAGCACGGCTTTAGACCCGAAATATAGCTACATTATATTACCATACACTTAGAGACTGGGTATGTGTGTGTGTGTGTGTGTGTGTGTGTGTGTGTGTGTGACGTGGAGAGCACGGAGGGGGCCGCTTTTGCACACTTTTCATCACTATAGTCTGAGTTTATCGTTAATAAACAGTAGGAATGATTCTTTTTGTGTTTCTTTGTTTGTGTAGGAAAAACACAGTTCTAGCTGGGAGCGGATGATAAACCTGGAAAACTCATTTTTGGAGATGCATGACGCAAATGAACAAACCTTTACAGGTAGCACACGCTGAGACGGGAATTGAAAATTACGCCTCATATTCCGAGCTTTAGAAATGTCACTGAATGTAACAGTAGCCTCCTTTTATCCAATCCTAACCTGGACCTGGTGGCTGACTTCCTCACACCTCTCCGCTGCTCTGTCACATTCCCTCCCTGACGCGCGGAAATAATCCCACCTGGCATCTGTTTAATTACTTTGAGGACCTCAGGTAATCCTGCGATTTGCTCAAGTGTCCATCGCCTGTCTCCACCTCATCTTACGCTCAGGTTGGTATCTGTGTGGCAGCTGGACGCCTGGACAGTTGATTCACCGTCTCTTTCCGAGCGCTGTGGCGCAAAACAAAAGGATTCCCAAGTTTGCACAGATGTAATGCACAACATTTCCCCCTCCCTATTCTTGCGCGTAATTGAACTTTGGCACGGAATTTAACAGCGGTACATGACCATTAAAACGCTCACCATCAGAATAATAAAAAAAAAAAGGGCCAACACAACAACATGAAAAGGTGCCGCTTATTTTCGATGCATAACACGAGTTTTTGGTTGGTTTACATCCCACGACATCTTCCTAAGAAACAACTCCACGCAACCTAATAAAACGCACAATACTGTAATATGGTTAGCAGTTTAAATACACGTTAAATAAAGCGAGATTAGAGCTGGGATAAATCCGTGATGTAACCTCTCAGCAAATCAAATACACCGGCCTAATAAACAAATAGATAAATAAATAAAGTCTTAAAATCTGGATAAGTAAACGAAAAAAAAAAAATCTCATGAATTTTGTGCCCTGGGCGAGCCACTGTGAGCTCCGCTCTGAGATGAAAGTGAAAAGAAATAAAAGGCTCTATTTAATCTGCTTTAAAACCCCTCTCCACATAAGGGCTATGCTTCAAACTCGGAGAGTGAGGGGCTGATTGGGGATAAATACATTTCTTACCATGCCTGCGAGCTATTACACCACGCGGCACGAACACAGCCACCTATTCAGCAACCATCGTTTCCAGTGCTTATTCTAATAAGTATTAACATTATTAGATGCCATCCGGATGCCGGTAGTCTAAACTGCATTACGCACAGGGTGCGTCTCTTTTTATAGCAACGTAATTGAGTCCCAATTTAAAACACAAGCAGCGCTGAGAAATAAACAGCAGCGGGACATTTTTGTGGATGTTTTGCACTAACAGCAATAATAACACTTTGACTTTTACAAGTCAAACTATCATATTACTCTCCAATAAAAAGAAAAAGAAAAAGTATGCAGCTTTACGCGGCTGTGCGTAAAGAGCAGGCTGTCCACAAACACATCGGTCGTTTACTGCCAGCAGAGTTTACACACCATCTATACGGACACTGGAGATATTTGCAACAAAACTGTGACATTTCTCTCATAACATTAAGGCGTAGTGTGACAGAAAAAAGACCGTTTTCACGCTATCAACTGATTCTTCTCCAACGGGCCATTATATAAAATTACAAAACTATCTACCAGCGGGGCGTACTGAATAATTCATCTCCTTTTATGTCTCTCCTTGCTCCTTTGTCCAAACTTTTCTCTCTCTTTTACCCCGATTTTTGAATGAGAATGGACGGGTCCATACTCTCCTTTTTTTTTTTTTTTTGCTGCCCCTGCTTTCCAGGATTTGCTTTTGTACCTCGGACTCTTCACTTTAGAAAAGCGTCATTGGAGGGGAGGGAGTTTCTTTTTTTTTTTTTTGGTCGTGAAGTTCATCTTCAAGTTTGATTTTTTTTTTGTCTTTTTGAGGCTTTTGTGAACTCTTATCTAAACCCCCATTCACTCATGTCTGATCATCAAAACCTTCAGGTTGTTTGGAAACTCGCCGTTAATTTTTGCTCCATGGGCAAGAAAACCAGTGAAAAAATAGATAAAAACTATGACAATAAAATCTTCAAAAACTGTATTTCTACTCTTATTTAATAGGTCTAATGAGTTATTTTCCACGTTTCAATTTTAAAAATATGTACAAATGATAAAACAGGAGATGTCAGTGAATCTAAGCTCTGGCAAACACTGACAGCTACTACCTGGATCAAAGCTTTTATTTCTCCCCTCCTCGCAGCATCACTAATAGAGCAAATAATAATACGAACATTGATTTCCACTTTAACTGACAAGTGGTGAAATGTCGGCGAACTGACATCGATTGTGAAATGGGTCAACTGTCAGCTGTCGTTTAGGGGTCGTTAAATGAGTTGAATGAATGAGGGAGGAATTCGCTACACAAATTAATTTTCTGCAGTTTAAATACCTTCTGCCAAGGCTCTCATAAATAATTGAGTGAATGAAACAACTGCTGGCTCGGAGTTAAAAGCAGGAATAAATGCACTGCGTTTTTAGCTGCAGCTCGGAGAGGATGTGGGGACAATGTCCCAAGAGGACGTAAAGTAGGAAGTCTATTTAAGACAATTACTTCCTGCTTACAAGCCTGTAATTTACTCTGCATAATAATACTAATAATAATAATAATAATAATAATAATAATAATAATATAATAATTTATGTTTCAGACATGTGCAAAGGGCCATATACTTTCTGCTGTTAACTTACATTTATCACCGAGGATGCCATCGATGCTATGCTTTGTTTTCTTTTCTCCATCTTCATCCTTCTTATCACAGTCATCCTCGTCATCTTTTTTGCCAAATCGGGCCCTCAAAACGCGGCTGATGGAGCTCACTAATGGCAACAAAAAGGTAAATGGGTGATTAGCCCTAAAACCCATAAAAGAACCATAATAATCCTATCATGCCATTTTTTTAATAATAGGATACCAGACAAAAAAAAATAGCACAGGAAAAGTTTTACATGAAGCAGCTGCGTTTAATAAAAACAAAAAAAATAGATATATTAAAGGACTAAAAAATACAATAAATGCAGCAATAAAAGCACCAAAGGTATATTTCCTCCAACAGGGTGATTTCTTTCTGGGTCAAACAGCTGTAGGTGTGCTTCCTGCTACACTCAGACATTTTTATTATCGGTAACTGAGAGGCTCAAAAAAAAGAACATGTTGGGTGTTCAGGAGTGATGCTGCAGTGTTCGCTCGTTTATAAGGAGAAAAAAAATAAAAGTGCAGCTTACCAGATGAAGCCTCACCTGAAGGAACTGTGCTTCTGTCGCACACCCCGTCCTTCAGCAGCTTATCCCGGATCTCCCAGCTGAACATACCCGGGTTTTCTCTCTTGTACTCCTCGATCCGTTTCTCCACGTCAGGAGTTGCCACCTGCTTTAAGGTTTTGAAGTGCACGGTAACAAGGGGTAGGGGGGCAAAAGAGAAGGGGGGAGGGAGGAAATTTCTATTTTAATTGAGAGGAATGATGATTTATTTTAAAGAGACAAGCATAAATTAGGTAGGTTTTTTATATATGAGTTTAATATTTAACACAGTAAAGTAAAACACGTGTCTGTGTGTAGTTTATATATTATATATATATGTATAAAAATACTGTGCTGTATTATGTGAGTATTATACATTCACAGTACTCCCACAGACAAAAACATGAATACTAGAGGAATGAAGCTCTTAAATTGAATGTGTTGATGTGTGTTCATGTTTTATTTGTTGTGTAAAATATTGGATATTTCTTCAAATATGTGTCATAACCAGAAATTCAGACATCCAAACATCTCCAACCAAACGAGCTCCATCCCTTCTTCAGGCCGCTCTAACTCAGGTCAGTCAGGTGCCACACACCGCCCCTCACGGATGCCTGTTCATGGAGCCCACTCACCCTGGGTTTGCTGCCTCCTATGGCGCCCGGACGGATCGAGCCGGTCTCCTGGTATCGGCAGAGGATTTTGGACACACAACCGTGTGAAACTCGCAGTTGTCGCGAGATTACGCAGGGTCGGATGCCGTGGTGGGCCATCTCCACTATCTTGTGTCGGATGTGATTTGGCAGGGGCCTCCCGTTGATGAACACACCGCCAAGCTGGTTCACCCTACCCTGGCCCAGAGGGGTGGACACTGCGCCACAATACACAATAAAAAAGTCTCAACAAAAAACAACAACAACACAACAAAAACAACAACACACGCAGTTTCTCTGAAGCGTTCACGTGTCAGACTGAAGCTAACTCGGCCCACAGAGGCATGTTTGCTGTGTTACTGACTTTTAATGGGACGCAGTTTACGAACATTATCATATTATACATTTTCAAGAGTGAGTCGTGCCAAATTCATCCAGCGTCTGTCTCTGGCTGGCAGGATGTGGGCTATCCGAGGCCACTTGACGATCCAATTTCACATTCAAGAGACGCTAAAGAGGGCGACACTTCCCACCTTGATTATTCGTAGTCATGCTGTACAAATATTGATGTGATCCTTTGAGTCGTCTCGTCGCTGTGTGTATTATTGCCATTTCCAGCAGCAGGACACTCGAGCAAATCCCGGAGCTCGTGTAACTCGCGAGCTACGTGGTTTTTGTACATTTCCGTCCAGGCCACTTGAGCACGAACCGGGCGTAATGGGAAAACTGTTTCCCATAAATGCATGCAAATACAAAGTGATCTTTTTTACGCCCATATGTTCAGACGACCCGAGTGTGGGCATCGAAGTTTTTTTAAAAAAGAGAAAATTACCAATTAGATTGCTTTTTTTTGTTTGTTTTGTTTTGTTTGTGTGTGGACTAATAAGATTTTTTTTCTTAAAATGCATCTGATTATTTATTTTGTTTTATAAACATAAATTACAGCCACGTTGGCGTAAATTGTATTTTTTTATGTTATATTATTATTATTATTAATGTCATTTCTCTGTAATTTGAAAGTCAGAGCATCAAAAACATGAAACAAATACACAATAATTAATATAAATAACTGACATATATTTTATTATAATAAGCAGGTATTCCTGGCAAAAGATCTGTCTAGACTCAAATAAAATAAAACCAGCCACAAATAAATATACATAAATTCACAAAACAATATCATATCAGTCTGGATAATAATAATAATAATACAAAGTTTATTATATTTTATTTCTGAGGCTGTACGGTGACGTTCAGACCCAGATCTGACGCTTTCCTGCATCTATAATTCATTTCTGACTCAGCTTGTTAACTTTAATCATCACTGACTGGAGGTCGCATTTGTTCACCCACCTTTTTATTTCCCAGCATGTCGCCGGTAACAAAGTGTGTGACTCCGCGTGACTATCACAGCTACAAGCTGACAGAGTGACGAGCTTTGTCACGGCACAAGTTCAAACACATGTTGTTGTTGTTGTTGTTTTTCTTACCTTCCAGAGGGAAGCCGGTTCGGGGGTAGTTCTGGCCTGGCGCAGGGCGCACCATCCGAGGCATTGTTCCTGGTAACGTAGCCATCATGTAGCTACTGAGACAAAAAAAAAAGAAACGGACTCGAACTTGCGACTCTTACAAAGTCCAATAAAAAAAAAAAATGTCTTCAAAATGCTCAAGAAGATAACGAGTCTGTCAAATCCCAATCCCAGGCGGAGAAAGCCCTTCTTCCACCGGGGAAAAACAAAAGTGATGCTCTCCTCTGACGCGACGAACAAAACGCAAAGAAAATGAAAGGAGCCGCAACAAATACAAATAAAAATCAACAAAACAGAGCAACTTGCACTTGAAGTTGTGTATGTGAGCTGGGCAAAAAAAAAATAAAAATTGTACTGTTATTCTTTTCCCTTAGTGTAGTTTGGGTTCAGTATAATGTCTGCTGGCTGGTTGGAAGTAGTTTAAGTGGCCAACTTTCGTGCATGTCGTAGGAGGAGACAGCCGAGCGCTCCCATAGGCTCCCTGGCCTTTCTTTTATGGATGAAAGAGAGTGGGTTTAGCCAGAGGCCGGCCGACCAATCAGAGCGACACATTCCACTTTTAATTCACTGCTGCCTCCCTCATAAGACTCCACACACCAAGCACCAGTTCAAAAAATGTTATTATATCTAAATGTTATTCTAAAGCCTGTCTTTTTCAAAGACTGTCTGCTGCCATCACACACACAGCTGTTCAAACATGTGGTACTAATGCTTTAAAATGATACTTTCTTTCTTTCTTTCTTTCTTTCTTTCTTTCTTTCTTTCTTTCATTCTTTCTTTCTTTCTTTCTTTCTTTGATTGATCACAAGAAAGAAAATGAGAAAATACAATTATAAACTGCATATATAGCAACAATAACCAGAGCCAGAAATTCAAACAGAAATAATTAAATTAAAAAATAATAACTCAAAGTTGTTTTAAAAAAAATATCTTATTGCTGATAAAATTTCGATTGAAATATCATATGTGGAAAAAAATATATATCAAAATTCATTTTCTCTTTTTGATAAATAAAAGTGCTCAAACGTCTTCATCAATTTCACACTCGCACGCGGAGCTTGGTGTGAATAAAAAAAAAAAATCAAAAAAAATCACGGCCCTAAAATAATTGCGTGAGGAACTGATGATGTGGTTTTCTGAGTGGACAAATGCTGCGTAACAGCAGGCCGCTGCTTGGCGAAGGTTTGACTATAAGATGCTTTTGGCTTGTTAACCTTTCAATTAAGTAAATGCGCGCAGCATGCGCATCTAAATCGCTCCTATAGCTTTAGTGGTAATTACAACATTTGGATCGACCCGCTATTGATGACAACAGGTTGACTCGCCCTTGGAGTACGCACAATTGCTTAAAGGTAATTGTTAACAAAAAATAATAATAATAATGCGCTACTATTAAAGTCGAATAGAAAAAGAGCACATATGGCAGAAAAGAAGAGGTGCATGTGTCAACTCTGTGGGCCCACCGTGCATATAAAATTGTGTGACAATTGCCGTGGAAAACACTCCTGGTGGAAGGCAATTTCACAAATAATTTTAGCAACAATTAGGGAGTGTGGAGGGGTGAAATGGCGATTTCACATGCAGATGTGCCGGTGGGAAGGATCTGGTACCCTGCCGAATAGCTATGACCCTCACTCTCCCGCTTTGGTTTGCTTCACATGGGACAGAAAAGCACAAAGAGACTGCCTCACCCTCCTGGGAAGGCGCAAAGAGCACTGGATTAAGTCAAGCATCAATCATGTGAAATCCAAACAATGGTAAATTTCTCTGACGGAAAGCATGTTCTTTTACAAATACCCCCCCCCCCCCCCCTTTGCTCTCTGAAATTACAACAGGTATGTTTTTTAAAATCACACAGACACGCAGATAAAGCTAATAATCTCGTCTCTCTGCTAATATTATTGGTTCACATCCACCAGGTCTTGTTATCCCAGACAGAGACGAGACTTTTTTTTTTACATCACTTACATGATAATGAATTTAAATGTGTTTGTAATATTATTTTTTTTTTGCAAGGACTAAAACATGCCTGCCACAGTATTTCCTGCACTCTTAACGAGTCTGTCCATTTTTAGGTATTTCAAGAACACTGATCTGCATGCTTGTCGTTTTTATTCAGATAAAAAGTTAAGCATGTTTTAGTTCAGGTCAGTTGTTTGGAACTTTGATTGTGTTATCTGTTGTTTTGTTCTTTCTTTGCCCGTGCCCATTTTTTTTACACCTCATGTTTGAAGGCGATGAATTAAAAATCATGAATTTAAGGTGCACTGAAGTTAATCTTGAAGCGTTGAATAGAACAACGTGTTATTACAGCATCTTCATGAAATGCTTTGGCTCAAAAGTCAGTTTGACTTTGAACTTCTAATCCTGCAGGCCTGCAGTTGGTCTGATCTGACTTCAATCTTATCCTTTAAGATTACAACATTTTCATATTGTTGTGACACCATGTCCACTAGTGGGCGACTACTGTTTCACTCTCTCCATCAGCTGAATTCTATCAGAAAAGGCCACCTTTCATGGGATGTGTACGCTGCTCCAAATCATGGTTTTTGTAGTCCTAATGTGTGCACGAATGCGTAATGTTTCTGTATTATCTGACCACGAGTGGCATCTGAATCACACTCCTCGCACCTCGTCACACCCCAAACTCCATTTCTCCTGGTTGTTTCTGCAGGGTTCAGCTCAGCGTCTGGCTCATGTAAGTAACTCTGTCACTTAAGTTTCCTTTCAGCTGCAGCAGACAGAAAAACACTTCCTCTCTCTCCCTCTCGATACTGTCTCCAATCTTATCTTGATCAGGACCGCTCTTCAAACACTTTCCTACATAGCCTCTCATTATTTGTGTTATGGCAATTACCAAAGTTTCTTTTTTGCTTGTAGGTGAACACTTCCTCCCTCTACGCACACGCACACACATACACACACACCCTCTCCTAACTACATGCATTTCCTCTATACACAACCTTTAGATATTCACACTGAGGCACACAAAGAGAAAACACCTTTGATGAGATGCATCGCCAATTTAGGTTTTATCTTTGTGTAAGATGAACAAAGGCGAGAAGTACAGGCATTAAGTGTATATAACATTTTTTTTAAAAAACTGTATTTAAATTTTAACAGCACTTCTATGCTGCTGAAATGGAGTGCAACCAAGCTACACCTTCTGTATTTAGTGAGTGGTTTGCAGAATACGCTTAGGACCTTTGATTTTTCTTAAAGACGTCTGCTAGAGCTGATTCTCCTCTGTCCTGCACTGTCTGCGTGCTGTTAATAACCCTCCTCCTCATCCTAACCCTAACAAAAAAAGGGAACATTGTTTTTGTCTTTTTCCAATATGAGCCCTATTAAAAGAGGAGAGGATAGAGTTAAAAAAAACTGGATGTTAAATGAGTTCAATACAAATTTAGTCCTTAAACAAACTCAAAACACAGTCAACATTCACACACAAACACTGCGTCTCTTCCAGTCTTATGATCTCTGCTGGCCTGAACTGTAAAAATAAAAGAAATTCATAAATCTAATTCAATAGTTTCCTGAAGGTTTTTTTTTTTTTCCATTTTGTGGGCATCTTAAAGCTGAAGGCGAGTTCTGTTCTTTGTTGACAATATGGCAGATGTTTTTAAAAGATACTCGTATTCAATGCACAAATCATAAACTGCCTTTTCTCTGCCATGATGGCTGGCCTCAACTCTGTTGAATTTGAAAGTAATGCATGCAAAATCTGCCCGCGCGCAAAACAACAGTGGTCACTATGATAAAGAGTTCAAGGAGAGGAGGAAGTCTCTGAGTGCATAAAACCCCCAAAATAGTGACCACATTTTACAACCGTCCATCCATTCATTTGTTACCCGCTCCTCTGGCGCGCTGCTTGGGCAGTGACAAGGTCTGCACTTCCACTACAGCCTTGTTAACTTGTTGAGGCATTTTTCACATCTGCTCAGAATTATCCAAATGTGTAATCGCTTCCTTATGGGAATTGTTTTATCATGATAGAGAGAGAGAGCGTATAAAATGCGCTCTTAGGAAGAGACTTACTTTGTGTTGTAACTTTAATTAAAGAAAGCTGATTTAAGATATTCATCTCATTATGTGTGGCACCGGGAGGAGCTCCGAACAGGCATGCAGGGTCTGACAAGGTGATGTTTGGTTAATAAGGAGAGCAGGGACGCAGGCATTCCTCGCACTCATTTGGAACATGTTAGCCATACGTGTGAACCTTGCTTGAACTCACACCGTTCAGTCTCCTCTCAGCTGGCTCTATATAGTACATGCAAGAAACACAAAACACAGTCAGTGAGGGTGGAGCAGCTAGTTTGGAAAAAGTAACAGATTTTTAAAAGAACAACCTCATTTCATACACCCATAAGAGTGGCTCCCAACCCTGAACTTGAGGTGTCAAGAAGAGTGTATAAAATATCAGTTACACAAGATTGGTTAAACCTTTTTATGTCTTCAGACCTCAGAAAAACCTCCAACTGAAATAACCAGATCACAGAGGGCTGCACCTCATCCACCAAATCTCAAGTAGACATTGTTCCATTTTGAGTTGGAGCACCAGGCTTCCCTCTCCAACTTTACTCCTTCCTACATAACCGCATACTCCATTCGCACACAATGTGTGGTAGGGGAGTGGGGAAAACAACATATGTTATGTTGACATCTGAGTCTGGTGTCTGGTGAGTTATGAGTCATGAAGATATCTATAACTCAACCAGTGATCAAACACAGCCGAAGGCCACTTAGAGAGGGCAGCTCTCTTCTGAATTCCAAGGAGCTCAGAGGTACCAAAGAAACAAGAGCAATACCAAACAATGGTACGACTGTGTGCAAAGGCAGCTCATATCAGGCTGAAAAGGACACGAGCAACGGAGCGGATGTTGCCTCCTTGTTGCAACACGCGTCAAAAAGGCCGATTGGCTCTGCAGAGACTCCGTGGAAACAAGCGAGGTGTGCGGGTGACATCACACAAACAGGCGGACTCAGCTGGATGGGTGCAGGTGGGTGCAGGGGTGGCAGCAGCGGGCTGGGGGTTGATCTGTGGCAGAGTGGGTGACATCCTGTCACTGCTCATTATAGTGTGAATCCTGTGTATCCTCAATAACACCTTCACTTGGCACAAGCAGTACAAGCTAGTGATGTGACACTGGAGATAGGTCTTTCTGGAGGAAGAAGAGAAAAAGAGGGCGCAAATGTAGTTTGATCACTAAGGAACAGGTGGAAGACAATGGAGATGGTGGAGAATGCGCCGCACAAAGACGGACACTCCGAGGTCTTCAAACGGGAATGATCTCACACTTTGAAGTCAGGGAATAAATATGCAGAAAATACAAGGCACATGACAAAGCAACGCTGACGACTGTCGTCTCCTCTGCGTCTCGGGAAGTGCAACAGTGCTCCTTTATCCTCCTTACACAATACGTTAAGGAACCTGTTGTCTGTACATCCCGAGGCTGTTATCACCCCACAGCAGAGCTCACCTGTCCTCTTCTGTTTAACGCAGCACAAAACCATCAGAGTACCTCTTTCTGTTTCACTGTCACAGGAAATCACACTTCGACACCAGTTTGTTCAACGTTGCGTTTATGCAGGGACGGCGTTAGTCGTGAGACTTTTTAGCGTGATGCCTGCTACTCTCAGTTGTGCACAAACAAGGTACCATGTCACAGCCAACCGCTGATCTCGTGTCTTTGATGATTCGCCTCAGACCGGCACAAACGCATCGAGATAATGCAACATTTTAAATGGTGTATAACTTGTCATGGCCGCCTACAATGTCCCCAAGATAAGGCAGCTTTTGGTTTAGTGTCAAGAGAGGGGCATCACTGCAGTTTGCACACGGGGTAACTCTTATGTCGCTACTGGGTGTTCAATAAACAGGTTACACTAACACCTAAATGTGAAAGATCACAGATGAACCGATTTCTCTGAAGCACGCATGAACATGACTGAGACTAAATTAGAGAACAAGCATTTTGGAAGAATTTGTCCTTGATGATATTTGTCACTGCTCAAAATCCCTTCAAAGGTTTGACTAGAAAACAACCAGAAGGTTTTTTTTTTTCCTGTTAATTACTGATCAAATTAAAAAACTACTTTTAAGTCTGTCCTATGTAAACCAATTTGTGCTGCGTCCAGTTAGCATGGCTGCCTCACCGTTCGCCTGCCTGCAGTCAAAAAGAGAGACACAGAATATTAACAATATAGAAAAAAAAATACAGTTGTTAAAACCTGCAGTAATAACACTGGACACTGAGAGTACACTGAAACCTTTAGTGAGTTTGGCTGTAATACTGTGGGTTGCTGGCATCATTTCATTACAGTGGCCAGTGTTACAATCCATTTTACACGACCAAGAATGCTCTGTGTGTGTGTTGTACTTGTGTGAGCGAGTGTGTGTGTGGCATGTGATAGGACCAAAAATGCTTGGGTATCACGCTCTGATGTGCATGCCAAATCCACTTGTCCTCTCACACAACCTACCAGTGTGGCTCTGCCGTTTCAGCTCTGCCAGCAGAGGTCTGGGGAGAGCAGCAGCACAGGAAGCAGGTCACGACCCCGTATAGTACAAACCACAATGAGATGTGCTGACTCTATGCCACCAAATGTTACCTTTAAGGAGCTACAGTTATCATAGACGGTATAAAATGGATGGATGTTGTATCAGTGGTATCACCCACAGGTTTCTGAAGAGACGTTGTGAGGCTGAAGAGTGCGGTGGCTCTGGCTGCTGCCATGTTGGCAGTCCTGCCTCTGCCGCCTCCCCGCTAAATCTAAAAAAGGTTGAATATGTGGATCGTTGGTGGACCTGAGACAGACTGAATGAAGCCTGGGTGCTCAAGCAAGCCGCCTGTAAATGCACCCACCCGTCCAACAAAGAGACCATGCTGTTAATTATACAGAACTTTAAGCCTTAATATAGTTTGAACGGTTGAGTTTTACAGGAATTCAGTCTCAGCGCAGCTGAGATGAAAAGAGAAATTAGTTATAGACCAAATGTTTTTATACCAGGTTGTAAACATGTTTATTTCTGCTGTGAAGATTGGATATTTTAATACAGGGGCTTATGGGGAATGGCTTCAAGTGGCCTTCTGAAGTACCCATTTCACATTGGACTGTGACATTAGTTACATGTGCCGCACATGTAACTAATGTCCATTCGTCTTTGATTGAGCCCAATGTTTTATCTTCAAACAATATACCAAAATGTTGTTTAGCTTAAGAAATACAGTTAACATCTCTTATTCTGAAATGTAGCTTCATCCCACTTGCCCTAGACTGACAACCCTACGAGAGATGATCGTTTTCACCAGTCGAACTGTTAAAGAGGTTTGTGTTGTGCAAGATGTAAATGATGGAAAACAGCATTTGAATGTAGACCAAAATACAGGGTCAACATATTCTTTGCAGATGTATGAAAAGGGAGTCTAAGTGCCATTTCGGGAACACATAACAGTTTGCTTTGGTAAATGAAGACTGTACTGACAAACAAAGGTTTTTCAAAGCAACAACACTAGTTGTTTCAAATCAGGGAATGACAAATTTAAACACATTTGTTTTGTGAAATGAGTTGTGTTTTCGCCCACAACATTCACTACTTTGTTGACTCAGGCAAGCAACCACATGTCTCTCAATTTCAGAGAACACCAAACATTTTTGCTTTAATCAGAGAAGACAAATCTTTAAAAAAAGAAACAGAAGAAGAAAAAGTCTCTTTGTTAATGAAGATAAATGTAATGCCTCCATTATGCATGCTATCACAATTGGTCTCACCAAAACCATCTGAAAGATCCTTCCAGGGAAGGGAGATCACTTGACCCCCCATGACCAAATCCTGTATTTCCATTAGGTGATCTCTGCAACCATAACGACTATATCTGCTGGAGCTGGACACAGATGCTTTAAAAAGCAGAGCGCATCACAAAGAGCTCACAGACGAGAAGTCACACGGCACCAGTGATTGAAAGGATCCATTATTCTGACTAACCGTGCTGAAGAATCATATGCATATGGTGCTGCTTTCAAAAAACAAACTTAAAACAACATAAAACTGACATGTGGTCAAATCTCAATGTAAATTTACATGAAGACGTTTTTAAACCGCATGTCAATAGAGCATCAAAATTATGCCAGTTCAACCAAAACCTGCAATAACAAATGAAAGTACAACTCTTTTCTGACAAAACACATCATATTATGAATTCTTATTTATTATTTTGACTTTCTGTGTGACCTAAGGAGATAAAAAATCTAAGAAACATTTAACTATATAAAAGAAATGATGACCGTGTACACATTTAATACACTATAATGTGGTTGCAAGCAGAATTATGCTATTCTCATGAGATTTTTTAATGCACTTGTCAACAATTTGAACTATATATAAAACAGTTGTAATTATATAAAATAATTATACTTAAAATGTCCCTATACAGTATCTGCTTAGACTTAAATAAACACTTTAACTGTCTGTGTTCCTGATAATCTTAGAAGATTTATCATTTGTTGCAGAAATGGTGGTCAGACGTAAGAAGCATAAAATGCTTTAGGTTGGGGTGACACAGTGATTGAGTGGTTAACATAAAGACACAGGTTTGATTCCTAGTGTTTTTGACATGGTTCTTCAGTTCCACATGCAAAACAATGAACATTTCACTTGTGGCGTGTCAGTCACCTCTTGTTCAGGACAGAGAAATGACTTGTGGCCTTTCTTAATTGTGATCTGGTTTATGACTGGATCTAGATATGTTGCTGCAACATTTTCAATAGTGGTGGATTCAGGTTTTTTGAGGGCCTGGGGTGAAAAAAAGGGGCACCTTGTATGCGGTAGGGCAGCAGGGCACAGCTCCAAAATGACTACAAACCATTATGTCCATTATTCAGCAGGCATTAGAAGTCAATAAGTTAGGGTAATTAGATTTTTTTTTTGCAAGATGTATTTTAAGATTTCTTTCAAATTTTAACAAAATGCACAAGTAATAAACAGACAGCGTTCCAGATAACCCAGCCCACATGCATGTAAAAATGAATTATATCTGCACTAATATTTATTAACATTTCTAAGAAAAGTTCCAAATCAAATCAAAGACGCTTTAACATTTTCCTATTTTTCTGTTCAATAGAAGAGTACAAGTAACAGCTGGTTAGCTTAGCACAAAAACACCTGGTTCTGTGCAACAAAATCTACCAGAACCTCTAAAGATCAGTAATTAACACATGTATGTGAGTAGATGCAGAATAGCCAAAACATTACTGCTCCTCCTTTAAGTTTGGTTTATATATGAATTAAATGACACATATAACGTTCATTCGTGAGTTTCAGAGGTGCTCCAGACAAGGTCTGGATAACTGTTTTCTGCTAGGCTAAGCTAACTGGCTGCTTGCTGTTATCATCTCAGGCAAAATGCCACACAGTATTCCTTTAATTCTCGTGATTTCTTTTGTCATTGTTTCACAGATCCTCATCACGCCAGAAAGTGTCATCTTCAATGCACAACCAGCTGTATTAATATACCTGAAATCCTCACCCTAACCGTATAAATCAACATCGAACACTACATGAAAGAAGATACGTGTATTTAAAGATGTTTGAAACAATATAATAACCCATGAACTCAAATTATTTAAAATGTTGCTTTAATTCAGCTTACAGAGGTAGTGAGAGGTGTTTGTAAGTGCACAATGTAAGAGCAAGCTCAGTGCTTAGAAGATATTAGCAGCATCATCCACATAATCAAATTAAATTCAGACATCTTACAACGTCTGGAGCAGACTTCTTTGTTTAAAGCAGACTCCTCTTGCTTTTTTCAAGTAAAATATCTGGTCATCTGAGCGTCTCTAACTGAACTGTCACAGATGATTAGAGGAGGAACAACTCGTCTTGGTATCCCAAAGAGCATGGGGTCCTCACGAGAGAGCGAGCCACAACTAGAATCAATGTCACCGTTCAGATAATCACGCATTGCCGATTCACCATGTAAGATCCATTTTGTTTGCTGCCTAACTGTGTAAAGCCTCTATTCATTTTCAGATTTTTCCACAGAAAAAACGTGGTCAACTTAATAATGATGGCTTCCTCTTGAAATTTCAGCCCTGGCTGTTGAGAAGCAAATGTTTTGTGTTACATTTGTTCATCTGGCTGCTGAAATGATTTCTGTGACAAGCCAAACTGACAAAATGTTCAAATCTTTTTAAACTAATATCCTCGTAATCTTGTTATTCTTTTCAGTTAACGATGTGTGCGAATGTTTGGATAATGTGTTACAATAAGTCAATTAGATTTGTTCAGAATACTATTCATCACGTTGGTAATTAAAGCATGTTGTCTTCGGTATTTGTCATGTTTCTTTTGAATAAAATAGTATATGTATATGGTAATAATTTGCAATAACATCACAGCTGCAGTGTTTTAATAGTTAATCATTTAGAGGAGTTACAGTAGTTAGTCTAAATTACCGAAGACAATGACAATTTTGTATACATCCTTTACTAAACCGAGTTTCATAAATGTATAGCAATGGTGGTTCAAATAATTAAAAGAAAATGTTGTATTTTATAAATATTTTTAAGTAATATGTTCGTAATGAGTTAAAAGTCATTTTTCGCTTTATATATGAATACTCATACAGGATATTTTCAGAATTCTCAGAATCTTCAGTGACCCCTCCGCGCAGAAAAACATGTGTTTGTCACACACACAGAGAAAAAAACAAGCTTTACACAAGAGGAGTGTGAAATCACCATGTTCCAAGACTGGGGTGGGGGTAGTTGGGCTCCCAGTGGGCAGAAATCTTTGTGCACTCGGACGACATCAGGCAAAGCAATGACCCCTGAATTCATGAACGCTCTCAGGAAATCAGTGTTTCATCTCTGTTAGGGTCATGGGGTCACCAGTGGAAACTGATTTAAAACTCAACGCGTTGCAGTTGTAAGACACACAACACACGAAGAATAGAAATTACAGAAAGGACAATGTGGAAGATCAGTCGTAACCAGAGAGCCTATAACTTTCAGTGAAGTGTCATAATATTTACAAAGTCATAATTATAAAATGTAACACTTCGCTTTGTCATTCGTGTCATGCTAATGATATTATTTTTGTACATGCTCAATAACCGTAAGCCTACTAAACTTGATTATTCATGTTATTGAATTGCATTTACATATATATACAGTATACACATATAATACAGTCACGCATTTACAGAAAAAAATGACTTGAACATTTCCACTACTTCATACACCTATATTAGAGGGTATTATAGTATATAGTATAAATACTGCACATCCTACTTCATTTATCTTTCAGCTATAGTCACAAATTTAAGATCTGACAAACAAAACACAATATCTGGTGGTAATGGTAAATTACTGATGGTAATAATGCTATAATATAATATAGTAACAACAGTATGTAGTATTAGTATTGCAATGGCCAAAAGGGACAATTCTGTACAAAAACTAGACTTTTTAAAACTTTTGATACTTTAAGTACATTTTGCCAATAATACTTTTTGAATACAGGACTTTTACTTGTAACATATTTTACAGTGTTTTCTTATCACTTTTACCACTTTTACTTTTACCAGGTTTGACCAAAAAGACTAATTATATTTATAAATATTTCTGGCTGAAACATAAACATTCACATTACATACATCACCAGTTTTGTGCAGTTTGCACAGTGGTACACAGCAGTAGTACACAGGTACAGAGCAACAATACACAGCAGTAGTACAGAGGTGTACACAGCAGTAATACGGAGGTGTACAGGGCAGTAGTACATAGGTTACACAGCAGTAGTACAGAGGTGTACACAGCATTAGTACAGAAGTGTACACAGCATTAGTACAGAGGTGTACATAGCAGTAGTACAGCGGTGTACACAGCAGTAGTACAGAGGTGTACAGGGCAGTAGTACAGAGGTGTACAGGGCAGTAGTACAGAGATGTACACAGCATTAGTACAGAAGTGTACACAGCATTAGTACAGAGGTGTACATAGCAGTAGTACAGCGGTGTACACAGCAGTAGTACAGAGGTGTACAGGGCAGTAGTACAGAGGTGTACAGGGCAGTAGTACAGAGGTGTACACAGCAGTAGTACAGAGGGCAGTGCAGGCCTGCAGTTTCCTGTGGTAACATTGCAGTGCAGTGCAACACCGCCATCTTGTGTCACCGGGACGCAATGACACCCGGGCACCTACGTCATTTCCTGTTTGAACATGGCCGCGCACTGACAAATGTCACATTACTTTCGACTAACACACACTTCATTAACCTCCGTTATATCACCTGTCCAGTGGATACAATAAAGGTGACTCCTGGGAGGATTTAGCTTTACTTCGTTCAGCGTCTTCAGAGGTATTTCGCTCTTTATCTTGTTAATTTTTAACCGCACGTAGCCTGCAAACAGGAGATGCCCTGTACTGTCACAGTTAGCCGTTAGCAGTAGCTCTGTAGCTACAATGCTAATTTTGATGAATTAAAGGTTTTTATTGGAAGCGAAGTAAATGTGTGACAGTATGAGAGTCTGTCGCTAAATATAATATACTGGTTTAAAGGTGATTTATTTATTTTTTTCTGTTTCAGGATTAATCCAGCCAACATCATGGTTCATTTATGTGAGTATACACTGTGAGCAGACACCTTGTCTTCAGCAGCAGGCACCAGGAGGGCAGGACAAGCAAAGTATAGTGTAGTCATACGTCTCACATGTAGTGTATAAGATTTACATTTACTACACGCATACAGGACAGACTCCTCACAACACGCTTTCTTAAGTAGTACACAGAGTTAATTTCCAAAGTGGCATTTACTTGTAGACTAAAGTATTAAGTAAAGTTAAGTAAAGTTAAGATTATCTGGCATAAACACAAACACACATATATTCAATGAGAAATGATATAAAGCCATTATAAGGAGCCAGAAGCAAGGATGAGAGGGTGATCACTTAAAGGTCCAGTGTGCAGAATTTAGCTGCATCGAGTGGTCTAATCGCTGCACTGCAATCTCCTCACATCACCTTCTTAGTGTAAAGGAGAAACAAACACTTTAAGGGCCCTGTCTAGAGGCACTCTTTACTCTTAACTTTCAACATGACTCCCACTGTAGATATAAAAGGATGATTTTTAAGTAACAAAAGTAAAACATATTCTTATTTTCAGGTGATCACACTTGCATGAAAACATAGTTATGAATATTATATAACATGTTTGCCTCGTTCTGAAAATATAGTCCCAAAATCTTACACACTGCCTTTTAACAAATGTATTGTTGTTTAATTCAGTCAGTCAATTAATCAACTAATTGTCTTAACACAATTTGAATTAAAAAATATACATAAATACATTCTGTGTTCAGACACACCCAGTGTAAAGGGGCTCTTAGGTGCTTTTTGATTATTCTTATACTTCGTTCTTGGACAAAATATAGGAACATTTATAAAACAGGGTTAACAAAAATGTGACATTACAAAGGTTGGATTTTTAGCTGCATCGGTCTTGGTAGGCGTATGTAATAAACTGACAACTGGGAGTTAGTAGCACCTTACAAAGTAGATAACAGAGCGATAACAAGGCAAGCAAGCAGTGAATGTTTCACTCCTGCTCCTCCTCTCACCTCTCTTCCTTTCATCTTGTGAGGAAAATACATTTGACTGAAACAGGATCCACCTGAGAAAACAAACATTTAATTATGTTTTTTAAATGAAACGTAAAATTTCATGATATTAAACATGCACGTGGTTGTTAATGCCCCTGACAGTACAGCCTTTACAGCAAAAGATATCTATCTCTCACTGATGCAGTCTATTTAGATTCCTCTTTGCCAATGCTAATTGTTCTCATTTCCTTCTGTAGCTTCACTCTTGATGAAGAAGTACCATGGAGGTTACGTTGTCATCCGATTGGCTCTTGCAGGCCACAAACAAGCTAATAGACCCTTTTATCGCATTGTGGCAGCTTACAACAAAAGGGCAAGAGATGGTAAATATATAGAGCAGCTGGGTACCTACGACCCCCTCCCGAACATCTACAACGAGAAACTTGTGAGCTTCAACTTTGACCGAATCAAGTACTGGATCGGCTGTGGCGCACACCCATCGAAGCCAGTAGCTAAACTGCTAGGTGTGTATTCACTGCTTTCACATGTTCTTTTAAGGTGGATCAACATTGCTCAATTTTATTGTGTCATAGAATTCCACTGCTGTATTGTGATTTGTTTAATCAAGGAGGTTTGTTCAATTCTGTTTTATTCCCAACCTTTATTTATACTCAAAGAACCATTGAGATGGGAATAAAGGGGGAAAACAGTTAAAACATTCATGTAGGTTTATAATCATGGTGCTAAATTATTTATAGATTAGCAGATTACTTTTACTCTGTGTTTTTAGAGAGGAGTTTGGAGGACTAAGAGAGAGGCTGACTTTAAATGTTCTAACTGTGCTTTGAGAACCTTAACTTGATGATTTTTCTTTCTGCACCTTACTCATCCATATTTTGTGTCAAGGTGACTAATGGGAGCAACAAGTTTAAAAATTGTCCCAGAGTGCTGCAGCCATGAAATCACTGCAACATAACACTTGTCAGCATTTTGGTGCTTCATCAAAACTCATCCATTAGAAGTGACAACTGACAGCATTATGGAAAGGACACTACAGATCCTGTCTGTGAAATCTCCTCTGTGGGAGTAACATCAGAGCACCCACAGGAACACCAGCCTCTGCAGCCTTTCAGCTGCTGGTTCACCATCCTCTGCCTTTTCTCTGACTCTCATGTCTCACCTGCTCTTATATGACCTCTATGTCCAAATATTCAGGAAATATTCAAAGTTGATGATTCAGTTAAATACACAGCCATGCTACACTAACTCCAACACAACAAACTGTTGGCTGGTGCATTATTACACTTGTGTTTCCTCAAGTGACCTTAACTCTCCTGAGATTTCAGAACAAGACTTCTTCTTCAGCGAGACTTGGTTTGACACTGCAGATCAAGCAAGAAACCGAACGTTTCATTTCTTTGTAGGGTTGTGCTGTCATACAAACAATAACAATATGAGTAACAATATGAGCTGGGCAAAATCAAACAACTTTAATGGACATATTTTGCTTTTGATTGTGGCCAGGCTGCATTTCTGTCACTCCTGACTGCATCAAATTTAAAACTTCTCAATTTGTCACTCTGACTTGATCTCTCTGTTAGAGAACCCAATCCAATCTACTTTCTATCATTCAGCAAACAGTGATGAATACTGTAGCTAGATGATAGTTTGACTAGAGACATACTTATCTGTGAAAAATTGGCATGTTTCCTATATTATCTGCTGCCATAAATTATGTCTAATACTGTTATGCATTAACTTGACATTCAAGTACGTCATTGATGCTGTTTGGTGTCAAGTGTACAGATACAGATTGAACATGCCTTTTATGGCCATAACAACCATCTGATTTATTACTTGGTTAGTTCTCAATAAATTAGCTACAGGGAATTGAAATTATCTTGAAATTATGATGTATCAGCTTCTTAAATTCCAAATTTTTTCTCCAACTCTAGGCAACATCTAGTTTCTTGTAAAAGCTTGCAGTGAAAGATGAGGTCTTCCCCTCTCCTCTCTCTCTTTCTGCAGGGCTAGCAGGATTTTTCCCACTGCACCCCATGACGATAACAGAGGGAGAGCGTCAAAGAGCCCAAATGGTGCTAACAGAAACGGCAACAGGAAAAGAGGATGGTCTCAAGGAAGCACAGAAGGAGGCTGAAGTGTGAGAATTAAAACTGGGGACTGTGTGTTACTGACCAGAACAAAACCATGTCACACTTATTTGGAGAAAGAACCAATCGATTTGTTTTCTAACTTGTTGGGTCGCCTGCTTGTAGCAGTGTCCGATATGTCATATTGTAGTTCTAGCTGCTTTAAGTGGCAACTATGGACAATTCATATTAAATCTGATTCTTGATATAATTCAGTAGCTTCATGTCAGTGCCGTAACAGGCAGTTATTTGTATTCTCTCTTTCATTTGACTTTAATAAAGTATTTAAATATTAATGCATTTTTTGTGGTTGAGTTGCCGATTTTATATTCTAACTCTAAAAACAGAATCTGCAGCAAGAATATCAGGAAATCAGTTTTCCTTCCTCCCTGACTTGTGAACCTTGCCATCAGTCCTCTTCCTTATGTCTTTGGCCTGCATATATTTCCATTGTGCACACCTAAATCAATATTGTGCGTCACTAATGTCAAACACAAGGAAAGAAAGAAATCAGATGTGGGTGAGTTCGTTGATATGATTATTGGGAAGTTTACCAGCACCTTAGTTCCTCAGTTTCAATAGCAACCTCCCCACCCTAACCTGTACTGTACTGTGTTTTGGAAACCTTCAGTTCACTGACAAAGGTCATGTAATGATTGAAAATTATTTTAGAATTGTTGTACAATATTCATACCCGGTACATATGAATTGCTGTCACAGACTTCTTCTTCTTGCATACTTGTTTTGAACAGGTCCATACTTCAAACCACTATTGTCAACAACAATCAGTTAGAGATAAAAGTTAATTTGAGCCAAGACACACTTAACAACACCCAGGTGGTTGAAAGGTCAACAAATACAAGACTTAAAATAATTCTGCTGTTGATATTGCTTCTTATGCTACTTATGAATTATGGTTATGAATTATGTAAAAGCGAGCAGGAAATATTCTGAATTTTTGTGTGGCATTTCATAAATGATTTTCTACTAAGTAAACAGAGGCGTGGGGGGCTTCAACCAAGCGTTTGGCTTTGAGATCAAGAAAAATATTTGTGTTGAACCTCGTAACAGCACACAATTGAGGGTGCTGGGTTCATGTTCATGCAGCGTCTATCTATGTATGGATAAGATGATTGATAAGATGTAAGATGTTAAAATAATGTTGCATAACTATATGTGTATTATTTTGTTGTTCATACACACTGAATTTGTTATATTTGGAACACTGTAAACAGCATTTTATTGGCCTTGTTACATTAATTTCAAATTACATGTTGTGACGTCACTTCACACTTGTTGAATTTGTTATTATATTTTAGTAAACTGGGCAAACAGTATTTTATTTGCTTTGTTGTTGACATTTATTTTAAATTACATGCTCTGACGTCACTGGACATGATGATGAAGGTGACTCTAACTGAAGGGCGTTTACATTGAGTAAGATATTGACAATATCTGAATTCTATAGTTATGCTATAAATAGACTGTCAAACATGAACCCAGCACAGTTAAGAAACAGTTGTATTAACATAACATTATTTATAATAATATCACACCCACCCCAACCCCACCTCACCCACTCACACTTTGTCCACCTTAACGTCACTGTGATCTGGACCTTTGTAAACCAACAAGTGCAGGGTGTGAGTGTACTGAGAGGGAACTTCAGAAATGTATTGCCTTGCCACAATACATAAAAAGTTTGCTTAGGGAGGGCACTACATCAGTAACAACCTTAGTTTACCACTTGGTCACTCATAACATAGAGTAGCTCTGACACTGATAGACAGACGTTTATATGCTCAACAACTGCTAACAGGGTCATACCTAACTGACAATTCAGACAGTTATCAAGGGATATTACTGGAAGTATACAGCAAGATTGAAAATTGCAGAACATCTAAATTATTTTTCTTTGTTATACTGTATAGATGTTCATGGAATGAAAGACATTGCAACCTTGACATTTTTTTGGATGATTACCTGAAAACACTGGAAGATGAAAAATTCAGTTTATTCGGGATCTTGTAATTGGAGGAGGCTTTCCATCATTCTTATAATCCTTACCGTTGTGGTCATTGCACTTGTTGCTTTCTGTGTGATCTTTACACAAAAAAAAGGTAAGTCTGTATTTATTTTTTGCATTACTAGGTGAGCCATACAGAGATTATTTTAAATGTAACCTTCTTAATGCTGATATTATTAATAATATATTGTGTATATATTACCACTAAAGTCCAGCATGATTTATTTTAGGCTTGAAAATCCTTAAAGAATAACTGCAATTAATGTAGAAAATACAAATAGAATGACTGTCCTCTGTTGTTAATTTTCTGCTGTCAATGTATACACAAATATGCACGTTATTTGGAACATTACAGAAAATCGGAATATTATTTTGGTGAGTTAGATATTATTAGAATTCATACATCGGCTGGTCTAATGTTTTATTGAATGAGGTTCAGAAAGCTTGTAAACCTGCGTAACAATACATTCTTACACCTTTTTGTTCTAACAGTTTTTTAAAGTAACTACACATCATTTGAAGGAATTTATACTGACTGTAGAGTCAGTGGAATAGGGTTAACCCTAAGTTATTATTATTATAATATATAGATATTATTACTATACTAAAACTGAATGCAGGGCCTCTGTACTGCTGAGGACAAACACAGCTAACAATGACAAAAAAAGAACTTAACCTAACAAGAGTAAATCACGATTGCGGAACTGACTTAGGGGAAAGTTGTTACAAGGAAACTGTATTAAAGCAAACAAAACAAACCCTGTTGGGTTGAAGTAATATTAAATTAAACCTTGTGATGAAAGGCTCTGAGGTTTACTCTGTTTTATTTAACAGGAAATCCAAATACAAAGCCAGGTCAACCTGAAGAAATATGGAGGAAACCACAATCGGCGGAAAACCATAAAGGAAACAATTTATCGAACTTAAACATGAAAACATTAAATGAATTGCCAGAAGTTTTGGAAATTGGACTATTAAATGACACAGACCAGCATAATATGACTCAATATTACTCACTCAAGTCAAATGAAAACTTGATTGACAGTATGTCTACAACTACAACTTTGAGTCACACTCCTGATGTAGGAAATACTTCAAGTCACAAAACAATACCAGGAACAACAATTTCTGAACAAAAAACTAAAACTACATCAACAAGTACTAGCACAACTCATCACACAATGACTAGTCCAGGAACATCCACATCAATATCGAAATTATCTGAGCCAGATTCTACAGGAACAGCTGAATCAACAGCCTCCTTCTCAACACACTCAACAAATCCAGTAACAACAAGTACCAGCAGCGATCATTCCACAACAACTGTACAATTGTCCACAAGTGCAGAAGTCACACCAAGTTCACACTCTACAGTCCTTTCAACAACTACCACACCCACCGATAACAGATTACTGAACAAAACACTGGAACAATGTCAACAAGTACCAGCACAACTCATCGTCCATCAACTAGTCAGGGAATGTCTTCAACAGCATCCTCATCGACTGAGGCACAATCTACATCTGTCACAACAGTGACACCAACAGGAACAGCTGAATCAACGGCCTCCATCTCAACACACTCAACAAATCCAGTAACAACAAGTACCAGCAGTGATCATTCCACAACAACTGTACAATTGTCCACAAGTGCAGAAGTCACACCAAGTTCACACTCTACAGTCCTTTCAACAACTACCACACCCACCGAAACAGATTCTGAACAAAACACTGCAACAATGTCAACAAGTACCAGCACAACTCATCGTCCATCAACTAGTCAGGGAATGTCTTCAGCAGCATCCTCATCGACTGAGGCACAATCTACATCTGTCACAACAGTGACACCAACAGGAACAGCTGAATCAACGGCCTCCATCTCAACACACTCAACAAATCCAGTAACAACAAGTACCAGCACTGATCATTCCACATCAACTGTACAATCGTCCACAAGTGCAGAAGTCACACCAAGTTCACACTCTACAGTCCTTTCAACAACTACCACGTCCACCGAAACATCTTCTGAACCAAACACTGCAACAATGTCAACAAGTACCAGCACAACTTCATCGTCCATTGACTAGTCAGGGAATGTTTTCAACAGCATCCTCATCGACTGAGGCACAATCTACATCTGCCACACAGTGACACCAACAAGAACAGCTGAATCAACAGCCTCCATCTCAACAAACTCAACAACTCCAGTAACAACAAGTTACACCGAAACATCTTCTGAACAAAACACTGCACACAACGCCAACAAGTACCAGCAGAACTCATCATCCATCAACTAGTCAGGGAACGTCTTCAACAACATCCTCATCGACTGAGGCACAATCTACATCTGCCACACCAGTGACACCAACAGGGAACAGCTGAATCAACAGCCTCCATCTCAACACATTCAACAAATCCAGTAAACAAACAAGTACCACCAGCGATCATTCCCACAACCACTGTACAATCATCCACAAGTGCAGAAGTCACACCAAGTTCACACTCTACAGTCCTTTCAAAAACTACGATGTCCACTGAAACATCTTCTGAACCAAACACTGCAACAATGCCAACAAGTACCAGCACAACTCATCGTCCATCAACTAGTCAGGGAATGTCTTCAGCAGCATCCTCATCGACCGAGGCACAATCTACATCTGTCACAACAGTGACACCAACAGGAACAGCTGAATCAACAGCCTCCATCTCAACACACTCAACAAATCCAATAACAACAAGTACCAGCAGTGATCATTCCACAACAACTGTACAATTGTCCACAAGTGCAGAAGTCACACCAAGTTCACACTCTACAGTCCTTTCAACAACTACGATGTCTACCGAAACATCTTCTGAACCAAACACTGCAACAATGTCAACAAGTACCAGCACAACTCATCGTCCATCAACTAGTCAGGGAATGTCTTCAACAGCATCCTCATCGACTGAGGCACAATCTACATCTGCCACAACAGTGACACTAACAGGAACAGCTGAATCAACAGCCTCCATCTCAACACACTCAACAAATCCAGTAACAACAAGTACCAGCAGTGATCATTCCACAACAACTGTACAATTGTCCACAAGTGCAGAAGTCACACCAAGTTCACACTCTACAGTCCTTTCAACAACTACCACGTCCACCGAAACAGCTTCTGAACCAAACACTGCAACAATGTCAACAAGTACCAGCACAACTCATCGTCCATCAACTAGTCAGGGAATGTCTTCAACAACATCCTCATCGACTGAGGCACAATCTACATCTGCCACAACAGTGACACCAACAGGAACAGCTGAATCAACAGCCTCCATCTCAACACATTCAACAAATCCAGTAACAACAAGTACCACCAGCGATCATTCCACAACCACTGTACAATCATCCACAAGTGCAGAAGTCACACCAAGTTCACACTCTACAGTCCTTTCAACAACTACAATGTCCACTGAAACATCTTCTGAACCAAACACTGCAACAATGTCAACAAGTACCAGCACAGCTCATCGTCCTTCAACTAGTCAGGGAATGTCTTCAACAACATTCTCATCGTCTGAGGCACAATCTACATCTGCCACAACAGTGACACCAACAGGAACAGCTGAATCAACAGCCCCCATCTCAACAAATACAGTAACAACAAGTACCAGCACTGATCATTCCACAACAACTGTACAATTGTCCACAAGTGCAGAAGTCACACCAAGTTCACACTCTACAGTCCTTTCAACAACTACGATGTCCACCGAAACATCTTCTGAACCTAACACTGCAACAATGTCAACAAATACCAGCACAACTCATCATCCATCAACTAGTCGGGGAATGTCTTCAACAGCATCCTCATCGACTGAGGCACAATCTACATCTGTCACAACAGTGACACCAACAGGAACAGCTGAATCAACAGCCCCCATCTCAACACACTCAACAAATCCAGTAACAACAAGTACCAGCAGTGATCATTCCACAACAACTGTACAATTGTCCACAAGTGCAGAAGTCACACCAAGTTCACACTCTACAGTCCTTTCAACAACTACCACATCCACCGAAACAGATTCTGAACAAAACACTGCAACAATGTCAACAAGTACCAGCACAACTCATCGTCCATCAACTAGTCAGGGAATGTCTTCAGCAGCATCCTCATCGACTGAGGCACAATCTACATCTGTCACAACAGTGACACCAACAGGAACAGCTGAATCAACGGCCTCCATCTCAACACACTCAACAAATCCAGTAACAACAAGTACCAGCACTGATCATTCCACATCAACTGTACAATCGTCCACAAGTGCAGAAGTCACACCAAGTTCACACTCTACAGTCCTTTCAACAACTACCACGTCCACCGAAACATCTTCTGAACGAAACACTGCAACAATGTCAACAAGTACCAGCACAACTCATCGTCCATTGACTAGTCAGGGAATGTTTTCAACAGCATCCTCATCGACTGAGGCACAATCTACATCTGCCACAACAGTGACACCAACAAGAACAGCTGAATCAACAGCCTCCATCTCAACAAACTCAACAACTCCAGTAACAACAAGTTACACCGAAACATCTTCTGAACAAAACACTGCAACAACGCCAACAAGTACCAGCACAACTCATCATCCATCAACTAGTCAGGGAACGTCTTCAACAACATCCTCATCGACTGAGGCACAATCTACATCTGCCACAACAGTGACACCAACAGGAACAGCTGAATCAACAGCCTCCATCTCAACACATTCAACAAATCCAGTAACAACAAGTACCACCAGCGATCATTCCACAACCACTGTACAATCATCCACAAGTGCAGAAGTCACACCAAGTTCACACTCTACAGTCCTTTCAACAACTACGATGTCCACCGAAACATCTTCTGAACCAAACACTGCAACAATGCCAACAAGTACCAGCACAACTCATCGTCCATTAACTAGTCAGGGAATGTCTTCAGCAGCATCCTCATCGACTGAGGCACAATCTACATCTGTCACAACCGTGACACCAACAGGAACAGCTGAATCAACAGCCTCCATCTCAACACACTCAACAAATCCAGTAACAACAAGTACCAGCAGTGATCATTCCACAACAACTGTACAATTGTCCACAAGTGCAGAAGTCACACCAAGTTCACACTCTACAATCCTTTCAACAACTACCACGTCCACCGAAACAGATTCTGAACAAAACACTGCAACAATGTCAACAAGTACCAGCACAACTCATCGTCCATCAACTAGTCAGGGAATGTCTTCAACAGCATTCTCATCGACTGAGGCACAATCTAAACCTGCCACAACAGTGACACCATCAGGAACAGCTAAATCAACAGCCTCCATCTCAACACACTCAACAAATCCAGTAACAACAAGTTACACTGAAACATCTTCTGAACAAAACACTGCAACAACGCCAACAAGTACCAGCACAAGTCATCATCCATCAACTAGTCAGGGAACGTCTTCAACATCATTCTCATCGACTGAGGCACAATCTACGTCTGTCACAACAGTGACACCAACGGGAGCAGCTGAATCAACAGCCTCCATCTCAACACACTCAACAAATCCAGTAACAACAAGTACCACCAACGATCATTCCACAACAACTGTACAATCGTCCACAAGTGCAGAAGTCACACCAAGTTTACACTCTACAGTGCTTTCAACAACTACCACGTCCACCGAAACATCTTCTGAACCAAACACTGCAACAACGCCAACAAGTACCAGCACAACTCATCATCCATCAACTAGTCAGGGAACGTCTTCAACAACATCCTCATCGACTGAGGCACAATCTACATCTGCCACAACAGTGACACCAACAGGAACAGCTGAATCAACAGCCTCCATCTCAACACATTCAACAAATCCAGTAACAAGTACCAGCACTGATCATTCCACAACAACTGTACAATCATCCACAAGTGCAGAAGTCACACCAAGTTCACACTCTACAGTCCTTTCAACAACTACAATGTCCACTGAAAACATCTTCTGAACCAAACACTGCAACAACTATCAACAAGTACCAGCACAACTCATCGTCCATCAACTAGTCAGGGAATGTCTTCAACAGCATCCTCATCGACTGAGGCACAATCTACATCTGCCACAACAGTGACACCACAGGAACAGCTGAATCAACAGCCTCCATCTCAACACACTCAACAAATCCAGTAACAACAAGTTACACCTGAAACATCTTCTGAACAAAAACACTGCAACAACGCCAACAAGTACCAGCACAAGTCATCATTCCATCAACTAGTCAGGGAACGTCTTCAACAATCATTCCTCATCGACTGAGGCACAATCTACAGTCTGTCACAACAGTGACAACCAACAGGGAAGCAGCTGAATCAACAGCCTCCATATCAACACACTCAACAAATCCAAGTACAACAAGTACCACCAAGCGATCATTCCACAACAACTGTAACAATCAGCCACAAGTGCAGAAGTCACACCAAGTTACACTCTACAGTGCCGTTCAACAACTACAACGTCCACCTGAAACATCTTCTGAACCAAACACTGCAACAACTGTCAACAGGTATCAGCAACAGTCTCATCGTCCTTCAACTAGTCAGGGAATGTCTTCAACAACATTATCATCGTCTGAGGCACAATCTACATCTGTCACAACAGTGACACCAACAGGAGCAGCTGAATCAACAGCCTCCATCTCAACACACTCAACAAATCCAGTAACACCAAGTACCAGCAGTGATCATTCCACAACAACTGTACAATCGTCCACAAGTGCAGAAGTCACACCAAGTTCACACTCTACAGTTCTTTCAACAACTACCACGTCCACCGAAACATCTTCTGAACGAAACACTGCAACAATGTCAACAAGTACCAGCACAACTCATCGTCCATCGACTAGTCAGGGAATGTCTTCAACAGCATCCTCATTGACTGAGGCACAATCTACATCTGCCACAACAGTGACACCAACAGGAACAGCTGAATCAACAGCCTCCATCTCAACAAACTCAACAAATCCAGTAACAACAAGTTACACCGAAACATCTTCTGAACAAAACACTGCAACAACGCCAACAAGTACCAGCAGAACTCATCATCCATCAACTAGTCAGGGAACGTCTTCAACAACATCCTCATCGACTGAGGCACAATCTACATCTGCCACAACAGTGACACCAACAGGAACAGCTGAATCAACAGCCTCCATCTCAACACATTCAACAAATCCAGTAACAAGTACCAGCACTGATCATTCCACAACAACTGTACAATCATCCACAAGTGCAGAAGTCACACCAAGTTCACACTCTACAGTCCTTTCAACAACTACAATGTCCACTGAAACATCTTCTGAACCAAACACTGCAACAATATCAACAAGTACCAGCACAACTCATCGTCCATCAACTAGTCAGGGAATGTCTTCAACAGCATCCTCATCGACTGAGGCACAATCTACATCTGCCACAACAGTGACACCAACAGGAACAGCTGAATCAACAGCCTCCATCTCAACACACTCAACAAATCCAGTAACAACAAGTTACACCGAAACATCTTCTGAAAAAAACACTGCAACAACGCCAACAAGTACCAGCACAACTCATCATCCATCAACTAGTCAGGGAACGTCTTCAACAACATCCTCATCGAGTGAGGCACAATCTACATCTGCCACAACAGTGACACCAACAGGAACAGCTGAATCAACAGCCTCCATATCAACACACTCAACAAATCCAATACCAGCAAGTACCACCAGCGATCATTCCACAACCACTGTACAATCATCCACAAGTGCAGAAGTCACACCAAGTTCACACTCTACAGTCCGTTCAACAACTACAATGTCCACTGAAACATCTTCTGAACCAAACACTGCAACAATGTCAACGAGTATCAGCACAGCTCATCGTCCTTCAACTAGTCAGGGAATGTCTTCAACAACATTATCATCGTCTGAGGCACAATCTACATCTGTCACAACAGTGACACCAACAGGAGCAGCTGAATCAACAGCCTCCATCTCAACACACTCAACAAATCCAGTAACACCAAGTACCAGCAGTGATCATTCCACAACAACTGTACAATCGTCCACAAGTGCAGAAGTCACACCAAGTTCACACTCTACAGTCCTTTCAACAACTACAACGTCCACTGAAACATCTTCTGAACAAGACACTGCAACAACGTCAACAAGTACCAGCACAACTCATCATCCATCAACTAGTCAGGGAATGTCTTCAACAGCATCCTCATCGACTGAGGCACAATCTACATCTGCCACAACAGTGACACCAACAGGAACAGCTGAATCAACAGCCTCCATCTCAACACACTCAACAAATCCAGTAACAACAAGTTACACCGAAACATCTTCTGAACAAAACACTGCAACAACGCCAACAAGTACCAGCACAACTCATCATCCATCAACTAGTCAGGGAACGTCTTCAACATCATTCTCATCGACTGAGGCACAATCTACGTCTGTCACAACAGTGACACCAACGGGAGCAGCTGAATCAACAGCCTCCATCTCAACACACTCAACAAATCCAGTAACAACAAGTACCACCAACGATCATTCCCACAACAACTGTACAATCGTCCACAAGTGCAGAAGTCACACCAAGTTTTACACTCTACAGTGCTTTCAACAACTACCACGTCCACCGAAACATCTTCTGAACCAAACACTGCAACAACGTCAACAAGTACCAGCACAACTCATCATCCATCAACTAGTCAGGGAATGTCTTCAACAACATTCTCATCGACTGAGGCACAATCTACGTCTGTCACAACAGTGACACTAACGGGAGCAGCTGAATCAACAGCCTCCATCTCAACACACTCAACAAATCCAGTAACAACAAGTACCAGCAGTGATCATTCCACAACAACTGTACAATCGTCCACAAGTGCAGAAGTCACACCAAGTTCACACTCTACAGTCCTTTCAACAACTACCACGTCCACCGAAACATCTTCTGAACGAAACACTGCAACAATGTCAACAAGTACCAGCACAACTCATCATCCATCAACTAGTCAGGGAATGTCTTCAACAGCATCCTCATTGACTGAGGCACAATCTACATCTGCCACAACAGTGACACCAACAGGAACAGCTGAATCAACAGCCTCCATCTCAACAAACTCAACAAATCCAGTAATAACAAGTTACACCGAAACATCTTCTGAACAAAACACTGCAACAACACCAACAAGTACCAGCACAACTCATCATCCATCAACTAGTCAGGGAACGTCTTCAACAACATCCTCATCGACTGAGGCACAATCTACATCTGCCACAACAGTGACACCAACAGGAACAGCTGAATCAACAGCCTCCATCTCAACACATTCAACAAATCCAAGTAACAACAAGTACCACCAGCGATCATTCCACAACCACTGTACAATCATCCACAAGTGCAGAAGTCACACCAAGTTCACACTCTACAGTCCTTTCAACAACTACAATGTCCACTGAAACATCTTCTGAACCAAACACTGCAACAATATCAACAAGTACCAGCACAGCTCATCGTCCTTCAACTAGTCAGGGAATGTCTTCAACAACATTCTCATCGTCTGAGGCACAATCTACATCTGTCACAACAGTGACACCAACAGGAAGCAGCTGAATCAACAGCCTCCATCTCAACACACTCAACAAATCCAGTAACACCAAGTACCAGCAGTGATCATTCCACAACAACTGTACAATCGTCCACAAGTGCAGAAGTCACACCAAGTTCACACTCTACAGTCCTTTCAACAACTACAACGTCCACTGAAACATCTTCTGAACAAGACACTGCAACAACGTCAACAAGTACCAGCACAACTCATCATCCATCAACTAGTCAGGGAATGTCTTCAACAGCATCCTCATCGACTGAGGCACAATCTACATCTGCCACAACAGTGACACCAACAGGAACAGCTGAATCAACAGCCTCCATCTCAACACACTCAACAAATCCAGTAACAACAAGTTACACCGAAACATCTTCTGAACAAAACACTGCAACAACGCCAACAAGTACCAGCACAAGTCATCATCCATCAACTAGTCAGGGAACGTCTTCAACATCATTCTCATCGACTGAGGCACAATCTACGTCTGTCACAACAGTGACACCAACGGGAGCAGCTGAATCAACAGCCTCCATCTCAACACACTCAACAAATCCAGTAACAACAAGTACCACCAACGATCATTCCACAACAACTGTACAATCGTCCACAAGTGCAGAAGTCACACCAAGTTTACACTCTACAGTGCTTTCAACAACTACCACGTCCACCGAAACATCTTCTGAACCAAACACTGCAACAACTGTCAACAAGTACCAGCACAACTCATCGTCCATCAACTAGTCAGGGAATGTCTTCAGCAGCATCCTCATCGACTGAGGCACAATCTACATCTGTCACAACAGTGACACCAACAGGAACAGCTGAATCAACAGCCTCCATATCAACACACTCAACAAATCCAGTAACAACAAGTACCACCAGCGATCATTCCACAACCACTGTACAATCATCCACAAGTGCAGAAGTCACACCAAGTTCACACTCTACAGTCCGTTCAACAACTACAATGTCCACTGAAACATCTTCTGAACCAAACACTGCAACAATGTCAACGAGTATCAGCACAGCTCATCGTCCTTCAACTAGTCAGGGAATGTCTTCAACAACATTCTCATCGTCTGAGGCACAATCTACATCTGTCACAACAGTGACACCAACAGGAGCAGCTGAATCAACAGCCTCCATCTCAACACACTCAACAAATCCAGTAACACCAAGTACCAGCAGTGATCATTCCACAACAACTGTACAATCGTCCACAAGTGCAGAAGTCACACCAAGTTCACACTCTACAGTCCTTTCAACAACTACAACGTCCACTGAAACATCTTCTGAACAAGACACTGCAACAACGTCAACAAGTACCAGCACAACTCATCATCCATCAACTAGTCAGGGAATGTCTTCAACAGCATCCTCATCGACTGAGGCACAATCTACATCTGCCACAACAGTGACACCAACAGGAACAGCTGAATCAACGGCCTCCATCTCAACACACTCAACAAATCCAGTAACAACAAGTTACACCGAAACATCTTCTGAACAAAACACTGCAACAACGCCAACAAGTACCAGCACAAGTCATCATCCATCAACTAGTCAGGGAACGTCTTCAACATCATTCTCATCGACTGAGGCAGAATCTACGTCTGTCACAACAGTGACACCAACGGGAGCAGCTGAATCAACAGCCTCCATCTCAACACACTCAACAAATCCAGTAACAACAAGTACCACCAACGATCATTCCACAACAACTGTACAATCGTCCACAAGTGCAGAAGTCACACCAAGTTTACACTCTACAGTGCTTTCAACAACTACCACGTCCACCGAAACATCTTCTGAACCAAACACTGCAACAACGTCAACAAGTACCAGCACAACTCATCATCCATCAACTAGTCAGGGAATGTCTTCAACAACATTCTCATCGACTGAGGCACAATCTACGTCTGTCACAACAGTGACACTAACGGGAGCAGCTGAATCAACAGCCTCCATCTCAACACACTCAACAAATCCAGTAACAACAAGTACCAGCAGTGATCATTCCACAAACTGTACAATCGTCCACACAAGTGCAAAGTCACACCAAGTTACACTCTACAGTCCTTTCAACAACTACCACGTCCACCGAAACATCTTCTGAACGAAACACTGCAACAATGTCAACAAGTACCAGCACAACTCATCATCCATCAACTAGTCAGGGAATGTCTTCAACAGCATCCTCATTGACTGAGGCACAATCTACATCTGCCACAACAGTGACACCAACAGGAACAGCTGAATCAACAGCCTCCATCTCAACAAACTCAACAAATCCAGTAATAACAAGTTACACCGAAACATCTTCTGAACAAAAACACTGCAACAACGCCAACAAGTACCAGCACAACTCATCATCCATCAACTAGTCAGGGAACGTCTTCAACAACATCCTCATCGACTGAGGCACAATCTACATCTGCCACAACAGTGACACCAACAGGAACAGCTGAATCAACAGCCTCCATCTCAACACATTCAACAAATCCAGTAACAACAAGTACCACCAGCGATCATTCCACAACCACTGTACAATCATCCACAAGTGCAGAAGTCACACCAAGTTCACACTCTACAGTCCTTTCAACAACTACAATGTCCACTGAAACATCTTCTGAACCAAACACTGCAACAATATCAACAAGTACCAGCACAGCTCATCGTCCTTCAACTAGTCAGGGAATGTCTTCAACAACATTCTCATCGTCTGAGGCACAATCTACATCTGTAACAACAGTGACACCAACAGGAACAGCTGAATCAACAGCCTCCATCTCAACACACTCAACAAATCCAGTAACACCAAGTACCAGCAGTGATCATTCCACAACAACTGTACAATCGTCCACAAGTGCAGAAGTCACACCAAGTTCACACTCTACAGTCCTTTCAACAACTACAACGTCCACTGAAACATCTTCTGAACAAGACACTGCAACAACGTCAACAAGTACCAGGCACAACTCATCATCCATCAACTAGTCAGGGAATGTCTTCAACAGCATCCTCATCGACTGAGGCACAATCTACATCTGCAAAACAGTGACACAACAGGAACAGCTGAATCAACAGCCTCCATCTCAACACACTCAACAAATCCAGTAACAACAAGTTACACCGAAAACATCTTCTGAACAAAACACTGCACAACGCCAACAAGTACCAGCACAAGCTCATCATCCATCAACTAGTCAGGGAACGTCTTCACATCATTCTCATCGACTGAGGCACAATCTACGTCTGTCACAACAGTGACACCAACGGGAGCAGCTGAATCAACAGCCTCCATCTCACACACTCAACAATCCAGTAACAACAAGTACCACCAACGATCATTCCACAACAACTGTACAAATCGTCCACAAGTGCAGAAGTCACACCAAGTTTACACTCTACAGTGCTTTCAACAACTACCACGTCCACCGAAACATCTTCTGAACCAAACACTGCAACAACGTCAACAAGTACCAGCACAACTCATCGTCCATCAACTAGTCAGGGAATGTCTTCAGCAGCATCCTCATCGACTGAGGCACAATCTACATCTGTCACAACAGTGACACCAACAGGAACAGCTGAATCAACAGCCTCCATATCAACACACTCAACAAATCCAGTAACAACAAGTACCACCAGCGATCATTCCACAACCACTGTACAATCATCCACAAGTGCAGAAGTCACACCAAGTTCACACTCTACAGTCCGTTCAACAACTACAATGTCCACTGAAACATCTTCTGAACCAAACACTGCAACAATGTCAACGAAGTATCAGCACAGCTCATCGTCCTTCAACTAGTCAGGGAATGTCTTCAACAACATTCTCATCGTCTGAGGCACAATCTACATCTGTCACAACAGTGACAACCAACAGGAGCAGCTGAATCAACAGCCTCCATCTCAACACACTCAACAAATCCAGTAACACCAAGTACCAGCAGTGATCATTCCACAACAACTGTACAATCGTCCACAAGTGCAGAAGTCACACCAAGTTCACACTCTACAGTCCTTTCAACAACTACAACGTCCACTGAAACATCTTCTGAACAAGACACTGCAACAACGTCAACAAGTACCAGCACAACTCATCATCCATCAACTAGTCAGGGAATGTCTTCAACAGCATCCTCATCGACTGAGGCACAATCTACATCTGCCACAACAGTGACACCAACAGGAACAGCTGAATCAACAGCCTCCATCTCAACACACTCAACAAATCCAGTAACAACAAGTTACACCGAAACATCTTCTGAACAAAACACTGCAACAACGCCAACAAGTACCAGCACAAGTCATCATCCATCAACTAGTCAGGGAACGTCTTCAACATCATTCTCATCGACTGAGGCACAATCTACGTCTGTCACAACAGTGACACCAACGGGAGCAGCTGAATCAACAGCCTCCATCTCAACAAATCCAGTAACAACAAGTACCACCAACGATCATTCCACAACAACTGTACAATCGTCCACAAGTGCAGAAGTCACACCAAGTTTACACTCTACAGTGCTTTCAACAACTACCACGTCCACCGAAACATCTTCTGAACCAAACACTGCAACAACGTCAACAAGTACCAGCACAACTCATCATCCATCAACTAGTCAGGGAATGTCTTCAACAACATTCTCATCGACTGAGGCACAATCTACGTCTGTCACAACAGTGACACTAACGGGAGCAGCTGAATCAACAGCCTCCATCTCAACACACTCAACAAATCCAGTAACAACAAGTACCAGCAGTGATCATTCCACAACTGTACAATCGTCCACAAGTGCAGAAGTCACACCAAGTTCACACTCTACAGTCCTTTCAACAACTACCACGTCCACCGAAACATCTTCTGAACGAAACACTGCAACAATGTCAACAAGTACCAGCACAACTCATCATCCATCAACTAGTCAGGGAATGTCTTCAACAGCATCCTCATTGACTGAGGCACAATCTACATCTGCCACAACAGTGACACCAACAGGAACAGCTGAATCAACAGCCTCCATCTCAACAAACTCAACAAATCCAGTAATAACAAGTTACACCGAAACATCTTCTGAACAAAACACTGCAACAACGCCAACAAGTACCAGCACAACTCATCATCCATCAACTAGTCAGGGACGTCTTCAACAACATCCTCATCGACTGAGGCACAATCTACATCTGCCACAACAGTGACACCAACAGGAACAGCTGAATCAACAGCCTCCATCTCAACACACTTCAACAAATCCATACCAACAAGTACCACCAGCGATCATTCCACAACCACTGTACAATCATCCACAAGTGCAGAAGTCACACCAAGTTCACACTCTACAGTCCATTTCAACAACTACAATGTCCACTGAAACATCTTCTGAACCAAACACTGCAACAATAGTCAACGAAGTATCAGCACAGCTCATCGTCCTTCAACTAGTCAGGGAATGTCTTCAACAACATTCTCATCGTCTGAGGCACAATCTACATCTGTCACAACAGTGACACCAACAGGAGCAGCTGAATCAACAGCCTCCATCTCAACACACTCAACAAATCCAGTAACACCAAGTACCAGCAGTGATCATTCCACAACAACTGTACAATCGTCCACAAGTGCAGAAGTCACACCAAGTTCACACTCTACAGTCCTTTCAACAACTACAACGTCCACTGAAACATCTTCTGAACAAGACACTGCAACAACGTCAACAAGTACAGCACAACTCATCATCCATCAACTAGTCAGGGAATGTCTTCAACAGCATCCTCATCGACTGAGGCACAATCTACATCTGCCACAACAGTGACACCAACAGGAACAGCTGAATCAACAGGCCTCCATCTCAACACACTCAACAAATCCAGTAACAACAAGTTACACCGAAACATCTTCTGAACAAAACACTGCAACAACGCCAACAAGTACCAGCACAACTCATCATCCATCAACTAGTCAGGGAACGTCTTCAACATCATTCTCATCGACTGAGGCACAATCTACGTCTGTCACAACAGTGACACCAACGGGAGCAGCTGAATCAACAGCCTCCATCTCAACACACTCAACAAATCCAGTAACAACAAGTACCCACCAACGATCATTCCACAACAACTGTACAATCGTCCACAAGTGCAGAAGTCACACCAGGTTTACACTCTACAGTGCTTTCAACAACTACCACGTCCACCGAAACATCTTCTGAACCAAACACTGCAACAACGTCAACAAGTACCAGCACAACTCATCGTCCATCAACTAGTCAGGGAATGTCTTCAGCAGCATCCTCATCGACTGAGGCACAATCTACATCTGTCACAACAGTGACACCAACAGGAACAGCTGAATCAACAGCCTCCATATCAACACACTCAACAAATCCAATACCAACAAGTATCACCAGCGATCATTCCACAACCACTGTACAATCATCCACAAGTGCAGAAGTCACACCAAGTTCACACTCTACAGTCCGTTCAACAACTACAATGTCCACTGAAACATCTTCTGAACCAAACACTGCAACAATGTCAACGAGTATCAGCACAGCTCATCGTCCTTCAACTAGTCAGGGAATGTCTTCAACAACATTATCATCGTCTGAGGCACAATCTACATCTGTCACAACAGTGACACCAACAGGAGCAGCTGAATCAACAGCCTCCATCTCAACACACTCAACAAATCCAGTAACACCAAGTACCAGCAGTGATCATTCCACAACAACTGTACAATCGTCCACAAGTGCAGAAGTCACATCCAAGTTCACACTCTACAGTCCTTTCAACAACTACCACGTCCACGAAACATCTTCTGAACGAAACACTGCAACAACTGTCAACAAGTACCAGCACAACTCATCAGTCCATCGAACTAGTCAGGGAATGTCTTCAACAGCATCCTCATCGACTGAGGCACAATCTACATCTGCCACAACAGTGACACCAACAGGAACAGCTGAATCAACAGCCTCCATCTCAACAAACTCAACAAATCCAGTAACAACAAGTTACACCGAAACATCTTCTGAACAAAACACTGCAACAACGCCAACAAGTACCAGCACAACTCATCATCCATCAACTAGTCAGGGAACGTCTTCAACAATCATTCCTCATCGACTGAGGCACAATCTACATCTGTCCACAACAGTGACACCAACAGGAACAGCTGAATCAACAGCCTCCATCTCAACACATTCAACAAATCCAGTAACAAGTACCACCAGCTGATCATTCCACAACAACTGTACAATCATCCACAAGTGCAGAAGTCACACCAAGTTCACACTCTACAGTCCTTTCAACAACTACAATGTCCACCGAAACATCTTCTGAACCAAACAATTGCAACAATAGTCAACAAGTACCAGCACAAGCTCATCGTCCATCAACTAGTCAGGGAACTTCTTCAACAACATCTCATCGACTGAGGCACAATCTACATCTGTCACAACAGTGACACCAACAGGAGCAGCTGAATCAACAGCCTCCATCTCAACACACTCAACAAATCCAGTAACACAAGTACCAGCAGTGATCATTCCACAACAACTGTACAATCGTCCACAAGTGCAGAAGTCACACCAAGTTCACACTCTACAGTCCTTTCAACAACTACCACGTCCACCGAAACATCTTCTGAACGAAACACTGCAACAACGTCAACAAGTAACCAGCACACAACTCATCAGTCCATCGACTAGTCAGGTAATGTCTTCAACAGCATCCTCATGACTGGGCACAATCTACATACTGCCACAACAGTGACGACCTAACATGAACAGCTGAATCAACAGCCCCCATCTCAACAAACTCACAAATCCAGTAATAACAAGTTACACCGAAACATCTTCTGAACCAAACACTGCAACAACGCCAACAAGTACCAGCACAACTCATCATCCATCAACTAGTCGGGAACGTCTTTCAACAACATCCTCATCGACTGAGGCACAATCTACATCTGCCACAACAGTGACACCAACAGAACAGCTGAATCAACAGCCTCCATCTCAACACATCAACAAATCCAGTAACAACAAGTACCACCAGCGATCATTCCACAACCACTGTACAATCATCCACAAGTGCAGAAGTCACACCAAGTTCACACTCTACCGTCCTTTCAACAACTACAATGTCCACTGAAACATCTTCTGAACCAAACACTGCAACATATCAACAAGTAATAGCACAGCTCATCGTCCATCAACTAGTCAGGGAATGTCTTCAACAGCATTCCTCATCAACTGAGGCACAATCTACATCTGCCACAACAGTGACACCAACAGGAGCAGCTGAATCAACAGCCTCCATCTCAACACACTCAACAAATCCCGTAGTAGTAACAACAAGTACCAGCAGTGATCATTCCACAACAACTGTACAATCGTCCACAAGTGCAGAAGTCACACCAAGTTCACACTCTACAGTCCTTTCAACAACACTACACTGTCCACCGAAACATCTTCTGAACGAAACACTGCAACAATGTCAACAAGTACCAGCACCAACTCATCGTCCATCGACTAGTCAGGGAATGTCTTCAACAGCATCCTCATTGACTGAGGCACAATCTACATCTGCCACAACAGTGGCACCAACAGGAACAGCTGAATCAACAGCCTCCATCTCAACAAACTCAACAAATCCAGTAACAACAAGTTACACCGAAACATCTTCTGAACAAAACTCTGCAACAACGCCAACAAGTACCAGCAGAACTCATCATCCATCAACTAGTCAGGTAACGTCTTCAACAACATCCTCATCGACTGAGGCACACTCTACATCTGCCACAACAGTGACACCAACAGGAACAGCTGAATCAACAGCCTCCATCTCAACACATTCAACAAATTCAGTAACAAGTACCAGCACTGATCATTCCACAACAACTGTACAATCATCCACAAGTGCAGAAGTCACACCAAGTTCACACTCTACAGTCCTTTCAACAACTACGATGTCCACCGAAACATCGTCTGAACCAAACAATGTGACAATGTCAACAAGTACCAGCACAACTCATCGTCCATCAACTAGTCAGGGAACGTCTTCAACAGCATCCTCATCAACTGAGGCACAATCTACATCTGCCACAACAGTGACACCAACAGGAGCAGCTGAATCAACAGCCTCCATCTCAACACACTCAACAAATCCAGTAACAACAAGTACCAGCAGTGATCATTCCACAACAACTGTACAATCGTCCACAAGTGCAGAAGTCACACCAAGTTCACACTCTACAGTCCTTTCAACAACTACCACGTCCACCGAAACATCTTCTGAACGAAACACTGCAACAATGTCAACAAGTACCAGCACAACTCATCGTCCATTGACTAGTCAGGGAATGTTTTCAACAGCATCCTCATTGACTGAGGCACAATCTACATCTGCCACAACAGTGACACCAACAGGAACAGCTGAATCAACAGCCTCCATCTCAACAAACTCAACAACTCCAGTAACAACAAGTTACACCGAAACATCTTCTGAACAAAACACTGCAACAACGCCAACAAGTACCAGCACAACTCATCATCCATCAACTAGTCAGGGAACGTCTTCAACAACATCCTCATCAACTGAGGCACAATCTACATCTGCCACAACAGTGACACCAACAGGAACAGCTGAATCAACAGCCTCCATCTCAACACATTCAACAAATCCAGTAACAACAAGTACCACCAGCGATCATTCCACAACCACTGTACAATCATCCACAAGTGCAGAAGTCACACCAAGTTCACACTCTACAGTCCTTTCAACAACTACAATGTCCACTGAAACATCTTCTGAACCAAACACTGCAACAATGTCAACGAGTACTAGCACAGCTCATCGTCCTTCAACTAGTCAGGGAATGTCTTCAACAACATTCTCATCGTCTGAGGCACAATCTACATCTGCCACAACAGTGACACCAACAGGAACAGCTGAATCAACAGCCTCCATCTCAACACACTCAACAAATCCAGTAACAACAAGTACCAGCAGTGATCATTCCACAACCACTGTACAATCATCCACAAGTGCAGAAGTCACACCAAGTTCACACTCTACAGTCCTTTCAACAACTACAATGTCCACTGAAACATCTTCTGAACCAAACACTGCAACAATGTCAACGAGTACCAGCACAGCTCATCGTCCTTCAACTAGTCAGGGAATGTCTTCAACAACATTCTCATCGTCTGAGGCACAATCTACGTCTGTCACAACAGTGACACCAACAGGAACAGCTGAATCAACAGCCTCCATCTCAACACACTCAACAAATCCAGTAACATCAAGTACCAGCAGTGATCATTCCACAACAACTGTACAATCGACCACAAGTGCAGAAGTCACACCAAGTTCACACTCTACAGTCCTTTCAACAACTACAACGTCCACTGCAACATCTTCTGAACAAGACACTGCAACCACGTCAACAAGTACCAGCACAACTCATCATCCATCAACTAGTCAGGGAATGTCTTCAACAGCATCCTCATCGACTGAGGCACAATCTACATCTGCCACAACAGTGACACCAACAGGAACAGCTGAATCAACAGCCTCCATCTCAACACACTCAACAAATCCAGTAACAAGTACCACCAGCGATCATTCCACAACAACTGTACAATCGTCCACAAGTGCAGAAGTCACACCAAGTTCACACTCTACAGTCCTTTCAACAGCAAATGAAAAATCAAATACCACTTTTCAACCTTTTACGTCAACCTCAAAGGCTTTGACATCCACAGGAATTATCAGTACAAACACCCGTACAACACTCAGCCATTCAACATCTACCATTATCCCCCATTCAAATGCCACTGCCACAGTGACTACACCTCCTACCACTCTTCAGTGCAGTGATAAGGACTGTCCTGGGTGTACTGGCACTTGTGCTTTTAACATTACACTTGGGAAATGCCACTGCCATTGTCAAGACTTTGTTTTTGGCGATATCTGTGTTTTTGGACAGAATGACACCACTGCTCATATTGGTGAGTATATTCTTCCCAAATGTATTTCTTTTGTAATAAAAAATATGTTATAATTTCATTGTGTTTTGTATTTTGGTTTTGATATCCCTTAGCACGGAATGTAAAATATTATTGCAGTGTATTTTTTTTATTGTAAATTTAATGTAAGGATGTCTAATTTCCTTGCAGACGCTGGAGCAATTCCAACTCGAAATGCAAATTTTACTTTGGAAATCAACATCACCTTTCAAGAGTGTTTTCATGATTTAAACTCACCTAATACATCAATATTCATCAATAAACTGAAACAGCAGGTATAGTATTTTTCTTATTGTTACGATAAGATTTTGATTGTGTGTTGGGGGGGGGGGGTTGCTTACCATGCTCTAATGACATCTGTCTTATGTTCCAGCTCATACCTTTATGCAGTGAAGCAGATCCAAAACATTTTAAAAACGTACAAATCATCAAGTTGTCGTAGGTATTCATTAAATTTTTCTCATTAATTTAAATTACTCTTCAAGCAAGTACATGCTTCTTCTATTTGTTAATATTTTTCTCTTTTTCTACTGTAGAAAAGGAAGTGTTGTTGCAGAGACCGTGGCAGAGTATAAATATGCAAACAATGATACTGAAATCCAGTTTGTCAACAATCAGCTTGATGGAGTGTTAACTGCTATCTTGAATGACACAAGTAACCTCAATAAGATTTCCCAGGCCTTTAATGCAAATGTAGTGTTAAATACGCTCACCTTCCAGCCACCTGAGATTAAAAGTAAGTGTAGTCTGTCAGCTCTAAACATACATATTTGACTTATCACTGCTTTGTATAGTCAGTGTTTCTTTTTTCAATATTTGTCAGAATTTCTAAGAATATTTGTATTATGGTGCATATTCAAAATAACAAATACATTTGTTTGTTTTTATACAAATCAGATATTTCGGACCTGAAGCCTTTTGTTAACTGCTCCCACTTTGCTAATTACACTGCTGTAATTAGCAATGGTCAATGGCAGTGTGTTGGACCTTGCAAAACAGAGCCTAATTACTGTCAACATGGTGAATGTCTCAATAACATTTACAAAGGGGCCACCTGTCGGTAAGCAAGATCTGTTCTTGATTCTCTATGCAAGAAGCTTTAATATGTCCAATGTGTTTGCATGTGTTATTAATTTTATTAATTGATTAATTACCCCTCAACCCAGATGCTTTGAGTCCAGCCTGGAGCAGTACTATGGCCCACAGTGTGACCTCTTCCGTTGGGGTCCAGGTTTCTATGGAGCACTGTTTGGATCGTTGGCAGGAGCACTCCTGCTCTTGATTATCATTGTTACTGCAATTGTCGTCTTCAAAAAGAGACACACGGGTGTTTGGTGGGTTATGATGCTTAAAATGCATGTTTTTCTCGTTGCCTGAAATCATAAAGTAAACGCTGTCACGTGAAACTAATAAAACTGTCTTCTTCTATTTTATTTTTTTAAGGAAAAGAAGCAATCCCTATAACAGGAGACTGTCTGCTTTTGATGAAGATTTCTTTGATTTCTCTGATAGAGGTTTGTCCTTCTCTGTTTTTCGTAATTACTAATCTGTTTTAAATATTCAATTTACAATTCCTCAGCAAGGACATTTCCAGTTTCAACATTATCATAATTTGTTTCCCTAGGTGGCCACAACTTGGGACTTGCAGGTGCTTCAGGCACATCAGAGGGTTTTAGACCACGTCTACAAAACACCCAATTGCAGGTATTCTTGTTTTTTATTCTGGTATTGTTTATAGTACCTATGAAAGTTTTCTGTTGCAGATGAGATTATAGTTACAATGTTGATATTAGGGTGGCACGATGGGCAGTGGTTAGCACTGTCACCTCACAGCAAGAAGGTTCTTGGTTCTAACCAAGAAGGAGTTTTCATGTTCTCCCTAGCTTCCTCCCACAGTCCAAAGACATGCAACTTAGTCGGTGACTGTAATTTACCCATAGGTGTGGATGTGAGCATGGTTGTTTATCTCTATATGTTACCCTGTGATGAACTGGTGATTTATCCAGGGTGTGCCTTCCTCTTGCCGAATGCCAGCCACCCTGATAAAGATAAATGGTTGAAGGAAATTGATGGATGTTGACATTAATAGATTATTCTTTTTGTGTATTTCCAGGGCACAACATGATGTCCAGAGGTTTTCAACCCTAGATGAATGCTACAGACTAGGATTTTGTTTGTTTGTTATAAATACAATGTTTTCCATGTTTGAAATAAAGATAGAGATAAAGAAATGACAGTTCAGTACGAGCAATGAATAATTATTTATGTATTATTAATAATACAAAATATGAATAATTTGATGTATGCACATATATAATATTTATTTTTAATAATTACTATTTTATTCATTTGTAATACGTAATTTAGCATGTAATAATTGTGACTTAATTTGCAATCTTTTTTGTGTCCTGTGTAAAATTAGCATATCAGTTCAGGCTCCAGTGTTGTTAATCCACACCACACCACAGAAGATTATGTTATGCTACCCATGCTAATATATATATATATATATATTCCTAGCTGGTTTAGTTATGTGTAGTTTTATCATTGTGAACAGGGGGGTGCAAGGGGAAGCAAGTTTGTGAGATGACGCTAACACCTTAGAATTCTTCAGTTGTATGCACTGTGTTAGTGAGGTGGGTGAGTGAGGATTTTTGTTTTTTGTTATTTTAAATTAGCATCCAGGGCTTCTGTATTTGAACTAGCAACTTGTCCAGGGTGTGCCCCAGATGGATGGATGGATGGATAGTTTGTGTGTCCATTAGTGTTTCACTAGTGTGAAGTCCCTCACAGTCAGTACAATACACTGTCACTAGATGGCGGACATGCACTGATTTTAATTATGTGTGAAGAAAAAGGCACAGCGATTCTGAATAAGAGTGATCTGTAAATGCTTTATTGTTATCAACCTTATTTGTGACAATTTCTGTCCTGTTGTGGCGTGACGGTCAACATAATAACACTTTGTCAGTGCTGTAACACTCTAATAGAAGGTCTTTTGTTTCTGTCACTCATACTAGTTGTGATACTAGCTACTATTAGTGAGATCTCTTTTAAACTGTACCTCAAAATGCTAGTGCACAGACCTACTACTTGTCCATGACAGCAATATAAAGTTCACTGATTTTTCATCTGAACCAGTGAAGGCTTTTTGTATCCACCTAGTGACCGACTCACACTTTTGACTAATGTCTTTACCTTCACTTGATGAACTATATTTTCTTTACAAGTGCTCTGACCTGAGTAAAATTTAACCAGCAGCACTTCAGTCTAAGTTAAATATTTACAACTCTTTCCACCACTCACAGCAAATGATAAGAAATATTTTTTTTTTTGGAATCCAGAAAAAAAACACTTAGAACATGCAAATTCTGCTTCTCTTGCCACTTGAAAAATATAGACAGATTGCAGATTGCAGCATTTTCTTGTTTTAATCCAAAGTATATTTACATAATATGAGCGAACATAAGTTTTAGGAATTTTACCAAGAATAAAAACTTTAGATTCACTGTTAAGAATATTTTACTCCACCATTTATGCCAAGATGAACATCATTTCTCACATTTTGTCTACACATATGTTTTATTTGGCAGTAAACCTGGAATATGTTGTGTTATATATTCCAGGACAAAGTATATCCAACCTCAAGTGGAGAGTAAGCTGCTCTGATTCCAAAGTGTTTAACTTGAATGCATTTAATCCATTTCTCATTTTTGTGTTGTATAAAAGTATATGGTGCTTCCTGCTCAATTTTACTTTCTGGACCTGCGTGTTAGATCCATCAGTACAAATCTACAGCATGTAAATTGTTTTATTACTACTCACCACACCCCTTTGTTCTCCCTAACATTATTGCAGAATATGATGTCATTTTCTCTAAATAGAACATCTACAGACCCAAATCCAGTATTGTAGATACAGTGTACATCTATGCAGCACTACAGACAGGAGCACCTGTGAGAGCCAGAAACAGAAAATGAATTCTGCTGTCTTTCACTCAACCAACTGCAGACTAATCATCAGACTGCATAGAAATTATCGAGGCAGTAATCATAATTACTGTAATAATTCTTATCAATGAAACAAGTCTGCTCCACATGTTAATCTATCAGTAATGCTAGCTCATGACTTTTATCTAATTAACAAAAGCTAAAATATATTTGTAGTTGAGCCACTAAAAGTGGAAGTTAAGTCCCACATATTCAATGAACTAACCCAGGCCAAAACCTAATGGTAAATTAAATTTAAGATTCAATTTATGTTGGAAAAATCCCTGGCAGAAAAGTGGACAGAAACAGTTTGAGAGAAAGAAAGTGTCCAAAGAATTGTAATGATCCCTTTTGACAAAGTTTCACAAGTCAAGTCATGTGTCATGGAAATTGTGACAGTGGAGTCTAAGTCTAAGTGTATCTGACTTCTTCCATGCCTTTTATTGCTACAGCAGTGCAATAATGTTGGCACTTGATCTTTCTCGGACAGACAGATTTAAAGTAAGGAGCCAGTCTTTAGTTGCTATAGTCACCACCCATGCTGTCGCCTAGAAGCTCACGTAAAAGTGAATCAGGTGAAAGGGTTTGCAGGTGGCCTAGTTAGCTCAAACTGCTGCCTGCTGCAGGTTTTGGTGGATATTGTAACTGCAGCCTGATTTGCAGATTATTAAGCTTTTATTTCACCTCTAATGCTCTAATGTGCCCTAATGGCTCACTGCGGTTTCGGCTCCATGCCTAACCACATGGACTCAATTCAAGCAAAAAACACTTGCAACATTGTTAAGTGCTCAAAAAACCTGTGGGCGCAAAGCTGGCTGACACGGAGCATCTATGCAGTCATTGGAGGAGGAGACCGTGTTATAACCAGGAAGAGAAAGGCAATATACTGTACACCTGTCAATCGACCATTGTAAGTCACTCTTCCCTCGCTGGATAGAGGCCAGTCACAATAAGGCACAGCATGAGGGCGTGTGGGTGATAAAACAGGCCAAACAGCTGAGTTGAGAGTTTAGGCTTGACAGATTCAAGAATGAAAATGAAGCAGGCTCATAAATAAGTCATTTTATTTTGCTTTCTTTTTAAAGACTATATACTTATCAACTATTCATAACAACAAATGGAATTGTTAAATACTGTACACAGCATACTGTACTCTCCCAGTGCATGTCTTCACCACAGCAGAGAAGTTATTTCTTGATAAACTAGTCTTCATTCAGTTTTATTATTTCTAATAAGACATATGAATACCTTAAGATTAAATAGTATCAGTATATGATGTAAACATTTTTTCAGACATTGAAGTCAAAAGCAACATTGTGTTGGCAAGGTTTTGTGAGCTGAAGGGAGAGAAAAAGTAAATTTCAATGACCGTTTGACCTTAGCAGTTATCTGTTTCCCAAACTGAACACCGTGTTCGATACCAAGGGTTACTTCAATACATGTGCTACATTTACTATATCATCCTGACGCTTCTTGAATAATCTACAACAATAAAATTCATATATTTTCTTGGCTGCCAGCAGCCAAAGTCTCTCAGACCACACCCACTGCAATCATGTAAGGCAGGAATGCATGAGCAGAACAGGAAAGTCTGTGTCAGGCAGGTAAACCCTGCACTGTCTTTGTAATGCTTCTGTATTAACAGGTTAGCCTAACATCTCTGTGATCTAAGATCTGCGTGATCTAAAATCTCTATTTAAGGATATCCGGTTAGAATTGACTTTGTGTTACTTCGTGTAACTGAGGTGTCACTGAATTAGAACATTGTCAGGCCACAAATGGAGCTGGTTACCTCATTTTTTATGGATTATAATTTCAGATTTTGCCTTTATTAGTTGGGAATATGTGAAATATAGGATTAATATCAAAGGGAGGTAGTACTTGAGGCAAATTAGTTCCAAGCAATAACTCACAGCTTGACCAAAAATAAGCTTCTCCAACTGTTTGATGGAATATCAGTAAGAACAGCATACATTCACTTAATGTTCAACAGGTCAAATTTCTGTGCAACAAAACAGACCTGGACACTGAAAGAAAGCAATCAAATGTGTGCACTTTTTAGAGGGCTGTACTCAAAAAGCAGGCGCTGCAAAATACGAGGAGCACCGTAACAAGTATGGTTGACAATTTGCTACCAATTGTCTAAAGTAATTTTATCACCAGAACACTTTTCCAACTGCTGTTCACATGCACGTATGCACAAACACGTCCACGCACATACATACACACAGACGCACTCCACAACAGACAACTACACCATAAAAGCTGCACTAGACATTCCAATGGAAACATGCATAGCTACCAGTAATTTACCCACTTCTCAGTACATAATGTACCACGACAACATGCCATGTGGGAAACACAAATTTACACAGATACAGTGGCCTGAGTAAGACTGAAAACTTCATCAAGGCAGGGAAACCATATCAGTGTTGATATACAATAGCAAACAGAATGGAGATTTGTGTGCTAGCATCCTTCATTTTTGTTAAATTAATTGGCCTTGTCTTTAGACTTCATACATATATATTAAGTGATACATGATTACATTACTGACCTTTTGTCCCTTGTGAGATACAAAAGCAGCATCATTGTCTCTCACAAAACATCCTCAACCTTCTAGACACAGAAAACACTGAGCACATGAGGTTCAAGGCCCGCTTGTACCTTCTGACTAAACCACGTCGTCAGCAACAACAGCACAATATTGAATGTCATGAAATAAAAATCATATCAAAAATAAGCTCTACAATGTTGAATTTTGCCCACAATCTATAGTCAGAGATACATTTTTTTTTACATAAAGTATCTCAGTTGTGATAGCTACTCCAACATTACCAGTAACTGAATACAGTGCGAACATACCCTGTGTGTTCAGAATACATAAGGGGTTAAAAACAACAACTGTAAAAGCAGCAGTTTGAGGGTTGTTAGCATTTCGTTTCACCATTTTTTAAAGTGGTTTTCGCTCATGTACAGTAAAGTCCTCTGCTACTTCCACTAAAACTGTTCAAACTAAATGTGCTTTCCTCCTGGTGTGGCAGTCCCAGTCTGAGTCTGATACATTTGTATTGCGAGCTGCAGGGCTGTCCATGACCCGAAGAAATTTCTCTACACAAGGAGAGTCCACGAAAGCAGGCCGCTGAGGCAGAAGATAGTAATGAGTGGTGCTGGCCTTCTCGCCCTTCTCCATGACAGGAAGGATGCAGGGGGAGCCCTCACTGTTCTGTCTCTGTAAACCCCGACTTACATAATTAGGATCTGGTGCGAAGCTTTGGGTTGGGGGCATCACGCCGTTAATGTATGTTGGGAGGCTCTTGGGGCTAGGGGTGCGAGAGCTGCCTGTAGACAAAGGCTCCCTTGGAGGCACCTTGGGTGGTTTGTCGTCATCGCTGTAAGCCCCTGACGAGACCTCTGCTGACCAGCGGCGGTAGTCTACTGTCCTGATTGCTCGTGGAGGGATCGGTGGTGGCACCTCGGGCTTATCCATACTGTTGGTGTGACGTTTGTGGCATGTTAGGCGCAGCAGAGAAGGTTTGTTAAAGGATCCAGCTGGGCCTGAATGCGAGCGCCGCAGCCTCCTCTGAGATTTCTCTTGCTGTCTCTGACAGACCACTGGCTCAGGTGGTTCCTGACGTGGCTGCTCATATTGTTCCCGCACCTCCTGTGGAGGATGTGCCTGATGTTGGACTGGACCGTCATAGTAAGCATAGTTAATCTGCCCACAGTCCCTGAAGCTCCTTCGACTTGGGACTCCACATCGAAAAGGAGACGATTTGGAACAGTGATCAGACACCAGGCAGCAGCTGTCGTCTGAGCTCGTGAAAAACTCTACCTCATTATCCATAGCCTGCTCAGGGGAGATGTCTGTTTGTGGAGGGATGGGGGGTAGAGGCTTGGAGCATCTGCCTGGTGTCTGCGGTGGACTGCTGCACTCATACACCGAGAGCCTCTTGAATGAGGGGACCACCTGGTCATCGTCAGCAGGACTTGGGGTGGATGGTTCAGCACTGCAGGACAGGGAGAGATGGGAGGGTCTGGATTTCTTTGGGGGCAATTTCTGCGAGCTGGGACTGTGTTTATGTCCTGTCAGAAAGGAAGAAATAAAAATATCATTGATGGCACTGCATTAAATGATTAGGGTTGCTTAACAACAATCAACATTTACGACCACAACTTTATTGAATCCTGTAAAAAAGGAAAGGATAGCTTTTTCTATATTTCTGGAAAAACACTTACTATATCCAGTATGTAACGGATGATTTAAAGGCATAACACATGAATCGCAGTATTTCTGTATTTCAGAAGACCTTCACTGTCCAGATGATAGATCATGCACTTACTTTCATAGCTTAGAGACGGTGGAGGTGGCCCCTTTTGCTGGGCACGAGAGCTGTGATCTGTGTGTGCGGTGTCCATACTGAAGTAGAAGCTGTTAAAAATAATACATGAATTAATAAGCTGCATAACATTTCATCACAATGTACAAGAGATGTTAGACTGACCTAAACCATAAAACTCCAGAGTGTCATGCAGATTTGAAAAAACAGATCATCCCCTAGTGGACTGTTAGTCCTGGCATCTCAACACTCACTTGTCCAGCTCATGGCGATAGTTCCAAGAGGGTTTGGATCCAGCCATGCTGTGACAGTAGCTGCCCCTCAGGAAGGGGTTTTCTATGGGAAAAGAGATCTCCTGGGCAGTCAGGCCCACTGTGGACATGCTCCAGGCACACTCGGGTCGCATCAAAGCCAGGAAACACTCAGATCGCCCGGCTGGCTGCCCTTGCTTCTAGTGTACCTGTAACACAGCCAAGACACAGCCATGAATGACAGTGGAAGGAGTTTGAAAGCAAAAGCAGATGAAGAGAAACAGAATATGCAGTAGCACATTGAAAAATACTCTCTAAAAGCAGAGCCAACATCCACGAGTGAAGCCAAAAAAGAAAGAAAAATCTGATATTACAATAATGAGCAAATTACACGGATCTTCCCCTTATTGCTGCCCACCAAGACAAATATTTAGATATGGCTTGTGCTGTGTGATTTGTTTCCCTCTAAGAAGACAAGACAACCATCTTCTATGACAGAGGAATGAGAAAAGCTCAGCTGACAAGACTTCAGGACACGTGTGTCCCAACACACTCTGTCGCTCACTCACTCTTATTGTATTTTGGAAAAAAGGCGTGAAAGCAGTAGATAGACCAAAATAACAGCCCATAACTAAGATCTTGTTGTCAAAAGTTGCTACAATATATTGCACAGATTGTTTTTTTTGTTTGTTTCTGAAGTCTGCTTTATCCAACTGCTGACCTAGGGTGTGGAAACATTGCTTCTATGATATGTAATCATCTTCTCTTACCTAATTGCAAAAGTTTTGAGTTCTTGATAAGCTACAACAGGGGGGGGCAACAAGTTCTTAAGTTTTCAATTTTCAGCAGTTTGGGTGTTTCAGTACTCGCTGAATGATCTTTACATTTCACCTGCCAGCGTCTACAGCACATAAGCCTAAATCCAACATAGCAATCTTAGGTCTGAACTCATAAATCAACCTTCAGACTTCTGTTTCTACAGACCGTGCCTCCACTCTTGCAGTTTACAGTTTATTTTAAAACTTGACTCTGCTGTGCTCCGGTGCTGCAATCTCACTTGTCCTGAACAGCAGAGGAAGGGGCTCCTCCTGTTACCAGAGATATACCTGATGTTGCAATAACTCCTTAAGTCGAATGACCTGAATGTTCATGTCAAGCATGTGTCAGGGCTGAGTAAACAATGTATACAATATTCAGGAGGGGTAGAAACCCTGCAGCATATTGATATTTCAGGGGGTCAGCCATTCACTGGAAGCAACATCTGATACTTTGCCTCACACTGGATTAACCTGTCCAGTATGTCACAATCTCTTGTGAAGTTAGTTTAGAAAGTACCTAAAGGTTCGATCAAAGTATGTGACTTTCTTTTGTTTTCAAGCAAATTGGTAACTATACACCATGTCTGAGCTCACTGTAACACCAGCTTCTGGTGTCTTAACAATTAAGACTATTTTTCAGGTTGCTGGAAAACAGGTGCATCCATAGCCCTGGTGGTCCCTGGTGGTCATCTCTCCTGGAGGCCGCAAATGAGGTGCGTGCACACCCAGAGACACGCTGTCTTCCTTATAATGTAGGAGTGATGACTGAGATGAACACAGGCCCCTCGTTCCAGGTCTCCTGTGAGCCATATTTATGTGCTGCCCTGACAGCTGGTGAGAAACAAAGCTCTAAAACAACAGGAAGCCTGGGGCATCAGCCTGAGCCAAACTGCCCAACAAGGCATGCAATCCCCCTGCCCAGGGCCGTCGATTCGGTTCAGCGGGGATGGGAAGCAACATGATCCTCGATAATGAACCCCCAGGGGCTTGTGCTTCCTCTTGCAACAGGTGCAAAGACAGTTCATCCTGGCAGTTAACCATAGGAGCACTTACAGGCAACGGGATTAAACAAACGATGTGTAGTCATGCACAGCATTAACCTGCTTATGGAGGAATTCTTTAAGTCACTTAATTCAGATACTTTGACCAGACAACAATGAGTGTCAAGATAACACAAGAGACCCGTGGGTGCCGGGAAGAAGGAGGTCTGTATGTAAAACTATCAGCAGATAGCTTTGCCTTTGATTCAGGATTGTAGTAGTCATACACAGACCTTGAAAGGAGTTCACACCCCACTCATGACACCCCTGCAGCGGTTTCCGAGCAACCATACCCGCTCTACCTGTGCGGCAAGCAAAGAGCGCGCACACCCCCTCACTTTAATAATAATGGTTAAAAGCCCTCTAGCAGGCAGGTGACTCACACCACAACACACAAGTCAGCTATCTGGCAAAGCCAGGTAATGATGATATAAAGTGATTTGTTATATCCCTTTTGTTTTAGATGAAAGAATACAAATAGATATTACAGATTAAAAGATTAAAATCATATTACTATTATTATTATTATTATTATTATTATTATTATAGGTTTTGCAAAGTTGTGTAAGGGATTTTTTAAAAAGCTATCTTTATCATGAAAGATACACTTACAGACTTGGTAAAAGTTGCTAAATGTATTCTCAGTTTACAGTTAAAAGACGAGCTGCTCCTCTAAATGATCGTCTCTATCCGTCAGATAATAATAAAAAACACAAGCTATAAAGCATGAAAATAATCGCAAAAAGGACGCGAAGTTGCATCAATCAGCGGTGTCTGCCGTGCTGGCACCAACATACAAAACAATAGTCAGACATGAGTTCTTACAGTAGCCTACACAAGACATTTTCTGAACTCACCTAAATAACTGTGCAGTTCTCCTCCGCTTTGATTTGACTCCTAGACTTCTCCTTTGGTCAAATATAGCTCCTCTGTTTTTTCTCCTTCTTCTTTGGGGGAGGGGGTGGGTGGTGTTTGATTTGAGTCTCTAATCTTCAGATTTCTATTGCATCAGGAACTGGACGCCAGCGTAATTGCTGACGCTCCGGCTATAATGTGACACTTTTAGATAAGTGTTGTAGTGAGCAAAGTCTTATAAGCTCCACCACACGAGAGGAGCGTTGGCTCCGCCTTGCACACTTGCTCTTAAAGGCGCAGCCTTCTTCTTTTTCTTTTTTTTTTTAACCCCCTCTCTCTGCAAGTGTACGTGCTGCAAAGCTCATATGGATTGCAGAATCACCCCCTGAACATACACACTCACGGGGACACACAGGACTAATTTAAGCTTATGTTAACTGGATGTGATCAAAGTCTGCAGTGCGTCATTTGCCCTCGCTTTTAAGCAGAGCAGGTGTGAACACAGGGATACAATAGCTGTTCCCATGGGGATGGAGGATATGCGTTATTACAGTAAACACCTCAGCAAATAAATTAGACATGCAGCTGCTCTGTGGAGAAATTAAAACACACAGCAAAGAGATTGGCTGATACGGTGGGAGCGATGTTCATCCATAACTGTATGTTAAAGTAGCATGATCCGATATGTTTTAGCCTTTTTGTGGCCTATAAAATCTCCTGTGTGGGTTCATGCATACATGCTGCAGTCAAAGGTAAACTGCACACAGATCTGCAAGGAGACAGAGTAAGTAACAGCGATGGCTCCAGGGTAGATGACATAGACAGCAGGCAAAGAAACACTCTTATCTGCGCAGTATTCTGCCTCCAAATAACTGCAACCCAGATTGTTTAGCTGCTCGCTTATCAGATCACCCTGGGCATTTTCTTTTAGCTGGACCTGTTCTTTGTTCTACCTGACATACAGCTATGTCCACCCAAATGCTGTGTAATTTAAGAAAAAAAACTACTCTATACATAGACTTTATTTCTTTGTTTCAGTTTAAAGCAATCCCTCACACCCTCTATTTCCAGTCACCTAGCCTATTTAAGTGGTGCCACCTAACCGACCCAGGCTAAACAAACCCAACACTGACATGCACACTAACCAAACACAGCGATACAATGGCTACAAACAACTTGTGTGTTAAATCAATAGTGGCAAAAAAGCAGAGGTGTGTGTGTGCTGAGAGAGAACAGAGTGTTCTTGTGCATTGAGTTTGTAAATCCTTTACAGCTCGTGCACGGGGTCCCCCTAACCCAAAAGGCTTATCATTGCATGTTTGGCCCCTACACGGACCAGGCTTTCAGCCTCGCTAATCCCCCTCTATAATTTCAGGCACATTTTTGGAATTCCCCTGGGCCAGTTGTGACCAGCAGAGGAAGGGGTGAACATTTTGCTATAGGTAAGTTAAGTTACAGTGAGTTATATGAGCATTAGAGTTTGGATTAAAAGTTATTTCATGTATGTTTAATGTGCAGGATGTTGCTGAAAATACTCAAAAGTGTAAATCCAGCAGAATAAAACACATTGTGCATATGTGTTTGTCTCTGTATCTGTTATTAAAACTCTTCCAAGTTCCACCACACGGACACATTCAGTGGGATAAATTCACATCTAAACCATCTTTCCTCCCACTTCAGCCTCCCCCCACCCACCCGCCTGCTTGTGACCAACATTGTGATGTCATCACTCACAGGAAGTTCCTTATAAAGCTTGTCAGGGAGGGGAAACAAAGTTAGTCAGAAAGGGAGAGATAGGCAGAGGCAGCTCTGATGAGATTTTGCGATGGCACATGAAAGAAGTCTTGAGAACGGCAACCTTCTCAAGAAACATTACTCTGCCTTTTCTTTGACTCTGACTTATGACTCACCCTGAGCTTAATCTACCACATCCAAAACCACTACCGCCACCCCCATCCCCCAATAAAATGACACCTTGGGGTCATTTTCCTTTCAGCTGAAAGGAATTTCCCTTTGTGGGTAAAACTCCAACACAATAGTACTCATAACATACATGTATTATTCCTATGAATCCCTCACCAACAGGAAGGGTGGAGTTTAGTTAGAAACAAGGCAAAAAACAAAACAAAATAACCCTGTGTCATCAGCGTAAATGATTTATTCACTATGGAGGTCACAGCATTGATTGCCTCTGACTGCTGAGGTAATTAAATGACGTGCATATTTAGCAAAAGTCCAAAGTTCACACTGATATAAACACAGCAGCAGAAGGTTCAGTGTTGGAGTAAAGTGACGTCAAGCCTGTTAGTCTGTGGAAGATTTTAGTGAATAGGTGTCAAACATTTTCATTGTTTTTGCTCTGTTTACATTTTTTTTCTTCTGGTTTGAACTGAAGTTTGCGGGGTGTCCCTATGTCAAACTGAAAAGTGATTTGGGGCCAATAAAATCTGCAGTTTTGACACACACCTTTAGACACAATAACTTTAAGCTACTTAAAGAGTCAGTTCACTCACATGATACAACACTGTTTGGTACTTCACGTCCTTCCTTTGGAATATTAAGGCAGATTTTTCTTCTGCAGAGGTCAAGAGAAACAGAAAACTCTGTCCCTGCATTTTTTTGCTGGCAGTGTTGATATGATATTCAACAACTTCAATAGTGTTCAATGTGTCCTTCCAGAAACCCGTCCCTGTTACTCGAGGTAATCCAAAAATCTTGCTGTGAACAGCTGTCACTGTGAATTCCAATGAAAACTGTTCATAGCAAAGTTTTTGGATTATCTCGAATAACATGGATGCTGTTTGGTGGTTAGTTTTCACACATTCAAACACATTCTTTATATGGATATATAACACAATCTAATATAATAAACTCTTATTATAAGGTCCAGGTTTTTCCAGTGCTTTTGGCCATATCCCATGGCTGTCATCAGCAGATGGAGTTTGTTCAGTTGTCATGGAGCCGTTTTACTCAGTCATAGCAGGTGGTCGGATATGAGGTTCATAACCCCTCTCTTCTGTTTAAGGACACTCTGTCGTCTTCCATCAAACTCCATCTGCTGATAAAGGCCATACGATGCAGCTTCGAGGAAAAACAACCAGTTAAGTGGACTTTGTTATAAGAATTTTAACTTTTTCCAATGACTAGAATGAACTTTCAAGCTCAAAATGTTGTTAAATTGAGTTCGAAGCTACAGCAGAAAAATGCTTTGCTTAGCTTAGCTTAGCACAAACACTGGAGGCAACATAATGCAATGTAACGGGGCTTTTTGTGTCACTGACTTGATTGAATTGAATTTCTGCTGGTTGCCTGGCAACCCTGTGGTGACGGCAATGCTCCAAGAAATAATCCAGCACGTAACCTCAATAACACTACAACATGATGTTATTATAGGGATTAAACAAACAAGATATGACATGTTAATTATTGAGCTTTGGATTTACTGGTAGGTGGATTTTGTTACCTGCAGACGGAGCCAGGCTAGCTGTATCTCCTCGTTCCCAGTACAAACATGAGTGCAGTATTGATCTTTTCATATAAATCTCAGCAAGCAAATAAGTGTGTTTCACGAAATGTCAAAATATTTCTTTCAAAGCAAATGATTAAAAGCTTTAAAAACCCAAAATCATGTTCACTTCCATTGTATTTCCTCAAGATGTTGGCAAATACATCCAATAAAATCAGTTTGTGCAAGCAAGGATTGGGTTTTTATCCTAAATGTTTTAGTGTATTTGTTTATTGTAAAACAATCTGTGACTTAGCTCTAGAAAGGTGCTGAATAACTCAGTATTTTTCAATTCCTATGTATCCCCAGTGAAAAACAACAGCAGCTCACAGAAAGAATACACTTTTTCTCTTCAAGTTAACTTCATCCTGCCCCCATGGTTCACACTGCAGATGAGCTCTGCGTCCAGTCGTTGCAGCTGTGAACACCACAGCCGAAGCTCGGGCTGACACATCTCAGTGTATTACTGCTGGATCGTGGTTTCGTCTGGCAGACCCACACACATTTGGCTCCTGCCGTGGAAACAAAACACAAATCCCCAGGCAACGGGCTGTCATCTCTCACTACAATGTAAATACGACCATATTAAAGCACTTCTACTTGTTAACCATACCAAACTCCTGAGTCCCCCAGCTGCTTCAGTTATTAATCACTTCCTGTATTGGTACAAAGACTTCTGGGAAATGGAGGGATTTTAGAGTAAATTGCCTTACACACAGGTATTTTCTATTTTGGAGTGCAATATAATCAAAAGCAGCAACAACGAGTCATCATTGCATCACTCCTTGACATTGTTATGTTGAGTGGTTCAAGTGCAGCCACAGCCCGCTGTTAGTAATGGGTGGAGCGAGCCAGTTCGCCTCCTTGATGATGACAGGGTGTGTTTAGTCTCCACGACCCGAGGATCACTTTAGACATAGACTGGGGGAGTTATTGGCGAGCCCAAGCTATGACTGAGACTGAATCAAAGTTATGTTAGTAATTATGTTGGCTGGTTATTAACATACTGTATAAATCCTTCCTTTTTTGGGTATTGGGAAGTTGTAAAATTACTGAGAACATACTGGAGATCACATTCACACTCACGCATAATCCCATACACAGACACCCACACAAACACTCTCACTTGTGTCTGGTGTTTGGGGAGAAGCTGTGAAAACGACAGCTGTGGTGTGATGGAGAACGTCACGCTGGTTCGACTTTTCTCCAGCTGCTGGGATTGAGCCAACTCTGCTCACAGGCTGCACCACTGGAGCTATACAGGATTGACTGACACAGATGGAAACCAGCCCCTAATATGCCTTGTTTCCGGCCTCACAGCTAATATTTGGTGTACAGAACATCAGCTATCTTTTGCCTACATTTTCATTTTCTGTTAAGGGCCTCACAAAGAAATACATCACCAGTTTCCAGCTATGTAATGCCTGTATTGTCTTTCAAACGTCCAAAACAGGAGTTCTGGCATTTGGCCGATGAGTATCCCAGGTTTCCTGTGTTCTTGATGTCAGCCTGTAGGGGAGAAGGTTTAGGCTTTGCTTAATGTAGCAATCTATTAATCTTAAGTAACAACCGATTGCTGGGGGAGTTCGCTCTTTCCCTGACTTCCTGGTCTAGCCTCACTCCGGGGAGATATTCAAAACACAGTGCACAGCACGACCCAAGGCCCCCGGTTCTGCTGATAAAGATTTCAGATGTTGTTCACCAAGGAGATCGGCCAGCTTGCCATCAAAGGAGGGCACTTCTAATGGAGTGAGGTATAAATCAGTAGCCACAGGGTTATGAAAGCATTGCTCTCTAGGTACGCTAAGAGGACAGAAAAAACACATGTGTAATGAAGGATGCAGTCCACAGATGAGCTGCCGTCGGTGAGCTGAACAAGTCCTGTTTCCCCATTTGTGCGTGTGTATGAATGAGTGCATGTGGCAGGGCACGATGACAGGAACTGAGTCATTCAGGGCAGAGTATGCGCTTTGTCAGTGTGCCTTTTGTTCCATTCACACATGGATTTAAGTCCCCTGATGAAGTCAGCCAGACTACCTGATCCAGCAGCCACATTAATTCCTCACAACAGAAATGCTCTGGATCACTGCTCACACAAGCCTCTTAATGAGTGAGCCTACGGGTCCAGGAGAATGCAGATGACATCCAGCTACCATTTTCCATCCCTTACAAGCAGGTTGGCTGTGCAGACGCATATGTTTGGGGCAAAATGTGACCCTCCAGGGAGAGAACCATGCGTGGGTGGAAAATGCAGCCCTGGCCTAAACTCATTTGTAAGGGTACAAGGACTATAACGGCCTTGGGGCTACATGGTGAAAGCTAAGCTAGATGAATAACTAACAATAACTGCATCTACTTTGCACCGCAACACCATTTGTATCCTTTTTTTCAAGAGTTAATGCACAGTTACACTAATCCATGGTGATATATTGGAGAGCATTGAACATTGCCTCTCATCAACAATGTGTAGTAAAATTCAGGTTGGCATACTCGTCTTCATAATCGTATTAATAATCAGCTTCGTTTTGGAGATCCATTGCGACCCAAAACTTTATTTTACCAAGACATCTCAATATTTCAGCATTTACATCTTCACATTTTTATTGCATTTACTGTATTTGCGTTTTCCTAAAACATTGACAAATACTGAAAGTGACTTCTTGTACGCCATGTTACTGCAGAGACAGAAAAGAGGGCAAAATAGTGGCTTCAAAAGAGCCACCTTCACTGCTATGTAAACGTAGCACTGGGTGGAAAGAACTCCCAAAGTCAAGTTTAAATAAGGGCTGTAATTATCTCAGAGCCAGCAGATTATTCTCAGCTCCATAGAAAAATAATGGGTTATCACTGCTGTGCACCCTATTTTTAAGTCAAGTCAAGTGAAGCTGATAGTTCCTGAGGTCTTGGTCTATTGAATTATCTTTTCCAATTTAGGTCATGATTTGTGATTTGTTCTACCGGTCTACTGTGCATCCAGTAAACAGTTTCTGAAACAGTAGGGGTCACTAAGACGGGCAGCTTCTGTTTAAAGAGGCAGTGAAAGATAGAATTAATGGTTGTTATGCCTCGTAAATTTAATGAAACTCTCAGTTTATCCGTCTGCTTTCCGGCAAACCCTGCTGATGCTGTCCTCCTAGCACTGCTGTGGTCCCTGGCAGGAAGTAAATCAGCCAGGGAGCTGCCACAGACCAAACACTGCAAGGGCCTCTGGAGCCAGGAGGCGTGTGGGAGGTGTGCTCCGTGCTCACGGGGCACAATGTGCTTGTTACTTCCTTGTCAAGTAAAAAAACAGACTGTATACACAGAATAAACTCTTATTGACTCATGAGATATTGCGTGCACACATGGATGTCTGTGCATAGTTGAGTTTATACAGGCAGACAGAGTTGCACATGCGCACACTGAGGTAGAACATTATCTATTTTTCAGAGCACTTTCAGAGCAATAGTCTATACTTAACACTTTATGCCCATAAATCTCCTCTAAACCATCTAAAACAGTATTTACTGTGAAGCTCTCGACATAATTACTCCATCATTTGGAGCCTTCCCTAAATCCTGAATCCCCTTCACTGAAACACGTTCTGAGATAACCACTATACAGGAAAACAGTGTCATTTTACACTTCTCTAAGAGATATCGCGTTCACATACGCATCCCTCTGACCTCAGATTGCCTGCCCAAAAAACATTCTCAACTCATGCGAAGTTTCCACTGAGTTTCTACTGAGCTCAAACATATAAGACATCAGACTATTAAGCTCTTAAGCATGTCTTTCTCTGACTTAATACAGCCTGATAATTAGCCTTGCCTAATTAAAACGCTGCCATAATACCCTAGAATAACTCTCCACAGAATACACTTGAGCGCAAAGCTTCAGATTAAAGTGCGGGTAATTTTCCATGAGCATGTGCGTCTGTGACGTCTGAGACATCAGTATCTATGTCCTTCATTTGGAGGCGACAATAGCCGGCCATCCAATTACCAATCATGTTTCCTTGACAAGAATAAGCTCGGCTATCCTGACTCCCAGTGATAGCCTTGAGTCATCTATTCCTCACTTCATAAGGATATTTAATCACATCCACTTCCATAACTTTATCTGCTTACAAGACGAGGACACCGGAGGAAGAGGAGCCTAATGTTTACATTAGCCAAACCGCATACACACACATGATTGCGTTCTCCCACAGATTGAGCCACCATTATGTCGCGAGCGAGTACACACTGGTGGCAGACAGACTAGACAAACGGGGAGGGGGCCTGTATTTGAATGTTTGCAGGAGAACAAGATGGCAGAGTCTGTCACATTGAAGTCCTTCATGAAAAACAATGAAATATTGCAAAAGTAATCACAATCTTTATTAGAGAAAGAAGCCAAATAAAGTTAATGAACAGATAGCTGATATGCATGAAGATTTGAAACAGATGGTTGGCACATGGATGTTGTGGAATATTATAGACTCCTGGTGTTTATATAAAACACTGCTTTACAATGAGTGCCTTGAGCTTAGCTTCGATCTTTTTTTGAAGTGAGCTTGCAAAGCGTTCCCACCACGACCCGCTAATTAAGTTCTTGCTCATTAAAGTGCTGAAAAGTAGCTCCTTTGAAATACTGTCTGGAATGCTTCAAACACCAGACAAATCTCTATGAAATCTTTCTGTCTGAGTCAGATTAAGAACAAACAATCAGAGGCTGAAATGAGCATTCTCGGTATGGTGAGAAAGCATGATAGAACTCAATGTGTGATAGTGTTTTTACGTTAAAGTCCACTGATAGGTCAGCTATTAGTCGCAAACTGAAAACTGTTTACTGTTTGTGAAGGTGGGAGCAAAGCAGAAACACATTCTCCCAAACGGTGCGCAAGTAGTGGATGCATACCAAACTGGAGTCAGATAAGATTGTACGTCATTGAAAGGGTTCCAAAACACCCAGCTCCCACTCCACCCGTTCCAACAGCTCCTTTCAGGGATATCTCTACTTGGCCCTCTATCAGGACAGGAAGCACCCAGTTGAGAGAGACAACAACAGCTCCGCTTCCTCTGGCTTTTCCCTGCCCTGGGAAGCTGAGCTAATGGGAAGTAGATAAAGCTTCTTAAAAACCGGAATGTGTTGAGTTTGTATTAATAAGCGTTTACGTGCATGTGCAGTACGTCCACATGCACTCGCATCTGTGTCACTGCAGGCGTAAGAGTGAGACAGTTAACGTCAGCACAGGATGAACGGCAGAGCTCAGGCAGCGCTGGGAGTATGTCAGTGTATTGTTGTCACCCACTGTGTGAGGAGAAGCAGACATGACCCTGGATGTGTTTTCTCGGTCCCTGGTTGCCTGTTACTCAGTACAACACAGAGGAGGAATGGATTTTGTAATGGGAAAGGCTTTGGGCTGATGGACATGCTGGCCTGCAACAAACACCTTACTTGTACAAGAGCATAAATGCCACTCCCTGCTGTCTGCCGGCCTTTTGTGTTAGGCATGTGTCCATGTGACGTAATGCAGGTCTATCACGTGAACCAGCTATAGCAAGGCAAACAGAGCTGTGTCATGTTGTTTCAAAGCCAGTGTAGTATTGATAGATATTTGCACCCTCAGTCTAATCATGACCATGAAGCGGAGAGGAATTTCTAGGGATAAACATTCATCACTTAAATTGGCTTGATGATTCACACGGAAAGAAGGGGTTAGAGAGGAAGAGTGTGAGGGAGTTTTAGAAAGATGGGTCAGGGAGTAGTCACAGGAGGGAAGCCACCCACACTCACCACAAAGGCTTGAGTCATGCGGTTTGGTTGGCACACTGCTGTGGGACAGGGACATTACACTGGGTCTCCTCTCCAGGATGTTCCTGCCCCCTCAGCCAGAGCAGAGCGAAATGTCCAAGACACTGACAACAGCTTTCACGAGCGGAGCCACAGTGACTGGCTGGCTGATTAGTGTAGACACACAATTATCTAAATCATGACATACGACCCTGCAGAGAGTACACTGTCAGAGCTTGTAGTCATGTATGTTGCCACGAGTGTCACTCCTAATACAGTGAGGGTGTGTAGCATGCTTCGGCAGTGAATAACTTTGCTCTGCAATACTTCTTGGATACATTTGTCTGACGGTTTCATTTTCCACATTAAAAAGACCATCCTAAGGACATATAACTTAATTTCAGAGATTGTTTTGCACTGTAGTTATTGCGTTTGTTTGCCTTTTATAGTTATATAGACAACGCATCGATTGGCACATTGTGTGCTTGTTATTGCCCTTTTTGTCCACTCTCTAATCAGTTCTATTCATGTTGCATAACAGGGTTGTTCATTTCTGTGTGATGCTCAAAAAAAAAAGAAAAGAAAGACAGGATATCACTTTCCCTCACATGCCGAAGTAAGACATCTGAACTTTAGGAAAATGAGCTGTGGTGCAATCTCCTTTCTGAGGCTTTTTATTGTTCTTGTACCAAGTCAGCTATCAGCACGAGTGGTTATGATTATATGTAACACCTGATGTTTTGTTAGTGTTACTGCCTGGCCTCTTCCTGTTTTCATCTCACTGTGTCCCTGGTCACTTTGTGTACACTCTGTTTTCCCTCCAGGCCTGTATAGCCAAGCTGATAAAACCCTCCCTCCTATGGACACTAAGATAAGAGCCTGTGATTACAACAGGTAGAATAGCGAGCATGCACTCTAACACGAAACACATGTGGTGTGTATAAATCTGTTCTTACCAGCTCGCCCAGGGCTTAAGGGTGTTCCCTGATTGGATATGTTGAAATCTTCTCAGACTACAGAAGCCACACAGAGACACACAATGCAAAAACTTTCCTGGAGTGCAGGATGTGTTGCAGGATTACTCAATAGCCCACGGGCCAGGTTGTGTTTGTCACCACTATACTGAATTAATCATGAACTGCAGCAGCTCTAGTATTAGCCAGATAGGCCGGGTGCAGTGACAACTGGACGAGAACTGTACAGCACCGGAGGTTTGAAGGTATTACGTGTTTTGAATTTAAACACCTGTGCAGAAAGTTTCGTAACTGACCTGCTTAAACAGATTACCGAATTAGCATCTCAGAGTTATCATGACCTGTCATTCTTCCATGCCACAATGTTACCAAAAGCCTGGGAAAAGTTAAACAGTTCGGAGCCAGCTCATCCTGAAGTCAAATCAGCCCCTCAGTCCTGGAAAGACCTCAGTGAGCCCTGGATCCAAGCATGCCGGCTTGTTGGAATAATGTTGTGGCAAACCCATGTGTTTACAGAGCTTCCCATTGTGGTAAACATGGATTAAAAAGAGTCTGACAGCTTTTAAACTCCCACCACCCACACTGTCTCATAAAGGCAGGACGCGGTTGAAACTGCAGCTTGAACTGGGTGCAGACCTTCTGTTCCCACTAACTGTATTTTGTGTCTAGTGTTTCATACACATACAGAACCCACACATTGTTTGTTTTACTTGTTGCCTTAGTGATAGTGGCATCTCTCAATAGTTGACCTGAATAGATGGCGTGGGGGTAGCGCGGGGGACAGCTTAATTCACTTTGCTTCCGCTAAACTTATGAGAATAGACACCCATCAGCCACACGGTAGTCCTCTACAATGGAAATCCCAGGGAATACATTATACCGGTTTTGTTTGCTCTTGGAAGCATTAAGTACACAGTGTCTTCTTTGTTAAGATTCAATGTCAGCTGCTGATATACACTTACAGTGCTGCTGTTCACAAAGCTTTGCCTTGAATAAGACCATTCCTGTAGTTAGGTTCAAAATTAGATGGTCACTTTGAGTGCTGAGAGTATGATCGGTAACTCTACCCAGTGTGGACGAAGGCTGGTGTGTCTGTATGTGGCATTGGGAGTCTGTTTCTGGAGTGACAGTGATGGAGAGAGACCAAAACAGATTGTCCTGGGCCAGATGGGGAGGGGTAGAGGCTGTATGCTGTTTGTTTCAGGATCAACAGGCTGTTCCTCTCCTGCTCTGTTAGCTATTTGATAGGCAGAAGGATATATTACCACAGATTGACTGCTTTACAACCCATTGGCACCAGACCGTCTGCCTCAGGTAGGATCTGCACCTGTGTGCTCAACAAGACTGATAGGACTCAAACACAAACTACACATAGGTCGGGAGACAGCGTCCTGAGGGCTTCGAAGCTGACTGTCTGCTGAGTCAGAATAGTCAGATACTTTATGAGTAAGTGCAGTGTGGGGAATCGGATGAACCTGTGCAATACTGTCACACCTTGGAAGTGTAAACTTGATTCTAGCGTGCCGACAATACAAATATAAATACTGTTAGGGACAACGTATGAAGTTACAGAGCCACCTAATAGTTTCTCACGCTGTTCCATGCGTTCAGCAATCAGTCGCCTGTGCTGAGGAAACTACTATTCAAAATACTGCATGAAATTTAAATAAGTCGGGACTTTTTAAGGCAGTGATTTGGTTGTATTATCAAGAAATCAAACTTCTTTAAAGAAAGACTCAAATGTTTGTCAGATAATCGTGGGGCAACACTAAAGGTTTGTCATCTGTGACTGGTTGGACCTGATCTGTCACATGTATCTCTGTCCTTTCGCCGAGCACAGAGGGTGGGGTTTACCCCTGCCCTGTCTGTGCAGAAGAGTAAAAAGAGATATGTATACTGAGCGTCCATATAGTTAAGCATTTTCTGTTCTGTTTTTGAAAGACATAGCATAGCTCCTTTTTCTTCCTTTTTTCCAAATTATAAATGGATTATTTAAAAAAAAAAAAAGCCTTTTTGATTAAATTAATTAAAAGTTAAATGTGCAGAATTTAAAACCTGTAAAGCATTTAACTAAAACAAAATGTGGCCTCCTTCTTTTTATATCAACAGGCTTCTGAGAAAGGACGGCCGCCTGTTACCATGATGCTATGACAATACAGCTAACAGTATGTAGTTTATAAAAAGTGTCACATATATTTCTAGCAGCTGTGGTACACATTATCTTCACCATCTTCGATGCATGACTTGGATCCAGCATGCACTCACTGAAGGAAGAAAAAAAAAAAAAACAGGTCAGCATATTGAGCAACCATTTGGCACTGACATCGTTGTGCATCAGGTCATGCAAGTAAACGTTGTGCAGAAACATATGCAAAAACTGCATTCTGCAACCGGAGCCAGCGTACATGTGCACTGCTGATTCTGCGTCCACCCACATGTAGGATTCTTTTCTCGTACTGGAAAACTTTAAAACATGTTTTATACAGACGCATTTTGCAGATTGAAGTAGTGCTGCATGAGTCAAAGCTGGCCTCCTTCTGTACTGAGCATGTATTTAAAGAAAAAAGAAAAAAAAATCTTGAAACGTCAAACAGGAAAGTCAGGATTTATGAAAGCAGAAAAATGTGTTGCTGCAAGGTTAACCCAGTGTTGTACAGGAGAAATCATACGTACTGATCTCAAAGTAAACACCCCCATTTTAGGTTACCCCTCACTGCCCGCATCTTAACCTCTGAACATGAGTACATATGTTTCCATCACCTGTGGATCTGTGCATATACATGTGCACTGCAGGCTCTCAGTGTGTCATATAGCCACAGTTTACAAACAGAGTCTGTCTCCCGTTACCGGACACCGGAGCTATTCTGGCCTTCTCTTCCGATACACACCATCCTAGTGTCCGGTCTCCATGTGGAAGTCTGCAAGCCAAGGTCACCGGGTCACATTCCTCCAGCTCTTTGGCATTCTGCCCCAGGGTTCAAGTAGTGTGGAAGTGTGTGTGTGTGTGCATGTGTGTTTGTGTGGTGTGTGTGCATGAGTTGTTTGTCTTTCATGCCACCAACTACATTCTGTTAGAGGAGAGAGCTCTGTGCTGGTAACAGATAGAGGTGCACACGCATATACACACAGAGGTTGTATTTGAAATATAGAGCTTTAAAAGGACATGTTATACAGAGGTGTGATTAATGTGCCTGTCTCCACACATACTTTGAACTGCCCTGGTTGGCTGGGAGGTAAGTGCTATGAGAAACTGCTGTTTGCTCGGGGGTGGACACCGATCCTTCAGGATCAATTGCGGATAGGCATATTTTAAGGCTATCTTGTTGATTTAAACTCTGTGTACTTGACACTTGAGCATACCAGCGGAAGTGAAAAGCGTCAGTACAGCACTATAGTGTGAGAAATTCAACACAGTTTGGCATCTAAAAAATCCAGTCATAGAGATCCACCAGAGCAAGAGACCTAAAAATCAACGTGTCTTTTTATATAGAGTGCAGGAGTACTGCACAGTTAACCAGTTCAAGACACTATTTGATGGCTTGTTTAGAAATTAGCTTCAGATTAGCGCATCTTTGGTGAAAATGCATAATGTTAACAAAAATGTTAATAAAAGTAAAAGTTCTAAAAAAAAGAAGCAGAAAGGCCCCAGATGGATTTATATTTTTCATCTCTGATGTAACTGTAATTACTGAATGCGTGGACATGTAGGAAGCTTTTTTTATACTAGCTAGTGAAGCTGGAGGTAAGTAACCACCTTGCACACTGGTGGATAGTTGCAGCAATGCATCACATGTTCTGTATGTAAAATCTTATAGTAACAAAAGCATCGATGTAATGTTGTGGGGTAAATGTAGATTAAATTTAAAGTATTAGGAAGAAGAAAAAAAACTCGTTGTATCTATGACCACGAACCAAATTTGACCAACAGCAACATTTTGACTGGATACACACACATACATAATCAGATATGAGTATTTCCTCTGAACTAACATTTTTGTTTTGATAGCCCAGTGAGGGAGAGGAGGCCTTGTTAATCCCAAGACGACAGACACCCTGTTCTGGTCTTGTCTTCTTCCCTGGCCAGAATCCGGAAAAGGAGGAGCTATCTGATGAGCCCACAGAGGAAGACACACACACACAAACACACAGACAGCAGATCTCTGTCTGTCTGGAGAGGGTAGGACAAGGGGCGTGGGAGGCCAAGACAAAGCCTTTTTCCCTGCAACAACTGTGATTACATGACAACACCAGTCAATCACTAACATGAGACATGTCTGATTGCTACAGGCAGTCTGAATAAGAGCAGCACTGTGAGGGCTCTTGTTGGATGTCTGCAGATTTTCACTTCATACACTGTCCATATGACTGATGTATGTTGTAAAGTTTAAATGATGTTGGGAAGTCAAAGCAAAACATTAGCATGTTAGCATGCCTTCAGTTAGCGTGTTAACATGCATATTGACAACTGGTTAGCATTTTAGCGCAATCAGTATGCTAACATGCTCACAGGTAGCCAGTTGTATTACTATATGAACATACAATTAGCATGGTGAAATGCTAACATTTAATATATTAGTGTCCAGTGTTAACATTAGCACATTAGCATGCTATGTTATCATGAATTACGATGAGAGGAATTTGGTTATAAGTTTCGGTGTCCTGTCATTAACTGACATATTGGCCAAGTGGAAATTCTGACCTGTTGGCGGTGCTAGACTAAAAGTCAGATGCAATTAAAGTCATTCAGATTTATCCTCCGGGCACCTAAAAAGTCTGTATTGAATTTCATCTCTCCAGTGCTTTTCACGTTTCACTGCGGACCAACCGACTGACCTTGCCAGCAGCCTTGCCACTATTATATAACAGCAAGCATTCATCAAACAGCATATTTTAGCAGCTTTAAATTGTCTACTGTTGAATCAACAAACCACAGACCAAACAAATACTTTTCCCCTCTTCATTTATGTGGGTGAGAATAGCTGAGAACTGAGTATTAGGCCACTTATAGATGCCTCTTATAAGTTAGCCAGTGGTGAGTAGTTGAGGTGTTGTATAAAAAAATCTAACATCTGCATACCAGACAAACTCATTGCACTGATGTATTATCAGTTATTGATCTGAGATCACTATCGGTCTATGAATAGATTTGTGCTAAAATGCTGTTTTGGCCTTTATGCCTGTCATAACCATCATACTTTTAGGCTTTAAAGGTAACTTAAACCTGTTTGCTCGACCTGTATTTGACCTACAGTAAAATGACTAAAAATAAATAGTGCTCATAGCCTCAACTTTTATATATTATATTCAGCTTTATAGGACAGTTGAGGAAACCTGATATGTTAAATAAAGATATGTTTTATTTACCACGGGGCAGTGAAGCCTGAACCCAAACAAGGCTATATCCCAGAACTTCCTGGAGTTCTGTTCCCTGAAATTCCAAGAGTCCTGCCGGAAATCCAACATGAGGCAACAGGCTGCCCCCTGAAAGGGTCGCAGAGTGTGAATAAGTCCACAGAGCGAACATGGCCGTGGCTGACAGACGGACTGAGTCAGCGCCACATTCCAGTGGAGTCAACCATCCACTTTACCCTCAGCACACGCACCCCTCTGCACACAACACACACACAGACACACACATGCATCACCCCTTTACCCTCTTTTTTCTCTTGCTCGTACAGATATACTGAACGCTATACAGGTGCACCAGGTTTATACCGTCCACTTTACACTAATTAAACTTTTCACATGTTCACACAAAACTTCTGTCTCACGCACAAAGGCACACACTGCTCATGCAAAAGGCCAATAGTAAGTGCAAGGAGTTGCCACATGATATAACAATGTCCGAGGATGAATAGCAATAGCTGGGTGGTTCATTCTCCCTCATACAATGACCAAAACCAGACATACAACAGTAAGCAGGAGAGTAAACTGATGTAAATCACTCTGAGAGCATGCCAGTCAGTACTGTATATCCCATGCAGCTGCTAATGGATCTCTGGTCTGGATGCTGCCTGCTCAGTCCTGCTTTAGTGGGTACAGCATGCGACTGTGGTTAGATATTGATCTTGAAGACCTGCTTCGTATTTGAATTGGTGTGTTCCGATTAGAGCACCATTGTGTAACTTTTGTGTCATAAAATAATAGATTTTAAATCAGATGATGATGGGTTAGGTTTTTAGTACCAGATTCGAAGCTAGGCAAGTGGGCAATGTGCCCGAACTTGCCGAACTGGACTGCTGTTGACTAGTAAGTAATATTCGCTGTGTGTTATGTCTCGTGTTGTTGCATTTGCTTGATGTTTCTGTTAATAACATTAGTTAAAATTTATCTAGTTGAAAAAAAAAAAACATTTATTTGTGGAACTCAGGTATTATTAAGGGCACTTTCGGACACATTTTGGCTTTTTATCTCTGGGAAAAAATAATCAATGAATTCAAAAGAACTTTATTTGGATGATCACAACCTGATATAGGGTTAGGGTTAGGAGTGCCAAAGCAGCATGAATATTGACAATTCTGCATATTGAAATAAGTAAATGTTTAACAATCAAAGACTCAAATATTTATTAAGTAAAGTGCTTTTAATGTGTAACTGCAACAGTAGCAGTAACATTATTAGAATAAAGAAATAGAAAAACAGAACAGGGTCTAATTGTATTTATTTATGTACTATTATTACCATTATTATCAACAGTAGAAATACTATTTTAAAATAAATTAAAGGTCTATATAGATAAACAGTTTGTGTCTGTCTCATTGTTCTCTCTCTTTCTGTTTCCTCGCTGTGACACAGTTCAGTTCTGCTGTGCTGGGAAGGTGTGTGATTAACTCTGTGAGTCAGATACAGGTGTTTTGCAATTTGAGTGAGGCCTGTAACACCACCCCCTTCCCCAGTTTTTCTAGCTTTATAGGTGTGAGGCGGCCTGCATCTTCACACGCGAGCCTGCTGTCAGTCAGGAGGTGCCACGGCGAGCAGGTTATCATTCATCACGCTGGAGACAGGGTCTGCAGCTGGATGTCTGTGTTTACACGTTGACAGATTTAGACCAGGTTGCGATATGACTGATCTCTCACATGGGGAGTAGAGTTGATAGCAGGAGAAGGTAGAGTTTGGATAACAACCACTGATAAAGGTTGTATAAAGTGCCGTAGCAGAGAGAAACAGAGTTAAATCTGGGTGTTCAGATAAGATAGAAACACTGACGATCTAAAGTATTTTCTGGACACTAACACAACAGAACTTTCTAATTCCTACGTTTGAACAGAGTCTGGGGTCTTCTGTCCAATACAGAGCCCTGCCCTGTATCACAGTGCTGTCATGAGGGCTATTACCAGTGTATGATAATGGTGATGACTGGTATTGTCACTTGCCGGGAGTAATGCAATGTGGATTTTCCTGTAAGGTCACCAGAGTGACGCAAAACCTCAGTGTCTCAAGAGCCCAAACTGAGTCATCCATCCAAATAAAATACAATATACCTGGCGTGGGTACAGCACTTTCAGATCTCTATTACCTTGTGTTTGAAACACAGCTGCTATACATGAAGCATAAATAAACAGCAGCCCTCTTCTCCAGGTTTTCAGCTGGTGTCGATGGCCTGGTTTAGGTCATACATTATTCAGTTTTGTGAAATCATGGTGGCTCTGCGGTTAGCACTTTGATCTCATAACACAAAAGTCTTTCAACTCTGACAAGGTTTGACTGAGGCATTTCTGTCAGGAGTTTACATGATCTCTCCATATGGGTTTCCACTTTTCCTCCCACAAGTCATATGAACTGATACTGATCTGTACTGCATTGCCAGAACAGAACAAAAGACATCTAAAAAGATAGGATCACTTCTTTGTTGCTGTTGTTTTTTGGATTAAAGGTCCGCTGTATATGAGTTAACAGGCTCTATTTACAGGACATACTGTATATAGTATGCATAACTGTATTTTCATTTGATTATAATCGTCTGAGACTTGTCATGTTTTGTTACCTTTTATATGCTGCGGGTCTTCTTCAGCCATGAACGTATCTAGAACATATATATGTGCATAAATGATAAAGATTATTATTATAATTTCCAGCATTTGTAAAGCAACATTGTGTAATTTTTGGACCATAAAAAGGGCTGCACTAATGTGAGAGCACCGGGAGAGTGTTAGTGTCTGTATCACAGATGTTGTAGACCAACGTAAGAGGAGGTTTTCAAGCTTTGGTTGGAATAATGCTAATAGGGAATGGAGCCAGAGTAAATCTGTGACTGACTTTTAGTTGTTGGCAAGAGCTTCATCAAATAAAAGGCTGAAAGGCCGTTGGACTAGTATGTCATCTTAGCTGGCTGCTATGTCTCGTGTTGTTGACCTTCCTTGACGTTTGGCTTTGTTGGTGTCAATCAGTGGTTTCCGATCATAAGTAATTTAATCATATCAAATACACATGCACAGCTGTCCGTATTTATAACAGTGGTATTGCACTCTGAAACTCGGAGCGCTAAATGACAAAAATACCAATCTCCTAGTGTTCAGCAGCTTGAGTTAGCTAAGGGAATCTTTAAATCTCAGCAAGCAACGTTCTGGTAAATTTTTAACATAAAAGACTCGGCTCAGACTTTTGAAGATGTAGATAATGTAAAAAGGGTTGTAGAGCTCTCAGCTCTGCAGAGATTTATAGCGTCTTTCAGCTTTCTGTTTTTATGTTACGGCCTGTTTTGATTTTCTCTCCTGTAATCATTTCTGGCAGCTGTTTCCAGTGAAAATAAATCACATACACTACCTGCCAAACAAACAAACAGCAGACAAAGTTAACAACTAGCAGCTTAGGAACCCTCGGGAGTAAGTGGAGACCACAGAGCTGAAACGACAGTGAATTTTGCGTCTATATTTTCACCAGGTGGTCAGAAACATGACCTCAGTTTTGATGGCTAAAGTTATTCTGTATCTGTTGGATGTGCCATAGGTTTGCTAACAAATTTTCAACGTAAAGATGATAATATGTCAGAGTTTGTTTCCACTGCTCTAAAGAGGATTTTAAAAAATCAGTTACTGCTGTTTAAATTGAAACTTAATTCATTGCAAGGAAATTATAATTTAAAGACAGCTCATCTGTTTTGATACCATAAACTACCTGGAAACCTTTCTTCCTTCCTCAAACAATAGATCTTTTTTTGGGTTATACATTTCCCTCTTTCTTCCTCCTTCCTCTTGCTCACACAGCTGCCTTCATGCCGGCGGCACTAAAAATAATTGAAACAGTGATACACTGTTAAGCAGCCTTAATGAGCAGCCAGAAACTGCAGAGGTACTGTAATCATTTGCAGATCATCAGTGATCATTGGAAAAGATGGAGCCAGTATTGGAGTGACAACAGAAATGTCACGGGCGCTCTGGTCAAAGGATGCTTAGGGTTCGCAGCTTTGCTTGCTAATGAGCGTGGTGTTTCCATCTACGTTACAAAAAGTTTGTTTCCTTTACACGTTTCAACATTTCAACACAGGCAGAATATAAACATTTAAAACATGGTTCATCTCTTCTGTAGACAACCATAATGTCAGATTATGAACAGTCTCAGAACTCACTGGCTATTGTATGACGACGATTTAGCTTCTAGGGGCAACACCCAACGTTTCTGGGCTTCCAGTGAAAGCAGCAGATGGATACCTGGGCTAAGATTTCCTCTGCAGTCTGATTAACAACTTGATACACAAGAACGACGAGAAAAGGCACATTTCTGCTAATCTCTACAAACTGATATCTGCATACAAATACAGATAACATCCAGAAAATTGAATAAAAAAGTAAATCGTTGTCAGATGGTAGCCAATGGGCTATCATCCCCAATAGGGCGCTGATGATACACGACTTTGCCGAAGATTAACTGGGAAGCGGACGAAAGTACATCCAACATGGCGGGCAGCCAGCGTTGCACATTTTCATTTTCATATTTTTTTATAGTGTCTTTGGGTTAAAGTAGTTCAACATGCTTGGAAATGTGTTTCATTTTGCAGCTGGCTGAAAAGTAAGTAAAGTAAATTAGGAATGATGCTCTTATTTTTTCAGGTGTTTCAGGTTTGTTTTTTTTTCTCAATACAAATGGCTACTCTGATCTAATTTCATCTAAATATGCAACTGAACGCGCGTGTCCTACTGCTCACTTAACAATGATGAAACACCTGAAAACATGTCTTTATGTTTGTGGTGTGAAGCATGACAGGGACTATGACTGGAGACAGACTCAGGTTACCTGAAATGACTGGGCATGTGGCTGCATGGGGCAGCTTCTAACCTGTGCTCAGAGGACAGACACCCTGAGGGTTGGACTGTGGCAGCTGGTATGTTTCTAAAAACAGGCAACCCCCCTCTCCTCACACCGTATGCCTCCTCCTACTCCTCCTACTCCTCCTCCTCCTCCTCCTCCTCTGTTCTTCATAGCAGATGCTGATCTCCGTCTGTCTTCAGAAGGAAGTAATTATTGAGTCACAGGGAAAGACGCACCTCCTTTTAATAAACCCACATCAAATCATCCGATGACTGACAGCCTCAGAGTGTGACTCACGTGTTGGACGGAAACGGAGAGTGAAAAGGTTCAACAATGACAAAGAGAAAACTGAATTAGAGGTCTTAAGAGAGGCAGACTCATGCAGCTAGGACAGAGCTTCAGGCACCAAACATCCCAAAGCTTTCATCCCCCCTTCATTTGTCTCTGTTAATACTGTGTCTCCTGTCTTTATAGCTGCTCTCCTCTGTCTGTCTGACTATGACTCTTACTCTGTCCTGTCAGCTCAGCCTCTTACATAAGATTGACCTGGTAAAATTCCACAGCGCTTGCTTGCTCACTGCTCCTCTAACTTCCAAGTGTTTCACCCCGTAGCGACAACAATTTGTTACTGTTCGGATCCAGCCGCCCACTCGTAGGATGTTTTTCCAGCTGCTCACAAACAGGCTACCTCACTTCAAATGAGGCTTGAATGGAGAGGAGGCTTTACTTTTAAGAGAGTCCATCATCTGAAAACACTGCGTGTCATTGTTGTGAGTGGTCTCGACTCACTCTCTGGAGCGTCTCCTGAAGCTACTCATGTGAACTGAGGACACTTTGGCCGCCAGTCATTTGAAGCACATGAAACAGCACTTTATTTATAGTGAATTTTTAATGTGGCTTGGCTAAATGTGCACACACTAAGCATCAGATGCTGTAATTTATATGTATATATCTTTATTTATTTTTCCCTATACTAGTTTGTCATTTAAAAATGTTTTTTGGTTGCTGTGAATATTTTTTTTCTATTAAGTGCAGCTTTAATAAACAAACATTATAATGTTTCAATACACTACATTAAACAATAACATCGACATGTCATTGGCAAGTGGCAAGCTCGGTGATCACTGTGAAGTGAATCCTATGCGAAGTACCAAAAACTGCAGTACCTTGAACGGCCACTTGAGGCTGGCTACAGGCTCCATAAGTCCTGTTAAAATAAGTGCATGTTAAAATGTCCAACTTCACCGCAGAAATAAACATGTTTCCAGCCTGGTACAAAAAACAGTTTTGGTCTTTATAGCTAATTTCAGTTCATGACAACTGTAGTGAGGGTGATTTTTTATTTCTTTTTAACTCAGTTCAAATTATATTAAAGCTTAAAGTTATGCATAACTAACAGTGTGGCGGCTTTGATTGACAGGTAAGTGTTGCTATAGGTGGCTTGTCTCCTCTGGGTGACGGCACGCATACGCTTGTTCATTCTTTATACTGTCAGTGGTCACTGACAAGGTTGGTCACCTTTGAAGTTGATATATAAACGTTTTAGTAGCAACTTCTTTAGTTACACAACCAACAGTGACAGAGAAATATTATTACCATCTCCACTATCTCTTTTAGGACAATATCCTAAAAATTTCAACTTTCAACTTTGAACCGCTGCATAGATTCAACTTTATCTTGACTTGACTAGAAAATGGCTCCCATCGCCAGTTCCAGCAGGTAAAAACCGCAGCAGGAGAGTGCAGACTAACTCAGAGATCACAGATAACTTGTCTGATGAGTCACAGACCAGAGGATGACAGATGAGACCTATCAGTTAGCTCTGGGATGTAACACGACACCACCACATAGGCAGGAGTGCACACACACTTAAACACACACACACACACAGAGTCAAACATGACGTGTAAAAAGTCAGATATTAAGTGCTTTCTGCTGCATTAGTCATGTCCATTAGAAAAACATACACCGGCTGAGTGCAGCATCAATAAAATCGATGAGTTACACACATCCTGGCTGATGCAATCCACAAACAGACTGCTGTCTGCAGATACTGAAAAGTGGAAGGACAATAGCAGAAAGGAGTGACATCGCCCAAGCTCAAATCATTTTTCTTTTTCTAAGCACAGATATCATATCCGAATATGTTTGTATGCACAATCGCAACGATGTTCCCAATCAGACGACCAAATTACTAACTATATTAAACTCTTGAACTTTGGTTTTGAAGCAGTGACACTGAAACAATGTCACAAGAGTTTGCACAGCCTGCATGTCCAAACACTGTGCATTTGCACAAACTGGAAGATGACGAATCAATCGCAATTCAACGTCCTTGGTGACTCTTTCTCCCTCCCCCACCGCCGACTTTGAACATTTCAACGTTTCACAACACTTAAAATAGGATCTCTTTTAACACAGCACGGACTGAAACATTTTTCTCTTCCCTGATCAAATTATTCAGCAAGCTCATAAAAATCCTACTGCTGTGAGTCAGTCATTCAGTGCTGTGTAAGTAGCAGAGCAGACCGGTAGAGATGAAGCCAAACACTCTTGTCCCTGATTTGAACTGTACATGGTAGTTGGTTTTTTTTCTTCCTCCCTGACCTGCATGTTAGTCAATCCAGTGTGCAAACATCATTGTTCCAGTCCTTGGACAGTGCTAACACAGTTCTAGGAATCAGGTTAATCTGTAGGTATTTTTTGTTGAATTTTATCATCGTTATCTCGCTGTTGTGTTCAGTAAAATATTAAATGTACCCATGAAAAACCTTCACAGAGAAGTGTGGTTTGTTCATGCACTATTAGATGCGAAACAAAGAATCAAATGACTAAGACTACAATACGACAATGCACAATAATGTATTCCATTGTTTATATATCCCTGCACATGTGAATGTATGTACAAATAGAAGTTGCAACACACTTGTTCGCCACACGCACACACGCAGGCTGAAGACACGAAGAAGAACAAGTTTTACTGCTGGAAGGGGGGAGGATGAATCCTTTATTTAACCCTTTGAGGTGAGGTAAAAACACCTCCAAGACACACATGTTCAGGCTGTGATAACGCACACATCCTTTTCTGCGATTGTAAATTGAATGATGTAGCAACACCACCGCTGGTTCAGCCAGGGCCAGCCGCCCCCGCCATCGCACAACCGGATCTCTTCGACCTCACATTTCCACCAGCATCATTGCCACAGAGCTGATTGAGACAGATGGTCTCATGTCCAGCAGCATAGTTTAGCATTCTGCTGCTTCGCTGCATGGACTCGCTAGCGGGCTGGCTGTCTTCACTCCGCAGAGAGAGGCTGGCTAATAATTTGTCAGGCCCTGTGGGGTATGAGGCCAGCATGTCAACAACGGGCCCAGTGTTTCTCAGGCCAGCGATGGAGATTAGAGAGCAAGGCTGATCCGGCCAATCTGAAGGCAAAGGGGGAGAAGAAGTGGGAGGGAAGGAGGGCAAAAGGAAGCAAGAAGGGAGAGAGGGTGGTATTCCTGGGTCCCTCTCAGGGAGGGAATGTTGCCCAGACTGTCTTTTGCAACAGTCACGGCCATTAGGGACTAACAGAAAGGGCACCAGTGGCCTATTATGTTTGCCAGCCACAGTACATTACCACTGGCACAAAGGAACAAAGCACCCAAAGTGCGAGAGTATCTATTTCTTCACATCAGGATCCATGTATGATGTTCCCTTGATGCAAACAACATCTATGTTTTCTCATTCTGAGAGGTGTTGTGCAATAATGTTCCCTCCTTTGCAGGTCAAAAGGCTAAACCATGGAAATCTACAGACAAACAATCGACAGGAGAAATGGCTTCAGCCTTACAGGACAAAACATGTTTCACCAGATTCTGACTAAACCAAAACATTAGGACCAAGAAAACCATTTCAGCATTTATGCAGGTTGACTCCCCTCTGTTATCAGTTGTTCAAACAGCCCTGTGCTACACAATGTACCTGCTGCCCACACAGCTACAAGGAAGCTCCGCCTTCCCTCCATCACCAGCAACACGAGACGTCTTGTACTTTTCTCACCTCAGGGCTCCAGATCCTCATAACATAAATGTTCCCATTTTGTATGTAAAGATTTCAACAGCCTTACAGGCAAAGCTGACTGTACGAGTCCAGAAGGTGAAGACGATAAAACACACACATCTGACATCTAGTGGCTGCACTGTGTAAATGTTCACACTCAGGAAGTGGTGGACTTGTGCAGAAGGTTGAATAAAACAGACTTAATATGGTGTAATATGACATGTGCAGTATCAAGACTACGTGTGCAGGATGAATGTGAAGAAAATGTTAAAGGATCAATTCACCCAAACTATGAAAGCATATATTTCCACTTACTACTTACACCTACATTAACACCCATCTACCCCGAGTGGTACTAAGTCATGTCAATTTAGACCTGCAACATAGTCAAAAAATTAATCAGCCACAGTAACTTGTATATTGTTTTCAGTTTGTTTTTCAAGTACAAATGCCAGAAATCTGATGAATACAGGTTCTCAAATGAGACTAAATTATCTAAATATCTTTGGGTTTTAGTTTTAGATGAATTGATAATGAAAATAATCATTATTTGCAGCTCCAATATGTATATATATATATATATATGGCCCCAAATCACACATTTCAATCTGTACAGCATCTGTCCTCAAAAGGGAAAGAAGAAAGAAACAGAGGAGACACCCTTTTCGTCTTGGACAGAAATGCAATAGATGTTACAAAATGGACCAAAATAACAAGTAAAAGGTAAAATTACAATATGGAAAAGCAGAATGACAATAGGAAGTTGAAGTTAAGGGTAGAATGAATGATAACAGTTCACAGCAGATCTGTGGATCGTCCAGACTAGAGAATTGCTGCACCAAAAACAAAATTCTTTTTATCGTCTTTATGTCGGGATTAAAGCAAAAATTCATATCCAACCAATGTCACAGAATAAACTGAAATTATTTGTAATTTTGAAATCACCCTGTAATCTGAGGCTTAACAAGCATTCATCCCAGTGAAGACACTACATGTACCAGCTCTGACCTACAACATTATTATCATGCATTACCGTGGTCGTGTGCAGTAATGACAGTAATTTTCTGTGTGCCGGTTAAGTATGTTGTTAGGCTGCTGAAATTATTTAATACCTGGTAACAAAACAGAAAATGTATTTACTACGTGCTTGTGACGTGAGCACAAATCATCAATGAGAGTTTTCCTTAGCTACAGCACACAACAAGGCAAAAGGTGACTTCATGCTTGAGAAAGAAGGCTGCTTAAACATAAACAAGATGTCAATCTGAATCCACAGTCTGCGCACATGAACAGTGCAGAAACCCTGAGCCCACACCAATCACACACGAGATCCAGTCAGAGATATGTAAGCACATTTTAAATGTTCCTGTATATAACTTTATTTTCACTATTCACACGCACGGGATAAAAACTTTGAATGCCGGCTGATGGTGGAAGAATGAACTGTAGGTGTAACGATCAGACAGGCTGTACGAAAGAAAAAAAGTTTCATCACTGGCTTACGTCAAGATGACTAACAAGATAGGCAACAGAATACCTCCTTTATGTTCCTGAACAAACCCTTCCTGTAACTGATATGGCCTCACATCAGGCTAGTTCACCACAAAAGATAAGTGTACATGAAAAAAGAACAGAAAAGGTGCAATCACATATAATCGCAAGAACCTGCAGCAGTGCACGCCGAAGCTCTGCAAAGATAAATGCGCTTTATTGTTATTGTTATGCAATTTTTCATGTTATTGTCAAAATCTTTGTTTATGCTTCTTGATTTTGCAGTACTTGACTTTTACTTTCATATTTATTTATTTTATTCTTGTACTGATTTTAATGTTATGCACCAATATACCAAGGCTAATTCCTTGTATGCGGAAACTTATTTGGCAAGAAACATCAATTTTGATCTACAAATCCTGTTGTAAAACTATTAGGGGGGACTTAACATTCTCAAATGGTAAAATAAATATTCAAAACATATCTTTATGTAATATTTGTTCACCCAAACTACCACTTCAAATCCAGTGTGAGGAAAACTATATTGTCTATATATTTTATGACATTATTCATCTCAACCCAAAGTAAATCATTCATGAATGACAACTAAAACTGTGTGTTATAATGTCGAGTAACATTGTAAGGCGTACAGGGTAATTGCTCTGCACTGCAACTTTCTCTGCCCGGTTTAGCAACTAATTCTTAACCTATTAATCAAATGACAATCATGTGATGACATGATTCAGAAGAATACTTTTGCCCATGTGGGGCAAATAAGAAAACACTCCCTTCATTGACTCTGTTTGGGACTTTGTATGCAGACATGACAGACCTCAGGAAGTGGACTGATAAAACCAAACTCTTCCTTGTATGATACTACGATGAATCAGTTTTCCTTTTGTTTCTGTTTTGTCTCTTGTTCTTTCAGTTCATCTGAGCTGCACTTGTCTTTCACGTGAATAGTTCTGTAACATGTCTCTGCACTATGAAGGTAGTTCAGTTTTCCTAATTTTCCTTCCCTTTTAAAGTAACTTCAGCGGCAATGTGCAGACAAGATTTGTGCCAATCAAATGCTGCCTCCAGGCATTCGCTGAAAAAACAATGGTTTAACTCATTGAGCTTTTGTTCGAGAGACAGGTCTCCCTTGTTCACTGAACGGATGACACAGAAATGTCTTGTAAAGTAAAACAAGGATTGCATTACAGGGTGAAATAATTTCATCCCACAGGGAAAATTTGTTCTTATGGCTTGTCTGACAAAGTACATAACAAGCACAGGAACCGGAGTGCAATGACGAACACTGAAAAGTGTTTTGTGAACACTTGGCGGCTGCGGCTAAGAGCTGTGGCTCGGTGGTAGAGCAGGTTGTCCAATAATCAGATGATTGGCAGTTCAATTTCCTCCAGTCTGCGTGTCGAAGTGTCCTTGAACCCCAATCCCAAAGGCTGTGCCATCAGTGTATGAATGTGTACGAATGTGTACGAATGGTTAGATCCTAAAACTGATGAGCAGCTGGCACCTTGCATGGCAGCTAATACCATCAGTGTATGAATGTGTGTGAATGGGTGAATAAGATACGTTGTGTAAAAGTGATCTGGGTGGTCAGAAGACTAGAAAGGTGCTATATAAGCACAGTCCATTTACCATTTGACAATGAATTTAAACATGTGGCTAAATAGTAGCTTGAAATATAAAAGTACAAAGGGCCTACAATGACTGCAGACACTAATACTAAGACTGTGGGTATAAAAAAAAAATTATAGGTGTGTATGACTACTGTAGGTTTATGCAAATATCTTGGGAGGGAATATATCAATTTGCTTGTATGAATGATACGACATCCAGCGATGGTTAGGCATGCAAATGTACATGCAAAACTAACACTAAGGTGAAAACAAAACATGACAAATAGAAAATGAAAACATTAAATAAAAGGATCTTAACGTGTGGTACTGGGAGCATTATCAGGATCTAGATTGATACTTATTACTGATTTTAATAACAGCTCATTGGCTGCAGTGATAGAGCTAGTGCAGGATAAAAAAAATTACATTAAAAGCCACCCGCAAAAATATTTGCAAAGTGGTAAATGTGAGTTTTTTCCCCTGTGAAAACAGCTCAGGGTGAGTGAGCAAAAAGGAGTTTAGTGTGCTTATGTGTTAATCTCCTGACCGATACTTACACCAAGGAGAATCAAAGAGCAAACCACAAGCAAATGTCAGGAAAATACTCCGGAAAGACGAAATCCACCTGCACGACATACACACACACACACAAGGTGCAAGGTGGGTCTTTCCTCATGTACACGCAATGCCATCAAACAACATGCAACTATTCATAGTTTTAAAAAATATATATTTTAAAATATATATTACTAAAATGATTTCTTCAATGCATAACTTAATGGGGTGCTGATCTTTCATTTAATTTCCATTTATACCACCAATGTAAATGTCGGTTACTATTATTTCACATGATTTGCAGTTACTTGGTACTACAACCTCAAATGGGCAGGAAGGGGAGGTGCTAAATGCTCGAGTTCGCTTTAGGGCTTACAGGTGCAGGTATTTGCATGAAACAATATTTCCTGACACATATGTACAGTGTTCTCATTACTCTATCTGCCATCTCTGGTATATCTGGATCATGGCAACACCTTTCGTTCTACTGAATTTGTGCTTGGGGTTTATATTGAGCTGCAGTGCAAATTCACCTGAATGGTTCAAAGACATTTCTACCAATCTCTTCAATTTGTCTGGCGACATTATGCTCGGAGGACTCTTTCCCATTAACGAGCTCACCAGTAACCTCAGCCAGAGGAGGGAACCTAACAACATCAGCTGTGAACGGTAATGAGTTTTGGAAAATAGCATTTTTGGGGAAATAATAACATTATTGTCTGGGATTTTGCACTGATATGCATGCTTAAGCTGACTTACAAGGTTTCTACTTTATTTTTATTTTTCTGCTTGTTGTCCCACAGTGTCAATGAGTATGGACTGGGCCTTGCTTTAGTAATGAAATATGCAGTGGATGAGATCAACGCAAACGAAACTCTGCTCCCCGGCATGAAGTTGGGTTATGAAATCTATGACACGTGCACACAGTCTGCCATTGTCATCAAGCCTACGATCTCTTTCCTCTCTGAAAGATCTAACAACATACTAACTGCGCAGTGTAACTACACCGGACTATGAGACCAGCATATCAGCTGTGATCGGTCCTTACAGCTCAGAAATGGTGTCAGTCATCGGAAAACTCCTGGGATTCTTTTTGATGCCACAGGTTTGGTTACAAAAATCTTCATTTGTATTTGGACAGAAAACAACTGTCTAGCTTGCATGAACAATAGGCCTAAATGTGCAGTAATGGTTAACATCAGAGTAGTAGAATTCAAAAGTGGTATCATGTTAATAATACTAATGATCTATTCACTTCAGATTAGCTTTGGAGCCACCAGTGATAAATTCAGTGACAAGCTTCTGTACCCGTCATTCTTCCGTACGGTACCCAGTGACAAATGGCAAGTGGAAGTAATAGCACTGCTGCTGAAGGAGTTTAATTGGACCTGGGTGGCTGTGGTGGGCAGCGAAGAGGAGTATGGGCAACAGGGTGTGCAAGAATTCTCCAAAGTAGCATCGAATAAGTCAATCTGTGTGGCTTATCAGGGGCTGATTCCAGTATACACTGACCCTGAACCAGTTGTCAAAACCATCATCGATAATATCGAAAACACCAAGGTCGGAGTGGTAGTGGTTTTTTCTCTCTCATCGCCCGCTCAGGTCTTTTTTAAAGAGGTTAGTGAAGCAAATGTGGGACTAGACAAGCATTGCAAGTTAAAGGTGGATAGATTATATTCAATTTAGTACCAATAACCTAATCTATTGCAGGTTATCAGGAGGAATGTAACAGGTGTGTGGATTGCCAGCACAAGTTGGGCAATCCATAACGCACTGACTGCTCTCCCTGACATAAACAAAGTTGGTACAATCATTGGATTCACTGACAAGACGCAGGACCTGGAGCAGCTGCGTGACTACATAGAAGTGCTCTTCACCAAACTGAGTGAGGAGAGCGTAAACACATCCCGTCCCGCATCAATGTCTAGCAGTCGTTACAATCCCTGCCCACTATGCTGGAACTTGTCGACAGATAATATCACTTTGGTGACAGATCCAGCAGTGCAGCGCAGCGCTTTCAGTGTGTATGCTGCCACCTACAGTGCAGCACAGGCACTGCACAACCTACTGGGGTGCAGTTCTGATACCTGTTCACATGGACGTGAAACCAAAATCTATCCCTGGAAGGTGATTTTTTCTGTTACAGTCTGTTACATAGGTAACAAATTCATTTTGACAACACTGAAACTGAATGTGAATAACATCTTCTTTTGCAGCTGTTGGAGGAGTTGAAGAACACATCTGTAGACATAAACGGCATACATTTGGAATTTGATAGCAATGGCAACCCAAACATAGGATACAATTTGATTCAGTGGGTCTGGAATGAGTCGCATTTTGATTTTGTAGATGTCGGAAGCTTTTATCAAAAACTGAACATCAGCAAATCCCTCTTTACATGGCACACTGAAGACAAAACAAAGGTAATTTTTAGCAAGCATGTACAGATTTAAAGCTTTGTGATCATTATCCAGTTGAGGTTTCTGAAATATTTTTATTCGACAAACTTAATTTCATTTTGCCACAACCTTTGCAGGTTCCTGAGTCCACCTGTTCAGCAGCATGTGATGAAGGCCAGGTCCGCAGGGTCAAAGGTTTCCATTCATGCTGTTTTGACTGTATCGACTGTCAACCAGGCACCTTTCTGGAAGATGAGGGTAATGTGGATGTCCATAAAACTTTCACAGAGTAGTGCAACATTTTGTGAAATCGTCTGATGTCTGTCTTTACGGTAACTATAATGCTGCAGCAAGCAGTTGGTGAGCTTAGTTTAAAGACTGGAAACAGGGGGAAACAACTAACTTGTCTTGCTGTCATGAGGTTGAGACTCAAATGAATGCAGCCAAGAAATAATCCCACCCATAGTAAACCCTTAAACCCCCAATTTGACTTCTTTTTCTTGAGTTTTTGTGCTTTAGAGGTGCTGGAAGGCAGGCTGTCTTACATTAAGACAGAGTCAGTGTCGCTGTGACCCCCCTGACTCCAGTCTTTAGTGTTAAACCAAGCAAAATAGCTGCTGTATTGGCTATAGGTCCAGATTGAATGCACAGACAGTGGTACTGATCTTCTCTTCTATCACCCTGCAAGACAGCAAATGAGCCTGAAATGTCTGTTACTTTTGCAATCAATCCATGCATCACCTACAGTTGTTGTTTCATTTGATTTCTGTTAATCAAACCTGATATCCTGTCTTGCTTTCTGACTCACAGATGACATTCAGTGCACTAGGTGCCCTAGTGGTCAATGGTCTACGAAGAACAGCATTAATTGCACTCTACCTACCTTTGAGTTTTTGTCCTGGGGCACAGCTGAAGCTCTGGGACTGATGCTGGCTGGGGTGCTGCTGCTGATATGTCAGGGGTCAGCGTTTGTTATGTTCCTGAAACACCGGGAAACCCACATGGTAAAGGCCTCGGGGGGAGTCCTGAGTTTTGTGGCTCTGATAAGTCTGATGGCAGCTTGCCTGAGTCTGCTGCTCTTCCTGGGGAAGCCTGAGGATGTGGTGTGTCGTCTTCAGCTGCCCCTCACCTCCATTTTCCAAACACTGGCCCTCTCCATTATCACATCCATCTCACAACAGGTGAGGAATGACAGATAATACAGCATTACTGTTTTGTAGAGAAAACCTTGTAATCAGTCTGTAACCCCATTTTTTTTCAAACAGATATTCTTCCTGTCAGAGTTCCCAAAGACGGCTGCCTCTCACCTGCATGTACTAAGAGGTCCTGGAAGCTGGCTGTTTCTGGTGGTCTGCTGTGCTGTGCAGGCTGGTATCTGTGGCTGGTTTGTTTCTGAGGGGCCCTCGCTGTCAGATCATTTGGCAAATATGACCATAGACTTTGTGACAGAATTTCTATCATGTCCAGTGCTACCTTTGTCTGGATTTGCCATAATGCAAGGTTTCAACAGTGCAATGGCTCTTATATCATTCATGTGCACGTTCATGGCGGCAAAGCCTCAACATCAATATAACCTTGCCAGGGACATAACGTTTTCCTCCCTGATCTACTGTGTGATTTGGGTGACCTTTATTCCCATCTACATAGGTTTGAAAACCAAAAACCGGTCTATCGTACATGTGTCTTTCACCCTGGCAAGCAACTTCGGGCTGGTGGCAGCCTACTACTTCCCAAAATGCTACTTGCTGTTGAGAAAACCTGAGCTCAACACAGCAGAACACTTCTGTACCTTTCTAGAGGGCGTCCCAGCAAACCAGGAGGAGGAGGAACTAAAGACACAGACAGAGTCACAGACACAGACACAGGCACAGACACAGGCACAGACACAGTCACAGACACAGACACAGTCACAGACACAGTCACAGACAGAATCAGAGCAATAAACAGAAGTGCAGCTTTATGAAAAAATGTACATTTGCATGCATGAAAAAATAGTGAATATATGAAATATGAATATGAAAATAGTAAAGTTTCCATCTAATCAACTAGCTTAGGTCTACACTGTGAGTTATGAAACATGCTGTATGCTATAATAAGTCCTATAATAAACATTAACTCGTACATGGCATATGCGCATTTGTATATTTGGATTATAATAAAGAGACAACAGTAGACTGATTCTTGTGGTTGTTTTTGTAATAGAAAACATTTGAATTTTCACAGATTTCTTTGTTGTTTTTCTTTTTGAATTTTCTCCTGGACTTCTTATTATACAAATAATAATCTTCAGCCCCTTTAAATAAAAAAATGTAGCAACATAATGCATTCAAAATAAGTATTATGATTATTATGATTATGATTATTATTGTTATTGTTATTATTATTATCATTATTATTATTATTATTATTATTATTATATTTTATTTATTAATCATTTTATGCAGGCAAATCTGCCTATGTTGTAGTTATATAACATTTTTATTCCTATTATTAATGACTTTTGGATGTTGCAGTTGGTAAAGGTGAAGCTAATTCTACTGCATGTAAACATACACACTACTATAATATGGGGGTAGTTCAATGAATAAAAACATGTTTTCAGCAATGAAAAGCGTACACTACATTGCAAATTTAGTTTAAGTTTAATCACAGATTGCCATTTATTTTCTCTACATTGCTATCTCTCTCTCTACTAGTCTCATCGTCATTCAGTCAAGCCCATAAACCTTTGTCACTCAACCTGTGGGCGTCAGTCATGCCTGAGAGGCCTTACTCAGGGACTGCGTGTCCCAAAGTCCCTAACAACAGTTGCTAACAACTCAGGTTGCTGTGTGTGTGTGTGTGCGGCCTGGGAAGAGGTTACACTGGGTTTCTGCTTTATAAACTTTCAACTGGTGAGCTACATTTTTATCTTCACTAAACAGCAAACACTTTTTCAACATCCTTCAAATGTGAGTTAACTTTTTCAAACAACAGCTAACAAGAAGCTACTTGGTTTGGTTTCATTAGAACTAATGTTGTGGGTAGTGTCTGCTAATTACATGCAGTAAATACAACACACCTGCAACAGTGAATATAAATGTTAATTTGTCAATGGAAACCTTTTCTATATTATTAAAGATGGAATGTCCCATAGTAATAATATTAATAATATATTAATGGATTAATATGATTAAACAGTAAATTGTGTAAATGAACAGCTTGTGACTCACAGATATTTGGATATAAGGTTAAACAAGCACACACAAAATATAGTAAAGACACACTGATTGGTTGATTGATTGATTTGTTGCTTAGTGGAGTGTTTGTGTGTGTTGTGTGGGTATGTAAATAGGTGTTTATACTGTTGTTGTAGATTTATGTAAATGTTGTAAGGTTTATTACCATGTATGTAAATATGTGAGAAAATATATCAACGGAAAAAATTGTATTAGTCATGTGACTAGAGAAATATGTAGATGAGGAAGTCAGGAAGAGTTGTGGAGAGTTGGAGATTATTGGAGTTGGTTGGCTGGATTTATTATATATTTATTATTGATATAGTAAAGTGGATGGATTTTGAGTGTTTAATACACACTGTGCAAACACTCTCGACAGAAAGTATTCCTCACTTTGCTCCTCCAAAAACCTCATTTTACAGTGAGATCAGTGCCAATCAATTGCACTTGTACTTATTTTATCTCCTGACTATAAAACCAACCATCTAGGTTAAATATTTTTCAGTAACAGCATCTTTGTACTTTTTATTTTTATCCAGTGAAGCCCGGTATCACCATGCCTCGAGGAAGATCAGCCAGGAGTGCCTGCTCAGACAGCAGTGAGATGGATACTGATGGTACAGGTATAATGTTGTTATGAACCATTAGATGCTGATGCCCTCTTGTTTGCATGGTCGAAAGAGCTACAATATGATGTTTTTAAGCAGAATCAGAGATAGCCAAACTGCAAAGACAGTTCAGGATCATGGAGGGAGATCGGCAGGCCTACAACCTTCAGGCTCGGGAGCAGATCCGCAAACAACAGTGAGTAAGCACTGCCTCTACATCACTTTGTAAACAGTGTACGTGAGTGAGGTTTGCCTGATCAGCTGTTTCTATGACATGAATAAAGGCAGGAGATTGAGAAGCTACTGAAGGAGCAGGAGGAGCTGCATCGAAACCTTGGTGCCTGCAAGAGCATCTCACGACAACAGCAGGACAGCGAGGACACCAAGGGTCTCTGTGCCCTGCTGGAGCAGAGAGACACACTGGAGGAGGAGATGGAGAAAGAGAAGCAGCGCCAAAAAGAGTTAGAAAAAGAGGTGAGGAGATTAAATCATTCTTTACTCAGGTTTACTAATATTTTTGGTAACAAACCACAGTTTATGTCATGTGTCTATAATGTGGGCAGATTGCAAACATGCAGCTGAAGCTGGCAGGTGTGAGAAAAGGGGAGGTCAGTACTAGTGACACACAGAGGTCTGAGGAACGGCGGACTCAGAAGGCCATACGTACTCTGGAATACAAACTGGACAGAGTAAGTTCATTACCGAGAAATACCTTCACATACAGATCTCTAAATACTATCACATGGAAGTATTTTCTTCTTTGTCCATCAATAGTCTACATTTTCACAAAGTACATATCTTCACCTATTATGTTATTACACCGTTTTAAAGTGTGTTTTGTATCCTATAAAGGCCTTGACTCGCTTCAATGAGCAACTGACCAAAAATGGCCACCAGAGAGAGGAGCTGCAGACTCTTCATATTGAACGTGTCCGTTTCCAGCAACTACACGACAGGCTGGACAAGGTCAGAGGTCACACCAGAGATGATTCAGATGTTTGGAACCCCAAACAAGTGTCTTTTTTTTAAATTCTTTTTTTTCTTTTTATTTCGTCCATTATTTAAGTTTACATTGGTTTTCAGTTGAGAAAGATTCTTGTGTGCTGTAGGAACTCCACGATGTCCGCAAGAAGATTGGGGAAATTGTCGGCCTCTCCACTGCCGCTTACGATGCCAGGTCAGGTTTGAGACAGCTGTGATAAAAGATATGCATCTCATGATCTTTGTTGTTGAATGTCTAATGTATAAAGCATTTTTATTTATAGGGTGGAGGCACAGTCCAAGATGACCATGATGAAGGAGAAGGCAGTGAAGGACCTTGCCCAGTACAACACTGAGATGAAAGAACTGGAAAGGATTATTGCACATGAGTGTAGCCTGAAAGATTTCATGAGCACCAAGTGCAGCGAGAGGAGTGGGCAGGATGATGGCCCCGAGATGAGACACAGGCAGTGTAAGCTAGAGAGTCGTCACACCACAGACAGTTTTGCTTCTGAACTTGTACTAAACATTGCCTAGTTTCAGTTTAGGTTTATGCTCACCAGATCTTGGATGCAAAACTAATAGAAATAAATTTTCACAGTGTTTGTTAACTTGTATCAGCCATTAGCAGCACTGTTACAAAACAGAAAGTCCATGCAAATCACTACAGTATAGGGCTGAAAGACAATTTACATATATTTGATTTAAGTTAGTCAAATACAGACAGTCTGGCAGGAAGAGTATGTGAATAATCAAATGATAGAAGCCAAGTGACGATCAGACAAATGACTGAACATCATGTCTTATGAAACTCTGATGACACTGATATGATGCTAATGGTGCTTGTTTGTGCCAGTGTCTGAGCTGAAGGAGCAGAAGAGGATGGAGTCAGGGGAAGAGTCATTGGACGCTCTGGAAGAGGTGTTTGAGAGGATTCAGACTGTGACAGGGGAGGATAACCTGGACATGCTGGTCACCAGGTTCATCCAGGGTGAATCACAACACTGTTTCACACTCATCCATTTTGCTTGTGCTTCTTCCAACACTCTAAATACTCTTTGAATGTCTGATAATATTTGATTTATAGGCAATGGCACCATAATTACAGCCATCTCCTTCTCCACATTTCTCTGCATTTGGAGAAACACTAATAAAGCCAATCAGAATAATCAATCTCACTTTTTGAAGATTGAAATGTATGTCACTGTTAAACTGTCTCTTCTCTGTGCAGCTGAAGACCGGAACTTTGCGCTCTTCAATTTTGTAAATGAGCAAAACAATGAGGCCGAGGCACTGAGGGATCAAATCAGTCAGGTGAGTATGTCTTTTCTACTTGGCCGTGCCTGTCGACACACTCCGACCCAACCAGTGTTAAGAAATTCAAAGAAAGTTCTAGGAATATTAAATGAGCTGAAGAAATGGAGGTCATTATAGCCATCAAATCAATAATTTATCTGTTTTGTGTATCTGCAGATACAAGCAGAGATTGAGGAGTTTCGAGCCGCAGGTTTACAACAGGAGAAAGATCATCAGTCTTTGCTGAAAGACATTGATGAGCAACGTCAGGAAACTGAGTTCAAAGCTGACAACTATGAAAACCAAGCCAACATCACAAGCAAAATCCTAGACGGGGTTAAAACAGGTTTGAGAATAATTTATTTTACAGGTCATAATTCCAATTAGCTGGTAGCACAACCTAGAGTCTTTTTGTCAGCGCACATAGCGGGTGAGACAGACATACAAAATGTGATAACTGTAATTGCAGGCAAGCCAACAGTTCAACACATATGAAGAACAATAAATAGATAAACAATCAATGAATGTTTACATGGGTTTATATGAAGCGTTTCTTTCGAGGATTATAGGGGAAATAGCCCTAATACATCCCATCATACACACATGAGAAATACAGAACTCCTGACTCTTTCTTTCATTCTTTCGTTTCTTTCATCTCACAGGAGTGAACAGTATCTTCTCCAAAATGGAGTGCGACCGCTCAGTGATAGAGGATAAACTGGGCTCCTCCTCGGGGATCAGTGAGAACAACATCATGTCCTACCTGAGTTTGGTGGAACAGAAGACCAACGACCTGCTCGCCATACAAGCTTTCCTCAATTCTAAAGTAACAAATCAACCTGTTGTTATTGCACATCTTTTCTTACACACACTCCAGTTGTATGTACGATACGTTCTTCCACTTCTTGCAGGATCTGGAAAAAGACTACAATCCAAGAGACCTGGCTAAATTTCTATTGGGTCAAAATCCAGAACTACTTCAACAGAATGTTAGCATCCAACCTGCAATCCACAGGTGGGATCTTCATCTGTTCATTTTGATAACTCTATTCATACACTTAAACACTTTGAACATCAAGTTGACGAGTGTTTCTTTGTTCTCCTCAGCGTGGATTATGAAGCAGAATGAGTCTCCTGTCACTGATGAGGAAGAACAGCCACTTTCACAGGAGGAACTTCGCAAAAGAATAATAAAAGGGGTTAGCACAGAAGTCCCACACTTGAATGACTGTCTATCGTTTATCTTTATGCAAAGTATTGTATTAGTTTGATCTTCCTGGATATGATTTACAGGTTCTGCAGAAAGAGAGCTCAGCCCGGCAGGCTGCAAACAAGACATCGAAGAACAGTCAGCAGTTTGATGGCAGACGGCGCTCCCTGGAAGACGCACTGATCTGACGCAATCATTGACCGGATCAGTTTAGTTAATGTGCACATATTGAAAACAGGACCCTCATCCTCAACGTCATCTGCTGTTGAAGGGCCTGCTTTCATTATTTACCGTAATATAGATCACTGTAGGGCCATGACCGCTGATCGAACCAGCTTGACCGGCCATTTCGAAATGTTGCAGCTTGCGCATATAAGCATTTAAAGCTTAATTATGTTATGTGTATGTCACGTTTTATGATGAATAATTGGCAAGGCCTGTATATTATATCTTGAGTGATTTGTTTAGTTGTAGCTAATCAGGTTTGGTGCTATAAAGATGCCTTTTCAGACTCTGGTCACCAGCTGTCCTTTTGATGTGTGACTTGCCATCTGGCTTTGACTATACAATCTGGTCTGGTGCAGCCCTCCCTCGCTGGCAGTGCTTCATTACATGATACTTGCTGCTATGCTCAAAAGGAAAGGTGGGGGGCAGCAGAACCTTTTGTAATCGTAATTGGCATGCTGAGACCTTGATTCTGTTTCCAAAAAGGAGGCGAGAAGCTTGTAGCGCTTCACTGTACACACTGATATTGAACACATTTTGGTCCCTGGAATACTGATGATTTTGTTTTGGTGAATCACACTCCTCGTGTATTCAGATTAAAGAGTCTTTTACTATATTTGCATTAAATGAGTTGTCTGTTCACACACCACAATTATTAATATCAGTCAGTTGCATCCTCTTAGTACAGACATACCAGAAGAGACTACCTTTTTTTTTTTACTGTCAGTAAGTTAGTGGGGCTTTTAATGTTCAACAACAAAAAAAAAAAAACTTTACTTGGATCCTCTGGAGTTTCAAATGTCACCTTATCCAAACATCCTGGAGCGAGTCTGAGTTGGGGCAAAGATGGCAGTCAGCGCTGCAGAGTGCAACTTCCTCTGTATAAAAGCGAACATCAGGATGGGGAACTTATTTTAAGCAACGTATTTTTACTACCAGCACAGTGAAACAATTAACAAAGCGTGTTACTATATTTAGTTTTAAAGCTCACTCTGATGCCATCGTACACTTCTGTCAAATCAAAGGGACTCATTTGAATGATTTAACTGCGCCTGTCTAAACAAGAAAGAGACACATTCGGGTCATTGTGTTAATCATCCAGCTTGGGTGGTTTTAATTATCTTATCTGCTAAAGGGTTTTTTTCCACTGAGGTTTTGACAGCGGTGATTTGGGGAAGTGAAACTGCTACTCTGTAAACATTTATGACTGATCAACCAATGACCTGCTCTGCTCAACATAATCCCCCTTGCAGTCTCAACTGTGTGGCTATGAAAACAGATTATCAGAGATAAAAGGGTGCCTTGGAAAAGCAGAGGGGTGGCGGCGGAGGGAGATGTGATGGAGGAGGCTGCTTTCTTTGAAATTCTACTCTCTCTTAGCCCCCTCCACTCCCAACAAATTCTCTGTGCACACGGCTCTCTGCATTGCCATAGAAACCTTCCTTTTAATCACAACAGAAACCTCATTTCCTACTCCTGACAAAGAGTCCTCATTGCCTGTAGAGACCGCCTGCATCAGCCATTTCCAAGGCCCACCTCCTTCTGCAGGCTGTACCTACCAGCAGCACCCCTCCTCTCCATATAAGCACATTTTCCACCTTTTCTCCTCAACAGTTTCCCCATTCTCCAGCACCTACACCTCCAGCTTCACATCTCCCAACCTCGGGTCATTTCAGTTGTTAGTGTACGCTGCAGATTGTTGTATTTAGTTAAGCTCATCCTAATTATGAAGAAATAATACAAACACCTACACAGCCAGTTGGGCAAACAAAGACATGCAGGTACAGGTTGTGCTTCTCTGCATTCTTATCTGAGGACTACGTGCAGGCCTGTTGATTTATTCCTCGTCAAACTGTTAGTCATAGTGTTTCTCTCAGGTTCAATACATCGCCCCAAAAAACTAACGTTACTGGAGTCCATTATTGTCTCGGACAACTAGCAATTAATTATAAAGTTCTTGTCAACTTTTATCTCACTACAGGCAGAGTTTTAGTGAAATACAATCTACTTCCTGTCCCCGGTCTGGTTCTGCTTTGGGAACAGACTGTGTTAGCACTTATAAAATGCCTTGTTCCCTTTATCTCAACACAAGACTGTTATCTAGAAAAAACCCCTGTCCTCTCTCCGCCTCTCTCTCTCTATGTCTCTCTCTATGTCTCTCTCCCCTTCTCTCTCTCTCTCTCCCTCCCCCTTTCTTCCCCCCTCTCCCTCTGCCTCTCTCTCTCTCTCTCTCTCTCTCTCTCTCTCTCTCTCTCTGTCTCTCCCTCTCTCTCCCTCTCTCTCTCTGTCTCTCCCTCTCTCTCCCTCTCTCTCTCCCTCTCTCTCATGTTTGTTTATTTGGGAATTGTGCCAGGTATTTCCCCAGTCAGTCTGCCTTCACCCAGAATGCTCCATCCCCCTTGACGAACGCTTTCTCCCCTCCACCACCACCACCACCACCACCACCACCAGCCCCAACACTCACACCCTCCCACCCACATCCCACCCTCCCATGAGTGTTGCTAAGCAACCACCCGCCATGAGAGCTGGTGCATTTTCCAACCAATCAAATGACTGAACATATTTTTCGAACAGTGCTGAGGAAGGAAAGAGGAAAACACTTTTTTTTTAAATTTCTATCGAGTCCCTCTTCAATTATGGGCTTTGCACCTTGCAGGTAAATGCGCCTATTTCATCTAACTGGACACACACGCTTTAAGGAAATGAGCCTTTGATCATTTGCGGTGCCAGTTCATCCCCAGCTCGTATACCAGCAGTCCACCGCTGGGTGGCAGCAGGATCAGTTTCTATGTTACCACACATGCTGCAAGATTTTTTTTTCTTTACTGCTGTTGCTAAGCAATCCTGATTCACATGTCTTACCTGTGAAACATTTGTGATTTTTACAGATGTCACTGACACCATTTTGTCTTTGTTTTCACCATTTTGGAATGCACCAAATTACATGTGAAAAAATGGTTAGCACCTTTAAAAAAACATCCAAAATATTATCCTTCTAAACTGAGAGATTCATTCTTTTCAGATCAGTGCAGTGACAAAGCCTGTTGGACGAATGATTGAGATGCACACCGTGTTTGTGAAGCAGCTTTCGGTTAAATATTAGCCTTGAGCAGCTTCAGTTGACTTCATCTCATCATGCAGGAGGCAGGAAATGTGCTCTTGAGCGATTAGGCCAGCAGCTCTTGTCTTCCACTTTCCCAGCAGTGGAAAGATACTCTCTTGCTGCATATACTGAGCAGCTTCTTTGTACAAACCTCTGAGATATTACCATCGGCTGAGCTGCTTTGATGTTCAGACATGATCCGGCAGATAAAGTCCCATGTAAATATGTCTTTATCGCTGATTTGTTTTCTTTTTCTTACACTCTCCAGGTCCCTCTGCCCTCCCCCCCTCAGTCCCCCTGTGTGTGAGTCCCTCATCTCAGCTTTGGTTGCTGTGCAGATGGCTCTTTGTTGGTGCTTCACAATGGGCCTAAGGTCAGTGTGCCTCATGCCATCAACACACTCAAACTTCTCCTCTCCAGCTGTCTCGTGGCTTTATGTAGAGTTTGTCTAAAATGATTCTCTACCAAGCGCCAATGCAGCTGATGTGTACACGGTTATAGTGTGGTCTGAATTAAGAGGAAGTAAAAACCACAGATGTAGTGTAAGGGTAGCCTGGACCTCTCAAGCTGTGAATACGTTAACAGATATCATCTTGTCTTTCATATCTGTGCCACACCTTCGCTGTCTTAATCTCCCAACGATCTTAGTCACATTTCTCAATGCTTCATTCTTCGATTTGTCAGTTGAAATCTTTGGAGCATGTGATATATTTGAAATAAGCCAGACACCAGAATATCAGATCAGCCAGAGAAAAAGAAATGCAAATCTACCATCTGCTCTGTGATCCCAAACCAACCCTTGTTCATCATGCAAGCACTAATGTAATAGTTACAAGTAGCTTAACCCCTTAATAGTTATTCAGAAGGATAACAAGATACTATGTACTTTCAAAATAGTAAACAAATAAATGGTTATACAAGCTCTTCCAGGAAGGTCAGAGAAAATTACACTTTTAAAAAGCACTTACTGGAGACACTTTTGTGTGACTAATCTGGCTGCAATCCTCACTCTATACAACCACTTATCTTATTTTTAACATGTTCAATACAACGTCATATTTCTGTGGTAATATACATAGATGTATGTGTCATAAAAATAAAAAGGCACTATGTTTTGCCTCTCTCCTTATGTAAAGTAAAATTTGCAGGGCACCACAAGGTTCAGCAGCTGAGCAGAGGGCCATGAGGTCTTCAGCAGGAAGGAGCAGGTAGAGTGAAAGGCGGGAAAGTAAAAGGAGGAGGAGCGTTTCTTGCAAAGCAGAAGGAATTACTGGAAATTTCCACTTTTCTCTGGCAAGGCAGTTGCAGGGGTGGAGCCAAGAGGTGAAATAAATAAGGTAGTACAGCTGATGTTGAGCTTAAGCAGTGCAAAGGGAAAACTTTCACTACTCTTTGAAGCACAGTCTATTCTGTTAATTATTTATGGGACCTAAAAGACAAAGGCTCATTGGGAGATTATGTGTAATATTGCAGTGTCCTTAGTTATTATAGGTTTTCATTCATTATAGACCCTTATAGACCTAACAAATTATGCATGTTTGGGTTTTTTTTTACTATATCAATCTAAATGCTGATCAGTGTTATAATTATGTATGCACCCTTACTATACTAAATGACAATGTAAGAAAATGTTCCAATACAGCAGCGATACATTTTTGAATAATTCTGGTATGTTTTGGACTGAAAATCAGTAGAACAACATCCAGCATCAACATAGATCGCATATAGCAGGATCTGGTGTGTTTGTGGGTAGTAAAATAATCAAGTTGTCTGACACAAAACACAAGGATACGTGAAAGACGTTATGATTTATAGTGTGAGAAGGATAAAATAAAACATGAATAATGACGTGTGATAAAGCAGCAGCAATAAAAGAAAGAAAGAAAGAAAGAAAGAAAGAAAGAAAGAAAGAAAGAAAGAAAGAAAGAAAGAAAGAAAGAAAGAAAGAAAGAAAGAAAGAAAGAAAGGATAATACAAACAAGAGGTGTTTGTATTATGGTATTGGTATTTGTTTTAATCCTGTGTATGATGTATTATATCTCAGTGAGGAGGGACACAGCGCTTCCTGGCAGATAATGTGGTGCACTGCCTCCCACTGCAATCGGACACCGTTTATGGTCAAGGACCGAAACATGTTTATCTTTTGCTATTGCTGTGTTTGAACAATAAATAAAAGTCACATCTCAACATCTTTTGAATTTATCCAGTCTATGATTAATCCTTTGACATTTCAACCTCTTCGAGTTGCACAAACGATCTGGACTACCGGGATGAGCACATCTTAGTGCGCCATTAGTTCACAGCATAGATACATTAGCTTTGCTCTTGTACAGTAATGCATATACATAACACGTTTACACATCATATGTGTCATCCATTTGTCCATCTGTCCGTTCATTCATTTATTCATTCTCTTGCAGCTTTCCAAAGTCAGGGTCGCTGTGGCAACACAGTGAGTAGAATATCCCAGGTGACCTTTCCCCAGCAGTGTCCTCCAATACCTCCACCAACAAGAGATGCTGCCACAGTGGTAGGGCAAACAATCCCCTGTGGAGATTCACAAGATCTCAGCTGGCTGTATACAGATTATAATTTCAGGCTAAAACGTCCGGCTTCTTCAGCACCATAGTCCAGTATCAACGGCTATATTACTGCAGTTGATGTATGTTACCATCACTCATCAATCAATCTACCCACATTCATTAATAATGAGAACTTCAATTTCGTCTCTACTCATCCACATAGGGTGGCTGCGTTCCCCTCATCTGGATGGGACAGGACGCCTCTTTATAGATGGGATTTGTAGCCTCAGTTCAGGAGCTGGTAATCCTTCTCCCACTTTACAAACAGTAGCAGTTGGCTTCTGTAAACCAGAAATAGAGCCAGAAACAACGGAGCCGATAACCAAGTGTTAACAGAGTAACATTCTCCAGACTTTGGCTACACCTCGATATGCTGCCTGTGATTATCAGGAAAAATGGGGAGACAATGCTTGAATAATTCTAGCACCCATTTTAAACTAGATTGAGATAGTGGCAAACACTGTGCACAGAGGCCAAGAAGACTCACAGCATTTGGAAACACTAGCTCTGGCATTCTACAAATCCTCAAAGCACCTACAGACTAATCCATGCAACACTGAGGAGACATGTCAACCACAACAGCCCCAACAATATCCAGAGCCACGGGATTTCAGGATCTCTTGGCACAGCACCTCTGGAAAGCTTTGGTTCACATTATGTGTGTTTCTGTAAAGTCAGATGCGGTGTTTCAAATTACTGCTGTATATACATCTATTTCCTGTTTTCTCACTTGACTTTTTTGTTTTTCCTTCTACTGTTTTGTTGAATATATGTTCACACACACTGCAATGAATGCTCATACAATTTCTTTTTAATCTGTTGAATCTTACTGTTGACTGTTGCAGTAGCCTAATACAGCCAAAGCAATCGATAAATAACTAACATTACAATTAATAGATTATGTTAGTGGAATTAGTGGAATAAACACTTGTTTCATTTGCATGCATTTACCTATTGTTTACTGCTATTGTTGTCTGCCATTGACTTTTATTCTGTTTCTGTGAATTGTTATTGATATTGATAGAAATGCAGTGTGCATTTCATTAAAAAAATTCTATCGGTATATCAAATAAAGATCTTTAAATTATTTATTTTTATTTTTTTTACTTTTGTTCACAGCCATAAAGACACCTCAAAACAATAATCATAAAATCATTCAAAATAGATGGAACTTTGTCTGTTTACAGAAAAGTTGTTATACATGTGTTGTGCATTTATATATTGAAAATACAGGAGGAGCTTCTGGCGGTCTCGTGGCAGCACTACTGGTGTATGTGTCTTCCCTATTGTCTGTAATGACTGTACTTAATTGTGTTAAGTATGGATCAATATGTGCACGCTTTCTTCCACGCTGTGCATTCAACTGAAGAGTCCCAGCGAGAAGTCAAATTTATGTTGGTCCTGTACTATGCAGCAGTTGCCAGCAAACCAGAGAAAGCCAACTCGACCATATAGGACACTGCTGTTCAAAACAAAAGAGCCCAGTTTGTGTCCACCAATTCTTCCAATTATCAGGACCCTTCCCCCTGCCTAATCCTGACCTCTGCTCTTTGATGGGCCCCACTTTGCTCAACCCCCCGAAGCACTGACATTCCTCAAGTCAGGTCAGTCCTTTGTCCTCAAGAAATTAAGGTGAAATAAAGGTGCCATACTTCCTATCCTAAAGCCTTTATCCCCTGACCTGTTAGCACAAAGGAAACAGTTTAAAATGCAAAGGAGGGCTATGGGAAGCAATGCAAAATACTTCATTTACGTTTAAACGTGTGTCATTATGAACACAAAGAGGCTTTTCTTTTATACAGTATTGCTTTCTGTGGCTCCAGAACTTCAAATAGCATAAAAAAGTTTTCCAGTTCCTACTTGTGGAAAGTGTGGTAAACACTCCATTTGTTGGCAAATAAGGGGTTTATAAAAATCATGACATGAATCGCTCTCATGAATCTCTTTTTCAACTTTTCCTTGACTACCGTCCTTGCTACAACAGTTTGGTTCACTTCTTTACCTGCAGAATGAACAGGCTGTGCATACACAGATTTTTTCCCCCCCTTTGTAACAGATTGGTGGCCCATGGAAACATGTTGAGGTAGGCAAATAAGGGAAAAAAAGAAACAGGAAATGATCTCACAAACACTCCCCCTTGCCCTGATTGCTCCCATTTTCCAGTTACAGAAAAAGAGTGAGTAATGCCTGCTCTTTAGTCTACTCCTCTGTTCCTCCCATGGATCTTCTGAAGTTTCTGCACACACTGAGGCCATTACATTGTGTATGTCTGCTTCAATGCTCTGCAGTCTCCACATGGTCTTAATTTACCGAAATAAAAGGGTATCTCTTTATCTCCAAGTGCACTTGCTGCTTTGTGTATTAATTCTAATTCAACCACACAATTTAAAGCTAATGCTGCATCACTGCTTCACATAATACATCAGAAACTTTGGCATTAAATTAAATTTGCAATATATCCTTGATATAGTTACCAGGTAATATGTGATGGCAGAACAACAGATTCAGCTTAAGTGCAAAAACATACTTATATGAGACAGAAAATAAATCTCAAAGTAACCAACTAGTACACTGACACACAAGCCTTTGATCTCTGCATGTAATTACAGTCTTCATAATTATATTTCTGCAGAATGTGAGGTGAATGACTAAAGAGGGCCTGGAGGCTTCTTCAAAATCAGCGTCTTGAATGCTGGCATGGCACAGAGAAGATAACTGAGGCGGTTTAGGTTTAGGATTAGGTTAGGAGGCCCTAAAATTAGAGGCTGAAGAAATACTTGTGTCAAGATATCCTCCTTGGGTGTGTTGGGGCAAGTTCAGGATAAAAACATTAGTACAACTGTCTAGAAATATTTGAAGTCTGGATCCAAGAACTGTCATATTATGTGGAGCACATGCAAATGTGTTTTGCAAACTAGAGTTCAGCCAGGTGGACATTACACTGTTGCTGTGACAACTATCTGAAGTCCAGATCAACATTTTACAAAAAAGAGTGATAGCTGTGTGGGGGCAGAAACAATGGCAGGTGTGGCAACTAAGGCTATTCAAGGTCAGATTAGTGTGTTGACACATGAGGAATTCAACTGTAAGTCAGAACGGCATGGCATGAAATACCACAAAATATGGCAGATTTTACCTGAAAGAAAAACGTGTTTTCTGTCTTCTTCAGAGAGAGTAAGGCACTGACCATATGTAGGCTTAAATTACAGAGTTCAGGGGCCCACTAAGTTGTGTGTTGCCACTTCCTTTGGTTTAACAGTTGGATGAGTGAGTGCAGTGACTGCAAAGAAAGTTCACCTCAAATAACTTCTGAAGGAGAAGAGGGAAAAAGAGAAGGTTTGGGACATCAGGCAACAATCTATCAACCAGGACCAAGACCAAAGTGTTCCTTATGAACAAGAATAGAGGGAAATGTCTGGAGAAATATTACATGTAAATCATGTTTTATCAGTTACAGCTGAAATGTGAATTAAAGAAAATGCGGTAGTAGTATTTCAGAGTCCTCTATGAGGTCTGGCAAATCACTTGCATCTGCCATTAAATGCCCCCAGACACTATATTCAAAGGGTCCATGCTATAATTTTTTATTCTTTGCATCTGTATGTATTAGTTCTTATAGCAAGACCGTGTCTATTATGCGACTTAGACTTTGTCTCAGATATAGGGTGGTCCAGCCTTTCATCAACTTTAAAAAGTTGCAGTTTTGCACTGAAACGCACCACCTATCATGACAATGGCTAATTCACTTCGAATTCCAATTAAATCATAAATCAAAACATAGCAGAAGTTAACTCGTAACACTTTGCATATAAGTGCTCTTATATTATTTACATAAATTCCTACCAGGAGCAAACACCTGACGACAGTGGCAAAGAAAAACATATTTGTATTTGCTAATCAAATGAATGCTAGAAAGATTTTCACACAGTATTATAGGCACACACATAGCGTATCACACAACACACACACACCAGAACTGTCTCTTATAGACTCACAAATCGCAAAGCAACATATTTATTGCCTACTAGACACTTGTACACTTTATTTATTAATTTTTATCTTCTTATCTTATGTTTTATCTATTTTCAAATATTGCCTGAAACAAACTACAGTAGTTTCCCCTACAGATTGTGCTAAATGAATACTTAAAAATACAATCATCTCAGCATACTTTACATATATCAATTCATATATATAGAGATAAATTATTTTTAATGCTCCAATTTTAATGCATTCTAAATCTCTAAAATTAATGTATACCTCTTAAGCTATGCATTGTATGCTGTGTCTTTAGGTTATATGCTTTTGTACCAGAATTGGAGACGCTTAAGTGTGATTTGTGTGTTACTGGCTTGGCTCAAAAGAGCAGGTAAATAGTGAAAGTGTAAGCACATTGTGGCAGGAACACATTTTGTTCGTTACAAGTGTTAAATATAGAAAGGAGGAGTGGCCGCATGGTTTTCACATCGTCACAGTATTCCTTTTTGCATGTAATTTGACACCCCATCTCTGCAGAGAAAAGAGCGCTAAGACAAAGGATGCCGTCCGTGTGGATAATGTTTATAAACTTTTACAATCCATCCATTTAAGATCATGTTCAGTCGTCTGTAGAGTCTGACGGATTATTATAACTTTAATAATAGGCCACTTTCGATCCATTGTTCAGATTTGGGTTAAAGAAAATCAAACTGATGGGTAGTAGAAAAAAGAACTCTGGTGTCATAGTGCAGCGCTTTAAAACAATCGACCAATCAGCGACGAGATAAATAGTAGGCGGGACGTCTGTTTAAGATTGATAAATTATTCCTCCAATCAAATAATCCGGTGGTTGATATTAACCAATCAGGTGCGGGATCGACCCGCCTGTATCCAACGAGAGTGGATTTTCAACGAGCCCGAGAGAAAAGCGGAGACGGGTAGACATCATTTCTCTCTCAGCTTCTTTGGACTATCCACACGAAGAGGCAAAGAGCCAACAATTAAAGAAAAAAAAAAATCTTTATTTTTTCTGAACAGGAATATTATCACCTACATTAATTCACCAAATTAACCATGGCCGACACAGCTGTTGACACTACCGTAACTGCAGAGGTTACAGCCAAGGTGCGTTTCATTCAAGGTTTTATTCTCGTGTTTAAAAAAGATTTTGTGAACTTTTTTTTTCAAGTTGTTGTGTTATTTAGTTCAAGAATTAGCATAACAAACTCGAGTTCAGTGTAAAGTTGGCGTTTGTAGTAGCCGTTACCGTTAACGTTCGTGTAAGTTGGAACAGTAATTTGAAGCGGGGGGGTGGTGGTGGGGGTGTAAATTACCTAAATGACTGTAATGTTGAAATGCCACTTGTCGACAACCACACACTACAGAGGTGACTTATTTGTAATTTTCAGCGTCGACAGGCAAATATTGTGTCTGGAAAGTCCAACGTATGTGATGTGGTTAGCTAAAAATGTCTTGAGTCGAGCAGACAAAGCGGTAGAAACGGTACAGCTGGTGAAGCGGAGCTGCTGCCGCTGTGGGCGGGAAGCCACAGCAACGTTAACCTAACGTTATGAAAACGTTCGGCACTGCCACTATTCATTTCTAACAAAGTCTCTTTGGTTTTAACTTAACCCCAGATATGTTAAACAGCTTTTTTCTTCTTTTTTTTTTCATTTTTCAAAAATTAAAACCAGACGTGGGTAGAGCGTGTGCGGCACTTCAGAATAAACTCTCCTCCGCTCCGATTTAAAATGTTCATGCTTTTATTTTGTAGGAGCTGAAAGAGAAGAAAGAAGTAGAAGTGGAGGAGAAGGAGGTGGAGAAGACGACCGACAACGGGGACGCACCTGCCAATGGCACAGTGAGTTTGTAGACGAGGACCAGCCTCATGGCCTTTTGTCTTAGCACCCCTCATCATGCAGGTGTCGCTGCACCCGCCTCCCCCCTCCTGTTCAGCTGCTCTCGGCACACAGCGCTTTGTTTAGGGTTGTGAAACGGCACAGATGTTAGTTACCAAGTCTGTGGACGTTTCTATCTGTGTCTCTCCAGTCTGAGAGCTTGGTCGCTAATCCTCTGGGGAGTAATGAGAGCTCTACACACACACACACATGCCTTTTCTTTAACTGTCCCCACAGGAGTCTGTATATGCAAAGGGATTATTTTAAATATGCCTGGGGTCTGATCTTTTGCAACATTATACACAAATCTGCAATATTCATAAAGAAAACCATTGTGGTATGATGTGTTTACACGACTGACATTTCCCTTTCTTCACTCAGAACGGTGCTGATCACAGCGACAAAGCGGAAAAACCCGAAGAAGAGAAACATGAAAATGGAGATGGTATGTTAATTAAAAAAAAAAAAAAAAGATTACTGTTTTAAGGAACACAATGCTTGAAACACACCTCTCACACCTTTTGATTTGCCTCATGAATGCAGCCTTTAAAAATACATTACATTTACACCAGATTGATTCAGCCATTAATTCTGTGTTAATTACACTCAAAACTAGAGGATGCATTTTTTTTTTAAAGTGACATGTTGTCTTTAAAGGGAAAGCAGAGGAGGCGCCCCCTGCTGAGGAGACTGATGCACAGCCTGTGAAGCGTGCAGCTGAAGAGGAAGAGGTGGGTTGTCACTAAGCATACAGTTTTAATTTGTTTTTTTGACATGTTTGCCTAATCTGGTGAGCTTTGATCTTTGCTAATGCGTGAAATATTTTTCTTTTTTCTATTTTTTAGGAGAAGGTGGAGACAAAAAAGCAGAAGACAGAGGAAAATGGAGATTCAAAAGAGGCAGAAGTGGAGGCTTAGGTCTCTGCTCTGCTACTCGTTTGCAGCACTGTCTTACCAGCCTGGTCAACATCGTGTTGTAGAGCTTGTGCTTTCTGTACCTTTTGAGAAACATTTCTTTTTGTTTACTCCCATGTTATCACATTGCACTGGAGTCCTGAAACGTAGTGGCCCTGCATCCTTTTTTATGAAATGTTATTTATTGGTCTTTAAAATGAGCTTCTTTTTTTTTACTTGTACAAATAGGGCCACATCATGAGATCAGTTTTTTTCATTTCTTGAGGTTTTATATCGGTATATTAGAAGCACAATCTCTATTATGTCAGTGCTGACCAGATGATTCATTCATACAGGCAGCTGCTCACCCCCTCCAAGGCTCATGTTGACCTCTCAGATTCACTTAAAGGACCAAAGATAAGTTTTAAGCAGGGGCTAATGGACAGTTGTTAGCATTATTAGTTGAGGCATAATTTCTTTGTGTTGAGCTGCTACTTAATCCTTGGCTTGGCTGCCCTGTTAACATAACAGATGGTGCAAATGAATAAAGGGGCTGTCTTGCTCCTCCGTGATAAGAATACTTGATCTTGTTTCACGGAGGCAGGATTTTGCAATGTTAATTAACCCCTCTTAAATCTTAAAGCTTTGGTCATTTGTTCTGTATGCATTCCACGCAAGTTTGTACCATTTATACTTTTTGTTTTTCTTACGTTTTCAATGAATTTTATGTTATGGCTGGGTAGCCCAGTTTTGTGTCCAAGACTGCCTTTTTCAGAACCAGAATGACATTCGGTTACTTCAGCCACTGCTTTGTATATTCTGATTAACAAATAAATTGTCTTTTTACTTAAGTACATCTATTTTTGTGTGAATGAATACCTGTTTATATATATTAGTTCTGCTTTTTTTAAAAAAGCACAGCTTCATACGTAGATGATGTCACTTGACCCATTTTCTTAACATGGAAAATGGCTGTCTTAGATGCAGGAAGGAACAGGAATAATCTCAGTCACTCGGTAATGGAAAAGGGTGCACAGAATCAATGGATCACTGTCATGTGTCGCCTAGCTCCCTCTTGTGGTGCAATATAAGACTACAGATTCTTTCTCAAGTCAATTGGGGTGACAATTGATTCAGGCCACAGTGATCAGTGAAAGTAATTGACACAGGAGTCCCAAGTGGCAAAACGATCATTTTTAGTTTTAAATGAACCCTGAATAAAAGTAGCTTTTACAGTAACACTGCTAATATAGAGCAATAGGTGGTACCATAACACAAAAACCCAATGTGGTATTGTTTTTTTTTTTTTCTCAAGCAAGCTGCAACAGCATGATCCATGCTTAATTTCCGCAGAAACATTAGCATGGCGTGCATCCAGTCAGACCAGGAGGCTTTAATAGTAGGCAATTATTGACATTCTGCTGAGGCAGCAATAATGACTGGCATCATAGAGTTGGTGTATTAAGTGTGTGTCTGTGTGAGCCAGTCAATGAAACCATCACAATGATAGGCTTTAAATAGGTCATATATTAAAGTTAACCTTGTGTTAAAGCCCTGAAATCAGGCTTGGTACCTGTGTTGAGGCTTAACAGACAAAACTTAGTGTTTGCCATGGCACAATGTATATATAAAACATTATTTGTACCATTTTGTTCATTAAAGATGGCTTCTTCAGGATGGAAAAATGATTTGCTGCTGTCCTAAACTGAGTTTATGGGTTGTGCGTGGTGGAGCAGAAGCCTACTACCTTAAGCATGCGCCCTAATGATGACAATAAGCACTTGCTGCTGGCTCTATGAACCCCCACAGTCTTTTCTGTTCATTGTTGTCCACCTTCAGGGTTACCCATAGTTCACATGAGTCTTCTCCCTGTTTGCTCTTCTTCTGTTTTGTTCGGTTTCCGACTGAATGCTGATTCACACCCCAGTTTCAACTTCTCCTCTTCCTGATAATGACAAGAATCACTGTCATTATTACAATGGCATGGCCAGGAGTAGGGTGACAGCTCACGGCTGTCGATGGCTTAGTGAGGGCCCAGACAGAATTTGCCACCAGCACACATTTCTCTGTGTTTTTGAAGGTTTGTGTATGAGCGTTTGTATGTGTGTCATCCTATTAGCCATGGCCTTATACTGATTAAGTGCTTAATTGGCATTGTACTCATACTTGGGACTTGATTAAGAGTCACCCAGCACCAGACTGTTAAATTTGGGAATAGCACACTGATAAGTCTCAGACAATGTGAAGCCCTTCATGACTGTAACTGTGATTAAATTCAGCTTCATGTGAATATTAAATATGTGTTCGCCAAATTATGCCAGAAAAGCTGCTGAATTAATGAAGCATTAACGGTGTGAGTGTGAGTGATCACTGGCAGCACATTCATTTTGTCAGAAAATCCTTCCTAGGGTGTCGATGCTGATACGCTAACTCAGAGAAACAGGCAGGTAGACATTCCCTTGGCCGTGTGACCAAAACAAATGTTAACACAAGGCTTGAAGAGATTACATTGCAGCTCATGCAGACGTTAGGCAACTGATAAAAGGAAGAAAAAAGAAGGGAAAGCTGTGGTTAGCCTGCACGTAGTGATCAACATTTCTATTCTAAACACAGACAAGCAAGAAAAGATGATGCAAGATTCTACAGCAAAGAACTGGACACGGAAACAACTTAGGCTTCTCTACACTACAAGAGGTCACTCACAGTCCCTCTCTCTACACACATACACAGACACACACACAAATCCACTTATCTGCATTCAGAAAGGTCACACGCATTCATTTGCAAAAGTTAGAAAAAGATGCATGGGCACACACACTGTATGAACACATATGGGTCATGTATACACATATTAGAGCAGTGGCCAATGTCTGTCTGTCTGTCTGTCTAACTCTGAGAGGAACAGTGCTGATTAGTGTGAAACAATATATGGAATTGTGCTGTACAGTGTGCGGCAGGGTGCACAGTGTGTTTGCCCTATCAGTGCTGTGAAGGTCAACACACTCAGACACTAAGCGACAGCGTGAGAGCGTACGTGCCGTTGGGTGGGTGTGTGTGTGAGGTAATGTAAATCAAGAGGCTTTTGTTTTTTTCTTTTTTAAATGTGCACCAATAGTGGCTGGGTCTCGCTTTCGGGGGGCTCACCCTCAGGGGGGGGCAGCTGGTACACCACGCAGAGAGAGGAGTACAGGCAGCCCACGAATGACATCAGGCTTGAAAAGTACATCACTCCCTGGGCCCCACCCACCAGTGAGGTCAGAGGTCCCATCGCCACAGAGACCAGGATCTGAGCCAGGAAATACTGGCAGCTGAGCAGAGAGATGTCCACCCCCATCCCCCGTCTGGTCCCTTCCTCTGATGAGCCACAAAACTGGAGGAACAAATAGTTTGATTAGATGATCAATGAAGTTCAGTGCACCACAAATCAGTACAACTTGATGAGAAGATACCACACCCTTGTCTGTACTTCAAGAATGAAGCTAGAGTTAGCAGCTAACCTAGCTTTACATCAAGATGGGGAACAGCTAGCCCAGTTGTATCAAAACGAACAAAATCCAGCTACCAGCACCTTTGCAGCTGAAGAAATAGCTGAAGACGCATAACCCCTGATCAAACTACAAAGAATTGTTACAAAAGGAGACGGGAGAGGTGCTGATAGGCAGAATTTGGTAGGTATCAATTTTCTATCTAACTCTTGGCAAGAAATTGATCCTGAACAAGTATAATCAAGCAACTACAAATTACTAAGTTACATATCAAAATACTGACCTGAGGGCTCTGGTAGTATTCACACAGCAGAGAGTAAGGCAGCGTGCATAGAGAGGAAAAGAGCACCCCATAGGTGACACAGAGAGAAAGTACCACGTAGATGTTGGTGGATAGCGTGGCCAGGCCTGTGCCCAAGCCAAATGCCAGGTAGGCAAAGAAATATAGCGTACGAAGAGAGAAACGCTCCTCCAGTTTCTCCAATATGGCTGGGAGTTGAAGAAGAAACGCAGAGAGAGAAAAAGAACAAATATGAAGGTTATCAAGGCAAGAAAGATACTATTTTTCCCAGACCTGGGAGTACAAGGGTAGCTTACCTGAATAGAAAGCAGCACTGAATGCATAGATGCACATGCCCCAGCAGCCCATGCTAACACCAGCATTGTAGCGTTGGTAAGCCTCGGAGTCATGGGGCGCCTTTGGGTCACCTTCAAACACAACCTCCCCCATGAAGTCAGTGTAGAAGAGCAGCATACCTTCAAAGGACAGCCAGCCTACAGAGAGCCAACAAAGTATCACTTAATATTAGACCAGACAGTTCATAGTGTGTTGCAGGATTCATGTACAGTTAAATAAAAAAAAAAAGATTATTCTCACCCAAAAAATGATTAGTGCATAAACTTCGCAGAGAGGGAGGCATCCTGTAGATGGCTATACACAGCAGCTTCATTGACATTTGGGATTCTCCTGTCTCCACATTCTCACTCAGGTCACTCTCATAGCGCACCCCATTCAGCAAAATGTTTGCAACCTTCATCAAGAGAAAAAAGGACAGTGTTTAAACATGCTGTGGTGGCTACTGACTAAAGAGCTTCTGTCATTTTCAAAGTACGTGTCTGACCTGCTGGCTGAAGGTTACTGTTCTCCTGCGTCCATTCTCCAGCCCAACAATCTGGTTTGCCATCGGCTCCTCTATTAGTGCAAGACTCTGAGGTCGCTTCAGGATACCAGCAGAAGAGCTCCGATGTGACCCTGCACCAGGCTGAGCCCCAGCTGTGCCCTGAGATGCTCCTTGAGATTGCGCATCTCCCTCAGGCAGTGACGCTTCTGCATCCTGAGCTTCCTCAGCTGGATGAGATGCCACGTCAGCCTGGGTTTGTCCTGCTGGATTGCTCCCTGCTCCCTGTGTGGACTCGTCAGGAGGAGAGTCCCCTGGAGGCAGGGGCGCAGTGGTGGAGTTAGAGGCCAAAGCCTGTGGTGTCTGCTGACCTGTGTAGCAGTTTATGAGCACACTGTCTATATAGGAAGTTCCTAATGAGGAGGCAAACTCATTGATGCCAGTGAGTGAGCTGTCCCGACTAATAAAGCTGCCATATTTTGGTGTGAGGGGGCTCAGGGGTGAAATGGGGCTAGTAAGGCCAGCACAGAGGCGTGCATTGGCACTGCAAGAATGGGCCAGAGGCTCAGAGTTACTTGGGTGAGACTTTGCAGAGAAATTGTAGCTGTAAAGACCATCCTCGTCTTCTTCATCCAGCCCCAACGCTGACCCTGGGGGAACAGGGGGAGAGGGAGGAAGAGGGAGGCTGGGGCTTTTTAGATGGGTTTTGCCAGAGTTTTTGCTCGGCTGGCTCTTTGGTAGGGGCCGTTCGGGGATACTCATCAGAGTCATGACTGTGGCGATCACCAAAGTGACACTCGTGAACATGTAAATGACCCGTAGTTGACCTCCCATCGACCTTCCAAACTGTGTCTGGTCCCAGTTGATGCCTCCCACAATGTAGCCAAATCCACCTCCTAGTCCTGTAGAGCAAGATTAATTAGTAAACAAAGAAGTTGCTTTTTTTGCTATGACTGGTAATGCTTTATCTTTAAAGTTAAATCTGCCATTCCCTACGCTGCTACTATATAATGATAAAGTAACCATCAGGTTGTGACTGTGCAAATTTTTCCTACCTGCCAGTAATGCATGGATGTTCAGCCCCCGATCCTGGTCCTCTGGGCTGCACACATCCATCATGTAGGCATGGCTCGGGTTGTCGGCTGAATCAGCACTGAAGTCCATCAGAACCACACCACACACTGTCAGGACAATTCCCCACTTGTGATTTAATGCTGTGTCTGCAACTGCACTTCCAATGTCACGCCCGTTCAGCACCAGTGTTAGACCAACCAAAGCCCCTATGGGGGAGAAGAGCAGAAGACAATAGATCTTGGTAAGTGGGAGAAATAATCATGATGTGTATATCATTGATTATTTAAGGGGTGCTCTAGAGATGTTATACTCAATGTACTAGTCATGGAGAATAGTGCAGTATGATGACTTCTGTGGCTCAGGAGTCTAGTCTGAGAAAAATAGCATAAAATCCAGCATCCACATTTCTTACCTATAGCCAAGGCAAGAATAAAGGGTCTTCTTCGCCCAAACCGGGATGTACATCGATCACTCCATGCTCCAATGAGAGGCTGAACGAGGAATCCTTGAAGCCAAAGACAGAGAAAGACAGTTAGAGTCCAAAGAGCTAGCACTGCACAAGATTATTGCTACTCAAAATCACAACAGGATGTATCACATACCCAGTATGGGACTGATAAACCACACCAAGCTGTAGAATTGATCAGGCAAGCCCATCTGTAGAAGCACAGGAGTCACATAAGCTGTTTCCATGGCATAACTAAATTCAATACCAAACAGTATGCAGCCATTGAAGACCAGCTCTTGGAAGGTACGCCTTGGGGGAAGCTCACTGAGGTCCAGCTGGTCCAGGGGACAGGGTGTGTTGGGCGGTGGCGGTGGCGAAGGTCTTATCAGCTTCCGGCGCTTTGGCTGTCTTTGGAAGTTATTGGCTCTGTGACTGAGGTGCCGAGTGGTGGACGTTGGGAAGCTGGCAGTTTTGGGGAGTGAGCTCCTCCAGATACCTTCCTGAGCTGTGGATAATCTCCCTCCTGGACTGGCCAAGAGGGGATCACTGGGGGTGCCCATGCCTGGAGATGACATCTCTCTCACGCCAGCTCACACTGCAGCATATGAAAGGGTGGTAAACAAACTTGCTGTAGGTTGATTTTTCACATTAGAGGTCATTCAATATCATTGCAATGTAGCATACAAGTCATGTGGGTAACTTGCTGCTAATGGTTATGTAGTGCTACCAAGAGGACACTGCAGTCATCGGCAGACAGGCAATGATGGGCACGACGCACTGCAACCAATGCGCATGTTAGTGATGTGCGCAAAGCCCATGTGCTCGGCGTGGCTGACTACAGCAGTGTAGTATGCGGCACCGCTCTCATGAAGCCTGTTTCCATTTTAATTTTTCATGAAAGGAAGCTCAAATCGGACACAATGGAGCGGCTGGGGGGGCGTTATAAAGACGGCTTTACATGGATAACGTATCATCATTGCTCAAATTTAAATGAAACATTTGACCAATATAGATCCTATATGTAGCCACGTAGCCGATCGATTGCTTTTTTTTCATTTTAGTTTATTCGTCCTCTCGATATTTTCCTCGATTTTACGTTTGGTTCTAAAGGTGGAGATCACACGATCGACTTAACTGTGTAAGAAGATGAAGCAGGCGTGCAAAGTGAAAGATGATAATTACCTTATCGGGGATGGCTCGTCATTTATTGCGGCATACTGTGTAGGTAAACAGAGCAAACATTATGATTTATCAAGAAAAAACCCGTAGGATGGATTACAGGAGTCATGATTGTTGTTTTTTTTTCTCTCTCTCCTTTTTCATGCAGTCATCCCCCCGCTCTCTCCTCCTCCTGCTCCTTCTCTTTCCCCCTCTTCTTCTCTCCCCCTTCTCCTCTTCCTCCCGGTCTCTCCCGTGACGTCATGCCCCTCCCTGCAACATCAGCACCGCGGACAGTCCCCCTGACAACAACACACACATCTGTCCTCCGTCCACATGTCCGTCCCCTGCTTTACACTGAGACGATAGTATGACGTGTTAGCTGACTATTAACGTTGTGTAAATGATAGATACAATTGACGATGCCTGTATATTGAAGCTAAAAGACATGTTTCACTCACCGAAGGGAATGCCTTAAGTGTATCAAAGAGATCATGTGTAATGTTAGAGGGTCCTCCTTGGTGGTTTAACCCCTTAAATCTCAGTAGGTTACAGATAGGAAGAATGTTCTGGACCAAGAGGCAAGAAGTTGAATACACAGTGGAGATGATGTGTTGATATTCAGTTGAGGGTTTAATATCAGCACTGAGGAGATCACAGACAAAGATACAAAGATACAGTCTTAATATACAGGAACAATCAAAAGTTTGGACACACCTTTTCATTCAGTATTTACTATTATCACTTTCTGTACTGTAAATTACACTCACTACATCAAAACTATGAAATAAAACATAATTGCGGTACACAAAAATGTGTAAACAAAGCTAAATATTTAATAAATAAATATTTAATAAAATATTGTGCTCTGATGACAGCTTTGCACACATTCTCTCGGTTAGCTTTCTGAGGTATTCACCTGGATTTCAATTAACACTTGTGCCTTATCAAAGATAATTTGTCACACCATCTAAATGTGGAACAGCCTCAATATAAACAGAATAAGTTGTTAAATTGAGTTTTACAACCTTAAAGTAACTGCATGAGAAGTGTTGAAATAAATTACAATCCACTTTGATGTGAATATGTGCATGAGTATCAGTCAGCAACACCTGTTTTGAAGATTCCGGTGTATTTATGTGGACTTCAAATAAAGTTGAAGTGTAAAAAAAGATGAAATGTAGATATGTGTTAGTGATTAGGCCCATAGTTAGCAGCGAGTGACATTGCCACTGTACAGAGGGAAGTTTTCCACAGCAGCCAGAGCAGGAAAAGTACAGGTGAAACAAATTTCATTAACAATGGCTCACTTCAATCTGCCAGCATGCACAACAGGACCCTGGAACTACAACAACAGCATTTGCCAAAAAAGCTGGCACGCTGTGTAAAATGTGAATAAATGTGATGATGTGCAAAACACTGAAACTCAATATGTCATTTTAAATATCACTTTGGGAAATGATATACCTATTTTGAATGTAATGCCAGCAACACTATTAAAAAAAAGTTGGCAACGACAGACTGGAAAAGTTGTAAAACACTAAAAGGAAACACCTGGTGGAACAACTGAAAATTAATTAGGTTAACTGGCAGCAGGTTAGTCACGTATAAAAATAACATCCTCAGAGTGGCTCAGTCTTCAGGAAGTAAATGGAGTTCAGCACTTTGTGAAAACCTGCACTGGCAAATAGTGCCAATGCAATGCCAATGTTTCTAATTACAGTGTGTTGTTAAAGGTAGAGGTGGTGAACAGAATGTTAAACATGATCCTGTCCAAGTTTCTTGAATCGTGTTGCTGGCATCAAATTCAAAATGGGCATATCATTTTCCAAATACAATGAAAAAAATTTAACATTTGATAAGTTGTACTATTTTCAATTAAATATGTTTTAATAATAAATAAAGTTGTTTTTGTTTAACTTTCTGGGTTTATGTTTTATCAAAGGTGCACCATATATTTATAGTGTGTGCCTGTTCTGTGTTACTTATCTATTACCTGTTAGGATGTTTGTTTTGCATTGTCAAATGAACAAATACATAATACATAAATAAAAGAGAGGATTGCAGAATAACTTATTAAGGCTGACAGTAGTCTATCTCATAAATAGGCCAATAACATTTTAAGGTTACAGATACCTTTTATTTCATAATGTATATGTATATAGTATGTGCCTATAGACATACTGATATGATGTTTAAGGCCACTTCTGATAACAGTGCATCATATCTAATTGACCTGACTGGCCTGCAGTTGTTTACATATACATACAGGTGGGATGAAAATAAAAAGTATACTATAAAAAGTATAACGTGACAGAAGACAGACTGAGTACATCACATATGTACTGAAATATACTATTATAACTGTTCAAACACAGGATGAAGCACAACAAAATGGTTGTCTTGTGGTTGTTATTTTAACAGACAGACAGACAGATGGGACATAACTAACAGCAAGAAAGGAGTGCAAACAAAGGCCATGCAATAAATCTCACTATACCTTTGAGCTCAACCTGTAACACAAATTATGCAACCTGTATTATGAAAAACTGAATATTTTCAAACACTGAGTCACCACCACGCTGTAGTCCGTGTACACAGTGCACAGTGTAAGCACACAAGTGTAAGAAAACGTATTAAAATACTGACTTCATTAAAGAAACGAGGTGTTATTTAGTGCGGTTCACTGTAGTAGTGCAAGACACGTGCTCCGAGTTGCTCTCACGAAGCCCCGCCTCCGTGCCGCACATCTTGCGCTGTGATTGGCTAGTTTTTCAGCACCAACAGAATCTGATTGGATGTCGGCGCTCTAGTGGTCCAGGAAGCAGCTGTTTTGCAACAGTTTCAGCGGGCGTTACACAAACTTTACAACCATACGGCTTTATTTCGCACAAACTGTACATCTGCTTTAAGGTTTGTTTGTCAGCTTACAGCCCGTGTGGAAAATGGCGAAGGTCGACCTTGCTCAAGTTGGAAAGAACTCGTTGAAAAGCGCTGAAACTGGAGAGGTAAGCCATGAAACTGTTTATGAGCTTTCCTCCTCCTTCTTGTCACATCTAGTCAATTGATTGTTTTGTCATTAATTGTGCTCTCTTTTAATATAAAGCCGTGCTTGTCCCCCTGCTAAAAACCTGCTGTGTTGAATGCGCCATTACCTCACAGCACTTGCATAACTGCTGTTAAGTGACGCCTCCAGGGTGACATAATGATGATCTGAAGGGAATACATGTGATTATGAACCATGACATTAAAATCCATGATAACAGATCAAAATTAACATAATGTACCTACCCTCATTCCCCATGTGATGACTGTGTGTCGCCTTTGTTGTGGTTTAAATGTGAGTTTCTCCCTCTGTGCATTTCAGACCGTAGAGCTTCAGTCTCTGTGGCAGGACCAGCCGGTGGTGTTGTTTTTCCTGCGCAGATTTGGCTGTCAGATATGTCGGTGGATGGCATCAGAGATCAGCAAACTAGAGCCGGACCTGAGAGCCAGCCGTGTAGCGCTGGTGGGCGTCGGACCAGAAGAGTTTGGCCTGAAGGAGTTCAAGGAAGGAGGGTTTTTCAAAGGATGTAAGCAGTTATTACTGATCTAAGGGTCTTTTTTTTTCAGATTTGTGTTGCACTAAGACGGCTTCACAATATGTGGCACTTTAACTGTAACGGAAACATGTTGGCGCACAAGCCTTGAAAGTTTTAAATCTGATCCACCAAAGCTGTTTTTACACTAAAACCCTCCACAGTTTTCTTGCTTCTCAATCATCACATTTTTGAATGTGCCCAAAGATTTTCTGCACAATCACAACACCTGTTGGACCAATGCGTCAATTCTTGGATTTTAAGGTTGGTCAAATAAATGACCCCCTCCTGGCTTTGTTAAAATGGAAATTTCAGTGTAAAGTTTTCAGACAAAAAAACAAACAAATCCGGTGAAACAGGATCTGATGTGCAGTGCAGTTCAGATTTCTGTCACCTCATGGTCACAGTTCAGATATGTATCAGATGAATGTGACCAGAAAAGGATCACAATCCATTTGTCCTCCCTTTTCTGGTATGATATGGCTGGTGTTCAAAGTAAAACAAAAATGAATTGGCATGAATTGTTTTGGTTTGGTTTGCTTACTGCTGCACTGTCACCTGTTTCACAAGCAAACTTTTGCAATAAAAAAGTCTGGGTGTGTCACAAGGATACAGACCTGCTCTTTGAGCACATCACTCAACAGCCGGCCCTTTTGTAGGATTGTAAATAATCATTAATCATCTTCTCTTTCAGCCATTTACATTGATGAACAAAAGAAAACCTACAAGGACTTGGGCTTCAAAAGGTGAGTACAATGTGATTCATATGAATCAAAGATGATCAGTCTTAACCTTAAATGTGTACTTTAATATTTTTGACTCTCAGATACACAGCTGTGAGTGTGGTTCCTGCTGCTTTGGGGAAGAAAGTACGAGAGATAGCTGCAAAGGTATATATATCTTCACAGTTAATACGACCACTTCATGGTTCTGAGGTTCAATGGTCACAGGTGTAGCGGTGAAATTTGCTGAGGTCCGGACTGACACGCTGACTTCTAATTCCTGCCTGTTTTTTGTGCTGTTTTACAGGCCAAAGCCGACGGCATTCAGGGAAACTTCTCAGGAGATCTGCTGCAGAGCTGGAGGCATGCTTATTGTGGCCAAAGGTACAGTCCATACACACCAGAGGGGGATATTAGTAAAGCTTTGTCTTGTAAAGGTGTACAAGTGAATGGAGAAAAGCAATGATGGTTCAAAAGGCTGATTAAACTGTTTGGATGTCAACATGTAAATGACCTCAGGGTAAAGTTTGTCTGTCATTTAAATGAGGGTGAATAAATGAAAGAAATGCATTTCTGCAGTCTCTCCTCTAGAGGGCAATGCTGCATTACTACAGTCGGCGCTCTAACCAGCTCCCCCACAGCATCAGTGATCCCCTTACTTCTTTATTTCCTGTGTCTGCACAAGATTAAAATACTTAAAATTTGCAATAGTGTATTGGGTTAATAATTCTGTACATAGATGAGTCACAGTTGAAACAGGTGAGAGACTATGACATGGGATAATGATCAAAAAGTACTCTAAAGACAGCACACAAAAGACGTATGTATGCAGATTAATGCATTATGTGCCCAGATACAAAACTCAGTCAGACTGCCTTCCTCTATTCATGTGCTGATACACTCTTTTATGGTGTGGCATGAGCAACTTCTCACGGAGAGCTGGAGGAAGTCGATTACAGATCATTCTGTCCCTCCTGTCTCCTCAATTTTAAAAACCTCATCTCTACCAGAAGACTTTTCAGAGACACTTTCCACCCAGTATTACTCCTCTCTGAGCACTTGAATGAGGTTTAGGCATAAAACTGAATGTTTCTGAATGTCTGTCAATTTCATCAACGTTATTAAATAGAGGCTTTGAAGTGAAACCAGACTTTATTGCACATCTTTGGAGGACTTTACCATGGCTTGAAATAAAATAAAGATCTCCCGTTGTTCTGGGGACAATAAAAATCGCAGCTGGGACACAAAGATACGTTGTCTGGGACAGTAGAGACATTTATCATTGCCAATAAAAATTTTACATTCAAATAATCCATCCTGCAGCAAAGCTCTACGCCACATCACGTCTGTGCTTACACACACTGAATTAATGAGAGAGAGAGACCAGTTTTGCCAACTCGGTGACTTTCTCACAAGATTTAGCCACTTCTCAGACCATGTTATAACTTCATTTCTGTAAAGTGACTAGCAACGAATTTAATGGTTCCCAGACGTCAGGGAATAGGACAGTGTGAACCAACTGTGGCCAAACACCTCGGGTTATTTATATGAGTGCAGGGAACAACTCACAGAGCTTCCATAGTGGACCAGAGGGAGTCAGTGAACTGATGCAATTTTTTTTGTCAGCTTGAGTCGCCAAAGTAAAATTCATAATGATCTTTGTTTATACTAGATAAGGTTGACTTGATGACTACTCCTAAATATATTTTACTCTGCAAAGGTGGAGAAAAGGTCCTACTGCACTTTATCCAGGATTCACCAGGAGACCACTTACCTCTGGAGGATATTTCCAAGGCTTTGGGTATCTCAGCCACAGTAAAAGCAGGACAGAGACCAGTGGTAAGACACCTCATAAACATACAAGAAAGATTTATTGTCTGCACCCCCTACTTCAACTTCCAATTTTCTGTTGGTGCTCATGAGTGAAATTGATCACTTATATGAATGGGGAAATAAAACAAGAAGTAAATGGTATCGTTGTGCTCACTAAAGGACACTGGACTGATGTGACAGTCTTTTGTTTTTAACCAGCAGACTCTGTTTTACGTCAGTAGCAACACACATCAGAGTAGCCCCTTCAAAGACAATTTCACACTTATTACTCCATCTTCATGGTCTGTCAGTGTTTGTGTCATAGTCCCGCAAACCTTTTAAACTTGAGTGATGATCTCGGTCTGTACCTAATTGTACTTAAAATGCTCTGCAAACACAAACAGAGAAGTTATTATACAAATAACATATAGGTAACCTAACATGGAAAACCATTGCTGGCAGCTTTACCCAAAATTCATGAAATATATATGAAATATGTAAGTCCTAATTAATCTCACAATAACCATCACATAGCTTCAGTTGTTCTCTGTGGAATCACATATCAAATATATCACTGAGTAATCAATATGTTTTAACATGGCACATCTCATCAATTGAAATCTTTGCACAGAAGTGTGATGGTTTTAGTATCTGATATCTATCTTGAATCTGCATGTCACAGTTGAAAGGATTAGTTTAGTTTAGTTTTGTGCATTGTGGTAGAAGCTATGCTAATCTTTGCACAGTAGGAGTGTATGAGAAGGAAGGGTAAGGGTCATCATGCCAGTGACAAATTAATAAACAGCCGCTCACAGTCAAAAAACCAAAACTCTTTGTTTACTTGTAAACATAAAGAAATGGTTCAACATTCAGATAAATATGCTTATTTCGCTTTATTGGCAGGAGCCAGACCAGAACTTCTGGTAAATATGAAGCTATATGATATGGTGAGCTTAGCTTAGCACAAAGACTGGAAACGCCTAACCTAGCTCTCCACAGGTTAAAAAATGTGTCTGTATAAAAACCAAAGCATAAAAACAAAAAGTTATGATCTCAGATGAGCTTATGTGCAGGACTACTTCTTGGCCAGAGGCAGAAGTTACTGCTTGTCACTAAGATTCCACACATGAAAATAATCCAATAACCCCGTGAAATAAGTAACCGTTTTCACACGTTTGTGCAGACTGAACAAACATGATGTAACATTACCTTTGGAGAGAGACAGACTAGATTTTTCCCTGTTTTCAGTCTTTATACTAAGCTTGTGTTATTAAAACTTAATTGAATCAGTGAGACATATTTTTTTATGCAAATGGGACTGGAGTTCGTGCAGCTCATATCTCATGTTCAGGACGATCTTTTAAACATCAATTAATCGTCACTGTTTTGCATTTTCACCTCAGTGGAATCTCACTTGATTTTAGGGATTTTAATTTGGAAAACATGAGGGTAGTGTGGAGTGTAGCATTCAATCATGAATGGCTTTGGAGCTGAAATCACTCTTATGACTATGGTGCAATATGAACCATTTTATAGATGAAAAAAGTAGTTATTTAATTCTATAACAATTTTGTAGATCAACATGTGTCAAATTCAAAACAAGTACAACACTGTGCAAAAGTGCAGAAACCCAGAGGCTATGTAAACATTCACAGAGCACTGTATTCATAGCACACCAGCTATTAATGACTGCAACATAAAAACACTTCATTTTACATCTTGAGCCAATGAGCCACATTGTTAATTCTGGTTTTGTGGTGTCAATATGCCAGAGATGGATCATAAAATAACATTTAAAAATAAATTGTTTGGGGATAGTGAACATAATATCTCAAGTCCCAAGCACTAGGTTTTGTCCTGTGATCATCAAAGCTTTCAGCATGCCCATAACATCCAGCACATGGTGGTCTTACCCCATGGCTTTATTGCTTGCTTCCCACAAAACACAGCATGTCAGATTGTAACGTGCAGTAGTTTTTCTCATGACCTGTCTGAAGACCAACAGATGTCATTGCTGCAGCCCAGGAACAGAATAGACCTTGTTTTCTCTGAGGGATCAGAAACAAGTGCAAGTCACAAGCTATGTGCTCCTCTGGAAGAGGCCCTGAAAAAAGTTGAAGCTTTGTTAACAGAGTGAGGTCACTGGCTGATCTGGATAAAACCAAGTAATGTCTTCTTGTTGAAACATTTCCTGTTCAAACAGCTGATAGACGGCGTTTACTTCTCTAATCTGTGTCTAAAGATGGAAAACCTCAAACTTGATTTCCCTGAAGAGCTTTCAATGATGCAACTTCAGCACAACAGTTCACATAAACAAAATGTTTAACGATTTATCTCTAGACAAACAAATTCACCTAAAGATCTGCCTCTATCCTAGAAACTGAAGCGCTACTCACTTATTAGGTGTAAGTAATTCACTGATGAGCAGTTAAAGGTCAACAATACTGGGCTTCACTGTGGCCTAGTCATACATACACACATCTCCTTTGCATACCACCCTCCTCTTTCTATTACTACATAAGCGTTTTTCAGAAGAGAAATGAAACTGTGGTGTTTGTCTTTAACAACATGGCCAAGGACAACAGAAAAACTAGCTTTTATGCTAACTCTAGCTCATTTTTTAATTTGATCAACGAGCATTGTCCTTTATAAAAAAAAAGAAGAAAGACAGTTTCTTCCATTTTATTTTAGACGTGGTCTGTAGGGAAAAAACCCATCTAGCTCATCTTGCATTTTACAATAAAACCTATACAACAGTAGCACATCCATCATTCGCTTTAGCATTAACAATGACTAAGTGCTGCAACTTCTCATTATTTTTTCCGATTCTCAGATCAATAATTTGGTCTATTAAACATCAAAAAGTAGTGAAAAAATGTCCAACACAATGTTAAAAATGACTTATTTTGTCCCATCAACAGTCTAAAATAGATTCATTCAGTTCACTGTTCTAGTTTCTCACATTTAAGAAGCTTGAAACCAGAGATTGTTTGTCATTTCTTAGTTTAAGTGACTTATCGTTTCGGCTCTGCCATTAATAAAAACTGCTAATCAGCTAATCAGCCAGATAACTGGGTGAATGTTCCCGTTTCAAGTTATTTGACCTCTTTTTGAAAGCCGTGGCTTTGGCTTCGGATAGGTGCATGTTAGTCAGTACTCTGCTGCTCTATTTGGCTTTTAAAATTTTCATGGTGGCATTCCAGCAGAACTCATGCCCATTAATTTGATTTATTAAAACACAATATGTAGCAAAAGCTCTGACTTGAGTGGCGCTTGAAACTGTTATTATTGCAAGACACAATATTGATCAAGACTGTGGTCGGGCCCTCTGCAGATGCATTAGGAGCATTTTCTGGTGGGAATGTTTGTGCTTGTTTTAATTATTTTTTCCCTTCTGGAACACCAACCTCATTTGAAGTTTTCAACCACAGTAATCTGTATTTGAGGTGCTGATATGAATGATTAATAGCTCTGTTCAACCACAGTAATCTGTATTTGAGGTGTTGATATGAATGATTAATAACTCTATTATATCAATATGTTTCACAAAACTGTATTCGCGGGAGATTAGTTTGACTGCCAGTAATTGGTCTTACACCATGTTTACACAGGACGTGTCACGCACAGCAGCAGAACTGCAGCAACTCTTTCAGTGGTTTGTGTCTACACAGGAGGTATTTAGGCACAGGATTGAGTGTAGGTCATTCAAGTTTCAGCAGTGCTAAGAACACACAATCACTGTGTAAAAATATACTTCCACTCATGTAGCACAAGTGAAGTTATCACTTCCTGTATAGACACACCGTTAACCCAACGTTTGAATAACACTGTCTCCTGTTTAATCCACAATGTAAATGCGTATGTACTTTTCTTTCTCTCTTGCAGTGCAACGATGATGTTTGTACTCGATGATGACAGAGCTGCTCCTTCACACTGGGAAGCTGAAACCAAGATTTAAGAAGTGGACAGTTATATATTATCTACAGTGAAAACAAGAGTGATATTCCTTTATACTCATTACCTTTTAATTGTAATATTGGCATCAATGATTATTGTATATAATTTGTTTTTAAATGACCTTATATGTATACTGATCAAGATGATTTTCTTTACACTGACGGTTTATAAATGAATTATTTTTTATGTGTCTGTTTTATGTGTGCTATGTTTAAAATTAAAACTTGACTTCAGTCAGTTAGCAGTTTCACCTCAGTCAGTTTTACCTCAGTCACACACTTGCTTGACATGTTCTACATTTCTACAATTGACCCAAAACTGTGATTTTAGTTCGGACTAAATCAGTACACTGATGCCAAGTGAGCCTTACCGTAATTCAGCATCCTTCCTACTAGAGACATACGTACCTAAAGACTTGTAGTTCAATAAAACTTCTTCAGAAATGAAACATAAATGAATAGTAACCAGACTAAAAGTCTACAGCCAAGCCAGCAACTATGAACTATGAACTCTGTACATATGCACAATGACAATATTAACATGTTGATGTTTAGGAGGTATAACGGATTAAGTTGTAACCCAAAGTATGGCATTCTTAATTTTTGACCTGGTGTTGGTGCTAGATGAAAATTTAGAGGATAATCAAAGTGATTACAGTTCATCCAGAGAGAACACCAAAATGTTTTGTTGAGATGACTAAAATCACAAGAATAGGAATAAAACGTGGATCTTACACATGAAACATCACGATCAACTGTGATGAAGCCAGTAAATCACTGACTCAACTACAAAGAAGTAGTGAAATCTGTATCTCATCCACGACACTCAAGTTTTTAGGGCACAAATGCTCATATTGCATAAAATGCTCTTTTTGTCTCTGCGGATGAGAATGAATACAGTACATGATTTTTTTCAGGTTTTTATGGAAACATGAAATAAAAAGACGAGATACAGTTGAGACAGTCACTTTAATGGCAATCTAGATAATTACATAGCAGCAGGAACATTCAAAAAACATATTTAACGTCTGAATTCTTGCAAAGCAACAATAGTATTTCATAAATATTCATGTAGATAAATAAACTCCTCTGACTGGTATGCAGATGAAACATGTTCATATATAATAAAAATGTATTTTTACTTGGCTGGTAATTTTAAAACGACACAATTTCACCATGTAAGTAAATGTGGAGCTAAGAACTATGGTAAGAAATGTACGCTCTCTTTCTTACCTGATTTGAATCCTTTATATGTAAATACTGCAGTATAGAACATCGAGTATCTACAATAACACATTTTATATTATATACTCCTTGTTACCAGTCAACAACTGTTGAGCTGCTTTACTCTTTTTGAGGAAAACCATAAAAAATACACAAGTCTACGCTGTTGCCCTTCGAACGGCAGCCCTATGTTGCATCATAGCCTATGATTTATCCTCCAGCACTTCTTTGAATCAAACATGACAAATGTGCCTTGTTGTTTAAATGAATAGTTCGGCATTTGTTGCTTACACTTTGTTGCTTTCTGGGTGAGAGTGAGAGGATAAGATTGATACCGCTGTCATGTCTGTTAGGCATGAAGGTATAGCCAACAGCCCAGTCAGCTTAGCTTAGCCCAAAGACTGGAGGCAGGGGGCACTGCACAGAAACTGTAAATGTAAAATCTATGAGTTACTGGTCCTAGCTAAGAATTAGTAATCCATATAACCCACATTACATGCTGGCTTTTGTACGGACCTAAACTGAGATATAACGTTTTAATCAGTTTTACAGGAAGGCAGATTTTGTTACTCTTTGACACAGCCAACCTTGCTGTTTTGACCTGTTTCTGCTCTTAATGTTACGCTAAGCTAACTGGCCGCTGGCTGTAGCTTATATTTAAAGGTATAGTGTGCAAGATTTAGTGGCATCTAGTTCAAGCATGAAGGAAAACTACAGTGGCAGTGAAACTTGTAAAAGAAAGGTGCTATGTAGTGCCAGTGTTTAGTTTGTCTCCTCTGGGCTGCTGTAGAAACAAAGTGGTTCAAAATGGCCGAATCCATGAAAGAGGATCCTCTGTAGATATAAAACGCTCCTTCTACAGTAACATAAACATAACAATTCATATTTTCAGATGATTATACACTGATGAAAACGTAGTTTTGAATATGATACCCCATTTCTGTCAATAGATACCCTTAAATGTTACACCATCATTATATTTTCACCTGAAAGTTTTCATTAATTTAGAATGAACGCACGAATGGTCCGCCATGTTTCTACAGTAGCCCATAACAAACAAACAAAACTAAAACACTGGCTCAAGATATGGCCTTTCACATTTTTCACAGGTTTGCAGCCACTATAGTTGAGGAGAGGGGTATTCAGCCTGCTGTAGATAGTTGCCACTAAATCCTACACACTGGACCTTTAAAGAACATGAGCGAGGTATCAGTTTTCTCATCTAACTCTCTACCAGAAAAAAGAGAGTGTGTGTGTATTTCTGAAAATATCTAACGTTTGCTTCAACACTATCAGCTTTACATTCTAAGTAAAACAGTCTTTCATCAATGTGTTTTCTCCTCCTGCTAAACACAACAGTATATGCCAATACGTGAAGGCTGAGAATGTGAAGTTTCAACACGCACACATTCAATTTGGCCTAAAAAGTGGTGTTCAGTTTACCAAGGCATCCTGAATGTGAACATACATTCAAAACCGACTATATGTGTTTGTCTTTTTTCTGCCACATTTGAAAGCTCTATTCCGCACGAAAACTAGCTACCTGCAGCCACTACATCTGTCGTACTATTCTGAGTTCTGCTCTGCTTTGATTCTCCTGTCATTACTTGTTAATAAAGGTAGAAAATAACAGTCCTGGCCCCGGCCATCTTTTTAATGACAAGCACCATTCTTTAGTGTTTCTGCCTGCGGGCACCTGGTTCAGCTACAGCGATCTCCACGCTTCAGCACACTGCACTTCATCCTTTCATCTTACACAGCGCTGATCAATGTGAGCTCAGAGGGCAAACCACTTCATCTGCTGCTTGTCCATGTGTGAGGGGGGGGTCTCTTCTTCCTCCCCCCTTAGCATGTAATTGGCTATGCCTAGAGGCTAAAAGTCTTGACTGTAATGACTGTGCGTTCGTGTCTCCCTCCTCTCAGGGGGTGGAGGAAAAAAACAACAAATCGATCAGCATGTCAAGTTAAATGTAAATCTACACATATCATACAAGCAGACAGACATTATAGTTTTTGAATAAATGCAAGGTACGTGCCATGTGACAAATGGAACGTGGGAGTTTTAAATATATCAGCCTCTCAAAATCATGTAAAAGGTGGAGCGAGATTCAAACACGCAACACAGCGGTGATTAGCAATCGACCACATATCCAAACCTGCATCTACACTTGGCAGTAACGAATAATGCAATACAGTGATATACATTGGTTTTTCATCATTATCACATCACTCTCGGACAGGTGGAAAGTAGTAGTACTCTACAGAAAACGGTCATGACATACTTATACATTTCTGCAGCGAGTATTGAGCAACAGTCATTGGCAGAACGTGGTAAAGAAAGATCCTCAAAAAAGTACTAAATAGCTTTGTAAATTCAAATATTTATCCACTCTATCAGTGTAAAAATGTTGAAAGCCACAGCTCTCTCAGAATGTTTAATTTAAGGTTAAAGCTGCAAAGATTTAACAGTCTTAAAGTCTTTAGATAATTTGTTTCATGTAACAGTGAATGACCAAACTCTCAGAGTGTGACTAATTCTCTTGTAGCTTTCCTTCAGCAAAGCCCCGAGCTTTCATTTATTTCTCTCTCCATAGTCAAACTTAGATTTGTTCACTATTGTTTCTTCTGAAGTGGCACAAAGTCTCGAAAACAATACATCAGAGGAAAGACACCAGGCGACTCGGTGCCGAAGGATGATAGATAAATCACGACGATCTGCACAAGAGATTTTTTTTTAAGGATTAATTGAAGAAAGGCTGGCGAAGCAGTTAAAGCCAGCCATCTAAGCTTTTACCTTTTCACAAGGTATCAGTTTCCTATGTAGCCTTTTTATTCATGTACCCACTCATCATCTGTTGTGGGACACAGCAAAAAAAAAGAACAAGTGACCTTACTCGTCCAGAGACAACACGTCAAACTTGAGAAGATACTCAAGCAAGTTTCTTTTTTATAGTATATGTGTTGCAAGTTTAGAAACTAGGGTGTATTCCAAGATGTCATCCACTTTAAATACATCTACAGTATATGCAAATATCTGTGTCATTACTCTGCCCCAAATAAATTGGAATAAGCAGGATGTCTCTGTGGGTTTGAGAAGTAGAACTTGTTCTTTTTGATTTGAGTTGCCCGAAAGTAAAACTTTCTACCACACACGACACTTCAGCTCGGGGTTCATTGGACTGCCTTTTTGGCACTGGAAAGCTTCTGAGAACGCTTCAAAATTCTGGAGCGATCCAAGTACCCTAAAGACAAAAGAAAAACAAATCATTATTAGGGTGATTAAAGTGTGTTATGTAAGGTTTGGATCTGTGAATGGAGCTGCACTGATTCAAATATTTAAATGAGATGTGCTTTGGCACAACGAAACACTTCCTCACGGGAGTATTACGCTCCTTACTGTCTACGCTATGTGAGCCTTTAAATTCAAGAAGACAGTGCAGCTTCAAAGAGTGAAAGAAAGGTGAAGCACCTCTCTTTGTCCGTTCAAAGAAAGAGTAACAACAGCAAAAGGTAAATTTGACTTAAAAATCCGAATTACTTTAGGAAAAGACAACCATGATTACAGTAACTCCACTTTGGCAGCTGCCAAACGTCCATAAAAGAGGAATATTCACAGAAACAGAAAATCCTTGTTTGCACAGAGAGTGTTTATAGTAGTGAAGTGAGAATCAAGCCGCAACCCGTGGTTGTATATCACAAGTTCGGGCAGTCGGATCAAGTAAGAAAGCAACAAGTCATTAATTACGATGTGAAGGATGCATTGTTTGTTTGAATAAGTTTGGGCTTTTTTCAAAAACCAAATGAAATTTAGCTGATCACCAGCTGATTTTGGTTCCCCACCAATTCATGACAGAAGCTGCTAAATTTAGCTTCTAAATGTTCCATTTTGTTCACTGGCTAGTCGCTGACGTTGTTTGGCTGCTGTTTGGCGCTGAACAGGTAGTGTATATAGTTGCTTTTTGGAACATTTGATTAGCTTTGTGCTGTGCCCAAAACAATGACATTGCAGAGAAACCAAAACCAAAACAACGAGCTGAAAGACACTACAACGTTCCATAGAGTTGAGGGTAATCGTAGGCTATAATTTACATAATTTTTCACATAGAGGTAGTCTACCCTAGTACTCTTCTTTTAAACCTGTTAGGAATTCAAAGAACTGTAACACATCTATCAATATGGATGATATGTTGTGACTTTTACTTTTTTCTTGATTTGATGTCATATTTTTTTAAGTTTAAATGCATATTTGGATCAAACAGTAGATTCCAGGTCACAATATACTGATCAGTAGAGTGGTAGTAACAAAATCCATCAAACTATCTTAATTAATGGCTACTGGTTTTGTCTATACTGTATCTGAGCACATTAAAGCTCCTTACCTGTACTCTAAGGGACTATGTGAGTCAGTCTTGATTGACTGGCTGGCATACTCAGGCCGATAAGCACCGCACCACACCTAGAAAAAAAAGATGATTTAGTTGATAAAGATATTATTAGTTAAAGGAAGGCCTCAGACTTAACATTAAGAAAAAAATTTACAAATATAACCGTTCATTCTATATTTGAGGCTGATTCCCAGCATTTGCATGTGCAATTTTGATTCCTGTTTTTCTCCTCATGTACCAATTGACTTGTTAAATTCTTCCCCGTCTTAGTGGGGAGTAGTTGCGGCTCTTGAGAAAGATTTGTATCGGGTGTTTGGCGTGTGTTATTGTTGATGACAGTTTTTTGCTTATGCTTTACATTCCATGGCACCATGGTGCTCTTTACTTTGGCACCTCATCTCATCTCCTATGCCTGCAGCTAAACACTCATTTGTTCTGGGAATGCATCTCGCCCCCTGACCCTCTGCCTTCGTCCAAGTGTTTACTTCTCGGGAGGAAAAATCCACTGAAAAATGCACCTCCTGAGTTTTGGCTCTAGACTCCAGATGGAGAAATTATTGCCGGCGCTCTGTCTGGTGAAATAATACAATCAGAAATAGCATGTCCAACTTACTTGGGCAAAGTTAAGAAAGAAAAGTTGCTTGTGATCCATGTCTAGACCAGGTAGCCAAGATTCTTCACCCACCATCTCCACCCACTTTAGATAAGCCTGTAAACACATGCGCACACTTAGAGTTTGTCATCGCTGCGGAAATAGTAACGTGATTCTGTACTACTTTTGCCGCTAACATCAAACCTTATATGCTTGACGAACCCCTCCGTTGTCTGCAATGTTCTCCCCCAAAGTGCTGATTCCACTGACCTGCAGCCACACAGACAAAACCATGAGTGCACACCATCATGAAAACACTCACTCTGGTGGCGACTTAATACCCGGTTCACACCGTCAGGGATTACAGCCCAGACAAAATATACTCATTTCATGCATGCCACTGGGTGCTTACATTTTGTCCACCTGCTAGCTTCCAGTTGAAGTTGCCATATTGTTGCACCATGCACTGTGACTGCTCTTTAAAATGCTCAGCAGAGTAATTACTCCACCAGTTTAGCATATTACCATCCTTGTCAAAATTGCGCCCTGTAAGGAAACACATACGTAAAGGAAACGCATAATGTAAAGTACTGTTTACCAACCATGATGCATGTCATATTATGGTGCTTTGTTTGTAACAACAAACTTAAAATAAATGACACTGAATGATGAACTGCATTTATCAGTTTGGGCTTCCCAAAATATCTCTCACGTCTCACCGTTGTCATCAAATCCATGCGTGATCTCATGTCCGATAACCATTCCTATCCCGCCAAAGTTAAGAGCCTGGTGCTGCTGCTTGCTGAAGAAAGGCGGCTGCAGGATTCCTGCTGGAAACACTGGACAGAACAAAGTGAAAACACTTTAAGTAAACAGGATTACAATGAGGAATGACTGTGTTATCGTGAACAAAGACATCTTATTTGTCACAGAGGCCTTGTTGATGCTCCTAAAGCTCCTACCTATCTGGTTTCTGTTGGGTGAGTAGAATGCATTCACCACAGCTGCACCGATGATCCATCTGAGGAGTGATTGATAAAGGGTTTATAATTGTTGAAGATACAAAGATACATGGAAAACCCATGCACAGAGCATCTTTTGCACCATGAAAGGAAATATTTAAAGCTTCATTTTTAATGTTCTTTGGGGATTACTTGATGAGGACACAGAGCCTCTTTCTTTTGTCTAAATTTGAAGATATTCAAAACACCATTTCCATTTTGGAAAATCCTTTTTGTTACGTCTCGGCAGAGCACTTGGATACAGAAAGAAGAGGCTGCTTTTTGTGCAATCAACCTCACGTTAAAGGCGGATTTGTGTTGTCACCCCTGATGACATTGCATGTGTACGAGTACAAGATCTTATGCTTGTCAAGAAATATCTTACAAGTCCGGGTCAACTGGTTCTCGGAGCTTCTTCAGACTCTTGTGTGCTTCAGACTTGAGGTTCTCCAGTATGTTCTCAAAGTAATGTTCTTGGCTAAAATTAAGCTGGAAAGGGAAACAGGATAAAGCAAAGATTAATGACAAGTACATCTGTGAGTCATTCACTCTGTGGCTGGGAGACAGACTTACATGATTGTACTCCTTGTCAAGCTTCTGGTTGCTTTCCTGCAGAATATGATCTGGATAGCCAATATGCTCCTTGATTGCCATGGCCTATAAGACATGCAGAACAATCAGTAGTAGTGATAATATCTAAGAAGACGACAGAAGATAAGATACATACTTACCTTCTCTCTTGCCTTCTCCTTTGAGGGAGCGTCCATCCAGCTTAACTCCTCCAGTGTTTCCACATAAGCTTGCTGGATCTTACCTATGAGGTCACTGACCTGTGAACAGGATAATTACACCCATCACAACCACATAAGTGAAATGACGTTTATTGTCTTTATGATAAATGCTTTGGGGGTTTTTTTCATACCGGGTAAAGTGTGTCAAGTGTCACAAACGTGTTATTAAGTATTATGCCAGAGAAAAATATTCTGTATTTGTATTATGTATTTTTTGATGTCGTGACTGAAAGTCTGAAAAGTCTATTTTTAAGGTTTCTAACAGCAATGCAGTATGTGACAATTACAGGTAGCATTCATTTACATAAAGTGTGATTAGTAGTAATCATTGACAGCATAATTATAGACGTCGTTATAGACGTCACCCACAGGTTTCTGAAGAGCCATTGTGAAGCTCAGAGTGTGGTGGCTCTGGCCTCCACCATGTTGGCAGTCCTGCCTCTTTTGCCTCCTGGCTAATCTAAAAATCGGCAAAGTCTTGGATCATCGGTGGACCGGAGGCGGACTGAATGATGCTCAAACAAGTCACCTGTAACAGCACCATCTATCAAAGCGGGCACACTTAATTATGCATGCATTATGCAATTCTGCTTGGTAGTAATTGATTTCCATGATATAAAGAGGTCAATATTTCTGTGATGTTCATATTTACCATTTGTTTGCTTTCTCCAGCGAAGGTCTCACGCACATACAGAGCGCCAACTGCATTCTCCATGCTGCTCTGGACATAACGGACACATTCTCGCCACCAGGCATCCTCCACAGTGGTCCCATAGAGAGTCTGAGCATACAGAAAGACACACACCGTAATTTCGTTTTTGAACAAGCTCATATTAACATGTACTGTTCTGTTACGTCGTGCTCATCGCACCTTCCTGTAACGGGCTCTGGCATCTTTGAAACGGCGGCTCAGGCTGTTAACCCTCTCACTGATGAGCTGCCAGGTGAGGTAGTTCTGCATAGTTCTGCAAACATACATTTGATTTTGTTAAATTTCTTGTGCTGAATTGTAATGAATGTTCTGTAAGATTCGTCTAACTGTCTTGGACTGACCTGCTACTGTGCCTGGCGAGAACTTCGTTCATCTTCTCGAGATAGGGAGAGCTGTACACCACCACCTCTTCCTCGAGCTGGACGTCAATGGACACACTGGATAGCACACCTTGAATAAACCGTGTCCAGTTAAAACCCTAGAAAACAAAAGGAAGGATATAAATGGAGATATATATATATATATATATTCGACAACAGCAGCAAGGAAAAACTTTTGTTTAGCAAGGATACGGCTGGCAGTATTCTACATTGTTCTTGTCAACATCCCATGAAATTACCAACAATGAGCTGGTCTGATGATTGACTCAAGAACAAATCCCTAAAAAAAAAAAAACCACTACCTCTAAATGGAAAGTCAACATCTGGAGGCCAAGCCTTTTTTGATATACAGTAAAAGTAAACTGCTGTGAACTGTAGCTGCTGTTAGCTAATGTTGGCTCAGTTTGTTAGCCGGGGTGCACGGACTGTGAGCTCAGAGCATGTATCTATAAAGCTCACTAATTTAGTATTTTGTTATGGTTATTTTACATGGCAGCCTCACATTGATGGCAAGGCTCCAGCTGCAAAGCTAACCGATTAGCTTCATAATTACCGTACAGAAATTAATGGTCTCAATCTTGTCATCTCACTCTCAGTAAGTGAATCAGCTAATGCCAGCTGAAGATAAATGAATATTTTCCATATCCACAGTGGCTTAATTAAATAATTGTTTCTATGGTTCAATGGACAACTACTACTAAATTGTCAGCTGACCTGTTCAAAGGCACTTCATCAGTACTTGTTTATTAAATGGAACTCCTCATTAATTCATTAAGTTTTTCCACTCTGTCAAAGATGCAGTTGTTTAGGTATTTGAATCTGTGACCTACCTGTTTGCACTTCACGTGAAATCACACTTACATGAAAGTTGAATGTGTTCTGCAGCTCTCCAAGTGTCATCTTATTGTAGAGAACAGTGACATCTTGACGCTCCTCTGCTGGTGATGTGGCCTGTCCAGCAACAGAAAGGGGAAAAAAAAATTACTTCTTGGTTATATATGTTCACATTTTGGAAAAAACAGGTTAAAAGCTGATCTTCTATGTCTACACTAAATGTAGCCTTTGTATCATTTACTGGCAGCAGAGAGGAGGTACTCATTTTTCATCTTGTCATTATTAATTTTCCTTAGCTTGTGTCCCACAATTCCATTTCCTGTTGAGGCTGGCACTCACGTTGGCGATGTCTGTCTCCAGCTCCAGCACTTGCATCATTTCCTCCCACACACGGTCGTCATCCTGAGTCAAGTTCCTGTCTTCTCGGGTTATCTTCGCAATAGAAACCATAAAATGGAGGTAGGCCTCGCGGACCTAAGGTACAATCACAAGCTATAAATCTTATTTTCACAGCAAAATTAAGGTGTCAGAACAACGTAAGAATTATATTTGTACAACTTAAATAATATTAATATATGTCTGAATGTTCGATTTCTTCAGTAGAAAGTAGTTCTGTAACTGTAATGCTGTTTCTGTGAAGAGATATTGTGCATAATTTTTTATGCTTTTAACATAAAATTGTACTGTGTAGGCAGAATCTAAGCGGAAGACAACTCAGAACTTTGACAAATTAAACATATAAACATAGAAATTATTAGAGATTAAACGTGTTTGGGTAAACTGATCCTTTAAGGCCACACCTTTTTGTAGTTGCCATCATTGAAGTAATAATCTCTTGATGGCATTCCAAGTCCCGGCTGGTCAATCTAACAAGAACACAAGAATATCAATTAAACATCAATTAAACAAACATGTTGGTATCTTTTAGCAGTATGATTAAAGGGCCAGTGTGTAAGATTAGGGGCCTTTATTTTCAGAATAAGGAGTATAACATTCATAAATATGTTTTCATGCATGTATGATCACCTGAAAATAAGACTCTTTTTGCTCATTGGAGGCTGCCATGTTGAAAAACTATACAAATACACATTTATTTTTTTTAAACATAGAAAAACACCAGCCTTATCTATAATGACGTAATGTCTGTGATCTGTTGTTTGTGCTCCAATGTACTCCAGGGTGATCTTACATAAATTATATGGCGCCGAGAGTCACGGTCGTCCGTCCACACATACATGTCGAGTATAACCTTCCTGTGGAAACGAGCAGTAAGTGTTGCCAGGGTGTCCTCGAGGCTCCATGTGTCCTCTGCAATAACAAGAAAAAGACTGGCACTTCATTTAAGACGTCTCGCTGTGAAGAACTACTGAATGTAGAAGGCTCTCTTCCTGTGCTGCCCATTTAACTGGGCTCTCTGTGTAAATTTGTGCAGATGCAGCTATGTGTGCTTAATTCTGTTGGAGCCACAGTCCATGATTACATTTAATTAAAGTAGCAAGAGCCAGGAGCTTGGGGAAGAGCAGAGTAGACTATTTAAATCATCCTTCACAGTCCTTAGTGAGGACTGCTTGTCTGCCCACTCATCACGCTCCCAAACTCCACACCTGACTGCTCAGCTGAAGAGCCTCGGCCGGCCTCTTGATCCCGCCAACAAGGCTCGTACTCAGCAATTCACTGAATTTAAATATAGCCACACAGGCTCCGGGTGAGCACATGTTTTTGAGTAAGAACGTGAGTGCTTGTTTGTGTGAACGTATCCACATTTGTACAGTACAAACTGTAAACATTGTGAGTGTTGCCCGGGGGTATTTCTACCTGTAGTGTTCCAGTCATCTGATGCCACAGGCCAGTCTCCGATACTGTCAATGAGATTCAGGAGGGGCTGGGAGTCACGCTGCTCTATGAGGCCTGCACGTAACAAAATCACAACTTACTAACACTGTAGCCTCTCTGCTGTTTAATCTGTAAAACAATGTGCCTTACTGAAAGTTCTTTTTTTCTTGGAAAGAAAACAGTCTCACCAAAAAACTGAGCTTTCAGTCTCAACTTCTGAGTCAACATGAAAGAAAAGTCCTTAAAGAACTACCTTCTCTGCTGTAGGCTGTAATGTTGGATTATAAATGTTTAGTTATAAATGTATTTGTAAATGTATAAATGTAAATGTAGCTGTCGGTAGACATTATACACATATAAACTAAAAGCTGAATTGTTCAAACAGAGGATTGTGCCACAGAACATTGTTAGCCGCAGTGGCTAGAAAGTTCATGTCTTTTAATGGGCAAGTGTCCACTTTTAATGAATAATTGTCCAAAGTTAAATAAATAATCATTGTAGCTGTAGTTGGTTAATCAATGCATTCATTCATGTCCAGGCTGCTTTTATTAAATTAATCATATCATTATAAATGATTGTTATGCACTGGTACACTGCTTTTCGTCAGATCTATGATTATGAAGCAGGCATGAATTTGGTGTTTAAAAAATCTTAAATTTAACTTGAGCCCTGCAGAAATCCCGGCTGAGGAATATCATCTGATGCGATCCACAGCTCCAGAAAAAAACAAAAAACTGTTTTTGTCACTATGCTTGAAGTAAAATACTAAGACTGCATCAAGAGACGCTTACTCTCATTCATGCAGGAGCTGTAGAGGATTTTGGCCTTCCTGATGGCATCTCTGTCCCGCTCATTCTCCGTCTCAAGAACACCTGCAACAACAAAACACATGCAGACATTTCCTCTCTGAATGAAACCCACGCGTAGCTCCGCATGCTGCGGCCCACTGACCACTAAAGATTAAGCTGACCTTTGAGGACAATCTCCAGCTTGTCCCTCAGAATGTCAAAGACGCTGTGACGGGAGCTCGTCTCTGGGATGACATGTCTCTCCAGCCAACCCCCGCAGGCGTACTGGTAGAAATTATCACAAGGCTTCACAGATTTATCCATGTTCTGCAAGAGGCGAGCGGCTTTGAGGTACCACAGAGACAAAAGGGGGAAAGAGAGGCAGAGGGACAGGATGGTGGTGTCAGAAAACTGCCTTTTTATTTTTTATTTTTGCAAAGGTCTGACTTTGTTTGCATAATAAAATACCAGAAGGGCAAAGACAAAACAGTTCCTCTCACCTGCGGTAACACAGTCCGCAGTTGTGCACACACTGTTGAGGCTGGAGCGAAACAGCTGGCCTGGAAAAACCAGTGTTAACATTTACGAGAAAGCATATGCAATGTTTGTCAAATTACACCCCCGGTGCAGGAGGGTGATGTGTGAAATACAGAGCTAATTCTACATAGGCCCTATCCTTGGTGCAGTCTGTGTTTGTGTGTATATGTGTGACAGGCATTGTCTATGTCAGCAGTGACTCTGTTATTTCACTTTTGTGTGGCCCTGCTGAGCAGGCAGTAAAAGGAATTACAGTATTACACTGACTATCAGAGCCGCAGGCATCAATATGACACATGCCCACTTATCCCACAGCGTATTCTGTGTTCAATTTAGGAGCTTAAAGTGACCGACACTCACCTTCAGTTGTTGAGCTCCTTGACACACTCGACCTGTTAGATTGCTCTGAATTGAGTTGGAAGAAATACATTTTAGACAAAAGACACAGTCAGGATGACGTTATTCGAACTTGTAATGATAAGTGCAAATCGACTGGTGACATTTATTTCAAGAGAAAATGCAATCAAGTCTTATGCAGCTTTAAGTTTGTGTTTGCAAAGTCCACACAAGATCTATTCTTCCAAATAAAAACTCCAAAAACTCAAAAGGAGTTGAACTTGCACTTAAAGGTTAGGTCTGTGTGACTGTGTGTAGTGTAAAATCCTTATTTTGCTTATTTTGGGGAGTAACATTAACCTTTAAAAATCTCTAAAAAGGTTAACTGATGACATATGATCATCAATATTACATAAAGTATGTTGACGGTTGTATCTGAGAGCATCTTTAAGGGTCAGGATCATTTTACAAAAACAGAGCAGGGACACAATTGTCATTGCCATCTGTAATTTCTGGATTTTTCCACAGTGAGCCTGACAGAGTTGTTACCTTTCACTGCTGATGTGTAGAGAACTACCAGCCCGGCCAAGGCGCAGCTGACCAACAGCAGCAGCACGGACAGACCAATCTCTGCAACAGTCCAACGACGCTTTCCAGGTTTACTTGATTTCTCCATGATATCCATTTGGCTTTCGGATTTGCCCATATTCCTCCAGACTGCCGGCTCTGTGGGAAAGACACCGTTGGAGTGTGGGATGGTCCAGGCAGAGAGCTACCAGTGTGTGTGTGTTTATATATATGTGTGTGTGTGTGTGTGTGTGTGTTGTGTGTGTGTGTGTGTGTGTGTGTGTGTGTGTGGGCAAATGTGCCAGCTGACCTGCAGTGAGTGAGCTTCAACTGCTGAACACCTACAACAACTTCACTGACATGAGTTATGATACTGTTGGTCTCGTGGCATGAAGACAGTTTGTCACTCTACAGGTTTCATCATTAAAGCTTTTATGTTACTATATTTTGCATGTTGAATCAATAGAAATAGCCCCTTTATAGCTTTCTATCGTATTTTCACTTTTGTCTTTCTTTGCTGCACATTGCTGCTAATTTGCAATTTGCAAGGACATCACACTGTAAGTCATTGGTTTCAACCTGAGCGTCAAGGCTCCAAAAAAAGGTCCAATGATAATTTTGAAGTGTCACAAGATGATTAAAGACGAAAAGAAATGAAAAGAAATGAACTCATAACTTCTAATGAACCACTGTGAAGCTCAGAGTGTTGTGGTTCTGCCTCTGCCCTTACCGACTAATCTAAAAATGGGTAAAGATGTGGATCGTCGGTGGACATGAGGCAGGCTGATGGACACCTGGATGCTCAGGTAAGATATCTGTGACACTTTGATTGACAGGTGGAACCAAAACAAAGACCAAAAATGTTTTTTTGTTCCAGGCTGTAAACATTTCTCCTGTGAAGTTGGACATTTTAACATAGAGGCTTATGGAGATTGTTCTGTAGCCAGCCTCAAGTGGCTGTTTGAGGAACTGCAGTTTATGGCACTTCTATTAAAATTATTGCCAATTTTAAAAGGTATGTTTACTGAACACACTGCATAAGCACAGAGGACACATCATTAAGCCACAACAAAAAAACAAAATAATCAAAGTTATTGTATTTCCATGTACATGCTGTAGCATATTTCCCAGTTAGTACTATGTACCTACTGGGTAATAAATGACTAGTTACTAATCATTTATGTGGTTTTATGTTTTTTACCATGTAGTTTTCTAGCAGGTTCCAATGAATTTGCTAGGCAATAACTTGGTACATACTATCTTTTCCTTTTAAGTACTTCACCAGTACCTAGATTTATTACCATCTAGAGTCCTGGTAAGTTTCCATGTGCTTAGCAGGCCACTTACTAGCCACTTTTTTTGGTAGTTTTCTAATAACTATATTTTGTTACCATCTTGTTTCCTAGAAAATACCAGGTAATTAGGGGACTCGTAAAATAAAGGGTTAGTAATTTATGTACTGTTAGAAAATTTGTTAACAACACATCTGTTTTGAACATTATCACTCATTATTCATTACTGACTATATTTTTATAGTCTATACTGGACTCAGAACAAGCTCTCCAAATTTATATTAATATTTCATTTCGTCCATACAGCCCTCCTCTAATGCCACATGATGCCTTAGGTTGTTAAAGGGATTAGTTTACTATAATAACGATAGTTCTTCGGGGCTCAGCCCACCTGTTTTAATAACCTGACCACATTCAGTACATTTTGTTCATTTAGGATATTATTTCTCACTTCATCACTGAGCTCCATCTGTTGAGTGTCCTTGTGTACATTAAATGTGACATTCATTCTGGAAACTATTTGGGGAGCAGTAAATTAACCATTAAACTTACTTTCACTGTTTGAAATATCTGCCCTCTCCCTACCTTACACACACTAACACACACATCAGACCTCTAGCCATAAGCCAACTTCCAGAGAGCTAATTTCTATGCACAATAATTATGTATGTGTGAACACAATATTGCAAATGAGCATTTGTGCAGGGGACAAAACGACAATCACCCGTGGCTTTCAGCGGCATTGCTTCACATCTATTCACTCCGCAGCACCTGTTTCTCCATAACCAGCCCCATTGCCCTATCATTAGGCCTGACAGGGGATGGGCTGTAAATCAGAGGTTCACACTGCTGTGCCCCATTAGCCCTTCCTGATGAATACTCATGGGCACATATCTGGCACTACAGTGATGAAGAGCAGGCAGGGGCTTGTTAGAGCTGCACTGACACCCTCAGCGTCAGACTGCACAGAAACTGTCTCTGAGGCAAAATCCTGCTATAATGCATTATAGACAGGCATCACTTTATGGAAAAAATTATGTAATAATGTGCAGTCTCCTATTGATTTATGTAATAGGAAGAGTTATTTACTTCTTCAAATGTCTTCAGACTGCTGTGCTGCGTTTCTGTTTAATTTCTTCCTGTTTTCAGGAGAGGATAGAGGCAGACTTCTGCAGTTTAGTTTAATACCTATAGTAACATTATACATGCATACAAGTATAATTATACTGATAAGCAACCATAAAACCCATGCATATTAAAGCCATGGCTCTCTTCTATTTCAATACAGCAAAATGTAATATAAGGTTAAAAAATAATATCTTTAATGTCGAAAATAACGACTTTACAAAAATATTTTTTTAATCAGACTAATTGCATTTTTGTTAGCTCATTATGTCGGCAAACGCTAATATATAATTATTCTTAATGGTAAAATTAAACAGAATCTGTCTAAATGTATGAGCAGTATTGCAAAGCAGCTGTTGTTATGATCAAAACTAAAAAAAACAAAACAGTCAAACATGTTTGATCGTCTATGTTAATGTTATTTCTTGCATTTAATTATGATGACATTGGTCTTGATATCTGTCATGATGATGGCAGTCTTGGAGATTAAGATGTCATGTTAAGGAGACTGAAGACAACAAATACAGAATACAAAGAAAATATGGCTGTATTCACCACTTCCTGTTTCATTAGCACTGTCCTTTGTTTCCTTCTTTACCTGATGATGCTTGTTGTATTACTTGTTCTTTGCAAGATGTTTTTTGCAACAAAGTTTATTATTGTCATTATTATTATTGACTTATATATCTATATAGTACATAGTGTTATATTTATCATACACGGTTACTTTTTATTCAAAATTTGAACTACCATTTGAATGTAGGAAATGCATTGATGCCCTCTCAGTATTATAAGAATGCTGTTTTTCTCTTTAGTAAAAAAAAAACCCAAAAAACAGACAGATAATAATGAAACAAAAACCCACAAAATTAAAGAAGTAATGTGAGGAAGTATTCTATATTCAATACAGAGATGGGCAAATCATGGATGACGGTGAGGCTGTTTGTTCACTTTGTGAAGTGTAACCGCTTTACTGTAACAATGACTGGAAGCAGCGGAGGAAACACAAAGAGTGAGACGTACAGAGTAGTTTAGGATCAAGTTACAAAGGTTACTTTTCTAATTATTTGAACAAATTACAAATGAGTTTGGATTTGTCTCGCTACATATTAATCAACATGTTTGTTTGGTACAGACCTCATCAAATGTCACATCATTACAATCTTAATAGATTTTTCAGCCAAAATGAAAACTGTGATGCAGAAATCATCACACTACTCCTAAAATATCTTGACTACATGCTGTATATATGTGGTTTGTACTTCTTTGTAGCTGTTTGCAGGTTGTCCTGCACAGACCCACCAACCACTAATTCTCAGCCTGAGAGACAACGCCCAGGGCCAATAAACAACCCATGCTTCTCCTTGCTTTAAGCGTAAGGTAACAGTCGACCCCATGACTCTATCTGTGCGCCTACTAACTAGAGAAAGACAGCCGGCAACAAAGTGAGACAAGGCAGAGAAAATGTGCCTCTTTCCATGAAACCACAGATGTACACAACGTTCTCCAGCTTTCAGCTCGTCCACCACAGTGTGGTGAGGCCTCTGCAGATGATCGGTCCAACCAGCTGCCCTCTGGCCAAGAGGGCAGCATTAAAAAATGGTTAAAGCAATAAATACAAACAATAAGCTGCCAATTCAAGTCCTTCTGTGTTCCAGGGGTGTTTCAAAGCTTCTTTTTTTTTTTTTTTACCAACTCTGTCTTGACTTTAGGAAGTCACATCTATATAGCATCGCGAGAATGAAGCCTATACAGCTTCAGATTTCTACACATGTACTGTATGTGTACACAGGTTAGGAGGAATCAGCCAAAGAAAACAAAATGTCGCTCTCAGTCGTCAGTGAGAGGAGCATCGATACAAATAGCTACTCATTCAGTCAGCCTGATGATCCAGTTCAGCTCCAGGAAAAATGTGTTTATTCATGAGTGGAAGTGGGTGAAAAAACAAGTTTCTTTCCCCCCAAGCGCCTTTGAGCATGAAACGTGTGAAAAGTGTTAACATACCTGTGACGCGTAATCTAACGGGTCACAGGTTCAGTGTGTCAAAAATAAAATCCCTTTTCTGAAAGTGAAACTAATCTGTACTAAAGGTTTTAAGCACATTAAGATTACATGCAGCTGTGTTCAGTGACTGGCACTGTTTTTCTCCAAACTTAGTGTTCCAAGCAAAACAAGGATTAACTCATAGGACAGATTGCCAGCAATCTGCACACTTTTTCAGTGGTATTTGCTTGGCCACTGAGCAGACCTACACCTATCTCAGTTCATTTCTCACATGTATAGAAACAGCTCAAAATGTCTCCATGTACGTGTGCACCGTCCTGGGACTGCTGACAATCTGACACGAGTGATGCCTAAAGGCTGCCGTTTCAGGTGGCTTCAACTTCAACCACCTTCACTTTGGTACTTGACAGCAAACAGTTATTTCATCTAAAGGATCCAGAGGCTTACCTTTTGTATGCGGTTGGTAGAGGTCCCTGAGCCGTTCTCCCACAGCGGGCTAATATCTCAAACACCCCTGCTGAGCATCCACTCAGAGCTGGTGTGTAGAGAAATGAGTCTGTGCTGCGGGTTGAAGGAGACGTTATCCAGTTCAGTGTGCTGCTCAGGGAATGAGTGAGGCAGCAGAGAGAGAGAGAGAGAGTGAGAGCAAGAGACGGAGGGAGGGATGGAGGGAGGGAGGGAGAGAGAGGATGCAGATGGGAGGTGATAGGACTGGATTGTTTTCGATTACAGTACTGTGATAAGAGAGAAAAAAAATGTTAGGGATGTGGGTGTTATATGGTTTGAAGGGGATTATGATATGTGTCTGTCTAAAGGGTCAACAGGATGTGTTACAGAGAGCATCAATTTATTTTTCTCTCCGTGGAGTGTCACCAGCTGCTGAGCGGAAAAGGGCAGAAAAATCCGGAAAGCTTGCAGAGAGATAAGACAAACACATCCTTAAAGCACTCTGCAGACAGATAATCTTGTAACACAGAGTTTCTAAACCTCCTTTTTATTTATTTATTTATTTTTTTTATGATTTCTGCAGCCATAAAGGTGTTATCATCAAATCACCACTCATTAGCGTTGCCCTCTCCTCCTCCTCCTGTGTCCAGGAAAGACTTGTCTTCAGGGAGATCTTGGATGCTCACAGTGTTGTTCTGAACCCTGGCCTGGTGTCAGGCTGTAATGGCGTGACGCCCGGGCTCATTATCAGCCTGATTAACCACACTAATTAGCTGATAATAAAAAGAAAGCGAGGGCCACAGTGTGATAGGCTGATGCACATAGACCCCCAGTTGCTCAGGTGCTGCTGCCCAAGAAGGTAAACAAATTTAGCGCATCGAACCCAAAATAGAACATGCATTTACTAATACGTTAAAGATCCCTTTCGTTGCTAACGTGCAGCATCAAGTCAATTACTGGAGGGGAGGGCTGAAGGAGCTTGCAGTCGTTTAACAACAGCATGAATGATGGAGCGCGGCACAGTGGGGAGGCGAAGTTTGCAACTGACTTAATAATTTATTCATAGATTTGACTTAGCAGAGAGAATGCATCCTCTTATGTAGTCACCGTGTGTATTCTGCATTAGGTCGTGCAATCTTATTTAGTTTATCTCCATGACATCTTGAGCCTCGAATTTGATATTCAGTGTCACAGACAACGAGAGGCTAGTTTGTAAGTTGAGTAAATATTCCGCTGAATGGATAAAAAATAATTATAAATGTTGCTCTTGTTGATACTGTGCTTCATTTTAGCCATGTTTTATATCTTAAAGGTCCAGTGTGTTACCTTTAGGGGGCTCTATTTACTGAATGTAGCACGCATGAAAACTAATATGCATAACTATGTTTTCATTAGTGCAGCAAACGCATGCAACCAAAGTATTAGGCTCTCCAGGTGACTGACATTAAATACATTAGTGTATTTCGACCTATTCAACTGTGAACAGTTCACGCAGCAGGAAGGTTCATTTCTAATCAAAATATTACTGTTGGCTCTTGTTGAATACTGAATGTAACTAGTTCAAGAATAAGAGCTTATATAGTCGAAAAGGGATACTCCTGATCCACACCTTTCTTCCTAATAGTTCCCATTTGGAGCCACAATGCAACGTTTTTAAAAAAAAACATGCATCAATGGTACTACATCGCCGGCTAATATTGAATCAAAACACTACAGGAAATGCTCTAGGAAATAAATTATTGTATGATTATTTACTAAGATTTCAGAGATTCATCCAGGAACCACTAGAGGGAGGTCATTTACTACCGGTGGTACTCATATCTTAGTTTGAAGGGTATAATCATCGGGAAAATATGAATCGCTATGTTTTTGTTACTTTAGAGTGAATTTTTAATATCCATGCGGGTCCTCTTGGTTTTCAGCCACGTTGCCCTGTCATGTTTCTATAGCAGCCTAGAGCGGACAAACTAAACATTGGCTCCAGATAAGAGAATTCAGCGTTATTTGTATATTTTGCAGCCACCGTGATGCCTCTTTCAGGCTTGGAACAGAAGGGTGAGCGGAGAGGGTTGCAATCTACAACTACAAAGCTAAATGCTACAAAATCTCACACACCAATCATTTAAATCTATGATATCGTGAAAATATCATAGCTATTTCTTGACTTTCTTGACTTATTCATCTTCTAAGGTTTGGCATGGTGGCCACAAGTGAGCACTGTCTTCACTGACTGCTTGAGGTCTACATATTATTCCTGCAGGATGTACGTAGATGTACTTCTTACTCAGAGAAATCATTAAGGGAACATGTAATCAGAGTTAGAAGTGTTTCTGCTTTCTGTCCCTCTGAACTATGAAGTCATCCCGCATCCCATGTGACTGTTGCAAAGACCCATGAAATTAAAGTAAAATTTATGTTGCTGAAGATCCAGAAAGAAAGCTGCTTTATCTTAGTCCCTGCCTGCAGAAGAGCATCTGCTCTGACTAATGTATTTCTGCTAATTTGAGCTTTCATACAAACTAAATGAACATCGGTGCTTTTAAAGGCTTGGTTGCTTTTGGTTGAGCGCTTTCTTTCTTCCCCTCCTTCCTTTCAGAGCGATGCTGTGCCGGTAAGATTTTTCTCACATTTCCAGGAGCCACAACCTTTTTGCTTTTTGTCAGCTGTGTTTGTGCCTCCTGCTCTGTGTTGCAGCGCTGTCAGCTAATACGTTGCCAGGTTTCATTTTGCCCCGAATCATTAACTAACGTGAACAAAGGTGTTTGCAAACATCAGATCTGTACTTTGCTGCAATTTCCAGTCTAGATATTACATGTTATACACTTGAGTGCAGACAATATCCTTGGCTTTGCAAGAGTAAGTCTAATTATGTGTAAGTAGGGAACCTTAAATTAGATTATTGGAGATTTATTTGCTGTAAGGCAGTGTATGTTTGTTCTCACACAGGCCATAAGCAAATACTGGACTGTCTGTGATTAGTGGATCTGAAAAACAAGCTTGAAAGCTTTTTAATTAGGCTATTGTTGATGAATGCTACTGTACGTACTTGATGGAGAATGCTGTTCAACTTCGCTAAAAGCCTGTGGCAGAAAATGAAATGTGTACTTGGAAACTCTGAGTAAAAAGAGGAGAGAAGGTTGTTGTTGATGGAGGACAAAAAAAGTGTCATGAATAAAACTGATATCAGATTACAGGTTGCAAAACATGGAACCAGATGGTAAAGTTCTTTCCTTTGGTTTCAACAGACTTAGATATGAAAGTGGTCTTATTTGGAGCCAGATCCATTAACCAGCCTATCATTTTTGGTTTGGCCTGACATCTCTGTTTTTGAGCATACAGCTTGAGCTTGACAATAGTAGTAATCACTGCTTTACATTCTCCACTTCCTGTTAATTATGTCCCATGTTAAATACTGTCAGATTAGGCCAGCAGTCAGCACGAGCTTAACCAGAGCAGAATATTTGAGTTTTTAATTGCAGTGCTTGAAGCCATTTTCAAGCAGGAAGCTTATTTATTGTAACTTTGTGATGAGGTGATACTATCTTACATTCGTCTCACAAATACTAACAATGCCGTCATCTTGTTTGTAAAAGGACAGTTTGCTGACAGCAGTGGAGACTGGATGAAATAGCTGCATTGATTCTTGTTTGACACACGTGTGGCAACCGAGGCAGTACGTCTGTCTGACACGACAGTGTTAGTTGTCCTTACACACGCTCGGTCAGCTCGGCTGCCTTCTGTTAGATTCATTGTCTCCCCTCAGCCCCAAAACAAAGGTTGTGATTAACTGGTATGTTCCTCCTCTGTTGATTTACTGTGTTTAATAGGCCTCAGAGAAGCACACAGGTCATTAAGCACAGCAGTGACATAAAAGCCTCAATATGAGGTCCCAGCGCTGACTAACTCAGAGGAACCGAACCAGAGGCAAATCTCATGGTCTCTGTCCTCGTCTCATAAATCAGCGTCCATTAGATCGCCGTTTCCAGGTGTAATACGGTGAAATACGGGCGAGCGCGCCATGATTGCTCGGGTCAGTGTGGACATTTTCACAGATGCCTTCACCCCTCACTCTTATTCAGACGTGGCCTAGCATAATTCTCTGTAAAAGAAGTAAAAACAAAGAGAGTAGTCTATGTATGCAAGGACCTGCTATACAGATAATATTAAGTATATTATCAAGTATATATAGTGTGTTTTTATCTCTGCATGTGTTTATGTACATGTGTGCTGTGCTTTCTACTACTCTGAATTAACATGTGGAATAAGCACACTGTGGATGTAACACACTCTGATTTCAGCTGTTTCATTCTCCACTCTGGAAACTCTGGTCTCCATTTGTGAATATTATCTGTAGCTTTGCAGAGACATTAACAAGAATAAATAGTTTTCCCCCTGAAATTATTTTGTCAAGCCGATGTAAAACTACACAGTAATAATTTGAAAATAATTAAAAAATGGGGAGCGATGAGACCGACGAGAGCTTCTTCTTCTTCTTTCTGGTCTGGAGCAGACAGCGCTGCTATAAAAACTTTGTTGAATAAACAGGCAGACAGCTTCTGAGGCGTCTCATTAAAATTTGTTTTGGGATGTAACTAAGTACATTTACTCAAGTATTTGACACTCAGTGGCCACATGATTAGGTAGATACCTAAATGTATACAACAGTAAAATTCTACTTATATATTAGTGCCTGAGCGATAATAATCAAATTATACAGTAAGTCACTTATTTTGTGTACCTCAGTAACCTATTGAATGTCAGACTAGTTGCATTGTGTTATTGCTGCTTTGCTTAATCAAGTAAAAAAGAAGTAATCAAATATTACTTTTACCGCTGACAAAAGTGTCTGTTTTTAAGCTGCTTATTTTATGCCTATTAAATCATCAGCTCCACATGATTCAGTCCCTTTGGTCACTGACAGGCAAAGTGACAACAAACCCTCCTGGATGGGCCCCCCCCCTCACCTGTCCCTCAGGTTGCAGCAGCATGGACAGTGATGTGGCAGGTCTAATCCTCCTTATCTTAATGGCATCCACCACTATCGCCTGAGTGCTGGGGACAATCGACCCTTTCCCTTTCTTTATCAGTAAAAACCACTTCCCTCACCAATCCTGTTGGTCACCCCCCTCTGTCAGACCTCCTCCTCTTCCTCCTCCTCTGCTCCTCAGCTGGTCATTCGCTCTCTGATGTTGCCTCCCCTCGTCGTGCCCTGTTACATTCTCACTTAACTAGTATTTATTTGGCGATGCCTGGTTCCAGGAAAATATAAATGCTCGATGGGAGATGTTGCTGCTGTTGAAAAGGACAAATGGCATATGTTTTTAACAGAGCCATCAACTCCTTATGTACCTTGGCTCCGGTTTGTTTTTCTTCGTCTTCTCAGATTCCCACTGTGGCCCACTCTGCAACAAGAGAGTCAAGAGAGACTTTTCAGATCAAATTTTTAGAAGAAAACAGAGATAGCTGCAAGCAGCAGACCATATGGTGATACCAAGTTTAAAGCCCCAACACAGTGTGGTTTATTTAACCATTTAACTGTTTTCCCTGGACTATTGTTCAACTCAAGATAAGTGAGGAGATTATGTTTCAACAGGCATGCTTCTCAAAGTCATGTCAAACTTTATTTTTGTATCATTCCTGCAATGGGACTTTAAAACACTATTTACTCTGTTGTTCTGCCTCAGCTTAAATGCCAATTTCACTGTTTTGTCTCATAGTAATTGTGTTTGTGTATCATTGTGTAACAGTAAAACATCTACTTCTTGTGTTTTTGTGTGTGTAGTTTAGTACCATAGTACAGTATCACAAGAATGTATGCATATAAATATAAGCTTTTAGTCTGATTTATCACTACATATTTATCACTTACTGAAATGATAATAATTCAAATATCAGACATTTAGGAAAACCTTCCTGACAGGGATATATTGAGAAAAATCTAAGTACAAATACAAAGTACAAAGGAGATTCCTGTCTTCACATTATGTTGTATAAAATAAACATTTTGATGGATGATCTTATGCCCATAGGGCTTGTGTCTTTCCTCTTGTTAACTATTTCTGCAGTTTGCCAGGACCTGTAACCACACAGGACAGGATCAATGCCCAACATTTGTTTATAGATAATCAAATAGTATAACACAGTTAAAGTTTCTTAATGATTAATGGCTTCCTACATGAACACAAAACCTTGTGTCGAAGCTGGAGCAGGGTTAGTTTTAATTCCTTTGACATCTTCAAGGAATGACGTCATGTGCATTCATGCAGCAATCAGAATTTAGCAATTTAGCTCAAAATCTGATGACTGTTGATTGTAGTCTTGATGAAGGAAGAGGTTTTAACTGATTAAAGCTCCAGTGTAGATCATTATGGTTTGTTACTTAATCAATATACTGTGAATCACTAGTAGATGTAAAGATAAATTATGATTTAATTAAATATGGGGATTAAGGTACATTGTTTGGTCAGACTGCATGCAGTTTGGAAAAGTCAGCTCGTTCATCCTGGCCATCACACCCTCCTGGGCATTGGCCAAAAGTCACATACATAAGACTTAACGCTGAACGTTAACTGAACTTAACGCTTTGTGAATCACCCCATCAACCAACACCAGAATCACGCCGACCAGCCGCACCACAACCAGCCAGCTCTCAGCTTTTGGGACGTTGGTTCATTGGCTCCTGCCTTGCATCACACTTGGATAGTAGAAAGCAATCGATGGAGTTGGATTTAGTGCTGTTGTGGATGCTGGTCATTTGTTGACATTAGCATTTCTAAGCTAATGTTAGCTAGTGTCAACTGCAGGAACAAGAAGAGGGAAGGCACACAGAAGAACAAATAGACACATCTTTGGAAATACATCAACATACTTAACAATCTTACACATGGAAGCTCTAAAAAATCATAAAAATAAATAAAGATATAGTTATCTCCCTAAACGTACAATAGGCAAAAAAGGCCATCTTTGCACAGGGCACGACACAAAGACCCATGACATGCCTGTCATCAACATATCAAGGAAATATAAAAATATTCATCAGTGTGCTGCTGCTGCCTAGGCTTGCTTTGGGTAATATGATTTGCAATGTTGCCACCTTTCACCTAAAGACACCTTCAATCATTCCTTTTGGGCGATATTTTGTCGTTTAGCATAAATGTGAGTAATTCCACTTTTTCTTTTGTTTTTGTTGTTGATGTGTCCGTTATCTGTGCCTAATGAACGATGAAACGTTCTGGCGGCAGCCAGTAATTGCTTGGAGCCCAACAGTGGGGGTGTAATTAGAGAGACAGGGAGGAGTATATGACTTCATGACTGGCACCGTTTAATGATAATGGGGTGCAACTCCACACTACTGTGGTCAACTAATCATACTGGACTGGCCTGGACAGCTCTCAACCCAAACGAGCCGTGACTGGAATACAGAGCAGCAGCTCGCCCACGCAGTTCCACACCATTCGCTCCACGGGGGATCAGGCATATGATTATGGCTGTGACCCTGCACCACCTGCAACACTGTCATTAGTGCCACCATGGATGGACAGGTTTAGTGTAAATAAGCTAATGTCATCAAGCCACCCAGCAGAGCATGGATACGTACTACTGTCTTCACTTTTACAAGCACAGGTTGTCCTTTAAGAGAGAGATGATCAACATGTATTTTACGTTACTGAGAAATTACTATTACTTGGATCTAAACTATTATATCTGTATTATATCTATATGCATGCATGCATCTAATCAAATACATTTAGCTAATAGCCGTAACATGTACCGAATGTGCAGATATTAATAGAAGCATTATGCATCAAACACACGTACAGCCAATGAAGAAATTCAGATGGAGATGTGACATACAAAATATACAACATAATATTAATATAAGATTATCTTTATAGATTGAGGCAGTGTACTGTATGCACAAAAATATGTACACAATCACATAAGCGTATGAACATGTGCTTATATTTATACAAATGAATCAAAAAGAGTTGAAGGTGATTCCTTTGAGACAAGCCATAGATGAATGAATTGGTTAAATGCACTTTGGCTGTTCAGCTAACAGCGTAAAACCTGTTGATGTGTGGTGTGGGTCAGCCAGAGTAAGAGTTAGGACCCCTACAACAAAAAGTATTTGGTGATAAATACCTGCATATAGAAATATCTGATGTTCACACTGACTGTTTTCAAAATCTACTTAAGATTCAAACAAATAAAACTTCCATCCAAAAGTTTTTCTGATTTGACCAAGCAAAAAAATAGAATACAGTTGCTATTCACAGACTTTAGAGGCAATGACAGCTGTAGTATGGACTTTACAGCAAACTGACACATACCTTCTTAACTAATGCACTAATCAATATGTTTAGCAGTGAATCAAATAACTATGTGTAATGTTGAAAGAGCCAGCAGAGAATTATCGCCGGTCTCCACAGAGTGTGCTAGCCTCTTTTAGCTCTTTGTTTTTGGTTTTATGGCCAACCAACAACTTCACTGTTTTGGTACAGACTCAAATTGCGCATCAACCTCGTTTCCTGACGGAGCAGGAAACTGTTGCGGCAAAAGGAGCCATGATAAACCCAGTGTGTACTATCTGCCCAGCACCAAACGACAGACAATGAAGTTGGCAAAAAGCGCCAGCTGATTAAGTGGAGCGTTTGGCAGCAGATGAGCCAGATATTTACTTGGTGGAAACCAAAATAGAGCTAAAATGTGAGTGAATACTGGACTCAGCATAATTCCACATGAATGATAATGTGTCAGTAACCAAGTGCTTGTTCACATGTTCACAAGTTAAGTTTCATGAGGTATGATAGTATATTTCAAGTTATTGTTAAATAGGAATCAATCCAGCTGTTAAAGCAGATCACCAAAATAAAATCTCTCCATGTGGAAAATGAAAATATCAGATGTAACCATTTTGTTGTAGAAGGACATGCGCAAGACCACTTGCCCTCTTTGGCTGAGCTGCACATCTGGAGAAGAAATAAAGGTTCATTTTTGTTGTTGTGGCAGCATAAACACAAGATGTCCATAACTGCTAAAGTAAGACCAAATTAGATTGTCATATCATCCAACCTTACTTTTTCATAGGCATGCCTCTGTTGCACACAGGGATGGAGTGACCCGAAGCCGTAAAACAAACAAACCAAAAAAAGGGGCATAAAGCAGTGCCATATGTTCCTTGTCAGTGACAAGAGGTCCCCTCTTTATAACTTCATTCAACTGTAACTTCAGTTATACACATATTCATACCTCTAAAACTGAACATTATCTGTGTAAATGTACAAATCATGGCTGAGCTGTTGTATTGGTGTAAAATTCAAAAAGTCTTTCAGTGACTGAATGGAAAATGTGAATGTAATGCCACAGTCTAGGATCTGCTGTCATTTAAAGGTTTGTGCGAATGTAATTGGCGAACTCTTCATCTGACATTTCAAGAGCTGTGACTTTTGTCTTCACTCCTGACACAGAGGATGTCAGATACTGACGTAGATTTTAGTAGCTATTCTGGCAATGAATGTGCAGCCACAGTTGCATAATATAGATAGTAGAGTCTGCCTCTTCATGCTGTAAAGCTCTGAGCAAATATGGCTTTAGATACTTATTCTTAGAAGCCTTTTACTGTTTTAACCTCAGTTAATATATGGCATAAAGATAGTTGTTGTAAACCTTGTTGACTAGATATATGATCACACTTTCAAGTTACTCCAGGGCCCTTGCAGCATTCCCCGTAGGAGTTTCCTTTTTGAACTGCCGCTGCCTCAGTGTTATTCCTTCATTCTACCTAATATGGTTTTCTTGGGGAGTATTTCATCCCCGTCCCCGCTGGGACTGTAGTGGTGCCGTCTAGGCTCAACTTGGCCTTGAAGGCTTGTTAAACATTCCTCAACAGACTATCTTGTTTTTGTGCTTAGACTCTTATTTTTAGCAGTGGGCCTCCTTGTCAAACAATGCCAGAAAGGGACTGAATAAGTAGTAATGGATATTTATTCAAATTTTGAGGTACTTCATCCTCTCTTTTCATTTCAAAGGGAAATATTATAGCCTACTTTCTACTCTTTTAACAGATGCAGTTTACTCTGCAGATTCAGATTTTACTACAAATCCTGGTCCTCGGGGAACACTGCCCTGCATGATTCAAATGATCAGCTGGTCATCAAGCTCTGCAGTGGCCTGATAGCGAGCCGCTCATTTGAATCAGGTGTGTTGCAGGGCAGGGTTGAAAAACATTGTACTATTACATAAATCTTATTATTTGCATCATATTAAGTTTATTAGTTTGTTTTTATATTAAAATTATGTCATTCAAATAGATGGAAACTTTCTATGTAAATCAAATGCATAAGTGGCCAAATATTTTTTTTAGTGTACCCTCTGTACAGCCTAATTTAAATGTCTATGTTGTAGTTTTCCCTACTTTTCTCTCCAAATGTTTAATTGAATTTCTCTGTACATATATAAATTTAGATCTATTTCAGGTTAATAGGTTATCTATGAGCTGATATATTGGCCAGACATTAAATGAGCACAGGAAATAGTGCACTCACTTCATGTCTCTTAGAATGAAACAAGGAAACGGACAAATGTCTAACTACAGGGGGTGCTTTTTTATTTTCTTTCACATAATAATAATATTTTGATTGTATCACGTACTATAAAATAACCATTTAAAAAAAATACCATTAAATGCCCCAAAGCAAACATTGGTGCAGTAAACATCGCCCTCTGTTGTTCAACATCACGCTCTGCAGTTTAAATAAAAAAGTGTCTGTCCCTTTAAATACAAAAACTCTGTCGGTTGCAAAGCATCATGGGTAGAGGTTTCGCAGCCAATCAAATCATTGTTGTCAACGCGTTGCTATGGAGCTGCTGGAGGTTTAAACGACAAAGAAATCAGAAACTTCCGCTGCTCGACCCGCCCTCAGGTAGATAAACGTGATTTTAACGCGTTATAAAAGTTTAAAAAGGGTCTTTAATGGACGGAGTGGACGTTTTAAGACATGCGTAACAAGGACTTATTGAACCAGCTGAGGCGGCAGAGAGAGAAACTGGAGCGGCTGAGCGGCTGCAGCCAGAGCCGCAAGAGGGAGAGAGAGGACGAGGCTGAGGAGAGGAGAGAGCCCGGAGACCTCATCCGCACCCTGACCGATGGAGACCGCGGTGCGGGCAGGGCTGCCCTCGCCAAACCTACCGTGAGATTTGCGGGTAATGAAACTGTGTGTTTACACGAGGCTAATAACACGAGAGAAGTCTGCGGATAGTAGCTAAGATAGGCTACACAGGGATGTGCCAACCCTCCACTATGTCCTCATTTGCATTGCTTATCTCTGCACTAAGGTCACATTAATTACATTGACGCAACCAGTAGTTAAATGTAATCTGCAATCTGCACACCTCATCATTACATGCCACTAAATCCTACACACTGGACCTACACTGGACCTGCTAAAGTTGCAATGGGTAGCTCCAATGTGGACCTATGGGCACATACCAATTTCTGATATTTGCTTTTTTAAAGTTCAAAATAGTCTTTTTTAATGCTCTGACCTTTTACTGCCCTTTCATGTTGTTGTTTTCTGTTGTGCATCACTTTGCATGTCACGACAAGTGTGCAAGTGACGAGTACAAAATGCCGCAGTCACCACTGATGTAGAAATCTGTTCCTCCCTGTCTCCATCAGATATACGTGAAGGACAACCAGGCATCCAGAGCACTATTACAACGCCATCTTTGACCTCCAAACAGAGTGGACGGCCTGCTGAACATACAACACCGCCTGACCTTTACGAGGAGAGCGACCGACATCTGCGAGTCCACAACAGGCTGCAGGATATGAGGCCAGTCGCCACCAAGTCCTGTTTAGTAAATCACAGCAAAGAACAGGTAGGAAAAAGGAGCTCATGCGGGTGAATAGAGCATCAGCACCACACCACACCACACCACCCATCTTCTACCTTTTCATCTCAGTTATCTCAAGTAAGCAGCACCATCCAAACCGGTTGGCTTAATTTATCACAAACCGAAACGGTACTCACCGCCTTATCGCTGGATGCGCACAGGACCTGTGTGCGAGATGGTTTCCGTAGCTCAGTCTCACCTGGAAAGAAGCACAATATGTTCATCAGCTGTCTGAGAACAACCTTTTCATCATAACTCCATTTTTCTGAAGCCAAATAATTGCATAGTGTGTCCAAAAGTCCAACATTCTTTGTTGTTACCTCCTATGCTACACACTCCAGTTTGGTTGGGGGTGTATCCAACGTGTAAGGAAGTATAGGAGATGATTCAGTAAATGTTAGACTGTGTGCCACAAGTACCAAGATTTGTCCATATAAAAGTTAAAGTCTTTTGAGCTGCTCAGAAAAAAATAACGCACATTTTAAAGTTATTTTCCTAACAGGACAAGTGCTAACGTGTGTGTTACGCTGTGTGTGGGAAGAACTTGATGAATTATTTCCTCTGGCTGATTTATTGGAGGTAGAACATGCTGATCTCTACTTATTTTCTTTGTGTAGAGGGGAGTGCGTAATCGAGTCACATTTCAATCTAATGAACGTGAAGACACATCCGCCTCAGACAGTCATCATCACATGCAGCCTCTACTCGGTTATGACTGGATAGCAGGTACGCCTTATTACTCTCTGTGTTTGCCTCTTTCTATCTAATGCATATTAGCATCTAATGGAGTATTAACAGGTGATGTTTGTTCCCTCTAAGGAGTCCTGGATGCTGAGGACTCCTTGACAGAGCGCTCTGACGAGTTCTTCAATGACCTGTGCACGTTTCGATCGCTCAATAAAGACGAGTGTGTCCACAGCCTGCAAGCAGAGTGAGTGCGTCACGCTTGAATGCATCTGCGACTGATTACGCGCGTCAAGTTTCGATGGCTTCATTAAATGACTATTCATTGTCTCGCCTCATAGATTTGCTGAGGAGAATCAGTCAGCCTGGCCGCTGCAAACAGACAAGAACGTCCCGGAGGCTAAGACGGACACTCATCAATGTAAGAGGGGCTATTACTCGAATAGACTGCTCTCATTTTTCTTGTCATGATGGCTAAAGTAGCTGACATCTTTTCTTGCCCATCCTTTTGTTCAGGTACCTTCTCATACAGGATTAACAGCAGACTGTTCCCCGTCCCACTTCACTCTGAGGAGTGCTGTCCGGTCTGCAGAAAGCATAAATCCTCGCACCCACACACTATTACTGAACCAGCTCTCATCAGGTAGTAATGATGTGCACTATAACTACTTTTAACGAACAACGGAGCGCTTAATTGCCCCTGGGTGAGAGACATGTTATTTCATATAATACTTTGTCCCTGCTTGACAAACCCGGAAGGCGATGGGGCCCTTGGCTGCAGTTGACAGCTTTTATAGTGTGCTGCTTTGTTAAAAGTAAAGCCAGGAACAGGACCTGTTTCAGATTCTGTCTGTAAATGTTGCTGTCAAATAATGCTACCTTCAGACATAGTGTGTGTTCGTTGAAACGCATTAAAACTTATTAAAAGGGCTTAGCAGTGGCATCCTCAGGGATTCACTGGAGTCACCACTGAAACTGAAAAAGGTTTTTGATAGTCATAACAGTAGTTTAGTCATCTATCAATCTTTAATATGTATTTATTTCCCTTTCATCTCAAAATGACTTATGCATTACTAGACTTTCAGAAAATACAGGCTCTATGATAGCATGAATCATCTGTCACAGATAAACTTACATTTTCTTTTCATGTTTTTAAGAGATAACCTCCATAAAAATGAGTTTTTGTTCATTTATGTTCAGATCATCACATTTTACTTGTAACTGTAGCAGCCTGTGTATTGTCTCATGATTTTTTTTTCTTCTATCTGTAAGGGTCAGCATCCCTCGCTCCGCCCTCTTGCCATCTTACAAATACAAAGCTCATCGGCGAAGCAGTTTTGATCCTTCTGATAGTTTGGGGTTGCCGTCGGTGAGTAAATGTTTGAATAACACCATTTATGATAAGGTATCTGTTCATTTCCCTCTGTGATCTTTACATATTGTGTTTACACGTGTTTGTTTGTTGGAATAATAGTACATTTTATCAATTACATCTTCCTGCAATTGTCTGTTCCTGTGCAGCACTGTCTCTCAGGCTGGTCGAACAAAGGTCAGAGCTCACTGCTGCCACCCAGCAGCCTTGATCTGCGGAGCAGTCTGAATACAAAGAACAAAGAGCTGGAGGTGAGTAAAACATTCGCGAGAATTTCCACAGGCAACTTTTTGGCTCATAGCAGCAGGGAAAGCACATGTGGAACTAATAACACTAACAAAGGTTACACCTATCACTTATCACTTACAAGTGGGCTTTCCCTACTGTGGTCTAGAAACAACAGATGAATGTTCAATGTTGTAAAGATGTGGCACAATTTTTTTTTCAGGATCTTAAAGTGTCCGGGAGCCAGATCTCAGATGTGTCTCGCTTGGCTCGTCACAATTTCCAACACTTCTCTCCCAGAAGAAAACTAGGAAGCACGTCTTACCCTTTGCACTGACAAGTCATTTTTAAGTGACCATACTTCCTATGAACCATCTTACAACGCCCAAAACAATTTCCCTTTATTTTTCATGCTCAAGTGTCGGTATGTGTTCTCTTGGAATAATGATTTTCTGAAATGTCTCTACTAAAGGTTTATGTTCAGGAGGATCTATTGGCAGAAATGGAATATAATGTTTAGTATGTTTTCATTAGCGTAAATTCACTTGAAAATAAAAATTCTCCTTTTGTTATCTTAGAATGAGTTGTTTTATAATTACAGAGGGAGCGGGTACCTCTAAAAGATTAAATAGATAAGTTAGGAAATAAAATGCAACATCTTCAACAATCTGTTTATTTATAATACGTAATGAGATTAAAATATGCTAGTTGAAAGAACTGGGCATAATTCACTTATAATGCAGCATTTTATTTGTTCTCATCGGATTTAAAGGTTGAACAGATTTAGACTCCACATGTGACTGTGGATGTGAAGCAAGACACCATGCCGTTACGACAGAGTGGAATCGAAAGTCCTTCAACACAAGGGAACTCTTTTTAGAAACGGTTCTGAGTTAGTCAATTTTGCAGCATTACGGAAGTCATTTCTGAATCACCTCCCTTGCTCAGGCATCAGTCAGCGTTTCCCGTTCCCACTGTTTGCTTTGGCTCTCAGGTTCATGCCTACTTCTGTTTTTGACTTCCTTTCACAATTCTTTACTGTGGGCCTTGAAAACACTGACGAAGGTGAGGACAATGTACTGTATAGAAGATGCAACTCACAGGAAACCACAACCACCTCTCACATAATGTAGCAATCCCATCGATGACACGTCAGTGTTTTCCAGTTTGTGTCAGTGTTCTGAGGACAGCTCTTTGAGAACTGAGGTGCCATCGTGTCATGACGGGGGTATTGATCATTTCTCTTTAATAAATCTTTCAACATGAGACATCTCGGACGACACTTTCTCTCCCCTTTTTTCACTGATGAATAAAGTACTCCAGAGATACGCTAACGTAGTTCCTGTTGTCTCTACTTTGATGTTCTGTCGCGACTTTTTCAAAGAAATGCAGCATACGTCGATTATCTGGTAGACAAATTGGTGATCTTTATCACAGATCTGCAACACCATAACGCCAGAGTGAAGCTGTGGCTGTGATGTGGCTTTGAGATACTACATCTTGTCACTGCAAACAGCTGTTGAGGGAAATTACGCTCCTCAAGATTCTTTTATCATCCTGTCTTCAAATGGTACGCATGTTTGCATGCTTCAATTTCACTGGGCGGATTTAAAGATACTTGGTGCAGATTAAAAGATGATTTATCTGAGTGTTAAATACAGTCCTCAGATAACGACGACATCATGTGTACAGTAAGTCGATTTTCACTGTCATGTGCTGCTAGGAGGAAAAAACGGGATTTGAAACTTGCCTGAGACCAGTAAAACATGAAACATCTGTTTCAGATATACATTGTCATTGTTCACATGGTAATGAGCACGTGGTATAAGCACTGACTGATCTGCACTGTGAGAATTTAAGGAGCTTAACCAAAAAAGAAGCCCGAATGTATTTCTCACTCCTGCCTGAAGCAAGTTTCATATACCAATCTTGAGCTGCGCCATTGGAAATTACTCAGCGGTAAGTTACAGTATGCAAGATCAGTCCACCAAAACATGAAAGTAGGCCAAACTTGCTAGAAATTGCTTCTGTAGCTCTTTCAAAAAACAGTTTCACTTCTACTAGTCACGTTTTTAAGGTATGCCATTAAAAATCACCTTAGTATTGCTTGATAAAAGTAATGTAGTACCACAGAGAAAACACAGCAAGACCACAATAAGCACTAGGACTGCATCTGCTTGATGAGGATGTGGGAGGGGAAACTTTATTGTGAAATGTCAATGTCTCATACAGGAACAAACAAAGCGAAACATAGGGGTATTTATCTGGGCACAACATCAGCATGTACAGTACCTTGAATGAACTATAAAAAAATGTGTTTTAAGAGGTGTAATCTAGAAGGAAGAGTGAAAGTAAAATACTTGACTTACTTAACTAATGCTAAACTGTTGAGCAAGACGGGAGTAATGGCATGCGGAAAGGTTCAGGTGTGACATGATGTGCGGCACAGGTTACCCTGTAATAAAATGAAAACATTCATTATAAGACAACAGAGACTGACCAGATTGTGATTTTTTTTTTTTAAATTCACCAATAATAAAGTTCCTATTTCTCCACGGGGAAGCCAAAATGTAAGTGTGGGGATGATGTTGTAAGGCTTCAGTGCCTTGTTCAGCCAGGCAAAATATTAGCAGAGACCTCAGCCCGCCCAACAACACCTTTATTATCTAAGAATGACCTACAATATCCTGCCACAACACAGACCACTTCTTCTCAAGAAGACTTTGTAAATTCCATCGACATCCTGTTCCACATTCCGCGATAACAAGTGCTTACTGTTAACGCTGCGTGCCGAGCTGGCATTGTGGGGTGGCTCTTTATCTAGACTTGTCAGCCTGTAAACAAGAAGGCATCTATGTGAGATTTGTGAAAGTCCACTTCCTGTTTTACTAGTGACTGCGTTTGTTTTTCTTTTTGTTGTTTTGGGTTTCTTCCCCCCCCCCCCCAAAAAAAATTCAATGCTCCACATTTCATACAGTCAGTTACCACTTATTCACAGAGACTGCATGAATCACAGAGGGAGTGCCACAGAAAAGTAACACGTTTTCACTTTTCTTTTCTCTACAGCTTTCATGCTGTGCAAGTTAAATCCTGTGTGATAAAAAAACCCATGTGGGAGGTTATTATTTTGAATTCCAGTCGTGGGAACAGAGTTTTTTTTTTTTTAAGGATGTCAGTACACTGCCAAAAGTTGGACTTTCTAGATTAAAACCTACAAACTACACACAGGTTGATCAGCATGTAATGATTTTAATAATGTGACTAACGCACCTGGCTGTGATGATGATTTAGATGTGTTAAAGTGGGTGAATACATATACAAACAGTTTTCTGTCAAAAATGTCACATTGCATCTATTTTGCTTCAATCCCATAAAATAATAAAACATGAAAACTCTTTAATCAGCTACAGGTTAAGCAAAAATGATCACACTGTATTTTCTTTCTGTACACACATATGTGGAAATGCAGCACCAGGTTTAACCACATATAAACCCTATCTAAACTTGCAATGGTAATTCACGTAAGATCAGCAGATCTAGGTTAGAGCCTCTGTGCTTGCTTCCTTCCTCACTCTGCTCGGTTCAAGGAAATGTGCTAGCCCGCCTTTAAAATATGATCAGTACAGTTCACATGCTGGTAGCTGTATCCTCCGCACTGTCGAGAAGCAATGAAGGACATACTTGTGCTGCTGGTTCTGCTGAATGTCCAAACTATCAAGGTAAGATTTCTGTGTGTGTGTGTGTGAAAGAGAGAGAGTTTGTCATGCATGTTTGCAGTGTTTATCGGGGACTCTTGACTGGATAAATACCAGCCAGTGTCAGGAATTCGACCACATACTGCTTAAACACAATGTGAACTGTCAGTTTTTCATAGATGGATTAATTCAAGGGAGTGTGAAGCTTTCAAAATGAGAACTTTAAAATGTGTACCACTATTTTTGTGTCATGACCTCAAAAAGTAAATCCAGGTTATCGTTGTTTTTTTAAACATGTTTATAGTCTAACTAGTCTAAGTAACTGTCACCTGTCACAGAGCTAAGAAGGGGAGATTTTTTTAATTTCTTTTAAAACATGTCTTGAAACCTATTCTCTGTAACACTACCTGATAGTTTTGTCCTGAGCGTGACAATGTTACATTACAGTTGAAAGTCTTACTGTAGAAAATTAACACTTAGTCGTGGTGTGGTGAACCTGTATGAATATTTGGTTTCGATCGCTTGGCACCTTGTGCAGTTTCAAACTGAATGTTCCCATTCTTTGGAGACGAAATGATGTAGCAACCCTTTCTACTGTCTTTCACTATCACTGTGCATTTCTCTTAAAGAGGTTGAGTTCGTTGAGGAATGCAGTCAGGGAGGAAAAGGAAAACACAAAACAAAGGTTTTATCTTAATCTCGTGTTACCAGTGGTCTCACCACAAAAGAAGTCTATGCTTCTGAACTGAGGGCTTCTAGTTTGCCGCCTCTATTTCCTGTAATACGAGAAATACGCCGCTGCTGTCAGCATATTCTAACTTTTGCTTGTCATTGGAGGGCACTGTGGTTAAAGGCTACGCATGCACAGTACAGGTGTGTCAGCAACTGTGGCAACACGCCGATGCTGTGGTCATAGCAACTGTATGAGTGCTATTTTGGCTCGTGTGAGAGAGAGGTTAAGCATGACTACACGTGTGCAATGTGCGACCAAACACTAAAGATTTTTGAAGGGCCCCACAGAGAAGAGAGATGTGGTAGAAGCGATATGCACCTCCTACAAATTCAGAACAATGGTTGCCTGTGTGACCATGTCTGCAGCTCAGGCCGGCGGCATTACCAGAAGGGAAAAGGTGGGCGCATGTGTGGGTGATCCGGTACTACTTTAATCTCCTGTTTTAACAGGCTGAAAAACTTTTCCACTCATTGGTCAACTTCACAGTACCCTCTGTCAGCCAATGACTAAATTGTTGATTTTAAAATTACTATCATACTATCTGTCTGATTGGTTGTCTATAGTTCAGGCTTGTGATTTACCTCAGATGAGATGCATTTCAAGGAAAAACATCTGGCCGGTACAAAAGTGGGCTGCAACTATATCTCACAAGTCATTTCAAGATGACTGAATTCACCTCGAAGCCCCGGGCAGTACTCTGAATCTCAGGGGATTACAGCAATACCTGTATGTTCTTTACTATGCTAATGTGAACAGCCAAAGATGAGTTTCATGTCTCTTTCCCATAGGTCTGCACTCAGCCCTATCAGCCAGACTCAGACGGAAACTGTCGCGACGCAACAACAGAGTACCTGTTGGAAGACTTTAACCTGTGCTGCAAGAAATGTCCCCCTGGTAAGTGTCTTGTAGACACAGCAAGGACTGCAGCCAGATTCATATAAGGACTGAAAGGCAAAGCTGTCTCGATACAGAATATGGTGATATGTATTTGATGACACATGCTGTGAAACGTGTTGGTAAAAGCTTGGGTGTGGAGGTGTGAAAGAGAATAAAAAAGCACCTTCTGTATTTAGACATTTAACCGTTTCCTTGTTTCATTCTAAGAGACATATAGTGAATTTATTGTTTGCACTATTTCCTTGAGTAAAATGATTTGTTTAACGTCTGGCCAATATGAATACCAAAATAGATTTGAGGTTTAGAAGTTATAAAAGTGTCGCCTATAAACACAACCCAAGGGTTGGAGATGGAGATAATGGTGCAGGTGAGAATAATTTCAACTAGCTGGGTAAATTAACCTATCATGATATAACAGCATTTATTAGTTGATATATATATATATAGTAAATAGTAACTTGAGCTGGTAAATAGATGCAGTGGAGTAAAAATACAATATTCCCCTCTATAATGGAGTTACCCTGGCATCCCCAGACAAATTCACAAGTGCAAATCTGCCAAAATTAAACATGAGCTTGGAGATTCGTCTGGTGTAAGCAGCATAAAATGGAAATATACTTCAAACACCTACAAGAGAAGTACCTAAAAACTGCACTTAAAGTAAATGCACTTCACAGCTATAATATGTACGATGCAGTTTCGTGCTCATACCCCGGTATGCTATCAGTATATTTGTTAAACCTCTCCACACCAGTTACTGTCGCGGTCCGTTCCTCAAATTCAAGCACAGCACATGTAACGTTCATTTATAAGTATTTCCAGATCACCCTCCGAGTCTTACATTTCAGACAGAGGAAGACAGAATCGTTTTAATGACAGCTAACTTTTCCTGCTGACTCTAATGTTTCCTGCTGACTCAACTTGTGAACAAGAGCTCATATGCATTGCAGTCACATGAACTTGCACTTGATGGCAACATACAGATGAAGACTGAAAAAGCTCAGGCAAGCTCAGGGTATGTCTCCGGCAAGAAGTCAGTTAAGGAGTTGTTCTTGGTTTGCAGGGTCCACTGTTTATACGAGTGTTTGGCACTGTCTCGGTAGAGTTGCTGTTGTGTAAACTTCCCCAAATCTGACTGTACTGTACCACACGATGTGGAAATACTACACGGTGGATATGTTCATTTGTTAACAAAGCTTTTTTTTGTCTTTTAACACAAGTTGTAACCCCACAAACCAGTGTGATCAGTTATTTAACAGGTATCCAATCAAAACTGTAGGTATAGCCAGGCTAACAGTCACTAACACATTGCTTTCTTTTTTAGTTTAATTTCAAGCTGCACTTCTGTCCAGTTGGAGATTTCAGTTATTTCTTTTCTTTATTTGCACTTCTCTTAAGCAATAGAGATGATTGGTAGAATTGTAGCTCACAGCCCAACAGTGGTAAATATTAACAATAGACATGTTACTCAGTAAGAAATTTCTCTGGAAGATCAGTTCCCCCCCTACACCTTCCTACTCTTCTCGCAAAGATTCGGGTTATAAAAACTGCTGCTGTGCAAAAAAAATTTATCACATGAGTCTTCTAACCTCGTCTCTCCCACTCAGTCTGAAGACAATTGTTTTGTATCCCACTTTCTATTCAGCAAGCGGGGTAGCAGCAAGTGTTTATTTGAACGCCTTCCAGCTGTAAAATGCCTGTACTAAATTGTATGGCCACAATCGCTTACTGCACTCAAGCACCCAAATGAAAAAATTAGCACTTATAATTGCATTGATATGTAATATATACAATAAAAAAGATTGTGATGAACATGCAGGAAGATGAAACAATGTATTTTAAATATTAAAAGCAAGATAACCACATGATACTATGATATAAAATGTGTAAGGAATAATTCATCTGTAAGTTTTCATCTGTATATTATATTACAACAGGACAAAGACAGAAAGTAAAATGCTCCGAAACAACTGACACTGAGTGTGAACAATGTTCCCCGGGGCAGTTCATGGAGGGCTGGAACTACTCTCCCAACTGCTTTTCCTGTAAAGTATGCAAATCAAGTGAGTAACTGTACTCTTTATCTATTGATTTGTTTCATTTTGTAAAGACAAACTGTCCTTGTAAGTACAACATTTTTTTTTTTTTTCTAAATAAAACCAGATAAAGGTCTGCAGGATGTCCAGAAATGTTCCTCTACCACAAGGTCCATGTGTGGGTGCCAGCCAGGGAGGTATTGCGTCATGGGATTTGAAAACCCATACTGTGAAGAGTGTAGGAAGTACACGGAGTGCAAACCTGGTCATGGAGTAGTTACACCAGGTACAGCACCTATTTAGTCTGTAATATAGTCTATTTACATTAAGCACCAATGTACATGCAGTTGTTACATATTTTATTTTGAAATTCAGGGATTAACCCATCATAAGATGATCTCTTTTTTGTGATCGACCTTTATAATAACTGCAAATTGTATGTCAAGAACAGAATTCATATAAAATGAATTGTGATGCCGGACAGTGAAATGTGAGTAAATGGCGACATGTTTGTTCTCAGGGAAGGCTAACTCAAATGTGAAGTGTCACGCGTGCCCTGATGGGACGTTCTCTGATAGAAAGTCCTCAACAGACCCCTGTCAGCCTCATACAGTGTAAGTGAGGAACATTTATATCTGTATACAGCTGCATTGGAGCTCAGATATTTGACCCCTCTCTCCCTGTATGTCTCTTCAGCTGCCATGGGAGGGTTGTGAGAAAAGGCAACGCTACTTCAGACAACGTGTGTGAGACTGAAGCTTTTATATCTACCACGCACCCTCAAGTCTTAATAACTAAGAGTGTGGTCACAACTGCAAGTACGACGGCGGACACACTCTCAGCGACCCCAGACTCAGACCCCAGACTGTCTCCCAACCCTTTTGTTGTAGAGGCAAGCAACTATTCAACAAAAAGCCAGTCACCAAGCACAGAATCGGACGTTAAGCTGGGTACGGTAACTTATTTGATGTTTTCAAGCAGTCGTTATGCGAAAACTGTCCAGTATCAGTGTCTCAACATTTCTCTCTTTCTGACTCTGAGTTGTGTTGTTGTTTTCCTCTCTGTTAGGTGCAATCATTGCGACTGTTGTAGTACTAATTATTAGCATCATCATCATTCTGCTATTCCTTTGGAGAACCATCTGGAAGAAAGGTAACTGTGTCCTGTATATGTAATGAGTGTGCAATAATCATCGTCCATGTTTTGTGATTCCATCTACACATATATTCATATTCAACAGAATTATATAATGTTGACAAATGATGGTTGTTATCAAGAGCTGTTTGCCTCACATTGTCACTTCGTTACTTACCATTACTGCATGTTCACTCTGCTTTTTTTGCCCAGATGCTGCAAGATTTCAACCTAAAGTGGATGCAAATGGAAACTGTGAGACTGCTGATAAAGTGAGTCTTCACCGGATTCCCCTATGAATACCTTTAAATATTGTTGTAGCCATACAAGAGACTGAGAATTAACCTTTAATGTCCTCACTCTGCAGATCAATCAGGGTTATTTGGCGGAAACTCAGGTGACTTCATTCACAGCAACTTTACCAGAGCAACAGTGTCTGCTGGAGAAAGGAGAAGCCTACAGTGACCAGACTGGAAACAACAACGAAACTTTAACTAGAACAGACGGCTGCAGAAGCTCCGAGTCCAACGGACCTTTGCAATCCACCATGCCTCTTCACAATCCATACTCCGGTCTGTCTGAACCCATGTCTTTACACTCCCACATAGAGCCTGTTGTTTCACAGACCAGCGTCTCCACACCGTCCTCCTCTCAGCCCGTGACCACCAGTCCCCACGTCAACGTCAGCATCATTTTTAACATCGGTAACGGGAAAGGTGAGACAACATCTGTCCCGCCCACAGACTTGATGCAGGTAGACTCTAAACTCCCCTTTGGAGAGGAAGAGGAGTCCTTTAGCATCCCACAGCAAGAAGCTGGCAAACAATCTCTGATGTCAGTACAGGAGAGCACAATCTGCTGTGCATGAAGACTGACCTGCACGACAGACTGTTCATTTGTTTTTGCTTTATGTCATGATAAAATATTGAAAAGAACAGGCGAGGCAAGGCATGTTTCTAACATGACAAGCTGCCACTTTGTGTTGATATATATAGCACGCTGTAAATAAAGATGTAAATATTTTTCCTTCACTGATGTAGAGCAAGCACAAGTAGTTGCAAATTAAAAAAATATAAATACTGATGTAAATAATGATGCAGTATGCAGTTTTTTGTACAATTATCATTAATTAAATGTGTATTGTATACGATGGTGGCATTAAAGTAGCATTAAAGTGTTTAGAACTTTTATCAAAATAAGTTTCCCAAATATAAAGAATATTTCAGACAGACTTACAAACTTATTGTCAAAAGTAAAAGTACTCATTAGACAGCAGAAAGGCCCCTGTTAGTGTTATATTAAGACTGTTCTACATTAGTAGTGCATCATTGTGCAAGTAGCATTTTAATGTTATAGCTGGCCATTGCAGAATTATTTTAAACACATTAGGTTTAATTATGGGTAGTTTTATTTCTAATTCTAAAGTAAAATCATAATGTGGTTTAAATGGTTATGGTGGGAAACCTACAATATGTCTATTTAAAATGTAGTGTAGTCATAATATAAATAAATAATAATAACTTTATTTATATAGCACATTCTAAAGATCTTTACAGAGCAGAGGAGCCAACAGAAGGCCAGACAAGTTAAAATCGAGAAAGGGAAACAACAACAAAGACAAACCATTTTGAAAAATGCTTATTCTTTGATTTCTAAAAGAAATCCAAGCAGAACAGTAATTAGAGGCAGAAATATTAAAGACACAGGAAAACAAAAAGGAAAAAACTGACATAACAAAGGTAAATGATATGAAATGCTAAAAAGTTATGTCAAATATTTACTTGCATGTGTGTAACAGCAGCTTAGTTATATATATAAAACATGCATCATCATACTGATGTCATATTATGTAGATCTCATGATAAACATAACATATAACAATATATTATTATACCATATGATATATAAACTGCAGGCCTATATTTGGGGATGCTTCCATGAAGTTGATGGACTCACAACAGGCACAATGACAACAAAATATTACAGATTTTACAACGCATGCTAACCTGTGACTGCCCCCATTATAACTCTTATTCATCAGCTGGATGTGTGAGGGGCGCTGCTGCCCCCTGCTGGTTGAAGACACACACCGCAGCCTCACTCTCGGCTCATACAAACGTTCAAGTTGACACTGACAGGACATTTCGGCAGCAGTTCAAACGCTTAATTTGCTCTAAATCAAACAGTCTCCCACACGGAGCCGGCTGCTGCTTGTTTGGTGTGTTTGTTTGTTGTGTTTAAAGGTAGCTAAGCTGCGATGCTAACCGGGAGAACGAGAGGAGAGGAAGAAGTGAGCCACTCCATTATCTGACTACAACTTTATACTGTCTTTTTTTTTTAACGTCCCGTGTTCACTCACTAAATCACTTAAATTCATGAATAAATTGATCATGGATTCACTTCTATTCGTTTTCACAGCGCATTTATCCACAAATTGCATTCTTGTAAATACCCCGCTTGAAATCACCCCCCCCCCATCGTTTGAAACAGTTGGTATCGTCTGTTGCCGCTGCGTGCTCCTCTCCTTCCTGAAAGACACTTTGCACCGGAGCCGCTGAAGTCACATCGGGGAGAGCGGTGAGTTGAGGCTCTTTATCTCTATCCCTGTACACTCATTCGTGTATGAATTGTCATATTCAGACACCCACACCTCTCACGTGTTTCCCCTGAATCTACATTTTTTAATGTAATGTTTAAATGAGTGTTTCGCCCCTTTTTTGTGCGTCCCTGCTCCCCTGCTCATCCTCCCGCTGTGCTCGGTGGTGTCGTGGTCCTTGCTCGGTTATGTTTACAAATCCGGCTCACAAGTGAGGTGGAAGACGCCACTTAAATAGCACGTATGCTAAAGCTGCAGCACAGATATTGACAGTTTGTGGTGGGTGGTGACATTTATTTTTCTTTAAAAGAAGCTTAGTGCAGGCTGTTGAATCCTCTCTCTCTCTCTCTCTCTCTCTCCTCTATGGGAATTTAAAAGGACGCTTCCTCACACATGGGGGTAGGAGAGGAAGACAGCAGCGGAGATAATACCTCTGCAGGTGTTTCCCTGTTTTCCTGTTTGCTGGTGCAGACAGTCAGATGTGGAAATCAACAGATCCTCCACAATGACACAGGGGTGGGTGGAGGAGGGAAGGGATGTAGCAAGGTGACGGGGTGGTAAAAGCTTCAGCATATTCAGGTGCTCTCTCAGGTGAAGGGGGAAGTAAAAGTGAAAGTAGACTGAATGACTTGTCAAAGCTAAAGGAAGCAGCATTAAAAAAATGGAGTTTAATGTCACTGTTGAGAGGTTACAAGGGCAAGCCAGGACATGTTGCAGCTCCTGTCTGATATTGTTATTAGATTTTGGTGTGTTTAAGGCGATTTGATCAACAATACTGGTGTATTTTTCGTGTAGAAGTGCTTTCAAATGGGGCTGAAAGCTGCTATTTCAGTCGCCATCCATTGATTTGCTGATGTTTTCTCAAGCGATTCATTGTTGGGGGGCTTAAAATGTATATAAAATATTAAGGAAACTGTTAATCGTTTGGTGTTTTTGCTTGAAAAAATTGACTGATGATTGTTGCATCTCATTTTTAAATGTCCACTTTCAAACCAAGCTTTAGTAAATCTCAACAGCTCCATGAAATTTCTGCGCGTAAAAAAATGATTGTTGAAGTCCGTGTTTGTTAACGTGTAACCATAAGAATCTGCTCCTGTTAATGATTTATTTGCTCTGCATGTATTAGACCGTCCAGTAGGTGTGCAGCATAAGATGTGTTTCTTATCGTACTGTCGCTGTTTGTCTTGTTCCAACAGAGACATTCATTAAGGTGCGTCCCAAGATTCCTGAAGATCTTGTCAGTCAACTCCCGTGCGGCAGTGAACCCCCTCACTCCCTCACTTGAACATTAAACCGTATATTATACTCCGCTCCAGAGAATTGCTCTCTTAGATGCCGCTCAGTCTCCGTGTTTGCAAATGGCTTGCTGTCTGAAGGACGAGCTCCTCTGTTCCATCTGCCTCAGCATCTACCAGGACCCCGTCAGCTTTGGCTGCGAGCACTACTTCTGCAGAAAGTGCATCACCGAGCATTGGAGCAGGCAGGAGCCTCACGGGACGCGCGACTGTCCTGAGTGCCGGCGGACCTTCGCCGACCCTCTCCTCTCGCCGAGTCTCAAGCTGTCCAACATTGTGGAGCGCTACTCGGCCTTCCCTCTGGACGCTATCCTCAACGCTCAGAGGAGCTCCTACCCCTGCAAGGACCACGAGAAGGTCAAGCTCTTCTGCCTGACTGACAAAAGTCTGGTGTGCTTCTTCTGCGACGAGCCGGCGCTACACGAGCAGCACCAAGTAACCACTATTGACGAGGCTTACGAGGAGATACAGGTCAGTAATGGCGTGCACTCACGCACTCAGACAGCTCATTAGCAAGGGTGAGGCTGACATTTTCTTAAAACCCACGAGTGCTCTGCGCCACACTCAGGCCGGTGTACTCATTGACCTCCTGGGAGCTGCCCAGCCTCTGTCCTCTACTGCCACGGAGCAGCTCCCCTGAAGCACTTTGGATTTGGTGCTTTGCTCATGAGTACTTTCGGTGCAGTAGGTGCTGAGAGCTGAAATATATTTAATTTACCCTCCCTGATGCCCACATTAGCTGGCTCATCTGTGAGTTTAGTTGGCTGCCATTCCTTCTGAAGTAAAGGTCTGTTTTTATATAAAAATAAATGACAAACCTGCCTTTTATGTTGCCTCAAACAGTCATCCTCTAACATAGTCGTTGGCGTTTTAGATGCATTTTAGTGACAAGCTTTTATCTTTTGTTTAGGTCAAGAATATTTTTCATGACTTTGAAGATACTATACAAGCTTGTGGCACTGTGTCTTATGTGTTTACACTGAGTCATATTTTCCGCATTAACAGGAATGGTTCAGTGTTTGCGTTCCTCTCAGTGTTTGGATAATTCAATTCCCACAGAGCCAAAATCCAATAACTGTGAAACAAAGCTCCTAATCCCGCTCCGTCTTTGCTCCAGTTTGCACAGAAACACATTCCAGTCTAATTTTCTTTTCCCGAGCCTGCAGTATGTATTCACTATCTATGTAACATAAGCACATTTGGTTCCTAGTTTTCTTGGCAGACAGCGAGGTTAACCTCTCTGATAAGAAACAGACCGAAGTGTTGATGGTTAACACTCAGTTTTGCAGTATAGCGGCTCTGACCAAACCGCAGGCCTCATCAACTGTCACACTATAGTAATCTGTGTTTTTGGCTTCATAAATTTGAGTCCAATGTCATGTCAGATATTTGCTGTATGTCCACATTTCTGTAGCTTTGAGTCTTTTTGTATTATCCCCCTTCCTTGCCGCAGTGACCGTATCACTGAATCATCGCAGCCTTTGATTATTCGTTACACTGACCTCTCCGAAACGGAATCTTTGACACCGGTAAACTCTTTTTGGCCTTTTATACTGTACTGCTATAGAAGGAAATAAATACGACATCTACAGTACATCTATTGTTCTAACGTTTAGGTCCTATCATCCACACGTATACTATCCTGGTTACAGACCACAGAACCTGACGGCATCTCTGATTTTACAGTGTTGTGCTGTAAACGCAGAGCCAGAGCTGGAGTGAAGTGTGGATGAGATTATGCAGCTGTACAGGTTGTAAGTTGACCTTCAGTCTTTACAACAGTTAAACTGAAAGTTAACCGCTCTGAGCAGCTGTTCATGTTGACTGAAATGGCTCATGGTTTACTCGCTTATTGGTTATTTATCTAAACTGCAGATCATGCTGGATTTATCTGACGTTCCCTCTATCTTTCTATACCCTTTGTCGTATATATTGCTTTTGTATGTATATTATCCTATAATGCCTATTAGTATTTACAATTGTTTTTCTGTCTGTCCTTTTCAGCTGTCTAATTGTATTTTTCTATGTTAATACTTGCATTCGCTTTGCTGTTCTGACACCTACACCAAAACAAATGTACTCAGTCAATAGTCCTGCCTAATTATCAAGCTTAATATTGGTTGCTTTAAATATTATTCATTTTAGGGAAATAATCCTTGTTGTTTTAATTGGATTATAACCAATTAACTCCCCCGAGGTAGCTTAGAGGAGACAATCAACAATTCAGACATGAAATAAAAGATCAGCACAATGAATTCAATTAATAGACTGCATGTAAAAATAGTGAGGTGGTTAGTGGGGAGTATAAAGCTGCAGTCGCGCTTTTCTGTGTTGTGCATTAAATGTAATTAACGGCGCTGCGAACATCAACGGCGTCCGCTTTCATTTCCAATCAGGCTCTGCACTGGAAGTCTGAGAAAGGTCAAAACTGTGTAATCTCGGAGCAGAAGTAATTAGGCCCAGCACAAGATGTTTCTCTTTTCTTGGATACCAGCTTGTCCCTCCGCTTGGAGCTCTTTTCAAGGCGGCGGCCTGGCATTTTGTGTTCTGGCAGGAGCTTTGGAGGCTTCCCAGAACTACAGTACTGAAAGAGAGGATGTACGAGTATGCAGAGGCCTCACCGGAAGACAATTACGTCCCGTGATGAGCTTGGCATACTTGTTTTTAGATTTAAGAAGCGTGGTGGTTTGCTGCTTAATGTTCCATCCTGATAAAAATACAAACATCAGAAGGAGACAGAGGATGGTGTGAGGCTTTCTGTCACACCCGTGTGAGATCACAAAGTAAATTTTATTCTGAATGCTCTTTCAGTGTGAACTTTATTCTACGAATCAATTTGTTTTAGGTCAGAGCCCACGTAAGTAATACATACAGATATTAGTGAACTTGCAAGTCTACTTGTAATGTCTTTTTTGCTTTCTAGCGAGCAGACAGAAGCTGCGTGTCGGATACAAACAAATGCGCGAGTGCTGTGCCTGCAGGCACAAGCTTCACTTCTAGCATGAAGCTCAACAATGCTTAACTGAAGTGCCAGAACAACATGGCGAGGATGTGTTAAAGAGCAGCAGCAATCAGCTCCAGTGTTTTTGCGCGCGCCGTGCCAGCTTGGTGCCCTCCTTTTTTAAGATGAACCTTTAGAGATTTTGAGGAGGGTGGGAAAGTTTGTAGATGAGGGGGAAAGGATTTGGTAGGGTGAGAGCCAAAGCTTGGCCTTTTTGTGTCGAGTTGTTTGAGACTTTGGCACACGGGAATTTGGGATTGGCTAAGACAGTTTCTGCTTCTGTGTGTGTCGATGTGTTGCTCTCTCTTCTGTTTGCGTGATTATAACCCCTCGTATGTGTGGTTCTGCCGTCGTGATTTTGTTCTCAGGAAACCTACTCATATCTGACTAATAAGGTTTCATTATTACTGTCTATTTTCCTGGAAGCATTTGCTCTTAGGTTACTCGCCTCACCTTGTCATTTGCTAGAAGAGCAAGAGAGTTCTCGTAATCCAGCTATGTTCAGTATGTTTCACAATCATAGCCTTCAGGATGACAAAGTCAAATTTCTACATGATACTCAGACGCTTGATGAAATCCAGAAGTGTAGTCTGTCATGACCTAAAACTGCTCTGTGAGTCTCCTCGAGCCAAACAGATCTGGATCTCAAACAGACTTGCTGACTTAATAAATCCTAATTTGGTGGCATGCGTAATGAGGAGAGCTCGAGCTGTAAATGTTCATAGTGTGTATGCATCCATGGCTACATCCATGAGTTCAGATAAACAAGGCCCTCGTGTCGTGTCATGACATGTCATGTCGTGGCACCACCGCCCTAACTCTGTGTTGACAGTGTGTTGTTTTGCTGGCCAGTGATGAGGGCAGACCTTGGTTGCTTTGTGGCAGGCGGTAATCTCCTTAGCCTGGCATGTCACTCCGCTGACCTCAGGCCTTGAGTCTTGTTGCTGCGTTGAGAGCTTTACCTCCCACTGATTTGCATCCCTTTCCCTCGTAAACACGGCTGCGGCCAGATCCGTGATGCACAAGCGCATCCAGCACCCGACACGCATCTGGCAAACATTCGCCCAACACATAATTGCTTGCTTGCGTGTACTTCTCAAAATAAAGGACATTTAAGGTAGGATCGGGGAGGATTTGTTTGCAGCTCTACCATTTGCTTCAGGGAGCAGAGATTTCACAGGGAACTAATGCGTTCTGATTAGGAGGCGTACTATTCCACCAATCACGTTAGACGACATTAAACACAATTTAAGTGTAATGCGCGAGAGCAGAAAGCACATTTAATACAAAAATATCTCAAGCTAAAACATTAAATGGAGCCTCAATCGGCGCTGGAAATCTCCAGATTCTTGATTCTTGATCGCTGATTGGAGCTCGACGAAGCTGCGTGCTTATTATCACACCGCTGTGGCCTAAAGTTGGCAGTCGACTCCTGTGGAGGACAAAGTGAGGGCCACAGCAGCCACTGCGCCTTAATTGATTGAGGCTGTCAGTCGGCAGTGTGCGACCACAGTATTTTAGGGTTGGACTGACTCTTCCTGCTGTCTTGCCTTGGGGACATGTTTCCGCTCTGCTTGACAGTAAGACCGAAATAAGAGGGGGAGACCAGACTGCAGCTCTCGGTTTGTGCATATTTGGGCACTTAACTTCTGTTCCAGGGAGTATAGATACTGTAAATGCTATAGCAGCAGGCAGCTGTGCAGCGAGGCTGGTTGCGCTAAAGCCCACGCAGCTGAAGACTTAAATGATGTCGAGTCACCCACACAGACGTGCCACTCAGAGTGACCAGATGCACCTGTTTGCTGCTCTGGACTCATCCTTCCGTTCTTTCTTCCTTATCAGGCCAGAAAAATTGAGTTTCAATCACGAAAACCGCGTTTGCACGTTTCTCATCTGCCTCGCCATGACGCAGGGTGCCATTTGAAAAAAGCCGATTGAGCACGCCGGCCTTTTGAAGTATTACTCTGGTGGTTTAAAAACAAGGCTGTCTTTCACTCTCTGACTGTCAGAGCCCTTGCCGTGAGCTCTCTCTCTCTGTCTCTCCCTCCCCCTCTCTCTCTCTCTCTCTCTCTGTCTCTCCTCACTGAGCCTGCCATCACCACACATGGCCGTGCTGCTGCAGTAATGAGTCAGGCAATTTCAAGGGCACCCACTGCTGCCATCTCCCCTGTGGCTTGCCTCAGTCTGCTCTCCTTTCCTCTAGCAGCTCCCTCTCTCTGTCTCCATCTCTCTTTTCTTTTTTTTTTCTCCGTCTCCTCGTTTCTATGGTATGTGGCTTTATTAAATGCCACAGATCTTGCCTGTTAGTCTCCAAACCCTCCCATCCTGCTAATTTCCCTCCACCCGCCCACCTCTAAACAAGCGAGCTTGTCCTTCTTGGTGGTCAGTCAGTTTGGGGTGGCGGAGAGGTGGCATTCAGGCGGAAACGGAGCCACGGGGAAAGACAGAACAGTCATGTTCCATTAAAAGGGATGCTGGCATAATATCCTTATCCAGAGAGAGGCAGTAGCTTGTACTGCTTATCACTGATACCGCTGATGACGCTTGAGGCACGACAGAGCCAGACTGCATGTTTACTTCAGCCCATGCTGTCGCTAGATTAGCAGATAAACAGCTGCATCAATAGGAGAAAGAAGAGCTAGCGCCGCGTCCATCGCACAGAACATTTTGTCTTGTTTAGATGATTACTTTGGCTCGCGCTTAAGTTAAGTGCGTCAGATGATGGTACATCTGGCATGCATTAGGACTGTTGATGTAGGCCTTCTGCACAGAGCAGTCTGTTTGTAATTTGCCATATGTTTTCCAACAAGGAAAAAAAGAAACCGCTAGAAAATGGCTGCGTTTTTAATACAGGGCAGGAAACATTCAGGTGAAGGGTGTTTTACAGCTACAAAGAGACCAGAGCTCTGTTTCCCAAAAGTATCTCAAGGCTAAGATGATTGTAAAATCAATTTTATGAACTTTCTGCGAGCTTAACCAGTGTTTACTAAAAGCTGAGTAACTGCTTGCAAATGGTCATAGAGGACCTCAAACTACATGTTTCGCTCAAGATTTTTCTGATATTCTCGTTCATTTGTCGTCGATAGTTTATATTTTGATTCGTGCAATTAAGTTTGACAGGTTTCATCACGATCCTCTCCTTGATTTTATGTTTTCAGTTCCCATATTTTGTCTTTTCTTTACTCATGGGGTGTGTGTTGTGCTGTAGTAGGTGTAAAACAGAAAGAAATATACATTAAAACCTGGGGGAAAGTTGCATTTAATCTTATAGTCGTGTAGATATCACAGAAAGGCTGCATTAGCAAAGATGGGTATAAGTAACACTGAGTGAAAGATATAGAGTTGGTTGCCGGTTTACTAGGTACAGCTAGCTGAAACTGCAGGATCTGTAAACAAGAGACAAAGATTTGGCCACCGGAAGAGTTCTGGTTTCTCTTTGCAGTCCGAGTAGTATTGACCAATCACATTTGTTGTGGCGCTGAAATCAATGGTCAGGTCTGGAGGGAAGTCTTGTATTGTGCTATACCTGCTCATGTACATCATGAGTCTGAGTTGGTCTCACATTTTGCCCAACTCCTGCTGGTGGTCAGACTTGAAACCCCCTACAGATAACACTGCAAATATTATACGCCCAGAAATTGTCAAAGCGAATGTAGTAACCCATGCGAGTGTTACCGTCGGCACATTCCCGTCTGTTTGTTTTAATGGAATGTCAACTATCTATTATCTATTATGTCAAGGAAACATTCGCTTCCTTCAACCATGGTTCAACAGGCTGGTACCTGCTCTCCGCAAGCAAAGCCCAACAGCGGTCTCTCAGAGCAAAGAGAGACAGCGTCTTCTCTGATAAGATTTAGCACTGTTACTTTCTACGACCTCAGGGCCCAGGCGTGACCCCGCGTAACCCAAGGATAGAAAATTCCATAACGCCATCCAAGTGGGCTTCAATCGGATGAAGATTTTAGCGGAAGTGTCTTTTTCATCATTCTCACCTTATCAGGCTGCTAATTGAAATGCAGGAGAAGTCTTAGCCCAGATATTCATTATCTTTTTTTTCCGGATATCCACCGACTACACCGGCAGTCCAAAAAGCTTTTGCCCCTACAGGCTAAGTAGTTCATCAGATGAAAGCTGATTATGATTCTCAGGTTCTGAGATCGAGCGAAATTAATGCTTAATCCTATATCCTGCAATAAATTCTACAATCATTAACAATGTGTCATGTTCAGTTTCACTTTTCCCCCGTTGATTTAACTTTGGGATCATTTTCAAAGATGCAGTTTGCATTGCTGTTCAGCTTCACCGAGTTTAATGAGAGCTTCTTCTAGCATCTACTTTACCTCCATGTAAACGGGGTGGACTAAATAATACAAATGCAGCTTCTGAAATAACCATAAAGATGAATCAACACTAAAACAGGTGATTTATTGCAGGGCTGTTGCGTTAGACACCATTAGTAGATATTTACAGGGAAAACGGGCAACTGAGGGAGTATTTGCTTGGCAACGTTATGAATTATACAACCTCAAAAATAGCCTCTTCTGAAGAGGTGTGTTCAGCAGACTTCACAAACTCCCAGACATGCCTCTGTGATTCATTATAAATGAATGCATTGTACCTGTTGTATGACATCAGCGGTTGGACTTGTATCTATCCAGGAGCGCAGTGCATGCTTGAACTGGTCTGGCAGCCCGTAGAGCGAGGAGGAAAGATCGCTGGAGAGGAGAGATTTACTGGTCATCTTAGCAAATGAAAGGGGAAGTGCTGTCCTGAAAGTTTTGCGGCTTAAAACCGAGACTTAGTGCTCAGCCCTAACTCCCTACTGTCAGGCAGATCAGCCGGGAGAGCAGCCTGCACACCAGAGACACCGCTGTAAAGGTTTCATTAAATGACTATGCAGGTAGAGATGTTGTATGAATGGTTACTTTTCGCCAACTCTTTTCAAGGTAGAAAAACCAAATCAAAATTTGTCAAAAATATAAAACGAGAGTTTGAGGAAGATATGTTTTGAGAAGACGTCGGTGAAGGTAAATGTTAAAAATCCACGAGAGGCGAGTGAGCAGCGGAGCAGCTATTATTCAGGCCTCTCTGCCTTTTTCAGTTTTGTCAGTTGAATCAGTTTGAATATTTGTGATTGAGCTGCTGTGCCGCTGCAGCCTTGAGACTCCTCTGAGGCCCGCGTTACTTGATTAGCCGGGGAATTAAAGCAGATTATTGGCCATTGTTCTCAGGGGTCTGCGCCCGGCTGAACCAGGCTGTAATCTCCTGTAATGCCCTGATTCTGTAAATGTCTGCAGATGATTTAATTAGATGTGCTGCTGGTAGGAGTCCTCATTTACTGTACAGCTTCCAATCAGCCAGATCTGACCTCCATCCTGAGCAAACAGTGATTGTAAAAGGAGGGAGAGCGTGAGAGAGAATGAGACTTAAAGGCCTATTTCTGTCTAAATGACTAACTGTTTACCTACAAACCTGTGCTTCTCGCCCACAGACCAGGTATAGAGGAACTGGAGGTGATTGAGAGGCAGCCACATGTTGGGAAGGCTCTCAGTCCAGTTTTAGCCGTGAGCTTATGGAAATTTAGCAAAACCTTTGTGTAATTATCAGTGAAGAGGAAAAAAGCCTGTTAAATAACCAGTTTTAGTGAAACACCAATGAACTTCTGCACGACCGCTCTGGCTGTGCCTGTACTGACATCCTTAAAGGTTCCTGTTTAATGAGATGTACGGTCAGTTCAGGTTTCTCTGGCCAGGTATTCTTAGGGCCCGTTTATTTCCCATAATGCATTTAGCATGCATTTGCTAATCAGTAGGGAGCTGCCAGCTGTATCGTCTGTCCTCGTCCTGGTTCCTCTTCCTCCACTCATCATCGCTCTCCGTCTGCATATTAACAGAGGTTTCCTGCTCCAGCAGCTCTTTACACTTGAGGCATTTAGCAGAAGCTCTTTTCCACTGTGACGCACAATAACTGCAGCTGTAAAACAAGTGAGCATTAGTCAAGAATTCAAAATGTAAGCTGTCAGATAGTTTAGAGGTCTGTTGAAAGTGGTGCAGCTATAATAAGGGCAAGTCAAACAAGAGCGTCTGTCTGATCTGAACTCTCGTATATTGAAGCGACAGAGAAATCTTTTGAAGCCATTACATATGCACAGTCATTACATATTTCTGTTATCAAAAGCTCATTTCGAACATATGTGTCTTTGTGGTGGTTTTAAAAATAAGCAGAGTTTAAAAGCGAGAGGCAGATGTGATTGGAGAGCGTTTGCTTGATGGATTTGTCTCTTTAAAAATCAGAAAAAGGCATTTTTCGATTCGCTTTGACCTTTTGTCCACAGCGCAAATGGAGCTTGTGAAATTACACGAACCTTGGGGCTCCGCGGTATTAACTGTCTGCCGCCGCTAACCCACTTTCTTTTCAAAATGGCCACGTCGCTGATCACACAGAACATGTTGTCACGCAGCGACTTGATGACGATGAACTTGTTGGACATGCTTGTGATGATTTGCCCCCCAATCACAGTAACAAGATTACTGTTTCTGATTTACAAATAGCTTCCATGACCTCTTATCAAATCACAGTCTCTTTTTATCCGTCTGACAAAACAAAAATATGTAAATGAGAACAACAGATTCATGAGCGCACTGAAGTTATCGTAGTGTAGATGGCAGGAGGAGACTGAAGAGACAGCTGAATATCTGTCTGTTCCACTTTTTACCAGGTGCTGGAGCAAATGTCAGAGTTGTTTCCTGACTGAAATTGGACAATAATGAAACGATTCAGCCATGTGTGGCCAAAGATTTTTATTTAAACGACCTGGAAACTAGCCAGTGTGGACAGACGCCATGATATGTGGATAATGTGGTAAAAGATAAGCGTGTTCTCGTTCTTTTAACACTTTATTTTTATTTATTTTCCATACATATACAGACAATCTCACAGTAAAAGGTCCGGATTGACACTTCTCCACTACACCAGCTTGTACCTGTTGTTACATCCAAGCAAACATTGGCCGTCCCATTTTCCCATTTTCTCTCTCCTCCAACATGGTTGCAAGAGCGTTTTCTCAAGATGTCAGCCAAAGTCTTTTCTGGTTAGTTTCAGTGTTCAGTTCTTTGTGTGTGTTGATATAGACGGTTTGCTTATCTGACGTTGTGATTTTCTGCCCATCTTAATCTAAATTAGTGTCTCTAGTTGTGTGATGTTTGCAGGTGAATAGCTTTGGCTGTCCATCCCGTGACAGTTAAGAGGACTGATTAATAATTTACTTGATATTCTGCATTTCCTGTGTTCTGTTTGCACTGCACACATTACTTTGTTGGTACACAGCCTTGACCTCCCCATGATTTGGAGTAAGCAAAGATAGCATCCTATTAATGCTGTAAAGTTTTGGAAGGTGTGATGAAGACCTGCGTGGGTTGAAATTGGTCAATATTGTAGAAACAAGATTTTTTTCCCGCTCTGTGCTCGAGCTCGAAATGTGTTTGGTTGTTTTGTTTTTTTAACACGATGATCTAAACAACAATATAGATTACCAGAAATCATCATGGGATTTATTAAAATGCAAAGCTGACTCGAGGCTATACTTAAAATTCTTGCATTGCCAGAGTCTACAAAAACAGTCTGTTTAACAATGTGACTCAACAAAAGAGGCGTACATCCCAAATATTTATTTAATGTCAGGGGACTGAGTAAAAGAGAAGCAGGCGCACTCTTTATTTGGTCAGATAGAGCTTCTGGCGAGCTGTAGCAGTGACGTCTGTATGCTGCACACACAACAGCTACAACAGGATAACGTCCAGCTGCACCCATACCGCGGCGACAAAGTAGAGGCAAACAAATCTGTTTGTTATCTCTGCCGTGTTCGTGTCGTGCAGGCCGGCATGCGACCACATCGTGTTTTTCCACGCGGTGATTTAAGCGGCTGACACATACGACATGGTTTGATGTTAACAACACGCTGACTATCGGGAGGTTTCTCTAATCCTAAGAAGCTTTTTATAAAAGATGACACGAGTTTTGTATTTGGTTGTGGTGGAAAATCTGCCGGCAGTCACGGTTGCGATGTGTTTACTGTGTGACCACAGAATGAAATCACTGCAAAGTAGGGAAGAGATAATGTAGTTTGATCTGTGGCTCCTGTATAGCCAGGTGGAGCTTCCATATTTAATCTAGCCAAGGCTAGAGTCGCCAAATTAACCAAACCTGCAGCATCTGCAGATACCGCAATGTATCTTGAACTTTCATGAACCTCAGCTCTCTAAAAACCTCTACACCGTTGACGCCTCTCTGTCCTGCTGTTATTACAGACACAGTCAGAGTCATGTCGGGACCTGACTAGAGTTTATGGGAAATGTTGTTCCTTAAAGGCAGCTGAAACATATGAGAGACACCAAGAGAGAAAAAACACAACGCTACCGATGTCAAACAATCAGGAAATCAGAAAATCGGATACAAACCAAAACTCGTGCACCATTTTGCAGCATATATTATGAGCCAGACACACATTTAGAAGCCACATGAATGAGGGGGAAAAACCTGCGTTTTCGCCATAGCATCGGATCCTGCCTGAATGCCCCCTAAGACTCTCTTCCCAGTTAGTTATTGACATTAATACAGTCGTCAATGGACTTTTTAATGAGGTTTTCTCATTTTTTACTTCTACTTGCTGCTAAGTTCCTGTCTCTCTACACGCACAAAAATTAGAAAGGTATGAAAACTTTGAGTTTGGTTGCTGCGCAGTCAGATGGAGCTTCCAAACATAGCTGCTTAAACCAGTTGAACTAATGATCTCTTTCTTTTGAACTAATTATAGACATTAGTGATTCCTGGGAAAAACTTGAGGCTTGTTTGGGATTTTATCTCATCTCAACGGCCTAAAGCAAGTAATTTTTTGGGTATGTTAATGGTTTCTTATTCCATTTCAGTTTCCTGTTGAGATGATGTATTGCCCTCTCCAAGATTAGCATCCTGCTCTTGACAGGGTTGATTGATAGCTCTTCAGAGATGGGCTGAAACTGGTTGCTGTGGTGGAGAATATTCAGAAATTTCACATTAAGCCCCAAAAGCATTGGCTGTCTGTCAAATAAATTTCCCACATCAGCTGTGAAAATTGTGCATCTACGTATATCTCTTTATTTAAATGGCTCTGCAGAAGCTAGTTCTGCTCGGCAGCCAGGAGAAAAACAGCCTCGGGACTGACGGTGAAGCACTGAGTGGCTTCTGTCAAGCTGGTGACTCTTCACAGGCAGCAGGCTCGCTCTTATCGCCAACACCTCTCAGATTTCCACTCTTGTGCCAAAGACAAACCCCCTGTTCCTCTTAAATAGCTTGTCCTGTGCTGTGTAGATGATCAAGTGTAACTTTGATGGCTTTGACTCCTGTTTGTCTTTCCTAAAAGTCAGACATCTAACTACTCTGCTGCCCTTTAAACGCCCTGTGCAGACTCTGCAGACTCCGTAGACCTTCTTCAGCAATTTAAACATAATGAATCTTTTTCATTTTAAGGATAAAGATATTAAAACTGACGTGCAGTGTTTTGTTTTTTTTTTTTTTTTTTCCCCCCTCTTAGCTATTCATGTGTCGGGGTAATACATTTGCATACTCTGTGCCCTTCCTCGCTCCAGGAAGTGGAGCAGCGGCCTCTGAGCATTCATCATTTACATGACGTGCCCTATATTCAGAGGACTGGAGGAGGCCGCCAGCATCAGCGCTTTTACTCTAATCCCCGCTGCTTTTACCAAACGCTTCCCATAAAATAGAAGTTCCAGACGTAGGGGTCATTTGTGATCTGATGCGCCGATCTAGGATCAGTCGCGGCGGGCCTGTTTCATCCGTCAAAGAATGTTTTTTCATTGTGGATAATGTTTTGGTTTGGGGTTTTTTTTGCTGAAAAATTTGTCGAATGTTTTGTTGAAAATAGACAAAAAGTCATGCGTTAAGCAAAAATGCAAAGCATTTGCTTGTTTCCGCAAAACAAATATGAGCGTTTGTTGCTTTTTTTTTTGTTTTAAATTTAATATCTGCTTTGAACTCTTCAAACAAAGCAAATGAAACTCAAATTGCTTGTTTTGTCTGATCAACAGTGCATCTGAAAAGGGGAAACTAGGGGAGTTGCAGTACCAATATTGACAATAATTGGGATATTTAAAAATTAAATATTCATATTGAAACTACTACACATATGATAATATTGTGTAAGTAATCCAGCGCCTTTTTAAATAATTTACATTTACTTTGGGGTTCAAAATCTAACAAAATAGGTAATCTATTTATGAATTATGTGGTGAAAATCTAATATCAAAACTCTGCTAGGTGGAACCAGAGTTTGGCATTTTTGCTTGACATTCAACTCAAACAATCACTCAGACTTGTTCGCATTTAGTTTTCTGTTAATCGGTCACCTCTATTGTAACTGACTTTGCAGGAGGTCTGGACGCTTCTTCCATACAGAGAAAGTTGAGCTGCAGTCTGTCCTGTGTAATGGATGCACATGTACCCACGCGCCGTACATGATGTTCTTGGTCTCAGGTTGCTCCAGTCTTACTAGGACAGATGTTGGAGGTGAATAGTGCACCTCTGTCCTGCAGCTTTTCTGAGCCAGTCCTGCACAGTCAGCTCAGCTGGCCGCTGCCTGCTCAGCTGGCCGAGCTCAGGCTGCGGGGACGCTCTCGTCCTCCCGGTGAGGCTGCGAGCTCTGCTGATGCTAGAGGAAACGAGGTTCCAGTATGTAAGGCGCAGCTTGAGCTCAGTTTGATGTCTTGGAACAAATACACCAGCCTGAGACAGCACTTTTTGCTGTTCTGCTTTTTGTTTCTTTTAATAACTTTTATGTGTCGATTGCCACCCAGGGGCCAGAGGGCGGGTGCAGCCATCACAGCAGACAGACAGGTGAAACATTTTTATGATTGGCCTCAAATCCTTTGGCTCACAGTTTATCATAACTTCGCCCACAGCTCAAATAAATCCTCTGTTGACTTGTATACCATATAAAGAAACACTTTGAAAGGCCGTGTGCTTACACGATGTGTTGTATTCCCCGAGGTCACCGGTCTGCATTTTGTTATCGCACTGAAATGCTGTTCTTGTGAGAACAATGCTCCAGAGATGAGAGAGAGAGAGGGGGGAAATTAGAAAACACAAAAGGTGTCAGTGGTCGCTATTCGCTTGTGGAAGCTTTTTTTCGCTTTTAGCTCGCTCTCTGCTGCATGTGTCACTGTCTGCCGGCTGCACTCGGTTTGGCAGTGAGTGCTGTGAAAGGGTCCTCACACTGTGAGGACAGGACTGAGCGCGGGTTAGTCACTTGTCGTCGCGTTTCATCTGGAGAGCCTGCTGATGGAGATGGCCTGCGCGGCGCGCTGTTGGTTTTATTTTTGTCGTTTCACGCCTGGCTTCTGTACTCTAATTAAGAAACACAGCACTTCGCAGAAGCCCACTTACTTTGGGTACACTAAGAAATTATTCATCTTGCCTCTCTCCTCTGTTTTGTCTGCGTCCACTTCTACTTGCTTGTGCGATGTTTACTTAAAAGCTGAATCTAGTGATGACTTTAGCGTTCATGTTTCATCTTCCCCTCTTGCTGTTTTACTAATTTATCGCTTTCTTCCCGCAGCCAAGAATCACATAACTCCCACATGTGGTTCAAGTGGAGTGAATATTTTTGCACCTGCAGCTCAAGTTATTCAGTCCAGACCAAAAAGATCACGTTCACACTGACTCATTACAGACAAACGAGGAAGTTTTATAAACTAACACAGAGCTCACAAAGACACATCGTGTGAGCGTTATACATCTTTATATACAGATAATGATAAACAGGTATTTTGTACCATAAAATACAGTGAAGGGGTTGTTACTGATTGGGTGGACACACTTGTTTTCACTTCATAAAATATCAAGGAGAATATGCAGTGGTTATTAAGACTATGCGAGTGCTTAAACTAACTACTTCCAATCAACTCATCCATTATCTCAGCTGACTTTGGGAGACCAACAACCATTCACTCTGATCAACCCATATCAATTAGCGACTACTGGTTAGTACCGCCCATGTGGGGTTTAAGCACCACCCATCCCAAATATGTATACGAATACAGATAATTACAGATACAGATACAGATACAGATAATGCTCTTGCATAAATAAAGACCATATCTTAAAAGTTAACAATGAGCAGATCTGTTTAGCTTTGAATGCATGCTAGACCACACCAGAAACAGGCTGATGCCTTCACACCAGCCCAAGCAAACCAAACCACACGGGTGAATGCTCCATAATGCATCCATAGATATTAAAGGCTTTTTCAAGGTGGGAAAAAACAGACACTGGAACTTTTAATTGTAAGGCGAAATAGCTCAGTCGTGAGTCTGCGCTTAACCTGTGTTGCTTACCTGGTTATATCCGAGCAAAAACTCCCAGTATGTCATCACCCCTGTGACTCTGTGCCTGGGTGTTAACGTCAGCTGGGTGTGTACAACATATTTCAGTCCTGGTCTAAATCAGAACAAGCCTATAAAGTTCACTGCTTGACTGGAACAGCTGCAGCATGTTCACTGCTTTGTCATTGGCTGGCGTCCTATTTACCCACCCTGTCTGCTACCTGACAGAATTACACCCTCAGCTCGATGAAGGTTATGCCAAACCGTCCTTGCGAGAATCACTCGAAGTACACTGAGTTATCGCGGACTCCACTGGGGTTTTTGCATTCGCTGATGAAACAGATGAAAGCGCTCACACTGTACTTATAAGTCTAAGTAGCATATTGGCTCTGTTTTTTTCCTCCAGTAAGGAGATGAGTCGCAAGTTTTCCCAGTTTATTTTATTTATTTTTTCCTGTCATCAGTTTGGTGAACGAAATCACTGGAAGCTACTCTTCTCTGCATGTGAGAGGAAGTTCTCCACCCCGTAGGCCTTTTATTATTCATGCTGTGACACTGCATGTTGTTGTTTTTTTTTTTCTTCGCCGCTTCATCGGGGCTGGCAGTTTTGAAGTCATAGCGCTCTTTAAATCCTAAACAAGCTGCTGAACGCAATCAAGCTCACCGCTGTAAGGAAACTTTGAGAACATTTCAGCCCTGTGCACATTTTTAAAGAGACGCGTGCGCACGTTTTTATTATTTTATTCATTTACTTCCTTGTAAATATCTACCGGAGCTGCAAACCTGACAGGGGAGATAGAGGAAGAAGGGGATGACAGCAGGATGAAATGAGTTTTAGATTTATAATCCTGCAGCCGTGACCTCCATTTCCTGCATCTTGACGTCCTGGGGAAATGTCATGTCAGACTTGTGTTGGCCAGATGCGATGGACAGGAGAAACACGCCTCCGCACCGCCCACGCACACAAATTTCCCTGTCAGAGTCTCTGCTGATACTTGCATTCATTCACCTGCTTTTTTTTGTTGTTTTTTTTTTTATTCCTGTTTTGACATATAATAATGGTTTTCTTTCCGCCATTGCACACTCTTTCTCTAGATACCAGTAAATCACATCATTATCCCTCGTGGAGCACTGGACACCACAGCTGTGGCTCTTGCTGTGTTTCCGCTCGAAATGTCACCACAGAAAATCTCCGTCTGCAGGATACTCAAAGGACAGTTTGTGCCTCCAGGAAGCTTAAAGAGGATTATGTAATTGCATGTTATAGAGGAGGTTTTAGGGCCTTGAAGTGTGCGGAGATGATTTCACAGAGGTTGATTTCTGCTGTGTCTAAAAATGCGGCTTTGCCTGCTTAAATTCACTTAAAGTACAGTCCACGTTGTCCAGCGCATTTAATGTCAACCTCCCCGCTGCGCTGACCCATTGTTTTCCACCGTTTCTGTCCTTGAAGAAACATGCTTCATTTTTTTAACGGCTCACACTTTGTCCTTTTTAATTTAGCAGCTAATGATGGTGAGGGTTTTTCTAATGCATCCCAGATGGATGCATGGCTCTGCTTGCACCTTAACCTTTTTTTTTTTTTCCACCCTCTTGTAGACTCGATGGTTTTATTATTAGGTATTTTTCCTGTCAGTGGAAATCTATTCTGGCATTTATTTCAGCCCGGCAGCTGAGTGATTTTCTTTGCCCTGCTAAGCTGACAGTTCCATTAGGTGGATTTTTTTTTTTTTTTTTTTTTTTGCTGCGGTTGGTGTTCGGGGGAGGTGACACTGTGACACTGTGTGGATCACAGAGAAGGTGACACACAGGTTACTCGAGCAAGCAGACCGGCGGCAGCAGCGGTGGCTTAATAAGGGGGGACATTGACACGAATAAGGCTTGTGCCAGGTTGTTTGCTTTTGTCTAATGCACTGTTTCTGCTTCATTTGTAGTAGTCTTGTGTGATTATAATTGTTTGGACCTCAGGCCCATTTGTTTGTTCATGTTTGAATGTAATAACATAATTAATTCTCCTGATGTTCAGTTGTTCATGATGTTTTGCAAACAGGCAGTTTTTATTTATGAGCAGAAATCCAGACTCTCGACGTTAGTGGATCCCAAACTGTGGGCTGGACCCGAGCGGCTACCTGTGTAGCTGTGAAATGAAGCCAAAAACCGCAGTTTCTTGATCAGCCACCTGAGACTGGCTACAGAACGAGTCGATCTCCATAAAACTCCACGTTACTTCACGGTAGTTTCCATACAACTCACCTGTTCTAATTACATCAAGGCTTAAAGTTATGCATGACTAAGAGCGTGGCTGCTTTAATTGACAGGTGGGTGCCATCACAGGTGGCTTTTTTGAGCATCCCGGCTTCATTCAGCCGGCCTCAGCTCCACCAAAAATCCACACTTTTGCCCATTTTTTGGTTTAGAGGGGAGCCAAGATGGTGGCAGCCGGACCCCATCACAGTCTGAGCTTCACGGCGGCTCTTCAGAAAACTATGGGTCACCTACATGGGTACAATGGACTCTATAGAGCAACGGCAGGTGGGGCTTGGATGACGAGTCAAAAATATGATATTAAGTCAAATGAATATGAATTATGTAGGGAGCGATAGTAACCACAGACGGTGGCGGTGAAACTTAAGTATTGTTTCAATACAAATTGTTTCAACCCATTTTCAAACTTTACGGAAGACTGCTGCGTAACCAAAAAATATTAGCTTAGAAGAGTCAACCTCTGTCCCATTAACAGATTGCAGTGTTTGCTCAGTCTGAAAACATCAGCCGAGTACCGTTTAACAAAGTGCAGAGCTGTACCTTTTTGTTCCCACAGTTCTTTGCATATTTGCACAAACAAGTCTGTACTTAAGGGAGAGCATCTGCTGAACAACTTCTGTCCTAAAACCTTAATCTGAGTGCGCCGCTGTTGTTGGCGGCACGCGGGACCTGCATAGAAACTCTGCTGTTCGTGACAGCAGCCGTCCCAGCCTGCTCCCACAGAGCCTCTTCCCTGCCTTGGGGAGACTCGGAGGTGGATGAGCGGTGCAGGTTCTGCCAGCATGTGTCTGACTAGGGATGAGACCCAGTTTTCTCTGACATGGAGATAGTTTTTTCTATCTCCAGAGATTTCATTTTTATCTCTTTCATATCTTGCTCTCCATCTGCCTTGCTTGTTTTGTAGCTGGGGCTTAAATCTTAAATCTGCCTAGTACCCGAGCAAAGAGGGCTGATACACAAATAATCCAGTTTAAATAAACATAACAGAGTTTCAGCTTGCAGAAAGATCCGTCTGCCAAATATATTGGCATTATTTTTGAGTGTTTTTGAGACATTATTTGAGCAACGAAGAAGTGTCAGTATTCTTCTCTTCTGTTTTATTGATTCCCAATAGGTAATTACTCACCTGTTGTGTGCGTGTGTGTGTGGCTGTTTTGTTGTGTTGCAGAGGGAGATGAAGGAGCAGCTGGCCACCCTGCAGGACAGTGAGAAGGGACACACTGAGGCCCTGCAGCTCCTGCAAAGACAACTGACTGAGACTAAGGTGAGCGTCACACACAGAGCTGTCATTCAGCTGCGACACGATCTTTTGCATTATTTTTAGAGTTTATACCAATGTTAGAAAATAGTTGGCATCTCCGAAAGCCTTTAGGAGGAGTAAAAATGTTTAATTAAATACAGTCTAAAAGAGAGGAGCCGTAAATCTTTACATTCGAGGAGCTGGAGATTATTTGGCATTTTTGCTCGACCGCCCGATTGTTTCAGCACTCGGCACAGGTCTAGAGCTGAAGCGATTTGTCAAATAATGAACAAGCAGACTGACAGAAGTTTCTCACCAGTCATTCTGATTATCGACGGCTTATCCGGCTTAATCGCTGTGACCACGTTTTTGCCCCATCTGATAGGGAATTGAACTAAACTGATTCTTAGGCAGGACTAACCATCTTCACTGTAAGACTTTCACAAATGAGATAATGTCTTCTTATGTTCTTATTGTGGAATGCGAAGATATTTCTTTTACTAATGCAGAATATTAAATATATGCAAATATTCCCATTTGAGAAGCTGCAAATATGCTATTAAAAAGTGTTTGAGCTCTGATCTTTGGGGTTTTTTTGTCTCATTCTTGTTTGTATCTTAAGTGAGCAAACAGACAGTAACACTAAATCAGGTTGATATAAAATATATATATGGACATAAAGGACAGGTGATGTGTATTGGCAGTTCAACAGGTAAATCGGTTTATTGAGCAGCTGTTTAATCTCAAACATTGTTTTAATCAGCGAATCACGAGCGTCCGCTCTCGCACACACACACGCGCGTCTCTCCTCTCTCCTGTAGTGACATTGAAGCCATGAACGGGGAAAGATGTCGCAGTTGAAGCATTATTTGTCCTTTCACGGAGCACGTTGCCCTCCCTCCTGTTTTTGTACCTGCTGCCCAATGTCACAGCATCACTCATCTTTCTTTCTGAGCTCTGCACTGCGGGACCCTCCGCTGCCAGAGAGAGCCAGCCCTTTGTCCACCTCAGCCCGTCCATCGACTCGAACCGACTGCTAGACTGTAGGCCTTTCAGCTGCCCCGACTCCTCATCGGAAAGGAGCTGATCTCATTAGATCTACATCCATTTGCACAGAGTGCTCTGCCTGGAAGAGAGCCATGCCGTGACTTCATTGATCTCTGATGCATTTAGGTAGCTGACAATGAAATGTCTGCCTACATTACTTCATCTTGAAGTCATTTGAAGTTACTTTTCTTCTTTGTTTTTCCTTATTTGTTAAGAGCCCTCCACCAATTGTCAGGAAAAAGTATCAAACTCAATCATGCAGCACCAGAGATGCTACCTTTTTAATTCCACGCATTCTTCTTCTTCTTCCCTTCGCCTAAAGTGTCTCAGGGTTAGACTTACGCCTACTCACAGTGTCAACAGATTCAGGTGTGTTATTCTAGAAGCTGCTAATGTAGCCTTGAGTTGCTAGTTGGAAGCGGAGAGGAGAAGCAGGCTACAAATGTCTGGTAGCATTGCATCCAACTCTTAACCTGTAACTCCACACCTGCCGGTGTCTCTCTCTTCATTTTCAGTCTTGTAGCGTTCAGCCTCAGTCGATTGGTCAGACTATGGGCTCCAGCTTTTCACATACTACTCAGGACACTAAACAAAATCTGCGGTTCTCTCCTTTAACGTTAGACCTGTGCTGCATCTCTTTTCTTCTGCTAAGACTGAGAAGGAATCGCTGCAGCAGCCCAGCTCTCGTTTCAGCTGAATGTGCCTGCATTACACTCCAATTTGAGTCTTTGGCTCCTGTGTGCGCCCGTCTGAAGGATAAGCATTGTGTCGTATTCACATGCCCACCGGGGATTCTCTTGATAATGACATGCCTCCCTGAAAGGTAGCCAGCCTCCTGTTTCCAAGGGCTGCAGACACCCTCTCTGTGCCATCACAGCCTGCTGGGCCAACGCAGCAGACACGTCACTGAGCGACTGATAGGTGGGCTGCTGCAGTCCTCCTCCTCCTCCTCCTCCTCCTCCTCCATGCCATCAGTTTTCAATTCCTAACTAGGTAGGAGGGCTGCGAAACAGCCCATCTTAATGTCATAGCCCTCACGCTTGCTTGAAATAGTCATCTGAATTTGTTCCCACAGAGGCAGAGTGAGAATACCTTCCCCCGTGGTCTCAGAACAGACCTGCTGTGTAATTAAAACTCAGATCAAAGTTCCTGAATCCATCTCCTCCTGAAAAGATCAGAGGAGTTGCTGGATTCCCCAACAGAGAAACAAACAAGTTTTTCTTCTCCTCAAACTGAAGCTGGCAGCACTCATTCATTTCCTCTTCTTCTGAGCTGCTGTCTGATGAGCAGATTCTTGCATTTATTTTTGAATTAAATGAGTTCAATCTTTCCGGCGAAACGACAATTGTTACGGACGGACAGCTTTCAATAAAATGTCTGAATGAAGTCCAGTCTTTGCTGTCCTCAGAAGCTTCAAATTGAAAAGCTCCCGTCGCTTTATGTGAGATCTTTTTTTCTCTTCTTCTTTTTTTTTTTTTAACAGGGTTTTCACATCTCACCCCTTTGTTCTGACACCCAGACTGCTCCCACTCAGATGATTCATTCTCTTTCATGTCCAGCTTCTCATTTTTCCTCCTCAGCTACAAATCAGTTTCTTCTTCTCCTTCTTCTCCTTCTTACTCCTTCTACTCTTCAGCTCCTGGTTCTGCTGTCCCCTGCAAACTGCTCGGCTGAACTTCAGCATTTCTTACCTGTTCACTGGTCTTCTAATCAGCCGTCTTCACACACAGGATGCCCTCTGCGACCCCCCCCTCTCCGTGGTTATCTTTTTTTGGGTTTTACTCTTGTTTGTTTGCTTCTCCTCACTAAAGCAGTGTTAAAGGTAGTTCCTATTCTCAGGGGAAGGTTGCACACACACTGTTGTCAGAGAGCAACTTAAAATCGATACACGTACAAGCCGAGTCGGTGAGCGAATGTTAATGTAATATTAACACAATGTAGAGCACTTTGTAAGCCATTGAATTACTGATCCGTGTCTAATTAAGAGTCAGGCTGTAGTGACTGAAACACTCGACCAACGTGGCTAACCGCAATATGAAGTCTATTTCGCAGTCCTGCAATGGCCCGGCTGGGGGTGATTTATTTTGGTTCTTTTTCTTGAGTAAAAAGCCGTTTGCCTCTTTCTTCCAGTCCTCAGCCAAGAGTCTGCGCGCAACCATCGGCGACGCCTTCGAGCGCCTTCACCGCTTCCTCCGCGAGCGTCAGAAGAGCATGCTGGAAGAGCTGGAGATGGACACCGCCCGCAAGCTGTCCGACATCGAGCACAAGATCCAGCGCTACAGCCAGCAGCTGCGCGATGTCAAGGAGGGCATCCAGATCCTGCAGGAGCGCCTCAACGAGTCGGGACGCCACGACTTCCTGGAGGGAGTAGCTGTCACATCTGAGAGGTGCTTCACCTGCCCCGAGTTTGCTAGAACAGTCCCAGTATCATCACTGCAGTCCAATAAGAAACGAAATGTGGTTGTAAACACATTTGCCTCAAGAAGGATCAGGTTTTTATCAACTCTTGAAGTCTCGTCTCAGCACAAACTGTTCATGAAAACCTCACAGCATGCTTAAATGTGTTTTCTGCTCGGGCTAATCGTAAGGTTGCTTAGATTTTGGACAAAGTACAGATTTGAGCAACAGCATCAGCTAATCCCTGAACAGATGGTGTATTAGGCCTGAAATAAAGCAGCTGAAATGTTTAATCTGGACGATTTAATTGAACAGTTTAATATCTTTGAGCAGATTAACGAAGTAGAACGCGGAGCTAGTGAGAGCGACAGAATCAAACATTACGTTCTCTGTTTTACATCATATTTTTCAGCGTTTTCTTTGGTACAAGCATTAGTTTATCTAAAGGTGGACGATATGGATGAGAAGAGATTGTAAATGTAGATTTGACAGGACAAGCCGCTATGATCGATGCATTTCACTCAGCTAGAACAGTCCCAAGAGATAAGTACTAAATACTTTTTGAGCAATGTAGCTCTAGATACCGAAAACTAGAGTGTGCTCGAGATTCTAAATCTTGTTGACTTTCGTTAATTTATCAGATTTTTTTTCTGACCTAAATCAGGAAATCAGCTAATTTTGCTTACTTTTTTAAATTAGGCCATCAAATTTCTTTTGACATATTTGGCTAATCCGACATGAAATACTAGTAGTAGAAAAAAATGTTTGTATGTTTTGGGGCAGGTTAGCTAGTTGCCCTTGAATCTCATGATAACTCAAGATGAGTTATCATAAAATATATAAATGTTTTACAGGATAGAAGCATATTCTTTTGATTACTCGATCTCAAATGTTATTTTAGTAATTATTTTCGACCTATAGAAAGAGATTAACAATTAAAAACGCAATTAAGTCACACTATAAGAGAAGAACTTTGTCAATCAGAACTTTGTATTAATTTCTTATTGTCAGACGATACACCACGAATAATCTGATGTTTCTGCACAAATGTGTACGGTTCACTTTTTCGACAGGCTGTACTGTTATTTTCAGGATTTTAATGTGATATGCATCCCACTCGGTGTCTTGCCTGAGCTCCACATGGAGGAGTACACCGAGTGATTCATGTGGAGGTTTATACTGAATCATAGTGTGATGGGTGTTAGAGCTGAACTTCCCTGCCTCCTTCTCGCTGATATGTTCATCTGTGTAGCTGGAGATTCGTGAAGCAGTTTCTCAGGTGTTCAGAGTCAGTGGCACAAACTGGAGCCATTACTTGAAGCATAAGTTGTGGGTTGAATGAGAAGCATTTTTGGGGGGAAAAGCTAATTTGATTCAAGTGGTTATTGATCTGTTTTCCTGTCCCAGGATCAAAGGGAAGATACATGAGACCAACCTGACGTATGAAGACTTCCCCACATCCAAGTACATGGGGCCCTTACAGTACACAATATGGAAGTTGCTCTTCCAGGATATCTCACCAGGTATGTAAACATGACCGGCACATGAGCTGTATGTAACTCAGAGACTCTGCTTAGTCAATATATGCCGTGTCATCAAGTGTAAAGCCTGCTGATGGCTCAACACGAGTGTTAAATAAGAAGATTGACATGACTGGAGGTCTGTCAGCCAGTTAGCCTAGCCTAGCACAAAGGATAGAAACACCTAGCCTAGCTCTGTCCAAAGATAACAAAAGCCTCCTATCAGCACCTCTAAAGCTCACTTATTATCACAGTTTATCTCTTCTGTTTAATCTGTTGAGTTATGGGCCGGTGTGTTTCCACGCCTGGGTGCAGTGACCCCAATGTAAAACCCATTTACTGTTTCATTATTGTGCAGATGAAATAGATGAGATACAAGGTGTTAATTAGTCAGTGCTGGTAGGAGGATTTTATTAGCTTGGGACAGGGCCCTTATTTTATGTGCTAAGCTAAGCTCACCATCTCCTGGCTGCTTGTGTTTAATAGACGAGGAGAGAGGAGATTGGCATACAGTAAATGGTAAACAGTAAATGGACTGTGCTTATATAGCGCCTTTCCCGACCACTCACAGCGCTTTTTACACTCCATGTCTCATTCACGCACTGATAGCATTAGCCGCCATGCATGGTGCCAACTGCTCGTCAGTTTTTTCGGAGCTAACCATTCACACACATTCACACACCAATGGCACAGCCTTCGGGAGCAATTTGGGGTTCAGTATCTTGCCCAAGGACACTTCGACATGCAGACTGGGTGAGTCGGGGACTGAACTGCAAATCATCTGATTAGTGGACGCCCCGCTCTACCTCCTGAGCTGCCCACAATCGTCTCATCCAGCTCTCGTAAGAGAGTAAGTAACTGTATTTTTCAAAACGTGAAGCTGTTCTCTCTCTCTTTTTTTTTTTTTAAATCTAATTTTCCTCCAGCATCTAAGAGCCATGCTCTGAAACATGGAGTGCACTAACGAGTCGTGCCCCGCATGAGGATTTCTGGGATGCTTTGGGCTTTTTTTTTCTCTCCCCCTCCTCAGATAAGAAATGGTGGTCGGACCTCGAGGGCGACATCGCACCTCTATGTTTAATAGCGCCGAGAGGAGCTCTGCTCCCTCTGCCTTGCAGCCATCACTCACTCACAGGAGATTATTTAAAATAATGTGCTGAGGAATTTTTTTACTCCCTCAATCAATTCTCCCATTTCAGCCCGCCGCTGGCTGAGCGGAGGCCTCCCTTGACTGGCTGCCAAATGAAACAATTGGTTACAATCCATCACCGGCGGTTGCCAGAGACAAAATAAAGACATTCCTCCCATCATCCCTCATCCGTCGCTGTCACTGATGGGTTAGTGGGAATAACTACCAGACACGGCTGTATTTATTATTTATTATTATTTATTTATTTTTCCGCTCTCTGGTTCGGCAGGAAAAATGGCTTCTCTGCCTGTGTGTGTGTGTGTGTGTGTGTGTGGGGGGGGGGGGGGTGCTTGCTGGTTTTAGTCTCTATGACACAAAGAGGCACTCTGACTTGTTTGTAACAAAACACTGGAGATGTCATTGACCGGAGGAGGCATTGTCCTGCTGTCCGCTGGCTGGGCGCCAGACAATTCACCTCCATTTATCCCGGCTGATATAAATACAGGGGATCTGGAAAAATGCCCTCTTCACAAAGAGAGGTAGAGGGCAAAGAGATTTGTTGTTCATCCTTCTTTTTTTTTTAGCTGTATTGTATAGAGACAGCTGAAGAGTGACAGGAAATGTGGGGAGAGAGAGAGAGACGGGAAATTACATGCCACAGGTCGGATTCGAACCCTGGGCTGCCGCGGCAAGGACCGAGCCTTTGTACATGGGGCGGCTGCGCCACCGACTGCACCCCCTTGTTATTCATCCTGATACGTTTCTCTAATGAGCAGGACATGGGAGCAGATTCTCCATCTATGAAACCACAAAACTGCTCAGAGAAACAGCGAGCTGGCGCAGCTCCTCCCGCCGATGTAATTACCGCTTCACCGGATTGCTTGCCCTCCTCATGTGCTCTGATATTGCTCAAATTGAGCTACCCCGTCTCTGACTCTGGAGAGCACTCGACTTTGAAGACTATATTTAATGCATGAAGGTAAAAACACAGTATAGAAAGTGTATGGCGGTGTCCTCACAGTCACACTCGCTGCACAACTCCATGTTTCATTTTTCGGAAATAAGAGTCGAGCAGCGGTTGGGAGTGCGCGGTATAACACCAAGCCATCAGTCATCTTTTACCTCAGGGCATGACTTTGATCACCTCATCCACCTCTGGCAGTAGTGAGATATATAAGTATAAATAATATATAACCTCTGGTGGTGCCATGACACTGAGATCCGAGCCTAAAGCAGCCAGGTTTGATTGGTCCAGGTTTAGAGATATCTTCCACCACATCATCCCTTTTCATCAACAATGTCTTTACTAATAATACACAGAGGAAATATTTAGTTTCCAGTGAAGGTTGTCTACAGTGACGGTGTGTAATCCAGAGTAACACAGACTAGAAAGATACAAGGATTAATGGATGCAGTTGTAACATCCTCAGTTTCATTCCTTGCTCTCTTCCTCTACTGCTTGGCGATTAGGGCAAAATGCTAAAAAAAAAAAAAGAAATGCTTCAAGCACCACAAATTAAGTTTAATTCACCTTCACGGTGTTGCTGGGGTTCCACATTAAAAGTCAGACATGCTACTGACACTATCTCCATTTGGCCTGTCAGCTGTACAACTCCTGAGGAGTTAAGAGGACCGGACAGCTGACTGACAGCAAAATGCACTGGACAAAAATAGTTTACAGGTAGGCTCCAGGAGGAGTAAGAAGAAGGCATCATCATTTTTATTCATTGGGTTTATTTCCCTCAGCGGTCAGTGTGATTTGATAAAAATGGAAGTGAATCAGCTCTGTGACACCTGTGGGGGGACTTTTTCCTTTTGGACAGCGCAGAGGGGTTGTACGCAGTATAGACCGTAAAGCCCCTCGGGGTATGTAATTTGTGATATTGGACTGTATCAATAAACTTTACTTGACTTGATTCGATCACCGTTGGGCAGCGAAAAAGCTTTCTGTGCGGATTGCTCTCAGGGTGGAAGCCAAAACCTGCGATATGAATATCAAAACCTGCGAATGTTTTCATTTTCAGTGACCTCCGGGTCAAAACATCAGATATATTTCCTAACTAGACGGTGTCCTTTCATCCACTGTCTGTAATGAAATCTTTTCACTGGGAGCATTTCTGATATCGGTTCATAAACTTGACTCCAGCTCTCCTGTAAAGTGCCCGAGCAGCTTGGATGTATTTACTTACTGCCTCAGCAAAAAACGGTTCACACAGCATCTGCAATGATAAAGAAAAATTAGGCGCTGAGAATGACACTGCAGTCCTCACTTTTCTTTTTTGGCTAAGCTGAGTCATAACATATTGATGTGTTTGTTTTGTGGGGGTTTTTTTTTTTTCTTACTTACTCATAGCCATGACCGGCCCATTTATCTAGATTGACTGTTTTCTCTCTGCAGTGTTAAATCGAAGAGTGAAATAAATGCTGACTCTTTTGTGCTCTCCTCTCTCGTCTCCCTTCCTCTCGTCCCCTCCAGTGCCAGCAGCGTTGACCCTTGACCCCATCACAGCCCACCAAAGACTGATCCTCTCAGACGACTGTACCATAGTAGCCTACGGGAATCTCCATCCGCAGCCTTTGCAAGATTCCCCGCGCCGCTTTGATGTAGAGGTGTCCGTCCTGGGCGCAGAGGGCTTCGTGTCTGGCGTCCATTACTGGGAGGTGATGGTGTCGGAGAAGACCCAGTGGATGATCGGCGTGGCCAACGAGACGGTCAGCCGCAAAGGCAGCATCCAGATCCAGCCCAGCCGCGGGTTCTATTGCATCGTTATGCACGACGGGAACCAGTACAGTGCCTGCACCGAGCCGTGGACCCGCCTCAACGTCAAAAGCAAGCTGGAGAAAGTGGGGGTGTACCTAGACTACCCGAAAGGCCTGCTCATCTTCTACAACTGCTGACGACATGTCCTGGCTCTACACCTACCGGGAGAAATTCCCCGCAAAGGTCTTCCCGTACTTCAGCCCGGGCCAGAGCCACGCCAACGGCAAGAACGTGCAGCCGCTGCGAATCAACACTGTACGCCTTTAAGAGCTGCGCTCGCCTACGCTCGGCGGTTGTCCTGATGAATTCACAGGACTCAAAAGATGTTCAAGAAATCTGTTTAAAAAATGTCTAATAGGGTCTTTGAAATGTTTTATTTTCCGTTCAGTTAAGATTTGTGCTCGATGTTGCTCTTAAAATCCTGCACTGTTTTTTTTTTTTTTTTTGTGACTTGAAATGACCATACGACAATGGCCTGCACTTGAGCCTCATTCCACGTCTTGGAATGGAAAGATGATGCTAAATGGAGACAGAGGGACCCCTGGGCTCCTCTGGGGTCTGTGGCAATGATGTAAAAATAAAGAGAAAAAAAAAAAAAAACAGTTCCCCTCCGACTGCTCCAGGCTCACCTTTGCACACTCCCAGGGGGCACCACTCTCCTCATCAAGCTCCAGGCCTGTCAGACTTAAAGTCCCCTCTCTGTCCAGCCGAGCGGACACTGAAGACTGGTCACTTGTCTTCTCCGTGCTGTACAGTTGGCTTAGCTTCGTGCGTGGAACGTGATTGGCGGCACTCACTCCTTCTTTTTGTTTTCTTGTTTTTTTATTCTTGAGCTTGCCAACTCTGTTTCGCTTCTTTCCATGATCTTGGTTCCCCCCTGCAGGTCACACCCATGTGTCTTTTATCATTGCAACGAAAGCTCTTGTTCTGCGCGCACCAGCGATTATCCATCGGCAACAAACAAAATCGAATCAAAAAGTAGTTAAAAAGCTGCCCGTCCCTATTCACTGCCCAGTCCTTCCCACGTACGGTAGGAGAGTCTGTTTTGGAGGTGGAGGTTCTCCAGAAATATGCTGCTATTGGTGGAGTAAGAACTTGCATGTTTGTATATAGAGTAGCGAGGGTTAAATGGAATAAGTCTCTCATCATGCTGGCTCATGCTTCATGTTTCCACTCTTTCCCCACAACCACAAATACGCTAGCCTTCAGCATACACTACACCTGCGGGGTTTTGTTTTTTTTGTCCACCTCAGTGTTTCCAGTCAGTCTTTGACTTCTCAGAGGTGAAAATCTGAAGTCGAAGATGAGTTATTGCTCAGAAACAGAGACTGTAAATCATGTCATTTATGTAATTGAAGTCGAGCTGTATGTTTTTGGGAATCATTACGGACTGCAACACTAATATACTGTCCGTGTGCGACTGGCATTCCCATGGCTGCTGCTGCTGCTGTGTTATATAACAGAATCCCTGATAATTCCTCTGAGGCTCACCCATGTTTGTTTCTTCACCCCACGTGCCTCAAGTGCTCTTGTTTATCAGTCGTACACACAAGTCCTGCAGAATCGGCTCCGGTCACGCAGCCAAGTCCAGCATAGTGAGAGATGTGTTTGTGTGTGTGTGAGTCTGTGGTTGGGCGGGCGGGCATGTATACGTGTACGTCTGTGCGGCTCGGTCCAGCTGTAGTTTTATATCCAGCTTTGGTTGTGCTTGATAAAACTCATCTGGCCGTTTTAAGGAATTCCCCTGCTGTGGCCAAAAGCGATTATTACAAAACACTTTCAGGTAGAACATGACAGATTCAACAAACAAAACAAAAAAAAAAAAACACCTCATTCCTCATTCGCCACTGTACATCTTTGCATTTGTGCGTTGTCCGTGTACGTTTAAAAGAAAATTGGGGCAGTGCCCTTGTTTTTGTTGGATGTGATTCTAGTATTTGCAGTGTGATGCAAATGAGGGTCAAATCTGCGAGTTGTTCTCGGTCTTTGTTTTAACTTGCGCAGATCTGCAGGCGCCTGTTTCAAGAAGCAGCTACGTTGTCTGACTAACGTTGCTGGATAAAGCCTCTGAAGTGTTCTACATCTGTCTGTTTGTTCTGGGATTTATACAGCAAATTTATCCAGATGACTCCACCCACCTGCTTTGTGAAACAGATTCATATAAACGTGTAAAGATAATAATTAACAGAAAGTTTGGACAATCAGTATTTAGTCATTTTACGTCTCTCTGATTGACAGACAATGAATTGATCTCAGAAAGTGAATCCCAACCAGCAGATGCTCCATGCAGGTTAAAACAAACGCTCAACTCTGACCCCAGTTTGTGGCGTGGCAGACTTCAGTGTGGTCTGCTTCAATAAAGACTTTCTGTTTGAATATTAAGAAGGAGATTATTGTGACGTGGTGTTGGGTTACTGGTGGTGGTGATGCTAATGGTTAAAATTATTCTGATGATAACTATGACACTTTTCCTGATTATGATGATGATTGTGTCTTTTGATGATGGCAGCTGTGCACCCATCATTGTGTGAACACACTCTAGTGTGCTTTTGCTGCTGGAGGTTTGTGGAAAATGTTTTAATGTACAATAAATTACTGCTAAAATCAGCCAGTGTCTTTAACTTTGTCCTGGTTTGGGCATCAGCGCGTCAACACAGAGGCTATAGAGCATCTGTAAGGATGCTCAAGTCCAACTTGTCTGTCACAGATGCCAATAAAGGATACTAATCCAACACCAGCGCCCATCTGCACGTCCCTCTGTGTGAAATCCTCTGGAATATTTTGATGTGTCATCAGATGGTAGCAAAAACACTGAATTATACCATATTTAATGTGGATGAGATGTCATGGCCCATGTCCGGTCCAATTACTGAGGTTCTCAACGGGGTAGATAGAAAACCGGCATATCATCAGATGCATCCTTAATGTCTAACCTCCGTGGGGGTCACAAGATCGATCTGAGAGGTCACAAGATGATTATTAATTAAGGAAGGATGAAAAAATAATCTGCTACGTGAACTGTTAATGTTTTCAGATGGATGCTTTACACAGCGATCAACGTGCTGAACAATGTTAGCATGCCAATGTTTAGCACCACAGTGTTTTAGCCTGTTAGCTTGCTAACATTTACTAATTAGCTGAGGTTGATTCATCATCTGGGGACCATAAATGAAGCGAAGGCTGTTAGCGGCAGATACAGTCAGTTCGAGCTGCGCCGCTACATACAAACACGCCTCACTCTGCACATCATCTGACACACACTCACAATTTGGCAGTCTATTTAAGCTGCAACAGTTCAGATCACTCCAGCTGCCCTGCATGAATATTGCTGCCAGTCTTTCCAGCCCCGACACCACCCACTTTCGGGGGCCCCAGCTGGAGGGTATAAGATGTTTGTTCATCACTTCCCAATATCTTAATGTAAACATATGTGCAGGGAGTGATAAGGTCAGAGCCTGGACGCCAAATATGTCCCGCCACTGTAGAGTTGTGTGACTGCGATCTCTGTACGAACCTTCAGGGCAATGGTTGTTGATTGTTGTTCAGCCTGGACTAACTGATGCAGCCATCCATAAAGCCACTCTGTTACTGTGCCTGAGGTAGGTACAACCTGTCTTCGCTTCAGGTGTTTATGGATCACAACAAACATGGAACCTTTGAACTGAAGCGAGTTCACTCGAAGACTCGTAAGCTAAAATGTTTGAGAACTACCTACATGTCAAAAACTGACACTGGTTTGATGTTTTAGCATTAAGCCAGAGAGTGAACACGATCTATGGCATTACACTGGAGCAAGAATATCAACATGGTTGGAACTGAAAGTCTGTCTGAGAGACAGAAGAATCCTCTTTGCATTGCAGGAAGACTGTGTCTCAGCTTGTCAATACCTGCTCCAGTTCAGCAAGAGACTCATGCCAGGCATTTTAGTTGAGATGCGCCAAACTCTCAGCCCTGCAAAGCGATCCAGCAGGGAGGTGGGAGGTTGTGCACTCTTTCTTTTTTTTTATTACTGTTCCCCATTTTGGCATAGGCTGAGGCCCAGGCGTCTGACATAATGAATAAAAAAGATGTCTGCATGGGTTCAGTGTTCCCTCACTGTGGGTGAGCTGCAGTTTTCAATAGGTCTTCTTCATCTGCCATCTGTGATGCGTTTTAATGACTGGTTGTTAAACTGGAGGGAATAAATTGCCATGCAGCACGCTAGAAACTTGAGATCTTAGTCGTGCACTGCGTCAGTTACTCAGAAAGTTATGTTGTCTTTTTTTTTTTTCTTTCACACTCCAAAGCAATTGAGGTTTTTTTGCGTCATGATAACAGCTGTTCCACAACAAACCATGAAGTTTGAATCCAGAGTGCCAGCAAACCCTCAGGACAAGTGGCTTCACACGCTCGTCTTTGATTCGGGGCTCCTTTTCTCGTCTCACTTCTGTGATGGAGGAACTTTTTATCCAAAGAAGAAGAGGAGGAGAAGGAGGAGGTGCCCATCCTGTAATCGACATTTCTTACCCCGGGGCGAGAGTGTCCATTAAAAAGTCACTGAGAGAGGCCCGTATCTGATTCCAGTCTGATGTTGCCCTCCCGAGGCGGGAGTGTAATGTTTTTAATCTTGTAAAGTGAGTTAAAAAGCAGAAAAAGGCGGCTCACTTCTTCTGTCACTTATCATGATCTGTCTTCTTGTATTATACAAGTCATAGGATAACGTATGAGATTAAATACTCCCCGAGCTTAATGATTGCACAGTAACAATAAGGATGTGCTAATGCTGAAATAATTAGTGCAGTGTCATAATAGACTTTGGAAACCTTTCACTTTATTCTACTTTAGACTAAACAACAGAGTTAGCTGAAAACTAATTAGCAGACCAATTGAGAATAAATATGTATTCATGATCACAATATACATCTCTTGTTCTTCCCTCCTCCCTTCATGCCTGAATTTTGTTGATTTAAACATTAACTTATTTATTTATTTTTACTTATTTATTTTTGTTTATTTAAACATGAACTTATTAATTGAAAGAATACCTGCATCCTTGACTTACTTGTCTGTAACCTTCTGAAATGACCTTGAGAAATCTGTCTCCAAACATTCAGAAAAAGTCACAGGAAGATGAAATAGTTTATTACTCATCGCACTGAGTAATCGGAGAGGCTGAATATGGAGCAATAAAATGAAACACTTAAATTAAAAAAATTAAAAAAGAGGTTTACTATCGTACAGCTTCTTGATATTTCCTCCTAAGCTGTTTACAACTGAGGAAATGCACAGCAATTAACCCGTTTCCTCCTCCTCATCATCATGCCACAATTAAAACTACAACAAAACACCACTGCATTCATTCATTTTTGGTCTTCTTCACACACATTAGTCAGCTCTGATGTCACACTTATGAAGCAATGATTTGCCTGCGGTAAAGTATCTCCATCTTTTTTTTTTTTTTTTCTTAGTCCTGCCAAAAGTCAGTGTGATCTTTAAGTATTTGTCTCCACAGACCTCTGCACTTTGAAAGAAGAGGTGTGCAGGAGGTTCACTCAGCCCTCTGGCTCCATCAAAAAAAAAAAAAAAAGAAGCCGTCTTTTGTCTGCTCAACCCTCTCCATCCCTCTCCTGTTACTTCCTAAAGCTCGTCTATCAAACATTTCAAGAGCTTTGAGGTCTTTGGTGTCAGTCCCTGTGAGTTGTTGTTGTTGTTGTTGCTGTACCGGAGTGCCCTCTGGTGTTGACATCTGTGTCCGTGCCTGCTTACCCGGCTGCAGCATATGTCACTTCAGGCTTGATGGGTGCATATCTGTCTGTACATGCGAGCGCAGGGCAGCCGCATGCGTGTTTGTCTACTCCAGTTACACAATAGCTCGCTGTATTTGTGTGCTTTCACGGGAGCACTAAGCCTTTTGATGCTGTGATTTAAATAAATAGTTTGGGGAAATGTCTGCACTTGCAGAGAGTGTCATGTCCGCTAACTATCCGGTTGCAGCCAGCCAACCAGCAGCCGGCTATCTTAGCTTAGCATAAAGGCTGGAAATAGACTCACAGGTAACAGCATCTCTAAAGCTCACTTTAGAGTAAAACTTTCGCTTTAAGCCAAAGTGCAAATACAACAATAAAATGCACTTATACTAGCACCCTGCTGACCTGCAGGGGTGTAGTGGGAGGAGTCCATCCTTCCTTCCTATCTTCCAACTATTTTCATATCAATCGCATCAATCAGTGAGGATAAAGTACAGTCTACCCACTTCTGTGTTTACCGCTTCACCCTCACTTACTTGTAAGTAAAAGGACAGAAGCAAAGTGTCCTCAAAGTATCAAAAGCAACAGCACAGTGAGTAAGAAGTAGATGGTACTAAATTGCCACTGTGACCCATATAGATATTACAGTATTAGATCTTTCATACTGAGCTGAGATATAGGTATATCTGCACCTGAACCCCATCTAAACTGTATTTTGTCACAAGTCAAAAAGCTTGGTTAGTATTTAACAATGCTTTGTGTTGTACGCACGCATCGTTTGTTACGTTTTTTAACGTAAAAACTTAAGCCCAAAAGTAACTCCGGCTGTCAAATACATGATGGGGAGTAAAAAGCAGAACCATTCCAGCTGAAATGTAGTAGAGTAGACTAAATCTACTTTCCACCTCTGAGGAGGAGCGCAGTCCTTTAAGAACAGAGGCAAAACTACAAAGACGAAAGAAAAAAAAAAATCTGTGGCACGCCCTCAAGTCACTCAGTATTTATTTATACAATGCTTTATGCAGGGTTTATGTGATGCAGCAGCACACTCCATGTCACTGCTTTCAAAACACTGTTTGCTCCTGGATTTGCCTCATTTAAACTGGCGAAGGCTCGCTCTGCGGCCCCGTCGTGTAATGACAAATCGCTGCAGATCTTAAGACTGAACAATAAAAGCAGGCCTTCCAGCTGTCTGTTGCAGTCAAGTTTAGTGTCTTTCTACCAAGCACGCCTCAACCTGCCTCCTCAGCACCTTTCAGCAGTTTCCACATATTGTTCCTCCCGTGTGAATAGCTCCTCAGAAATGCTTATTTACACTCTGTTCAAACCGACGTGGACAGGTAGTCCTGCTGTCTGAGCACATGCAATATTAATCCGGTGATCCTGTTGCAAATAGCCGTCCAATCAGCGTCCACTTTTTCCTCTCAGCCGTCTGTTTTGATGCAGGTGTTTCTTCATGGGGGCTGTGTGTGCTGTTTGTGTTCGCCGCAGATGTAACTAAAGATTTGATACACTGCTCCAGCAGAGCCTCTATAGTCCTGATCAGAAGAATGTTCACGCTGAGGTTTAGAGGCAGCACAAAGATGGAGAGCACACCCACAAACCCTATCATTACATTCACCTCCAGGCAGGGGAAACCCCTCTGTAGCCACCCGCGCCGGCTCCTGTGCTGTGAGTCCACGTGGTCCTCGGTGCCAAATGTCACAGTTATACCTGTCTTTGTCTGTTCGTGCTCCTGTCCTGCAGATAAACACTCGGGGGAGATGAGGACAAAGTCTCCATGGTGACACGCCAACATCTGTGCACTATTCCGGGAACACGCTCTGTGAACGGTGCAGCTGCTCTCTGTTTTCTCTGGGTCAACACACTGTGCTGCCTCTGATACTGAAGTCCCAGGGTTCACCGTCTTGGTGGGCGAAGTCAGCGCCAGAACAAGGTCCCGCCAGTAACTGATGCCATTATTGTTAACTCCATGTTTCTCTCTTTGTGTCCTCACCATCTGTGCAGCAGCCCACTGTCGCCTTTGCAGGCCCAGTGCTCATGGTCAGGAGGATCAAGAGAAGCGAGAGGAAGGCCATGACCCAGCAGGGATTTACAGTGCTGGACATGGGGCTAAACAGGTTGGGCAAACATCTTATGAGGGAGTTGGTTTTGTGCAAACAGACAGCAGCCCACACTTCCTCCAGCTTCCACCGCCACCTGACATTGAGGGCGACGACGACCCACACCGACAGGCAGCAGAGGTAACTGACAACATAAGACAACCTCTTTTTTACGTCCTTGTCTGGATTGTCACTGTCCGCGTCCTCCTCTTCCACGGTCTCCATCCTAACATAACAACGTTGTCGCCTGTAAGCGGCAGCAAAGTGAGGCCACAGTAGTCTGCTCAGAGTCTCCACAGCGATCAGAGGTGTGGTCAGGAGCAACACTACCCCATATGTGTGGCTGAGAAAGAGCAGGAAGCGCAAGGCAATCACGTCACCGAGTTGGGTCAGCTCCGTCAGCCAGGACTCGAAGATGCAAAGGAAACTCAGAAAAACTGTGGAGAGAAAAAAAAAAAGAAGAAGAAAGAAAAAGAAAAAGATTGTGGAGCAGGTCAGTTGATTTCAAAATGAAATGAAACCCCCACACACATACACATCCTCTAAAAATTCAAATATTGCTCATTTCAAAAGTTTGCTGACACGTCTCCTATCTCACTGACAAGTACAGACTCGGTGTGTGTGTGTGTGCATATTGAGCTAGTTACAATGTCACAAAATCAAGCTCTGTCATGTTGGGCTGTGAGTAATAATTATTTCCTTATTGATCAATCAGATAATCCTTTGGTCTCTAAAACGTGAGAAAACTGTGATCTGTGGCCAAAAGACAAAGAACCCAGCCTCACAGTTGAGAAGCTGAAACTAGGAAATGTTTGGCTGTTTTACTGGTTAGTTAATAAACTAACGTCATGAATGAAAATATCCACTTTGATAACAATTAGGAGCATTCAGTAGCATCCTATCTAAAATCCTTCACAGGTGGTGTGGATGTAGCTCTTGGACTGTGTGGGTACGTCAGGAAGCAAAGGTTGCGGTCACCCGATCATGTCCTGATACTCACCTGCGACCAGGAAGTCGGTGAAGATCAAGAGGCAGCAGCAGCAGAAGCTCACGGGACTGTGGGAGGCAGCCAGCGAGGGCAGGAAGAGGAGACTGCAGGCCAGTTTGCAAGACAGCACAAAACCGCCGCTCCTTCCAAAACACCGTCCATGGCTGTAACACAACACATACATGTGGGTTTAACACATCGAAGAACTGGTTTTCTTTTTTTGCCTCAGGGTGGAGGAGCTCAGGAATGCCAGGCACTCTGCTGACGCTTAAACCTCCAACAGTGTTGAACATTTCTTTGCATTTTGATTCGCTCACATTGTGTTATCAACCCACTGTCAGGGAATGTTTCTGACCTGTGGTTGCAGATCAATATTTTCTGTGTTTACATTAGTAGTGGACCATGGACGAGACAGCTGTGTACAGTTGATCAGAAAGAGGAAACTCAGGAATAAATTCTCCTTCTACTGCCAGTGCGTATTGTATTAGAAGAACAATGGCAGTGAGTACACTTCTCAGTAACATGAACGCAGATGCAAATTTGCAGTGCACTCTCTTTCTATGACCTGACTGTGAATCATTTCCACCCCCTGACAATGAAAAGTACAATAGGACCAGGTCGACCCGTTGCCTCCATCACATGATCACAGCGTGCACACTCCAACGACACCTACACCAGACTACACAACAGAAACATCCAGATTTTAAAAAAAATAACAGAAACTGCTGTGTGCTTCATTAGTTCTTACCTGCACTCACAGGAGCCCTCAGAGCAGCATGTCAATACGAGCTTCAAATGTTTCATCCGTTCTCTTCACCTCCCCCCTTTGCTCCACCCTCAAGGGGATAATGACCCTTCTCCCTCCTCCCTCCCACCTCCTCCCAACCACCACCGCCACCACCAACCCCCCCCTCCTTTGCTCCCTTTGCACCTGGCCCGCGTGGAGGTGAGAGAACATGTGCGTCTCAGAGGGTGGGGCCTTGTTTGTACAGGCAAGAAAACCTGTCGAGCAACTAACTAACAGTGAGAGATGCAAAGTCTGCATCTGTGTGTGTGTGTGTGTGTGTGTGTGTGTGATATTAATATAAGATATACTGTAGATAGCTTTCATCTTCACAGAGCATGTACAAACTGCGTTACACCCACCTTGTTCAAACTACAGTGTGTTATTTCAAAGGTTGGACTACCTGTGACAACGATGATGCCAAACAACACGCGTTTCAGAGATACGGTTCATTTACGCTTTTCAATGCTTCCCACGCTTCATCATTTGTGAATAATAAGTGATGGTGTTCACTTTAGTTTGCGGCTGAGCGCTGTTTGGACAGGTGCGATGGTCCTGTTTAACCATCAGAAACGGAGTTTCGTTGCACATAATGCATCTACAAGGCTAAATCTATTTCTGTGGCCTCTCCAAGGGGAACATTCTCATTACCTGTCCTCTCCGATTACATCTACATACTCATGATGCTGGGTCACAAGACATTCAGCTTTGGTTATGCCTTCTGTTCAGACCACGCTTGGGAAAAACTGGGTGTTAACACGATGCTCCTGACAGATGGACGTGGGACAAACATTCAGGTTGAAGACTTAAAACACTGAGCAGTTCATTCTTGACCTTGGAAACGCCGGTTGACAAAACACTTTAAGGACGTCTCACCCAAAATGTCAGTTTCCTTTTTAGTTTGCGAAAACATGATGTACCCTCATTTCTGAAAACCTTAAACTGTGTCTGTATGATAACTGAAGTGACAGTTTTATAAGTAGGTTGTAGCTTTTATTGTAGGCACGGTGAGTTGGTCCTATGAGAGGTTTTAAACCTCTTAGCGGTGGGAATGTTACTTTTACAGAGTAATATATATAACATAATATAATGTCTCCATTTAATATCATGAGGATATGAGATGGGAGTCCTGTTTCGGATTTGCATGAATTTGAATGTGTCTCACTTTGTACGATGATGATGATGATGATGATGATGATGCGGGAAAGCAGCCACGTGTTAAACAGTGACCTGCTCAGAGGGGTCAGTTTTGGTGCAACAGTACATTTCACACATGAGAATAAGAGAGTCGTTTATGCCGATGATGACACTTGAAATCACACGCTAGCACCTAGCCGCAGCGTGGCCTTCGTAATTAAATTTTTGTGTTTGTTGATTTTATGTTTCAAGTGGGAAATTTCCCTTTCTAAATGCATAATAAGCCTCCCTGTGAAAGTTTATTTCTTTCTCTCTTTTTTTCCTGCATAATGTTGCACTTTATGTCACATCAGTGCTAACTGCTGTCGACATGTGCCCATGTCTATCTCAAGACCATTCAGCATTGCACTTTTGATACAGTGGAAAAGTCTTCAACAGATCTTTATTAAGATTTAAAAAATAATAATGATACTAACAGTTTTTAAAAGGTGCTGATTCAACTTTAACATCATTTTTGGAGGCAAATGTATGTTTTGTGATAAACAAGTAAAATCACTTGTTTAATGCACGAGTACTTTGGGTTGATGTGGTGCATTTGTGTCTACAGAGAGCACGCAAGCTACAAAATGAGTTGGTTTTTTTTAATATTCAGTTCATCCTCATTGACGTAAAATTGATTGGGCAAAATATCAGCATCACAGCCTCTAAGATGAATGAATGAGCGCCTCTCTGAAAATAAAGACACTGGAGAGAAAAAGAATGGTTTATAATCCAGTTATCGTGATGCCAAAGTGCCTGCCTTTGTTTCTTGTTTAATCCCAGCACCGTGTGCGGTTATTATAATGCCCCGTTTTCACACGTAAAGCAGTGGTTAATCATTGCTATCATGTCCTGTTTGCAGCCATGAGGCAGCTGAGGCTCTGTGGCTGTGGCAGCAGTGCCATCTCCTGCTGAGCTAAGCACAGAGCATATTAGCAGCCTGTCAGGCTGCTGCTGAGAGGATTACACTGTATACAAACTGTATGTGACCATCGTGCGACAGCTGTCACAGAGAGCTGGAGACAAAAAATGACAGCAGCGTGCAATCACATTATCAATCATCTTACTGTACTGTAGCTCTGTATTTTAATGGCTGATTAGTGGTGAGAGGAGAAAGTCCTCTTCGCAACATGCAATAATATGTTAACACCACAGCTGTCACTGTCCGGGAAAGCCGTGTTATGATGTGAACTTTATTTATTCGTTATTATTATTTAACGCTGCAGCAGCATCTGCAGGAACAACAACAACAGCAACAACTAAAAAAAACGGTTTGAATTAGAAACCAAAAAATGGGTTAAAAAAAATCAGTTTGAGCTCAGTGTTTAGATGCCTGCAGCACCCAGAAGTGAACAGCAGGCGACCCGGAAGGTTTGAAGTCCGACTGAGAGGCGAGCAAGAAAGAAGAGAGTAATCCTTTATTAAATATTTCTCCTGTCGCTGGTTCAGGTATGTTGGCCGCTCGATGCAACAAAAAAAAAAAAAAAAAAAAAAAAAATCTCTGCCTCTTTTTTTTTTTTTTTAGCTCTTTTCTCCCTCACAGCTCTCCTCCGTCGCTTCGCCACCGTTTCTATTTAAGTCATGCAAAAGTTGCAATGCAAAAAAAAACAAGGGGGGGAGGGAAAAAAAAACGGCAGCGCACAGAGGATAAAACGCTGATTTCTTTTCTCTCCTGCCGTCCACATGAAAGCGTTCACTACGCGTCAGGATGAACGTCGACATTTGGATTTATGGCTCGGCAGCTGCAGAGCGTTCAGCAAAGGCATGATGATTGTTGTAGGAAGTGTCAGGCGTGTTTTTTTCCCTCCTCGAGCCGGGCTATTCAAACCTGCAAATCAAAGTAAACAATCGTTCGTACGCTTAATGCAAATATGCCACATGCCGACGCGTCGCCACGGCGTTTAATTACATCTGGGGAATCATCTCCTTATAATATTCGGATCTGCAGAATATGGCGTCCAGTGCTTATAAAAATAAGACAGGGCTGCCATTTTTGTTTTCCTTTTGTCTGAAATTTTTTAATAAACTGTCTGAGAATGTGGGAGAGGCGGCGGACCGAGCGAGGAGCTGCGAAGGATCTTTTCTCTCCGGAGGAGATGCTCTTATTTTAAAAGCTGCTCGGGTTCAGATTTGAAAGAGAGAGAGAAAAAAACACACACACACACATCTTAAAGCTTCTTCTTCTTCTTTTGGGGGTTTTGAGCGGAGGAATAATTCAGCACAGCAGCAGGTACCAGCAAAAGGGGGAAAGTTAACCCTAACTTTTGTTTCTGAGGTGGACTTGTATTCATTTCTACAGGTGATCTAACAGTAATGATCTGTTTTTTTTTTATGTTTGTTTTATTACAGTGATGAAGCTGAAATATTGAGATTTTAAAATAGTTTTGTGTCTGCTGCCTGCACATCACTGTGGTAACACTTGAATCTGAGTGCTAGTCATCTGCATGATTATTACAGCACGTAAGAGATCATAAATACATTAATTAGACTCCTCTATCTATGAAATAATAATAGCAGTGTGTACCCTAAATGGCTCTTACATCGTTTCAGCAACACTTGATGTTAGATCATTCATAAGGCTTTCTAAGTTGTTTGTTAATTCATTAATGACTAATTAACTAACCAGTTTTAGGGCTGCCAGGTTGTGAAAAATCGCTGACTATAAGATATGCATGTCCATTGATAAATGCTTATGGATTCTGCACTTTGTAGTCTCCAGTTATGCATGTTAAGTCATTCACAAAAGATGTTTAACTCTCTCAAGGCTGCTGTTGTTTGGTACATGTAAGTAGTAAAACCAGATTTTAAGACATTTTCTAACAAACCCAAATGTTTTTTCTGAATGCATCAAATGAAACCAAACCTTCCTCTCTTCCAGCATCTCAATTGTTAAATTTCATATATTATAGGAAACTCACTGTGTATGGATTTTAGACTGTTGGATCAAACAGTAACTTTAAATACATCTACCTCGGAGCCTGCAAAGTTATAATGATACATTTTCACTATTTTCTGAACTTTTATTGACAAAACATACTCAAATACTCTGTTAGTCCAGAAAGCTACCTGCAGATAAATCAACAATCAAAACCGTTATTTGCCGCCCTAAATAGCAGCATGTAGGAGTTTATTTTTCAAGATACTGAGCCCATCTCTAATGCACCTGCATCAGAAATACAAGTCTATTTCCTACCTGCTAGAAATACTTCAAAACCGAGATCACTTACAGGCATAAATATTTAAGCCCTGTACAAACTCAGCTGCATTTGTGCAAAAAAAAAAAAAAAAAGAAATATAAAACTATTCTGGCAAAAGTAGCACAAGTGGTCCTAAGTAGGTCCAAAACTAATACAATCTAGACCTGAGTCTACAGGCTGGGAAAATTGACCTGACATGCATGTGGCATGAATGCACAGCAGTACGCAGGAACCGTGATACCTCACTACCAATGCATATTTTCTCTGCGAAGCGTGTCATTTTAAAAAGTGACACAAAGATGTCCAGCAGCAGTCAAACTCCCGAGGCTGATCCCTCGAGGTAGAAAGCCTCCAGGATGTGAAACTGATCCCCACTGGCATCATTAGAGAAATATTTTGTGGGGTTTACTGTACGCTCGTACCCCTGGACGTATCGTTTTTGTTTCTCTTGGCTCGCGGATGTGGACTGTGTTATGCCTCTGCTAAGCCAAACAGACTTAGGAATGGTGAAGAGTGCCAAAGCACGCAATGCAAAATGTTTTAAAAAGGAACTTCATATGAGGTTGAGAGGAGAAGCTATGGAAAGAAAGGCCTTCAGATCATAACTTCCAACAGCATGCGAAAGAAAAAAAAAAAAGAGACCATTTCTGTCCATCTGACTAAACAGGGTGAAAAACCAGCATGATCAAGTTCGGCGTTAACTGCAGCCTATAAAAATGTTACAATTTAGAATATGTCGTGCTCTTGTTTTGCTTTCATGGATGTAGAAAAAAGGAAGAAGTAACTGTTGTGTCACTTACAAATCAGTGTGCAGCATCCTCATTTGAGTTGTTCCATTTTCATCATATTTACCTCTCAGTTTTAAGTGAAGTCTCGCTGTGACTCTGAGGTGAGACTGTGCAACGTTTGTCCTATTTCCCCATCAGATTCAGTCAGCTAGGGCCCCGCATGTTGAGGACAGATTAGGATCTGAACCACATCACTTTTAACATTTCTGTGTTGTCTGATAACCGTTTTGGGTGAGTTCGCCTAACTAGCTGTTGTAATCACAAGATAACTTATCTGTCAGGCACCATGCCCACTGCGAAGTCTTGCGGTCAGAAATCTTAAGAGAATGCTGCTGGACTCAAAACAATTTTTGCTGACTTCACTCACCACAGCAGCTCAGACACCTCCTCTGCTGACGAAACGCCGGTTTAGAGAGAGAGAGAGGTCTCCTCTCGCCTCCTCTTGGATGATAACTAATACAGAATGCCTTTGATAATACACTATCACAAGACTGGGATACACTTATCTCAGATTATCACACCAAACAGTCAGCTGCTGTTCGGGTGGAGAGCTACTGACACAAGTTTCTAACCACTGTTTTGCGCACTAATAATAGATCTTCACATGAAAGTTTACAGTTTTGAGGAATATATTTCACAACAGCGGTTTCCAACCAAAACCTAGGGGGGACCAAAGATGATTAACAAGAAAGAAGAAACCAAATCTGCTGCACAATCCTCCTATAATTTCTGCCCTTTTGTGCATAAACATTAGAGATTAGAGAAATCACTCACCTACTGAACCAGTTGTGAGGTGTCACAAGAAAACACTGCTTCATTCAAGGCTGAAAAAAAAAATTGTGAACCACTTGTCTTGCATGTTTACTAACCAGTATTTTACTGATGGACGGATGGAGAAGCTGTGCTCACCTTGGTTATGACCTTTGTGTATTTATTTCAGGATGGCTGAACCTCGCTTTAACAGTCCCTATTTCTGGCCTCCGCCTACTGCTATGCCTGGCCAGGTGAGTGACTGGTATTCACAGTAAACCAGAGGCAGTAAAGTGATTGTATTGTGAAATGTATTGTGAAGACGGTGAGAAAAATCTGCTGTCCTGAACCTTTAAAGCTCACAAAGTTATGTGTTATATCTGCTTTGTTTAATCCGTGCAAACACCTAATGTGTGAAAAATGTCCATCAGCCTTTAAACCACAGATATTTATTGTCATTAATTAATTCTAATTATTACACTTTCTTTTATGTGTTAGTTACCGAACTTTAAAGGTGCTAAGCTAAGCTAACTGGCTCTACATATCTACATAGTTGGTGTGCAGGTATGAAAGTGGCATCAATCTTCTTGTCTGAATCTCAGCGTAATGTCAAAAATGTCAAACTCTTCCTTTGATACAGTTGTTCCCGCTCAGGGCTTGTTCATGACGATAGCTGTTATCATACACTACTCACAAAAAAAGGATATTTGACTTTTGGGTGAAATTTATGGATAATGTAAAAAGTTCATGCTACAGTAATAATATATCATGAAAGTAGAAGCATGCAATGGTAACTTCTTCATCTCAAATAATTTATCGAAACAAAAGCTGAAACAACAGTGGTGGGTATACCACAACAAAAAATGTTCTCAGTAACATCTCAGTAACTTGTCTCCTTGAGCATCGATTACAGACAACATCTCATGCTCAAAAGTCGGCGTATTCCAACCTGCTGATAACACCCTGTGACACTCAGCGGCAGCTTCCCGTTTGAAGCCTCGCACTGTTGGTCGGTTGTTAGGCGTCGTCTTGGTCTCTTGATGCCAAAATTCCCATTGAACCAAAACATTTAGTGGTTGGTTCATGGGTCAGACACTTATTGTGAGTTTCTTGGTTAATCACCTTGTTAGAGAACGGCATGTTACGCAATAAATACCGAAACACTGAACAGTTGGACGAAAGTATAGAGGTCAAAGTATGGTCACCTGGAAAGGTTGTAGCGCATTTTAGGAGCACTGTGAGATTTCATCCACAAGCCGAACAACCCTAACTTTTTGTGAGTAGCATGTATATTACCTGCCTCCTGGTCAAAAGAAAATCACTTGCTATAGCCGGGTTGCAACCAGCAGAGGGAGGTCACTGCATATTTATAGCACATTGTTCAGATACTTTGCACTAAACTGTCCAAATTTGACCCTACATCACCACTAAATAAACATATATGTTGGTTTTCACCTGAAAAGTAACAAGTCAAAAAAAAGAGAGAGAGAGAAGTTGGTAACCACTGGTTTAATACAGCTGCTGAATCTCAGACACGTTTACAGTAAGAAGTTTTATGTACAATGGCACGTATCAGCCATTAGAGGGAACCATCGCTTCATAAAGTGACGCTGACTGAACTGATGGCTGTTCTCTTGTCACAAATGTTGCTTCCTGGCTGTCAGCTGGATAACCTAGTCTTGATCAATAAAATCAAGGAGCAGCTGATGGCAGAGAAGATCCGACCGCCCCATATGCCCCCTGCCTCAGCCCCTTCCCAACAGCCTCTACTGGCTCCCACCAGCCAGGCGGATGGCGTCCAGCACGGGATGTCCAAAGCTCAGCAGATGCCCATTCTCCACAGCCACAGCCCTTCTCAGCCTGACATCGCCCTGCACGCCCGTCCCGCCTCCAGCTCAGTCACAGGTACTCTGACTCCTCCTTGGTTCAGCTGGCCAACTTAACATTGTTCCATGTACTTAATGACTCAACACTTTTATTGTACTATTATTACTTTTTATTGTCTAACAATTATAATTCATATGCTCTATGCCTACAACCATGATTCCAGAAAAGTAGGTTAATGGATTAAGTGGTAACAAGTGGTGGTATCATCACAGGCTTTGTGAAAAGCTGCATGAGCGACACCTTAATAAATGTATTGATTTCACAATGTACAATCCATAATGCCATTAAAAGCTTCAGGGAATCCAGAGAGCTCTCAGCATGTAAGGGGCAAGTATGAAGCCAGCATTCAATGCCTGTCACGTTCAGCTACTCTGGATTTATCAAAAACTGAAATCATCGTGGACGCCAACAATGTCGTGACTTTTCCGCGGCTGCCGAAGTCAGTCTGTGGGTGCCTGAAAAGAAAAGAGCCGCACCCTGATCTTGACTTGAATGATTAGGACTATATTCAAAGAAACAAGTGAGTTTGGGATGCATCCCCCGATCGGATTCCTTCCGAATCTCCGTGCCAAATTGTTGATCCAAATTGTTCTTCCCCTCTTCTCCCGGGCTCCCGAGCTTTTTATAGCCACAGGAAAAAAACACAAACAAACATTCTGAAAATGTATTTTTAAAGAACCAACATCTGTCATCGTCTTTCATAACTTCCTTTACCACATCTGTCTTACTACTGAGAGAGAGATAACAAAAGGTCGTGACACAGAACATATCACTCTGAGAGAGAAAAGCAAGAAGTTCTGCAGAAGCTCTCACTGTTATCCAAAGAGACATCACAAACACTGTCGATTGCTTGTTCTTCACTTAGAGAGAGGTCACTGCAAATTCAACTATAATCTTAGGAGAGAGATCAATGAAATACTATGGAAGGCTTATAGGAAAATTTGCACATTTGCAATCAGGACTGTACTCTTTAAGCTGCACGAACCCGCCCCAAGTTTTTATCTTCCATGGTGGAAACAACACCTTCATCAAATATGCAATCTCACTTTGTGGCAAAGGAAAGGCTTGTCGCTGCTATCCTTCTCAGCTAACACAACAGTTAAATGAGTTCACGCGTGTAGCTACATGTTGGATCCGTGTAGCATGTTGTCACCTTAATCAGGACGATGAAAAATGTGTTTATTTTGTACATTTTACCAGGTCGTATTCTGGGGGATGTGAATCTGAATCTGGATGAAAAGGCAGCTATAAAAGCCAGAGGATTGTGGGAAGACTGGCATCTGCGCCAACTTATAGACCATCCTTCCAGGACAAACCATGTCTCAGGTAACCGCAGCTTGCACAGGCAGCTTTCAGCGTGGCACTCCCTGTTGAGGCAGAAACAAAGGATTGCACTGCCACAAAGGAGAATCATATTACAGTAGTCTGCCGGAGGCTGCGGACCATCCTAATCTGAAAACAACAGCTACGTTATTTGAAGAAGTACACTTCCAAACCAGTCCAATCCGAGTGCTTTCAGATCAGTTTACCTGTCTGCCTGTTTTCTGTTGAATTCCAATGGAAATTTTTAGTCTTGTGTAACTATGTCCTTGTTTACACCCACATCACTCACAGGAGTCGCACTGGCATCCAGAACAGGCAACCTCAACACCTCAGAGATCATCACCCCGACCACACCCACCTCAAGCAGCCACAGTCGGCTAGGAGGAGCCCCAACACCGCACCTCATCTCAGGGTTAGCCTGCGGTCACGGGATGGAGCCTGGGAAAAACAACGGTGGCCTTGTCGGACTCCTAGGCCCTCCTCCAAAGGAGGAACGAGGCCGTAAGAAGATCAAAGCGGAGAATGGCTCTTCTCTTTTGGTGGTGCCCTACCCAATTTTAGCCTCAGGCAACGACCAGTCCTGTGTCACCATCACTGCCAAAGAGGGTAAAACATACAGGTAACAAAGGACATTTTCTGAAGTTCCTCTCACCCGGGAGTTTCTTTATATAACCAGTGTTATCCATAGATAAACAGACCAAAGTGTACTGAGGTATCAAGGTGCCTCTGACGAATAGCTCATATTTGTTTTTCAGATAATGAGGAGTTTCCAATCTCCCTTTGTGCTCCTAAAGTGATCCACAAGGCCAACAGTCTTTGGCTCATCAAACATAAAAGCAGGGTGGTAACTTCTGCTTATCCAGCGTGGTTAATCTAGAGATTTGCCAACCGGCTCAGCAGTCCAGTGCAACATCTGCAATACTACAGGCGCCAATCCACACCAATCTGCCACTCGTGTACAAGACCCTGAGATAGTTTAACTCCTTTGCTTAATGCAAAGAGCATAAAATCATATACTGAAAAACAAAGATTTAAATAATAAACACAAAAATGGATTTGGTTGCCAAAGAAACTCATCATGTCTCTCGAGATGTTCGCAGAGGTCACCCAGCTTTCGTCACTATAAAAGCCATGAGAGAATATTTACAATACACTAATGTGAACTCTGTGTGTCTTCTGTCTGTCTTCTCGTTGCAGGTGTAAAGTTTGTCCCCTGACCTACTTCTCCAAGTCAGACATGCAGATTCACTCCAAAACGCACACAGAGGCAAAGGCTCACAAGTGTCCTCACTGCACGAAGACCTTCACGAACGCATCATATCTGGCCCAGCACCTGCGCATACACCTGGGCGTCAAACCTTACCGCTGCTCCTACTGTGAGAAGAGTTTTCGCCAGCTCTCCCATCTGCAGCAGCACACCAGGTCTGATTCTTGACACTCATCACAACGGTTTTGAATATTCTTTTGCATACATATATGTAAATAACCCCTCTATGTTTGGCCAGTATGAACACGGGGAATGATTACAGCAAGAAAAGGGCATCTTAACTTTAAAAAAAAAAAAAAAACATCCTTTAAATTAGAAAAGGAAAAGAAAATAATAGTGTTAGCACGTCAAACAATATGCTAAAAGTCTTTGAAATTGTAGCTAAAAAATAGGTCAAAATGACCTTCATGCACCTTCACTGTCAACACCACAGCTTGACTATTGTTAGCTTATTGTAGCAGTGAGAACTGTGTGCCGAGCTGCCACGTGTGGTCTAACCAGTTTATGAAGGAGCATGCACACATTTCAGGGCTCATTATTTGCTTTGTGGTGCCAACTTTGGTTGCTTGTTACATACCTCACTGAAGGCGAGACTCATTTCACCTGAGAAAGTGTTAAACCCCAACACAGGACATTTAAATTTAAAGAAGAATTAACTTAGTTTGTTTTTTGAGGGTTTTTTTATTTATTTTGAGCAAGAAAATAATTTTTGGCACCTCTTGTCACTTGAGTAGTTATGTTCCTTTACTCGTATGTCAGTGTTTTTCATCTTTTTGGGTCAGTTTGAATAGCTTTTTGTTTGCTAACATCTCGATATGTTTCAGAATCCACACGGGGGACCGGCCATACAAATGCGCCCATCCAGGATGTGAAAAGGCTTTTACACAGCTGTCTAATCTGCAGGTAAATAAAGCTCGGTGACCCGAGTGTGAATTCAATACCTTCTGCAAACATTTCACATTAACTGTATGTGCATATTTTTCATGTGACAGTTAAATTGAACCGAGTTTTCTGTTTGTCTTGGCTCCTGAAGTCTCACCAGAGGCAGCACAACAAAGACAAGCCCTTCAAATGTTCCAACTGTTACCGTGCCTATTCAGACTCAGCCTCGCTGCAGATCCACCTGTCCGCTCACGCTATCAAAAACGCCAAGGCCTACTGCTGCAGCATGTGCGGCAGAGCGTACACCTCTGTGAGTTGGAAAACTCAAAGTCTTAAGATCTGAATGAAACGCAGTGGAAATGTGCTCATGTGTTGTTGTTTTTTCTTTGTTTGGTTGGTTTTTCCAGGAGACGTACCTCATGAAGCACATGTCCAAACATACAATGGTGAACCATGTGATTTCCCATCACTCCCCTCAGCACAGGACAGAGTCTCCTGCCATCCCTATACGGATCTCCCTCATCTGAGCTCAACACCCCCTGTCTCCCCATTAGAGACGTTTCCTGTGATGTCTGCGCTCGCCTGTTGGACTTTGGACCCATTAACGGGTTTCGAAAATGTGCCAGATTGTACAAGAATCTTGTGAAGAGGTGCTCTTTTGACGATCCTCATTTCCTTTTTTAAAATTTTTTTTTTTTTTTGCTGACCAGATAGTATTATCGGGGACATCCAAAGATGACTTCTCAGCACTTTCAGGCCTGGAAATGACTGGCCTAAAAAATTTCTTTTTCTATGTGACTTCACAGAAAAAAAACAAAAAACAAAATGCTCCAGGCAGCTACATGGAAAAAACTTTTAAACTTTTTGTGTTACAAGAGATTACATTGTCTTTTTTTTTTTAGAATGTTCCTTTTACTTTCTTTACTCGAGTCTTTGCAAAGCAAAACATATATTTGCATCAGAAATAGTCTTCCGTTAGCTGGGTGGCATAAGTGAACATAAAGGTGAATGCTTATATAAAGTGTATTCATGTATATCGTGCCACTTTTTATGTCAGTGTTCGTAACGTTTCACCGATCACGTGGCTATAACACGCACATTAATTGTTTTGTTACAGTCGTATTCAATGAACTTCCTCTCCCCCTGATGTGTGACTCATAATTATATGGACACATTTTATTTTATTTCTATATTTTGTATTGTTATAAAATGATGCTCAAAGCAGTCCAAATACCCCATAAGCCACTAAAGTTGAACTAAAATTTGAACTGGTGCAATGAAGATGAGAACTTCCGCTTTCAGGTGTTGTGAGTAGAAAGAAAAAACCCCTGAAAATATAATTTATATTGACATATCTGCCATTATGATGTTAATATTCGGTCGAATGATGCTCTCAGTCAAAAGACTGAAGACCAGATTTCCACTCTGCTGCTGCTGCCACACAGACAGATGAGCTCCTGTATTAGGAAACATTCATGTGTTTATAAGCTGTAATATGTAACTGAGGCATCACACGTCTTTGAATATTCATTTCGCCGTTGTTTTATGAATGAACGCTTTCCATTTTATATGCATTTAAGCCTTAACTTTGTTACAACTCTAAGGTCCGCCCTCGTCTTATCACGTTACTTTTTCTTTTCTTTTTTTTTTGTCATAGCATGACGTATACTGTAAATAAACTATATTAACTGTCAACCCGTTTTATAATAAATGATTCTATAATTACTCATGTGATGGTGAAATGTTTTTTTTTGTAATGTTTTTTAGGCTCTACGTCAAACTTGTAAGGAAATATTTCCTAGGAAAGGTTTTCACGTAGCTCTAATGCACATGGAGGAGAATGTCTCTCAAAAATGTCACTCCTGAAAAACAAGGTAGCGTTTGTTCAGCAGCGTTCATAATGAAGACATTTCCTCGTTGTTTCTAGAAGTTTCTCTTTGGTGTCACGGATGTCGGTTTACTCCTCTCACAGAAATAGACCCAGGAAGAAAGATGATGACTTGAGTTTCCTTGTTTCTCACCTTATGTTGACAGTTTCACAAGTAAATGACAGTAAAAAAAAAAAGGAACCTGTAACTTTCACAGACTGCAGACGGAATATGTGTGGTATTGTGAAATAAAAATATGACTGGGAAAAAATGACATTACGGACTAAAAGCAGACTTTTGCTCTGTAACTGCTGGATGTGTAAATAAGCAGCTGTTTGAAAAGTTACATATAGTATTATACATCATTGTGACAAGTGAATTTCCATGGTATGGGGTCAATAAAGTTTATCTTATCTTATTATCAAGTGTTCCTCACTGTCTGTAGATGTTTAACAGTGAGGACAAGTGATTCTTCTTTGGAGGGATTACTTGGAGTTACTGGAAACCAGCGCCATTAAAAAGACGAATCTCAGAAATGGCAAACCACTAATGTGCACATGGGCAATCAACTGAAATATTAAAATTAGTGGACGATCCGCAGATTTTCGGGAAAGTCATCATCAGCCATCACACGCTGGCAAATACACAGAGAAAGAAATACTGTTTTGTCATAGTTTTTTTTTTTTTTACAGTACTTTCAGAACTCAGGTGAATTAAAGTCTGAGTTATTAAACTTGCTGCTGATGGTTTATTTGCACCAGTAATGTTTGTGAAGACGAGTAAAATGATCAGCAGTAAACTGAGAAACACCACAGAGACAATAGAACGCGTTACACTTCACTTAAAGTACATCTGAATTAGTTATAGTCTTGGCCCAGACTAACACTTGACAGCAGGTGTTTTGCCTCTCTCTTAAATATCTGTTTTCATCCTTTTTTTTCACATACATATCGTATAACTTTCCCAGGGTGCACAAGTCCAAGTTGAACTGGGATATCTGTATCTGTATCCCTGACCTCCAGCATCCTGCAACCCTGATTAGTTTAAGCGGCAATCCAACACATTAAAGCTCAGCAGCTTCTTAAAGTGCAGGAAAGCTCTACTTTGACCAAAGTATAAGGTAGTCTAAGTAAAAGGATCTGAATACTTACTATAGCTTTAGATCTACTCCCATAAGTCACAAAGCACAGTCGTGCCACTCATGCAACCACTGTCTTATCACTACGAATGATATCACATGATATCAAAGTTCAAAATCTGTTCACAGACACAACTAGGGCAAGGACAAGAAAAGCACAGATATTTCATACAGTCTGATGAATGAGGTAGACGAGTGCAATGGAAAATGGGGAAAGTTTCTGCCATTTCCCTCATTACATCCCCAGACTTCTATCCTACTGCTGTTAAGCTGTGCTCCTTCCATCTACGTCGACCTCTGTCAAAGTATCTGTACTTGCAACGCGCGTACTGTATATGTGATGTGCACACACAAGCGCGTCTGTGTGTCAGCCTCATCGGCGTAAATGAAAAACAGTTTCATCCAGTGTTCCTCTCCAACGAGTCACATGATAGATATGATGAGATGAGATATCATATGATTCGTGTGGGAAGTTCTGCTATACCAGACTGTGTTCATTTTTTGAGATGATTTTTTTTTTTTTTTTTAGTAGTGGAGGGACTGACTCACACATCTGAAACGTGCCCAAAAACCAGTGCTGACCCAAATGTCCATCCGGGGGGGGTTGTTGGCGCCTCAAAGAGGGGGAAGAAAAGAAAGAGTACCTTTCACTTTTCTTATTACTCTTACTTATACTCTTCTTATACTGAAACTCGGTGGTTAACTAACCTTTGCTCTGCTTGTAGTCAATTGTCAGTCAAATGTCATTCCTTTATTCCGGCAGTGTGATGATAATAAAATTGAATCTAATCTCATTTGCACATCAGATAATAATTGCATTGCATGTGTTACATATACAGAGCAGGGGAATTTTTTTTATTTTTATTAGACTCTAACACCCAGTGGTTTCAGACACTCCTCTTCTCTCTTCAGATGTGCTGCCATATTTACATTATATTCAATTTCTTGCGTGTTTGTATGCAAACTGGCTGTGCAGCGATGCAAGGGAGGCACCACCTTAAAATCCTGGCTGTGCCAGTGGCTGTTTTCTTTTCTATAAGGTTACAAAAGCAGGGAGGAGGCCACTGGCTTAATTATTAACACTGTGCATTGTTGTAAGCCTGCATGATTGCTCCTTTACTGTTACAGAGATGGACGTCTTTTACAGACACCCTTTCTTCTGCGTCTTTGTCGTCTACAAAGGGCAATTCTCAGCGGGATCACATGGGTGTGACTATTTTTTGGGGGCATGCGGACAGAGTTTGAGTTTACAGTAGTAATAGATGCAGCTTCTGCAGGAGAAACACACCTGTTTGCAGGTAGGCCCCGGGACTGAAGCCCACCTGTGCACTGCTCCAAGCAAAGCAGCGTAAAGTGCGTTTTATCTGAGAGTGGGGAGAAAGAGAGAGAGAGAGAGAGAGAGAGAGAGAGAGAGAGAGAGAGAGAGAGAGAGAGAGACACTCCCTGCTAACTGATGCTATGTTAAGTCGCAGACAGACCTTGCCCAGTCTGACACACTGGTTGTGTGAAGCTCACGCAAAATCGTATTTGGGTCATCACCTTGCGAAGATTTCAGGACGTTATGGACGTAAACCAGTGACTTGCAACTCAGAGGTAGGCGACCAACTCCTTTGGAGTCGGCTTGGACATTTTGTAGTCTGCGCAGGCTTTGGTTGGGTTGTCTTCACAGAGTTCTGCAAGTTCTCATTTCCAAATGTCTCTGACGTGCATGTTCATGAACTTTTCGGGACATTCGGGTTTCAGTCTGACTCGTGAACACGTTTGACTCTGTTATCCGTCTGTGTTGTCAGGACCTCACGATGATTTCTCAAGCAACTCCTCCCGAGATTTAATACCGAGCGGATATGGACTTTTAAGCACGACACAGGGAAAACACAGCGGAACAGTTTAAAAATAAATAAATAAAGATTTTCAAATGCATAGTTTTGTTCCGTTATCCAACTTTACTTTGACGCCAAATCAGATATTAGACGCTTCATTAGAGGCTTACGCAAAAAAGAAAAAGAAAAAGAAGTAAGCAGAGGAGGGGGCTGACACAATCCAGCAGCTGCCTGCGAGCTTTGCTTGGATAACATAAACTCTTTTTTTTTTTTTTTTCCTGAGACCACTTTTAGGCACAACAACTCTGCAAGTTCTGCTTCTAGAAAGATAATAATATATTCTGTGTTACCTGACTCTAAGTTAGGCTACAAGTCATATGGAGAGTTTTGTTTTTAATATCTCGGCCGGGGACAAAATAGTGGACAAATCTGTATATAATGCACTCCTACACAACAAGCACCAACACCTCAATCAACACCTCAGTAATACACATAAAGTAGAATGAATGCCTCTCTGACGGTGCCAACAAAAACTAGTTAGTAAAGCAGACTTTATGGCAGAGTTGTTGTGTTAAGATTGCATTAGATTGTACATTTAGACTGCACACACGAGATTGTGTGTATATACATTCTTGATCTATAAGTAGGCCTCTAATCGAAATCAAAAAGATCAAAATGTGTCCATGAAATCAAACTGTCAGTTAAGCTCCCACCAAAAGTCTGGTCTGATTCATGCTCTTATTCAATGTTGAATCAAACGCAGAGGCGCAAGTGAAGAAAAACATCTGGTTATTCATTTTCTGATTTAAGAACAGGTGGAGAGGGGGGAAAAAGTCGGCAGCATGATCTTGTTTTGTTAATTATTTTTTTTCCACCTGTAAAACATTCTTTCAGGGGTGCAGGAGTCTGAGATAACCATTAAGATGCTTTGTTTTTTTCGCATTTCCTTATTCTTGTTCTTCTTGGGAAACAAGAAGCTGAGATGGAATTGCCCAACATCTAAAATTGTGAAATGTAAAAAAAAAAAAAAAAAAAAAAAAAAAATACTGTAACTGTGTTGCATTATTATATAATATGTCTTTTACAGTAATCTTATCATGTTTTACATTTAATGCCGCAGTGAAGTACAGATTATCATTTTATCTTACAATATAGGATTTATATTCAAATATAAAGTTAGACTACAACATATAGAATTACAGTAAATCAGTATAGTAATAAATACTAGATAGTATAGTAATAAGTTGTTGTATAATCTTGAGGTAATGACCATCTCATACATTGTACAAGGGTATCACCTACCTGTTGTCTTTCCCCGTGGCTCTGTTTGTCTTTGATGATTTGCATGTGTAAAAGTGTGGATTTTACTAACAGCACCTCAGAATATCATATGTGATCTCATCTTACCTTATCTTATTTCGGATTTGCACCGTTCTTGGCACCTGGCCTAATGCAAAATGAACGTTAATTTAAAATGTTTGGATTCGGAGTGGGCTAAGAATCACATTGGTAAACGGAAAGCTGACAAATGCTACCCATGCATACAAACCCTGCTTTTTTTAACGTCAGAAATGATTGTCAAAAGAACACCCCCTTCTTCTCATCTATGACACCTTTCCTTTCTTTGGAAGGAAAGAGAGAGTCGACGGTCTGCTGAAGTTGGACACCAGCGTTTTCTGACAATGGGGTATCATACATCTTTAAAAATGACATTGTTGTTAACCCTTGTGTAATTTTTGTCTTCACTCTTTAATGTGTCTTGGTCTTATTTCTGCAGATACAATCAGAAGATCAAGAGTGTTTTGAAATGTTTGCTTTGCATTCCCGTCGCGGTGTGTGTTGTCTACCTCGCACCGCTCTCTTTCAGGTATTTAAATATTCAAGACACTCCACATGCACACAGCTGATCATGACCTAACGACAAAACACACTTCAACTGCATGCATTTAACATGTTAACTCGACTAAAATGGCTGTATAACTGTATAACTCCGAGAGACAGAGTTATACGGGTCTCCAACCACCAACAGCTACCTCTTTGAAGCTAACTTCCTGTTCTTGTTTCTCAGCCTCATTCATGACCATACATATTATGCACAGTTTCAATCACATATCCTCCCACCGACACAACGTGAAACAGTGTACGCACTTTTTAAATAACTGTGACATGTTTCTGCTGTTAGATTTTTTACAGGCTTCATACCTATGAAAAAATGTCACTTGGAAAGTGGAAAGATGTTGTCTCTGGACAACAGTGTGGATGCCAGCCTCGATCTTGGGTAAGACACATTTACAAGTGTGGCCTTTTGTACTGGAAATTGTGTCTTTTGCTGCAAAAAGAGAGTCTGAAAAAGAGTTAACACATTTATCAGAGCTGGAGTGATTTTATGAGTTTAATTTGTAGAGCAATAGACAGTAATAAATTGAATGTTTTCAAGTGAATGTGTGAAAGACTAAATGATCAATTGAGTAGTAGTGAATCTTTATGCAATCAGCACAACAGAGGTCACTATAGACTAAACTGTGGATGACTTGACATTGCTTTGACACATTCAAACTCAACCACCATCGAAACTCTGGATTTACACTCCATATTGGACACGTTTAGATACCGCTGTGAAAACTGTCAAATTTACGTTCAAAATGTAAAATATAAAATTGGCTCACGCAGAAAATGCCACATTGAACATTGCTATACTTCTATTTTACTCTTTTCATTACAGAAAATATTTAAAAGCTAAGTGAAGTGGAACCATTTCACTTCACAGTTCATAGTTCACAGACAGTTTTCTTGTTGGGAGACAAATGTTGATGACTCCTGAGATGTGTGTGTGTGCGTTTTGGTTGCATTACTGCATTTTGGATGCTGAGATAAACTGTTGTGCGTATATGCATGTTGGTAAAGAAGACTTTTTAAAGAAGTAACTTTAGTACAGAGAAAAACGGGGAGAGAATCAAGCGTCCTCAACAGATACGACAGAAGACATTTGCTGACCCGGATTCTGAAACAGCATTCTGTTATTTCAGGTCAAGAGGTGACGTGCAGACATGCACAGACTGGAACGCTCCCGTCATCTGGGATGGAATGTTTGACCCCGATCTTTACGACAAAGCGCACCAGAGTGAAGGATCCTCTGTGGCTCTGACGGTGTTTGCTGTGGGCCGGTGTGTTTTTCACATCAGTATTTTAAACATCTGAACATTAGGATGTTTGTGTCTAATTGGACTAACTTTAAGGTTTAAAAATAAAAAAGATAGCATTGACCCTCTGTCCTCTTTCACCAAAGGTACCTGGATGCTTACCTGCTGACCTTCCTGAACTCATCAGAGCGTCACTTTATGTTGGGTTTGCCCGTCACATATTATGTTTTTACCGACACGCCAGAGAAGGTGCCAGACATCAAGGTCGGTCCACAGCGAAGCATTAAGGTTATCAAAGTCGAGAGGCACTCCAGGTGGCAGGACGTCTCCATGATGCGAATGAAGACGATATCAGATGTCATAGAGTCGGATATTCGTCACCACTGCACGCACGTCTTCTGTTTTGATGTGGACCAAGTGTTTACTGGGAGATTTGGCTCCGAGGCTCTGGGGGATTCTGTGGCTCTGCTCCACGCCCACTACTACCACCTCCCTGAGGGATTGTTCACCTACGACCGCAACCCAAAGTCCAAGGCGTACATGGAAAGTGGAGATTTCTATTACCACGCTGCTGTGTTTGGAGGCTCGTGGAAGAGTGTAAAGGCGCTGACTGAATCCTGCTATCAGAGCATCATGGAGGATAAAGAGAATAACGTGGAGGCGCTGTGGCACGACGAGAGTCATCTCAACAAGTACATGTGGCTTCATAAACCGAGCAGGGTGCTCTCTCCAGAGTATTGCTGGGACACCAGCATCAGATACAGAAATGACATACGAGTTACCCGGCTGCTGTGGGCAACAAAGCACTATGACACACTTCGCACAGAGTAGCGCGTTTGAGTGTATCGCCTACTGTAAAACTCTCAGGTTGTCTTCTGGTTATTCATTTTCTGATTTAAGAACAGGTGAAGAGGGGGGAAAGAGTCGGCAGCATGATCTTGTTTAGTTCAGTCCGTGGCTCTTTTTGTCTCCAAGCGGTGACTCGCCCACGCAGAAGATTTTAATTCACGTAAATTCATCCGAATGCTGCTTTTGCCAACGGTATCCGGTGTTCAGACAATGTGCTTTGATTGTGCTGACAAGTATCATGTGGTAACGATGCAACTTTCATAGTTTTATTGCTTCTCGCGCCGTCTTGAAGAGGAATCATTTTTTACGTAACGTTTGTTGTAAAAATTTCAATGTTTTTTTGCTAAATTTCAGAATTTTCTATACAAATTGTGACAAATATTTATATTATTATTGCAGGGACATAAATAATGAATTCCAAAGTATTGGAAATACGGGTGTCTGACATCATGTCTATGAGTATGTTATTATTATATGTAATTATTGCATGTCTGGCTGAGCCTGATCAATAGCAATGGTTTTTATTTTGTTTGTTTTTGTTTTCAGAATTAAGTACATACGGCAGCTGTCGCTCAGAGCGGGTCATTTGGCGGTACGATGCCGGGCTCCTCCAGTCTGCATTTCAAAGTGCCCTTGAGCAAGATACTGATACCATCGGCGTGTGAATGTGTATGAATGGTAGCTCCTAAAACTGATGCACCTTGCGTGGCAGCCAATGCCATCAGCGTACGAGTGTGTGTGTGAATGACATATGTAGCGTAAAAAACGCCTTGAGTGGTCTACTAGAAAGGAACTAGGCAAGAAAGGTACTATATAAGTACAGTCTGTGTACTATTTAATTCACTTTATGGACTTTGTTTGGAAATCAGTGGAGATGTAGCCACGGTCTGTTCGGATAATACTCAGGAATCAATGTCTCAAATTCTGAGGACTTTCGTAATAAAAGTAAAGCTTCATCATCAGAACTGACCCCGGCATGCTGTGCAAAGTTATTTTGTTTAATTTAAATTTATTACAAATAAAATTGTTTCTGTACAATATATTTATGTCGCAGAATCTCAACAACACGTACTGTCGGCTGATGATCTGCTGAGGGTAGCCGGGTGAGCTGAGTAGTCTGAGCGGCTCTGAGCAGAGGTCAGGTTCAGGTAGCCCATCTCTGCTGATCGAGACAGGGACCCGGAGATGAAACAGTGAGGTGAAGTGGTCCCGTCCATCTGCTTGCTCTGCGCACTGTCCGATACGCCCTGAATTTCTGAAGGTTCAGGCATAGCCTCACTAGAGACACAAAGTTTGCAGACATTTAATGGTGTTTTGACAAGCAAACAGGGTTGTGCTGAAGTTCTTAACTAAGGTCAGACCCACCTTGAAGTTGGCACAGGGAGAGATGTAAAAACCTGCATAGGATTAGATATTTTCTTCAGGTCCTAAAACGACAAAGCAAAATATTAGGTTAGTGGTGCTGGTTAGCTCAGCCGGTAGAGGAGCCGCAGCACCCCAGGGTTCGAATCCGACCTGTGGTGCATGTCATTCTCCATCTCTCGCTCTCCCCACATTCCTGTCACTCCTCAGGTGGAAAAGGCCAAAAAAGATGTCGCCGGTACCCAGCCACCTATTTTCATATGCTTGCTAATACTATATCATTGGTCGCCTCTGTCTTTTTCACACCATCAGCGGTTACTGCCTTATGTGGAGTCACCCTCATAACCTGTAGGAAAAAAACATGGTAGCTATTGTAATCCCCTTAGCTGGACGGCACAGTCTTATGAAGTGGAAACCCCCCGACTCCACCAACCTGTCATATGTGGATAAAGGACATTTTTTACTTTACCAACATGGAGAAAATCTGCTGCACACTGAGGGGATCGTCTGCTTCTTTCAGGAAAACATGGGGGCCATTTCTCGTTTACACAAATAAATGGACTTTTCTTAACATCCCGAACTGACAAACAACCCTGTATACATTGTCTTTTTGTTTGTAATACAAGAATTGTTCATTGTTTGCCTTTATTTGAGTTTTGTAAAAATAATAATAACGAGAAAATTGATACTTGCGTTCTTATAACTGTCATTTATGTGTTTGAATTAAATGAAAGTTGGAAAAAATGCCAACAATTGTTATATATATTGCGCTGACTCTACATCTTGTCAATCCATCCATCAATTTTGTTTAGGTCATTAGAATGACTACAGACTTTTAGTCATGGTCCAAGTTAGGAATGAAGTTAATCATATTGTAGCCAAACAATCACACCTCGTGTATAAAGATTAACCGGACTTAACTGAGCATGGTACTTCTGCAGAGTGATATGACTGCATGTTTTGCAGGCTGCGTTCCAGGACAGTGAGCTGGTTGGACATGTGAAGTATTTTGTTTCCTAGTTTCTTGTTTTCCAGCTCTAGAAAATCCACCCTTTGAGATAAAAACAAACATATCATTTTAGATAAATGTGCAGTGAATGAATGAAAAGCTCTAGAGATGAATTGTCCTTTGAACTCTGCAGTTAAGTGTTGACTGTGTATGTTCAGTACCTGCATTTGGACAAAGCAGCCGTTAGATTACTGTCCTTTTTGTTGTGCTCCTCCTCATTTAGCTGTTGTAGCAGCCTTCTCCTCTCGACTAGTAGTTTGTCATTTTCCATAGTTATACTTATGGTGAGCTCTTTTTCCTAGGCAAGATAAACACATTAAATTTCTTAATTTATAAGTCTATAGATGCTATGTCTTATTGATGCTATGGACTATAGACACTCTCAAAGTACATCAGAAGTGCCTGAGTTGGCATCACACCCTGCCCAACTCATGCGGGTGGATAGACTTTAAACCCCAAGATAACACCACAAATGCTAGACCTGAATTAGCCAAGGAGAATATTTTACCCATGCAGGTGTTAGTCAGCATATTCTAGTCTGGAGACACTATCGTCTGTTTTCGCTAACTGGAACGTCAACAGCAAGCTTTCTGGTATGTCTAGGAAGGCAGCAATAGGTCTCTTCCACGACTGTGCTGCGATAGACTGGCACCTACTGTTCCCAGTCAAAGCCAAACAATTCACACTGTCACCGAGTCAATATAGATACTACAGCCAGAGAAAGGGAAGAAAAACGACAATAATATAGAGTAAAAAAGGATATTTGTTCAGTGAAAAAAAGGATTAACAAGGGTGGGGACACGCACATCATCACATGAATACAAATAATGATAAATTGATTTTTACTCAATGATGCACCTGACCCATACAAACATCCTGGTTTCTGTTGTGTAAAGTAGGACTAAGCTGCGGGTTTACCTTTGCTAATGAGTGGGAACACAAGGACAGTTCTCGCTCTAGATTGTTTATCTTCTCATCGCGCCATGCGGTTTCATCGTCGAATTTCTGTTTGGCTCGGCCCAGTTTTAACTTGTGCTTTTCCTTTATTTCGTGGTATTTACTGTAAAAAAACCACAAAAAAAACAACACACATTAATCGTAAAATCAATCCAGAATATAAAATGCTGCCTGCAAAACATTGTCAAAATTTTCAGTATCCTCTATACCACTGGTTCCCAGATTTGGGGTCATAAAGCTTGATGTGTAAGAAAACTTTTTTTTTTTTTTTAACAGTTTATGAGTTGCTCTCTGCTGTTATGCATAATGCTATGCATTAAATATGCATAAAGCAGCAGCATGACGGGCCTCTTACCTCCGCTCTCTGTCGAGGAATTTAAGGGTTTCACAGATCTCCCTCTTGAGCGTTTCACACTGGTCTTGGGTGGCCAACAGAGTGTTCACTGCTTCTTGATAATCGGGACACTCCTGCAGTGCCACAATTACAACCATCAAAAGATGATGTCACTGTATATAATAAACTAACCCTGGTTCGTTGTCTCTGAGATTAACAAACGGACGGGAACAGTTTGTTATCTTGAGCACTAGTCCAAAGTTGTTCACTGAACATATTTGTATCAGACCAAAGAGCTATTGATTTTAAAGCTCCTTTATCTTCCTCTTTATTGGTTTTAACACCTTAATCCATCACACCGCTAAACCAGTGCAGCCAAATTCAAGGACACATTTGTTCATTTCCATGACACTCCCACAAAATCTGAATGAATTATTAACCTCATTTTACCGGTTATTAACAACTCCCTGACCTTTGGAAACTTTCCAAACAAACTTTCAATCATTCAGTCGCTTCTGAAAAAATCTGGATCTCAGGGTGCTGGATAAATCTGGATAAATATCACTTAAAAAGCGCATAATTTATAGTAGTTTTCAGTCAAGTTTTAGAGCTCGCCATAGCACAAGGACTCTAGCTCTTGTGAAGGTCCCTAATGACTGACTTTTAACAGCCAGTAGAAGTGCCAGTTCTGTGCTACGTTAGACTCGACTGTTTTGGTAACTTCCTGCCTGCCTAACTGATATAAAATGTTGGATGAAACTGGATGATTAGTGTTAAAGAAAACACCCAAAATTAGGTCATTCTAATAATGACCTATGACATATGTGTTGTGCATTTATCTATTCTTTATCTATCTTATTTTTATCTGTACCATTTTTTTCTTTTTCTGTGAAGCAAGTCCTGCATGCATAAGGTTTATTATTATTGTTAGAACATTTAACTTTGACATAGTCCTGAGTCCAAGTTACCAGAATTCAATTCAAATATAGTATTCAAATACAGTATTTAAATACATAACACAATACCCGATGCATGATTTACCTTGTTCAGCAGCAGCTGCTGTTGAGTCTGTTGCTCATTACCCTCTGATGCAAATGAGTCTTTTAGCTGACAGTGACGGTCTTCACAGTGTTGTGAACCTGCCTCGTTTTGCTCCCACAGCCTTCAACCACACACACAGGAACCTTCATTTACCCATACATTACTGCAACATTGCGAGCTGGCATGCACTACAGTAGTCACTGGGTGGTGTGAGGAGGTATAATATCCTACTTTTGATCCTGAAGCTGGTTTTCTTTGGCGCAGATGGTAGCTATAAGTTTATGCAGATCTTTATGAGAATGATCCAGCTGCTGCTTCAGGGAGTGTATCTGGAAGGATGAGAGAAGATTTTGACATTGTGTAAGGGGAAAGAAAAAAAAAGGTAATTACAATGCATTTCCAGTGCAGTTTAATGCAGCGAGTCACTCACTTCTGAGTCCTTCTCCAAAAGGCGTCTTGTTTGACTGCTCAGTTTATTTTGTAAATCTCTGCAAATGTCATTGCTCCGAATCAATTCTGCGGCCTTGGACTGAAAACAAAAGAGCAACATCAACGTCAATGCTGTGCTTCCTTCATACATGATGATTTTCTAAACCGTAGATCTTCACTAGATGTTCTCAGGTAACTCTCAAGGATCTATACAGTGAGACTTACTTTAGCCTGGCTGGCCTGAACCTGTAAGGTCAGGAGCTGCTGCTCAGCCTGCTGCTGCTGCTCATGGAGGGCTGACTCCAGCCGCTCCACCTCCCTCTGCAGAGATACAACCTGAGAAGCAAAAGTTCTGTCTTTATATTTTGCCACAGTTTCCATCAGCCAATCAATGCTGTTGTTGCTGTCAAACTTTAAATCGGTTTCCCTCTCTCCCAGCTGAAATCATTGTGATCCCGTTTGAGTTCATCAGGAGTCAACTCAATCAAAAATCTTCAGCGTTCTCTCTCCATCCCATCACCACAAACAGCAGTGTCTAGACTCCATCACAGGGTACTTCTCACAATCTCATCTTTATTGTGCACATCAATACATATATTTGTTTGAAATGCCTACATTTACATTTGAGAACAACCAAAGCTTCCTGTAGGTAGTTATTTGTAATTTCCAAATGATCCCTCTTTAATCTTGATGCTCACGTTTCCATCTAAATGCATTGCAAACTCTAACCAAATTATTTAGCAAATCAGCAAAGGAAAATGAGGCCTCAACTGCTTAATAGGACGTTTAACAAATAAATGTAGAAAAAAAAACCCTCAAAGTGTGGAAAAAAATGTAGAAACCACGATGGAAATGTGCCATTTATATTTGTTTCATGTAGTCATTACACCACTGAAGCAGCCAGGGCCACGCTGTTGTATGTTTGGCAGCAATACAGATGATTTATGATAACATGCATTTGACTGATTAGACTACTCACAGTTTCCTCCTTCTCTAAAAGACATCTCATCTGAGCGCTGAGTTCCTCCTGTAAATTTCTGCAGGACTGGTTGCTTTGTGCCAGCTCTGATGTTTGAGACTAAAAAAAAACAAAACAAGACGGTTCTTCTTCAATGAAAATAAGTTTCTACTGGTGATTTAGATACTGTGTGCAGATGTTCTTTTCACATAACTGTAGGATGGGCAGGCTGTTTCAGTCTTAGATCCACAGGGAATCTGCGTAGCGGGACTTACTTTAGCTAACTCATTAGCTTGGGTGTACCTGCACAGTGAGGAGCCGCTGCTCAGCATGCTTGGCCGACTCCAGTCGTTCCACTTTCTCCCGCAGAGACACCACCTGAAACAAACAGTATAACATTTTCACTACTGGTTAATCTGCAGACGTCATTAAATAGTAAAAAAAAATAAAAAATAAATGCCCATAACAATTTCCTCCACTACAAGTTGACACGTGTTTTTTGGAACAATCATTAAAACAAAAACTCAAATAGAGTTTACTATAAACTCACAATTGAGAAACAGGAAAAGGTGAATTCATCATCAGACATTTCAACATTTTAGCTTGAAAGAAGATGAGTCAGTTTTCAAAACCGCCAATTCATTTTCTGCCAGCTGAATAATTTAAAAAAAAAAAATGTTCCAGCCCTACAGGGCAACAATTACACTGCTGTGTCATTTTTATCAGTTTACCACTATACCATAAAAAACACATCTATGCACTATATGACATTTAGAATGTCATAGAGTGCTGTAGTTAGCTAAACACAGGGATTAAGTCAAATGTTTTTAGTAGGATAAACCCCTTTAGCTGTTCCATCTGGTCTTTGACAGCCCCCCCACCATTTATCACAATCAATACATAACAACAGACGTGTGGCAAAATAAATGATGAATTATAGCAACATACAGGCAGACAATAACCTAGACAAACAAGTGTGGGGTGTCATTTGTACAATGTACTCATCCATATCACTGTGGCTCGTAAGTGACTTTGGTGTACACAACACTGAACAGATGTGGTGCTATAAAGGGCTGTGTGATATGACCATACAATGTCTGTCATGGGAGAGGGATCATCTCATAATATTATATGCCGTGAATGCAGGCAGGAAATTTGCATGGAGTCAACAAAAGGAGGAAGAGAGTGAAAGGAACACATGCTAATCCTGAACAGGAAAAGGACTCCAGTTTGTTCCGCCTTAATTGTAAATGTATATTACATACATAACGTATGACTTACCTCCACTTTTATTATGGCCGACAGTCTGCAATAAGCAAGACAGGCCTGCCAGTACTATAAATCTTTCAAACTTGAAAATCTTTGCTGCACAAAAATGTGTAAAATGATTCCTGTGTGTTACCTCAGCATAATGTTTGGACTGTTTTGACATCGATATTGGTAAAATACCGTTTTCCAGGAGGTATCTTACCGTCTGCTGCAGAGAGCCTTTCTCAGCATCCAGGGAGCGTACCCTGTTCCTCAAGGCTCTGATCTCAAGGTCCAGACGATCGTTCAGCTCTTTGGCCTTTCGCAGTTCTGCCATTTCTTGTGAAAGAAAGACAGACAATGAATTCATCAAATTATGAATAATACATATTGAAGGATAACATTGCTCTCCCACACTGCTGAGTATTCTAACACAATGCTTTGTGTTTGTCTGTTCACCACATGCTTGTGTGTTTCCTCCAACAGTCTAAAAAGTCTCAAATTTAGGTGAAATGGAAACTGCAGTTGTCTTATAGCATGGATATGAGTGCGAATGTGTTTGTTTATGTGTGTAATGGACTGGTGACCTGTCCAAGGTACTTCTTGCCTCTCTTTCGCTCAATAAAAAAAAAAAGATTCTCACCGTATTTCTTCAGTTTTTCTACTTCCTGTCTCAGTTGTTCCACCTCTTGCTGTGCAGCCTGCAGCTCAGGCTCTACAAAAACAAACAAACACCAGTGATGCTGGAGCAGTGGAAGCTGGTGGAAAACAGTTTTAGTTCATGCTGTTTTGATACTGTATAATCATAAACTCCTGGCTCGTAGTAATGCACAAAATTTATTAGGGTGTAATCCTTAACAATAATAGTTTGTGATGTTTTCTTTTCCAACTTTATTAACTGACCAATGACAATAATACAGGAAGCACTACGACAGTGGTGACAGCAGGCTACTGCATTATCACCATGAGAAATCTTTTTGAGAATGTCATAGTCTGTTTGTGAGCAGCTGATTTACGTCTCTCACCATAAGCTCTCTGGGTCAAATGAGCAGACTCCAGCTCATCGGTCAAACGCCGGATCTCATTGTGTGCCATGGCCAGCCTGCGTGAACCCTCCTCCAGGTCCCGCTCCAGACGGGAACATTCCCTCCCCACACTGCTCGCCTGGTCGGCCAAATGCTGGGTCTCAGCCTGAGGAGAGTGGGAAAGAGTGAGTGACCAAATGAACATTAAAGTGATACAAAGCGACACAACAAAGAGAATTAGTCGATAAAAACAAGAATATTCATAGATGCATGCATAACCTTGAGAAGGACTCTGGGACAAAATGCATCAGTGGTGTAGTATGTTGAATTTCTTCTGCCATGCACAGTTCCCTAGCGTGTGCTGGCGACGGAAAAAGAGGTTGCCGTTAACGTGGATGCTGCTGAACAGAAAACATGCTTACAGATCCTCGCGTACACACGTGCACCTTCAGATAATCAAAACTACGTGCAGTGCAGTTTTTAGTGGTTGTTAGTATGGGATGCAGCACAGATACTGTGAATAAAAGAACATACAGGAATAATCGTGTGTTTGTTTTGTGAAGCTTTGTGAAGTCCAAACAGTCTCTTCCATGGGCTCTGGCCGTGACGCGGTGCCCCCTTGTGGGAAGACTGTGGAATAACAGATCACAGAAGAAGTCATTTCAACACAGAGAAAAGCAAAAGGCATGTCTCTCTAACAACTAAAATGTATGTATATAAGACTAACTTACTTATGATATAATCATACAATAAATGTCACATACAAGGGATCACATGCTTCAAAAGGTAAACTACACAAAGGAAATAAGGCGTGTGTCTTATCTTATTACTGGTGAAGAGAGCTTTTGCATCTCTTAGGTTCTCAAAATGACCCCAAAGCTTTCAACTTTTCAACTATGAACTACTACCCACGTCTCTCACTTCTACACAAACCTACCCTTAACTGTTTACGATGAAATAAAAGTGAAAAGGTCAGAAACTAACACAAGGATTAAACCTCAGTCTAGGTCTTCCTCTAACCTGGTGTGCACTGGCGTTCAGCACTTGGACTTCGGTCCCCAGCAGGCTGGCTGTGTTTCCATCACCTGTCAGGTTATCAGGAATCTCACTCGTCTCAAGTAAGGAGGCTCTCTCCACCAGGAGGTAGGCCACCTGCTCACTGGGGCTACTGTGGATCAACTCTGTGAGGCCCTGCTGGTACAGCATTTTAGCCACCTCGCTTATCTGGGAATCTATTGCAACAGAGATTGGTGAATGGGATTTGTATGAGTGTCTGTAGTCCCATGAAGGCACTCTGTTCAAGTTAGCTTTGCCTGTAGAAGTACCACTCGCCACAGAGGCATTATCTGCTGTGTTTCAAAATAGCATTTGTTGGTTTTACAAGAGAAAAGATTTCAAGGTTGTCAGACCGCAGGCAGAGCCACTTCCCTGAGCTTTGCCCACACAGTGGATGAGACAGTCCAGAACAGAATTAACTCCATGAATAACTTTGTGTTTTCATTTACAAGTCTTAACAAACTGTCCAACAAGATGTGGACATGGCTTGTATTAGTGGAGAAAAAAACAACTTAAGATATAAATATAAAAAGAGATAAACCTTCATCGTATGAGACAAAAAATACCTATTCTTAAAATGTGTACTATTAATCTATTGGATAATACCATGCACCAATTTTTAAAGATTAAAAATACTCTGTCATAAAAGTGTGATTTTTGTGACTTATTCTCTTAACCTTAGTTTACTCTTATTTGTAGGTGATGTACCAGTGGGAAATGTCCAACCTTGAAGGGATATTAGACGCCGCAGCTGATCCTTGAGTTGATCGTTTTCATCCTGTATCTCCTGAGCCAAAACATCTTTGTGCTCTGTAAAGATTCGAATCTGCTCCAAGGACTTGCGCACCTTACAGACAGAAAGCTGAAGTTTTAATACCCAAGAGACACAGACCTTCATTTATTCTTTGAATTTCAAATGTCATTAGTGATTTAATAACTTACCTCTGCCATCTCTGCTAAGTGCTGTGAGCGCTGGGTGTCCAGGTCCCATGTCACGCCGCTCAGGCGACTCCTTGTGCACTGGAGGGCACGCCACAGGAAACACAGCTGAGCCTCCTTAGAGGAATCGGGTGCGAGTCCCTCGTCGGTGAACCATGTGGTCATCTGCTCCAGCTCTTCCTAGAGAGGGGATGAGTGACGTGTGAAAAAAAACATCACATTTCAGCAAGGCTACTGTCTCCATCTACTTGCATCCTACATACTTCCAATCAGTCTCTGATTTAAACATTATATAGTTTTTAGATGTCACCGTGCGAAAGTAAGAGAAACAATTACAATGCATGAACAATATTTTAGGATATGATACGGTGATCGATCTTGCGGTTTTTCCTGACATATCCAAATAATCTTTGTCAATGAATGCTTCTCAGCTCTGAACTGCAGTGAAGTGAGTGACAAGTCTCTTGGGTTATGTTTTAAGCTGTTATGCAGCATATTTTGGAGAACAGCTGTTTCCTTCAGCAGAGACCACTGGCATAGGCATTATGTGTCTGCCGAGCTGCTTCTTCCAACACTTTATCATGCATGTTATTGTAATCACATGCTCTGCAGCCACACTTGCTGAAATCCATTTAAAATTGATGCCCATGCCCATGACAAGGTTTACATTTAATGACACAGTACAGCTATAAAAATACACCATAGCTTCCTGGGATAAGTTTGTGATACTGTTGTGAGATAATTTTTTTTGAAAGTTAAATGATTTTAAATCACCCAGTTTTCAGCAGAAACGGCCGTAAAATGTCACACACTGGCTACAGTTTACGTTTTTTTTCCCCGTAACGTTTAAAGCTAGGTTTTAGCTTGCTAGCTGTTGAGTAAACTAAACGAACAAAAAGTAGAATAACGGTAACGTTACCTCCGGTTGATCCATTTGCCCTCCGGTGTGAAACAACTCTGTACGGCGGTTTACATTCACATTTGAACCTTTTTGCTGTCCGACATAGACTCCAAAACATTTAAAAAATTAGCCCTCGGTGGCTTCAAAAAGCGAAGAGTAACCTCCAGTTCCGTAACACCGAGACGTAAACACGCGAGCCGACCGTTGTTGTCTTCCCGTTGTTCAACGGTACGCTACAAACAGACACGCACGCGCTCAGCTTGCTACAGATTTGAAAAAAATAGTTACTCGAAACTTTTCACGTGAAAATCAGCGTCAGACAGAGAGAGAGGACACGAAATGGACCGAGGCTGAAGGAACGCACAGAATAAAATCGTGGTCTGTGGTTAGAATAAGTGGTGGTGTGAGTTTCTGTTACTTCTTGTTAAAAAAAAAAGCAAGAAGCTCTTGTACATTGTGATCGTGTGTTTTCCGTGGGTCCCTGAAGTTGTCTTTAAGGACCGTTAACAGTGTGAGTAGTTTAAGTTCACCGGTAAACATCAGTGAAAAACAAAACTATGCTGCTGAAGGGAAATGATGAGATACTTCTATTATTAGTGGTGGAATGTAAGTACTATTCAAAGTACAGCTTTGAGGTACTTAGATTACTGATGTATTTCAATGTCTATTCTCTTACTTTATTACAATTTACAAATAAATGTGCTCCTTTTCAGTCTAGTACAGTGACAGATATGGTTACAACTTTAGATATTGACCTACAAAATATATGATGAGCTCATAACATATGATGCATTAGTCTTATTCCTATTTTGCGTGTTAAACCACCTAAAATATCTCAAAGACTTATTTCTAATATTCACATTACTTCAGTTAAGTACAACAGTACTTGAATGAGGAGGCTATGTCTACTTTTGATACTAATGATAAGGCCAGGTTTACATTTTGCTGATAATCTTTATGTACATTTACAAATTTGCGCTGGACTTGACTTTTTTGGGTGTATTTTACAGTGTGATGTTACTACTTATTTAAGTAATGAATCTGAATACTTCCTCGCCAAACGATTATTGGTTAATCAATGTAATATTACTCATTATTTGGTAAAGACATCCATTGCTGCAGTAACTTGTCTATAAAGTGTTATTATAGTATATTCTTTCTGAGAATTGAAGGTCTATTTATCTACTTACAGAATATGGCTGAAATTGAATAAAATATTCATAAGTGTGTTTTCATTAGTATCTGTTCACCAGAAAATAACAGTCACTATTGTCACCTTACACTGAGCTTTTTATAGATGCAGTCCATCTTCCACAAGGTCCGTCATATCCCAGAATAGACAAACAAAACACTGACTCTACATGGCGCCTTTTTGTATTTTTCCTGCATTTTGCAGCCACCATAGTTTCTCCTTTATGCTAGCAAGGAGATGGTGAGGTGAGGAGGTTGTAACTGGACTGCTACATGTCACTAAATCCCACACACTGGCCAACACTGTGTGTTGTGTCTTGGGTGGTCTGACACTTCCTGCACATTTACAATGAAAAGTGGGCAGCAATGAGCCTTTATTTCCTGCCTTTCAATCACCGCTTTCTGGTAACACTGTGAAGGTATTCATGCCGAGCAGCAGGTCTACAACAAGAGTACATGTGCAGCACAAAAGTGTTTTATTATACAACACAGCCCATACAGCATTGTTAGTTATGACAAATGTGTTTAAACTGCATGATTCTGTCATTATGATAACAGGAATACACGACCTCATCATACTTTAATTCAGATTGGATATATACAGTACAGCTTTAGGGGTTTTTTTCTATGCCATTATAGAGGAATGTTATTTTTGGTGCTGAGTTGGTCCAGACCATAGATTTGAGGGGGAGGGCAGGGGAACTTTAGAGGAAATGGGTGTTGTGAACTCCTCCTATATCTAACTCCACATTCCTCATTTATACCCTTCTCGCCAAGTTTTGGACCCAGAAAGAACACAGAGGCGAGAACGCTACAACTCTGGGGGAAAAAAATCAGAGCTGATCACTGAAGGGTACAGACTCAAAGGCACTGAAGCTGAAGGGTAAGAGCTTCCTCAAAATATATCGGTTACGTTGGATTAAACAGACAACATGTGCCCGGATTTTTTTCTGACCTACGTATCTTAGTGTGATGTAACTATCGCTGAATGGTACGCAGGTCACACCCCAAATGTGATCAAATGCTAACAAGAGTCTTTAATGATATTGTTTTAACGTTTACGAAGATACTTTTCTGTGCTTCCACTGTGACATGTTTGCAATTACTGTGGTCATTACTTTCCTTCTGAGTGTGCCAGGTACCTCAAACTATAAAGTAAACCAGATGTAGTAGTATGTAATCAAACACATGCCTCTCTGAACTGTCCACAATCTAATAGCAACAGTGATTTCCCTCTATGGGCAGAGTGCAGTGCTGGGTGGGAAAGACAAACATGTGCAAGGCGAAGAAAACCCTCTCCTTAAATTCTGAGCTGGACTTTACAGTCGAGGGTTGGCAATTAAGCAAAGGTAAACTAACACTATTCAAATCAAACACTATTTGGAAAAGGATTCGGGGATTTGTGAGACCAGGCAGCAGTCTCACTTTCTGACCAAAGAAACAAATGTACCAAATGTTTTGATATTTAAGCCTGAACTTTTCATCCAGGTCATCTTTCTTTGAGAAGAGTAAAATCTGGTGCATGGATCTACAACTCTTTAACTCTCCTCAAAGAAAGTTTAGATGATAGAAATTAAAAGCAGTTCATTTGTATTGTGGTTTAGCTATCTATAATATAGCAGAAAAGCAGCAGACAACACTGTATTCATGTTTAAGGATTCCTTGGTTACTACGGTATTTATTTATTTTGACATATCTGGGGGAACTGAAACCTTACTGCATAAAGGGACTTCCTATTTTTTTGTGCCCAAAACAAATGTTTCTGATGGAAAAATTCTCTATGCTGATTATAATAAAAAACCAGTGAGTCATTTATCACTTTGTGCCATCTGATTTAAAAGCTGTTTCACAATAGTTTTCTATGGTGTGTGTCACTGGGGGGAGTGTTTAAAATCATTAGGAAGAAGTACCTCAAGTGAATGTCATTCTTTATACTGCAAAGTTTGTATCCAGAAGAAAAAGTACACAAGAGAATATCAGACCGTTGGCAGACAGGGGTTCAGACCAAAAGTATGTTTACAGTGGTCACAGGGAGCTGATGTTCTGATGTATTCCTCAGAGACTGGTCAGGCTCTGAAGGCAGAGAGAAATCCCCCCAGTGTGGCCTGGTAAATGGGCAGAGATTGTCAGTGCAGATGTTCAGATGCATGATGAAAGTGCTCAGAGTTTCCTCGAGAGGCAGACAGAGAGCCTACTGTTTGTCCTGATCTAAATGACATGTTGTAAAGGGACAGGGACTTAGCAGTGGCAGTGTTTCTTCTTCTGAGCTGTTCTGTGTGGAACCACCAATCTGAACACAAATGGGTTTTACAAGTTCGCAGCTCTCATAAAAACATCGTCTTACAATCTTAATAATATCGCAGTTTGTTGTCTGTACACAGGATAGCAGACCCTTCCCTCATCTACAAGAAGCGATGGTCTTCCTGCTCATATCCCTACCTGTGCTGCATCTGGTCACCTTGGCCATGCTCCTCATCGCCACCCTGGAGAAGGTAAGATGCACAGTGCCCTGATGACTTATGTTGTCTCTTTTCTTACAGTTGTTTCCTTTCCTTATGTCGTCTCTTTCTCTCTGCAGTCATGGTGGGTATGGACTGATTCAGAAATCAGAGACCTCTGGTACAACTGCTTCCACAATAATGCCACAGAAACCTGGATGTGTGCATCCACTAATGAAAGCGGTAAAGTGTTTGTTTGCACGCTGGCCTACACACATGCGGTCCATTTATTTCCTGGTTATATTTCACATTTCTGCATGATTGGATACTTCATAACTTCCTGATGCTTTTAGTTTGACTTTACTACACTTATTCTACGCTCATCTCTCCCCCAGACTGGCTGCAGTCTGTCCAGGCCCTCATGGTCCTCTCTGTGGTCTTCTCCTCCATCTCCTTCCTGGTTTTTCTGGGTCAGCTGCTCACCTTGTCCAAAGGAAGACTTTTCTACTTCACAGGCCTATGTCAGGCATTCGCAGGTGCTTTACATATTCCACAAGAAAAATAAATAAACCTGACATTTTAGGTTTTCAATGTTTCAAGAATAAAGATGTTCATTTCTTACGGCAGTGACAACTTACCTGCACTTATATACTTAATATGCTTTTTATGCTATTAGTTGTTACCAGTTTGATAATTATTCAATTCAGGGTTGTCAAGAAAAGATCAATTTTCAAAGCGTTACATCTTCACTAGAAAGCGACGTGACTGAGGCTGAGTGCCAAAGAAAGTTTAGGGAAGTCAGAGAATTGAAAGATGGACTGACTCATCATTGGTTTTGGTCTTTTTGTGGCATTTGCTGACAATAAGAAAAATGAAGAGAGCAATGAAAGTCCCTTCAGAACAGATTCAACTAAATATCAAGATAGGCAGTCTGATTAATCCCATCAATGTGTTGTTAAAAGCATGTAAATGTGTGACTGTGATGAGATGAGAGAATTTGAACTAACACCTTTTTTAACGTGTCTCTCTTGCAGGTCTCACAACCTTTGCCGCTTGCCTCATCTTCACCTTCCACAGAAAGGAAATCTTAAATGACTCCAGAGATCTGGCCAAAGGACGCTTTGGCTACTGTTTCATCCTGGCATGGCTGTGTGTCCCTCTCCTCCTGATCAGCGGGGTCCTGTACGTCCACCTGCGCAAGAAGCAGTGAGCGAAAAAAGATGGAGTCGAAAAAGAAGTTTTCAGTATGAGTGTGATGTTCATTTCACTCCAGTTGCTTCACAGTTAACAGTAAGCATGCACGTGGAAATAAGATGACTGAGAATGAAAGCCGTGCTGAAAAGATACACTTCTGTTTTCTTTCTGACTCAAGACCCCCCCGACCGTACCCGTGCTTCATGGTATGTGGGACATTACGTCATCATGGTGGCGTCTCACTCTGTGAGGTATTATATTGTCACTCAATAAAGATCAAGATAGACAAAAGTCATTAAAACTCAGTCACGCTATAGGATAAAAACACATGAAGGATTCTGACTCTCCTGTGCTTAATGTATGATTGTTTGTGTTGTATATACTTGTGTTTTCTTATTAAAAAAAAACCCAACGACAAATACACTGAATGTTGTCATTTTGTAATAAATTCTACAACATCACTTTTATTTGAAGAGCTAAATCTGCGTAAGGCTGTAACACAGTGCAGGCCCGATCTTCTGACATAGATCAGTGGTTGCAAAAGGATGTGCCATCTTCGCTCAAATCGCTTAAAGTATGCTCGTGCGGTTTTCTGAAGAAGTGGCCGCTGATGATAGTATCAGTATAACCATTCTAAATATGTACTGTATGAGTGTTACTTTCAAACCTACCTATCAGGCTGGACCAGTCCAAAAATCCATATGAGGTAGGTGACAGCCTCTTAAATAAATTATACATGGCAATATTACTCCCCACACACCACACACACATTCAGGAAGTGTACAAAGTGTAATCAGCGTATTAAAGAGCTTGATTAAATTTAACGAGAGCAGCTTATGAAAGTGAGTGAGAGTGAGTGAGAGGAACAATAGGTTTGAGCAGCTTACCGACCTGTCAAGTGTGCAGAATGTCAAGAATCTGAACAAGGAGTGGAAGTGTTAGGAGGTGTGAGATGACATGCAGGGGAGGGAACACACACACACACACACAAAGAGATTCAGCTCCGGAGAGCTTATGAGCAAAACTGGAGCCTCAGAGGTGAGACATGCGGCCCGGGAGGTGAGTTTCACTATCTGTCAGATTTTAGTGTCTTCAAAACTGATTTTTTTTTCCTCCTACTTAATTTAAATGTTCGACTCTCTTTCTTATGTCGACATGAGCTGGGGGACAAGGCTGCTGCAGAACATAACAAGTGCCCGGGAGTGAACTTGTGAACCCTGAACAGGCTTTTATCTCGGACGGGTCAAAAGTCGAAACTGATCATCAAGATTGTCAGCAACGTCAAGATCTCATCTGTTCTCAGCCTACACGGAAATATTTTGACTTTTTGCCAGAGGGATGAATAAAATGCTCATTTTAACTCGACTGAAGGGTGACATGAGGCGGCCTGGGATCTTGTCGTCACACAACTGGAGTCAGTAGTGGGAACTTTGAGAAGTAACACTTATTCCCAGAGACACACCAGGCTGCGGTCATGTCAAACTCCCAAGAACAGAGCCTGGATGAGAATGCAGTGTTCCTGCCAGTGACCGAGTCCTCCCCAGAGTTTCTCCACTGCGAGAAGGAGCGGCAAGCAGTGGAGAGGCTCCTGACTGCAGGACCTGAGGCCTTCTACAGCTCCATCGGCACAGAGCGAGCTGGCTGCTTCCTGTCTTCTGAAGAGGTCAGCCAGATAACCAGCTGGGCTCAGGACTATCACTTCAACCCACTACAGTTGCAAAGGGAGACAAATGGAGAGGAATACAGCTCAGAGATGGAGAACTTCTGTTCCACATACTTCCCTTCGTTCTCAGATACGCCAACCCCGGACCTGGACTTGGGCTGGCCTGAAAGAAGCCCCTGGGTGCCGAAGGGGAGTGTTACAGTCTACACAAACCCTCCTGCTGAGGGAAAAGCTCCTGTCAGAGAGATCATCAGACGACACTTACAAATGGCTAGCCAAGTATGGAAATATACTGTGCATTACATTTTTATAAATGAGCATCAGTGCAAATATGAGGAACTGATCTGGCTTTATATATAATGAACTCAACAATATAATGCTCTCCTTCAGTTTAAACTCTTCAACAGTGAACTAGTCACCAGCTACAATACTGAAACTGTTTAAACTTAATAACTTAATATATTAAACTTAATATTGTGTATATTTTAACACACTGCTCGAAGCTATCCCTTTTACAACGAGTTTTTCAACTTCATCACTTATCATCACAGAACCATGAGTAGGAAAGGAAGGGTTTCATTTTGTGTGACACTTTCTGGATAATCCTGTCAATTAACGAAAGACATTCCGTGTGCCGTGCAGGTCATCGCCATTGTGACAGACAGATTGACAGATGGTGCAGTAATTGGCGATCTACACAATGCTGCTTCGAGGGGTGTCGCTGTTTACATCATCCTGAACCAAAGGTCCATTCAGGAAAACTTCACGCTCAACAGGCTCAGGCATCCGGTGAGTCACCTTCAACCACAAATCAGCACACACCTTGCAGCCATCCTTTTATGTTTACGTTTGACGTGACAACGAGTAAACCAGGTTTTATTTAGCTAAAATCAAGCACCGCCTAACAGATCAACATATTAGGTATTCGTCACACCTGAAAGTAAGTGTACATCATTGGTATTAAAACATTGATACACTCCATATTTACCTTAGAGAGATAACTCTAAAACCGCAAGTATTTCTTTTGACTTCGGCATGCTTATGTTGTCAGGAATGTAACAAGTGGGCCTACTTTCAACAAAGCATGACTAAACTGGTTGCACAGCATTCATAGTTGTTTGTGTTGTTTGAAGTGCTGCAAACCCTGCCTAATGCTGAGAACAAAATGAATAAATCCTATCAAAGCAGAATCTGAAATCCAATACATTCATGACTGAAATTCTCTGTCTATGACTGAACAGACTATTCAAATAATGATCATGGACATTTCAGATATTTTAGCCATGGGTATAACAATCTCGGCAATGCTAGTAGTGTAGCTCCAGGGATGTTTGTTGGATAGATTTGCATACATGATACATGACCAGACATGACTTTCTGGTTTCTTGGCTCTTTTCTTACTTTTCATTTAATGCCATCAGCAGGTCAGAGTTGTCACTTATGCAATGAAATATCTCACAATCTGAAAGACTTTTTCCACTAGCTCCACCATGAGGTTCACATTTGTGGATTTTAGTGAAATTTCTTAATTACTGGATTGACTGAAACTTTTGTAAATTTTGTACAAACCCTCATGTCCTCTTAAGGCTGCATTATCTTTTCTTTTAGCACCATCATCAATCGTCTAATATGTTGACCTGCAAAACTAATGACATTAGCCTGAGCTGAACTTTTGTACGTCAGCATGCCGACGCACTGCATTAGATAAACGTGGTTAAAATTATACCTGCTGATTATCAGCATGTTAACGTCGTCCCTGCAGGTACTTTGGCGTGCTGAAGTCAGCACACCTCAAAGCCTCACAGAGATGTACAAACCTGGTTCAACATAGCAGTAGACGGTTGACATAAGATTACAGAACTTTTCAAGGCAATTCAATCTTAAACTTGTGATCCGACAGAACATGCGGGTCCGTGTTCTTGGTGGGAAAACCTTCTGTTCAAGGAATGGACGAATGGTTGTTGGGGAAATGAAAGATAAATTCCTTCTGGTGGATTTAGAGACAGTCATTCATGGCAGCTACAGGTGAGCTGTTATATCAACCTATTCCTTTTTTTATGTATCACACACATTTCAGAGTGATATAACAAGCTGTCTTTGTACTCTGCAGTCTCACGTGGACAGACGCCCACCTGCACCGGCAGCTGATCACTGTTCTAAGCGGCCCAGTTGTTGAGTCATTTGACAGAGAGTTCAGGACCCTTTTCGCCGCTTCACTCCATGTTCCGGATATATGGAGAGTCGCAAGTTCTCACGCAGACACAACCCATCAGCTGATAGACTTCTCAAATCTCAGGTTTCAGAAACATTTCCCTGTGGAGCCTGAGATTATCAGCCCTCCGTCCCCACCTGCTGATTCTCTCCTGGACTGGGAAGCCATGGGGGTTGTCCAGAGAGACCTCGGCTTCCCTGACGGTCCCCTTGATCAGCATGAGGAAATCATGGCGAGAAGCAAGGAAATTCCTCTGCAGAACAACATGCTGTTTGATAAAATCACACCCATTATGGACGGTTTTAATGGAGACCAATTTGTGGTTAAGAAAAGGTACATGGAACATCTTGACTTGTTTAGACACCATTAGCGAGTCTGAGAAGCTGTCTTTAGACCAAGCATACGGTGTATATTTAAAATCCAGTTTTCCATTTACATGAATGTATTTTTTTATTCTTATTTATCATCTTTTATTGAAACCTTTGCTAAAATGTTGAAACATATTTTGTTTCTTCCGGCATATCGTTTAAATAGTTGCTACAGGATGTCTGCAGGACTTTATTGATCTGTTTTTGTACACGACAGGGTAAGTGAAAACACGCCTCGAGTGACGAACAATGTGCCAGAGAAATCATCAACTTTCAAGTGAGTCTTGCCGCTTTTGACATTAAGAGTGTTCACTCTCAATATGTGGTTTTATTTTCTTGCCGATTGTTTTACTCAAATCTTTCCATGGGATATTGATTATTTTCATAGCCACAGACAGGCCTTGCAGCCAGAGCCAACAAGTCCAGAAAGAAGGAAAAGGTAACACCCAAAATATAAAGGAAACACATTGAATTATTAATATTAAAATGTCATACCCTACCAAAAATCTCCTTTGTCTCTTGCAGGGTGGAACACATAATAGAAAAAGCCCTTTCAAAGCGATTCGCCATAGAGAAGAACAGCAAGTTAGATGACGTAGCAACAACAATACTTGATGATGAAGCAATTAAGCCAACTCACAATATGGCCGAACTCACCTCCCCAAAGAGAAGAGAGCGCCCAACAAGGGAGGCCATTTCGGAAGAGGAACACAGTATAAATGCAATTAGCTCCAAACTGGAGAACACACCAACTTCTAGAGTAAGTAACAGACCTTCGCTGTCAAACCACTCGAGTTGATGAACCTTGATACCAAAGCTGAGATGGATTTCTCTCCTCACAGAGACCTTTAATCCTGAGGGTGCCACAGTCTGAGAGCTTCAGCTCCCTGAGTGACATTATGAAGAGGATCCAGCCTCAGCAGAGCACTGGGCTGATGAAGAGAGTATCAAAAGCCACCGCGTCAGAAGTGAGCCAGTCCATGATGGACCTGAGCATACACAACAAAGATACAAGTGATGAGAGAGTCCCAGTGCCAAGATTTAAGGGCAGTGTAAGTGCCATCGTATTTCTCAGTCTATATGGTTGTGAGCTAGTTCCTATAAAAGAAAGTTTAGTTCGCCAAAACAGGAGACGCACTTTACTTATGTCAATAAGATGAAATGACAAAATATTGATGAATTATATTTCATAAATCAAAAGCAATGTCTATTTTTGTCCTAGACAATCCACAAAAATCACTTATTTCATAGTAGTTTAGTGAAAACTGGCCACAACATAGCGTGTGGATTAATCTGAGCAATGAGGGCTTTGTTTTTCTTAAATGATGCTACCAGTTCTACAGAAGTTTGACCAAAAAGTGAATCGATGTGCTAACCCCTGATGAGTAATAGTAATGATTACCTCAAAACTGAACTTTGGCACAGTATGATTTTAATTGTCTTTGTTGCCGTCAATGTTTCCTCGGCAGGGCTTTGACCCGGATCATATGACACCTGCTTTTGCTCTGATGAAGAAGAGGAACGATGAGTTAAAACCTCTATTGTACAGAACGCCAAAGAACTTTGTGCCCAGAGAGAGGCCTCGCAGCACCACTTATAACCTCAGCACGGACTGGAGGAGGTCACTGGCAGGGGTAGAAGGAGAACTGGAAACATTTGCGAGGAAATAAGACAAGACGTGAGCCCTATGTTGTGTAAAAACGTCTTCTGCCACTGAGGAAAGTCAGCTGTCAGCAGTGGATTGTCATGACCTCTGCAGTGTTAATTACCCCCACTAAACCCAAAACTGGCTGTGACTCCAATAAAACCATTGTTAGGATGCGTGTACTGTATACTGTATATACCGGTTGTATCTGTTGATTTGAAGTCTAGATGTTCTACTGTATGTTATATGCAGTGTGTTGGATGCAAGGGTTTCCTGCAGAATATATTTAAATAAATAAAAATGTTCTATTAATGCTGCTGACCATGAAAAGTATCAACTGTTTTAACCAGTAAAAGATACGTGTTTACATCTGTGACCAAGTAATCAGCTTGAAGAAGAAATTATGGAAGGACCTTTATATAATCTGTGAAAAATCTCTCACCAATGACTAAAAGTCAGTCCCTGATGAACTCTTATCCAACAGCCTCTTGTTTGCTCATTCTCTCCTTTTCTCTTACTAAATTTCTCTGTCACCGTCCTCTGACATTACACCTGGTATCACTGCCTGTTTGCCCAGCTCTGGTGCTGACACAACACCGGCTTCACTCCCAGTCATCAATTCTGTGCCCTGGGCCTGAAGGCCACCTCTTCCTGGCGGTCCAAAATGCCGGTGGTCCAGGCAGTCCGGCTAACAAAGCAAGCTAACACTGACAGCAGCTACATTTGCAGCAGTTTACTTCACTGTCCGTTGGAAGTCTGTAGATCGCAGAGTTGATGGGGAATAGGCGGAGGACATCAGAGGGAAAACAGAAAACATTTTCTCCATAAACTATGATCCAGTGTCATCAAAATAAGTGAAATAGTTGGTGGTGTGTGACTTAGTGCTGTAAAGCGTTACATACTTCGTGTTCCTGTTGCTCAAAATTACAAAGTGCAGAAACTTATGGATTGCAGATGAATGACGGAGACACCCTTCACCTGATTACAAGTCAGTGTAGCCTCAAACTGATTTTAAACTTATTTTATGGTAGAAAAGTTACACAATGTTGCTTCAAACTTAAAGGTGCAGTGTGTAAAATTTGGGGCCTTTATTTTCAGACTAAGGCAAACATGGAATATAATACTCATAGCTATGATTTCAGGCATGTATGATCACCTGAAAATAAGAATATTTTTTTTACTTTTGTTACTTAAAAATGATCCTTTTATATCTACAGTGGGAGTGGGTCCTCTTTCGTAGAGGCCGCCATGTTGAAACATTGTTTTTCTGCAGACTAAACTAAAGAGTGACTCTAGACAGGGCCCTTAAAGTGTTTGTTTCTCCTTTACACTAAGAAGGTGATGTGAGGAGATTGCAGTGCAGCGATTAGACCGCTAGATGCAGCTAAATTGCACACACTGGACCTTTAAATAAAAATGACGCTACATACTCCCGTACACTAGGTGGCGGTATGCTTCGCTATTGCTCTGCACGGCTGCCATTCAAGGCGAAGAAGAAGAAATTACGGCAGCACATGTGTTGTCTATCTGTAGGCGGTGTGTTCGTCTCATCGGGATATTTACAGCTTTCTTCAGTTTAACTGTCCACGGATAATCAGTGAAGTTGAAGCGTGTTGTTTGCTTTGTTTTGCCAAGCGAGGAGGTTTAATTCATCTCCATCATGCGGGCGAAACGGTGAGTTTGGCTAAAGTTAGCTCACATCACAGTCTGTGTGTGTTAACATGAATGTTGTCCTTACATTAAACCTAACACTTCCTCCCTGGCCATTAACGTATTATAGTCATCTTTACCTCTTTGAAGTTGTGTAAATTATTAGCTCTGACTCTGGCAGGACTTCACATGAAATTAAGATTTGACCACGTCTGTGTCTCCTCTCTTTCACTGCTCAGGGGTAGGTCTCTCCAAAGGCCAAAAAGGACACAGAGATATGATGAAGATGACCCTGAAGGCTTCAAGAACATGCCTGTCCCTGACAAGGTAAGAGGCCCCAGCAGTGCTGTGAAGTGCTTTATAACCCCGATAGATGATGACCATCACAGCAAGAGGAAACAGCTGGTAACAGGGCTTCAACATACTGTCAGCAAAGGTTTTTATCATGCTGGAAACATCCAATAGATGTTGATTATATTTGGTTTGGCCTAAATAAAACTTTATAATACACTTAAAATGTCAACCACTCAGACTATACACACAATAGCCCTCCACCCCGTTATAAAGAAAAGCACAAAATGAGGAAGCTTGGAGGTGTCTTTATTATCCCCAAGGGACAATTTGTGGTGCAGCAAACAACCAGTAAATTATACAATGAATGCATGCTACAAAACAATTTCACATTCCACTGTTAAGAAGACCCAACAAGAGGGGAAAAGGGAGTTTTTATATCAGTTTGTCCTGATTTTTTGGTAGACCAAATATGCGGCCTGACGGTAGTAACTTAAAACAGGAGTTCAGGGGGGGACTTGTGGGCCGTCTTCAGGGTGCTAGTCTCGTACAAACTGTGTAGGTCATTAAGAGAGTGGTGGGCAATTTTGCCACACGCTTTAACTACATTCTGCAGTCACTGCCTTTGTTTTTGAAAGTGAGAGACCCGTACCAGCTCACAAAGGCAAATCTATCTATCATCCTGTAGTGAGGAAACACCAGAGGCAGGTTTAATAAATACAATTTAATTAAAAACTAATTAAATAAACCCATTAAATGTATATAATATAATAAAAGTAAAGCATAATAAAATATATAAATAAACAAACAACTACCCAAGTAAGTAAATAAAAGTGAAAATGGAACAGATTCAAAAATATATATATATATATATATATATATATATATATATATATATATATATATTCAAGTTAAAGTAAAAGCCAAAAAAGTAAGTGCAGTATTTGTGTCTACCAGAAAGAATTGATCCCAGAAGTCAAGGCTTTGTAAACAGACCAAAGTTTTCAAAAAAAGTTTTCCTGACGTTGCTGCGTGAGTTTTAAAAACAAGATCGATGTGTATTGACTGCTCACATCTTTGGCAAATTTAATCACTACATTCTGGACAGTATTAACCAGAAAGCACCTTTCTTTCTTTCTTTCTTTGTTGTTTTGAAGAATTTTTCATCAGTGCATCGGTATCAATAATGTGGAAATGTTTTGACTGTTCTGTTCTGGTACTCAGTCATGAATCTTAACTACGCGAGGCTGCGTGATGTCGAAAAATGTCTGGAAATGAAGGCCAAACTGTTAAACATAAAACTGGAAAATAATACCGTTCACACATTATGATCAGGGGCTCAACCGTAATGGTTTTTATTTGAGAGCACCCATTTTTGCTGCATTTTTTGGGGAGGCGGTGTTTATGCCTTTATTTGATAGGACAGTTGAAGATAAACAGGGAAGTGGGTGGAGAGAGAGAGATGACATGCCGCTAAGGGCTAAATATTGCTGTTGGAGTCTGTGTTTACTCCACATCTAATTATCTCGACATCTAACAAAGATTTATTTTTATGTTGATGTATGACTTCATAGTATCTTAATTACACACAATATAAGGTGACTACAAATGGCGACCATATTTTCAGCTCCAGCCACCAAAAGCTGATGCCTGAATTTAAAAGTTTGCGCTGCGCCCTGTTTGTGGTTATTGGTGTGATTTGTCTCCCGGCTGTCACCACGTCAGCTCTGCTCGTGTGTTGTCGTCGTAATGTTCAGCAGGGCTGATGGTTGGTTATAAACGTGTCTCCTCTCCTCCCTGCAGAGATCGTCGCAGTACACAAAGGACAAAATCGACGAGTTTCACGATGAGAAGATCGCAGTAAGTTCACCTCACCAGCAGGACTGAACGTATGGTGCCGTATTATTGTTCTCTTCACTTTTTGTTCTGCCGCGTTGTCTTTGCCGCAGAAACTTCTCGCCAGTGGTGTTCAAAGTGAGAGTGACCCGGAGGAGCTGGACGATGAGGTGATTACTTACTTTGGATTTAGCTTCAGAAAAGTACTGCAGTTCAAGAACAAAGTCGAGCTTGTCCTGATTTCATAGGAGGAAGTGATGGCCCTGGATGACTCTGAGTCGGAGGAGGAAGAAGAAGAGGAGGAGGAGGAGGAAGAGGGGACAGACATGGAGAGTGATCTAGAGGGCAAAAAAGAAGAAGGTAAACATGAAATCCACTGTACATCTCCAGGATTTGGATCACTGTCATACCAGCCTGTTTAACTGCAAGACCGTCGTCTTTCTCAGATCTTCCTAATGAAATGGCGTGGGGCACCAAGAAGAAGATGTTCTATGACAGTGACTACGTGACCACCAGTAAGCGTCTTTTGTCTCCGGCTACACTATGAAGGCAGTTCACGGTTAGCTTTGTTTGCGCGTGTGGCTGATGCGACATTTTATTTGTGTTGTTACAGAAGGAAGAACACAAGAAGAGCTGGAAGCTGAGGAAAAGGACGAGGAAGAAGAGGCTAACCGTATCCAAAAGCGTTTGGCTGCGAATCTGAGCGAGGAGGATTATGACTTAAACTTCTTTCAGGTATTTCCTCATTTGTGAATCTCTCCTGTACACCTGCAGTTAATTCCACATTTTTGCTTACTTTGGTTGTTTTGCGTCGCCGTCTAAATGAAGGAATTTGCTGTGGAGGAGAAAGATGAAAACAAGACTGCAGAAAAGGAGGAGAGGATCGTGAAAGACCTGAAGCAGATGTCCCAGAAGGAAAAAATGAAACTTCTGAAGAAGGAGTCACCAGAGCTGCTTGAACTTATTCAGGACTTCAAGGCGAAGGTAAAACAACCTCAGATGTAATAAACAGAACAGATATTTGCTTATTTACCACAGACGTGACCAACATAAAACTGGTGAATTCATTTTTTGTTGATGATGGCGATGTGTGCAGCTCACTGAACTGAAGGATGAGCTGCAGCCCCTCGTACAGATGGTCAAAGACGGAAAGATCCCACCAGGAAAGGTGAGTACATTTCACTTCATATATATAGTCTATATGTTTATAATAACAATGTATGAAATCAAAATATGGAAACGGTGTGAAAGAATTTGCTTGTTGTGTCTGTGCCTGTCCACAAAGAAACATTAGCCAAATCTGCAGCTTCTCTTTGCTTTATGGGGCCTTATAGCGACTTTCAGCTCATCATTTAGCCGTCACGTCCACAACTTTACTGTTTGGTTTCACTCTTTGTTTTTGGTCACAGCAGGTGATAAACTTCTAAAAAAAAAAAAAATCCACCGTACACTCCAGCTCAGGCAAACCTCGCTGGGGTACACAGTAGATCATTTAGCAGTGTAAAGAGCCTGATGTTTTCCTCATTAGCTGTTTGGTGGAGACTATAAAAAAGAGAGTGAATATTGAACTTACATTCATTGATAACAAGTTCGCCGTTTTAACTTAAAAGCCGATGGATTTTTGTGTTTTCGCTGCCCTCAGGGTAGCTAAAAAAAAAAAAAATCAGTTTTGGCACATTGAAAGATTTATAAAATAGCATTTATCCTTTTATTAATATGGAAGAGTCAATTTGAACAATGAGACTCCTTTTACCTCCTCTGATCATTTTATTCTGCTCACTGAAGTAGAAACAAAACTTTGATCTTTCATTAGATACATCAGAGATTCTTTGTTTTAACGAAAACTCAGGAACATTTTAGTGTCTGGTTTTGACACTACTGATTCCACACAGCATAATTGTAAATAATTGTATTATGACATGTGATCTGCAGCCTGTTTATAATCAAAGATAATTATAATCCCCATAATCTGCTTAACCTGGAGCTGCATGAGCCATATCTAACGATGTTAGGCATGCATGTTGAATTCTACCATGATAAGGTCCAAATGACGTTAATCACGAGTTATTTTGATCATTAAATTGAATATTCTTTTAATTTCATGGTTATTGTTATATTTCATAATGATTAGTGTTTTCGTTTGTGAGTACATAAGGGACAAATATGATGTTTGGTGCATGGTTGTAAGCTTGTAGCGTTGATATGTGTTGGGTAGTGTCATGTATATATGGAAATCAAGCATATGAATACATGTCATCCTGTTTCCTGAAGGGTGCTGACTACCTCAAGACAAAACAGCAACTTTATCTCAAGTAAGTTGTGATTAAAATTATGGTCGGATATTGCAAAAAATCATGTCCCAGTCTGTTATTGAATGACTAACGATTCTTTCCTGCCACAGTTACTGCACAAACATCAGTTTCTACATGGTGCTGAAAGCAAAACGAATCCCGGCTCATAACCATCCTGTGATTGAACGACTGCTCACATACAGAAATGTAAGTCCGCACGTTGAGGTTAACACCTGCTGCCAGCGGAAGAGCGGATGTGTTTTCGCCCAGTATGTCAAGAAAACTGCACATGTAGTCTTTTATTTTGGGCAACATCCTTTTTGATGTGTCACTGCCTAACAATGGCACCGATGCCTATTTGAGCTGGGACACCACATCGCCGGTGTTACACAGGCGTTGTGAAATGTCTCATTTCTGCACACACCTACAATAGCGAGTACTCTCTGTCTGCTCGCAGCTCATCAATGAACTGGGTTCAGTAGATGCTCGACTTGCACCGCAGTTTCGCAAGCTGCTGGCTGGTGAGGAGAACGATGATGCAATCAGCAGACCAGCAGAGAAGACCAGAGTCTCCAGTAAGAAGAAAAAGGTGGGATTTTGTGTTTGTCCGGGGACTCACAGACCTGCAGGGCATCCTCAGTTTGAATACCTGATGTTTTATATATGGCGCTTGAATATGAACGCGTCAACGTTGGTTTGCAGGATTCTGGAGCAGCTGTGCCCGAGGTTGAAGACGATTCTGACCTGGAAGAAGAGGCAGCTTTGCGTTTCTACAGAGACATGGAGAAACAGTTGAAATTAAAGAGGAAGGGCAATGACCCAGAGGCTGAAGAGTACGTATGAAGAGTTTGAGTCTTCAGATGGAAGTCGGGACAAAGTCGACTGAAGGATCTGATAAAATGTTGTTAATTTGTTGTAGGGAGGAAGAGAATGAAGATGAAGATGAAGAACCCGATCCAGATGCTAAGAGAGGAATCACTTACCAGGTACGGTGAAACAACCACTCACACGTCAGGTGAAGATACTGACAACATTTTCCAGCAGTTGAACGAAATGCCAGTTTACTTAGCTCCTCGTCTGCTGCTACTGGAGTTGTCAAGAAAGCAAACAGATCAGGATTTTAGGAGATCTTTGAGTTTTAGTAATGACCTGAAACCTGAAGGCAAAGGGCAAAATAAACTTTTGATGATGGTTTATGAGCATTGTGCTCAGTTTGCGCTTGGAGAGCACAACTATGAAGTGCCAGAAACAACCTGGAAGCCTGGAAATACTTTTTCCTTTCAACCTTTACGATGGAATAACAACCTTGAATTAATCATTCAGGTTACATTATATCAACAGGATTAATTTAGTATTTAGTCTCAGCGGCGTAGGCCTTCTCTGCGCTGACTCTAAAGACAAGTGTCAGAGAGGGTCAAATCTATGCTTTATAGTTGTTTTTGGTCATATGAAGGCCATATCTACTCAGGGTCGGTAGTATGAGTGATATATTCTATCTGTCCAGGAATATTGATTATAGTAGCAGCTGTTATGTGTCATTGAATATTTATTATTGGCTGGGGTCTTTGAGGTTTAAGTGAAATTTCTTCATCCCTAGAAATATTATAGTACATTTCCATACATGGTGCCCCTCATACTGTATTCAGTAACAGTTAAACTTTGACATTTCTGGACAGTTATTCAAAGTATGTGTCTCCATGAATTCCCCAGATGGCCAAGAACAAGGGACTCACACCAAAGAGGAAGAAAATTGATCGCAATCCCAGAGTCAAGCACAGAGAGAAGTTCAGACGGGCCAAAATCCGCAGAAAGGGCCAGGTTTGTACTCCACGCATTGATGAAAACGTTTGACTTGCATCAAATCAGACCATACGCCAATGTCAAACACATTCCCGAGATCAATTATTGAGACTGTTGTTCAATATTCACCAGGTCCGTGACGTTCGTCGAGAGGAGACGAGATATTCCGGAGAGATGTCTGGTATTCGTGCTGGTGTCAAGAAGAGCGTCAAGCTTAAGTAACCAGGAGAGAGTCCAACATATGCTGCCAAGTCTAACTATGGGATTGAAAAACACCAAGTGGACTGTTGATGTTTTATTATATGTGACCCTTTTCTAGTAAAGATTGTCAACAAATTATTCAATTTTCATTGTTGCAGAATCAACATCAAAATGTTTTATTCGATATCATTGCACAGTGTTTGTTTTTAGAGCGCATTAAAAGGAAAAGGAAAGGCGCGACGTGTTTAGTTATTTATTTTTAAGGTTATGCAACTATATAACATAATGAATATACAGGAACTTGTCAGCAGAACAGCCGGGTATGAATTTAAGCTGAGCTCAGGATCAGCACAGACACATCTTACAGCTGCGTCATTGACTCAGACGTGCAGTGTAGTAAATCACTGTCAGCCTGCTTGTTGACTTATGAACACTTTGTGTGCTGATGTCAGGTTGCTCACTATCCTGCACTCTATCTCCACCTCGTTCTTCTCATCCTCCTCTGTGAGGAGAAGCTCATCCTGAGTCTCAGGGGTCACCACCACCACGTAACCCCGTCTAGAGTCCAGTACGTTGGCCACTACCGCCTGGTGCCTGTAGGTATCCAGGGCCCGTCGAGCCTTGTCCAGCAGGATGGTTGCATCTGTCTCCAGCTTAAAAGATATGACAAACGCCTGAGGTGCCCAGTCTTTCACCAAGGGGGACAATATCTTAGGGACCATGTTCATGCTGAGCTGAAGAGGAGAGAATAACAATATATTCTCAGTGATACAAAGAAGCTACCCAATGACAATGCTAGCATACTGATCCAGCCAATCTGTTTACCATGTGTACCATTTGAGTTTAGTGTGTTAGCATGCATACATTTGCTAATAAGTACAAAGCATCTCTGACTTGTTTTGCAGGTACTTAAGAACAATTTAGACGTCATCATTTTGCTAAACATAAAGTAAAAACCTAATGATCAACGTAATTAAGATCCAGCCCATGGGAAACAGGAAGAGAAGCTGTGGTTGTCTGTGAGGAGGCAAATCTTCTCAATAAGTGTTGGCTTCTTAAACCACAAACAACATTTAAAAAAAAAAAAAACGCAGTGTGTTAATTGTACAATGCTACATATCGTCTGATCTTAATCAAAATTTCATGGGAATCCATCCAGTTGATGAACTTCTGTTTCCTCCAAAGTGATTGACATGGCCATTCCTAAAAACATGAGAAATCTTGAATGTACAGCAGCGCTTGTTGGAATATTCATTTTTTCACTCACTTGAAGAGGTCCATTGGAAGACTGGATTTTGTGTTCTGGCATCTCAGATGCTGGGATATAGAAATCAGACACTGCTGCAGCCAAGTAAAACATGGCCTTCGATCCTAGGTGAAGATTAGAAACATTTCAGGGAACAGGTTATGAACAACAAGCTAGTTATGAGGCGCAACTTTCACCTGTAAATTGTAAATTTGTACCTATTGTGCTGAGTGCCTGTGCTGCTGCTTTGAGTAGATGCAGATACTCTGACAGGGTGTTGAACTCAATTGGCAGAAGAAGTCTGCTTTCTTTCACTTCCTGGTATCGCTTTAACACTTTAGCAATGTTCGGAAGCACCTGCTGATTAACCACCACTTCACAGTTACTGGATGCCCCTTCTCCACTTCTGAATTTCAGGGCGTCCAGCATGTTCATGGTTGAGAACATCCGTGTGTAGGGGTAGAGGGAGCGATGCCTGTGTAGGAAGATGACAGCGTAGCCCGACTCTATGAAATACTCTGCTGAGGAGGCTCCTCGTCTGCCGCTGCTGAAGTTGTCGAGAAAGCGAACAGTGCGGGACTCCAGGGGAACTTTGGTGCCTCCTGATGTAATGAGAACCACCTGGCGGCCTGCTGCCGCATGATGCGCAGCAAAAGCGGCCATCTTCTCTTTGACCTCCTCGACATGAGAGGGAACAGCAAATTCTTCAGCTAATTTCCCATCAATGGAAGATATTCTGGGTTCAGCCATCGCCTGCTGAGAGAGAAAAAAGAGGAGTCAGTGTAGCAAAGCAGTAACAGAAATCAACATGTCAGAGCTGCATTTAAAAAAGGGGAACTTTGGATATGCACACATATTTTTCATAAAGATAGGCTGTTAAACAAGTTGTATTCTGTCTTCTGTGGATGTTGTGGGAGCATCCAAAACTTCCCATAAAAGTGCAGTACAGAAACTTGGTTGTCAATTTGTATAGATAGGTAAAACTAAAGCTAAAACAGCTAAAGCTAAAACAGAAGCTGCTATTTTGGTGATAAAGTAAGGATGATAAGGTTGATAATTTAAGACAGAACCTTTGTGAAGCAGAGGTTAAAATATAAACAAGTGAACTGTAAAGATCTTAAAATATAAACAAGTTAACTGTAAAGACAGTGAAATATAAACAAATTAACAGTAAAGACACTAAAATATAAACAAGTGAACTGTAAAGATCTTAAAATATAAACAAGTTAACTGTAAAGACAGTGAAATATAAACAAATTAACAGTAAAGACACTAAAATATAAACAAGTTAACTGTAAAGATCTTAAAATATAAACAAGTTAACTGTAAAGACAGTGAAATATAAACAAATTAACAATAAAGATCTTAAAATATAAACAAGTTAACTGTAAAAATCTTAAATTATAAACAAATTAACAGAACAAAAACTTAAATTATAAACAAATTAACAGTAAAATCTAAAAATATAAACAAGTTCACAGATAATTACCAGTTAATTTATCCGTAACTGTTCAGATATCTAACAGGAGAGAAGAAGACAGTTGAGTCCTCTTTCACAACACTTCACACCACGTAACGTTTCCTGCTACTTAATGTCCCTCAACAATAATTTACCGCCGTGACAACACGCTGACTGAAACAAACACAACATTTGTTTTCATCACAGCAGTTCAGGACAAACCTCAGTCTGTCCTTCTTCAGGTTTCGAGGTTTGTTTGCAGCACAGAGCAGATTCACGACAACTTGTGCACTTCCTGAAACCACAGTCTGATTCTTTGGTCTTCATCAGGAAGCAAGAAAGCCGCCAGCGCCCTCCCTGTGGCCGAAAACGGTACTACCGCCATCACCTCAGTGCGTCAGATGCATTCTCACTTTCACAAGAGGTGTCAGACTTTACGAACACAAGCATCACTGATGGCGACGCGGACTCCCAGGAGGGCAGAGGGGAATTTATCTGAAGGGGATGTTTCATACCGGACTGTCCCAGTGACTCAGTAAGTGTGGTGACAAGAAACATCTTAGTTATTAGTAACATTTGGTCCTCGATGGGTCTCTTTCATCTCATCTGACTCTTTTCTTTTTGTTAATAGTTAAAATAAAAAATAAAAATAGTTGTAATGGAATGGAATTCAAAGCTCCTTGGATCCGGATGCTTCATTTGACGTCTAATTTCTGGTGAGTTTTAAACCGTTGTGCATAAATTATGTATTACTTTCTGAGGGGGCAAAATTATATTTATTAGAAATTAGAATAGCTCTGAAATACCAAGTGTTCTATTTATAAACGACACACAAAGTGAGAAACAACTAAATGATGGTTGGTTTATTATTACAGATCATGCACACCTTTAATTAAAAATATATGTATATATTTTAGGCATCGTTGGTTGTCAAATTTCTATTTGCACTCACTTCTAAATTAAGATTAATCTGCTCCAGGTTGCTAAACAGTTACTAGAGTGCACATTTGATATCTTACTTTTGGCACGTTTATTTATTTATTTTCACTTGACTATATTTATTCTTCTTTTGGACGTGACTTGCTAACTTTTTAAATGTTTAAAGGTTCATTTATTTATTTATTTTTGTAAGTTGTAATATGTACAACACAGAGTTGTAAAATGGAATTTAGCTTGTAGCCCCTTCATACATAAAACACACACACACGCGCGCGCACACACACATTTAAATTAAAATAGAATCAAATAATATTATTTAAATATAAAATATGTAAATATAAATAAATATATAAATATTTAATAAAAATCAAGTAAAACAGTAAATACAGTTGGGCTACTGACATACATACAAACGTCCCCATTTACGTAGCATACACAGGCAGAAATATTTATCTATCTATTGATTATTCTGTGGTTTAAATAACTTTTTTACGTGTAGTGTCTCAGATAATCTGGGTTAGTGATGTCCGAATATAAACTCTAATTCTGGTTGGCTGGTGGTTAAAGCGTCACCTTGAATAGAAGGACAGGTTGAGCATGTATTAATGTAACATAAATATTTTGAATTTAAATAATTAATCATTTCACCACACATTGTCAGGATTTAGTAACAGCGGTTCGTGTGATCAGCCCATAAGAGGCGCTGTTGTCCCGCTCAACACTTCAGTGTGGCTGCTCTCTCTGTATCATGTTTGACTGCGTTGATTAACCTGATTAGTTTCCGCGTATTTTGCTGACATGTACACGTTTATAAAACTATTTCAGTGAGGCTCCACGCGTTAAACAGATAGATTAAGATTGGTTCAGGTTTTAATAAACCCATACCTGCGGTCCTGTGTGTCAAGAGGCACTCAATCAGGCTGTTTGTAATTGGAATAGAGACGATGGATAAAATCCCCCAAATAACCAAAAGTCAATACAAAACAACCACAATGAGATCATAGAATATTTTGAATTAAACTATAGATAACAGACATATATAAAAATGTAAATATGTTGTTTATAATTAACTTGTAAATGTAAAAAAAAGCACAGAGTTGTGTGTTTTTTGCAATACAGACTAATGCTGATAGACTATACATGGATATTTCACCCCTTTAAGTGGACTGAAACGACATTTATTGGTAGAACATCTAATCTAATTTTAACACCTCATAAAACAAGTAGTTAAAACATGCTAAGTACAAATCCCTCTACAGTCTGTACTGCCCTTATGGTATCTTTTTTATTTCTATAATATAAAATAGCTCCTACAGCTATATTACAGTAAAAAAAAATGAAGATATGGTCAACATGAATGAACTCACTGTTCTGCTGAGAACTACTGCTGCAGATGACTTGGTAATTGTTCTTCTGTGAATTAAGAGATTTACTAACTAAGCTCAAGATCAGTTTACAGTGTGCAGTGCAGAGTTAGACATGGTGGCATATTAGAGGAGAATACAAAAATGTTTTTTTTAAGTCAACGATATTTAAATTGGACTATTTTTAGTCCAAATGAATGCATGAGTTCAGCATTTTACCTCTGATGTAGAGAAACTGCATTGAAAGTAAATGAATAAATTATTACATTTAGAGACCAGAGACTTATTTTTATGTCTCTATTCAACAGTGCTCTGCAAAATTGTGCAGTAACCTTGTATGTGGCATCCTGGGTATTACGTCTCGGGTGGCATCAAAAGCAGTAACATTTTAGTGCCTACAGAAAATAAAATTAAAATGTGAGCCTACTGCAAAAAAAAAAAAAAAAAAAAAAGTTTAGGCTTATGCATCACATGTCCACCATTTTCTATCAGTTACTTCATTTCTCTAGATGCATATTTTAATCATGGACTATATCTTTGATATGCTTTTATTAGTTTCCATGCTCTTTATTTATATTTTACTAAAGCATCCTTAAATTATTTGGCTTAATAGCCTAAATCATTCATTAATGCTCCATCATCCATAAAGAAAAACAACTCTGGTTGCCAGGTTGTAACAAAAAAAAAAATCCCACATGGCCTATCTTCCTTTATTATTCTCTAACTTGGATTTTTGGACTTATTACTCTCTTTATTAATGACGTTATCTCACAGCACAGTTGCCCTCTGAATAAAGCTGATTATGTCGATCAATGAAATGACAGACAGGCTCACGTGTGCTGGCTGCGGGCTTGCGCCTTTGACCGCGCGCTAGTTTCTGTGGCGGCAGGAGTGGTGAGACGGCGCAAAAAAAAAAACACACACACACACACAAAAAAAAAAACACCTTCATGTGCGTCGACGTATGTGAAAGTAGTTCCGGGCACTTAACCCGAACGGAGGAGGAGGTGGGGAGGAGGAGTGAGGGGAGGGGGGAGGAGGAGGAGGAGAAGGAGAGGAGGAGGAGGGGAGAGTCCCGGATGTTGGCTCGGCAGCCGAGAGAAAGGCGAGAACGGGAGAAGGCGGAGAGAAGCTGAGGAGGGACGCCACGGCACCGAGGGCACACCGGCGAAGCTACGACTACGGCGGCTTCTTTGCACAGGACGATAACGTCAAGAGCACAGGACACCTCCTGGGGAGCCCCTGCTAGCTGAAGAAGAGGAGGTGGAAGAAAGGGGAGGTGGCAGTTACTCTCAAACTAACCGTCAGGATTACAGAGAGCCACCGCCACAGCAGCTTTCACCCAGAGTAAGTGAGCTACACGGGCATGGAAGTTGAACTAAGGCCCACGAAATGGACGACTTTAACGGGGAAGTGAGCTGCACTGAAGTTCTGGGGATTGAGCCCGGTGAACAGGCCCGGACACACACGCTTTTCCGCCCGTTGTGTCGGGGCGTGCGAGGACACCTTTTTTCCTCCGAGAGCCAGTGTGTGTTTCCCCCGTGGTCGGCGTTAGTACACCTCCCGGTCGTGTTGCTGTTTAACTCTCCCCCAAGTTGACAGCTCTTGCGTTAGCCTGCTAGCAGCGCGCCGTGCAACCGGTGACAACTGACAGGGCAACTTTGACAGCTAGCTAGCCAGTTTTGGTAGCCAGCTAACTTTAGCTGAGCGTTGTCGGTGCTTTCTCCCGGGCCAGGACTAGGTGTGTGCGTGTTTTTCCTCGCATTAGGTGGATATAATAACCTATCCTCAGCCCTTCAACAGCTATCGTTAGGCTAGCTGTTTGGTATGTGAGACGTTGTGTGTCCAGCATGAAGTGTGTGTGTGTGTGTGTGTGTGTGTGTGTGGACCCAGTGTCATTTGGCTTTCCTGCGTGCTCTGATGGTATTTGACTCACAGCTGTTGCAGTGTGTTTTCTCGTCTGTCAATCGTCTGTTTCTCAGGCGGCTAATAAATTCCTCTAGAAAATAATGATCCTTCGTATGTAAAACTAGTCGACCTGCATGGAGAAGGCGCGGGTTTGACATGTGGGTGGACAATCAACAAGTGCATAGCATGTTTCAGGTTGGATTTAATGCTCCTGAATTTGATCTGGGGGTGGGGGGGGTGACTGTCTTTTGCCTCTGCTGCTGCTGGTGGTGCTGCTGCTGCTGCTGCTGCTGCTGCTGCTGCTGGTGGTGGTGGTATATCCCTGCGGATTGCCCTGAGATGGCACAGACGGTGTTGCAGTTAAATATGTGGTCCTGTGTTGCAAGGCATTTCTCGGGGCATGCTTCTCTTAGCTTTGATGTTCCACCACTTGGTGTGTGTGTGTGTGTGTGTGTGTGTGTGTGTCTTATAGCACAGGACAGACACTGATTAGTTAATGTGACTTTAAACTAAACAGCTGTGGCATTTGGGTGCAGCTGTATACCAAATCCCCTCCATCCTCCAAAAAAAGAAAAAAGAACCAGTGCCCTTGCTTTATCCTGACGCCCTTTATTAGGGGGATGGATGACTAAACTCTTAATTTGCCCTGCTGTCAACTTGTGCAAGTTTTATCAATCATGCCACAGTGTCATTTTTAAAATTGTTAGCCGATCGTCACGTACGGCATGCTCAAGTTTATTCTGTCGTAAAGCCAGCACGAAGAGGTTGAATTTATGACTAAAACAAAACATTATAAATTCCCCCAGAACACCCCAACCCTGCCAGACCTTCTGCTTCAACTAACAAAATGCCCATAGCATTAGTCAGCACCCACAATCAAAGGTCAGACCTGGTTTGCTTCTTAATCACCCATCCTTTAAATAGCAGGCCTACAGTGAGCTGTCTGGATTGAGGCTATCTGTGCATGCAGCTTTTAGAGGACACATGGTGTTTTAAGTTTTGCTCTCACTCCGTCCAGGTAAGCAGGGCCAGAGCAATTTAAATTGTCATATTTCTTTTTTTACTCTCCAGACTCATTCTGTGAATTGTCACGCCAGTGCACTTTTCCTTTGCCCTCTGAGTTTATGTTGATTGCAGTGTCCCGAGCTGGGTTTTTAACACTGCTGAAAGACGCCATAACTCCTTCACGAGAAATACTTTGATTAAATTCAGCTTTTTAGAAAGAATGTTGTTGTTGTTTTTTGGTTTTTTTTTTACAAGCAATAACTTTGACACAACTGTGAAATAACAGCAGCAGAATAATTGGCACAGACAGCGGAAGTGACATTTTGCTGTTGTTTGCAGGCTTGCTGTTAAAGAATAGACCTAGAGTGCAGCCGATGTGTGCTTTTTACAGATTGCGTGCAGGAATATGAATCACACGCGCACACACATTGTAAAATTTGTTCCTCAGAGCGCCACTATTGCATCCATCAAATGTTGTTAGTTTATAAGCAATGTGGTAATTCAGTTTTTGTTCTGCGGGCTCAGTCTTAAAGGCTCCTGTTGTTGCACGTTTATGGCGATTTTTTTTTTTTATAAGCGCTTTTTAGTAATATGACGACTCTTTGTTATTTGCGGTTTTACCTCAAATCTCATTGACTAGAATTAGTTACTTTTTTATTTAACCAACCTCAAACGGCCTTCGTTGTAAAGAAAGAAGAGAGATTAAACATCTGTGTGTATTTTTTTTTTCACACCTTAACTATTTAAAAGTGTGAATGGGAGGATGTGATACAGCTCCTCGTTAATGGCGGTTTCAGCCTACAGCTGTCTTTGAGAGGTCTATTGCCTAATGGTTTGAGAACACGACACCTACTTCTTCAAGGTCTTCCCCTAATCTGTGTGTGTGTGTGTGTGTGTGTGTGTGTGTGTGTGTGTGTGTGTGTGTTGTAAAGCACCGGTAGCACATTCATCTGTCATCTCTGAAGAAAAATGACTTGACATCATTCTGCAAGAGGAAAGAAACGCAGAGCAACTACGTGTAAATAAATGCTGACTTTTTTTCTTTTTTTTATCATTGTGTCACAGTTAATGTTCAGCATGGCATGATATGGAGCTAATTTGGATAGATGTCAGGGGTCAGTGAGCCCGAATAGCCGAGTGAATTTAGAGCAGGTTTCTACTTTTTTCAATGCAAGCACCTCATTTGGAATTCAGGATGTGGCCCTGTGCCTAGCCCAGTCTCACTGAGAGGCTTTTTAATTTCTCCCCTTGTTGAAGTGATTATTCAAATGGCCATCCGTGAGATGCAGTTATCAGACTCCTGGTGGTAGTTGAGCCTGTGGCAACATGAATGCCCATCACAGCCCCCCCCTCCTCACCCACCCTGTTTAGTTGGACAGCACCCAACAGGTACCCTCTGTAGCAACCCCTATTAGACGGCCACATCTTACCCCTCAGGCTGAAAACCTATTGTGTTCTGCGATTGGCAGATGGCAATTTATTCATGAGGACGGCTGATATATTTTTGTTGGCATGGTGTAGTGGTGATGCTGCTGGTCAGAGGCCTCTGTTTAGTATTTTTATGATGACTTATTTTTGGTCTGAATCCAAAGAGGGTTTTGTTTCAATTCCTCTCTGCTCTGAAATGTGAAGTTATTTTAGGTTGGAGTTTCTTTCTCTTCCCGTCATCGCCCATCATCTTGTCCTTCAGTGAGTTTTTCACCTTGGATTTTGGTTTTTTAAGAAGGGGAAAAAAACAAAACAACAACAACAACAGGATCTTCCTTTTCTTCTCAACAGCTGTTTACTCTGCATGGAGGCTCGTCCGTCCTCTTCTAATGCAGCTCGGGCCAAGTGCCCGGGCAGTTTGTTGGACATTTCTCTCGCCGTACTCTGCTCATATCCAGTGTGAAGTTTTGCTCTCACGGAAGCCGCGTTGGTGAGAAGGGACCGGCTCAGTCTTCATTAGCAACGCCGTGCATCACTAGAATGCAGATGAGCTATGAAGCCATTCATCTGCTGGAAATGCCTCCCTGATTCCAATTTGAATCTTGTTTGCAGTCACATTGTGTGAGCCCACTTCTCCATGTTAAAGAAGTCTCTTTATGTGAGAGATCAGAGGGGGATAATTGCACTTAAGTGAACCTCATTTAGTGCTGGCCAGAGCAATTACTGTAACTGCAGTTCTAGGCGTTTTTTGGGGGCCTGGAGCAGCTGTCATTGAGTCTCTGTAGCTGAGATATCAAATGGTGAATAGAATGACATTGGCATGGCATCATGGGAATGGCAGATCCTTGGATGGATTTTAATTAGTTTATGCAGGTTTTTGCACAGCTCCTTTTTTTTTTTCATCTGAAGAAAGCCATAATTAAAAATGACAATTAGAAATGCATTATTTTAGCAATGATTGAAAATAAATTATTCTCAAGGTGCTCTAAGGTGAAAAAAGCCAGCACACTTTCTTCAGGCAAAAACCCCCTGAGCTTGAGGGAGAGATGTTTTATCATTAATGTTATTCAGGAGCCAAATTTTGAGTTTTGCTCAGCTGGGTGCTTTAATCTATTTTTGCTGTAAATTAATGAATTTTTAAAGAGCCCCTCGCTGGATACGGGTGGATGTGGGAATGCAGCACTGGTTCAGTTTTCAAACGAGCCTCTACTCCGTCGTCACCCCGCCCCTTCTCTACCCTCCCTCCTCATGGGATGGAGAGCGAATTTACTGAAGCACTACACTTTCATTTTTTATTCATCCAGCAATACACTGCACTCGTTCTCCTCATCCCACCTCCTCCAGTCTATTGAGTTGAATCTGTCAGAGAACTAGTCCTATATGCACCAATTCAAGTCCTGGGCTGGGTTTGGCCGTGGATGCGAATCAGTGAGGGGAAGTATGTGATGTTTAATTCAACCGGTTCGTTGCCTAGTATTATCGGCACATTTGCTCAGATACATGTTTTATCTGAAAGTGTTTAGCCATTTATTTTCCCAGGCTGACTAATCAGGGCCCGTCTCTCCACAGGGGAAGGCTGTAACTACCCACACTAGAGCTCGCTGGGTAAGTTTAGAAAGTGTAGGAGAAATGGGTGGGGTGGGGGTTGTTGGTGTTTTGAGGACGGAGGGGTGGGAGGGGGGGAGTGATTGGCGGCTCCTGTCGTGCATGGTGGTTTCTGTGACTCATTCCAGTTTTGTGGTAGCAAAAAGACTAATTCATTTCTGTGGCAAGTCTATTATGAGTGTTCAGTTTTGATCTTGTGTTTGCACAAAGTTCAAGCCGAGCACCGGAATGAGGCGCACGAACACGAAGTGCGTGCGTTCGGTGGTTGTAATGTGCTAGAATGAAATCCGAGCCTACAAATCCCCCTCCATTAAAGGAAGTGGTGCTTCATGACATGTAAAACAAAAGTTTTCAGAGTAAACGCGATGTAGGTGTGCCATTTGAGATTTTGCAATGAATAACCAAGTCCTGGATGAATACGACTGGATTGACTTTTCAATGCCTTGAAGGATTTAATAATTCATCATATTGTGTGCTATGTCCTTGAGTTCTGATTGGCTCTCAGTATCGGCGCATTTCTCCTAAGCTTTTTTTTGTTCTTTACTCAGTAGCAGCAATTGATATGCTTATATGATTCACACTCTTAAGAGACTTCCGAGCTGCGTGCGGGAAGAGAAGCTCGCTAAGCTGACACAGCTTAAGTAATAAGAACGGGGCTTTCATTATAGTATTTGGTATCAGTTTTAATCATTACAGTGGCTCCTGTGGCAGATATAAAATTCACTTCCAGGTAAAGCAGCAGAATACCCAGAGACAATTTTAATATAGACGATATGGGGCCTCCTGTCAGTTTTGAACAACGGAAATTTGAAACAAAAAATGGTAGCACTGACAACGGCCTAAACAACCCAGCTGCGCCCGCAGATTAGCAACCAAAGGACTGTTGTTTGTGACAGATCATACAAACAGGAGCGACAGCCCCTGCACTAATATCTTATTGAAAAATGACAATATGCTAATGTTATATCCCCAAATGTTACTTTCAGTTCTTCTCTGTGGACGGCGTTCGACTATTTTGAGGTGATACAATAGCAATGACAAGTGTCGAGGCTGACGTAAGCGAATAGTGATGAATATGATAATCGTACTCTTCGGTGGCGTAGTGATCGAGGTATGTGAATGATCAATGAAACGCTGGATGTGGTGTACAAGTCACCAGAACTTATGATGACTCTCGAAGAGAACAGGCGGCCGTGCTGACGGACGGTTACCAGACTGCAGCCAAAACGAATAAACCTCTGGAGAGCGACGTTGATGCGATGTCAGTGATGCTCGGTGGCATGATCTCTTTTCATAAATGCATTTGCTTGTGCACTGCAGAAGTATTTGCATCTATAAAGTCTGCATGCAGTGCAAATTCCAATAGTTTCTGTGTGCTGCGCTGCAATGTAGTAACAGTTTCACATATTTGAATGTCAATCTGCAGACTGCAGAAAGTCAGAGAGCGTCAGATTAAATCAAGCCCACAGTCCTAAGCCTGCTTAGTGAGGTTAAATAGTCTAGGAGTCTTGAGGATGCAGTTCGCTGCCACGTCACTCAAGCTCATCCTCCGCTGACTGGCGGGAGACTGATCGTTTATCGTGAAATCACAAGATATGCCTCGTGTCAGACCTTGAAGGGTGTGTGAGCCTCCTCGTTTGTTTTGTGATTTCAGACAGCGCTAATGTGGGCTGGTCCAGAAATAGCTTCATGTAGAAGTTGGAGACTGTGTGTGATGTGGTGTGTGTGAGTGTGTGTGTGTGTGTGTGTGAGGCTCATGATCTGTCGGGGCGAGTGCCAAGTTGTGCAGATGTGGAGTTAGTTGGTAAAGAGCTGTGGTGGCTCTGTTGGACACGAGCTCTTTCTTATGCCTCATTGTCCTCTGCATGCTCAGCAGAATTGCATGTCAAAAACCTCGCCGTTGTCGTCATTTGTCACTTTTTTTTTCTCAGTGTGAAACCTGATGGATTAGCCTTAGATGTAGTACTTGGAGTCTCCATCTGTGATTCAGAAAACCCCTAACAGGAGCCAAGGATTCTCTCTGTGGAGTTGGAGGAAATGTTGATCTGTGTGGACCAGGGAACCCACACAAACGATGACTCGCTCTTACCCCATCGTTCCCACCCCGTCCCTCTTTCTTGCTCTCACACGTAGCCTCTTTCTTGTCGTGTCCTCCCTCCTTTTTCTTTATCACTCTCTCTCTCTCTCTGCGCCATACTCTCCTGCGCTCTTCACTTAGCAAACAACACGTCTGTAGAGAATTCAGAAGAATGCATCTTGTTACTCAGATGAGTCATACTTCCTCTGGCCTGCATGCCTCTCCCTCAGGGTGGATGAATGAGAGGGCGGAGAGGTTAGCTGGAGGAGGGGCTCGGTGGCTAAAGGGACGTGATCTGTGCCAGTTGCTCAATGGAATTAAGAAAGTATCGGCGCGTCGGTCACACGGCCTGAGACGCGCGTATCAGCGCCAGCACAGAACGTGGTCGTTCTTAGGTGGCTGCGTGACGGCTTTGACCAGGCTGAGTCACCGCTTTCAACTGTTTGGAAATCTCAGGCCCGGCTCTGACCCCACAAGTTAGCCACTCTGCCAAGGCACTGTGGCCCTGGGAGGATAGCCTGAGGCCTTTTGCTCTGGAGAGGAACGAGAACTGCACCTGCAATGCGAGAAATCTGTCTCACTGAAGCAACTTTATATGTTCGGGATGAAACGACTGTAGAGAAGTTTGCATGCAGTTACTCGGCTGAAATGTTCCTCGGGAGGCCTGACAGTATAATAGTGCGTGTGAATGTATGATACGAGTGCGTAACACTCCGGTTTTCTGGTTTTAATTCCCTAAACCTCGACATCCAATTTAGCTTAATGCGACATTGTACCACAAAACACCCAGAGTTGTAAGTAAACTTTATTATGTTTTTATAATACTGATGAAATTGTATCAGTATACAATTAGGCCCCTCTCAGCTCTCGCTCTGTCTCTCCCATACCTGCTCTGCTTGGTCCCCTGCCAAAATCTATGACTCACAGGAGACTGAGTGACCTACTTTTTAAGACTTCTAGGAGTGCCAGAAGATCTCTCTCTCTCTCTCTCTCTCTCTCTCTCTCTCTCTCTCTCTCTCTCTTTTTTTTCCTCCTCTGCAAGACAATACAGTGGGTAAATATAAGTCAATTAAAATGCACTTAATGCACCCATTTTTGGATTTAAGCACCTAAAGGCTGTGTCAGCATTGCAGCCACCTCAGAGGATTCCCTTCATTATCACAAGGAAAGAAGATACATAGCAAACAGTTGCGCTTTGATATCTCATTAGAAGCAAACCGAGTTTAAGGCCACACTGGCTCTCATCAAGCCCATTTCAAAATATAACTCGTTTAAGTCTCATAATCCTGCAAGACCTGTGCGCCTTTATGCTGCACATACTCCTTTTATCCAGGTTGTCGGAGATTATGGTTTCTACATGTAGATAAAGCATTTATGTACATGAATCAGCGAAAGTCGCCTCTAGGCCTAGTCAATTTGTTTTGGTAATGACAGAGTCTTGGCTGTGTCGGCGAGGTAACGTTTGAGCAGTCGCTTTTAAATATTATACGGATTAGGACGGGAGATAAAGTTTGGCTGCAGCCTGCCAAATGTCTGGTTTACAGTTTGCCTACCTCCTGAAAAGAAAACAAGGATGGGATCAAAGGCCATAGGATCACTCCGATGGTTTGATAGCTGTAGTCGGTTTCTGATTGGAAAAATATGCCGCTTCGCAGCGGATGGAATTTCCACTTTAATCGCTAATTGCCGTTTTTTGGTCGTGTTGTCTCTCATTGAAGCAGAAACAAGCTGTGCAGTTGAATGCGGTGTCTTGGCTGCTCTTTTCCCTTCTACAAGTCTTGGCTGCTTTGATATGTCAGTTTTGTTTTAGTCTGCCGCCTTCGTCTTGACACGATTGGCCCCGCTCACTCCGACCTCCTGGAAACCCCCCGGCATGCCCGCCCCAGGGTGTGTGTTCAGTCATTTATTCGGCTTCCTCTAAAAGACTGCCATGCCTTCACTTCCCTTCTAGTTTCCCTCCTCTTATTAAGATGCAGAAGGCAGCGTTTGGTCTGAAAGCCTCGGTGCTGGGGTGGGTTGCTGGTGTGTACAGTGGGGGGTTAGGGAGGGACTGCGAGCACGGGGACTTTAATGACTTAATGTGCACGGTACAGCCCGGCCACACTCCAACTAAGTTCTGCAGGCAGCACACTGTGGTCTGATTACTGCCGTTTTTTTTTGTGCGAGTCTAGTCAAAGAAAGTCAAAATGATGCTCTGACAAAAGTGACTATAATTGGAGAGGAACAAATTATTAAGTCTTTGGTTAATGCTGATTGCTGCTTGGCTTTATGCCTGATAATCCCTATTTAGTCATCCGAAATGAATGCCTTTTTGAAAGCCTCATATTTTTTTATTTTTATCTTGTCTGTTCTCCAATGAATTTTTTCATGTTTTGCTTCTTTTGCAGAGGTCCCAGTGGCGAACCACTTTGACCACCACATTGGCATTTTCAGTTCCCTTTTTTTGTTTTATCAAACATTTTGCTTTCACTTAAATCCTCCTGGTAACTTTTTTTTTTTGTTGTAAAGACCAAACATGGAATTTCTCATCTCCATGGCATGCCTATATACTGTACGCTCGGTGTGCTGCTCGGTGTGTTGTTCGAATGCTGCTACTGATTCAGGGAATCAGGGATGCAGATTAAACACGAGTGGTACTGGCGCTAGTTAAATCTTCATCATCTGCACAAAATTTGGTGTCATCCAAAAAATGTGCACCGCTACCGCACAATACCACAACACATGTTTTTCAGTCAGAGGACATGCAAAGCAATTTAAAATCTAAAAACAAGTTTCATCCACGAACTTTAAAGTCACATTTTTTAAATGCGTTTCAGGTAGAGGTCACACAACTGACTGTGACTACGTCTTTACCTTTTCTCTCTTTTGTCAGCTCTGTCTTAAGTTCAACATCTGATTCTGGGTTCTGTTGTATTTCAGGCTTTGGAGACATAGATATAATCTCTGTAGGTTTCTGTTGCACGCGCCGTTCTGCGCGTCGCTTGAACTCGACTGCGTTTGCATAATCTGAGGCTGCCGTCCTGTGCGTCACTGCAGAAACTGTAGGCACAGGAGAGCAGATATCTCACACGCTGTGGAGACATGCACTCGGTTGCTAGTTTATCAGGCAGACCTAACTGAAACTAACAATTCAATCCTCCTACTATCACAAAGGTTAGAATGTGCAGCATTTAGTTGAAACAGTTGTGGAGTGGCAGTAATTCAACTTCACGATCATGTTGGAGGATGCTGTTTGTGGTGCTGTTGAACTGTATTGCATTATACAGAGAGATGTAGAAGTGAAAATGTTTAGTGGTGCTCAGCCTATTTTATCCGCCTCATATCAGCCTGAAGGAGAGATTAAAGTAATTTTGATGTTTCTCACCTTCAACTTTTAATATATCGAGCAATAATAAACACTGCGTCACCTGGTTCACGTCACGACACTGCAATGCATTGAATCCTGCGCATTAATAAAGACAATCAGTCAACATGTCGACTTTAAATATACAAAACTGAAGTTTTATTAAATTGATCAAGGATTTATTAACTTCATCCATTAACTATCATCCTGTGTCATGGAGTAGATTCATTCGCTTACCTTCATCTGAAGAAAACCTCTCGGTAAATATGGATCGCTTAACAAGAAAACGAGTTCTGAAAAACGCCGTAAATTTCAGGGCAACGCATGTTTTGTTGTGCGCTGTGTGTTGCCGTGGATGCGCAAGGTTTCTTATTACGTCAGCAGTGTCCTAACCACCACCGCGTCACCACCTTCACTCGATGACGGCGCAACCGCTGCAAAAAAAAAAAGAAAAAAAAATCTTTCAAGCAGTGAAAACATTTTAGGTAATTTCTTTCTCCACAGCAGGTTGTGGTTTCACTGTCGTCTCATTCTACAAGACTGTCAATCAGTATTTAACCAGCAACCCCTTGCAATACTCACTTGTTTAAAACAAGTGTCTATAAATATGTATATTGTCGATAGATAGATAGACTAGAATAGAGAGAACTTTATTGATCCCCGAAGGGAAATGGGCAATGATTCAGCTTTTCCAGAATATGGATCTGAAAGTATTGAAACAAAAATAATATCCAAGTTCTCATTTTTAATTTCTCTGTATTTGGTTTGCTTACTAAGCCGTCACATACTTATGAGTCAGAGTGGACTGAGCAGGATTTTCCTTGGCGATATGATGCAATAAATATATTTCAAATTGCAAAAGTGGATGTTTCATAGCAGCAGAATGTGTTCGCTGATTCACATTTCAAAAATATGGCCAGGATATAAATAAGTTTTAACTTTTTAAACATTTATCTATTTTTTTTTTTAGTTTGCAGGTCATTGAGGCTTAGTGCTATTTCATAGTGAGGTCTGTGGTCAGTGGGGAACAATACAGGTCAGGTCAGGAGCGTGTACGGTATAGGCCTTTGTGCCCTGCTGTTTCACAGTGACTCACTGAGCATGATGCACCACTTTCACAAGATACTCATCCTAAACAAAGACATTTAAGTTGAGGGAGACAAAAAATGAAACATGCCCGCCGCCACCTCGTTTTTTTTTTTTTTTTGTGGTTTTTTCGTTCTTTCTTGTAATCTATGACATTTACACATCGCTGACACATCATTCGTAGCCATGGTTACATGATTACATTGCATGCTGTTGAGACGGTGCACGTGGTAGTACCAGGATGTGTTTATCTTCACATTTGCATGGTAGTGTACTACTCTTGCAACTTATATAGAAAATAAAGATAACAATTTAAAACGCCTCTCCTCAGTCCAACTGAGAAATGGACAGATATTGTTTCAGAAATGGTTTTATAATCGTACCTCATATTGCTGTGGTTCATAAAAGTAAGACATGTTGAAATAGTAGCGATGACACACCTTCTTCTCGCTTCTGCATATTAAACTAGAGCCTTTCTCAAGGTCCAGGACAACAATGGAGAGCTTCCTCATCTCATCTCATTGTCTGTGCTCTGTCTTTAGTTGTGGGCTGATTGCGGACAGAATTAATATCGCAGTATTTCTTAAATATTCAAAGAGTGTTTATCCAGTGGGTTAAAGTATTTATTATTATCCTTTAGGGCTGCAACTAGATCAGTTAAAAGTGCAACGTGCCCACATTTCCCCCCCCGAGGTCATGGTGATGTCTTCAAGTTGCTTATTTTGTCTGACCATCTGGCCAGCACCCAAAGATATTACAGTGATATAAATGAGAGAAAAGCAGCAAGAGCAGTTCATTTCCGTTGGTCTATTAGTCATTGCACCAAAAGTATTGGACTAAAAACAATATCTTAAAATAAGTTCTCCAGATCTAACGCCGGGACCGATGAAGTTACTGAGGTCATCTTGTTATGAGGATTTATTCATAATGTAATAATAAGACGGTAGTCTGGATTCTTGAATTGTCAGTCATTCACAAGTCTGATTCAAAATCAAAAGGACAGGTTAGGAGACCATGACGTGCACATAAGTCGGGGTGGAGACCGATGGTGCAGTACCATAACTGGTGGTCGCACCCTCCTCAGCTGAGCAGGCTTGATTGGTAATGTGCAAGGAAGGGAAGCAAATGTGCTGGAAGGTAGACTTGTGTTTTTCAATTTATTTCCTGCATATAGATATATTTAAACTGAATACAGTGTAAATTCTTTCTGGTGGAGTATCTTTGTGTTTGTTTGCATATATATATATATATGTGTGTGTGTGTGTGTGTGTGTGTATGGCCTGTTTTAAGAAGCCTGCATTTGTTTGCTGGTTGTGTCTGGGGCCCAAGGTGGAGCTCTTTCTGTCAGATGAGTGAAGCTCTGCAGAGGCAGCCACTGGGAGTTCTGTTTCATCTCCTCTCATACTGCTCTGGAGCAGACATGCAAATCCGCTGTAATGAGCGCAGCCTGTGTGGTGGTGGTGGTGGTAGTCAGGGAGGGAAGGTGGGGGTGAAGAGGGGGATGAACTCAAGAATTTAAAGTGGAGAAGGGGAAGGTGGAGGGGGGGGGAGAAAAAGGTGAGACGCCGACAGCCGTGCTAGATAGCAGAGCACGAGAATTTAAGGGGTTTAGGAGAGGGTTATGTCAGGAGCGTTGAAAGTGACAGGAAGTCTTCCCTCTCAAATCAAACATTCATTAGCCCGCTGCGGCTGTTTTCTTCCCTTCGCTGTTGAAACATCGTGGTAAAGATGCAAATGGTGCCACGTTAATTAGCCTTATCTTTTACAACAGCAAGACGTGGTGTGGAGGGGGAAAAAAATAAAACAGTGCATCATCATCATCACTGTTAGCAGATGTAATGAGGCTTTTGTATGGCTCCTGCTGAAAGTGTAGCATCATAAAATGCTTGTTGTTGTAATTCGGGGCTTTGTAAATGTCTGGAGTTTTACTGTTTACTTCGAAGAGTGTAACGTGTTAATTTATCGCCACAACAAAACATTTTGAGTGACGGCGTCGACGGATAAGAGCGACTACACCCGTAGTTTCAAGATACAATCACACGATTGGAGAAAATCACCAGAACAGTAACCTTCCATAAACGCGATACTGGATCTAATGATTTATGAAGGTGTGTAAATACAACGCTTTGACTGGAGTGCGGCAGGAATATTGCACCTGCCATCCACGCGGCAGTCTGAGAAGTCTGTCATAAACCCCATTAGTCTGTGCTGCGCTGTCCAATAGCTGTGCGAATGTGATTTTATTCACTCATAAAGAATTAAATCCCCAGTCAATGTTGGGGTGGTTTGGCGTCTGTCTCTGTCCAATAATGTAAAGCACTCAAGACTTTTGATGAGCTCTGCAGATCGATAGGCGGTTAACAGCCACTTCACATAAGCTGAGTCCTACAACATGTCAAGGGGTCTTTAACTATTCAGGGGGTATAGCAGTTTGTTTTTTGTTTTTTTTTGCCTAAATAGACACAGAAACTCGAAGCTCCTGGCTCTAAAAGTTGAGAACTCTGAATCCTTTAGTGTGTTTTCCAACACATTTCAAGAACCGCGAAGATTAGGCAAATTAGACTGATAATGGATTAAAAAGCTTTGTCTGTGACTACAACGGAGAATGGTCGTGTTTCTCCTTGTAATGCACTGTTGTGTGACATGTTGGGAAGGAGATACACGGAGGTGGGAAGAGGAGGCTGAGGCACCCATCTCCAAACAGAGAGGATCTACTCACTACATAATTAAATGTAAACAATTGAAAATGAAGTATCATTTTCTCTGAATTACCGTCCTCTGCTTATTCACTTGTTTCTCATTTGACCCTTCTTTTAACTCGTCTACTAGCTACATGATTGTTGATCAATAACATTAAATGCAATTTCCATATTAAGTCCTAATATTGACGCAAGTGACAACCAGCGCTTTTCTGATTTTATAATTGAATGCAGTATACACAGCTGTAGTAGCCTGAGACAGGAAATGCAAATTCAGAGCTGTAAACTTGGTCACTGCGGCTGGAAAAAAGCCTGCAGATTTCCACGCGCTTTGTTGTGTGCAGCACAGAGATGCAACAGTTAGTCGAATCGGTTTGCTGCTGCTTTTCTTTGTGATAGTTGATGGTTAAATTGAATATCTTTGTGTTTCGCGCCGTTGGCTGGCCAAATAAAGCATTTGAAAACATCAGCTATCTTATTGGGTTATTGATAACTATTTGCTGACATTTTATAGAAACAAATGTACTTGGAGCCTTAATGGAACACATGGGCCAGTAAAGTATTATTAGACAGACTAGACAATAAACAGATCACTTATGATTTTATTTTGTGTGTGTGTGTGTGTGTTGTTAGCTGTGAAAGCTGTTTCACAAGTTGGGAGCAACCTGGTGACCCGTCATGACCAATATTACGCTAGGGAGCAGGATAAAATGTCAGCTGCCCACACAGTGTCTTCACCTTCCTCCTCTGAAATTAGAGTTCCCCATTGGAAACACCATAGCCAATTTCACAACAGTAATACAGTATCTCCTTCTGCTGGTTCCTCCTGTCTGACAACACTCTCAGATTGCTGCCTGGCTGCTTTTTGACGTCGAAGGACTCCCACATAGTTTTACATGCTGTACGACGCGTTTCATTTCATGTCTTACGATGCGGCGCGTTCGTGTGCTGGTGAGGAAAGTCGGCTGCTGAACAGAGACCCTTTTTTGAACATGAGAAGCTACTAAATGCATGTGATCCTTTTGATCATGAATGCACGAATTCAAGCATTATATCATGTTTTGGTCCATCCTTTACAGGATCGCAAGACGTTAACCTTATTTCACAAAGCTCGCCAGCAACTAAAAGTCAGGCCCAGATTTACTCTTGCAGTCCAGGGGCTTTTTGTTCGGTCACTCTCTCATTTTCTCTTCTTAGCTTCTTCTGTTAACGTCTCCTTTGGTCTTTTCGTCTCTGGCACTGTGTCCACGGAGGCTGCTACATCGCCTGCTTGCCCAGCTCCGGTTCTGGCGCAACACCAGCTCCACTTGCTGCATTCCCTCACGCCCCTGGGCTGAAAGCCTCTTCCCCGTGGTCCAAAACGTCTGTGGTAGAAGCAATCGCACCCCCCGATGCTCTGATCTCACAGCACAGCGAAGGCATTAGCTAACAGCAGCTATAGTTCACAGCAGTTTACTTAATCAGGTGAATGTTTGTTATCAAAATGACTTTATGTTAGCAAAGCTACACAATGGGACGTTAAGCTGCCGTTCTACAATGTTAGGTTCTCCATTCGATTACAAAATTCACATTTTCTCCAACATCCTAATCAGAATACACATTGATGAATGAAGATCAAAGTTGTTGAAAATCTACCCAAATACATGAAATTAATTCGTCTTAGTTTTTGCTTTATCTTGGTTACTCAGACTGCCAGCAGCTAACGCTAATTTGCGAACTTGTACTCAAATCATTCTAGTTAGGTAGTCCATCATTTTTCTTTTTTTTCTTAAGGGATGCCGGAGGCTGAGTGCTATTTTTACCATTTTAAGCTCATCTGTTGAGTGAAGTTGTAGAAGCCAAAGACTTTTGACTGTAGGCCTCACTCACGTGTCTGCTGTTTATTATGGTAAATCCTCGGGTTTTGTGTTGACCTATTGTGGCTCTTGTAAGACTGTAACCACACAGTGATGAATCCATTTTTTTGCCAGGAGGTGTTTTGACTGCAGAGCTTAAACCAACAATGACTGCTGCTATCCCCCCCCCTCCTTCATCCACACCCAGATAAATAGCAACATTGTCTCCAGGAAACCAAATTAATTGAAATGATCTGGAACAGAACAGGATGAAGAGAACAGGTATAGACACCGACAGCTGTCTGTTCCACGTGAAAACACATTCCTTGTCCGTCACACAGCGCTGTAGACGGCCTCGGTTTCACGTTGTACTCCACTACACTTTCCTTAATCAGCAGTATATGAAAACCGAGCTGCCCCCAAATTACCATGAAAGTCATCTGGAGAATGCCCAAGGAATTTATTAGCTTGTATAAACACAGACAATTCCTGGTGACGTAAGACAGGACTGGTTCAATGCAGCAGCTGATTGGAGTGCTTTCATACTGTATTCTGCAACACTGTTTCTCTAGCGAACGACTGCACGTCTCTTCGGGTGTGTGATGTATTTTGACAAAGCAGACCATTGATTAGTCGGACTATATTCCACTTGGCTTTGTGTTTGTACGTGCATATGGGCTGTTCACATGTATGCGTGGCCCACACGTTATGTTTTTGATCGAGTGATTGAGCCTGGAGACCAAAAACCCGACAAGGCTTGAGATGGAGCTCCAAGAAAATGCAAAACTATTGACCTGTGACTTCTAATCCCTCTAATATGCTCCGCGCCGTGTTGTTGTTGTGCAACTTCCAATGCAGGCTGCATTATCACTCAGGGGAAAGGTGCATGGATTTATGGCAGGTGGCCGCCCCTCAGAAGTATGCCTTGAAAATCTTGATCACCGTCGCTCATCGTTTCCTGTGAAGCCGTTGTATTCTGTTGACTCGTATACGCCGTCACGTACATGTGTAGCCTCAAGTGTTTACGTGTTACATGTTAAAAGCCATGTCTGAGCGAGAGAGAGGGAGAGTATACACGCTGCATGTTATCAGTGGGCTGTGTTATTATCTGCAGGTACAGTATGACTCCAGCAGCATTTTAAAGAGCCAGTATGGAGGCGCAGTAAACCAATGAAATGGGACACGAGGAGTCAAAGAGCAGCGCTTCAACAGCTTAATGATGTAGAGGCATCCAGCTCTGTCAGGCAGTAAACTCTTTAATATGCTGTTAATTATTTCTGAGAGATTGAATATTGATTAAAAAGCAAAATGGTTTTAATTATATCTCCAGCTCTAGTGCCGTCTTAAATGAAGAAGGTTTTAGGCTTTACGTGAGAGGAACATCTAACAAATCTATCAAACCTCAAGCTATTTCAACTCTGTTTGAATTTTTGTTTTTACTTTGTACTTTCTGGGTTTGAAAGTGAGTGCTCTCTCTCTCTCTCTTGCTGTGTAACCGGCGTTGCAGTTCCTTCTCTCAGCTCCCAGCTTCAGAGCTGCCAATGCTGATCCGCTGTCTAAATTTGAAATTCATGACCCGATTCCTGCTCTGTGTAGCACTCTTAAAACATGCATTGCCCACCCAGGTAATTCCTCTTAAATCACGCTTGGGTAATTGTGCTATGGTTTCTTTCTTTAACACGTCTGTGTTGCAGCTGAAAATGAAGCCCGTACACGGCTGTTTCTGAGAGAGATGACACGACACACGCCGCGTTATGTCCGAGTGCAAGTAGAGGGCATGAAGATCTCTTCATTCTGAGCTGAGAGTGTACTGTTTCATATTTGTTTTATATGCGCACGTATTCATTACAGCTTCAGCATTAGGGCTGCAACTAACAATCACGGTTGCTATTAATGATTAAGCTACCAATTATTTTCTCAATTAATTAATCCGTAGTGTCACATTAGCATATTCTAAAGCTGGTACCACTAAATATTTGTCTTTTTTAAAATTTTTCGGGCAACTTAATAATTACTAAAGTGAGAAACTGGACTTCCAGGTGCACCAGTGCTTTCCTGGACAGTTTTCTCTGGAGAATGGCTAGCTTTTGTATTCCAGGCAGACTTATCCATCTCACCTTACCTCACTACTCGCCTCAGACGCTGGCTCAATATTTAATATTGACGTTGGACTGGATCTAGCGAATGCAGATCAGGATGGGCCCCTCAAGATTGCCACCAAAAATGCTCGGGCCTGCCAGCGCCTTAAGTGGTCTTTTTGTGATTCAGCAGAAGGATCTCGCTGGCTGCCAGGCTGGCATGGAGTCAGCCTCCCAGGGGGAGCGTGTTAATGTGGGGCCCCCAGGCCGTGGGACCAGGATAATTGGGTTTGCATGGTCGGTGTCAGGGCACCCCTACCACCTCCAAAACAAAGGACACCTCCCAGGCAAGCTGTTGGGGACTGAGAGACAAACCCCTCCTGCTCTGATTTGTTAGAAAGGCTTATTCAATTATGAGATGTTATATGTAGTTTTTTTTTTGCATTGACCTGCAGATTGTACTGAGACTTGAACTGAGGGCCTTGTGCTTTTGTGTGCGCTGCCTCTTTATCTACACAGAGATCCTGCCCACTGAACTCTGATTAGCATGGCTACTGCTAAGAGCATCTCTGTAATATCTCTAATATTTAACTCTGCTGCTCTGTTCACATTTCTCTTCTGGTTTGGCTGTATCTGCATTCGAGGGTCACAAACCCTCTTTCCCTCTTTGTGGCCGCTCCAGACAGCCTGAAGCGGCTCAGTTGATGCGCAGCCAACTCCCAGATCTTCCACTACTCTGATCTTCTGTCCCACTGCCTGGTCTGCCTGCCTGTCTAACAGCAGCTAGATGCTTCCCCCCCCCCCTTACCACTCACTTAGACGACCTCCCTTTGTTTGCCACTGTCTAATAAGACAAAGGTGTCTCTCTTGCCTTTTTAAGGTTCGGTGGGTTTAGAGAAACTCTAGGTTTAGCTTTGCTTTGTTGACAACTCTCTCTCCTCAGCGTTTAACTGCCCCACAGCCACAGTTGCGCTCCTGATTGATTGGCAGAATAATTATGGACTTGATTTGTTCAACCACAGGCGAAGTGGGATTGAGGGAGTAGGGGAGCAGAAAGAGCATGTATACCATTTTTCTTTTTTAAGAGCGCAGCAGAGCGGTCTGCTCGCCTGCATCTTAAAAAAACGACTTTAACTTAACGTCGCCCACCAATAACACTGACACATAGATTGCACTGTAAAACATGGACACTGCTGCTTGTTCTGTTAGCAGCGTGGAGGCCTTGGTCGCCGCCCGTCTTGGCTGTAGGCTGCAATAAACTGCACAATGTGCTCAGCCGCGTGAGCGGTGAAGCGATAATTGACACATCCTAAAAATGCAAGTAAGGACTGGGTTATTAATGCTTTCTTCCTGGGGGTGGTTTCAGCTGAACCATTAAGCCTTTAATTGAGAAGGAAGACTGACATTAAAAGCTGTTGCCTTGGCATTGCCGTTACCTACTTTTTGTTTTTTAATGAAGATGAGGCTCATGGTCGTTCGCTGCATGATTACAGAGCTCCGTGCAATCACAATACTCAGGCACACTGCTATTTTAGTTTTCAGAGATCTCAAAAATAACTCCGAACTAAGTCCTTTGCCACAGGGATGGAAAAAGTGAGGAATCTCCCTTTGACTGGAGAGAAGGTGAGCAGAGTTCCCACCCCTCCCTGTTTATCCCCCTTGCAATCTCTAGGAAAACAAGGGCTTCTCCCACGCTAGATATAAAGCTGTTGATATGGAAGGTATGACCCGGGTTTCGGTCGAGAGTAAAGATGCCAAAGGCTTGTTACCAGGTTACATCACTGTTGTTGTTGTGAGTGCATGTGCCAAATCTTCAGGCATAACAGAGGGAGCACGCTTAGCGATTCCCCTCCCTTTTGCCAAGTTACCATCACACTACAGGAAGATTCTTGTCATAATAAGCTCTCTCTCTCTTTCCCTTTCTCTTTCTCTCTCTCTCTCTCTCTCTCTCTCTCCTCCCCACACACTCACACCAAAGTCGGTGGTGTAGATATTTATTGTGGTCTGTTTGAGTCCCGGTGACATTATTTTCAATGCAGCATTCATCACGTCTACAGCTCTGAGGTAGCATATATGGTAGCACAGCCATCACAGGTCCTTAATGGTTGTGTCTGTGTAGCTGAGCAGGCACATGCTGTTGGAGTGTTACTCGTGATGGATGCATGACTGCAGTAAAAGAGGATTAATCGCGGAAATTGCAGATAAGTGCAGGAGAGCACTGGTCTGGTACCTATCAACAGTCTTGTGTCTGCAAGTGGGAGTGAGAATGTGAGCTGAATTGCCTACTCTTTTCTCAGAGAGGAAATGATGACAGTCATGCACAGGCATTTGAAGGGAAGTTGTTCTAGGTAGGCAGCTAGGTGTTCTAGGTAGAAAATAAAATAGGCTAGCTGTGGCGGTTATATAATAATATAAAGGAATTCGTGTCTGTTTGTGTACAACAATGTGTCATTTCAAAGAGATGAAACTGCAAACTGAAAATGGCAAATCACAACCCACGTAGGAAATTGCTTTCAATAAATGTTCCATATATAAAGGCAGCTGTACATGATGCTGCTGTATTGACAATCTTTATTAAGAAAGCAAGAAAACAAATAATGATATTAGTATCAGTATATTTGAGATGTATTACAAAAGTATGTATATTGATGTATTGCTAACACGCACTGACTCATGTGAGATGAGTGTCTGAATGAATTAGTATTGGTAAATAAATGAATCCATCGAGTGAAAATCTGTTCATAGTTGGACATTTAAAGTGAATCCCAAAGCGGTGCAAATTATTTCCTACTGTGCTTTATAGGCCACCTCAACAAAAGACAACGCTTCACAGCAGGTTCAAAACATAAAACAAAATCCAGCGAATGAGGATAATCTCATTGAATGCAAAGTTGTGTCGAACAGCGCAATCTGATTAACGTGCAAGGAGACGTGTTCTTTGGTAATGATTGCGTCGTTGCTGTTAGCTATGCTAGAAATGTTTACATTAAATGTATACTTGTAAAAATCTGTCACACCCCTTTCAGCTGAACTCAACCATGCGTAAAATGGGATATTAAACACACAGAAGGTCAGGTCTGTTAAATGATGTAATGTTTTTGTAGTGTAGCTGTGTTGTTTTTAGAGATTGCATATGATTGATACCATGTTCAATCAGGGATTTACCCAGGTAATCTCTGAAAGGAAACAGTTTCTGGACGAAACTCTTCCTATGTCCACAAATTTCCTTTTTCGTTTGTTTGTGTCTGAGTTAAACAAACAAGATAGTTTTTTTTAATGGTTCACTTTAGAAAGCTTAGTAGGCGGATTTGTTTTACCTTTGGAGCCAGGCTAGCTGTTGCCACTGCCTCCAGTCTTAATGCTAAGCTAGGCTAATTGCCTCCTGGTTCTAGCTTCGTACTTAATACACTAGTGCGGTATCAGTCTTATCAAACTCTCAAACAACCGTCTTCCCCACATTGTTGAACTGTTCCTTTTAATTTTACAGGATTTCTGTCACAACTGTTCACCTTGAAGTTAAACTTTCTCTTTTTTTAGTCATGCTTATGCATGTTTCCACTCAAGAAAAAAGATGGAATTATGGCTGAGAGTACAAATACCCACTAATATCTGTTGAGGAGAAAAGCCTTTGTGTCGTCCTCAGCGGTTGCTGTAGTGAGCAAAGGCACAGCAACAAAAGCCTCTTTTCAAAGATCTTCACGCTTTCAGGTCGAACAGTGACAGACCTGCGTAAAACGCTGGTCATGAGCAGGATTGTGGAACCATGTCAAATAAGCCATGTTGACTCATTCACTCCAATGACAAACATTGATTTTTTCTCTCTTCCCTAATACCCATTTTCACACCAGAGTAAGCACTACATCTGATTTTGTCCTTTCTCCCTCTTGCTAGCAGTTGGTTACATTGCACCCCGGCACGAGTGGCCCTGTCCAAACTCAGCTCACAGGTAAACTGAAGATGTATTCGGTTAGTCAGACACAGCACAAAATAATTGAATATGGTTTATTGACCTTGCATTATTAAACAGAAATGGCAGATGAACACATTAAGTGTGCACGCTGTCTGTTTTAGTTAGACTTCTTATCCTTGACTAAGGCTTCCGGTGGGGTGTCTTGTCATGTCTTTAAATACTGCTCCCTACTGGGAACGCACCGCAACCTGATTTTCGTTCACATGCTTTTCTCTTCACCAAGAACACTCGGATTGTAATTCAAATAGTAAAACCAGTGTTTTTCACCTTTTTTATTTATTTTTTTTACTGTTGTACCTACTTCCCTTTTGTGTGCCTCCTCTACTTCTGCTTCAGTCGGTGGTTCCCTGTGTTTTGCCGTATGTCGTGTCTAAACCAGAAAGCGGGTGTTAGTTTCATTCATTAGTGTGGAAGCTGCCTTTGACAAATGGTGAAGTCAGTTTATTTTAGTATATTTTGTGGGTAGTTTATCTTTAATTTTGAAACCGGTGGTTTTAAGTTGTTGCGTGTCAGTAATCCTAAATCAATTCATCACCGTTCTTACAGATTTGAAATAGGAAGTCGTTGTAGCTGAAAAGATGATAACAAGTACTCAATATGGAAGGAAGTTAGTGACACTTTCTGGTATTTCTAGTGTCTCTTAGGTGTGTGAGTGATAACCTAATCCTAATAAACCTAATAACTTGATCAGAGCTAAATTCAGCAGCTTTATTGAGATTGATTTCTAACCTCAGCAGGTCTCGGGTCTTTTGCAAGGTGATTTTCAAGGTATACCGTCAAACATATAAGCAATGTCGAGCAACTTACTTGTATTCTTGGGAAATACTCAGTATTACAGTGTTACATCACTCTGTTATGAGAGGCCTTGCACTATAAACGCTGTTGTGACTACTGGTCAGTGGTATAGTTTAGTGTGGTTTTACCATGTATTGTTTTGTTCTGAGGGACTTTGGCAGATCTGCAGCATATTCATCAGCTCATTTGGGTTAACTTCCCACTTTGCTGATAGTGCAGGCAGCAGTCTGAGCTTCCCTCTTCGACTCTGGTCTATTCAGTGAACACTTTTGCAGCAGGAAACAGGAAAAATTCCTGTTATATGGGAGCATAAAATCCAGGTGAAACTGATCCGTTCCTTTTTTAACGGAAATCTGGAAGCCAGTGCAAAAGTGAAAAACATTCCTCCTTAAATCTGTTGTAATAAATGTTAACTAGTCTACATTTACATTCACCATAAAGCATCAAACAAATCATGCAGATGACACACATTAAGGTGCTTATCTTTGCTTGAATTACCATAGCACTTTGAATAAAACTAGATACTTCACACTGGTCCCATCACTGCCTTTTCCCACAGTTTTATGGAAGCGGACTAATTTAGTCAGTACAAATTGCATGGTGCACCTGTGTACTATATTTAGGGAGTAAAATAGGAGATGCAATGAAATAATAATTAAAATGGTGAACAATATAATTACAATCAGGTTCTTTTTTTCTTTTTTTTTTGCTGTAGCATCTCGTAAAAAACTGGTACCGTCCCGCTTCTAACTGTAGTCAAAATAAATGATATGCTATCCTCAAAGATAACATAGCATTTACGTGGAAGTGGACACGGCAATAACTGTAAGTAGACGTTGCCAGCCGGGAATTTAGTGGCTCATCCGACAAATCACAAAGTACAAAATTCCTCGTGGATGCTGCATTCTGCTTTCATTCATGTCTTATCGGTAATTAAGGCTTATAAATCTAATATTAACCAGGACCATCATCAGCGTTTAAGTATATATTTGTATAGAATCAGTACCAGCAGGTCTTAAAGTCAGGACATCCATAGTTTCAGCCACACGGTAAGCATTTTGATTGACCCCATTACAGATGGGCACACACAGACATAATCACATTCATGACATCCATTCTTTCTAAGTTAGACCTCAAATTAATGATATAAAATATAAAATGTTGAAGACCCTTAAGTGCCATTCATTGTAGCAAATCACAGTTAAAATATTGATTCCACCCCGGGACACGCATTGTTATGGGCACTCCTAAAATTTTTAAGTGGTTGCAAAGTTCAAACATCAATTTTGCAATAGTGGAGGAGTTGGGGAACCGCACTCATTTTATGACGCAGTTGCTGACTTGCATCTAGGTATGCGCTTGCCTAACGTGATGAAGTTGACGTAATGTGCTATGTTGTGTTGAGTAATCCCTGGTTGTTACTCAGCTTGCTGCCTCATTGGAGATTCTTGAATAAAAGAGGCGCATGTATAATAACCGTGCTGTCAGTTTGATTGAGCCACTTCAGACTCACTAGCTGAGACACAAAACACAATCACTGATTTGCTGTCAGTGCTCCGTTGGCAGCAGGAACGTTGATAAATCCTGTCAAGAACTTGGTAAATTAAGACGTTTCAAAAACGCTTTCAGTTTCTCATTCAGAACTAAATCTGCCATTAATCCCCGGAGGATAAAGAAACTTTGAGTGTTGAATAGAGAATGAATTTGACCAGCCATTTCTCCCTCTCAGCTTTGGAAAATGGTCTCAGCTCCCCGTTCTAAAAACAAATTAAAGTCGAGAGAAAGAGAAAGAAGTTTTCTTTTTTTGGCTGTGACAGTGACTGAACCCTATTTTCCTAGAGCCAGATCAAAGTGGCTCCGTGTGTGTCGGATCGCAGTCTGTTCCCCAGGGCTTGTAATCATAGTGCCTGAACTCTCAGACCTCTTCGGTGCAGGCGCTGGTGCCACTTTCTGCTCTCTGCCAGGCCTGATGCCAGCATCACGGTGCCCTTCACACCCTCCCCTACTGCTTCATCTCCCCTGGCTTTTCTTCTCATCTGCCGCTTCCTCAGTACTCCCTCTACCCCCCAGACCCGTTGATGAACACACTCAGACAGTCCTCTCTGACGTGGCAGCAGGCTCGGGCTTGTCCCCGTTCTGACTGTCCCACAGCCTGGCGGGGTAATGAAGGCAGCAGGAGGGCCGTCTTACTGCCTTCCTGTGTTGCGCTTCATCATTCCTGCCACAGCCCAGGGTTCTCTAATTAAGACACCGACTTGGCCCGGCAGATTATGTAGCAGCTGGATCATTAGCGTAGAGGGTCAAATGGCATGCGTCTCCGTGTAGCGGGCGGAGCGCCTTTCATCAACCCCTGTCTCTGTCAGCTCACCTCTGGCGGCCACCAGAAGGCTCTGCCTGCCTCATCCTCTTGGCTAACCCCATTCATGCTGAGCGGGGGTATGAAAGGGGGGCGAAGTCAGTATGAATGCAAACAGGATTTACCTCAGGGACCACCAAGAATTAACTTATGCGGATCCTTACATTAAGCTGCCAGTTTATCATACCTAATGCAAACCAGCACAACAGACACTGAGTGATGACTTAAATCAGTTTGAAGGCTTTAAGTTCACAATGTGGTTTAATTGTATTGTAACACTGCCACTAATTATTTTCATTATTGATTCATTTGTCAATTCTCTGACCTAACTGATTAATAATAATCAAGGAAACGTCAATAAAAATAAAAAATATCAGTCAGATTTGCTCAGCGCCAATTTGAAACTACATACTCTCACTTTAGAGAAGCTGCAGCCAGAGATTTTATTTAAAAAAATTGATCGAGACAGTTAATCATGTATCAAAAATGTTGTTTTCCTTGAATGATGTATCAATCAATCATTTCAGCTGAACTGTATAGCATTATATTTAGAGCAAATGATTACAGAAAGATGCAATAAAGGGTGTGACACACTCGGTCGAACGATACAACAAAAACAGGGAGGATATATTTTTAGAACTAATGGTGTTTTAACCACTTCTAAATGTGTGCTTTCACTGTTTCCTGTGATTTGCAGGACATTAAATCATCATTAAATCATCACAACATATATTAAAATGAGAGCTACACATAGCTATATATATAAATATGTAGTTGATTGGTGGAATGAAACTGGCTTGAGGTCTGTCCTGGAGGTCAGCGAGATGGGCAGAGCTCGATTGAAAGACGTACACTGGTAATGTGTTTAGGCCACGATGTGTGTTGCAGATCTTCAAATGGATAATCATCATAGCTACATGTTCAAAATCAAATTTGTTTTACATTTCGGTAGGCCGCCATTCAAAGAGGAAAATTACGGCTATTAGGAGCTTATGAGTCACCCGTATTTCAGTTACAGGGTGGGGATATGTTGTGTATGATTTGTTTGTCTTTTCGGTGACGACGAGCGCTTCTCCACCATTAGGCTGACTCACCTGGTAGTCAGTCAGCAAGTCTGCTCATCTATCAGTCTGCTCATGACTGCAGGGGTTGGGAGAGTTACCTTAAAGCCTTTGGTGTTTTTATTTTATTTATTTATTTTTTATCAAGGTCCTAATGTTTTTTATCAAGGAAGAATAAAAAAAAAACACACATTGAAGAGTAAATAAGCACCTCCTTTCCAAGCCAAACTGTCTTTGAGCTTTCAAAGGCTTGAAAGATGGCCGTAAAACATTTACTCTGTTCTTCTCATTAAATTAAAACAAGTGAGCAGCCTGATTTCAGGCAGTTGAAATACATTTCAAAGGCAACACGCGCTCATTCATTCAAGGATTTGAGTATCAAAACATCACCCTCGTAGCATATCGTGCTTCTTTGTTGTCCACCTTCATGCTTAGTATGTTCCAAGCGTTCACCATTTTTCTTTTTCTTTTTTCAAAATATAAACTATGCTGCTTTAATTGTGATCCATGGCCTTTCTCAGAGCTCCAAAGCTCCGTGTGCAGCAGCATATTTTGGAGAAAGTATGACAGTTGATTTGACATTTGAATATGACAGAAACATGCTGATCAGGCAAACTGACGCTCCATTAAAGGGATTACACTCTGAGCAGTTTGAAAAACTCTTAAAGACTTTTGGTATTATTTTGTTTCCCATTTAACAATAATAATAATAAAGTTAAAATCGTAATTGCTGACATGAATTCAAGGTGACCACAGCTGCTGTTCTGCATCGCTGCCATCTTTAAAGCCTGAAAAAGGAAAATTTATACTTGGATGGAGTATCGCTGAAAAACTAAGACAGGAAACGGATAAAAATTGTGAAGCAATGTTTCTCAGAAAAACTTGGATTAGAAACTTTACAGTGCCATATGAAACCCAACACTGATTATAAGGAGGAGGTTTTAGATCAATCCGCCACTCCATTAATGATCTCCCCCAACTGGATTTAGTTTTTTCCTTTCTCTGAATTCTGTTTGGATGTATGAAAAATGCCTTCATCTGGCTCTGCCCGTCTACACTGATAGCCTATATTGAATTGGCTTCTGGGCGCTAGCTAACCCCTGCTGGGAGAGATCAATTGAAAGGGACAGCCGCAAACTGCTTGTGACCAAAGCGGTTTGCCCAATTTAAGAATTTCTTACTATTTGTGCTGCATCGCATACTGACAGCAGAGGCCCCCCCAAAAAATTATGTTTTTAATTCCTTGTCTACTTTTTGAAGCCTATTGACTAATAGATTTGATCTTTTACTGCAAACCTCCCTAAAAAACCGAAATGTTTTGATAAAAACAAACATATAATCATGAAAAGAAGACGTCATTTTTTTGAGATTTATCTCAAAGCGTTCGAACCGGAGTTTGAAAAACTGGGTTAAATGGTGACAACTCCACACAAAACGCTATTTTTGAAAGATACGGTATTTGACCTATTGAGTGCTGTCAAGACCGTATTTATTCTCAGCCTGACAGCCTGAGTGCACACTCCAACTCACACTTGCTCTCACACACAAAAACACACTTGTGTGAGCATGCTTAGTCAAGAGAAAAATCCCACAACTTGGTGAGGATTTCTCATTCTCCCGCCTGTTTTCTCTCTCTCTCTTTTTTTCTTTCCCTCCCTCAGACAGATTGCAGTGTCATACTGCTCAGGTTTTTTTTCCCCCCCTTGTGTTGCTGGTGTTCATCTACCTTTGTAACTTTAGGCCTTTCTACTCTGCCCCCTCTATTTTAAGACAGGGAGGGCAGTGTGCCGAAAGGGACAGAGAGGGACAGGCTGTTGTGGGCTGCACTCTCCGCAGCGCGGCCGACACGCTCGGGGCTGAGGACAGTTTGCAAGACGACACTGGCTGGCTTGTTTACGGCAGAGGCTCCGTTTGGGGGAGGAAGGAGAGCGGAGGCAGGCAAAGCTGGCAGGCAGGGAAAAAAGGAGAGGGGGTTTACTACCCTCAAGAGAGTCGGAATTCCTCCTGAGCCATTCCCCCATTTGGCTGGCAGTTGTGAAAACAATTGCCTGGCATTTACTCTCTCTACGTGCAGATGGAGTCCCAGCTATGAGTCAGCTTTGAGAGCAGCAAGTGGTGGAGAAAGTGGTGGGCTTGTGATCTCCTGCACAGCGAATATGAGCATACTTTACAGAGACACTTTGTTTTTGATGTTGGGCAAACCGTTAAGAGTTGCTTCTATTTCTTTTCGTTCTCTGCAGTATTACCGAGATACATATGTTTTACCGATGACGTTTAGTTGCTCCTTGTGACACGTTGACTAATAAAGGCATGTCTGTTTCCTGTTTCTCCAGAGTTGATCTACCGAAGACATTATGCTGAAGTCTTGAGCTGAGGGGGAGACTTCTTCCTTGACCTGTCAGTCGTCTCCATTTGTTATTCCACACCTGGTCCGCGTTCCATCAACCGCCGAGCACCAACAGCAACCAACACCACCTCCACGTTTTCCCCACCCCCCCCTTCTGCCCAGCCTGCCGTCACCATGACGTCGGAGCTGGAGAGCAGCCTGACCTCCATGGATTGGCTTCCTCAACTAACCATGCAGGCGGCCATCCGCAAGGCGGACGCCCAAAATGCCCACGGGCCAGGCATGGGCAAAAAGGGTACCCTTCTGGATCCTAACACCACATTGGACCAGGAGGAGGTGCAGCAGCACAAGGACGGCAAGCCGCCCTACAGCTACGCCAGCCTCATCACGTTTGCCATCAACAGCTCGCCAAAGAAGAAGATGACACTGAGCGAGATCTACCAGTGGATCTGTGATAATTTTCCCTACTACAGGGAGGCGGGCAGTGGTTGGAAGGTGAGAAAATGACACATCTAACATTTTATTTTAAGCCGATGTAGTGACATAAAAGAGAATTAACATCATGATGACATGGCTGCTTTCCGGTTATAGTGACACTCGGGCTCATTATTTTAGTGCTTCTGAAATTTGAAATGAGGTTTTCTTCTATTTTTTACGGCGGCAGATATAGAGTGATTTACATCAGTCGATTCACTAATGGAAATTCCTCTTTGATTATACAATTTGGGGTAAGCTGTGAACAGCAGAAAAGTTGAAATTGATACGCCTTGCCTTAAATCATTGTTTTGTGGTTGCTGGGCATCTTAAATAAAGTGAGATGCCATTGGTAATCACCATTGTCACTTCCGAGAAAGCTTTGAGAGAAACTATGAGTGCGCCAAATCACACTAAGTGCCTTACTCCAACGTTTGAAAAATGGTGCAGCCCTGAGAGAACCATATGAAGTGTAAAACCCTGGATTAATATTCAGAGAAGTGGCCCCTATCTGTGCGAACACAGACTAAATAGCCCATTCATGGGTGGTATTATTCATTGCAGATGCCTTGATAGGAGAAGGCCATTATGCAGAAGGAGAGAGCCAGTGCTGTGTCATCATCTCAAGGAGCCCATGATATACCGAGATGAAGCTATGCTGATTGCCTTTTAAAGGGCCCAGATGGAAATTGATATTAGAATGAGTTTTCCAATCAGTCGACGTTTATTGGAAATAGAATCTTAGGCACTGCTTTATTGCAGTCAGACAAGATGTATGAAGCCCATTTCCTGGGGCGACAAGATCTTGCGTTCGCACAGGCTGCGATCACACAAGGTGTGTGTGTGTGTGTGTGTGTGTGTAGGTGATGGGGAGATGAGAAAGCATGTGTTATTGTAAATGGATTGATTTTAGCTTCTGTGGCAAGGCCTTTTGTAAGGAAATAAATTGTTTTATTTCGCAACCTTTGTTTCCTCTTTTACCTTCATCATCCCTTATTTAGTTGTCAGCAACACGGCGGCGCTACGTGAGACGTCAGTCTTCGTGCATTCCTGCGTTGTGTTGCAGCCATTTTCACACAGCACTGAGGTCAGCTCTGTATTTTGTATACAGGCATTGAATTTAACCATTCATTGCACACCAAGGACTCGTGTCTCCAGACACGGGTACAAGGCTGCAGCAGCAGTATTATAGTAGCACTATCTTTGTTGCTACGCTAGGGTTGTTAACATATCCGGTTGCGGAGCATGTAGAACTCATTGCTCAGGCTGTATCCATTAAGATACTGTTTATATGTGTGTCTAGAAAGCAGCTTTAAGTAAATCATCATGTAGGTAGGTTTGAAGTGGACTTCTTGTGGAAGTCTTGTGCACGCATTTTTTTTTTTGCCTGGGAATATGAGGGTGTGACTGACTAGCCCAACTAAAATAACTGTTGATGAGACCCAACATTTAGTCCACACTTTTACTTGCGTACACTTTTTATACATTTTAGAGTGGGTGGCCTCAGTGGGAATCAAATTTGTTCTCCTGGCAGGGTTGAAGCTGTGCTCTACCCACCGAGTTACAGTCCCACTGTAGACGCAGCAGAAAGGACTACATGATGTTAATTTACCAAAGCTTGTCTCAGGCGTGTGGCCTTTTTTTAAATGTGCTTTTTGTTGTCAAGTGCGGCTTTATTACGAAATAAGTGAACTGCTTATTTCAGGATTCCCATGGCGAGGTTATGTCATTTTGAAGGCCCGAAACTAATAAATGGTATTTAAGATTTGGAAATAATTCAAAATCCTAACTGATACCAGATTAATATATAAAAATAGATATTATGGGCACGATAGCCGTTCTGTATTTTTCAGAATATTCTCTGTGTGACTACAACCTATTTCGTATCTAACCAGCGAATGGATTCAATCCTCTTTGGGATTAACTGACCAGGGCAAGTTTCCAATATTGGAAATAAGCATGCAGTTTCAAGCCGTGTGAGATCATGAAAGATGTTTGCTTTAAATTCACAACATTCCTCTTTTAAAGCAAAACTGATGTTTATGCTGGCCTGTACATTTTAGTTCCCAGCAAGCAAGTTTTTTTTTTCTTCTTCTATGTCTTAGCATTTGTAAAGCTTGCATCATATGTAATGTTACAGTAGTACAGTCCAGGGTTTGAGATGATTCAGAGGTGCTGTAAAGGGTTATGTGCATTGCACTTTATTTCACTAGAATAATCCACTCAGTATCAATACTAGTTTCCAGTGAGCTATGAGTACATAATACATAATATTCAATGTGTTAATGCATTAATTACCTCGGGCCAAGGCTCTTATGTTTTTTTTTATTTAAAATAAAATTCAGTGGACCAACAGGCCTTGGATCAAGGAACTATTGATTACAGATTTTTTGTGATTTCTACCATCACATTGTCGGTGTTTTGTATCCATAGAGATGAAGCTCTCATAAATATGTGATGTCGAAATGGAAAGGATTTCTTTTCAGTGTTCGGTGGAATGTAGAGTCTTATAAGAGCAAGTTATAGAATTAGTCAGCGTTGGTGGAGATTGACGCTCTTAAAGTACTTTCTAGTTTAGTAAAGGCTTGCATAGATCACCAGATTCTGGCCTGAATGTGGGCTGAAACTGTAGAAATACCCCTCACATTTAAAAGTGTGAAAAACCACATCAGTCTAACCAGGATGCTGTACAGCACAGGAAACACCGAAAAAGCGGTTTGAAGATGTGCTCATAGGCTAGAGTCTGCGTCACAATCTTTCTCTTCTTGTTAATAGGGTTTTTTCCCTACCATAGTTTTTTTCTGAGAATCTAAACAACTGAAAATAATGTGTATAAAGTGTGTGTGTGTGTGTGTGTGTGTGTGTGTGTGTGTCTACATATCTATATCTATATCTATATCTATATATCTATATATCTATCTATCGATCTATCTATCGATCTATCGATCTATATATATATATATATATCATAAACATAATAAACCTTTTCATTGCATAATACATGTGAATGAAGTCCAATAATGCGGTTTCCACGCCTCAGGCATTTGAACGAGCTCCAGTAGCCTTAGGTTTTTTTCACAATGTATCACACAAATGATTGTTTCATATAAGCCTGAGCAAAAGCTTGGGAAAAGTTTCTCTCCCAGTCATCAGGAGCTTGTACAGTCTTTTTTTTTTTTTTTTGAGGAGAGGGGGGATTTAAACCCCTCAGAGACGCATCTTTGTAACAGTACCATGCTAATTGAAATTGTATAAATCGCTAATATGCACACAGTAGTAATGTTTCCCTGCGCTGTGACTATTAATATGATCTGAATCCACCTATAGTGTGACTGAGTGTGCATGTTTGTGTGTGTAATTAGTTGGAAGCAGGCATGCCTGGGTGGGGTGAATGTAGGTCGGATGTAGTCATCGCTCCTCCGTTCCCCTGGAGATGTCAGTCGCAGGAATTTGGGACTCAACGCACGCATGCGTCTGCTCTGTATGATAATGCAAGCTGTGCCGGCGAGATGAGACCGGGCTAATCTGGGCACCAACAACTCATTTAGTCATCTCAATAGAACTCCATTAGCCGTCGCTTTTAAGAAATATCAATAAGTGCTGTCAATAAACGCAGATAATTCATCAAGGTCAAAAACTGTGAACGCTGCCTTGGAGAGTGCAGAATATGTGCTTGGTGTCTATGAGCAAGTCATTAGATGGTGCTTTTCTTAACACCCTCTCCAGGTCTCTGGGGTTTTCATATTTTTCAGGTTTGTCTAAGCAGTCTTTTGTACGCTTTAGCTCATATACTGTAGCGTCTGTGTCCGTCTGTTCCCTGTATGTCAAGCATAGATTTCTGAAGCCCTGCCAGTTTCCTTAAGGATATTCATATACTACACTCCCTAAACACACATTTCCAAGAAAAGTATAGGCTTCTGCTAGCAGCACTCTTGTATAATTCAGCGTACTGTTGCTATGTTCTGGATTTTTCTGCCTTCTTTGTCACAATTCATGTTTGTCGCCATCCCGAGCAATGCGAGCTGGCCCAGATGACTCCTCTGATCAGATTAAAAGGTAAATGGGAACAGGCCTCTCCCACTTCAAGGTCAGACGTACATGTCTGAGTGCTTCACAAAGATGGGCCTTTTTAATAAGCTGGATGGTTTCAGTACTTAAGAAACCATAAGCGCACGCATGTTTTCAGTGTCTATAAATGCAAAGAAAATGGTTTAAAATGTAAATTCTTTGCGTCATTAGCGATGGCGCGAGCGTAATCGGAGCTGGATTTCGCTTTCATGTCTGCTGTCATAACTTCCTAAATCTGCCTCTGTTTCTTCACGGATGCCGTCTCGTGTGTCATGAATGGCGAATCAGCGCTCTCTCACTTTTGCTACAACTGTTTGTGGGGCAATTTTTGCATAAATGGTTTGCAGACGTGTGGCTTCAAGACACTTCAAGGAGGCAGCTGCAGGGGAGGGGGTATTCCCCTAGTCAACCTCTACCTGCATCATGAGGGGCAGTCTGATAGACGTCTATTGTAACTATATGAACAAACCATAGTGGTTGCGATTTTACTGACGTAAGTGTAAGTGTGGCTTTGTCAGTAAGTATCGATCAATTTGTTTGATGTTAGCAGTTGTTGTTGTCATGGGGAACGAGTGTCAAGTACTTACCGGTGTCTGTATTATTAATTGAAAGCATTAAATCCAAAACTTTTCCAGTGAGCTCTGGTGAGATACACCAGAACACAAATATTAAGATAATTGCTTAGATAATTAAAAATAATTTCCTTAAATAGGAAAGATACAATGTAATTTAAAGCTTAGATGTGAGATATATTAACCTCGTCAAATCATCATGTCATGCAATCCCTGTTAACAAAGGAGCATTTGTTGCAGTATATAGTACCTATATATATATATATTTCTTATTTCCTGATTAAAGCTGTTAATTCAGGTATTTTGGAGTGTTGTGTTGTGGTTGTATGAGGTACTCTGCTATAATCTGTGCAGCCTAACCCCAGTGTCGAGAAGCAGGCAAGTATCTGTGCAATGCAGGGGTCAATGTCAGCATTAAAAAATAATAATAATAAAAAATATATATATATTTATTTATTTATTTAAAACAGAATTTCCCCAACACAAAAACAAAAAATTCCCCTTCCAGTTTAAGTATGCTATATTAAGAATATTTTCACCACTTTATCTTGCCATCAGACAGGCTAACCACAAAATTTCCAACTGCACCACGCTGCGTATTACACAGCAAATAAGCTGCTTTGGTTACGGTTGTCACAAATTTTAAACTTTGATACTTGTATTGAATACTTGTTTAAAAAACGATGTTTGATGGCAAAAAAAAAAAGTCACAAACTAGAATTTAAAATTTTTTTTTATTTAACCTGCACACGTTGCTGGTGCAGAAATGGGCACATATTGAGTTGCCAGTGCGTTTCACACAGTGACCAGGGAACGAAACACATCCACCTCTGTCTCTCTACACACACCTGCTTGCCTCGCCGCTCTGTTTCTCTCTCTCTGTGTATCGCACAGAATCAGCTGTATTTTTGATAAAGTTGCATTTCGTATTTTTTTTTTTTTCACCTGTTTTTACAACAGCAGGTGAGTCGTGTGCGAAGGAGGCTTGTAAGTTCACCACTAACGTGTTATCGTATGACACCGGCGCCAACCGTGTGTGCTCACGGTTTAGTATTGAGATCTGTGCTTGTAAAAAATAAAGACTGTATTTAAGTCTTCAGCGTAATACCAGATAATGTCTCTCTGTCTCAATGACATTTAAGCACTCAAGTGTTGCTACAGTAAGACCTTCACACTGGATGGGCTTATTTCAGCAAACAGACCTCCTAATTGATCTACGTGTCTTAACTCTGCGCGATCCCTCTCCACCGGATCTGATCAGGCTCTCTGCTCACCTCAGCTCAGCCAAAGACACAGTGACAGTCGGTGTGCTTTGTTAAAATTTATTTATTATTTTCCTGGTATATTTTCTGTTCAGGAGCAGTATTGAATAGAGACTCCACATACACTCTTAAACGTTGACCTCCACGCTCATCTCAAACCTTCTCCCGGCTCCTTGTAGGCTCACTTCAGGCAAAGTGTGTGAATTCCCCTCTGCATTTCTTCCAGGTGAAGAATGCCAAAGAAAATCTGGAGCAATTCTCAACCAGTTTAGAAATGCTTGAAATGTTTGCTCTTGAACTTTAACTGTTGAGGAGATTGTTGCTACCGGCATGATTTTATTTTTTTTTTCATCTCTTCCACACCTGTGTACAGGAGTGAAAATTAGCTGGAAGAGAATGTACGCTACAGTTGATTGCCTAACAAACACTGGATCTCCCATTGCATTCCCACTGAGGTCCATAGCTCTTACATGATCTTGTTAACAGGAAACTGTAGCTTTGGTCTGTAAATCGTCCAGCGCGCAGAGATGGGGCACAGAGCTGCCTTCTGCAGGGGCCCTGGACCTTGCTTTGATCTCATTATAAAATGCAAATACACAGTACCCTAAACAGATCAAAGGTTCAACTTCCCATTGGATCTGAGGCTTAATAATAGCAGCCTGGAGCAGTTTTCTATTTTTTAAGAAGCGATTTGGGTAGCTACTGGTCCTCCAGGACATTATTTACTCTGGAGATAATGTTCCTGCTTCTGAGTAGTGACTAGCCACTGCTCAGAAAATCCCTGCTCCTGTTGCTTATTTGAATAAGATTGGTCAGGTATGAGAATTTGCGCTTCCTGGCCCTATCTCCCACCTCAAGCTTACACCGTAAAGCAAGCATTTAAATTTTAAGCACTTTGCTGATACTGAATTTTTCAGCAGCACTGATACATATTTAGGGCGCTACTCTGTTTCTTTTGTAACTCGTGCACCAACCCAGAGTCCAAAGTGATCCTTTTCATAAAGTTCATAAATTTCTCATTTTCAGCCCCGGTGTCATATGAACCTTGGCTGAGACGCAGTCTGTTGAGCGATGGGGTGATTTTCAGCACTATTGTCTCATCCTGGATTCCTTATTAATTGTAGAGACAGCAAAAGTGGCTGCGTGCTGGCCCAGTGCTGACTTTGTCAGGTGGTGGGAGAGGTAGTGATTCACTCGGCAGCCAGTTTGATCCTGCTGTGAGGCGGGTTCCCGTGTCAGGAAGCTCCAGCCTGGCTACCCGCCCACCAGCCTCACCTTGCACCCGCCTACCGGCGCCCCACCGCTCACGCTCTGGCCCTTAGAGTGGGCGGGGAGAGCAGGCTGGCAGGCCTTGGCACAGATACATTTTGGCAGTAGCTGCTGTCCCCACACTCCACTGAGTGAAGTGCTGACTGCACTGCAGAACATAAAAGGCCCGAGGCTTCTATCGCTTCCTCTTGTGGCCTGCAGGCCTGTGTAGAAAAATTGGCTTCAGTGTTTACTTGAAACTGTAGCTCTTTTCAGACAGTCACGGCCAAGGCCTCAGTTCATCCCCTATATATATGACTTCTGTTATCATTTTAAACAGTCATTAACCCATAACAGCTCCCACCCATCTGCTCTTTTCGTCCAGTGAGTTGTGATACAGCAGCCAGTTGTAAAAAGCCGCTGACTGTGGTCATCAATTGATTCAGTGAACTTCCTCCTCTGTGATAATGAGAGCTCTTGAAGTCGATACCTGACTCACAGGCTGGGACACACCACTTATACCGCCACGTTTTCTTTTCTTTTTTTCTTCTAAGAATCATTTATAATGCAGATAACCGTGGATAATGATGGCCTGTTGATCTCTGCACATGTTCTTAGTCATAGCCTCAGGTATTTGAAAAAACTATTCATCAGTTTGCATTGTTAAGGCATGCTCTACAGTTGGTAATTATGTAGAAATATGACAGTCCAAAGCTGTAGGACCTGTCGGTGTACTCAGGGCTTTCGGGTTCAGGCTTGGCCTTTGCCTCAGTTGCCAAATAGGGGGTTGGATATGAGAACTATGGAGTAGACTGAAGTGTTTAGCTGGCTGGCATTTGTGAGACCCATAAGACTCTTTAATAACTGGGGAAGGGGGTCAGGATCTGTAATTCTATGTCTTTTCCAGAGCTGTCCATTTATGTGGTGACTGAGATCACCACCTCCAGTAGGCCGTGCCCTTGCTTTGTCACAGATCTGTAGCCTGAAGCGCAGTTGAGCAAGAAAATCAACCTCGGTGTCACAGTTAAAGTTATGAACTGCAAGGAATTCGAGGCACATTTCAGAACAACTCATAACTGGAAAAATCATTAGCTAGTTTTTTTTTTTTTTCAGAAGGGAAGATGAAGGGCCACAGGGAGCTGCTCAGAAACTCTTTAGTCATCGTTCCATGGCTAGAAAGATTCAGACAAAAATAGCACTCTGTATTTTAACTTAGTTTTCCCAGTGAGTGGCCTTTTGCCCTCTATCATTTTTCTACTTGGTTGGCTGTCGCCTTTGCGTAATGGAATGTACAGTAAGAGCTTAATATTGCTGTGAGTGTCTGCGAATATTGCCACCCTATCACCGGGTTTCTGAAGAGGAATCAGGAACGTTTTATCCTTTTTTAAATAGTGTCAGTGTTCGGGATGATGTTCCGGCGAACATTTTTCTTCCACAACTCATTGTTATTGGAAAATGCAATACAATAACTTCTAGTAAAAGCAAAGAATCAGCATCAGGAAACATTAAAAACTTAGATCTTATCCAGCCTTCTTGTTAGCCTCTGTATATAAAGGTAATTAGAAAAAGGTTGGGGACATTAGCCTGCTGTGTCAGAATCAGACAAGAGGACAATATATTTAATCGTTGTTCTAAACCAATGCTGTGACATATAATTAACTGTAAGTAACCATAGTACAACTATAAAACATGTTCACAGTCATATGTTGGCAAACTTGTAAGGAAGACATCCTCGCGTTGCTAAAAGAGTACAGTACAGACAAGTTGAGCAGACACAGCCTTTAATTAAACAATATTACACGAGGGTGTGCTTTAACGTCATTATTGGCACGATTATTGAAGTGCCAATAATAAGTTAAAGCACACCCTCAAGTGTAACATTGCGATTATACAATTACCAACTTAAATAATATATATATTATATATATTCCTCTTCTGATCTCCGATTTCTATGGTGATACACAGGGGTCTGACTAATACCTGGAAAACAATCACGGAGCCGAGTTTACTACTCCAGCAAGTAGCCCTCACCTTAGTAACAACCTAGCAACAGAAAAACTTTCTAGTCCCCCCAAAGCTTATGAAGATTATGGAGTTTCCCAAACTGAATAAATGGCACACATATAAAGCACTAAACTGCTTTGCTAGTTCAGTCTTGTAGTGACAGATATCTGCTGAGAAATAGATTTTTTCCATGGACACACTGGCCTCCTAACTTCATATTTATTTTGAAGCTAGCGCCGTATCAGCGACTCACCGACAGAGCCGATGATTCCAGTACCTCCACAGCAAAAGTCAAAATGTAGATTGATATAATAATTTCCAAAATGATCAACATGTTTTTATCTAATGAAATATTCCTCTTCATTCCACATTAGTCGACCTTTAGTCTTAAAAAACATTTTTACTGAGCTCACTGACGTGCCGCACAAAAACGAGGTACACCTGTATTAACGAGGCGGTCTAACAGCTCCATAACACACACAATATTTATTTAAAAAGCTGAAATTGTAAAATCAGATGTATTACTTCATTAAAGTTGACTTCCAGTGGACGTATTATAGATTTCAGGATGTGACAGTGTGGAGGTGGCGGAGTGATATTTTTAGTGACGAGCTAGGTGTGCTGTCACGCTGATGAGCACATTCTAAATGTCTAGTTGACCAATCCGATTGCTCGGTCGGACCTACTTGTTGTACAATAAAGCTTTATTGCCTCAGCTGTTTGTCTCAAGATAATGAACACTTTGTTTCTTTCCATGGTATGTACATGTATGCGAAAGCGATAATGTGTCTCTGGTCTGCTTAAACAAGATAACAGCACACTCAGTCACCTCTCGCTGCGTGCTGTGAAAATATTCCACTCTGCTTTGTGTATCATTTTCCTGAAACTGATACATCACCGTGTGAGATTTTAGAAGCAAATTGCCAAGCTGTATTTTTTTAATTTAATTTTTTTAATATCAGCTGGTCTCCGTAAATTTGCTAAGTAAGTTGCACTAAATGTATGCAGCCTAAAATAGTCGGAGCATCTGGATGCATTAGTTCAGTGATTGGTTAGGGTAAAATCAAATCCTCCCCTCCAGGAAACTGCTAATAAGAAGGCGATGTCAGACTGAATAATGGAGTAGCACCATAATGGCTGTTCGGTCTGAATATCAGGCTACCTTTGTTTACATTGCGATCACAGATGGTGCCTTTTAACATAGCGTCTTGTATGTGCACTGATTTTAGCCCTGACAAGGAGGAAGAGAAAGGAGAGGGGGTACGCTGATGAATCCTGTGCTATAAATAGAGCGCAGTCCTCTGAATCCGCCTTTAACACTGAATCTGCCCTGTTAAATTCATCCAAGCTGGCTTAGACTGACGACTGCTGCCACCGCCTCCGTCTCAATATTAAATATTAATTTTCACAATTGTTTGGAGCAAACAAGGTGTGATTTTTTTTTTTTAATTTGAGCAAATATCTTTTTAGTATGAGTGTGATTGATTGATTTTTATTTTTATTTTTTTCTTATTTCAAATAATTAAAAAAAAAAACAGATTCTGCTGGTGTCTTTCAAATGTAATTAATAATATTCATAATTAAGGTAGCCTGCTCTCCCTGAAGAACGGTCGCCTCCTGTGAAGCGTGCAGCTAATTTATCTGCCAGCATTGTGGCGTACATGCAGCATTTCCTTTTTGGAAATGAAAGCGAAAGAGGCTGCAGGACTAATTAGCAGAGTCTGGAGAAGGATCTTTTAAAAAGTCTCCAGCAACCTGGGACTGCTGATAGGGTCAAAGGTGTGTAGCTTGACTGAGGTAAGCCCTCCACTGACTATCCACTTAAAGCGACTGGGAGCTCGGCCATGCTGCCATACATCCAGACTGTTCACATCTGATAGAATTTTTGAAAAGGAGTTGACTGGCCCCGATGATTGCCATGTTGATAAAATCTGCATGGCAAGTAATTATCTTGGGAATACGTCTGGTCGATGTTGTTCCATTTCATCTTTGTTTCAATCCTCTCTCTCTCTCTCTCTCTCGTCTCTCTCTCTCTCTCTGTCTCTCTCTCTCTCTCTCTCTCTCTCTCTCTCTCTCTTCTCTCTCTCTCTCTCTCTCTCTCTCTCTCTCGCTCTCTCTCTCTCTCTCTCTCTCTCTCTCTCTCTCTCTCTCTCTCTCTCTCTCTCTCTCTCTCTCTCTCTCTCTCTCTTCTCTGGCAATTATTTAACCCCCCTCACCTTCTGTGTCAGCCTCCCCCAGCTAATGGCTTCACTCTGCTCTTCACAATTCCTGCTTTTTCTGGAATGAAAGGCGAGCAGCCGATGTGTCTGTACACGACTCTGCTGCTGCCCTGCATTAAATGTTGCTTATTGATAAAGATGTCACCACGGTGGAGGAAATGTACGAAAGAGGGTTTTTTTTTCTCTCTTTGTCCTCTGCCTTGTCAGTGAAACGCGATGGTTGTCTTTTATCCCAGAGAGATATTTGATCATCCTGCTGGTGCGTCCTCAGTGGGGTCAGCGGTCTGCGAGAGAGAGAGGGGGACAGTGACACAGCTGTGGCAGCCGAGTGGAACCAGTGATGGATGACATGCCAGAATGGGCCACGCTGCCTTCCCAGGCGCCTGTGTTGACAGACTCGGCTCTCGCATCTCACATTCAGCATCAGTAGGGCTAATCGCAGGTCATGCTGGCCACAGATGTGACACGTGAATATCGCTCCTGTAATTGCTCATTTGTCAACGTCACATTCTCAAAGAGCAGGTTGCCGCCGCCACATTATTATATGAAACTTGCTGTAATGGACAAACAGTTTAAAAAAAAAAAACGGATGAAATTAAACCGCAGCACCGCAGCAGTGTAAGCATTTCACACTTTGTCGTCTCATGTAGATTTTCAATAAGGAAAGTCCCCACAGGAAAAGCATCGCTGGTGTTTAAGGATGGTTATAATCAATATTTTATATCAACAGGTAGGGTTGCAAAGGGGTATATGGTAATTTATTGGAATTCACTGAAATTGAAATTGGGGCTTTTTTTTGCAGGTCAAGGAAGCATCATGATAAGATGATGAAATCATGCTAGCTATGGCTTATTTAGCGTCTAACTTATCAGCTACCATTCTACTGTATGAATACATTTTCATCATTTGTTATTATCAACATTAATACCATACATCAATCTATATTTACCCCATAATATCGTTTACACTTCATGTAGTCCGCAAGCTTTGCAATTAGCTTCAATAGTCTGTGTGCATCATGTGATTCGAGGAATAGCAGATACTCAAGTGTACTTGCATGAAATCTGGTTGTTTTAATCAAAATTATGCTAAAATATATTTAAATTTCCTATTAAGGGCCATTCTGATATTTTGTAAATTCACAGTTTATTCCTGTTTTATCTATAAATTCCTGTTAATTATCTCTGAAAACTCCCAGAATTTTGCAACCCTATCAACAACAGATCATAGCTCTAGTGTCTTTCAGCTCATTGTTTCCGTCATTCATCTTGCAACTTGACTCTCCCGGCACTGTTTTTGACCAGAAAAATCCTCCAAAACCGGACTGTATATTACTTGCCCAGCAAGTGGCTGATAGAGGAAACTAGCAATCAGCTGGTAAACATGGTTGCGGCATTCAGCAGCTAAAGATCCACATATTTCCCATGAGTTGGTGGAAACCAAAACAGAGCTAGAAGAAGAGCAAATATCGGTGTTACATTTGTTGGGTGGACAAATATTTGCTGATGTTTGCCACATCAGATCAGATATGCTGCTTTCACTGCCTCCAAGTGGCCAAAAAAAACCAGCTTAGTTGATGAATTTTAGCTGAATTTGACTGTAAAACAGATGTTGGGCCAAGAGCCACATACAAACATTATTTATAGGGATAAATATGGTGACAAGTGTAAATGATATTCATTAATTTTTCTTTCTCCTTCTGACATCCGCTGGTGAAAGCTACATTCTGCTTTACTACAAGTGTGTTGGCTCCTTTTCTACTTGTATGTAAATTGTTTTGTGAGTGTGTGTGTGTGTTCATGTGTGTGCTCGCAGTGATTATAATCCAAGCCCTGGCTGTAAGCCCTTCAGCCTGTGCTCCACCAGCCGCAAGGCCACAGCCTCTCTCCACCAGTTAATTGCATCTGAATTAGTCCATTAATGTGGCCGTGTAGAGGGATGAAGGGGTGCACGGAGGTGTCTGGCCTCTTTTGACCACTGCAATGTATTATTAATGGGTCAGCAAGTCTGGCAGCTCTGCATTAACTTGGCTAATGGACTGTAGGGTGGGTCTGTGATTCCCTTTCAGAAGGAAATCAAATCTAATACATGTTACAGGGAAAAAAAAAAAAAGCTTCTCTTAGGCTTTTCGCAGAGTTTGTTAGCGAGAGCGGGGCAGTGATTTAAAACGAGCCGTTGCCACTTGTTGTTCCTTTGTGGATTTTCTCCCTGCTGACAGGTTACTGTGGGGAGTCCAAGGTTACACTGAGTCATCACCCTGTGTCTGTCGTGGGCATGTACAGTAATGTCCCTTTTGTTAATGAAAAGCTAAGCATCGGATCAGATTAGAACCGATGATGGTAAATGGCTTACTTTCTTCTCTGCTCGTGTAGCAGCCTTCAGGTCCGTGTACATGAAGAGCCTGTGAATGAATGTAGGAGTGAATTACATGACAAGAACACAACCAAATAAAAGCCTTCATCTAGTTGATCTTTCTGTACTGATATTGATATTTAACACACTAGTCATTTTGCAAATGGGTGCCAACCTGATTACCCACTGCATGATATTCAAATGTTTGAGTTTCTTTTAACTTTTTTTTCCATCCATCCGCACAGAAATAGGACGCGATCGTCAGTTTGTTTCTCAATGCACGGCATTCAAAAGAATACAACTACGCAAAGATGTAAGGTTAAGGAGTGCATGTGACTGTTGTTTTATTTATTTGCAGTCTGAGGGTAACGTGCATATTGAGCAGCGGCATAAGCTCCATAATGTTTGTGTAGACATGCAGGAAATATAAAAGGTCAAAACGTCTCAGTTTTTCCTCCACTTGATATTGTGTGTTTTTCACTAGCTTCTGTTTCTCTTCCAAACATCGGGGTTTTACAGCGCTTCAGTGTGAAATTTGCTCTTTAGCTACGTAAGCCCACAAATACAGTGCAGTGGCACACAAAAGGCTCTCTGTGCCGTTACTTAATTTGTCTAACTCTTAAGTGGACAGTTGGCACTACCCCGTCACCATTAGTATCTGCAGTCAGTTCTTCATTGTTAGTGGGCACTGTAGTCAGCAGGCTGCTGTGAGCCATTGTCAGAGGATAGCATCAGAGGCTCTTCTTCTGGCTGATAATTAAGTGGCGTACTGACAAACGGCTTTCATCAGATCCCTCATGTGGAACTGAGAGCATGCGAAGGCTTTCAGGGAGGATAAACCAGAGGACGTCACTTTGCCTCCAATCTTTCACGGCCTTGTGCTGCCTCTGCAGTGGAGGAGGATGGGAGAGAAAAAGGCGCCCTGTGTAGCACAGGAGAAGAAGAAAAAAAAGTGTGAGCCCCGCGTCACTCAGAGAACCAGACTCAATTTACAGCACTGTGCAAGCCGGACTTTCTTTGCTGATATTGTCAGTCTGTACTGTACCAGCTTCCCAGTTTGTCTCGGGTGACCAAGCACACAGTATGTGCTACGTCTTTTTTCACATTTGAGAATCTGTCAATTATTTTTGTTTCCTCAAGGCTGGTATAACTTGTGATGACTTTGGGCGCTGAGTGCATGCGAGCAGATAGACTGGCTGGAGTTTTAGCCAGAGTGTTCTGCTTGCGACGATGACTCCCCTAAAACATAAAATGTCCCATCGCCGCAACCTCCCCGCGCCCAATCGTCCCGCACAACATCGAGGTCAGATCAATCAGTGTTTGTTTGCAGGCTTCTCAGTTTTGTATTTTATAAGCTGTATCGACACATTGTGCGCGTTTGCCAAACTGTAACAAAAAATATCTGCACTGATTGTGCTGAGCTAAATGTTAAAGTGATGACCGAGAGCTTACTGTATCACTTAGAGAGTAGATACCATTAAATACAATTCCACATTTAATGATTGGAGTAGTGAGAAGGTTTTAGGATTTTTTGGTATTGTAGCTGTTATTGCTGAACGCGAGCTACATTAAGTTGGCCTGGTTTTCTAGATACGGATAAATTCTTTAAGGTTAACTTTAAGCAGTGTTTTCTGCAGTGGATGTTTCACAATTTTCTTCTCTCGGCTCGATTTTTAGTCCTGCCACGTCTCAACCTTTTCGCTCCAGCCTAATCTACTGTGTTGTACAGACTGGTTTACTGTTCAATAGTGTTATCTATCACTCAATCCTGCCAATTTCTAAAGAGGTCCGTGCCCATCATCGTTTCTTCTCAATTCTTCTTGGTTCATTGCCAGTGACAACCCTGTCGAAGGTCAGAGATGTTCTAAAATAATCCACTAAATGGAATAAACACTCGCACGCTGCACTGTGCAGCGGTGTAGCAAGTGTAGCAACATCAGAGGTTGTACAAAGCGCTTTGACTGTGTGCAGTTTGGCTCTGAGCGAGAGAGTGAGACAGAGTGGGAGAGACACAAATATCGGTAAAAGAGAACGAGAGACAAAGACGGATAGCACTCTGAAGGACTGTGATCAAATAGGCCTCATATGAGTGGCTCAGGGCCTTTGTTGTAGTGTGACCTGCCATTCAGTGTTGCATTAAGTGAATTTTTCCCCCACAGCTTTTCAAATCTGCAGCGACTGCCTCCCAATTTATAAGGGGAGTGCTTGAATTTTCAAACGTAGCATTCAAGCCACGGTTGTAACCTCGAGTGCACCTAGAAAATAATGCAGAAGTTTTCTTGAATTTTTCTGCAGGTCCGTTCCAAGGTTGGCCTTACAGCAACAAAGCAGGTAGGGAAGGGAATGTGGGTGCATGCGCCTGAGTGAGATTGAGTTCAGAACATTTATATTGGAGCTTTTGGTCTCTAACCCCACTGCTTCTGTTGAAAAGGGAACATCCTTGGTGCAGCGTTCATAAACTTCTTATATGCCACTAGAGAACTATGGGGTTTTTGTTTTGGCTCAGCCTATTGTCTGGGCTCTATAGGATGCAGTATCCCTGGATTACCCTCAGCAAAATTACTTGGCAGATAAAGTTGGATTGCTGTGCTTACTTGTGGAGTTGTGGAGGATTCTGCATCAGAATAGGCAGGTAAGCTCACCGCCTACTTTTACTATATGTTTGCAGACTTCTTTGGTTAATGTGTATCTGACAGTGGTTAATATGTAGTCGGATTAGCCTGTTATGGCCTGCTGTTGACACAATCGTGTTGCAGAAGACTGCTGTTAGCTTGCTTATATTTATCTAGAATAAACTGCGTCCGAGGTGGCTTTCTTCCAGCCATGAAGCACAGTTTGTACCTGCAGCCCTCCCCTGTCTGTCCTCTTTACCTTTCCCGCAGCTTGAATGTATGGCGCTGGCATCTGGAAACAATACACCTGTGGAGGCTGATGCAAGCCAGTGACCTCAGTTGTCATCTCAGTTTGCTCTCCTGTCGTGGCAGGAAACTTTGATTCAGTGTTTCTCTCTTTCTTCCGTGTTTTTATTTTCATGAATTGCACTCTGTATCTCTTAAATCCTTTTTAATAAAAGTCCACGCGTTCGCTACTCCGAATGTTCTGAAAGGTTTTCTTGTTGTCGCAGTCACTGTTCTCACTTCTCCTGATAACATGTTCTTTTTGAGTCCACACATGTAATCGCTTATCAAGCTAATTTCTTTCTTCCATGTATTGCCCTCATTATATTAGCCTGCCAGTGAAAAATGGGTTTAATTTAGCCAAATGTTCACTGTTGGAGAGGGGTGGCGGGGTGGGGGGGGAGAAAAATACAATTTCCCCATAGTGTCATCTCCTTCTGCAGAAGTGGCTGTTGAGTTTTAATTACTATAATACCTCAGTGTGCTACACCAGATGACCTGGGTCTGTATAGCAAAAGTTAGTGATCATTTTGATTTTCCCGGTTTGCTTATTTTCTTTTGTCTTTGCATTACAGACAAAGACGTAGAGCTCCCCTCGCACAGAATAACAGGTTATTATATAGATATGACAGATTTCACCTTGGCATGTATTTTTCTCTGGCAGGCGAGCAAACTGTTCATGTTTTATTAAAACTACATACAAGTGAGTAAAGATCAGAGACTAAGGGGCTTAAAACCAAGCATGCCAACACATTACTCCTAGATGCCAGGGGAGGCAGATCAAATGGCTTTGAAGATGGTTAAAAAATCAAGTTGAAAATCGTTTTAGTTGACTTCATTGGTATTTGAGTGTGGGCTTTGGGTCTCTCGGTAGCTTTGCTAGATGCGAGATGGCTTTGTGGTGTGTGTGTAGAAAGACTTCTGCGGTCTGACAGTATGGTGTTGGTGGGGGAGGGGGTCACTGTAGTTAATAGGGCTTATGTAAATAGTAATAAATGGAATTAAATACATCTTTAACAGGCGCGTAACGTAATTGTTTTTGTAACTGAAGCACAAGAAAATCGAGTTTGTCTGTCTGTCTCCTGATTTCCACGTACGCGTGACAGTGCCGGTGGTTTTAAGAGTCCTGATCCTCGCCCTCCTTTGTTAACACAGCAGGTTTTCATCCAGTCAGCCAGAAGAGCCTCGTTCTGATTGCATTAAAGCAACGTTGTGTAGAAATTGTTCTTTTTGTGTGCAGGACCCCCACGTTTAAAATGCAATGTCACTGTCGTAAATATGGACTGCTGTACACGTGTATTTGTCATGATTATATTATTTCTATTTAATAGCCAAACATCAAGCAGACATAACGGCGACTAAAAGTCAGTGCCAGATCTGCTTCTGTCTGTCGGCTTCTTGCTCCGTCACTCTCTCCTTTAGCTTCCCCCGTCACCATCCTCTTCAGTCGCTTCACCTCTGCCATTATGTCCACAAAGGCTGCTAAGCCTTGCCCAGCTCCAGTTCTGGCACACCGGCTCTGCTACATCACATTGCTTACATGGTGCAAGAACAGGCATAAGGGCTGCAGAGTGGGGATGACTAAGGCACTGTTCATCTGATTACATGTCAGTGTATCATCAAAATGATTTAAAATCTGTTGTTTTATAGTGGAAAAGCTGCACAATGGGATCAGGATCATCTGATGAATGCACCTGGATGAACTTACCTTTCTTTACCTGCGTGTATCCGTGTCCGATAATATATGTTTTTTTTTTTCCTGAGCGGTTCCTTGCTGAGTGAATGCTGTGGCATCCCACATGCCTTCCCACACCCACTACAAATAGACAGCGAAGGTGCTACATTCCATGGCCACGGTGCAGAACCCCGAGGCTGAGGAGTATGTTCTGTGTTGGTGGGCATGTCACAGGGTCCATATAAAACAACAATGGCCTAAAAATACAGTAATCTACCTGTGTGTGTGTGTGTGTGTGTGTTACTGTATCTCTACTGATTCACTTCCTGCTGCCTTTTATTGTAGGCTTGGCTTGCCACACTCAGTTCTTAATGCCTCGGTCTTTCACTCTGCCTCTTAGTTGGGCTCAGGCTGAAACGTGACTGTCAATGAATTTGTCATCCAGTTGGAATTGACGTGCAAATATTGATGTTGTTTACTTTTGACTAAATATGTCGCAGTGGGTGAAATGCTTGAGAACTTGTGACCTTTTTGTTAGATAGCGACTGTTTAAGACAGATAGGGTAGGGAGGACGGGCATCGAACCCCGGCTGCAGCACTAAGGAGCCTTAGTCATTTCAATTTTGCTTATTGATTATGAACCCATATCCATCGAATCACGGATTTGATTCGTATTTTATTTAGCAAAAGATCAAGTGTTATCACACTACGACTTGTACATTGAACGTGCTGCATTGTACTGACCTGCAGCAGGAAACGCTGCGTCATTTGAGGTGGACTTCCTCCCTTGCATGAAATATCTTTCCCACAGTGATTAAATTTGCTCATCGCTATCTACTGTGACCTTTTTTCTTTTTCTTTTCTTTTTTGTTTTAGTGATATATTCAGTCCACCCTGTTGTAAATGTTCATCTTCATTACACCATCTCTAAGGACTTTGTTTTCATTTGTTTGGCTTTTGTTTCACTCGCTCATTCATTCACTCGCCTACTCAATGGCCAGATCTTTTCCCTCCCTCTCACCATTCAGAGAGATTTTCGTGTTTTTTTTAACAGATCTGACGCATCTATCTCAGCCTTGGCTCAAGTCTTTTGTATCCCTCCATCATTCAGCCTCGCTGACAGGTCAATTAGAGGTTGAGGTGCTGTCCTCCGAGCCACGCCACTTGCAAGATTGTTTGCTCTGGTTCATCTGATTTGTCATTCTTCCCTCATCTGTACAGACACTCCATACAAGATTATTGAATGTGGCAATACAGACCTGCATCATATTATTCTTATATTCCTCGCTAAAGGCCCTGTGGTGCTTTCTCTCTTCTGTTTCATTATTAATTTGAAAAAAAAAAAACGGGATAACCTTAAAACAGGTATCGTGATTCACCCAAACTAACCTCGTCCTACTCTGAGCTGTATCCTGTTCCTCCTGCAGACAGCTCTTTACTAGACATAAGAGTTAAACCGAGGGATTATTTTTACTATCATTATTTGCCGTCGTGAGCAGCTCCTAATAGCAGAGGTCATTGTAATGTTTAACCACCGGTTCCTGACACAGTTCGGCACCGGCCTGTTTTCCCACACTGCAAGACAGCAAATCCAGCAGAATTTAAGTTACCCTCCATTCGGAGTTTAATCTTAACACCTTAAGAGTACCTCTAGGTCATCTTGGACTCTCGCTTCGTCTCAGGAATGTTTCAAGTAAACTCACAACTGGACTAATGCCTCCTGTTGCTTTTTGTTAGTTGTGGGAAATATGTGGGGCGTTTGTCTGTTGGTTAGAGCCCTCACACACTTTTTATTTTTTTTTTCTAGAGGCGTAAAGTTGCAGGAAGATGGTGTGAATGTGGGAAGGCCAGCAGCCTTTGGGGAAACTGATTTATTCACGTTGGACCACAGTGTGACTCTTCCACTCCCTCTGTAGCTGGTGTTCGTCCCCATGTCATAACCAGTATGTGTGCGTACATGTGTCTGTCCCAGCATGCCGAGTTCGCTCCCTTGGGTCCCTGACCGTGTGCACAGGGTGCCTCCTCCTCCCCAGCTGTGAGGAGCAGGGCTCTGACATGGCCTGTCCCTTTAGCTCACTCCGAACGTTTGACACGCCGAGCGCAGAGGTCAGCCTGTCCTACTTTCCCCTGGCGGCCCTTCTGCTGAGCTGCAGCGCTCCTCAGCAGGGGGGGCAGCGAAGGCGGAGCTGCTTACGCCTCCACTGCTGTCCTGGTGTGTTAAATCACCGCCATTTGTTAGGAGACACGTTTCAGTGTGTGTGCGTGCACGTGTATTTTTTTTTAGGTGTGTAGGAGGCATCCCACAGACACACACACACACACTCCTCTCTCACACACACAGGCTTGTGCTGAGGTTGGATATGAAGTGCTCTGTGGGGGTTGCAGGTAGATGCTGGGCAGCACTTGGGCAGGACCCCTGCAGTGAGCTCTGTCTGACTCACTTTGTGTACCACTGTTCACACCCTCTGACCTCTTCCACCTACTTCACTTCCCTCTGTACTGTAGTTCCACTTATACCCTTATACCAACTTAGCCTACTGTCTTAAAACAAATACTCTGTGCTCATCCAGACTTAGATAAATCTGAGCCGCTGCTCAAATGCTGACATATTGTTTATATGCGCAACAGTAATTGGCCTTAATTTTTCATCAGCCTATCATTGTGTTGTTCTCCCCTTTCTCTCCTACTCAGCAAATACACTATGATCTATCAAATGCAGCAACTGCCGCTGTCATCATGTTTTATTTTCTTCCCCTGCTGCCGTTGTAATATTTTAAAGTCTCCTTTTGTTCTGGCGCGTCTCTCCGCCTACAAATGACCCACAGCCTGTTAGTTTCACTGCGCACGTGCGTCTGAAATAGTGGAAAGAGTTTGTCCCACACAGCATGGGACGTCGCGGGCACGAGGCCTGTCAGGAAGAGAGCAGCCAGGCAGAGTTCATTAAAAAGTAAACTTCTAATGTTGTGGCAGGCCTCGGCTGCTTGACTGTATCAATGATTTAGGCCCAGCAGAAGGTCCTTAATGGATAGAGCCACTTCTCTGTGCAAGTTCAGCTGCTCCTGTCCGCCTGGCATCAAGTGGCACACACACACACACACACTCAGACGCACATCAGAGGCTGTGAGGGTAAAATGGTCCTAAGTACTTAAGTGTGTACGGGATTGTGAACCTTGCATCACACAGGCGCTCTCCAGTTGGACACGTCTCAAGGTTTTAAAGTAGCGTGGTTGGCTAAATAGGGAGCCTCATATCTGTTTGTCACCATCCACTATGCATGGTCACATTCTGCATTCACATTGTTTTATTTATCTGATCTCATGTTCGACTGTGACAAGGCAAGGGACAAAGTGTGGGTAAAAGGACAAGGCCTGTGTAATGGTGCGGTCACTGCAGCCTGTGTGAAGTACTCCACCTGGGACTAGGACAAGGAAGAGGAGACAGGATTTCAAGGCATGTTTAAGTGTATTTAATCAGGTCACCAGATCACTTTTGCCCGTCTTGTAGCTCGTCAAGACTGTGCGACTTTCTCAGCTCTGGATCTACAGATTAGCTTTTTGTTTTTTTGTGGCTGGATTACATTCAGACCACAGAATTCTGATCACAGCGTGAGCCCGAGTGCCTCCGGATCTAGTTATGAAGATCCGATAGCAGTGTGACAAAAATATATTGTGGTTTGAGACCCTTCCATGAATGCATTCTGGTGTGTATCAGAGGCTGCGACGGTCGATACTGTTTGTATGGCTGTGGTGACACTGAAAATGAGAGCGCTAAAACTGTTTGGTCAGTCTACGGAAAATAAACGAATCGATTAATCGTTGCTAGCACAGATATGAAGATGAATGTCCCCTTAGCTTTCAAACCATTCTATTTTTACACACGGTAAACTAAGCGCTTGATCAGCTGAACAAAAATGTAATTGATTCTAGGAATTGTCAGTAGGAAGGACTACACATTTCAATTGGAGAATCTGTTTTTTGTTGGGATTTTTGGGAACAGTTTAGACTTTTAGTTTGACTCCTTAAAATGGGAACAGACTTGCGGTTTATGGTCTGTGTCTCTTCTTACCCCAACTATTGTTTTTTGCGCTGTTGTCTTAGTCTGTAAGGATTTAATTTCAGTTTTGGACTTCAGGTATTTGGGTGATACTCCGCCCAAAATCTTTCGAGTATCAAATACTCTGCACCGAAGTCTTGAAAGGTGGCTGTTAAAATTTTAGCATTTTTCTCCTTCAGAAACAACAGCAGCTGTGCAACTCAGTTTGTGTCAGTTTTATATTGGAATACAATGGAGGCAAGACAAAAAGTGTCAACATGTCCTACTGAATAATCCACTTCTCAGCTGTCTATACTCATGCTCGGAGTGTTGTAAACACGTTATCAAAAAAAAAGCTATTTAGGCGACTTCAAGTTGAGTTTTGCAGTTTCAGGAAAGGAGATATTGTGACATTGAAGGAGCTTTTCGAGCTATATTTTTTGGCTGAGCATACAGAGGTAAAGCAGAGTAGTGGATTCAGGTGTTGACTTACAATTAGTGCATTCGGCATTGATGGGAATAAAACTGAGAAGTCATCAAGTCTTTTGAAGTGCAGCCCTCTCAAACAAACAACTAAAAGTATGTTGAGAGCTGCAGTACAATTCCTTTGGTGGAATCTAAAAAGTTTTCATCCTGCGGTCGAATAAGGGCTGTGACTTTGCCGTCCGGACTTCGGTGGGCAGTTCATTCAGAGCTTTGACAAAGACGAGTGACCACTGGGGCATCGTGCTCTCTTTCTGCGGCAGTCGTACCGGGCTGCAGGTTTTGGCTGAGGTTCGGAGGTTGGAAGGAGCACTTCCCTTTACTGCCCTGCAGGGGAGTCTTAAACTTGACCTGGATGCGAGCTGCAACAGAAAGCCAATTCCGTGAACAAATTTTGGGGAGGATCGGCTGTAACATGAATTCTTTGTGAAGGGAGCAAACTGCAGACTTTTTTTACAGCCTCCTTTCGAGCCTGTGGGGATGATTGTTTGATACTCAAAAGATAGATTTTGTGTTGAGTTTCGCTTTCAGAATATTTTCCCTTCTGGCGCAAGAACAGAATTATTTTGACTATGGCACAAGTTTCCCCCCTCTGTATTTCTTTTGGAGAACATTGTTAGACTTCTTCTGGATTGCATTGGCATTTCAGAGTGATTTAACCAGCAAGATTGACAGCATTACAACAAGGCTGTCATTATCATCCCTCCTGTGGTATAATTGCCCATACTGTTGAACAAGCAGCTCCCATCTTTTGCACTTGGGGGTCTCTCTCTCGCTCTCTCACTCCATGTGTCTGACTCTCTCTCTCTCCGTGTGTCTCTCTTTACTCATCTCTTACATCCGTTAAACTCATCAGAGGATCCTACAGCTTTTCAGTGCGGCCATCTGTCAATACCACTCCATAAAGTGGAGAAGTGGAGTGGGAAAACGTGTGCATCCATTGGCTCTTTATAAGTCCTCCGCTGGCCAGCCTCCAGCTGGTTCTGAGGGCCTTGCTGTAGCTGGTTAACCCAGACCTGGAGCATCGCTCTCCAGCCCTCGTGGCTACTTCAGCCCACCTCGCCTCCCCAATCAGGCAGCTGGATGAACCGCCCTCTTCACCGCTGTGGAGTAGCTTGTAACACTGTAATGAGTTAACTTTCAAAATGATCTACATAATTTATTTCCTGCCCCCACAGGAGCTCGCTGAAGCATTAATTAATATCAGGCCCTGGTATCAGCAACCATCCCAGTGTGGGATTCCTTCTGGCTCCTATTTTTGGCACCCGTGGAATTCAATATATTTGTGCAACCAGAACACAGTTTGTTGGACATTGATGAAAGGCACTGCTTCCTGGTGGCTTGGTACACAGATCGCGCTCCTCTATGTGCATGTGTAGAGAGAAATCCGGGCCCAATTGTATGCCAGATCTCTCACCAGTGAAACGAACCGACCTCGATGACAGGAACTGTGACTAAACCTAAACGATACATGCCAACAAGTTGTATGCCCTTGTTGCTGCTGGCAGTGATCTTCTCCACACTCAAGTACTACAGAGTTGTTTGTGTAATCTGATTTTCGGATATGTGTTCACTCACCTCACCACCTTCCTCTCTCTCTCTCTGTTTTCCCCCTACAGAACTCAATACGGCACAATCTGTCATTGAACAAGTGTTTTCTCAAAGTGCCTCGCTCCAAAGATGACCCAGGAAAGGTGAGACTTTAAAAACGTTATTTATGAATAAAGACAAATAGAAGAATATGTTCAGTTTCTTAGCTGGCAGTATTAACTGTTAAAGCATTTCTTTGCTGTGTATCATGCTATCTCTGCTGGAAAAATGTTACCTTTGAATGGCTGCCAGGACTCTGACAGTCTGGAAATGCATGGCATGCTCCTAATCTATTATGAACCTCCCACCCCCGCAGAATTGCATTTCAAATCTAAGGAGAGACTAGTCTTTTGGACCAGGACAGCCAGCCAATGTGGGTGAGGGGGAAAAAAAAAAAAAGAGTCAAAGACTGGTAGAGATGGAGCCGTAACAGGGTGGAAGTCAGGTCATTCCTCTTGTCGAGTCTTGCATCCCTGAAGTATTTACTGAAGGTGCTGGAGCTGCTCAGGCCTCAAATTTAGACTTCATTTGCTCTCTGCTCAGCCTTCTGTCTTCAAAAATGTTCTCCTCTGTAAACGGATGTCCGAGTCCTACATGTTAACTTGACATTTTAAATCTCAGTAAGACCACCTACAGTCGCTTTTTCAGCCCGACTTCCTCCACAATCTGCAGCGACTGATAAATAATGTCCCCTGGTCCACTGAGCAGTTCATGAAGAAGGAGCCTATGCTCCTATATTTAGTATGATGGTGTGCATAGGTCTAACCATATGTAGCCTAACCCAGATTTCATCCCGGCACTGTCAGAGCATACGTTACATATGCTTAGGGAACCGCACAAATAATTACTCACACACATACACGCGCGCGCGCACACACACATACACACTGACACATGCATGAAGAGCTACGCCTAGCTGTGCAGAGGATGGGGACTGAATGCTAATTTCATGTTTTGCTGTAATCCTCTGATATTGACACTCCTGGGAGCTGCTCCACTAAATACAAAATAATCTATTGCTGTATGGATCCCATTCCAAATGCATGGCCAACATGCTCGCATCCTTAATGTTTAATTTGGAATTTTCCTCACTCCCTTCCCCCCCGAAGACAACTTCAAAGAGGCGCTAGCCGCTCTTGATATGTTGCATCAATATTGTAATGTGGCAGGAATATGAGAACTGCTGGTTGGATGAGATAGGAGAGTCATGTCGCTCTCTGTCTGTTTCTCTCTGAGATGGTGTAAGAGATGGCAGTTGGTATTGTACATGCACACACACACACTCACCCACCCTGTCTACTTCAGAGGTAGAAATGCAGCCGGTGAAGGCTACCGTTAATAATCTATATTTTAATTGGCCTCGAGTCTCGGCCTGAGTTTCCAGGATGACCGGCGCACTTGTTGTGTTTGTCCTTCCTATATTTGAACACAAAAGGGGAACAAGATGACATAATTTATGTTGATGTATGAAAATGAGCTGCGTCATTTCTGGGAAGAGAGCACATCTGTTATCAGGATCTGTGTTCAAAAAAAAAAAAAAGAATCTGCACAGCAGCCTTTGTTTTATGGCTGCAGAGAATAGTGTGGCTTTTGCTATGTTGTTGCCCCAGACTCCACGGACACACTTCGCTTGGCATTGCTAGGCTATATTGCAGTATATTTGTGAATAATTTAATGACTCTTTTATATGTTTTTCTTTTTTCCTGCCAACTCTCTTGGGGTGGGTGTAGGGAAATGCAGAAACTCCCCTCCCGCGAGGGTTAACTTAATGTGTTCTTCCCCCCCCAATTAAAAGGAACACCACCAAGCTTGGCTTTGTCTCTGTGACTTCTAATTTTGAAACATCTGCATCCGTACCCCTGCAATTAACCCCTGCATTTTAACACCGAGATGGAACACATGTAGAGATACTTTTTCCTCACCTTTTACACGCATCTTCTCTCAGTGAAGCCTCTCGTAGAAAACACGGGCTGTGTAATGAGGTCTTTCGCCGTGTTTTACTGTAGCCTACATCAATGAGATGTTTCTTCATCTTTGGTTGATTGTGCTGTGAATTATTCTTCCCTCTAAGGATAATGTTAATTGACCCCAAAGCCTTGCACATATTAAAACTTATAATTTTAACCCCCTGACGAATATAGGCCAACCTTGGCTTTTCATTTTAACAATTGCAGCAGTGGCGCATGTGAGCTGTGAAAATAACAAATTTGCCGGGTTTAACAAGTGCAGGCTAATGTATACGCAGCATTTATTGTATAGATACCTGAGATACAGCTCGTTCTATGGGCTCTCCTGTTGTTGTTCAGAGAATTTCTTATAGAAATAACAATTATTCTCTCTGCTAAGGAAGTAATTTTAAAGGTCCCAATCTCACTTTCTCTTGACAATTGAGATTTTATCAGGGTCCATATGAAATATTAAAAATAAATTCAGATCTCGCAGGCCCTCAGGGCAGAAGTCTGTACTGTAAGCTGCTTTTCTGTTGGTTTTCGAGGAGGAACACCATTGAAAAATAAATTAAATGGGGCCGAATGCAAAGATAAATAATGCAGCCTGGTTGTGCAATTGCTCGCCGCAGCCCCAGAGCCAGCCCCAACTGTTCTCTCCTTGATTAGCCTCACTCAGACCTTAGAAGAAAGCAACACGGCGGGGCTAGCGCTGCCTCGATTCCTGCGCTGAGACTGTGGAGCCTTCATCCTTGGCAACAGCACTCTGACTCAGTACCTGAGGCTGAGGAAGTACAGCTTCAGGAAAAGGCTTAGCATTTCACCACAACCAGCTGCCCTCACCAGCCTCTCATTGAGGAGCAGCCGCAGAGGAGGAAAAGCCAAGCTTTTCTTACTAACAAAGCCCACCCACGCGCCGCACAAACTCACAGCTATCGATTCAAATAAAGGCTCGGGCTGATAGGACAGAGTTTAGCAGAGCAGATGAGCCCCCCCCCCCCTGATTTTTTTAAAATATCGTTACGGTGCCAAAGAAAGATATGATGCTCATGTCCTGTCACGTCAGAGGGGAAATGTCTCAGTCCAGTGCAAACATCCTAGGGATGTCACGTGAGAAAGTCATCTGTTGCGTTTTTATCAGCTCACAGGCCTTTCTACTCTCTGCAGGGCTCTTACTGGGCCATCGACACCAACCCAAAGGAGGACGCCTTGCCCACGCGGCCGAAGAAGAGGCCGAGATCTGGAGAGCGGGTGAGTGTGACGAGAGCAAACTCGGCATTTAGCGGTGAAAAACACATTTCTTAACATATGCTATGTTCCTCTGCTAAAAAGCTCCTGCCTCCATCTCTTCTTGGTTTAGGATTCATCTGTGCCTCTGAGTCTCAGTTTTCTTTTCCTTTTTACCCTCCCTTCTCTCCCACTCCTTCTCTACAACACACAAACACACACACACACATACATGCACACTCAGTAGGAGTTCATTTCCAGACTTTATGTAACTGCCTCTCAATGCTGCTCCGCTAGCCTGTCATGAAGTGGGGTCCTTATTAATAAACTAGGCCCCAGGCAGCCATTACATACATTACATTCTGCACTCACTTTTTTTTTTTTTTTTAACAAACATCAATTAATGCAGAGCTGTGCACGCCGGCTATTCTGAGCGGGAGCTTTTTGTCTTTAATTATGGATGAGTTTCGTCCACCGTTATGTACAGCTGCTTTAGTGAGCCGCTCAGATTGACCTGGCCCTGGGGCATCCCGACGCAGCGGTCTCTTGTCTCCTTCTTCCCCACAACGTGGCTGACCAGAGGCTACAAGGAGAGGAGGATTCGGCGAGGCAGACTCGCGCGCACGCGCTAACACGACTCATTGTCTGTAACACGCAGACAACATAAAACTTAACATGCTGTAGATGTAGTCGCCCTGCAGCATCGGGATACTCTCCCATTCATTGAACAAACCGCGTCTCGCTGATGAGGTGGTGGAGAGCCAACAAATTGTTACGGCGCAGGAGAAGCAGATTTGAAATTGCAGCTCTACCTGTTTCAACTGAAACTCACCTCATGCAGTTCAGCTCATTTGAGCACGACACAAAAGAGCACACACACACACAGTGAGGAGTGTGTTTGCTGTATGACACGTGCTGCGCGCACACCCAGACACCGTCTGCCTACAAGTCATTTCCATTAAGAGACTCTGAAACTGAGAGTTTGTTAAATCTCATTTATGTTTATCGTGAATTAAAAATGGTATTGTTGGCAGCCAATCCTCTTACAGTAAGCAGTTTTGGGAGACAGGCATAGCAGAGTTATCTCGCACAACAGTGCGTCTACACAGCGAGACGAGGGCATGCGCGCTTGTGTGTGTTCGGGTGGGGATGTGAATGGGTGGGCTGCCTCTGTCTTCCCAGGAAGCACAGTTCAAATGTGACCTAAATAAAGGTGTTGCTCTGTCATGTGACAATAGTTCTGCTTTATTTTCTTTGTACTGTGCTGATGGGTATGTCTCTGCTCTGTCACAAACATAATACAGGTCCTGCAGCCTGCAGTGGGAATTCATGTGCTTAAATAATTGGATAGTGGTGATTTTATATTTATTTATTTTTCCTCTGCCTCCACACCCCGCGCCCCCCCCCCCCCCCCCCCCAACCCCCACAGGCTTCTACGCCGTACAGCCTGGAGTCGGAGTCTTTGGGGATGGAGTGTATGATCTCTGGAAGTGCCTCTCCAACGCTGGCAATCAACACTGTGACTAACAAGGTACTACAACCAGCCATCCAGCCTCCAGCTCCAACACACACCTGGCTACACGGCTGCACCCTGACCCCACCCACTTCTCCAACCACCTACAGCACTATTCCCCACAGAGAGAGGAGCACTCTAGTGGAGGGGAGATGCGCGCGCGCACGCACACACTCAAGCACACGCTCATATGCCTAAAGCTTCTCTGCAATGCAACCCACACCAAAATACACAACTATCTGCACTGCAGCACCTTCTTCCTCTTCAACAACAGGCAGCAGGCTCTTGTTATCTTCGGCACGGAAATATGATGCTCACACCGATACTTAGCACTTTGCAACCCGATTCACCTTACACTGTCCCGTGAAGACTTGCAACACGATACACCGCACGCTGCATGGGGTTTAGGTATTCGCGCCTGTAGTGGAGGTTGACGGCCAGAGTCGTGTTACCCAGTCTGTGACCACATTACGGGTGACCACCCCTGCTACCGGCACCGTCTGCTCTCCGTAGCTTTTTTTTTTTGACATATGTGTAAAAGCTTGGAAACACTTGTTCATCGCAGAGCAAAGCTACAGGGACCGCTAGCTGCTGTAGCAGTGAGTGTGCCGCTCACTCTGAAATTTAAATAGGCTTTTTAACCTTAAGCTCTCATCCTCTGAGCCCAGTGGGGGCAGCTCTCAGGTGTACTTTTAAAAGGCCTACAAGAGTGGCTTATTCATTTGCTGCAAGCATTACCAGAAAAAAAAACTGTTTAACATGAACAGGAGGTGTTCATAGGAGAGAGGAGTCTGTGTGCGTGCGTGCGTGTGTGACAGGGGCTCAAAAGTCTGAGCGTATGCCGCCGTGTGCTTGTGTGTACATGTATGTAGAGTATGTTACAGGTTGTTTCAGCTTGTTTTGACGAGTCTGTCAGTGACGAGTAGATAGGGGCCGCTTCTATAGAGAGCGCGCCGTTTTTTCACATTGCTGTAGCAGACAGATTCACGGGGCCTAAGCGTGGAGAAAGATGACCCTCTTTCCTCTCTGATTGCTACAAACAAGCACTTGCTGCAGCACCAGTCTCCACCAGCAGTGACAGCATAATGAGGCCCTAATGTAAAGAGCTGACAGTTTAGAGTCTGGACTCCTGCCATCAAATACCTCCAGTCAAATAACTCAGAAGAGCAACAAGCAGAAAACATAAAACTGGCACAAAGCGCGACTACCGTGCGATTCCGAGGGCTGATGAAAAGAAGTTTTGATTTGTCTCTTTTTGTTCACTTGATTTCTGACAATACCTGTTAGGATGGTGACGTGAAGAGAAGACAAAGTGTAATAGGAACAGATCTGAGGCCCTCACTCCTTGGAGAGAGCTTGTTTCTCACTGTCTTACACTGTAAACACACGACAGGCCACGCCTCTTTCGGTGCAGTGTGCCAAGCCACAGGAATTCCCTCTGTCTGTTTTTCTCTCTCTCCTTTTCTATTCCAGTCTCTCTCCCTCATTCCCGCCTTCTCAGATAGACCAATAGGAGACGCTGGCACAAGGACTACTGAACCAGCAAGAATCTTTTCTCTTTCTCTCTCTCTCCCTCTCTCTCTCTCTCTCTCTCTCCTGTCTGACATTCCTCACAGAAGATTGTCCCCCCCCTTCCTCTTTTTCTTGTGCTTTTCTCACACACCAGACTCAGATTTTTCTCCCTCCCCCTAAAGGTTGTGTTCTGAGGCGGCCCTAAACATTGGCGTAAATGTGATGAAACTCTGGCACCGAAGTGTGATGATGAAGGGAAAGTGTGTTTGCTGATGAATAGTCTGCCGCCGCCCCCCCCCCCCACTCTCTTCTCCTCTGTCTCTTGTATATCTCCCTTCCTTCTCTCTCCCTGTCTGTTCAATCCTGCATGCAGGGATTGTGCTGAACACTAGCTGGCATTGTTGGAGACACCTGGGCCAATCTTGCTTTGATTTCATAATCCATGTCTCATGCTCCAGATTAGGCCCCCATGTAAAAGACACCTCTGGCTTTTTACTTAATTCACTGCTAAGAATAGATCTCTGACTCGCTTGCCTGCTAGCTAACACCGTACACAGTATTTACTGTGGAGCCTCCCCTGCCTGTATGAGCATGCCTGCTTCTCTGTGTGCATGTTACCTTTGTACACAGCCGTAGCTGTAGAAATAGGTAGGTGTGTGTGTGTGTGTGTGTGTGTGCACGCGTGCTTCATATGTTTGTGCGTGCCCCGACGTATATCGGTGAGATGTGACGGCGTGTTCGTCTGTGACGGTACGTGCTTGAGTGGGCGTCTTCACTCGGGGGACTCTGGGGTCTGCGTAAACCACAGAGCAGTGAGGTTTTGAAATCATCACACTTTATGGGTGAGTGGAGTAAAAATAGATTGCGGTGAGAGACTTAGGGCTAAAAGCCTGTTTTATGACTTCATTACATATAACATTTATATTTCTGCGGCGCGCTGTTTTTGATTAGCATTGTACGGCTGATTTTGTGGATGTGCTTAAGCCTTCAGTCTTAGCTGCTCATTGAGTTCCCCTTCACGCTAATGAACACTGGAGCCAAGCCCACACTGAGTGGAGGGAAGCTAGAGTTGCCTAATGAGCTTCTCTTACTACCCCCCTGTTCTCCTCTCCCTCAGCCTCACCCCTCTTGCTTGTACAGTGTTGCCTGAATTCAGCATTTGCGCTCTGTTTTTTTTAATATATATATATATATAAAAATCGCAGCATTTCTCTCATTCTAGCAGCTCAGGAGCCAAGCTCCTTATTAAAAGCTTTATATGATCGGACGCTCTCGCTCTGCATGTGTGGGTCCTGGATTTGTACCAGCGTGTTAGTCAGCCGGCCAATCAGTCAGGGAAGGGAAGGCAGTCGGAGCCTGCCTGGGTTTCCTTGCCTTCTTGTGGCCTCTGTGGTAGCTCGCTGCGCCTCAGCAGAGAGACAAGAGGCTTCAGTCCGCTGTCGCTGCTGAGAGGCAGAGTGCTGGGCAGGGCCAGGCCAATCTGCCTTCCTGAAGGCTGCTGCCACTGCTGTCTCATTGTGCTGAGCACAGAGCCCACTCTGTTCCACTCCACAGTGATGAGCAGAAGCCACCATGCTGCACTCAGTCATGGACTGACACACACACAAACACATGCACATATACCAGTCTTAGAATGCCTGGCCCTCTTCCTGCAACACCATCAGCGTGTTACTGCCATTCCTCTCTCACAATACCAAACTCAACACACGGACTATTCTCTGTGGGTATCATTAATTTCATTATCTGGATCGTTCTTCTTACTATTGTCTTAATTGTCTGACGGCGCACTTTATTTAGGAAGGGTGGGAGGGCTAAACCTTGTTAGACGATAATTAAGATTGTCGTCCTGAAGTGGTTCGGCTAGTTTTGCTGCTATATTGAAAGGTCAGTGTCTCGGCTGCACTGAAATCCTTTGTTAGCTGTCCCAAATGGATTTGCGCTTGGTGAGCAGATGTGGCTGACATCGCCAGTAGTGTGACCTTTAGTGATGGGAATGTCTCAGCTGTCTCCAGACCCCTTTTTATACGTTGGGCTGGAACCCCTCAGAGACTGCGGTTGGTGCTCGGCAGCACCCTGCGTCTCCCACACACATTCTCAATAAAGTGAAAACAAAGTACTCTGCTATTATGACATGTCATTGCATGCAGCACACACACGCTCAGGCTTTACATTTCCATTCTAAATTACATTGTTTAACTGTAGACCAGCGTTACCTTTCATACCCATTATCTCAGAGGAATGCTGAAGTGCTCTACCCTCGGCATGGGTGGAAACGACGTTGGTAAAATGAGCGCGCGAGCGCGCGCGTCTGACTCTGCGAGAGAATAAACTAATGTACGTGTGTGTATTTCAGGTGGCGTTGTACAACACAGACCAGGAAGGAAGCGATAGTCCAAGAAGCAGCCTTAACAACAGCCTGTCTGATCAGAGTCTGGCCTCCGTCAATCTCAACAGTGTGGGCAGCGTGCACAGCTATACACCGGTAAGACCGCTCTTCACAGGGACATGAATCTGCAGCGATGGGGTGCTGAGAGAGATCTTCATGTATGTTAAAAATGTTTGTCACACCCCAGAATCTTCAGTCTGAAAATACCAGAGCATGATAAGCTCTGATCCAAAATGCGGATAGGACTGTAATACACCCAAATTTAATGAAAACACGAGGAGCGATAAATCTTTTTTTTTTTTTTTTTTTTTTCCCGCCTCGTATCAAAAACCTCCTCCTTCTCCTGCGATGATTACGAAGCACCATGTGATCAGAGATGATAACAAGTCAGCTTGGATCCATATTCACATTGACAGACAGATCGCCTGACCCATTTAGATTACATATAATTTTGGACATAATCCAACTCGAGTCCCAGTGCAGATCTAGTTACTCGGACTGCCTGGACCAGCGGAGAATAAAATAAAAGTCCTCCTGCTGTAGCATCTTGGTAACCTTTCCACAAATATACTGTGGCCTTGCAGTCCTGGCAGAAGGGTGAATAGATACCGACTTAATTCATCTCAATTTTATTATGTAGCACCAAATCATAACAGAAGAAGTCTCAGGGCACTTTTCAAATAGAGCAGGTCTAGACCGTACTCCTTTATAAAATAAAATAATTCTGGTTGTCGATGTTGCAGCTCATGAAAGTCTACTAGTTGGATATTTATAACAAGATATTTCTATAAATGTGTTGTAATTGATGATTTCTTTTTGCACTAAGTGCTAAGGCCAAATGATAAATTTTCATTTTATTCACATTTTTCAAACTGTGGGGGAGCCACAGCCACTAAATGAATGAAAATGAAACCCTGCCAGACTTAGAAAGTGTACCATATCCCATATTTCATCTGATCAGAAAGCCCCAGGAGGCTTTCTTCAGAGGAGCTTAGCCGTAGACGGCAATAGACCGCGGTTCAGGGTGAACATGCGCTGGAGTACAACATCAGGAAGGGGGTTAAAGGGAACAGAGAAAAATGTGCACGCTCCTGGAAGCCAGACAAAGAGAAGCGCTTCCTCTGATGTCCTCCCACCAGAGATGCCCCCTCTTTGGTGTGGTCCTCCCGCATCCTAGAGTGCTCCCTGCTCCAGGCTCTGGGCATCGATCGGCTCAGCCTGATGGATGTGCTCTCTCCCTCTCTCAGTCTCTCTCTCTCTCCCTCTCTCTCTCTCTCTCTCTCGCAGCCAAAGCGGCAGCTCACAGTAAACACTCTGGCTTTATTATCACCTCTTCACTCTTACCCAAGCCAGACTGTGAGCCATGCACTTCAGCAGACTGCCCACATCTTGGAAGAGGAAGATGTTATGATCAAAAATTGGACGTGACCTCTCTTGTACTGCTAGGCCACAGTGGACACGGGTCAGACCGCGCTTTGTGAAATAGTGATGGTTTTGCATCGCTGCCCTCGCTGTGATGAATCCCGTAGACAAACCCGCCGCTGCAGGGGAAACAATGCTTTCTGTCTAACACCCAGGGCTAGTGCATAACATTGACTGCCTACACAAATACATGGATAAAATGGTTACTTATTTGTACAAGGTATTGCTATTGATTTTGTTTTAAATACATTTTCCTTGGCCACCTGAGTATTGGGTTTGTGTCCATTCCAGTTGGTCTCTTAATGTTATGTGAGGCAAGGCGGTAAGCGCTGACCTAGATTGTTGCGGTTTGTGTAATTGTTCTTTACATGTCGTGTTGACTGACACCTCTGCAGACAGAAACAACATTTTTACAGTGGCCCCTCAGGAGGATTGAACCATCCTCATATTTTACTTGCTGCTACTACATTCACATAAACCGCCGTGCATTAAATATTCGAGAGGTTTTCTGCTTTCTGTTTTTGCGGCTCCGCGACCAGATGAGCATGGCGAGGGTATCGCTGAAGAGTATGTATATTATTGATGTGTATGTTCGACGTTCTAGTGCGCTCCTCTTAGCATCAGTAGTCCCTGTAGTCTGTAGCGCAGATGTATTTTTGTCAAATTAAATGTTAAACATAATCCTATTTTGCACTCAGTGTCGCGGTTTGTTCTTGTAAACCTTAAGCTTTCTTTGTTTCTCCACAGGTGACCAGTCACCCAGAGCCCGTGTCCCAGTCTATGAGCCTCCAGCAGCCCCCGCAATCCCAGTACAACATGCCAGACAGGGATAAGCAGCTCCTGTTCTCTGAATTTGAAGATCTCAGTGCCTCCTTCCGCAGCCTTTACAAGTCTGTTTTTGAGCAGTCCTTCAGCCAACAAGGTGAGTGGCCTCATGGGAGCATCAAGTGGAAACCTAATAGAGAGCCTGAGCTTCGTTTATCAGGGAACCGGATGATTCTCAGAACGATTTTCCTAATGTGGATTTGTTCTTAACAGCTGGGACTATAGAGAGTCTTTAGGCACTAATTAGGTTTAGTGAGAAGTGGGCAGATATTCAACAGGCTGACTAGCCTATATTGCAAATCTATACTGTATTATAGTTTGGTGGTTTCATGGCGTTTCATGTGGGGAAAGGCGTCATTTAATATTCAAAAGCAGAGTCTGAGAGTACACGATTTAAATATTTTATAAGAGGATGTAAAGAGATGTTATTGCATTTATTCAATAGTTAATTCATATTTATTACCGCTCACCGTTCCTGCTTCACATCTTTGAAATGGCACGAAAGTTTTCGGCGTCTTGTCATGTTTAAAATGTTTTCTCAGAGGAGTGGAAGAGGTTACAGGCAGCCTAAGTCCTCAGTAAGTCTGTTGGATTTGAGGTTCATTTGTAATAATGATGAGGAATTTATGCGATATAATACATAGCGGTGGATAGAGCGCGTCTTTCCGAAAGCCTGAGAATCCCTGTAGAACAAAATGCATTTTTTTTTTGCTTGTAATCTGATTGACTGATAAACAAAGAGCACTTGACAAGCGGGTTATGAGCAAAGTAGACCGAGCTTTCTGTGTATAACCTACTTTTACAAATCAAATGCATTTCATGCTAATATTTTCAAAGAGTTCCTCTCCTTTAATCTATCATCTATGTTTCATTAGTTGAAAGTTGTTACCTTTTTTTATGCGCATAAAAGTGAAATCTCTTAGTCAGACAAGCTCTAGCAATTAAAAAGCGTAAATAATCGAGCTGGAGGATTTCACACTCTGCCGCCGTAGACAGTGAGCTAATTCACTGGCTTTGATAATAGGTAATGAGCTCGCATTATTATTCTGGTGCCGCGTTAATTGCTTTCTGTATTTCCCTGGTTGGACAATGGGCTTTCTGTGCCGATAAGAGATGCACCTTTGTCAACCCTGCAGTGAGTGTTACGTGCCGATTGTGGAGGTGCAGGGCCAGAGTCAGCTCTAAAAGCACTCCAGTGAAATAGGTTTACTGTGCCAAAGCTGTGAAGGACAGGGCCTCTTAAGACCACTCCCTGCCACTCAGATGATTGCAGTCGGGTGTGCAGATGTTCATGGCCGAGTCATGTCTGTTAAAGAGCCACGCAGCAGCACAGCGAGTTTGTCAAAGACAATCCAGAGCCGTGTTAGCCGGAGAGGAGAGGCGATGGGAGCCCTGGCTCGTGAACCTCAGAGACACAACTAATGCTGAGTCATTCCCTGATACAACAAAATGGCAGCTGGTCTGTCTCAAGTGTAGAACGACTTAAACACAGGAGGTCCAGATGCCGTTATTGTAAGATGTTATGGCCTCAAGTGGCTGTAAAATGTGAAGACCTTGGATCTCTTTTTGTCTGAGGTGTATTAGTAGCACAATCTGAAACAATGTGACTGACATTTGTGATGATTATTAGTCTCTTTGCAGCAGCTTGGGCTTCAACTAAAGATATTTTATTATCATTTCATTTGTCAATTACACTTAGATCCACCGATTCCCAGAGCCCAAGGTGACGTCTGTAAATTGCTTTTTCTGTTATAACAAACAGTCCAAATAAGTTCAATTTCTAATGATAAGAATAGAACGAAAAGCAGCAAATCCTCACAACTGAGAGGCTAAACAAGTGAGTGTCGGTATTAACAGGAAATTAATCTAGAAATGTTCTGATCGAATGATCGCGTGAGCCATTTTTCAAGCAAAAACGGCAGATTTTTAATACTACGGATACTACATTTAATATTTTTGAATGTATTAAGATGTGACCCTAGGATGGGGGCATTTTTTATATTTTATAAACAAACTACTAACTTAATTCATTTGCAAATAAATCGCTAATTAAAAGTGAGTTGTGAGTTATTTTAAACACTATTTCAAGCTCTGTGTTGGTGTGTTTTGTTTCCCAGGTCTGATGGGCATACCGTCAGATTCCTCCCAGCAGACCCACACCTCCTGCTCCTATCAGCACTCCCCCAGTGGCACCATTAGCACTCAGAACAGCCTGTCAAACAACCAACCCAACAGCCACCCCAACAGCCACTCCGCCAACAGTGGCCAGGTGCCCCTGTCCCATCCTGCCCAAGCCCACCCGGGCCACGGCTCGCCCCACGCACAGCACCTCCCGCAGCATGGCGGCCCCCACAACCAACACAACCAACACGCCCAGCACAGCCAACACAGTCAGCACCCACAGCACGCTGCGCACTCCCAGCACGGGCAGCACCCATCGCAGCACCCATCCCACGGCCAGCACCCACAGCAACACACGCCACATCCCTCCCAACACACGCAGCACAGCCAGCATCCTTCTCAGCACGGACAGCAGCACCAGAGCCTCTCCCATCAGCCCCATCCTACCCAGCAACAGATGGCCTGCAACACAGGTAAGACCCTCTGTCTGTCGCTGTCTTCCTTTTGAACCAGCGTCGCTGTGTTGTTTTTCTCCTCATCCTGTGTTCATCACAAAGACACGTCAAGAAAAGCAAACGTTTACAGCGGAGTGTGATTCCGTGTCCGTCTTCATTTTTTTTGTTTTTGTCATAAAGCATTTAGAAACTGTTGTAGGTGGTACAGCGTAAATCATCATCTGATATATTATGTGTGCTGTGGTGAGAACAAAGCAATGCTGCATCTAGTGACTTGAGCAGCTTTTCCAGAGTTGACTGGCTCCTCCTAGTGGCCACAACGCAAAGCTGAACTGGGGAAAAAAAAAAAAAAAGCCTGATTAACAGTTTTATTTGGTGTTACCTTCTCATTTATTTGGCACTACAAGACTGCCTGCACAGCTATAAAATAATAAAAAAGTGACTACAATGAAAATGCATCATCTGGCCTTATTGGCTAACCCACAGTCAATAACAATTACAGCTGCAATTATTGTGCAGTTGTCCATAAATTACGTAATTAGTGCTAAATCTGTATTTGTCCCAGGAGTGAACCTGGCGTTGGAACCAACAAAATTACCTGTATTCTTCAACTCTTATCACAGATAGTATCATGTGTGTGTGTGTGTGTGTGTGTGTGTGTGTGTGTGTGTGTGTGTGTGTGTTGCAGGTTTACTGTCTGACTGGTACCCAAATCTGGATGCACTGAAAGAAAGCTGTCGTATTGCTAGCAGCTATAACTGGGCTGATGTCGACCTTTCACCTTTCCAAGGTGCAGTTTGGACGCCACAGATAACCCTTATTGCTTTTACAAATATTAAACATTATATATATATATATATATATATATATAACATATTATATATGAAGAAGTATTTAATTTTAATTGTCAGAGATTAAGATTTTTCTAGATTACAGAGCAAACAAATATTTTAAAGCCAGGAGCTGATGGTACAGTACTGCCCCAGCTTTTGATTGAGTGCTGAAGTCTTGACACTGTGGAGTTGATTACGAGTTTAATTAAACTGAGCTCTTCAATTAAATAACACTGCCTTCAAGTTTAATTACCAAAACACTGAGCTCAGCAGGTCAGTTTATCCAATTATAGTCTAGGATTGCAAGGTAGGATGTTTTTTAAATATCACCCACTGAAGGTTACTGACATAATGAATACATATTGCAACCAAAGTTTTTTTGCTTCATGCTTGTAAATTAGTTTCTCATTTACTAAATTTACACCGGACAGTCGGCTGGTGCAGTTTCATACATTTCATTGTCACGAAGGCATTTTTTAGCGTAGACAGATGCTGTCACTAGCTCTGAGAGTATCTCTGGTTGTTCTGTCTATAAATGTATCTTTTATGTTTCTAAGGATTAAGAGAGAGTATGAGACAAGCGGAGTTGAACAATTGGTCCCTGGAGCCCACCCAGATCGCGGACCTCTGCTCGTCCATCAACCAATTTTTTGCCCGCACCGGTGTAATCCAACCACAAGGGGCAGTGCAGTCTCCTGTTTGTCATGGCTCCATGCACCCCAACAAACCCAGCCAGCACCTCAACACAGGTTAAACACCCGCTCCTTAAACCTACGACTTATTTATGAGTTTGTGTAGCTGTGGTGAGTAGCTTTGTTTTGACATGGGGACAGACTCTGTGTAAAAATCAGCATGACGCATTTTTATTGTTTACACGTTAAACCCGATGTCTGGTTTTTGTATGGAGAACGTCAAAACAGCTGCAATGTCAAAATAGCTATGAGGTCTTTGACTGTGTATCCTCCTTCAAACTCTTATTCAAAAAAGGCCAAATCTATTACAAAAGCCCGTTTTCTGATGAATTTACCTCATTTCCATTTCCTTCTATTTGAAGTGCAGACAGTCTTGAGCCTCTTAGCACACCATGAGCTCCGTTTGCCCTTCATGTCCGTGATGCCCAACCTCTTTGACTTGTGAAGTTGAAAAACAACCCTTTGTTAGCAGCTCTGCCGGTTCTGACAAGTTGAGCCAAACAATGATTTTTTCCCCTTGATCTATTTGCATAATTTTTAGAGCCTCGAGGAGGTAACATTATGAAGTCCAGTCACCATTATCTGTTGCATAATTATCCTTTTTTCCCCTGCTCCCGAAACCTTGCGAGGGTCCTGTGTGATTTGACTCTGCTCGTATTATTACTCCCTAACTCAAAATGTTACAAGAATTACAGTATTTTTCATGATTCATTGTTTCCAGCAGACAGATATGCCACGTAACTAAAAATATAAACCATGATGTTTGGTTTGGATTCATGGGTTAAAAGGTGCATCGCCGGGTTTAATCGAGACTAAATATTCAGCTTTGTTCTGATTTTCTCTTCAGGAAATATCTACATGGACACCAGACAGAGTATGTCCATGATGGGTCCTCCTGGATATCCCCACATGACCCCCATGAGCACCACAGGACCCACAATGACAGGTGACATTGCAGAGGAGAACATGATTAAAATGAAGACTTATACAATCTGTTTATAAATGTGAAAAACTAATGAAAGTTCATAACAACCCTCTGTTCTCTCTCCAGGCCACCATGCACAGATGAACCAGCCGCACATGATACCTACCAGAAACTTCCAGATGCATCGCATGCCAGCTGATGACATCCAGGATGACTTTGATTGGGACTCTATTGTCTAGCCCCTAGACCTCCTTTTGCAAACAAAAGGGAGCGAGGAGAGGAGGTGGAAGCCAGAGGAAGCCAGGCTGAGCTGAAAGGCCGCAGGAGGAGGAGGCCACTGTGGGTGGGATGCAGAAGAACATTCGACAAACTTTGGAGAGAGACAGACAAAACTTCAGAGTCCTGACATTTTTACAAAAAGCAAAACATAACGAGAAAATGTTACTTTGAAGACAATCATATTTAGTCGGACATGTTAAAGTGATTGCTTATGTACTTGTCTCAAGACGAGTAGAACACATTCACGTCTAAACCACACGCTCCTCAGCTCCTCAGCCAGCCCTCTCCCAGTCCCTAGCCAGCAGCCTTCCAAAGTCCGAACCCCTCTCCCCCCTCGACCCCCCCGCTCTGTAACTGTTATGTGATTTGAGCGACGTGTTCAGCTTGTAATTCTTCTCGTGTTGACATTGGCCTCAGCTGCCTCTTGGATGAGTTTATCCCTCTCTCTCTTTTTTTTTTTTTTTTTTTTAAGAAAAAGAAAAATTTGTTTTATTTTTGTTTTTAAGGAACACAGGCCGTCTCTGTGAGTAATGTGATGGTGCTCGTTGGTCACTTTTGGGAGAAAAAGTGGGCCCCACGTTGGCTGAACTGGTGGTAATGTTAGGTTTACAATAAGGTGAGGTTTTTGAACAGGGTGTTAAATGTTTAAGCAGGCTTGATATTAAACAAACCAAGAGAGAAGGCGAGAGACGAATCACGGAAAGTACTGTGAACTGTCACAGCCAACCAATGTGATCAGGCTCACTGCAACAGACAACAGTTATGGGAGTAAAGCAACTTTTTTTTTTTTCTTTTTTCTTCTTAGTTCTCTCAAGCACTTCAAGATGAGTGAATATGATGAGCGTGAGAAGAAGGTGAAAGCAGGGAAGTCAGACATTTTATGTCTTTTTTTTTTTGTTTGTTTTTTAATCCATTCAGCCCAAAGTAACTTGAGGTTTAGGTTCTCTGTGTGCATCATGTCTGTTAATAATTGCTTTACCAATCAGAAGCTATTGTAACATTAAATACTAAACAAATTCACATTTCAAGCTAGTTTCAATGTTAAAGTTCATCAGTTTTAGGTGAGTAGCCTATTGATCAGTAAACAGTAACAATAAATTGCAGTACCAAAATGTTGAAATGCTCAGCACTCGTGGTCATCTGATCTATTTCAACTTTGATATACTGGATTTGGTAGTCCAGTATCAGTTGCAAGCAAGTATTTGTTTTAAATGTACTGTTCAAATCAGTGCGGTTTGTACTTATTAAAGCTATCGTCCAGCATTTTAAATATGACATTTTAAAATATGAAGCCACAGGCAGGAAATGATTAGCTTAGCTTAGCATACAGACTGTGTGCATGTGGAAAACGGCTCGCCTGGCTGTGCCATACAAGCAAATTTAAAGCTCGCCAACGTGATGTGTCTTGTTTGTTTAATCCGTACAATAACTGAAGAGTGAAAACGACTTATGGTTTAATGCGGGGGGCTAATGTGCTGGACTATTTCTTGGCCGGTTGCAGTTATTTCCTGGAGATACAATACTGTATGTTATTTACTGAGCTTTACAGTTCAGTAAAAACATATAATATTAGTAACTGGCTTCTGTTTTGTTACTATTGGACAGAGCCAGTCTAGCTGTCTCCCACAGTTTTCTGTCTTTGTGCTAAGCTATGCTAATTGTGTGCTGGAAGGGGCTTTGCATTTACTGTGTGCAATCCATATTATAATTTATACTTGTGACAGTAACAAGTAAAACATAACGAGAATGTATGCAATTTTGAGAGTAATGGGTCGAAGCCTCACTGACGTGAAACGTTGCTATTAACCTAATAAAGTGTAATGAAATAAAAAAACCAGAAGAAGAGTCTCTCGTCCCAAAGAGAAAAAAATCTGGTGTGAAATCTTCTTACATAACTTTGATTTATGATCAATAGGATATGCATCAGATGTTGAACTTTCCATTTAAAAAGGGGCAAAAAAAAAAAAAAAGCGCAGGTCTTACTGTATGTTTCTTTGATTTGTAGAGCGAGTTGCATCCAAATTCATGCCTTTTTTTTCCTGCCTACTGTACATCAAAGTGAGTTTCCGATGCTACGTTCAGTGTTTATTGTCACTTCTGGCATTTAAATTACGAAATTAAGGATTGATTTCTTTAACTGCCCAATGTTTTGTTGTGATAGTTCGATAGCATATAGTTTTGCTATTATACAATCATAACAATGAGAAATGTGACTCATGATACAACACATACACAGTGTGTGTGTGTGTGTGTGTGTGTGCGCATGCGTGCGTGTGTGTTAGTTGAACATATGGTGTGTGCGTGCATGTGTGTGTTTTGATTTTATTGTAATCTTAGGGCTATGATTGATTGCTGCAATCATCTCTATGCTATCTATGAGCACAAAAGCAGATGCACACAGTGATTAAAGACTTGATTTGAGACATGCGTTTTTTTGTTGGAAGGGTTTCTCAAGCACAGAACAGGGAGATCAGCGGTTCTGGAAACTTCTCTGTGTCCTGTAACAGGTGGCTCCTCGATCAGACAGGTGCTGAACTTTAGAGACACTATGTTATATTAAAAAAAAAAAAAAACGCCTTTGCACACTTAAACCTTTAATTGATCGTAACTGTTTAAGATGCGAAGCACCTTCTGGATCTCAAAAGCTACTCGCTCACATACTCGTCCTGTCACGTATACATTCACTCCGTCACAGTTCGAACCTTTAGAGACCATTACGAGGCGTCGTCTGTTAACACGATAATTTCTCCTCTGAAATACTGCTCAACTGTGTGTGGTGCTTTGCATCTATGACACTGCGTATCCTTGTTCAAAGGGATAGTTCAGCATTTTGGGGAATACGCCTATTTGCTTTCTTGCCAAAAAGATTTTTAACACTCATGTCTGTATGATTAATATGAAAACAGCCAGCAGCCAGTTAGCCGAGACTGGAAACGGGAGGGAAGTCTTTGTCCAAAGGTAACAAAATCTACATGGAAGCATCTCTTTATGGGGTTATATGCCGAACTACTTATTGGCTGGGATGCAGTCACTTCCTGGAGACATAACGTGTTCATTAGAGAGCTTTAGATGTGCCGGTTGTTGATTTTGTTACCTTCAGACAGAGACAGATTCCTCTTGTGTTTCTTCTGTGCTGCACTTTAGCTTCATATCTAACTGACAGACGTGAGAGTGATATTGATCCACTCATCTAACTCTCAGCAAAAAAGGGCAAATAAATATATTTTCCAAAATGCTAAACTATCTCTTTAAAGTAATTTAACGGCAAGGGACTGCAGTTGTCACAGTAGTTTTGATTTTTTTTATATATATATATTTGGATGACAATCACGGATTCTTTTTTTTTATGATATTGCATAATGTTTGTTATTGTGAGAAAAGGCACTTTCAAGTCTCACACAATTTATTTGGTTTGATAGTATAGACCCTCATGTTTCTACATTTGAACACGTAGGTTATTTGAAACTAGAACCAGCCCAGTTTTGTATCGTAGCTCTTCTGTCAAGCTGTCCAGAGCTGCATTGTGCAGATGAAGTCTTCTTTTCAACTGATGATACTGCCATTCATTTTTATATTTTCAGCTAGTAGTTGTTGTGTTTTCCTTTCCTGCCAATCATACCTGTCCACTCCTGCTTCTTTCTGCTTTGTATATCAAATGTCCGCTGTATGTGGAGGATTGCCTTGCCTGTGGATCTCAGCTATGAGTTTAAAAAAAAAAAAAAAAATATGTTCAACTGCCAGAATTTCTTAATTAATCAGACCGAATACTTAGTCAGTTGAGTGACCCAAATCATTACTCTTTTAATGTGGGCCAAAGGACTGCAACTGAAGACCGCAGTGAAAAAGAGCATCAGTGTGTAATTCATTAGGACTCTATGGACCTACGATAGAGAAACACCCTGTGAGTCCTTGGTTGGTGTGAAGGTGAAGCGTGTTTCAGTTCTTCCAGGTGAAGATTGTGAACACACAAGCTACTATTTGAACACAGCAGCCCATGGGGGAAAAACAAAAGATTTGAGCTAACGGGATGTGACTAAAAGGGAAAAAGGTGAAGACAATGACTGGATCACAATCACAATTTTACATTATGTCTGTATGCATGTGTGCGTGTGTGTGTGTGTGTGTGTGTATTTGTGTGTTTGCTTGTGTGAGTTTAAGTTCTTTTCTCAAAAGACGATTTAAGGTTTTTTTTTTAAATTCCGTTGGACATGTACCTGCCAGAGAGATTACTATTAGTGGGGAAAAAGACGAAAAGATTAATAAAAAATAAAAATAAAAAATAAAAAAAACGCCTTGTTACAATGTGGGAGAGAACTGCCAACAAGTACTGCTGATTGGGGCCTATTTTATTCAGTGCTGGTGTGTTGTTGTGCTTGTACATATATGTCTTTTCAATCATCCCTTTTTTCCTCTTGGGGGTGGGGTATCAAGGCAGGGGGTGGGTCTTATTCACAAAAGAGAGGAGGTAAAAGAATAGAGTATTTTGTTATTGTCCAATCAGAGGGTGACAGTATGTATATATCTATATTGTATATATGTGATGAAAATGCGTTGGCTTTTTGTGTGACACTACCTTTTACCTGTACTATGGTTCTACATTCAGTGTTTCAGTGTTGATAATATATATTTGGTTTGTGTTTTATTTTTCTGTTTTTTTGATTTTGTCTTTGTCATTTCTTGTATTTTTTTTTCTCCTATTTGTCCTCTTTTTGTTTATTGCACGGTTTATTACTTTTGTTGTCCGATGAGGTTACACAGCTACTCTTTGTATTCGTTTAGTGATGTAAAATAACTCAAGTGTTATTAGAATTGTCGATACCACCGCCCACCCCACCCCCTTCCCCAATATGCATGAATGGCACTTAAAGAAATAAAATATGGTAACTTCACTGTGGATTAATGTGCTGTTTGAGCTTTGTTCCTGAAGACGTCTGTCAATATTACATGGCAGCATTACATTTCAGACTCACATTATCATTAGCTGATAGAGCATTAGACCAGAACTGGAACTATGGAGGCGACTTATCTTTTCATTGCATGTCAATAAAATAAATAATATAACAAGCAACACAAAGCATAAACATACAATGCTTTGTTTATGCTTACTGTAAAATTCACAGTAATGGCAGCCATTGACAAGTAACTTACTGTAATTGAAGAAAAACAGTAATTAACTGGCAGCCATTGACAAGTAACTTACTATAATTTTAAAAATCAGCAATTAACTGACAGCCATTGACAAGCAACTTACTATAATTTAAAAAAACAGTAATTAACTGGCAGCCATTGACAAGTAACTTGAATGACTGAGTAACATCTGAAAAACTATTACAAGCACTTACTAACAAACACATTAGGATGGATAAAAGATCACTTTTAGATAACAACATTGGGACTTGTGTAGTAGTTATATGCTTATATAGCAGACATTTCTTTAAAGTTTAAAAAAGCAAACAGTAAGCAGCTTTTGTTTGGCTGTTGTAAGATACAGTCTTCATTTATATCTGCTTGTATTATTACCTTTAATATTAGATACACCACGCACTAAGACTTCTTAAATGTGGTATCGCCAACTTGATACAACCACTGAAGCATAGGCCACATTGTGGAGATGCCAACAACTTCTTCATTTGGTATAAATGCGAGGAGTAGAATATGCTCATTGAATTGATGCATGGCCTTTCTGAAGGAAGGTTTAATATCATTGCAAGCTACACTCTAGTTAATGGGAGTATTAAATGTGCTTTCTCCAAACTGTATAAAATAATAGTAAAGTATAATTTTCAAATATTTCTTTACTGATGCAATTTGTTTTATGTTTGAGATTGAAATTGGGTAAATATTTCATTTTGTGGATGAGTAATTCTGAGACGGTGGTGGCAGAGCAGAGACCTTAACTTGAAGAGAAACAAAACCCACCATCGTAAATAATCTTGGAAAGAAGTTCAGTACAAAAGAATCCATAAACATCTCCACTGTGGGACAAACTCACCAAAAGTGGATTGTTGTAAATGGTTCTTTAAGCCACTGCAATAATCTTAAAATAAATCTTAAGATAAGTTTTATCCAAGATCAGGAACATCTAGTGTGTACTCTTGTAGAAGCAGTCCATATGATCTCACAGTGGGTTTCTCCTTTTACCCACCCTGCCCTCGATGCACCCTCCCAATATTTCCATATGGTGTGTCACTTCACAACATGTGTCCACACTGACACCTTACACGTGTAGTTCCCTGTAGGATATTCCTTCACAGTTGAAGTCCTTCACACGGTCTGACTGCTGTATTGGAGTCTCTGGAGGTTGTTTGACTCCAATGAAAGGACTCTGACAAGATGGACATCAGGTTCAAAACTTCCTATCTGCTACTGCTGACCCTGGTGCTAAATGTTCAGCTATACTCATCAGCACCAATACGTAAGTCATTAATTTCTTCTCAAATCTTATGACATGGTAATTGTTTATCATTATTATTAGAAAGTATTCTCTAAAATGTTCTAGATCATTATTGCAAAGCTACTTTTATGTATTATCAATACATAGTCACATACATATAACCTCTCTGGAAGATAATGAAGGCTTCCTAACAATATAGGCTGCCAATTTAATTCAGAATTAAAGTACATTTTGTCAAACAAGGTAGGTTTACCTTAATAAACAACATGTACTTCTATGTTTGGTGTTACATAATAGGTAGATTGTGAGTCAACAGAATCTAAGACAGGGAAAGGCAAATATTGCTTTAGGTGTTTTTTAGCTATGAATAATAAAAATATGTGTTCAGTTTGGGAACTGACCTCAGTCACCCACATGAATCTAGAATAAAATTCCTGTTCCTGAATGCGTTGGTAACAACTAAATATATCTGAAGATACTTTTATGTTCCTGTTAGCATGCTACCGAGTGAGACATTTGAACTCAACATGGATCACTGCACACCCTCCATGTGGAGATCTTTGTAACTGTTACATAATCAGCCATCATTACATTCAATGCCATTTCCAGAGCTATAGTAAGCTGTGGAGGAAAATGATTACACATAATCAGATGCTTAACCTCAGACCCTTTCAGACTACAATTAGCTTTTAAGTACAACCTAATATGATGCCAAATTGAGCTCATTGGAATGTGAACAGAAACAGACAAATTTAGGCTTTCTAAGTTAACAAAGGTCCCTTTGTTAATTTAGAGAACATACCAAATGGCTATCTCTAACTCTCTCTACTAACCTTCTATCACAGCTGCCAAAGTTGTTCAGTCTTCTATTGCGGCTGAAGAACCGGATCCAGAGGAACTTGCACCAGTAATTGAAGACCACGGTCACTTTATTGAGGAGAAACAATCAATTCAGGAGCCACTCATTTCAGATGGTGCAGGGGGCGCTGCTCCACCTCCAGATGACCCACCTGCTGAAGAAGACATTACCGTTATTGCAAAAGAACCAGATCAGGTCTCTAATGACGCAGATGAAGCTGAATCAGCCCCTCAGGAGCCTTTGGCTGCAGCTCCACAAGACTCCTCAGAGGAAGGGACTAGTCCCTGTAGAAGCTGCTGAAGAGGTTGCCCCAGCTGGTGCTGTTGAGAGTGAGTCTCCAGAACAGGATTATGTGGAGGATCCAGCTCCAGCAGCACCAATCCCCATTATTCCCGTAGAGGCTTCAGAGGATGAAGCTGCAGAGGAAAATTCAGAAGAAGAAACTATTGTTGTAGAACAAGATGACCTAGAGGATCCAGCTCCAGCAGCACCGATCCCCATTGTTCCTGTTGAGCCTTCAGGAGATGAAGCTGAAGAGGCAAATGCAGAAGACACAGAAGAAGAAGATGCAGAAGAACCTTTCCTTATAGTCATTGATGATAATACTGAAGTAGATGAAGAAACTCTTCATTTGACACCAGAAGAAGACGAATCTGTTGTTCTTTTTCCTGTAGATCTTGAGGAAGAGGAAGCTGGTCAAGAGGAAACTGCACCAGAGGAGTCAGCCCCAGAAGAACAAGCTGCTATCACACCCATAGAACCTGCTGAACAGGAGCTGGATCAAGAGGAACAAGAGGAAACAGACCCTATCATTTTACCAGAGATAGAAGAAATTCCAGAGGAACATGCAGAAGAAAATGAAGCAGTTGACCCAATTGTCCTTGAAGAAAATGCTGAAGTGGACCTGGCTACTAATGAAGAACCTCTTCCCAGGACATTAGAAGAAGAGGAATCTAATGCCCTCTTTCTGACAGAGCTTGAAGGTCAGGTGGAACCTGATACAGAAGAAACAGTATCACAAGAGTTGGCCCCAGGAGAACCTGCTGTTATCACTCCTGAGGAAGCTACTGAACAGGAGCTCAATCAGGAGGAAACAGTACCTATCATTTTGTCAGAAACAAAAGAAGAGGACTCTCAAGAGGAACATTCAGAAGGAGAACAAATAGTTATCCTGGAAGAAAATACTGAAGAGGACCCTGTTACTAAAGAGGAACCTCTTCCCAGGATATTTGAAGAAGAGGAATCTGTTGCCCTTCTTCCTGCAGAGCTTGAAGGTGAAGTGGAACCTGATACAGAAGAAACCGCACCACAAGAGTCAGCCCTAGAAGAACCTGCTGTTATTGTTCCTGTAGAACCTGCAGAACACGAGTCAGATCAAGAGGAAATAGTTCCCATAATTTTGTCGGAAACAAAAGAAGAGGAGGTTCAACAGGAACATGCAGAAGAAGAAGAAGTTAACCCAGTTGTCCTGGAAGAAAACACTGAAGTGGACCCAGCTACTGATGAAGAACCACTTCCAGAGACATCAGAAGATGAGAAATCTGTTGCCCTTTTTCCTTTAGAGCTTGAAGGCCAAGTGGAACCTGCTGCTGAGGAAACAGCACCACAAGAACCAGAAGATCCAGTGATAACTGTTCCTTTGGACTCTGCTGTAGAGGAGTCTGAGCTGGAAGAACAAACTGAAGAAGAATCAGTCCCCATCGTTTCCCCAGAAGAAGATGAAGAAGCTCCAGAGGAACATACAGAAGTAGAGGTTGTAGGGGTGCCTGTCCCAATAGTCCCAGAAGAAAATAATGAACAGGACCCGGCTATTGATGAAGAAAGCTCTTCCTAATGAACCAGAAGAAGAGGAATCAGTTGTCCTTGTCCATGCAGAGGTGTCAGAGCTGGAAGAAGGTGAAGCACCTGCAGAGGAAACAGCCCCAGAAGATCCTCCCGTCATTGTTCTGGTGGAACCAACCCCCGTTCTTCTGGAAGATCTAGAAGAGGACAACACAGAAGAAGAAACTGTTCAATCAGATCCACTCCCAGAGGAAGCAGCTCCGGAAGAGGACACAGCGCCTCAGGAGAACGAAGCAGGTGACAGTAATGCAGAAATACTTCTTGTCACTGAGACCCCATCTGAAGCTGAGACTGTAGAGACAGTACTGGATCCAGGTGAGCAGGTCCCAGTAGCTGCAACAGAGGTTCATGTTGCGACACTTGAAACAATCACAGTTCCTGCCCCAGCTGACACTGCTGCAGAGGCAGAAACTGGTCCTGATCCTGTAGCAGTTGGTAATGGTACCATCATGAAGACACGCAGCGAAAATTTTAAAGCTGCAGTTAAAGAAGAAGAACCTGTAGGTAAGAATCTAACACATTATTATTATTATTTTTGTTTTGGTTTTATTAATATTTCACTAGGATGTAAATGTGTCTTTTTATCAAATGCCATCTTCGTCTACTAACCTGAATTTCACCACATTTTATACAGAAAAATTCCACAATATAATTATTACCAATTATTGTGAAATCCAAAATATAAGTGGGCAAAAGCCTCAACTGTTCCCCGGGGCACAAACAGTGCTGTGCGGGCATGTTCATGTCTGTTTAAGAGCTCCCAGTAAGACAAGTTAAATGTCACTGCATGTAGTAATTATGAATGTTGATTTCACTAATGACAGTTTTGGTCTCGCAGTTCTGGTGAACAGAGGAGCAGTGCTCGGTGCAGCATTCTTCACACTCATGTCTTTTATCACTATCGGATTTGTTTGGACGACTGTATCCAAGAAACTGCGCTGAATGCAAGTACAATCTCTTCTCATGTAATTTGCCTGAATCAGATTTATTCATGAAATGGTTTAGTATTCTTACAGCATGGCCAACAACATTGTCTACAACTTTGCATTCACATCTATTTCTCTTGTTTTAGGTCGATGACGTAAAGATGAATTGATGAATGGAATAGCTGTTTGATGACATGTGGAGCAACTGAAGTACTGGACAGAACGGGTTTCTCTGCATCGGATCTTTGCTTAGGAAAAGCCCACTGAACTCTTTCTTCGAGGTTAGGAGAGCCAGGAAGCCGCTTATAATAATGTTAACCAGTGGTGGAAGAGGTATTAAGATCTCCTACTTCAGTAAAAGCAGCAATACATCAATATAGAATGACTCTACTTGTAGAAGTCCTATTTATATTTTACATAGGTAGAAATATGGAAGTATTACCAGCAAAATACACTTAAAGTTTCAAAGGTATGATGATGCATTAATGTATAAGCAGCATTTTCCTGTTGGTTGAGGTGCAAATATGATCTACTTTATAGTTTGGGTAGATTAAAGGTGTCCTGTTGAGTTTTCCTGGAAACAAACAAAGGTTTTGTTTACAGTCAGAATGCGCTGTGTGTACCCTTCAGGTCTAACAGAGGTGTTGAGTGCATTTCATCCTCATAAAACATTTTCAAAGTTGTTTTTATGAATATTTTAAATCCTGTATCCTTTCCCTGTTTACGTGTTAGCAGTCATATTCTTCACAGTGTTTGCAGGCACATTTCTACATTTCTCTTCTTTGCTCGTGAACATCACTGTCAATCAGCGGAATAGCCTGAAACCAGTGGCAGGAATGTGTGTTTCATTGTCTGTGTCCTCCTGCAGAATAGTAACACAACCAAAACTGTGAACCGCTCATAAAAAACACTGCTTGCTGGCACTACTAGTGGTCAAAACCTCTACATTTGACCTTTAATCATGTCAATGCATCATATGTTACAGGCTGATCATTGGTTTTGTATGTCAAATAAAGGTGTCAAATATATGCAGTGGAGTAAAAAAAACTCAAGTTTGAGTACCTCCACATTGCACTTACGTATATTTTCCAGAAGTGATTTATGATGTGAGCATGTGAGCTTAAAGAGGTTAGGGAAAAATAAGGTCATGGTCTATAAAATGTTTGTGTTCCTGTGAATGTTCTGATTCATTTGTGTGGACATGTTTTGATTTTGAAATGTATGGATGATGAAGACTTTGATGCACTCATAACTTTGCACTTTTACTTGCAGATCATTAAAACAATGGTCAGTGCAGGAGTAGTGAATAATGTCTTTCTTGTGGTTGTGCAATCAAACGTTGTCCAGCGTTTAACCACAAAATGTCCTTAAGTACAATATGTACAAACGCATTAGCCTTGTGACTTATACGCACATGCAGTACTGTTCATGAGCCAAGTACCGTGGGCCTATCGGTTTTCCTGGTTTGTCATGCAGCCCTCATATCAATCACACTATGGCATGTTGCAGTACCAGCTATGTGGCCACGGCTCATCCTACATACGGTAAATATTTTTAGGATGGTGAGGAGAATACGTTGTTCCGAATGAAAGCTATAAACTGTGTCCTGTATTAAACCTACACCGAAGTACAGCAGCACTGCATTTGTTGCACGCTTTTAATTCCATTTGTTTTAAAGCACCGGTATGAAATAAATGCACATTTAGAAGACCTAGAAGTGAACAAAGTTATTTTAGAGAAAATTCAGAAGGCACTGCAGCATTTACAAACTGTAGAAGCCTAAGAAATTCACCTTAATTAATCTTTATTTATTCAGGATATATATATAGATATATATATATATATATATTTATTTTTTTTTTTTTTACAAGAATGATCAAAGAACAAATCAGATACAGTAGATGCAACATTATACGCAACGGTATATTTTATATTGAACACACAGCATATTTAAGATGTGTCCTAAATATTATATAATAGATCTGACCAACCATTTTTTCCTACATACATGTTGTGCAATTTACAGTATGAGGCAGGTTTCTCTGTGAGAATCTGGATGAAATGTCTCTACCATGAATACCAGATGATCTCTGCCGTCCTACAGCACCCAGAGGCCTCACTTATTCATTCACGTTTTTAATACTTATGTGATATTTGATGAAGCTGTGATACTCGTGGTCTTATTTTAGATAATCAAATCTATAAATTGATATAGACATAAGAAATCAAGTCTATCCACGTTCACTCGGTTCTTTGAAACTATGATATCTCCTTATAGACGGGGACGTTTTCGATTTTTCTTTCGGTGGAATCAGAATTTTTATGTTGTTGAGGATAGCTTACAGATTATATATATAGATTTTCAAGTCTGTTTTGCTGGAGTCATTGCTCCTGTTCACACAGATCATTAAACGATCCCTTTCCTGCTTCCAGTTTAAGTGATCGGACAAAAGAAAGAAAATCTACAAATCTAAGAAAACCTCTTTCTCGTCCTCATTAAAAGTTTATCTGAGGCTAATATGGGGCTCCTGTCATTAGAAGTGGATAAATCAAGTGAATATAGTCTTTGCAGAACAAGAGACTCTTCTTTTTAATGTCCCTTTACTGAAGCTTTGCAAGGAAACACTGCTGGGAGAACACAAAGAGTGGATTTTAAACACTCCAAAGAGTGTAGAGGCCTCATATTAACCTCAGATAAACTTTGAAATATATCTTTACACAAAGAAAGGGGCTGTGTGTGTTTGGTCCAAATCACATTAAGAAGAGATCTTCTTCATGACAAGGAGAAGTGATTGCAGCCAGGGATGTAGTAGGAAACACAGCGGTGGGTTAGCGGGAGGAATCTCGTTTCCCCTCATTGAGTAAGCCTCATTTCAAAGTGGAAACACTTTACTGAGTTTATGTGATTAGGGTTTGATTGTGCATATGGGCATTTACCAATCATTTTAAAGCACATTTGAAAAATTGTAAACGTAGCAGGATTTGCCCAAGACACAAGTCAGAAGTTACAAGAAGCTCTCGTGAAAAAGCAGGAGGACCTGTGACAGCTGTCAGTCTGATGGACATGGAAAGGTCATCAGGGTGGAGCAGAGGTGGAATTTGGTACTGCAGTTACAGAGGGGGGCGCTTGCGAAAAAGGGGAAGAGAGGAATCAGCACATCTGGTCGAGAGATGCTTTATGCACCGAGGTTACAGACACAATATGATTCCACTTGTGTAAGAGCATTACTGAAATATTTTGGAAAGAATACAAGAAAAACTCCAAACAGGAGATGCAGTTAATATAAGAGCCCTGGCTGTGTACTCTCTGGTGTACTGAGTGCAAGACTTGCAGGATAAGAATTTGCTGACGGTGTGTCTTAATGTGGCATGAAGTCACATGTTAAGAAAGTGTAAACGAATACTTTTATAATTATTAACAGGAAGAGTAGTGTTAGCTTTTTATTCTTGGTGAGGTTTATATATAAAAAAAAAAGACCCACTTTGTTGCATGATTGCAGACAGGGGTTTTAAACACAAAGATGGACGATCAGACGCATAGGTCACAACAGCCAATACTTAACCGTGAGCTGTAGCGCCGCTCTGACAGTCATCCAGCCCAGCACACATCATTTGTTTATCAGTCCTGTGAAATTCCCAGACTGAGACAGGACACGGCCTGTTTGTGGTAGCACAGCAGCCTCTAGTGGCCACAGACGTTGCCTGTAAATAATGATAACACTCCTGTTTACCTACAACGTGCCCTCTGACAACCAATATGACTAATGAATGCAGGAACTGATGTAACAGCCTACCGAGGCTTATTCAGGTTTCAGCACCTGCACACAGCAGAGAGCAGAGTTCACAGACACAGACACGTGTGCACCTGTGGACACCTGAGAAGAAACCTTATAACTGCCTTTAAAGTCTTGTTTTGTTTGAGCTGTTTTCATGCAATCAAAGATGAGCCCATGTTGGATAATATTACAGTGTATACAGTGAGAAGGTATAAGTTTACTCTTTGTATCAGGGCTGCTACAGTATTCCTTTAACATCTTTGGCTCTTTCAAGGTCTCTGTGGACTACAAGCAGGTCTGGACTTTAATTTATCAGGTATTTAATGAACCGAAAGAGGCATTCTTGTCTTGTTATTTTAGCCATACCCATTGCTATTTAACCTACCCTCACTATAAATGCAGCAGGCAAAATAATAGCACCAGTATGGTGCAATACAATCCATTGCTTTTCATCAGAAACTGCATCCTCCACAGTGATCGACATCTCTCTGTCACAGATTCAACAAAAACCTTCAAACCTTCATGAATGTGGGGTTTATTTCAGGACTGTGTATTAGACTGAGTTAGTTTCACTCAGACGTGCTTAGTAAACTGCAAACGTAAGTGTCCAGAAATGTCCACTTGGAACAAAAAGGACATGAAGGTCAGTAAAAAGATAACGCAATAAGCAATATTTCTTTCTTTTAGGCCTTACGGGAGCAAGGCTTCTTCACGGTGCCTGATGAATTGTTACTAGGTAAAATAACCAGACAGAAATGGCTATTTTTACTTGTTAAAAATCCGGAAACTTTGGTTTCTACTCACTTTAAACTAACTAGCATATTGTGTGTTGTGAGTCACATCTTAAAACATCTGCTTGCAAATGAATATTTCTGCAGGTCTGCACATTTCCAAACAGCCCACTTACACTTGAACTCACGTAAACGACTCAGTTTTAGTTAGTATTTAGTTAGCAGATGTTTTAGAAGAAGTATATTAAAAGAGCACAGAAAACAACACAACGGGTAAAAAGTGTTTCATATGAAAAACCAAAAAAAAATGACAACCAAATAATACCCTTCAGCTTGCATTTGCCTGCTTTTATTGAGTTCTTAGTTGCTATTCGTGGATGCACAGATGGTACCAGCCTACAGGCCCATTATGCTCACAGATGAATCTAAGCAAGGTACTTAATTGGCATGGTTTCATGTGAGGCTGCAGCGTGGACAGGACCCGAGCTCTGCCTTGCAAGAGAGGAGAGAGCAGGGCGTCTATAAAAAACCTCCTCCTTACTGAACAGTGTTGCCCCATCGCTGACTGTGCGTATGCGTGTATGTGTGTGTGTGTGTGCACGGGTCTGACAGGCTGCCTCTCCCAACTACACTACACCACGATCCGAGTTAGAGAAGAGGCTTTCGACTCAAGCCTCCATCCGCCATTTTCAGCAGATTGAAAGCAGGTAGAGCACAAAAATCACAAGTCCCCGGTCAAATAAAGCAGGTAAGTGCGCGTATGAGTAGCCTAGACCCAAAAAAAGCAGCCTACGGCAGGCAACATTGGGGGAGAAAAACGCTCCAAACACCTTACTCCGGCCAGCATCGGGAAGAACAAGGAGAGCGGACGGTTTGCCTACAAGGGTAACAATAAACTGCATCCTTGCAGACGCTGTACGCTGTTTTCACACACCCGTTCATTTTATTTGCCTTTGTCAACTTTCTGAAAGGCAAAACGCTTTAAAAATCCGTCTTTTACGCACACGCACACACCCACATTGAAATCTCCCCATTTGTTGCTTGAACTTCAGCTAGAAGGGATTTAAAAATGTCTGATCACAACTCCAGGCACCGGCGGATTGTACTGAGGGGAAATTAAATGAACCTAAATGAACCGGCCAGTAAAAAAAGAAAAAAAAGAAGGAGAAAAAAAAGTTGGCATGTATTTTATCTTCTTGTTTTTAAGAGGACGTTAAAGCCGGAGCACCACAAATCTGGAGACAATAAGGTTTATTGTCTTAGCTCTGTCATTTATCTGCCTCTGAGATAATCTAGCACCATCACTGAGGCAAGTAAGAGTCGATAATGTCAAAAGATATATGCTGCTGAACTGTGTGAAATATCAATTTTTGTGAATGGACTCAGTGTGATGTGTGTGTTCAGCCCAACAGAACACATGGGTCAGCTCATTGTGCTCCTGAACAATTGGTTTTTCTGCCGGTTGGGGTGAGGGGTGGGGGGGCACAACTAACTAAAGCTTAGTAATGTGCTTTTTTTTTTTTTGCCTGTGATGGGGCAATATTTGAAAGATTTGTATTTCCATCGATGCATGAAAGATTAATTAATCAATTAGCTGATCACTTAAAAAAAATAATAGTTTGAGTTTCTAAGCAACAACTAGCACCTCTCAAATGTGAGGATTTTCTCCCTCTTCCTTTTCCCTCTCTTTCTTTCTTTTGTGCCATTGATAATTGAATAATGAATAAGTAAATCATGTCTTTGTGCATGCTGTGAAACCACAGAGATCATCTGGCAGCCACGACAAAGACATCTTATCCAGAATTGTAAAGTACACAACATGCATTTATGAAGAAACCTAAAAAATCTGCGTGATTGTCCGACCTTTAGCTGGGCATTGTGCTGTGCAATGACAACACAAGCAATATGAAGACATCACACGGGCTCTGAAAGATTGTGGAGTAATATATATTTTCTAACATCTAATAAGTCAGCCTTTGTTTTTAACGATTTATCATAAAATAATCTGCAAAGTGAAAGTAAAAACAAAGTCATTCTTAGTTGCGGCCCTAAAAAATCAGCGTGCATTAATGCAAACTTCAATCCACACTTCTTATTTGCTGTATTTGTGAAACTGTTTATCACTGGTAACTGGAGAGAGGAGTATCTCTGAATTTACTGTCTACCTGTGTTTAAATTTGCATGTCACAACTTTTAATAGCCCGTGTTAGGGCGCAGAAACAGCACTCTGTTGTCCTGAAGTTGGCCAGGATCACTATGTAAATGAGTAATAGTTAACTTTTTTTTTTTAAGCCGGTGTCATGTTTCAGTTTCATGCAAAAAACCACCATCACTTGTTGTATTAGAACAGTTGATGTCACGCAGATGCATCCATTCAAGTTGCACGGCTGCTTTTGTTTAATCACTGTCTTTATATCTGCAGTAGACGTGAAAACACTTTATGAAGACTTGATGCCCGCTACCTGAGCAGGTAAAATATTTGCTTCTTGCAAGGATGTTTTCTACTGATGTTCAACGTGTCCTGCATAATATTAGCTGACATATTCAGACACCTAACAAAAAAAATGCCATTTTTATATGTATCTTAGATGATGGCCATTACTGGAGGGACGGTGGAGACTCTAGAAGAAATTCCAGCTCATGTGTGGAAAGGTTTGCCCGACTCTTTGAGTCTTCGACCTTCTGCTATAAATCAAAGCCGTATTGGTGAGTGCACAAGTGTTTCTGTTTTAGATAGCTGCAACTAACAGCATCTTGTTATCTTTTAAGACCACTGACATGCTGATTTGCATTTCATTGAGACACGACTTTGAAAAAGACTTCCTGCAGCCAGTGATGTTGGACCGCAGTGAGACCAGGCTGTGTTGGAAACCTTAGAGCTTCTTACTAAAGACATCTGAGGATGATTTAACAGTAAACAAAGGCTAATTTAAATGCTAGTTATGTGAGTCAGTATATAGTCAGACACACTTCCTATGAAAGGTAAACACCCATGCTGTACACTTTCTCTACCACGGTCCCCTTCGAGATATTTGAACATGCACTTGATGCCCAGTAATTGAAAACTACACAACAAGCCCACGCTGATTAATATTCAGTAGCTAATTGCTATTTTAATAAACTTGGCAAGATCACTTGATCTTCTTGTACTCTCAAATGTAGCGGTGTTTTAACTAATGACATTTAATTAGCATGTTTCTATAGTCGTTGAAACCTTGACAAACCAATATATATAATTATACTCATCACCTGATCTCCTGTCAAACATAAAGCACACTGGAACATAGTCACCTTCTTCTCTTTTCTTTGAAAGTGTCGGATTCAGGGAACCACACTGAACTTAAGACAGACTTCTGCATATTAAGGTTAAGTGGGGAAAAAAATATTTTCATGTCTTGAAGAAACTAGTTATTATAAAACACATCGTACCAAACCTGAAGATCCTTTAGTATCTTAAGATATCTTTGGGTTTAAGGGTAGGTTCAACCTAATCACAGTGCAGAATGTCTCTTTTTGGTCTTCACTCTTTAAAAATAACCAAATTTATACATAACCTTTACAAATTTCAACATATTTAGTGTTTCAAAAGTATAGTCCGAAATGTAACGTGTACAGGATGTTTCTCCATATTCTTATTTTCAGGTGTTTGGGCCACTCAGGTCATTCCTAAAGGCAAAAGATTTGGTCCATTTGTTGGAGAGAAGAAAAAAAGGTCCCAGGTGACGAGTAATGTTTACATGTGGGAGGTACGTTACAAGCTGCTCGCTTGGCTTCTTTCCCTAAAATCCTCCCCTTTATGTTTGAGGAGTCACGGCATACCTAAAACGAGCCCAACTACATACAGTAGCACGTACAGTTCAGGAGAGTTAATATAACTATGAAATGTGTTGTCGCCTGTAAAAGTTGTAGAGTAAAAAGGCTTTGTGTTACTACATTGCCATAACAAATGGTCGTGATTATGTTTTTATCTCCTACTTGGGCAAAAGTGACCCCCGTTCAGTGCTCCTGTCCAGGTCTTTTGGAGCCATATAATTTTTATAACATCATCTTTGTACCTCTGTCCTGTAGGTTTATTTCCCAGCGCGGGGCTGGATGTGTGTTGACGCCACAGACCCAGTGAAGGGGAACTGGCTGCGATATGTGAACTGGGCACGCTCCAGTGAAGAGCAGAATCTTTTCCCCCTAGAGATTAACAGAGCCATTTACTACAAAGTGTTAAGAGTAAGTGAAACACACATTCATACAGCCTCTAGATCGCACAGCCAAAGGCACAAACTGAAGTATGGTTAATAAATGGATGAATTAAACCTCTTTGGATTGTTTTAGGATTAAGGCACTCAGGAATTTTTTTGGTAATGAAAAATTAAATGAGATTAGCATATGTGAAAGTCTTTTAAAAATATATATATGCATATGAACTGTTTTTAAATATTCCTTATGCATGTAAATCATTATGAACGCGTCTTACATACATATATCCTTAATAATAAAAGTACAGCCTGTAGTAGCAGTCATGTGCCAATAAAAGTAATTTACGTGCCTCTCTGACCTGATAAAAGCTGAATGTTATTATTAACATTCCTAAACTATAATCTGTGTTATGGTATTTTATAATTTATGACTATCTTTTTTAACAGTAAGTCAGTAGTATGACTAATTTTGCAGTTTGCAGAGAGTTATTAATTTAATTATATGTTCATTACTGAGGTTGTAGTAGTTTGCAGGGATGTTAAGCTAGACTACACTAGACTAGTGTTTCTAATATTTACATGCGTGTAAACCAGCATAGCTGTTGTATTGGATCACATCAGATCGTATAGGTGTAGGTAACCGTAGTGGCCATGAAATGAAGTCATAAACATAAATAACATGTCATAACAACATTGTTTTATTGTGTTTGACTTAAGTCACTGGTTCCCAAACTATGGCATGTGTACCGCTCGTAGTACGCAAGCTTTTTCGAGTTGTAGTGTATGTGGAATACTTCTTAAAGATTACTTTAAAACATATTTTACTACACTATTAACATAAGTTTTGCACTGCTACGTAGTCCTGTATATCAACATAGCGTGCATACATCCATAATTAATTATGATTTAAAAGTGGAAGGAAAATTGCTGTCGTGATTAATACAGTAGGAGTATATATGGATCAGAAGCACACCTTTTACACCAAATTTGCTCTGGTTCTTCAACTGGTTTCGAAACCGTAAATAATCGTTTTTATCATAAATAAATCTGCTTCCTGTGTAAACTGTCCAGAGTGGAATCGTGCCAAACTTCCCCACTGTATTTAATGTCTGACTAATATTTTCTGAGGCGGCGCACAGTGTAAAAATTTTGAGAAACACTGACTTAAGAGGCTCTTACACTAATGAAGTACCCAGTGAGTGCATATTAATGATGCATTCCCCTCCATGAATCATAACACATATTACATTAACTGCTCTTATTAATAATTTTTTTTTTTAAGTATTGGCATTGTCTGAGGAGAGTGTGGCGTTACCCGCCTCTAACTTTGAATGTAGGACTTGTAGGAATATGTATTTTCATATTGTGTTGTGATCTTTTTCATGATGTTATTGACAGTGCACTAACACAGCCAACGCGATGGAAAGATAACGAGGGAAGAGAAAAACATAGGTGGTGCAACATGGCAGACTTTGTAGAAGTGGACCCGCTCTCTAGACCCTCATTCTTATTTGTTTATATTGTTTCATGTTATTATACCCGATAGATAGATAGATAGATAGATAGATAGATAGATAGATAGATAGATAGATAGATAGATAGATAGATAAAAATAAAACATGAATGGGAGAAGAACACTTAAAAAAACACAAGATAAATAGGTAGATAAGATGCAGTGGCAAGATGATGGTAATAATACTGATGGTATTGTTATTGTTAATAACAGTGTATAATAATAATACAGTAAATATACTTATATTTAAACCATCTGCCAATAAAATCTCTCTAGATTTTACACACTGGACCTTTTTTAATAGAGCATACATGCATGCATCAGCTTGAAATGACGATTAAAGTTCATGCAAACCTTAAAAAAAGTAGCAGACAATACGGCTGCAGACTATGGTGAAAACACTGTCAGATTCCATACCACCACCACCCCCCCCAGTTAGACAGATAAGATGCACAGTGGCCCAAATATACCCTCCCTCCTCCCCACACACACACACTTTGCCTCTCAGCAAGCCGGGCTGTGATTGGTTGCCGACCTCATCTCTCATTGTTGCAGCCTATCGGGCCGGGAGAGGAGCTGCTGGTGTGGTACACTGTGGAAGACAACCCTGAGATAACAGCTGCACTGGAGGAAGAAAGAGCCAGCAGTCTGAACAGGAAAAATTCACCCAGGGCGAAACGAGGTGAGCCCCCCCCCCTTTCTTTCTTTCTTTTTCACTTTTACAAAACAAAATGACACTTCAGCTCGGGGTTTAACCTCCGACGTGTGTGTGTGTGTGTGTGTGTGTGTGTGTGTGTGTGCTCACACGACGGATCGATGTCTCCTGCGGCTCAAGTCGAAGTTGTAACAGGGCGAAGCTAGCTAGCTGCAAATGAAGGAAGGCTAGTGGTGGCTAACGTTAACGGTTGCGATGTGTGCGTGTGTGTGTGTGTGTGCGGAGTGTGAAGTGTGTGTATGTGTGTGTGTGTGTGCGGGGCTTTTCTCTACTTTCACACCCGACCTCAAACTCTAGATTTAGCTCCAAATAACCACCGAGGAGCCGACGCGTTTGGCCTTAAACACACGGGTTTGCCGTTAAACGAGCATCTGGGCAACTTTTTCGAGCAGCTTTTTCCTCCTGTCGGGTCCTGACGTTGTCGAGGATGTGACCTTCCTTGAGTTTCCTAAAGCATGAAAGCCATCCATCGGCGAGCCCTCTCTACTTGATGATGGGCCTAGCAGGTTAGGCTAAGCTACAGCCAGCTTCCTCGTACAACTACGGGCTAAATTGGTTGCGCGGGTGTTGGATAACAACCTAAAATATAGCTGTTATATCTATCGGAGTGTTTTTAAATGTGCCTTTCGCGTCGTCCCGGGTCCAGAATAACCAGTTCATCGAGTTGTCAGACTTGGTGTTGCATGCTAGCGTGAGGCTAACGAGGAGGCTAAGTCTGAACGCACCGACCTGCACGGACGCATCTTGGTGTGCGGGAGCAGATGGCAAACTGCACGGAGGAGATTTATTATTAAAAACCGATCATATCGATGTGAAGGAGACACACGGTTAACACACGGGCGGTCATTTCTTTATATATGTGTGTGTATATATATAAGAGAGAGGTGCGACCACTCTTCTAGCCTAGCTTGATGGCAAATTCATGTCCAAGCAACCCCCAAAATAAAACTCGTGTAATTCATTAAAAATGACACCCTGAGTTTGATTATTTCCACAGTCAAATTAATAACACATTCATACAGCCTCTGGATCCCACAGAAATGTGGAAGTGTGGTTAATAAATGGCTGAATTAAAACTCTTTCTTTAGTTTTGAGGAAGCTGGGGACATTCAGTTCAGATCAGCACGTATAAAAGTGTTTTCACCAAATATGCATATGAAATGTCTTTTTTTCCATTACAAACACCTCTCGGGCACGCTCAGTTAGAAGCTACATCAGTAATAAATAATGAATAGCAGTCATACATGCTAATAAAAGTCTACCTAAGATGTTATTCCTGAGCTATAATCTGCATTAAGATATTTTATAATTCATAACTGACATTGTAGTCAGTATGTCAATAGCACGACTACTTTTTCAGTTTTCATTGACACCGTCAGAGTTATTCATTTAACTATACGCTTATTATTGAGGTGTCGTCATAATCAGTCAGAAAGCTAATTGTAGTGGCCGTTTGACCACAACTTTTAATTAATTACACGTTCATACCGCCTCTAGATCTGAAGTATAGTTCATAAATGGATGAATTAAAGGTCTTTGGGTTGTTTCAGGAAGCGCTGAGAACATACAGTTCAGGGAGCACACGTAGCACACGTGAAAGCCTTCTCAAATCTAAAAGTGTGTTTCAAACACCCTTCGTGTTTGTAAATCGTTAGAAAAACCTCTCAGTCAAGCTCAAAAATTAACGTACTGAGTAAACCAAAGTTCCCGTGCTCAGCCTGTCGTGGCAGTAGGGCGCTAATGAAAGTCGAGGATGTGCGCGGCGGTCAATTTTCCTCAAACGTTTTGTTCAATTAGCACATCTGACCTCTGAAACTTAAGCTCACTAGGAAAGGATAAGGGATACGGAGAGCCACGGCATTTGTATGAACTTTGGACACGTTTTGGATCCTGCGTGTAATTTAACGCTGGACCACAAACAAGAGGGCAAATTGATATTTAATGTACATATTCGGTGTGTGTGTGTGCTGTCCGATCTTATCTGTTGTGGGATGTTTTTTGATGGTTCTTGTTTCACTCGTGTATCTGAAATATCTGTCAGGAAAGACAAAGAGACGCCGTGTAGGTGTGCGCTGTAATGCACGGTCAAGAAATCCTGCAGAAATATTGTAATGTAACGCCACAGGCACGATACAGTAACCCCGTATAAGATGTCATATAGACGCTTGCTGATGTAATTTCGAGCCACTGTTCTATCTGTCCGTGTGACTCCTGAAATGTGCTGAGCCACATGTGCTCAGATTTTAACACTGCCGTCCTCAGTTGTGGATTCTTGTTTTTTCTTTTCTTTTTTTTTTAAAAGTAGGTCTTGTGTTGTTTCTTGTAAGAAGAGCCTGTTTTAATTTTTCTGCGTGACGCTACAGGCACATTATCTCTATACTGCAGTGTGGTGACTTTTGGCAGCCCCGTGCTGCACTGCAAAGTCAGCCTGGATGAAGTCGGCCTGCCTGTCTTGCTAGCTTCTTCATAATGTCACACACCATGCGTGTTGCCTAACTGCTGTATGCCAGAGTTGGTGTGCTTGCGTGGCGACTGCTGGATTTATTTTTAAAGAACTTATTTAAAAGATGCTAGCAGAGTTGATAGTTTGGGTGGCTGTGCTGCTGCTGCTGCTGCTGCTGCTGTAGATTTAGCAGACCATGCTGGTCAGATGACTGACCTGCAGCATGTGTTCCTCTGGTATGAATTAGGCTTTGTAGGCCAGGTCAGGTGACCTTGTTGACACACACTCAATGATGAGGAGGTGCCAGGGAAGGCTCAGGGTCAGACATGGCTTGGAAATTTAAAATAGTGTCATGTTAAGCATAGCCCGGCACTCACTTTATCTTATTTATCAATTACGGGTGAACGAGAGCTCCGAATTATGAATGCAGCGTGAGGCCGCAGGCTTGACTCATGCATTTTCCTTTCAAAGCAGTCACATGTCTCCTTGCTGGGTTTTTACATTATTATTTCTGGTGGCAACCCAGATTTTGATGTGGTAATTTGAGCAATGTGAGGTGAAAAAGTAAAATAATTTAAGTTTAAATGGGACGATTAATTATCAAGAAACAATCGTATCTGTTGAAGTCTGAAGCCACGTTATGAAACTTCCCTCCAAGCTTATTTATTATTACTGGAGTTTGCCAACTATTAAGACAAAAATGTGACTTTAAAAAACAATACTGCTCAAATATTTTGTTATTCTTAATATGTTAATACATCCAATTGTCATTCTTACTGGTCCATTGGAGGGGGGATCTGCTCATGAAATATCCTGTTAATGAGGGGAAAACCGAGCACGTGTTAGGATATAATAATATCACTTTTCAACTCTTGATATTTGAAACTGTGTTTGCTTTTGTTCAAGACTGATGCAAAGTGATGTGTGTTTGTACTTGCAGCCAGAAGGAAGCTGCTGGAGAGAGCCAGACAGGCTGGTTTGGGTGGATTCAAGAAGACGAGTGTAAGCATACTTACTGTCAAGGAGATGTGGGATGGGGAGGAAGGTGAGTTATTATTATGTATCATCAGCCTGTTTCCATTTTTCCATTCAGTATTTCATTGGATATTTCTATATATTTTGTTTCAGTGTTAACTGAAATTCCTCAAATAGTTTGAAAGAACAGAACTTGACACTCCTGATAAATTGTTTGCAGGTCTGAAGGGAGGAGGATGAGAGGCCATTAGCCTCACAGGAACTCCAGGAAGCCCGTCCCAAGGGAAGCACTGACCATAGAGAAGACATGTCAGCAGTCATGACAAGCAGGGGAAATGGGGAAGAGGGGGAGGAAGACGAAGAAGAGGAGGAAGAGGATGATTTGGAGGAGCCGAGTGAAGTACAGCAGCAAACCGCTCAGTGTTCAGCTGCGACCGATCCCAGTCAGAAAAATAAGCAGCCCGGCGTGTCGCTGACCTGCGGTGAAGAAAGCCATAAAGATTCACAGGTAAAGTCGGAGTCTTCCTCTCTTGAAGGGCAAGAACCAGAGGTTGATCCCGATCTTGACCTTGACCCCGACCCCGACGGTGACCTTGAGGTTGATCCCCACGGAGAGTCCTATCCCTGTCAGCACTGTGAGCGCCACTTCTCCACCAGGCAGGGTCTGGAACGTCACAATCACATTCACGCCATCACTAACCAGCAAACTCAACTGTTCAAGTGCCGGTACTGCAGTAAGTCCTTCGGTTCCCAGGTGGGGCGGCGGCGGCACGAGAGGAGGCACGAGAGCGGGCCTAAGAAAAGGCCCGGCTCTCTGGCTGGTACTGCCAGTCTACTCAGTCCTGTGGTGCAGACCGACGGCTCAAGTCCCGACTGCACCAGCCCAAGTAGTCACTATATAGCCATTGGCTCCCAGTTTACAGGAGGATCTCTGCACAACTCTGAGCTGCAGAGAAAGGAGTTGGGGCCTCATGCTGACCGTCCATATATACTGGATGAAAATGGGGAGTCTAAGGAGCTCCACCCCTGCAAGTACTGTAATAAAGCATTTGGCACACACACCAACATGCGCAGACACCAACGTAGAATACACGAGCGGCACTTGTTACCAAAGGGAGTCCGCAGGAAAGGCATGCTGCTGCAAGAGGCATCAGCGAAGCAACAGCAGCAGCCCGACGAGTCGCCCAGCACCAGCCCTCCGACCGTCTACGTGCCCAGCGCGGACACGGAAGATGAGGCGGACAGGGACGATTACACCGTTGATATATCCAAAAACATCTCAGAGAATTTGAGCTTCTACATTGACGGAAAGATTGTGTCCACCAGTTCGGTGAGCACCTGTGAGGTAATAGAGGTGGACTCCAGATCTGCAGCCCTGTTCGGTCTGGACACCGTCATCATCAGCCCAAATCAGATCAGTCAGGCACTGAAGGTGGAGGCGAGAACAGGCGCTGCAAAGCCAGCCTCTAACATCGCCCAGCCAGCAGGAAAGAGAAGAACGTCTACGCCTCCACTTGTTCCCAGCCTTAAAGTGGAGACCGAAACAGCATCTTCATCGTCTTCATCCTCCTCTACATCCTCCTCGTCCAACTTGTTAGTTGGGGGACTGTTCCAACAAGCCGCAGATTCATCAGCATTTCAACGAGAGAAAACGGTTTATCTGTCACCTAAGCTCAAACAGCTCCTTCAGACACAAGACATTCAGAAATCAGCCATTACCCTGATAACAGAAAGCCATAGACTGGCCTCGCCGCTGTCAGTCACGCCGCTGCCAGGAGCACCGGGCAGGTTTAAAAGAAGAACAGCCTCTCCTCCGTCTTCTCCCCAGCTCAGTCCTGCATGTAAAACGGAGAGCTGTAAAGCTGAGGCGGTGAGCTCATACGCCCTTAAGGTGCCAAAGCTGGAAAACCGCAGCGTGTCACCTCCTGGGAGCCTACATGACAAGGAAGATTCAGACAGCCAGAGCCTTTCTGGAAATAATATGCATGGCCAAACTTCTTCTAATAGCGGTGGAAACTCCTGTAATCAGCAGCCCTTGGATCTGTCAAACTCTGTCAGTAGGAAGTGTGACAGCTTGAGCAAGGTGCACGGGGATTCGGCTCTTGATTTAAGCTTGCATCGGAAGAGCAGCATTGAGCCCGAGTTAAAGGGAAGTCCGGCGCCACAGCCACTGACAAAGAAGAAGAAGCCTAACACTAGCATGCTTGAAAAGGTGCTAATGAATGAGTACGTAGGTCTAGGAGAAGAGGGCCCTGCGGTGTTGGCAAACTTGAGTTGTTTTCATTCTCGGTCTCCAAACGTTGCATCAGAGTCGGCCCACCCCTCTCCGCCTTCTTTGACCCCGGTCACCATGAACCCTTCATCCCCCAGTGCCTCTAGTGTGACATCCCCAACACCGCCTCCGCCTGTACTACCTACCATCCCCTCTCCGCCAACTATGCCTAGCTCTCCTCTTTCACAGCCTTCGGACTCTGCCGCACTGAGACCTCTTCCTGTCCTCTCGCCAAAAATGTCCCCGCGATCAATCGAACGCAAGTCACTGTCAGACTCCGAGGAGATTTTGTCAGCTGAAGAAAATGGAGAGGAGGAAGCGAGCCATACCCCTGAGCCACTGGACTCCCCGAAGACTTCACTTGAAGATCCCCTTCATTTTTCAGCGACATCAAGCCCCCCTGAGCCGGTGTCAGTAGATCTGTCCACTGCAGAGGGTGTTTCTCCGACTGCAACTTGCAGCAGCCTGCTAAATGGCAAAACGAACCAAAATCTTGACTCTGTAACAAAGAAATCTCCTGCTGCTCTCTCCTCGCAGCCAGAATCCTCATCTTCCTCATCATCTCCTCCTCCTCCTGCATCACACGATCCACCTCCATCAGTGGTTTCCCACCCTCAGATTAAGATAAAAGAAGAGCCTCAGCACTGCGCAGACGAGCCGTCAGTCGTGAATCACGCACCTCAGGATAGTGTTGAGTCTACGCCTCACCCGTCTGCCCCTGATAAACCGTCTGATAAAACCACCGAGGCCGAGGAAGTCGACTCGTCGTACTGCAAGACCTTTGTGTGCAACGTCTGCGAGGGTCCGTTCAACTCCATCAAAGAGCTCAGTGGACATATCACCGAGCACGCTGCTGACTGGCCCTTCAAGTGTGAATTCTGTGTGCAGCTGTTTGGCGACGCCCCGGCCCTGCTGACTCACCGGACAACACTACATGGAGTCGGCAGGATCTTTGTGTGCTCCGTTTGTTCCAAGGAGTTTGCGTTTCTCTGTAACCTCCAGCAGCACCAAAAGGATCTGCACCCGAACGAGACGTGTTCGCATACGACCGTAGAAAGCGGCAAGCTTAGGCCGCAAAACTACACAGATCCATCCAGGGCCAAAGAGGAGAGCGGTCCCTCATCACCAGCACCGGAGACGACTGATGAAGCTGCTCCACACAATGACTCTGATTTAGCAAAAGAAGAGCCCGATGTTAATGGTAATCATGCAGAGGACGGTGCCGAGGACCCCAATGAGGAGCTGTACACTACAATAAAGATCATGGCCTCGGAAGGAGCGAAGCCTAAAGGCCCGGATGTCCGTCTTGGCATTAATCAACACTACCCCAGCTACAAACCACCCCCTTTTCCTTATCATAGCCGTTCCCACGCTGCATCTGTGGCCTCCGCCACCAACTTTACCACCCACAACATACCACAAACATTCAGCACTGCCATTCGCTGCACCAAGTGCGGCAACAGTTTTGACAACATGCCCGAACTGCACCAGCACATTTTGGCCTGTGCCAACGCTAGCGATAAGAAGCGATACACTCCCAAGAAGAACCCCATCCCCCTCAAGCAAATAGTGAAGAGTCCCAATGGTGTGGTGTCACCCTCAGCAGCCACTGCAGGCCAGAGTGCTTTCCGTAGAATGGGTCAGCCAAAGAGACTTAACTTTAACCAAGATACTGGTAAAACAAAAATGAGCGCCCTCAGTAAGAAGAAGAACCAGCTGGTCCAGAAGGCGATTTCACAGAGAAATAAAGCTGCCACTTTTGCAAAGAAGAGTACCGTTAAAGTCGAAGAAGAGCTGCCCTCAAACGTCTGCCCCCACTGCAGTCGAGAGTTTACTTATCCTGCAAGTCTCAGTAAACATATGGTATTCAGCTGTCCCATGAAGCCTGCTGTTAAAAGGGGCAAAAAAGGTCTCGCAGAGGTGAAAAAAGAGGCAGCGGATAGAAACACAAATCTTAGGAAGAAGGCTTCAGACTATGACACGCAGCAGAGAGAGACGGAGCAAAAACCTCTGGGAAAGACCAGAGCTCGTAGCTCCGGTGCAGCAGACCCTGAACCCTCCCAGCCAAGCAAAGGAAAAAGCGCTGCTACGCTGGGCCGACTAAAGAGGCCCGCCTCGTTCCCAGCGCCAGTTTCTGTTAGCAAAAAAACTAAGAAGGGCCACGTTCAGTCTCTACCTCCCACCCCGTCAACCCTGGAAACTCCCAGTGACACTGCACAACAACGGCCTGCCATCAGAATGCAGCGTATGGGCAAGGAGGCAGCACCCAAGAGATTAGCAGAGGCCAAACCAACACCACCGCAACAGCTGAAGAAAGAGGAGCGCTTCTCCCTTCGAACAAGGGACAGAGTAGGTGGTCCAGTCACCAGGAGCTTACAAATGGCCAACACAGCTCCTTCTGCTGAGGTGAAAACGGAGGACCCACCAATTCAAGAGCCAAAAGAGACTCAGGTGAGACGTTATCCAGTGTGTCTTGCTTTGGTTCTCTTGTTTGTCAGGCATGTGCCAGCAATTGCTAAAGTATCACCATTACAGTTTATCCACCAGAGAGCACAGACAACTTTTTAAAAAATGTTTTTACTGCAAATTGTCCTGCTTAGTTTCTAACTTGGGCACAATTCTTTTATAACAAGTAGGAAAATGTTGATTATTGTAATTATTTATGTTGAGAAAAATGGATTACTACTTTAAAAAAACAAAACAATTAAAAAAACACTGGAAAATTAAAGAAATGCGTTGCAACAAAGCTAAAAGCCCTGAATCGATTATTAATCGGTGCGTCTCTACGTCGCTCATCACTTTGTGTCTCGTGCGTTACAGGAGGTGCTGATGAAGTAAGCCACGTGAACATTGTTGAGCTCTACAGTCCTGAGAATACGGTGCTCACCTCTCAGGCAACGCTCTGGACTAATCAAGGCACTGACGGCACCGAGGTTGATCTTTTGTGGTGGGCTCATTGACTCAAAACAAGTGAAGTCCGCTTATCTCGACTGCCTTTTGCTGGATTTGAGGAGGGAACTCTCTTTTTATCTTCCATCAATGTAATAAACTGAACTGAGCCTCGATTTTAGCCAGCCTTGCAAAAAAAAAAAGAAAAGAGAAAAAAAGGAAAAGAATCTGTAAATGACAATGAGTTAATATATACAAAAATGAGTCATTACTTGACCCAAAACAGTAACATTAGGGCTCCAGTATGTTGGGAAGCTGATATATTGCAAATGGCAATCACGTATCAGTTAGGGTTAGGGAAACTTGTTTATTCTTTCGTTCCATATTTTCCCCCATTTGGTTGTTTAGATTTTTGGATGTTTCCAGAGTCTCTTAATGCATGTGCTGAATAGAGTATAAACTAGATTAAGCCAATTTCCATGTCTCTCCCGATGGGCTCCTACTTTAGTTTATACATGATTTGCAAAGTATGTATGTTTGATTTAAATTTCTGTAGTCGTTATATTGTAGAATATATCTTATTGGCATATTTTTGTTTGGGTAACAAAAATGAAAATGGCAGTTGTTTACTGCAACAATTGGTCCTCAGGAACACTGTATATGTATGTGGTAAGTATGCGTATGGTTATGATTGGATGTGAGGCCTGACAGCTATTCCTTTGGTCTAAATCTCAAGTATGTCTCATGTTTTTACTTGCTTTCTCAGACCCTTTTTGTTTATCTGACGATTAGCAGGTAATTCCAGTTGTTAAATGATGGCAATTATGTTGTATTCTCCTTTTTAAAATGATGTCCGTCTTGACAAATGATTTTTAATATCACTCATTCAGCCCAGTGTTCTTACAGCACTTTAAAACAAACTGCCAAAATTTCTAGCTTGATCAGTGAGATTGGTTTAATTCAACGGTGAATAATGGAATGTATTCTGGTCTGTCGCACTTTGCAGACGCTGGTAAATTTGCCCGAATCGTTCAGATGCAGACCTTCTGCTTACAAATCTCGAAATTGGTTGTCTCCGTTAAGTATTTTGATGTTTAAATGACACATGAACCAACTTTTTATATGCTAAACTGCATGATGACTCAAATCCTCAAATGAATGAAGCTGCAGCGTTTTTTTCCTTTTTTTTTTTTGTTGTTTTGTTTTTGTCCGTTATAAGTGGACGTGTGAAAAGTTGTTTCATGTGTCGTTCTCTTTCAGGAGTCATGCCACACTAATGTAACTGAAACGCTTCTTAATTTTTTTTGGTTAAAGTTCCCCTTTTTTTTCCTCCACTCTATCCAGTTGTATGACGGAGATAGCAGCCAGTGCTTAAACGCTTGTAGCATGTTACGGGAAAGTAAATTGAACAATATGATTTGAAGCTAATTTATATTTCCACAAGAAATCTTCATGTTTTGCCTTTCAGCATCAAGATTATGTATTTAAGGATGAACAAAGACAAAAAAATCCCAAATGACCTCAAGTAAAACATTGCTGTAATTGACATAATAAAAAAAAAAGTTTTTCAATTTGTGTAAAGCGTTTGGTTTTTTTTTTGCTTACAGGGTTCCCACGGACAAACCTCTGCAGTATGTGGCTATAAAGAGAGGGGATAGAAATTGAATGCGAGGAAATGGTTTCCTAACACTGATCGAAGTCGACGTAAGAAGACCATTTACACCCGTTTAATTTTCTATCTGCAATAGAAAATGAGTTTTCAGCTACATTATTATAGCTAATTAGTTACATAAACATCAGAGTTATTTTGTGGATGTAGAGAGAGAGATTGCAATGAGCTTAAAAGTGGGTTTGACTCCTTGTAGGCTTTTTTTTTTTTAAAGAGATGCCCCTTCCATTTCGGCTGTAATAAAGTTTTCCACATTCCATTTTCTGTTTGCCTTCTCAACTTACAGCCCGCCAGGGACCGGCCTGATTATCAAAAAAGGAATTTTAGTTTCCATTTTATTTGAATTTGATAGCACATACTTCTTGACATAAATCAGATTTGAAGTCGCTGTCTTTGCTCTGCAGGTCAGCAAGCTTTTACTCGGAGGCCACGGCCATCGTTGGCTTGCTAGTCGCTGCGAGATCTGTATCTATTTTGGGAGCAGAGCGCTTGTCAGGGAGGTTGATATGTGAGTCACACAGTACCTTAAATTCTTACCTCTGCTGTGTAGCTTCGCTTCATGTAGCTTAACATGGAAAAGGGAGGAAATTGTGTAAGAGTAGTTTGTTACTTAGATTTTTTTTAGATCTGCTTTCAGACCTGTGTGACATTTAAAGCTGCAGTTTAGTTTTTTTTGTAAGGAGCCTGGCTTTCTCTCATCTTCCTATTCCCTTGCTAAGCACCGTGTTGTAGCTAAAGTGTTACTGCTTTATCTTTAGTTTATCATTGGCCACAGTTATGCATAAGGTCACTCTCATATATTACAGTCATAAATCACAGTAGGACAAATGTCACAAGGGGAATGAAAAAAGAAACGAACTTTTACTGTGTTGTGCACACAACCTAATTATTCATAATACAGTGTGTTGTACTTCTGTGATATCTGTGGCAGCAACACATTTAATGTGTTTTTCATTAAGAAAATAAAGGACAACACAAAACCAGACAAACGCATAAATAGAAACGTAAAAAAAACAACAAAAAAACAATCAACAAGCCAACCAACATAAGTACATATTCAGAAGCAATTTGGATTAAAAAATAAAATAAAATCCTAATTCCCAAAGTTATGACATTGTTTGAAAAAGTACAAACTTGGCAGGATGTTTTTAGTATAATTTATGTATGAAATAAGTCCCTCCAAATAAAGTAATGTTTGAGGAATTGATTCATATTCATGAATCCCGCTGTAGCAGCTTTGAAAATGAAACCTTACAAAATAATGAGTTTGATAATAAAACTGTTTCTTGAACATCACCCAGTATTAAGACTGAAAAGTGGTTTATTAGCTCGGATGGATAGACTGAACCATCTCTGAATTCCTGATGGTGCGTTTGTCATCACGGACACCTTTCAGAGTCTCATCTGGCCTGTGTTCATCAGCTGAGATTATTTTTGTCCAGACCCCATCCATCATACTCGTGCACATTAATGAGCTATCAAACCCACCGGACAGACGGTGTGTAACAGAAACGTGCCTCTGGCATTGGAAACAAACTATAGCCGGGATGTCTTGTGGTCTGGATCCTCACATAACACATGGGGATATCATGTTGATGGATGGGGTTATGAATTAAATGCAATCTGTATGTTGGATTTGATCCACAGGCCAGATATTTCTTTATTCAGTGGGATGGGGAGATGTGTTTATTTGCCCCTGTGCCATGACGGTGTAGTTTATGGCTGGATGTAGTTTATGGGTGTGTGTGTGCGGGGCTGGGCGCTTGGAAGAGTGCTGCACTATACTCATGCTGTCAGTGTGAAATATCACTGCACTCTCTCTTGATTGCTGTGTACGGTGCTTCAGCCCTATTCATAAAAATGCAATTCCATGCAGCTCTGTGCCAGGCTTGACGAAATAAACTACGATACACCAGAGAGGCATGTATAAGACTGAGGCTGCTTCAGGCGAATGGCACTCATTTACCACATGCAGGAGGTTCAGGACAAACATCTGTCCATTAAATCTGGTAAGCGGTAACAAAACCAAATATCACAAAATATTCCACCAAATAGCCTGATGTCAGTAATGTAACTGTACATTATGATGTCTCTGTTCAATAAAAACCTTATGTGTCTCCAGATATGGTGATATATAATATAATATAATTATATATAACTGGAGACTACAAGTCAAGAGTAAGTTCAGATATGTTCTGTTGAACCTGCAGCCACACCCAGGCCTGCAGACCACTGCAGTGGTGGGGGCTGTGTCTACATAATATGGCCAAAATGGAGCATAGTGTGTAATCACCTGAAAATAAGAATTGTTATGTTGCCTTTTATATCTATAGACTGCCATGTTTCTACAGGGACCACAGATGTAAATTAGCTTTATAGCTAACTCTGGTACTGAAACTGCCCTGTACATGGCCCCTGTCAAATAAACTAAACTAAACTAAACTAAACTAAACTAAACTAAACTAAACTACAGTAGCCCAGAACAGACAAACTAAACCTTCAAGATACAGCCTTTCACATTTTTTGTGTGCTTCACGCTTCCACTGTATTTTTCCCTTCGTGTTTGGAAGAAGAGGACAAAGTGAGGGGGTTGCAATCAGCACTGGGAGCTCATTGAAATAGCAAATAGCTCGAGGCTATGCTGAGATGTACAAAGAGACAGAGGTGCTTTGTGCTAAAGGCTTATGTCAGTATGCTAACATGCTCGCAGTGACGATGCTAAGCGGGTATAATGTTTACTATGTGCACCATGTGATGTGCTGATTACACAGAGACTTGTCGAATGTTGATATTATTCATTTTATTACTAGCTAATCTGTTATTTTTCTCCTAGGCTAACTGTTGTGCTGCAATGTCGATGAAAATGGTGAAATATGCTCATCACAAATGCCCAGTGTCTAGCATCTGTCTTTCATTTTTCAGTTTCCTTTGACCAAAAAATCTGTATGCTGTTTATTTTTCTTACTAGCAAAAGATTTCGTCGAGCACGAGGAATCTGGATCAGACTGCATTACTGGTTTTAAGCTACAGGGTCATTTGTCTTCCAGACAAAGACAGCCACTGGTGATGGGAGACACAGTGGGAAGGAATCACAGCTACTCGTACATGACAATGTACAGCCTCCAAAAAAGAAAAGAAAATCTCACTCAACTCCTACTTCCTGTTCAAAGAGAATAGCATTAAAGCTGATGAAGATGGAGCACAGATTTATTCTGCTGGGCATTCGTCTGTCAGACTTGAAAGTGAAGTTTCGTCTCGAGCGTTCTTATTGTTTTTGAAATGCCAGCTTTCACTTTGACCTTTCTGCATTTTGCAGATTCTTGTTGTGTATCTGTGCGACCGCGTACTGTCTGCTACCACCTCTGACTTTGTCATCTCGATCCAATAGCTTACTTATCCACCTACTTACTACTTAACATACTTAACGTCACATTAATGTTATGGTTTTCATTTCTTCGCCGTTATCTTTTCACCTGCAGAGCCACCTGCTTAAGTCAGCCCACTCGTCGAGCCTTCCTCCCGGCTCCCACTGCGGCCCATTGAACGGTCCTACCATTTCCTTTCAAAACAGGAGGATGTGATGCAAGGATGTGAGTGCTGCGGTCAGGTCCCCCGTGAGCTCGCCATGCAGAGGAGTAGTGTGTGAGAGAGATGGCTCCATGACAATGGGCTTCCTGGCAAAGTTTTTTTTTTTTCTGCTCGGGAGGAAATTGGCTGTTTAACGCAGGTTTAAACGCTGCAGATAGATTAGCCGGCGCAGAGATGGCATGAGCGTGGCAATATGTTAGTAATAACTGTGTCAGAGTCATGTCTGTGTTGGAGGTCTCCATGCCAACAGCTGCACAATGGGTACAATATAGGTGCCTAATAACGGTGCCTCCCAGGCATGGGAGGATATTTTAGGATCTGGTAACGTGTGCTCATTTGATCTCATGGCTCTGTTAATTTTTTATTACAACACCTTCACGCACCTTTCGGCTGCAGTGTGTGGAAGATGTTTTCACGCCTTCCTGTAAATCTAATTTTTCACCGCGCGCCGCTTCACCAAAGCTGTTGCACTACATAGGCGAGGCGAGCACAAGTTTGTAGGAGTTATTTTTCAGTACCGTATGAGCTAATTTTTATTTTATACTCAGCAGTTTTCTACAATTCCTTTTCAAGACGAAGCCCCTGGAAACCACAAGCTGTACCAGCCCTACTTTTCACTTTTTATACAACCCTTCCACTTTCTCATCCTCCTTTTTTTTTTTTTTTTTCTCCCCCTCAGCACTGGGGGAAGATGAAGCACTTGAGTTTGCTAGAATCTGTTTCCCAGCAGCGGCCCAAGCTTTAAGATGGATCGAGGGGATTTGCATGGGGTGGGGTAGAGAGAGTAAGAGATGTGAAGGAGAGCAGGAAAGCAGAAAGGAGAGGGAGAGAGAGAGAGAGAGGAGAGAGAGAGAGAGAGAGAGAGGCTGCGTGGGGTGTGTGTGGGGGGGGGTGTGTGTGTTACTGCTGCTACAGCAAATGAGGGCTGTCGAGAGGGGAGGAGGGAGAGGGAGGAGAGAAAAGGGGGCATAGTCACACAGATCAGAAAACAACAGTCCCGTCCTGTGCCCAGAGGACAGACGCTGCTGTCTGCTCGTACCGAGAGTGAAGAGGGGGGGGAGGATTGACTTTTACCTGCTGAAGGAGCCGCAACTCAGCCCCCCCCCCACCTCCCCTCTTCTTTGCTCTTCCCTTCAACCCAGTCTGTGTGGAGCCGCAGAGGACTGTCAAGCCTGTACAGACGAAGCACACGATCAGAGCGCTGGCAGAGCAACTGTGCCTACAGCTCTGCTACCTGCTCTACCACCTTGTATCACTCTCCCTCGCACGTGCACACCGAAATGCACTCACGGGCACACATTCAGGGAACTTTCTCTCTCGCGCGCACACTTACACACTGAACGAGCAAGCAGCCAGCCAGGCAAGCACACCCCCCTCCCATTATCTGTGCGGGGAGTAGATCTGCTCACATTGGTGTGAGAAGTGAGGGGTTGTATTTCAGCGGCGGCAGCAGCAGCAGCAGCAGCGGCAGCAGAGGCAGCAGCAGCAGCAGCAGCAGCAGGACGGGTCCAGAGAGCAGTCGTCACCAGAGAACACCCACCAGCTTCTACAACTGAAGGCAAGCCCCCTCTCTTCTTGCCCCTCTTCTTTTTTCCTCCCTTTTTCCATCCTGATGTGACGCAGTGTGCCTGACCTTCCCTTATTCCCTCCCCCCCGAACCTCTCTCTTTCTCCTCAGCGTGTGCCAGTGGGACAGCCATGGAGGACACCCTCACCTGCAGCCATGCCACCTTCTCCCAGGTGTTTGGACGCCAGGGACAGCTCATGCAAGCCAGTGAGTAGCCACAGTTCCACCTCCTTCCAGCCTCCTGACAAATCGTTACCCAGCTGCATGTCCTGCATGTCAGCGTAACTGATCTCCACCCTCAGCATTTCTTCCCGATCCAATCCTCAATCTTGTTGTCATTTTAATTTAGCTGATGCTATGAGGCGCAACAAAGCTCTTTTTTAAGGTACAAAAAGATCATAGTAGTAGATCAAATCTTCCCGAACTGCTTCTGTGACAAAGAGCAGAGTTTTTATTGGGGGGGGGGGGGGGGGGGGGGGGGGGGGGGGGGTAAAAGAAAAAACTGGGTTATCTTCGGGAAGGATGTTAGAGATGTGCGGGCTTATGTAAAGGGCAAGAAGAAAGAATCTTTTTGAGGATGTTGTTTGACATCATAGTGACTGTAGTTGATGTTTCTGTGAGTGTGGTAAGTTGCTGAGGACCAGGTTGGATGCATTAACTTGTGTGGAGTATTTTCTTTTAAGTAGCAAGCTACAAGCACGTCTTTTTCTGGCCGTATTCAGGTTGAACTCTGGGCTGTGGCTCAGCTGCATTCGGGGTCACATTTTAGCAAATGGGAGGGGGGGGCTGTCTGTCCATTAGTTAACAGAGCAGCCATAAATACTTGTTGTGAACAACATTCCTGCGTCCGGATCGAGCTGTGTCGAAGCAGTGGAGCTGAAATGGATTCATAATGCAGGTGCACGGTATTAGTGAGGTTGAGTATGACAGGCAGAGATGCTCTCAGTCAGTCTGATAGCTAAATTATTGAAACCTGAATCTATCAAGCTTTTCAGGGGTGTAGAAACATTCAAGACAACCTTGGAGCACTGCAAATGAAGCATGCTTCTGTGATATCTTATTATGTAATGCACATGGTCAGAATACATATTTCCCCCGGGTATGAATGAAAAAAAGAAAAAGAGGGAGACTGACTTGTCTCCAGAATGAACGTGTCTGCTGCATCCTCCCTCATCTGGCCTGTTAGTTAGCGCCTTTGATGCCTCTCCTCGGCCATAAATGCAAAGTGATTCTTCATACAGTGTTGGGATGGATAATGAGGCGAGCCCAGGGCAGAAACCAAAACAAAACTGTCTTCCGAGTTGCATCCCATACATTGATTTCGCCACATCAGTTTTAAACTCCTCCGTTTCCAGCTATTACCACCTGGAGAGAGGGAGAGAGACGAGCATCCGAGCGGGAGAGTTTCAAAGAAAGTGCTGCAAGCAATTAACAACAACCCTGCCACGACAGCACTTTGTGTAGCTAATAATGGAAGCACGTCAGTCATTTTCCTGAGGTGTTAGAATTCATCCTTCCGCACGTGCGTGTGTGTCTCGTAATAAACCGTGTTGCAGGATTTCATGTGGTGGGATTCATCTCTCACTGTTTGATATGTGGACTTGTTTGAAGGGTAATAATGAAAACCCGGCGCTGTGGATTGCTGATGTTCTTCGCCCCCTCTTTGCACAAAAGCACCCTTTTATAAATAATGCACTTTGTCTGAATGTGTCTGTTGGCTTAATACTGTGTTGATAAGAGCGTATTACTGTTAAAGGGTTGCAGGGTCCTGATGAATATTCTGTTTCAAACAGGCAGAAAACTGGAAACATCTTCAGTCAGTGAGTGATTTTTGAGTGCTGTTGATCTGCTGTTTGTCTCTCTGGCTTCATGTTTTTTTTTTTGCGGAGATCCTCTCAGCATTCATGTGCAAATTTTCAAGCACAAAACACAAAACTGGAACAGATAGTAACGTGAGGTACACTGTAAGTACTCAGATGTATGCAATGGCCTTGTGTTCATCTGTGTGAAGACACTTTTTTTTCTCCACAGTGGCGTATTGTATGTTTGACTGGGTCAGTTTGTCTGGAGGGCATCGCCGTATAAAAGGGATGTAAAACAAGAAGCGGGTGTGGCTGCGCCGGAGAGTCATATCACATCATGGCTGACAGCTGAGCCGGCCTTTCAAAATAAAAGAGTGAAAGTTTTAGAAATCTGAGAATGTATCAAAATACAGAGGGCAATAATTAGATTATGAACGTTGTAAGGGTAGAAAACAACTGTGAAATACAAATACTGTCGCATACGCCTCTGTGTTGCCAGCTTATTAGATACACCCAGCAGTAATATAACAGCCTTCATGAAGGTTTGAATATTTCGTTTTTGTGGAAACTGATTTAGAGAAGTGTTGACTCAGTTTTGGAGGCAGCAGTTTGTGGTGTTGTTGAATTTTATTACATTAGACAGGCAGGTGTGTTTATTATTTTTGGCTTAGGCTAAGTAACAGAAAACCCCAAGAGCTAACAGCACCATCGGCTACATCGTATTTGCGTATTAACGCGCGCGCGTGTGTGTGTGTGTGTGTGGTATTTACTGATGAAGAAAAACGTGTAAATAAATGAAGAAGTTTCATTGAAGTCGTGGCAAAGCTTCACACATTCCTCACAACTACTCCTCTCAGCACACGTGATGAACGCATCTCCAGAAACGCCGGGTCTGTTTGTTTTATCATGAAAGGCCTCGTGGAAGCGCGGTGCGACGTCTATACGTGATCTGCCTCATGCAGATTCTGTTTGATTGTTCCACAATGAACGGGTTAGTTGTCAGAGCGGATGCACAAGCAAGAGGGGCAAATCTGAAAGATATGCAAATCACAGTTCCAGTTAGGCTGCTGTTATGTTTTGATGTGTTGGGATAAATTGGGTTTTGTGCTAAGTGACGTTTTTATATTATTTTATTTTTTTACAGGAAAAAAAAGAGCACATCTTAGTGAGTAAATGAAGTTATAATGAGAAGAACGAGAGCTGCTGGCACACGAGTGCAGCAGCGTCTTAAAATTATAGATGCGTTTCATTATTTGCAGCCTTTCAGCAACACAACTGTGAAGTGCTTAGTCTAATACTTACATGGGCAAATACATTAAGCTGCAAGCAAGAGTGTCCTCTTGTCTTAACAACATATATATTTTTTTCATACATGCATCTCCGCTACGACCGTAATTTTGCCCCGAGCAAATGGCAAGTGAAACCGCTGTTTCGGAGAACCACATGCATTATTCACCGCGTCCTGACTTTCATTGTGTTGCCTTCCCATCGCCCGGTTGAATTCCCTCCTCTTTATCTTTTCCTTTAATTTTACCAACATTTTGTCCTACTTCTCGCCCCTTAAACTGCTTGCAGCGACAAAAAAAGTTCAGGAAGGTTCACAGCTACATGAAAAAAAACAAAAAAACAAAGTCTCATGTGCTATATCACTGCGTTTGCACAAATCCCCCCTGCAAAAGCTCAGGCGCTGCTCCTTCTCGCCCAAGTGACCGTTCCCTGACAGTGCAGCCATTTCAGTCACCTTTCTGCTCCACTGGACCAAAGTGATACGAGGATGGGCCATGGTGTAAGGTTGCCCGCAGTGCCCAGGAGGTCCACTGAGGACTATAACTCTGAATATCTTCATTCTCCCACATGTGTAGAGCCACCCTCACGTCTCTGCTCAGCGAGGTCAAGGTGCTGGCTTATGGCCAGTGTTCTCATCCCTGTTAGACTCCTGGGCTGCCCGCCATCAAACCTAATAGTAATATAATTCAGAGAGAGAAAGTGCTTCCTTAATTGAGTCATTTTCATTGCAGGTGTGTACTGAAACTAATCCCTTAAGAGCTGACACAATTTATGCCAGTTATGATCAACTTTTCTCCTCCTTCTCTCGGTAAAGGCCCGATCACATATATGAAATATGCAAATATGCGTTGCCGCTGCTGAATTGGCCTGATATGTCCCTCACACTGATTTTATATATTCCCACTTACATTATTGATCTGAGTCCTCGGGTATCCCCTGCAGGACTCTTCCAGCGTAAATACAGGCTTAATTTAGATCTCCCTATCTCGTCTAATCCCCGTATTGGATTTAAGAACCCCAGTAGTGCTGAGAGTGGTGGACCTCACGTGTCTGTCAGTCAGTATATCCCGACTTGCAGTGACAGCCTCTGGTTAGTCAGATCAATCTCGTAAATCTACATAAGCTGCTGTAAATATCCGTTTCAGTTTAAGGCAAATAACTAGCCGGTAATATACGCGCATGAGCTGTGTTTAACATAAAGGAGTGCGCAAACTTTTATTGACTTGTCATGCATCATTACATGCGTTTAGTTGCATACACTTCTCCAGTTCGTCCCAGCAGGGCAGCACGTGTATCTTCATTAGCACACTTTACCCCGGGAGTATCAATAAACTGATGGGAGTTCACTCACTGCATTAGTTCTGTTTTCTCTCTGAATCAACTCCCTCTCTGCTCCTTGACGGGAGATCGACGTCTTCTCCTTGACTGACAAACGTCTCCATACTGTGCTGTGAGGAGATGTTGAGCTTTAATGAAGTCCTGAGCGGTTAACTCACAGCATGACAAGACACAGATATTTGGCTAGAGTTGTCACGACATGTTTTGCATGATGGAAGTCCTAACAGACTCTGACTGCGGGTTTTATGGTATGACAAATCCTGCGTGGCGAGGGAGGCAGCAACTCCCAAGAATCCTTTTTGATGCACGTTTTATAGTCTTGCATTTAATAATTAGCTTACTTCTTTGGTATTTAATCAGTCTGTGGAGGTAGACACACGGGGAGGGGGCGAGGGAGGCATGCAACAGAGGCTTCTAGCTGAAATCAAACCAGGGATGTTACTGTTTCATGGCGCATGTTTTACACCGCTGGGTCATGGGGAAGCCCCTATCCTTTTTCTGCAGTTATGCACGGAGCATAAAAGCAGGAAACAAACGTGAAACAGGGCTGACAGGAGAGGCTCAGGAAGCCATGCTCACAACTCTGTGAGGCTGTGGTGCTTTGAGCTAAATGCTAACGTCGGCACGCTAACATGCTTGCAATGACAAATGCTAACACGGCGATGAGTAGCAGGTATGCCTGCAGATATTAATGTGTTAGCACGTTGACATTTGTTAATTAGCATTAAGCAGAGCTGAGGTTGGTGGGAGGTTATTTTGTCAAACCTATTCGACAAATTCAAATTTTGACCGGCTAGCTGTGCTCGAGGAAAAGTTGAAGAATCACCAAATGTGTCTGGATTCATCCCGAGGGAGACATAAATGTGTGTAAAAACGCGTCAATCCAATCAATCTATACTCGTTGAGACTTTTCGCTCATACCCACAAATGTCAGCCTCATGGCTGCGCGATAAGAAAATGTCAGGGCATGCTGGCTGTTTCTGGTCTTCTAAAACAGAACGAAGTTAGAAAAAGCACCATGGGAAGGAAAGCAGAGAGAACATCTTTATATATATATATATATTATTTGACACAACCAATCCCACCACAAGGTCCATAGCTGTGCTGGAGCTTTATCAAATGATCTTCCTCAGCAGATGGAGTTTGCTCGGTTTTTAGAGATTATTTTTGTCAGCTGCTTCTTCCAAGGTGGAGAATTAACTTTCCATCTCACCATACTGCATTTATTTATGTTATATTTTTCCGAACAGGAGGCACAACATAATGCTTCACTTTGTTTTGTAAAACCAATTTCAACCTGGCGGTTGCTGCATCCCCTCCCCGTCCCGCAAAGGGCAATTTGTTGCTGCAGCACACCACCAAACTCGACGTGTTTTATTGTATCTCCTGGATTTATTGAAGATAAAGTGCCCTGCTTTTTTTCCAAGGCATTTCTTATATATTGCTGCATTGTTTCAAAGGATGGCAGTAATTTCTCGCACTCTGAACTGTCTCCTCTCTCTCTTAATCGCCCTCTCTTTCTCTTTCTGCCTCTCTCTGACACACACACACACACACACCACACACACACACTCATAGAAAATCGAGGTTATTGCAAAATTTTAAGTGGATGCACATAAGCTCAGTTCTGTGCGCTCAGCGAACACATCTCCGGGATTTAATAGTCGCTCATTTTTTGCCACTTTAAAGCAGCTAAATTTGTCACTGCTCGATCTGCTGTGTACACACCGAGCTGCCAGGAGAGAGTTTAAGGTATGAACAACAGCGGCCTTCCTTTTCGAGGGCTAATCCTTCCCATTTTGGCGTCTGTATGATTATGTGTGTGCATACGTGGGGGTTTTCTGTAACTGTGTTGTGAAAAGTTTGAGTGAATATTCCTGCCAGAGTAAAAAAAAAAAACAACAAAAAACTCCCACACACACACACACACACACACACACACACACACACCGGTTCACATCCTAATCAGGTGCACGACAGAAAAAAACAAAAACATACTCAAAGCTGCTCAGATGAAAAATGTTCTTCATGCTTTCATACACCTTCAGAGCAGCTTGCAGTGTGCCGCTCACGTCCCTGCCGTGTTTTCTGCGTCATTGAACCCCTCTTTCCCCGAGTGTCTGCTGACTCTGCATATCTGCCTCACCGTGCCCAGTACTGCTGGCCTCCTTTTTTTTATTTTTTATTTTTTTACCCCTGTCTGCCCGCCATAAACCCCTTAGTTACACTGTTCAGCCCACTGCAGACACATGCTGTGAGCTGCTTCCCAGAAACACCAGTGCTCATCTTACAAATACACCACAAAGCGAGACGGAAACAGAGAGAGAGAGAGAGAGAGAGAGAGGAGAAGAGAGCGAGGCTGGGACCAGATAAGAGTCGACACATAAGCTGAAAACTTTAAGAGAACTCACATTCGTAGGATTTCAAAGTCTGATCTGGAAAACTGTCACCTTACTGCAGCAACATAAAGTACCTCAGCTGTTAAAAAAAAAAGAAATGCTTCAGCTTTGTTACACAGCTCAGCATGACTGTAAATACTATCCTATTCCATCAGACATCCCACTTCTTTTCACTCTCCGCACTACAGCACTGTGAGGGAACACAAAAATGCAATCCTAAGGAGAATCTGGTGTGCTCCGAGTCTGTATAAATTTGCATCAGTAGTTAGCGCAGTCGCTCCCGTGGTGATGAAATATGGCCCTTTTTCTCCCGGGTGCTTCTCCTTAACATGCAGGGCACGCCGTGCGCGGATGGGAGTGACAGTGCGCGCTGTGCGTGCGTCAGTGTTACACGGAGGGAATGAGAGTTTCAGCTGGGTTGACTCCCTGCGGGTGACCAGAAAATATTAACAGCTACAGAAGCATTTAGTTGAAATGGTGCCATTTGTTTCCATTAAAAATGGCCTCTATATATAGGCTCTGCTTCTTAAAGGTTATCTCTGTAAATGATGAGCCAAGAAAGAGCAACTCACTTCTGCTAAAGTTCAGCAGTGTTTTGACAAGTGCAGAAGCTAATGAGCAGAGCCGTGTTTGAACCTCCACATTGTACATCAGATATGCAAGTTGAGAGGCTTAACTGTAGTTTATAGCACAAAGAGAGGAATATGCTTTTGTGCTAAGATTTTCTTAAGATGTGCACAGAGCACAGATATCAGAGAGGAGCTGAATTGAATTCAAGTTGCCAGATCACAGGAGCAGTGAATCAGCCAGAGCTCATGATAACTCATTGTGAAACGATCCATCACTCTGCAGGAAGGAGAGTTTACAAGAAGGAGGTTGTGCAATGAGCGTGTGTCACAACAGACGAGTGAGTCCACATTCGCGAACCAAACAGTCAGGCACCACAGAGATATCAGCCTCAATGCCTGCTTTGTACCGCGATCCCTTGGTAATACGTCTTAAAGTGGGTACAGAGTCACTAGTTGTCATATTGTATTACATAAGCTGTGTGAGGATTTGTTACTGACACCAAACTCACCAGAGCTCACTGAGGTCCCACGCCTAGCACTTAATGCTCTTATGTCTTTGTCTGTAGCGCTGTTATAACTGTGATTCCCTCCCTGAATGCATTGCAGCACCTGTTGGGCACGGCGTCCCTGCTCCACAGTCTTCACCTCAGCCGTTTTTATCACCAAAATAAAATCCGAGGATAAACACATCCTCCTTAAAACCAACTTAAACACAAACTTTGGAGCTAAAACAGATGCCTCCCTCATTACTGGGAATGCGAGGTGCAGTGAAGATTTAGGACTCGCTAATTTGACTTTGACATTTTTAAAAAATATTGTGCAAACAGCCTAAATGGGCAAAAATAAGGCAAAATACTGCTGGTGGAGTAAGTGGGGGAAAAAATGAGAAAAAAACTAATTAGAATCTGGCAATTAGTAACTAACTACATAAGTTAACTAAAGTTTCATCTTTTACTAAAAGTGCAACAGTCCCCCAAAATATGAAGCTTGCAATAAATTCGTGCTTACTGTATGATTCATTTACATTTAGCTGACTGAGGCTTTTTTTGTTGTTTTTTAAAGATTTTTGGGGGGGCCTTTAGTTTTGATAGACACAGCTGAAGAGTGACAGGAATGTAGGGAGAGAATGACGGGAAATGACATGCAGCAAAGGCCCGCAGGTCGGATTCAAACCCTGGGCCCTGCGGCAAGGACCGAGCCTTCATACATGGGCCGGACGCTCTACCAGCTGAGCTAACCAGCCCCTGACTGAGGCTTTTTTTGGTCACATCCTCTACGAGCCAATCATCTTGTTGGAATTAAACTAAAATCTGTCATTCAGTCTACAATTGCCCAACCTTCACTCCCCCTCTTCAAGTTTTCTTTTTCAATATATTTTATTCATTCAAACAGCTAACAGACGACAAGACAGTAATGTAAGAACAAGCAGAAAACACAACAACATACAGTAACTACTACAAAAGAGGCTAAATGAATGCACCGTTCCTTCAACTCCCTTTTCTTGCTGTGTGACTACACCAGATAATGACACTGCATATTTCTTCAACTTCTCCTATTATGCACACTATATCAAATGCTTTTATACGTTTTACACTAAAACGTGTTAAGACATGAAAAAGTAAAGAATACAATGTCAGAGCAGCAGTATCGGTATTATATGATGAAGAGAATTAATTAATTTAATCTGCTGATGAATTATTCGATTCATTGCTCTCTACGTTGGTATATAAATGCCATAAAATAGTGAGCAATACCTTCAAATGTCTTGTATTGTCTGACCAGCAGTCCAAAATACCAAAATATTCAATTTACATTGATTAAAATCAGAGAAATTAAGCAAAATCTATTATTATTAATCCATATTTGCAAAGCTGGAGTAAAATAGTTGCTGACTAATTTTCCACCGACTGATTATTTGATTAGTTTCATCTCTAAAATATGTTTCCTGATAACACTTCATGTCCATCTTTCAGTTCATTTGTCCCAGTTGAGATGATCTCGTACGCCAGCATTCAAAATAAACATCAGTCAAGTTCAAGCTAAACATCTAGTATACTGTCATTTTGTCTTCTCCACAGACGCGCACTTGCACAGACATGCTCAGCATCATTAAACAGTGCTCATCTCTCTCTCTCCTCTCCGGCACAGTCTGGAGTGTTTGATGTGAGAGGGAAGTGAAATAGCCAACGAAATATGGCAGCAATGGATTTCTCCACACAGGAATGTCTAACTTGCTAATATGTTGAATTGACGTGCCTTTGAACTCCACGGAGTTGTTTACCTGCACAGAGACGTGTTAATAAATGATAGTGGTAATATCCTGCAGTCTGAACTCAAAGTGGCTCATCTGCTATTAGAAACTTGCTCTGAAATTGAATTTCTGAGCATCAAAGTGGCTGATGTGATAATGGATTCAGAACCGTCACCCCACATTAGAGCAAATCTGAAGTTCGGCTATTTAATCCCCATCTGTCTCATTTCAAGTTTGCGAGTTGAGTGCTACCTACCATTGTGCTCCGGTACAAAGATACACTGACCCACTTTCATCCACCCTGAAAGACAGACACAGACACTTGCTCACAAACAGTCCTAATTGGGCTGCAGCCTTGTCACCGCTGCCGCCTGAAGCCCCGGCTCTTGAAAAGCACTCCAGCGTGCAGCCTCTGGATTTTTAAAATGTCATGTTTGAGCTCAGGTTTGCTCTAACAAGCAGTGTTTACCCCGGCTCTGTGAAAAGACGAGAGGATCCTTATCTCAGCTGATGCAGAGAGTTTTCTCCTTCTTCTGTCTGCCAGTTGGATCTTCAAAGTTTCTCCTTAAGTTAATTTTCATGCTTCATGTGGTTGCTGCTGAAAACAAGCTATTAGCCGAGCTGCCTTCTTGGGTCCATTTTGTGCTGGAGTACATTTCATATTCTTGTGGATAACCAGCCAAATGTTGTCATCGTGACTCTGTGCTGTGCGGCACAGCCACGCCAGACCACAGTTTGTTTTTTTTTAGCCAGTGGTGAAGTTCAGATTGGGAATTATTGTGTGAGAGGTCAAGGTATCAGTTTCTGCCAGCAATGGTTGTAAAGGAACACAATGCAAACCGCGGAACGATGTTTGGTTGAAAGTTTTTCTTTCTCCACCTCCGCCCACAGCTGGATGCAACATGTTCAAACCCATTCTTATCAAAGAATTTGGGAAAATATTTGAAGTTACTGACTGATGTAGAAGCAGATGAAGTAGCGTGTACATCCGTGAAATATATTAAAACACAGCAGTGGCTCCTAGAGTGCACCGAACAACAAAGAGTTGTTATGTAAGAAAACTCAAGGGAGGATTTTTTTGTTTGTTAATTACATACAGTAGTCAGAGGAGCTGCCTTTAACTGCTCCTGCTCTGTAATTGAATTAAACGATTCTAAAAGACATATCAGGGATGCTGTCATTAATTAACCTTTAACCCCCGAGAATCAATTAAAGTCATCCAAAGAGTCCTGACCCCTGACATTTTCTAAAAGCTGACAGCTACTCGACATTTTTTTTTTTTGCACACACCATTACGCCTGATATATGAGAGCTGCTCTTTATCTGCAAGTTAATTACTTGTGTGCGTCTTGTCTGAGTGGAGGAGTTTTCGTGAGAGAGTCACAGTCCTCTCCAAGTGGTTTCATTAGGTGTTCAAGAGGAGGCCTCGGGCAGATTATCAAAGGGCCATCGGAGGCTTTTATGTTCAGTCGATAGTTCAGCGCTCCTCCTGAGATTTGTTTTTCCAAAGTCTTTGATTCAAAGGAATAAAGAGAAACCTGGATGACTGTGTGCTGGTCTCCTGTACTTCTCACTAGGTGGCACACTGATCAAAGTTATGTAAAAAAATCAGTGGAGGGCACTTCACCTTGGCTTTCTCTGGACTTATTAAGGAACATATTTTAATTATACATCACTTCCAGGTTTTGGAGAGATCGGAAATGAACTTTTTGTTGTGATAAATCCTGTTATTGTTTGGAGGTAATTACATTTTTATTGTTAAAACTGCAGTTTTTGGAGTTGTCATGTACATGAATTGTTAATCTGAATGAAACGGGATCTTTTCCATTGGCTATAATCAATTATTTTACACAATTTACCTTTAAATGTTGGATGTTTTATCATTTAGTTCAGGCAGTAGCAGAAGTTGGAAAGGGTCAAACACTTCTTTTGTCACTGGCTTCCCTTGCAGCTGTTCAGGCCACTGCCACAGTGAGTCGGCTAAAAGAAGTTCATTTTCGTTTCATGTGCTTGCAGCATGTATCAAAGCTACCAGGTGGTGGCAATGTTGCTGTGGGCAAAATGAAATCCCTCCTGCAGTTTTTTTTTTGCCTCCTCACTGGAGCTTTATGCTCTAATGCAGAGCTGGGTGACACAGTGGGATGCAGCTCTCTCCATCTCAGTGAGTTGTAAAGGGTTTGACCTCAGCTGACTGTCTGCCAAAGGAAACTTAGAAATCGTACATTTGTAATTTAGAGATAAAGCAAAGGTATCTTGAAAGATATGGTGGCCGACTATTAAGACTGAAATCTCCAGGATTAATGTCCAGAGATGAGAGAAGTGTTTGATCTGTTGAGGTATGAAAATCACAAGTTGCATTATAAAATAAGGACTTAAGATTCATGTGAGACGCAGTCTGCAACAATCTGTACACATGTCTAGTCTGAGCCTGTTCCTTAATAATGGAAATAATTAAGTCAGGGACACTTTTTAACACACGGGGATCAGTTTGCTTTTTAATAATTAGTATGCACTCCGTATAAACAGCTGTATTATGTCCTTTTTGCTGGCTCTTGGGAAACTTTCTAAAGGCATTAGAAAATTACTTCAACCACATCAGTTGAGGGGTTGTGTGTGGGGTTGTGTGCAGTGCACTGACAGTTTAATGAAACGTGCTGCAGTCTGAGATGCAGGGGTCATTGTTTTTGGAGCTCGATCCATAGTCCAAGACGAAAAGTCAGGATGTCTCTCTGTCTCTCTCGCTTCGATGAGAAAAACTCTTTTTTTGAATCTGTCTCTGACGAGTTCCCCCATGCTTGTGGAAGTGCAGCACTAAATTGCTGGAGAACTTCTATAAAGCTACAATATACAATGACATTTTAGATAATAGTGTTGAACTTTGTGGGGACACTTTGGGTGGGCCCTTTGCCTGCTTCAACCTAACAATGGCCCTGTGAGGTCCATAATAAAGTGGTTTTCAGGAGCAACTTGACTGTCCTGTAGGCAGAGCCCTGATCTCGACCTCATTCAGCACCTTTGGGATGAAAATGAGTCAGGCCTAATGGCCTAACATTAGTGTCTGACCTCATGAATGCTCTTGTGGACGAATGGGAGGAGAAACTCCGAAGCGAGGCTTCAAAATCTTGTGAGGAGCTTTTACAGGCCCATGAAAGCAGTTTATAGCAGCACATTAAAGCTGAAGTTTTGATATTCAACAATCACGTCCAAGTCTAATTTCATGTGTCCCAATACTTTTGGCCATATATAATACAAGCTATGGCGAGCCAACTTTAAAAGCTACAGATTACAAGGTGGCTGATGGTGGATTGAAAGCATTTTGCACTTAAATGGTCAAACTTGTCTTAATTCTCATGTAGGTTTGTCTGGGAGTTAATTAGTAAGCGCACAGACCGTAAGTTCAGGCGAGTAAATTACTGCGTGTTCATGTGTTAACAGAGTTCAAACAGTGAGGTTAATTGAATCCTTGATTTGGTCTGCAAAAACAGTTTGGGGGCACGAAATGTACGAGGAAATGATTACAAAAACGTGAGTTAACGGGAGGAAGGTTTTCCTCTTCTGTCATAAATTTTTATTCCGTGTTCCCTGGTGAAACTGCAGTGCGGAGAATCTGTAGGGAGAGCTGAAAACTTTTCCTGCCCTGGAGGCCTCATTGTGAAGATGTTTTCCTCTAGGCTGCCCTCGAGGTCTTTACTGTCTTACCTTCAACACTTTCACTTGTTAAGTAAACTGAACGGCAAGGAAAGGAAGGAAAATTAAGGACCTGTTTGAGAACAAATGAGGTAATTTAATTTTCAGCTGTATCCAAGTCCACGGGCTCCCTTCAAATACTCCTCAGTATTAAATAGTTTATGCCTTGGCTTTAACTTCCAGTTATGTCTTCACATAATTAAATCATGGATGGAGGTCCCTTTATGTCATCACAAATAATTATTAATGCATGATGTCAGCTGATGCAGAGAAATGTTAGACGAGAGAGTAACCATCATCCAGATTTCTAGATGTCATGATATCCGTCGGTTGGTGATCCACCGCGCTGGTCCCGACTGAAATCTCAATCTCATCACGTGCATTGCTATGAAAACTCATACAGACATTCACGGTCCCCCGAGGAGGAATCCTCACGACTTTGGTGATGCTTTGACTTTTCCTTTAACGCCACCAGACATTTGTGGTTTAGAGTTTCTCAACAATTATTGGATAGACTAACATGAAATCTGCTACAGACATTCATGGTCCCCTCAGGATGAATTACGATCCAGTAGGTTTTCGTCTAGTGCCATCATTAGGTCAAAATGATTCATTTTAGCAAATGTAAGCTTGCAGAAATTCTAAAATAAGATGGTCAGCATGGTAAATGTTACAGAAATCAGTTGATATTAAGTGCAAAGCTGCCTCATAGACTGTCGACTTTAATTTTTGATTTACCAGTTTGATGTTCCTGTAACACAATTAAAAACAAAAGCCTGCTGTACATAAATCAGTATTTGGACACCAGTTAGATGACAAACAGCGCACAATAGACGTGTGTGATATTTCTTTCTGAAAAAGGCTGAATTGAGTTAAGTGTCTGGATGCAGATCTGATCTGATCAGATACAGTTTAGTATCAAAACAAGCCAAAACATGCCTGTTGCGTCGTGGGAACTGTGGAAATGGAAATGAAACGCAGGCTCGAGGGATTCCCTCGATCGCTGTGGACAGAGAAGAGACGTCTGGCAGTCTGCCTCAGCTCCTCTCTGCTGGATCGTCTTGGGCAGGTTCTCTGATTTCGGCTTCATTTGGGGGAACACAGCGAGACAAAGAAACGCAGAACCAATATAGTTTGTTTTCCACAGGGGTCAATCTCCTAAATCCTCTGTCACAATTATGCACTCCATGTTCACATTTTCCCAGACAAAGCTCTGCGCACACAGAAGCCCATCTGCTCTGCATCAAACATTAGTGGACGCTAGCCAGAGGGAAAGGATCAGATGCGTGTTGCGGAGGTGTGGAGCCATGACATTGGAGTGAAATGTGAAGTATCTGCCATAATGCTGTGTGTGTGTGTGTGTGCGTGTGTGCCAGACATAGAGATAAAACTGATTGGTGGACCATGCTGTAACACGCTTGCAACACACATTAGACAAATTCTTTCATGTTAATGCCGTTCTGATCTGTCTGCATATTCGGGTGTAGCCCGACGTGAGATGTTTTCAGAGTATTCCTCTGGGGAAAAATGTCCAATTTCTCAGGGGAATTGTTACACGCAGACTATCAGTGGGTGAATTGGACAATCCTGCAGATAGTGATGCAGAACAATAAAGCAGACAACAAGATTACAGGCTTGCGTTGATACTGTCAGATACAGAGAGAGGGGGGTTCGGTTATTTCTATGCAAAGCAAGCTTTGCTAAGCTATAATTGATCTGTCTAAATCCCCGCATTTGAACAAACTTGCAGTTAGCTTTACAGTGCCATGTTTTCCAAAGCCTCAAAATGAACATTCGCTGAGGGTGGGTGATGGTGTTACACCCATGGTTTATGTTCAATACAGGCTTTTGTCCCCCCAACAAGATTGTGTTGTGTATTTATTTGGCACCGGTGTAATTGAAATGTAGCAGCGCTCTCTCTCTTCTGGGATTGCATCTGATTCTCACAGACACCCCCCATCCTTTCATCTGACTCCGGGTCTTTTGGGGGCTCGAACAGTGAAGTTCTTGGAGCTTCCTCAAATTGCCTTGGCAGAGGCTGGTTGGCTACTGTGACTGTAACCGTTGGCCCCCAAAGTGAGCAGAGGCAAAAGGGTAATTTTAATATCTTTCTCATGACATTTCCTGGTGGGACAGCTGCCTGAGCTCATCTGAATATATTTTACTGTATTCTCACATTTGCATAAAATCTCCCTTGATCATATTTTATGTGGTTTCACAAATTAACAACCATCATATATACGAACTGGAATGAATATTTTTCCTGGAGGAGGAATTACATTTTATGAGTGAGCTGTTTTTTTTCTTTCTTTTTCTTCATGTGGACATTATATTCTCCTTTTACAACAACTATACATGCTGACAAAACTCTAGCATGCCTCATTAGATTCCATTGTTGATGTTCTTTTGCTCCTGTGGGTGGCTACAAAGAATGTAATGAGCTGTCCACATCTCACAGGCACCGGCAGCATTGGGGCACCTGTGTGTGGGAGGGCGCGTCACGGAAAAAAAAATATAATACCCCTCTGATTTAAATGATTGTGCATATCTCATTTTATATCACAGAAGTAAAGAAGCACCAGAATAAAGGATTTAACCATGAAACGGAATTAAAGACTCAGTAATAGATGAATATATAAATGATATTTATTTTATGATATCATATGGAGACAAGCTGAGAGAACTCGTTGAGCGTGCTGGTGTGTTGTTTCTCTTTGTCTGTGGACCATAAAATAATGTTTTAAACTTTGCATTATTCATATATTCTGTGACACATACTTTATATGAAAGTTTTATTTCTTGCATAGTTTGTCAGTGGTGCTGAACAACAACCCTGGCTGGGGCCTTTCAGTGTGGAGTTTGCATGTTCTCCCTGTGTCTGAATGAGTACTCGGCTGGGATTGATGACATACGGATGTTTCTGCTGTATTTGTGGGTAGTTTACAACCTTGAACCGTTTCATAATGATATTTTGAGTGATTACCATTAAAGATTGGTAAACTTTTATAGGTGCCGACATTCATTTTTCTTGTATTTTGGGGTTCTGGCAGCTTTATACTTTGTTAAATTGACAAAATGATAAATCAGACTTCCAGCTGAGTTTGTGCTGAAAAAAAATAACACTGCGCTTGTGTAGTTAGGACGGTTTTAAAGGTGCTAAAAGGGACAAAATTTAATACATTGAAACCTTGTCTTCAGAGCATTCATCAAAATAGCTCTTTCTCAATAATCTCCACCATTTCTCCTCATCAAAATTCCTCCTCCTGACGTCTTCTCTATTATTTAAATGCCAGAGTTCACAAACGGTCAGGTTCACGGGGCCATTTTGTATCCTTACATTCACTTATTGTATCTGTTCAGTGATGAGAAAACAAGGTTTGACATTTCCTCACTTACATATTCACAGCAGAGGCCCGAGGTGTGCGATCATCTCCATGCTGCTGCCTCATCTAGTTTGCTCCAACCAGAAGAATGTTAAGCGTGCAGGTGGTGGTGGAGGCTTGCAGATGCACACCTTCATAGCTGTCAAATGTCAGATGAGCGATGTCAGCAGCTGGGACTTTCAGTATCTGTTGTAATTTCACGAGTGGTAAGCAATCAATAATTACAACCAGTGCCCAAAAATTCAGCAGCCCGCGGCGTGTCTGTTTTTGTGATGCTTTATGGCAGCACTGTGGCATTTTCATAGTGATATGTTATGTTGACATATTCAGGGTGGTCAATGTAGCATTGCTTTTATAGAAAGCCACCTGTCTCCTCCGTCATGTATCATAGTGTGCGACAGAATGAATGAAAATTGAAAGTGGAGCAGAGAGGAGAAGAGGGTGTGTCTGTTCTCCGGGTTTGACAGCATGTCATTTTCTGCAGCAGCGTGCCATTACCCCGGCGTGTTTGGCCGTCTTTCGGGCAGAGAGGTACACCTTGTAAATGTTGAATGTGAAATTAGAATCCAATCGTCAGCTACTGCCGTAAACATTTTATTTCCCTCCCTCCACACACCCTGCGCTGATTTGATGTACGCCGCGGTGCCTGCAGGGCTGCCGTGTGCTCGTAAACATGCCTCCTTTTGTCGTGTTCCTGAAGTCCAAGAGAAGGCTCGAAGGTGTGGCTGTAAATCTTCGATCATTCTGCCGAAAAGCCGACCTTGGCTGCCGTCAGCGAGTCACACGCTCTGTCACTCTCAGCCCCAAATTGACCTCTCGGCCTGCTCGTGGTCATGTGTTTGAGAAAGTGATGCTTGACTTGGAGCGAGTGTCCTGACCTCCTTCAGGCATCCGTGGTGACTAATGTTGGTCCACTGACAGGAAATTATTCAACAATGATTTTAAGAGCTGATTAATTTGATCATTTATCAGGTAAAAATGCCGCTGCTTCTCAAATGGGAGGATTTGTGGCCTTTGTCTGTTTTATATTGTTTTAGATTGATTATATTTGGATCTTGGCTGATTTCAATATCATCTGTCTCTGTGAAGCAGTGATGGGATATGGCACTGCAGAGCCTAAATGTGTTTCTCAAACTTACAAACTGTACACTCATACCACCTCAGAGAATATTACACTCTCCAAGTATCCACTTTTAAGACTGATGTTAAAATACAGTTGCATAGGCTGACAGTTTTATTTCTTTTACAAAGATTATTTAATGTTGACTTTTGTTGAATCCTAAGTGGCGCAGTTTCAAGAATCAGAGATAGTTAATTTAGAAATCGAGTCTTGATCAACTCTTCCTAATATTTATATATCATTTGGAGCCATTTTACAAGGCTTTTTACCTCTGTTTATTATTTTGCTGTCACGTTTTATCGTGACCACACAGACAAAATATCAGAAGAAATGAAAAACTTATTTGAAATGACATTCCAATGCTCTCAAAGTTCATTCGACATTTTGTAGTATTTTCAGAGTATATGTGTATAATATGCTGTGCTTATACTTGTATAATTTCTTTCATTTTAAAAAGAGATTTCAGAGATTTCTACCACTAGAGAGAGATCACATACCACCAGTGGTACACTACCACATTTGAGAACAAATGGCCTTTTAAACTTTAATAAAACATGTACAGCTTTGCCTTTTGTTCCCCTTTGAGCTGTTTCAAGGTTGGAAAAATCATTTTAGTCTACACTCTCTGATTAGCAGCAACATATATATTCTGTAGAGGCTTGTTCCAAATCGTCAAGAGTACTTTATTCCCATATCAACATGATTGATTGTAATTTGTCTTAGTGAGCGCACTTAAACAAAAAGCAGAAGGCAAAACCACTCACTCATGAAAACACATAATACAATAAACAAAGTATCAAACAGATATAGAAACCTTGCAACAGTGTTAAAGCGGAAAGAAATGAATAAATTTGCGATCCAACACATGGGAACATCAGATCAAACACCTGTGTCTGGAAGGAAATTAGCAGCAACATCAACCAACCCATGAGATGAAGTGATTTAAAAACATCTGCCCTATTGCACGATGATTTAGCCTGCCGAGTGACCTGCGCTGCTATGTTTGGAGTGTTAAGGAGGCGGACAGCTTTAAGATCTGTGCTATTTTGAAACCTGGATGTTCTGGTCTTAATGCTTCTTAGTCTTTTGTGAGCAGGAATAAGATTAAAAAGCTTGTTAGCTGAGTGAGAGGCGGCCTTCAGAACTTTAAGGCCCTTCTTTTGTAATCTGGCCTCAGTCAGATTTCTACAAGAGGTGGGAGCTCACATCCAGTAATTCTGGATGCACCACTTTGTTCAACTATGTCCTCAGATGCCTTGTTGCTAAACCACGCATTGCATTGCATTGTGTGTGTGAGGATGCTCTCCACTGATAATCTATAAAACTGCACCATAGCACATTTTTTCAGTTGTCTCTGGAAGACTCTGAAGTGCTTTCTTGAAAATAGTAGCAGTGTTTCCCCCCATTTCAAGGAAGAAAGTCTCTAGCTGTCCACTTTCACAGTTTCATTGTTGTTGGTGTTGAAGGGTAAGTGTTCCCATACAGTAACCTCTGTGGCTGTTAGCTGAAGCCAATGCACAAGTGCCAAAACCTGCAGTTCCTTGAACGGCCACACGAGGCTGGCTACAGTACATGTCAGTCTCCATAAGCCCCCATATAAAAATGTCCAACTTCACAGCAGAAATAAACATGTTTACAGCCTGATACAAACACTGTTCATGACATCTGTACTGAGGTTCAATTTTTAAAATAACTTATATAATGTGAAATATTCAAACCCAAGGCACGTCTTTCGTGGCGGCACCTTTCCATCAAATTTAAATATTCTATTAACACACACCTTCCCAAAATTCAACCTGTCCATTTTTGGTATCTTTAGAAAGTTGGCACAATAATCCACCAATATATTATTGAATATGAATATATTATCCATGTTATTATTATTTTCACTCTTCCAGCATTCATCCATTTTTGTCTTTATTTTTTTATTTTTAACTCTTGGTGGCAACATTGTGTTTCATGATGTAACTGCATGCAACTGCTACTTTTATTATTTGTATATTCCTGCAAACAGGGTACTTCTGCGAAAGCGAGCATGCTCTCGTCGAGTTTCACATGTATGAATAATGATTTCTATCAATCAGTCAACCAATCACAAACCTGAACTAGAAGATTAACATGTCGGTTTAGGTCCATGTGTTGAGTTGAGTACTTTCTGGCCCATTGGCAAGCTGCTTTTTCTTTTTAATTGGAAAAAAAATTCAAATTAATGAATCATTTAAATAATATACATTATGTATTAGTTCTTGGTATTCTATCACCCCGTTGACGTGGTTTGAAACTTGAATATTTCAGTAAATATTTCAATATTGATCTGACATTTCTACATTAACACCCATGAACTCTGACCAAAAAACTTCAAAAAATGAAATTTCATATTATGTTACATTTCCTGACTGAAAAGACAGACAGAATAGACATTATTACTGGGACTGTCTCCATAAAAAAAGGATTATATAATGGTTTGACTGTGAGTGTCTTGGTAATGGATTTAGCCTAATGACGCCCCTCTTGTCCAAAAGAGGGATTATTCTGAACAGGAGAACAATGGACTTGACGATGGCCCGTGAAAGAATGAAGTCGCAGAAGTCTGATCCAGAAAATCCGACTAGAGTGAGAGAGGAAACAAACTTTGGAGCTATTAGGCCGACATGGCAGTAGAGTAATGGTAGGTCATGGATGCTTTGTTTCTGTGCAGTTCTACCTTTCACTGACCCAACTCTTTTTTTGCTTTCCTCACAGCCGTCCAGTCTCTGAACAGCTTGAACGACCAGATTGCTCAGTTCATGGTGACCAGACCTTGTAGTCTGGCTGATGAGGACGAGGCCTTCATCCCAGGAGAGAGGGACACCTTGAGGAAGTCCATGACCCTAATGAGACATCTGCTTGTGGATGCTCAGGTACAGCCTCTGCCCTCTGCTCAAAAACATTTTTATATAGAAACAAACACTGTTCACTCCAGAGGACAAATATTATTATAATGCAACTGGGATAGATAACTACATAACAGAGAGCTGCAGGTGCACATCGCAGGACAAGTCACAAAGTATTACAAGAGAAGTTTCCCCATTTATCTCTACCTTCACACAGGTTTTAGCATTTGTTTGTACAAGAAGGTTAACAGAAGTAAAGCTGTCTCACACAGACAGTTCATCGATCGCTTAGTGTGGTCTGGTGAGGACTGATAGCAATGTACTGGTTTAGGATTGTTGGTTACTTTTCGGTTACTGACTGAATGAATTCACTTTGTCATGCAACTAAGCCTAAGTCTCTAACTCCTGTGGGCTTACAAGACACTATAAATACGTATAAAAGCAGGCGCCAGGGTGCTGCATACATATTTAAAAATGAGACTAAGAACAGTCTAAAAATATGAAACCAACAACTTTCACAAACAAATTCTTCAAGTCACCTACAACAAAAGTAATAAAATATTTAGGATTTTATATTATGCTGGATAATCCTGGAGAAATCACAGTAAATTTGGTTCTTCTTTTTATAACAATGTTTTCCTTGTCATATTTACATTGTCATTACCACATAGAAAATTATTCTGATTTAACAAGAACTATCTCTTGTTGTAATAACATATGACTATATCTTTCCTCTTATTATACAAACCTAATATGTCTCCAGATATGACTCATTAAAACAAGAAACCTTTCTTGTTTTATCACAAAGAAAACATATGATCTGTCAGCCAGTCTAAATTGTATCTTTTAGGCTTATTTTAGTCAAATTGAAATAATTTTAAGACAATCAAATAAAAAAAAATGAATAAATGGTTCTGAGTTGTGTTTCTGGCAGCGAGTAGAAAGCTTTGAAAGATAATTGAAGCTGTCACAAAAGACTTGACTTGAACACAAATCCAAATTATAACAATAATATTAATAATAAAAAAAAAAACTTTTGTGGTCTTGTCAGAATTTTCTGGGCTGTTGAGAAATGTAACAACAACAACTGAGACTGCAGCTTTTCCATTTAAAAAAAAAAATTCGTATGTCTCTTCTTCCTATGGCATCTAGTGACTGTGACTGGAGGTTGAATGCGTATGTCACAATACCGCGGATGTATACTGTATATCAAAGTAATAAGAACTTTCCCTTTTCTCTGCTGGTTCAGACAAGACGATAATTCATCCTTATAATGTTGCTACCATTTGTCCTTTTATTTATATTCCTTCTACATTTTGATGAATGTCTGATGAATCTTGACACAGTGATGCATTTGGGTCATCCATTAGCACCGTCATGATGGATACAGAGTCCCCTCGCCATTCTCCTGGAGATATTTTCTCCGACACGGTGTCATTGATTAAAGGGAAGGTAATTCAGCGAAAGGCCATTGCTTTCACCTCAGCTCAGTGGTATGCAAGCCGGAGTGAAAGATTGTTAGCCTGCAGTCAGTTTTTTTTTCTGTTAGTCAGGAATATAGCATTGGGAGGTGATGGATGAGTGGGAACCTCAGCCGCGGATGGAGTGCCGATTATCTCCCCAAGAAGTTGTAGTTGTAAAAAAAAAAAAAAAAAAGTTTTGCCGGTAGTTCAATGTTAAGTGAAGCGCTCAGACAGCAGTCAGCATGACAGATTTCTCTGCCTGTTGGCCTTGTTTGTGTCAGACGGTACACCCACAACCTTTACATGGAGTTTTTTCCTCAAAGGAGTGTCATACAGAGGCCCCTGTCAGCTAGGTGCTGGGTGCTCTCAACTGTCAGAGGACAAAACAGATCAGCAGGGGATACTGACGTATGACTGGCAGCTGCTATGGTGATATGTTTGTTTACTCTGAGTCTCCCCAGACTGAGATTTTCTGTCCCAAACTGGGAGTCTCTGGTTCTGATTGTCTGTTCCAGTTTGGATTCGGTCTTTATTGCTGGCACAAACAGTGTTTCCGGCATTGTTGGCCCCTTCAGGCAGAGATAACTGTCTAGTGTTGGGGTAGGTTAGTAATCGCAGGACACACAAATCAATGGGAAAACAGGCTTCGACACATCACTTTGCTTCACTAAGATACTACCAAGTCTTTTATCACAGCGTTCCTGTCCTGGCTTTAAGTAGGTGGCAGGCTTCTCGTTTTTACTGCACTAATCCTAACCAGATGTGGCTAATTAACACTGCTCCCTTAACAGCTAAATTGGCTGTTGGACAACTGGTCAGTGTTGAAAATGCAAAATGAAAAACAACACAAACCAGCTACAGTCACTCAACATCGTCCCACTGCTTGCTTTCAACGCGAGGGTCTAATCTCATGTCCAAACATAGATAAATGCTGCAAAATGATATGTTAGCAGTTAAGCAATTATGGACATGGTTAATGTTTTAACAAAATATGTGCTAGCACAGCTGTCCTACAGCTACCCTTGGTCGGACCCTAACCTCCATCACGTGTCATCGGTTGTGACACAGAAGCGAAGTAAATTGTAACAGTTATCGCCGACAAATCTTGTTCCGTCGATATTAAGCAGGATCAGAGAACGCTTTGTTGTGATAACCAGATTTTGTACTCGATTCAGATCTGATACTCCAACCCTAGTGTCTGTACTTATCTACTTATCACCTTATCTGAGCGGCATTGAGCTTTCAGTCTCCTTATCATCACTCAGGCTACAAGAGATGAACCAAATAATTGTGGCCAGATTATGTATCAGATTTCTTTGTTCTCCGAGTCTCAGAGGTCAAAGTCAAGTGTGATCTCACCCCACGTAGAGGAGCTGAGCGTGGGCTCGTGCAGAGAGTTTTGCATTCATGGAGAGTAGTGTTTTCCGCTGTCAGATGGAATATGAAATTAGTTCAGCCCTCCTTCTCCTCTCCTCTTTGAACGTCTGGTCTCGCGTTTCAAAGCGTCTGCTATTCTCTGTGCAGTTCAGGCAACGTACCAAACGCTCTGATGTCCAGTGTTTTGCGCTGCGACTCTTGCTGCTCATCTGAAAGAATAATGAACTCTCTAAGGCTCGCTGACGGTCAAGGACCTTGATGTTTAGTATATAATGTATGTCTTTTGAACAAATTCATGACATCAAATGTTTTAGTTTTGTACATGCCAGGGTAAAAACATAATCTGATGAATTCAGCATTAAAATTTCAAGTCCATGGCCACTAAAAGGCAGAAAATTAATTTAGAGGGGATTTGAATAGTTTCTCTTTGAATGCTGTCCCAGAATTGATTGCCTCATTTGTCACTTGCGCAGATGAATTATTTATGTCCCCGTTGCTGTGCTGGGGTGACTAATCAAATGCATTTCAGTGGGTGTGGAAGCTGTGAATTGATGTAGTGGAACGTTGCACTGCATTAGCTACTTTGGTCGAGGAGTCAACGTGGCTACAATAGCGGCCTGATGATAGCATGACAGAAGACACGTCGCTCAACCCGATTTAAAAAAAAAAAATGCACAGAAATAACCGTCTATTTATTAAAAGTCGGGCTCCTGGGAGAGCGGAGCAGCTCAGATCAAAACACTCGGCTGTGCACTTCAGTCACCACAGATGGAAGAGCGCAGCAGAAACTTGGTCTGTACAAGCAGAAGTACTTTACACGTCAGAGATTCAATTACCTTGGTAGAGAATAACTGAGCGGTCCATTGTGCGCCAGATGTTACCTTTGATCAGAGTTGAGTAAATAAGCTATTATAATATTATTTAGAAAATTTGCAATGGCATAATCTTGAGAGCCTGTTCTCTTCCTGTTTTTTTAAATGACCTTTTTACTGTTTAAATCAGAGGTCTCAAACAAGGCACACTATGACTGTAAAAAGTTACTCTGCCTCCCACCTGATTTGAAAGTCCCTGTACTTTTGTACCATTTTTTGGGGGACTTTAATGTCGCTGAGCATTCATCCGCTGACCACTGATTAGTGTGTCAATAAACAACTGAAGCAGCAGGGAGGAGGTATGGTGCACAGGTCTTGACCGATGACATCAGGATTTGTCACAGGAGTGGCCGATTCACTGGAAACTTGCAAGGCCTTCACGTCTTGCTTCAGTCAAATAAAAACCCAAAACCTTCTTACCCTCACTAGCAGCGTGACTCAAAGGATGGTAATGACAGTCTGTCAGTTGGTCGAGCGCTTTGGTCCTGACGGATATATCTCGAACATTGGATGAATTGCCATTATATTTGTATACAGACGTTCATGGTCCCCAGAGGATGGTCCATTTGTTTTTGTTTTCTCAAGTCACTATGAGAGTTTATTTTTTGGTTGGTCTACAGCGAGGCAGGGCCGACCTTAGTCACGTCTGAGCTAAGTCTGTTCCTCACTTAAAGGGGTTTGACAACCTAACTTTCATAAAACAAGCAAATGTACTGGTGCTCAAATGATATAAAATGTACAACTATTACCAGTAAACCACTAAATGCTTTTCTGTATTATAGTGTTTCTCTGCCAAGCTCTGATCGCTCAGCTTTTTTGGTTTTCAAGGCTCTGGTAAAGGTTTGCAAATACAAAACCGCCATGCTTTCAACAATTCACAGCAATATGAACAGTAACAACTGACCTTGTTTGCAGTTCCTGGTGTCCTGTGAGTTTTAAAGACGTCTCTGATAAAGCTCGTCTGTGGGGAAACATCATCGTCTGTAAACATCATACCTGCAACACATCAGCATGTTAACACTGTACTTCTGAGCTGATGTTAGCGTTTAGTTCAGACCAAAAACAGTCTTGTTATCATCTTTTACTCAGAACTTTCATTTCCACAGTTTAAGGGAAAAGCAGCATTGTTTATTTATATTAACATTTATAATTTATGCAGCACACTTTATACTCTGCATTGCAATGTGAATTTCGACTGACAGTTTATCTTTTTCTTCTAAGTTGCAGCCTCACAGACTTTGAAGAGGCATAATCTTTAGAGCCACACGTTTCAGAGGAAAGCTTAGCAACCTATGAGGAGAAATAAAACTGAAAAGTTTAATATGAGCCAGAAATCATAGCTGATTGTGGCAGAGCGGTCTGTTGCCAGTTTAGTGATTTCAATTACAATGTTGGCAGATCTACCTTAATTCATTATTGAGAACCGAAGAATTAAAGGAGCAATATGAGCCTGAGCCCAAAGTAAAATAGATTTAGAGGCTAGATTAATGAGGTTGTGAGGTTTAGGCTGTCCTGCAGTTGTTAGTGAGAAAATGGATCAGTTCAGATCAGGTATATAATTAGCTAATAAACTATTTGACACAGAAGGTTAGAGAAAGAGAAACCAGAGAACGAGATACAGTCAGGGAGAAAAATAGGACAAAGGTAGTCCGAGGATTGAAGCAAAAAGGTAATCCTATCCTGAAATTGATCCTCAATTGTTGCTATTTATGTTCATCCATTTTGAGTCTTAATACCTGCAGGTAAGGTATGTTATCTTATATGAGATCCTCTTAATGTGCTGCTGTCTTTGTTCTGTAAGTATCTTTGGGTGTTTGAACGTGAAGGAACCGTTTTTACCCGATCGTGTTGGAAGAAACCACAGCTTTCATCTCATGCCTCATTTTAAGACCTTTCCTTCCCCCCCCCCTTTCTTACCCTATTGTATGGAAATCAGTCCACCCATAATCCTTTGCATCTATTCCAATGTTACATCCTTTGTGTAACGGTGTGAGCTGAAGTGGGCTGGACTTCAAAGAGCTTGGGTTGCTCTTTTTTAACAACTGCACTTTCGTGTCTCACCAGTTTTCAAATTTCTACCCTCTCAGAACAAAAAAAAAGATTAATGAGTACGCGTAAAAAATGACCGCCTTAAAGCTGACTGCGGAGAAGATTTTAAAACATGTCTGCCACGGCTGATGATTAGGCAAACCTGACTGCAGAGATAAAATGGCGGTATAGATTCATATTTTCTGATATGGCATGACAGATGAGGTTGTTTTTCAAATGTCATGAGGCAGACGCATTCATTTTAGTGTTCGTCACATTAATAAAGCTCGCATCAGACAGTCAAACAAAATGCTATTTTTGTAGGTAAGGGAGGTGTCGTTTCACGGTGGATATTTTTAAGATGACAATATGGCCTCCGTCAGATGAAATGATGCATGCCAGATTGTGAGACTTCATCATCCTTCAAGCCTCTCCAGAAACCATCTGTTGATGCGGTTCAGGATGTTTAAGTCTGCCGTGTTTGAGGGGCGCGCGTGTTTCTATGGAAACCCCTGAGCCCTGTCACAAAGCTGATCTGGATCACTACACGCATCTTTCTGCAGATCAAAGGTGTTCACCTCAATTTCAGTGGGAGTTTGGGTGATATGAAAGAGCCCCTCTCCCTGTCAATCTCCTCTTGAGTGACAGACAGTGTTTGTACTCTGCAGCCCTTCTGTTGTGGGGATGTTTATGTCTGGCTGATGTGGATAAGTGCATAGGATTGGCTTGCTTACGCAGGAGTCGACGCAGAGGCATCTTCGTGTCCTCTTGTGACTTTGTCTGCCAACCACAGAAAGCTTAAAGTTCCTGGAGAGATTTCCACAGCAGTTATGTGAGCCCACTCTATTTTGTTTTGACTCATTCACAGGAAAGAAACCACAAACTGCTCCATTAGTCCATTATTTAGCATTCAGCCGTAGGTGAGTTTCCTGGTGGTGCGGCTGCTCCACGGGACTGAAACGTGAATAATTCATGAGAAAACATCAGCTACTGTGTACACGGCAGACATGAATGGGGACATTAATGTGACGTGAAGCGACATTAGTATGCCTTTTGTTTCCCTTATCACAACTTTCCCCACATGTCAGCTCAGCCTCCAAAACACAGATACTTACTGTTACAGTTATTCGTCCGCCTCGTCTCTACTTTAAAACCTTCTTGCACAAGCCCTCGTCAAAGGGAGAATTTCTGCAGAGGCGAGAGGAGTGTAGAATCAAAGATGGGATACTTGTTATCAAAGCCATTGAGTTCCCTGTTGACCTTAGATGAGATTTAAATGCTCCCTGCCTCCACAGCTTGTGGGGTGGTGCAGGAAATATAAATGACTCTCCCTTCTATCTGATTCCCTGCCAGAAGCAATCGCTCTGAGGAGTCGGGCCAGGCAGGCATCTGGCTTCAGAGCAGCTTCACACAACACAGACGCAGGACAACACAAACATCTCCGGGTTTTTCTATTTGACCACTGAAAACTTCAACTGACCATTGATAATTTGTCTATTTCTATTCTGCTTTGAATTACTTAATACAAATCTTAATTTCTCCCAATATGGTTCATTTTTCTACAAGTAGTTTGTAGCTGCTTCAACGTTTTTATTTTCACATTCTTTGTCCCAAAATATCTCAGTTTATCCAACAAATATTAGGCTCTACAAAGCCCACCGTCATGACAGAGGTTTACACTTCTTTTTTATTCTTCATAAAATGATTTATTGTTGACTGTTTTTGAATTCTAAATGTTCCCAGTTCAAGAACCAGAGCTAATTTGCTTGGAGAAGGGGTACTCATGATCCGCACTTGTCTTCACTGTTTTTGGACCATTAAATTTACCCCTGCTTCTTATGCCACCATCATTGCCACCATTTCAGCTAATAGCCAAGCATGGTTGAACACGATGTGCATGAATGTGACAAGTTTATTTTTATTCGAAATGCTTTTTTTCTATTTTGATAGAAATAGATTTAAAATCAATTTATTTCACTCAAATATGTTAGAGATTCCTCCAAGTACCACTGCAGGGAGGTTGTGTACTATCAGTGGTACCACAGTTTGAGAACCATCGTACTACACAATAGACTTTAATTATGTTTTTTCATATTTCATTTTGCTCATATTTTAGTTTGTGCTTCAACAAATCTAAAGATAAAAGAAGCAGTGAGCGATACACAGCGATCATGGCCACACAATCTTCTAATCTGTTCATGTAATCTGGAGTAATGCAGTTAAACAAAGAAGCTATGGGGTTGTAATCCCAACATGTAAACCAGGCTCAGGAGGTGCAGGGTGTTATGCTGTAGGCCATCAGATGTCAGTACTGGTCCTCAGGATTAGCCCCTGCATTATTACACAGTGACTCAGCGTTATGCCGCTCAATGAAGAGTGCGCCACCGGGTGGTCAGAACACAAATGAGTCTCTCTAACTCAAATCCCTCAGACATGACCAAGTTTTATTGTGCTTTGTAAGAATTATTTGATGTACTTGCTGGATTTTTGGCGGAGCTTTGTTTCAGTAAGCAGGGAAATGATTTTCCAAAAGCTTTAGGCAAATCTCTGTGTCATATGGCAGTTTGATATATTTCTTGTTGCATGCGATATCATGCCAGACCACATTGTTCTCAAACTGTTGGGCAGGTCCCATTGGCAGGTGGGGTGAACCAAAAGTGAAATGAAGGTAATTAATGTAGGGGGAAGAGTTTGCTATCGCGCTGACCTTTAATTCACTAATATTCAACAACTTTTTATGAGTCGCTTCCCCGATCATTGTTAACAGGGTGAACTTTGGTGAAAAAAAGGTTTTCAGAAACACTGCATTAGCGGGATATCAGAAGCTGAAGGGCAAGATTGTTCAAAAGTGTTTTGGAGTGTATGTGTGGGCTGTATATAATGAAGTTACTTGAAGTCAGCGCGACAACAGTCAGCTAGCAAAGCCTCCACATAATCATATATTCCCTCTGCTTAGAGAGCCAACAGTAACACCTTAAAGTACAACACGCTGTTTAATGGTTAAATCTGTGGGGATTCTCCTTATTTAGGTCATTTTAATGTGCTTGCTTTGAGCTCTGGATGTGGGCTACCGTATATATCATGCCTCACTTGGCCCTAATCTTCATGGTTCTCACTACATTTACCATATTCATATCACATATTAACACTCCTCAGCTTCATCTCATCACTTCGTGAGAACCAGCAGGAACTAAATACTAAAATGCAGAGATTTACTGTGTAAATGCAGGAAATTGGATCAGAAATGACGAAAACCCGATTTCGTTATGTTTCTATAAGCCTAGTGTGAAGCAGTTTGTTTCTTCGTGCCGTGTACGTCTTCTTGTGCAATGAATAATGTTCTTAATGTGCTCCTCTGTTCTGTCCCAGCCTTGTTAGTATTCATGATTACGATTGCTCTCATCGACTCCTACTCCGAATCCTCTTGCACTCTCCCGCGGTTCTTCATGTATGAATTTGTTAGTGTTTTGTGCCGGCTGGTTGCAACGCTTTGCTCTGCCTGGATGCACCACTTATTGCAGTTCGCAGGCTGTTTCACTATGAACGTGTTTCCAGGGATCTCAGCTGAAAAGCGTATCAGCATGCATAATTATGCATCCTCTAATACCACCGTTGCCAGATTACTGAATCTTTTTTTTTTTTTTTTTACAATTCCCTGGAGAGCAATTCTGCTCTGTCATGAATCTTTTTGATTTTTTGGGTGAGCAGATGGTATTTTAATGAACTCCACAGAAGATATTTTAATGTGATGCTTGTCCTCTTGCAACCCCTGACATAAACTGCTAGGCAGGTGCTTTTTAAAAAAGCTGTAAGTGTTATTCTTCAGAGGAAAGGTGAGGCTTAATATTTCTCTTATGCATTGTAAATCACCCATGGAGTCACTTTTGAGGTCTAAATTCACTTAGTTTTATCGTTTAAAGATGAATGACAGAAATGTTTCCTCGTCTGTGTGGCAGAAACAATGACTGCATGCAAATGTATTTATATTGAGTTCCCAGAATGCTCTTTGATGTTCTGTGTAAGTCATTTCGGACATTTACATTTTTATTACAATATTTCACATTTGCTCACCAGCCTAGCAGGTTTCCAGTTTGGCTCAGTTCTGCCTGTTCACCAGGCAAGGTCGAATGTTAAAGCCATGTTTGGTTCGCAGCACGGCTGTTTTTAAAATGTTCCTCAGCAGATCAAGCTGAGAGCTGCTGGTCCAAATGGTTAAAACTCCTCCAACCGGCTGCTACGTTTAGCTTTCTAGGTTTTTAGTAGCTCAGTTTATTTTTGTTTTAGATCAAACAGTGTCAAACATTCAGATCCTGGAATTGGAAAGAATGCCTGCTATAATTTCCGACAGCCCAAGGTCTCTTTAAATGTTTCATTTTGTCCGACCAACAGTCCAAAAGCTCAAAGTTATTTTATCAATTATCGTAAGTGCTCGAGATAACTGGTCCCATATCTGGAGGTCGCGACTCCCTCTAAGGGTCAGCAAAGCTGTAAATAATAAAAAAATAAATACAAATACATATAAAATGTAATTATTCTAAATTTAGATGGTTATTTACATTGTTATTTAATTATTACTTTATTGTTACACTTCATTATGAATATAGCACCATGACACCTCCTTCTGACCACATCACTCACTTCCTTAGCGCAAGTGATGATCCTGTAAACTTCAGTATACAGTAACAGTAAACGGTCATAAAGTGTAACATGATTTGGAGATTGTAGGATTAGGATGGCATAGTAAAACATATGTAAACACTGATCTTTAGTGATTATGAAATAATAATAAAAGATGATCAAACAAAGATTGGTTTAATGTCTATTTACCTACTTACATAGGTGTGCTCAATGAGCTCTGTGTGGCTCTATAGCTCAGTGGTTAGAGCACTGGTCTTGTAAACCAGGGGTCGTGAGTTCAATTCTCACTAGGGCCTGTGCTTTAAGTTTACCAAAAAGTTTGTGTGCTAATCTTTCAACGGGAAGATGACACACTAACTGTATAACATCCTGTAACACTTCCTGTGTCCATCAATAGACTGACTGTTCCTCTCCAGATGTCATGGCACAGTGGTGATATTGAGATCTTTTTGTTTACCAAACTAGCGCCACTCTATTCTCATTAAAATTAAAAGTCACACATTCAGAGTTTTAGTTTAGTAAAAGTACAAAACATTAGTATCAAAATAAAAGCTCTACTTAAAGAGATAGTTCTGTTTTCTTAAGTGGGACTGCATGACATACTTACAGTACGTCGTCAGTGAGTTACCTACAGAAGACAGCGATCAGGGAGAAGCAGACAGATGTCCCCGCACTGCTGTGGACTGGGTCAGCAGATGAGCTCACTTTAATTCTCACTGCTTTACCTTGCTGTCAGACAGCCATTTCCCCTGACGCTACAACTGTAGAACTGATGTATTCTCATGACAAAGCCCAACTGTGCCACGCACGGCATATTACGCCGCAGATCTGCCTGCTAGGTAAAGCCTACATCCGTGTTGGGACTTCAGTCTGCTTCTCTAAACAGGGAGAGTGCTGACCGGTGTTTACTGTAGATAGCACGCTCGACCATGCATAAGCGCCTCATACAACCCCAATTTAAAAAAAACTCTTTTCTCTTTAAGATATAACAGTGGCGGAGAGCTGAACAATAGCATCAGGGAGAAGAAAACACTGAATTTTATGACTTTTATGACTGCTAAATTTTTCAAAATAGATAAAACAGACAGGGAGTTTTATAAAATGTTACTAAAAACATCAGGGAAACACGTCTCTGAATATATTAGCTCAAAGAAAACACAAACTTTCTGCTGTTTTTTGCTAACTATTTGGGTCAGTTCTACAGTTTGTTTCACGACCAAAATACCGCCAAAACATTTGGCCTTCCCATCAGCCACAGCCGCACTTTGTCTTTAGTGCTAATTAGCGCAAATTTTTGAAAATGCTTCTAAACATCTGCATGTTAGCATTGCCACTGTGAGCATGTTATGTCGTTATGACGTTAAGTGCAGCCTGCTAGCGTGACTGTAGTCTTGTTCAACATCAACATCCACAGGTCATGTAAGCACAGTTAATGTTTTTGTGGTTATGTTTATGCAATCAAGGCACTTTGTTAAGGTTAGGGAAGATCATGGTCTTTGCTAATTTTTGGTAAGGTTTACACTGACTGGAGGCGCAACTTATTTTTTCAGTATTTAACCAAAACCATGATTATTTCCTAACCTTAACCAAACCACAGTCTCTCACTAACCTAACCTCACCCCCAAGTGTTTTTAGTAGCTTAAATGTAAACACACATGGGACTGCTAACACTGAGCCTCATCTCCGCTGCACTTTGCACACCCACCATCTACGCCGACTATTTCCCTACGGACTCTGTGACACAGAAACAAAAAAACAAAAAAAAGGAAAGTCAGGCGGCATAATTCAGGCAGCTATAACGTTTCTCTCAAAATATATTTGGCAAAAAATGTCCTAGTGTAGTCGGGGAAGCATTGGAGAAAAGGATCATTGGAAGGTAAAGCAGAAAATAGACGTCAGACTCAACAACAACTCAGCAGCTCCATGGCCAGTTTTGCAAATATGCAATAGGTAACGTTGTATGCACGCTCCATCACGTTGTTTTGATACTTGATTTTAGAATAAGAGCTACAGTTCAGAAGGGTGGAGAACATTTTGTATATTTATACAAAGTTATGCAATTGCAAACATGGACACCAACTGTGCGTCTGTGTGTTTAAGTATAAAAGCTCTTCACTGTACTCTGCAGCCTCTCTACCTCCTCTATGTTTAAGCACGGGATGTCTCTTCAGGGAGAAGCAGGGTGACCATTAAACTCTCAAAGGCTTGTGTAATGAAAGGCAGTTTTTAGGTCTTGAAGAATTGCACTCCAACCTGATTGTTATCCTCGGTAAACAAGCTGCCTTTTGATTGTGGCTTTAAGCTATCTGGTGATCAACAAATACTCTTTTTGTCCTCCGCCCCTCCTGCTTCATTCCCTCTGTTCTTCATCTGGCTGCGTGTTTGTCTCCTTGGCAGAATCACACATACAAACAGCAGGACAGCAGACAGATTTACCCAAAATACATACAAAGCACTTGAACAAAGTCGTATTAGATCCACAAACAAATTACAACTAGAAACACTTAGGACAATAAAGACTCAGGGGCGTGTTTGCAAGGAAACTGCTTGGGTATATACTCTGGAGGGTATTTCATCTATTCAGCATGACTGTAAAATGATACTATGGTAATTAGTTTGCCCACATGCAAAATTTTTAGAAACAGAAAGGAACATTACATTGTTTTGCTTTCCATGGATCTTAGTATTAATACCCTGTTATAATCCCTTACAAGAGCTCAACTCCCTGAGCCAGACAAGTTTTGGATTCAGACAAACTAATTTAACATGCAGATTAATTCAACTCCCAGCTCCTGCAGGAGCTCGCTTATTAAACAAATTTAAATCACATACATCCACAATTAGAATAAGTTGGGGCCATTAAATAAAATACACACTACAAAAGTATCTCATCAGCACAGTTTGTCTCTCTAAACACATCTGCATAAGTGCTTTGCCCTTTGGACTAAAGCATAAAGGAAAGTAGTCGTACCTTCGAACCGTATTCAGAGTAAAACAGGCTTCCAGTTTAGAAACGATCCTCCTTTCCCTTCAATTATATTCGCGGATGAGTCAGCCATATTGCTCTAATTAAAATAATCAAAGTCCTACTGTCAGGATGGCACTTCCCCTGCACTGTTGTGGCTTGCGTTAATTGCTTTTGCATTTTAATGTTTGAGCTATCTCCGCGCGTGCATATGTATGTATGAGTACAGGCGTGTCTGCGCTGTGCATACGTGTGCATGAAAGGCTTTCCATGCAGAACAGTATGCTAAGCCCAGAATACTGAGAGAGTTTGTGCCGGTCTGATCGTCAGTGACTCTCTACTGCACGCTTGAATGTCTTTCAATTTAGTCCTTCTGATAACTCGTCGCTCTCTCTCGTGGAGATAAATGTTGAAATATAATAAACGACTTTGCAATTTCTCATGTTTTGGCTCTAACCTTGTCTCTCTCACACACTGTCTCAGCGCCCTTCCATTTCTCTGCCTTATTTATCTTCCTCTTCGCTTCCCTTGTTGCTCATTTTTCAACATGTTCCTACAAGTTTCATATCTTGTAGTAATAGCATTAGCAAATAAAGAAAGTAATTCCCAGTGCATAGTGACTTTTGGGTTTTGAGAACAATTTTGAATTGTCTTGGTGCCACAGGACTGCTGTTGTATTTTTCACAATGAGACAAGAGTGAAACTTTTTTTTTTTTTGTCAAGGTACTCTGATTCATTTTGAATTCTTGTGCAAAAGATTTAGAGCTTAAAGACATTACTGACACAGCGACTGGACAAGTGCAACTGCTTTCAATATGCATTTATGATAAGAAGCGGGCCGTGGCTGTCACTTGGATGTGAAGAAATTGGAAAAAAGTGTACAGCGTACTAGCGCGCATACAAAGTAGCTGCGCGAGGACAGTGATAAAGCGGTGATGGAGTGATTATTGTCTCTGGTGTTACTATTCATTGGAACTGTCCTCTGGAGTGGGAACGCATGATAGCGAGATGAGTCTCTTAATCAATAGGTTCTGCAGATGTGCCTTTACACATGCCGACAAGGGGATAAGCTCCTTATCAATACACTGTACCAAAACAGCTCTCCGTCAGGTATGGATTAATCCGTCCTCAGTGCTGCACAGCTTTTCCCTCCCCAAAACCCAGTCAGTTATTTGCCTGCAGTGCTACAGTATACCTGGGAGTGGTCTCTTTGGTGCAGAAAATTCCTGTTTGGTCTCAGCTAAAATGCAGAGTGTTTGCACTGCAGACTGCAGTGTATACACAGTCTGTATGGCGTCTACTAGTTTCTGTGCGCTGCTCATCAGCTTTTGTCGAGGAAGAGTTTAACATCCTTGACAAGAATTTGATGAGATGATTGATGCCACTCTCACTAAATATGAACGAGCGAGATATAAAGTGTTTGCTTGTGAGCTTTGAGAGTTTCAGGTAGCTGTTACCCCGCGTTTCCACGTCTTGGTGCTAAGTTAATATAACAGCTTCATATTTACAGAATAAACACAAGAATGGCATCAATCTGCTCATTTTACTCTCAGCAAACAGGCGAATAATCATATTTCCCCAAAAGCCAGACTGTTCCTTGAAATGATCTTCCTTTCTTTTATGAATAAGAGATGAATTATTTAGCCTTGAAAACAAACGCCTCTGTTATTGACAGAAAAAGCCCAGCCCGGACCAGCCCCTTCATCTCTTCATCCAAGGCTTACCCAGTTGTCTTGGGAGGTGTACTCTAACCTGCTCTCAGCAGCCCGCCATGATTAGCCAATAAATAACTAAATGTATATCATAAATCAACAGGGGGAGCTCTGTCAGAGTGATTTCCACTGCAGCTGCCCTGTGAAAATCACTCCGAAAAAAGAAAGAGAGGGAGATGGATGGAGGAAGGGTGGGCGATGAATGAGGTTCTCCGCGTGTTGTAGAAAATGTTTTACCTTGAGAAATATCCTCTTGTAGCTTTGCCCAGCAGAGACGGCTCCTTTGCTCCATTGAACACCTGGTCAATATTTATAACCTGTGAGGTTTTTTGTTTTTTTTCTTGGATCAGGACTGTGATAAAAGCTGCCACTAGCTACTCCAACGATCCCAAGTTACTTGGACTCATTCAAATGACAATTTAATTATGTTGATGATTATAAAACTGTCAGCTATTTCTTTCTCATCTCTCCCGGGAGCTATAGTCACATCTCCCATTCTCTCAACAGTCACCGCGTAATTGTGTTTCCTGCAGAAGGGAGCAGAGAACGATGACAGGGGTGAGGAACTCAATTAGACAACAGCAAAGTAGCTGACTGTGTAACGCGACGTGCGAAACACGCACCTTCCGAATCGATGCCGGCTCCGTTTGTGATCTACAAGCTTTTAGAGATGGCTGCAACATTTAGTTCTGCATGTCTGCGTGTCTAAAGACACAAATACGACTCGGGCAGAGGGAGATCGAGCACACAGTGTGCTGAGGCCTGGCAATGGATTCCGGAGACCACTGCAAGAAGAAGTAATGACAGAAAACAGCCAGCAGGGTGCAGGAGTGAGATCTAGGGGAAATGAGGGAGAAGTAAAATGGGTCTCCGTGAAGGGAGGGCACGTGTGGAGGAATGTCATTTTTTGCAGCTTTATTCTCCATCATCAGACGCATATTTCCCATCCCGCAGGTCTTGAAGTTCATCATAGCCAACCCCCCCACCTCCCCCCTCCCCTCATCCCTGCATCCTCTCTGCCTTTGATTCCCCCAGAGTCCCGCAGACAAGCCTTTATCTTGATGCTCATCAAGGCCTCTGTAACCGCATTTCATCCGCAACCCTGTCGGCTGTTATCTCCAAGTGGAGAGGCTGTCAAACTGTTTATTATTGCCATGCTATCGGAGATCGGAAGAAGGACATGGCTGCAAGGTGTTGAAGTGGAACTTGGGGAGGACTTTGGGTGACAGGCGTGCTGAGTTTGACAACAGATAATAGGTGCTTCACTCCAGGTCTTATCTCTGCCTCTATAGGCCAGCCTATGGGGCCCCTCAAGCCTCAATAGTTCAGGTTACAGTGGAGCTGCTGCTTTCTGCTGTTCAGCAACTTGTTGATAGCGCCTTTCTGAAGGTTTCGATGAACATTTGTTGATTAAAAACCACAGGGCATATAGCATCATCAGAGGCTGACAGGACTGTACACAGTTGCACTCGATAGCTCGGCTTAAAAGGGTGACAAGTACTCCTTATGATCAGAAGTGTCTTTCTCACAAATTGCCCACATCTTGGTCAACAAAGTGCCTAACTAACAATCTAACTAGAGAGCTACTGAAATGAGAGAGTCGGAAAGAGATATCCCGGAGAGAGAGAGAGAGAGAGAGAGAGAACATACAGACAAAGAGAAAGGGTTGAGTTTCTGCTCCCTGCCATTCACGGTTTGGTCCATCAATGACCCTCTGTCCCTGTGTGTCACCACTCTGGGCAAAAGGCTTTCTCTCCCCGTCACTTGCGCAGACATAAATACCCAATTTTCCTCCAACCGTGACATTTGGATTTTTATAAATAAGCATTCTGTGCAAAGCAGTAAACTTTCTGTGACAGAAACTCATCTTTTTTTATATATTTTTTTTCTTAACTGGCCTTTCTTTCCAAGCTTGATGATATTTTTACATCATATCGGCAGATGTCCTTCCCTTACCACGTTATCACATGTACAAATGCCCCACTGCTGCCTTACTGCTGTGGGAAAGTGGTTGTATATCCAAGCCAGCTAACAATGGCCAGTTTTGTCTGAAGTGTTTTGTTTGTGGTGGTTGCTGGCAAAAGAAAGCAAGAGGTAGTGTAGTGGGACAGAACGCTCTTGTTCTAATTTGTAACTTTGCACACGTAACACTCAAACTCTCCCTGTCAGTCTTTTCATGCCGCTCCTTTCTTCAGCTCAGTTTGAAGCGCACTAAACTGATGGCGAACAAAAGTAAAATCCGAAATGCGGTGCCAATTAACCTGCCTGCGAGTAAAGAATTCCAGCTCTTGTACTCTTTGATGTAGGCAGACAGTATGCTGTGTCTTCAGACAGTCTTTATTTCCAGAATGAAATGTCCTGAAACCTGCTGTTATGTTTCTGTCCCCTGCAGATGGAATATTTTGACATACAGAGATTTAGAAATTCAGAACTGCTGTCTGTGAAGGTTTGGATTCAGAGCAGCCCTGCTGTATACGGAGTCTGGGATGTACTTTCTGAAGTACCTCTCTGGAATATATAAACAAGCATAATGTTAGAAGTGTGCTTTAATGAAGCTCTCCAGAGATTAATCCTGTCTGTAGAAGGGGCCTCCTTCCTAGTGGAGGAATTTTTGCCATTCTTAGTGCCAGTTAAGCAAAGAGGCCTGTTATTACTTGACCATGGAATGAACCCCAAATATTTCAATTTCAGATCTGCTTTAATCATAAACAAAGAGGTTTCATTTGGAAATCAAATTAAAAGTATTTACTTTACAAAACCAGTGACAGAAAAAAAATAATCTTTTGTGACATGCAAAGCTTCATGACCTAATTGCTACTGTTTGCAAACGCATATTAACTTTATTGGGTGGCAGTATAAATCATTTTTATGTGTACAGCTTGCTGGGGCTGCTTCAGAGTGGCCATAAAAATAATTCATGCAAGTTCATCTGTATAAATCTGAACTGATAGTTTGACAGTACCAGTCAAAATCTCACAACACATCTTACCATCGCTCTCTGCCACCATCTGGAAGGCACTGCAGACCCGCACTTCCAGGCTTTAAAAAAGTTTTTAATTGAAATTACAATGGCTTTGAAAAGCTTTGAATATACTCTTTTTGTCTTGATTACTGAATCCCCTTTAATATCTTTCCAGCGTTACTATTATTCATCTGAGAGTGGGCGACACATTATTCAGATATTCACATGAGAATATGTGGAGTGTTTCCAATAGTGGGATCTTTATTTTTCTTTTATTTCTATTCTCTCAATCAGCTTCATGTCATCTTGTACAATGGCTTCTCGACAATCTTGAAGGGTATCCCCGTATATGCTGAGCTCTTGTTCGCTGATTTTCCTCCACTCTGCAGTCCAACTCATCTGAACTTGTTTAAGGTTGGTGATTGTGGAGGCCAATCCGATGCGGCACTCCATCACTCTCTTTCTTCTCCATCAAATGGCCCTTAGATAGCCTGGAGGTTGGGTCATTGTCCGGTTAGAAAACAAAATGATGGCTCCACTAAAGACAAACCAGATGTGACGGCATGTTGCAGCAGAATGCTAGGGTAGCTTTGTGTGCCCTGAATTTTGAATAACTCACATAACTGTCAAAGTCACAGCATCCCCACACTTCACACCTCCCCCTCTATGCTTCATGGTGGGAACCACACATGCAGATAACACCAGTTCACCTTGTCTGTGTCTCACAAAGACATGGCCATCTCATATCTCAAATTTGCACTGGTCAGACCCATTTTGGCCCATCAATTCTCTTCTTCCTGTTGGTTTCCCTTGCTGGTTTCCACTGAACAGCTGATGTATAAGACTGTCTCCTACATGAACTCTGTGAAACATTTATGTGGGGTCGAATCTAAGGCTGGTAACTTAATGAACTTAACCTATAGCAGAGGTCACTCTTATTCTTCCTTTCTAGGCTAGGTCCCCATGAGATCCAGCGTCATCGTTGTTCTTGAAATTTTCTGGATTGACTGACCTTCATGTCTTAAAATAATGATGGTCTGTCATTTCATTTTTACTTAGTTGAGCAGTCCTTGATATAATATGGCTTAGAACAGTAGCTGAATATGGTTATAGACTATATGCCAACATCATGTCTTATTCCAGGGGTCTACATCATGAATCAGAGAATGCCAAGAGTATGCAAAACTCTCAAAATATGCAAAATATGGCTTCTTTGAAGAATCTAAAATATAAAACATTTATCTTTGTTTACACTTTACTACAGTACTACAGTATTTGTCAACATAAAATAAAGTATTATCCATTAAATTGAAGAGTTGATGTGATGCTGTGAAATCAAGGTGAAGTGGAAGGGCATGTTTTCTTGCTTGCTTTCTTTAATCTTGGAGTAATTCTTGGGTTTGTGTTGCAGTGCAGTTATGACATTGTGGTTTCAGCAGCATGTGGCTTAGTTTGTTGTTATCCTGCAACTCATGTGTCTCCACTTTAGTCCCAAGGAAGAGCCACAATTTAAGATGTGTCTATACATTTAAACCAGCGATGTCAAACTCCCACATATAGCACAATTTGAGCTCGAGTGGACATTGCATAAATCATGTAAATAACAACAATGACAATCTGAAAATGTTCACAATTAATGAACCAACCAAAAAAAGTGCAATTAGTCTCAATATGTCTCTCTCGTCTGTCAGTCTACTCAAGTACATCCTGAAAACGTTCACAAGTAATGACGCATTCATTTCAGAGAACTGTATCCTGGACAGGATGGAAAAATCTCTGTGAAGTGGAATTTTACAGACTTCCCACTGTTAAACTTGCTCCCGAAGCCTGGCACTGCACAGCGCTGCAACACGAGAGTTGAAAATGTCATTCGCTGTTCTGGTGTCTGTTATTGGCACCGACCCCTGGAACTCGTCGGTGGCAGTCATCTCAGTCGTCAACATCTGTAATGTCCGTGCGCTTGTCAATTGCAACTCAAAAATGCAACAAATGACTAAACTTTGAACTTAATTTGGCTCCAGGTCTCACCGTGCATGTCATAAACCCACCCTCAGAGTACGTCTTTGATGCTGATGCTTTTTCATTAGCAATAAGGTAGCTAGCTTTAACAGCTGTATCTCTGATCTCGGCTCCGATTAAAAGCAGACGGCTGTTTCCTCAAACTGTCTGGCAATTCATTCATTTTCAAAAAAAAAAAAGAAAAGAAAGAATACACAAAGGCAGAATGCAGAATTTTGCAAAGCCAAGCTGTCGTGTTGAGCAGGATCCACAAACAGTCTTCACAGTCACATGAGAACTGTGCATCCAACAGTCAATACCTGCTGCTTCTATCTGATTTGTGTAGCAGAGTGGTTCCACAAGCACGTTAGTGCATTCATTGGGTGTTTTCAGAGAGTACTAGAAACTAGATACTAGAAAATTACTTTTGAATACTTCAGCACAAAGGATGTATTGAATATATACATAATATATGTGCACACATACAAATCATAAGTCAAAATAGTGCTAAATTTGGCTGAATTATGAAAGGTATAAGGGGTCAAATGAAGAGCCGTTTGGGAGCCGAAAGAGACGACTCTTCTTGGTGAGCTTGGTGAGTCAAATGATCTGACTCCCTAAAAAGAACCGAATTTCCCATCACTAGTAGGCACAAGAGATTGATGTGTCCAGCATAGAGCCAACTGATCATATTAAGACAGCATGACGCCCAGTGGACAAATCAGGAATAGCAGTGCATTTCCTCCAGCGGGCCGGATTGGACCTTTTTGGTGTGCCAGTTTTGGCTCATGGGCCATACATTTGGTTGATTGATTTGATACCCCTAATTTAAACCCCGCAGTACGTGCTCACTCATCTGAGTTCCCCTTCCTGCAAACAACGACCTGGTTGCACTTGTCTTATTGCCTTTATGTCTTTATTTCAACAATTCACTCTCTATTTAAAGTATCAGTCTTCTGTGGTAAGAAAACACTCCACTGCTCTGCTACCAGAAAGAGCCCTTGACCAGCGCATTGCTGAGGTCTGAGAGTCAAGTGTTTCCTCGCACTTTGATGGATTTTCCTGCTCTCGCATCGTCACTCAGATGGAAATTGCTCAATGAAACATCGTAGCCCGTTTCTTCGCGGCTCACTGATAACAAACACATCATTCGGATGACATAACACACACCTCCTAACACACCTTTTAGAAAATATTTATGATCTAGTATTCAATTTCACACCTTCCCCAGCTCCTCCTATTCACACATGAAACTATCCCACACACACCTTGACAAGCACTATAGCTTTATTTTCCTCACAGTATTTGACAGACATTAGCAAGCCTAGTTGAATGGAGTGGATATTTTCTTCAGGCCCCTGGTAAGACCTGTATAAAAAGTTGAGTGGGGCCTTATATCACTCTGCTATTGGGGAAAAAATGGAAAGCATTCCAGTGTGGGGAGGATTAGTCGATATTCAATTAACCCAGGCAGACAGTCATGGTGACTGTTTATCAATACCTCTTTTTAACTGCACACCCATGGCACACTTAATTAAACTTCCCATTAATAGCTTCAAACAAGTGAACAAACTAACAAACACAAACACTCGGCTAAGTTTGGAAAAATGAACAAAGTCCATAAAAAGACTGGAAGTCAACCACGTCCCTGCACTGGTCTAAGGTCTCTGCCATAGTCATACTGTACATGCTTTCAGTCTGGCTGTAGAGACAGAGGAGGACTTTGTGTGTTTTGGACATGCACACAATTATGCATCCTCAGAGTATTTGTCTGGTTATTGATGTGTATCTGGGACACGTCCCGACCCTTGACCCTTAAAATCATTAATTTCCTCGCATTCCACAGTTGAGCGTATGAAAGCCCCGTCTCACATAGCTCAAAGCGGACTGTGGCTGTGGTTTCATATAAAGGAGGCTGTCAAGTTGTTTAAGAAAAACAGTTGCGCTGGAATAACGGGACTCTTCTGTGTAAAGCAGGAAGTGGAGACAGCCCTCATCGGGGCCTATGCTACAGGCTGTGCTACATTTGTCCTTTGCTAATCAGGCACAAATCAGGGCCAGTGCTCTAATTGGGGACAGTGATGTGACTGTCTAGACGTTGCTAATGATCTGCTAACATGTGATCAAACATGCCAGTGCTGGTATGTAGAAGTCTCCTCTGGTGACTGTAATAATTGACATATATTGCGTGTCATTGGGTGTGAGCTGAACAGCAAGATACTGATAGACACCACAGATCAATTATATGATAAGAGAGAGTCAGAGAGAGGACAGATACATGAGAAACAAACAAAGAAGCGCTGTTCTGATTCTGCGTATGTCCTAGCGATGTACAATAGGATAACATCTTTCCGCAGCTGCAACTAATGATTGTTAGCCATGCTAACAGTGAAATGTTGTTCAATTGTTTGGTCGGTAGGTCAGCCCACTTTGGTCCAGACTGAAAGATCTAAATGTTGAATACCAGTTGCCAAGAAACTTGCGGACATTCACATGGCCCAGCGTATGAATAATAATTACTTTCCCCTGATTTTTCATCATCAAATTTTCTATTTGTCTAATGAACCACCACGCTAAAGACATTCCAGCTTCAGCTGTACTTCTGTGCTCATTCTGGTTGAAAATGTTAGCATGCCAACGTGCTGAGCTAAGATGCTGAACACGGTAAACATCATTAGCATGATCATATGTTTGCTGTCTACAAATCGTGCCAGAGAGCAAAAGGTGAGATCTTGCTTTGTCTGATTTCACTTCCCAGAGTTGTTGTGTTCTCCACAGTCAGCGCGCCGTCACCGTACAGTCTTCATCATAAGCAGGCATGCGGTGAACAAACTACCAGCGTAACCAACAAGTTGTGTGCATCATTCACTCGTCAGTCTTGCATGCTCGCAGTCCATCTTTGTTTGTCTCCCTCTGCCATTGTGCGAATACCAATGAGTTTTGAGCCGTTATCACCAACCTCGGTTGACAGCATCTGAGTGATGTATCACTCATCTGCCTCAGTTTCTGCCAGAAAACAGGATGTGTTTTCTTACTTGGGAAATGAAATGTCAATGCAGATTCAAAGTTGTGATGGCTCAGCAATATCCGGGATTGTTTTAAGTGAAGATGAACGGTTCTACAACCCCCCCCCCACGTCTAACCTTTTCTTTGTGTGTGATGGAATTTTACAGCTGTACAGATAAGATTGATGGCGGCGGTGTTTGTTTGCCGTGCCCCATGGACAAGCTGAAATATAATCCTTCCGACTGATTTTTATTTTTTTCATCAAAGAAGTAAAGTAAAGCTCCACTATGTCCTCGCCACTGCTCGGTTGTTAATTCTCTTGGCCTCTGCTCTTTGTATTTCGCCCATTAGGAGGCTGTGCCTCTGTACCCTCCGCTAAGTTTGCACTCTGAGTTGAAATGTTTTCCCTTTTGGACTTCTTGAGCCAGCCCCCTTCCCCTTCCACCAATGTGGGGGTGAGCTTTCCCAGGACAAAGAGATGAATATATAATGGAATGAAAAAAAAGAGGGGGTGGGAGAGACAAAGAGACAGGCGGGTGTTTGAGTGAGAGGGAGGAAGGGGACGTGGGAGCCAGGGGGGAAAAAGATATAGAGGGCTTGACAAGTGCTTGTCAAAAGGTTTAATACTGCTGCCAAGCTCTGAGCGGCGAGAGGAAGAAGGTTAAAAGAAACAATCTGTGCTTTTTCCCCTATTACAGACCCGATTGCTAACTCATTACAGACTCCCATAGGGTTGTGGGATACACAACACTGTAGTTAGAGAGTTGCCCTGGAGAGCAGCTCAGTCCCCCACACCTCCCTCCGCCCCCACCCCCTCTCTCTCCCCTGGTCCTCTAGCACATGGTACAATCCATTTAAAAGGCTGCATGTCATCTCAGTGTGTGCTGGGTCCTCTCTGAGAGCAGCTGCTCACAGCACATTCTCCTCGGCGGGAGCACTCACTTTCCCCTCCGCCTGCTGAGCTGCATCTCTTTTTCTCCTCTGTCTTTTTTTTTTTGCCTGTCCTCTCTCTCTCTCTCTCTCTCGCTACCTCTGCTCCCTTTGGGTTTCTCTCCTCCTCTTTCTTTCTCCCGCGCTCACTCTCTCTCTCTCTCTCTCTCTCCTTTGCCCTGCACTCTCACACACACATGCTTTCGCTGACTGTGTGGTCACACGGACGTTATTCTCTATGCAGTAACAGGTAGACATCATCTCTGTGCTGCACAGCGGAGACCAGAAGAGGAACCGGCTTTTTGAGCTTCTTCTTCTTTCTTCTTTTTTTTTTTTATATGAGCGAAGTAAACTGTGAGAGAAGAAGCGCAGGTGGAGGAGAAGGAACAAGAGAGGGGGATAAGAGGAGGACGAGGAAAGGGTCTTAGCTTCACCCCCTCTTATGCTCCACTTGACATCATGCTGCTCTGTGTGGATTTGGTCCTCAGGGGAAAATCCTTAAAATGATGGAAGACAACAAGCAGCTGGCACAGAGGATTGATGGGGCCATCCAGTCTGCCAGTCAGGAAGTGACCAACCTACGCTCCGAGCTCTCTGCCACCAGCCGCAGACTGGCAGAACTGGGTGCCAGCAGTCCCCCTGCCTTGGAGAACCACCACCAGCACAATCACCATGATGACAGCCTCCACTACCGGGGTGAGTTTCACAGCATGTGCGTGTATGTGAGTGCATGCGGATGTGTGTGTGTGTGGACGCCTAATCCCCTGCCTCTCAGTGTGTGAGAGTGAGAACATGAACATGTGTGAGTGTTTTGAAATCAGCAGTGGGAAGTATTCTGGGAATGTGCAGAGGGTTGACTAATATCATCCCAGCCGTTCCTTCACTGACTTATTTTTCCCTCCACACTAGAATGACAGCGGAAAAGGCTGCAGAGAACAAGAGACAGACTCAGTGTTGTTATTAGACGGGAGGGGTTGGGGTTAGAGAGCGTGGGCCAGAGCCGGTCCGGGTTTGGTTTCCCAGGCAGCAGCTGGGCTCCTCTGGGGCTGCACTCCCTCCAGCTCTGGCTCCTTCTCGGCTCTCTTTCTGAATCTGGCAAGGAGTCTTAAAACTAAGCTTTAGGCCCAAGAACTGTATGCCAACATCCCTGACGGGGGCTGGCGACACTATGGCACCATCACTTAGCTGGGAAAGAGATGTGATGAATGAGGAATGAGCTTTAAACTAAAGTTTTCTTCCGCATTTTGGTTTCATCTGTTAAGAATGTTAAAGTTTTGGCTTCATGTCTTGAAATCTGCTGCTATAAGTAACAACCCTAAAGACCATGAGCCATGAATAATGTTTTATATTTAGCTGTTGCATACCTAAATGCTTGCCATTTTTATTTTTATAGCTATATTATGTTTGCTCCAGCTTGACGCTGGCCTGTGTCTAATTAAACCCTTGTATTACTTTTATATGGCTGACATCTTGGATTCATTAATGATGAGTTTCATTTTGTAGTGATTGGAACAACAGTGTGTGTGTGTGTGTGTGTGGGGAAAGTCCCTGTGATCTTGTTTGCCTGTTGCTGATGTGTGAACTGGACAGAAAACACTACTGTTCATGATCATGTCAATTTATTGAGCAATTTATCAGCCATGGGAAACTTGAATCATACAACAGAACACAGGATGGCACGACATCTTTTCATTGGCTGCATGTATAGAAAGGTTGGCTTGCTGAAATGGTGAAAAGGTCACTGAGAAAAACGCATCACATTGCAAGTCTTTGGCCTTGGGGTGCCTCGTGTTCTGCGTTTGACGTGGATATGAAGCCTGGGGGTTATTGAGATCAAACAGCTTGCTGTCAGCGTCCATTAAAGGCTTCATGTGCTGTACCTACTCAAGGCTGGTCTATGTGACATGTGGTTTTATAGCACGGGTGTACTTGTGTTTGTGACCAGGCTTGTCCTGCGCGTCCTCGGAGCCTTGGCTACAACAACACGTCCTCGAGACGCAATTAAAGGGACACACAGATTTCACACATGGTGATTAGTTATGAGCTCTTATAACACTGATGTTATAATGATGCCCAGACACACTATGGAGAATCTAGGATATGGTGATGTTGCCTTTGCTGCTTTGATTTTGGGCATTCATTTTTTTTTAACTCTGTCTTGCAATTTCATGGAAGACAAAATGCTGCTTCAAGCATATTAACAGTGGGCGCAGTTAATCAGGATGTGATGTAATGTGACCAACACGCAGTAAACAAATCACAACAGCTATGGCTGAAAATGATTAAAAAGAAATAAAGATTGTTGCTGCCGCTGCTTTTTCTCATTAACAATAAGGTAACTTCCAAGGAGTGTGTAGTTATGTGCAGATTGGAGGCTCTCACAGAAGGTATAATAAGATAAGTATCGATCATGGTTGATTTGGGCCTCGTCTGCTCATCAGGATATACTTTTAATTATTCAGGTACGCAGGAAAAGCGGCCTGCATCAGGTCCTTTATCTCGGCTTTGTGCACTGTATGTCACAGGACTCAAGCTGGGTAGCTTTTCTTGGCCTGTGAGACAGCTGAAGTAGCCGCAGCATCTGAGTGGATTCGGTTTGACAGATCCGTCAAGTTCTCCGCTCTTAGTGGGCGTTCAGAGCGAAAACAGCCAGGTTTTCAAAAATGCAGTGGCTGTTGGAGGCATGTTGTTTCAAGTCAAGTCAAGTTTAATTCATATAGCCCGAAGTCACAAATCACAGTTTGCCTCAGGGAGCTTTACAATCTGTATAGTGTACAACGCCCAATGTCCTCAGATGCTTGAGACAAATAAAATATGAGCAAGCACGTGTGGTGTGTGTAACTGATTAATGATGGACAGATGAAGGCTTATCAGACATCCAAACACTGAGCAGAGGTTTAGGGATTGTACCACTCAGAAAATCACTTCAACAATCATTTAATCTCATTGTGTGGGCGACGGGCTAAACAGTAGAAATATACTGTAATGTACCAGGGATATGCGCTTGTATGTGTTTTACTGGCCAATGCATCGCCCTGCATTGCGCTACAAAAGTTGAGCCAAGTTCAACTTATTTGCTCGGACGAGCCTACGTCAACAGAGTGGCCTCATTCAAACAGGGGTTAGCGTTTTTTGTTTTTTTCTTCCCCCATAGCGCTGAAGTTGGTCTGAAAACAGCTAACAGTGTTAAGTCTTTATTGTTGGAATAACTCGGCTTGCATTGAGTTATCTGTTGTGTCCATCCTGCTTTTTTTTTTTTTCTGTTTTGTTCCAGCAGTGTGAACAGGCCGCCTGACATTCCCACATTCCTGAATGTCAGAGCAGTGATGTCATACTTCCTGTTCCCAGAGGCCAGGCCAGCAGTCAGGTGACTGATCAAACCAAACACAGGCGCACAGTCCTCCACCCACCCTCTTCTCCCTTCAAACGAGACAGAGCAGAGCCCACACCTCGCCGGCGTAAGAGGGATGTTTTTTAAGATTTTAAGTTTAAGATGATTTGTCTGGGAGATCTCTCGGGTAGGCAGTTTGGTGTGTGATGAGCCAGCGTCAGCGCCAGTGGCTTAGGGAGATTAATGTTCTTTAGGTGTGTATCCCTCTCAAGGCCGGGCTATTTGTTAGTCCATTTGTTGGCTCTGCTCTGTGCAGGATCAAAGCAGACGCATAGACAAGGTTTTTTAATATGCATGAAGTGACTTGCTGTAAATATATTGTACTGTGCCAAAATGTCAGAATTGTGCTGTTTCCCCGTGGTGCTTCAATAACATCTCTGACAGATGTCCAATGAAGCTATAAACACAGCGCTTCAGCCTGCTGTTTCTGTTGGCCTTGCAGTGTGTCCTTCTTACTGAACTAATCACGAGGAGCAAGAGATTAATAACTTTCAGCCTCCACATCCTGCATCAGGATTAACTTCATTTTGGTCCTTTTGTGTCTTATTCTGAGCATATCTCTGTTTATAGGAGGCTGTTCTTCTTTTCATTTTAGTGTACAGTACAATCAACTCAAAGGCTGACTGTTACGACTGACCTGACTGACCATCTGCCTCCTTTTATCCAAGCTATTGGCAGTAATGCATTCAGTGGTGTGGTGATCACACCCCTTTTATTGGCCCTTCCTCTTAATCCATCACACTGATGTCAAGGCCTTGTTTAACATTCCTAAATGACACTGACTAATCGACTGCATCGCTGCCATACCTACCCCTGGATGTCCATCTGACTCACGAGGAAAATAAACACCTACCCTGCTCAGCACTCTCAGTTTGTCTCAGGGTACAGGAGCAGTATGAAAATATTTTGCCCTCTAAAATCAATGTAAGCTAACCTTATGGGATATTACATTATTTATACTCTTGGTAGATCAGTGCCCGCAGTCGGTCAGTGAGAAAGTGCTCATCGCGGACTCATGGGAGTCTGCCAATACTAATCCATAAACCTCTCTAAAACACCACCATAAGGCAGCTGTTGGTGACTCATGCAGCATGGGGAGTAAAGGGCGACACGGGGAACAATGTGATGGAGACAAAGGGGGAAAGCAGTGATGTGTGTATGAATTTACCAATTTTCACTTGTATGAGCATCACGGTCGGCGACAGTCAGGGTAAAATAAGGGGCTTAAGGTTGAGACCACAGTTTTAGGTAGTAAGAGGAGTTCTTTAGGACGTTCAAGGTTATGGAAGTAAAAGTAATTTTTGCCGTAGACAATGTACTTCCAGGACTTATTCCAGGTTGAACAAAAGATGACCAACAGCGTGTTAAAATATTTTGTTCATTCATAGAAAGCTAAAGGTCCATGACAGGAAACTGACAACTCCCAAGGAGAATTTTGGAGACAGAGCTTAAAATTCTGTACTGTGAGCAAAAGCCAAAGATTGTGCTTGTAACCCGATGAAACATTCAGCAGTTTAAGGAGAAGAGCTACTTTATTAATCCCCCCGGGCAAACATAATCATTCACTTTTGGATTAGGGGTCAATTTTGGATGAATTCGAGAACTATATCTGCGTGATAGGTTCCCAATTGCATGGACAAAGTTTTCTGAATTCGCCACAGCTCTAATTCTTGCCTCTAATGGCTTCTCCTCCGTAGTGACACTGGCTGAGGCTCATTATTATTCCAGTATTAACAGCCACCCACTGCACCGCTGAAAAAAAAACATGATTTCAAATTGGAACAATTAACAGTGATGGCCATTATGGTATTATCAGATTTAAGAGACTCCTGTGTTTCAAGCGTTGGTGTGTCAGCTATTGAATTGGTCATATTACACTCTAGGACTAAGAGTGAGAGAGATTTTTCCTTCTTGTCAATACTCCAAAAGAGAAGTTTCAGTGTGACTTTGTGTTTACCAAAAATACACTTCTGTTTTTTTATGTTTCTTTAGGTTGTTATAAGGAATATTGAAAATATCCTTTAATGTGGATTAGTAAAAATACTTCCCTAAACCAGGACGTTGTAATCTTATTATGTGTGCTATTGGGACATGATAGTATACCAGGACACTGTATTCAGGGATAGAGGAAGACAACACAGCTGAAATATTTAAAGAGAGCCTCCAAACTATACAATGTGCTGTGAAACTGTTGATTAAGTATTCTCCTAAAAGACGCCGTGATTATCTTTTCTCAGAAGACAAGCTGCACTGGCTCTAATTCTCTCTGCTGCAGAGTAATTGTGGGGAAGAATCCTCTCCCCATCTGGCCTGAGTTTGTCAGAGGCCCCGGGTCTCTCATTACTTCATCGTGCACATGAGCAGGGCTGGGAACAGAGCGCCAAACTAGGGGCAAAATCCCACCCACTCCAGCTCTTTTTCTTTCTGTAACTCTCTCCAGGGACCACCCGCTTTCCTGTTCGCTGTCCACATGCAAAGAGAGTATGCAACGCGCTCTGTAACCTTCCCCCTGTATCCATCACCACCCCAAAAAACCCGCCACCCCCACCCCACCCCTCATATTCCCCCCGCCTGGCCTCCCTCTGCCACGCCCTGTCTGTGGTCAATGCAGCGTGAGAGGAACTGTGTCCAAACAATAGCCAGAGAGAGGCAGCCCCTCACTCCCCTAACATTTCTCCCTCTCTCTTCCTCACTAGACTTCCTCCAGTAAAATAACTAATCATGGCATAGCAAAGAATCCTGGGGATCCAAAACCAGATGAAAATACCAGCGCTGAGGGAGTGGGAGTATTTACTCTTACATTTGGAGAAGATGCAGGCTACAGTGGCGCTTCCAAAGACGGAGGAAGTAATCGAACAGTTTCTCATTATCCTCTTAAATGATGGTAAACTAATGACTTAAAGTGCTCTCTTTTAAATTAGGAAGTTCCGCCTGCTTTTCCTGGATCACAGCTGACAACAGCATGTGCAACTCAAACCTCAAACTGCCACGACCAAAAGAAAAAGGAAACTGCAACCATCCAAAAGAGACATGACTGATGCCTATAGTACACAGAGCTGACAATTAGAAATGTTTAGTAATATGACCCGTCTTAATTGCAGTGTTTGCAATTTAGCTGCTTCCCAGCTAAAGTTCTTTTTCAGTGTTTAATTCATTTTGTCTTCTGTGTTTTGTCAATTTTACTTGAGTGTATCTGCGCTTAATAACTGAATAGAGCTTAGAATTACCACTGGCACACTGGCTGCCTTTGTTCTACAGTAGCTGGTAATGGCCATAAATAAATAATGACTCTCTAGTTATTCGTTTTGCTTTGTAATGGAATGCAAGCTCCAGTAATGAACTGACAGAGCCGTGGAGGCTGTTAGCGGGTGCAGAAGCCCTGTGGACTTTGACTTGTGAAAGAGTTTCCACTCCTGAATTTGGCTGCACAGAGTGCAGGGAGCACAGTTGGGCGGGCACATATCCACTTTCATGTCCATACAGGGGCAGAGGAAGCAGGCTCGTATTGTTTAAATTTCTCTGAAATCTGTCCAAGTTTGCGGTTCACCAGGAGGACATTGTGGCCGGCTACTTGTTTTAACGCTGCAGCATTCGTTAAGGGTCATAGTTGACGGATGGCAGCTGAACCCTGTGTGTCTTAGGTTTGTTAGCAGAGGTGACAGAAGTGCTGCTCTGTACGCCAGCTGGTGATGGCACTCCTTCAGTTTGGGTGGCAGATGGCTGCAGTGCCATCACCATGCGGCCCCTGATGTAAACTGCCACCTAAGAATGAATGAGCCTGCAAAAAGGCAGGCGCGCAGGTATACGGGCAGACAGGCAGTGGAGCAGAACCAGGAAAGGGAGCTGCAAGAACGATGCCAACACGAAGACAGGAAACATCTCAAACAGACATTCGTTTGCACTTAAATTTTTCCAGGCGAGCTTTATCTGAATGAAACTTTAGCGTGCAAGTCAGGGAAAGCCAATTCAAGGAGAACTGAGGAGTACTTTAACCGTGACATCAAGCATTGAATTGGTTTCCAGTATGACACTCCGCCTCTGAGATGATTTCATTCCTGTCAGTGAGACTGGGACGTCTCCGTATGCTAATTAGATTCATGAAAGCGAAAGTGCTCATTTAACTATTTCCCTCCCTCTGGCTCAGAACAGTCTTTGTTTCCCCCAAATGAGTTTTGATGAAGACGGGCTTTAAATATGGATTTCCTGCGTCTAGGTCATGACTCGGGTTCAGAGGACATCATGAGACTGGCTTTTATTGGCTAGGGAGAAGAGAGAGGAGTTGACTAATGAGGATATGCCTCGCCGTTATCGTTTCCTCTTAAAGTCCTTTTCTCCCCCATTTCCTTCACATGGGCCCCTCGTCATAATTTTGCATGCAGCAAAGTACTCTGTTGTTTTTTCCATAAGAAGAGGAAATGCGGACTGCGGGGAATAAGACCATAAGAACGCTGCATTTCTTTGGTGGGTATTTTGTATTTATCACCACCATATGTCAGAGTAGAGAATTCGTGTTATGAGTTGGGTGAAGTATCGCTTCCTGGTTGTGTTTTATGGACCTACTGCATCATGTGCATCTGGAGAGGATCACACGGCAGGTCCAAGATTGAGAAACTTACAACTTAGGAGAATTTCCTCGACTCTGGCCTAGGTAGTACAAGACAACCATAAGTTAGGATGGAGTTATGTTGAGGTGTCTGATTGAAGCCTCAAACAGCAGACTCTCACGGAGGATGTACTGTATGTCTCCTTCAGTGACACACATTGGACTCGGGAGTGAAAAAGACTCACTGTACAATCTGCAATGAGACAAAAAATGAGCTCTGACAGAGTGTTTAGTGTTATTCTCCCAAGTGCGGTGTTTCAAGGCCACTGCCTGGGTGTTGTGGTGCTCGTCTCGCAACAGGAGGCGCAGATAATGATCAGACTTTTAAGAACCCAACTCCCCCGTCTCCCGCATGCCTCCAGTCTACACATCTAGCCCTTCATTTTCACCTTAAATCATTCAAATCCCCGTTGAGTCCAAACTTCAAACAATTGCAGCTCTCAGAGAAGAAGAGGAAGAGACAGACAGTCATGGAGAGGAATCCTGGTTGCCTTCTCAACAGTCTCGGCTCATCCTATTAAAATGCCTCATTGCTCTAGCAGCGGAGACTTTTTATTGCTGCTGGTACATATTGTTGCCTTGGCTGCAGTTTAAATCCATTCCCAGAAGAGAATGGACTAGGCATGGAGGAAAATGTGAGTGTTGAGGAAGTGCAGAACACCCCCTCTGTATTCAGGAGGATGCAAAGCATGACATTCCAGCGGCGCGGAGGATAAGCAGAACACTTTGCCTCTTCTACGAATCGACTGGTTCATGCAGGCTTTGTACAAGACTGATGGGCTGAAGACATCCTGAACATCGGGAAACACTGTGCACTTTCGAACGCCCACACAATCCATAAATGGCAAATGCTTTTACATATAATCATACAGATACCACAGAATATGCCGAAGGACTTCAGGACGTCAAATGTATCTCTAGTGTCGCTAATTTCTACAGCAGCCTTTGTGTCATCACGAACAGCTTGGTCAGAATTTGTGCTAAAATTATATGTCAATCCACTGAAAATTAATGAGCAGGATCTTATTATCTTGATAACTGATGTTTAGTTTTTTTTTTTGAAGCAAAAACACTGAGACAAAAGACAAAACTCTCTAAATATGCGAGCTTTGACTCTGCAAAATAAAGCCTAAATGATCAGATTAAGAAAATAATCAGCAAATTAATATACAACTATTTTAATAATCAAATGGATGTGGCTTGTGAAACAAAGATGAGAGAAGGAGAATTTCCTGCTTTCTTTTGCTGTTTTGAATTACTCTGTATCTGTAAATTAGTCATACTAAACAGTTTTAAGATTTTTGGGGTTTGGAAAACTGTGACAGATATAGTTCACTATATTTTCCACATTTTGCTATTTTGTTAATTACAGATTTCAACCAAAATAAAAAGGATCTTGACAATGAAAGTAATCATTGCTTGATGCCCTCGTCAGTATGTACTGTAAGTCTGCAGCCTTGGTTGACACACTGTTTCTCTCAGAGAACGACAGATGGCTCTCACTGCGACACACCTCACTGTTTAGTTTCCGCTGAGCACCACAGCTCAGGTTATTTCCAATTACGCTAAAATGAATCAATTCACTGTTTGAATTTATCATTAGGGAGAACATGGATTTCACAAATTACATTACGCACTCCTGACAATGCAATCTGTTGAAGTGGTGACGCAGGATGTGACTAAACTTTCTCTGGCTCCGTCTATCTGGATAAACGCACCATGTTATGAAACCAAACCACTAACTTCACCATCCCATCTTCATTGGTTTTATTTTCATTATTGAATTCCCTCTCAGCACAAATTTCTCTTTACTTATTTGATTCATTTCACCGTGTCCCTTTTTTTTAGGCAGAAACCCATAACCAGTTATTACAAAACAGCACAACATTACATTTTAATGTTTCTGTTGACGCGTCGTCACCATCATCTCTCCAGGCCCCCTGAAATGTTGACATGAAGCATGTAAGTGGGCTCCATCCCTGAATTATTTTTGGTTTGTAGCCTGAAGGCATTAGTGTTGAAAGCATGCCTTTCTGTTTTCTCCTGCTGAGGAGGTTCTGTACAAATATTTATCAGGTCACCAATTACTGTACCCCGTGTGCTCAGGCATAGACAACCACAAACACACTCTGGCTCTGTTGAGAAGGTCTTGTGTATGCATTCCTCTAAATTTGTTTATTGTCTGACTAAAAATTTACCCTTTTTTTTTACCTCAAACGATATGTGCTTCGTAAATATCCCTGGAGACAGGGCATAGTCCAATCTCAAAGCTTACGTCTATTGTTGGAGGAATGCTTGTGCATTCATATTGTAGAGGAGGCAATTCAAAGAGGTATCTTTATCACCAGGCTTGAAAGTGGCTCACAGCTTGCAGGCAGTCTGATCAATGACCAGAGAGATTGCTTTCTTTTTCTGAAAAGCATCTATTCTCAACTTCAATTTTCCACATAAAAGGACCTGATCACCTACCACATGTTAATTTCACGTTAATTACTCTCATTGTGTCTTTTTAAAATTAGGACACATCTTCATCCTCAATTAAAACAAACACACCAAAAATATAACTGCTAATCTATTTAATGTGATGGAACTATAATTCCAAAAATGACTATACTTACATGCATGGGCTACTCAATGAAATTGCCGTGGGTCATTTGATCAAGAATTATGCAAACTGCAGTGAAACTAAGAATTAAAGCAATCAGCGATTTCTATTCAGTTCAGCATTTCTATTTAGTTTTAAAGTGTCTGGTTCCCATTATGACTACACCAAGAATATAGAAAGCTGTGTTTATAATCCCAGCAGGCTACTGCCGAGTTAGACTCATTATTTGTATCCACATTTTTTCACTTTTCATGCATAGCAATAAGACAAATGAATTTGTATGGCTCCACGCTGCAGTGATTCTCTCTATTGATTGAATGGTATGCCATTTTCTCATCTGATGGGTCACTCTTTGTAGCTGATGCTTTGATTAAACACTTCTATTCTGTATCATTTGCTGTTAAGAAATATGTGTTTGTCATCACCGAGTAACAGCAGTCTGTCTTTAGTCCATCTGCAGTAAAGATGAACTTTATAAATAGTTCTTAGTCTGATACATCATTATTATACTTTATGTTTTGGCCAATAAAATTTTGTCAGCAGTTGATACTTTTCCAGCACCTCCAACATTATATCATCAGACTTTTCGTCATGTATGATATCTAATATCTGAGCTGTAAATCAACATTTCAAATCTGGCTGAAATACATTTTTTTGGGGTGCTTTTATTTATATTTGGACACACAACATTTGGACCTTCAAAAAACTTTTACTTTTTTAAAAACTGGTTTTTAACCAGTTTGTCTTGCATGATGCAATACAGGCTGAGATAATCTTGACTTGTAGTTACTTATATAAGACGGATCCTACAATACCCATAGCTGCTTTGTAGCAAATCTAGTCTTAATACCTTTCTGTTAATGTTATTGTGCATATGTCAACCTCTCTGTGGGACTACACAGAATGTTAATTATTATTATTATTTTGTATGCTGGCGTACACAAGTCTGGTCTTAGTTCTCTATCAGAAGAACTGCAGCTACTTCGGTGTGACTTTATCCCTCTTTATTCCACATGAACAGGAATTGTCGGGTGTTGTGTGTTGTTGTGGTTTTTCTGAGTACACAAACAAAGAAATAATAAAATGTTAATAATAATAATGATGATCTATCATTCAACAAATGCAGAGTGTAGTAATGAACTGAAACAGTACCCGCTATGGTCACATGAGGCGCTCCATCGTACATTACAAAGTAAACATATTAATTGTAGCCTAGTAGGTATGAACATTAGCAGAATCAAAGTCCATCCACAATACCAGCAACACAAGCTGAATATGGCTACATGTCAAGAACATATATACACTAAATACGAGCACATTAACACTCCCTTTGCCATAGTTTCGCATAAAGGAGCTCCGAACAGGTGAGCACGCATTACAACATGGCGGCCGTTCCGACCTCAATTAACACTGCAAAACAGCAGATAACAAACAACAAATGTCCGATTCCAACTCACTCGGCATTCACGCACAAAGCGACGACACTGATAGTCCCGGTCTGGCTCCGACTGACACCGTCACAACTTCGAGGATGTGTGCTGCACTCGACAGGTAACGTAACTGCTGCCGCGCTGTGTAGTTTACTCTCGGACCTGCTCGGGTTGCTTCGGTGACGCTCGGTGACGGTGACGTCACATACGTGGCAGAGCAGGGAGGTTTGCACAGCCGCCCCCGAATTCACATAGTGAATTCGCAGAACCACAAAGATCCCTGCTGGGCCGTCAGATCAGTCTCTGTCCTCTGGCATTTCTGGCAGGGGGATGAGTTTAGCCACTGGCCGTGTGTATGTAGACCCTTTAATGTTTACTTCAGCTGTGCGTATCCGGCCGTCATCACTGGGGATCACTTTGGTGACTCGTCCAACCGGCCACAGCGCTCTGGGCAGCTGTGAGTCAATGATCATGACCACCTGATCTGGAGTGAGGTCCACAGTAGAACTATGCCACTTCCGACGATGTTGAAGATTGGGGAGATAGTTCTTGGTGAACTGAAGCCAGAAGTGATCTGCCAGCACCTGGCTGTGTTTCCAGTGGCGACGTCCAAGCAGGTCACTGTTGTGATAGACAGCTTGTGGTAGTGATGAATCCCGCCGCCCCATGAGGAGGAGGTTTGGTGTTATGGGGTCGGGATCTGCAATGTCAGATGTAGCATAGCCCAGGGGCTTAGAGTTGAGAATCCCCTCAACTTCTATCAGGACCGTCATGAGGACTTCCTCTGGGAGCATTTGGTCTTTCAGCACGACTTGCAGGGAAGCTTTAACAGATTTGATCTCTCTCTCCCATACACCGCCGAAATGCGGTGCAAGTGGTGGATTAAATCTGAAACTGATGCTCTGCTCAGCAAGCTGGTCCTTTAATGCTGGCTCCAGTGCAGCGAAAGCTTCTTGCAGCTCTCTGTCGCCTCCTCGGAAATTAGTGCCACGGTCACAGAGAATCTCAAATGGCTTCCCTCTTCTTGCCACGAAGCGTCGTAAGGCGAGCAAAAAGGAGTCAGTGTCCATGCTGCACAAAAGATCCAGGTGCACACACCGAGTGGTGAGGCATTTAAAGATAATGCCCCACCTTTTCTCGTGTCTGCGGCCTATTTTGATGGTGTATGGGCCAAAACAATCTACTCCAGTAGACCAGTACGCTGGCTGGTTGATACGCAACCGTGCGGCTGGCAGGTCAGCCATCTGGGGAATGACGGGCTTGCTGCGCCATTTACGACACTCTGTGCAGCTATGCTGGTGTTTCTTGACAGCTTGGCGGCCGCGGATGATCCAGTATGTCCTCCGTATTTCTGCAAATACACGATCAGGACCTGCATGAAGCAACCGGTTGTCATAGTCCCGGATGAGCAACTCTGTGACACGGTGGTTTGGTGACAGGATGATAGGATGGATGGTTTCCTCTTCTAGGGTCACTGCCTTTCGGAGTCGACCTCCGACCCTTATCAGCTCCACGTCTTTGTCATAGATGGGGATAGAGACAACAGGCCGCTATTGGAACTGAGAGGTTTACCTGCTTGCAATGCAGTAAACTCCGCCGGGAAACTCTCCTGTTGTGCTCTCTTCAGGATGGCAACTTCTGTGTTGACTCTGTCGGCTGCAGTCATGGGAGGAGAAGCCGCCCCGTGCTGGTACTGGAATGTGGCGTCGACCAGTTCTGACCATGATTTGACCTGAGTCACATCTGGGACTGAAGAGCTGTTAACTGTAATGTTGCCACAGAAGATAGTATCACGTGTTTCTTCTGCTGGTGTGGGTGTAGTACTTACAGCAGGATTAGTTGGCCACTCGACTGGAGGCTGATGGAGGAAAGCGGGGCCACAAGTCCAGCGGTTGGGCTTCACTAAATCCGCCAGTGCTTTCCCCCGCGTGATATCGTCAGCAGGATTCTCTTTTGAGGGAACATATCTCCAGCTTTCTGCCCCAACCAGCTCTTGAATCTCGGCGATCCGTGTCCCCACAAACACTTTGTACTGCTGAGATTCAGACTGGTTCCAGTGCAGGACAGTTGTGGAGTCTGTCCACATTGTTGTTGCTTTCACTGGAAGAGTCAGCTCTGTGTGCAGGACCTTGGCTAATTGTGCACCTGACAGGGCTGCACACAGCTCCAAGCGGGGTATGGAGAGTTGTTTCTTCGGTGCTACGCGAGACCTTGCCATCACAAATGCCACCTGTACCTTTCCTTCACTGTCTTCAACCCTCATGTATGCTACAGCACCGTAGGCCCTTTCTGAGGCGTCGCAGAAAACATGTAGTTCAACAGGAGTGTCAGTAGGGACATTAGCAGTGTAACAACGTGGCAGTGTGATGTGTTGAAGTTGTGGGAGTTCGTCCTCCCATGTTGTCCACACATGGAGGAGACTGTCCACAATGGGCTCATCCCATCCTCTCTCTTTTCTCCACAGGGCTTGAACCAGGACCTTGGCACGCGTGGTGTATGGTGTGATGTAACCTAGTGGGTCGTATTGACTGGCTAGGACCCGATACACATACCTCATGGTCGGTTCTGTCGCTGGGATGGCTCTGTGTTTGTATCCAAGAGTGTCAGGGCTGCAGCGCCACAGGAGACCGAGTGTTGACTCCTGTGGGTCGGTCTTATTTGCAGTCAGCCATAACTCACATCCTGCTGATTTGGCTTCAGGTGGTAGGTGAGCAATAACTGCGGGGATGTTGCTGGACCACTGCCTCATGTCAAAGCCTCCGCTGGCAAGAAGAGCTCTCATCTTGTCGATGAGCTGTCTGGCTTGATCTTGAGACTGCAGGGACTGGAGACAGTTATCAACGTAAAATGCTTGCAACACAGATTGTACCACATCTTCATTACCCTCACGGTGTTCTTGCACGTGATGCTGTAAAGCATAAGATGCACAGCATGGGCTGCAGGTAGTCCCAAACGGCAAAACACGCCACTCGTAGACATCTGGGCTGCGCTCTTTCTCTCCATCACGCCACAGGAAGCGGAGGAGTGGTTGGTCTTCAGGTAGGAGACGCACCTGATGAAACATGCCGCGTATATCTCCGCTGATGGCCACGGTGTGTTCTCTGAACCTCAACAGCACACCGAGCAGTGATGCACTCAGTGTAGGACCAGGAAGCAGGTTGTTATTGAGGCAGGCTTGTTGATAGTTGAATGAGCAGTTGAAAACAACTCTGGCTTTACCATTATGATAAACAAGATGGTGAGGGAGAAACCATGATTCCTCTGATCTGCTCACCTCATCAGCGTTGATCTTGACGACGTATCCAGCTCTCACCAACTTGTGTATCTCCTCATTGTACACTGCAGCTTGTTCAGGGTTGGTAGCAAGGCGATGCTCTGTTGCCCTGAGAAGAGCCATCACTGCCGTGGGTGGAGCATGGAGTTTGGGTGCATTTGGTTTACGCAGCAATGGAGTAGCATAGCGGGACGCACCTTCAACTGTGACTCTGATGGTCTTCTGCTCCAGTTGTTCCATAGCTGCTTTATCGCCACCGGAGCGGATCACCTCCTTGCTGTTTCTGAATGGTAGTGTGTCTAGCTTCCAGAGCCTTTCCACATTCTGATGTAGCTCTTCTGAAGGTGAGAGGAATGAAGAATGCAGACAGCTGTTCTCACCTGATGACTGCTGCAGGAAGGTGGCGGGTCCCTGCACAGCCCATCCCAGGGCCGTACACACAGCTACAGGTCCACCGATCGGGCCAGACCGGACTGGGAATACTGGTGTTATCAGGTGAGGATTGTCAGAACCAATGAGTAGCATGGGCTTGACTCTGCTGTAGGAGTGCAATGGAATGTCTCTCATGTGTTGGTAGCTTCGCTTCAGAGTTTCAGCTGCACATGATTGTTCGGCCAGATTCAGATCTGCTGCTGTGAAAGCGTGTCGAATGTCATGTTTCATCCCTTTCTTCATCATGGGTGACACTTTGAGTGAGACTGTGGCTCCCTTTAATTGCACCTTGTCCTGTCTAATCGTCCTCAGGGACAGGATTTCTTCCTTACACTTGAGGCCCAGGTGACGCACAGCAGCTGGTAGTATGATCGTTCTTTCGGATCCATCATCCAGAACAGCGTAGGTATTGAGTGTTTTCTTCCCATTGTGCAGACGTACTGGGACAACCTTCAGCATCACTCGACCTGAATGGCTTACTTGGTCCATGTAAATCATGCTGGGGGACGTACTCACGGTCAGGATAGTGTCTGTTTGAGCCACATCATGGAGCACAGTGAGGTGTTGTTCTCCACAGGTTGAGCATGGCTTCTTCAGCGTACAGTTGTCAGGTGTGTGTCCTCTCCCACACCTCCAGCATCTTCTCTTTTCCTTTATCCAGTCAACCTTTGCATTGTGTGTGAGTTTAGCAAAGTCATCACAGGCGTTGAGGTAATGTTCTTGGTTATTACAGTAGGGGCAATAGGGCTTAAACCTGTCACGCTTCTTAGACTGTGAGGGGATACTGGATACAGGAGCTGGTTTAGGTTGCTGGGCCCCTTGGTGGTTACCTAGCAGAATAGTTGCAGACTTCACTCTTGGCTGCTTCACTGATCTGCGCTCCCGGCTGTCGGCATGTGTAGATTCTACTGGGCAGGCGCTGATCCGACGGGATACCTGCAGAGTCTGGACCTTCCTCTCGAGCCAATCTGCCAGATCTGGAAGAGTATATGTTCTGTCGCTGCCACTCTGGATTATTCCCCTGGAAAAGCAGTATTCGACGAAGGCGTCTCTGAAGTTAACAGGCAGCTTAGTGAGCAGTGTATCCACATGAGAACCACACATCAATTCTGAATATGAAGGACCTTGCATCGTGCTTAACATGCCCACTAGTGTGCCAACTGATGCTGCAAAATCTTCAATACCTTGATAGTCTCCAGCCTTCACTGGTGGAGCGTTCAGGATGGCATTGAGTTCTCCTTGGACAAGCTGTCTGGGCTGACCATATCTCTGCATGAGGGCTTGCATGGCAGTAGTGTATGGCGTTGCACTGTTGATGAACCGCTTGGCTATTTGAAGCGCAGCAGGGAATCTGAGATGGTCAAGTAAGGACTTGATACTTGTAGTCTTCACTTAAATGTCTGTGGGGCCCAAGAACACTGTCCAGTCCCTTTTTAAGCAGCAGAAAGTCAGTTTCCCTCCCTGAGGTGAAAACAGTCAGTTTGGGCTTGGGGATGCCAAATGATGATGCAATAACCATCTCTAAAAACACCTGGTGCATTAGAGTTGTCTGGTGGCTGCACAGGTGCAATGGGCTGCTGAGGATAATAGTGTTGGACAGGAGGAGGAACAGGGTAATGTGCAGGAGGATATGGGTATTGCTGAGGAGGAGGCTGCCTATGATTGGGTGCACTGTATGCTGGTTGTGATGAGGGAGGTGCAGTCTGGATCGGCAGGACAGGAACTGCGGAGACTGCAGGTGGCACCAGCGAAGACGTTGGTATTGCTGATGAAACAGAGGCTATTGAATCCACACTGTCCATCTGTGAAACAGGAGCAGATTTTGCAGATTCAGTCTTTGAAGCTTGAGCCAAATCGTCAGCCTGCACTGCAGAAGAAGGTTGATCCACAGCCTCGGTCTGTACAGCAGAGTGTTCAGCATCCTTTGATGAAGCAGCGGCTTTGTCCTGATCCTGAGAGAGGGGCTCCACAGTAGTAGTCAGGATATGGGATGCGGGTGGATGCTGCATCATCCTAGCTGGACTGGTGGGGATCCTCTCTAGATGGGGAAAGCTGCTATACTGAAACATTTCTGCGGCATATCGTTGTGGGCGATATGTGGGGTGAGTGTAGCCAACCTGAGAGTGAGGATTCAGTCTTACATTGTCCATTTCAGCCTTCCAGCTCTTTCATTTGGTGTCTCACGGTCTGCCAGCGTGCCTCTAGGCGTTCAAGTCTATCATCAGGGCTCTCATATAACGAATATGGGGGCACTGGATATGATGAAAATCCTCCTATGCTGGGCGATGCTGCGTATGTTGATGTCGTCAGTGACGCTGCCCTTGTTGTGGTGGGATGAAGAGGTTGGAGTGGATAGCTGAGCTCGTAGTCCTCCAGATGTCCGGGAATGCGTCGCATCCTGCTGGGACGGGGACACTGTGGCGGCTCATAATATCCCTTGCTTGTAGCCATGGCGCAGCTTGTGTACATCCGGCTCGAAGGACCACTTGTTAATTATTATTATTATTTTGTATGCTGGCGTACACAAGTCTGGTCTTAGTTCTCTATCAGAAGAACTGCAGCTACTTCGGTGTGACTTTATCCCTCTTTATTCCACATGAACAGGAATTGTCGGGTGTTGTGTGTTGTTGTGGTTTTTCTGAGTACACAAACAAAGAAATAATAAAATGTTAATAATAATAATGATGATCTATCATTCAACAAATGCAGAGTGTAGTAATGAACTGAAACAGTACCCGCTATGGTCACATGAGGCGCTCCATCGTTACATTACAAAGTAAACATATTAATTGTAGCCTAGTAGGTATGAACATTAGCAGAATCAAAGTCCATCCACAATACCAGCAACACAAGCTGAATATGGCTACATGTCAAGAACATATATTACACTAAATACGAGCACATTAACACTCCCTTTGCCATAGTTTCGCATAAAGGAGCTCCGAACAGGTGAGCACGCATTACAACATGGCGGCCGTTCCGACCTCAATTAACACTGCAAAACAGCAGATAACAAACAACAAATGTCCGATTCCAACTCACTCGGCATTCACGCACAAAGCGACGACACTGATAGTCCCGGTCTGGCTCCGACTGACACCGTCACAACTTCGAGGATGTGTGCTGCACTCGACAGGTAACGTAACTGCTGCCGCGCTGTGTAGTTTACTCTCGGACCTGCTCGGGTTGCTTCGGTGACGCTCGGTGACGGTGACGTCACATACGTGGCAGAGCAGGGAGGTTTGCACACAGAAGATGCTCACCTTCCTAATATCAGCAATGTTAGTGTTAGGCAAGATGAATGGTTGATCTAACTCATGTCATGAAAAGACACGATAGCGCTATACTTTTCCAAACAACATCTGTGCATGTTCAACTAAGTGTGCAGCCCTTAGGACTACTTTTTTTTTTTTGGCAAATGGGAGTTCATTATGTACCCTCAGCTAGAAATAATGTAGTCGAACAACCCTGCAATAAATCAATCAAGAGATGTTGTTTCAGCTAAATGATAATTCTGGAGGCCGTAGTTTTTTGTATTGAATTATAAAGAGAGGTGTTTTTAAATATTCTGTCTAGTCTGACCGTATTGATATAAATGTGGTTCATCTAATTCATTGCATTTCTTGCATTTTAGCCTCTCTGCCAGGGATCTTTAGCAAGTAAATGTGGCTCTGCACCAATCAACTTTCCATAAAAAAGTTAGTTTTCTCCACTTCCAAGCCGTGATAACGCCAATGATGTCACAAAGGTTGGACTTGGAGCCAAAACAAATGTTGTGCAATTGTTTTCACAGGCTGTGTAGATCTTCTTGTGACTGCTTTGACATGTAAAATTGGTGGAGTGCCCGTTTACGGGTTATCATCCTTGTAACTTTCCCTCCTCTGTCATATAGTATCATTACTGCAGCCACTCTCTGGTACTGGCCGTCACATAGTTAGGATGACGGCTTAGACGACTGGACGTAAGCGATGGAATCTTCCGTTCTGGCCGCTGTGAACAATGACTTCCATTCAACATGGCCGCCATTACTTGAAGTGGTGTGGTTTTTTTGAAGGGGGGTTTCAGATTCAGGGGTTTCCCACAGACTCCCCTAATTAACCACGGCAAGAGACTCAGCTACTCTCGCCGTCCAGGAATGTGCTCCCAAAGCCCCAAGTATGCCTCTCTTCCATCCCTGCTGCAAATCCTCCTTATTTCAAAATCATGTGCACCAGAGACGCTAATGAGAGCAAAACTAAAGCAGCTTATTTCATGGTATTACAGAGTTAGACCATCAAATTTATCTGCTGTGAAGGGATAGGAGCCATCTCCCGTACCTGCATTTTACTGAGTCGAGTTTACCTATGGGTCTAGTCTCAGGCAGGTACTGGTGCTATGATACATTTTTCCATGGCCATTGTGTGTCAGCCGAGACAGGCTCTATTACTTTCTCTTTATGAGGTTAATGTGTGCCACAGGGCTGCAGAACGTCCACTGCTTTGTCAAAAGACTGGTCTGAATGAGACGAGCTGGGTGTGTGTGTGTGTGTGTGTGTAATTTCCTGTCCACAGTGAGGTCCTGAAGCAAAAACTAGAAGAGGTGAGGAGAGGCAAAGGGGATAAATATCAGAGGGTATGAGAGAAGAGAGGACAGAAGAGGAGAGAAGAGGAGAAATTTCAGACCTAGCTCCATTAATAGACCCTGTGTGCTGCTGAATTGATTTTGAGGTCAGTCCATAAAGCAGACTGCCTGAGCACTGTACTAACAGTGGCATCATTATGGTGTTATTAGTGCAGAGGGGAGGATTGGCAAAAAAAAATGGGGGAGCCAGGCTGGGCTGTGGGAGTAATTTACAGGTGTGTTAAACACGACTGCTGTGGAGTGAAAATAGCCATGGCGGCGGTCCGACCGCTTCTGTTAATAGCTTCATAGGGTATCTGACCAGTGTGAGCGTTTCATGTGTTCATTTTCTGCACCCATATGGTCTATTTACTGTCACGTGAGCCCAATCGGAGAATCATACATGTGTATGTTGACTTGGATAACTGTACTGAACTGAACTAATGTTCTGATCATCTACTGAAGTAAAAGTAACAGTATCACACAATGAAAATGCTCCATTACAAGTAAATGTCCAAGTCGCAGTTTTACTGTGTAACACGACAGAAATACTTCCGACAAAATGTACTTTAAGTATTAAAAGTAAACTATGGTCCATGTAGCGACCACTGTCAATGAAAAAAGGGTCACTAAGAGGCTGAGCAGGCGCTTTGCTGTGACTCACAAAGCAAAAATCCACGTTCTCAAACTATGTTTTAAGTGTTTATTGAACGGGGAGAATAAAAACAAAGCTTAACTTAACTAGATGGAACTATCCGAGCCCGACTTACCCTCTTTGTCTGAATCCAAGTGAACAAGTAAATAAGGTGAAACCACACGGCCGCACCAATTACCAGAAATGATAGTAATCCAGAGAATATGTACAATCAAAACAAATAATGTTTTTTATTTTCATTAAGTATTAAAATGTATACAAGACTTGCAGTTGGATGAGTTGGAGTTGGATGGATGGGTGAATACATGAATACATATCATGTTATCTATGCTCAAACTGAAGAGCAACTATAGCTGTAAAATTACCACAGGAGAGTAAAATATATATTATATTATTATGAATAAATATTTAATTCTGAACATCTGTAGAGTAGAAGTAAAGGGAAATGCCAGTACTTCAACATTGTACTTACTACTTTTACTAAGTAAATGTACTTGTATGTTCAGATCACGGTTCACCGGGTGTGAGAGATTCACATAGTTGTCAACGGCACGCTGTTCAGAGTATAAATCAATCCCTGCCAGGTAGAAGCAGACAAAAGAGATTTTACTGTGTCTGACACTCGCTCACACCTCATGCTTACAATATGACGCTGAAAGCGGAGCAAGATAGATGAAAAAAAAAAATAGAATTCAGTTCAATAAAAATAAGCCACAAAAAAGTAAATCTCAATATCTGCACCAGCAGGACTGATGAGGCCCTCTACAGCCTCTCTGTTTGGCTAAATGGACTCACTGCCTGCTCCATCTGGACTCAATTGGAGGAGCTGGTATTCACTGTTAAGCTCAAGTGACCATTAATTCCTGTTAATCAATGCAACTTTTCCTCATTAGTCGTGTTGTGACCTTTCAGCAAGTTAACACAGGCCCAGTAGGGATTTAAATGGGTTGTACTCACACCGTGCTGCCTTTATGAATAAATGAGAAGGTATGCGAATACCTGGAGCAGGAGAGCTGTACAGTAATTATTAAGGTTGTTTTTCACTTCAATAGACCTAGAGGATACGCGAATACGAGACTTATTCTGAATCACACGGTGCTTCCCGTGGAAGTGAAAGTGTGTTTTTTGTTGTACAGTCCTGTTCCCTTAAGCTAACTGTCTCTTCTTCTTTGCTTTTCCCAACCCGCGAGAGTCATGGGTGAATTCCAAACATCTCAGTGCTGAGTCAAAACGTGCTTCGAAATTCCATCTCATTTCTGAGAGGTTTATGGTTGCGTGGTTTGGTGTGTGTTTTGCAAGAAGGAATGTCGGAATTTGAGTCTTTCCAGATATGTCATCAATCTCACACGCATAAACTGTTTGGACAACTGAAGCCAGACCGTATACACACTGCCCGTGACACGAGTCCAGCCCTTTATACCCCGAGCATCTGAGTGTTTTCTTTTATTGTTCTGTGTTCCAACAAGGAAATGTTGAGAAACAAGCCTTTAAATTAGTGTCTGCACATTTATGAATGTTTTGATGTCTCTGCATTGTCTTCATTTACAGCTGTGGGATATTTCCATATTTCTAATTCTCATGGGGTCACAACACACTCGTCTCTAATTTTTCCTGTCTTTTGTGCTTACTAACGACTTAAACTGCAACATATGTGCACGCTGATTTATAATCTTTCACAGGCATTCAAGCTATTCTCTGTAGGTCTGCTGATGGATGAATAGGGGAGAAAAGGAAATAGAGAGAGACAAATAGAGAGAGATAAGAGAGGAAAATAAGAGAGATGATACGGAACAGACACGATGATATGAAAGGGCAAAACTCTGAGACTTTCAACAGACCAATGAGCTTGCGATGTTAAGAGCAGCAGAGCACTGTGAGAGACAGGTAATGAATGTGTGGTAATACACCTCCAGACCTTAATTGGTTTGAATGAACAGGCTGGAGAGGCTTCTTCCATCAGACTGTGGATGAGCAGACTGTCAGGTGACAAGCCATGGGAGAGGACTAATTGGTTCTCTCCTCCAGACACAGCTCCTGTCTTTCTTCATGTCGCTGACAGAAACACGTCACGTGGTTGGCTGAGCGGGTTGCTATGAGCCTCGAACCTCATTGTTTATATCTCTATCCGCTCGTGCTTACATTCATAAATGACCGAGCTCCGCGCATGTTCAGATGCTGCTGTTTACTTTTCTGATTTTGAATCCGCCCTGAGTAGAAAAGGCGAAATTTACATGCGCTGAAAATGTTTCTTGAAAGAACTGAAAGAAGTTGGCGTCACACTTTAAAAAGAAGGCTGAGTGTCAGTTTGAGTGTGAATACTGAGTGAACCAGTGTTGTCTAATCGAACACTCCTACAGGCATCGTGAGTTCTCTGTGCCTTCAACACAGTTACAAGTCACTGATGGAAAATCTTTCATGATGTGACAACCCAATTGTTAAGAGTTTGTGCTAAATGACTACTTCATTAAGGTTAGAGGACATTCTGGTTAGTGGAACGGCTACGCTTAAATAAACAAACCTTCAGTCAGTTATAAATGGGGAAACAAACTGCAATGAAGTCAAATAGCCTGTGTGACTACTCACCTCTCAATTATCGCTCTATAATAACGCCACCCGACCTCCTCCTTTGCTCCCGACATAGAATATACCACCGCCCGTGGGCTTTGTCACTCGATTGTAAAAAGATGTGGGGGCACTCGCTGATGCTGCCACTTTTCTGAGGACAGTCTCGTAGTATCACTTTAAAGTGAAAGTGCTGGAATGAGTTGAAAATGTCGGTCGTGAAATGTAGATAACAAAGTGCGTCGGAGGTTCCAGGTGAAGTGGAGTTTCCAGGCCGAGTGTATGAACTAAAAGAAGGTGTCAGTGGAAGTGTCAGCCGAAGTGTGTAAGCTCTGATAGCTAGTTGGAGCCGGCCGCGCATGAACAGTGGAAGTTGTGCGCTTGAGGAAACTGGTGAGGGTGAAGGCACTGAAAGGAGCTGAGTCAGATCAAAAGAAAGAGACGAATGTAGCTGAAATGTGAATAAACGTTTAAGTGGCGAACGCGATTGATTTGTCATTTCAGTTGAGCTTGAAAAAGTCCATAATGATAATAAAAAAAAAAAAGATATAAATGCAAGAGCTATAACTGAGCAGTGTGTCTGACCTGTAAACACACAGAGGTTCAGCGTCCCTCACAGTGTTAACAGTATTTGAGCACACATTTAGTTGACTTATCTGATTCCTGCACTTGTACAGTGCTGGTTAAGTACTCTCAGGGGAGACGGCATATCGACGTCATTTGATTTCTCCGACAGCAGTGTGAGATACTGAAGTGGCTGTTAAAATGCAGACAGTGGTTACAAGTGAGCGTCTCATTTTCGTGTGCAAATGTACTCTTGGTTTTTAGAGGCAGTGGAGACATTGTTGCTGCCGTGCTATATAGGTTCCAAGTGGAGTGGATGCAATCCCCTAATGCTGCCGGTATCAAAGGATTACACCAAGATTGTCTCAGTCCTTACATATGTCTCTGTGTCAGTATCAGGTATTAGCTTTCTAATATAGTCTACTTTAACTGTCTGATTACACAGCTGGAGGGTGAAGGTCTCGGCTTAGGAATGACTGTAAGCCAGCAGTTATCAGTGTCTTTGGCCTGTAGAGGAATGTCCCATCTGCCATACTGGGATTGTTGGAAGACCCGGATCAGGGGGGTGGGCAAGACCCTCGCAGGGTGCCACAGGGTAAGCTTTACCGTAGTGGGGGATTGAAGCGATGGGAGGGCGTGACAGATGGTAATCTGTCCTCCCATCCGTCGATCCGTCGTCGTCGTCGTTGCAGCAACCGTGAGAAGGTTCGGACAGAGAGAGGTTTCATCGATATGGATTTTTCCTTCGTGCTGAGGGCTGAGAAGATGTTGAGGCCCAGCTGTATACCGTGGGAACTGCATGGACCTGAGCTGAATGAAGGTACAGCAGCAATGCATTACTTTTCCTACCAGGGTCATGAACTCGATGCGACGCCACACCATGTTCAACATGCATCAGCTGCTATCCACCTCTGACCTCCACGAGTGTCATGCAACTGCAGCGCGGTAACTTTTGATTTATGAGGTTGTGTTTCTAGAGCCTTGCAATGAGATATGCATGGATATGCACATAGTATCCTATCGTTTAACCTCATGATCAGCAGTATGTGGACATGTGATACCAAAGGACCCCCCCCCCCCCCCCCCCCACTCTACGGGACAATGCCTGTGTGCATTTGTGCATGGGCGATTGCGCACGTTTGAATGATACCTTTCAAATTAATTAGGAGGGCACGGGGGGCACAGACACATCATGAAACAGGAAGTGGATGAGTGTGAATTATTATGCAGAGCAGCTCATGTACTGATACAGCAGTCTGACACAATAAATGAGGAGTCTTCTGAGACTTTGGTTCCTTTTCCGTGCCTCGTGTTTCTGGGGATATTTGATAATACAATCCAGCAATTAGCTCAACTTACATTATCAGTTATTTTTATTCTGTCAGCTCTGGTGCCCCATTATAATGAGCTCACTTAATCTGTTCAAATATTATTCCTTTATGCATTTGGTGGCTTTGCCATCTCCTGACATCCGTAAGCACTAAATTAGCCTGTTTAGCTTTAGTCCTGCTGATCTAACAGCAGCCAGCTGCTCTGACATTTCTAGGCCAGGATCAGGTATAGAGATGAAGGATGGTTAATTTAAGAAGGGCCCCACCACCCACTGAACGATGTGTTCGAAAGGCTTTCTTGCGGAGCATAAGCAGAATCAGTTTGATCTTTTTTAAATTACTCCTCCAAAATTATGATTAGGTGCAGCTATGTACGATCTATGTGGTCTTTTGCATATTTCCATTTTCTTTCTCGCTCTGTTAAGAGCAGCTGAACTACACAATCGACAGCAGTGTAAAAGTATGGCCTCCAAAAATGGTTTCTAAGGTACCCACAAGGTAGGTAAATGTAAAACTCAAATCAAATTTCTTTATCTGGGGAATGGTTGTTTGGCTCTTTGTATCAGCCCTGTGATGAACTGGCAACTTGTCCAGCCCTCCAACGACCCTGATAAGGATAAGTAGTTACGGAAAATGGTTAGATGAATGGGAGTCTTATTTTCCATATCCGTCTTTCTAATTGCTCGCCTGTCAAAACATCATTCTAAAAAAAGACCTAATGAGCAGATCTCACTCCCAGACACACAAACACACACAGACATTTTACATTTGCTGATATATTGTCGATGGGTTTTTAAAGACATCTTGTGATAGGCAGGCTCCAGCCATCAGCTAATGCTATTTGTGAGGCCTTGGCACGTCTACAGGACTTAGGGACTTCATCTGAGAGGCCTCATCGGTTCCACTGAAGTTACAGTATATTTTTACAACTTACAATTTTGTGTAAACGCCTGTCAGCCAAACTCTAAAAGTTCTGTTTTATCCTCAACTGAGAGTTTGGTTTATATCTGTATTAATAGCTATAAAACACTGCAGGAAACCCTGCTGCTATCCATTATGAATACTTTAAATACTATCTGCAGTGGTTAGCACTGTCGCCTCACAGCAAAGAAGGTTCCTGGTTCAAAACTCAGCTGGGGCCTTTCTGTGTGGAGCTTGCATTTTCTCCTCGAGTCTGTGTGAGTTCTCTCCGGGTACTCCGGCTTCCTCCAGTCCGAATACATGCGCTTAACAGGTTAATTAGTGACTCTATTGCCCTTAGGTATGAATGTGAGTGTGAATGGTTGTTTGTCTCCGTGTGCCCTGCAGTAAGCTGGCAACTTGTCCAGGGTGTACCCCGCCTCTTGCCAAAAGTCAGCTGGGATACGCTCCTGATGAGGATAAGAGGCAGATGATAGTTGGACGGATGGATAAATGCTATCTTACAGTAACAAGTCCAACTTTTCATGAAACCATTCCTTGTAAAAAGGTGAATTAATATTTGAAAACAACTTGTGTATTGTAGAAATACAGCAGCAGCTCGTAGCGGCACTGTCTATCAGAAATGTTACTGTTTAAAAGTACTTGAAAATGTACTCTGAATCATCTCCACTATCAACCATATTATTCAGAGCATCTATTTTCTCTGATGTTCCTTAACATTTTCTTTAGAGAGAGGATTAAAGTTTAAGCCAAAGGTTGCCGGCACAACTGTTACTTAGCAACCCTGGTAGGATGGAATGCTAAGGAGCAACAATGGGTGTTAAGTTCTCTCCAGCTGCTTGTTGTTTTTAGTAAAGAGGAGAAACAACGGCATTTTGTTTGGGTCTAAGATACGATTTATATTATGTATTATATAGTGTGACCTGTTAAAGAAGCATCAGTAAAACAGCATTCAAGTTTGGGGTTATACATACTGTACGTACTTAAGATGAAAAATTATTAATTGACAGAAGACAAAGTTTAGTTGTTTCAGCTTTTTCTGTCTCCACATCGATCATTTTTGGTTTCTTAACTGTTGGTCTGACAAAACAAGATATCTGAAGATTTATGTTTACATGTAAATTAGATATTTCACTAAATTAATCCATCCATTGATTAAAATAATCAGCAGATTAAATGATAAGGAAAGTAATGCAGCTGCACTCCTGACCTTCAGTCGATATAAGAAAACAATGTTACTGTCTCTTTATTGAAAAAGGTTTTCCAAACAAACCTTTTTATTTGTCTTTACCTCTCACAAGGCGATCTGGAGTTTATTAACGTTGTTCTGCAGACCGCCTTCAGATACAGGTTCCAGTAAATATACTGATGTTTGCTTTCATTTATGCTTTTATACCTTGGAAAAATTTGCAGTCATGGCCACTAACATTGAGGACACAAAGGACATGTCCTTGGTATTGTCTCTGGCTATATACATACAACATCATACAAACTTCTGATTTACTTCAGCAGATTAATGTATTTCTGGAAATTCTTTATATAGATTTGATGACAGTTTATGTATGAAAAGACGAGAAAAATACAATAAAATGATTTATCTCATGACCTTCAGTATTTTCAAAACGTGATAATGTGATTCATCTGGAGCTGGAACAGTTTTTTTTGACGGGTTTGCAGGAACCTTTCCTTCACCTTCTTGTGCTTTGTGCTTTGATGCACTTTGCACTGATGCACTTTATTTATTCTCCATCTTTTAGTTTCTCTTTGTGTGTCAGAGAGTTTTTGTGTTTTTGTTTTGTTTTTTCAGCTCAAAAACTGTGAAAGAAGGTCCTTGTTTCTCAATATTTCTTTGTGAGCGTAAATAAAGGCCGAATTGAAGTGAATCCGGGAAAACTCGAACATTTCTAAAGTAATATGTTATCATAACCAATAGGATTAATGGCGGAAACTCCAAAATACAAAACTTGAATTATCCATAAACAGAGTCACATTTTATGTGGTGGCGATAAAGGGGGCTACACTGACCCGTAAAATTACATTTCATATTTTTCAGTCAGATATAAGTTACGCCTTTTCCTTTAGGCAGTTCAGCCACATTTCCCTGTCTGTGAATTCAAAAGTAATCTTCTGCTCCACACAAGAGTAAGCTTACTTTCCCCCAGACAAATCTCACACAGTAACTTTCATGGTAAATTGATCTCTGGTGTTGAAATAGCAGCTTTCTTTAGCTCTTCAAAGTGAACACGTGGTTACTGTATGAGGTTGGCGAGATGCTCAGGAGTGTCTTGGGAGGTCTGCCTACAGAAATATGGTGCAAATAGGAAACAAAACGGTGCCTCAAGAATCGAAACTGACTGTTCATTAATTAACCAGAAAAGAGTGTGGAGGAAGAGGGAACCGATGAAGGTCTCCAGTCAATCTAACTCTGTCCCTTGTGAGTGCACTGCCTCAGGTAGACACAGGAACAGAAACCTCTTGTTGTTTCAGTGTTTCACCGACAACTCTGCCACGCTGATACTCTGCAGTGGTCTCACTGAGCAATGGCTTGTGCCGTGATGATTTGTGGAAGACGGAAATGAATGTTTATAGATCTATTTTTTCTCTTTTCTTTTTTTTTTTTCATTTTCTTTGTGCTCATACTGTTTGACTATGTTTAAGTGTTCTTGACTTCACGGCTCTCTATTACAAGCTGCCCTGCAGGGCGCTGGCTGTATGCGTCTCGGAGCCTCTCTGCTCTTATTACTGCAGTTACTCTCCTGGGAAGAAGCCTCAGTGGATCGAACGAATGGTGATCAGTGACGCAGAACCGGCCGAGGGGGGGAGGTGGTGGAGGGACATTAAAGACGGAGGGAGAAACGGCGGCGGACAAAGAGAGGGAGCGCGAGAGACTATCTATCACTGCAGGAGTTCCAGTACAGGGACAGAAGAGGAATCTTAATAATCATGAGGAGAAAAAAAATCCTAAGAGAGAAAGAGCTAGATGAGTTAGGGGATTTGGGGGGTTTAAAACTTTGAGAGGAGGTTGATTGATGAAGGAGGATGCAGGAGAAGAGGGCAGTGAGGGAGCAGATTGGCTGTTGGACTCTGCACAATTGCAGTGTTGGCGGCGACACGCGAAAAAGCAGTGTACACACTGACATGCGGAGAAAAAGTGCCTGCATCGCTCTCAGCGGGTTTCAACTCCTACACCTAATGAGGTCGCATCAATCACATAGTGGGCCGCTAAGCCAGTGGGCAATTGTCTGCACTTTTGATATCCAGTATCACACAAAAGGTCAGCTTCCTGCACAGGTGGAGGAGCTTTTTGGACCGTTGCCTGCTTACCCCCGCTTCCTATCGGCAATTATCACTGCAGCATACAGGCGGAGTGCAGGGAAACAAACAGAGTGATGGAAAGAGCGCTGTCTGTAAAGTAGCGTACTACTGTGAAAGCCATTCAGGATAATGACAAAATCGCACAGACCGTATTCACCGTATCGTATGAATGTTGAATAATAAAATCCTTCAGCGTTTCTCTCTACCAAAAAAAAAAAAAAAAAAAATCAGGTTTTTCAACAGAAATCTTCAACACCGGCTTGCATCAGACCGTTGTCCTGACAGTTGCTGGAGAAGTTGTTCTGTCTTCCTCTGAGACATTGTTTCGTCAGACAAGAATACTTTCAACTTGGACATAAAAGTTTTACATTAGACTACCTCAGTTTTTTTTTTCTCTCCACATTTTCATCTCTCACGAATGACCTACACTGAGTCTTTAAATTGCTTTCCTCCTCGAATTCCACCGCTATTGGTGAAAGTTAGCTTCATTTTCCAGGATGGCCTTTCCCGCTAATGAGATTTCTCTATCCGCAGTTATTGGCTAAATTGTATTAGCTAACATGATTCCAAGGAAGATCAGGTACTAACCACTATATAATGAATAGCTCATGGGTATTTCTCTGAAAGTTTAATGATAAGATACTCAATAATCAGACTGTTAGCTGCAGAAACCATGACCATGAAACTATGATTTTTCCTTGATATCTGTATACTGTGCTGGCTGGACAAGTTGGTTGTGAGAATATTGACAGAAAGCCAGCAGAGGACATGTATTCCTGCTAGTATTGTCTTGGCCAAATGAAACCTATTCAGACCTGAAGCACATGTTACATGGTGCTGAAATACAACTAACTTTGTACCATTCAGTTACAGTGAATAACAGGATGAGAGTTAGACACCAGATCTAAAGGCCTTGCAAACCCACGCAGGTGTTTTCACTTATTCTGGCTGATTAAACTTCTGTTCAGGTTGAACGTAGGCAGAGCTATACTGGGAATTATGCAAAGGTACAAGTTATTCACCCTAATATGCACAATAAGACTAACAGAGTCAGGCAAATGTCAGTCAAACACAGTCTGTACACACCTACACACAGGTATATCATGAGACAGGGCCTTTAAGATCACATAAATGGAAAAAAATAAATGGAAATGTCGTGTCTCTATATCTATTTTCTTAAAATAAAAATATCCAGCAACAATTTTGCAAATATTTTTTTAATTTAATGGCTTCTTTAATAAAAATATCAGTACTGCAATATGAATTAAATGTGCATCTAATGCCAAAATGCCTACATAAATGCACTGTAAAACATTTCAGACATATTGCCCATTGCAGGTACTTCTAATAGTAGTGCAAAGTGCAAAGACAACTACCCAATTCACAACCTGCGGAATAGAAGATTTGACTTCACCGGTGTTGCGCTGTATTCTGTGACGCGTCAGATTGATGTTTTGGATCCAGGCTCTTGGCAAACATCCCGAGCAGTTTGTAAAAACATGTGGAAGTATTAAAAGGCCTCTGTAGATGAAATCCGCTGCTGGACAACAAGTCTAAAAAGCTAATGTTTAGATTTTTTCCCCAAGCATTTGCAGAACTCATCTGCAGGGCTGAGGTCAGTGGAGCTCAAAGCACAACAAAAGCTGAACAAAACAGAAGAGGGGAGGAAGAAGGTGTTGACACTCGCCTAACCGAGTGTGACAACCAGCGATAGCGACAAACTTGTCACTGCTAATGTCCCCCAGCTGTGCTTCACCTGCCTCCACTTTTCTTACCTGTGCTATTTGTTTTTCCACCCAAACACGAGGTATCCTCCCTCCCTTGCTGCTAAACAATCTCTCACAAGTCAGCTACACTGGAAACTAGTGTTAGCTGACAGTCCAGCTGTGGGATAGCTAGCTGAGCCATTCATACACACACACGAGGACAGGTGAACTAACAGTTGAGTTAACATGAGTTGACAGGTGGATTAAAAACCACAGTGTGCAAAAATCTTCTTCAATCACCAGTTGAAGTCTCGCTTTGCTCCGTTGTGCTGTCAATAGTGGTGGCAAACTATACTGCAGTAATACAGATCCAATTATTTAGCTATTTATTAATAAGGACTTAAAAGCGTATAGTATATTAATGTGAAGCCAGATCAGGTCCAGCAGTGGATTGGTTTCAAAGTCCCAAATGAAGTCTTCTCTTACCAGTCACAGATGTCATGGCATGGTTCCTTCATCTTCGGCTGTGTTTATATTTGCACAAGAGTAGTCGTAATGCAATAACCGAGCATTACCATTCCACATTGTGTTCCACAAATTGGTTGCAGTCAGCATTACAAACAAGCTACTTCAGTCTGTGTTTTTCTAACACTAGGAAAAACAGGACATCTGCCAGATTACATTTTATCTAAAAAGGACCATAATTGCACAGAGAATTAGGGCATTTTTTGTATGACCCTGAACAGAGATCACATACAATCAAATATTAATACTGTAGCTGCAGGTATGGAAATCATCAGCAATTACGTATATATGAAGTGCACTAAGCAAAGAACAGAGACCCAGTTTGTGGTGTATGACACGTGAAGCATTGTGGTTAAGTAAAAACTTCGCTGAGATGCTAATTAGCGCTTCCACAGCTATCCCCCTAATTACAGTCTCATTTAAGCAGACAGAGGGGAGAGGGTGATTCGATTTCAGACGCGGACGCTCTGCTTACACAGGAGCACGTCACTTTGCTGATCTCTGATGCCCGCAGGAGGGGAGTGAATGATCAACTCTCTTCTTGAAATTGGGCCCGTGTTGAGACATTAGTCATTCTGCGCAGGGCATACTGCTGAGCGAAAAGCTGATTCAGGTTCTTATAGAATTGTAAGGCATTGCAAAAGGAAAGCAATGACCTTAAAGACTTTAGAATATATTGTAACACTCGCTGTGAGTAGAAGTCATGGCGTGGATAGCTTACTGGGTCATTTTTCATTTGCTGAATTTCCCACCATTACTGTAAAACTCGCCACCACCATGGGTAATTCATCACCTCACCAGAGGGATGTAATACGGTGTGATATATTTCTCCCTCTAAGGATAACACAGTGACTTTACTATTTGTATTTCTCACACTCATACGTCCCTTTTCTATCAAAGCTTATTACGTAATCCAAGTGTGGTAATATGAGTAATGACCAGTGGTGTGAAGAACTGAGGCAATAATCGGAGTGTTTCTAAAAACCTCCTCCGCCTCTGACCAGGTTCAATTCTCTGCAGTGCTAAATTGACTGCTAATGACACAAACACCCCATTCCAAAGCCACCATTGCACAGATGTCGTTTGTATTCTCTCCATGCATTGCTTATCGTGGTTATACAGTATGCTGCTGTCATTTAGCTTTATGTTTATTAGCCTCTAAGGAGTGCTGCGAAAGTCTACAGAGGCAGTTCGTTTGTCACCCTGCAGATCAGCCATCACACTCAGGGCACCTTTCCTCCCCTTTGCTCTAAAGTACGGCACTCAAGACATGTGAAGCGGGGAATTTAACCTTTCTGGCATGTGACCCAACTCTTGCCCTTTACCATGGTTTCAGACCAGACACGCAGGAGTGAATAGTTTGCAGAGGTGGTGTGTCAAATGCAGCAGCACAATGCAGTTCAATTGGAGTGCTACAGACTAATGTTCATGTGAATGTATAAATTCGTAACATGCATATTAAACTTAAATCAGACATGCATGTATTCATTAGCCCTGCAGATAGAAAAATGCAAAGTTAATTCCAAATACGATAATTTAATTAACTTTGTGTATTTATTTTAAAGGCTTTTCTTCGTGTGCCACAAAGACTGCAGACCTGCTAGTAAATCTGTTTATTATGAATGTGTTTTTTCACATCTCTTGGACTCCCAGGATCATTGTGTGCCTGCCAGTTTGAGGATCATTACAGCAAGAGTACAAATTTTGACTAATAGCTGTAGACTTTGTTGTTGTTTCCAAGATAGCACAGGGGCACTTGTGGATTTTTTTTCCTTCATATTATGCTTGATGCCAGAAGCACAGCATGGCTTTTATTTTTTGTTCTCTCTGCTTTCTTCCTGCAATTAACAATTATAATAGACAGTAGTGGCAACTCTAGCAGGCAAGTGCTATTTATAACAAGAACACACCACAACAGCTTCTTTTTTAAAATCAATAAAACATGTGGCCATCAGTTTTGACCGTTAGTTTTGCTCCAGCAGAGATTTTTGTGAGATGTTTGAGTTTAACTTTGCTCTATTGAGTTGTTGCACATGTCAGATTTTATTCAATTCTGTTTGAAGACAGCATGGTGGTATGCTGGTTAAGCTGACAGCGCGGGTCCCTGCGTGGGTGATTCCCATCCTTCCATCAGTAGTTGGCTTGTCAAGGCCCAGAGATCATGGTTGTCTCAGTTTTATTATTCACACCTTTGCCCAGCTTCTCTCTTGGTCAGCACTTCAAACTATACAACTACTGTTATTATACTGTAGGAGCCCTGACAGAATAGCAGTGTGCTCCGTATGTTACGCCCGCCACTGACTCAAAGGTCTGCAGTACTGTGTTGCATTATTTGCCGTGATGAGTAGTGACGTTGAAGACCCTGAAGAAGGGGCTGTGCTCTTGCACTGGGATCATTGTGTTGACACTGTTTTTCTTTCCTCACAACCAAAACCAGTAATTCACTTTTTGATTATGAAGGCATGGAAAAGATGAGCCAGTTTAAAAAAAACCCCAAGTATAGCTAAATCATCTCTAATTTGCAACCTCTAGCTGTCTTTTAAAGCAAGGCAAGTGATGCCCAGCCCATCCTCTGTCCGAGTACTGCCGTCCAAAAAGAAAAGGGTCCCTCTTGGATCCTGCGGAGGCAGCTGGGATGGGCGTGGCAGGACTGGCATGTGTGAAAAGAGTGTTAATCAATTCCCAGGCCTAGAAGTGGATAGAGGTCAGCAAAACGTCTCACATTTTCCAAATGTCTCTGCACACTCGGACAATATTAAAATGCCGAGCCAGGCCCACTTCTGCCATCATCGCAGCTTTTTACCAAAGGCAGGAAAGGCGTTGGCACAAGAAGCTGGAGGATTTTTTTTTTTTTTTTGTCGTTGTTGTTGTTGTTGTGTCAGTGCTGGACTTCTTCCAGGCAGATTTTTCTGCTTAATCTTCACTTTAAATCCGCCCTCAGCTAGCAGCCCTGGTCCGGCAAAGCCTTTGGGTTATGGCATATGATGCCCTGCAATGACCAGCTGTAACCCATGGCATCAAGTAGATCAGCCATAAACTGTGTCTGTGTGTGTGTGTGTGTTTGTTCGCACATGTGTATGAGAGAGGGATTTTGTGTGTTTCTTGGTGTACAAGCATTTATAGCAAATTTGTGTCCACTGGGCATAAATTGTAACTGTGAGAAACAACTTCACCTCCTCCCTTAAATAATTTCCTCCCATTTATTTTATTGTCTGTCTGACCTTCCCGTGGCAGCACTGTAGTGCAGTCTTCTTTACTTTTACATTAGTAAATGTGCTATATAGGACTGTATCATGAAAATATAGCTGATGGCACTGTTGGGCTGTGTCAGGGGACAAAACAAACCTAGTTATCTAAATCCAGGGGGGAAAAAAAACTCCAACCTGAAGTCATGAAGTTTTTTTTCGGGATGGAGAGAGAAAGCAGAAAACAGGCACATTTCAGAGTCTGGCTGAACTCAACCTTGAGCTCACTGTGCTGCTCTTCAAAGAGGCTGTGTTGGATTAACAAGTGCACCACAGACAGTAGCTAATCCTCCAGGGTTATAGAAACATTTATTATCTATTCTGTGCCATAATGGATTCCACATTTTTCACTGGTGGAGCCAGACTGATGATGATTAGAAATGCTTGATGTACTGTCCTACATCTGTCCAATGTCTACATCTAAGGTAGCCAGCATGAAGGATGATGTGATTTTTTAAATTTTTTTATATAGTAGTACACAGATTGCTCATCGTTAAGCTCTACTCCCTTACTATTGCAGTATGGCAGCTCAGCCCGACTGTGATTATTCATCAGCCAGCATAGATCATCACACCAGTCATATGGGATGATGCATAGCTACGTCACCCTATTGTGACTCCAAGGTTAGGCATCATCCCGTAACCTTGTTTTCCTGATGGTATTGTTATGAATAATCAACAGAGGTAGTTTCTGCTCTCTTGAGCCCTTCGGCTGTTTTGGTTCCAGCATAACAACAGAGCTCAGTTTAATCACAGGGTTGAGCACTGAAATAGCTGATATTGTTTTGATCAGGTGTGGCGTGCGATACTGAAATTAGTGATTCAAATGATACTCATTGAAAAGTGGCCCCCCCCCCGTCTGCTGATACTGCATACTGAACAAAAATGATAGGGCTTCGTAGCAGCTCACAAATTTCAACCTCTCCGATTTCAGTTGACATGTCAGTGTTTCACGGTATGATCAGGCCATTTTCTTCTGCCAGAATTTAATTTAAATGCAATTGAATTGCATTGACCTGTTAGCATTGTGTATTATGGATAAAAGCCTTTATTATCGGATGTGTAGTTTAGACATGAGCTCGCTAGATTTTCTAAAACCATGGGCATACTACAGAGCTGGAGCTCACTTTGTGGCTTTAACAGCCACCGCTCTTCGGGGAAAACTTTCCACAAGCTTGTGTACAGTGTCCATTCAGCCAAGGCAGCATTTGTGAGCTGCTGTTGGACAAGAAAGCCTGGCTCACAATCTGCGTTCTGATTTCCCCCAAAGGTGTTCAGCGGGGTTGAGGTCAGGGTTGTGTGCAGGCCAATCAAGTTCCTCCCCATCAAACTCGTCTAACCATGTCTTTATGGACCTCGCTTTGTGCACAGATCAACGGCAAACGGCCATTCCCAAACCAAAGTTTGGGAAGCACGCAATTGGCTTAAAATACTTTCATATCCTGTAACATTAAGAAGAGCCTCCACTGGAACTAACGGGCCTAGCCCAAACCCTTAAAGGCGGCACTAGACCATAATCCCTGCTGCAAACTTCACGGAAGACACTGTGCCTTCTGGGAGGTTGCATTCTCCTAGACTGGAGCTATCCATCTGACTGCCAGATAGTGAAGCAGGGTTCATCGCTCCAAAGGAAACATTTCCACTGCTCCAGAGTCCAGTGCTTCACACCACTCCAGCCAGTGCTTTACATTGTGCTTGGTGATGTGATGCTAGCATGCAGCTTTTTTGACATTTTCTACAAAATCAATTTAGAAACAGCTTTTTGAGAAAGATCAGGGCAGAGGGTTTTGTAGTCTGAGTCCCAAATTTCTATTTTATTTCAGCCGTTCTCTGCAACGCAGTCACAATACTTCATTATGCTGGTGCAATAGTTCATAAAAGTACACTCTGCCATTTGCAGTCGAAACTCTGTATCAGAGTTTTATTAATGCGTACATTAGTGACACACATTAGAAGTTCCATTAAGATATTAAGCCGAGGATGTTCCAGTTTTTTAAAGTCAAGAGGACGTTTAAAAGAAACGTTAATAACCCTGGAGAGGACGTCCGCTTTTTTCACAAAGTCAGACATTGGGATTCACTTTGGACGAAAGGATCTGCCAAATGCCAAACCACCACGATAATGTCCCTTATGGATGAGATAACCAGATGGGAATGTCTGCTTTAACTAAACTTTAGCACACTGATGCAGAAATCCACCATTGCTGTAAAATAAAAAATAAAAACTGAATCTGCACCGTTAGTCACGAAAGGCTAATGCATCCTGAGATATTCAAGGAATATCTCGTAATCTGTATGGAAACATTTATTTTGTCATCACAGCATATATTTTCCCATCGCCCACCCTGACAGCGTGTGCCGTAGAGAAAAATTCTGCAGTTACAGTTTAAAAGCACTGAAGAGGACTGCCCGATCCTTGTGAGTGCCTCTCAGCATACTCCACCTCTCTGCCTCTTGCTTTTTTCCAAGTCCTTGCTTCATTTTGTCATTCCAGTGAGAAACATGCAACAAAACGACAGACTGCTCATCTTAACAACACCAACCATAACACCAGTAACCCTGAACACTCATCTTCCACATGCAATTTCCCATTGATGTATTGATGTAATGGACGTGTCCCTGAGGTTTTTTTTTTTTTTTTGCACGTTTCCTGAGGGCAGGCTGCTGTTGTGCTCTTAACAGCAGCACACAGACATCATCCAGGGGCTATGGATCACGGCAGCCTTGGAGCAGCCTTTCAGGCCTAATGTTCTGTGAGCGCTGCGAGTATTGATTCACTGTGTCACGTATGATTATAAACACAGATTAATAGACAGTAGGTTTTCAGCTCCAGGCAAAGTAAAATGTTAGAGGAATGACATTTTGCTGCATTGCTTTAGCTCCATGTTTGGGTAGCATAATAGAGATGTGACAGCTCGACCTTCGATATATAGCATCTAGCTTTACTTTCGGCCTGTTCCTGGGGAGAAATTTATCTGATGCTTTTCTTAGGGTGTAAAGAGCGCGCTGAATACTAAGTCAACTTCCCCCCAAAGTATTTACCCACTGTTGTTACATAATTATTTGACACATTTACAGCCTATATTTATGGAGGCCTCAATTCGTCATTTACCGGTTACACACAATATTTTTGTTACCTTTTTTTTTCCTGCTTTGATATCTAGCCCCATCGTGACGAAGATTTATTTCCAATTCATTATTTCCATCTGTGTCAAATTAATGACACCTACCAGTGGAGAGATGCAGAGTGCTTTGGGAGTGCCTTGTCAGCTTTTTGTACGCTGGAACTTGAATGAGCCCCATGTGTCGGTGCCTGATAACACTCGAAGCGACCTTTGAGCGTTTGGGTCAGGGATGAGCAGCCTCCCCTTGTGAAATATTCAAGCGCTAAATATCTTAACCAAACGCGATCCTGTTGTCTTACGATACCAGACGAGGTTTTCTGGCTCGCTCTCGTGCCAAAGGTTAAAAAACCCAAAAGGCATCACATCATTTAGCTCTGATAATTCATTCGCTGTTGGCACAGCTGTGAAATTCCATTTAGATCGTGTTTTAAATTCCTCTCACATCATGTTCTGTCTATTTAAATGCATGAAAGGAAATAAAGGCAATTTGAGCACTATGCTTATTATTTACTCAATGGGGAATAATTACTGTGCACCCCAGAAAATAGTTAAATACTTCAGGGTTTTACATTTTGGGATTACGACATTTTCAAACATCTCAACTCCTTTTTTTTTGTCCCAGTGTTATTGAACATTTTTACATTACATTACATTATTTTTGTTCTGTAATGTTTTGTTTCTCTTATGTTTTGTACATAAAATAAGCAATTAATAACAACAACATGAAAATAACCTTGGTATCCATTGCTGACGCTTTGAATTGCTGTGTTTTAATCATCACCACAACCCCCAATTAACACTACAGTATCCCTCCCCTAACAAAGACCAAAAATATTTTTGGGGATGAGAATATGTGGAAACAATGAACACTCCTGTGACCTTTAGTTCTGTAAGGACTCTCAAAGCTAGCACGCTCTTTTACACACATTTCATAGCTTGGTAATAACAGCATGTTTCCAGCCCTGAATTATTAGTAAATGGGACCTGTGCCGGTTTGTCTCTGTCTCTCCGAGTGATAGAACACACACGCAGCCGTGTTATTGAACTCAGCAGGAATGCGTTTCATGGTGCTGTGACTCCACGGTAGCTTGGTGATTCCTTTCCGGAGCGATGACTGATACAGGAATGAATGTGTCTGCTGCCTGCCTGACGGACTGAATGCCGGTGTAATTAAAGGTTGGCTGAGGGGTGGGCAATGATGAGCTGTCTGCGCATCAATGATAGTTACCTCCTATTTCTGCTTCAATAACCACTCTGACTCCCACTGAGTGTTTGTCTCCTCTTTCCGTCATGTCCCGTGCGCGTCATCCCTCAGCGGAGCCGTAGCTAGGGAGGAGAGTTTTGTCAGATGCTTGAATAGCCTCTCTCTGACTTCCTATCACACCTGAGGATATTTCTGCAGTCGCACACTCTCAGCATATTCTTATTGCTAATTAGTGTGTTTTCCCTTGCAAAGGAAGCCTCTTTAATTTCGATTTATCCAACTGAAATAAAAATGCATATTCCTTGCTACATTAATTGAGAGCAAGGAATATATCTTATTTTCTCTTTAGCAGAAATAATAATAATAACCAAAGGGAAAAGGAATTACATTGAATCATTTTAATCTTACTAAGATGCCCTCTGTCTATGCATCCACCAGGAGAACTTATTTGCATATAGCTTATCAAGGTGTTTTCACTTGCTGCCTTATCACCATGACTGTGACACTGACTCACAAGCTGCAATTACCAGCACATGTTTGTTAACAAGGCATCTCATTTCCCCATCGCACAATGTAAGTCTATCTCTGGAGGAACTCCCATACAGTCAGCTATAAAGATCAAAACGGACAAACGGGAAGTGACCTCCAAGACCCACACAGGTGTTTTTAAACCTCACTCATTCACACAAAATAGATCTGGGTGCAGGTTTGTGGTGATAGTGGATGAAGATAACCATTAAACCATTAAACCGTTGGCCGGCCGGCCGGCTGTGCTGTTCATTCACGAAACCTTCCAGAGCCTCTGTCTGCTTTTTCCCCCTCTATAATTCTGTTAACCTCGTTGTAACATTTTGTTCAACAAACACTTATTAGAGCTCTTCAAGCTAACAACCATGATCCGTTAACTAAACTCATTCACTTGTTAGCTTAGCCTGGCCGTTAACAGGACAATATTTGTCACAGTTTATTCAGAAGATGCATTTGTGCACTGATGTCTCGTTATTGCCCGTGCGACAGTTTTTACTCCAGCAGAAGAGGTTAAATAAAAGTAAAGCACAGTTTATAAACTCTGATAGCTTCCTCTATTTCGGATCCATAGACGAGCGCTAAAAAGACTGCTTGCTTGATCCGACTGGACGTAATTGATTTTGCAATTTTTAAATCTTGACGTGAGCAGACCCTTTAGGATTGTGACCGTAGACTGTGCTCGTTGGAACTTTAGGCTGTGTGAGGTTATATCTTTATCATTCTTATTGGTTTGTGAAATTTGGTGACTTCGTGTTATTTCATTAGACTCCACACGGCGTCACATTAAGCAGCTGTCTCATTTAACCGGAACAAGTTAAAACACCTGTGTGGGTGTTCAGAGTTAAATAGACCTTTTTCACAGCTGATATTTTGACTTATAGCAAAAAAAAAAAAAAAACACAGGTGAATTGAATAACATTAATGATGGCTCGGTTCAATTAAGTGTTAAACAAGCTTTTCCAGTTAATTCGAATCATTAATGCTATTAAAAACGCCTGTGCTTCTCTTGTTATGACATGTCAAAATGTCGGTTGAAAAGCAATTAAGTAGGTCTTTATTTTCGTTGGAGTTCCATCGGACAATATAAATATAGAAATAGTAAGTGACCCACCTTATTTGTAAAAGTGGTCCTTTTTCATAGATATTCACATCTGACAGAATGGGATCAATTTAAATCCTGTTTATTTCAGTGGCAGAGAAGAGCTCACAATGTCAGACTGTCAGTCAAACAGCGCACCCCTCCAGAGCCCATAATATATATGTCTTTTATATCAGCTTAACATTAATTACCCTTTAATATGAAATGTTCACTAAGAGACGATTACAATACTTTTTCCTGTCGTTTGTACTCCTGTGCTGCCTGGTTTGTTACAGACAGCCTTGCACAGCTTGGCCTCAACATTTTCATAGCCTTTAACCTCTCGCAGGCAGAGACCCAACCAGGCAGAAATGAGGTGACAGATATACTGCCCACTCCTCAGGATATAGAGCGCAGTCACATACGTTACAGCACTGACACAGACACAAAGACAGGGTGTTTTCCCCCCTTGACATACAATAGACCCAAGCTAATCAGAAACCGCTTGGGAATGGGAGGTTATTTAAACGGGTGAAAAGTTTAGATGACTCAAGTGTGTTGTAGTGCGATACGAAGAAGGCGCACATATGCAAATGTAAATAATAAACGTACATTGTTTCTTTTTCTCATTTAAGAGCGATGACATGTTTGAACAATGGCTCTCCCAAGTCATTTGCTGCTTTAATTGATCAATTAATTGATCTTTATTTTTATTTTGAAGTGCATTTAAAGCACGGACACCTTCAACGGGTGATGGAATAGATCGTCTATGGCTCTGTCTTCGTGCCAGAGGCCTCATCCTCTCAGTCTCTCTCACTCTCATTATCATCGGTGCTCAGTAAAGCAGCGTTAGAGTGGCTGAGCAATAGCCTGCCTGCTGGCCAATCTCCATACTAACAGGCCGAGGAAAAGGTCATCTTAACAACACCTAAACAGTTATCGACAGGTCAGGGGGATGGAGGAGTGGAGAAGGGTGGGGAAGGTCAGTGATCTAGATAAATACCATACGGTAATGAAATTGAACCTGTCAAAATATGCAGATTGGGAGGCAAGCTGAGATCATTGTTGAGGAAGAGCGGCTGTGCAGATGGCATCGCTCAGAAGACACCTGACGGTAGGATGCCAACTGTTGTGCCCATGAACAAGATTAATCGTCAAACTAGATAAACAGTGCACTTGCACATATAGAGGAGGTGCTGTTGTGACTTTGGCTGGCATGACGTTCAACATTTATAGCCTCAGAAGGATGCATGAGATCCGATTGTAGATTGCAGATCAATAGCGGGATCTGAAGGCGTCTTAAGGAGAGTCGTAATTTTTATCCGATAAAACCACTCACTAGTGCAGTGAGGATATCGCTGCCTCCAATAATCTGTGTTATTATTTTTTTTATAGTATTTTCATTCCTCACACACAGAGGTTTCAAAAAGGAGGTCAAGGAACCTATATTTGATCAGAGATATATGCTCTCTCACTCCATTTTGTTCTTGGACTCTTCTTAAATAAATTACCAAGCGCGATGGGAAAAACGTTGAGTGGCTGAACCTGAGTCACTGGAAGGCCTTGATCAGTATCATTAGCAAAAATGGGTCAGTTGAGTATATAATGGAATCACATTAAATGGATGGATTTTATTTGAGGGGGCAAGAAGCGAAGACAAGCGACAAAAGGTTTGAAAGATCTGATCTGAAATAAGGTGAAAGGGGATGAAAAGTTAGCCAAGCGTTGTCAAATAATGTAAGAACCGTGCATCAGTATTATAGGTTTCAAATACCGATCACGGCTTCAGTCATCTGCAGGAGAGATTCGTGTTTCCATCATGTCTGAAAGCTGTGTGTACCGAATTGATCATGTCAGAATGAATCAACTGATTTAACGAGCCTGCTGCAGCTACAAGGCTGTACACACATACACACACACGCAGTGTGAGCCCAACAGAAGTTTTGATGAATAAATACAATTCAATTGTGAAATTACATTTATTGTCAATTTCCTTCACCCCCCCTGCAGATCCATCGGTGCATCACAGACAGAAGACAGTGGTGACGGACATGTGTTACCCGACAGAGATATCCAGCCTGATGGACTTTGGCACCCAAGACTGCTCGCTGGGAAAAGGTACGACGTCGCTCGAGAAAATACAAGGTGTTGCCTTGGTGACAGTGGGATGTGTGCACAGTGATTTATCCTGGCAGTTAAAAGACACAGAGCTGTCAGCTTGACTGGGAGGTTAACACTGGAGCAAAGGCCTAAGAGTGTGAGAACAATCAGATAACAGCTCTTGGTGCTTGGCCACGGGGGCCTTACAGTTCACTGCAGGCTTTGATTTATCGCAGCTAAATAACATGTTTTGTCAGCCAATACTCACTGCAGAGGCACTGGCATAAGTGAGACTTGATTATTTATTTTTTTTGGAAATTGCTTTAATCTGAACATATCGAAGTTTATTGCACCAGAGTTGTATTGTAACGCGCAGGCCCCTTATTTTCTCCAGTCACTGTCATCAGTTTGAGAGATAAAGAGAGGCCTGTACAGCTGAGGATAATAGCCTCCTTCAGTCACTCGTGTAAGGTAATCAAACTGACCAGCCTGTAATAAAAGGTATTGATCGTAAAGTCTATTGATCGCATGCATATTGTCGCTTAATCTATAAGCCTTGTGTCACTTTCTCTTCTTATTCACGACTGCTATTATTCTTTGTTGTTCTCACACAAGAGATCCCAGAGAGCCTGCGCTGTAATTGTAATTCTAATGTTTTCATCCAGTCTAGCCTCTTGAAGCTCAGTGGCGATTAGACAAGCCTCGTGTCATTTCCATCAACAGTGGCCGGCGACAGTGGTGACCTCAGTCTGTCATTCTTGTTCTTCTTTGCCCATCACCGCTTTCAGTCTTTCCCCCCCTCCTCCTTTTTTTTCTTCACTTTCTTCTTCTCTCTCAAGGCTAGCTAATATTTTAATGCTGCTCCATCCTTGGCTCTCTATCAACACTCTCTTGCACTGATAATGCAGAATGACAGGTCAAACTGTGTGCAGCTGAGAGAGGGGAGAGCAATACAGTGGAGAGGAGCGGAGAGTAGGAAAAAAAAGGGGGGGCTTTTAGGATTTCTTCTGGCTTTAATGTGAGCAAAGCAAATGAATGACATAGTGATACAGGGAGTTAAGCCGAAGAATAAGGACACTGAGGAGTGGAAAAATTTCAGACTGAAGAGCTGTCATGATAAAAGAAATGTCGTGAATGAGATTCAGCGTAGCCGAGAGGCAGGCTATACCGTGACCTTGGAATTATAAAGTGCTACACTTGGTCAAGATTCTTCTATTCACATTAAATGCTGTAACTCTTCAGACAATTCAAAAGCAACTCAATTCAGACCGGTAACATTAGCATACGTGAAATATGTGAAAAATGTGAGTCTAATAATTTGGCTGTCTGAGATTTTATAGCTGTAAAAGCTGCAGCAAAGGCCAGTGCAGAAAACACTTGGAATATACCGTCGAACTTTCTGTTAATTGCATCCGCTATAGACGAGTCCTCTGGATGTTTTGTCTCAGCTCTGACCAGTCAAAGAGGAACGAGCCTGGCAGTAATCCTTGAGGTGTCAGTGTGTGATTGACAGATCCATTGCCTCATGTGACAAGTATCTGGTTAGAGCTCATCTGATCTTTGGATGGAGCTAAAACGGAGCGTCAACCTCTGACAGGCAGGACAAATGGCATGCTCGCTCTAAACTGCTGCCTGTCACGTCTTTAAATGCAAGCGGTTTAAACTCGTTTTCCTCCCGCACACAAACTCACACACACACACACACACACATTATGCTAACACCTGTGCTTCGGTATGCTAGTTATGTTACTCAAGTGCTCATAAACTCCAAAAAAAAAAAAAAAAATCCATTATAAGTTTATATCTAGCCAGGCAGGCTGAATTAATTCACTTGCAGCCCTATCTGTTTTCCTTGTACCACCTGTACCTGCCTCAGGGTTTCAGGCCTTAAGAGCTCTGCCAGACAAAGTGGACCATCCTTAACCTCATTTACTCTGTTAACTGTGTCTGCGCACACATCCGACTTCCCATCTAAACATGACACAGACTGTCCTTACTCAGCAGGAAGAGACGGCCGTACATAAACCCCCTGGAGGGTTAAAGATAACGCAGGAGAGCTCGTATTAATAAGCCAATCTCGGAGTGTAGAGCTAAGGCAGGTTGGTTAGAAGTGTGGAATACATATTACTTCACTGCTGTCGTGATCTATTTTTTGAGGCGTTTATATTGAAGTTTACACTCGCAGCATTTTTTATTCAGAGTTTACATCCCTGCCCCCTCTGGCCAAACACACATTCACATTCAGGAAGTGAGTAATGTAAACTCATGTAGGCTACAAAGGCGCTGTGGGCTCCGAGGGAGTGTATAGTCTTTGTACAGAGGGATGTATTGTTCTCTGTTCAGTCAGTCAAGTGTAATTGCACACGCTGTCCTTTGCCAGCCATCAGGTGGAGTGAGAGCTCCACTGACTCACCTGGTTCATTACCTGAGGTGCAGCTTGTACTCCCTTCCCCTCCCCCACCGCCTCATCTGTACACTCGAGGGGAAAAAGATGAAAAGCAGGAGTGGGCGTGGGGTGAAAGTCGTCCTCGATGCCACAGGGCGTGTCACTTAACAGGTACACAGAAAGTGGGAAAGAAAAGAGAGGCGCCCACAGAGGAAAGGAAGGAGAAAAAGGGAGCAGTAAATGCAGCTGAGTGGCTCTCGGGGGACGACTTCCTGGTAACCTGTCTGGGTGGAGCCTCAGCGAGCAGGGCTGGGAGCGGCTGACTGCTGCGGTGCATTGTGTGTGTGTCGGTTTGAATGGTGTGTGCACTGGTCTGTACATATACTAGTGTGTGTGTGTGTGTGTGTGTGTGTGGTTTTTTTCTCTTCTTTTTGTTTTCACCTGCTATGAGAGCTCACACCACAGTTGACAGTGGAGTCGAGTGGAGCCTGTGCCGAGGAGGACATGAGGTCCGAGAAGGAGGAGAAGGAGGAGGAGGGAAAGGCCGGTGAGTGATAGATAGAAAGGGAAATAGAGGAGGAAAGACGCTGCTTGTGTTTGTCGGAGGAGCACTCTAGGCCACAAAAGTGGCTTGGCTCGGAGGTGTGTCAGTGGACTTAGTTCACGTGTGTGATTGTATGAAAGGAATTTGAACGTCACAATTAGAATACTTCATGAGTGAAACTCTTCATGAAATAACTTGTAATATAATGTATGTGTATGTCTGTGATGGAAAGTACATTTATTCAGGTACAATCTGAAGGTATTAACCAACATATGATCAGTTTATGAAATCTAATACATTATTATTACATTTATTATCAGTTCATCTTTGTGCTATTATTTTTTTATATCACTTATTTTTTTTGGGGTCTATGAAAAGTCAACAAATAGTGGAAAAATTCCCAGTTCCCCGAGCCTGTGCTCACGGCTTTAAACTGTTGTTTTGTTTGGACAAAGAGCCAAAAATACAAAGATTTTCAATTTGATTTCATTTAATCACAAAATAAATGAGAAAAACAATAATTGTTTGAGAATCTAGAACTGGATAACTTTTTCTGTTTTGATTTAAAAAGTCATAAAAACTACTTTCCAGCATCAAAATAGCTTTACAACACAGCACAGTTAGTTATTTCTGGTGGTCAGCTAATTCATCGATTAATTGATTACCTGACTAATTGTTTCACTTCCTTGTGAAGTAGTCAACGAGCTGCAACATTAAAACATGTGACTGCATAAACACAATTTCTTTCTCACTGTGCTTCAGTAAAATCGTAAACACACGTATAGATTTCTAAGAATATACCGCGATCTTATTAGGTTTTGTTTCAGGTTACAATTCATCATGCTTTTATTTCGTCCATCAGTTCTTTGGCACAGCTGTTTAATGCAGATTTATTTAAATCTGCCCCATATCCCATGTCTTATTCATTGTTTTATTAAGATAAGAACTAAATGCTGACCCAGATATGACGCGTTCATATGGATAACGTGGTAATCTGTTAATCTTCTATAAGCATTGTAAATGAATGTGGTGCTATCTGAGTGGTGTTTGGTCAGATACCGTGCAGTATTAGGCTCTAGTGGCTCAGTAGACATACTAAAGCTTGAGAGAAACTATCACTGAGGGACAATAATATCCACATTAGCTCATGTGTTTGGATTAATGTGGGAAGCAGACGTGTTATGCAGTATGTGAAGATGCAGCATGGCTGATTGAAGATGCTAAGAGAAGCTAGCTATTTGAAGTCTTTTAAATCCCATGGGAGGGATAAATGTCTGAGAGTTTATCTTTATCGTCTCCTTAGATGTCATGAACTGTTTTTTTTCATGTTTGTCTGTGTGGGTCTGTGTGTGTGTGTCTTACACATTCATATCCATGTGTGTCGGTTTAGGAATGATTACAGATGAGTTTGATCCCACTGTGTTTTACGTGACTCCCGCTGCAGCTGATGCACCCTGAGGTCGCTGCTCAAAATTGCCCAAGATAAGTTTAACAGATTGCACTGCAGCAGACAGATGGTCTCCATAAGCGCTCACACTCACAGTTTTGTTATAAAGTCCTTCAACAAGACCATAAGAGACAATGTGCCACAATGTGGCACCTCTCCATAATTCTGTTTTGTTTTGCTTTAAGCAGTCTCTGCACAAGCTGCAGCTAATCAAAGAGCGTGACACTTTAACCTCCGTAAGTGTAAGACTGAGAATATTAATGAGCTCGGAAATATGGCAATAAAGGTATTTATTGCCATATTTCGCACGATTTAAACTCATCAGCGAGCCTTTTAAAGTTGTGCTACATAGCTGTAAGCTTCAGTAGCAGCTCCAGCTGCAGAGCAGGCGCCTCATGCAGCTTGTGAGATTATTCTGCTGTGCCCCAGGACATGAGGGAGGTTGTGTATCTAATGATGTAGATTTCCAGTTCTCCACAGACCAGATCCTGCTGTTTCTGACAGATGTTTAGTCCCCAGTACACATTTAAAACAGGGACGACAGGCCCTGTGGCATTTTGTTCCTCAGTGGTTTATACAAGTTGGTCAACATCATGGACCAAGCCCCCATTGCTGATTACTCTGGTCATCTAATGTTAGTGCTCACACTTATGGACTACAGACTTTGACACATGCTCCACAGGGACTCTGGATTGTCACATTGTGAAATCAACAAGAGTTTGAGGGCTCCCTGGTCAACTTTCTGAGCCATTTATTCACACATTACATGGTGGTAAGGTGCTGACTTCCAAATCTCAGTTTAGCTTAGCATAAAGGGGGATAATGTAGAATTAAATAGATTAAACAAATGCCCATTAGCAGCCCTAAAGCTCACAAAATAACACATTATGTCTTACCTTACAAATGAGATATAACTTCAGGAAGTGGCTGTTCCTTAATAAGAAACAGTCCTTAAAACCACAACTCCAAGTTTGGTTTTAGTATTTAGGATTAAACAAGCAACATATAACACATTTATCAGTGATCTTCCTTTAAACAGAGCCCCAAGTTTCCAGTCTCTGTGCTAAGCTAAGCTAACACGGCTCCACATACATAGTTACCATAACATCTAACCATCTAACATTTGGTGAGAAAGTGCAGAAATGTTGAGCTGCTCCTGTAAATGTCCCTGTCCATGTGACGTGATCTCATACAGTCCTTCAAACGCAGATTTGTCATGCACTTGTCATACAAAGCGCACTCAACAACACTCGACACAGGTTACACTAAGTCAGTTAAAGTGTGTGAGGGTTCAATGTTTACAGCTTAAGGGCGGAGGGAAATCCTGGAACCGAGCCAATATTTGAGTCCAAGCAGCTTGGACTCATTGATTCGCTGCTCGAACATGTCACTGAAATGAGAGGGTGGAGCCTCGGCGGGATCAGGCTCATCATGGTTGACTGGATGGAGAAGCGGGTTATCTGATGCTTGTAAATACGACAGTTTACAACCGTACAAAATCACCTCATTATCATAGATTTGCTGACACAAGTCAACGGACCCTCTGTCTCGGGTCGCCATGTCAGCCAGGTTAATTTGCTTAATCACTGGCTCATTCACAGCCTGCAGTGGATGATACCGGTGTCAAGTGACACTGGAAGGCTATGTTTTGCAAAATGCAGTTCTTGACAACGGTTTTCGAAATCTAAATAGCCGTGTCCAAGTTCTCAATGCTCTTCCTGTGGCACATCCTTGGCAGCGTGCCTAATCTGCACATAATAAACGTGTGAATCAATTACAGCTATCTGCACTTGGCATCCTTGCACTGACCTCAGTTGTAAAGTAAACCCACAGGCAATTAATTAATGGAAGCTGCTCCCAATAGATACTGTATACTCGCACAGATGTACTGTACACACATTGATGCCGTTATAAAGACGAACTGAATTCAGCATTTTGCAGAGGAAAAATGATCTTGTGTATTTGAATTTTATAGATGTATTGATCCAGATAGTGTTTTCTCTATAGACTATGATGGATTACATTAAGCGGTGAAAACTCCAGCCAGGTAAGTTTGAGAGCCAGCAACATGCATTATTTATGCCCGTATGTATTATAGAGAGGCAGAGTAATACCCTGAGAAGGAAATGGACCTGACCCTTACATGCAGGGCCTCTTCAGCGAGCAGGAAATATAGTGCTAAGAGTCCAAGTAAGTCGAGGCATCAGGCGTTAGGTGTTGCTCTGTGTTTTTTTCCGATCTCCTGGCGTATGAGATGAGGGCTTGTCACTGCTTTTACAGCTATTTGTAGCTTAAGCGTGTCAAATCTGACACTATACATCCCCCATAGGTCCATTCAACCCCTGTTCCATTACCGCGTAAGGTCCTCCTGTGACTATAGTACAAATGAACAATAAGAAAGCTAAATATATTCCTGCCAATGATTAAACAAAATCTCCTTATCGCTGCAGCCTACCTCTGCCACCCACCCACCCGACCGCCCTGTGATTTGAGTCTCAGCGGGGAGCTGCTGACAGAATGAATGGGTTTATTTGAGATGCCTCTCAGTCTCAGTCTTTTCTCTCTCGCACTCTCTCTCTCCCTTTCCCTCCGTCCTGTCTTTCTGTCAGTTTTCGTTTTGGAGCTGATTTGATGCTATTCTTTCATAAAAAATCCTTAAAGGGTATTTGGGCTGTCCTTTTGTCTTCACTCGTAACAGAGTGCTCCGGGATCACAGGATGGTTTCTTTTGGAGGGAATCCAAACAGACATTTTACCAATATGAGGTCTTGTAAGAAAATTTGTTTCTTTGTTTTTGTCTTTAAACGGATTAGTTGTATAAGAGTCCTTTTTTTATTAGCTCGTCTTCCTGATTTTGTATGAAGACTATCAGTCTGCGGCTATGCTAGCAGGTCTGTGAGGCTGTACCAGTCACATGACAAAGCATTTGCAAAATTGCTAATGAGAATGCGATTCCGAGTCTGAAAGTTTGACATGACAGTGGTGAGAAATGAAAAGCGAATTCATCCTGTGGAGAACATGAATGTCTGGGCTAAATTTTATGGCAATCCACTGAATAGTTGTTGAGAAATTTCAACTAGAAACCACGAAAACCTGATGGTGGAGCCACAGGAAAAGTCAGGGATTTCCTGATCAAATCCATCAGGATTCATCCCCTAGGGATCATGAGTATATGTGCAAAGAGTTTTCCCGCTCCTTCAGTATTGAGATATTTTAGCCTGGATTCAAGTGGTGCACTAGCATTGCCATCCCCAGAGCCATGTTGCTTAGTATCTTGGAGTAGATGGCTACATACGATGCATACTGTATTAAAGTTTATTTTCTCATGTGCAGTACTGAAGTGTTATTCTCTTGAGACGGACAGTGGCATACGGTATGAGGAAGGACTCATCAAAGACTCGTCGCCTATACAGTACATAACTTGCAGGGTGTATTTAAGTCCACGCTCTGTTGTCTTACATACAATGTTACCTGCGTGATGAGTTTAATTAAGAGCTGAAGCTGGCCTCTCCCAAAGCAATCTCAGATGATCTTTATACTGTAATTAGTACAGGCTAGAGCTCAGCAGACGTATGCTCCTCTCATAATGCAGTGCTGAAATAGCCAGCTGTGATCAGACGCACACGCACTTGGAAAAAGTACAAACGGGCACGCACGCACACGCGCACGCCCACACAAACACAAAGCAAGTACCTAATCCAGCAGCAACAGGGGAAGACACTTCACTGCGCAGACTAATATAATGATATGCTCATAACTGATTAGATAATATTACATACAGAATATGATGCCAAAGCTGCTGTTTGCCTTCTGGTCTTCATTTTCCACAGTAGTGCTGCAGCTTTTGATTTCTGCATCATCCACTCAGTTTTGCACAGGCTGCATTTGATGAATTATAAAATGTTTAAACCTAACTGTGATTAGTTTTAAAACTTAATTAGTTGATTTAACCCATTAGGTAAAAGTGAGATAAACGTGCAGATGTAATTACAATCTAATATGCCGTATCCACTGTAGATCAACCATACAGAAGATGTGCATTTTCCTATTTTCCTGTGCCTGTGGATCCTCTGGTGCTTGTAATCGCGCAGCCAAGATGCTGTTTAATTAACAATAAGTGACTTTTACTTGCAAAGCTTGTAAAAGATTTCAGAGAGTTGTCAGCTTGTATTTATTGGTGCTTTTTTTTTTGTCGGGCAGACGTCTTTTATTATGGCCTTACTGTGCAGAACTCAACACAAAAAGCTTAGTGTTGCAGGACTTGTGGATTTGATAACAGATACTCCGGTCATGACTTGACAATTCACATTATTGTAGAGCAGGGGAATTCATAAACAGCCACGTTCGGGACGAAATGCATCACTGAAGTATGACAGTGAGAAAGATATGACTGAATGTGTCATTGAGGTAAACACAAGGAGGAGCTAATTCGGTCTGGTGGTCATCATATCATTTTAGCTCACAAGTGGTTACAAAGACGCGGCGCCGGCTCGCTCCCCCTCAGGGAGGATGACAGTTTGAGTCAACACAATCAGCTGCAATGCAGGTCCACACTTACGTAATGTTTCCCATTTTGCTGGAAGCCTCCGAGCGGGACACAAGTTTTTCATGTTTCCATTGGTTCATTCTAGGTAAAGTTTATCAATAGGAAAAAAAGAGCTTATGAAAGAAAAGCTCATTACAAGACTTTGATGAAGCATTTCGAAAACATTTCTTTAAAAACACCTCTGCTCCTATCAGCGAGTTACACAAAAGCTTCTGTTATATTGCTGTTTTTTTTCCCCCCGCGGTGAACATTTGTCATGTTGCTTGGAATTTTGCTTTATACAAACTTTGATATAGGTGTTGTTACGTTTACTGATTTAGTCTACTTTCTGCACAGTAATTTGTGCGATAAATGCGGCATTAATTGACGTTGCTTTGATGCCCGGCTGTATTAGCTGCGCCTTCTGCAATGCTATGGTAGAAAAGCACTTTCTGTAGAGAGGCATTACTGTTTTCATCCTTTAGCTACAACACCCCTGAACATCCCCCTCACACAACACAACTTCTCTCCACCTTATATTAGAGCAATACACCTGTGCAGCAACACCACCAAGAGTCAACAGGGAAGAAGGAAACAGTGAAAAGTCTGCAGGAGCAAACACCACTCCTTCAGGCTTTTCAAATACTGTACTCCACCTCTGTGATTTGTTGTTTAGATGGTGGTCAGTACTTGTTATGCGGTTTAATGGAAGCTCGTGGAGGCCACACATGATCAATGTTTTACCGTGTTGTCTTGAGCAGATGGACGGCAGTTTTCATCGCCATATCTGGACCAGCAGCTTGAGAACATGTTTGCTCCATGGTAGCTGAAGCCGTTAAACCAGCCCGAGCAGCAACCCCCCTCTCCTATCTTGACCTGCCTGTCACACAGCTGCACGTGCAGCAGTACTGACCTTGTAAACAACAATATAGCATAACTCTTTGCACAGTGTGTTATATTTTTATTTACAAGGTTACCGATGCAAGAAAAATGCGACCTCTAAGTGAATGACAATCAGAGGAAAGGGGCAAGGCAGCTCTTTTTTAAAAAAAGCCCACGGTTTGATTGATTTGTGTTCATTTACTCTTGATTCCTCCAACGGGACAGCGTTCATATGATTTGGTTGTAGCAGTCAAGACGTAAAACAGCGTATGACCTCGTTATCCAACCATCGGTTACTGTACCTGAGAGATTAGAGGAGAGGGAAAGGCAGCAGCAGCGCCTCTGGCTTTGTCTTGGACAGAAATAGCTGAGTGGAACCACTGTACTAACTAAAATTACACAGATTTGAATTGTCAGGGAGACTGAGGTGGAAAAGTGACAGGCATGCACATCGTAACTCCTCAGGCAGAACAGTTGGCTGCTGTCACTGCAGAGATTTTTGACACCCTTCTCAAGCGTCCCGCATTGCTTTCATGGTTTTAGTTTCTATGGTCCGTTAAACCAAGCGTTTTTCAATTTGTTTGATATTTGATGTTTGAATTACAAATACATATATATATATATATATATATATATATATATATATATATATATAGTCACTTTACCTTTAGAGGTAGACGTGTTGATGTTTATAATTTTGTTTGTCCTGATTTTAAGATATATGTTTTTCTAGGCTATTCATCACACTCAACACCTTACAAATCTATGTTTAAATGATTCACACATAACAGAAATATTTGTTTTTGCATCATTTTAGATGTTTTTTTGATCAACAATCAATGAACCATTGTTGTTTTTCTATGTTGCAAATATTTCACTGCTTTCCTCACACTTATGTCTTTAGAAACTGAATTTTGGACTGTCGGTTTGAATATTAACTCAAAGTTTTGGACATTTTGAACAATTTTCTGACATTGTATGGACAAATTAACAATTAATTATTGAATTTAGACAATAAAAGTACATAACCATTCATTCATCTATTCACCACTATTGGGTTGAGGTAGTGTGAGAAATCTCAGACACAGACATCTCCAAAATAAACAAAACCGAAAAGATCTGCATGGATAGCTGGAGGATAGAAAAGATATTAACTTTTTTCATATTTTATATTTCATATATTGGATATACTCACTTCCAAATCCCCTCTGATTCATTCACTGATGATTCAGTAGTGTTCAGTGAGCTGAATGTTTCCTAGGATGGTGAAGGCATAACAAAGTTGTCCATTAGAAACGGAAAGCGATTGTTTCATGATTGAATGAAAGAATAAGGAACACTTAACTCCAAATAAACAATATTGTGTAGCTGTCATATCTGTCAGTGGGTCAGTAGCTGTTGAAAACTCAGTGACAGTTTCTGGTCGATTTATATGTGAGCTAAATATGCAACAGTCTTACGTGTCACAGTTTCAACACAGGGAGTTTATCCTTTGCTGCCTGGGCCGCTTAAAAATTGGAAGGAATAAATAAAGAGTATACTGACTTCTTCAGGCACTGCTACACCGCTGCCTTGAACCCATTAAATGCTGAATTTATACGAGACTGGAGGCATCATAATCAGCAAACTCTAAATGCAGGAAAAACTGTCACTGGTTTTATATCAGGCAAAGCTTTCTAAAGGTTTGTCAGTTCACGTTCTGTTAAATTGGAAAGTGATTGTTAAATGATGAGAGCCAATCAAGACCGGGTCTAATTTGGATGTGCTGAGGAATAGTTAGTCTCAAACTGCTTTTAAAATAACATTTTTTTTATTTTTTTTTTGCAACAAGAGCAACTTTAAATTTAACTTCTCATCCAAACTCAATATTCCAGCACAGCTCACTTTAAGCATCTTTGATCATTCATGTATATAAATGGGTCCACTTTAATCCTGCGTACAGTGCATAGGAGACTAGTTCAGGTCTTTGATCACCAATCCACACATTTCCAGCCTCCACTTCACCTTTCCGAGCAGAGACGACGATGCCTCTGCTTTTCTTTCAATCCTAATCATCAGCCAACAGCCACCGTGCGCACCTCCCTCCCTCTGTGCGCGTCTGTGTGCTGACTTGTGACAGCTCTGCTATGCGAGGGGGAAAAGGGGACAAGGAGTGATGGCCTGGTCCTGGCTGGCTTTGATGGACATTTTAATGGGAGGCTTGGATGAGCAGTTCATTGAATGGGCTACTGCAGAATACGAAGAAGTAGAGTGGGCTTCTCTTCTTCTGTGGGAGTTTGGCCACTCAAGGGTCAGAGCTGAGAGCCCAGATGATAACAGCACAGACTGCGGTGCATGGTTTATAGGACTCCTGTCACTTTAAATTGCTTTTTTAGATTGTTCAAAATGTGTATGTGGAGGTAAATTATCTATAGGTGGATGGTTTGTGCCTGTTTGTGCCACTGAAGCAGCTTCGTAGTGTCCACACATTTTTTTTTCTCACATATTCAGAGAAGATTGGACGATCTCGGGAAGTTTTCTTTGCCCACAATTTGAGCCAATAAACTAGAAAGAGGTGTGTGAGTGTGTTTGTGTATACTTTAGCCTGCGAGTGCGTACGCGTGTAGGTCTGTGTTTATTATTGGTTGACGGGATAATGTCTGGAATTAACGCAAAATTGGATTTTGAGAATTACGTTCGTGATTTCTCTGTGAATTATACACGTCTCACTAAATCCGCTGTAAATGTGCCTCAAGACAGCATCCCAACACAGTTTTTAATTCACTTACAGTAGACTAAATATGACACAATGCCGCGCATTGCTACATCATACTAAGCCGCTAAAATATTCAGCGACTCTGCGTTGAGAAAAGGTTCAAGTTGGCAAATCACGGCGATGGCGGCCGATAATTTAAACAGCCTGTTTACAGCTGAAGATGAAGCGGAACATAACAAAGCACCTCAAAAATGCTCACTCCCGCTCACCAATGGCATCAAGCGCCGCAGCTGGGCTCCCCGCGACAAACATAGGAGAGCCTGTAGGTAAACAGATGAATAAGCGGATTTAGGCTGCAAGAAGGTCGTGAAAGATTGCTCTCTCAGGGAAACAAACTGTTTTTGTCACATGCAGCACAGAGCTGCTCGGTGTGTTTCCATAGTCCTGAGTCGACAGAGACCGATGGACTGTCCCTTCCTCTCTTATCGGAGCTGCTGCAGCCCCACAACGTCTGGCTGCAGGCCTGCAGAGACCTTCTCTATTTTTCTCTTTAGAGTCACACATATGCACAGTAACACACACACACACACACACACACACACACATACATATTTGGTTGCATGCACACTTGAACTTGAATTTTACATAATTACATAAAGTTTTATAAGGATCTGCATAAAATCAAGGCCGCACAGTACTTTTTTATTTATTTTTTTTACTCATAATATTTTGCAGCCATGCTAGCAGCCTGACTCTAGGGATGTTTGTTGCTTCACCACTTTGGTCCAGACTGAAATTTATGTTGGATGGATTACCATGAAACCTTGTTACAGACATTCACAGTCACCACCAGTCGACCACAAGTCTTGTGGCTCGGAATGAAACGTCTCAACAACTGTTGGAGGGATTATGCAAGCAAACAAGCATTCATTGTGTGCTTGTTCAGTAGTTCATTTACAAAACTAATAACATTCCCAATATATAATGTATTTGGGGCATGTTAGTGAACACCCTGAAATGAAATACATAATTTAACAATCAAGAATTAATTAAAGAGTTAAGATCGTTGTTCATCTTTGAGGACTTCTCCAACAGGACAAAGCATTTGCTGATATTTGCAAAGTGGCCGACACACATTTACGAAAACAAATACATGATCTCAACCTTTATCTAGGTGACAATTAGATAAACGACTTGACTCTTAGCTCAGCTGAAAACTTGGGCACAATAAATGAATTAATCATCTATAAAATGCCAAAGTTTCCAGACCTTAAATTGCTCTTTAATTCAAGAACAGTCCACAATTTAGTGACTTATAGTCATGAAGCATATATTTGGAAAGTTGGTGTTTGTTAATTGTTTGTTAATAGAATAGTTCTACATTTCATGCTGTGTCACTGTTTGATTAATTAGCTGATCTCTCCCGTATTAACCAGGTTGCTCCCTTTTCTCCGCTGTGCTCCTCCATCTTATAAGATATCGGGGTTGAATTACAAATTTATCATCAGGGACTGCCTGTATATGTCATTTGTCTCTGTTTTATATGAAAAGTGTTCATCCTTCTGTAACAGACCTTCTACCCTTATGTGTGCAATATAAATCATTATGACATATTGTTCCTCTGTTGCTGGCATGCATTCCCCTCGCCGGACTAAAATTCAACCCGTGCAAGACCTCCTCTAATCTATTTCAAATCTATTCCTGTCCACTAGTTCACTCCTTCACTTCCCCGTGTCCTTTCCTTTAGTTTCCTGCTCCTGTTTGCTTGCCTGTCCCCACCCCCCCAGGGGGTTGGGAGAAGTTTCACAGTGGATGGAAGTGAGGAGCACGTCTCAGGCGTGTGTCTCTGATATTTTATTAAGTCTTATCAGACTGCTGTCTCTCACTTACCCACTACCCTCGCCAGAGTCTGTCACTCAGCATTTATCTGAATTTCTTAAACACCTGCGGCCACAGCTGAGAGGGAGCTGTGAGTCTTGAGAGGGTCCGATGTGTTGATTTGAGCCTCTATTTTAGCACGTGCCGCATAATCGCACGCTCTTACTTGAATTCAGGAACGTTTATTTCAACTTCCTTCGTGCCTCCTTTTGGTCTTTCTTGTTTATATTCTCCCTCGGCATTATCAGGTTCCTCATTCCTCTTCTGCATGCTCTAAATTCTTCAATCTCTGTGTCCCTTTCTCCCTCAGTGTTGTTGCGTGAGGAGGTTGCCCAGCTCCAAGAGGAGGTCCACCTGCTCAGGCAGATGAAGGACATGTTGAGTAAAGACCTGGAGGAGACCCAGGGAGGCTGCTCCGCCAATCTGCTCTCAGCCACCGAGCTCCGCGTGCAGCTAGGTGACAAAGAGCAGGAGCTGGACCGAGCCAAGGAGGCCTTACAAGGTCAGGAGTCAACACAGATGTCTCACCTAATCCACTGAACTCCTTTCTTTCCAACAGACACTTCAGATATATAGCAAAAAAATGAAGCTGTCTGAGGCTTTAGTGTGACGTTTTACCGAAGGGACTGCAAGACACTGCTATATATTAGAACAAGATCATCTGGTAACACATGTACCGTACAAATCAGAGTAAAAAACATCTGTTATATTATATTTCTCTAATATATGCTGTCAGATCACAGGTGTTACATTTCCAAATAAATTCTACTTCAAATCGTAAAAGAAAAGAAATACAACAAACCTGAAGTTCATCCTGACTTTTTCCAGTTGGCTTATTTAAATGTTTTATATTGAATCGTATTCATCCCCACGGTTATATATTAATTTCTTACCTGGGTCCAAATATGTTCATTAGCTTAGCAACTCCCTCCTTTTCTGCGTTCACTGGTCGTTGAGCTGTCCAAAAACTATTTAAAACAAAACAATATCAGACGCAGCCACAACTATTTAAACACATGTAATCCTAACATATCTCTTCTTTTGTAAAACCAAACACATGCCAAGAAAAGTTGATTTTCTGAGCCAACTTTGTCTCTGTGCATCATTGTTTAAAAAAATATTTCCTTTATTTTTTAAAAATTTGTATTGTTCCCAGTAAAAAGCACAATAGGAAACAAATGCATACTGTTGCGATCTGTTACAAGCCTGTTTTTCTCCCTCCAGCAACTTCCAGTTTCAACGCTGAGTGGCTTCTGTTAGCATGTGAAGACCCTTGCTTCAGAGATAACTAAAGACAAATTCATTTGGTTTAGCTCAGTGACATTAGCACGCTTTACTCTCAGAAAACAAACAGAAAACTGACTGTGCCAATGAAGAGATGATGCTGTGTGGAAACGTCTTTTCAGTTGTAGCTTATCTTTTCTATGTGCCAAAAGTGTGAAGCGTGTGCATACAAATGGTATGCAGTGTAATTTCCAGAGAGTAGACGCTGTCTGTGCCCACGTGTTTCGACCTCGGTTAGTTTCAGACATGGGTGTCGCCCCTGTTGATCGGCCAAGTAGTGTCCTGGTTCACCTCATTTTAATTAGCATCCATCAGTCACTGCATAGAAGCTTTACTGTGAAATATTAATGCAGTATTGATGTAGACTGGAATGCGGTGCTGAACGTGGAGTATTGGATTGTTTTCATTTCTTGTATGGAAACAAGTCCCAGCGTTATGTAACCCAACAGTTCCCACATTTAAGAGAAGAAGCAGTCGGTCCTACATTAAGGATAATTACTTGCAACAAAAATAGGAGAGGAAACCAAAAAGGCAGTTGCGTTGAGTTTATTTAAACACAACTGCCTCTCTGGTTCTCTGCTTTGCTCTGAAAGGCACAGGTGGCAATCTACGAGCACAGAAACCGTGTTGTGTAACTGCTGCAAAACAGGTTTTTAATGCCGAGCGTAAAATATGAAGACGCCGACGCTGACGCGAGGAATGCTTCCTTGTGCTCAGTTATGAAAAGTACAGGTTCCAGTCTTCCCTGTCGGTTGAGCGCGGGCTCTCAGGGAAGCCTTATTATTTTTTGCTTGCAATGAGCCACAACCAGTTGCATCACAGCTGTTGAGTTATCTCTGCGAGAGAAGGGAGTTGAAAGAAATCAGATTCAAATGGTCTTCTCGGGGATGAGCCAACAGTCTCCACATGCCGGCAGAGACAGAAACGTGTATGAATGAATAAGTGCCACTGTGCCACTTATCTTTTGAGATGATTACATCATTTTTACCTGAGCGAAGAAGAAAAAAAAAAAAAAAACTCCAACCACAGCCTGCCTCATTAACAGAAGACACAGTGTCACCTAGTGGCTCTCTGCTGCAATGGCAAAGCTTTGTTTCTCATTTAGATTTCACTGATTTATATATTGCACGTGTTACGTTCAGTTTAACAGGGGACTCAGTGTTAAAATCGTCCTCGTTTTACACGTGTATGTATGTGCTGCTCAGCATGCCAATGTGTTTGCGCTTTGCAGCTATGAAAGCGGACCGCAAGCGTCTAAAAGTGGAGAAGGCAGACTTGGTGAGTCAGATGCAGCAGCTGTACACAACACTGGAGAGCAGAGAGGAGCAACTGCGGGAATTCATACGCAACTACGACCAACACCGAAAGGTAACGTTGGCTCAGCTGAATTATCAGCTCGCTGCACACACGTGAGTTTGAAGTCGGTTAGTGTGTCTCCATTACAGAGTTTTGCCACCGGGGAACAAAAAAATGTAAAAGCACTGTATATATGTTTAATAAATAGTTAATGACACACACTGCACTACACTGTTGCCCATAACGTTTGAATAATTCAGACACATTCATCTTTTTACTCCTATTTATACACATCAGGTTAGGTGTGGCTTAATTTTCTCTGATATGTTTGGAAGGTATGATTGTTGGAAATTGCTGTTCATTCATAAACACTTGGAAATGTCTTTATGTCTATGCATAAACACATTATAATGTGTTGTAAACTCTTTATTATTAGCGGCACTTCATTGGCTTAATCATATGGGTATATATCTTGGTCACAGTTATTTGAATGAACTAATTTAAAGGCCACCTATCTTAAATATATATTTATGTGATGTGGAAAAAGGACTGATATATCCTCATCAAGAGTTTTCTATCCTTTTCTATCTTCCGTTTAATAAAATATAAAGATATTGTGACATAATCTAGCTGTGAAATGCTCCTTGACTTAAACGTAGAGCTCCATTCATCATTCAGAGTGAGTTTGGCAGTGATTTCTTTGTGTGTGTGTGTGTGTGTGTGTGTGTTCATCAGGAGAGTGAGGATGCAGTGAAAGCCCTGGCAAAGGAGAAGGACATGCTGGAGAGAGAGAAGTGGGACCTGAGGAGGCAGACCAAAGAAGCCACGGAACAGGCCAACATCCTGCGCTCTCAGATGGACATGAAGGAGAACAGAGTCAAAGAATTGGAGGCCGAACTCACCATGGTGAGTTGCGAGAAGCAAAACGGTGTCACCTTAGCGCCATTATCCGGTGCGTGTGCCATGAATGCAAACAAGGTGTGGGTTTGCAATCCTCCATAAGCCGCTCTGCTACATATCCTCATCCCTTCCCTCTCTCAAAGCATTAATTCTTCCTCTGGGCTGAGGGAGAAATGTGTGTGTGCTTTCTTCTGTGTTGCTGTTGTCGTTCTCTTGGAGGTACAGTTGTCAGTCTGCGTGTCATTAATCTCTCTCCTCCCTCGGCAAGTCACAACCACCCACGGATCGTCACATCGAGCTGCATCACAGATCTGATTTGTTGGTACATCAGTGCCAGAGCTGCATCGCTGTCAAGCAACCAGGCCACAAAATACATTGCCGCCTTCTTTTTCCTCTTCTTTTCTATTTAAAATCGCATTGTTTCAAACTGCTCATGGCAATAATAAATAATAAAATCCTGTGGAAAACATCAAATATGTGCAGTTTTGGCACAGGAAGCCATTTTTGAAATGCAGCATAAAAAATATTGACTGTTGACCAACTTCAAGGATACCGCTGCTGTTATTCAATATTTTTTTTGTCAACGATCCCTTGAAAAGAACAAAACCAATTATGTGTTTGTCTCTCAATACTCTCCAAATTCTTTACCCCGCTGTGATGAGGGGGTGATTTATGGAGTTTGATTTTTCTTAAAGGCTCCTTAAACAGCTGGATACTGTCGTTTTTAGCAAACAGGACTTAACCAGCTGTATATTGTGGATAGTTAGGGAGCTGTTTTCAGCTGCAGATTAATACACATTTGTGTGTTCCAGCAAGTATCTGCAACGGACGGGCGATGAATGTGGGATTGAAACAGAAAAATCCACCTGTACACCTTCTGAATTCAAGTTTTTTTTATCTCTTTTGCCAAACTAAGATTATCTTAACTGCCTTTTTACCTCACACTTCAATCAAAGGTGACAGAAACTCACCAGAACGCCTTGGTTAGTCTTTCCACTGTTCCAACAATCAGCGGCTCCAGCTCTATCGATTGAGACGGGAAAATACTCTGAGAATTTTAACTGCTTTTGTAATACAAGTCTGGTCTGAAGAGAGCGTAGATGATGGCTTCAATTCACTGCCACAAAGGGCAAAGTAAAGCGGTGAAAAATAAATATGCCGTACTTAAACTGATACTGATGCCTTTAGTTGGCTAAAACATGTTGCTGCTGCTCTCCTGTCCACTGCAGAAAAATTGTTTAGCTTCCATGTTGAGGGAGCTGTCGATCAAAACTGGACTCACCACGCCCACGCAGTCTTGGGAACAGTAGAATGAGCTGCTTTCGAACTCTGTTTTCTTATTTTCCACTCAGATTTTTGTGGATGGTTAATGAGACGCTCAACTTTGATATCACTTGTGCACTTTTGAAATGTCAAACCACGTTTCCACGAGCTTTAGTAAGTGTTCTAACGACGACGCAGCTCTTTAGCGCACAAGAAGAATCAGACTTTTTAAATGCAACAGTCCTGTGTTTAGTTTGTGCAGTGTGGTGTGCACATGTCTGTGTAAATGCCTGCATATTCATTCATGCGTATAACCAATTATGACTAATTGCTATTATTATGACTGTGATTAAAAGTGTTTTAATAAAGCATAACAGACATTAAGACATACAGAAGAACGTGCTAATTAAAAGCGCAGGAATAACTGAAATCAGTTACAAAGTTGAAATTATATTTGTGTCTATGTGAGTGTTTTCCTTTCCGCTCATGCTCGCGTTTCCCTTTCTCGTTTATTTCCAGGCAAAGCAGTCCTTGGCCACCCTGACAAAAGACGTACCGAAGCGCCACTCATTGGCCATGCCTACAGAGCCCGTGGTGAACGGCAGTCAGGAATGGGTGATGCAGGCCGACCTGCCGCTCACTGCCGCCATCCGTCAGAGCCAACAGACCCTCTACCACGGACACACCACAGACAGACAGGGTACGCTCTTTTTTTTCTGATCGGCCCCTCGGTCTCTGAAGCCGCCTGGTGTTGCTTTTACAAACTCAGCATACTAACAGAGGGTTTCCTCAAGGTTTCCCAAACTAACGGTGGGAATTTATCAACCTGTGTGAATATATGTGTGTGTGTACATATTGTTTGTGTGTGTGGTACATCCAGCTGTGGTCAGGATCAGCCCCTGCCACTCTCGACAGCCCTCTGTCATCTCCGACGCCTCTGCGGCCGACGGGGACCGCTCATCCACGCCCAGTGACATCAACTCACCTCGTCACCGGACCCACTCCCTCTGCAATGTAAGAGCTGCCTGGCCCCCTCGACCAAGTAATCACACCTCCACACTTTTCTATAAGTACCTCGCTATTCTTTGTCCTCTCCTGTTTGTGTCTGTCTCTCTGTTCTGTCGTCCTGCTGGGTGTCAGCCTGCCTGCTTGGTGGTGGTGATGTTATTTTGCATTTAACTCATTTTAAAGCAATGGTTTGACACTTGGGAAATGAGCTTATTCGCTCTCCTGCTGAGAGTTAGACGAGAAGATTGACGCCACTTGTTACAACCGTCTCCTAGATTTAAAGCTACAGCCAACTATGGCTTAGCTTAGCATGAAGATACAGGGGAACAGCTAGCCTGGCTCCATAAATAGTAAACATTCGATCCGTACCTTTTTGTAGATATCACACAAACAAGATGCAACGTGTAAATTAGTGATCTTAAGATCTGGGGCATGGCATCAAGACATGGCACTGCTCGCCCTCCTCAAAAGTTTCTATTATTATTAGTTTCTTTATGAGCAGCAGGTGAATTTTGCCACCTTTAATCACTGCCAGGCTAGCCGTTTCCCTCTGTTCCCAGTCTTTATGCTAAGCTAAGCCAAATTACTGACGGCAACTGCACCGACACGAGAGTATCAATCTTCTCCCCCTCGGCCAAGCGCATTTCCCAAAATGTCAAACTACTGCTTTAACTCTGCTATAAAACCGGACAAACCCAAGCTCCCTGTTCCCTCTGCCCCCCGTTCAGTCCATGGAGGACCTGGAGGACCAGAAGCGTAAGAAGAAGAAGGAGAAGATGACTCTGGGATCCCTGTCACGGGTGTTCGCTCGGGGCAAGCAACGCAAGTCACTGGACCCCGGCCTGTTTGATGGTACAGCCACCCCTGATTATTACATAGAGGAGGATGCCGACTGGTGATGCTGAGCGTGTGAATGTGTGTGTGTGAGCGCGTGTGTGTGTGTGTGTGCATATCCATCTGGCTTTAACTGTGTGTAAAGAGCGTTTTGAGTGTGGGTTTGTCTGGAGCGGGGATGGGGGGGGGGTAAATTTTAAAAGAAAAGCCTAAAAGAGACTGCTATCCCCATAAATGTACAGTATATTACCCTTAAATTGTATGTTTGTAAATTAGATATATATTTATAGATGTACATGTATGCATATGTATATATGTTTACATGCATATAAATATATACATGGGGTTATTATGTGTAGACATGTTTATGCTGTATTATCTTCCAAATGTCTTAATGTTTTATGTTTTTTTTATAACTGGAGACTTGAAGGACTGCTGTTCATATGTAAATAGGAGTTATTGTGAAATTAGTGTTTTTACTGTAAATGTCATTTGGCTTTTGTTACGTTACCGTTGCTTTGATCATTGCTTTGCAACATTGATTTCTTCTTATTCCCAGTCTTACTTGGTCCATTTCTTAGATACTACCTGATCGGCCGAAAGCAAAAATTGATCTTCTGGAGTCTAATTGGCCAAATTCTGTTGTTTCAAATCGCTTGCTGATGAGAAAAATAGTACTCTGTCATCATGTTCATTTTATAAACGCTGGCTCACAGGATTTGCTGATAAAACACAGCGCAATGTGGGCAGCAGGCAGTTTTTTTTCATGAATGCTTCCTCATACATTTTATGCTAGACAGTGGTATTCTCAGTTACTAGAATTAACGACTGGCCATGAAGGGTTTTAGAGTCAGTCTTCCTTAAAAAAAAAAAAATGTAATTGCACAGACCTGAATACACAAACAAAACATTAACAATTAACATTTTTCAGGCACAGCTCTCATCTGCTGTGGAAATGTGCGAGTGCCAAAGGTTGAACACTGATCTTTAGAAAATCTGCGTATCATTCTGTCACTGTTAGCGCGCCTCGTAACATTGTTTATGTCTGACTCATTTCTTACTGAGAGCTATCTAACATGTGCCAACATGTGACAAAGGAATGTGCATCGAACACGTGCATGATCCCTCTGTGTTGCTTCGATTAAATGTCCATTCATTGCCAATCAAATTAATAATCTCCACAATCCTGTGTTGACTTCTCCCTTTTACCAAGTTATCACTCCTTGCATTATGAATGCACGGTCCCTTTTGTTTTTGCTTTATTTTATTTTATTTTCTATGTTTTTGTTTTATTTTCTGTAGACTCCCTCCTCATTTCTTGCAAAATGTGGCTCTAATAATTCTATGTTAAATGCTTTGTAATTTAGGAGATGTTCCATAAAAGATTAAATCTATTGAAGTATTTTATTTAAAAAAACAAAAGACAAACAAGAGTTAACTTCAAATATTTATCTGCTGCAGCTGTTGCGGCCAGATGTCGAGGAGGTTTTAGCATTTTCAAAATGAATTATAATTGAAATGAAATCTTATTTTAAAAATAAAACTAGTAACTGAATACATCCTATGTGGCAGTTTTCTGTTCCATGAGTAATCTTGTTCTTGTATCCCAGTCTAACGTGTCTCTCCCTCTCCTCCTGCCATTTCTAATGGCAACTCTCTCCTGCCAGTGAGTAACTCCTCATCTGTGATTACCAGCTGTCTGTTTCTGTACTCTGGGGATTATTCATATCACTCAGGTCCATTGGAAAAAAAAAGAAACAAGTTTGTGTCATTTTCTTTGTGGAAACTCTGGTGGACTGAAAGAGATGGTGGTGGACTTTGCATGCAGCATTTTGTTAGCATGTGGGGACGAATCAGGTAAACACACAAAGTTCATCCTGGATTCGTCGTATCAGTATGAATCAGTGTTTCCCTGTTGTTGAGATGGGCGGTTAATGGGCAGGAGCATGACGTTTTATGAATAATCCCTGTGTCTCTAATACATTATCCTAATGGTCTTAAGTCCCCTCCCAATCATCAGATAGCTACTGAAGTATCTTAACAACTGTACTAAACACGGCTCTGTAGTTTTAGAACTGACCGGACTACCACACTCTCATGAGAAGACATAAATGGGTTGTATACCTTCTGAATTTTAACAGCATTTCAGGTTTATGTAATTTTATTTATTTATTTGTATATTAACCTTATTAGCCATACAATACAATACTTTTATGGACACAGGAAGTGTCCAGTGAATTGTTCTGGCTCCATCTAGTGGCCATACAATGCAACGTCAAAATATTTTATACTAATGTAGAACAAAAGAAAGGTTTGAAAACTATTTCATCCAGCTGACTGATAACTCTGACTTTGATGTGTGTGATTTAACACAAAAAGAAGCCAGAAAGGCATATTTCTGTTGTTGATATAGAAATTCTGATATTGTAGCGTTACGTTAAATTTGTTGCTACATAATTACTCGCTGGTGTGGAGTTATCTATTTTTGATGCAAAGACCCTCTGATGTTGATGTTAATCTGTCTCCCGATGAGTCATCTTTTTGATTTCCATATCCCTCTGACCCTGAACCCCCCTCCTGTATGCCACATCATAACCTCTCCTGACCAATCCAGACTCTGACAGCCTCACACAGCAGAGCCTGTCTGACGGAGAGGAGCAGCTGGACCGCCTCCAGCAGGCAGAGCTCACTCGAAACACATGCATGTCACTGTGGAGGGCAGGTGCAGTCCAGGCCTGGCTGGAGGTTGTCATGGGAATGCCCATGTACATCCGAGCCTGCTCTGAAAACGTCAAAAGTGGCAAGGTATGCTCTTTGGCACAAGTTGTTCCATTGCTGTTTGTTTGCTTCATGCTTGATGATTTCAACAGGGCCATATTAAGACGCTGTTCTTGTTTGATAAACAACTGGATTTCTGTTCTTTAGGTGCTGCTGGGCCTGACAGATGAGGATCTAGAACTGGGTCTGGGTATCACTAACCCCATTCATCGCAGGAAACTCAGACTGGCCATTGAGGATTACAGGAGAGCTGAAGGGGACCAAGGGTGAGCAGCGGCTAACAAAACACTAAGGACATCATTAGTTGTCTGATAACGTGTGTAATCTTTAAGCACATTTTGCTAATAATACTTGCATACTTTCACTTTTGTAGTGGATTGCTTGTACACTGTTATATTGCTACTTTTGCGGAACTAAAGATTCTGACAACTTCTTCTACCGCCACTCTTTGGCGATATCTACTCACCTTTTAGACTATCAAAAGCGTCTGAGATGGACCATCACTGGGTTGCAACGTCATGGCTGAGTGACGTGGGGTTGTCTCAATACTCCCAGACCTTCCAGACTCATTTAGTGGACGGGCGAGTGTTGAACTCTCTGAGCCGCAGAGACCTGGAGAGATTCCTCAACATCAGCGACCAGTACCACCAGACCAGTCTACTCCTGGCAATCCAGCTCCTGCAGATGCTCAGCTTTGATAAAGAGGTCAGATTATAGATTCAAGTTTCACGAAAAAGGTGCTGATGGTGAGCGAAGTCCTTTCAGCAGTCATTCCGCAAAAAAGTTTTCCTCGACCACACAAAGCTGCATGTGCTATCCATTATTATCCGCCATGGCTTGAGGCACACAGAAGCCCTTGCTGCTGCATTATCTCAGCAGGCTCTCATCCTTCCCTGACCTCTCTCTGTGGCACATAAGCAGTTATCTGTGTGTTGTGTTTTTTCGCAGGCCCTGCAGGCACGGCGGACAAAATGTGAGCACCAAGATCAGGACCCCATTGTTTGGACATGTCACAGAGTAATGAAGTGGATCAGAGACATAGACCTCAAGGTGGGTAGGAGGTCAGTGACGGTATTCCCCTTCACTTGGGAGATTTATAGGGCAGATTGCAACCAGATACCTCCACCACTAGACTCCCTCAAAAACAATGATAGCTTTGGTGCCTGCTGAAAGAGTACAGAAGAAACGGACCAGTGTAAATGTAAGAAAGCACCAAAGTGTTTTTCTGGATTGACAATGCCTGAAAATCATCATCATCATCAGTCATCGATGTCTCTTAGTTTGACAGGCTTACCTTTGGAGCTCTGGAAACTAAAACACAATTTCTGCCCCCCTGAAGATACACAAGCTCTTATTTCTTAGTTAGTTTCAAAGCTTCAACAATGACCGGTTTGTTAATTTGATGTTTCTCCCAATGTAACTTTTGGCTGGACTGAGATTAAGTCTGACTCCATTTATTCTCTTCAGGAGTTTGCAGACAATCTTCAGGGTAAAGGGATTCACGGAGCGCTGATGGCTCTGGACCCGTCCTTCAACACAGATGCCATGGCCAAAGCCCTCGGGATCCCCAGCAGCAAACACATGCTGCATCGGCACCTATATGAAGAGATGAAATCACTTTCCCTCCCTCACAGGTAGATTAAAAAATGGGTACAAGGCTCAGGCACTTTATCTCCGGTTACTTAATAATCGATTGATCTGATTAAATGCGATTATCTAGGAATAAAAATTCAGCATCATGCACACGAATGAATGTCTTGTAATACCCTGTCTTAACAGCAGTGCAGAGCAGAACAACGAGCCCGTTGGTTCCTCTTCACCTGTGGCCGTTAACCGCTTTGCTGAAGAGCGGGTGTCTGTGAGAAGATCAGCCAAGGTATCGCGTTATCATGTCACAATCAAATCCTACTATTGGAACATCTTTGAGCATCTATTTGAGCATATACAGCTGTGTTTGTTCACATAGTGAGGAGTCCTGCAATTTTAAAGTTTCACTTTAATGTCAGCTGATAATATTTCACTTAAAGGTCAATGTCCTCTCTTTAGAGTCTTAAAGTAAACTGCACATTCTGTTCTGTGCCTCTTTTTTTTTTTTTTGTTGTTTTGCCAGAGTCCGCTGAGGTTACGAGCAAACAGCCACTCTGTGGAGCGAAGCCTGGGCTTCCACGGCAGCTGTGGCTCTTTGCCCAGAGAGGCCAGAGTTCAAGCCATTCCTCGGGCCAAAGGCAGCCCGATGCACACCTTCAAGAGTGTCGAAATCACCAACGTCTGAAGCAGCCTCAGCCATCGCCATCGCTCACGTTGTTTACTATTGTTTACACTGTCATTGCATTACAGTTGTTTACTACTGACACTGACCTACGAAGGGATGTACCGTTTACTTTTACCATTTGAACATGTAACTATTTTGGCCATTATAAGACTAACACATAGTCAGAGCAGAGACCTAATGGAGCTGTTGTAAATATAATCATAAGAGTCAGTTTTGTTTTCTCCGAATCAGTTTTTATATTATGAGTTTATAGGAGGCTCGAGAATAACCTACAAAAATGAAGTGACGAGAGTTGTTTTTCCTTTGATGCCTTATGTGAAACAGGTCTTACAGCATTGTTGTTCACCGCTCTGCTCTTTCAGCAACTTCTTAACGTGTTTTAACGCGCGTTGGCGTGTTTTTCGTTGCACATGTAAGTATATGGATAATTATGCTTGAGCCGCCGGAACAAAACAAAAACAAAAACAAAAAGAAAAGTCATCACAACATGCTTTCACTGTAGAGATACATATCCACCGTTAATGAGCTGTGATGTCAGCTCGACATACGCGAGTTAGATGTTGTTTCTGGCTCACATCAGTTCCTCCACCTCCTCTGACCTTCTCGCGGTCCGTGCACGTTCGTCATCACAGTTATTATTCTGATTATTATCGCTGTAATAGATAGCAGACCTTAGTTTAAAACATTAAAATACACAAAATGTGGACACATGACAGAGGTAACTTGTTAACTAAAAATATCACCTCTAGGACAGAAGACAATCTTTAGCAAGCAGTCTGTACTTTAAACTGGTAAAAATACATCCATTATATCATTATATATAGATACTGTTTTCCTTTAATTAAATAACTTGAAGTTGTTTTTCTTTGACAGTAAATGTTGATTGAATTTTATTGACAAAAAAAAAAAACATCACATGAAGGTGACATGTAGATAAAACGTACAGTTGAATGTTGGTTTTCGAAAGTGATAATGTGTAAAATCCAAGCAAATGGCCTCCACATGTTTATACTGTATAAGCACTGAAACAACGGCAATACTGTTACTTATATTATGAACCCAATGGAGAGAATGTAAGGGCACATTTTGTACAGTTTAATCGTCTTTTATAACACACGCTTGTACACCGTTTGCTGTTTCTGAGCATGAAACCACAGAGATGAAATGTCGCAGGGCCTCACTGTGTGCTAGTAGAAAACAGGTTCGTCAACCACTTTCTGGGCGTCTCCTCCAGTCAACGAATGCAGAGCTGTTTGAGCGCGAAGATTAGACCAGTTCAAACCTGTACAGAAAGAGAAAGGAAGGACTCAAATGGTGTTTGTGTTAACGTGACATTCGCTGTCTCTCTCCTCACCCAGCTGTCAGAGCTTTTCATGTATGCCAACAATAAAAAAGTGATTATTGTCAACCGCCTGTGCGTTTGTTTTTCAAAACAAACGCATCATAAAAGGATGAAATGTTTTATCAGCTGAAACTTAAAGGTTCAGTTTGTAGGATTTAGTGCCATCTAGCGGTGTAGTTGATGACTGCAGCCATTTCGTGTCACCCTCTCCTTCCTAGGAGAAAACACATCAGTTTAGTCCTCATCAATTTAAATTATTTATAATACAATACATACATAACTAATATATATTTGGCCAACTTTAGACAAGTTGAAACTTTGAAATGAAGTTAACTTAAACATGATAAACTATTGCTATAATAATTAGACCATAATAAAATGTTAAACAACCACAGTCTTATCTGCCGGCCTCTATGCAGACCAGGTGTGGGTTAGTGGCCTTGTTGCCCCCGCTAGGAGCGCTAATGAGAGGCGAGTGCTGCTGTTTCACCACATTCACCACACATCCTGATCGAACCAGTAACCTTTCAGTTATCAAACCTTTAGACCACCTCTGCACCTGCGGTGACATTGTTACCTGATATTAAAAAAACAAGACAGACCTCGGCTAATTCATAACATTTTATCACACTTTCACTTTCACACTTTCAATGTCTGGAAACAGCAGCTGACAAAATCAGTCCAAACAAGATGCAAAAATGGTAATATTGACCTGATGTGTGATAATTTGCTTCATTTCTTTGTCTTATATGATGATATTTGTTTGGGGTTTGGACCTTTGATCAAACAAAACAATATATCTGGATATATTTTTCACTGTTTTCCAAAATTTCTTTACCAAACTGAATAACAGAGAAAATAAAAGACAGGCTAATCAATAAAAATATTGTCACAGCCATTCAAATAATAAAAATAATGATAATATTTTCATTTAAGAGGGATTCTGACTTAAGATACAAGTAAAATAAACTATTTTATTTCCCACTCCTCTACTCATCGCCTTTTTTTACTTGAACTACAGCGTTAAACATGTTTTATTGTGATATATTATTATATTTTAATTGATTTGATGAATCTGTTTCCGGGTGCGTCCTTGTCCCACTAATTTGTCCTCAGAGGAACACCAGCAGCGCTAGGACCAAGCGGAAAAACAGGTCACAGACACACTTTACAACCGGGACAGGCGAGGTTTCACTACGGCTAGAATCTGAACAAAGTTCCTATTGACACTTAATTTATCAGCAAAGATTGTTGGGAGAGAAAAAGAAACACACACGCACACTTTGAGTGATTTTTTTAAAAAAAGGAGAAATCACAGTTTAACGTGGCGTCAAACTGTTGCGTCGATGTGTTCTTCCTCTTTTTCTCCCCGTGATCTTCCTGAAAACACCTGCGTGGTTCAGGTAACTCACCGATGAAGAGGGAAGTCCTTGGGCACTGAGCGCTGAAAAGGTAAGGGCCTTGAACAGATCACCTTTCACTAAGAGTGACCACCGTGGGTTTAAGCAGAGCTCTTAGGCTGCTCATGAAGTCTCTGCGTGTGTGTGTGAGGAGTTTAAAGGGAGCTGAAGTTGACACGGAGGTCCCGTGAAGGGGCCAGACGGGTCGTCCCTCTGTGGTCCCTTCCTACTTCACTAACAATGAAAGCGCTGGCTGCACACTGGCTCAGGGACGGACGCACTCTCACACTTTTAACCACTTTACTTTGCCGGTAATGTTTCATTTGCTTCAACACTTGATGCCACATCTCAGAAGCGCCAATTAAGCATGTGATTGTGACAGGAGCCGCCGCTTTTCTTTCTTTTTTTTTTTTGCAGTGCTCAAAGTGTGCTGATGTTAAACAGGACACACCCATGCACGCACGTTCGGCAGGCCTGCAAAATGTGCGTGAATGCACGGGAAGGCAAGCAGCCATGACACAGGTGGTCAAGCATGCAGTGCCGTGTCGTGTTTCATGCTGAGAGGGTGACAGAGAACAGCACTGATGCCGTACTGTCATCGTATTTTGGTTCTGATAATGATGATGTTGCAAAGTCAGCCATCGGCATCGCATGCAACACAAGAATCAATCGTGTATTTTATTATAACTCTAAGATAAGACCAGGTGTGCCACTCGTTTCTCTTCTTACACTGGCCCCAGTATCCGCTCTAGAGGAATCTGCTGGTACTGATCTTATGATAGCTGTTTTTACACATAAAAGCTGTCATTTGAAAATTTCTTTAATGCAAATTAACCTGGGGCCAGATATGACAGTGGCACAGACCACCGTGAGTAAACAAATGTGACTGATTTTCTTTCTTTCTTTCTTTCTTTCTTTCTTTCTTTCTTTCTTTCAATAATGACATTGACAAATAAGCAGTTTTTGATGTTTTAATATTTTCATGATGGGGTTGCACACTGCAGTTACTCTTGGTCATGGGCATTAAGCAGGTTGGTTCCTCTTGGAATATATCTTCTTTAACCACAACGGCAGGACACCTAGACGCACGTCAGACTCTTGTCTCTACTGTTACGCTCACAGTGCTTTGAGGACATGGGACGTCAGTAAGCAATAAATGTAATACTTAAAGGGACAAAACTTACTGCTCACATGCTCCAAGAAAAAAGAAAAAAAAAAACAGGGGGCAGCATTTCACCTCCTTCCACTCACAACATCTTAGACATGGTAAACTGTTACGACCACAGAATCATTTGTATAACTATGAAGCCACTTGCTAACGTTACAGCGATATGAAACCAAAATATAGATTGCAATAAACCAATCAAAAGGATGCTGTAAGAACTACATCATTATGGCAATTTGTAAAAAGTCGTACATCGTCTGGTCTGACAAACAGGCGACTTTGAAATGATAGTTATTATCAGTTTTCAGCCAGTTTCCACCTTCCTAGCTTATGATTTTTCCAAGCAGTCCCTGTTTTGTCTGGTCTCTATATCAAGTAGTGCTCTACATGCCCACAGAGAGCTACAATAACAGCGAATATCTGCACTGCCGCTGCCGCAGACAGGTTGAGAAGCTGGAGTGAAGAGAGAAATGTTTTTGAAATCTGTGAGCTCTCCTCCTGCTGGTAAACATCACCGGATCAGAGCAGAGTCTGACGTGACTCTGGGTATTTTTTTATTCCTCAAGGAGCTCTTGCCCTGCCCCTGGCTCTCCTCCTAGAGCTATGCAGACTGCTGCCTGTCAGCTAGCAGAAACTCTGTCTCTCCTTCTCTTACTGTGTCTCAATTCAGATACTTCTGGTCAGTACGTTTTTATGTAGTACACAGTGTACACGATGTACTTCTTGGTGTTCTTCTTGTCTTGAGTTTGAGTAGGGCTGTTGTGCCCTTACCAGGAAATGCTGATCACAACATTGTACTATTTTTTTTTTTCTTTTTCTTCTTCACCGAATTGCAACCAGATGGCACATCATCTGCAACGTTTGACAGGCGAAATATGAATATAAAACATGTACAACTGACATTTGAACATTGCAGTATTCAGCGCTTTAGCTCCAGCAGCTTCCTCGGTCGCCATTTTCCCAATTCAGTCTCCCCTTTCGCTACAGAGTCAAAATGGCGGCCATTTAGGGGGAGTCAAGTGCTCCAAACTTTTTAACCATCATGAGTGTCACATCTGAGTGCACTTTGTCATAACTGACAGTGTGAACACTCAAAATAGTCATTCTAACTGTGGAAATCTGCAAATTGAGACACAGCATCTGTCTCTTAACTACTTTTTCATCCTCACGTTGGACCGACAGCAGACTGAACACTCACTATCACCTCTCGTGCCACAGCTGGTAGTACAGCACAGTATGTGGCGAAGCTAGTCAGTTAGTATGCTAATTTGCATATAGATGTATATAGCTGCTGCCTCTTCATGTTCTGTTAGTAATGTCCGTCTTGTCCAAGTCTTTGAATGTTTAAACATTTATGAACTGTAATTCTGGCCCAGTCTTACATATCCCACCTTTTAAATAATAATTATTAGTCATAGCATTAGTAAGAATAATAATAAATAAAATATTAAACTCTAAAGTGTAATTATTCCTTATTAGTCAAGGTCCTTTTGACCATGTTAAATGAGCACATTGAGTTTTCTCACTAAGTTTTTCTCAACTTAATTTTTTAAGCTGTCAAACTATGATCCGTTATCACAGAGCATTGCTGCGTTTATTCAGTCATTTTAATGAGTTTTACACACAGCTCACTTGTAGTAATGTACACCAGCTTGCTAAAGGCCATCATTTCACTGCCAGAGATCCACTGAATAAACAAAAGCCGAACTGGTGGAAAGTTAAATGTTAAAGGTTAAAAGGACAGGAAGGAAACACCTCCTTCAGTATCACAAGGACACTGATAGTGGTACCAGTGTGTCAGCCACATATTCAGCAGACCAAGTCAGGATAAACCCCAGAGTCAATTGTCTGACCATCCTCTCTATATACAGAGAGCATTCAGGACCGCTAGCAGTATATGTTCATAGATACATGTTTTCTGCCAATCCCATCATTTCTTTGTCAGAACGAGATGACAGCAGCTAAATTACAGGGTGTGCTTTCTAAGAAGGGTTGGACTAATTAACGAACTTTCACGCTACTTAACATGCTTGAAATGCTTTGTCTTTTAAATCATACGCACGGTTCTTGTGTCAGCACTGTTCTTCCGTGGCCCATCGTGTCCAGAGAAGAACAAAGCAGCAAGTGGGTGGCTCGACTTGGCTTCACCAATTTGAATTGACTGATTTGTGTTCAGTAAAATTTATTTGGGACTGTTTTTTCGAGCACACGTAGAACGGCTCTGGGTCCAATTGCACAGCGTAATAAAGCCCTGTAATTGTTGAAAACATTTTGAAGGTACGTTACAACGGTCTGAAACATTTTATGTACAAACAGACCCAACAAACAAGTTCATATTTTGTTTGAACAGCACTTTTCTTGTGTTTCTAGCTCACACAAGTCGTTTATCATTCGCGTCACCTCAAATATTTGCTAAAGTGTGCGTTCACATATTGCTCAGTCCTGCCTTGAAAAGGTCTCAGACGAGCCTGCAGTAATGAGTTTGTTATTTGAAAGTGTGATGTGCATAGAATTTCTTTGGGCTATTAAGTTTGCAATGCAACAAAAAACAAATGTAATCATTACTTTTTTTTCAGATATTGAAATATGAAAGTGGCCTGTTGAATTCTTGAACTGTTTTTTTTAGCTAGCTTTCCTAGCGATAAACGTTGAGGGTTCAACACATTTAATTATGAAAGCATTACTGTATGTGTGTGTTATGCAAATGTGTACATTATTATTTAACAATGATGATATATGATAAATACTTTTATTCTGCTGTCATGTGTTCAGCCCTTTGAGCTGCACTTTACAAAAGCAGCTATAGTAATTATGTCCATGTTTGGTACCTTTGGCATTTCTAGGTTGGATACTGATCATCACAGAAAGGACAATTCGTTGAATTTTGTCTTCATTACAACTCTGCTCTTGTTGAGACTATGAAATTTTGTAATCACGGCCTTTTTTAAATTCAAATGATCACAGTGACAGTATGATGACTTGCGTGAAATTTCGATCAAGTAGAAACTGAAACCGATATTGTCAGTCACACGCGGATACGCGAGGGCGTCTCAGGGCACACAACTCTTCAAAGACTGAAGCTCATGCAGGGATGGGTGACAGCTGCGTGTGCATGTGACTGCAAACAGTGGATGGTTTAAGACTGGGAAGATGTGCTCCTATAAATACTCTCTCTGTTGTTTGTTGCTGAGCCAGCACTTTGTTTAAACAGCATGAACATGGATCCACGCTGCCTTGCGAGAAGTGAGTGTGGACTACAATGTTTGGGTATGAAGGGTACTCACTTGGTGCACAGCAGCACCTTTAGTACCACTGTAGCATTTTATGAATACAGCAGCACAACCTAAACATTGTTGTGGTCCAGATGTTGACCAGATGCAGCGCTTTTTATGGCCACAGTCCACTGTTTTTTTTTTTTTTTTAATGGATACTTCCTGCAGGATGTCATTATTTGCACATGTTTCCAAACACTTGACAGTGGCTTTAGTTCATCTGACACACAACTTCCATCAGTAGAGCACATTTCAGATTAGGAAATCTGCCACGGTTTACAACAGCGGTGGTTACCAAACTGGTTCGTCAGGGCCCCGAAACTGCTGTTTCTGCTGAACGAAATGTATTTTTCAGACTCTTCTCTCATTTTTACATGTTAGAGAAGTGAAGGATGATTTACTATACAACCGTCTAAAAAGTTTCAGAGAGTTTAAGATCAAAAATACCTCTTATGCCCAGTAATACAGCTTGTAGACCGTCCAATAATTGTAAAAAAATAATCGTAAAAAGGTGTCCAAATAGCGTTGAATTACCACTTCCATTCACAGAAAACCCTGTAAGTTTCATAAAAGTATCCGTCTCGTAGTGTGATTATGTTGAATAGCTTCATAATTGTACAGCTGTTCCATTCTGCTCCTTTTTGTGGTTTACTGTTGATTTCACAATCAGTGCTGTTGATACTGCAGTACTGATACAGGACATTTGCATGTCTGCAGTTGTGCTGCCACATACCGCCGTGCACTGTACTGTGGCCATTTTTGTGCCACTCCATTCCTTTGAGTGTGAGTCATTCCCCTTAAAGATGCTGTCCCTTCAGGTTCATGTTTGTCATGTTAAGACATGTATGGATCCTCCACCGCGCTGCTTTCTCGCTCAACTGGTCTCCTGCACTCTGACTCCTGTCGCTTAAAGATTTTGTGCTTTTTTTTTACCCAAGTAAAAATCTTGAGCATACCATTCACTGTTTCCCCCAGAAGCTTTTTCTTTGGATGTAGCTTTGTCAATTTCCTTGCTACTTCCTGTGAACATTAGACACTTCAGTCAATGTCAATGGCAGTCAATGATCTTCCTCAAATTTATTTTTTTTTAAGCAAGTGTACAAACCAGGAGAAAACAAGCTCCCCGTGCAGCACAAGAGTTGGCATAGCAACCAGTAAAGTGAGGTGGTGTGCTTTAAATTACCGCTTTCCAGTTAGATGTCTTCTCACCTCTAGTCCTTTCTCATTGTATTGGTGCTCCTCTCTGTTGCAGCTTATCCTGCAGGGATGTGTTCCAGTCGGGGTTTATGTGGCGAGAACAACCGCCGCAACAGATCCTCCAGCTCAGGGGGCAACGGTTCGGGCGCTCACTATGCCCTCTGCGCCCTGGGAGTGGGACTCATCGCCCTGGGTATTGTCATGATTGTGTGGACTGTCATGCCGTTGGATGGAGAGGCCTCCGGCGGCTCCTCCACTGCGTCCTGGCAACTCCACAACACTAAATGGGGGTGATGATGGTGATGGGGAGGACAAAGAGAACACAAAGTCTTCAACAGTGGCTATGGTTTTGGTTGGAGTTGGGGCAGCCATGTTGCTTTTATCCATTTGCCTCGGCGTGAGGAGTAAGAGGAACCAGCGCAACACAAGAAACCAGTCACTGCCATCGGGGGGACATCCTACTGAACCATGCGTCAGGGCAGCAGGAAGAACCGTGAGTAATGACTTTTCATGTCTGTCTTATAATTCTTACTCTAATTGGAAATCTTTGGAAATGTAAGATACACAAAGTTATTGCTTTGCTGATCTTTAACCCTTTCAAACTGGAACATTTAAGCCACTTTTAACCGAATGAGATGAAAGAATGAGCATAGTTAATACATTGGCTCATGTTGATATGCTTGGGATTCGAATTTTAATAATGGATTCATGTAACCCGAGCTGACTCTGAGACTGCAGACTCTGCCGTCCAGCTCGGCTCCGCAGAGCTTTTAGCTTCTTTCAGCTCGTTGTTTCTGTTCAGTGCTCTCATAACATTGTTCATGGCCACAGCTGTTTTGGAGCAAACAAGCAGGTTTATCAGAACTTAACGCCAAACAGCAGGCAGAGACAGTTGGTGGTAATCATAGCGGAGCGTTTAGGTGCAAAACAGCCAGCCAGCAGTGCTAAAAGAGAGTAAACAATGGACTTACATTCATCAGATGGCCAGAAACACAATAAATGAATGGTCATATCGCTCGATTGGATGCAGCTGTTAATGCCTAATCAGCGTAGAAAGAGATTGTCCTTGTTGTATCCACAGCTTATTGCTGCTTCCTCTGAGTGGGCAAAGAAAATGTTATTTTAATCTGCAGGGTTAAATTTGTATTATTTTGTAATGTATCTCATTTTATACTCCACTTTTCACTGAGTTTCACTTTTTGCATCCTTCGTAGGGTTCCAGACCCAACCACGTTCAACGTTCCAAGCTACGAGGAGGTTGTCGGCAGTGCCGACTACCCCGTCCGCCAGAGCAACCTTCGAAACAGCATCTCCCAGCTGCCATCCTACGAGGACATCATAGCTGCTGTGGAAAATGAAGGAACAGAGCCCGCCAACAACCCCACAGAGGAAACCCCTCTTAGCGAACCCGCACCAGCTCCCGATCAACCCGCCGCAGAGCCCCAGGCCGACCCACCTGCCCTCACACCAAACCCAAGCCTGCCTACTCGCAGCGCCAGCCGGGCCAGCCGTTTACTGCGACCCCTCCGGGTGAGGAGGATCAAGTCAGACAAACTGCACCTGAAGGACTTCCGCCTCCAAATCCGCAGCCCCACGCAGAATCCAGTGACCATTGAACCCATCACCCCACCGCCGCAATACGACAATAAGATGCCAGAATTAGGGTAGTGTCTCTTACTTACTGCCTGTTCCCGATGAATAAAAATATCTCTATGTTAAATGGACTAATGATGACACTGTTGAGAACCCACTTTCAAGGTTGGTATAAAGTAGGTTAAATGAGGCTGCGAGCGGCGTGATAGAGGCCGTGCAGACGCGCTCCTGAAATGAGAATATTTCAAGTGAATCTCTGGCTCGTTTTCACTGGAGCTTGTGATTGTCATATTTATTCTGTTATCATGCGTAATTAAGTCTGTGAGAAACGGATCGTCTTAAACATCACGTCATAACTTATATCAAACAGAAAACAGCCCTTCAGTTTTAGTTTTTTTTTTTTTAACTATTGTGTGCTGTAATGGACAATCTCTAACTCCTGACCAGGAATTATTAGTGTTGTATGTTGATTACAGGTTAATTGTGGAAAGAATTAAAACATGTCGTGTTTCAAAGGGGGAAAAGGGAAATGAATTACCTGGGAGATTTTAAAGTGGTATTAAGCATCAGCTCAATAAGAATTCAATGTAACCTTTATGTGATTTGTAACTGAAGAAAGTGCACTGAGGCCAAAAATGTTATTACTTTTGTTTTTTAAATCTATTATCTTAAACAAACTGCTTATTGAAAATAAGTATGGCATCTGTCCAGTGTGAACTGTCAAATATGGGAAAAATTGAACACGCAAACGTCAACTATTGGATATTCTGTTTTGAGATGTCATGTAAATATAGACAAAAAAATAAAGATGCGTTACTTCATAGGACTTTTAAATGTTTAAACTGTGCTGTGTGTGTAGAAAAGTGACGAATAAATGTTTTTGTATTTCATTTAAGATTTAATTTTATGTTTGTGTTGCCTAAAATGCCACTGAACTTTAGTTTTATTCCCCAAACATCAAATCAGATGCTAAAATTAAGTCAGTAAAAGTAAGTTGATCTCTAAATACAAACGAAACCAATGTGTCACCTCTGGACTCAAACACAAATTAAAGTTATCTCCATTTTCTGATGATTTGTTTTGCTCACATGCTGTAAGTTTGATAGAGTATTTATTCTGTCTCTGTGCTTACAGTTAATAAAAATATCTGATACATATAACAGCTAATTGTAGATGTTTGCGTTGTTTTTAATTATGTCACTATAACAAACCCTGTATTTGCATTAATTTCTGTGTTTATGTTCATTGATTAATATTTAGCGCCATCCTGTGGTTGAAACGTAAAAGACAAAAGAGGGAAAATTTAAAGCTGCATCTGAAAACAAGAATCCAAGAAGCAAGAAGATATCGGTGCATGATACAAAATGATTGCTCACATATGAGTTAGGCGTGGTTTGATGAATCTCAGAAGACTTCTCAACATCTTAGCTGTAATATACAGTCTTTATATAGGTGTGATATTGAGAGGTTGTGACTTATTTGATTGGAATCTAATTCATCAATATGTGTATGCTGTCTTCAGCTATTGAAAGTCATATTTACAATAATGCTTTTTAATGCATGTGTATTGAAAAACATAGACACAGAGATGATCAAAAACAAAACAACATACAATATTTTACTGCTAACTTCATGTTTCTGTGACCAGAGCACACTCATATATTTCTTTTCTTTTCTTTTTTGGACATAATCACGGGTTTTTATAGACATACAGAGGAAATTCATAACGTTTATCCGCGCACGAGAAGTTGCAGTTATAGTGATATTATTACATCTAGTCTTAAAAAGTAACAGAAGTTAATAAATGTTTTTATTGGTCCTATTAGGGATTGTAATCATAACCCTACAAGTATTTACTTTGTGCTTTCATTGATGAAGTATTACTGAAGTAAAAGAAGTTCACAACTAAAACTCCTGCAGTGTATGTATTTCATTATTTCAAAAAGTACTTCACTTAAGAAAATATACTTAAAATATCAAAAGTACAAGTATATCTCAAAAGTGAGTCATGCTATCACACGTTATATTATTACATTATCAGTGATGCACATGTAACATCTTACTGTTGGAGTTGGTCGAGGTGCAGCTATTTTCTTAAAACAGATTTCTATACTTACATACATATTTTATAAAATCATCATTTTTGTAAAAATCTAATTCTTGACTTGTTTATAATAAGCAGAACTAAAGTAGTTAAATAAATGGTTTGTACAATATAAGTACAATGTTTCCTGCTGAAATCGTGGCATAAAATAGATACGAGTACGTCAAATATGTTTCCGTAATGAACACCTTGAAGCAAATGATTTTTTCTGTTTCAGGTTGACCTTCGGTAGAAATATTTCACATATCACAGATCATCTCATTTTAAACGTACAAATGTTCAGAGCAGTTGCCAAAGAAAGCAAATCACAAAGCAACACATCTGAAGTACGAAAGTTTATTTTTATTTTTCCAATATCGACCATATTTTCCTAAGCTCCACCCTTCGCTCGGTTCAGAGGGATTTTTTTTTCTTTTTTCCTTTTTTAATGTGCAGCTGCCATGTAGCAGAGGGAGGAACAGCTGGCTGCGGGAAGAGCCAGCCCGGGGAGTCAGTCACATTCCTGGCTGGGATTCAATGACTGAACCAGACACAAACAAACAGAGAGGGCGAGAGAGAGAGAGAGAGAGAGAGAGAGAGAGGGAGGGAGGGAGGGAGAGAGAGAGAGAGAGCGAGAGAGAGAGAGAGAGAGACTCACACATTGAGTGAGTGGGGAGACAGACTGAGAGTACGCCAGACTGAGCAGACGAGGCATATTTCGAGCGCACATTAGGAGTGCGTAAAACCGCAGGAGCGCAAAGAAATACAGTACCCGGTGATTGTGCGTTGGATAATACGAGTTTTGAGTCGAGGAGTTGTCGACTTTAATTGCGTCTGCTTACAGGAACAGCCCCTGTGAATTCAGCAGCCTTCAGTTTTCTGAATGGACGCGCTGGGAAGCTTCTCCGGTGACATGGAAATGCGCGTTATTGAGCGTGTAGCCGGATGCTGAGGACGCTCGATCCGATAAGTCAATTTCAGCTTTCATTTTAGAGTTTTGAAATCTCTTTTCTAGGCGGCAACAACATGGAGGGCACGAGCTTTCAGCCACATCCCGGACTTCAGCAAACTCTGAAGCAGTTTCATCTGAGTTCCATGCGCTCTCTCGGCGGACCGGCGGCGTTCTCCGCTCGGTGGCACCAGGACACACTCTTCGGTAAAGATGGAAAATCCGCCGAGATGATGCTCACCCTGCCGGCCCAGACACCCCCGGTAATGTCCGGTCCACTTTTCATCCCGTCCGACCGCTCCACGGAGAGGTGCGAGACGGTTCTGGAGCGGGAGCCCATCTCCTGCTTCGTGGTAGGGGGTGAGAAGCGTCTCTGCCTGCCGCAGATCCTCAACAGCGTCCTAAGAGATTTTTCCCTCCAGCAGATCAACTCGGTGTGCGATGACCTGCACATCTACTGCTCAAGGTGCACGGCGGACCAGCTGGAGATCCTCAAAGTGGTGGGTATCCTGCCCTTCTCGGCTCCGTCCTGCGGGCTGATCACTCAAACGGATGCTGAGCGCCTCTGCAACGCTCTGATCTACGGCGGTACTTATCCTCCTCACTGCAACAAGGAGTTAGGCTCCCTGGAGTTGGAGCGAACCGAGAAAAGCTTCAAAGTCTATCATGAATGTTTCGGTCGGTGTAAAGGTTTGTTTGTCCCGGAACTGTATGCCGGTCCCAGCGCCGCCTGCATCCAGTGCATGGACTGCAGGCTCATGTTCCCACCTCATAAGTTTGTGGTCCACAGCCACAAGAGACTCGAGAACCGGACTGTCCACTGGGGATTCGACTCGGCCAACTGGCGGGCTTATGTGCTCTTAGACCCGGACTACACCGGAAAAGAGGAGAAGAGTCACCTGGAGCAGCTGCTTAAAGAGTTAAAAGGAAAATATGATCTGACGGGCAAGAGGTCCAGTATATCGTGCAGAGTAAGTCACCTCGTTAGTAACCATCACTTATTGCCTTTGTTTTGTTTGTATCTGTGGATATTTCAACAGTCCTCAAGGCCTGCTATGGAAGCTGCATTAATTAACATTCATTTTGAGGAGGCTTCCTTCTCATTAGGCCTTGCCACTGTCTTCCCTGATTGATTGTTTCTGTCTTTTCCAAGTGTTTCCAGTCTTATTGGGCTACCCAACCCACCCACCCACCCCCCAACAGAGTTATAATTCAGACTACACATCACATCTTTCTGTGTCTGTCCCCTTCCACTCCTGTCCCGCGAAACACATCACATAAAGCTGCGCTCACCTCGTATATGTCTGAAATGAGGTGACAGCGAAGGCTCTAACCATCAGCTGACACCCCTGAGCATCCCTCCCATCCTTTAAAAAACTCCCAGGGTTACCCAAGGGCATCTGCATTATGATAAATGGAGTACCGATGATATATTTTATTAGTGTGAGAGGGGAGAAAGGGGGGGGAAGGGGAGCCTATTACGGTGCTATGAGGTGGGGAAGGGGATAAGAGTTTAATGAGGTTTGGGGTATGGAAATTTGTGTGTGTGTGTGTGTGTGTGAGAGAGAGAGAGAGAGGGGTTGTGGTTTGTCAGGATAAGATGAGATGGGTGTGGGTGTGTGTGTTGCTGTCCAGGCTCCTTGCGTGGGTCAGAGATGTTTAGTATGGACAAAGGGCCAGGAGACGAGGTGGCTGTTCCTTCGTCACAGAGCAGCTGTTGTGTGGGACTCTGCTAATGAGTGGACATCTCTGTATGCATCACCATGGTGCTGCTCCAGTCTGAGCAGGAGCCAGGAGATGTCTCACAGGGAAACCTCAGTACTCTCTTTTTAAAAAAAACACAAAAACACAGTTGGGTTATAGAAACATGCCTGAAATAACGACAGGAGGAAGGTTGATCAGTGATGGGAGAAATGATGAGATTGCGTTGATTGCGTCTTTTGTGTTTTGGTTCCCAATTTAGAAATATTCAAGTTATGGTGCTGAATGCAGCACACAGGCATCCGCAGTTGATTTATGTCATGTTTTCCCACAAATTGGACACAGACTCTTGGCATACATTTTGGACAGTCAAGAAATATCTGTCTTTGCAAAAAAAAAAAAAAAGAGAGAGAGAGAAGAAGTCTTGCACCTGTGGCTAATTTCTTCCTAACTGCAGTCAGCAGGTCTTGATGTGTCACCTGTGAGTTATATATTCTCTTCAAAATGGTGAGTCCTGCGCTGACAGTCTTTCAGTGTGTGTGATATACTCAGGGGCTGAGCATCATGGAGGCAGCGTGGCGGAGGGGGCAGTGCGTGTTTGCTGTGGTTCACTGTCATTCGTGTCCCAGTTAGCAGACAGGCCTGGTCCTCGGGGAGCTGCACACCAGCGCTCTCCCATACATCAGCCTGACAGGCCAAGCTGCTGAAAGGCCGGACGGGGGCTCGCAGACCGCGCTTGGCTCGGCTTACCCATGAAACAAAAACTCAATGTTATCGGCCTGCCTCAGCCTCCCTCTGATGTCAGAGTGTTTTATTAATAAGAGAGAGCCTCGAAGGTTACCTCCTCTGCCTGTATCATCTGTCTAGACTCCCACCTGATCTACTGTATGAGGTGGTTGGTGCAGATACAGCGCTGCTGGAAGACACTGCTGGAGAAGATAATTGCTGATGAAGCATGTATTTTTTTTTTTTTTTTTTTTTTGGGATAGTTTTGAAGTTGCTGGAGAGATTAAAGTGTGATTCAGAGTCTTTCCACATTTGTAGCGAGCGGCTGTGAATGTAGAAAGTAAAACATAACCGGTCGTCTTTTGAAGCAGCCTCCTCACAACAGCAGAAGCACAGATGAGAGGAGGGATTGATAGCAGTGAACCGTTGTGTCTGTTTTGTATTAAATCCAGCATTCGGTCATTTAGCCCTTTGCCTGATGTGCAGATGAGGTGGCTGCAGACTCTCTCATTCAGAAGATGCAGAGTGTGTGCGAGCCAGGCCTTGACATGTGTTGTCAAAGGGCCCTAACCCCTGACCTTTCCCCAAAGACACTGACCCGGCCTTCCCCCATCCTTTTCACACCGTCCAATCACATGCCCTTGTGTCCAGTCCACTGGCCAGATGGCTGTCTGATAAAGGACGGAGGGACATATAGTGGATGGATGACAAACATTACCTTCGACTGCAGCTTCCACTAAAACACCATTTTTCTTACAGCCTTCTTTAATTCAGATCCCGGATGACTATTTTGCTGACACATGGCAAAAAAAAAAAAAAAAAAATGTCGGGAAATTTGAATTTAGAGTCCAATTCAAATGACTCGTATCATTGTGTTGAACGTTGCGTGTAATAATTCAAATGTTAACTTTTCTGATTAGCATGAAAATCTTCAAGTAAGAGGATTGGAACTGAGGGAAAAAAAAAAAACGTTTTACCTCCGAAGTTAAATACTTCTGAGCATTAAGTGTAAAAAAAAAAAAAAAATCCCTAAGAAGTGAGCGCAATATGATCAGTCATCTGACTGAGTGGAGAGTAAACGGGGGTTCTGGAGAACTGTGTGGACCCTCCTTAATGGAATGGATATTAAATCCATTCAACTGAGGCCAATGTATGCCATTTCTCATTCCATTGTTCTCCTCACTCGATGAAATTAGCCCCAAACCTGGAGCGAACCAATAAGTTGTGTGTCAAAGGGCCAAGGCTTGTGTGTTTTGAGTTATTAGTTGATATTGGAAGTGAATGAATGAATGAAATGTACTCATTCCTCTATCAGGTAACCGTGTGTTTATGTGGTCTTGTATGTGGGTGTCTTTATGTAGGTTGTGTGAGTGTGTTTGCATGTAAACAGGCGAGTGTAATGACTGGATCAGCTGCGCGGGGCCAGATTAAAATGAGCTCTCTGCCGGCTCATTTCCATTCCCATCTGTCTGCTGACCTCTGGGAAGCCCTGAAAGCTGACGTGGTTCATCGCTTTGGTCCTTGATGGGCCTGTCTGCCCAGTGTTGACCCAGTCAGCTGAGACTCAAACCCACCCCCCATCATCCAGATACACATGGAGACACGTTTGATTCGGATTTGGAATAGGTTTTTTTTTTTTTTTAATTCGACTCTTCGGGCAAATTCACGTTTGTTCGTTGAGTTTAATTTGCCTTCTCCTAATTATCCTACTATTGGAAAGATAAGTCTTTTGAGTGTGGTCGCCTGACCCCCCCTCCCTCCCTCCCTCAGTGTCTAACTCCCCACTGACCAGCCTGACCCCCCCATGCCCCCGAAGACCAGTCTTTGCAGTGATTTCTGGAAGGACTGTTTTGGCCAAAGCAGGGACGGTGTGTCAAGGCAAAGGGGTGTCAGGAGTTCCCAGGGGTTGTGGCCTTCATTCTTGCAGCGGTGACCCCATGTTAAAAGGGTGTCAGCTGGGGTTCTGTCATGGGTGATGTGTGCTAAAGACCTGCCGCCTCCTTTGTTTGAGGGCCGGCCTTTCAGAGGCTCTGAAGTGCAGCCATTTCTCTTTGTTAGTACCTTGCTTCTTTAGGTGCTGTGTGGATAGGTCTGTAACCTCCAGCCTCTTTCAGGGTGGGAAATCCACAATTTGCCATGTCACTGGTTTCCTGGTTATGTAGCGGTGTCTGCATGTCTGGTGGAGATGAGGCTGGGCAATAGCAGTATTTCTGTTTATCGACTTTCGGCAGTCACCACCAATTAAATGCATTATTTTATATGTGATTTTGATTCTACAGTGCTAAGTGCTGTATATCAGTATTGGGAAAACATTATTTTTTATTTTTGTGAAAATGATAAAATAAAATATTTTATCACAATACTTTTGACCAAATTCCCATATAAAGTGAAGTAAGCTGTGTGTGCGAAATCCAGTAAAAGTACTTCCTAAAGTAAAAAGCAAATAACTCCTGATGCTGATAAATGCTCCCTGTTGTTATTATATTAACATACTTTATAATATTTTAATATAATTTCACCTTTACTTAACTAAGAAGTGAGATTAAAAACCTATTTTTCAATGGATTACGGACCAAGACAAACAGAAGACCAACACAAAAACCAAAAACAACAACAAAATAGGTAGTATTACACACATAACAATCCAAAAAATAAAAGCGCTGTACCGGCCATGAAACAATATCAGCAACGACACCCCCACTATTGTGTCTCTAGGTCTTCCAGTATGGGTTTATAAATCAGATATAAATCAGATATTTGAGTTTTGTAATGTTCTGCAATACATTCCAGGAGATTCATTATGTTGTAATGTTTAATAGTGCATCATATCATTGAAATCATTGTTTTGTACATTATAATCTGTAGTCAAGCAATAAAAAAATAGTGTTTCATGAAATAATTCTGAAATGTAATGGAATACAATACTCAAGTACAACTACCTCAAAATTAAAAAACTGAATTGTTGTTTTGAGATATGCAAATGTGAAATGCACATATAAAGGCACATATGTACATATATGTAAACACCCTGTATTATTTATATACTGCACATATATACATGTACAGTATATATATATGTTAACAAGTTCAATTAGATTATAAGAGCGCTGCTCCACTGAAGTGTGTTTCTAGAGGCAGTTCTTCTCATTTACACAGTATCTAGTGTCATGTTTTGTAACATCAGTCATGCCATTATACTGTACGTCAAGGCTCTGTTTCTGATCATGTTATATGGACCATGTTTTGCTCCATTCCTCTCTAAACCCCGATGACACAGCACAGTGCTAATGTGTGAAAGACTTCTTGTATAACTAGTGGAGTGAGGGAGGAGGATGATTAGTGTTGATCAGTGATGATGAGACGAGGGAGGAGATGAGGACTGGCTGTGACTGCAGTCAACAAGCCAGTCAGTCAGTCAGTCTGTGGCAGAACAGATGCCCGTATTGGGTTAGTGTCATTCCACAATCATCATCAATTCCTCCTCGATCACCTCCTGATTTCCAGCTCTGTGATTAAGAGTCAGGCCCATCTGGTGCAGAGACAGGAAATCCTGGAGTCTGCATCTGCTGCTGGCTGAGCTATAAGCTGCTGCAGTCGGGGGGAGCGGGTTAAACTCTGATAATCCTACATAACCCCTGGAATGCGGAGACCACAGCGCACATCAAAACCGTCATCTTCTCTGGACAGCGTCTTCAGGAACACAGATAGACTCAGACAGACTGAATGTCAGCCACGGACTCTCTCCTCCTTCTCTGGCCCACTCAAAGCATCCTCACAATTTATAACCAGTCCCTCTGGAATTTTGTAATTAGAGCACGAATTACATATACTGCAGAGAGTATGTTACATGGAGAAACCAACAGTGTAAATGCACAAACCAATTCGAGTGCTTTTCTTTTGGGACTTTACAGGCCAGAGACATGAGCGGGGTTGCAATATTTATTCCCTTGAAAAAAAATCCTCTCTGTCTCTCCTTAATGACCTGCAGCTCTAAGCTACATGACTGTTAGACCACATTGGAGATGTGCTAATGGAGCTCCAGCCAGAGCAGAAGTAGGCCCTGCTGGTGCCATATGACAAATCGGCATGCTGCTCTCGCCTACAATCCGCCCACCGACCACCTCCAAAGCTATCATAAGGATTAGCTCACGCAGCTAAACCAAACAGACTGCTCAGTGTTCAGACAGCATTTGGTCCAAATCTTGTTCGTGCCTCCTGTTTTGATGGCTAGCAGATCACAATCGGGCCGCTATTGGTTCACTTGCAACTGGTACAGTGCCAAGTTGCTTCACAGTGCTGTGTGTGGCTGCCGGGGGGGGGGGGAGAAAAAAAGGGAGAATGAATGTTTTAGGGATTTACACGGCTGCCTTGCTCTTTGGGATATGCATAATTAATATTTTGGATTAGGATGGTTTAGATTAACTTTTGAATTCTCTGCTGAGACGGCGGAGCGGAGGAGACACGGGGAATCTACTTTTGTCTTCGTCTGCCGGTGACATAAAAGATCCGTTCTGTCGAAACAGTTTGCGTTAAAGACGTGTTCTGTGCGTGTGGGAAGGCGTTCACCTCAACATTTAGAGGCCCCTGTCAGACTCCACGCACTCTCAGAAAGGACTCGTCCTCAGTTGGAGTCTGCTCCGTACGCTTGTGATTGGAGGGCGGCTGTGGTTGCTAAGCAGAGCTGCTCTTCCTGTGCTAAATAAGAACTTCGTGCTCTCTGGCTGGTGGGCTCAAAGAAGCGCGCCAGAACACACGCATACACAGACACACATGTATGTACACACAGACCTCACAGTGCATAGACCTCTTAGAGTACAGAGACCTCACCCTCCTCCATTCATTGCCCATCCTCTTTCATTTTGACCTCCACGCTGTGACTCGATGAGTCTCTCCTCCTCCTCCTCCTCCTCCTCCTCCTCCTCCTGCTGCTTTCCTTTCTCCAACTCCACCTCCTCCACTCTGCATCACACGCACTTCTCCCACAGGTCAACGCTGTATAAAGCTCCTCTCTCCATCACTAAGACCTCCTTGTCTGACACCTCCTCTGCCCCGCCACCATCGCTCACCTCCTCCATTTGACACCTCCTCGACCCTGTAGGACACACGCGCACACACACATGCACACGCACGCACGCACGCACACACACACATACAGACACAGGCTCTCCTCCACTGAGATCTCCTACTGCACTCCCCCTCACACTGCATTATACTTAGATCTCCACCTCCACTGTAGTGAGCACATGCTGTATCAGTCTGTATTCAGACTGGCCTACATACGCCACACATGTATCACTGTACTGTTCCAGGGGTGTGAGTGCTGCTTGTCTCATTTTGAAGATTGTAGATAGATAGATAGATAGATAGATAGATAGATAGATAGATAGATAGATAGATAGATAGATAGATAGATAGATAGATAGATAGATAGATAGATAGATAGATAGATAATATAGAAAGAAATGGAGAGGTAGTGCGACTTTTGTCAGGATGACCTCATAACCATCTCCTCCTCATTTCAAGAGCCCGCGAAACGAACCAGTGGATCCACGTTTTCGTCTCTCTCCCGGCTTGCCGTGTGCCGTTACAGACGCCTGTCATGTCATGTATCTGCTGTGCGTCCAGGACATTGTGCCTCAAAATTTGATCCAGTATTTCGAGTACCGCGTGCGCACCGTGCCCACACGTACTGTAGCGCTCTCCGAGGTGACCCTGCAAACATGGTTTATTTTGGCACCGGGGTCTGTAGCCAGAACAGTCATTCAGTGTTGGTGGAAAGGTGTAAGGCCCCGCGTGCTCTCCAGACCAGCTCAACATGCTTTCTTGCAGAGACGGAGCAATGCAGCATTGTCAGCAGGCACCCGTATCAAATGAATTCAGCACAGCTGTCCTAGCAGACTCTGTTGCAGCGAGGGGGGGAAAGTTATTTATTCAGTATTACAGTCACCCCAGGATCCGTCATGGTCACCCTTTGCACAGCATCATCTGGTCAGGTGGACCGTTTTCCCTCTTCGACCTTGTTAGTTTTGTTTATTACCTCGTCGGAAAAAGCACAATGTGCTGTATCTCTGCAAAATGCATCCCGCTTTTGTTTCTCGAAGCGTTAGCCGCCTGCCCCACCTCGCTCTCGCTTTCGGCTCTTTCTCCCTGCGTCAGTGTGGCAGGGTCCACATTTACAAAGACAGGCGTACAGATGGGCCACAGTTGCTCACATACTGAGGACACCTCTTCCCTCAACCCCCCCGTCACTCCCCCTTTTTGCAGGTGTCTAATAGTTGCAGGGTTGCCCCGCACTGTGCTCGCTGCGCCTGCTGCCCAGCAGGGCCGCCTGCCTCTCTTGTCTTGTGGCGTTGACAAGCGTCTGGCTTTATTTCCAGTCCGTCGACGAGCACAGACACAGACGGCCATGGCCTGAAATAGAGCAGGCGCACCCTTTATCCTATAATGAGGGGACTATTATAAGCCTTGTGTCTTAAGCAGTGTATGGCCGACGTCAAGAGAGGCACTAATACACACATCATCTTAAAAAGCTGCTTTTCAGATTATCATCAAAAACTAAGTAATGACCTCTCGTTAATCTGCTGCACAGGAGTATGTCTTTTAGTCTAAGGCCGTGCGGCCGGTTATGATCTGATGAGGCCCTTTACACATGAGAACAGAAAAGCGAATATCACACGAGAGTTTTGGAACTAGAAACTATAACGCAAAACATTTTGGAGATAATCAATTCACTTGTGACCTTGCATCAACCGAACGTGTTAAATCAAACGAAAACATGACAGTCTGCTCGGGGCATCTGTCCCATATGGAATGTATGAATTATTCCAGAGGTAATAGCAGGGCATTGTTGGTGCACTCATCTCCACAAAGACGCCCATTTCTGCATGACCATATTTAATTCACCCCTTTCAGCTGCCGAACTGTACAGGCTGCTGATATAATGAGTCCCTCCAAAGAGATTAGTCGCCCTATCATCAACACAGCTCCCTAATTTCTCTGCCTTTGTTGTGGTGCAGGCTGTACTAAATGGGATAAAGGGGCTTGGCCGGACACAGTGGGAGGAAGTGGCTTTTGTGTTGCTAGCAGGTGCAGTGGAATGACAGTTTTGGGATGTATGCGTACATGCATGCATGTGTGTGCGCACGTGCAGTTGTGCGTCTGGCCAGGCCAGGAGGGTATGCGCTCCCTGAGTGCCGCTGAGATACACCAGGAACCTCTGGAGCTCGACTTGAACCCTCAATCACAGGGTTCCTCAGGGGTTTGCAGTAAATTCTTCAGGCGAATGTTTTTTTTCTCCCCTTCCTCCACCACCTCCTCCTCCTCTTTCTCTCTCTCTCTCTCTTTTTCTGCACACATCTGGTGAACAGCGCTAGCACCCCTGTCATCTTTTACTGCGTTGAGGTCATTTCCACCCTATCGGCAAAGTGGAAACACATGATGTGCAGGGTTCGGCCTTAATGGGGTGGGGCTGGCATGGACCAGCACTGACACAGCTTTACAGCCAAGAGCCGCCAAAAAAGCCTCTCTGTGGAATGCCTTCGACTTCAAAATTAAAGACATTTGGGGTAAATAATGTTAGAATACATATATTTACCCACTAGATACTATAATTAGTTACTTTTTTAAACGTGTAGCATGTTTACATGTTTTTCTCTAATGCATGGTTTTAGATGTTTTCTGTAATGAAATGGAGGAGCAAAGCGGAGCTGAACATGTCATTCATGCCGCTTTGAAACAGGAAAAAAAAAAAAACGGCTAAGCATTGTTTGGGCTTACAGAAGAATATTAAGTGCTTAATGAATACCAACTCCGGAAAGACATCTTTCTGCTTTTGGAGTTTCTGTACCGCTGTTCCAAGTTCAGTTTTTGCTGTAAAATTCCTCCCTTCACACGCTTTTCCACCTCTTAATCACGTTACTGAATCCAACTGGTGAGCCAGAGAGAGACGGGTATAGACTTTTGGCAGATGCTCTGAATAAAGGGTGTGTCCTCAAGTTTAATTGGGATTCTCCTTTAGCAATAATGCGGATTTCCTCAATTTGGCGCCCCGCTGTGCCATTCTTCATCAAATACTTCACACCACAGCTCGCAGTGTTTGTCATTCTCGGGAATCTGAGCTCTCCCCATTTGTGAAAACTGACACATTTTAGATAATTTCTTGACAGCGCATTGTTAGTATCCGCTTTGTATGAATTCATTCTTCTGTCACGTTGACTGGTTTTTATGGTGTTTGCCTGTTTCCCTGCTTAGTAGTGAAACCACTGTTCCGCTAGCAGTGACTTAAACAGTTAAAACATTTTGCCACTCCTGGATAATTTATCACTAAAGGATCTCAATGGAATAAACAGTTTTAATGGAGTTTTACTGTCTCACTACATGGATCTCAATGTGTCTCCAAGCGAATTCCAGTCACACTGTGGTTTCCATTTTGTGGTAGACAGAGCTGCAGTGTAAAAAGGGGTGGGCTGCATTCAGTCAGTCAGTTACTGTCTGTGGGTAGACTCCAGGCTAGAGTGGCTGCTAGCAGCAGCTGCATGGATTTTTATTCCTGCTGTCCAACAGGACTCTATCATAGACTGCAGCAGCACTCGTTATTGAGGGCACACACTCCTGTGCTGCATGCCTCTGTCCTCATTACCTCTGCAGCAGCTTAGCTCTCTGCCTTTGTTCTCTCTCTTGGCTTGAAACAGGAGAATATGGAGAGAAGTGCTGAGGCTGCAGTTAGCTTGGCTGCCCACAACTTCTGCCGCACAGGAAAAAACATAGCACAGACAACCACCACCCCCCTAAGCCCTCTTGTCTACATATTTCCACAAAGCCAACGCACAGGGGATGCTCTAGTTTGATTCATCATCCTGACTTGGATGCAGGCTGGCTTGCTCAGTGCTTCTTACATTTTGTTTGTCGCCCCTTTATTCCCCCGGCTGCATGTGTCGCCTGTATAACTTTAAAGATCTCACTCTTAAGTGTATTTTGTGCACTGGCCTACTGACCAAATGCCCTCATGGCCAATCTGCTGTGTGAAAGGTCCCATAGACGTGTTCCTCAGAGGCGTTAAACAGCAGCCGTGCAGAGTGGCTGGAGGGACAGTAAACTTTTATCACACTAATAACCCGCAGTCACAGCTACCTTAATGGCTTAGGCAGCCATGCAAGGGGTTGCCTGGAGGTCAGGTTGAATTGCAGGACATAAATGGTAGATTCCAACCGGCAGAACAAATAAAGGAAGAAGAAAGGAGGGGCATCTGAGGTGAGCAGAGGGGGGAAGAAAGTTGTTATTGGAAGAGCAGATAATCACTTAAATTGATTTGCAGTAAAAGGAAGCCATTGATCGGGCCACTCTTTTATAACAAAGCGATCTTTGGCCTTTTAACCCGGTTTCCCACCCAACTCCGCACGCTCACAAACCTTGGACTCAGTCTGAGCATGCCGTCAAAGGGCACAACTCCTACACAAATGACAAGCGAGTGAAAAGACTCGAGTTTGCCCAGCACTTGGTGAAAACATCGGTCAGAGAAGTAGTAGAAGGAGCCGTGCGAGAGAGGGGATTTGTTAATGGAGTTCAAATCTAAACTTTTTTTTTCTCAGATTCCTCTCCCTCTGGCTGAGGTGGACGTGTCTTGAGAGTGTTTGTTTTAGGTGAAGTCAGTGCTGGAACAGTATGTTGTGAACCGCAGGCCAGACTGTGGTTCTGCGGTTCAGCTTCGACCTGAATGCAGACTGCTCTGTTTGTTTTGCTTCTCCGTTTCTCAGGGAGAAATTTAGGCGCTGCCAAAGTCCTGCGCTCACACCCAAGGCACGCAAATAAAACCCCTTCACACAGAGGGAGAGAGAAAAAAAAATGTACATGGGTGTAGTCGCTACATCTGGACCTCACCACCACCCCAGTGCAGGGGTACAAATCCATTGGTGTCTCTGCTGTCCTACTCTCATCTTGTAAAAGGGCTCTTTGGGAGATGAGATGGCATTTGATTGTTTCGGTGGCAGGATGTTTGTGTGTTTTGTTCCAAGCCTTTTCATAAATAGCAGTTTTTATGTTGCTGAGGTCAACTGGTTTTACTAGACTGGAGAGGCAAGTCCAGAGGCAAGGAGGCCTCCCCACCATCTGGCAGCCATAAAAGGGGGAGCAGGAGGTTTTTAGTGGGGGTTTATGGGATGGTAGGGTGAGACATTGAGGGGAGGAGAGACAGAGTGGATGGTGGACTCTGGTTGCCCCCGAGCTGCAAAGCTTCCTCTGCAGTCTGAATGACAGGTCAGAAGTTCATTGCCTTCTTTTTCATCCTGCATCTGCCTTGTAAGGTGAAGGAGGTGACGGTTGGTTCAAAGTTCGAGGGCAAAGGAGAGGACGTCACCGTGAAGCTGTTATCACCGCCGTGAATAAAGATATATTCTGGGCAAGAGATCTTTGTTTTGATTTAATGAGGCTGCTGTATTTTAAGCCTTTCAGAAGGCCGGCGCTCAGCGAGTGCCCGTCCCCTTGTTGTCGCACCGCCGTCAGCTTGTTATGCTATGCAAAAGATCAGACTTGAGTCTTACAGATGGTGCAGAATTATGTGGCTGCGTAAACACTGGTGATTCAATGGCTTGGTGTTGTTTGGGTATGCGTCACCCTCTCAAAGCACCCTGCACACCACAGAGTAACGAACAGTAAGTTGTTTTGTGCAACTACAGATCCGGGCTCTCTTTTTTGTCCAGGAACAGCTTTACAGTCAGGTGGTGGCTTTATTTTGTTTGCACATCTGACTTTAGTTGGGCTAACAGCATTGTTAAGCCATGAAAATACTAGAGTTTGAGGCCAGCGAGATTCTCATGGAGATTTCAGAGATGAAGACACTCCTGAGAGTCTCAGTTATGTTCTCCTGGAAGATTTCTTTCCCAGTTTTAAGAGCCTGAGCTGGAGCTGTCTGGTCCATCTGAAGCTGGATTCTCTGCCTTATAGGTTTTCCAGAATGGGGTTATCATTGCAGAGGACTGGGCTGCTTTGCTGACTCTGGCACTGATACCTCCCATAGAGATTTCATCTTTTGTTATGCTGCAGCTGAGATGTGTTAACCCTTTAGCCCCTTCAAGATTTTTAAGTAATCGAAGGTTATCGAGCCCCGTTTTGCCCACTTTAATCTCTGTGAAAGACTTCCACGCACGTCTGTGCACATATTTGTTGTGCTGCCAACGTGCTTGTTATATAAATTAGTAATATTGACCTCATTCTTTTAGCCCGTCTTGGGTTGGGTTTTTAGACCCTCTGCCACTTCGCGCAGTTTGTATATGAAGAGAGGAAAAGTGCTGACAGCAAAAGAATAAGAGCGTGTTTGGCAGGCACGCCCTTGTAGGTTTCTGTGTCACTCAACTCTAATAAATTTTTAATCGTTTCCTTGCTGTGGTATAGAGCTCAACATGGCTCTGCTCAGTCTCACGCTAGTTAGGGGGCTCATGCTCTGTTCAGCTCATAAAACAGGAGGGACTGAATGTGTAAGGTAGGGATCTTCACTCATTAGGACCGGCAAAATCAGTAACGCAGTGAAAATGGCGGACGGCTTCATACTTGGTTTTGTAGGGTAGGTAGACCGATACAAATCAAAAGTTGTAAAAAGTTGATTAATATAGTCATACAATAGAAAACCCATTGTTGAGTGGTGGCCCAGGTTCTAAAATGTGAATACTTGAGTTCTTTACCATGTTCAAGTGAAACTGAAATTATAATCTGCAGAGTAATCAGTTATTAAAAACAATAATCGGAGTTTTGATTTCTCTTGATACCTTTGAGGCAGACACCACAGTGTAATCTATAGCACCGCAAGCAATTTGAATAGCAGCAACCTCAGTGGCGGCAGTGTCATTTCAAAGTCCTTATTATTAGGTTCATTGGAGTGTCTCCAAAAATTATCATGACAATAGTATTAAATATACTTCCATTGCCAAGAACATTGATTGCACTTGACAAACTTCAAAGAATGCTTCAAAGGCACCTTCAAAGGCAACCACAGTGAAAGACTCCAGCCAGAGATTCACTGAGAGGCTCTCAACATACTTTGGGCTGTTTATTCGCTCACATTTTGCGTCATGTCGGAGCCTCGAGCTTTAAGAAAAGGAGTGAAATAAAGCACAGGCCCTTGATTGAGAGGTTGGAAACGAGGGACTCTCTGCTCTTGCTTTAGTGGTTCCGTCCACTGCAGTGATTCAGGGGATAAAAATGTGGCCTGTGTCTCTTTAAGAGCGCTGGCCTGTCTGCAGAATGCATCAGTCCTGTGGAGCAGACACAGGCCAGCAGGAGGAGGGGGGGGTGAAGGGAGGAGCGTGGAGCTTGTGCGGAGGGAGGAATGAAGGCAGGAGGGAACAGCCGCAGTCTGGGCTTCCAGCCTCCTGGCTAGACTGCTGAAAGTTATTATTGAGTTCCTGTGTAGGGCCTCCCCTCCCTGCGGCATACTCCTCTGTGCTCACTACGAGGTGGACGGGGAGTGCGGGAGAGGCAAAGAGAAAAGTTGGCAGCCTCCCATGCCCCTTTGCAATGACCTTATATGCAACAAATAAAGGATAATTTTGTTTGATTCTGTGTTTTTGCAAGGGTGAAGCCTCTGAAAGCCTCGTAAGACGGAGAGGAACCACACACCCTAACAGCCTTACAGCTGCTCGACAGCAGCTGAAACTGCGGCCTAGCTCACTGTTGTCTTAAGTTACAGTTTAGCAGACATGTTCTGTTTTCTTAGGAATGGCCTTAACTAGTCAAGACAAGAAGGTTGACAGTTCACCAATGAGAACGCAGCAAACTAAATCCTCTCTTGGCGTGCTCAGTGATGAGTATGATTCAAGGACAGGTGGTGGGAGGACGACTACTTCTTCAGTCTCCTTCAAATAACTTTGTCTTTACTGTAAATGATGGCAATGAATAAAAAAAAAAAAGTCGACTCTTGCATGAATGTAGAAATAAAAACGAGGATACAAACAGCTTCACTAGAGTTTTTTTCATGTTTGCAACACAAGCCAGTCTATTTTATTTTTATTTTTTTTTTACTCTACTCACGTCTGTGCAATTAGTCTCTTGTAGGTGATCTTGTCAGCATCCAACCTGCAGGTCTCAGAGATTTGCTGGGAAAGGCCATAGAGATTACTGTACATAGTTACACGCATCGTGCCCTCCTCTCAAGCCTGTGCCTGCCTGCAACACTAATCCCTGGCCTGCCTTCCCCTTTAGCAGCTACATTAGGGCCACAAAGTGCCTGCGTCCTTCCAGCACAGCCCACCAAGAGGGAGACAGACTTTTATGTAATGCTCTGTCCGGTGTGTATTTGTTCCGAACTTGCTGTTGCTTCGAGCGAGGCCCCCTCAGGTTAACAGTACCCAGCTGCTGCCTGTCCTACTGTACTAAACTTGTCATGGCTCTGGCTTGCAAAAAAAAAAAAGGCCTGAACCCATGCAGCACCTGAGGCTCGTCAGGTTTTCCTGCACATATCTTCTGCAGCATGTCATGTGCCCTGATTAATCCCAGCATGTGTCTTCATTCATGGTCAATGCGATCATTCGGGCCCTCTGTTTTAAAGCCGTCTCGGGCAGGGTTTTGCAGGAAAGCTGGGCGAGGGGGGGAAAACCCTGGCGCTGAAATGGGTATTTTGTGGAGTTCTGTTTGTTGAGTCAGAGCTTAGTTGGGCTCTACTGTTATGTGGTTGCCATGGAGAAAAACACAGGCTCTTGTGCAATAAAATCATCCAGGAAAAGACATTTCCAAGAATTTTTCAGAGTCAAGAAACAGACGGCAAATTGCAGAATTCATGAGGTGCTGCGGTCCACCACCCGCCCCTCTCAGCCCTCCATTTTAGAGCGCTCGTATTCATTTTATAGAAGCTGCAAGGCTTGAGCCCTCTCACCTAATTACTTCTGTAAGAAGATATGTTTTCCTATGAACGGAGGAGGGAAACAAAACCAGTGTTTAAGGATGGAATGTGTGATCTTAGGAACGGATGTTGTGGGTGTTTTATCCCCTATTTCCCTTACAGACAATTCCTTGAACAAGTGGAAACAAGTGAAATGCTATTTGATCTCTGTCAAATATTACTGTATACACATACGCACACTGTGAGGCCCTCGTACATTTGAGTCAGATTGTTGCTCTGCCAGAGAGGAACATTTTCAGAGGCAATGGCTTCTGGCTTGGTTTTGAAAATGTGTTGACAGTTAATTGGTTGAACTGACTGGCTTTCTTGTATTTCTCCTGGAGCTGTAATTCTCTTCAGTTATGTCAAGGCTCCTTATTGCACTTTCATATATGGTCTTTAATTCTCACTGTTTCCCGTCTCTCTGAATGGACTGATGAGCACTCTTTAAATAGTGCAGTTTTCCAGCACAAGGAAAAAATATCTCCATCTACGGCGTGAAGTTGTGCAATATAAAAAGCTACAACGCTTATAATTTGAAGTGAAGTTCAAAGCTAATTCGACAAAAATAATGTCTTTCAGAGCCACATCGCGCGTCCATAGTGTTCACTTTAATCATGTTTAATTGTCTGAATGGTCTGAGAAACAACAGTGGTGGAAAAGAAATTAGGTTTTCTAACCTGGTGACCGGGGAGCGTTTCAACAGAATGACCAGAATGGTATCTATAAATTTCAGCAGGATTTATTACCTCGGTTCAACCAATTAGCTCCAGAGCAGTTCTCAGGACATATACTGTGTTGGTGAAATGACATCACATGGGACCCTGAGTGAGCAGTGACCCTAACTTCACCTCGCCCTCTCACAGCTTTTATAACCTCCTCTCCTAAATCCCAGCTCTGCCCCCGTCCTGTCCCCTCACACCTCTTAACCTCTGGTATTCATCCCATTTTCATCTTTCCAAATAAACCTGCCACCTGCCCTCCTCTCCGATAGCTACTTAGGGGGGCATGTGGTCATGTGGCTCACCTTACCGTTAGGGCACGGTGGTACAAACCGCAGCTCAGCTGACGGATGAGCTGCTTTACCATTTTAAAAAGTGTCCAGCCCTCGATGGCTTATTGGTTACATGGTTGTTGCTGATTGGTTTATGGCTGAAATTATCTGTGTGTTGCTGAGCTGATGGTTATTGTTGCTCAGATTAAATTATTTAAAGCTCTATGTCTGCCGGAATAATTTATATATTTAGTCTGCAATATAGACTTATAAGGGAAAAACTGAAAAAGGGTCCAGTTAGGCTGATTATTTTTCAATATAATAAATGTAAAAAAAAGTTTCAACTTCTTCTTTTATGTGATTATAAATTGAATATTTAGGGGTTTGGACTGTTAATGGGACAGACCAAGCTAGTTTATGATGTCGCCATTCTGTCATTTTATAGATCAAACAATTAATTAATTAATCAACAAAATAATCGTCAGATTAATCAGTAATGGAAAGGATTGTTATTTCCAGCTCTAGTCCTGTACATGTCAATAAAACTCTATGAGAAGACATAAAAATGGCGGCCAGTTAAATCCGAGTGATTTTGATTAAAGTGCCTACATATTTGATTCAAAGCGCAGAAGAAAAGAGTCGTGAGGCGATGGTATCTTTGTGATTTTTACTGAAATAAAATGTTATCTGAGTTCTTAGGCTGAGTGTCATTCGGGACCATGGTGGTCTGTTTTATCCCCTCTCAGTTGTTAACATGGCGATCTGACCATCCATCTGGCCTGTCAATCTCTCAGACACTGGAGGTCGAGACCCTGACTGAGTCCAGACTGTTATAACCAGCAGTCCCCGTGCAGTTGCTCTTCCTTCCTTTCCTCCCTCAGTCTCCCAGACCTCCTCCTCTCCTGACTTCTCCACCTTCTCTGCCTTGTGAGGGAGGTGCAGTCGAGTCATCCGGTACCAGGTACTGCGGGTGATATAATGGTCTGTGTATTTGGAGCTGTTACTGTTTGGGTTGTGGAGAGGTTATCCAGTGACATTTTAATCGTCTTTCTGCCTTCTTTGCCATGGTATTAGTATTAATCTGCAGGATTAAAACCCAGCCAGTCAGACACTGGACTTGCTGTCTTGCTGTAGAGCAGAGGGGGGAGCGGAGAGAACGGCGGCATACACGTCTCCACATATAGGCGGCAGATGCGCTTATCGGTGGTTTTCAGTCTGGAGACATCAGACTTTTGATGAGAGGATGGCTTTGTTAACACACACAACTGTCTCAGAAGATATAAAGCCGTTTTCCATCAATGAGAAATTCCTGATTTCGAGATTTTCACTCATCTATTCGATGACACCAAGAGATTGTAGGTCAGTTTACTCATCATGTAGAGTACTTTAAGCCTGTTAAAGCAGGCGTATAATGTCTGCTAAAGTCTAAAAAAAATGTGTTCAGTCCGACATTATAAACAAGGGCCTTAGAGTTTGAAAACAGTTACTGTATAGCATCATGGGAAATGTAGGATTTAGTGTTTAGTCATACTATGGACTAAAACATCTCACCATTTCCTGCTTCTATTTTGATCCCTCGTGTTTGTTCCACCTCATCCAAAATAGAATATAATGCCCACTGTTGAAATTCAATCACGTATCAGCGATATAAGAAAGTAATGTAGGACATGTAGTTTCAATTCACTCAAAATAGCCATCTTTTTCTGTCATGAAATAGGTATGTCTATTTTAAATCCCTCCTTCGCAGTCCGATAATCATTATACAAAGTAAGCCAAAATGAAAAATGAAAATGAAAATATCCTTATTAAATCAATCGCTTGTTTCTCCGTGGCAGCAAATAAACTGGCACCGATGTCTAAGATATGAGTTACTGAATCATATAGCGGTATTCTTTACCATGCAGGTGAGAAGTGTAAATACCGACTGTTGGTTTGTGCAGAGGCCATTTACCCGGTTTTAACAACCTTGAATAACAGAACATTTTAAACTGCACAAATTATTACTGTGTCCCAAGTTATAAACTCGAGTTTTAGAACATTTAAAAACACGGAGATGCAAAGAAACAGATGAGTATCAGTGCAATGCCAAGAGATTAAGTTTGCATGGCAAAGATGGCGTTGGCACTGCTGCACAGCTGAGATCAAGTTCTGTGAAGGCACGCACATACGTATGAAAGTCCTGCTGCCGCACATACTGTCAAGTTTTCTGCAACACGGCTGCATGATACCAGATCTAAAAAAAAAAAATTAGAACGATATTTACTGATTTGTAATTTTTGGAAGGACAGAGAAAACAGCTGGAACGCATTGAGGATTTGAGGTGTGGGAAGTATTCTTGCTTACTCCTATCTGGAAACCATTTAAGTCGCCCTGACAAAGACTTTCCCACAGCTTTCCTTTAATTCAATTCAAGAGCACACAGACCATCTGAATTACCACTGTGTATTCCAGTGGTGTTGCAGCTAAAACTGCCTGGTCAGAGCTCCTTTTTTTAATCAATGGATACTTTTGAATAGAGAACGCAAAAAAAAAGAAGAAGAAGAGGAAAAACAGCCATATTTGCATGACTAAATATTTAATTTGTTTGGATTTCACCCTGAAGAAATCACTCTACTTCATTACAAGGATATGTTTTGTATGCAGAAACAACCCAAACCAAAGGAGTAATTGGTGTATAAATCTAATTTCCTCACAAAAAATCTGCAGAAACTCTTTCTTCTTTTATTCATGATGTTCCTGAAAGTTGCATGAATACATTTTCAGTGAGAATTCATTTACCTTTCAGGCGTAAATTAAATTCTATAAACGTAGGTCAGCTCCAGTCTGTCTTTTCTTTCTCTTTTTTTCTGTCTTTCTTGTTAACCTTCATCCCCTCTGGCCTCCTGGTTAGCACTGCAGCTGCTCCTACATTATAAGTGTGCTAAATGTGAATAGAAGCATAAAGGCATTATGTGTGTGTGCGTGTGTGTGTGTGTGTGTGGTATGTTCCACTGAGCATGCAGGAGAGTGTGTATGTTTCTTCCTTTATTGGTTTGCAGACGCAGGCTTGCGTCTTCCCTCAGATCATGTGCCCTGATGTTTAATTCTCTTATTCCAATAGTGCAGCAGGAGGGCTCAGACAACTATCTGCTGAATTTGGCGCTATGTGCATCTATAAATACACCACTCACGGAGCACGTTTCATTTCCTAAGATAACTTTGCCTAACAACCATACCAAACATGCTCATGCTAATAATGTATAATCTGCAGTGATATCTGTTTCGTGTCTTTTCGTTTAGGGTTTCCATGTCTGTTGAAATAACTTATGAGCCCTTTGTAGTGTGAGGTCATCCTCTGAGAGAGAGAGAGACACACACAGAGCGGGAGAGAGAGATTTTGGCTGTACTGTCAACGTACTGTAAGAAAAGCAGGCGGGCATGTCCGTGTTGTTACGGTTGCCATGTTTGGACCTGAAATGGAATTCATTTCTCTCTCCGCGCAATAGTACAGTAATCTTTCTTTTTGTTTGAGCTCACCAGCGAGATGATCTTTTCATTCACTCATTCCAGGAACAGGTTTTTTCATGATGCAGAAACTAGAAATGAAACATGTCATCAAAAGATTATAGAGAGTTTAGTCTGCTTAATAGCTTTAATTCCCATTTGGACATGATATTATTGAACTAAGCGAAGGGAATTAAGCACAGTATAATACATGTACAATATGTTTTCTCTGCAAAAAAAATAAAAATCTCCTCTTATTTAGTCAGTCTGTCTATAGTTAAGCCCAAAAAATGCGGACTCAAAAACTCAGCCAGTGATATAAGTAATATAATATAAAATACTATTTATTTCCAAGGACTCAGGGTGCAGTGTGCACTAAAAACTAAAAAATCAAACTTAATTTCAAGTGAATTAATTAATTAAAGTGGGTATGCATACTTTAAAGGCAGATTTGTCCACTTGTTTTACGGATTAAGACTTAAAGCGAGTGATGGAATGTAACTAAGCACATTTACTAAAGTAGCAATATGAAGTAGTGACGTATAAAAAAGTTTTTACTCCACTACATTTATTTATCTTTTATATGCGAAACATGAGCTTATGAATTATGCTGTATTTGTGTCTCGACCAGATACAACAATAAAATGCTCACACGTGCCATTGTCATGAATCAACTCAGGTACATTTTATTACTTGGGTGAAGGACCCCAATACGTCCTCCACATCTGCTTAAATGACTCATGTATAGACATGGAATAGATGTAAATAAAGAGCAGACAGAAATGCCAATATTAGAACTGGAGAAACAGACTGACAGTCGTAGTTTAATAAAGTGGAAACTTGTTGTATATGAAGAGAGATCTGTAGGAAAACTGGTTCCACTGGGGTCATTAGATCTTGTATAGCATTCATTCACACGGCGCGCTTCATGAATGGTTGACAAATGCAGCAACACCGCTCTGACGTTCCGTTCTTCTGCCTTAAAGCCATCCTTTATGTGTCAAGCTGTGCAGACCCGATGAGATATTTTCGACCTTTAGGGAGAGCAGCTCGTCCTGCATCCGCCTCAGACCTCATCGAGTCTCAATCCCAAAGACAATTAGGACAATCCAATAAGCTTTACCAACCTTATGCCAAGCCTTGTAGCTCTCTCTGTGTGTCCATACTGTCACGGCTCAATACATAAGCAATATATCCTCAAACGAGACACAGCGGAGACAGAATAAATTGATAAATTAAGATAAGATTTAACGAGGGGAAATTGGAGCTTGTGCCGTATCTTTGTGCCGTAGGGATGAAGTTTCAGAGATATTCTGGGCAGACACCAATAATTTTCCCCCAGCTGTTACGAGGTGACCACAAGGCTTTATATAAATCAAGGGACCGTCATACAATTTACGCAGTGAGAGTTGAATAGAAAGCTTAAGGCATCCCTGTGAATATCCACACCAAACTACACGGATCAGATTACTAAAACTAGTATTCTCTCACTTCCAACTAAGGCGGTTACCGGAGTGAGCCGTGCCAGTTGGTGTGCCCTTGAGTGAGACAGCGCCCCACTAAGCACATGTCGATCTGGGGGATTACATTCAGGGGTTTAGGACGGGAAAGGAGGCTGTAATCTGAAACTGTTGTGTCTTGTTGCTGTGCACTTTTCTTAATGCCATGCTATCATGCAGCATGCGTTGGTATTGTATGACTGTTGCCCGAGGAAGTTCAGCTGGGGGAACTATATTTGTCTCAGCAGATGAGTGCAGGCCCGTGTTTTATTCCTCGATGATTTCATTTGAGCTTTTTCAGCGCCACAAAAGGTGCTAAAGGGTTTCGATTTAGCCCGCCGTTATCGGCTTTCCCGTGAGAAAAACATGAAAAAATCTAAAGACTTGTCAACATGTTAAGAATGCACAAACGGAGAGTGGTTAAGTTAAAAGAAAGATAGTTCAACATTCGGTGGAAATGCATGGGAAGATTTTTCTGCTTGTAGGTTAAATATGAAGGTACAATTAGCAGCCAATTGGCTTAGCTTAGCATAAAAAAAATGGAAATAAGAGGGAAGATCTCGAGGTAACAAAGTCCACCAACTAAATCTCTAAACCGCTAAAGCTCAGTAACTGGCATGTTATGTCTTGTTTGTTTAGTTTTACTGTGTGGTATCTTTCTCATTTAACTCTCAGCAAGAGTGTGAATATTTCCCCAAATGTGGGTAAAGTTCCCAAAACTATTCCTATTAAATTTAATAATCATTTTTGGTGTGTTAAAACTAGGGTGTTATTTTTATAACATTGGCCATCACCATCTATTTCTAATAATAAGTTTCAACGCACCAATTTTTTTTTTTTCATCTCTGACAAAAAAAAGTCTGGCGAGAAAAGAAACGCAGCAGCCAGAAGACTTATTGAAGATCCTCCAAATCAAGTCATCTTCTTCTCGAGCTCCTCCAACGTTAAGCTGAAAGTGAATGAACTTCACTCCAATCAGCCAATCGAGATCAAGACATTGTGCTTAAACCTTCATACCAACGAATGGCGGCCCCGCTTACTACACGAGGGCTCGATAAACAAATATCGCTGATTAGCTCCACGTTCAAGTGAAACAACAGCTCAATCCCCATCACGCTCCAGTTGGCACCATATTGGCGAATTATCCTTCAAGCAGGTCAAATGCTCTGCTCCGAGAATAGATATTGATATGTTTGTGATGTGTTCTGTTTCCCCGTGATTATTTGCCATGCCAGCATGAAAATAGCTGGAGCTTATCCTAGTATTACCAGTGCCATTATATGGCACTAATTAAAAAATAAAGCATTTCTACTCTTGCCCAGCTGCTATTAGACCCTGTTTAGCCTACAGGTTTGCTTTGAAACTCTCCCTCATTACAGCGCCTGAAAGAAATATCATACAATAGCGAGTTGAAAAGGGCAATGCTTGAATGGAGTCTTAAAGGAGAGGCTGTACTTGGCCTTCAAGTATACATTCCTTCAGCTCAGTGCTTCCTCTGTGGTCCCGCTCCCCTGGCCCACCCCCCTCCCACTCAAGACTCAGTTCCCACAGGGGACTCAGCCAAAGCAAACTCCTCAGAGGAAGTCTCCCTCTCTTACCAGCGAGAGAGAAAGGGAGAGAGAGAGGGGGGGAGGGAGGGAGAGAGAGAGAGAGGGATGTCCTATCATCTGGCTCAGTGGGACCTGCTAGGCAGTAGGATGTGCGAGGAGGGTGTTATGACTCCGTGGCCATGCTATGTCTATGATGTGGTGGTGAGTTAAGCCTGTGCGGCTGCTCTCCTGTGAGGTCAGTGTCAGATTTAGCCAGCAGGTCCCTTGTGGTGTCTGGGAGTGTCTGTTTTCTGACTCTATTATGTCTAGCACTCATAGCCTTCCTGGAGCTGCAAACCTCAGGGTAGAAATAGTACCAGACAGGCAGACATCCTTTGTCGGGAAAACAACAGTCACGTCAGTAATTACAGAGTCTGATTACAGCAGGGCAGCAGTTCTTAGAAAACCACTGGCCTTGAGTCAGGCAGGTGAGGGGTCGAGTCACCGTTGCTGAGAAGGCTGTAGTCAGCAGGAGGTCTGGGTTAAAAGAATTAACCTACAGTAGCGAAACCAAACAGTATGATGCGTGTGTGTATGTGTGTCAATGGGTGTGTGTGACAGTTATGTGCGAGTATGTGGTTACAGGTTAGACAGGAAGAGTCATGAGAGGAGTGTCCAGACAATCATGTGACGTGCAGTCTTGAAGCAAAAACAAACAAGGAAAAAGAAAAAAAAAAAACAATACGAAGAGGCACAATAGAAATTAGATGGCGGTATGATAAATATTATTTTGTTGTGGATTAACTGGTCCCGTGTTTAGGATTTTACAAATGCATTGATGAATCCTTTTAGGGGTGTTGGTTAGCTCAGCTAGTAGAGCAACCGCCCTGTGTGCGGAGGCTCAGTCCTTGCCGTGACAGCCCACGGTTCGAATCCGACCTGCGGCTCTTTCCCGCATGTCATTCCCCGTCTCTCTCTCGCCCCACATTCCTGACACTCTTCAGCTGTGACACGCTTGAAAAAGGCCCTTAGAAAAAAATAAATATATAAATCCTTCTATTTCCCTGACAGCTACATTATAGCGTGTAAAAACAATTAAGTGGAGAAGTTACCAATAATCTCTACATGCTCTCTTCGAGTAATAATTAACTTAAGAAAACGTTGGCAGATGCTTTACACGTAGGGGAGACAAATATATAATCAGATCATACACAAAAATAATTATACTGTAGATAAAAGTACAAATATGCAGTATGTGTATTTCAGAGAGAGCTAATGGATAATAAAAAACAGTTACATCCTCAGAATGGTTTCTAAAAAACCATCTTCAGACAGATTTTAATATATCAATAAAATGGGATGATAGATAATAATGAGTTTAACTGGGAGTTTGGAATGAAGAACAGTGATTGGTCAGCAGATCTTTAATAGTTTAGTCCATAAAATGCAAAGGAAATGGCTGAAAAATGCTTGAAGGCGCTTGTTTCTGAAGATACTTCTTTAGTTTACGACGGTATAAAACAAGGAAGCAAGAGAAAAATGACTATTAAACTCTTGTAGATTTGCCGACTTATCGCCTAATTTTGTTTCAAGCAATTTACTTCCACATACTTTTGCGTCTGTAGTTCAGGTGTACGGTACCAGACTTGACTAACACCTCCACCCTTGAGCACACTCACTGTACCAGACACACACACTCCCACTCCCCCACACACACACGTACGTACCCTCCCACATGCATGTCTACACCCGCACCCACCCACCTCCCCAGGCGTCTCGACACCCACTCATAGCTGCGTGTGCGCACACACACGCACATACTCATGCGGCGTCTGGCTTCATGTAGAAAAGCTGTGAGACGTGATTCATTACCAGCCGGGCTTCTCGCTTAATGCTAAATGAGGTTTGTCATTAATTTCCATCTTGAGGTGATTACAGCGAGCAGCGATTAAGGTTTCACAACTACACGCAACCCAACTGGAGTGTTTTTCATTGAGCATTTTTCTCGAAGGTAGACAGAGTAATCGTCTCTCTTGAATAGCGCACACGCAGACGTAGAGATGGGAGTGTTTGCCATTCCTGCAGGCAGAATGTCATAGTAGTGAGTAAGAGAGTAGCAGGCAGGTCCGTGCTGGCCTCTGCGCCTGCTCAGGTAAACATATCCTCTGTCTGACAAGTGCAGACCTGAGGGCTGAGGAGGTTAGCTATCTCAACACATGGTCCTGCAGCTTGCCACACACACACACACACGCACACAGACATACAATATATAATCAGACACTCTCGAGATTCAATATTTTATAGCACTTAACAAGGCGGATGCTTCCCTCCTCTGTTTCTTTCTCTTTTTTTTTTCTTTCTTGTAAGCGCAGTCTCCCTCAAACATTTCAAGACTCGGTAGCCCTGCATTAACATGCAACTCCCTCTGAACACTTCAACTCAATCGTCTGTCAGATCTCAATGCAATTACTTTAATTTGTCTCCCTCTCTGTCTCCCTCTGTCTCTATATTGCAATATTTCTGTGGTTCGGGGAGTCGATCTGCTCCACCTGATGGCGCCTCTTCTGCCTGGCAGGGAGCAATGTAGCCCTACTGGCTGCCAGCCAGACCAGCTTGAGTGTCTGCTCAGCTCAAAGCCTTGCTCGCACACACAACCACACACACACACACACACACACACCTACACAAACATGAAGACATGCCAAGCTCAGAGACTGAACACTTACACAGATACATCTTCTATCCTCCTCGTCTCTGTGTGACTTCTTTTCTTCCCTTCTGTGACTTTTCTGTGTAAAAGGTCACATCGTGTTCTGACAAATCTGTGTGAATAATGTCATTTACAGTCATACAGCAGCGTTTTTAGAGGCTGCAGGCTCTTGAAATATCCATTGTGTTCCATGATGTAATATCTGTGCTTTATCTTGACAAGTATCATGGTGATTAACCATCTATTCGCGTGTCTCTCCTCAGTCTCCCAGCCCGGTCGCAGCCAAGAGGTCCAAATTTGACAAATTACAATCTCCACCAGCTGACAAAGACAGGAAACCTGACTGGTTACAATCGCTGTCAAAGTCTGCACACAAGGTTTGTACACTCTGTGTGTGTGTGTTGCTAGTGTGAAACCGGATTTGCCGTTAAGCTCAAAGGTCACACGTGGTGACAAAAAAAGCCGCTGTCCTTTGAACACATCACATTATCGTCTACATACGGCCTCTCGTCATTCTTCCTTGTTAACTGAAGAGGGGCCTTTGAGTGTGTTCGTCACGGCTGATTTAATGTTCACTGGTAGTTTAAACAAGCTTGTTGTTTTGTTTGTTGTTCCAGGATCTGAAACAGGTCCAACTGAAACAGAGACCCTCCGCTTTCCGCCCCTGGTCTCCTAAAGCAGCAGAAAAAGAGAAACCAGCTACTCAGAATGAGGTGGAGAGGTGAGTCGCTTGAGTAAAGCTGTGATAGTCTCCGGTTTTGAAGAGATGATGTGTGTTCGAATGCTTAAAATGTGCCTCTACTGCCTCCGCAGGTCCTTCTCAAAGAGTCACGAGACCTTGGTGGCTCACAATCTGACAGTAGCTCCCCTGGCCCCTCCAGTCCATCCCAGGGATAGCCACGCTCCTGGAAGAGGGCCTGCAGCCATTTCCAGACCGCTGCAGGAGCTGCATAATGGAGACGCACAACCTCTGGCGAAACCGGCCCCCTTCAGTACGGCCAGCCGGCCTGACGACATGGACACAGACGGAGAGATTGACGTGGACGACTGTGATGATCGTGAGTGCCCACCCGTGAACTGGAATTTAGAATAATCCAGAGAAACAAGCGGAACACTACAAGAGTCAGTTGATATAAGACACAGATTTTATAGTTACAACTTGTATTACACAGTAAGCCCTGCTGGAAATCAGCCACAGCTGAGCTGATCCAGAGTGATTCCTGTGCAACTCCGCCACCTGGTGTTTGGTGGAGGAAGTACGGGAGAGATAAAAGTTGCCCACAGAGTAGCATTTGAGTGACATTAGGTGTTTTAGTTTCAGGCTTGGTTTCCTAAACTTGTGGAGTAGTTCAATGTGTAACATTGTTAATCATAATTAGATATATGGATAAGCAGGTAAGATAGTTAATTCTCTCTCTCCCTCAGGTCCAGTACCACCTTCATCCCTGGCCTCTCCTCCGTCAGCCTGCACCAGCGTGTCTCAGACTCTGACCCCTCAGAGCGTTGTTCATCTTCAGGAGGCACCCACCTGGTTGCCAGGGACTGTCTGCACAGAGATGGACAGCCTGAGACAGATGCTGTACGGAGGCACGGACTCCAAAGAGGCCAGAGAAAAAGTCCTGCAGGAGATTGTCAGGATGAGACTGAAGCAGGGGGAGAAGCTGGCAGCTGCCGTGCAAGCCAAACGCAGCCTTCAGCAGGTAGATAAGAATGAATGTGTGCGCGTTGGAAGATGTACGGGAGAATGACATGACAGTGATCTTTAAACAGATATCCGATAGAGTTTTAAACATGCAATCATTGCGATGTTTCTACAGGAATTGGAGTTTGTGAGGGTGGCAAAGAAAGGCCGTCTTCGTGAGGCCATCGAAGCCAAGCGCAACCTGCGGAAGGAGATCGAACGCCTTCGCGTAGACTGGGAGAGGAAGATGAGGGACGCGGAGGAGTGCTGTGGGCGGCTGAAGAGAGAGTTGGAGAGAGAGAGACAGATGCGAGTTTGTGACAAAGGCTGCGAGGCTGAACGTCTCCGGGTCAAGTACTCCACTCAGGTAAGATACCCTCAAAAACGCCCGTAATATAGTTTGTCCCTCCTTTATTCGTTTCATTTACACTCATTGCTGTCCGCGTTGGTTTGTGTTGTGCAGATCGAAGAGCTGCATGTGCAGCTACAGCAGGCAGAAGCTGATCGCGAGCAGCTGAGACAAGAGCTCCAGCAGGAGAGAGAAGCTCGGCAGAGCCTGGAGGGCGTTGTTAAAGATCTGCAAACCCAGCTGGCCCTGCAGGCCAACAGCAACCATCCCGGAGACCCCAAGGACGCAAAGACAGACGCACACAGACAGACCACACAGCACACCAACGGATCCTAAAGTTGCACATTCAAAACCGAGAGAAAAGGACTCAATAAAAAGGAGCATGGTTAAGGACTTTGTTGCACCTCCTGTTAGGGAAAAGAAACTCAGCAAAATGCAAAGTCAGTTTTGTAGAGGAAAAATCTGTCATATATAATATGATACGATATGATATAAATATTATTATGACAATGTATGAATTTTATGAAATGAACTGGAAAGTAGCATGATGTCTGAGCATGTTGTAGAGTGTGAAATTCAGAAAGACTCCTTCAGTGATGAACACATCTCTCCAGTGACGTCAGAGCCCTCGGTTAGACCCCTGACGCTGTCCAAGGATTTTATTTTGGTATAAGCTATTCAAAGATGTGCAAATATAGCCACATAACACTACTTGAATATGAAGGGAAGAAACATGTTGCGCCTGGTGAAACATGAGCAGATAATGAAACTCTTGGTGCCACAAAATATTGGTACACTCAAAGGTGTCGTTGCAGACCACTGGAAACAAGAGACACCAGTTTACCACTATTTACTTTTAATATCAGCTTGCTTTTTATAACTGTGTAGAGGATGTACTTTTTAAGAAATATTGCTTGCGCAGCACTGTTATTCCACAGGCAAGAAAAAAAACAAAACATCCATATACAAACATGTACGCATGTATACCAGCTTGTCTACCTTTTGTATTTTATAAACCTGAAGTATTGGAGGTTACAGGTGGACTGCCTACAGGTCCACCACTGTTTTATGCTTAGATATTTTATGGAAGTGTTACTTTTTAATATTATGATGCAACTTTATTTGTTGTTTGAACATTGTCCAGTAATGTTTTTGCAACCAAACCATGTGATAAATAGCGAATATTCTTGCCCACGTTAGCGCAGATAAGTCTCCAAACGCCCCCCTAAAAGAAAGAAAGAAAGAAAAAACTCCGATAGCTGTCTGTTTTTTGTTGAAATGCGGTACTTCTGATTTTCTATTAGAGTATTGTAAAATAATTTATATTCTATGATAATTTGCTGCCTATCAAAAGAAAGCATTCATTTTTAGTCACTGGTTTTAGGGCTCCTAAATCAACAAATGCTGTTTATATGAACAACATTTCTACATATATACGAAATATGAATATATATTTTTTTACTTTAAGAAAAGGAATTGCACTTTTTAAAGAAAAGAACCTTGCATTGTGCATTGTACTCCCTGTTACATTTTTCAAAACACCAAGTTAAAACGAACTTTGAAATTTAAACACAATTTTCCCTCAGTATCCTCTGATGTAAATACAATGATATTGTAAATAAGATATTTGTCGGTATGTTTGCTTGCTCCAGACTTAAATTGATTATGATTATTATTTTTTGCTCTTACTTGAAACCAAAAAGAGACTATATTTGGATTTGCAAAACTGCAATTTCATAGTTGTATCCCTGAGTATCATTGCAATCACAGGGCATTCAGCGGAATGAATGGATGTTGGTTTAAACGAGGAGAATGAAACCATGAATGGTTGTGGTCTTGACCTATCAGTAGTTTTTCTAGGTTCAACACGCCAATATAGAATATTATAATTTGTCCCTTGATTTTGTTTATTTGAGAAGATCTTTATTATTTGATGAATTATAGAGTATATATTACACCACAGACCAAAAACTGAAAAATGGATTTGAAAATCTCTGCACCTCCAGGTCCCTCGTCAGATAGAGTAGAAGCAACACCTTCTTGTGGTTTCAACCTTAGGTGCTCTCATATATTTTAGACAAGAAACACTTTTATGTCTTATCATTATGATACCCTCGCTCAGTATTTGTTGGGTACAGTGTAATAGCGATATCCATTTTGTTAGCTGATGCTGTTGTAGTTTTGGTTTGGAAGTGGGGGTTCACTTGCCTCTTGTTTCAATGTTTTCTTTTCCTTCGGAAAACTTGTATAATACCCATTAAAATCTAAATCAACCCTACAGTGTTCTGACAAGTGTTTTTTGTTTTTTATTGAAAATATGTAAAGAATGGATATATGGAAATGTGTTTGTGGTCAGTTGGTCCACCCCTTTAGTCAAGACAAAATATCTCAGCAACTATTGGATGGATTGCATTAAAATTTCATATACAGACATTCAGTGTTCCCAGACGATGAATCCTAATAACTAACTTTTGGTGCTCTGACTTTACATCTACTACCACCAGCAGGTCAAGATTTATTCAATTCAGCACTTTTAACTACGTTTTATGACTAAATACCTGCGGATTTCTCCCCATGTTCTGCTTATCGGCAAATGTTAACATGCTAAATACACTAAACTAAGATGATGAACTGCTTAACCTCAGCATGTTAGCAGTGTCAGTGGGAGTGGGCTAGCATGGTAATGTTATCATTTAGCTCAAATACAGCCTAACAGAGATGCTGGCATGGCTCTACACTTGAAATTCTTAATACCAAAGTCTTTGACGACGTGTCTATGACCCCTCAGTTACTACATAATTAAAATATGTGAATTATGTAGTATGAAAATATTAATTAACATGAATGCAATATATATATATATATATATATATATATATACAGTTAGCATTATAAACCACCCCACATATGATTATAGGCCTAGTTTAATGTGCAACACAATTTTATACAACATACTGTATGTACAGCAGTAGGGGCCCCTGCCCACTCTATCAGCTATGAAAAACTTGAAGATACCTCTCCCAACAGACTAGAAAAACCTTTTTTTCACAAGTTATATATATAATATTATATAATTGTGATATATTAATATTATTTAATATAATATTTGAGAAACATTTTCATTTGGCATATGAATAATTTGTGAAAAAATATGAAGGCCTCTTGAATGTCACAAGACCAAATCTTCGTTGCGCTTGACGCCCTGTATTATATGAAAAGGGTTGAAGGTTTGAAGGAAAGTTGTTTATATCATGACGAGAGCACTGGTTCTCGATATGTTCTGGTTTTACATACAGCAGACAGTTTCACTTCACCATAGCAGGAAAACCATCCGGTGCCAATAATAACATCAATTTCCCTGCTGTATTCGAGTGTCACTGTAAGTAAGTAATGACAGTGTGACAGCGAGGCAGCATGCACAACACCCTGAAACCGAAGCCCCTAAATGGAATCAAGCTATCATTAACTTTATTGTCTGTAACATCTCCCGCAGAAAACAGCCGATCTTACAAACAATGTTTCTGGCATCAGCCAAGTTGATGCAGCTGAGCACACCTGGTATTTATTAGTTGTTATTTAGTAACACTGCTACCTTTGCCAGATGATGGTTTAATAGGCCCCACACAGGTGTTTCCACTTAGACAGGCTGATTAGACATCTGCTCATGCAGGTTGAGCTACACTGGGAATTATGTCATATCACCAGACTGATCCAAACTGTTGTCTATTGTCCTAACAGGTGCAACGAAAACTTTACAAATAAAATCACCTGAGTGTGTGGGAGGTCACAAATATACTCTACTCCCATTGTATTCACGCATATATACATTTATTGTATGTCGCACAGTTGCCTCTAGGGGGAAATCACTGCACACATTTGAGGGGTGGACACTTCAAGCTTGTTAATGGTTAAATGCAACGGTCTGACCATAACTTTAATTCATCATAACATTCAATTCATCTATCTACTGTACTGAATTTCTGTATCTCCTCAATGATTAGGACAACCATGGGTTTAGTTAAATGAATATTTTCACCCTTCCTGTCCCACTCTCTGCCTTCAGAGGCTTACTGGCTGCGTGAAAATCCCTCCATGAAAGCAAAGCTGAAGCCTCACTTCAGGATTACGGCTTGAGGAAGATTTAGTTGCACAGTCTTTCTCTGTGAGTCTTCTTCTCAGTGCAAAAAAAAAAGAAAACAGAAAAATAGAAGAACCTATGGCTGCTACATCGGATCACTGGACACAAGATGACGAGGAATGAGCCTTCGGGATGGGAATATTATTCCCTGATCCCATATGGGAAGACTTGAAAGAAGAGAGGATATGCTGACACTTGAAAATCTACATGAGAGAAGCTGTGCTAGAAACAAACTTTGCTGAAGAGCCCCAGCAGATTGGAGGGGGGGAAGTTGGGTTCATGTGGTGTGAATGGGACAGGAGAACTGGACTCAAATGTACAGTTCAGGGATGAACAGCAAACCATCGATGGCTCCTCAGTCTCCAGGGCTGAGTAGCAGCCCACCACAGTCCTCAATGTCACCCAAGAAGACCACCTTTCAGTCTTTAGGATCTCTGTCAGCAGGAATGTTCTCCCCCCCACTCGCCAAGAGCTCCTTCCATCAGACGAAACGGGCCTCGAATTCCTCGAATTCGCCCTCCCCGTCCATCATGAGCTCTCCAAAACTCTGGCATAAGGCGTCCATCTCCAGACTTGCAGAGGAGTTTTTCTGGATTGGTGGCAGTGTGGTTGCACAGCCAAAATGGAGACTCGGTCAGATAGGTAAGATTCACTCATGGCTCATTACATTGTGTTACATTCAAACCCTCATACAACTGCAGAATGTCAACAGGTTGTTTAGCAGAAGTGCTAAAAAGAGGACTTCCTTGACACGCATATGATATTTAAAAACAAGGACATGCCAGTTTGGAGCTTTCACCGTGACATTTTCTTGCATCTAAAACGTGTGAACTTCCAGCACAACAGAACAAAGTTGCAGGGAAGCCTGTGAGTAGATAACGGGCATATGGACGGCAGACAATCCTTTGGGATTAGCCTAAATGGTGTGCCAGGTTGCGTCACATGTATTTGAGCTTCAGATTACAAACAAAGGTTAGCTGCTGTCAGCGCACAAAACAATCACACCACTTCACATCATACCGTGCCCGCACGAAAATGGTTAGATGTGTCACAATTTTGGTGCGAGAATTACGTGCACTCCGTTAGAAAGTTGCAAGAAATGTCACCAAGGAAAAGTGAGGAGAGATGATTCAAATCACTGTGAAGGCAACTGACTGATGGATTTGATAAATATCATTTCAGGATTGTGTATCTTTTCCTTCGTTTGTGTTATATCATTAACTCATATACAGCTACTTAAAGCCCCGTGTGACGCAGCCTATAATCTCATAGACAAGTACTTAATGGCAAACCTCTACTTGTCCCAGATTCCTTTGTCATAACGTCTTCCTGTACACAATCACAACACATGTACTGCAGTATTTCATGTATTAAAAATGATCTCGACAATAATAATAATAATACGTCTTGACAAATGACATGGAAAAAATTGACAAACGCAGGCACCTTCACGTATTCACAGTACACCGAACACTTGATTTGCATAAGCTCTTTCTGATGTTGGCAGTAAATGAATAACAATATGATGATCCCTGTGGAGAGGCAGCCGCTTGGCCTTTGATAAATAACGTGTCTCCTTGTGATCTCCTGCAGTGGAGAGGTGTATGTGCACCCTGCAGGCTGGCACTCAGATGGCCAAACTGAAGGGGAAGAAGAAAGGACTGATCCGATTCTTTTACCTGGACGAACACAAGTCCTGCATCCGATGGCGACCATCCAGGAAACATGACAAGGCCAAAAGTGAGCCATCTCCACTATAAACCTATTTTTCAGCACCAGTCACATGGCAAGAGAGTAACTACCAATCACCAACATTAATAATAAATAGAAAAAAAGGTTCCTTCTTTCAGTGGGGCCACTGTTTAGGTGAAGGTTGCTCATTAACCTATTAAATATTCTGCTATCTTATCAGTAGCTCAACACTTGGTAACCTGTCTTTGAGTTTTCCAAGCAACATAAAAGTTCAGTTGAAGCACACCTTCTGCTTGTATATCATCCATCATAAATCTTGAAGACATTTTGTACATCAGACATTTCTTTATTTTTAAATGGCCATAAGAAAACGTGCAGTGCGTCCTTATTTGAAGCTAATAAGATACTCTGTGTTTCAGTAACTATTGATTCCATCCATGAAGTCATCGAGGGGAAGAAGTCAGAGATCTTCAGGCGTTACGCAGACAACCGCTTTGACCCAAACTGCTGCTTCAGTATTTACTACGGGGAGCGGGTCAAGTCCCTGGATCTGGTATCCACCAACGCAGACGAGGCCCGCACCTGGGTCACTGGGCTGAAATACCTCATGGCTGGTATCAGTGATGAAGACAGCTTGGCCCGGAGGCAACGCACCCGTGACCAATATCCTTTATCCACTTATGCACTTGTGCATGTTTACCTGTAAACGGCCCATTTTTAGGTTAGCACATCCATACCCTTGTAGTTTCTTCCTTAACTGCAGCCTCACGTGGTTACAGCAGACTTTCTCTGAGGCTGACAAAAATGGAGATGGCACCTTGAGCATTGGAGAGGTTCACCAGCTGCTGCACAAACTCAACGTGAATTTACCCAAGCAGAAAGTCAGGCAGATGTTTCAAGTAAGATTTTAAATCCATAAAGGTTAGCTATGCAAACTGCCATACATTGAAGGTTCACAACCAACCTCTGTACTTTTATATATTCACAATCTAGTATCATAGAGCTACGCTGCCAGCATGGCTACATGTAAATAAACAGGTTTGTATCTGGCACAAAATATTTCCAAGCCAGAAGCAAAAACAGAAAGCATCAGCAAGACAGGACTACAATTCAATGATTTATGAATGCATTTATGTTGCAGGCAGATGCCCAGTCTCAGTGTGCAAACTGGCAACAAGAAGAAAAGAGGCTGATAAAGTCCATCCATTATCTATAACCGCTTATCTTCGGCAGGGTCACTGGAAGCTGGAGGCGAGCCCAGCAGACAGGAAAAAATAAAGCGCTCACAGCAAAAAAAAAAAAAAATAAAGTGATTAAAATTGTAAAATCCTTAAGAAGCCTATTCTTTATGTGATCCTCACATCATTTCAGTCCGAAAAAAAAAGCATGGAGAGAGAACCAACCAGCAGACAAATATGTATATACAGTCTTTTGGCAGGACCGTGCAGCAGTGTGCCACAGGAAGGCCATATGGCTACAGCTGAACAGATGGCTTTAGTTGCACTGCAATATTGCTTTAGTTCAGTTGCTCACTGTCCGCCCCTCCTGATGTGAACACGCTCTATCATGTTTGATGGTGATAGAGATAGAGATATGTCCTTCAGGATGGTGTACGGTGGAACAGAGCCTCTTTCGGCAGGGCGGTTATCTCAAAGTCACACAAAATGAGACTTTCTTTCTTTTTCTTGCTCATACTTTTGTCGCTATCTGCAGGATGCAGACACAGACGAGAACCAGGGCTCGCTGGGCTTTGAAGAATTCTGCTCGTTCTACAAGATGATTTCGACGCGCAGAGACCTCTACCTGATAATGATCTCCTACAGCAATCAGAAAGAAGTCATGGATCTTCACGATCTCACGCGCTTTCTGGAAAATGAACAGAAGGTACAACAAAATGTCAAAGTTTCATGCCATCTTTCATCTGAGGTGGAAAGAGCCCCCTTTTAGGTGTATTCATTTTTTCTTTGCCAGTCGTAGTTGCTCACTGTATTTAAATTCTGTAATTACCTATCTTTATAGTAGCTTCAATCTGCCATTTCCAAATCAAATCACCTTCACTCATTCACAGGAAAAAATCTATGCATGCCTGTTTATCTCATATCTGTCATTTCTCACCATATATCAGATTTTAAAAGAAAAAATTTACATCAAAATAACCTAAGATTGAATAAAACAGATAAAACATCCATCCATCATTTATCTATAACCGCTTAACCTCATCTGGGTCACAGTCCTTTAATAAAATGCACACATGGCATACAGGCAAAACTTTAATAATAATAAAAAACCTTTTTCTACGGCTGCTGTTTCACAATAAAAGCATATTCTGAAAAGTACATGTAAACCACAAATTACATTCCTGATATTGTTTCATTTGCAGATGCGAGGTCTGGCCAGAGAGCATCTAGCTGAGATTGTGGCCAACTTTGAGCCATGTCCTGAGAACCTGCAGCATATGGTCCTGGGAATCGATGGTATGGAGAAATAATTTAACAATACGGGACGACTACTGAGGAGCATCACAACAACATCACTTGTCATTTGTTCCAGACATGACATCAGTATAAAAATAACACACCTGGTCTGTCGCCTCAGGTTTTACCAACTTCATGAGGAGTCCCGCGGGTGATATCTTCAACCCCGAGCACAATCAGGTGAACCAGGACATGACTCAGCCTCTGAATAACTACTTCATCGCCACCTCACATAACACCTACCTGACAGGAGACCAGCTGCTCTCTCAGTCCAGAGTGGAAATGTACGCCTATGTTCTGCAGGCAGGCTGCCGCTGTGTGGAGGGTGAGAGCCTGCTAAACCAGCACTTCAGCTGTCGTCACTGTGATTTTAAGACATTACAGACAAGGTGACTCACTTACCCTTACGTCTTTTGTTCCTCCTGTCTCCTCCCTTAGTGGACTGCTGGGACGGGCCTGACGGGGAGCCCATCATTCATCACGGCTACACCTTGACATCCAAAATTCTCTTTAAAGACGTTGTTGAAACAATTAACAAATATGCCTTCACTAAATCACAGTAAGTGCTTTCTCGGGATAAAGTATTACACCCGTGCATCATGATGACTCGGTAGCTCAGGTATTAACACTTCATCCCCACCCTCCAGGTACCCAGTGATCTTGTCCATAGAGAACCACTGCACCGTGCCTCAGCAGAAGAAGATGGCTGAGTATCTGAAAGAGGTGCTGCAGGACAAACTGGATCTGTCCACTGTCAACGTACATGAATGCAAGAAGCTGCCCTCCCCTGAGATCCTGAAAGGGAAAATTTTAGTCAAGGTAAAGATGTTTTAAGCAGCGTGTGCTGCCAAATCTGAGCAAACATTATACGGTGGTGATCGCACGTTAACGTGATGATACTGAATCATTCATTCTCATTTTTCCAGGGAAAAAAGCTGCCAGCAAACATTGATCCTTATGCAGAGGAGGGTGACGTGTCTGACGAAGACACTGGTGATGAGGATGAGGAGGAAGACGACGACGACGATGATGATATTGCACAGGCAAATGAAACGATGGTTGATAGATAGAATGACGAACATATCCAGAGTTATTAAATGTTATTAAACAAGAAAGACTATTCTTTTGCTACTACGACCCTAAGTGCTTTATAATATATAGCTAATATATACAAATACTGTATGCATGCTAATAAACAGCTAATGAACCTTGTTTCCTGTTACCTGTTTCAGGATGGGCTTAGTGCTACCTTTGCCAACCCAGTCAAAAAGAAGAGGCGGTTTGGCAGATCGATCATAAGGAGCTTCAAGCGAAAGGTCAGCCTATTTTTCACATGGCCCTTCTACTTGTTGTGCACTTTCCCCACCATTAGAATAACTGCAAATAATGAAATAATACTTTTGACAGGTTTAGACACGTTTTGAAACCACAGAGGTGTCTGCTGTTTTGTTTTGTTTTTTTAGAGGAAAAAGAGAACCAGAGTGAAAAATAAGGCGATGTCTGATGGCGAGTCGGACCACAGCAACAGCAAGGAGAGGACACAAATTGTTTACCATCCCAAGTAAGGCTAGTAATTGAATTAATTAGTCATTTTGTATCTTAGCAGCAGCAGTTATACTTGTACTATATGTCTATAACTCTGACTACAGGAAGAGGAAAACAATGAGGCTGTCCCGAGCCCTGTCTGACCTGGTCAAGTACACAAAATCTGTCCGAGTGCACGACATAGAATCACAAGGTAAAGGTCCTTCAAAGTCGACAGCGAGCCTGAAATATTTGCATATTTTTTTATATTTTTTTAAAATCCATATTTGATGCTTCTTTTCTGTCTGGCAGCATTTGCAAACAGTTGGCAGGTGTCGTCCCTCAATGAGACTGTTATGAACCAGATCTTACAGCTGAAGCCAGGTCAGTTGGTCCGCTTCAACCAACGCCAACTTCTAAGAGTCTACCCGTCCAACTACAGAGTGGACTCGAGCAACTTTAACCCACAGCCGTACTGGAATGCAGGATGCCATATGGGTAAGCCTGTCACAGAGACTGCAATACAATGAAGACAATTACAACTAGAAAGTAGCTTGTTATTTATATGCTGATGTTTCCTTCTAGTTGCAATGAATTATCAGACAGAGGGTCGGATGCTTGAACTGAACCAAGCCAAGTTCTCGACCAATGGAAACTGTGGATATATTCTGAAGCCTAAGTGCATGTGTAAAGGTATGTGTGTTTGCAGATTGTTCATGGCTCAACTGTCCATTTCTGTGGAGTTAGTCAATATTCTTATTTTTTTCTCAGGTGCCTTTAACCCCATGTTGGAGGAGCCCTTATCAGGACAGAGAAAGACTCAGTTAGTACTGAAGATCATCAGTGGACAGCAGCTTCCCAAACCCAAAGACTCTATGTTTGGGGACAGAGGAGAGGTGAGGCCAGCATACAGCAGACATAATCTATTACACCTTTACAAACCCTTTGAAATCCTCTTGATCTATTAAATGATATTTTCTCCTCCAGATTATCGATCCCTTCGTTGAGGTTGAGATAATTGGCCTGCCTGTTGATTGTGCCAAGCAGCAAACCAGGGTGGTTGATGATAATGGTATGTGCACAAAAGGCACATTGCAACACAAATCTCATAACAAGCAGTCAGCCATCTCTACTATTAATACTTCTCCTTCAGGTTTCAACCCGATGTGGGAGGAGACGCTCGTCTTTAACGTTAAAATGCCGCAGATCGCCCTGGTCCGTTTCCAAGTGTGGGATCACGATCCTATAGGACGGGATTTCATTGGACAGAGGACTATTGCTTTCACCAGTATGATGCCAGGTAGATTACATGATGTGCAAATCCTGTGTGTCGATAAGGATACAGCTAACAGCCAGTTAGTTTATCTTTGCATAAGCCCTGGAAACAGGGAAACCTCAGGAAGTTGCTGCCCCACATCCAAGAAATAGTCCCACACACCTAAAACCACATTTACATGACATTTGCAAAAAATCTGTAACTCAATAAGCAAATTTCCCAAATTCAGTATAAATTATGTAACTTGGTTTTTTTTTTAAATTTAGGTTATCGGCATGTGTATCTAGAGGGGATGGCGGAGTCATCCATCTTTGTTCACGTTGCTATCAATGATGTAACAGGGAAGGTAAGCTGCTCTCAACAAACTCAATCTAATTTCAGCTTCAACTACCATCTTAACCTTTGGTCCTTTTGTTAAACAGAGCAAACCCTCAAATGCAGTGCAAGCGGCCAGAAAACACATCCAGAAAGCAGCCCAGAAGCATATGATGGGTCATCAGAGGCAGCCCTCTCTAGACTTCTCTGTCTTGTCCTCAGAAGACGGACGTGCTCCCCACTTCCGCAAGGATCCGGATGCCATCTCTCAGGACAGCAGGAATTGGGAAATGTCTCCTCTGGTACAAGGGCCCGCAGCCAAAGCTGCCAATCACAAAGGGGCAATGAGTGAGCCAGTGAAGCGAGCTCACAGAGTTAAAATTCATGATCCACCAGAGACAAGGAGAGGGATCTTCAGCCGGATGTCCTCCACTGACTCGCACCACATGGGGCCTGCTCCTTATGTGAAAGCAGAGAGCTTTGACCTTGAGACCCCTCCCCAGAATCCTTTTGGTTCTGCTCCTGACAGACAAAATTCAATACAAGAAGAGCTGGAGAATGAACCTGATGATTTAACAGGGTCAAACCGTGCTGAGCAGGAGACATTTCAGACATTTGATCCGGAGCAGCCTGAAAAATCTGAGGAATTACCAAAAGAATCACAGCCAGACAAAGACATTACCATTGAACCTGAGCAACCACCAGAAACTCAGAGTCAGACTGATTCACTCCCTCAGCCTCAGCCCGTGCCACATCCTCTGCCACAGCCTGAAGCCAAATCATCTCCTCTTATCCCCCCATCGTCCCCAGCCAGGGTGAGAAGGACGCTCGAGGCTCCAGCCACCCCTCGACCGTCCGCACCAATATGGATAAAGGCCCGCTCACGCAGTTGCCCTCGAAAACAGACTACCTCTCCTCAGACGCCGATGGTGAAGAAACGGCAAGCGCAAAACTACAGCAGCTGCAGCAGCCAGGTGAGGCCCATACCCAACGGCCTCTGCCTATCTGACAGCACGTCCAGCAGCAGCGACGGCAGCCTGGAGCTTGTGCCCTCCTGTGTGGGGGCAGAGCAACGTGAGGGCACGCTGCAGAGGGAGATGAAGGCTCTTTTTGACCAGAGGATGAGAGAGATACGCTGCAAATCACCACTTTTTCTAGATGGTGAGTCAAAGACGATGTGCGATTTGCCTTAAAAAATGTGGCTGTATTGTATCCTGACTTTTGTTTTGGCTGTTTCTTTTCTTCTTTCAGATTAGACCACAATTTAGATTTGTGACTCCAAAGACAACAATGTCACTCAGACAACGAAGGAAAAGAGTAGCAACACGACCACAAAAAGGAGGTGTGGGAAGACGACGAGGAGCACCGAGTCACAACAGAAAGACACCACACAGAATTACACAATTAGACAGTATTTTTATTGATGCTGTAAGCTTTACAGTCAAGTTTTTATGCATGTAAGAAATCATGTGACGCCATTGCCAACTGTACAAAACAGCACAATACAGTCATAAAAAAGAAAACTACATGATCACTATTTGTTAGTCATATTTCCAGTTTTAAATTTTAATAATTATTTTTTATAATATTTAAACTATAATGTTTGCTTTTTCATTGAAACTGTAGCATTCTTAAAATTCAATAAACTGTTTTATATAAAATGTGTTTTCTGATTTACAGAGTTCAATATATTTACTTTTTTATATGATGTATCTTGACGATTAAGACAGTTCAAACCTATTTTAAGTTATTTAAGTAATCAAATATTAGAACAAATTCTGAAACAGCTAAACAAACAAAAAAAACAATGACTAAAAGTTAAAAGTATCACAGCTTCCATGGTGATGCGTTTCCAGGATGTTTCTACGCTTTCTCTTTATCTTTGTCTACATTTTCCTGGGGTTTGTTTGCATCGCTGGTCCTTAAGCGCAGGCTCAGTTCTTCAGTCAGTACAGTGCAACAGGATTTCTGTGGAAAGGACACATAAATATGAACAGCAATGAAACAGCAAGTCCTTTAATATGTTGATGAATTAAATGTAAACACGGTTGTGTGGATGAGAGAGCATGACAGCCTGAGTCTGGTTGTGTCTCCTGCAATTTGTTGCCAGTGACAGTGACAGGGTTGCTTTTAACTGTAACAGACTGTTGTCCTTGAATTGTTGAGCAAACGTTGTAGCCTTCAGGCTTGTGAAACAGTTTAAAATCTTACTGAACGAACACAAATGCACATTGTGGAGCAGAAAGCAAGGCTGTTGGGTTTAGAGTCTGCAAAGTCAACACTTTGGAGATGTATTTTTTATTCCATGTGTGATGTGTGAATTCACTTGCACATACTTTCTGCTCAGCTGCACGTTTGCGGCTCTTGGATGTGAGCTCCAGGACAGCCAGCAGTGCTCCCAGCCCCAGGCCCAGGGAAAGAACCAGAAACATCCCCTTGAGGCTGTGCGGCTGTGCAGCTGAAGACTTGGCCTTGTCTGCTATGCAGCTGCTGGCCCACCACTTGCTTCGCAGATAAGCCAGCTCCCCTGCCTCGCTCAGCTGTAGGATTGCCACACTGAGGTTCTTTATGATGGGTGAGCCTTGAGGAAATTGATAGGTTTCATCTTAATTATACATTTTTTTTATATTATTATTTTCATTGTTCATTTAAATGACAGGCCTCACCGAGGGCGGCAGCAATGCTGTATCCCCTCATGCCAACGACTTCATGTGCTCTGACCAGCTCACAATGGCGTGCTACTGCCAAGTCCAAAGAAACAGACTCTCCAATAAAGGCAAAGTTTCCCTCTTTTGCACGCCGGACCCCTTCATCCATAGATGAAACAAAGCTCTTTGTCCTCTCCATGTGTTCATAGATTCTGCGGTACACTGGATTGTTTGAATTCTGGATGAAGGAAGGGCAGAATTAGAGAAACAGCGGCGATATGGGGGATCTGTAAATGATCCACTGTCTGTACCTTGAAGAAGGCGAGGGTGGAAGAGCCTGCCAAACAGCCGTACTGAATCACATCCTGATTGGCCAAGTCATCAAAGCCTTTTACCGTCAGCTGAGTGGAGTCAGAGGTCTTAGAGGAGCTGAGGCTGGAGAAATAACTAGCCAGGAGGACGATGGTGAATAACCACCAAGTGCAGCAGATAATACGTCCTGAAACAGCTTTGGGATGAGGACCAGCACCTGACGACACAAAGAGAGTTCAGCAAACAAAGAAGAAAACATCACGGAGAATGATCAGAAAAGTAGTAAATGAACAAATTCATTAAGTTTAGACATTCTCCTCTCTGTTTGAGTCCAATTTTGTTGTTTACCTTGTAGTGTCAGAGCTCCAGCTGTGTACCACAGGCTGTGGAGGAAGCTGAATCTGTTCTCCTCACTCTGAGGTTGACTCCACTCACATGGGCTCAGTCTGCATTTGCATAAAAATATTCATTATTAATGTGTCTGCATTCAAAGGGTGCCACCGCCAGCAGAAATGGGAAAATATCCACCGACAGGAAATATAAATCTGTACTGAAATCCACGGCACACAAATAAACATAACTAAATAAATCAGAATTTAAACTACTTGCATCACCAACCTGGTAACTACAAAGATGCAAGCAGCGGTCCCCAGGTAGGCGATGAGTATGCCGACCCAAGTCTCGGCTGTGAAGGGGGTCAGGAAATCAAAGAAGCCTGTTCCCTCTGAGATGTCCTTTCTCAGCAGGATGCTGACGCCTGTCTGCATGAATGGTTTAGTCATCCCCACCACTTTCTCCCGAGCAGCAGTGAGAGTCAGCGGAGCGATCGCAAGATCTGCCTCCTGTAGTGGAGAATTAATAAATGCTTAAAAGGAGATTTTAATTGCACAAACAACCTTGCTGATGCTGTTCACGCTACATAATTACTATTCTGAATTCATCGATTGTGAGTCACAGATGCCATCTGGGTATTTCAGGCTTCTGCTGAGTGGTTTGCTGCCCTTTGAACCCTCCAAATGTCAGTTTTCGTGTACTCACGCCTCTCACCACCTCTCCAATCATCCCATTCCAGTTCCCGCTCTCATCTTGTCTGCCATATGAACTGTCTTTCACCAGGTGCACTCTGTACTTGAAGCCCAGTTTCTTGGCGACTTCAGACAGTAAGTCCATGCAAAAGCCCTCCAGTTGTGTGCCTTTGGCCATTGTATATGGCTCTTGCTAAAAGACAATATGCCAAAAGTTTAAAATTAATTAAACGTGTTCTATCCTAAATTGTGTATTAACCTTTGTTATAGTTAAGAAGAAACACGTTAACTACCTTTATTGTTGTGATTCTCAGCTCCGATTGCGCTGATGGTGAGGGAGAAAAGTAAGGAACATGTTAGTATGATAACTTTTAGATACAAGCACCGTAAACATTGGTGGTTCCCAACCTCCCCACATAGTCTTGAGACAGATCTGAGGAGTCACCAGATGATTAAAAGGATAAGAAAGTATCCCTTGATCAACAGCTTGGTCACTTCACCAAGTTGTTGGGGGAAGATATCTGAAAGATATCTCAACAATTATTGGATGTATTTAGAAGAAAACTGATAAAGACATTTGTGGTTCCCAGAGGATTAATCATTATGATCTTGGTGATAACATGACTTTTTCTTGCCACCCTAAGATTGACTTTTCTGACGTTAGCTTTTAGCTCGGTAGCCTTACAAAGCAGATAACGTACCTGTAGACACATCTGTGTTGATATGTTTGAAAGGGTAATATATGTTGATGTTGATGCAAAAAAAGAAAAAAGAAAATAAAGAAATCTTGTTTCATTCATGAGACATCCTTAACCCAGGGTGCATTGGAAATCATTGTTTTAGATTAGTACCAGCTGTCTTTGCTATGAAAACTGAAACTGAAAAGGGCAACAAATAATGGAGATACATTACAGTAAGACAGCAACTAACATCTAGGTTATCTTGAATAACAAACCACCAATCAGTATCAAAGACCTCTTTGTGCATTGGCTATCTTCAGACTTTTTTTTGTCTGAGGTGAATTTCGGGGTGCATGTCTTGACCTTCACAGCTAGTTTCCGGTATCCTAGAGATCTGGAACGACTTTCACACAACAATCTATTTAGCGCAGTATTTTTATTCAAAGAGTATCAATGCCACGGCACTGTGAGATGGGAGGGCAGTCAAAGACTATCAAAAGCCTCGATTCAGGCCAAGGCCTTGGGGATCCATCACCACAGGGTGATCCTGACAACCATCAGATCCTCCTTTTCAGAAGATGACACGTATACAAGCTCTTCAAGCCCCTGTCACTTTTTGGCCACTACGAAACACAGGGCTTTTGTTTGCTTCATACAGTTGATTTATTACCGTTTTTTTGTGACAGTGTCAATTGGCATGCTTCCCTTTCTTTTCTTTCTGTTTCTGGTTTGGACAGGATGTGGCGCTACACTTTGATATTGATCCGAGCTAACTGTTTGTGTATTTATGCTTTGTCAGCCATGAGAAATTTCTATCAAATCCAACAGTGAAAACATGAGGACTTTGGCAGGGGAAAAAAGCGAGCTGTCACACTGAATTACAAATGAAGTGACCGGGTCAAACTTTGAAACATCAAGAAGTAAAGAAACAAAACAACATTTTCTGATGTCATAAATCAGACCAACTTCTACATCAGTGCACACTCTGTCACTTTTAACATGGTTTGAGGTTAAAAACTGGTCAATGTTAGCTAACAGCCCTGGTTAAATCTGCTCTATTAATTTGTTGTGTTGGTATTATTTCTACATTATTACAAAACCGTAATAAAAAATAGCTTCTTACCTGCAGTGCACATTCTCATGTCCAGGAAAACCACAACAGACATTAAAAAGAAGCCAAACAGCATCGTGTTTCTCCTGATTTGCACCCTACGAGTTATAGAAAGACAGTTAGTGGTGGGTTGAGCATCAAATGAATCGCATGAATGAACTTAAATAAATGTATATTAAATTAAGATCTTTCTTGATACAAATCCAAAATTATGAATCAAATCAACACATGAAATACTGAAATGCATCACTCAGGAGAGTTCATATGATGGATGTCTTTACTACCTGACAAGTCCAAGATGTGAAACGCTGGATTGGCGTCAGACTTCAGACAGACTCCAGTGAGTTCGACTGGGAGGCAGCGCGATCTGAAGTTTTTCACATTCAAACAAGTTAAGAGAGCCAAGAAAGTGTTTGTGGGTGGAGAAAGTAGACGAACTTAGAAGGGGTGGGGAGAAACAGCGTGAAATACAAACATATAGCTTACAAAGTGAAACAAAATGTGGATATTTATTATAAAGATGACTGAAGACTATCTTTAAAATATATAAACTGTTATAAAACAGTAACATTATACTTTTATTCTGGTCAAGTATCACATTTGAATTACATGTGAACAAAGTTAAATATTTAAATCTCCTGAAGCTGCATACACTATATACTATACGCTTAAGGAAAGATATATACGTAAAGTTTCTTCTAAAAAAGTAAGTGAGGACGTGTTGAAGCTGCTGCAGTGCAGAGATTTACCGAAAAAGTTAGTATCTCTGCAAAGGTTTAATACCTTGAGAGATGTTAGTGCTCAGTATAAGAAAATTAACAAGCTGTAACAAAACCTTTTGCAGCATCACAGTTCTCTCTGACCTTTATTGAGATTTTAAAAAGGAAACGATCAGACCAAAATAATTTTGTGAGGCCCTGAAGAGTAGTGTTACAACACAATGAGAAAACACATTTTGTGAACATATTCATGCTGTGAATCAAACTTTGTGAGAATGTAAGATGACCTTGGCAGGATGCTGGAGGCTTAGTTAAGTGCTGAATGACTAAAAATCTTTTATTATGGCATGAAGGGCACAGATAAAAACTTGTCTGTTTAAAGCTAGCAAGGAGTCAGGAGTTGTTTCTTCTTTTCTTTTTAGAGCGAGAGCTGAAATATTACAATATAATATATAAAATTTAGTATTTTAGAAATGATTTTATGGTGTTATAAATTCAATCCTGAGCTCAATTAATGGCTGAAAAGCTTAATGTAAATCAATTTGAGAGTCAAGGCAACAGAGACAGTGGACTGAATTAATCGCTGTGTGTTCAGCAGACATTTTATAGCTCCTGTGGGGAAACCAGTGACCTAAAGAACTGAGTCAGCCAGTGATCCGCTCATCGGTGTTTCGCAGTTTGAGCCAGATCACGCAGATCATAAAGTGAGCAATAATATAGAAATAAATTCAACAAAAGCTTGCTGCCATGGACAAATTATTCTTGTCTCAGCACTGGTGTATGATCATCCAGTAATTTGAAGTAAGTGCATTGACTCCTGCCAGTAGATGAACTTAATTTAGTAAAATTCATTGTTGGCATTGATATTACTGTCAGATCTAGTACCAAAGGTTAGAAAATGACTTATACTTAGCCTAATTGTAATGGAGTAATTTTTGTTAACTCAGCAGATGGAAGAATTTATATGAATTGTGTATGTAATACATTTATCCAATTACCTGTTCAGTCTCTATATCTCAAAATTCCCAGGAACAACACTGAGGACATGACCTTAGTGTCCCTGATATAAGAACAATCAGTTTTAAATCAGTTTTATTTGGCAGGTAAGCGTATAAATATGCCATAAGGCTTTTATTACATCCACACACATCTGCTTTTGAAGAACATATGATATTGTTGAAAGCTCTTAATGACTAGTAAGAAGACTTTGAGTTTGCATTGTTTTGTTAATGTACTATTTCCAAGAAGAATTATGAAGTTTCATAGAATTTTAGATAATATTCACTCACTGCCCACTGGTTTAGATACAGCTGTACAATCTTAGCAGACAGTGGTGTTGTTGCATTATATTAAGAGGGGGTTTCTAATATATTTGGCACCCTATTTACATAAATGCCATAATATTATAAACACCTTTAAATATAATACACCCCAGTACAGATCACCTCTAAATATAATGCAGACCTGTTCCGACATCACTGCAAACTCCAACCTCAATAATAAATATGTTGTTAAATTAGAGAGATTGCAAACCTATACTGAATTGTAACTAATGTGCGTGAGCATTTGATTATTATTTTCCTTTTATTTATGTGGTTATTACATCTGGATATTAGATGACATGTTTCCCTTGTAAAAGCAGGTGTATAAGAGGTACAGTATGATGCCTATGGGAAATAAAGACAAAGCCATAAGTCTTGATCTTGATGAGTGCCATAATGTTGTTGCCAACATGTTGTTAAATCTCTGACAGCTTCAATCAAATCTAAACATTAATATATTCATAAAAGCAGAATTTATAACAGAGATGTTGTATTGCATCACATTAGATTGTGCAGGTGTACCTAATAAAATTGACACTGTGACAATTCACACACTCACACTCACTCGCACTATTTCATGTAGTCTATATGGAGATTGCAAATCTATATTGAACTGTAACTAATGTATGAGCATTTTATTATCTTAATTTCAAGGATATAGTTACATTTTGATATTGGATTGGACTGTTTAATCTGGAAACACGTTTGCCAAGAGAAAGCAGGTGTATAACAGGTACAACATGATGCCTGTGGGAAAGAAAGACGGAGCCATAAGGCGCGCAATATATGTCCCGTTGTTTTTCTCACCGCTTCTTTCTGTGATGAGCTCCAGGTCGACTTCGATGAACTCGGTTTATCGTGTTGACCAATCAGAAATCGGTGCGCGTGGAATGCGAGGCGAAGCGGCGACCTGTGATTGGCTGAGGTGGTTTTTTTCAAAGGGGCGTATTTTTCAAGCCATCTTGACTGAATATTTAGCCTCATCCAAGCAACATTAATTTGATATCTTCGCGATTTTGCCGCCCTTAAGTTGTGAACCGGCGGCGTTTGAAAGGTTTAAACCGTAGCTATGAAACCGGGTCGAGTTGGTGTGTTTGACCGGAGTCGCGGCGGAGGACTGACGTGCTGAAGATGACGCTGTCGCTCCTGAAATTACCGGCTAGCTAAGCTAACGGCTAGCATGTCCGCCTTGGTTGTAGTCTGTCACTAGCTGACATTTAGCTAGCTGCAGTTAGTCTGTTTGGCACTCGCACTGCGGGGGACCATTTTAAAACAGGTAAACCACTCGGATATGTTCACCCATTTTCACCGCTGCTTAGAAATTATCTGCCGTTTTGTTTACACACGACTTGTGCGTCTCTCTGTGTGTGTGTGTGTCCTGTCCTGACCGAGTAACGTTATCGCACCAGAAACACACAATCTTTCTGCAGGGGTCTGGAGTAAACGTACAAAGCCATACCCGAAAACGTTTGCAACGTCGTGATCTATTGTATACATGCAATTAATTTATGCATTGAGGCACAGTGCATACAGTGCGGCTGCTTTCTGGTTGTTGTTGGCATGTATAATTGGACTGCTAATCAACTTGCAGTCCAAATGTTGTCTCTGCTGTTGTGCGCTTAAAATGGCTGACAGATGTTAGATACTCGGGTTGGTATTTAGCGCTCGACAACCAAACTATGCACAGCAACAGGGGGGGGGGGAAAATAGAGGATAGCGGCGTTTGATTGGCCCAGGAGAAATCCTGCAACGTTACTGACTCCTGATTGGACCAATGGAGGAACAGCTGAGGCGCACGCATGCAAGCAGGACAACTTTTAGTTGTGTTTGTGCAGTAAAGAGTACTTGAGGTAACATGCATGTGTTTTTATTACATGGCCAACAGAGTTGTCATGTTTTTATAGGATAACTGTGGCGTGAAAAGATGAACAAGTGTGACCAAAAATACAAAAGAAGGTTGTCGTATATTGGCAGCAGGAAAGGAATATGATAAATAGACTGACAGATATTATAGATACACTGATTGAAGCTATAACACAATGTAATTATTAATGCAATTATTAATGCATTACTTGTTTATAATATTTTAGCCACTGTTCTTGGTTTCTTTCTTCTACCACAGTAGCGTTTCATTTTATATAAATTCAAGCCTCCAGTAGCAGCATGCAAACATACATTAATCGTGCATTAGGATTAACCTATAACACAGGAGCCACGTGTTAAAATTAACTTTAGAAAATAAATATATTTAAGTTAAAAACCTGTTCAAATATTGAACATTGCATGGAAATTACATTTCTCTTAAATTTGTATTATTTCCATAGTATTAAATGTTTTTAATTTAGCCGGCACAATAGTAAAGCCGACAGGGACGATTTATGTCATTTTAAACAACTTAAACATTTACTGTGGGGTATACACATGGTGTGGTAATAATATGATATCAGAATAGTTTGTAGCGGCAGTCCGACGACAAAAGAAGCTACCTGAAGACATTTCCGACACAGTGGTGCAAAAAAAAAAAAGAAGTACGTGTTTAATGTTTTATTTATCTGCAGATTAAAAAACGCCTACAAAAGTCAGGTGTACTGAATGAATCAAAGAAAACGAGCCAAATTAGGATGATCAGACAAAACAACCCTACATTTAAAAAACTGTGTGGCTTCCCCTGTTCTTAATTTGCTGCTGCTTTTTTACCTTTGTATGCTATGTAGACTACCGTGGTTTCATGGTTAAGCACAAACAACGCAAGAAATCTGAATCAATGTTTTCAAGGTGTTTTTCTTCCTTTCTCTATCTCTTAGGGAGCCGGTGTACCCTCCCATGCTGAAGGCGAGGAGGTGGGAATGTGACACAGTTGTTAGCAGACTCATCATGGGTAGGGGTCGAGGCAGAGGGAGAGGAAGGGGCAGGGGATCATCTGGCCAGCTGCGGCCCCCCTCACCCTACAGACTGCAGCTCTCTCCATCCAGGGAGACTTTGACGTACGCACAGGCACAGAAAATAGTGGAAGTGGACCTCGATGGAAGGCTCCATCGGATTAACATCACGGATTCTCTGCCGGTTATTACAGAGGACGAGATGATGGCCCAGGACATTGCAGAATGCAACAGCAACAAGGAGAACAGTGAACAAACGCAGAGTAAAACCAGACCTTGGAGGAAACCCTCAAACGGTAAAAGCAGGAGGAGTGGTAAAAATACGGCTCACCAGAACCAGCGATCTGGCTCGCAGCAGCACACAGGACCTACTAACTCCTTCCAGCACCCGGCACACCAAACCCCTCTGCCTGAGCCCACCTTCCGTGTGCTGAGTTCAGTCTGCCCCACAGAAGCACCTCCTCTCCCAGCAGCCTACTATCGTTACATTGAAAAGTCATTGGAGGAGCAGGACAGCGTGGCTGAGTACGACATGGACGAGGAGGACCTGGCCTGGCTGGAGATGGTGAACCAGAAGAGGGTTTCTGACGGCCATGCCTCCGTATCACCAGACACTTTTGAACTGCTGATTGACCGCCTGGAGAGGGAATCCATCCTGGAGTCCCGCAGCCAGGCGTTGTCCCAGAGTTCAGTCGACGAGGATGCTTTCTGCTGCGTCTGCCTGGATGATGAATGTCTCAACAGCAATGTCATCCTGTTCTGTGACATCTGCAATCTGGCCGTCCACCAGGAGTGTTACGGTGTGCCCTACGTTCCTGAGGGTCAGTGGCTGTGCCGCTGCTGCCTCCAGTCCCCCTCCCGTCCTGTAGACTGTGTGCTCTGTCCCAACCGAGGAGGTGCCTTCAAACAGACAAGTGATGGGCGTTGGGCTCATGTCGTCTGTGCCATATGGATCCCGGAGGTGTGCTTTGCCAACACAGTGTTTTTGGAGCCTGTTGAGGGGGTCAAGAACATCCCTACTGCTCGCTGGAAGCTCACCTGCTACCTGTGCAAGCAGAAAGGCAGGGGGGCATCCATTCAGTGCCACAAAGCCAACTGTTACAGGGCCTTCCATGTCACCTGCGCCCAGAAGGCCGGCCTGTTTATGAAGATTGACCCCGTCCGGGAGACGGGTGTGAACGGTACCACGTTCTCTGTGAAGAAGACTGCTTTCTGTGAGCATCACTCTCCGGTGGGGTCTCGGCGGGATGGGTCTGGTGACGAGTCGGCTGAAGGGAGACTGGTGGGAGGCAGGGGTAACAGGGGTCAGAGGTCCTACACTCAAAGCCCTCCATCACCACCGAGCAAGAAGGCTACCAAGGGCCAGAAGAAGAAGAATACCAAAGGGTCTGGTGGGTCGACTCGTCGCTCAACTGTGCCTGTGCTGCTTGTGCCTCAGATCCCCTCTCACAGGTGTGTCATTTGCATACTGTTGAAATTTACATACCCAGCACACCTTATTAATTCACTGCTGTGTCTGTTGCTGTACAAGAACTTATTAATATTCTTCCAGGGATCCATAGGAAACACCTTTGCCATTTCTTATCCAACATATTAAGAGTATTTTTACACTTTACATTAGCCCACCGTAAGGTCACGAGGTGGTGGCGTGGTTATAACCACTAGCATTGCCACGCAGGTTTTAATGCCTAACTTTTAACCATGTCCACAGGCTGAACAAGATCTGCACAGGAGTGGAAGTCCAGAGAAAGAATCAGTTCATGCAGAGGCTTCACAACTACTGGTTACTGAAGCGACAGTCGCGAAACGGGATGCCTTTAATACGCCGACTTCATTCTCATCTACAGGCCCACAAGACTGCAGAGCAGGTGTGTGGATGTACGGTGTGTGTACGTGCGCATGAAGATGAACATTAGAGCCTGGAAAAACCCTGTAATTATCCCAAAATAATAGTCAGCGTGTTGTACAGCACATCTGCCTCAACATAATTTTGTGATCATAGGATGTTTAACAGGAAAGTGGTCGACCGAAAAAGGACAAAATTGTTTGGCTGTCAGCACTTTCGGTATTTGCTGGTATTTTAAAACTGCTCATTTGCATGCTAACTGTCTACCCCACATGTGACTGCTCATATTTTAGACATCCACATCAATTCTTAGTTCAGTTAATATATCTGTGGTGGAGCATTATGAATTATTAAAAGCAGCATATTCACATTTACAGTCGTTAGACTTTCAGGCCTTCATAGGACCAATAAAACCTGCCTGGACCAGAGTCGGCCAACGCACTGAAACAAACCACTTTCACGCGATGTTTGTATTCTCTCGCACCGACATCCAAACATAAGCCCAGACATCACACTTGGTTCACACAACCCTTCACAGCTCTGTCATCTTCGCTGTGGACCTCTCACAACTGCAGAGGGCGACAGTGTGTAAATCACACTCTTCTTATAATGGCTGTTGCAATAAAATGCAGATTTTCAAAAAAAAAAAAATTTACTGTGGATTATTAAATTCATCCACAGTGGTTTGGATTGTAAAATAAATATTAACGGCAGCTTTTAACAGTAATGTCCCCAAGGCTACCATGTGCACTTGAATTTGGTTACATTAAGTTAAGTATTTGATTTTAGTCTATTGTACTCAAATTGAATGGACGTCGTGATCCATCTAATTCCAACAAAAAAGATTTATGACTCAGTGGTTATGATTTGCTTTCTTTCATTACTGCCTGGAGAATCACAAATAGACTTTCCAATAACAGCCTTGACCCTGCGAGGTCTCCACTTGAGTCTCAGAGGCAGAATATTGCCTCACTGCCACATTATGATGGATCTTACAGCTGAATCAGAAGTCTTATCTCCTTCACGTTTGTTCCTCTGCGTTCAGAAGGAGCCTGATGAGAAGCTGTGTGCTGCGAGAGAAGAGCTAAGATACTGGCAAAAACTGAGGCAGGACCTGGAAAGAGCCCGACTTTTGGTGGAACTCATCCGCAAGAGAGAGAGGCTAAAGAGAGAACAGGTGCGTCACAGAGGAAGCTGTAATTATCGAGTGTACTCTAACAGACTCCCACCTGCATGGTCATTCATCTCTTCACCATATGTTACTCAGTTTGACCTTTTTAAGAGTGACTTTGCATTCCCTCTGCTCTCCCCCGTGTGCTTACATCATCACTGTCCAGATGAAAATTCAGCAGGCTGCTCTTGAACTGAAGTTGACACCTGCGTTGGTACTCCTGCGATCCACCTTGGACCAACTGCAAGAGAAGGACACCGCTAAGATCTTCTCTCAGCCGGTCAATCTATCAGAGGTTGGTGTAGTTAGGAAACAGTCTGCGTAATAAACGCACAGTTTCCATCTACCTCGATTCAGCTAACAGTCCTGTTTCCGTGATTCTCTGAGGTCCCAGATTACCTGGAGTTCATCTCCCAACCCATGGACTTCTCCACCATGCGTACCAAACTGGAGGGACATGCCTACTGCTCCATTGCGGACCTAGAGAAGGACTTCAACCTCGTGATCGCCAACTGCCTCAAGTACAACTCCAAGGACACTATGTTTCACAAGGCAGCCTTACAACTGCGGGAGGTGGGTGGAGCCATACTGCGTCACGCCCACAGGCAGTCTCAGAGCATCGGCCTGGACCCCAGCACTGGGATGCATCTCCCAGATCCTCTGAACAAACATGGCTTCTACCACTGTACGTGGGACGATGGTGAGTTGAGAGTGGGAACTAGGTTTTTTTTCATGAACTTAATCTCATGTCTCATCTGCCCTTTTCCCTTTTTTTTTTTTTTTTAAATGCTCTCTACAGTCGACTCTCTCTTAGACCCAGACAACAGACTGCACTTAACCACAGAAGAACAGCTAAAGGCCTTACTGGACAAACTGGACATGGTTGCAGCCATGCGCACCAGTGGCGGTCGAACCAAACGCATCAGGCTGCTGCGCCGAGAGATCAACACTCTCCGACAGAAGATGAACCAGCAGCAGCAAAACTCACAGTCTGTGAATGGTAATGACAGAGAGGACGAAGGAAAAGAAGAGGAGGAGGAGGACGGAGAGGAGGAAGAGGAGGATGAGAAGGAAAAGAAGAAGAAAAGGGAGAAAACAAATGTGGTCGATAACGGACCTTTGACAGCAGTGTCTAACTCTGGGACGGGTAGGAAGTATTTTTAAGTCTGTATTATTTAATTCACATTTGAGTTTTTCTAGATTTTGAACGTTTGTTCAATGCTAATGCATTGTTTGTGATTACTGCTGCAACTAAGGATTATTTTTAGTGTTGATTAATTAGTTTTTTTAGCATGTAAAAATCCAAAGATATTCAGTTTACAGTGATTTAAACGGTGGAAAGCAGCATATCCTCACATTATATTAAGTTTTAATGAATAAATGTCCTATAAGATTAACTGACTAATCGTTTCAGCGGTATTCTTGATCCTAACACAAAGGTCTCTGTTTCAGATGACTCCCCACCTGTGCTAGAACTTACATGCCCCGTGTCATCACCACTGCCAGGAGACGCTCCTCTCGAGCCTCCGGTCCTGGGCATCGTAACTGGAGGGCGAAGGTCGCCCGGCCGCTCCTACAAGCGTCAGAGGTCGTCTCGCAGCGGAAGCAAAAGCCAAGGTGAAGACGAGGCCGAAGTCGGTGAAACGCCATCTTCACAACCGGAGGCTGTTCACGAGGTTACCCCGCTGGGAAAACCTCCGACTCTGCCTCTGGTTGGAGTTGGCCGTCGCACGTCTGTCCTGTTCAAGAAAGCTAAAAATGGCGCGAGGATGCCCAAAAACAAGTCACCACCACAACAAAATGGAAAAGCATCTGAGGACAACACAAACGGTTTGGACAGCACCCCTGCCAGCCCAAATTCACCCAGCATCACCAACATCACTACCTTACCTCCTACACCCAATGCTTCCCCTACACCTCCTTCTCCTTCCTCACATCACCTGAGGTCCAGAGGGCCCAGCTCCGAAAGCGAGGCAGACAAACTCCCCACACCACCCAGAGAAGGAGGTGAGGACAATTACAGAGAGATTCTTTAGATTCTAGAGACTTCTGTTTGTAACCATTTCACGTGTGTTTTCACTAGGCCTGACAAATGGAAAGCACACCTTTGCAGATGATGACGACGACCAAAAACTGAAGTGAGTATGGAGTCAGTCAGACAATGGGCCTCCTGCAAGAGCCACCCTCACAGATTTGTTGCTTCATTGGCACATATGAGCACTTTAAGGGGATTTGAGGTGCTTTCTCTTAGGTACACGTGAAATTCATGGACAGATACTCTGGGGGTAAAACATACTTGTTTACTGTTGGAATTAATTACTTAATCTGAATTAATTAACTTAATTAACACAAAAATGTTCTTGTATGAGGCCCCTTGTCTTTTAAAATTCTTGTAGCCACAGCCTCATAGTAAATTGTACTTTAACTTTAAAATCTCTTGCTCCTCTCCCCTCTTATTTACAGCTGTAGCGTCTCTCCACCCAAGCGAAGTCGTGGCAAGCCTGCATTGGCTAAAGTGCCCGAGAGTGAGAACGGAGACATCACTGGTTCCGGTGTGTATGACGAGAAGGCAGTCGAAACATAGCGAAATGCCTCAGTTTTTGTGTGTTCATTGGATTCATAATGCCAGTTTCTGCACACACAAAAAAAACAAAAGTTTACAATTCAGCAATACAGTTGGATGAAATTCTCAATTTGGGCTCACAGGCTTTCATGAACACAAATTAATTGGATATATTGGAATATCCTGTTCACAGGAAAGTCTACACTTCTGTCTTTAGATAGTGAGACCGAGCTCGCACCTCTGGACCTAGTTTGGGCCAAATGCAGAGGATACCCATCATACCCAGCAATGGTGAGGATGTATTTGATCTATGGTGCACACACTGTAGCATTTCCTTGGCTCATAGTGTAAAGTCTGAGAACTGACAAAGAAAAGGGCCTCATTAAATCACATAGAAGTGAATGATAACTCAGTCAACTGTAACTGACATGATTCATTGTCCCAGATTGTTGACCCAGACATGCCCCAGGAAGGGCTTCTTCACAATGGCATCCCCATTCCAGTGCCTCCTGTGGAGGTGCTCAAACTGGGCGAGTGGAGGGAAACGGAAGAAGGCGAAAAGCTCTTCTTGGTGCTCTTCTTTGACACCAAAAGAACTTGGTAAGCCCTCAGACAGGAAGGCCGAACCTCGTGCTGAATTTTAACACAGCCAGCAGTCGTCTTGGTCACTTTGAAAATTGTCCCTCTTGGTTTTCAGGCAGTGGCTCCCACGGAACAAACTGCTCCCTCTGGGGATGGACGACACTGTAGACAAGCTGCGCTTAATGGAAGGCAAGAAGCCAAGTGTCCGCAAGTCTGTACACACTGCATACGACCGGGCCATGGTGCATTTAAACCACGTGAGAGGAAATCTGAACTTCACTCCCTCCAATTTTATATAAATTTTAGATTTTATCATCTTAAATAAGCTGCCTGGTTTGTCCCGTGTAGAAACTTCATCGATGCTCTTAAATAGGTTGGAAAGTAAAATGAGCAGTTGATGCTATTTGAAGGCTAAAAAACAGTCGCTCTGATTTTTAAAGCGGAAGGGGAAAAGTGCTTGAAGACATTTTCCTAGATCGATTTGTTCATTTATTCATGTAATTTAAAACAAACAAACAAAAAAAAAAGATTTTACACAACCACTGTTGCTATGTGTTCATATGAAGTTTTTTTTTTTTAATTTTTATTTTTAGGCCAAAGTGAGTCAAGACTTAAAGTGAGAAAAGTGTAAATATTTAATTGTCAAAGGGATTGTCTTGATTCAGAACATATTTAGATTGTATTTGCCATTGAAGCGTCACTGTGTTTAATGAAGTGTGAAAGTCCCACTTAATGTTCACGTCATATCTGGAATCTACAGAAGTCTGGCTTTGGACGGCTATTGATGAAACCTAAACTACGATTGTCTTAGTGATATTATACAAATCTGTGCTCCTAAACACAATTAAGACACCAAACTTCAAAAAAACAAACCTCTTCTTTAGATCGTCCTTCCACTGAAGCCCATTGGATCTGGCCTTTCAGCTACCAGTGCGTATCTGGTGCTACTCCTGTTTGACTCCTACAATGTGTTTTGCTTTTTTTTGCTCAACACTTCAGAAACTGCTCAGTAGATGGTGTCAAAGAGCAAACTGAGGTAAACATAAATGCTGATCGGTTTGGGTCAAGGGGCTGCCGGTGCAGGCATTCTTCTCAAACTGTTGGTCCAGCTATGACGTGCCGTAGGTGGAGCTTTAGAGGTCTTTACTTATTTTTCCATATTGTGAAACTGTATTATGATACTAGAATGTTGGAGTACCCCGTGCAGCTACATGGTTAGTAAGATGTGAAGCCACTATGGAGGTGAAGCTGGTTATTTTGTGGTTCTGACAAAAGTCTACTGCGATCACTCACTGAAGAACTTGCAATCGTTTGCAAATCTGGCTGAAATGACTTGAAAAGCACAATCGGTTTGTTTAAAAAGGAAAAAAAAAAAAAAAGTAGGATTGATGACTCCTGGAGCCATATATGTGGCAAAACTTTGTGCGTGTGTGTGTGTACAGTATATACATATATGAATACAACCTCAGTGTAGTAAAGGTGCATGTGTATAGTTTTGTAAATATGTAAATGTCTGTTTATATTGGCTTACATGAAGTAATTTAAGGAATGCAAAAATCAAATTTAGATTTTAATTTATAATTTGTGGCAGTCGAGAGTGTTATTTAAAAAAAAAGTAAAAAATGAAAAGATTTATGTATGATGCTAAGTAGCTCTTTGTAATAGTGATGGTATTCACCAACATGTCCGAACATATTCTCTAGAAGTGAGGTGGCACAAGACCTGAGCTCTGTAGGCGGCAGTGAGCGCACGAGTCTACAAGAGTTTGTTTTTTGGGGGGTTTTTTTTGTTTGTTTGTTTGTTTGTTTTGGGTGGCATAGGAGATTTTTGATCTTGTCATTTCAATTGTACTGCGAGATCTATAATCTGCCTGAGACAATATTTTCTCACACAAGAATAAATGCTGTTTGAAACAACTGCGCGTGTACGTCATCCTGTTCGATGAACCTGCTCAACTTGGTAGACCTGTGTAGATCGAGGTGTGATTTTAAAATGACAGTTTGGTTGAAGAGAAGACATGAAGGTTTTAAATCAAAGTACACTTCGCTCTCCACATAAACTCATGATTACAACCTCTAAAATATTGATGGCAATAATTTATGCAGTCTTTAAGGTCTTCATCTTCGAGACATTGGAATCTAAACATTGCATCATTAGACTTTTGTATGCTGCTTGTCCCTCGTGCACACAGACACTGCATCATCCACATTTCAGCATACATCAGAACCGGTCAGCTGCCTGACCCACTTCAGTGGCTTCAACACAACACAACCATAAATCAAACCTATGGCAACTTAACTCATGATCCATTATGTGGCGGTGTTTAGGTGATCATGTTTAACTTGTAATGTCAGGAAATAAAGTGACGATTATGTTTAAGTTATATTTCACATTAATTAGACCTTTTTTTTAAACTTATAATGCTGTAAAAAAAACAAAAAAAAACAAAGCCAGACATAAACTTCACTGTTAGATCCTGAATATGTTGTGAGTTCTATTGATATTCACCATTAACCTAAAACAATATCTGGTTCCCACAATGCATTTCCCAGAAAGAACAGCTCCAGTGAAACCCAACTTAACATTAACTCATTATCTGAAATGTTGTATTTCCTGGTATACCTTTTGTTTGTAGTGTCACGGCTATATGTTCAGCTCACTGACTGAAAGACACAAGCAATTAATTGGGAGTCTACCCACTGTCTATATTTCCTACAGTCAGTAACAAATGGCATAGCTCTTTCCAAGGAAATATGGAAGTTGCAGACCTGCGGAAGAAAGCGTTAATTTCCTGGGAGACTTCATGAGGACAAACGTAGATTTGTGCAACCTGGGATTTATTTCATAATACTATAGACATACTCTTAAGACTTCAATTGACAGTAAATTCCTCATAGGACACAAGGATGAGACTACCATTTATAGACCATCTTTACAAAACTATTATCCAAAAAGTCGCCTGAAGTCACTACATTAAGTGCCAACTGATAATTGTACTAGAATTATCTGCAGAAAAATGTCGCGTGGGCTCAGTGGCATCTTCTTAGCTTAACAAACGATAACCAAAGTGACAAGGTTTGACTCCTAGGAATGAAAACATCATTGACAGTGATCGGATGATGTGATCGGGTGGAACAGGCTCGAAAATTCCTACTTATTTCCTGCACGAAGCGTAACATGACTGAAACCTGATCGTTTGAATTGCTGTAAAAAAAATATAAATAAATAACAACACCGTGTCTTATAGTTCTGCCACAGGGTTGTGCAACCAAATTCATAGAGGTCAATTTGTTTGTTCAAGGCCCTGGATGACACATGGTGGCCCATCCCTGTTCTGGCAGTTCCAGTCGTTAATCCAGTCTATGCCGAGCTAAAACCACACTTCTTGCATATCCTGTTCTGAAACACGAAGATGTTATGTGTCATGAAAGAATTTTTTTTTCTTTTTAAATGCGAGAACTTGAGTAAATTTTACTCCTCGTCTTCACTTACACGAGAGAGAAGTGCTGACTAGCTCGAGCATATGCAAATATGCAAACGAACTGCCGCGTGTGTGATACATTCACTGTCCGCGAGGAAAACGTCTCTCTTGTTGTTGCGGTAATAAAACAATATAAAAACATTTAAATATCATTGCAATTATTTTCTACCACAGTTCATTTTAAAACGTACTAATGCTGTTTTGCCCTGACTCTTTCGGATCGAAAGCAGTGATGCAAAGACATGCTTTCTTGTTTAAGGTAAAGAAATAATACTAGTTTGACAAGAGAGGTCGCTCCTTCTTAAATAGTGTAAAATGTAGTGTTTGATTCCAGTAGTCAAAGTCTGTCAAGTCCAATAAGTGTCAAAAGAGGGTTCAAAAATATCTTGGAACCAGTGTACAAACTATTGTTGAATGAGGAAGAGCAACTATAGTAGCACAAAGAAAGTCCTATAGAAGGGATAAGAAGCCGTTATCTGTGGAGTCTTGCTGGTCAGATTTGCCACCTCGAGAACTCTTGCTGGGGTTTGGGGTGGTTGAATACTTTGGGGGGTATCGGATGAAGAGACGGTCCTCCTCCTTCTTGATCCACCGTAGCAGCTTAGTGATAGCAGTGATGGCGCAGGCCTTTGTCACAAGAGGACTGAAGCAGGTGTAGAGCTCAAATTTACTTGTGACCTACAGCAGAGAGGAAAATGGACATTTAAGGAGGGGGGACTTGAAAGACAATCGGTCACTGTGCACATGCTCATGAGAAAAAAGTTTGACATTTGGGGGGGGCTTATTTGAGCGTTAGACAAGAAGACTGACACCAGTCCCAGATCGTCAAATATGAAGCTACAGCCAGAGGACGGCCAACTTTGTTTGGCATAAAGACTGGAAACGGGGACAAACAGCTAATCTGGCTCTGTCTAAAGATTTTAAACACCCACCAGCACAAGCTCACTAATTGACAGGTTACGTAAATATAGACTCTGTGCCCGGCCAAGAAATAGTCCGACACATAATCCAGAGTAGGGTTCAACCTTGTTGTTCAACCTTTGGACAGAACCAGATTAACCACCCGCCCTCGTTGCCGAGATAAGCTAATTGTGTCCTGCTTCATTGGCTGAACAGATCGCGTGACATCGTTCTTTCGGTCCTTAAAATACATTCAAACTCTTGTGCATTTAATGTGTAGCGACAGTACGTGGCGAGAGCAATAACGTATCTGTCAATCGCCTACCCAAGCTAGAAGTGTTTCCCTCTCAGCGACGTGGTAGATGAGCTTAAGAGGCCGTGAGGTGCTGTGGATGCGACTGTGCATATAACGATAGAGGTCCAGCAGTCTCATTTTCTCCTCCTCGCTACTGTAAGGTGCCTCCATCTCCGGGCTGCAGGCAGCAACACATCGTGGTGGTTACACACAGAAAGGTTTCACATAAACAAAATATACAGCCATATATGGGAACATAAAGGTATTGATGAGACACAGTTGCAGAGTAAGAGACTTGTTGCTCTTTGTAACATTGTTCCGGATAGTCTAGTTTTAAATAAATAATGTTTCTTTGTTAAAGTACTTGGCAAGATTAATGGAAGACTATTTAAATGTCCTCCCTGTGCCCTCCATCTAGCTCTATTTCAGCAACCCAGAGTACCCAATATAAAACCAGGACATTTCCATTCCAATTCTATTTAAGAGTAAATAGGTGTTAATATTTTTCCTTAAAAAAAGGTCAAGAGTGAGAGAGAAAAAAAGAAAATGTTTTATCACAAACAAACTTCTAAAAGCAAAAAGAAATCACTGCCTAACTTGTCAGCAGCCTTCAGTAGCCTCACATGTGCCTCCTGTAGTCAGATACAAACACACACACACACCTGGTGAACTGAGTGAGCTGGCGGTAGTTGTCTGGCACGTCAAACGGCTTGTACATGAAGTGTCTAAGGTCTGAGACGCCCACTTGGCTCACGCTGTACGACTGGACTTTGGCAATGAGGCTCAGGGAGTTCTGAGCCACCATGGCCTCCTCTATCTTCCTCTTGCAGTCAGCTACAGCGTAGAAAGCCTCCTTGTCTGTCGAGAGCAGCAGCAGGCAAACAGTGCACTCCGGAGGGTCCAAGTAAGAAATGTATGCATAAAAGTAACAGTCAGGGTTAAAGAGAGGGAGGCAGATGGGAGTCCAGATCTCCCCGGCCTGAAAGGCAGAGGAGGCTCCGATGAGGTTGAGCAGGAGGTGGACGTCAGCCGGCTCCAGCCTGGTGTCCTCGATGACGGTCTTCTCCTGGACGATGGTGAGCAGCTGGTTCTTGGCGATGAGGATGGAGAAAACCAGGTTGGGGGTGATTGCTTTCTGCAGGATCTGGCTGAGAGAGTCCCTGAGAGAGGAAGCTAAAGGCAAGCAGTGTACCGCTTCGAGCAGGAAGCTGGGGTCAGAATCCACCAGGTTGAGAAGACCATCCAGGATCTTCTCTGAGCCTGCTAGGAGTCTCCTCAGGTCGTAGTTTTTCTTGTGTTCAAAGATGCGGGATATGCTGGCCTGGGTGAGCATGCTGATGATCTGGTAGTACACGTAGAGGAGCTCTCCGCGTAGCTGCCGCTCAGACTGACGACTGCTGGAGACACACACCAGCACTAAGGGCCCTTTCTGCAAGAACACCACAGTGTGCTCCTCTGGTGGAGGGAAGAAACGACAACAAATGTTAAAGAAGCAACACTGAATGTCTACTAACACCGCACTCAACAATACGGGACATGTTGTGGACTCGGAAAGAAGCGTGAAAATAAAATGTTGTGCTTCAAATGAATACAAAGCGAAGGTAAAAAAACTGTGTATGCATTAAAGTCTCCTTGCTTATCATCTTTTGGGCATGGTTGTCTAAAGCACAGCCCTTTTGTGAGTTAGGTAATCATTAACCTTCCCCTCCATAGCCAACCGCAACCCACAATCCTCTGAGAAATCTTTACACTTGCCCTCATTTATGTAAATAGAAACTGACATTTACAATAAGGTTACAAAATTATGTGGGGAAAAACATTTTTTAAAAACACACTAGTGCTCTCACCCGAATAGACGGAGCGGATGATATTATCTCCACTTTGAACAAAGGAAACTAGTGCCATCATGACTCCCATTGTAGACGAAAGAGCCTCTTCACTGCCGTATCGGGAGTAGATGGGTTTGCCTGCTTCGCTTAGCACGAAAACATGCTTCCTGTGCTGCCGCCAGCTGTCCGCGGTCACGTCCTCGTCACGATGAGACATGAATGCGGGAGATTCCTGGGTGCCTGCCTCCAACAAGGGAGATGACCTTCCCTTCACACCTATACCTTGCTCCTCCAGCTTGGCCTTGGCCAACATCGTAACGACAAACTCCCCAGAGTCGCCCTGGTCATTGTCATTGGCCGTGTCCTCGGTTCCTGTGTCAGACAGCTGGGCGGACACATTGTCCTGACAGTCTGAGTTTTCTGTCTCCTCCTCGGTCTCTAGCTTCGCTACCTGGTTCGAATGGGGCTCTGTATCCAGACTCTCCTCTTCCGCTGTATTATCTGACGGAAGTGAATCCGCAGGCTCGTCTTTCTTCACAGCTGTACCGTCGTTTCTCTCCACCGGATCGGGAAACATGTGATTCCCCAAGAGGGAGAGGGAAGTCGCCAAGGTGTCGGCTAAGATGAAAAACAAAATTAAATTATGAAATGCTTGATTTAAAAAAAAAACACACACACACAACAAAAACAAAGACAATATATAACAGCTTTAATTAAAGATAAATATTTACCAGGTGGATTGCTCTCAGAGGGTGGATCACAAATCTTCACTCCCTCTGCCTCTCCTTCTTGATGATTGTCTCTCTCCATGATACCATCCCAGTCCCTGGAAACAATAAAAGCATACTATGGAGGAACAATTCAGAATAATCAGCTTCATAAGTGTGTTTTTCAGTGGGTGTATCTTGAAACTTGAGACATGGAGGCATCTCAGTCTCTCATGAATAGAAGCACTCATACTGGACCAGTGGTCAGGTCACATGATAACAGAGGATAACTGGTTACAGGGGAGCATTACAACTCCAAGATACCGAACAGACTCAGGAATTTAACACCGATTACAACTTCTAGCAGCCTGGCTAATGTTACACTACAGATAGACGGCAGTCGGTCGGACGCAGACATGAAAGTAACTGTTGTATTTGAGCGCCACACACAGGGAGCTAACGCTGGATTAATACTATCTTAAGTTACTTAAAAAGATCATGTCGGCTTGTCGGCTGCTAACTTGCTCACCGCCAACAAAGCTCACTGTTATATCTGTCTGTGAATTCCGATGCAACTCAGTAAGTGTTGACTGTAGTTGCATGGCTAACGTTGCCTGCTAGCAGGCGACACACACACACAGAGATCAATTTCATGGCCTTGGCTCAACAGTAAGCGTGCAAGCTACCGCGGTCAACTACAACTGAACGGATAACTAAAGGAGACGAGTCTTACTTACGTTTTTGTACCGTCGAAACGTTGGGTTGAATATCTAGTTCGCTACATTAACTTTCATCAGCAGCCCGGGTGCGAGCCAAGCTGTCAAGAATGAGAAGCAGAAAACAAATTTTCCTCTTAGCACGGCAGACATCCGGAATCTCTGATGACAAGCTCAGCCCGCCAATCAGGTCGCTCTGTTGGTCGGTTAGTCCCGCCCACAGCAGCGTACGTCCTCCAGACGGCAGTGCGCGAGACCGTAACATAAATTAAACACTTAAAGTGTTTTGGTGGGTTTTATTTTAAATGTATGGAAGACTTTCGCAAGTAAACTTCTACGAGTTGTATCGATGTTCTATTAAAACTATAAAGCATGACAATGCGCCTTTCCAGTCAATACATTTGACATATAAGCTGTTAATGCTGCTAATGTAGTTAGTAGTGATGTGTCGTTCGCGAACGAGCCGGCTCTGAGAGCAGATTCTTCGTAGTGAACAACAAGAGAGCTGAATCTCCTGCTTATAATCCATGCAGGTGAAGACAGGACTTTATTTAAAATGATTGGGCACACCATGGGAGGGGGGGCATGCAATGACAGACTAGGATCATGCCATCATGTGGACAAAAAAGGCAGCAAGTGTAGTGGTACAGGCTAGTACAAACACAGAGTAAGAGAGAGAGAGTGAAGAAATGAGAGGAAACTGAAAAAGAAGCAGCCCCTGGCTGCATTTCGATAATACTGGAGACTGCAAGTAAGTGCAAAATTTGTTGGTCGGATCAGGGTCAAATGAATAAATGCATAAAAATAAGCTTTTTATGAAAACGCTGAATGAAAAATTGCTTACTGGCACACAAACAGATAGTTGCTAAATTAGGCTAATATTGAAGGCGAAATACTAAATGTAGAGCAATTTGAGAGCTGGCTCGTCTAAGGGAGCCGAGCCAAAAGAGACGGATCTTTGAAAACATCTGAACTTCCCATCACTAGGAGCTAGGTAGCCACACTGGTTGCCTCAGCTCCAGTGTGGTCTCACACTCTCGCTCCCTACAAAAGCAATACGTTACTTTTACCTGTTATCCAGCAGCGGGTTAGATTTTAATCTAGCAGTATTTTAATCATCCAGTAGAAATCTATTGTATAAATGTGTCAGGCTCTCATTAACGTTTAGATATCAATATTCACAGTTAGTACTAGCTGTAGCCCTGGTCTGCTGTCTATGGCATGAAAATACTGTATTTAAAAGTTAGCTTCGCCCTGAGCACACTTTCTGTCATTGTTGTCAGTTAGTAAAATGGACGACAATTACGAAAAAATAGCTGGAAAGCAGTTAAAATGTAACATTTAAATGTTTCTTCCTAATGTTTGGGGACTGCTGTGCTAAAAACAATTAGCTTAGTTACTGTTCCCTGCTGGTAAACTCATTAGCTTTCTGTTGCAAAAGCGCTGTGAATAGTACCATGTGTTGTAGACACATAATACTTAACTACAGCGATAATAAAACGAGTAGTTTAGTTGTTTAATTAACGAGAAGTTTAATTATTGAAGAGTAAATATATCATGTATTTGACGGACGTTTGCCGTTGCTACACTACGTAATTACGTCATATCCGCCGTTCCTCACCGCTGATACAAACATCCTAACGGCAGAGATGGCGGCCTGGGTGTCATACGTTACCTAGCCAAAGCGATGTTTTTCGGATAACAACTTCATCTTACTGATTTAACAGAAGCTAAATAAACCGGGCATTATGGATGAACCGTGGGATTTTGAGTTTTTGTCCCGCATCGCCGATAGCTGCTTGTCGTTCCTCTCTGAATTTGTTGACGACTGGCTGGCCAACGACATGAGAGTCTGCATATTCAAAATCCTCCTCAGCTGGTTAATTTTTAGTCTGATCGCCATTCACTTCGCTTGGAAAGTCTACGGGAACACGGTGAACGACATGTATTATCGACAGGGTGAGTGTTCGTCCGCTTTATTCGTATCACTTTGCTAACCCAGTGCTCAGCTACGTTGGCCTCATTTCTGTCTGTTTTGGTGTTGGTGATGTTCAGGGACCGGACAAAACGGAGGCACACCTGACACAGCACCTCATCTCAGTGGATGGTAAGTGGATTTTCTCTCCTTGGGTCACACGTGGGATTGAGGTCCTGAGCAGTAGCTGTTTGGCTTTGTTTTAGGACAACAGGTCCCAACCTATCTCAACACTGTGCTGACCAGGACTGAAGAGACCTTATGTTGCCTTCCTAGACACAATAGATGGCTTGCTATTGACATAACACAAACAGACAAACAGTGGCTCCAGACTAGAATGTGCTGACGGTAACACAAACATGGGTAACTACATCTCTAGCTGTAGGGGTTTAAAGTCTATCCACCAGCATGAGTATGTGAGACGGACTCAGGTACTTTGAGAGTGTTTCCTTGTCCAAGCTTCAATAAATACTACAGCATAAGTCATCAGAGGCTCCTGAATACTTTCTTCCTTCCTCACCTCACCATTGACCATTGATTTCAGCAATTTGTCCACAACAGTAAGTGTCCGAGCATCCATGTCGCTTCAAACAGGTAGATTACCTTTTCTGACACTGTCTGGTGCTGCAGATTTTCGCCTTGGATGGGTCACCAGATGGTTCAGGGACGTTGGAGCTATCTTCTCGGAGGGGTACTGTAAATAGTGGGGCATGTACAGGGTCAAACCGGGAGCAAAAACTGTCTCCCCACACCTCAGCGCAATGAATTCACCTGTATCTCAGCAACATGCTGCATTGCTTCACTCAATTAAATCCAACAGCCCTTAAAGAAAATACATTCAGGTTTATTTCTCTTTATGCAGGTTAACACAAGGCCAACGATACAATGAAATGTGTTAGACCAGAGGAACCGGTCAGCTTAGCATTAAGAGCACTAATTGTGTAACAGTAGTGCACATAAAGGATGAAAATAAGCTAAGGAAGTAAACTATAGTACTATAAAATACAAAATATACCTAAATAGAATAAGTGTTACGTGTTCCATACACTGTACAACTGACAAGGGTGTGTGAGGTATTTACAAATATTGAGAAGTGTCACTGTATAAATAGATATTAACGTTTAAGTGAATGTTTTATTAATTCTAATGCAATTTAATTGCTTTAATAGTAATGACATTATGCTTTTCTTGCAGGGACAGTCGAGGAGGCGCAGGAGATACCCCGAAGACTCATCGAGACTAACAGGACAATGGTGCTGGACTTTGGACTTTACCCAAGTGATAGCTGGACAGTTTACATCTACCAGAAACACTGAATGCACCCTCATGTTTTGTTGATAATGAAGCATCCTTCAAGACGCACCTTCTTGTGACTGCCCGAGGAAACGTGTCATGACTTTTCATGCGTACCAACAGTGAGACCCTGATAGCCACTAAATCAACTACATAGTGCGAAGATATTTATTTTGGCCTGTCAATAGTAGTCGTTGGGCAGAATCTTACTACGCTTAAATACCTAAATGCTTCAATGGTCAATGTTTTTTTTATTTTTCAAAGAGGCTTCAGTACAAATGTGAAAAATACTGAATTATTTGTGTGTACGTGAAGGGTGATCTAAGAGCACTGTTTTGTTAGCAGACATGAAATGTATCGTTCTGACCTTGAACTTTATTTGAATGATGTATGGAGACAAAAAATACAGTATTTTTCAACACAGGACACTGGATCATGTGGATGAGCTGTTTTAATGGTAATCCTGAATTGCATCAGTAGTAAATTAGGTAGTAAATCAATAATACATGTGACTCGTTATCATTAGCTCAATTCTTTGCAGTAGTAGGCGGAGTCATTTCTATCACTGCTATTTCATAAACAATGTACATGGTCTCTTGGAATACAGTTCATAACGTACATATTCCACGAGTTTTCTTTAATTGCACAGAATTGTAGACACAGTGTGTCTGTCTATAGTATTCACCCCATGTGATTTTTTTAAATTCAATTTTTTAAAAATTATAACAAAATTAGGTATTAATATATAATAATTCATTAAGAAAGCACAATCACCCTGTTTAAGATGCACCTGAAGTGCACAATTTGAAAACCACCTGTGTCAAGGTGATGATTTTACTATATGTATCTAAAATGACACCTAGTTAATCAATTTCTTGGCAAAAATATCATCATGAAGATTAGGCAAAGGATTTTATAAGGAACTGAATATTAATGAGGGTTGTTGAGGAGGAAGACACTGTCTTTATCACAACATGTTTTACCACCACGCTTCACCAGTTCTACCAGGGAAAGACCCGAACTGTACCTTGTGCGGATGTTTCTGTACAGCAGCGCCTTGTGCTTTCTGGTGAGGGTGTCGGTGAGAGCCACAAAATACAGGAGCAGTCAGCATCTACACCTCAGATCAGGTTGTAATTTTAAGTGAGGCATAAAAACTGCAGTTTCCATGTCACTTAAAAGTTCTGTTTTGCAAAGAAGGGTGGGTTTAAAAAATGCAACCAACACATCTGGTAAGCTGAATCCAACTTATCTACAGTGAGTAGATTCACATGCTAGAGCTGGGTTGTGAAAAAAAAGTGTATGCAGTGGTTATAAAAAGAAAAAAAAGATATTCAGCATGTGCCCAGATTGAAAGAATTTTGTTCCGTGCTGAAACCTTAATAATGAACTCTTGTACTTTGTGGTCATAGTCCAGATTCCCTGGACTTATGATTGATAGATGGAATTATCTTATTTTTATGGGAATTGGTGGAATAAGTAACATGTGCACATCCATCACATTGGTGCAGGTTAGGCCTGGTACAAGTAAGCGCTGCCCAGCAGAAAGGCGTGAGAAAAATGTGTAAGAATCATTGTTGCTAAGGAAGCTGTCAACATCCAGCCCCTGTGCATATGCCTCTTCACACAACCCAGCATCAGTGATGGCCCCCGCTGCCTCAGTGGGTCCATCTTGACCATCAGTTCCACCACTCAGGAAGACAGGACCTTTAGGTGGGAGCTCCAGGCCTCTCAGCTCTTGTCCCACTCGCATAGCCAGTTCCTGGTTCCGGCCACCTCGACCCATGCCTGTCAGCTCCACTGTGGGCTCACCTCCAGCTAACAGACACGTGGCACCCCATCCTTCGGTACGGCCTTCTTCCAAGACCTTCATAGTGCGGCAGAGGTCCCAGCTTTCCACGCCTACTTCAGGCCCCAGTCTCAGCACCTCAGCAGCAATCTCTGGAGGAGGGTCCTCTGGAGAACAGGCAAAGCGGGCCAGAAGGCCATAGAGTCTGGATACCGACCTAACATCGCCACACACTCCCGGAGCCAGCACTACAGGGCGGAAGCCTAGCTCTCGAGCCCGGCGACCTGCACACTTGAGGGCAAGGCTGTTGGAGCCGATCACAGCGTTGAGAACATGTCCTGATGTCTTAGACTCATCTTTTTGTCCTCGGGTATTTGGTCTCTGAAGAACATCCTTTACAGAGGCAGGTAGAGAGTTCAACAGCTTGTAGCGCTCAAGGACTGACAAAACTTCTTCAGGCCAGACGTCACTCTGCACTGTGGGGCCGCTGGCTATCAAGTCCAGAGGGTCCCCAATTACATCAGACAATATCAAGGCAATCACCTGTGGAGAGGTAATTAGAGAAGTGGTATTTAAAGTACAACGTGGGGATGAGTTGTCCCCTAAAACTAAAAAGCTGATTAAATAAAAACATGTTACCTGGGCAGGGTGAGCACACTGTGCAAGCCCTCCACCTTTTAAGGAAGACAGGGCGCGTCGCACTGTGTTCAGCTCTTGGATTGTGGCGCCGGCACCTGCAAGTTTGCGGGTAACATCCAGCTTCTCTTGCAACGAGATTGGTGGGATGGGCGCGGGCAATAACGCAGAGCCTCCACCTACACAGTACCACCACTTTTGTATTAAAGATTTCATTTCCATTTGTAGAAAAAACAACAACAAAGAGGATATGTTTTGTTTTTTTACCTGAAATCAGTACAAGTAGCAGGTCTTCCTCCGTCAGTTCACTGGCTAACTGCTTGATCCCTTCAGCTGCCTTCTCGGCTTCAGCGTCAGGTAAGTTGTGTTTAGCTCCCTCCATTACTTTGATGCGGCTGTTTTCTTTTAACAACAGATGGCTGTGATGGAAATGAAAAACTGTTATTATGCGGCTTAATCATATTTTCCGTGGAATAACTTAAAGTTGTACGCCTTAAACTTTTGCTTACTCTTTCCCATGCTGCTTCATTGTCTGCTGAATCCCATGTGGCACACTTATTATCCCCTTCACTAGGTGATCCCCCACAATCCTCTCTGCCTCTGCAGCCATACCCAGTACGGCCTTTCCAAAGCCCACCAAGTGCAGGTTGTGTTTGAGTGTGAATTTGTGACCATCGATAATCACACAGTCCTGTTTGCGCTCTATACTCTGCCGGACCACAGTGTCTGACTGCACGGCCTTCCACTGCGGCTGCAAACACCCCGCGTGCTCGTGAGTCCATTGACATTTTGCTCAGCGTAGGTTTTCTCTTGCTCACGAACTGCCAGAAAAGGCTGAAGCCGGAACAGGGAAAGAACACGGGCCATGGACAGTTCAGAGGGTCTGAGCAGAAGCTGCCTAATGAAAAATGAAAATTCAAGTCATGTTGCCATTTCACATATGCAGACTATGACAATGTGCAGAGAGGTCAGCTATTACGATTATTACTTATTACTGTATGTGTTAAAGTAAAAAGTAAAATTCTGTGAAGATACTGGCACAATTTTACTTACAAGCATTTAAAAGTGAAGTCTTTATAATGCATATGACATTTGCAGTTAAATAAGAAATCTAATAGCCCATGGGTCAAATACAAGCCGGCAGTGGCCACGATAAATCTATTTTTAAATAGGAAATATCTTCAGACTAATCAGTTTTACAGTTATTTCACTGATTGGTAGATTTGTTCAAATCTGTTAGAATCCTAAAGCAGCTTTCTGAAGATTCACGGGGCTGCCTACCTGTGAAGGTTGTAAATGGGAAATAAAGCCTGCGGGTTCCTGTGCGAGCCTGTTATGTGCGGTCCAGCTCAGCAGTCATGCGGTGTTGCAAAAAATCTGGCCAGATACTGACTTGAGTTGTGTACCCTGTGTGTAATGATTGACTTGAACGGACCACAGGGTACATCTAACCACTGACCACCCAGCTGTGTATTTGACTGGACTGGGTGGACAAAAGAAGATGGCTCAGTCATACCAGAAAGGAGTTCAGTGCGGGCATTACTCTGAACGCAGTGGTGGAGTTCATGAGCAATAATACCCATTAAACTTTGGAGCTCTTAATGATGCTACATACTTCAAAGGGCACAAACTAAAGTTAGTTCTTCCCCGAACTCATGTACAAACATGGCAACAAGGCACGTAAGCCTGTGTGTGCACTCTCACTTGTAGAAACTACATGTAGTCAAACACATTATGGTTCATGTAAAACTGAGAGAACATCTAAGGATTCATTCTTCAGCTGATGGGACGTGACAGACATTTGGTACCATCTGACACCCTGACATAGACATGATGATGCTTTTGCCATAGGCAGTATATTACAGGAAAACAAAATAAAAGCATGGCAGCTTGGCTTGACATCATTAAAACGCAATGTAACCAATTTTGTATATTAACAGATCAACATATGTTCTTAGAAATACTGTCCACTGGGGTGGATTAACTAATTATTCAGCTATCTGTAATTTTGCCATATCGTGTTATACCGTAACACATTTCCCTTAGAAAACATGGTGTAACACGGACCATAAAATAACATTTTAATGTTCATTAGTTTGTTAGGGGAATGGGGTGAATGGTGCCCCAGTCGTCCCCAATCTGTGCCCCATACGCCACATATGTACGATCTCCAGAGAGAATTACGTAACGCTTTAAATAGCAATAAAAAGTATGTCGTTGTAGTAATTATATCACTTGTGCTGGTGAAACTGGATGATATTTTTATGGAGACAATCTTTTTGGCTTACCCTCTGACGTCCTCCGGCTAAACATAACTATTTTCACAGTAATATGTGATCACCGTAAAAATCTGTTTGTTTACCTTGTTCGTTCGCCACCATATTTGTACAGTAGCCCAGAAGGAACAAGGGGCTCTACAGACCGCGTTTCGCCACTACGTTGCCATGCCAACATAGTAGGGGGGAAAGTAATAATAATAATAATGTATTTTAATTCCAAACGCCTTTCAGGACACCTAAGGTCACTTCACAAATTAAAAATTAAACAGATAAGATAAGACTGGTATTAAAATAATAGCACATAACAGTCACACATCTAAATAAAATATTATAATAATTAAAATATTTTTTATATGATTGAAGAGATGAGTTTTCTGAAGAAGTAGCAGAAGAAGTTTGTTTTGTTAGAAATTTGACAAGTTAAATTTGGTCAAATGGAGAATTACATTTCTTATTTAGCACAAAACATTACTGTTTGCATCAAAGAAGCGAAAAGCATGAAGAAACAAAACAAGTGTCTTGTTTTGTCTTCTGAAAGGTAGGAGAAAGGAAAAACTGTAGTTTTATATTGTTAGCCAGACCATAATCACCAACACAGTCATTTTTCCCCATGTCATTGTTAAAATGTGTGTGTGTGTAATATATATAATGTATATATGTAATGTGTATAATATATATCTTACATACACATATTTTTATATTATATGTTATATTTTTATATTACTATTATAGTATTTTATATAGAGTATAGTTGTACATGTATAGTTATAGTACTATAGTATAGTTGGCCTCTAGTGGCCGTTAGAGCAACTGCCATTTTTGGCACTTCCGCCCGACCAACGGCCAACTATCGCGGTAACTACCAATGCGCGTGCCGCCGAATGATGACTGCGCGTTACCGTGGTGGCGAAGGCGGTGCTTTTCCCTCCCTCCTCAAACCCCGTGAATCAGAAGTACCTCAGGCGGGCTTTCGTCGCTGTTTTTTAACTATACTTATCGACAAAGAACTGCTAGCACCATTGCAGTTCATTTATATATATATACGGCTGACCACAAGGGACATTTGTAAGCCTATTCACAGTTAAAGGAGGGCCTGCTTCCCCTCAGACACAGACAGAGGCCGTCATGAAGCTGACGGACAATGTGCTGCGGAGCTTCAGAGTTGCTAAGGTGTTTCGAGAAAACTCAGACAAAATTAACTGTTTCGACTTCAGTTCAAACGGAGAAACGATTATTTCCAGCAGCGATGACGACTCGCTGGTCTTATACGACTGCCAGGAGGGAAAGTAAGACGCGTTTTTCTCATTTACACTACATTGTTTTTGACGTTAGCTCGTTGCTATGCTAGTTAGCGAGGCCTACTGCGATAATACTCTGCAGCGGTTTGTATGGGATGTAAAATGTCTGTGTGTGCATGCAGTTTGGAAACGCCTGCAGCATTAGATTTGTCTTTTTCTCGTGTCTAAATGTATGTGCTTGTAAGTAATATGCAAAGTGGGCATCATATTATTAGAAGTTAACCGTAATCTGTTAAAATTAGCAGGTAAGTGACTGTTAGGGATGTTTAAGTTGATGAAATTGGGGTGAAATGTGGCTGCAGCTGACTTGTAAATAATATTTTCTTATTTAGATTAAAGCTGAAAGTAGCTGATCGATAGAAAATGAATCACCTACTACCCAATTTTCATAAATTATTAATCACTCAGGCATTTATAATACAGCAAATATGTCAAACATTCCAGCTTTTCACATGTGAACATTGGCTTATTTCTTCTGTAAATCGAGTGTGATACATGTTGAGTATGTGATGGACAAATCAAGCTATTTGAAGACGACTGTGTGACATGTCATATGACACAGGCATACTGAAACAGTCGAGTGATAAATAAGGTTTAGTCACCAGTAACAAACACAATGGCTCGCTGCAGCCCTGCACAGATACATCAGTATTCCTCTTATGATCCCTCTTGGGGAAATGCCCAGGAGGTGAACTGGCACCTTTCCAGCAACCAGTCCACCCTCCATACTTGAACCGGCCTCCCGCCGGTTCCCAAGCCGAGCCGAGTCAATTCAACAACAACAACTGAACGACTCATAACAAAAAGCTCTTCGTTAAAATTTCACAGCTCAGAAACTTACAGCTGCTGATCAACAGCCGAAAAAACGGAACGTGATTCAAATGCTCATTTGTCCTCTTCTTCTCCCTCTTCTCATGCGATTCGATTAATCGCAGACCCAAGAGGACTCTCTACAGCAAAAAGTACGGTGTGGATCTGATCAGGTACACGCATGCGGCAAACACTGTGGTCTACAGCTCCAACAAAATCGACGGTATGTTGACGCACAGATACTCACTCAGAGTTGACATGTTACAACAGGTTGTTTTTTTTTAACTGGTTGGACTTTTGAGACATTGGTCAGTGGTTAATGTTTACAGGATGCCGTACGCCCGTGGATCGCTTGCTGTCCTACTCGCTTTGGTCTGAGGTAGTTGTTTGTACAGTTTGAGGGTCTGTGATTCTGCCCCATACAGGAGCTAACTGTACAAGTGACTGCCTTGCCCACGGCTGAGTCAACTCGTCAGACCTGCCTGTAATCAACCTCCACGCTTTGTTGACGGCTTTTAGCTGCTCATGTTTGATGTATGACATTGTAATTATGTCGTTATTCTTCAAGATACCATCCGGTACCTGTCGCTTCATGACAACAAATACATCCGCTACTTCCCCGGGCACAACAAAAGGTGAGGACTTTGATTTATGCCGGTGCTGCTGTTGTGTTGTGTTGGAGGTTTCTGTGTTCTCATGCTTTTGTTTTCTTGTTTTTGCCCGTGACCAGAGTGACATCTCTCTCCATGTCTCCTGTGGACGACACATTTATTTCTGGCTCATTAGATAAAACAATCAGACTGTGGGACTTGCGGTCACCGAATTGTCAGGTGAGCATCCACTGGTGTTGCGCTAATTTGTGTTTTCTAATATGAAATTAGGGACAAGGGAGAATACCGATACTGACCTTCTCTTGTCATCTGTAATTTTCAGGGCCTGATGCACCTGCAGGGGAAGCCAGTGTGCTCCTTTGACCCAGAGGGCCTCATCTTCGCTGCTGGAATAAATTCAGAGATGGTTAAACTTTATGATCTGCGGTCGTTTGACAAGGTAAGAAGTGTTTTTGTGTGAGAGGAAGACCACTCCCAGTCTCATTTGTGAAGTAAATGACTTTAATATTCATTTTTTTTTCATTGTCCCTCTTATGAACAGGGTCCATTTGCAACCTTCAAGCTTCAGTATGACCGGACATGCGAGTGGACAGGACTCAAATTTAGCAACGATGGAAAACTCATTCTTCTTTCTACGAACGGCGGAGCCCTTCGCATCTTAGACGCTTTTAAGGGCGCTGTGCTACATTCCTTCGGGGTGAGAGACAACTCATCATCACGCACAGCGTGTGCAAACGTGTATTAGCTGAAAAGAGAACAACACACGCAGATCACACCTGTTCAGTGATCGAATTCAACAGATTAAAACAGTGATGGCATCTTTTTGAGTTTGTGTGGACTCCCAATAAAATGTTCTGTGTTGCGACGCTAAGGTGCACAAGCTAATTTCTCATGAATGTCTGTTTACCTGCAGGGCTACAACAACAGTAAAGGTGTGACACTGGAAGCGTCGTTCACTCCGGACTCACAGTTTGTTATGATTGGTAAGCCAATTGATTTTGAATTATACTGAGAATCAAACGGGAATGGCCTGATGTACAAGAAGTGCATGGCAAACATTTAGCGTGTTGAAACACAACAACAAACGATGTATGATGTGTCTGACAAATGAAGGTATTTTTAATGATGTAGGACACCATATAACATTGTTAATCAAATGCTTGTTTTGTTTTTTTTGTCCGTATATTTCAGGCTCCGAGGACGGAAAGATCCACGTGTGGAATGCAGAGAGCGGAATGAAGGTGGCATTATTAGACGGGAAGCACACGGGACCAATAACCTGTCTGCAGTTCAACCCCAAGTTCATGACATTTGCAAGTGCCTGCTCCAACATGGTGAGTGAGGACAGTAGTGTGGACTTAAAGGGTCACTGAAGGGGATTCCTCAGCGATTACTTTTGGAGCTGCATTCGGTGGTTGCACAGTTGTTTTTAGCGGACTTTAGCACCAATAACGATGTATGCAATGTGATGTCACTAAAGTGAGCACGTCATGGACTTGGAAATCTTCTTAGCCGCATTATTACAATGTTTTATCGTGGTGGTCGTGACAGCCTCGATGCCGACAGCGACTCAAATCTAAATCTGAAATATACTTGACAACTGCACGCTGTTTGCGTTAACTCTTCTGCTTCATGTAAAAATGAAAAAGCCGTACTCAAAATGGCTCCTGAGTCGCTGAAAACGTGTACTGTTTTCTCATCTTTCAGGCATTCTGGCTCCCCACCATCGATGACTGATGACGGAGAAGTGAAGGCTTCTGTTGAAGGCCAAAGTGGAAGTGACCAGCAGGGGTCAGCACAGCCAGCTCTGTAAATTTCACAGGAAGTGCGGCCCGTTCGATACAAATTGTAAATAAGTTGTTTGCAGAAATAGATTGTTTGTCTATTCTTTTTTTATATTTCTATTTAACATTAAACCATTTCTTTGTAAGATGGTGCTTTGTAAACTTTATTACCGTGTTGTGTGTGTGTGTGTGTGTGTGTGCGTGTGTGCACATGCATATTACACATATTGTTGAGAGATTAATGATTCAACTAGATTTGATGATTTTTTATTGATAATGAATGAATGAATCCACCAGAACCATCTGACATTTGTTTTTATTTTTGTCCTATTCATTTTTATATCAGTGGAGAAAGTCCTTTTTAAATGAGCTGAAATACAATACAGTGTGTGACAACAGCTATATGATTCACATTTTTATCGCAGTTTTTAAAGTAAATTATTTTTATTGTATATTAATGGGAAAAGGATTTTTAATAATGTTAGATTATAGTTCATGACTTTAGTTTTTAAATCTAGATCTGAATGAATTTTAGTCTAATTCATTTTCAGGTTTAATGTTCAGCTAAAATTATTGTATAACTTTTTATTCATTTTATTAGAAACATCAAATGGCAGTTTTGAACTTGTCGATCTGAGAGCTGTCAACACAGCCAGGTGATTCATGACATCAAAAACATCTTACACAATCTGTTGACGTGTTGTCGTGTGTGGACTTGTTGAATATGTTGTGTAACCGTTCCAAGACAATATCTACCTTTTGATCAGATTTTCTCGCATTTAAACAAGATGGATGAGGAAGAGAGAAAAAAAGATAAGCGTCAAAGAACGGCGCCTGACGGCCTCAGCGAGCTAACAGCTACCAAATTGGACCAAAAGCTCGGTTGTGACATCCTGACTTCTTAACTCAGAAGTTGGTTATTAGGTTTGCAAGTCACAGTCTCCTCCTCCACTGTGGGTCCTGGTGTGTGGTGGGGGGTTTCACGGGCTGGTGCCCAGGCCTGGACAGTCAGCCAGTGGGAGCTAAATTTGGGACAGAGGTGATCAGGTTCCCTTACTGTGTGCACATGATACTGTCCTAGTTACTTGAGCGATGTCCCTTCTCACACCGTCTCACTCTCTCAACAAGTTCAGACACTCGGCGATCCTCTTCTTCAATAGTTAGAGCAGCACTCAGTCACATCATCTGAAGTAAAGGACATATCTGCAGCAGCCTTCCTTGATTGGACTTCAGTGCCTCTTGGCTGGACTGAATATTTGGGCCTGGTGCTGTGGAGCTCCAGTCCTGTTTATTGCTTCCCCTCTCTCAACACCCCTACTACAGCGTGTGGCGGGAGGAAGAGGCCGCTGACCCGCCATGTTTCTCGCACTGGTTGTGACACCAGAGCTCAGGGAGTTCCTGGCCAGGGCAAGAGGTGGAGCACTGCGCCTCATCAAGGTGCGCATCCAAGATGGTGAGTGACCCGGGACAGAGTGCAGCGGATGGGATGTAACATATAAAACATTCATGATAGTGTTTAATCTTTGTTCATTCAATTGAGAACATATGTTGGGTGGATTGCTTTAAATGTGTGCAACAACATCTTGCTCAATCTGTCAGCTATCCAGAGCTCGTCACATAAATTGACACTCAACAAATCACCAACTGGGAAAAACAACAAGTCCTTTATGTGAGGATGCATCTTCTACAGCTGCTGTTTCTAGTATCTACAGGTTGAAACTGTTTATTTGAGACCTTACGTGGACATCAAGTGAGAACACTTTTTCCTTTTTGGCCTTTTTTGAGGCCTTGAGAGGTGAGCGTGTCCCCAAGAAAGGAAATCATTCAAATCATGTCAAAGAGACAAGGAGCAATACTTCCTTATCATTTCTATCATTTTGGTCACCCTCAGATTTTCTTTTTGGACCCCTGACCCCTTAAACACGACTGTAGTGGTCTTGTGTGGCTCTGAAAGTTTCATGAGCAGGACTTTCTTTGTTCTTCAACTATTGACCAATGGTTCCCAACCAAGGGGTAGAAAATATTGAAATACTAAACTCAGCTAATCAAGATTTTTCTCATCTTTACATGAGTTCAGTTTAGTTTTACTTCTCCAGGCTCTTAAACTTATTTACACAAAACTACAGAAAATGAGTTTATCCCCATTTACATTACATTCAAGTAGCTGAATACAAGAGTGCAACTTTTACAATACTCCTCTGTCCTCTCCTTTAATCATTTGGATGAAATGTACTCAGTTGGCTGTATTTCCTAATGCAGGTAACTGGAAGCAGACAAATAAGTATAATTGAATTTTGAACATGTTAATTCCAGCTATCATCTTTGGAAATAATAATAATAGGAAATAAGGGTTTAAAAATCATTGTCTTTGTGAACAAACAGAATCTATTTCACCCGGTTGCTTTGAAGAGAGTTTAAAGATGCTCAGAACAGCAGTAGGTGTTTTTTTTTATTTTTTTATCAAAGATCATTAAATATCTATAGTTTTGGAATAAAGTGATGTTTCGAGGCACAAACTTGTGCTTCATCTAGGAAAACATCTCATAGTGTGTTGTGTTCAGGCACCGCAAATAGACATGGCTGCATATGAAGAGGTCACAAACAAAAACAAAAGTTGGCCAACCGTTGAACAACCTGAATTAGAAGATTGCGACAGCTGTGACATTCGGTGCGGCCAGTCTGTGAGGAAATGGTCAGTGAGGCAATGTGTTTCTAGGCGGCAGATTATCGAGGTTGACAGCTATGTTCGTGGGGTGTTTATATCTTGTTTGGGTATCTGACCAGCTGTAATCCGATTCATGACAGCCGCATTCTGGGGCTATCTTTACAGAGTGAGGCTATCGTATTAATAATGGTCCAATATTTGGGGGATTGATGTCAACAGAGATGAGCTCGGTGCTACGGGGACAGAAGGGTGTCAGCTCTGTTTTACTTCCTTACTGAAGCACCGTGATCTTCCTGGGCGTCACTTGGCTATTTTGAGCAACATGTGACTTGACATGGTTGCTTCGCTGCTTGCCCGGTGACACTCATGTCTGTCCCAATGTCAAAAGAGAAACAAGATCATTCTGCCTGGTTTCATCACCGCTGACTTGGTCTCCTTTCACCCAACTCCCCCCCTGAGAGCGTTTGTCTCATGATTTTATGACTTTGTCTTAAACTTTAAGGTAAAAGGACAATGCACAGCAGCTAAGGGGAGTCGTCAACATCAGGTTTGATACGATCATGTGCCTATAAAGACTGAGAGAGAATGGCTAATGGAAAGTATGTGTGTGTGCAGAGCTGGAATGTGTTGTGCCCCAGAATAGCACCATGCCCCAAGAGACTGTCAGGAAATCCCCCTGCACCCCACAAGGACATTAAACTTTAGGTGCATACATGCTTTTTGTGCGTTTCATTAAGCCGTGCTGTTATTAGGGTTCTGATCTGATCATATTTTTAACCCCAGAGGTTGGCCTTTGCCTTCCTTCACCACAGCACAAACAGAGAGAGAGAGAGACAGAGCAAACAGCGAGACCTCATGGACTCTCAGTCGAGCGTTTCAGAGTTTAAAGAGTTTAAGTGGTAAGCACTGAGACCGTGGTGATGGTTGACCACGAGCTAGTCAATTAGCCATCAGCAAATATTTTGATCATCAACCAAAGAAATGTTTCTCGAGGTTTAGTTCTTTTTCTGAGTCAATTAAATACTTAAAAAAGTCTGCAGACAAAGCAAATGTATTTGAAGACGCCCTTTAGCATCTGTCCCTATTTTCTGATGTTTTATACACCAAGAAATGAATCTGTGAATTTAGAAAATAATTGAGATGAGAGCTGATAATACTGTTTGACTATGTGGACCAGGTTGGGAGTTTGTATTTGTGTTTGCATTCTACCACATCTAAAATATTGAGGCCGGGGTACAATGTCCAAAAAAAGTGTCAGAAAGTTGACAAAATCAGTATAAATTGAGAGTCGTGCATGCTCAAGGACCAAATGATCAGGACTAATCTATGTAGCATCTGGATAGCATTTATTTTTACTATCTGTTGTTTTCTACTCTACTGTTTTGTCAGGAGCGGGGCTACTATCAGATTTTCACTACATGATTGACTCCAAAGTAATAATATCATGGCAATATCTAGAGAAAGTTTATATAAAAAAATAAAAAAAACTATGCCATGGGCCAAATTCTTGTAGTTGTTGTTATTGTTTTTATTATTTCTGTCACATTTTTTGGCAAAAATAAATTTAAAAAATAAAATTACAGCCGACGAGAAATCGAGCACTGAAACAACTCGATTATTAATCCAATATTATCATGTCTTTATTATTAACATATTAATTTAATTATTATATTTCACTATATCACCGTTATCATCAATGCCTGTATATTGCAACAAGTTGGGAGTAACTGGCTTTTTATTTTTGCTTTTTATGTTTTATAACCTGGATAATAAAAGTAGAACTTTAGAGCGGTAGACACCTGCTTTTTATAATCACTGAAATAATCCTCCTACATGTAAATCATTGCTGCCTGTGACTGTAGACTACAGCACTACAGTCTACCTCCTACAGCATGAGTCTATGTGCTTTGCAAAGGGCAGGCTACATATAGGGGGTTACGGTATGTGATGAGTACTGGTCTGATTTTCAGAGCAGCTGGTGCTGGGGGCCTGCAGAGAGCCAGAAAAGAGCTGGGACCAGGATTATGATCACTTTCTGCTTCCTCTCCTGGACGACCAGGAGCCCTGCTACATCCTATACCGCCTCGACTCCAAGAATGCACAGGGCTACGAGTGGATCTTCATATCATGGTCTCCTGACCAGTCTCCAGTATGCCATACCACATATTCTGACTTGTGCACCATATGCTGAACCTGTATACTCATACTGACGTTGATAGGTGAAAAGCTCAAATAGATTTTAAAGTATTTAAGGAACTCAAAGGAGACAAGCAAATAGATAAAAAAAAAACACAGAAAACGATTAACCAAATAGATATATATCATACAAATATAAAGGTCAAAGGATGGATTGTCATCAGAACATTATATTAGACTTACTAAAAAGATCAAAAGAAGATAAATTTGATAATATCAGGGAAATAATTTAAGTATATATTAAAAATACAGTGAAGAATTTGTTGTCTGTCATTTAAAACAAGAATAATAGAGTATATAATAATAATAACAACAGTCAAAAGTCCACAATAAGAGATATATAAATATGTCTGATGTACTGATCTGAGGTGAGGTGGTTACAATCTTAATCCTAACACAGGTCATGCTGAAAAAATGCACATCCTACATTTCCCATAATGCAACCGAATAGCATCTACATGAATCATGAGATCCTACTGGGCTGCTGGATGCCCATCTCATTCAGACTTCGCACTACAGTTTGTAACAAAGTCTCAAGCACAGTCCAAGATAACTCTGAGGACATTGTCAGGTTCCTGTTTCTAAACATTTAAAAACCACTGTCTTGACTCCACAAACACATATTTTCCCCTCTGATGGCTGCAGGTGAAACAGAAGATGTTGTACGCTGCCACCCGTGCCACAGTGAAGAAAGAGTTTGGCGGTGGCCATGTGAAGTATGAGATATTTGGCACAACCGAGGTCAGAAATATTTCAAATTCATTTTATTTCCCGATGACAGATCGTCTGTTCTGCTGTGATGACGTGTTTTAGAGGCGTTTGTCCTGTACTTCCTGTAAAGGACCACTTGTTTTGCTTGCAACATTAGGAGGACATCTGTTTGCTGGGCTACCAGCATCATGTGTCATCCTGCTCAGGTCCTGCCCCGCTCACATTAGCTGAGCAGGAGCTCCAGAGGATCAAAATCACAGAGGTGAGAGGTCAACATGCATCTGGGGGCGTTTTGTCAGTGCATGTGCAATGGTTGGTTGTGCCTTTAATATAACTTCCTCGGTTTGAGATGTAACTTTTTGTTGTGTTTGCTTTTTCAGGGCCGGGTTAAACAGGTATGTTGGTACAACTCTAACACTGCAACTAACCCTTTTAACGCTTGTTAAAAGGGTTAGTTGCAGTGGATGGTCCTTTAGAGGCTTTGTGTGCTTGCTTGCTGCCCTCTGCAGGTGAAGACAGACATCAGCGTGGAGAGTAAGCACCAGACACTTCAGGGCCTCGCTTTCCCTCTGCAGGAGACAGCCAAAAGAGCCCTACAGCAACTTGCCCACAAACGCATCAACTACATACAACTGGTGAGCCTGGCAGGCAATAAGAGTGAGGTTTGGTGTCAGGAGTGTTGATGTGTCTGACCTTCACGGTATTGTTTTGTTTCAGAGGTTGGATGTAGAGAAGGAGACAATCGAGTTGGTTCACTCAAACCCGACAGAAACTCGGGATTTGCCCCGCAGAGTTCCCAAAGACACTCCCAGATACCACTTTTTCCTTTACAAACACTCCCACGAAGGAGACTACCTGGAATCTGTCGGTATGTCACTGATCTGTACATCTGGACTGCAGACACTGAGAGACACTCAGTGTCTGCATCCTTTATCATTAACATGAATGCTTCACAGCTGTTCTGGCTTGTGACCCCTGAACATGAAGCAATAGTTACTTATGACTTGATTGTCTTTTTGTTTTATTTGCACAAATTTGTATGAGAAGAGGTGAAAACATGCTCAGTTTCATGAGAAAAAAAATCAAAATTTAGTGGCAACTCAGGACATTTTTACCCAGTTAATCATCTAGTAGTTTATTTCGAGACTTCTTGGTGGGTTGTCCTCATCTACACCAACAAAAATATCTACTCTTGATTCTTATAATTCCCGTAACTGTACGCCTCCTTCATTTAAAATAACGGCCGTATTGTTGTTGGCTTGCTGTACTTCTAATCTTTATTTATACTCTTTCTGGTACTATGATTACCGTGACGCAGTGACATGCTGTGCTATCTGACTGTCCTTCTCGTCTACAGTGTTCATATACTCCATGCCAGGATACAGCTGTAGCATTAAGGAGCGGATGTTGTATTCTAGCTGCAAGAGTCGACTACTGGAGGAAGTGGAGAAAGATTACCATTTGGAAATTGCTAAAAAGGTAACAGATAGATAGACGGATAGATAGATACAGGGACAGTGTTGCAGCCACTGCTGAGGTCATGCTCTGTGTTTCACACATTTTGGGTTGATTTGCGTGTCTTTAGACTCAGTACGTTTCCATTTAACTTCTTTGAGACGTACAGAAATGTATAACTAAAGGATTATCAGTGTTTGTCTATGAGAGATTCAGCGTTACATTGGGAGAGTTTGGATCTTAGGGTTTCTAGTTGTTTTAGTTCGGTCTGGTTGTTCCAAACTTACATAACCTTCATGTTAAAGTTCAAGTTATTTATTTTATGTACAACAGCGTCAAATGGATCGCATGCTTGGTTTTATTTTCTACAGTTGGAGATTGATGATGGGGATGAACTGACAGCGGACTTTCTGTATGACGAGGTCCATCCCAAGCAACACGCCCACAAGCAGGCCTTCGCTAAGCCCCGTGGTCCAGCAGGAAAAAGGGGACACAAGCGTATCATCAAGGGGCCAGGAGAGACCATACAGGACAGCTAGTCCAGACTGCAGTTCCAGCACATATCCCCCAGACCCAACAAAGAATCATCATAAACACGACAAATATAACAAACACATAATATGACAAAGGCATATTTAGGTTTCGTGATGATTTCCACTATTAAAAAAAAGAGAAACTCAGACAGCTGGCCTTGTTTTTCCATGCTTATGACTTACAATAAATCTGCAGCTGACAGTATAATAGACTTACTGAATTGTTATTGCACTGTCACTTGTTTCAGTCCTTGTGTCTAGCCTCCAATACAGGTTTTGTATCAACAATATTTGTAAGAGATAAACAATATGGAATAAATTCTGAATAAAATCTTGTTTATACTGAGGTATTAAACCCTCATACAGATTTGTGTATTTTCATTCAGCATGCTCGTGTTTAATGTATCGAAATACTCCCTGTCACATGTCTGTAAATATTCCGCATGGTTAGGATTTACATGGGATAAGTAAATCTCTAAAGAGGTTTTAATTTAGACCAACAGCTGTACATTCGGCCATCTACGATTGATTTACTTGCATGAAAATCGATTCAGCGGGAGTTCTGACTAGCGTTTTCTGAGTAATACAGTCCAAATGTGCTGCGTGGCTGTGATTTCTTGACTTGTAAACAGCAGAACTACTGACAGTGTTTTCAAGCTGTCAACCTATTTCCTTCACAATCCTCCTCCTCTGTCCACATGTCCCTGCAAAGCACACAACCCCAGACGAACTGGTCCACAAAGTCAAGGTCGCGCTAATGACATACACAAACAATAGAAGGGCTGCTCTCTCTTAGTTTGTCAGCTAATTGGTCACGAGTGTTGGTTGTTTTTAGTGAAAATGGTAGGACTACTGCTCAGTCATTGCTAAAACAAGACAACAGCCCTGCTAGCAGCTATGTGAACACTTTGAACTATGCTAATGGAATAGACTAAACATCAGCATGCTAACATTGTCAATGAGAGCATGTTAGCATACTGATGTTTAATCTAATGCCTAGGGCTAATATTTGCCATGTCAACAGCTCATTTTAGTGTGTTAGCATGCCAACACTTGTTAATTAGCACTTACGACTGACGCTAATGGGGATGGGAATGTTGTAAGTTTTGCAGTTATTTGGTCATAAACAAAAATATATTATAGTTTTGACCTGATAGTGGCACTACAGTAGTGGAACGGCCAGCAGTGTTCAAAAACCATGAATGACCTGCTGGCGACGTGAGAAGAGAAGTTATGGATTGAACAACAAACTTATGGTTCATCCTCAGGGGAACATGAATCGCATTTTCATGGTCTTCCATTAATTGTTGAGATATTCTACTCAAAGCCACAAATGTCAGCCTCGTTCTCTATAAGAGTCATCATCATGAGACCATGAATGTCTGGCAATCCATCCGGTATAGTGACTAAGATATTTCAGTCTGGACCAACTGGACTGAGCCACTTACAGCCATAGAGCTAATATGAGCATATCTTTGGTGGACAGCCTGACTCTGCAGCTCTCTCCAGGCCAGGTTTCCTGAGAACAAAGCACGCAGCACAAACATTCTGTCATACAGCAGATGGATTTGCCGATTCCAGGCGATTAAAGCTTTTCTCAGAATCTTCTGGAAACAGGTCCATTTTGTCTCCACGTCGGAGGAGGACAGCAGTTATGCCAAACATCCACGTTCTCCTTCTCGGTTCTGTAGTCTGTTCGCACAAGAAAAGTTAAGATATCAGTACATACATATGTGGCGTGTGTGGTGCCGGTTTTGAGTAAACGAACAACAAACCTGCAGCATAAACAGAGCAAAGCAGCCCTTTGTTGAGTCCACAGAAAGCTTAAAATAAACAGAAAATAGATCCATGTCATGACAGCCTTTGCATGTTTCTATTTCTGCCAGCATGTAACAATAAATATTAAAAAGCAAAATCCTGAACACTTAAAGCCAATGTGTGTATTTTATAATAAAGAGAAGCAGTCATTCACTTCACATCTTTATCTTCAGGGAAAATGTTTGACATTAGAGAAATGCTTTTGCCTCTTTCTTTTATCGTCCATGATAATCTTTATGTTTAAGACAGTTGGTCAGACATTTTAAGGCATCACTTTGGGCTCAGGGAACTTTTTTTTTTGAATAACAGAGTAAACAATTTATCAGTTAACAAAGAAAATGTGATGAATTGAAAATGAAAACAATCATTAGCTGCAGCCTTGTACCCAATACCTTGTTGCCTCTACAGATACAGTTAACCTTGGCTTGAAATTGTTGTGCAGGGCCTTCCTTTCTCTATAATTCATGTTGTTTTGACCTTCTTGCACCTCGGCATTGTGCTGTGCGTGCAATGACTTTCTCCAAAGTAGTCAGTTAAAAAAAAAAAAAAGAAAGAAAAAAAGGCCTGAATGGGAACACAGTGCGAGGAGGGTTCATAGAGTATGTTCCTTTTCATCTTGAAATTCTTGGTAATTTCCCTGCCTGCCTTGTAAATGTTCTCCAGTTACAACACTAAATCATCCAGATGGATAATCTTTAATGTCCCTTGAGCCTTCTCTTGTGTATTTGGCAACACTGCTTTTTTTTTTTTTTTTAATTTTTAGATTATGCACCCCAGAATTGGAATAAATTAAAGGCAACCCTCATTTAGAAATGCTGCCGCAGCCGTTCAAGCACCACAGTTTAAAAAAAAAATGCTTTATGAGGAATGTAATTTCTTTAAATGTTGCTTTTCATGTCTGACAGGTTCTGTTTTAATACCCTTCGCGTGATTTTTGTAAACTGACTGTGTATGCTGCCAGTTTCAGGTCAGGTTTAGCATGAAAGAGATGCTGTTGTTGTTATGTCATGCTTTCTGGCTACAAAAATAATAAAATTAAACCAGTTTCCACAAAACTAATTGTGGTATTCTTTTTCTGTCTTTTTTTCCTGCCTTTCCCGAAAAAAAAAAAAGTATTTGTTCAACCACATCCAGCCGGGATAGATAAAGTCCACAAGACTTCTTAGAAAAGAAAACTCATTTCAGGATTTCTTGGAAAAAGATTCAGCAAGCTCTTGTGGATATGGATGTGACTGTGATACAGCATAGTTTCATGTTGCTTTGAAATCCAATCTATCACACACTCTCAGACTATTGTTGAAGAATATATATATTTAGATTTTATGCCCTGAAGATGTTCCTGATGATTTATAACAACATGGTGATAATAAACGTCAGCAGCCGGCACTGATTCTAGTCATTTAAAATAAAATATGTTGAGCAGATGTGGAGGCCTGCATTTCCTAGATAGATTCCTTAGAAATGAAATGGCAGGGGAGATAAACGAGCAGAATAATAATCATTTTTAAAAATGAACTAGATCTTACACTTGAAGCACACGATTTAATAGATGAACCATGATATAAAAGACCTTTTTTAAAAATGTTGTTTATTGTCATAATGACAAGCTGCTTTCTCTGGCGTGCCTAATTACTCCAACAAACCTCCGAGAAAACCTCTCGCCGTGTTTTTCCACCAGGATCGAGGGGAATCTGTATTACTGGAAACAGCCTGTGTGCATTCCTATTATCTTTAATGTTGAGGCGGTGAATTCCCAGAATGAAGGCTCTGTCGGGGCCGCCCGGCGGGGCGGAGTCAACCCTGCAATTATTCCTGGAAAGCGGATAGGGAGAAGCCGCCGCGCGATTCCTGGGAGCGAGCACCGGGTTCAGCGAAAGGAAAGGAGCCGAGCGAGAGAGAGAGGGAGGGAGGGGAGAGAGAGGGATGAGCTTCAAAACACCGGACACCGGTTAGAAGAGGAAGGGGCGGAAATAAATAACAAACAAACAAATAAAGACGGTTATGACGAGAAACACGCGTTAAGAAAATTAGAAGAAGAAGAAAAAGAAGAAGTGGCGTTAAAGCTCCGACAAACTAAACGCTCGAGACAGTTCAGCTGTCACAAAGCGAAACAACCGGCGGTGGTTGGTGCGGCCGGTGTGACGTCAGAGCTGCCGGTGCTGTGAGGAGTTCTCAGAATAGACTTCTAGGAAACGGTAAATTTTAAAAGCCAAGCCTTTTACACTCTGTCCTTCACACGTTTGGATCCCATTCTGGTGACAACACACTCCAAACCGCTGCTAGAGAGATTTTCTTTTTATCACTTTACTCTTTAAATTATTATTATTGTTATTTATTTTCTTTTTTTTCCTACTGTTTTTTCCATTTTGCAGTGTTGTTATATAAACCACAAGGACCCAGACCCCCTTATTTGGGTTCACCGTCGGAGCGCTTCGTCTTCTTTTATATTAGGCTTTAAAAACAAAATACAGGTTGTGGAACCGATGCTGGAAAAAGCTTCTTCTTCTTCTTTTTTGTTCGCGGCTCTGTTTTGTTTTTAAAAAACGAGCCGATTTTTATTTTCTCTGAGCTTGAAGACGAATTAAGAAATAGCATGATCCTTTGTGTGCCAGGGTGAGTAGACTTTTCTTTGTTTCTCTCTGCCTGTGTGTTAAGAACATTTTGTATTTGTCATGAGATGTCTTTGAAGAGGTCCTTGACGCACATATTCTCCAAAATCGAGTCTTGCATTTTGAAATGTAAAGGCATTGATTAGAAAAAAAAACTAACTAACCTTTTATAGAAACCTTCTTTGTGCTAATAGAAGTAATTAGAAGGTACTCTGGTTTTTAATCATTAAGTCGGGAAAGTGTGCCTGAGGATAAAATGTTCTTTTCAAGAGCGTCCTGGCCAAGATTCGTGTCAATAACATGACAAACAAAGCGCACGTAACACAAAACACGTCATAAAACCTGAGTCAGATTAAAAAGTGATCATAAAAATCAGGAATGAGACTCTCAAGTTCAAACCGGTCAGTGAATTGATTCCTCTTATTATTATTATTATTATTGAGAAACAAACAGCTGAACAGCAAACATAATGCGGGTGTCTGCGTTAATGTGCGCGACTTAAACCCCGCTCTTTCGTTGCTGAATGTGTTTTTCATGTGTTCGCCATCTAAAACCACATTTTCCCGTCTTATTTACAGTCCCAGAGCTCGTCTGCCCGCTGCGCCATCCACTGAAGTCCCACAGGGCATGCGGGCAGGAACCGTACCTCCTACCCTTGCCTTCAAAGCACCCCTCCGCTATGGGACCCCACAAAGGACCTGTGGGCAATCGCCAGCAACTTCTGCTATCTCGAAAATTCAGGTACGGTACGCAAAGTTGCACATTTCCACCGATGAGATTCTTGAAAACTCTTCCAGGCTCTGTTGTAAAGACATTTAGTTGAGTTTCTAAAGCATGGCAGTGGAAAGGTCAGCACAGTCTGTTCAGAGTGACTAATATTTAGGAATCTGTTTGTGTGTGTGTGTGTGTGTGTGTAGGGTGGTACTGGGGAGCTGTAACTGCGACGCAAGCCCACGCTGCACTTCAGGAGGCATCTGAAGGAGCTTTTCTGGTACGGGACAGCAGCCACCCTCTGTACATGTTGACCCTATCGGTCAGGACTGCGCGTGGTCCCACCAGTATTCGGATCCAGTACAGCAGCTCCCAGTTTTTGCTCGACTCCAGCTCCCCGGCCCGGCCCAGTCTGTCGTCCTTCCCCAATGTGCCCAGCCTGGTGCAGCACTACATGGGACCACAGAGGAAAGCAGAGGAGGAGAAGGTGGAGGAGGAGGCTCCTTCGAAACCCGCTCAACAGACAATTCAGGAGACGTCTGTGGTATTAAAACTGAAGCGGGCCGTGTACAAGCCCCAGGGCCTCCCCTCCTTACAGCACCTCACACGGCTCGTCATTAACAGACACTCTGACTGCCCTGACCAGCTACCACTCCCGAGGCCTCTGCTGCGTTACATACAGGACTATCCCTTCAAGGTATGAGACCGGGGTCCCTCAAGTCCATCATTCTGGCTGAATATCAGCTGACTTAAAGGAAGGAAATAAAAAACAGTCAAACAGGTCCTTTGTGCCTGTAAATGACATTGCTGCTGCAGCAGTCGGAGGCCAGTCACGATAATAATTCCAGACACAGGGTCATGCTTTTGCTGATAGAATATGTACAAATCCAGTTAATGCTGACGTGCCTGGTTACAGACTTCATTTGTCAAGGACTGGGTGGTGAGACACCCCGGAGAGAAAGACGACTCGTGAGAAGAACTCCAGTACTGTAATAATCTACACTTTATTTTATGATGAATGTGGAAATTGTCCATGTCCATTTGACCCTCATTCAGTTCTGGATGTACATACTGTTCCTCAGAAGTGCACCGATTCCATCTTCTACGCCATTTTATTTTTCTCACTAAGACATTTTTTCTACTTTTTACATGTGTACATTTTTTTTTTCTATTAAAATAAGCGATTTGAGTCTAACCCGCTGTCTTTCTTGGTGATTTTCTCTTGTGTTGCTTAACGTGTCAGTATTACTGACAGGATAAAGAGTAATACTGGCCTCATTAGTAACCACCACATGATGGCTGCTCTTGTGACACTTGTTACGAAATATTTTCGCCTTCAATCACCTTTGAGACACAAAGACTGTGTGGCCTTTGAGCTTTAAGTGTGTAGGAGACGCAGACTGTGTGAGGAAGTAAAGGCCACATTGTGTGCGTGCGTGTGTGTGTGTGTGTTTTTGCTCAACAATGCGTGCAGCCTGCATCTGAGTCAGCGAGCGGACAAGCGAAGGGGAGGATCGTTCATCAGCGGATTCACAGAACTACTGAATGCTTCCTGGGAGGAGGGTGAGATTCTGAGAGGGAGCGTTCTAAGAAAAGCCTTGGTAATTACCTTCAGCTTGCTTTTGTGTGCCATCTCGCACACATTTTCAGTTTTTTATTTATCTTTTTTAATTTATTTTTATTCCGTGCGGACAGGATGTGATCGCAAACGTTATCAGATTAAAAAGTGCAACAGTGACATGACGATGCTTTGGAGCTTCTGCCAGCGGAGCAAGCGCCGGATCGGGCGGCTCAGCGGGGTTAGGGGGGGAGCTGAGATTGTGGCAACCTGGGCTAAAGCCAGTGTAATAGGATCTGAGTTTCTCAATCTTGATCCAGTTTGTGGCCCTTGTTTGACATCTTTTTCTGAAGGACGCAGAACCGTGGCCTAAGAAACAAACAAACAAAAAAACAATCAGTCCGTTAGAGTCTTAATTTAGACCTCAAATGTGAAAGAACCGCAAATTAAGAGTGTGTTCAACTTAATTTTGTAATCAAGGCAAGATTTTGTTAGTGTCGCATTTTACTTGAAATCAAATATACAGGGACGGGCCTAAGAGGTCGACATGAATACAACATTAGCATGAGGTCACAGCAGGTTAAGTGAGGAGAAAATGATTTAATGAAGCCCAGGTGACGGACAAAAAGGCGGCGAAGAGGTTCTCTATAGTCGGACCTGCCGGTGATGTCGTGCCGTGTTTCCACATAATGCATCTCTTCCACATTCGCCTCCACCCACCGTCGAATGAGCGGGGGGTGTCTGGGGTCCACTTCCAAGTAAACGCGACTGTTGTTCCACCAGAAAAAGAAGACAAAATGCATTCAAACTTAATTATCAGCAGGGCGGGATAATCAGAAGTAACCTTGAGGTGACAGCCGTGTCTGGAACTGTATTCACTGGAAGTCTTTTAAAAAGCTTAACTCATTAAAGAGGCAACATGATACATGTGTTTTTCAGAACATGCTGTTCCTGTCACAACCCAGCGACGCCGTTAGGAATTAAACCCAGGTGGGCTTGTGTATGTGTGTGTGTGTGCGTTTGTGTCGAGCAGCAGGGTTCCTTACCCGTGATTTGTCAGAATCTGCGGAGCCACGGTCAAAATCTTTTTGATAACTTTAAGGCCATCTTTGCCGCCATCTAAAGCGGCGTGGTCCTCAAACCTGCACACACTTGCAGCACACATATTATATTATTATATCGCTTAAATACATGCCGTGCATTTGAGATTTCCAAAAAAAATACCTTTTGTAACACACTAATGCATTTTCAAATTATATTTTTTGTCAAGAATTTTAATTAGAACTTTAAATAAACCCCAGTTTAGCATTCATAAACTGTATAGAAACTGTTATTTTAATGGTTTGCAGCACATTATTACACACTACTACTCAAATGAATAGATGTGTATTAAGTCAAAACTTAGAGAAGGCCGGGATATAACATGTTGACACCTGTTTTAGCACATACGTACATTTCTTTATGCACACAGAAATATATAACTCAAATGAAAATAAGTACGTTAAATCAGCAGTTAGTAGTAAAATGACAGTTTTATATCTTCCCAGAGGCAGAATGCAGCTCTTATTTATGTCAATGTCAAGGATTTTCTTTTGTGGTAAAATAAAAACAACAACAACATTCTTCTATCAGTCTATCACACAACTCCTCCGTTCTAACTTCCCCCATGAATGCATACCGTAATCACAAACAGTTTGTGTGTGTAAGCGGTTCATTTCTTTATGGCACACGGTAAGGATTTGTTCCTGCATGTATGTATTATCATATATATATATAATAACAACTACATTAAACTGTGCTATGAATCATTCATCAAGCATCCAGATCTTCACAGGGAGTGTTGTAACTGTTGACAAGTGCTCGTTAGATGCTTATACTGCGTATAAATGCTATCTCTGGGGAGGTTAAATGAAACGAATAATTAAGAGGAGATGGACGTGTTTTCATCACCTGAGAATTTCAGGTTCCAGTGACGACATATCCTCCGAGAACAGGTACGGGGGGTTACTGACCAAAGCTGAAACAGGGCTGCAGAGGCTCGCCACAGTTTCTGCATCTGCCAAAACACAAATACAAACACTTTTTCTTCTTTAAATCTCCAGGCAGTGTGTTATTCCACACATAAAATGCACCCTACTTACCTTTTAATACGTCTATATGATAAACCTGTAATCTGTCCTGAAGCCCCAACCTGCAGCGAGAAAACTTAATCAGAAAACAATACTGACATTTACAACTTGTTTTCATGTGTGCTATGGTACCATTACCTTAATGCGTTCTCTCTTGTTAAATCCACTGCATCTTGGCTTTGATCCACAGCAATAGCTTTAAGCTTTAAGACAGAGAAGAACTTAAAAACTGTTGTTTGCTGGTTTGGACACAATGACCTCGGGGGAGGAAAAGGGGATTTGTCTGTGCTCGTGTTTTTGTCTACAATGGGAATTTATTAAGTGATTATTTAGTCTTTAAAATGTAAAAAAACGAACACATGGCCGTCACGTGGTACCCACAGTGAAGATTAGTGTGACCTGCTGCTTGATACCCCATTTCATGAAAAAAAAGGACAGATTGTCTTTGTCTTAAATTGAGACCAGCCAGCATTTTTAATTAACTATTACGCTGTTGGTAGTCGTGTTGTATCGTGGGTAATGTAGGCACTAGGTTTTAACAAGGAAAAAGAATTCATGGATAAGAATAGGATGACAAAATGATGACAGACATCTTAGTGTGGCATGCTAACACTTATTATAACTCCAGACGAGGCTGATGTGAGTGTCATTACTTTTGCAGGAATTTGTCATTAGATGAGGAAAACATGAGCGCCTGCACCAAACTTAATGGCAATGGAGCCAAAGGCTGTTGTGATATTTTGGTGGCGGGAAGTGGCCAGAAATCTCATTCCTACAATAAGACCCAAACCTCACCTGAGGCATACTGTTCAGCAGACTAAGAGAAATGGCGCCAGAGCCACAACCCACTTCCAAGCATGTACGCTGGGCGTCTGCACCCACTCCAGCTCCAGGCTTCATTTCCGGATCAGTGAGCATGAGTTCAACCAGCTCCTGCACCAACACACAGAGAAAACACAGCTCTGATGATTACGTATGACTGATCATTGGGAGCTCACTGTACATTGTGTCCCCCCCCCCGTCTGCTTCTCCTGTCTAACCTCAGTTTCAGGTCTCGGTATGAACACAGGAGGTCTCATCTTCAGCGTCAGATCTCTGAAGTCCCACTCCTCAATCACATACTGCACAGGCATTCTGCACAAACACACGTTTATAAGTCATCTCCATAAATAAACACATACTCAGGCGGAGGCGGCGTATGCATTTACCTGGACAGGCGTCTAGTGCAGAGCTGCCACATTTGCTCTGTTTTTTCTCGGCTGAGAAACTCCGTTAACTTCCCCTGCTCGAGACTTTCAATCTGGACAAAGGAACAGCATGTAGGGACAGGAACGTCTGCTAATAAATGTGGAGGCAGGCACTCAGATCTGTCAATGTAGAACAAGCTCAACAAATGTCAACTTACAGTTTTAGCCCCGAGGAGATGTGCAATGATGTAGTGACTGGAGCTGTCAGGCTCCGTCACACCTGTCTCCTCGAAGTGTCTCTTCCATACATCCACTGCCTGACGTGCCGTGATCCTGCCTGCAGGTAAGGCTGGAGCTGGAACGCTGCATCTACGCACTCCATGGCAGCCCCAAATCCCCTGAAAGCATTTAAGAGAGTCTCTAAATGACCATAAATTTACAGCCATTGTGCATTTCAACGATGATTTTACATGCCATCGCTGTCAACACGTCCCCTCGGGGGAATCCCTTTCAAGTCAAATTTGAAAACCTGTATTATAAATCAAACCTCAGAAACCGACGCAGTTCTCATCATTTGCCCTGCACAGTGGGTGACGAGGACATCTGTACACCGAGTTATGAAAGATTATGAAATATACCTACGCAATGTAACGGAATCCAGTACATGATTGCGTGACACCGAGTCGTGTTTCTAATCAGCTCTCCCTCAAGTTTTTTCTGTCACTGACAGGAAAACAGACGACATTTTTGAGTAGAGCTTCTTGAATGTCAACGTTGTCTGCGTCTTTTGACTGTTATTCATTTTCGTCGCACTAGAAATTAAACAATCAATTAATAAATTTCTAGATCAATCAAATTTGCAGCTCAGCAGCTTTATTTTTTGGATACGCAGTGAGGCCTTACTTTTACCAAATTATAAAATCCATTTTGACCATTTCAATTACGTCCCTGCATTTTGAATTGTATGTGTCACCCTCTCTCTCTCATACATACATGCCTATTATCTTTTGACGTGTATACTGTGTGTATAATTTGCCTATTAGTTGCAGTGTGTGTCCCCACTAAGCTGAAGTGGAATCTGAATTCACTATATTCAGTGAGACAACTTATAAATAAATATCTTTAATCCACCAGGCAGAGGAGTGTGTTCAGTGGCAGGCTGCTGTCTCCTAGTCCTGCTCCTCAAATACACTCAACAACTCTCTCGTCCCCCTGACCACCGGACTGTACAACAGCTCTCAGTTATGACAGGGAGGACACAGGAAGGATGACAGACAATCTGACTCTATTAAATATCTGAATCTATTTCTTATTTCTCTAAGCATTTTATTTATGTTTTTACTTTATACAGTTCTCTATTTGTAAAGATCTTAACACGGGTTTCATTTCTTAGCATATATTTTATTTCTCACATGTTTAATCTCTCTGTACTTGTGTGCTTAAATGCACTGAACTAAGTTGGCCTTAGGTGTGAATGACCTTATTGTGCCCTGCAATAAGCTGGCAACTTGTCAAGGGTGTGGATGACGCCTCTTGCCCTAAATCAACTAGGACGGGCTCCAGATCCTGATGAGGATAAGCAGATTCAGATAATGGATGTTTAATTTCTTTGTTGAATTTCTCTGCGCATATTTAACTTCTTAGCAGAGGTTTAATTTCTTTGCACACGATTACTTGAAATGCAGATGCATCTTAGGTTACTTTAGGTTAGGTCACTTTTAATGTATGTATAATGTATGTTTAGTGTCTTATGATCTATCTATCTATCTATCTTTTATTATCTTATTCTATCTTTTATTTACTGTAAATCAACTATAATGTTACATGTTGGTTTGTGTTAATGTATAGCAGCCTGTTTTGCTTCATTGTACTAAAACCATCAACTCTACTATACAAACTCTCTGAAAACAATGTGACCAGTTTAGTTACCTTCTGTGCAAAGCCTCTGCAGCCTGCCTGCGCTCAGAGATGTTCTCCACATGACTGACACAAACGGACACTAAACTGTTCGTGCAGGCATCAGCGTCATCTCGCTGCATTTTGATAGCTAGCTGTCCGCTTTATATGTCACCTGTAGCGTCCTACGCTGACATTAAACAGCATGTTGCGAACACTTTCGTTAGCGTGACCCACACATGGCGGAGAAAAGCTCTCACGCTGTTGACAATGACGCAAAACGTCCTCGGATGCGGCGCACGCTGCGCAGGACTGACGCTGGTGAACAGAGGTGCGTTTACGTACTGGCGGATAAAGGTGATGTGAGGTGATTTTCGGGCGAAATCAACAGCAAAATAGTGATCAGCACTAAAAAACGAAACTTTTTAAAAATTTTATTTACATTGAGGTTACTGAAATAATCTAAAATCATGACTATACAACTGGTTTATGCAGCCTTTATGTAATATATCAACATTAAACTCCCTGAAGTACACTTTTAAAAGAAGATTTATGTGATTTTATTCGTGCCAAAGTTATTAAAAAATACAACAGGAATTGTATGGTGTTGTTATTTGTTGAAAAAAAGACTACTCGCTCCTGTTTACGTGGTATTTGCGACGTCCGTTATTTGAAACTCTAAATTGCGAGGCGTTCGTGAAGTACTCCATATTGTTGTTCCTCAGTGTGGAGCGTTGCAGAGTTGTTTGTTAGTTTTCTACACGGGTAACCGCTTTTTTTGGCCAAAGTACGTTGATAATACATTATGTGGACGTTGTGCAAACGTTAGACACGTTAGATATATAATCTCGGGAAGTCGCTAGCTTGTCTTGTTTAAATGTGGAAGCGAGCAGCTAGCCTCAGCTGCTAAACAACATCCGAGGCAGACACCGAGTCATTTCAGACTGAAGCGGTTAAAGTTTGCTCATTTGACCGGACACAGAGGTCCATGATGGGCATGGACAACCGCATAGAGTGCATATTTTTCAGTGAGTTTCACCCCACGCTGGGTCCAAAGATAACATATCAGGTGAGTGCAAATAATGTGTTTGCTGTGGCTGTTTAGCGCCCATAGTTCAACATTTTGAAGTTAAAATCACTGCACATGTATCATTTATTACCATACTCGCTCCCAATACTGCCTTGATGCTTTTATTTTGATAGGAAACTGATAGTACATGGACATTAAAGTGATAAAAATGCTTTTTTAAACTGAATGAAGTCAGCCTTTTAAAAGATATACAGCCTTAGTTTCATCCATGTTTATGTGTTCATTTTTAATCAGAATACATTACAGTAACCATCAGACTACATTTTCTGGAGTGTGTATAAAAGCTTGGATAATATTTCATATTTTCTTCAGGCCGTAAATATTATCCAAAAGGTCCACTGTGTGGGATCAGGGGCCCTCTGTTATCAGAATAAAGCAGACATGGAATATAACTATGTTTTCATGCATGTAAAATCACCAGAAAACAAGATTTTTAAATTTCTAATACCTAAAGATTGTACTTTTTTATCTACAGTATGAGCGGGTCCTCTTCCATGGAGGCCACCGTGTTGACACACCGTGTTTCTACAGTATCCCAGAACAGACAAACTAAATACTGACTATAGACACGGCCCTTCAGATGTGGTTTCTCCTTTACAGCACTGGATTCAACTCAATCCTGCACGCTGGACCTTTTTAAATTAGCCATATTGTGGCATCACACGCGGCGGCACAGATTGCCCTCATCCTAATGTTGACTGGAGTTCAAATAACTGATGTAATTAATGGTAACCAGATATTGAATCCCTCCTATTATTCTTGTGGTATTGACGTTCGAGGTGAAAAGTACATAATCCTCCTGGTGTATCCTCTAGGTTGCATTTTATCGTGCGTATCCACTCTGTCCTTCCCCGACAGGTCCCAGAGGAATACATTTCACGGGAGCTCTTTGACACAGTTCAGGTTTATATCATCACCAAGCCAGAGCTGCAAAACAAACTGATAACAGTGTATGTAACCTTACCCTCCTCTCTCCTCCCTTTGATCAGATGCATTTATTTTGATAGCCGTGTTTATGTTTTATGCTCTTATGCTCTAATCCTCTGTGCACTTTATGTCTTCTTTTTTTTTAGCACTGCCATGGGAAAGAAGTTAATCGGGTGTCCTGTGTGCATTGAACATAAAAAGTACAGCCGAAACGCCCTGCTGTTTAACCTCGGCCTCGTTTGTGACGCCCAGACGAACACGTGTGCCCTTGAGCCGATTGTCAAGAAGCTGTCTGGGTACCTCACAACTCTGGAGGTAGTGATCTGCACTCGTTACATCGATTTGATATTTGTGTGCCGTAATAACACAACTCAGAGATGATCACGATTCTTTTTGCCTTTTGATGTGTTGCAGCTGGAGAGTGGCTTCATATCAAATGAGGAGAGCAAGCAGAAACTTTTACCCATCATGTCGACCCTGCTGGAAGAACTTAATGCCACAGGAGCCTGCACGTTACCTATTGGTATGATTTTGTGTGTCACTGTGTGTGATCTGGCTGTATCTGGGGCAAACAGTCATCCGTGTCTTTAACATACATCCTGAAAGTGGTGGTGGAATGCAAATCGTGTGTGTGTGCACTACAGGAAACATCCCTGATTTAGTCAGTGGCTGTAAAAGTGTGTTTTAGAAAGAGATAAAACCTCTTGTTCAGATACTCATTTTGTTTGTTTGAAGAATGAATTCAGTGATATTTTATTTGCAGATAAATGGTTGGTTGTGTAAAGTGTACATTTATAATTATATTGATTATCCAAAAGGCCAAACGCAGCATTTATTTTTGACTGACTTCCTTTTGTGACTTCTAACTTCGTCTAATCTTTAATCTAGTCTCTTCGTCTGTTCTGTTGTTGTCTGTCTGCGGTAGATGACTCCAACACCATCCACCTGAAGCTGATCCAACTGCGAAAGGATCCTCCGATCGTGCAGGAGTATGACGTGCCTGTCTTCACGCTGTGCAAAGACCATTTCATCAAATCTCAGTGGGATCTAACTACTCAACAGGTAGGCCTCGTGACTGATATCAGGAGACGCTGTCATAAGACAAGTGGCGCAATTTTGAGAAAGATCCGCGCTTTAAAGGTGACTCTGGAGAATACCATGACGCATACCGCGATGTGGTTCAACACAGCGAGTAATTTAACAAATGTTATCTAGTCTGTGGCTTTGCACTAAACATCACTGCTGTGCAGCTAACCTGCAGAAAGGAAGAGGCTGTTTTCCCAGAGCTGTCACATTGGCAACGCTCACAAATCCTGCTACTACAGCTAACATCACGACAACGGCATATAGAACATAAGCTGAATGACCATCGGCAGCTTTAACATTACCTAGCACATAAATCATGGCTGGAATGACAAGCGTTGTGTGGCAGTGCCCTATTTACAGAGTTTGGACTGTGTACGAAGACTGGATTGTTTTCAGTACACACACACACACACACACACACACACACACACACAGATGAGAGGCATTCGACCTTGAGAAGATATTTGCTGCATTTGAAAGGTGTATTGGATTATATTAAAATTGCTGTGAATCATCAATCATTCATGGCAGCATCAGTGTATGTACGATTTGATTTGATTTGATTGATTTGATTCTACAGTCACAATTTGATTTTCAATTTAAACATTTTCTTACCATGACATGTTTGAGGGCCTATGTCTAGTGCTCTCCATTCATTTATTTATTTTTACTTTGCTCTGTTTTGTTGTAATTTTAATGAATAAATCATTAAAAAAGAGATAAAGTTAAACAGACCATTGATTTTTTGCCCTCACAGCTGTAATTTTCATTTTCCAGTTCTTATTTAAAAAGATGGGCAACCAATGGTCCCATTAGCAGCCATACGTTTAACATAACCGTCATATTTTCTGGGGGGAATTTGCCGCGCTTGTAGCAGCAACTTTACATTAATATGTACATTTAACATGTTAATATGTACATTAATAAATAAACAACGCAAACTATATGCACACATTTTGGCTCCTACAACACTAAATAGCCTGATGGCAGGTGGATTTTACGCAGAACAATCTGCCAGGTTGTCACTGAAAACTAGAAAAGTGTACACACGTCCAGGTGATCGTATGAACTTCCTGTCTCCATCTATCACGGGCGAACATTAACAAATGAAATTAATAAGTGCCGTAGAACGTAGTCAAACTTCTGCCGAAGCCAGTGGGAAGAAGAAAACATGGAGGGAAGCGTTCACTGAGATCAAATACTTTCTAATTTAGATATAACTGATACAAGCAGCGTTCATTTATTTCCCATTGGACACACTGAGTTTTAAATGATATATAAACATGTATACCACGTCGTGTATTGTATTCATTCAATAATGTGTCATTGCTGTAATACAGAGTATAATTTTAGTTGCTGCACCGTCTCTTCTTTGCTGCAGATCCTGCCCTACATTGATGGATTTAGACACATCCAAAAAATCTCTGCCGAGGCGGACGTAGAGCTGAATCTGGTCCGCATCGCTGTGCAGAATCTCCTGTGAGTACATCTCAGTGATTAAAGGCCGCAAACACACTCTACCAGCCCAGCCGGCGTCTGACACGTGTCAAAACACCCTCATCCACATAAGCCTCTCTTCCGTTTCTATTTCTCTGCGCCGACGCGTGTTAGCGTTTCAGGAAAGCAGCAATTTCCAAATAATGCCACACTTCACGACTCAGTCGGTGTGTTGCACTTGAACCTTTCTTTTGTCTTCACAGGTATTATGGTGTTGTGACCTTGGTGTCTATATTCCAGGTACTAAAGTAAACTCCACAGCAGAACACAGCACATTGGTTTTACGTCACTGCAACTGTGCATCTATACTGTAATTTTGAGAGTAAAAAAGAGAAAAAAAGCCATGATATTTTACAATAAAATCTATTTTTTTGTTTCAGTTTAAGCAAATACATCACTATTAACAATAAACCTCACAGACCACTCTCACCTTTTTATTAAAATCTCAAGTTATTATGAATTTTTCTTACTCATACACGTTCTCAAAACTTTTCTTTTCTAGTTTTCTAGTGTGTCCCTCATTCTCTGTTGTAACTATCCGAGGGTGTGTTTCGTTTGTTGATCGTCTCGTGCTGTTTTGTGCTCCGTCCAGTATTCCAACGTGTACTGCACCACCCCCAAAGTCCAGAGCCTCATGGATGACAAGTCCATCCAGGAGGAGTGCCTCAGCTACGTCACTAAGCAGGGTAAATAAAGGTCACCGATTGTTGTCACATGAGCGTCATTTTCTTTCTTTCATTTATTCTGGGACTGCATTTTCGGACTGTCTGTCAGGTCAGAAGCGTGCCAGTCTGCGAGATGTGTTCCAGCTGTACTGCGGTCTGAGCCCAGGAACCACAGTCCGGGACCTTTGTTCTCGCTACTCACAGCAGCTTCAAAGGGTTGACGAAAGGTCGGCATCAATCACTTTATCAGTTCACGAAAAGACTAAATAACTCTTGGAAAGTCAAGTCAGAATGACATTTATTTACATGTGTGTCATGTCATCTGTTGCCGTTCAGGAGGCTGATCCAATTTGGACTGATGAAGTCTCTCATTCGACGGCTGCAGAAATATCCGGTGAAGGTCATCCGTGATGAGAGGAGCAGGCCGCCTCGACTCTACACCGGTTGTCATAGTTATGATGAGATCTGCTGCAAAACAGGCAGGTTTTTATTTTCATCTCTCTGTTTGTTCAGCATGACTCATGACCGATTTTCGAAAAAACAACTCTGCTTACAATATCGCATATCGTTTTTTTTTTTTTTTACCAGGTATCAGCTTACCAGGAGTTGGACGAACGTTTGGAAAATGACCCCAACATCGTGGTGTGCTGGAAATGATGTGACAAGACAGACACAGAGACTGAAACATACAGAGATGCCTCTACCAAAGATGCCTTTAGCGAGGAATGAAAGTAGTATTTTGTTGTTGTTGTTTTTGTTAAATCATCAAGAACTGGCATACACTATTTGGATCAAGTGAGGAATGTATGTGATATTTATTAATATTGTATATAAATGTGATTAATAAAAAGAGATTACTGTACAGATTGAAGTTACTTGTACTTCACTGGTGTGTTTTAATGTCTTCAGTTCACATTTTTACACCACTACATTTAGTTGCATTACAAATCAAGATGACGAGCTCATAATATATTGTTATTTTATCTAGATACTCTTTCCCATTATGTATCTGCAAATTAACATATAACTGTATAATATGTTACAGTTGATGTGATGATGGTGGTTTGTCTGTATGTATCCTGTGATGAGCTGGTGAGAGGGAACCTATGCAGACATGGGGAGAACATGCACAGGAAGTGTACCCAGCAGTACATTAAACAGTCAAATGCTTGTCAATAGTTTGACTTTCGAAGCTATAAGCACATTTTCATACTAATACTTACCTAGAATATCTTTGTACAGTATGCTGCTGCCACTGCTGGATGCACCACTGTTCATTTAAACCCTTTATTGACCAGCTATCTCTGTTTTTTACCTGAAGATGTACCGCCCCTCTCTGGCCGCCGGGACGTACTGCGGCCGTGTGCGCGCTTGGTTTACAGTAACCATGACGACCGCTGTAAACGGAGGGTATCGCTGACTCCACTTGACTCGAGAGGCGGCTTGACTGAAGAGACAGTGAAATTCATCTTTGTGTTTTGCTTCTTTTTAATCGATAGCTTGTTGTTCCCGTTGACAAAATGGACACGTCGGTGATTCTGCCCGGCGAGGCTGAAGGTTTTGTTCAAAGTCTGGAAACTTTCCCTCTCAAGGAAGTGGGCTCTGCCAGGTAAGACGATGACGCCGACCCGAGTTCAGTTCAGTACACAGGTGTCTGTGATGAGAAGTACAAGAGAAATTAAAGAGCTGTTATAGTTAGTGATGCATTATTGTGTTAATGTTGCAGCTGGTAGATGTGGAGCCAATTTAAATGACTGTATTGTGACAATGCACGTTTGTCAACACAACACAAGAAGCTACAGAACAAATTTAAGAAATGAAATGAAATTGTATATTTTTTTCAATGGTGACATTTGCTGGATTGACAGTAAAGTTAAGTCTGGAGTCAGACTTGCATGAAAGATTGTATCTTGTTCTTGTTGTCTGCAGTACGCCAGCGTTGTCTTGTCTTGTTTGTAGTTTGTGTGAGATATAAAAACAGAATATATATATCATCATGTATATACACTGTTACCCATACACATTCCTCTTTTTATTCCTGTTTATACACATCAGGTTAGTTGTGGTTACATTTTCAAGTGTGATAAGTTTGGAAGAGATTGACACGAGAATAAGTCACATCGTCACAATCTTCTCATGAGAAGAGGTAGAAATATTTTCTTCCAACTTTATGGGCAACAGGCTAAAGAGCAAGGCAAGATCATTTATACAACAACAGCGATTTAAAGTGTCTGAGCAGAGCTCTCCACGCCTTGGTCTGGCTCCAGGTTACATAGCAGAGATATGAGCCAGTCTGCAGCCCTCAGGTGGGGCCGTCTGGCTGCTTCAAAGTCGGGGCTTAGATCTCAAGGTGACCCTGCTTTTGCCATCAGACTCGTGCCCTCGACTTTGGAGCGACCTGCCCCGAGGAGATACTCCTCACAGAAGCAGTCACTTCTTCAAACACATTTTTATGGACTTACTTTTATGTGATGTTATGTTATTTAGTGTGTATCTGTGTCTTTGTCTCTCTGTTGCTATTCTGCCCGTGTATCCTGTATGTGCTTGTCTGTCAAAGCACTTTATGAACTCACTTTTTAAAGGTGCTATATGAATACAATTATCATTAATACTATTATTATTATGTGTTTGTAGTGCATAGTAAATGAATGATGCTTCTCTGTGTTAGTTTTGACTCAGTCCCATCACAGATGACCTGAGAGGACTGGGCGGTTCGCAAAATAGCAAAGCCAGTGTGCTTTTGAATGATTTCTCTCTCTCTGTGTGTTGACAGGTGGTCTAGACAGCATGAGTACATCGAGAAACTTAACATGCAGGCGATACTGAGTGCTTCTGCCATGCATGATGAGTTTGTCAAAGAGCTCCTGGTGTCGTACGGAAAGGTGATTGCCACATCTCTGCGTGGTGTTAAGCTGTTTGTGGCAATTAGACAAGCCCTGCGAAAGGGTTGTTGTTCACAGCTACATGTGACAGCGCAATAAACACATTAAAACAAGCTTTTATCCTCAGTATGTTCTGTTCTTTTCCTCCTCCTCTTCAGATACCTGTTCTGGTCCATGAAATGATCCTCGTCGAAGTGTGGAAGCAAAAAGTGTTCCCCATCTTATGTCAGCTGCAGGATTTCAATCCCAAGAACACATTTAATCTTTACATGGTGGTGAGTGGGAAGCCAGATGTAACACGATGCCGACCAGCTTGCAGCACTCGTGATGATTTCATCTCTCCTTTTAATGTCTTCTTCTTAGATCCACCACGAAGCCACGATCATAAACCTGCTTGAAACGATAATGTTTCATAAGGTCAGTGCATGCACAACATACATCCCCCCCACATTTTATTCATCTGCAGCATATCTTATATGTGTTAAAGCATGAGCATGCTCACTTTAGGCTCTCTGTGTCTGATATATGTTAAAAGAGCTTTATGTGTTGCATAGGAGTCATGTGAGGCAGCCTATGAGTCTGTTCTCGACTTGGTGGATTACTGCCATCGCAAGCTCACCCTGCTGGCCAGCAAAGCGACCAGAGGGGACGTAACAACTCATGACCAGCGCAGAGAAACAGACAAAGCAGTTGTATCCTCCATAGAGGTACGAAAGTCTGACATACATGCAGCTTTTGTTGGGTTTGATTGTTCAGACTCATACAGAGGAGTCTTTCTTACCTTTAAATTGATCAGTCACCTCCTTTATTTCACGCGCTGAAGGAGCTGCAGACGCAGAATGCTGCACTGGAGTTTGAAATCTCCCTGAAGGCCGTCTCTGTCTTGCGCTACATCACAGACCACACAGAGAGGTATGGCGAAACTAGTTTTTTAAGTCTAAATTGTGTGTGTGTGTGTGTGTGTGTGTGGGGGGGGGGGGGGGGGGGGGGGGGGTAGTTATTGATGAAAATGGACTATTCATCAAATATCAGATCAGATTAGCCGATTGTTTTTCTGTTTTCTGACCCTTTATCAATTCATCACTTATTTTACGCCTGCAGCTAACAGGAGAGCATTTTTTCTTTACAGCATCAGCGTTATCAATCGCTTGCTATGCACCCATAACATGCCTTGCGTACTGGTTCAGCTGATTGACTGCTGCCCTTGGAGTCGCTGCAGAGAAGGTACATGACACCTCTCGCGTATCGAATGTGCCCTGAATTTGCTTTCCTCTCATAGGTGACCCTTTATTCAACTGTCTCGTCTCTGTCTCCCTACCGAAGGTGAGCTGGAAAAGTACATGAATAGCAGATGGCAGAAGATTCCCGTTGAGGACCGATTGAAGATGACAAAACTAGACGGTCAGGTCTGGATTTCCCTTTACAACCTGCTGCTGAAGGAGGACTGCCAAAGGAAATATGACTTCAACAGTTTCAACAAGAGCCAGCTTCTAAAGGTACACTGTAAAAGAAATGGTGACAGAGTTAGCGCCTCCTCCTCCTCCTCCTGTTCCTTCTCCTCCTCCTCCAAGTGGCTGCTGTATATTTTCTGTAAACTTAAGCTTAGGAAGTGGTGAGTGCCAGATCATTGTCCTCCAACTTGTTAAAACACAGATTCAGTTTCCAAGGGTTGTTTTGACTAAGATGTTTCCTCCTATTATATGCTTTCTCATCCTCTTCCTGTTGCATTAGTTATATAAGCAGAGGGCCTTGTGCATCCTCTTGTAATCACATTTTTTTTCCCAGATGCACACTGTTGAACTCATTGTAGAAAATTCCGATGTTGTTGTAGTCGCTGTATTATTTGTGGACTTATTTGTGGATCGCTCATGTGCCTCAGCTCCGGAGTTTCTTGACAGAGGTGTTGATTGATCAGCTGCCAAATCTGGTGGACCTGCAGCGTTACCTGGCTCACCTTGCTGTCACAGACCCAGGCCCTCCAAAAAAAGAGCTAATTTTGGAACAGGTACACAAACACACATGCACACTTATCTCTAGTCCTCACGTGTGTATTCACCTTAGCGTTGCTTTATGTACAGATCCCGGAGATGTGCAACCACATTGTGAGAGAGAATTCTGGGAAGTGGAAGGCGATAGCAAAGTATCAAGTCAAAGAAACGTTCAACCCATCTGAAAGCGAGCTGAGGCTGCAGGCACAAAGGTAATACTTTTCAGTATTACACAGGTGTGAGTGCTGAAGGCACGGAGAATCCGTATGCACTCAGTGTTACTGAGGTGTTTTTTTTTTTTTTTTTACCAGGTTGGCCCAGACGTACAACCTGAATGTGATGGAGAGTTTACTTCCCGAGAAGCCAAAGTGTGGATCCTGTGGGAAAGAGGCTGCAAAGAGATGTTCTCGATGTCAGGGAGAATGGTACTGTCACAGGTGAGACTTCTATAGATATGAGTCCAGCAGTAATGCAGGCTGACGCTGTCGTGGTGAAGAGGGAGCTGAGCTTGATTTACCCGTCAATAAAATAATGAAAAGAACGAGGCCGTGGATAAAAGCTGCTGAAATCAGTTAACTCTGACAGCTTTCAAACGCCTCATGATGCCCTGGAAGCTGAACGGCGTGATGTAAAATCTTGTTCATCTCATTGGTTTTCAGAGAATGTCAGGTGAAGCACTGGCCTAATCACAAGAAGGCCTGCCAGCTTATGGCTACAGCGGGCAGGCTGACCACGGACCCGACCATCAGCAGCTAAGAGAGAGAGACTGTTGAAGCACATGGGAAGGACACGTGGCAGATTTGGATTCCTGTGTATTTAAAGTTGGAAAAAGTTTATGCATCTTTTACAGAATTTTGTTGTTCCTGACTGTAATGTTTGTTCCTATGTTAACTGTTAACCAATTATTTGTCAAACGATTGTATACTGCTTTCTTTCTTTCTTTCTTTCTTTCTTTCTTTCTTTCTTTCTTTCTTTCTTTCTTTTTTTTTCTTTCTTTCCTTCTTTCTTTACACCTTTTTGACACAGTGGCAGCAAATAAAAATGCTTCTTATCCAGTAATATTAAAGGACCAGTGTTTGCGAAATTCACATAAAAAGCAAAAGGTCATGTCTAGATCAGTGTTTGGTTTGTCTGTTCTGGGCTACTGTAAAAAAAAAAAAGAAAATGGTGGTTAAACATGGCGGACTCCGTCTCTCACTCATATTATACTCCTAAATCTTACACACGGGATCCGTTAAGAACAAATGCTTGTAGGTGTCCAAAGTGACAACATTCAGAACAATTTGATTAATCCCACTGAGGTAAGAGCATCACATACACAAAACACAGTAACATACTACGCATCCACAAACAGTACAAGGGAGCTAAGTGTGGAAATGTCTACCAATAATTAGATAAATAATCTTGTTGAGATGATATGAAAACAGGATCAAACCAGATAAAGCATACACAGACAGCACTAATGGTTAAAAGACTGTTAAACCTAGTTACTTATTTCTACTCCCCTGGTTAAAGGATCTGGGGATTTGTGGCCCCTCTTCTTGGTTAATATTCCTGCATGTTTCACTTCAGACTTTACCCTTCAATGATGGATTGTTGACTTTCTGCAGAGGACCTGACCTGTCAGTAAGGTTGGCTGGCTTCAAAAGCATCATAAATATATATTTTTTTCCTTGAAGTATATTCATATATGCTGTAGTTTTTCTAGACAAATAAAAGCCAGATCCATCATACTTGGAGACAGTGTCTGGAAGGGTGGACGGCTTTGCACGCCCACTCAGCTGTGCTCCGGACTCAGAAGCACCCCCTATGTGAAAACATTCCGGATGTCGGGTACAGCTCTGTCTCATCTCACTCTCTCCTTTTCGTGATATGCCGCTTCCTCCTACAACACAATCTGAAAACACCAGAAGATGGTTAGTGTCTTGAGACGTCCTCGGATACGGCGATGTTACCGTAAAACGATCGGGCCTCTCTGTCTCTTCTAGCCGTCAACCAGCCGGGGATGATAGATTATTTCCAGAGATGTAGCCGAGGCTGCACACCTCCGTTACTTGGAAACAGTCAGAAAAAAGAAAAAAAAATCTGCGGAAAGTTTTTTCTCTTCAAATGGAAGAAAGTTTGAGACAAAGCGGTTGCCGCCGGGCTGTTTTCTCCCCTGTTTTGGTAAGTTAGAGTGAAATTTAGATTTAGTTTTGGAGTTTCAGAAGTCATCGGTTGGATTTACCGAGCTTGCTTTTGTGAGTCTTCATCCTCTGACTTCTCGTAAATGCATCTTTAATTGATTTATGTTTCGAGTAAATTACAGCTGCTCGGAAACAAAGCCATGCTGTGTATGTCCATTAAACATTGTACAGACACTTACATCTAACCTTGGACATTTACTCATGACTGTACTGTACTTACAGTAGACTATTTCCATTATATGCTACTATACTTACACTCTAATACATTCATCTGATATACTTGTACGTACACTTTATAAACTGATGCTGTGTTTTGTAAAACATAACATCCGTTTATAAAATGTGGTGTATCCTATAGCTTGTAGCCTATATAAATCAAACTGCATTTAAAGTCAGCTCCTCCATGACTGCCTTTAATATTAAAACACCGTTTGCTGTTGTGTGATGAGCACTTTCACTTTTGATGCCTAAAGAACGTTTAGCTGGTAAATCTCTGTGTTTAAAGTATCATCTTTCAAGCAGGGCGTTTACTTGTAATTAAGTACTTTCAAATTGTGGTACTTACTAACTTTACTAGGATCTGCCACCACTTTATAGGCCTTATAGTTTCTTCCATGTGATAGAACATGTCACCTTTTCAAAAACATTGTATCAGTGTGTTATTGTATGTTTTTCCACCTGTCAGTGATGATGGAGGAAGTCAGGCTCTGAGAGACACAATGTCTTGGGGGGAGTTCATCGAGCTCCGTGACCTGAGGTCGGACAGAGAGCAGATAGAGCTGACCGGATCACGCTCGCCCACCTCGCCTCCACGCCTGGAAAGAACAAACGCCCTGAGAATCAGCCCGGGGAAGGTGCCAGACCTGTTGAGCCGGGTGGGCATCATCCGCGTCCTGAGCAGCACCCAGGACCCCCAGCTCCCCGAGGAGAAGGGAGAGGGACACAACTTCCAGCCCTGCAGCCACGCTCAGCCCACGTGGTGCGACTTGTGTGGAGACTTCATCTGGGGACTGTACAAGCAGAGCCTGCGGTGTGTCAGTGAGTTGGCTTACGTAGGTTGCTTCATGCCTGGGTGTGTCCATGTGCGATTACCACTGTGCATAAGCATGATCAGAAATGAGAGCGAGCCTGAGAGAAAGAGGACATTTGGTTCAATGGAGGAAAGATGTAGCTGCCAGTGTAGGTGCTGGCCTGTAAGTCTCTGTACTCCAGCTGTTAACTGGACTAAAAATGCATGCAGATGTTGAAGTATGTTTTTGTGGTTTGGTCATTACCGTAGCTCAGGGTCGGCTAAAAACCTGTATGCTCTGCTTGCAAAATTTTTTTCTAGGGTTGCAGTAGTCATGAACTTCCTTTCCATCAACTGAAACCCAGTGAAATACAGCTGTGGTTTGTGTAAAACATTTAGTGTGCAGGAAAGAATTGGTTCTTAACTGTCATCTGAATACAAAGCCACAATCAATCATGATGACACACTGACACAGAAACAGACCTGGCACTGATGACAATGTACATTTATGTGACGCTTGATATTTTGTATCCGTTTTATATCCCAGCCGCACTCAACAGGTTTATTTGTATTTATTCTATCTATGTATATTAGAGAAATTCAAGTTAGGGTAATTGCAGTGACCATTATTGGCCAGAGGAGGAGGACATCACCCACTCAATACAATAATGTTGCATGCACGTTTACAAGTGTCGTATGTGTGTATATACGTTCGCCACTGCCTGTCTAAACTCAGTGACTTCCTGCTCTTACAGATTGTAGATTCACATGCCACTACCGCTGTCGTGCACTGATCCGGCTGGACTGCAGCTGGGACCGAGGCCCTCTGACCGACCACACATGCGTTGTGGAGCACACGGTAGAGACAGACACAAATGTGGTAAGGACTTTTTGCACTTGGCAGCATGGCTGCCTTAGTGCCCTACATTTGTTACCGGATAATGTGCAATTGCTCACAAACAAAAGTGGCAGCGGTAGCCACCGTTCGCTTGCTCTTCATTGGCATCTTCATCATCAAGTTAGCATCACGTCGTGTCATAGTTCACATAAAAAAACAAGACGATGGATGAAGAAACCAATAGCTCATGCAGACCTCTATACTTAGCATGACCTTGCGACCTGTTTTAGGGAACAATAAATTACTTTATTGCCAAAAACGGGAACCATTCGATCATGCAGGGTATCAAGTAAGGTGGCAGCTAGCAGCATCAGATCTGTAAAGGGAAGTAGAAGGATTTAAAAGGGAAGTTTGTCATGGTTAACAAACATGAGTCGTTACAAGTAACACCTTTAGCAAGATCTGGTTCAGTTTCTTTAATACCTTTAGCAAGCCACCTATGTGTTTTAACATGCACACACACACACACACGTATAACAAAACAAACTCAGAAAAATCATTTGAGAGCTTTTAGAGTGATTAAAATATGTTAATTTGGGTTGGTTGACTGCAGTCACCATTAACTAGTGAGGATCCTTTTCCTGTTAATCAATGCTTTTTCTTTCTGCAGCACATAAGTGTTATTCATAAAGAGCAGAGTCAAGGCTGTGGGGCCAGTAGCTGTTCAAGGCAGCTGTGTGTTTGGTCTCTTGGTAACAGAGTTTATTCCCTCACTATCTAGCACTTGTTGCTTATCAAAGGACGACTGGAATGTAAAACCTTCAACAAGCTGTTCAGCACAGTACGAACAGTATGGAGACGTGGCGACATATTATGCTGGTGATTGGGGCTTCTGTGTGGCACTGGATTTTCACACGACAGACATGTTGACTTAACACGGCATGAAAGGCACATATGGTGCAACGGTAAGCGGTGCCAGCGAGCCCTCGATGTGCCTCATCTGAATAAAATGCAGCCATGATTAATGTTATTAAGAACATGTGTTTTGCCTTCATCTGCCATAAACACAACCTATTACAAAACAGACAAATGAATGATATAAAACATGATCATCATGTCCTGTATCGACTCTTATCTGGAAGATACTGGAAGAAATGTCTGCACCGATTGGACACATGCCCTTATTTATTTTGTTCTCAGCTGTGTTATTACTTGAATCAATTCAAAGTGTAGGATGGGGGTGGGATGTTTCAGACAGCAAAAAAAAAGAGAGAACTGCCTCAAAATCATAGCTATTTTCATTCCAGCTTAGTTACCCATTTTCTAGCAGAAGTGAAAGAAAATGTCATCAACGTCCTGATTATAGTTTTCAGTGGCTCGATTCTCACTAAAAAAAAGTAATAAACGTGGCGTCATCGAGTCACGTTACTGTCCCACTGATGATCGATCGTGTTTATACTGCATCACATGCATACTGAAGACTAGTTTTGTTGGTTTTGTCATTGCCAACACTGCTTTATGTTTAAATCAGTATCTGCACCAATATCCATCAGGCATATTGGACCTGTTATTTTCATTATCAATTAATCTGCAGAGTATTTAGTCAGTTCAATTAATATTTTGTCTCGAAAAAGGCCAGAAGATTATGAGAAAGTCTCTATAATCTTGCCGAGTGATATTCATTTATCTTGTTTTGTTCAACTAAGTGTCCAAAACTAATTTACTGATAATGATGAAAGCAGAAATGAGTCAATAATTAGAAGCACGAGACAGAAAATGTTTGGCAGTTTGCTTGGAAAGTGAGTAAGTTACAATTAAGTTCAGTTTACTCATTAAAAGGAGGACTACTCAGCCTGTACTAGTTGTCTTACTGTAAGTCTTCTGTCTTCTGAAGGGTCTTTCCTAGGTTTGAATTAACCCTGATGACATCATTAGGGTTATCTCAGTTTAGGCTTCACCTTTAAAAAACAAAGCTTGTGTTACACACCGGAGACGTGTGGGTTTGAAAGAAGTGGGCATTTCTGAGACAGACAGGATCCAATGCGACGTTCACGTCACGCTATATGGCTGAGAGACACTTGAGAGTGTTCATCAAGACCGTTGTTTGATTATAGAGTAGGTTGTGTGAGGACTAAAATACCATTCACTGACAATATAACACCATACCACACCACGTGTTTTTTGGTTGATGTGAGGCATCCATGTTTGTTTTTTCTCACTGCAATATTAGAAGAGTCAGACCTGGAAGTTGACATGAATGCTCTTTACAAGTCAGAACCATTATTTAAGACAACTCCAATATGATATGAACATGACATAATGAGAAAGTTGCATTATGGGGATTGTAGGATCATGTTTTTTTAGCACTAACAGCCATTTTGATTTTGTTTTTATATCTTCCTCTTCCCTTAATTTACTGTTGATCGAGTAATCCACTGGTTCTCAAACTGTGGTACAAGTACCACTGGTGGTACTTGACTTGTACTGTAGTGGTACTAGGAGGAATATGTTTTTATATGAAATAAAATAATTGAAAATGTATCAAACAGTTTACAACATTGTGAATAAAATTAAATGAGAATGCTAGAGTTTTTAGTTAAAATAAGTTTGCATTTGTTTCAACATCAGCCTGATCCGTACATGTGCGTACGTCAATGATTAGTTAAAATCTTACGTGAGATAGTGAGCAGAGGTGAAATGAATGATTCATAAACTGGTCCAAACAGGTAAATATTAGAAACTAGGATCAGGAGAACTCTGCTTCTTGAACCGGTTCTGTTCAGGATTCAACAACAGCGAACAATAATCTTCTTTTTGGGGATAAACCTAACCCTCCTGCATGAACGGTCTGGTTCGGCCTACGCTGCTGGATTTTGATGCATGTCAGAATAGCGGTACTTGTAGAGACAAACATTTGTCGAGGTGGTACGTGATTTAACGTGCCCTTTTTCATCCATTATCACATCCACGACCCCACCTTTTATCCGCTTGAAATCGTCGAACCAATTTGCAACTTCCTTAGTTAATTTTCGAGACAAAAACACCTCTGGATGCATTTAAAAGGATCCACAGCCAGTGAGAGGAAGTAAAACATGTGACGCGCCTAGTAAATTAAACTCAACAAACCCTGTAGGAAGTACAGCAAATGCATCTTCCTTATCAACTAAAGCTTTAAGCTGTGTTTGTTCTTCTTTTTAGAGAGAATAGCCTGTTCCTTCATCTGGTTCACCCTATATGGCATGATTCATTATTTCCCCCACCCGGGCCATCAAACCTGGGTCACCAGGGGCATGATTCCCCCCTGAGTCCACCAGTGCTTCCCCTTTTTTTTTTTTTTTTTTTGATAAACACGTGGTTTGCAGCAGTAGATGAGCTCAAATGTGACTTTACATGGCATCCAGGTTCTTGCATGAATGCTTTACGGTGCTTAAAAGAATAAAATCTTACGAGTTAAGGGACAATAAATGCCAATCCCATGTGGTCTGTGTCTGTGTGTATGGTGTGACCATCACATGACATATTCAGCGGGGAGGCAAGGCAGCATCCGTGGGAGAATCAGTGGGGGGAGAGCGGAGCGGAGAGAGAGGGGGGTGAAGTCTTTGGTATTTCCCGTGGTCGGTCGTCCAATCGCGGCCAGCCGCGGTGGTTTTGTGTATTTTCCAATCTCAACTCAACGGACCTGCTGGGTGGGGCGTCGGCGGCGGTGGGGGGAAGGAAAGGAAGCAAGCAAGCAAGCAGGCAAGGGCGGGGGCTTCAACACATCCTGTTTCACAGAGAGTTTATACAGTGGAAACGTGGCCGGTAGATTAACTCAGAGGAGAAGAGAAGTGTTTAGATTTTGTCGCTTTGACTCGTTGTTATCGAGGCGTTTACCGGAGATATTCAGTCGCTTGTGCCGTAGTTACAAGAGCAGTTTGACCGTTGACGTTGCCGTTAGTTATAATAACGTTTAAAAACGGTTGAACTCCCGCTTAACAGTGGTTCAGTTCACACTTTCAGTGGTCGTAGGTACAAGTTCAGTTTATTGACTTTAGTGTTAAAGCTTTTTTTTTAACCGTAAGTCAGCATGACAAACGAGGCTAGCAGCTCGGATAAAACCCCCTCCTTCGAGATGACCTGGGGCAGCTCCACCAGCAGCGGCTACTGCAGCGAGGAGGACTCCGACTCCGAGTTCGAGCAGTACTTCACCGCCCGGACATCTTTCTTCCCCAAAACCCGGAAAGATAACGTTAATGCTAACGTGAAGAAGGTGAGAGATAGAAAGTAAACACACGCACAAAAAATAAAATAAAAGTTAAGGCTCGAATAGGAAAGTTATGTTATCCTCAGTGTTAAAAAAAAGAAGAAGGGGGAAGTCGGGTCGGAGACATGGGTGATGGGTGGTTCAACATCTCGCGTTAGTTGATGTTTCTGCTCTCTTCCTGGCATTTTTGTTAAAATTAAGTACTTTATTCACGTTTTGCACAGTTGGCACATTAAGGGTGTGTTTGCTCAGGAGCAGCCATGTTTTGGTAGGTGTTTTTGCTCAAGGGCATCCCGGCAGAGATGATGTCTGCCAAGTGAGCACCAAGGGTGGAGTTCAGGTTCCTCCAGTTCTCAGTAAACAAACCTATTATATATATATATATATATATATATATATATATATATATATATATATATAGATGAGAGAGAGAATACACACAGGTGCTTTTATAGGTATATACACACATTTGGCCCCAAGAAGCCAGACGTCTTGTTTTGTGACGCACACACGCCTCTCAAGTTTCCTGCACCCACTATTCATTGACTGTTCCTACAGGTTTCACACACTTATTTCTCAGTCACCAGTGAGTCATAAATTGTTTTGGATTTGTTCTTTCTTTTTTTTTTTTGTCACCCGCGCGCCCACTCACGGATCATCTTTCTTTATTGAGAAACAGATGCAGTTCACAGTGACACACACTTGGCAGTCACTGTTTTCTATCCGCTCCACGGGAGCCGGTTTTCGTTGAGCGTTGTTGGGCACGTTGGACGCTCCTTTTGTGGGCATGTAGAGGCACGGTTGTTGCATATGTTATCCTCCTACTGTTACCATATTGGAAAGCTCAACTTGGCCCTCCTATTGATTTATTGACTTGTTAACAGCAGCATCTTAACTCCGCACTCTCTCAATCTGCCCCAGGATTGCCTTTTATTGATCTACTGCTTGACATTTATTTATGAGCTACATGCTTCCAACTCTGCCCGTGTTGTTTTTAATTAGACGATCCAGTGTGTGGGAGATAAATGGAGGCAAGATAGTTTATGCATCTGTGCAAAAATGCTGGGTCGCAAGTAAGAGCTGTCATATTTGGATTGCACTCCTCTGAAGGAAACCCCCTGCTCCTGCTTCGAGGAATTAGCTGGAGTACAGTACGGAAAAATAAATATGTGCCGCCTCTGAGCAAATCTTCTTTCGCTACAGGAAATACCGGTGGTCAGTAGACCCAGAAGAAAGCCTTAATTGAGCTCATGCTCACGCAAGATGCTGGAGGCCAAATGTGCATGACTGGAACATGACTGAAACATGACTAGGAGTATGCGGTTGATGAGGGTGCTGACTTCACAGGATGTGCCTGTAAAACAAGGGAGGGCATTGTCTCGCTCTCTCCCACTTGTGAAAGCCAGAGAGGGGAGGCTATTTATACGTGAATACCAAGTTGAGGAATGCAGGGCTGTTGGTCGCAGCCATTGCAAACAGCTGCAAGTTATACCCCCCCCTCTTTCTCTCCCTCCCTCTCCCTCTCTCTCTTCCTCCTCATCCGGCCTCCCTCCCTTCGTTTACCCCTCCTACACCGAGGGATCAGAGCAGTCCAACAGGATTGGGCAGAGCTGACATCATCGTTTTTTTTTCGCCTTTGCTACGTTGTCAGGAAGTTGAGAGTCTGATGCAACTGGTGCTGCCTGTTAGAAATAACCGAACAGAGAGAAAGAGAAAGTTAAATATGATAACGCAGTTATCTAAGTCTGGGTTTTTTTGTAGTCGCCCTCTACGCAACATGAAGCAATCTTTTTTGAAGAGGAACTTGATTAAATCTGGCTTTCTTTTATATCATCGAAACATCCGTTCTCACTTCCCAAATAACACTCTGAGACATATGCTTTCATACACAGCAGCAGGATGTTTATGAAGGGATTATTTCCCCATGTGCAAGCCCGATCCTTGTGACTTACTCAAGAGGGTCACCAGCACTTCAGTCATGTTTTTGTGACTGGCACAAAACATTAGATTATACATAATGTCTGTAATTACAGAACATGACATTTTTCTTGATACAAACCGCAGCCTTGTCCGGTTTCCATCCTCATACTGGCGTGTCGTTCTGAGGTTTGTTTTCTTTGGAGGTGAGCACTGACATCTGCTGGTTTAACACTGTAACTCCTCACTGTTCTCCTCCCAGGATGAAAAAATCGAATGGGGGAAGCAGGAGCTGACAACCGCAGACATTCAGCAGAAGGTGAAGGAGTACAACGCTCAAATCAACAGCAACCTGTTCATGAACACGGTGAGTGGTGATGGTTCGCAGCACATCCGCGCGCTTTGAAAGGTTGTTTTTCCTCCTTCAAGCGTAACATTTTTGTTTTGTCCCCACAGAACAAGGATGGCTCATACACTGGCTTCATAAAAGTGCAGTTCAAGCTGGCCCGCCCCGTGTCTGTTACACCTCCAAAGAAAGGAGGCCACGATGCTGGAGGGAAGAAGGCGAGCGGAGTGAAACGTCGTACCTCTTTCTACCTGCCAAAGGACGCGTCCAAGCACCTGCACATAAGCTCACGCACATCTGCACGCGAAGTCATCGAGGCTTTGCTGAAAAAGTTTACCGTGGTGGACAATCCCGGCAAGTTTCGCTCTGTTTGAGCGCAGCGAGCGTCATGACCAAGGTATTACTCAGCCTTCGTTGTTTACTCATCAGCCTCCGGCAGTGTTAGTCACTTTTTTTTTTTTTTTTCAGTGGAAATTTGTGTTGTACGCTAACGCTGTGTCTTTCTGCCTTCGTCTTTCAGTTTACATTCGCAAGCTGTCTGACGATGAGCGTCCTCTCCGCCTGCGTCTGTGCTCTGGGCCCAACGAGAAGGTCCTCAGTTTTGTCCTCAAAGAGAATGAAACTGGAGAAGTCAATGTGAGTGCAGCATGAACACCCTTGATCCAGAAACATGGCTAATTCATGCACTCTACATGCACTAATGTGATTTTTTTTCCCCCCTCCTTACAGTGGCATGCCTTCTCCATGCCTGAGCTGAAGAACTTCCTGCGCATTCTGCAGCGTGAAGAGGAGGAACACGTGAAGCAGATAGTGCAGCGATACGCTCTCGCCCGCACTAAAATGCAGGAGGCTCTGGCTGGCTCGACCCCCGGCTGAAGCGCCTCCGCGTCGACGGGGTTTGAACGTGCACCTCTTGGCTAGGCAGTCATCGGAAGATGATGACCAGTCATCGCTGCATCCAAAGATCCCAGAGATACATAACTCAAAAACGCCTCTTGGGTGAACGAGAGAGTGAGACAGGGCGCAAGACAATGAGAGAGAGCTAGCGCGAATGTGCGTGTGAAATGATGCGAGAGAAGTGCCTTACACCTGGAGAGTCTGATGTGCCTGAGAGAATGAGTTGAGAGAAGTGAAGACTGGCAGATGAGACGGGTCGTATCCAGTGATGTCTTTTTATTATTGGGTACCATCTGATTATCCCGAGTGCCTCAGCTGTGTCACTTTTAACTTTGAAGAACATGCCAGTGATGGTTCTGGCTTTTTTAGGTATAAATTGTGTCGATTTATACATTTCAAAATCCACGTTGAGCCCTGTGTTGTAATTGAGCAGGTAATCACACATCTGCAAGTTTCTTTTATTTCTCTAGAACACAAAATTTGAATAACTACCTTCCAAAACGACATACTCCATAACCGTAATGACATTTTTTCAGTTATCCCGTTAGAAAGTTAAAGACACATTTGTCGCTGAAAGGCATTTGGATTTTCGTTTGACCCTCACAACGTCTGCCACGTCGTCTCGACACCCCCTGATTGGGTGCAACTCTTTTTTTTTTTTTTTTTTTAATGTCAATTTGTGAGCTTGACTGATGTATGGACATTTGTATGCAACTATGAATGTCGGTGCGAACAGTGTCGAAGTCACTCTGGTTGACTGGAATCGTGAATGAATATTGGTATACGTGTGTTTCACTGGAAGCTGTGCGTCATTCCTTTAATATCTGTGTTTTTTTTCTGTCTCTTTCAAAGAAAATGTTCGTCTCCTGTTTCTCAGTTCTTTGTGTCCGACTATGCACAAACCTTCAAACTGTTCAGTAAAGATTTTTCTATTTCCAGCAACTTTTTTGGTTTTTTTTTTCAGGTTACATGAATTAATTAAGATATCACATGCGGCTAACAGTAATATATTTGAACATGTATATTATATTATTATTATTAGTGTACACATTAAACACTTAAGAGCAAGGTCATCACGAGCACTAACATCCCTGATGGTGATGTGCAGCAGTTCAGTGTTTTGTTTTAACCGTCTCGGTGCCGGTCAGATCAGCTGATCACCTTCTCGCGACGGACCAAAACAGCTAACGTTAGCTCAACGGTAGCCGGTGGTAAAAGTTATGACAGGACTGCTTAATCGTCTACGCTAAGGTAGGACATTGACGAGAACACGCATGTTAAAGTGATCGTCCATTGACGAGTGCACGGCAAAGGGGTAATCCTGCGTTTGTTTTGAAGTCCGCTCTGCTTAGCCAGTTATCATTTAGCTGCTGAAGCTAACCTGCGTCAGCGGCAGATGCTAACGCAGGTACCGTTAGCCGGTTAACATTAGCCCCGCTGGCTAAATGCTAAGTGTACGCTTTTATAAAACGAACGTAGTGCATCAGATTTAAAAACCACGAACGTGTTATGAGTCAACGTAGCAACATAACCGACTGTTATGAATTAGTTGAGCTGCGTTTAGTGGTATGGCCCAGTTTGTTAGCTTCCCGTAATGCTAGCATAACGGAGAGCTACAATATAAATCCACGACTTGAATGTCAGGTGTAGTGAGTGACCCTGACACATGGGCACATCTGAGCCTGACAGCAGGTCTTTGTGTGTCAGCATCAGTCGTCGTGAAAGTCGTGAAATTGGCGTTTAATTGATGATTGCGTTGACTCAAACTCATTAACTGAGTCACTGTCACTACACGGGAGGCAGGTAGCAGAGAAAGTCAAGTCTGATGGGGCATTTGACTCTGTGCGCTTTTATGTTTCAGATCCTGGCTCTGGTGAGGAACTAAGCGTGTGTGTGTGGACACCAACCAGTTTGAAAGCTTTAGCTGCAGACTAACTATGCCTTATCTCTGAGGATGGGAGGAAGTGGATCCAAAGCCAAAGGTGTCTGGCCTTTCTCAGGCAGTGGAGCCGGAGGCGATTCGTCCAGTGATGGGAACGAGCAGTCTTTGGCCCGTCTCAAAAGTTCAAGAAATGCAACACCGTTTGTTTTTACCAGGAGGAGGTAAATAATACATGAATGGAAAAAAAAGGTTGGGCTGGCTTATAAGGTTTTGAGATATCCACGTTGGGGATTCTGGCATCCAGACAGTTGTACAGTAATGGCATTTTATGTCTCTATTATATAGCAGAAAGTAGAAATGACACGAAATACGGAGGAAGAGAAATGAGCAGTGACATTTAGCAAAGGTCCCAGGCCGGATGGAAGTGTGGGCGCTGTGGTTCGTGGTCAGTGTCCTAACCCCCTAGGGTAGCAGTGCCCCAAACAAACTATCACTTGTTAAACTCAGCAGTTATGTGAGTTTCTCGTGACATTGTCCACAAACATCCGTGTCAACAGCTTTCCATTTTGCACGGTCCACAGTAAAATATGAGGATTATACTTGGTTGCAGACACTGATCAATGAAATTCAGAAATTTAATTAATCCAGAGTGGAACCATTAAAAAGTGCAGATAGCAGAGCACTCACACAGCTCATTAAAACAGAGAAAAAACATGAAGTAATACAAGAAATGCTGGAATTATTAACTACAGCGCACCAGTGGAGGGTATCTCAAAGCCTCTGCAAATTAAATTTGTGAGAAAATATATAATGGCGTTTGATTCGGTTCACTTCATTCTGATCTGGCCCAAGTTTCCTCCTTTGAATTCATGTCCTTCCTCACATTATGGTGTTTACTCGCTCCGTTGGCAGTTCTCTGTACTATGACGAGGATGGAGACCTCGCCCATGAATTCTATGAAGAGACGGTGGTGACGAAAAACGGCAGAAAAAAGTCCAAGTTGAAGAGGATTCAGAAAAATCTGATTCCACAGGTGAGCTAGAGCCAGATTTTGATGATGCTGATCATCTGGAGGTAGGGGCGTTATGAACGATTCATCAATTTCAATGTTTTGCTTTTCAGGGCATCGTGAAGCTCGACCACCCCTGTATTCATGTAGATTTCCCCATCGTCCTCTGTGAGGTGTGAAATGCTGCACAGGACTGATCTACTATGAAGTGCAGCCACAGGTACTCGTCTGGGAGCAAAGTCTTGTTCCAGTCTCCGGGCATTGCGGTCAAGACTGGAACTGTGGCCTGGAGAGCAAAAAGGAAAAACTCCAACTGTCATATTAAACTGATATATTGAATGAAATGTTATACATTTGAATTCAAATATAGTCAAGAGGGTGCCCTGTTCTCAAAAATCCATATTTTGATATTGACATAAGTAGTGATGGTGAAGGTACAGGTTGTGTGTTCACTACCCAGCTGACATGTACGCAGTCTTAAGAGAATACATCCAACGGTGTATCTCTCATGTGAGTTTTTTGCAGGGAAAAACATCCTCGACGTGAAAAGGCTTTAATGGTTTATGCCTTCTGTGAGACGTAGAGTGAAACCGTATGCGTCTTTGTATGTGTACACGCGTGCACTTAGGTTTGTCTGAGCGTATGTATGCGAGAGGGACTGAAGAAGTAGTTCCAGGGTAGAATAATGGAGGACTGTGAAATGTATTGTGTATATATGGTCATGTTCTGTGTTGTCACGTCTGAGTCTGTCTCAGTTACCGAAGCTCAGACCTGCACTAGTGAACATAATGTACTGTAAATAATTTCAGATTTCTTAGTTGGAAATACTTGAATAAATGGTTCACTGAGCTGAATGTCTCGAGTCAAGATGTTTTCTGTTGTGTTGCTTGTACTTTACTATTTGAGTCATGCAGTAGGGTGTCCCGTACATGTCTCCCTTTGCCTGTAAACTGATGTTCAAGTTTAAATGAATTTTTTAGCATCTTGCAGAATCGCTGTATTCGCTTTCTTGCACTCTCATATCTGCCTTTGTTTTTTGTGTTGATTAAACGCATCACATATAACATGTCAGTTAATTAGTAAGCTTTAGAGATGCTGGAAGGTGAATTTTACTGCGTTTGAATGGAGTCAGACTAGCAATTTCCTCCCGTTAACAGTCTATAAGCTAAACTAAGCGAGCCGGCTGCTGGCTCCAGGCAGCGAACTTCATGGCTGGGAAATGAAGCCACTGCATAAGCCCCCATGTTAAAATGTCCAACTTCACAGCTGAAGTAAACATGTTTACAACCTGGTACAAAAACTGTCTCTATCGCTAATTTCCCCGTTCATGACAACTGTACTATGGGTGAGGGTTTTTTTCTCACGCGTTCAAATTATATTACGGTTTTAAATTTACACATAATTAACACCGTAGCCACTTTGTCTGACAGATCCAGTCTTTGTACTGTCAGTGGTTGGCTCCAGCGTCATATGGAACACACATGAGAGAGTGGTATTAATTTTTTATCCAACTCCCAACAAAAAAAAAGAGTTCAGTTTTATAATACAACTCATTGTACCTTTTAGCTTGCTCTAGGTGAACATACGAGTCAAGATTGCTTTCAATCAAGTTGTCACTTTTAAAAATGTAGCCAGCAATGTCTGCACTTCCACGACAGCTGTAAACCTTATTTTTAGCTTTTCATCAATGCCTTCTTCAGTTTCAGTCTGCCTTGCTTGAGCTGCACGGCATGCTGCTGCGTGACCAAAGACAGACTTTTATCCCCCTTTGCGCAAAGATGGAGAAGACCTGCAAACATTATTTGCCACTAATTTACACTCTCACAGCATGTAAGGTATGTCACCTCTAGATGGCAGTAGAAATCCTCTTTCTTTGCCAACTTCTAATGAGTTCCTGTGCGATGATGATACCTGGTGTTTGTCTAATCATATATATTTACTCTCTTATTTCTTAATGACAATCCTGTGCTGTTGGACTTTCCAAAAAAGCTGAAGATGTAATTAAATGCTCTCTTGAGGTAAACATCCAAAGACTCAAAGTCGTGACCAGTTGAGGCCGGTGCTGCCAGTTGGCACAGTATCAAACTTTAATGGCAATGTAAACATATTTCAGCGTCCGTGGTTGACAAATTCCCCACAATAAATGGGTAGGGCTTCCTTTTCAGGCATTCTCTAGTGTCTGTAATTGTGTGGAATGTGGTTGGGAGTGTTTCGGGGCCAGAGGTCACTCACTTTGATGTGTTTCCTCTCCACCGGTCTTTGATGTTTTGCTAAAAGTCCGGGGGTGTAATATAAGGATGAGCCCTTTCTCATAAAGCCATAAAAATGTATGAACTTCATGCATGTGACACTATATAGCACTGTTCTAATCTATACAATGTGTTGCGTGATGTATACAATGCGTTTTTTAAAAAAAAGAGGCAAAAGTCGTCCATGTGGCTGTGGTTGAGAGAGATCGTCATTATAAATTATCAGCAGCCTTGAGAAAGGAACTTAAACATGCTTTGAATTATAAACAGTAAAAGAGATATATTGTTTTCTCGTGGAATCCCCTTAACATGCTGTAGCTGTTTAAACTCAAGCAGCAGTGATCGCCGCGGCTTGTTTTATTTGAATTCACAGTTGGATTATGTTACTCCGTGCCGAGGTATAGCACGATCGTTCACAGCGCATGTGACCGACAGTAAATGAAGGAAAACAAATAACGCTCCGTGAAAATTGATGGCGGCGTCGCTGCAGCTGTGAATTTGTATCAGCTGCATTTTGTGGCCTCACGGCATACTTTGGTTTTCAATTAATTCACGAACAAACTGGGTGTTTCGTCTTAGTTTAGTCAGTAGAACAAGGTAGCAAGCTTTTGTTACAGTCAAACCCTGACTTTTCTTGCAATTTGTTGCTTAGGATGTAAACTGAAGGTGTAAAAGCACGTTTCCAGTTTCCCGGCTATTGTTTTCACTTCCTGAAGATCCCTGATTTCTGCTGATGTAATGTTCAGGAGGCCGAGGTCAAAGGGAAGCAGAGACTAGATGAGGAAACCTTTCCCTCCCTCTTCATTCGCGTGGGTTGTTCACATGGTCTACATTTTCCTTAAGCGCACACACACACAGAAAAAGAGAGAAAACTAATGATATGGTGAGGTGAGTCAGCAAAGCTAGAAAAACAAACCGCGGAACAGACTCTGTCACAGGAAAACATTTCACTTCCAGGGCCCTCACCTCACCCCAATCATGTGCTCAGGCATCCTCAGCTCACATGCATGCAACAAAGGAAAAGTAAGAGTTTTCAGAGAGACACCTTACTATTGAATTCATTCGTGGACTGGGCGGCTTTTGAAGTGATGAAAGCTGTCCACGTTCCTTTGTCCTGCTTCAATTTGCACAGTCCTTTAGAGCATGAAAACAGCTCGGTAAATTTGGTTAAATATGTGTCAGTGCGTGGCCTCTACCCTTTTCTCCCATGGCTATTATCCCTCACGGCTGACCCCGGCTCTTCACTGTCCTATCCGATGTACTTGGCAACATAATGGTATGCGGTACTTGGTTGCTTCACTGAGCTATTGCCAGTGGCTGTCATCGCATGCCTCAGGCAGGCAGTGACATCTGCATGCCAGATGCCTTGTGCCCGCTGTCTGAAGTGTGCTCAGAGCATTAGTGGAAAAAACATTAAAATTGAAGTAGTAACACGGAAATGTAAAATGTAAAAGTACTTCATGAGAAGTAACAAAATCAGCATTCAGTTCCTTTTGAGTGATCCAAAAAGGACTCACTGCGATAAGATATATAAGCAGTATTTTAAAGTAGATAGTGCTGTAATGTGAGGAAGGACATGAATTCAGGTACTTTTACTTAAGTGCTATTTTGTGGTACTTGATATGTATGAAAGACTCATATAATACTTTGTACTACAAATGAAACCCATGATTGTCTGAAGTAAATAAAGTAGCCCACATTTGATTTACTTGCCTAAAACATTAAAATGCAGTTTACACGTCAATGCATCTAATATAATAGATAATACTAATATACACTGTAAAGTTGGAACAAAATATTTTTACCTGTTCTCATGAAATGATTGTGACAGTGTGATTTATTATTGATAGATAAGGGGTATCTTCTCAAAACTTTGATTGACTGATAATCTCTGAAAATGAAACCACCTGATGTGTATGACGAGGAATAAAAAGAGGAATGTGTCTAAAGACAAAATTTTTCCCAACTGCACGACTTATACTTGTGATTAAATATTTGTGTGGTGTTGCCATAAGAAAAAGGGTATTAATACTTCTTCAACCACTGATAGCTGGTTGGTGCGAGTATAAGTCACACAGTACTGCATCATAATTTATGTGCAAAATGAACGAACTAATTACAAAGTCAACACAAATACAAAATACAAAAATAATACAAAATAACAGATGTGATGTCTCCATCAGGGGTTTTAGGTTATATATTAAGTTATATATAATAAACTTTATTTTTTATAGCACTTATAAACACACACACACTGCTAATATATCTAGTGCCTTATTGGACATTTGTATTTGTGTTGTTGTCTGCCTTCTTGCTGTTGTTGATTGACTTGAGATTGAGTCAGCTACTTCACCTACTGATCAGAATTTCAAAATAAAAGCGCCTGGTTATTTCGCGCCTGTCAATCAAAACACACACTGAATTGGCTGAGAAATTCTTGAGTGTCAAACTAATTATAACTAAGGATGTTCACGTTTATAATGCTAAAGTTTTCAGGTGCTTTAAGAGCCATTTGAGGCCTGTATTTTCAAACTAAAATAAGGGTTTTACATCATTTCTAAATGCCATATCATTTCTAAGCTATATCTGATTGTAATGTAGCTAAAAGGTCACGGGAACACAGTGGTCATTTGTGGGTATGATCTTATTTTTAGGGATGTGGCACACTGGCCCGCTATGACCTTCTTTGAGTCTTGACATTGCTGGTTACAGTGTATCTGTTTCACGGCGGCAGCGGCGGTGGCAAAACTTCTTGGACTGTTTCATTCCGCGCCGTGTCCGGGACGCTGGAAATATCTCTTTAAAACACAAGCCTAGGTTGACTTACGTGATGTGGGGAGTTATTTGAAGGTTTAAGGTGAAGAAACACGTCGCTGCAACACATTAGACACGCCGACTGAGTTCTTAGGATGTCCGGTTTGTTTCGCCACTCCCCCCCCTTTGCCCCGATCTGAATGGAACATCCTGAAAGTAACTTGGCAGTCGGGGGCGAGCTGACAACATCGCAGGGGGCAGCTCCGCTTCTCTTCATTTTACCGACCACGGACAGCCACGCACCGGAGCTCAGAGGACACGGGCTGCTACTCATGCTCTTTTAAAACGCACCCCGTCGTCTTTTTTCTTACTTTAAGCAATGTTCATTTTGAAACTTTCCTATTTGTTTTGAGCCAACGCACACATACACACGCGCACAAAACGCGGCTTGAAGTAGCAGGCTTCTGGTTTTTTGGGAATGCTTCCACAGTCTGCCAGTAAAGGTAAGTTTGTCCAGCTGCACCGAGGCTGATGTGAGCTGACTTTTTGCCCATTCGTTGCTTAAATTTGCTTAATTGAAGTAACTTAAATTGGAGAACAGTAGTAATCTGCACATGAGATAGATAAACCAGTAAACATAGGTTAAAGTCACCCTATGAGCTTAAATCTGCATTTAAATTAAGCCCGTGCAGAGAAATTAAACCGATGCTAAGAAGTTAAATATGTGCATAGAAACTTAGTACAAAGAAGAAATTAATGTACAGAGAGATTTTGCGTGCCAAGCGAAATTAAACCTGATAGGATCTTAACAAATAGAAAAAAAGTGAAAATAGAATAACAATTAAATTAGTCTGTAGACACTGAATGAAAGTGTCTAAAGTGACAATAACATAAAACCATGGAAAGATGCTTGCTGTAACTAGATTTGTTTTGTCATTGTTTATACAGGCTGTGTTCAGTAGTGCATCAAAACTGGATTGGTTGGATTAATATGCAGGAAATTCCCACACATTAGAGTTTCTGTCAGTTCCCCTGTACGCGCATGTGCGAAGATTCCTTCAGTAAACAAAGATAAGAAACAGCTTAAATATTGTGGTCAGTTATCTGCTCAAACTCCTTGTGTGTAGCATCGATTATCTCTCTATACAGTGCACAAAACTTTATTTAACTGAGATTTCAAGGTATTGCTGTATAGCTGGCTTGATTTGATTACTCCAGACTTCCACTTGTTAAAAAAGTAAATTTCAATCCCCTTGTAGAGCAGAGAGTGACAGTCCTATCTGTCCATTCACACCTGAAGACATGTTGCACTGGACTCTGCCTGACTGGAAAGTACTGCTGCTGACTGTGCTGCTGTGGGACCGCCTCTGCGCTTCAGGGCTCAAACCAACGAGATGGCCACTGTATTCCCAAAAGCCTGTGATCCTTGTTTGGAATGCCCCGACTGAAGACTGTTTCCCGCGGCATGGTATTCGCCTTCAGCTGGACAATTTCCAGATAGTGGCCTCACCCAACGAGGGCTTTGTTAAACAGAACCTCACCATCTTCTATAAGGAACGCTTAGGTTTGTACCCCTACTATGAGGCTGATGAAACGCCGGTGAACAAGGGGCTGCCACAATTGGCCAGTCTCACTAAACACTTGGAAAAGATGCCAGAGGGGGTGCAGAAGTATATACGGGAGAAATCGGCCAAGGGTCTGGCAGTTATTGACTGGGAGGAGTGGCGCCCACTTTGGATACGTAACTGGAAAAACAAAGAGGTTTACCGCAAAAATTCTCAGGAGTTGGTGCGTCAGAAGAATCCTACATGGCCCCCAGAGCAGGTGGCAAAAGTGGCCCAGCAGGAGTTTGAGATATCTGCCAAGAATTTCATGCTGGAGACCCTGAAGTACGCCAAGAACCTGAGACCTAACCAGCTGTGGGGTTTCTACCTGTTCCCCTGACTGCTACAATCATGACTACAAGCACACTCTGGAGAGTTACACCGGCCGTTGTCCCGACGTGGAAGTGGCCCGAAACGAGCGTCTGAAGTGGTTGTGGACTGAGAGCACCGCCCTCTTCCCTTCTATCTACATGGGCACTGTGCTGCGTTCCTCAACCTCGGGACGTCAGTTTGTCCGGAACCGGGTGAAGGAGGGGATGCGTTTGGCATCGACAGGCGATGGGCTGGCGCGTCCGGTCTTTGTGTACACCCGGCCTACGTACGCCAACTCCCTGGAACAGCTGACAGAGGTTACGCTCTAACTTACTGAAACAATGCCTGTTACTGAATCAGCTTTTTTTTTCACCCTTTCCTTTACCGATGGCGCTGACATTTAAAATGACTAATGCGTTAGCTGTGCTCTGTAGGTCCTGTATGATAAGAGCAGGGACATTTTTTTTTGTCCCTGCTCTCAGTCACACTGTATCTCCTAACAGTCTGAACTACCCTCCTCTTTCTCTGTGGTCAGTGCATGCTGCATGGAGCTATAGCTTTCTCTTATCGGGAGCCACAGTCGTTTCCTGTTCTTGTTGTGGGCAGGCACCTCAACGCCTCTCATTTGTGTGGAGTGGGTGGAATGGGTGTTGGTCAAGTTGAAAATCTATAGACTGTTTCCTAATGGTAGAATGAACAGATAAGAGCTGCTGCTGCTGCTGCTGCTTCACATACAGTAGCTTATGCCCCACTGACAATTTGACCCTGTCATCGTGACACTCACTCTCACTCACTCACTGACTCAGTAGTAGCATTTTATCTTTCCTGTGTTTGGACTCAAAGTCTTAGAAGTGTAAAATGGTTAAATGTGATGGGGTTAAAGTGCTGTATCATCTTTTACAGATGGACCTCGTCTCCACTATCGGGGAGAGCGTGGCTCTGGGAGCAGCAGGAATCATCCTGTGGGGCGAAGCTGCTTACGCAAGCAGCAAAGTAAGCATCCACACACACATTAATTATGAAACAAACACGTTAATCACTCAGACACAACTTGCAAATTTGGCCGTAAACATCATCATCTGGTAAGTTTTGACCTGCTGCTCCTGTCTGTCATGTGTGCAGTCACTTGATAACTAACAATTATTCCTCAGGGCTCCAGCTCACAGTTAGCGGCTTGAATAAACAGGGACATGAGAGATATTTGTGTTTTCTTTCTGTCACGTTTAAAGCTGCTAGATACTGTCATTTTGGCAATTAATCCCTTAAAATGTGTTTTTCAGTGCATATCATTCAAACAAACTGAAGATAATGAAATAAAATGGCTCTGATTGGTTTGTTTGATTGACTTTCATGAATAAACATGACCTATACTTCTTTAAATCTTTAAATAGCTGAACTATAGCATGACAGATTTGGTTTCATTTTGAACACCCACAGTAAATTATCACCACTTGCTACAAGTTAGAGAGACACTCACTGGAAATATATTTATTCCATTTAGGATCCTTTTTAAAATCATGAATGTAGTTCTACTGAAGACTTAAATACTTAAATATAGTGAGGAATGGGGGAAAAGATTAACTTGCTTTAAAAAACAAACAAACTACATCATAACAATGTTTTTCCTTCAGGGCTTAATCCCACCAGTGGTGGAATCCACTAATAAAATTAATGTGATTTATTGTCAGAGAGCAAACGGATATATTCTGTAAATGTATAGAAAATGGTCAAAACTCCAGTCAAGCTTTGACGACATTAAAATGCTTCTTCTACATTAATCCATCAGTAGCAACAAGAACTTTGGTATTTGGAGACATTTTGAATACAGTAGATTGTACTCGCATCAGATTATGTTTATATAGTGATATCACTAATTTTATTTCGGTGAAGGATGTGAATACTTCACCACTGATTATTACACAGAAGGCTTTAAAGGTTTCCTTTAAAGTGCTTAAAAAGTTCTAATACTGAACCTCACACACATGATTAATGTGATTAAAAACACGAGGAGGTTTGTTGTTATTAAAAGGTCCACAGTACAGACTTAACATTTTGTGAGTCTTGGCACATATGTGTGATGACTTTGTATTTTTTCCTTTTTTCACCCCAGAACAGCTGCTCCGACCTGGACGTGTATCTCAGAGGTCCGCTGAGTCAATACCTCCTCAACGTCTCCACGGCAGCAGAGCTATGCAGCCAGACCTTGTGTGCTTCTCACGGCCGCTGCCTGCGCCGAAATTCAGACAGCGATGTTTACTTGCATCTGAACCCCCTCACCCACAGCATCGTCAGCCAGGGCGGCAAGCAGACCGTCCGCGGTGAGCTCGGCGAAGCAGAAAAGACGCGTTTCCAAACGGAGTTTCAGTGCCAGTGCTACAGCGGATATCACGGGGAGCGCTGCAATCAGAGCGACACGCCATCTCAGGCCACCAGCTTGTCTGCACAGAAATGTGTGATCTTACTGATAATCTCCCTGCTCCTCTTTTAATGCGCTAGACAGTTTCGTTTTCATGTGTTTTAAAATACAGGAGCACACCAGCTATCAAGATGGAGTCGAGGAGTGTTTTTAGTCTTTTAGTTGCTGTAAACGGATGACACGACGTGAAATTTTACAAGAAACACTGTGGAAATTGCAAAGTTCTATTTGTTTATAACTTTTAATCTTTTTTTAAACATTGGAGGGCTTGCTGGAAATGACCTTGTTTACATTTTGCTCTCAGTTTCCTCTCGGTCACTGTTTCCCAAAGTGTCAAATTCCATGTTCCTCGTAGAGAGAGAAAGTTTTTTTGGGGGGGGGGTGATGAATTAGTTGATGTATGTCAGTATCTGTGTGGTGAAAGTGGAATTGATGAACTTAAATCTGGTAATAGCACAATATATTAGTGCCTGATCCTTTTTCAACTTGACCTCTCTCTGACACCTGATGTTTTAATAGAGGCAATTACAGTGTTACTATTTATTTGAATGTATTGTTAGGTGTTTTATATGATATTTTCTTATTTTTATGTCCAACACATGACTACTAGTTTTCTATTTAAACGCTTTACTCGATTTGTAATGAAAACAACAGTCTGTCCTCTATTTTACAACGGAAGCACAATGTAAAAAAAAAAAAAAAGAAGCAAATTTTCTGACACTTTGTGCCACAGTTTCACTCACACAACTGCCTGTCTCTTTAGAGTGTCCTCAAATTTGACTTATGTCCAAGTAAATAAACTTCTTTGTCGAAGTCCTTGTGTAATTTCTTAAGATTTACAGAACACAAACAAGATAGGAAGTAAAGGTAACCTAATACAGGGTTTGTTGTCTACAGTCAGTAACAGTTAAGCCTCCGGTGGGAAGAACATGTCATCACTAGCCACTACGGGGGAAGCAAAGCCAGCTCGTGCTCAGAAAAGGGACACATTTTGCAGGCTGCTGCCTCATGCCCCCCTCCCCATGTAATTGTAGGGTGCTGTTAAGCCAAGAGTTATTTTTACTGCTTTTAAGACTTGAGCAAGCCGTACTAAATGTATGCTTTGCCCAACTCAATTTGGAGGAGTAAGAGTTCATTATGGCTCGCTTGACAGCCATTTAGTGCAGAGCTATATTGCCTTTCCAGCTCGAGTCTCCGCGGCTAACTGTTTGCCAGCAATTATAGGCTTTTTTTTTTTATTGAGACAAACTGAAAAGCCTTTGTTCAGGATAGACAGGGCGATGGGACGAGGTTTATAAACTTGCCTGTGACTTTAAATCTGCCTGCTGCTCAAAGTGATCTGCATGTCTCTTATGATTGGTTGGTGGACTCCCCGCATGCATTTGATTGGCTGTGAGATAAACTTTGCACACTTGTGATTGGTTGTTTAGAAATCCCACAACCACCTCTGTTGGTGTCGCTTCCCCATTTTTGTTCCTCTTTTCAGGCATGTGTGATTTAGATCATGGGACTGCTGGTTTCACAACACGACCAGACCTCAAAGCCCAAACCAGCATCCAGTTGTTAAATAGGTAAGTTTATGGTTTGTAATTATGGCTCCATTACTTAATTTCACACTTCATTACATTATAGTCTGTTACTTTATCCCCATATATCTACATCCAAGCAACATGTGTTGTGGATATCCGGGATACATGAATTCATAGACAAATGAAAGGACATTTTAGTGCTGAAAATCTTGAAACCTGGTTTTGATCTTTGAAATGCTGGTTACATCACGACTTAAAAGGTTTTTTCATAGATTTCGTCACAGTATCCTTCAGTGACACCAGCAGTGTTGTCATTTCCTTTCTTTTCTTTGCAGAGATGAGTTCGTTTCAACTGGACTTGCTGCTTTTCTTAAAACTGATCAGCCTGGTTTCGGGGCTGCAGTTTTCAACGTCTCCCTTTTCCCAGGTGCCTTTCCTCACAGTGTGGAACGCCCCCACTGCCAGCTGCCTCTCTCAATATGACGTGGATCTCGACTTGGGCACGTTCAGCATCGTCCAGAACCAGAACCAAACCTTCATGGGTGAAAACATAACCATCTTTTACGCCGAAAAGCTTGGTCTGTATCCCAGATACCTCAACCAAATGGAGGCAGTGAATGGCGGGGTGCCACAAAACGCCAGTCTTGATGAACACCTCAGAGCCGCCTCTGACGACATCCGCGTCGATATCCCTGACAGGGATTTCCAGGGCCTGGCTGTGGTGGACTGGGAGAGCTGGAGACCCGTATGGGAGAGAAACTGGGACAGTAAGCAGGTGTACTGGGAGGCATCAAGAGAGCTAGTGAGATCCAGGCATCCAGACTGGAGTCCTGCGCAGGTAAACGCTGAGGCACGGCTGGAGTTTGAGACCGCTGGGAGGAAATTCATGGAGGAGACACTGAAACTGGGGCAAGAGGAAAGACCAAACGGGCTGTGGGGGTTTTATGGGTTCCCCAACTGCTACAACTACTACAACAAAGAAAGCACAAACTACACAGGGGAATGTCCCGCTATTGAGTTGAAGAGGAACGACGAGTTGACGTGGCTGTGGAACGTCTCCTCCGCTCTTTATCCTGACATCTACCTCAGCCTCAACCTGCGGGAGCTCGACAGAGAAGTGCTCCTCTTCGTTCAACACCGCATCCTGGAGGGCATGAGAGCGGCTCAGCTGAATCTCCTGACGCCGCCCGTGTTCCCGTACGCTCGCATCGTCTACACGTACACATTAGACTTCCTCTCCCAGGTGAGCAACTGATGTTTTAACTCCACGCACTTTTGGGATTGCCATGATTTGGTCTGATTGTCGTTTTTTGGCCTCTTGCAGGAACATCTGGTCTACACCATCGGAGAGAGTGCTGCTTTAGGATCTGCAGGGGTAGTGCTTTGGGGAGACCATGGCTTCTCCAAATCTAAGGTGCAGTAACTGATATGTTGCCATGCTCACAATGATTGGTTTCCCATCGAGATAATCTGATTTTCACTTACACACAGTACGTCCTGATACCAACTGTTATGTCTCTTGTAAATCTCTATATCGGTCAAGAGTGTGTTTCAGGAACTGTTTCCAAAAATGATGATGGTGATGCTGTTTTGTTTACTTCTGTTTATGACTGTGGCTATGGTGATTTATTACTCATTGGACTGGAAGAACCAGAAACAACCTCGGCAATCACACTGATGAAAGAGAGATTGCCAAAAGAAACCACATCATAAAGCTCGATGTCCTGGAGGAGAGGAGCTGCGCAACGTGTTTTAATTTCAACGGATTTGAATTTAAGCTCGCACTGCTCTGCCGCTTCACTTAAAGCTAGACAGTTTGAGAAAAAAGTTTGAGAACAACAAGATCTGAGGTCTGAGAGCAACTTGATCCCTTTCAGTGAACATTATTGTACCAATATGTTTCAGGGAGATTTGCCTTCCTTTTTAAATTTCCTGTTCTTGTCTTCGGTCTCTTTCAGTGTCAACAAATCCCAAGAAAAGATCAAAATCTCTACTTTCTACTCAACCTCAAGTCTATTTGATCATACTGAATAAATACACCTTTAAACATGGAGCACAAACATTTAGTTTTATATATACTTTTATATAATGGTACCAGGTCTTGCATTGTATCATATTTACGTGTAAAGTTATGTATCTTTTGTTTCGTCCCTATTTTTAGGCCACTTGTGAGGCTGTCAAATCCTACATCGACGAGACTCTGGGCTTTTACCTGGTGAACGTGACGTCGGCGGCCACTCTTTGCAGCCAGACCTTGTGTTCCTCTCAGGGAAGATGCCAGAGGAAGAACCTGAACTCGAGGGCCTACCTCCACCTCGACCCTGCCGGGTGGAAGGTGGTGTCTGAGGGGAAACCAGAGGGGGGGAGGAACTACATGGTTTTAGGACAGATGAGAACACATGAGGTGACTCGCATGAAGGCTGAGTTTCGGTGCAAGTGTTACCATGGGTGGACTGGTGAGAGCTGCAACAAACCAGCGCCAGTATAAAAGACTTTTCTACAGGGTGACAGTATAGGTTTAATAAATAGCGGTAAGGTTTGTGTGTGAAGTGTGAAAATGAGCCACTCCAATGGTCGACTGGGGCTTGTTTGGCCCAGAGGTAGTTATCTGCATGAGTGCAAACGGCCTCCTGTGAATAGAAATGTCCACATCTTTGACCGCTGCGTTTTCTTAATGAATTACCTCTGTGCTTTTCCTTCATTTATATGGGAGATAATGTTGCAGTTACCTTTTAACAATGTATGCAGACTAATCTTCACACACCAGCGATGTCTTATAGGAAATGATGAATGTGTTGTTTAATGGCGTGAAATATTTTTTGCCATTTGAGGTGCTGGGTTGCGCTTGCTGTTACTTCATATTGAGCTTCATATTGAGCAGAATGAATAATGATGATGTTTGTTTGCACGAGTTCCACATGGAGGAAGGTTTCTCTGCTCACCTTAAACCTAAATTTAGCTGATTTTTTGGACATCACATCTGATTTGGAGGCTAGTTACTATTTTTGAAATTAACACTAATCACTCAGTCATATAATTCTGGAGTTTGCAGTTGATTAAACACAGAAAACTACTCGCCTATAATCCAATACCAATATTACTTTGGAAAAAAACTCTATTCTAGGGCCATTCTGTACAATCAATAAAATGATACTAAGTTACACTATAAGAAAATTGGACTAATAATACTATGTACTTGTGCTGTGAGGTAACTCTCGTAGTGGAGGATTTATGCGGCATTATTACGATTAGTGAATAATCTTCAGTTTGGAAGAGATTTATTAGAATAACACTTTTAGTAAACATCATAATTTACATGCTGGTGCTTTCATTTAAGATATTTGTGTGAAGGTCTATGACCAGCAGGTGGTGGTGTGGGACAGCTGACTAGAGGAAAGCCATGAAGGTCACAGCTTTGGGTGTTAGTAATCACAAGAAGAGTCAAATAACTGTAGAGAGAGAGAGAGAGAGAGAGAGAAAAAAAACATTTTTGACTCAGTATGTCAGATTGTGATAACTTTATACCCTGACTGTGCAGCAGCCGGAGTGTTCGTGATGAATTAAACCCGCAGAAGCGAAGAGAGCATAAGGTGACCTTGATTGATTTACGAGTGGCGTGTTCAATGTTGTCTTATCTGATAGCCACGGCTGCTCCAAACTGGTGTCGTTGATAGTAATTTCCCTCCACTGTCCCTTTGAGGATCAGCACGCTGCAAGAACAGACTCCCACAAGGCCTCGCTGTTTCCTACTTCCGGATTTATCATTACCGGCTGGATTGTGAGGAAATAAAGTGGAGATAGTCACTTTTTTTGAAAGCTGCGGAGAGATATCTACAGCCCGCTGTGTGCTTTTAAAAAATAATTTTGGCCTTTGGAGTTGATTCTGCATGTTTTCTCGAAGCAGACAGCAAAACAGCTCAATTGGCTTTCAAAGACGAAGAACACAAAATGTAATGTCTATCCCGAAACACTATATTTACCTGTAGTTACTTGATAATGGCAGGAAAAACACACAAACAAGACTCTCATACTGATTGACATTCAGTGCTGCTTGTCAGCCTGTTCATCATTTTTTCCCCTCACTGCGGCAGTCTAAACTCCACTCCCCTCTGACCAAACAGAGACAGAATTATAATAATGCTGTGTTGTTCCTAATAGGCTTTGGTTTATTAATGTTTTGTTTGCAATTGAATCCAAAAAAAAAACGAACTTTTCTGTCTGTGCTTGCAAATGTATTCTGTAAACACTCAAAGGAAAAAAAACTTTGCAACCGTTTGAAACCAAATGCAGCCTTATTGAATATAACACAGTGAATTTCACACATTACAAGCAGCCTTTTTAAGCAGGTATCACAAACTTGAACACTTTCAGTGTCATAACTGACTGTACATGAACAGAAGCCATTCTGATCTGTTTATCTGGTTTGAGCGCTCCTCTCTCTCTCTCTGTCTCTCGGTCTTTCCTCCATCCTCTGTCAGGTCTGGCAGGCCCTTCTATTTCTCTATCCTCTCATCTCTGCATTTCTTCATTTTGGCGTCTCGCTCTGTCACCCCTCCATGGTCACGTCTCGCCTTTCCCTGCTGCTCGGTCTAGAGATCGTCTCGCTTGCTCTTGGTTTAATAACTGTTTTGTCACGCTCCGTGTCTTTGTCCTTCAGAGGAGTCGAGTCTCTGATCAGGTTTCTTAAAGATCTGATGCACACTTGTTTGCATGATTTATGTGTGTATATGTCATCAATGCCACGCTGATGTGCATTGATCAACCTATAAATGATATGTCCCCCCCTTTTAAAGGCCAACTTAAAGGAGTAGTTAAACATTTATTAGGAAATGTCATTTTCTGTCTTGCTCAGAGTTAGATACAAAGATCGATCCTACATTTATATCTGTCCTGTTCATTATAAAGCTACAACCAGCAGGTGGTTAGCTTAGCTTAGCACAAAGACTGGAAACGGGGGCTTACTGCTCGCTTAGCTCTGTGGTTGTGGTCGGAGTGGATCAACAAAATGTTGCATTTCTTCAGAAGACTGCTGTCTGTTTTCTGGATCCTAAAAGTCAACAGTTGTTTTTAACTTTAACCAAGTGATTATTACAGTAGCCATGATAAATTAAGCTGCCTAAACTTATGGAAATGGAAAGTAATGATTTAAACCCAAACCATGATTTTTTTGTGCCCAAACTCGAATAATAGCAGAGAAAAATCTGAAAATGGTTTTATTTTTTTAAACCACAGTGTCCTCCTCAATAATGCTATTAAACTCTGCTGGTTTCTGTACCGACTAAACAAACAAGATGCAACATGTTCATTTGTGTTTGTTTTTACCTTTAGACAGTGCCAGAAATATTGTTCTACTATGGCTGACCACCCTTTAAATATCTTTTTATCAGAAGAAGAAGAAGTGGACATTTGGCAAACAGCATCTTTTGAATGATCTGGAATTATGTGCCACTATTTCACACTAAAACAACTGACTGTGGTGTGAGTGGGCTGTAAAAACTGATGGAAAGGGACCTCATGAATAACCTTTTTTTTAAAAATAAAAAAATCACATCTTCATGTAAGTAAATGAAATCAGAGCGGGGAAATGGAGACATGAAATGAAAAGGCAGAAAGGCGGAGTCTGCGAGAGGTCACGGCGTCCCATTTCTTATGAGATGGAGCTCTGATATCTCTGCACTTAGAGGCTGTTTGTCGACTGGCAGAATCACAGCCGATGGCAGCCGGATCACATCCTGCGGCAGTGCGTCGCATGGCCGGACGCAAACAAGCTGACGGGTGATCAATGCATTTGCACATAAATCAGATTGAAGAAAAAGATCACAGAGATGTGCAGGAAAATCTGATCGTGATGTGTTTTATAGCTGTGTGGGTGAGGTGCAATGTCTCTGTGTGTTATTGTTGTTGGGGATTTGTTTCCTCTGCTACATGCCTCCTGATGAGAGGTGACCTGACAGACTGTCCCATGTGACTTATCCTGAAACGGGCACAGAGCTCAGAGGATACCATTTAAGAGCAAAAGGAAACTCACATTCACACACTTACTCGATACAAAGGTGGCTCCTGCCAAAGTCACACAATAACCATGTGTGTGTGTGTGTGTGGTGTGTGTGTGTGTGTGTGTGTGTGCCCAGAAGCCATTCAGGTGGAAAATTACACTGCCCAATCAATCACTAATGGAAAGTCTTTCCTCTGGTAGCGGCCAATCAAAAGCTCACAATGTGCCCTCTCCTTGAAACAACGGCCAATCAGTTGCTCACAATGCTTGTCGCTGTCATGTTGATCCTGATAAAATATAATTATTCTCCGTTTTCATGGACACGTATTGATGACACTGGGCAGTGAGGGATGAGGATAATAAATAAATGCAAGCTAATAAGAAAATAACTAAAGAAATGGAAAGAGAATAAGCATTTTTTTTCAACCCTGACGCCCTTACGGTTTGTAATTAATTCAAATATGATTTTTTTTCCTGCAAGCATATAATCCATTTCAGCATTTTTCTCATTCATTTTAAAGGATTTGATCTTGGCTCATTTGAATAAACATTTTGCTCCATATTAGTCTGGGTAATGAAGTGGATCTCGGAAGAAAAATGCTTTTGTTATGAGAGTGGAGACTGCTGTGGCACTAAGGAGTGTCGCACCGGTCACCTCAGCAGGGAAATTGCTGATTGGATACCAGATTCAATCTAATGCAGAATACCAATAATGATTTATCATTTTTTGACAAAGTTTGAATGTTAAGAGTGATTAGCAGGCATGTTTTTAGAAAAAGGAAATGGAGTCTCGGTGTTAGAGACTGTTAGTGTAGAATATTCTCTCTTCCATCTTAGAGTTTATGCTGCGGTTGTTCAGGTTGGTAACATTATTTAGCATTTATATATAGTCTATAACTATTTAATAAATGTGTTATAATGTAGTTGTAAGTAATGTGTTTTTCAACAATGACAACTCCTTGAACACAGATTAAGAACAAACATATAGTGCATGCACGCATGTTTATGGTTTTAAACGATCATTTGCAGGTTCAGGTGTCCACATACTTTAGTGCAGGGTTTTATTATTTACCCTTGTTGAACAGGCCCCCATATGTCAAGTCAAGAGATAAACTTTGTGGAAGAAGTACTCAGGTAGTTTAGCAGCACTTCCATGTGTAGTTTGAAATGATTGTTGCAGCAGGTAATGGTGGAATTCATTTTATTACATTATATGCCGCTGTAACCGTAGCCTGCAGTAACGCAACGTACTTCAATGCGATAAAAGTATATAGCGCCATTAAATGGAAACAGTCATACTTCAAGATTGTACTTGGGTACAAAACTTGAGTGCTAGTACTTAGTGTACTGGTTAGATTCCACCACAGCTTTGATTGTCACTGTTTTGATGACTTGCAATTTGATGTTACGTAAAACAAAGAGGAAGTTTAAGACTTGTGACTTGAAACATGATGACTCGAATGATTTGTCAGTGTTCATTTAATGCTTCCAGTTTAAATATTAAGTATAAAATATGAAAAACGTTTGCTGTTGTCAGTGTTGACGTTACAGCTGATGTACATCTGCACACTGGGACTGGCCCTGTCCTGATTTATTGACCTGTCAGTCGATCTCCTCATTATGTTATATGGTTTATGGATCGACATCTTTTGGGTTAACATGTGAAGGAAAAAGGTGAACTACTGAATACTGAAGACCTGCTCATCAAAGATTTCTGACAGCAAGACTACAACATCTGACTTTGTATCATTTGAAGACTCATTCGGATGAGTAAGTGTCTGTGAGGGCTGATGTTAGATAATGTTAGCCAGATACATCCTCTCAAACACCTCAGCTAGCTAACGTTAGCCTGATGACTGGACTTGACTTAACTAATGACTCATCATGACTTGACTTTTTTTTGCTGTTTTTGGCCAAAACACAACCTCTGAGCTCGACCACAACAGAAATGTGTGTCTCTCTCGTCATTCACGCGTGTCACGTTGCTGCAGAGGAAGTCCTGACCCGGATATCCATTACCCGTTATCTGGGTATGTCCTGACTACACCGGAAGCCCTGAAACATTGACTGCTGCCCCCAAAGTTTAAATCGTCCTCAGTCGATTGGCTGATGGCTCTCAAGATTGGATGTGACTTCACATAACCTGTGACTTGGCTGACATGCCCAGGAAAAATGACTTGGGCTACACGTCCGACACACACACACACACACACATACACACAGAAAGAAGACAGAAAATGAATGTTTTCGCCTATTACCGTGTGAGTGAAGTGAAATTTGAAAGAGCTCAGATGAAGCTGAAAAAAAAAAGAACTTACTTACCTTTCTAGACATCTCTCTCTAATCTCTCTGTACTGAAATGATTGGCTTCTTATCGTGTGTCTGATTTCGCTTTTGAAGAAACATGCCGTGCGTGTCTTAAAGAGAGCGAGAAATAAACTTGTCTCTGCAAGCAAGAAAGAAGCAGAAAATGCTGTTATTTTCTTATAGGTGATTTCACTTCTTTATAATATTATATTCATGAATAAGGTCAACAAAGCGGCGCAACAGCTCTGGTGTCTGACCATCCTGGTGCAAACGTTGGAACCTGAAATACATAAAAGCAGAGTGTGATTTAATGGGATTCATGACTCCTATTCCTCTATCTTAATCGACTGTCTGTTCCTCCTGTTTTGATTTACCCACTTTTATTATAAACAACTTGAGTATGGAGCCCATTCACACACACTCTCTCCCACACTTATATGAATTCAAGATTAGTCCCCAAGAATCAGGGATTGCTGGGTCTCAACACAAATGTCACGGTGAGTCGTAACCTTTACTGGAGCACGTTATCTGCTCTGATAGCGTGGCCGGGGCTGGGACGGGGACCGACTCGATGCGATTGGATTTGAAAGGTCCCCATCCAAGTCATGCCCACCGGCTATCTTGGCTCCACAGTTCAGCAGCACCAGCACTATACGGCACGTCGTAAAGTTTCAAGGATCTGATCTGTCCCGCTGTATCTGCGTCTTCCCTGTCCCCAATTAATCAGATGTGGCTGAGGACGAGGAGCTGGGTCAGTCTGTGTCGGAGAGGATGTGAGATGTGAGGAAACACGACACACAATGGGATCGTAATGGAAAAAAAAACTTGACATGTCTCAGCTGCTCTTTTTCTTCTTTAGTTTAAATGGTAGGAGAGTAGGATATGAGAGAGACTGTGGTGGGAAAATGACGGATGTGGTAGGCGGTATTAGAGGCAGATGTGTTTGCTGAAGTGCTGACATGTGTATCTGTCACTATGGGTCATGAGTTATGAAACTGACAATGCCAGCTCTTTGCTTAAACCACAGAGATCACTGGATGTCCTTGATGTCAGCTTGGATGGATAAATGGAGATCTGTATTACATAAACCATGTTTTTTTTTTTTTTAAAGGCAGATGCAGGGATGTTTTCCATCATAACTATTTTTCCAACCTGTATTCAGAGCTTTTAGCTTGTAGCAGTACTACAGTGTAAAAATACTCTGTGCACAAGAACAGCATTCGAGTAAACGCACTCTGTCTTCATTTTGTCCACAAACAGTTAAGAAGAGTAAAGTAGGCAAACGCTCCACCCAGAATTGCTAAAATTAATTTGTAATTAATTTGCATTCATGTTCTGTTATCACTGTGACCTACTTTAACTTTAACTTCATTATCCTCAAGGGGACATTTGTCTTGCAGCCAGGTGAACCAAAGAACATGCGCAGTCTTGAACATAAAACATATAATAACAAGAATAGCAGTCACAACTGCAGCCCCGTGAGGCTGCACTCGTCCACAGAGACTCGCCACTGGCATGGCTAAAAAAGACACGTGTCTTAACCTCCACATAAGGCCACATAAAACACGTACATCAAGAGAGATGAAGGACTTTCTCACCGTGTTTGACCCCTCTTAGGTACTCTGAATTCCCATCTACATGAAAGAAACTCAACTTCTTTATATAAAGGATGGAGAGGACACTGACTCCAGGCTTTAACTTCATCTCTCACTTGCTGAATATGGGAGACAGATCAGCCAGTTTACAGCAACTAACATCAAAATCAAACTACACACGACTTCAAGACCTCACACTGAATTCCCCCTTCATGAACTATTTTGAGCACTTTGTAGTAACTTGCATTTATTTTTTTTTTATCATAGATGTTATCCAAATACTTCTGGAAAGTCAAGAATTATTAAGTAACTTACAGTTGTGATGATATCCCGGTTAAATTAGGGTTGAATTCCCCTAAATCTTCATGAACGCCTTCTTAGTAAGACAAGATGATCATGTTTTTTGGAGAGCTTAATTAGAGAAGCTCTGGTTGTCAAGGAGTAAACAAATGCAAAGACAAAATGACTGCCAGGATGCCACATTAATGCCCACATGTGTTCATATTTCTTTACTTTTACTTCAGAATTGTTAAAGTGAAGTAGCATGCTATCTAGGTGGGATATTCTGGTCCTCTGTCCACCTCTGGTAAAGCAATTCACAGTATAAAACGTCAGGACCCAGGTTAGTATTTATGTTCACAGCAGGGGGCAGTAGAGAATAGAGTTTCTGACTGAGCGACACAATGACGTACGTTGAAGTACACACCAAGGTGCCAGTTTCTTTCAGTATTTCTGAGTTCTGAGTTCATAAGTCTGTATTTTTCTACTCTGTACTCTTTTATAAAGGTAACATTACAGACTGTAATGAGTGAGCTTATATATTATATAGGTGACAGACAAGAAATAGAAATAAATGTAAGCCTGTGGTAGCCAGTGTGCTGGGATTTGACGTTAATGAACCAGAGGCAAATAATTCAACATTCATTTACTTTTTTCGACCATCATTCCACACAGAGTTCCACGGTTATTTTTTTCATGAATTATACTGATGACGAGGATTATAACATCAGGTGGTCTCGCTCATCTTTGTCATGGTCTTCTACTCCCCAGTTTGCTTCAATTACAGCTTTCAGTGCTTCATTGGAGCAGCGTGGCTCCACGGGGTGGCATGCTGTTGTTTCTTGGGCGTTGCTAAACGGTGGCTCCCGGGTTGCTCAGCCACCGTCCAAATCCTCCATTTCTGCACCTGTTTCCAAGACAACTGACATTTTAAAGGGGCGGCTCTGGTTGTTGACTGTTTGCCCTTGACCAGCACTCTGCTTGCACTTGAAAACTGTTTGGTTCAACCTGTGACTATTTCATTATTTTCCACTGAAGCTCTCCTCAAACTGACTGTCCCCTCATGGCAGATGATGTTGTACTAGAACAAACAATGTTAGCTGCAAACTGCACGTGAACCTTCTGGGTGAGGCTCCATTTTGCGTTGGGTATTTGAATTCAAAATTTCCACTGAGGATGCATTTGAGTCATACTTTATGCATTAAGGTGGGAAATCAGCCCAGATAGGTCAAGCTGGCCACCATAGAATCAACTGAGTAACTGAATAACAGGTTTATGTAGACGCTGACAACATACACTGTAACACCACACTGCCAAATTAAAATTAAACCACCTAAGATGAATGATGTGGAGCATTTTCTCCCCACCCCCTCCTCTGATATTCTCCAGTGGAGTCCTCCTTCATTGCTCCTTTACGTTATCAACACAGAGCCTGATGTCTCAATCCGGCAACCCATCGCCTGTTTCCTACAGATGATTATGGTGAAATTATTCTCTAACAGGTGAAGCCAGTCAAGCAAAAATAATGGGATTTCTCACCTCGGAACAGCAGCAGAGGCTTTGTGTCTGCAGAAACCTGATATTTTACCTTAAGAGTGGCATGTAAATGACAGAGTTAGAAAACAGATAGAGGACGCTCTTATGCTGAAAAAAATCAATTTCAGGAGTAATCTCGATGTACTGGATATTATGAATGGGGAATATTTTTGGGACTAAGTTGTAATTCCACTGCCCTAAAGGGATACTTCAAAAATGTTGCTATAAGACCGCTGGAGACAGGTTTTATAAGATAAATTACCAGCCATGGAGCCAGCAGATGGATTGTTTTCAGAGGAACTACGTGAGGCGACTTATAACCTTTTGTGTATTCACAATGACTGGAAATACACCTCCAGTATTGAGGGCAAAGAGGCAGCCTTGTTGTTGGTACACTGGGAAGTGTCTTTAAAGACTTGTTTGAGGAAATTGCTACCTGGGTTGCCAGAGGACTTTATTCACACTCCTGATTCTCTGCCTGTTAGTCTCTAGCCTGCTAGTAACCAGCCTGCACTCCAGTCAATTGGCCTTGGGTCCATTAGCCCGTCACTTGCCTGTTGTGAGCTGGCTAGCACACTGCATGCTTGTCCTGGTCCTGTTTACCTAGAACTTTACAAGCCTTTAATGGACAAGTTTCCGCCCTGATGTGCTGTGGTCATCTTTAGACATGCCTTGCTATGTCCGTAGAGTCCCCAAGGGAAATACATGGTCTCCGTTGCTGCCCACACGGATGCCTCTTTCAGCAGTTCGGCGCCTTATAGTCTCGGCCTCCTCACGCCACAGAAATTCAGCTGCCCAGCGATAGAGAACCCCAGTTGGCTGCGTCTGCCACCACCCAGACAGACCTCTATTCCTGAACTGTGGTTATGTTTTGAGGAGTCACACAGCAGTGTAATCAATATTTATTGTGTGAAGCATGTGTGTTGCATATTTTGTATGAAAAGTGCTATACAAATAAAATGTGATTGATTGATTGGAAATGTTATGTTGAACCCTTGAACACAAATTTTCTGTTAAAAACCTCAAGTCTCAAAACCTGAACCTGAGATAACCCTGATGACATCACAAAGGGTGATTTTCTCAAGTTGGAAGAGAGTCACAGAAGACATGGTGTGGCAGCACCGTTGCGCAGTGGTTAGCACAATCGCAAGATCACAGCAAGAAGGCTCCGGATTTGAGTGGGGCCTTTCTGTGTAGAGTTTGCCTGTTTTCTTCGTCTCTTTTCTTCTCTCCCGCTACTCTGGCTTCCTCCCACTGTCCCAAAGACATGCAGGTTTAAAGGTTAATGAAATGCGGGTTTAAAGGTTAATTGGTGACTCTAAATTGCCTATAGGTGTGAATGGTTTTTGTTATGTGCCAGCCATGTGATGAACTGGCGACCTGTTCAGGTCTGTGTACCCCGCCTCTCGCCCCAATGCCAGCTGGGATCAACTCCAGCCTCCTGCGACCCAGATAAGGACAAGTGGTTATGGAAAATGAATGGATGAACTTTTGTGTAGTGCTTGTGTTCCGCGGTAAGGTTTCAGGAGAGCCACTTTTGGTCTTGCCCAGTTGTTTATCCCGACTCTTCAGTGTTTGGGTCTTTAGCTCTGTCTCAAATCACATGTGGACTTGAAGTGAGTGGTACTACTGTCAAGTGCAGAGTTCATAACGAGAGGCAGGCTCTAAGAAAGGAGCACTGTAAAACTAACCAACTGTAACTTCTAAAGCTAGAGTGGACTGTAACTTTGTTAAATGAAATATATATAAATCTAAATACATATGTTTACAATTTAAGAATGTGTTAGCCTGTATTCCTCTTCCACTATGCTGATGATACACTGCTTTATTTATCTTAACCATTTACCGTTGAGCTGCTTGTAGAGCAAGAAAAACAATATACCATCATTATTTCTTTAATTTTCTGACTTTGACTGTGAGATCCTGTCTGGATTTTATCTAACATGTATTTTTAACATAATTCCCATTACTCTATCACACCATCAAGCGAATCAAATATAGCGGTTATGCTTGTAAGGAGAACAAAGAGAAAATACCCTTTCTTTTTAATTTGAGTTCTTTCCAAAGAGGCTTTAAAAATATTAAATAGAAAAAAAAAATTAGATTGGACCCATTTTTTTTACGAGCTTTTAACGTCTTGTGAAATGTCTGCAGGTGAAGGTATTTTTAACTCAGCATTAATTCAAACTTTGATCAGATGATTCAGTTACATGCAATTGCTCCAACCATTAACCCTGAAGATTTTATTCGATCATACTTTGAAGAGAAACATCTTGTTTATATCATAAATTATTTTTTACATTATGGATAAAAAGAACAGTTTGTCCAAAATTACTGTCATATCTTTTGTGCAAACTCATGCTTTTAAAAATGGGAACAGCTTTCTCTGGAGATCAGTTCACTGTTTCGGTTCAAAGTCGGGGCATCAGGCAGCACACTGCTGAACAGATCTCACTGTAACACACCCAAAATAAACAGAAAGTGCCGATTTACTGAGTCATCTCTTAGCCGTTACAACACTCATTTACAAATTTCCAATTACAGCAAGTAAAAGTTAATTACATAGAAGACTTAGAGCCGTATCAAAATTAGTCCCGGAGTCATCACAAAGAGACGTTCTTGGTTTAGTCAGTTAATTCTGTCTCAAGCCACATCAGTCTGGGAGTGGTTGAGTTTAGTGCATGTTTTGTGTTGTTCCAGCTAATGAGTGTAAAACATAGTTACAATGACAAAACCTGGAATAGCGAGATCTAAAAAACAAATGAAGATGACAGAACTAGATCATATAAGCGCCTTTGCAGCATCGATTTACATTTTTGTGAAAAAGATGATTTGAACCGAGTATTTTCTGATGAGTGCAGACATCATATCCAGGTCATATCTTGGTGGTTTATATATATATATTGTATATATATGCTGCAAGAACAAGATTTTCTATAAGTTTCATGTCAGAGGGATTTGTCCATTCAAGACCCCTCCACAAAATGTCATGTGCTTTTACAATGTTCAAATCTCCTTTGGTGCCATGTCACACGCCGTTAAAGGTCATACATACAGCTTATTGTCATGTAGGACAAGGCTCGGGTAAAGTTAAAGAAAGACAGATGAAAGGCAGAGAGAGAGATACGAGACAGACAAATGGAGCAAAAGACAGGACCCTTGATGCATATTCACGCTTACATAAATCCCATAACAAGGACTCTCAAGGTCACCAAAAGTGAAATCTTAAAAGTCACACTTTTCCGTCTCCCTCACTAACACCATCCTCCCTCCTCATCTCTTTGTTTTTTTTTTTCCCCCCCTTTCTCTTTCTGTCTCTTTCACTCTCCTCTCCCTGTGTCGTCTCCCTGATCGGGCGGCAGACAGCGTGTAAGTGCTCTAACCCAGAGAAGTCTCCAGGAGCTCTTGTGATTGGCTGTGCTCTGCGGCACAGTTCACAATCGATTAAGGCACGGTGAGCTCCCGTTAACAGCTTTTCTCTGCAGCTCCTGTGGCTTTGATACTGTCACATAGACTCCAACTTTGCCCTTAACCCTTCAACCACTGTCCTCTCTCTTTCTCTTTGTCTCTTTCACTTTCTCTCTATACACTATCTCCTTTCATTTTCAAAGCCCCAGACTCCATCACTCTATTGCCACTCAAAGGCATTTCTTACACTCTGAGCTTGTGCTACTCTGTCTCTCTCTCTTTTTTTTTTCCCTCTTGGAGTTCGTACTCTTAAGTCACTTTGAGCCTCTTCTCCCCTCGCTCACCTTGTCCTGTCATCTTAAATTTCAGTCAGTTTTCTGTCCTCTGGGAGAAAGATCAAAAAGACTGTAAGAAACAGAGATAAAAGAGAGAGAGATGGTCTTTATAATAATCATGCAAAAAAGTTAGCAGGCATGCTGGACGACGTCTTGCATAATATTGTATAACTTAAACCTTTATGCATAGGTGCGCCTGATTATGTGTGTGCAGGCATGCCGTAGTTGGGGGAATAGTGAAGCAGACCACATAGCTCCCACGGCGCAGTCCACGTCTCGCAATTTCATTTGCAGTGCCAGTGCATGAAATAGTGAGCCCTTTATGTAGCAAGGCAGTATGAGGGTGTGGTGGTCAGGGTGATGGAGGAGAGTGTAGCGTGTCTGATTTTTATGCAAAAGACCGATTTCTGTCCAGTCACAGGCCTACAGTTTGCTTTTGTATGAACTGTAACTGCAATCTTCCCTTCACCTTCACCACCAAATCATATGCATACTGTTCATCAGTGTTTTCGCCTGCTGATAGGGTTTTCTGTAAGCAAATCACACAACATATCACATGTTTACATTCACCCAATCATACAGCGACGGCACTGACTGCCATGAAAGATGCTTACTGCTCATCAGGAAAGGAGCCAATCGTCACGTCGCACGGCGACGGCACAGCCTTCGGGAGAAATTTGAGGTTCAGTATCTTGCCTAAAGACACACTCCACAGTCTGGAGGAGTCTAGGATCAGACCACCGCTTCTGATCAGTGCAGTGTTTTTCAATGCTGGGTCCGCGGGGATGTTTCCTCCTCCACCACACCTGATTCAAATGATCAGCTGGTCATCAAGCTCTGCAGTGGCCTGATAACGAGCCACTCATTTGAATCAGGTGTGTTGGAAACATCTAAAACATGCAGGGCAGCGTAGTCTGTCCCCGATGACCAGCATCGAAAAACACTGGATTAGTGGATGGGGCTGTTTTTCACTGTGTGGGCCAGTTAGTTACAAGTATATGATGTATTAATGCTACGGCATGCACAATACTGTACGTCCAGCATAATGGCAACTGTCTGGGAGAGGTCCATAAAGAAATGAAGAACTTGACAGGCCCACACAGAGGCCCAGACCTCATCCTCACACAACACTACAGGACTCAGTTGGGGCAGACCACGAGTCAGGCCTTATCACCCAACAATCCAGTGGCCAACATCACTGATGTTCATGGGAGTAAATGGGTGCAAATCGCTGGAGCAAGGTCCCAAAACAATCAGCAAACACATGTGGATGTAACATTCATACTGTCTGTGTATCCTTGGCCATGTAGCGTGTACTGTAGACTGTGCAGACTAAAGCTCTTACAGTCGAATCATTTTGAGTAATATTTATTTGTACATGGTCCACCACATATTCTAGTTGGTTTTGTTTATTTATTAGCTTGTTTTTAGGTGTTGTAGTGTATTTTGTTTCGTTGTTGATTCAGTTTATATATGTGAGAGAATGGGATGCAGTATGTAGGATATCAAACGGATGCTAAAGACAAGCTAAGGGGTGAGGTAGTGTTCATGTTGGAGTTTAATGTTGTTTTGCTTTAATGTCGAGTCTTCAGTTGATTCCACTGCCTAAAATACAATTCGCATATGAGAAACTATTAATTCCCATAAATTCAATGTGTGAGAAGTGTACATTTAAAAAGAATATGACCTTCTTTGTGTCCTCGGTGCTAGTTATAGCCTTGTGTTTGGGTGCAGTTGCATCTGACAACAGGATAAATATCGTGCAACAAAATCACCGCCTTAGCTTTCTTTTTCTCCTTACTAGCAATTAAATCATTACTCTGCCGCAGCCTTTCTGTTCTACCGTCTCCGCCTCCTCGGGATGAAAGAAAAAAAAATCAGTATGTTTATGTACGAGCAGGAATACAATTCATACAAAACTGCGAGCGAAAATGTGAATTTCCAGCTTTTTGTGAAGCTGTTCATGTAGCAGCTAGCAATGGAAGACAGCATGGCCTGAAGAAAATTATGTTTTTTTTCCCCATGGTTTTTATTGTCAAAAGGCAGTGAACCATTCTCTCAGAAACACAAAAGATGTGCAGTGAGAGAGGCCAATAGCTCGATCTGCACAGACAGAGTGTTCTTTTCTTCTCCCTTTTTTCTATTTTCTCTATTGTGGTTCACAGAAAAAGCTTTAAGTGGCATTTAACTCCTTTACTCGCTGCAGACGTGGCCTACAGCAGCTAGATTCTTAAAATGTTTCTCTCCATGTATATGTGAACATACCTATATTCCAGATATGTTTCTAGCTTATTCTACTCTTGCCTGGAGTGTGTCTGTTTTTTTTTTGGAGCTTTTGAATAAATCTCATGGCGTCCTTCTGCAAACGGATCTGCTTCAGGTGTCATCGTGTAACCTAAGTACCAGCCTTGGGTGGACATGTATCGGAGGGGATGGTAACAGCCTGAGGTTTGTGTTTGGTTAGTTTTAGGGCTTCAAATAACTTGATTAGGATTCAGAAAAGATTGTGGTCTTCATTAAAAGAACACTGACTATCAGTTGTGGGAAACAGGAAATGAAAAGTGATCTCCCGTGGCAAAATGTGCTGTTTTGTTGACCCATCCTGCTCCTCTTCCTCCTGCAGATATTGTGGCTTCATAACAACGTGGCGCTATTTTCTCATCCTCCTTCGCCTGCGACGGCGCTTATTCGCTTGAACATAGGCATATGTTGCTTTTGGCCATTTGCCGAACGCCTGGCACTGACATTTTTCTCGGAAGGACAGTCTTCTCTGCTTCTGTCCAAAGATGAGCTCTGGTGTCGGATGTGAAAGGCCTCCTCGATGTTTCTAGACTTGAAAATGACGAAAGAGTTTGCTGATTTGACACGTTTCAATTTAAATTCAAAGACATCACAAGGTCCATCAATACGCTGTTTCAGTTATGTCATATGATCTTCTTCACTTGCTCAGTTGCCATGGGAAATGTAAATGTTCCTGTTCCCATTGTTTCTGGGCACTTTAAAGGTTGAGTGTGTCAGATTTAGAGTGCCCCATTTACAGAAGATGGCTGTGTTATGCCACAGGTCTTCTTTTTTGTCCAGAACAGACAAATAACACATTAGCTGTAGATTGAGACCGTGCTTTGCTGCCACTTAAGTTTCTCCTTCTTGCTAAGAAAGAAAGGCAGGGTGGTTGCCGACAGCAACTACGCTGCTAGATGCCACTAAATACAACACACTGGACCTGTGGCAGCTGCTGAATGTACCTGAGGCTGTCTGATGTTTTTTCAGTATTTCAGTATTTAAGCCAACATGGATAAAAAAATCCTTAAAGTGGTCAGAACATTTGCAAGTTTAACGGGGTGAGATTGTGTGACACAGTCGAAACCTCCTGTTTTGTCATGACTACTGAGTATAGTAGTGATGGTGTCTTTTCTTTGTGTATCGCTTTACAGTTTTGATATCACTTTGTGCCTGTTTGTTTCCTGTGTGCGTCTCTACCTCACCTTGAATGTGTTATAGAGAAAAAGCTGACAGACGTCGTGCCACACTCGATGTCACCGTTGCCAAGATTAGAATATTTTCTTCACTCTCCCCGCTGCATCTCTGACTTGGACTTAACAGACTTGTGACACGCGTTCCCCAAAAGATGCAGGCTGGAGAGGATTACAGCGAAGCAGTATGTGTGGAGGGTGCGACAGGCGATGAAGATCTCCAACTCGGAATAATGCAGAAGAGAAATCAACCTGTCGGCGTTTGACGTGCGCCCAGAGCCCTCTGGGTGGTGTAGTTTGCACTGCTCTCTCCATTGCTATCGCAGCTAACTGCTCTTGATGGCAGGTGCCACATGTAATGGAGGGATGAGGATGTCGCACTCTGGGGGCAGATGTGACCTCCAGGGCCCCGGCTCATCATGTTTGGAGATGGATCTTGTTGGGACCTTGCCGGTGTATGGTGTCCCCTGCCTGGCTCCTCTCTCCTCAGAGCTGTAATCACAGCAGACTGCATGTCACAGCGCCCTGCTCTAATTGGCCTGTCACTCTCCGCGCACAGAGGGGGAGGGGCTGGCCTTTGTGGGGCTGCCATGGCGACTGGGCCATTTAATGAGAACGAGCACGCTGTGACTAATGACATCCCTGAGCCCATCGGATATACTGCAAATGGACAATTTGCTGCATCACTCACACACTTGCACAACAATACACAAACATAAAGGCACACACCTCGGCGTGGTCAAACATCATTGAATAGAAGACAGTTATCACCGCGAATCAATGGATGACGAGTGGACCTCAGGATTAATGCTAAAGCTATCATCAATTCTCATGCACTTGCAAGTGTTAATAGTTTTCTCTAATAAGGCTACTGCTAATGTTATATGGAGATATTAACTACAGCTTAAGATATGCATTAAGTATTAGGTGGCTCATTGCTCAGGAGACCTTAATGGCAGACAAAAGGCATATCATCCATAATAGGAATATGGATCTGAAGCGAGGCGTGATGACAAAGTCGATCCGTGTTTGCAGGGGGGAGAGAGAGAGAGAGAGAGAAAGAGACATTTACTCAATCATCTTCCATATCTTCACATCATTCTGTTTATTGGTCCATTAGTGACCAAGTGACAGCACAAAACGTGTAGATATCTATCAAGTATATCACTTCCCGAGCCGGACGGCAAACTGCTATATTTTTGGGATTTCTCACAAGGTAACGACGTGCCCAAAACAACAGCCATTTGTAAGGTTTAAGGTCACGATGCAGTCAAGTTTGCACATGTCAGGGAGTTGGCATCCTTGAATTTGTTTCTCTATTATGCACAGAATATTAGAGGAACAAAACATCTTGCATGTTAACAAACAGAGGAGAGACATGAAATGCCTACAAAGCCAGCAGTCTTGCTCACCCTCCTCTGAATGAAGCTCCCTTGATGGTTGTAGAGTTGGTGAAGAAGTCTTCACTCGTCACTTGGTAGGTGTGTCACAGGGGGCCGGTAGGTAGGGGGAGTTCAGGAGTGACCCAAGTGCAGGCATCCGTATGTACACAAAAGCTAACTTTAATAACAAAACTGTCGAGGGATGAACACAAAACAGAACAGGAGCAGGGTAGAAAAACAAACTGAGAAGCGGCTGGTGGTCCAGGCAAAAAGAAAAAAAAGAAAATGCAATAACCAAAATCAAGAACCAAACTGGGAACGGAGGCAGGCTTCAGCAACAGCAGGAGTGTGCAGACACAGAATAAAGACAAAGAGGACAGACACACTCAGATACAAGACACATGACAGACAGACAAGGAAACAAAGGAAACACAGGAACTAAGCAGACATGCGGGACAGGTGAAACAAATCAGGGACAGGTGCAGCACCAAAGACAGGTGCAAAGACAAGGCAGGAAGTAGAAGTAGAAAGGCAATCACTGAAGAAGCGCATAATGCAACTATCCTCAGACGGTTAGTAAAACTTAAAAAAAAAAAGGCTGTGACAACAAATGTCTATAATTATTCCTGGCTGAAATGTGTCCTTTTTAACTTTTTTTTTTTTTTTACATAAAAATAACATTATCAAACTCAGAGGAAATGCAGTAATAAAGCCAGCCAGTAGCCATCTGATAGTAAACATACTGGCAGATTAACTGGGGGGTGAATTAGAGAAACAGCAGCCAAATAAAGGAAGCAGGGTTTTGTATGTTAAACATCTGGTAATGTCAGTGAGCCTTATTGTAATTCATGGTGAGGCTATAGCCCCACATAGCCCCATCCTAGCACCTCCTATGACAGGAGGTGAGTTACAGTACGCTGGTCTTGACAGGCATATGGGGAATATAAAGAAAGGGACACTGCTGTTATCTCACTCCGCTCAGTTAGACTCATTACCATTAATTAGTGCCTTGGTGAGGCACCGTATCCAGAGTTCAACATGCTTGCAAAATCAAAACATGAATTGAAATGCCAGAGAAAATCTGGCCCTCGTTGCAATCTCCAGTTAATCAGCAGTGATAATGTTTTGCTAAACTATAATCTCGTCTGTGAATATTAATAAGGGCTCTAAGGGATCTCAGCCGAGTGATGAGGGAGCGCCGGTGGCTCCTGTCTCCAAAAATGGCCAAACCATTGAGACAGATTGTTAAACCACTCAGCTCTCACTTTGGCTGTCTTTGTTTCCCTCAGTGGCTCTTCAGTGTGAAAGCAGCACGCGGCTGTGTTTCAGTAACAGCAGAGAGTTTTTGTCAACAAACCGCCATTTTGCATGCAATCCCCACACCGGCACACACTGACACACACACACACACACACACACGTGAATGAGCACAATAAGATGGCATGCGTGAGATTAAAGAGGGTACCTCTCTGCATAGTGAAGCCTTTATTTCTTGCACGTTTGAGTGTCCCAGGATGATTAGGAGTGATATCTCTGAAGGGCATCAGGAATGTTTACAGCCCATGTAGCCTTTGAGAATCGATAATGACACGAAGACTCTGGGCAGGTTAATGGTGTGTGAAGGGACTGTTATGTATAAAATCCAGATTGTTGCTTGTAGAAATGGCGCATGCATCACATTAGAGTATTGAAGTCTGACTGCTGAGGCTGATCTAAGCCTGGCCCGTGACCCTCGTCGAGATGCACGTCAAATAAGCAGAATCAATCATGAAGACAGCGTTCGGCCATTACGGACCAAATGAGATGACCAACGCAGTCAGCCCTGTGGGTTTGCCTTGATTTAACAACGTATTATAAACACATTGATGACAGTGGCAGATGAGTGTGGATGTGTTCTGAAAGTGCAGTCCCGTGTTAAGTAATCATAACAATAAACCATAACAGGAAAAAAAAAAAAAAAGAAGAAGGTAAAAGCACCCTGAGATCAGCACTGAGGGGCAACTGCAGCCTGCTTCTTGTGGCTAACCAACGATGGTTTCTGGCGGGGGCATCCCTGGCTGATGGGACATGCAACCCCTTGGAGGTGAAATTTATTGGTATGGATTTTGTGCTGCTACTGGTGCATTGAATCAGTGTGACCAAGCAGGCGGGCAGAGGGAAATGGGGCTGTTCTTAGAGTGAATTATACGCAGTCACACACTCAATTTACCCCTGCAAACCTAGTTAGGCGAGGGAGCAGACATGGAGGCGTACACATGCTGTGGGGTGGCATGTGACATGCATGCATCCATAAACATATGCGCTCCACATTAGTTAACGGGATTAGAGACAAGAAATGAAATCCAGTTTTTTCATTTGTGCAACAAATTCAGGCAATGACATGAAATATTTCACTACCCTGTGGGTGAGTGTAAATGTGCTCGAAATAAACCTGAAACCTAAAAGGAGCATCTTCAAATGAATATATAGGTATCAGTTAACTCGTGTCATTAATTTCCAGTAAGAACAAATACTCCTCATGCATATTAAACCTCAACCCTACGCCAGCCCACCATATAATTGACCGTGTTACAGCCGGCAGCCTTGCAGACAGACAGTGGAGAACTGGGTTGCCAGGCTGTTGTGTTTGATCTGGGTGACTGTGTTGAAACCTCTTAATGCCAGTTTATATAAAATATTCATCTTCATTTCGCAGGCCATGAATCATCAAGGTGTTTCTGGCCCTCCGCCCCAGCTCCTGTCCTGTGGCAGAGCAGACAGCTGTTTGAAATTAGACACCAGATTGTGTTACTTAAACCGCTAGCAGGAGTGATGCTGATCGCTCCCTAACCCAGCAAGCAATCTGTTAGCATGCTGAATCGTGGGAATGTGATCATGAGTGTGCTCTTGTAGTATTCAAAGCCTGGCCTCCCTCCCAAACTAAGACTCGCTTGAAGACATACAGTCATGCTGCTGTTATACACTGAAGAGAATAAACACACTAAATAATCGAACTGACATTTTATGGGGGGAAAAATGTTGCAATGGGCAAATCTATGACATGCTTATAGTCAGTTCTGACACTTTATTGTTTCATCTGTCCATTAATGAGGACTAAGCTAGCAGCTTTGTGGGGCTGCACTCAGGCACAGCAGTGCTTAGAGCAAAACACTAACGTCAGCATGCTAACATGCTCAGGATGACAAGGCTAACATGCTGATGTGCAGCAGGGATAATGCTTACGATGTAAGCCATCTTAATTTGCTGCGTTAACATGATATTAATTGCTAATTGGCAGTGTGCACAAAATGCCGCTGAGGCTCATTAATTTTGCAGGTTTTAGTCACAAAGCGAAGTATTCAGCGAGTTAAAACGTTGGCGTGGTGATGGTGCGAAGGTGGCGCCAGACGAAGAGTCAGGGAATCACCAAAGTCATTGGAAGTAAATGAAAACCTGTCCATCAAGAAGATGTTTAGATATTTTGCTGGATAAGTACAACCTTTGACCTGCTGGTGACGCTAAAGGAAGAGTCAGGGGATCAGAGTCATTAGGATTTAGCCTCAGGGGGAGCATGAATGTCTGTAAAGCTCCATGACAATCCATAAAATAAGTGAGATATATATTTAGGCTGGACTAAAGTGGTGGACTGATCATCAGACCAACATTGCCATCCCTTGAACCGGTGATGCTGATCTGATCTGAAGTAAACTGATTCACACTGGGGATATTTTGGTAAGGCAAAGGTAAAATATCAGTGTGTGAGATTTAGTGGAATCTAGAGGTTTAGTTGCTGATTGCTACTTCCTAGAGTGGAGTGATCACAGTGGCCGTGATATACCCAGAAACAATTAAATAAAAAATGGACAGATGAATATGCTTTTATTTTGCCACCTCATAACAAACCACTATCTAACCCACTCGGTTTAATTTTTCAAACTGATGTGATGTCAGGTGCCATCACGAGTCGAAACATGCTGCAGTATCTTAGCTCGTTCTCGTCCGTTAGAAAATTCTGACTTTGATGTCGTCTTATTCTGCCACATCACATCATTTCATCTGATAAATATGTTTAATTGTTGTTTATTAACTGGCCCTCGGCCTCCTCTCATTTTGCAAAAGTGATCCTCAATCAAAGCAAGCTGAGTGTTCTGCCTTTAAACCAAGACTGCACATGTGGCTAAAAACCTACAAACGATATTAATTATGAGTACGAGGGCGACGAACTGTGGCCAAAAGAATCATCGTCTGCTTAGAAATATTCTCGTTCCAGGTCGATACATGATTTAGTTGAGGCGCTTGTAGAGACTTTAAATCTTGAATTAGTATCCGTAAGACAATTCAGAGAGTATAATGCGATATTGACGTGTTGGGTTTCTTCATTCATTTACCTTTTACCTTCCTATATTTCCATTTTTCTGATTCCTAGGTCTGTCCGCTTTTTTGTTGTTGCTGACTCACTGGTTTCTTTTTGTTTCTTCTGTAGACTCTTAGTCAATGTCAATGCATCTTTGTGAACAGCGTCACTAGTCATCATGTCAAACTTGATAAACGACCGGTCGAGTTTGCGAGTCAGCATCAGTGTTAATGAGTGATTATTAAATGGGAGTAAACTTTGCATTCTGCAATTGCAAATACTGAAGAAATATCAATTAAATTAGACAATAACTGTCTAATTTAACTTTCCTATCCCCGATTTGAACTTCTTGAAATGAAAAAATGAAAAATAAACAATATGTTTTATTGCCTCTGATCTATTCATTATTTTTCCATTTCTTTGTTTTCTTTTTCTTTTTTGTATTCTGAGAATTTTGACAGATTGTTTATCTTATTGTATCATTATCAGTCATCGATGTGGTAATTATTCGATAATCGCTGAGATTTGGCCCCTCGTTGGGTTAGTTGTAGGAGCCTTTGGCTTTAGATGACTAAGATCAGTGACTGTAATGCTGTCTCTCTGATAAACTCAGTGCTGACGGTGCGCTCTGGGGCACAGGGCAGTTTGCGTGACTTTTTTCTCCCACTGATTTATAAAGCATTAAGAAATTCATTATTTACAACTTGAATAAAAGTGGCACAACGTTCAGCTTACTTTGTCCCTCGGCTGAAGCTCATCGATCTCCTACTCTTGACTCTCGAACAAACGGCCACTGATGAACACTGAGCAATTGTTACTCATTCCCTCATTACTTACTTTGACCATGGGTTAGCATTAGTCAATACTGTGCAATTACACGCAGGATATGATGCCGAATGATAATCCCCAGTCGCCGTCTTGTAAAATCAATCATACCACTGAAGCCTAGAGACAATAGTTGTGAGATGACTAGTGAATGCTGTGGTCTAGTCAGGATGAGCGAGGACTTTGATAGATGTTCGTTTTCTCTGAAGCAGGCAGCGAACAGATTGTGATTAATTCCCTAACAGTGTGATTTGCCGGAAGTAGCAAAAATTTTTTTTGCTGCAGTCATGTCCCTCTCCTCTCGCTCTCTCTTTTTTCTTATTTTAATGGTGTGTGTACTATGCGCCTTAATGCAGCTTTTCATTTTCTGCACACAGAGCTGAGCGGTTGTAATGCAAATCACAAAGCCACTCACTGAGTCCGGCCTTCTTATCATTTTAGTGATCCTCTCATAATGGTGTTTAAGGAGAAAATGAATAAGTGTCCCACACTGACAGCCAGTTTGGGAAGCATTTATTCATAACAGATGAAAAGGGATCGAAATGACACATGAGCTAATCAAAACTGGATATTAAGTATTGAATGTGAAGCAAGCCTCTCTCGACAGTCAATGCGTATAAGGCTCTTTAATGTTTGGTTACATGAATCAAACTCACATTAACCTTCAGCCCCGTTTCTCTTCCTCGCGTTCGCCGCTCCCTCTGATTGTCACGGAGACGGCAAGCTGTGTTTTACGTCTAAATGTGTGTGCAAAACAGACAGCATTTTAGTATTGGTAAATGTGGCTTGTTTATCCTTCAAAAGAAACCATTAGTCAAACAAACAAAAAGCGGTATGCGAGCAGACGTTACTGGCAGAAGCATTAAAATCCACTGCAACTCTCTGCCAGGTTAGTAATTGCTCTTTTTATGGTGGTAATTATTTCCTCTAAGGTGCGCACTGTTGCACACTGCAATTATACGTGTGCTGCTATCTCCGTGTGGAAGGGAATGTGGGTGGAGAGATGTGGGAAGTATGCTGAAAAAAAATAAAATAATAAATTGTACATTTCACGAGTGTCTGCGTGGGTGTGGGTGTGTGTGTGTGCGTAGGATGTGCAGTCAGAGAGAAAAGAAAAATGGAAGCTGCTGAGATCTGAATTGATGCACAGTTTCTACCAAGACAACAAAACAACAAAAATCAAACAACAGTGTGACGTGGCTCCTTTTTTTTAAAAATCTGCTTTGTGTATTCCTGCCTTCAGTTAAGTCTACGCTTCAGTAACATGGCCCAGTTGAAAGGCATTGTACAGAAAAGCCAGCATGTAAGCATGATAAGGCCAATAACCTACTATTCATATTTCTGTTCCCTTTGTCCCCGCTGTCCTCTCTTTCTGTCTCTTCCTCACTTGTTTTTTTTTTTTTTTTTTCGACTCTCTCTTTGCTCCAGACAGTGTGACCTGCAGGACCAGGCTGGAAAACGCCATTACACAAACACCTCTCACAGATAAGGTCTCCGCTGGGAAACGGTGCAGACAGTGTTTCCTGATGTTTCTCAGACGCTGAGAGGACGCCGTGAGCCTCTGAGTGGGAGAACAGAGGGCAGAAATTCATATGGATGATTCTGTGAAAATGCAGCCGCAGCAGCAACTCGGTGATTTCAGCTGATCTAAGGAGAGGAGCTCCTATTTGCATATTATTCATTCAAATTTTTATCTGCGCCTTAGTCCCACTGAATGGTGCAAGTGTCCGGGTGGGTTTCTGTTTATGGGCTTTTATTTTTTAATAAATGATCACACCGGTAGTGGATAAAAAGCCACACTGTCCCACTCAGCTTGGAGAGTCTCTAATTAAAAACTATGTTAAAATGAAACATTTATGGAGATGATCTTTATGACTTCTAGAGGACAGAGTTTAAAGTAAATCGCACAAGCAGCAGCAACAGCTGTGCGATTTCAGTGCTCGTAGAGAATTCAAAATGTTTGCGTGTAAAATTTAGAGGTAAAATATAGCTGAAATTCAATATAATATTCATAAGCATGTTTTTATTAGTGTATAATCACTTGGAAATAAGAATTGTTGTGTTTTGTTACCTTACAATGAGACTTTTATATCTACAATGGGAGCCATCTTGAACCGCCTAGAATGGACAAACCAGACTTTAGACACGACCTTTTGCATTTTTTTACAAGTTCCACTGCCACCGCGGTTTTTCCTTCATTGCTGGAAGTGGGTGGTGAGGCGAGGGCTTTCAGTTGGTCGCAAGCTGCAACTTCACCTCTTGATGCCACTAAATCGCACACACTGGACCTCTAATGGATGTAAATGTCAACTGTGGTGAAACCAAGTGTTTTGTGGACAACCACTTGAAGCGCTGTGTTTGGCATTAGGGCAGTCGTCATCTTGTTTTTTTCATTTAGACAAGAGCGTGCGGCTGTTGGGTTGCGTTTGGTGGCCTGCCGGGTTGTATTATAACTTACAGTACACTAAAATATGTCAATGAAAACATTTGACGTGAGAAAACAGCAATGCGGTCGCAGAATCTTGATTCATGTTCGATCGGCACTGCCTCGCTTGACAGTTTGATCTGAGCTTCGTGAGCTCGGCGTGTTGCATAGACTCAGTGAAAATGGCTTCATTCAAAGTCTGCTCTAAGCACTAACTAACTAAATGCTGTGTTGTTAAGCTAAAAATATTTTCACATCTCTATTACCGTGTAGCAGTTACGATTTTAAGCTTATAAGCTCATTTTGCTGTAAAATGTTCGGATGAACATCAGATTTAGTTGATGTCAAATCAAACCCAATCTCCCCAAAATATGAATATACTATTTATAGTCATATTGAAATACAGTATAAGTGCAATACTTCTTCTGCTGGCTTTAAAAACACTCCAAAACAACACGGAAAAAATTTATGTCACTTTCACCCTTGGTTTCGTCCGATCCTGACGACAGCAGTCGGCGCCGCAGGGCATCTTATCAGTCACTTATTGTGGTTGGATGGGAGGGGATGCGATAATTGTCCCTTCCTCTATCTAGTACGGTATCATAACCTAATTCTGAGTGATACCATCTCCTGGGAGGAATCTTTCTGTCGTCACACCGCTCCACATTTCCATTCAGCCCAAGTGGAAGCTATATTTATCCTAATTCCCCCCCCCCACGTTAACATGTGGAGGATTTGTAATCATCATTCAACCTAAGATTTGCTGAGCAGCTGCCAATTAACCTGACACCCCTCTCTCTTTGACCTCATCAGTATGCCATTAAAATCACACGGTCACCAGGGCCCTGTGCCGTATCACGAAACTGTGCAGATAGAAAGAGACTGAGGGTATGAAGGTAAATTTGTGCCATATATTTTTTTTTTTGTTATATCCCTCATACGAAGGAACATTTTGGACTTGTGCTTCAGAGTTTTTCAGTGTGTATGTGCACGTGTGTGTGTGTGTGTGAGAGAGAGAGAGGCAGTGCAATTGAGTTGAGCGAGGTCTCGAGGTAATTCAGCCTTCACTTGACTTTATTCTTCAATGTATCTAAATTCTGTCCAACCTCTGTCCACCTCTCTTCAGCGACCTCTGTCTCTGCAGCGTTGAATCTCATTACTCTGTGTGTGTGTGTGTGTGTGTGTGTGTGTGTACATCTACATACGCCTGCGTGCTGTGCGCGTGTGTCTGTGGATTGTGAATGCATTAGCTTGCTCCTCCCAGCGGAGTGCCAGTCTAAACTAAGCAGCATGATGATGATGCTCTCTGTGAGCTGACACAACCCATTTGGCCAGGAGAAGCTGATCTACACCAGCGCTGCTCATTTACAGTGTGGGAGGGGCGAGAGAGGGTGGGAGGGGAGGGAGGTGTCGGGGTGGGAGGTTGGGAGGAGGGAAGGAGGGAAGGAGGAGGGTCTGCCTGTATCCTGCCTCCCCTTCTCATCCCCAAGTTGAGCATCATCTGTTGAACATCACTGTAAGTGCATTTAATGCTCCTGCAGATATTTAACATCAGTGAAGATAAATGTACTGTTATTTATGGTACTTATACTTTAACTGAATATTTTCTTTTAATGCCACTTTATACGTCACTTCATTACGATTATTTGATGGCTTTAGTTACTTTACAAACTAAGATTTTAACTAATAAAGACAAAAAAACTAAACTAAAAATAAAAAATAAAGAAAAATAAAAAGCTGGAATCATCAGTCAGTTAATTGGTTGACGGAAAATGGTAATGTTTTACTAAAAAAAACATTTGCCAGCTTTTAACACATGCATGCAAAGTATTTGTTGCTCTTCCTTTTACTTTTATTTTGAATTTCGTACTTTGTAATTTTGTTTTTTGGTAATTGTGACAGGTTTTCTCACAATTTTCACAATTTTTATAAAACACACAGTCTGCTGAGGGTTAAATTTAGTCGAGTAAATAATTCAGAACAAGAAAATCTGAAAATAAGTTCCACCTCATCCAACCACAACAGAAAAAAATGGAATATTATAAACATCTCTGAATATAATAGAGTCACACATAACCGCGCAATTAACTGTGACCTCAGTGCTAAAACGTATGGTATAATAAAATTAACACCTCTGTGGCAGTGTCAACAAAAATTAAATATTATACGTGTCATTAAAGCAGACTTTATGGCAGAGCTGCCGTGGATTACATTAGACTCTACAGGTGCACATGATAAAGTGGACACTGAATAGAAATCTATTCATCACAACTCAAATCAACCACCTCTGTGCCTCATTAAATATAGCCCCGCAATAAATATTACGTCTGGCTTTTAATACCCCTTTTAATGTCACTCCTCATTTGCATGAATACACATCAATTTTTTTTTTTTAAAAAAAAATTTTATTAGTCAGTGAAAAGTGTAACCGCCCCCACCACCTCAACAGACCGCTTCCAGAAGGAAAAATAACGGGGCCGCAGTAGTATATTAAAAAAGAACCTCATTAGAAATTATTATATTTATAATGATAAAGAGGTGGCATCACATATGCATCCATCCATCCGTTCGTCCATCCAACCGTCCGTCCATCCGTCCGTCCGTCCATCCATCCATCCATCCATCCGTCCGTCCATCCAACCGTCTGTCCGTCCATCCATTCATCCATCCATCCATCCATCCGTCCGTCCGTCCATCCATCCATCCATCCATCCATCCATCCATTTTCCAAAGCAGCTTATCCTCCTTATCCCAGCAGGCATTTGGCAGGAGGCTGGATACACCCTGGACAAGTCGCCAGTTTCATCACAGGGCTGACACACGGAGACAACCATTTAAAATTCACATTCACACCTATGGGCAGTTTAGGGTGCAGGGAAGCCATGGACATGCAAGCACACAGAAAGCCAGGCCAGTTTTCAAACCAGGAACCTTCCCGCGGTGAGGTAACAGTGCTAACCACTGCACCATTATTCAATCATCATGTTCTGTTACTAATTAACGAACTGCCCATACAATGTAAACAAATACTGCTATAACTGAAGCTGTTCATCTGATAAATTGCAACGATTGTTATCACTGGTACTGTACACTGTTTATTTGTGTAATGAGTCGTATTAAACACCCAACTGAGCAAACTACAGTCTTAATGAGGCATTTAGGAAACAAGATTGGTGGCCCCGGACCCACGTTACAACCCATTTCTGTCTCCACTCCTCTACTTGCTATTAGGAACAAGATAAAGATAGAGATGCAGAAAAACAAAGAGCATTTGGCTAGCCCGGGCTCCAACAGGAAGGAAGCGTCCCATTAGCAGTGGAGAGATGCAATCCAGGTGGTGAAATTGCATTACTAAAAGACTCTGGCAGTGTGTTTCATCCGCACGGGGCAGTCAGCAGCCAACGCAGCTCAGTTAGATGTTAACTATTTCATGGAGGTGTGGAAGTTTATATCTTATTTTACCTTTAATCGAATGAAATTCCTGATTTGCAGGCAAGCAGTTTAACATACAAGAAGATCGTTTGAACCCAGCAGCTCTTTCAGAAAATCATCTTTCCAGAATCAAATCGACCAAACTAAAATAACAAAACATGTCTGAACTCTTTTGTCCCTCGATTTAGTACCAAATCCTCAAAAAATCATCAGGAAACAATAGACCTGTTTATTCATAGTCTATCTTAAATGTACTCCCTTGAGTTCACTCACCGTAGCAAACAGTGTGTCTTCTTGTGGCGTAACAAACATCTTGAATGAATTTCTTAATCATGAAACATTTGCAAAGCTGTTTTATCCATTTTTCTTTAAACCTGTATTGTTTTCCAGCCCTTGTAGGTTTGTGGTTTTGTGCCATGGCACATTGCTGCATCCTGTATCAGTTGAATAGAGCTAAGCCATCTGCAGGAATGTGCTCTGCGCCTTGCGTGCATGAATAAAAGCAAACAAAACGAGGATCCGCTCAAAAAAAACATTGCTCTGTAGCACAAGGTCAAAAACTCCTTTTAGGTAACAATAGACACGCAAGAGGGTGTTAAATGAAAATACGAAAGATGAAAATTTGGTGTAAGAAAGAGAGAATTGGTGAATCGCGGAGCTCTTGTATTTCATTTCTGATCCTTTATATAGTGTGTAGCGCTTCCTCTGAGTTCATTCATTCAAATGAGCCACAGAAATTCAACGCAATTCAAGAGCATAAGGACTTAGAATAAAATAAATAACCGGTCTGTATAAATAACCGAGGACCACATGAGAGACTGCGTTCTACCACAAACTCCATTTTCACAGTAACAATATTAAATAATATTATTTTTCTTCAACTTGTAGCTCTGCACACATTGAACTGCATGTCTTCATACGCTGGATTAAAAGTACCCCTGTAAACTCCCACAGCGGCCACCTTTACCAAATCGCCGTGCGACTGCTGCTTCATTGTGTTCATAATTGTAATCCCTTGGTCTGATGAAAGGGGCGAACTATGCCGGTTAATTAAAACTGCAATCAAATTTACCCCCTTAAACTGGCTGCAAAAAGGGACCTCATTCAATTAAATCATACATCACTTTCCTTTCAGTCACACGCAAACAAACAAAGTGAGGGGGGATGGAGTCGGGTAAATCCACGCGCGTGTTGATTGCCTTCTACAGCTGGGATTTTTTTTCTAATTTGGTAAACACTGGCTGAGGTGCCGTGGAGGAGAGTCCAGGGAGCAAAGTGGGGGGATTAAAGGCCCTTCCACTGGCCTTCTATTGGCACTTGTCATGCACTTAATTTGATGCTGTAATTAACTTTGGAAATCTCAAGGCACTTTACAGCATGTACACATGATTCTTTGCAGATAAATGCCGAGAGGAGGCTGATAGGGCCGAGTAGCTGACTGCTGCAGAAAGCATTTCCTGTTTATCTCTCAGCGCAACAAGAAAGAGAATGATCCCGGAGCCCTCTAAAGACCCAATGTTATACATCCACATTGTATGTGTGTGTGTACGTGTGTGTTTGAGAGAGAGCGTGCCCATGTGCATTTGTGTGGAAGTAATTATATTGATGGAATACCTTGTGTTCGCAATGTTTCCTTCCATTTAGAGCCTCACTTTGCACAGCAGATGTTGTCCACCTGCTACTTGGTATCTGCCCGCTTGACTGAGAGAATATAAAACAGTCAAGGACCTACTTGGGTGCAGTCAAGGGTATTAGTTATTTTTGTACTTATATGCATACGCTAAAAAAAAAAAAAAAAAAAGTGTGAACAAACAACCACACAAATGTAGACACACACACAGACACACACACACTCACACAGGTAAACCAGTTCATGCAGGAATCCACAAGGGTTTAACAGAACAGAGAGTGGATGACTTTTTTCTTTCAGGCCAGCCAATCAGGAGATAATTGCTCTGAAATTAGGTACCTTTTGTATTTGAATGCTAATTAACCGATGAAAGAAAATACTCAATAAGTCATTAACAGAAACCTAAAAGAAAATGTTGACCAAGCGAGCGGCTTTAAAGAAAACGCAAAGTTCTCTGTAATTTTCCAAAAGCCCCTGCAGATAGATTAACTGTTTGAATGAGAGTTATGAATTGCTATTGACCTTGATACGCAGTCATTAGAGCGTAATTAAATCAAATGTTGCCCTGTTGGTTATTTACTGTAAGTGGTTGTAGATTCAATTTAGCTTCGAATCCCATTAAATATATTTTACAGACAAAACCTTCAGCCTAAAATAAAACCATATGACGTATTCAAACACGTCTGGATTGTAATTAATCCACATAGGAAGGTTTTTGAGCCCTCACGAGTTAAAAAAAAAAAATAAGTACAGTAATTGGATGGCTAATTTCACATTTTAACCTCGCTGCTCTCTGCCCCTCCAGCACTCTGTTGCTCAGCTCTCTGGGTTACAGAAAAATATCAGGCTTCCTTCTTTTTCGCAGCTTTGAGATAAGAGCACATTGTGTTCTGTGTAAATCCAGCCTCTCCCACAAAGTAATATGCATCTCTTAAAAAAAACAAAAAAACCCCGCTGAATATCATTTGAATATCTTCCCGAGAAAATGATTCTGTAAATGCATGGAAAGGACCCCGTTGAACTGTTGAGGTGCGAGCAAGGGCACAGTGAAGGGACAGCAGCAAGACAAATAGTCTCTTGTTTGGTTTGTGCATGTCAGTGTGTGTTTAACACTGACGTGTAAAATGTGCCAAACAGCATTGGTGGAAAGGTTCTACTGAACTACGTGCACCCGAGTATTTCCGTTTTATGCATTTTAATGCAAGACTTTACAGCACCACGTTTCAGAAGGAGGTATTGACGGAAATGAGACAAGGGAGGTAGTGACAGCAGAAGTTGCTGCGCTAAACCAGTTGTTCCCAACATTTGTGGACTGTAGGTAGGTTGTAGTGCATGAGAAGCAGTGTTCCCATCCGCTTTGAGCACGTCCAGCTCAAGAAAAAAAAACACTGCAAATTCAAGCACTGCAATCTGGGAGCAAGTCAGACTTGATGACCTGTCCTCGTACGATTAAAACAATTGTTGACTAGTTGGTAGACACATTTCAGATGGTTTTATTTGAATGTCTGCTTACAAACTGATTAACATTCAACATTAAGAATCTAATAATGTATACATCAGTCATAGAAGATGTTTGTCTGAATGAGTGCTTTTATTTTCACTTAGTCTGCACTTTGACATACAGTAAAGTACAATTTGAAATGCTGGGTGTGTTTCTATATTCTTTTGCTGATGATTTTACTTTAAAGTTAAAGAATCTGAGCATTTCTTCCACTGCTGTAGATCAGGTGCTGAAATCTTGTTGGGTTTACATTTTAACAGACCCAGCAGTGTTGCCGCAGTTCACAAATGTGTGTGTGTGTGTGTGTGTGTGTGTGTGTGTGGCTGTGTTTAAGATGACTGTTATGTCCCCTCCCTGATGTTCTTTGGCCCAGTCATTAACCTGGGATTAGCCTGGCAGAGATAGAAGTCAAGGGTCAGGGAGTAAGTGAGTCGCCCTGCTGCACAGTCTGGTATCCAAGCCCTGAATTGAAACCTAATGCTTCCTTCTTATGTGAAAGAAGAAAAAAAAAAAATCTCTCCTTACCTCAAGGGTATTTGTGTAGACGTGCTTCAGTACAGATTTGCTTAAGTGGAGGGGATAGTGGGTTTTTCTTGAAGTTGTTAGCTCCTTTTTAATCTCCAGTGTTTCTTGTTGTGATGTTCATAAGAGGATGTCTTTTAAGGGGGACAAAAAAAAAGTGCTGGAGAGTTGCACATGTTAAAAGTTTAAAGGGAGTTATGGCTATTTGACTGCCTTCGAGACAGGGGAGTGAGGCGAGAGGGGGGGGGGGCATCTGGCTGAAGCTTCTGAAGGGGGCAGAATTTGTTTTATGAGGGTAATTGATGCTTTGCTGCAGGAGAAGAGGGCAAAGCAGGCATGAAATTGTGCAGGGGATCAGATCCGTATCGGAGCATACGAGAGAGCTGAGGGAGAACAACGGAGCCTGGCAGCCCGGGGTGGCTGGATTAGAGTGCCGCTCAGCACCGAGGTACAGTTAAGAGCCAATTTTATTCTCTAGCAACCCAATCAGTGGAAAAGCCCTGTATCCTATTAGATTCAAGTTTAGGGAGGAGAAGCAGAGCTGCTGGAGAACAGCCATTAAGACATCCATATAGCCATCAGAACAGAGAGAAAGAAAAGTGAGGTGAAATGAAATGAGAAAATTCTAAATATATTTTGAAGAATGCAACTTCACTCAAGAAATGTATCTACCGGCAAAATTCAGCAGCGCGATATCTCTGAAACTAGAGCGGACAGTGAAAAGTGATAACTTCGTGCTAACATTCGGGGGGGGGTCGTCCAGCACTAAAGGCAAAGAGAATGAAGATGTGAGCAGGGTGACGGCTTGGTCATTTTACACCTGAATAACCAGCTGATCTCTCATTGTGCTCAGGTTTACACGGTGTGAGCGCTGAGCAGGGTCATCGGTCCAATTCCCTCTGTATTGTTGTAGCAGCGCGGCGTTATTGTGTTTGCAGGCAGTGGGGGAGCTCGCCGTCGACAAATGCACAGAGGGCACAGCTCATCAGGATTCCCGGGCTGTCCGTCTGTGAATAAGAAGAGGGAATTGGCTGTCAATCCCTAATTAATAAACTCTGCTCCTCTCCCCCCACTTTGCGCAGAGTTGTCTGATCAATAACCATTGTGCACTGCCTCAGATGGAAGCCATTCAGATTTATCTGCTAATATCCTGGGTGATAGCCAGAGCTAGACTGGAGATGACAGTAGGCTCAAAGCCCATTACCTCCTTATTTACTGTTTTAAATTCTGCTATAGTCACAGCCAGTTGCTGTCTCTCGAGTAACAAATAGGAGAAAATCTCCTCTCTCTTCCTGGGACGAGTCAAGGACAAAGCAGATGGAAAATGTATGAGTGTCTCTTCACTTTAGCTCATTTTCTGGGCAGGGTTATGTTTGCAAACACGCGTGCGTAAGCAGACGTCGACGTGCCTCAGTATATTTAACATAACATTTAAATATCAAACTGATAAGCTTTCTTTTTACGCGCATGTCAATGTTTTCTTTCCTTCTTTCTTTCTTCCTGTTGATCAACCCCTCTCCCTGCCGTCTCTTTCCCATCCTGAAATCAATGCCCCGTCTCCACTGGAAATGACACCCCATTTCAAAACATGCTGGTTAATTTCAAATTTCTCATCCTGTAATAAATCCTGCTGTTTCCCTCCCTTTATCTTCAGCCCAGTCAGCACCAGTTGCTGTCCACGTCCTGGTCATCCGTCTGCCAGATTTGACAGCGGGGTAGATATTCCCGTTATTCACAGTGATCTACAGTCGCTGAATAAAACCGGGCATATACTTAGCAAAAGCGCGAGTTCGGAAACACAGATGGAGAGCCTCACATTTAAGAGCAGCACCCGGTCTGACAACAGTGTCTGCTCTGGTGTCACGTAGAGAGCTTGAAAGTGGATTAATGAGTCCTAACCTTAGCTCTCAGGTCCAGTGTTTATTTGAATGAAAAATGACTTCCTGATTGCACTTACTGAGCACTACACCGCACTTAATTCATCTTTACAATCGTTTTTATGCAGTTATGTTGCCACATCGAAGGCGTCCTGAACACTTTTATATTTTGAATGTTTTCTGTCTGATTACAACTTCGGTTTTGTTCTGCGAACATTTCTGTTCCAAGTTTACACTTGAAGTTCGGTTCACTCGTCATGAGGACTGCTTGTCATGCTCAGCCTGGGAGAACAGGTGTAAAATGTCTTAACACTATTACTCACACTAAACTGTGATGGATGTAAACATCCACACACCAACTTCCTGGTTCAACTATGACCTAGGAGTGCACAGTTTTGGTTTTGGTCTTCAATGAAGGATTGTTACTGATATTTTATTATTACATTTTGGGTGCGTTCACTTCTGATTTGACCTCCAAATAAAGTGGTTTTGGTAATCAAGCTTAACTGTTGGTTTGTTTAGGATCTGATCGAATCATCCGCCTGCTGGTTTTTGCTTTTTTTGATCCTGTCTGATGTTGTTGTTGTTGATGTGTCATCATGTTCTCAGATATCAGGAATGGCTTTGGTGAGTAAAATGTCATCATGACACACAAAAATATCTAAAATATAAAGACCAGAGTTTATTTTTAAGGACAAACTTTGAAGACTTGTTTTACTCCATCATCATAATTACATGCACAGTCATTTCCAGGGCAGACGGCTGGAGTTTCTTTATTCATTGTAGGACAGGACATGCTTCAGGTGGTCCAGACAGAAGGGTTTTTGATAAGCACTCTTCCTCAATCATTATTCTTGTTCAATGGAGTCGAACTGAATTATCACAACATCCGAGGAAGGATTTGAATTCAAGATGCCCCCTTGTTTATGCTCTATCACCCAATTTCATTGGCAAACTTGTTGTTAGTGCCGTCCTGCAGAGCGAGCTTTCCATGATGTTATCCCCGCTGATCACTTGGGGATGATTACAGAGGCCGGTCTGCGCTGTGACGGTGTCGGCACACAAATTCAGAGAGTGTTGAAGGGAGGATTGAGGCGTACATGAGACGAATGCAGAGGGATGACACGTTAGTGCCCTCGACAATCACCTTTCACTTTGTGCGACGTCTGAAATTATCTGCAGGATCGCAGCATGTCGGGATTATTCTGAATCTGCTTACGAAGCTTTAAAGTGACATTTTTTGGAGAGAGTGTGCGACTTATAGCAGTGGTAATTTAATCACTGATTAAGCAATAACATGCATATTCTGTTTACGTGAACATATTTGTTCACTTAGATGATCCGTAGTGGTTATGAGCACACACGTGCGCGCGTGCAAAAGCACACACATCCACCTTCCCCACCCACCCACCCACATATACAAAGACGCACAGGCCCATTAATCTGCTTTTTGATTCAGGTCTTAATCTCCTGTCTGCTACTCAACTGGCAGGTCCCTCCTCCCAGTTTAGCGGTAACAAAGAGGTTGGAGATTCGTGAAGAGGCTCAAACAGGCAGCATGCATCATAAAACCTGTTTATCTCAGTCGTGACCTTGGTGCTCATGTAGGTGTGTAAAGGGACAGGTGTTTTAAAGCGGGCTGAGCATCCCCGTGAAACTGATGGGCTCATGATAATGGACAGCGTAATTGATGCTGTAGCATACCCTCCGAAAGATGGTAAGAGACTCGACTGATGGTTTTTAGATGTTTATTGTAAGTCCGTGAACCAACGTGAGAACTAACAACAAAAGAGAAAACAATCACATTTCTATTTCATATCGGGCGATAAAAAGCGGGTAAAGGTTAACATAAATTTGCGACACAAATCATTAATTAATTAAATGTCGCCATAAGCACGACACACACCAACCTCGTGCCTCCTCGGGGGGTTGCCAAAACATACGTTTACTGCCGTTTATGTTTTATTTACTTATTTTCCCTTTTACTGCGAACTTTTCCGTCCTTTTCGCTAGCTCATTCATTCAGTCTTTTCGCTAGCTCAATCATTCCGTCTAGCAAACAACACCGGCGGAAGTACAAAAGGGTGCCTTTCAAAATAAAATACCGCTATACCAAACGTAATGAAAATCATGTCCAAAAACAAGCGAACATACACACAAAAATACAACTGCAGGTTCCCTGAAACAATACAAACTGTCAAACCCACACAAAATAGGTTTGCTACACTCCCACCAAAATTATGAGTGTTTCATATTAGCTGATATGAACTACGAATAATTTTTTCCCTTTCAATAAGAATATAATTTAACTCATGTAGCCAAAAGCTTAAGGAGCTTCAATTAGCAGAACTAACTTCTGCACTGGGCGTTCCAACATGGAAGGTTTAGTAAGACGCTCACCTCTCTTACTCAGTCCCCTATCTCCTACTGAGATTTTTACTCTCCTGACCAGACCATCCTTACCACTGACAGTCTCTATGACTCTTGCAAGTCTCCATTCACCTCTGGGTGACAGTTCATCTTTGTCCATCACTATATCACCCACCATTAGATTTCTCCTTGGCGTGTGCCATCGTTGCCTTATGGTGATGTTGTGCAGATATTCACGCTTCCACCTACTCCAGAACTGTTCAGCTAGGAACTGTACACGACGCCATCTTTTTGTTCCATACAAGTCCTCTCTAAGGAATGTGCCTGGTGGAGGGAGTGCCGTATTGGGCTTCATGTTGATCAAGTGATTAGGAGTGAGTGGTTCAAGGCTGTCAGGGGCAATTTAAGTTGTCCACAGTGAGGGGTCGACTGTTGACTATGGCCATGGCTTCGTACAGCAGCGTCCGTAATGAAGCATCGTTGAGTCTGCCTTGAGCAGGTGACAGAGTAGCGCTCAGAACGCCTTTGACAGTCTTTATCTGGCGTTCCCACACGCCCCCTGCATGACTGGAGTGGGGTGCATTCATGATGAAGTCACACTGTTTCTGTGACAGAAATGTGCTCAGTCTTTCTATGTCAAGCTCTTGTAAGGCTGTCTTGAATTCATTCTTAGCGCCTACAAAATTAGTGCCTTGATCACACTGAATTTGACGAACTGCACCTCGAACAGCAATGAAACATCGCAGGGCGTTAATGAAGGTGTCGGTGGACATGTCTTCCAACATCTCGATGTGAATGGCTCGTGAGCAAAAGCAGGTAAAGAGTAGGCCGTATCGTTTGTGCTGTTTTCTGCCCTGTGTAGTGGTGAAAGGGCCGAAGCAATCCATCCCACAGTATGTGAAAGGAGGGGAGGGCTCGACGCGTTCTACAGGTAAGTCACTCATTCTTTGACCCTCTACGGCTCTCCTGAGTTTACGACATATCACACACTGATGGATGCTTGATGCTACTGCTCTGCTCATTCCTGGAATCCAATATCCACTGGCTCTAATTTCATTGATAGTGAAGCCTTTCCCTTGATGTTTTGTCTTTTCATGGTTTGTGGGCTATTATTAACTTTGTCACATGGTGCTCTTTGGGAATGACAATCGATGCTTGAAAGAGTCAGTGAGTGTTGAGTGGCGGAGTCGTCCTCCCACCTTGAGGAGACCGTCTGTGTCAAGAAAAGCGTCAAGATGGTGTAATTTGTTGCCATGCTGTAGTTGATTACCTTTGCTCAACAATTTGATTTCCTCTTCATATGCTTGCCTTTGCAGATCCCGGATTATGACCTTCTCAGCACTTTCTCTTTCGCTCACTGTAGAAAGAGCATGTGATGTGACCTTTTTAGCTCGCCGAAGCAGCCGGGCCACCGCTCTGGTAGCTCGGGACCATGATGAGAACTTGGACAGACGGTTGGCAAGACTCATTATTCTGTAGTTTTGTTTGCAAGGCTTGTGCTTTCTTAATTTCTGGATCCCCTATGGATAGTTCTGGTATTGCATCATTGACCGTGGGTATCTCTCTTTTCCAGAGAAACATGGGGCCAGTGAACCAGTTGGAGGTAAGAAGTTCATTTACAGTTTTACCTCGGGAAGCGCCATCTGCTGGATTTCATCTGTGGGGACATAGCGCCATTGCTGGGGGTTTGTGCAGTGGTGGATCTTCTGGACTCGGTTGGCTACAAAGGTGTGAAATCGCCGAGCATCGTTATTTATGTAGCCTAACACAACCTTTGAGTCTGTCCAAAAATATTCTTTTCCATCAAAACTTCTCAATTCTTCTCTGAGCATATTGCTGATGGAGACTGAAACCACTGCTGCGGTTAATTCGAGCCGTGGTATTGTAGTCACTTTTGTGGGAGAAACACGGGCCTTTCCTATCACTAGTGAGCAGTGAACCTCTCCCTTCTTGCTCTTGACTCTCAGATAAGAGCATTGCCCGTATCCGCTGGTGCTCGCATCTGAGAAGTGATGTAATTCAGTCTCTACAACTTCTCCAAAGTTAGCAGGTAAGTAGCAGCGAGGTATGTTTATTTTCTGTAGGTTGGTGAAGTCACGTTGCCAACTCTCCCACCGTGGCTTAAGCCTCTCTGGCAAGGGTTCATCCCAGCCAGTGCCCTGATTGCACATTTCTTGGAGGATTCTCTTCCCATTGAGGACATATGGCGCAAGAAAGCCAAGAGGGTCATATATGGAGGCGACAGTAGACAATATGCCTCTACGTGTGGCTGGTGGTTCTTTAAGGTGGCTTCTGAATCTGAAGCTGTCCTCCTTTATACTCCATTGAATTCCTAAAGCTCGCTCTAGTGTGTCATTGAAGGTCAGTCTTTTGTCTTTGACTCTGTTGCACGCTCTGATGATGGTAGGCTCTGTAATACAGCGTTGTTGTTTGACACAAACTTATGGAGACGGAGACCACCTTTGGTGCATATTTCTCTTGCCTCTTGTGCTAACTGAATGGCCTTTTCTACAGTGTCCGTGCTTGTGACTCCATCATCTACATAAAAGTCTTTTGCAACAAACTGGGCTCCTGCTGCATGGGAGTGGCTGTGTTCTTTGGCTAGATGTTTTAGTCCATAGTTTGCACACCCAGGAGATGACACCGCACCAAAAAGGTGTACTTTCATACGATACTCCTGAGGTTGTGTGGTTGTGTCTCCATCCTTCCACCAGAGGAACCGGAGATAATTGCGGTCTTCCTCGTGGACGTGAAACTGGTGAAACATTTTCTCTATATCACATAGAAGAGCAATGTGATGCTGTCTGAACCTTATGAGGATGCCTGTTAGGTTATTGATCATGTCTGGCCCTGGGAGCAGGTGCTCGTTTAGGCTTGTGCCACAGTATTTTGCAGAGCAGTCAAATACAACACGCAGTTTGTCTGGCTTCTTGAGGATGATAGATGCCATGATGTGGGATATACCACAGTTCACCTGAGTTCCATCTGTAGGCACCTCTTCCACGTCACCCCTCTCTATGATTTCTTTCATGTACGTCGTGTAGTCTCTTTTGTATTTCTCATCCCTGCTGAACTTCCGCTTTAAATGACTGAGTCTGATTTCAGCAAGCCTTTTGTTATCAGGTAGGGATGGCCGTTTTCTAAAAGGAAGAGGCATCTCATAATGGCTCTGGGCATTTTTCCTTATACCATCTTTGAGTTTGCTCAAGAACATAAGATCCTCTTGTGAGACAGTTTTGTCATCTCCTTTAGTGTCCTTAAAGTCAGACTCCAGTAGGCTTATCACATCCATTGGCGTTACTGGAGGGAGTTCCTTTACTGTGACTCTGTGACACAGGCTGGATTGTCTTTCATTAAGACCAGGTGTAGAACAGCCTACAATACTCCAACCTAAGTCTGTAAGTACGGCGTAGGGCTCATTGTCCGTTCCATCAATTATCTGTCTGGGTTTTATAGCTCTGGACAGTTATACCCAATGAGGAGCCCCACATCACAACTCAGAAGAGGTGGCAACTTATCTGCAATTGCTGCTAAATGAGGCCATTGTTTCGCTGTCTGATTGGTAGGTATGTGATCACGGTTTATGGGGATGCAGTTTTTTGTGTACGAAGGAGGAAGGTCCATGTAAACATCTGAGTTATAACCTCTGACACGGAGTCCATCTACTCTTTCACTTTTCATTATCATGCTCTCTCCCATCATAGTAGTGAGTTTCAGTTGTACAGGGAAGGTGTTTGATTTTAATTCATCACTTACTTCTTTCTCAATGAAGGTGCTGTCACTCTGTGTGTCTAACAGTGCATAGATGAGCTGCTCTTTGGATGGCTGCGTGGCAGAGGAGACCCACACAGGGACGATCATGGATGTGCTGCCTGACGGGCCCTCTTTAGTGACACAGAGTGGGCTAGCTGTCACGATTTCATTTACACAATTTGAATCTGTGTTCACATCAGTTGTAGATTTCCTTCGCTCCATGAATAAAGGTCTGTTTTTCTCCTCAAGCCTTTTGTAATTTTCATCATGTAGACAGGTTGGATGCCTACCTTTACATAGATCACAGGTGTGACGGTGACGACATTCCTTGGCACTGTGACCTGGTTTGACACATCCATAACACAGCTTGTTGTCTTTTATGAATGTTCGGCGTGACTCAAGGGGCCTTTCCATGAAATCTGTGCACTTGGACAGTTGATGCTTGTTATCTTTGCACCACATGCAGGGAGGTTTTTCCTTTCCATAGTTTAACCTTGAGTTTACAGTGTTTGCATTTGTTTGAGTGGTGAAGACGCTTGCTTTACTTCCCTTTGTTTCATTTGTGCTTCTTTTGACATAGGATGAGCTAGAGTGCAGAGCATGTAGGGAAGTAATTGGGTTACATGCTATCTCTGCTTCTACTGACACAAATTTAGCAAAATCTTCAAAAGTGGGAAATTCTCCACCTTCCATGAGGGCCATTGAGACCCGACGGTTCCAATGGGCTGCTAGCCAATCTGGAACTTTCTGTGTCAGCTTTTGGTTCTCTTCACAGTCATTCAGTATTTCTAAACCTTTCACATGAGGCATGGCTTGGTGACAGGCATTTAGGAAATCTGAGAAGGCCCTTAATCCTTCAGCATCTTTGGCCTGTACTTTTGGCCATTTTGACAGTTTGTTCCTGAAGGCCCTTTGGATGACAAATGGTTGCCCGTAGCGTTGGTTAAGCTTATTCCATGCATCTCTGTATGCTTCATCGTCGTTTCTGTAAAAGGTGCCTTCAATACATTTGTGAGCAGGGCCATTGACATATTTCTTTAAGTAATAAAGTTTGTCGGCTGATGAGATACCTTTCTGTCTATCAGTGACATGAATGAAGCTCTCCATTCAATGTAGTGGATAGGGTCTCCCTCAAACACTGTGGGCATTGGCATGGGAGTCTGTTAGTGGTTATGCTGTCTTGTATTGCTTGGGCTAGAGAGGGGACATCGATGGAGGGATTTGGTGGGACGATGGAAGGGTTTTGGTGATACATAAAGGGGGTGGCATCATTCTGACTGTTATGCATACTGCCTATTGGCTGTAGGGGCTGACTGTCAGTTCCTGTCTGATTTCCCTGTCATAACTTTCCAGTCTGGCACGTGCTACCTCTATGTCCCTTTCTGCTTGTAAACGCTCTAATTCAGACTCCAATGCCCTTATTTTCTCCTTCTGTGTTCTTTCTTCCTCCATTAGTTTGTACTGAGTCTCCTTTGCCGCAAGCTCTGCAGCTGCTTCAGCCCTCTTTGTAGCCATGACTGTTTCAGAGAAGTGACTGCTAGCTGACTGAGAAGCAGTCCCATATATGGAGTAGGCATAGTCATGAGCATGTAGCTCACGGAGTTTGCGCTTTTCATGCTCTGCATTAAAGTCATCTTCTATTCCAGATAAGCGTTCATTTATTATTTTCATGATGTCTTTGGTGACTGCCTCACAAGCATCTATTTTTCGTCTTAGACCAGTGGAAGGTGTGGCATCCTGTCTTATTTCATTGTAAACTTTCATGATGTCATCCTTTCCCTTTTCAATGATATCTGCCATTTTAGCCAGTTCCATATCTGATGCGTTTTTCTTTAAGTTTTCTTTGGTTGCTCTGATTTGAACTTTCCATTGTTCATAAAAAATAAGCAGTCTCTTTTCTTTTTTACTCCTTTCTTCCTTTAGATAGGCGAGAAATTTCTCTGTGGGTACACTTTTGCGATTTGAATGACGTGATGTCTTTGATTCCTCAGCGTTATCCAGTTCATGTTGAAGGTCAACTAGTTGTTTCTTTTAGTTTCAATTTGCTCCTTTAATTCCTGCCTTGACATGCCTTCTACTTCCCCTTGATTTAGTAAGCCTCTACTTACTTCAATTTCTGTCTGTAGTTTATTTATCTGTTCATTTAAGGCCTCCATTTTAACAGTAGCTGTATTCGTTGCTGTTCCTTGATCATCACTTTACCAATGCGATGCTGCAGTGCTGCTCTGTGCCTTGCCGTGCCGTTGATCGTGGAGTTCACAGGCAGAGTGGTGTTGCGCGGTAAAGTTGTCACCGGTCCCTTGCTGGGTGGAGTTCTCACTGTAGCATACCCTCCGAAAGATGGTAAGAGACTCGACTGATGGTTTTTAGATGTTTATTGTAAGTCCGTGAACCAACGTGAGAACTAACAACAAAAGAGAAAACAATCACATTTCTATTTCATATCGGGCGATAAAAAGCGGGTAAAGGTTAACATAAATTTGCGACACAAATCATTAATTAATTAAATGTCGCCATAAGCACGACACACACCAACCTCGTGCCTCCTCGGGGGGTTGCCAAAACATACGTTTACTGCCGTTTATGTTTTATTTACTTATTTTCCCTTTTACTGCGAACTTTTCCGTCCTTTTCGCTAGCTCATTCATTCAGTCTTTTCGCTAGCTCAATCATTCCGTCTAGCAAACAACACCGGCGGAAGTACAAAAGGGTGCCTTTCAAAATAAAATACCGCTATACCAAACGTAATGAAAAATCATGTCCAAAAACAAGCGAACATACACACAAAAATACAACTGCAGGTTCCCTGAAACAATACAAACTGTCAAACCCACACAAAATAGGTTTGCTACAGATGCAGCAGAAGACAGGGCAGAATTAATTCCACACGTTTTTCCTTCCTGGTCAAAACCTCGGGGTCTACATTACCCACAATGCAACTCAGCTATGTTATGGTATATTACAGCCTGGTTCAGACAGCAGGTTTGGTCTCTGTGGATAATTTCCCTGTGAGGGGGGAGGATTTCTTTTAACGCCCGTTCAGATGTTACGCTAGTGCATAATTAACAGCGCTGCTGCTTTGATTGACAGGTAGGTGCGGTTACAGGCGGCTTATTGGAGCACCCAGGCTTAGGTCTGCCGATGATTGGAAACCTACGGGTGACGTCACTCATTTTTTACAACGTCACTGGGCACAGCTGACTCAAATGACATCACTTGAGTCAGTTAATTAGCTTTCACGCAGCTCCCTCTGGAGCCACAGTGCAAAATGTCTGTTTGTTTGATTTAATTTTTTTATGTTTACAGGGAATGTATTAATCAATGAATTTTGCTCTTCCTCCGCATCAAATTTTAAACAACTCATATAATCTGTGACTGTCGGAGAGTTGGTTTACTGCGTGTTGAGCAAACGAGAACCAGAGTTTGACATTGATCCAAAATGTAAAAGCCTGATGATCTGCTGCTAATAACCATGGAGGGATTGCCGAGGCCTGTTTGCTTGTGTGCAGATGTCTTGATTACCGGGCCATTAGATTAATAGAGATAAGCTTTACCGTGCTGCTCGTAGATCCTGAGTATCCCCTGCACAAATAATCAGCGCTTAGTAGTGCAAGGTCCATACAACATTCAGCAGAGGCGAAAAGCTGACAGCCCAGCAGTCCAGTGGCAACTCCAGAGGTGAAAGAAGACACCCGCCATAAAAACGGCGGTGAATCATGTCTGTAGCCTCATGGGACCAGCGGACCATGTCCTGGCACTGATAGTTTGACAGATGATACATCACCATCAACTGCAAGATCTATTGTATGACAGCAGGAAAGATGGTATCATACTGCAGCAATATCCACAATCTGACAAACAAACACAGAGGCGTGCACGGACGCACACACAAGCGTACTGTAACCGCAAATACACACAAGCTCTAGAGCAAATGATAAATTTGCTTTTTTCTCCCATAAAAATTGTATCCGGCAGATCACAGATTAAATAAAGTTTTGTTTCCATTGTTTAAAAGTACAATAATTCACTGATTCCTATCATTATTATTGAAGTGCTGCGCGTTTGCCACTAGATGTCTCACTCCATGCTGTTTTTTTTTTTTTTTTAGGCCACACTCACCGCACACACACAGTCACATGCAGGGTGCACATGGTGTGTTTAATATGACCAGCCTAGCCACTCTCCACATGTGTTGCAGTCTCCTCTGGGAGGACAGGAAAGCATCTGCCTCCCTCTGTCTGTCTAACACATTTCTGGGAAAATAGCCCAAACCTGCGGCTCAGGAGGAGGAAGAGAAAACGCACGCACACAGATACACACCGACATATCTGAACAAAAGCAACAATCATTTGTGCAAATATAGGTTTTTGCGCGCTCATTTCTCATTGTATATTATAGAGAATTAGATTGGACTACTATGCATATGATGCTACTTATCTCAACACACTGACACGCTGGAGGTGATTTAATAATAATGCTGATAACATAATGATTTCTGCGCCTCTCTCGGCCCATAAATAACAAAATAAACAAACCATTAGGTGTGATAACAGAAGACACTGTTGGCTTCATTGGGTGCTCAGAAGGAGCATCCCCAATAAAAAGTCCGGCTCTCTGTTTCACCTGGATGGTTAGTTTCTCTCTTTGCAATTTTCATTGTGCTTTGGACCATGGAGAGCCGTGCATACGGGCAAAACAATATTCACTTTTAGAACAGATATAGTAAAAATCATACAAGCCAAGGTTGATACTCTTTACTTCCAGGAAGAAGACCGGCCATTAATGGACGCATGAATAAAATATTGTTCACGGATTCTCTGTGATATAAAACTGAGCTCCAACAGCACTGTGGTGTCAACATTAGAGCTGAAACAATCAGTCGATGAATTGACTGACAGAAAAGTAATCAACGGTTTTGCTGATCAATTAATTGTCATTTATCAACTCAAACTGACATCCGATCATTCACTGGTTACAGCTTCGCAAATGCAAAGATCGGCTACTTGTCTCGGCGTTCATCTTACTGTAAACTGAGTATAGAACATTTTTCACAATTTCCTGGCAGTTAATAGGCTAAAGGATTTATAGATACATTAACATACGTGTACATAAACATATGAATCGATCATGAAAATAATCCACTGCTGCAGCCCTAGCCGATATATGTTTTCAGTTTTACATGGTGCATGCTTTGGTATAGTTAAAACACCATTACACAGAATATAACAGCTCACTTGTGTGTCCACGTGCAGTACAATGTGCATTTTCACTGTTTTGCACTGTGATGTTTTACTTATTGTAAATATCCTAAATAGCACCATGCCATTAAAAAACAGTTGATAGGTAAAATAAATTGTATGTCTTGTGCAACTGTATGTTATTTTCATCATAATCTTACAGACCTACAAACTTCACCTCATCATTTTTACCACAAATGTTGGACACACCTGTCTGCAGCTTAATAATTTGCATGCCAATTGATTATGAAGCATGATTATGAACAATATAACATGCAAAATAATTTATTTATGAAATGAGAATGTTATCTCAAGCTAAACGTTATTAAAAGCACAGCATCACTAACAGATAGCTATGCAAGCACATCGCTTACTATTCAGATTCAGAAAGGCTAACTGTGGCAGCACACACTGCAGTCTACGTCTGTGGAGCACTGAATAATGTTAATCCTCTTTGAATGTGACACAATCTGACGGGTAACAGAATTAAGCGTAACACCGGCCTTAAACGGAAAGCTCTGGCACGTGACCAACGTCCTGCCTACGTCCGCCCTGATTGGACAAGCCCTGTACTACCTGTTAACGGACGCACAGACAGGTAACGTCAGCTGCATCATGTAGTGAGTCAAGAAAAAAAAACACATTCGGTTAAAGTGTCAGTGTCTTTGATATGAACACTGAATCAAATGAGCTGCTAATGTGTGAATAATTGCCCGCAGCAGGGCTGATGGAGAGCAAAGTTACACTCCTCAGGTGGTGCAGACCAGCTCCACATGGCTGCTTCACTCTCACCTAAATGTGTAAGTAGTTCAAGCTAATTTGCTAACACATAAGCTGAATGCTGCACTTAAGAGTGTTGTAGGGTAAAAGTATGCGAAGGGTTTATGTTGCTGTTGCCCCAGTTTGTCAAAAAAATATGAATCATTCTTCAGGTGAATAATAATTATTTAGTTAATAAAACTAAAAAAAAATGCATGATAATAACTTCTAAACAGACACCTTAACCTTAATGTCAGGCTCCAACTGTTGTTCTTATTGTTGATTAATCTACTTATTTGGATATTAATAACCTATATGTCAAAACCGAAACATGGCACTAGGTCATTCGTGATGATTGTCAAATAGTGCTGATATTATTATTCTGGTAATCAAATAATCCGTCAATTGATTCATTATTTCAACTCAGCTGATATTTTTATGCTTTATTTTCCTGAGTCGTGCATGTTTGTTTTACAAGGTCCATCCAGACTCACATGTTACAGGCGAGCTTAGGCAGTAAATGCTGCGGTCCGTGGCTCTGATCCATTCGATGCACTTGACTTTATAAAGATAAACTTTTAATAAACAAACCAAGTGATATGCACACACAAGTTAAACTCCCTTTTCATGCACTGTTAGGTAATCACTATCAGATTAAAAACCCATTTAACAGCTCAGGCTGATGGCAGGATACAATCCCATACACGCCAAAAGCTCCAGCTGCACAGCCTGAGATGGTTAGCTGTTGTCTTGCAAGGTGATGCGATGTTATTAGAGGCTTTCAGTCTTGGTCCTGCCTCTCGCTGCAGGCTAGCCATTTCCTCATGAATTCTCGCTCACTCTGTCCGCGCTTGTAAAAATCTGCCAGTTTGAGTACAGCTGTGTGTGTTTATGTGTCTGTCAGAGTGTGACTGTGGAGAATAAGCTCCAGAATGTGTGTTATCTATTAATTCCTTCATTAAGCCCTTATCGCCAGTTTTAATGCCAATTACGATGCGCTTTAATGTGACGGCAGGGCGGGCAAGCGACTGTGCACTTCTCACTCCACAGTGACAAGAGAAGAGGAGTCGACCACGTTCTGAAAGGACCACCCGCTCGCCTTATCGAGCCACTAGGGCGTCATAGGCCTGTTAGCTTTGCCTCTTTAACACTGACACTGTTTAATGTGCTCTTTACGGTGACACCTATCATTTAGCTCACCGCAAACATATTGAAGGCCAATATGATGCCGGCATGCCACTGTGAAGCAGCTTGAAGTTACTTACTGCTGCTTTTTTTAAACTTAAATTTAACCCATTTCAGATCACTCTCGTTTTTTAAATAGAACTATTTGAAACAGACGTACTGGTTAAACTGGGAGATCAAAATCGTCGCACATGCTCTGTTGCATGGTGCTTTCTCTGGGTGCTCAGCTGTAGTTACTCACAGAGGAGAGGCAACATACAGAGAAGATAGAAGCATACATGGGTGGGTGCCTCCTGTGTACCGACCGTGTGGAGCAAGACAGAAAACTTTTTGCAAATGTATTCAGGGTCACGATGAGCACTTTTGTGTGAATTATAATTAGGTAGCATTGACAGATCTGCAATATGCAGACTAAGCAGATGGCTCATGGACAGCGCGGAGAGGCGGAGGGTGTGCGCTGTGTGCTGTGGGGCGTTGGACATGCAGGTCTCCTGTTATGGCAGTTGGGACACAACTCTGGGATGCTGTGCGTCAGCAACGAGAGGTAGGAGAAAAGGGGTAGATGTGAAGTGAAAGAAAAGGGACAGACATAAATAGAGGAGTGGACAAAGAGAGAGAACGTTTCAGATGCCGGAAGGAGCGGCTTTCCAGAGAGATGACTCAGATCATTAATTGATCATCAAAGTTATAAAGTGTTCATCTTCATTTTACTGTCGATTGACTAATCAATTTAGCTCTAATCATCTTGTGGTAAGCTGGTTGAATAATCGGCGAAAATCCGGCGAAAAAAACGTCTCACAGCGTTTGATAACCAGGCCTCTTTGAGGAGTAAAACACCGGCGGATCACGCTGATGCGAACATAAAGTCTAAAAGGTGTTGGATTGACCTTGCCATGAAAATTGTAAACAAAAATGAACTCCTGTAAGAGCTTCCTTCACTGTGTTGTTAACTTCATCTCTTCTCTCATCTCCCTGTGTGGTGCTGATGTCTCTTTCCTCCTCTCTATTTTCCACTCTCTACTTCCTGCCTCCTTCTCAATCTCAGCTTTGATGTATGCATGAGGGAGGATTTCCTGAAGACCAAAGAGGCCATTACCCAGGGGCCATTAGGCCTCTAGTAGAGCATGTCAATGAGTGCTGAGTCTTGCTCTGTTTTCACATGCAGCCACTTTTTCTATGTGGGATGGATGGATTGGGGGGGGTCATAAATATCTATATTTTTTTATCAGAGTAGCTGTTTTCTGCGCCCCGCTGTAAGATTCGATACAGCGGCTGTTTTCCTACTGTTGCACGTGAGGAGGCTGGGTCATTAATTGGTGCTGTTGTTCTTTCATGCGGACTAAGAGCGAGGGGAGTGAGTCATCATCAGCAGGATGAAACGTTTCTGACATTTGAGCATGAAAGTCCCAGAGTGCCTTGCGGTCCAACGTCGCTGGGCATGTTTGTATTTTACAGTAAAGGAGATATGCAAAGCGCAGTGGTAGTTGTTGATATAGGCAAAGCGTTGAGGTCGCGTAGGTAATCACCACATTAGAGAGCAAAGCAAATAATAAGGGGGGAGGGGAGTGCACGAGTATTTATGTAAACAAGGAGGTCTGTGTGTTATTCAGATGGGATCTTTCCGTTGTGGCAAGTGGATGAAACTAAAATGGGATGATAAGCTGTGAAGTGAGCAGGGTGTAAGCTGAAAGGGACACAGAGGCGAGATAACCTTGATTGCAGGAATCACTCTGCCGATCTCTTCCGTATATCCCCGTAGAGGACAAGGGCGCACCGGCGCTGCCGCGGTCTAAAGAAAAACAATGCCCCTCGGAGAAAGTGTGTAGTAAATGAGTGACAGTATATCATGCTCCTGTTTTTACAGAGAGCACTTGAGAGGATCATTGAAGTTTGCTGAGAGCGCCCGGGACTCTCTCTCAAGGGCGGCTGGCTCAATCATCTACGGTGGATGCGACGCTCAAGCCCCCTAATCAGAACTATAAAATCTTAGCATTCAGCATGCTGACTAGACGCGGGTTTTGCCGAGTGTGAAGACTCACTTTTCTATCCAGCGCAGCAGAGCATCAGCATACAGGCCACAGAGAGAGAAAGAGGAAGACAGGTTAGGGAGGGAGAGAAAGATGGATAAGGTGGAGGAAAAGGAAGATAAGAGGCCAGTGTGCCTGGATGTGTGGGGTGCGCCTTTACTGGTGACTTCCCCGAGGCCTGGAGACAGGGGAAACAAGGAGTGATTAATTTTACTCCAACCTACTTGGCCTCTGTCTGGGGGAGCGGTCCCTAGAAGGTCCGATACAGAGCGAAGCACGTCTCCTTCTGCTCAACTCCCCACAATCAATAACAGATTGGCAGGTCAATCTCTCTCTGAGAAACTGCACGGCCAATGAGAGGAGACCCCCGAGCGGCCGAGACCCGCCTCTCATCTGCCTTTCTCACCATTTGGTGGATCAGCAGAGCTTGAGGTCATTGATCTGTGTGTTTTCACTGAGCGGATTCCTTAGCCGGCCTGATCGATTGGCTCTAATAAAGAGTGGATTCTCTATAAGCATTGCAGCGTGTTCAATGAGATCCAAAGCCCCAGCGCGGTAATCACCTCTTTTATCTGCCACTCTTCCGCCCACAACCACCATGCACACATTTTAGGCAGATGAAATTGAATTTGCATTTAAGGTATGACGGTGTGACGAAGTCGAGTGTGACAAGGCCATACATCAGAAATTATTGCTTAAATTGGTTGCTGATCCCAGCAATTGCAGAGGCACCCGGAGGCATCCTATCCATCCAGAGAGAGACGTCTCAACCGCCTGATGTTTTGTTTGCACAGATAAAAAGAAAAAAAAGCCCTCCTCTCTGGTCTGGACAGCTCGTTCTGTTAGAGAAAACTACACGTTTGTGCATTGACTCAAAAATTGAATTTGCATTCATTTTTCTTTTCTCCCGGGCCTGAATGAGGCAGGTAAATTGAGATAAGTTTGCTTAATGTACGTTTGAACGGACGGATGAAACAAGGAGTGGCTGTGAGTCAGCAAAAAAATGTTCCGTGTGAGTCAGCCAGCCTACATCACTCTACTGGTATCTGTTTGTTGTTGCCATTAATGTCATGATGGGAAATGTGGTACAGTTAATTAATGTGCAAGAGCAGCCATCAATTAGGGATATTTTTCTCTGCATAGGAAATAATAATAAATCAAAACATGACTGTCCTGCTTCTCTGACACAGATTTGTTTGGGGAGAGGGAGTCGCTTGCTCAGTGTGTCTCAAAAATTAGTTGCTCTAGGGAATGAAAGCAGATTTTCTCCCCCCACTTCCCGAGGAACAAGCCTAGATATTTGTTCTGACTGAATGATCCGTGACATCTATGCACATGAGCAGGGGGACAGTTGCTGTAGCTCTGCATCTCCGCCATCAGGTGGGCCCCCTCCCACCCACCCACCACCACCCTCTTTACTCCCTGCTGAGGTCTGTGCCCCGCAGTGTGTCCTTTCTACCAAAACAGCCCCGTCTTCCCTGTCAGCGAGGAGACAAAAACGCTGTGCAGCAACCCCCGCCGACTGCTGTGTGGCTTTCCGTAGCAGAGAGCACCTGCGTGTCCCCTGCTGACTGACTGAGCCAAGGACAACACAGCCACAAGACCGGCTGCCTCTCCACGTAGACGGCAAAAAAGCTAAGGAGACGTAAGAGTGGCCGAGGGGGGGGGACAGAGCGTCCAGAACGTGTGTTTGTAACTGGAAGACAACTGGGAAAACCCTTACAGCGTTACACGCCTTTTACCCCTATTCGGCGTTTTCCAAAAGAGCGAGTACTAGGCTCGGAAACACACCTGGAACACATTACAGCTATACATCTTTATTGTGCGTTCTCTGTCGCACGGATGAACCTGAAAAATGTTTGTTTGGGTGCAAACGTGTCACACCTAACTGTGCCCTCCAGATGAAATGGGAAGATCAGAGAACAAACAGCACTGCAGAGAAAAAAAAAAGGGTAATAAGACAGGTACAGGTGCACACACATGCACACACACACGAACACACGGCTCATAGAGGGAGATATTCACATCTCTGGGGAGGGGTAACTTCATGCTGAATTAGGTTTACTCTGAGGTTTCCGCGCATGTCTCCTTCTTGTTTACGGTTAAAATGAATCTGACTCACGTCCGGAGGAAAACTTGCTCCTTGTTAACAAGCTTATGATTATTCAAAGGGTCCCAGCCGTGAGACACAAGAAGACACACCCTGCCCCCCCCCCCCCCTTTTTTTAAATGTAAAGTTACATTTAAAACACTTTTCACCTCAACAGCTGATGACGGCATGAAACAATAGCTAGGCATGTCCAAAATCAGGTGATTAATTCTCCCCGCATTCATTTTAAATGTTCATCCTCTGGACCAGATGCACTAATAAGTAGAACAAATGTAGTCGGAGAGCAGCCCCAAGGTGATTTGCTGAATGTTTACACTCCAGTTAATTCAATCCGCCCCTCTAGAGTCATGCCTCTAATTACCAAAAATAAAGCCTTGATTTCTGCTTATAGTCCCGAGTTTGAGGAGGACAGTGGTGGAGGAAGAGGAAGAGGAGGTGGCCTGATGCGCGCCCCCGTCTGTCGCCCAAGAATAGGCTGTTTGAACAGAGGAAGGACCGCTTGTGCCAACGGATGAGTCAAGTGTCACGGATAGACCGAGTAAACGCAGGAAGGCGGGCGTCTGGGCCTTCAAAATAAAGCTGTGCACCCGTAACAGACACCTCAAGCTAACGCGCAGATGTTGGAGCCAAGCCTGTGCGCCAAAGTGGACATATTCTACATGTTTTAGCCACCTTGTGTGTTCTATTTTCTTAAATCATGCTCATGACCTCTTGGTGACTTCACGCAGCGTCACTGTGCTCCTATCAACAGTTACGTCTGGTTTTATTTTGAAACTAAAAGCTGGGAGCGCGGTAGCGTCGCCGTGGCCAGCTTGACTGTGTACGGTTGTTACATTGGAGAGAGTGGGAGAGAAAAGGAGCAAATGTGCGCGGCGGCGGAGAGGGAGGGAGGACAGCGAGTGCGCAAATAGGCAGCCAGGCACATCAGCAGCAGCGGCAGAGCATCTTCCTGATCTTGATCTCCCGTGTCTTCAACTGCCAATCCTCTGTGCGCCTCTGATTGAGATTTCACTGCCGGCTCAAGTGTCCACAGAAGCCTCCGCCAACCATCACCTCCCACCACCACCACACTTTTTTCTCTGGGAGCTCGGTTATTCTTAGCTCAAGCAAGCGAGAGACTGTCCTTCCGGTCCTTCTCTTATTTATCCCAGTTTCTTGAATATTTAATGGAAAATGGCGATCTGCGCGCAGTCGTACGGTATTTTCTGCCTCTTCACAATCCAAACTGTACTTATCATATGCGTCTCCACGCCGACAGACGGGACCCACCTCTTCCCACAGCACTACACGTAAGTACCCTGCATCGTTGTTTTTTTTTTTTTTGAGGAGGTTAAACCGCTTTGTGGAGAGCGGAGCGCTGAACGAGGACAGGTGGCCCCGGCCAGACGAGCCTGCACATGCGGGGCCGTTTACCTTTCGGTGCGCGAAAGAGGGGCTGCCGCTGCCGCTGCCGCCGCCGCTGCTGCTGTCCCTGATGTTCAAACACAGACGCAGTTTCCGTCCGTGATGCTGCGTTATGAATCACACACTCACAAAAAGCCCATATTGTTGTTTTCGTTTGTGCGGGCAGCGGCGTTTAATACCCAAAGCCTTACACAATTTGTCATCGTCAGCATGGAAACGGGCTACAGGGGAGCATGCACAGGTGCCACCGGGCGAATAAGCCAGCCGAGCCATAATTTATTAGAACATCCATCGGGATAAAAATAACATCATAATAGCAGTCGCTGTGTTGTTCTGCTGTCACCGCTGCATGGGGGAGAAGACTGTCCCATTTACGCGTGATGGATAGGTTGAGCTACAGAGAGGCTAGTCTTAAAAAAAAAAAGTCCTCCACTGGATACTAAACATCACCACGTCTCATCTCACTGCAGGATGCACTGCTGGTGTGTTTTTTTTTTTTAATTAACTGGACGCGTTTGATCCGGAGATTAAACCCAATTAGTTAATGCCGCAGGTAGCGCCAGGTCTTAAAAGCTTTCTCCCTCAAACTCTAAAAAACTATTTGCGTACACGCAGTTGGTGGAGAAATCACGCAACCCAAGCCCGCAGATTATTATCTGATATTTGTTTTGCAGTGCTCGAAAAACTGCAAGTTGTTGTTGTTGTTGTGTGCGAGATATTTATAGTAGAGGTGAAGATAAAGACGCACTTAAGGCCACTATCAGAGTGTTTGCTTTATTTATTTATCCAAGTTGATCGCAGGCGCAGAAAGTAGCCGAGCATCCAGCTGTGTGTGGAAACTGTTGTTGGACACCTGTTGGGACGTTGATTTGCGACAACATTTGAATAGAAATCCTCCCCAAAAAAATGGGAACAGTACAGTAGTTTCACCTTGAATGACACCCGGAGGCAGACTGAGAGCATGATGTGTGCACATGCGGCAATCAACCGGCTCTGTGCAGCCGTTCAAAAAAAAAAAAAATCAACGCGGTGATGTAATTAGAGAACAAATGCGCTTCTTGTTTGTTTGATATGTTCGGAATCAGTCCGGAGTGCAACAGTTCCTCACTACGTGATGACGTGACGATCCGATGCGAGCATGCATGCATGTGCAGCCTGTAGTGACGATTAGTCAGTCAGGTTCGCACAAATGACACGAATCTAAATGCTCCGTGAGGCGTCCCGCGGATGATCGCTCTGAAATCTTCAGGGCTTTGTTGTTCCTGATGGCCAAGGTGACTTTCAAATGGAAATCACTCCTATTACCGTTTGATTGACTCACAAGGACAATTAGCTGCACGGCTGATTTGATCACTTGAGCGCCATAAAGAGTCACGTGGATCATTTATTTCTTACATTTGGGTGGTTTTGCGAACACATTTTTATGAGTTATTCAGTTATATTCACTGCATTTATACATCTATTTCATTCACCACCTTCTCAGTTGATGATGAAATGCTTTGTCTATAAACTTCCAGCAGTATCTCATATTTTTACTGTTTTACTTAAATCATTTTTGGGGGATTTTAAACTGAATTGCAGTTTTTTCAAATTTTATTACAGCGTTCATCGCATTGCTTGTTTTTATTTTTAAAGCTTGCCAGCCAGGGTATAGGCCTGACACACACACCCACCCACACACACACACACACACACACACACACACACAAGGTGGAGCTTGTGTGTGTTATGTTATGTAGTCATTGTATTACACTGGGTTTATGTGTGTAGTGCTGTGTGTGTGTCTTTGTGCGTGCGTGCATTGGGAGGGGATTGTGGATAGAGGAAGGAGGTGAAATTATTTCCACATTTCTAAATTATGTGGAGGAAGCCTGTTTCGATAAACTGCTATCTAAATGGACGGATGTACAATCTTCTCCAGCAATGTAAAATATAATCACTTACCTCGGCCTGTATGGAACTCTGAAGCAATTTCCCCCCAAATTTTGTTATTTCGACACATATGAAAATGGTCCACCTTTTGCCCTGAAAGATATTTCAGCGTTGCACTGGGAGTGACGACATCCGTTTGCAGCAGAATGCACACGGCGACGGTGTGTGCGGCTGACATACAGGTCGTCCATCCAACTCATTTTACTGCTTTTCCATAATGTTTCGCATAGCATAAATTGCAATACAAAGGAGAATACGTTGAAAAGCACAGGCGCTGAATAGTTTTAATACTATATCAGATCACAGAGAGGCAGAGATCACCAGTCAGCTTTCATGGGAAGCGCACAGTGAGGACGTCTCTGTTTTTAAGGGGAGATCACAGAAGGTCTCTGAGCATTAATTGGACATTGGGCGTCAGTAGTGCATATCATTTACCAGACAACAGTCTCCTGATACCTCTGTAGTTGTTACTGAATGGAGAGTTCTGCATGTTTGGGACTGTCATTTGATTTGCAGTTGGCCCAACAAGTCATCACAAGTGCATCATTGCCTTTTAAATGTTGCCAGGTCAGCTCCGTGGTTGATTTTTGTTTCCTGTCACTGCATCATGGATATCAGTCTGCATGTTTAATGTGCCATATATTTGTAGTTGATGTATTCAAAGTAATAGTAGTAGTAGTAATGAAACACCAGAAGGGCGGAGTGACGAAGCTGATGTGTGGCTGAAGATCTGATGGATGGATGGATTCTCAAGTGCTTAGTTTGTGTTGATTTTGGCAACTTGTTATTGCTACGTTACACGTGTGGAAAAAGATATTTCCATATGACTTTTGTGTCACTATATAATTGAATACTTGCAGTTTGAGCTGACTGAACTAAACAGGATTTACACGTACCTGCTTGGACGTTTAGTCCATGTTAATATAGATAAAGATAATATCAACCACCAGAGTTTAGATAAATATTACTCAAATCCCCAGCAGCCAAATTATCATGATCAATATCAAATCAAAACATTGCGATTCTTGACACAATTACCAACATTTTCCAGCTCTACAGTATTTGTGTTCTTTCAATAACATGTCATTCTGTCAAAGCTGTATACGTGTGTGTGTGTGTGTGTGTGTTGAATGTAGACTAATGAAGTTGCGTAAGAAGTCTGCCTGGCTTGGGGCAGAGGTATTGTCCCTCGCTGTTAGTATCACCGCGTCCTGCTCGGCTCTGCTCTCACTGTAAGCTTGTTTTCATTTCATATCGAGGTGACCTTTTCATAGTCAGCGGCCTCTCCCCAGCGGTCCCTGCTCTGCAAAGGCTTTTTTTGGAGGCCCTCTTGCTTTCTCTTAATCTTGTCCCCATAAAACACAGCCAGTGCGCACAATCGCATCGGCGAGCTCGCTCTGGTGCTGCTCTCCTGATGAGGCCTCGGCTCCTGCTCGGTGACTATGGGCGAGCGCTGTCGCTGCCTGGCAGCTTTGTGCAACATAATAAATCTGTCTTCCCACTTGTCTTCTGAGCGAATCTGACATTTAAAGATGACATTTGTTTCCGTCATCATATTAAAAGACAAACAACTCCGTTGTGTTGTGCTGTTGATGCTAGTGATTAGCTATCTGCAGGCTGTTGAAAGGAAAAGGTTGGCACGGAGTCAGCGGTTGGCTCGCACACACATGACATGAATTTATTCATCTGATAGCTGAAAGATTCTTTTTTTTGGGGGGGGGTGGGGGGGATTTTTCAGCGTGTATCCAGGTTTGCAGTTCAGCCCGTGCTGCTGCTTTTTAAAATGATCTATTGAAAATCTTGATCCATTAAGTCATTTGTTGCTTGCTGTGAGATCTACAGTGATGAGCTCGAGCTGTTTGATCTCTTAATACCAAACTTGGCTCCGTCTAACGGGAGATCAGCTCCTGCTTAGGGTGCATTTCTGTCAGACCAGAGCAGTTTTATTGCGGAGCCGATGATCCTAGCCGAGCCAAAACGGGCACGTCGACTGCCAGTCCTGCCAGGGCCCCACCAGATATATGCAAGATGTGATGGGGAGGGAGAAGGTGATGATGACTAACCCAGACATTAGGAGAGCGAGGACAGAGATACTTCTAGATAGGCGTAGATAGGGGGGGAGAATTTGGCAGGTTGACTACAACAACCCAGATACGCAAAGATGGGGGGAGCGACTCTCTCTGTCACGGTCTCAGAAACACTCACATGCAGTGACAGAGAAATGAATGCCTGTGCAATGACATGTTGAGATGATAATGTCGAGTGATGGAGATTGAAAATGTCTAATTTCATTTTTTCCAGAATGATTCACTGGGCTGGACGCATTGAGAAGGAGCTGGAAAAGGTCCTGCAGCACGTCACTGGAACTCAGCAGATGAGATCGGTAAGTTGACGTCACCCGTTTGCATGTGACGCATTACGTTTTACGGCATTATTAATCGCTAGGATTTCACGGGGTGAGGTGGTTTGTCTGTGTGTGAGGGAGCTAGTTTGTATGAGCGTCTGAGATAAATGTACCTTTTTTTTGTTGTTTGTCCAGTGTTTTTTTTTCTTTTTTCTGTGAGTCAAATCTCACTCCTGATACCTGCGGACTGACCTTTGTGAAATCAGTGTTTTAAAGGATAAGCGTGCAGGATTTAGTGGCATCTAGCGATGCATTTGCGGATTGCAACCCACTCCACTCGCCCTCCTGTTCCTGGCTTTAGATAAGAAGGCCTTATCTAAAGCCAGTGTTTGGTTTGTCCATCCTGGGCTACTATAGAAACATGGTGGACACCATGGAAGAGGACCCGTGGCGTCTATAGGTATAAAAGTTTCATCTTAAGGTAACAAAACATGACAATTCTTAAACACTGGGCCTTTAAAGTAAAGATCCGCTGAATAAAAGCAACAAATTTAACAAAATGTTTTAAAGTCCAAACACCAAATGGCACCTTAATAGGGGCACATTTAACAGAACACAGTGTTGGTTGCTTGTGTCTGCGTGCTTGTGTGCGGCTGTGTGTAACACGTGTCTGTCCTGTGGTAGAGCAGATGGTTTAGCGGAGTGTGATTGACACTGTTTCATCTTATTTCTGCCGTGTGCGCATGTTCACCGTGCTTCCAGGGTTTGTAATGCACCCTGAGATAAATGCTTCATTATTGCTGTATGGGTGAGTGTGATTCATCCAGCCGGTGCGCTGCCTGTGGCGGCTTTAATGCTAGCGGTAGTAACAGTGGTTAGTGTGATGACTGTTAGTATGGTGGCGACATTGATGGATCCCAGCAAGGAGGAAGTGAGTTGACAGAGATCGTGCTGTTTTAAAGGTTAATGACCATTAGTGGATATCAGGCAGACACTCGTGCCGCGTGATGGATGCAGTTGATTTTTAGCAGCCATCCGGTGTAAGATAAATAAAAGAGAGACTGTTTGCCAGTCAAAATATTTGCCTTCTGCCGTTTGTGCAGGCATTTTTTTTCTTTGTCAGTATTCCCACTGTGCAGATTTCTAAATGGCACTAGACTTTTAAAATAATGCTACATATGGTTTTTCAAGGTGAAAGCATACGGTTGCTATCGCCTTTGCAGTTTTTATCACAAGTGCTATCATTTCACAAACTGAAAAACAATCTCGCCTTTCGTTTGGTGACCGTGCAAAACCAAAGGATTTTCGGAAAGAGCCCGACTTACCTGAAACTCAAATAAAATCACTAAACTAGAAGAGGGCCTGTTATCCTCAGAAAGTCACAGCCGTGTCAGCCTGTACACATCCGCCTTTTCATCTGCTTCTCTATATGATACATCTCATTGTGCATGCAGAGGTAGGTAGAGGTCGGTAGTGATTGTTTTCATGTTTGAGGGCTGCAGCTGATTCCTTTTTGGGTTTTTTTCATGCTTACTATTTTCTTGATAAACTGATTCATCGTGTCATCGTGACAGTTTTCCTGAAGCCTAATGTGCTCCCCTGATGGCTGCAAAGCACTGCTTGATTTGTCCAACCAACAGTCCAACACTAAAAGATTAAGAGTTAAATAAAGAGTTTACCATCACATAAGAGAAAGAAAGTGGCTGGAACTGTGGAGCATTTGATATTTTTGCTTGGAAAAATAAAGTTGCTGATGTATTATCGTGGTTTGAAATATGCTCCGCTGTCTCTCTTACTGCTGTTTGTAAAACTTTGATGTTCACGGCTGAATAATCCTGAGCTAAATGAGACCTACAGCTGAGATGTGACGTTGACATGACGTTCAGTGCTCAGCGGGCTGTTCTATCGATGTAAACTAATTTAGACAACACTTGGCTGAAGTTCTTCTCTGTAGGCCAAACTCAATGAAGCAGAGCTCTCTAAAAATATTACATCCTTTCCCCGTTATGTCTTGTGTAGGATGCCCACATGGCCGCGTGTGTGCGCGTGTATGCCGGACTGGCTGTGCGCGCAGAGCGGGTGTGAAAGAACATTTATCACGGCCCCAAACAGGAGTCGTCACAGGGTGTGCTAAATGGCCCAGCATGCCTAGAAAAGCCATTTTCTAAATGGATGCCTCTCTCTATACGTGTGTCTGATAGAAATCTTCCCAGGGCTATGCCGGCTGGTAACAAGATTGCCTCCCTCTGCGCCCCCTTCCTCTTCATGCGCAGTTTATTCTCACAGACAAAAAAAAAAAAAGTAAAGTATGTGCAAATTATTTTTGAGTTTGTCTTACACGGAAAGATAGAGGAAGTGCGTTGAATATAATGTGGTCTGTTCAGTTCCTCTCTGTTTTTCTGACAAGAAGGGTGGTGAGCGAAAGAGAGAAAGACCAAGAAGGGGGCAGCAGAACGTGTTTGGAGTTGGTCCGCTTAAGAAACAACACAGTGATATATGTTATTTATGCAGATGTGCTTTAGTTTGAGCTTTCATTCAGAGCGTCTCGGAAAAAATAAATAAAACCCGAGAGTCGTTTAAGTGTTTAAAACCGCAGCTTTAATATATTCTGCCCAGGTTTGGTCAGGATGTTGTTCTCCCCCCCCGAGGGAATGAAAGGAAGATAGAGGGTGAGTGATGTATTGGGGGAGTTGGAAGTTTCGAATGGAAGACTGTGGAGCGTGGATAGACAAGGAGAGTGGGAGGCTTTTAGAGCCGAGCAGAGGAGGAGGAGGGGGGAGGGGGTTAGAGAGTGAGAGAGAGAGCGAAAGGATGAAGAATGGCTTGACAATTGAGATGGATGTTCAGGCAGTTTTGTGTGTATATTTAGAGTCAAACTACTTAAGATGGATGAAATGATAGAGGGGTAGGAAGAGAATTGATAAATTTAAATGTGAGCAGACGGATGCTGTTTATAGACCATATCCTCATTATCCCGTGTGCCGCTGTGTTTGATGGGTTACAGTACGCAGCGATGAGAGGCGGCGGTGGACACTGGCATTGTTTCCATATCCTCGGGCTTATTCAGAGCAGTTTTAATAGGCGCACATGAGCAGTGCGCCTCCACCCACGTACTGTCATTACAGCGATTTGATGGTTTATCAGACAGATAATATTATCATATACAGTTCTTAGACATCAGGTGGACACACGTGTTCACTGAATTTGCTCACGTACCCACGGCGGAAAAAGTATTGAAGTAGTTAAAGTAGTAAAATGAACAGAAAGTGCCAAAAGTAAAACTACTCATGCTGCAGCAGTGACTGATAAGTTATTACATATGATATTTATTGTTAATACTGTTGAATTCATATGTAAGTAGCATTTTGTAGTTGTAGCTGATTAAAGTGGAGCTAAACCACTTATCTACTGTATATTCAGTTTGATAGTCCAGTGGTTCCCAGTCCAGCAGTCAAGCTGAGTCTGAATGTGATTAAATTAATGATTAATGTGATTGAACGGATTGAATTGATCTTAGCTCTTTTTTTTTTTTTTTTTTTTAGCTTCTTGGACTTTTTTTAAAATTTTATTTTAAATGAAACCATCTGGGAAGTTTACAGAGGAAATCTCATTTTGTGCAGCAACTAAAAAAATGTCTTAGTCATCTGAAACATGACGAGCAGCCCCAATTAGTCCCCGCTTTTTTCGTAAGAAGACATAAGCTAAGTTTATCTAATGTAAAATATTTCCTCCTGAAATGCAGTCGAGTGGAAGTGTGGAAGAAATACCTCAAGGACCCCAAAACATGTACTGTACTTTTATAAATGTACTTTCCTCCACTGCCTGATTCACACACACACACACACGCAAATAAAGTCACTGCAATTTCCACAGCTTCAATTTAGCAAGCCTCTTAAACGGCGATGCCATGCAACATATGTTGAACTCTCTCAAATTCATTTCAATAAGAAGAGTCTAATCAGCATGAATAATTTAGCCTGGGACACATGACTGCTCCCGAACCCATCGGTTCAGCCTGGCACTTTACGACCGTGCACTGCGAGGATCTGTCTTCCCCGCTCCACGCCCTCTCTCCTTGCTGTTTGCCGCTCTTGATTACTGGAAACTTGAGAACGACGCGCGTCCAGATCAATACACCCACGTGTGGACGCGCGGGAGGAGAAAGACAAGAGTGCAATTTAATGGGCGCGCACTCATCCAGGTTTCAGGAGTTTGAATTTCAGGACTTGACCAAGTATGTTCTTTGCTTCACTTTTGCTCTTCATCTTGTGCCTCTTCGTGCTGGGTGGTCAACACCACATCAGTAGGCCCGCTGACCGCATGCTGACTGCAGGTTTATCTCCGCCGAACACACACCGTCTTGCCTCTAGTGCTTCCAGTGTGCGTGTACATGACTCTGTGTGTGTGTGTGTGTGTGTGTGTGTGTGTGTGTGGAAAGTCTTCTTCGTCGTTAACGCTGCTGAAGCTTCTGGTTCGATTTGATGTGGACAGGCATGTTTTCATGACTTGAGGGAGATGTTGAATGCAGGCTGAACAAAATTCCAAATGTCTCTCGTACCTCCCTCCTGCTTCCTAGAAAAAGACGGTTGCTCAAGGCCAAGACAGCCGACCCCAACAAACAGATATCTCTATAAAGTGCACTGGTGGATTTACTCACTATCGCTGACTACAGAAATTTCCAATAATCTGTCTCAAATGCCCAGCGCTATAGTAGACATCACCCCTGCTTTTACTCCACACACCCCCCCGTCCACCCTTTCTAAAGCTGATGTCAGCTTCACCTCCCCCTCTCCGCTCTCCTCTCTCTCTCTCTCTCGCGCAGTGTGCTGATCCATCAGTGGACGATGATGTGCGGGCTGATCACCGCCATTTGTTTCTTGATTTAATAGCTCCTCACGCCTGTAGACATTTTACGGGAAGAGCTGAAGGTCCCTCCTCCCACCAGCGAGCGGTTGCCTTTAAAGGAGAGAGAGCGCTCCAGCAGCTCTCCTTCCTCCCTTCCCTTCCCTTCCCTCCCCTCCTCCCTCCCCCTCCATCTTCTGGCCTGGACCTTACACAACAGCAACTTGTTATCTGGCTGTGTGAAACATCACAGGCTATTTCTGCAGGAGAGATAGTTTACTCTGTGGCTCCAGTTTTCTCTCCCGGCGGCTTGTCTTAAGTATCCCTCAGTCATTGTGCAAGGCACATCAATACACACCTCGGATTACTCTTATTGAGGTCTTTAATTTAAAATTGATGAGTAAATAATGGCTCCTATTTTAGCACATCTACGCCAGCGACCCACGTTGCACAGTCTAGTCAGCTGGTGGCTAAAGTTTCTCGAAAGTACGCAGGAACACTGAGTTTAACTCTTCATCTCTACTTTACTTACACAGCTCTATTATTCGAGGTCTGAAAACATTGCATCTTTTTTGTTATTTTGATCCTTTTCTGCAAATAAATGCTCTAGATGACAATATTTTCATTTGGAATTTGGGAAAAATGTTAGTACTCAAACACATACCTATAAGTAGTAAAAACAGAGAAGTTTTACTGTGGTCTATTAAGTTTTCCCAGTGCTGTATAGTTTGTTTTTTTAATGAAAATATGAAAATGTGCACGTGTCTTTGTTTCTTTCATCGGGATCAGAACTTTTTGCACTAACAGAAGAAGTCAGTTCTCAAATATTAAATATCCTCGGCGCTAGCAGCTGTGCAAGAACATCGCTTAAATGAAAATAATCTAAAACTGGCAACATATCGATTTAAATTTAGAACTATCTTGTCAACAAATGAGTAAGCAATACCTTGAATCTGAGCAGACATTCGATGCCAGCTTTCAGTACTTGACAGTCTTCAACACTCGGTGCCAAGTGGGCGTCCTGACCAAAAACAGCCCTGCAGAGAGCTGGGATGACGGGAACGTGTTGCTTCAGGTACACAATGAAATGCAAACCAGGCAGAGCAGTTTGAGTAACAGAGTAATTCACGCAAGGCTTATGGCATCAAGTTAAGTCAAGTCAGCTTTATTGTCAATGCCGCTAAAACATTGGATGCTATGAGAGAGGATTTGACTGCTCTGGAAAATTACCAGGTCATGCGGTTCAATAACAGGCTCTAATCGTGATACATGATGATCAGATATAAATTGTGCAGCCTTGTTTATCTAGTTATCTATCCATTTGTGTGCCCTCGTGGATGTGCTGTCCAATGTTTAAACCTGGCTACATTCCTGTTCACCGATCCCATTTGCCATTCCCTGGAGAGGGGCGGTCATTAGGGTCATGAGAGCTTAGACATGGTCTGCTAGCAAACCGCTTTTTATTTAGTTTGGAACCCTTGTGTCACCCACATATTTCCTGTGTGTGTGCCAACGCTGGTATTTTCTGTGTATTTACCCCAAACAAAAACAAAATCAAACACACGGCAAAAGAACTGTGGACATTAGAGGCACATAAAACCAGTAGCAAGCCGAACGTTAAGCAGTGTGAGAGCCGGTCAGCGCCATTACTCCCAACCTTAGACTCCCCTGGGCTGACAGGAGAACAGAAGGGCACACAAACACAGTGTATTCATTTTTCTCCCTTTTTATTGGTTTTCTGACACTGGGGAAGGTTACAAGGATTCCTCGGCTCCCCAGCTTGATGGCTTGGCACTGGTTGGCGGTGTTTATATAAATGAAAATACATATATCTGCAGGGTGCAGCCCTGCATGCAGATATCCCCGGCTTGGTGTAAGGAGGAATTACTTGAAATAGCTTTGCAACAAAAATGTGACAGATTAGGAAAAAGTGTAACCAGATTATATAGTGTCAGTGCCCTGTCTCTGGGCTCATATTCTGTTTGTTTGTTTTATATTTTTAAACATAACATGTAGAAAAAAAGTTGAAAAACTGAATTGTAACATTTATTTCAAAATACATTAAATATGTTGTAAAATAGCTGCAGAAAACATGTGAAAAGACTGAAAGATATATTTCTGAAATGTGGAGTTAGAGGTTCAAACAGTTTTTCACCAGTTTTCAGTCCAGGATGTTTTTGGGTGGTCCTTAAAGGGCGGCTCGATGATGCGTTGAGGCCACCCTGAGCGTACCCCTGCATCCCTAGCAGAGAGATAGAGATGAATTCATGTTTCAGAATTAGTCATGTCATTTTCTGAACTCATCCGACACGTTTCAGTCGCTTCAAAATGGCTGCTTGACTGCTCCCGGGAGTGGGCGTGGCTTCAGCGCAATCAGCGGACACGCCCCCACAGTCCTGGAGCTGAGAATCATTTTAACCCGATGTTGACACCTAATTTCATAAACTTGTTGATATTTTTAATCATTCAAATTTGGCTGGGTGTTTAATAACACTTTCAAACTCAGAACACACATTTATTCTAACTTAAATTTGAATCTGATCTGAAAATTAACTGCTAATCTTATAATATATGTATGTATAAATTCAAATGAATCCCCCACACATTAGTTATTTTCTATGGCTTCTGTTAAGCAATTTGTAATATTAGCTTGTCTTATTTTAAAACTGCCAGCAGGCTTGTCAGTTCCTAGTGTTTTTTTTTTCCTCTTTGGTTTACCTTCCTCAGGTTTTAACGGCTCCGTTTCAGAGTACAGCCAGCTGAATGAAATCAATAATGCAGGCTTTAAAAACACAGCGCTACACGGCGCACGCAGCTTGTGTAGGGTTTTACGTCTTCTCCGGACACATTTTAAAACAAATTGCGGTACATTGCTGTGTGCGCGCTTGTTGATTCCAGTGCAGTGAATTACCGGCATGGTGATGTAAAGGCCCACTGGGGTGAAACAACGCCATAACTGCCAGCACACAGAACAAACAGAGCTGGTCTGAATCTCACTGACATTCACTGCGGTGCATCTGGGGACTACATTTGTGTAGCTAATTGTCGCTTGATAAATTCAAGGAAAACAAAAAGCGGATGTATTCATGCTACCAGTGGCTTTTCGGAGAGAAAAGAAGGCCTTGCACTTGTTTAAAGGAAGACAATATAGCATTATGTGTCAAAATAGGATTAGAGGTCTGCTAAAGCTGCAGCCCTGTCAAAGGAAGATGCTTTATTTTGCCTACGCTGCACATCTTTTCTCCTTGTCTCCGTCTCTCTACGCTATTATTTGCAGAGTGTGTGCGCATGCTTGTGTAATTTTCAGCCGTCTTCTGTTTGATGTTTCAGAGAGAGGGCATTACCTGTCGTTGGTTCTATCTGTGCTTGACAGAGAGAGAGAGAGAGAAAAAAAACTGGGTACAGTTCCCTGAGTGGGTTGCAGTGGTAATGTAGAGTGGCATGATGCCCTAGAAAATTCCAGGTGTGAAGTGCTTTATTCATTCCACTGCAGAGGGAGTGCTTCTCTATGTGTGAACTGGTAGGAGTGACGTTTATTTTCCATTGTGAGCCAAACGTATTTGTTTTTCACGGCTGTTTGTGTGTGCAACTGAAAGAGGTTGGGTGTGCGCTGAAGTCTCAGAGGTTTTGTCCTCCTCTTCTTCTCTTCCTCCTCCACCTGCACCAGCCTCTGATTGATTGGTCACAGTTCTGAATAACTTTAATTGGCTTGCCTCAGCGGTGGGTGGTTCTTAAACGCCAAACTAGTGTGGAAGTCCTAGAAAAGCATTTTAATTTTTGATCATGTAGGCAGTAAGGACTCTTTATTGCCATCTGAGAGGGGTCCTCAGAAGTGCTACCTACATCTTTTTAATTCTGCAGATCATAGTGGCGTCTGCCTTGTTCTCTCTTGCTCTCTCTCTCTCTCTCTCTCTCTCTCTCACTCTCTTTCACTGTAAGAGAAGCTCCCCCCTCCCTCCGAAATCCATCCGCCCCCTTCTTTGGCTTCGAACTGGACTCACTTTCTCATCTCTGCCTCTGGCCCTTTTCCCAGGGCGCCGTTGTTTGATGGGATTTGTGCTCCACCACTACAATTGCTGTGTTACACACACACACACACACACACACACACACACACACACACACACACACACACACACACACATTCTCATTCCTTGCGCATGCATGCGCATATATATTTTCAAGCACATACAGTTCACCAGTACAATATACTGACCCCGTCTCATGGAAGTGACATTTACATACTGCTTATTTTACTGAAGAAATGAAAGTGTCTACCTTGCTGCAACTTGTTCTACCGACTAAAGCGTGATTACTGTTTTCATGTCGCGGCATGCAAAGTACCTTGTTAAGGTTAGGGGGGGAAAATGCGGTGGAGTTGAAGCACGAGAAAGGATACTGTTCCCAGAAACCATGATCTCTCCCTAACCTTGACCAGAGTGCTCTTGTTTTCTAAACCTAATCACGCACAGGACTCGGGATGTGAACTCCAGTGTCAAAGTGCTGCGGCTTGTACTTCAACCTCCCGCCCAAACCACCTCCCTGCAAACTGTAGCAGCAATAGTAGAATTTTCTTTGGTCGGCTCCTTCAGATAACATCGGTTTTACAAAAAAACAAAATGTTTGTCACCTGTAATGAATCTCATAAATGCAGGCTAGTGTAATTTATTGATAGAGCTCAAAGCAGGATGTAGCAAAAGGCCTGAAACTCACCACATTAGACTGATTAGACACAAAGGGAACATCATTACCTCCCAGTATGTTATTTCACAGCAAAATTGAAAGATAATGAAAACGTTTCCAATCCGCCGACCGATATTATATTTCTTTTTCAGAACTAAAACTTACTCACCAATCCAGTTAACACCGCTGTGTTTTGTAGCTTCGCGTTCAAACCGGTTAAGTATGCTACCACAAAACCAAGCCAGTGATTAATGCTTACATAAGCTAATGGTTTAGAGTCACTTCTAGCCTCGTAACAGCTTGTGCGCTAAACTGAAATCCAAGTGCAGAGTTTGTTTATTAATAATTCTGGCCTTCAGTCTGACTTCTTATTTGCTCTCTGCTGTCGTCGGCTCAGGCGCGGTGGTCGATTGTTGCGGATATATATGACGCTGCTGATTCAGTAAATAAACTCAGCATGTACTGTGTTTGTAAATGACACAGTCAGCCTAATTGAATTCATTTCTAAATTTGCTTCATGTGATTTAGAATCAAGTTAATGACTGCAAAGCTGTAATTTTGAATGCTGTGGGTGTTTGAGGAGAGCAGAAATCAAAAATACAGAAAACAACAAATATGTGATTATGGTTGCACACTACTGACAATCAATCTGATATGTTTTGTCGTGAGAGTTAAAATTTCATTCTGACTATTACTGCCGTGTAGCTGCAGTATCTGCTTTACATAGGTATTGTGATTGTAAGCCGGCAGTCTGTTTTTGCCTACAGGCAGCTTAGCATCCATTGTCATGTGGATGTGGATGGCATGTGAGTGAATGTTTGAGGATGCTCAGGAGTTAAATCCTGAAGAGTGTGATGGATTTAAGACTCCGTAACACTGTTAAAGTTTAGCTTTCATCGGTGTGTTGTTGGTCCCATACAGTACGCGAGCTGAGCGGAGGTATTTCCTGTGTGTTTGCGTCTCCACGAGTGGTCTCTCCAGTTCTTTTTTTTTCTTTTTCTTTTTGCTGTGATGATTATGACACGTGTATTCGCGTGCACGCCTCGTGTACATCTGTGCTGGCGTGTGTTTGTGTGAACTATGGACCACCAGCTCATTTCACACACAGACAGACATCAAAGGCGGTTTGAATTAACCCTGCGTGTCGGGGCCGCTCTGCATGCCATCCGCAATTTCACATCTCTGCTGCTCCAGCAGCACCAAACTTACATGGCCCATTCATATTGAAATGAACAGATGGAGTTTTGCCATGCAGCCAATCGCCATCCTTCACTGAGAGAAGATAAAACTTCAAAAGAACAGAGATACATTGGGATCTGTTTGCAGGTGGTTAGTGTGTGTGTGTGTGTGTGTGTGTGTCGTCGCTGGTGAGGTGAAGGTGTTCTGTGTCTCTGTGAAAGTGTGGGCAAAGAGCAGGTATCATGTTTTTCTTATTAAAGCAGGTCAATTGTGTTTCCATTACAGCCCTCTTGCAAAAGCCAGCTCCCTTTCTCCTTGATTAGACACTGCAGAAATGATGTCACGGTCACAAACACACACACACACACAGGTACACACATCAAAGCGTACGAGCCTCACCTCTTCCAACTCACTTTTAAATCTATAACGGGAAGCTGTGGCCTCACTATATTGTTTGCTCGCGTGTCCAAAATTTGTTTTTTGATTGTTTTGACTGGATAGCGTTAGCTCGCCCATCTCCTCCCAACACTCATTTTCACATTTTCACCCCATCTTGGCAGCTAATTTAATTTCATATTGTATTTATTGATCTGGCCAACTTCAATTTCCTGCGGCGGCGTGATTCGGTTGCACGTTGAAAGCGATAATGTAGATGAACAGGCGTCGACCGCGAGGATGGGAATGGCGATGAAGAGCGCGATGATGATCATTTCTGTGGGTGATTGTGATTGCGATGAGTTGTACGCTGATTAGAGCAGCTGTCTGAAGATGGCCGGGATCGCTGCAGTGTAGGTGAAGCCATCAGCCGCACTGTGTATTTTTAATATCCCCCCAGCCATCAGTAGGCCGCCATGACAGCTATTCAGTAAACACATTCATATTTCATTAATCTGGCCTCTCCTCTCTCCTCCCCCTGACGGCCTCTTATTGTCTCCTCTAGAGGTTGTTCAGTAATCCACTGAGACCTTACCTCATCCTACTGTGTTACCTGCACCCACACACATACGCACACTGATGTAAGTGCTATAGTAGGAAGTCTTTTCTCATGGTTGTTTGGCGCACACTTGCAGAGACTATGACAGTTAAATTTAACGGCGTATAGGGCCGCTGTTAATACAAACACACCCACGTACTGTATGAATGCACTTGTATTTACAGTATTGCCTGTTCAAACCGCTGACAGACAGACACACGCACAAATAGCGGTTAGATTTAACTACTTAAAACAAGTGGAAAAAACGTATTCTCTTTAAACAGTTTTTCGATAACTGCTTCTCAACTCGCGCGCAAAAGAAAACGCAGCGTAATGAAACGTGTTATGTAAGTGTCCCGAAGCCGCGCAAACTGAATTAGGGAATATGAGGTTGACAGTGGACGAAGCAATCTCAGCTCTAAGTTCCACTTACCTGTCTGAGAGCTTTGGCCTTTGACACTCTACAAATGTATGAAGTAAATTTGGTTAATATGTGTAAAAAGTTTTCTGTCCTTTACACTTCTCTAATTCATTTGACAAAGTAATCTCGACTCGAGGTCGATTTATTCCCCTGAGATTTCTTTTAAGCCTTCGCGCACGAGACGTCCTAAATGCAGACCTCAGAATAGCCGACATTGTAATTTTCATAGGTAAAGCAGACGTGTTGCTAATAATGTTAATGATGGCGCCGTCATGTTCAAGTGTCACTGGGACCGTGAACCTTAAGCAACTAAATGGAATTCAGCCATCACTCATTTATTCCTTTACACCTACACTTCTCCCAGTGAGACAAGTTCTTTGACGAAAAGAGCCGATAATGAAAAGTTTCACATCGACAGTTCAATGACGGCTGAGCAAACTCCATCTGTCGATCAGAAGTTTATTTGTCCACTAGGACTGTCGATTACTCGCGTGCGGAACTTCAGCCAAAAGGTGTTTTTTCCTGTTTCTATTTTTTTGCCAATCCACAGCATACTTAGTGCACACAATTGGAGTGACAGATTTTATAAATAGTCTAATCTGTTCTTACCGAATAAAGTCTATGGCTGCCAATAACCAATAAATATAAGAAAGTGGCATGGCTTTACACTTAGTCACCCAAGTGATTAAGTTAATGACACAGTGTTTATATCATCGGGTTGAGCACGAATAAGAGTCCTTTTCTCCAAGCAAAATTTAAATTTAACTAACTATCTGGCACCGGCGGTCCTTTACCAACCATCATTTAAAATGTAAAGATCGTTCTGACATCCGGAGGAGGGCACGACCCACCACGTAGAGACTCGTTACTTGGAGTGGGTTTATAAAGTTTGACACTTTTGTCACTGCATTTGTCAAATGGCATCAGTTATGGCGACTCATGTGCTGCGCTGTTTTTAGAGTCCTGCAGAAAGCAATTACAGGCTTGTAGAGTTCATTTCAGACTGACGCCTGTGTAATTTATTTATGCATGTCAATAAAATGGTAATGGGTCATTGCTTATAGGGTGGCATTTTAGTTAAGACCTGTCCTGCAGTTCTTGTACTCTACTGAAGCAAACATTTGTCTCAGCCTGTAATGAAGGCTTGTCGTAAATTTTCCTCATATGAATTATTCAGCCGCACTCAGCTGAACTGATCTAGGTGCATTTGTACATTGTGTGCATGTGTGCGTTTGTAGCTGCTTCAGATAAAGATGACGTTACCGGTCTGCACAGCGGGAAAAGGGAAAAGCTGTTTGTGTTGGATAAGATTTAGCGTCAAATGGGGGGGATAAATAGTCCATCCAGGACTGATTGAGCCCTATAATGTGATACGGATAAAAGAGTGTGGGGAGGCACGTGTGTGTACCTGTGTGTTTGTGTACATGAGAATACGATTTAGTTACGGTTGAATCATGAGGATGGTGAAATCACTATTTGCTCCTCAGTATGGTGTGTTTTTGAAGCGACTCCGGCTTTGAAAGTGATTCAGGATGCGCGTTCGCATGTATTGGGGGTTGGTGAGGTCGTCTGTCAATGACGGCCTCCGGGGTCTGCTGCTGATGCATGGAGTTGTGAAGCCTTCTGCATGGACTCAGCACCTCGGCTCCACCAACAACACCAGTCGACATGAACTCATGGCACGCAGACATGCAAACTGTAGACTGACTCACTCTAAGGAGTGGACCACTCTTACTTCAGCTGTCCTTTTTAAGTTTTTATAACCGTGTCTACAGTCTATTTTTAAACTCGCTGTTAGTCACTTCCTTTTCTATGGCTCTTATGCCGTTATGGTACATGTCGACTATTGTCGCAAAAAGGCGTGTGGCATCGAACACGGCTAGACTAACACGGTCACTTTGTGTCTAGTGGATTGTTGCACTCAAATTAGCAGCTTTTAGTCACGGCTCTGTGTGATTCAACTCCCCAACTGCTGTGTGCATTGATAGCCAAGGCTGAGGTCAACCGTGCACTTCTCCTTCTCTGTGTATACGACGTACCTGTGCTTTAATATAACTCTCACTGCAGAGATGTCGAAATGATGCGTCGGATTGTCAGTACACAGTTTGTTCTTGTTGTCTGGAATAACGTGAGCACCTGGCTATCACTCATAATGTCACCACTGTGCACTTACTTGCAGGTTGAGTCGAAACATTGCCTTTGCAAAACTAAAGTTAAAATACTGTACAACAAGGAGGGTGCTGGTTAGACACAGAAATATACCCATGGAAAAGATGAAATATTTAAAAAATTAAAGTTTCCCTGTTGGTTTCATAAGTACCTTTAAAGCTAATTTAAAGACAACATATATAAAGCCTAAACAGGCCAGCAGACAGACTTAAATATGATAAATTATATGAAAACAGGACAGTGGGCAGTTTTACTGCCAGTGTCTCTGCTCCACATGAGAGTACCATGCACCCATAAATGAGTTCAGGTATGAAACACTGGGCTTTATTTGTTCTTAGTGTAGCCATGTGATGGACTGGCGACTTGTCCAGGGTGTACCCTTAGCATTTTAGACAAATATGAATTGTTGGCCATTGAATACTCACTTACTGATGACTTAAGTCACTGACAATAAATACATTTTTTAATGTAAACCAGGTTTGTTTAGTTAAAGATTCAGTTACAGACTGTTAATCCTGATCTGAACCTAAAATCAATGTTAATAATATTTGGAACAATGGTATTTGTGCAGCGTCAATAATCATTTTGGTTGTAAAGATATTTCTGCATGGTTGACAGGACATAACATACAAACATGTTAGAAGACACAAAGGGAATTTTGTTCTTGATTGTATGAATGTACTGGCTGAGATGCAGTTGAAATCTTTTAAAGTGCACATTAGACTGGAACTGGAGACAATAGAAACTGGTTGCTATCACCCGAGTCTCCGTTGTGTTCAAATGACCACGTCCTGCCTCCCATTACCGCTGCAGTTTGTGAGAAAGGTTCTAATATTTGAGGGGAAATATATGCAGCTCAGGTGTAGAAGCTATGGTCAGACACTCGTGTCCGCCTTTTTTTTCTCACAGACAAAGAAACCACAGACAGACTCACTAAAGTGGAAATTGAAACTTGAACAGCTTGAAGAATGAGAATTTTATGAAACGTTTTCTTTTGTACTGTAGCTTTACAAATTTATGCACCAAAGCGTAAACTTTCCGGCTCTAAAGCGGATCGTTCTTTTCAGACGTCTGACGGTTTGGCAGTCCCTTTGCCTCAGATATTTCTGACACACACAAACACTCGAGCATGCGTTTGAGACATTAAATGATGAAGCGGGGACATCTTTCATCAGTATCTCTCTGCAGCTACATGCGGTTACATCGAGCATCTAATACACTGTTGATAGATTCACTACAATGAAGGTAAATGGCGATGAAATTGTTGACACGCATATATAATAAATGTTCAGTCACAGAGATTTTTATTTTGAGTGTTTGGGTGACCCACATTTTAATACAAAACCAGGTTACAGGCAGTTTTATGTAAGTTACTCCAGCACAGTTATTTTATGTAAATTACATTGATTATTCTCCACCGGGGACTAAGGGAAGCTTTGGCAACCTGTGGATTATTTTGACATTAGGATTTTAGAGAACAATTTTCGGAACATTTCCATTCTCCCGAGACATAAACTGTTGCTTTTGTGAAAATGTTTTGATAAACTGAATATTACGGCGGTGTCTTATTGTGAAATAAAAGCCTCTCAAGGCGTGACATAGATATAGAACCACATGCTCATTACTCAGGGTCTTCGCCTTGATTGTGGGAGGTTGTGTAAAATGTGTTTTGTTTGCTTTGTTTTTTTGGGTTTTTTTTTTACGAATAGAAAGCAGTTGTCGGACTCAGCATGCGTGCGTGTTGTATGATAACGTAGTAAGCAAGGCCCTCCATTGATCTCTATTTTTTTTTTAGTGTGTTTGTAGAGCTTTTCAAAGAGCAGACCGTGCGTTGAAGCCATTGATTGTTGCACAGTCGCGCCGCGTCCTGCAAATGCTGATTGACAGCTCTTCCCTGAATGCCGTGTCTTCATTTATACCACACAACTTTGGGGCGATTGAAGCCGTCTCTCTGCCGCCGTGAATTTGTTGTTCTAAACTGTCTTGAGAAATGTTTTCTCATAAAACGAGAGATTTCTGGTGCAGCATCAGGATTATCAGGCTAAGAAAAGAAACTAAAAGCCTGAGATGTTACCTCTCATGTCTGTTCTCATAACAAGTGCCATATTTGTCCCTTTTTTTCTGGTTTACTGTATATTCTGAAGAAACAAACAATATTAGTTTGTTCATAACTATTTTTAGAAAACCCCTGTCAATAACATTTATTTTGGTCTTCTGTATAGAAGAATGAAGAAGAAGAAGAAGAATGAATCTACACTTGTGCAGCTTAGCGTGGGATGCCACAAAAATGTAGATATAACTTAAATGAATACTGTACACGCAGATTTACAAGGCTAACACGAAGCACAGGGCATTGGGAAGACAGCTACACAATGTTGTTACTGGAGGACTGTGGGGTAGAGGCTGGAAGGAGGAGATCATCATTACCCGTTTAACGTTAGGGCACAGAAAGCTCAATTACACACTTCATAAAACAGGTAGACAGCCAACACGAGTACGCACGCAGTGTAATCAGTTACAGTCACTTCAACTTGTCTTATTGGAAAGTAGTGGAGGAAATCTACAGTGGTATCATCTCTGGGGGAAGCAAAATATAATCACGTTATATAGAGAGTATCCTCGGAATGGCTGAATTTAAGATATATGCTGTCATTAGACGAACTACATAAAGGAAATATCTCCAGACTTTCAGCTATGAGACCGGCTTTCCAAATGCTAATAAATGTAATAAAGAGAGGAAAATAATAAAGAGGTTGTAGATACTAAAACAGTAAAAGGGCGTCAATACAGTATGTCTATCATTTCTGTGACTGATGTGTGTCATTGGCCTTCCTGTGATTAGTTTGATTAGGTTTGGAAGACTGCTGCAATATATTAGCATTAACTTACTACTAATATACTTTATTTTGCTGCCTTGAATGAGCAAACAGAATTTCTTTCATGGCTTTGCTATTGAAGGCAAGGGTTCAATATTTAAGTTTAATACAATAAATAGTGCCAAGGATGTTAAATCTAAGTAAAGCTGCATTAACTTTAAACATTACAATTATATTAACTACATTTTTAGGCCTCATACTACCTACCTGGACTTCTGTCACTTTGAATAGGCCTCATTGAATGTGATCAATTAGGGGCTTTGATTTATTCAACATTTTCTAGGAAATGAAATCATTTGTTTTTTTGCGTTTGTATAGGTTGCTTCGCGTTAGCTGGACGTGCAGTGCATTTTTGCATTCGACACTGAACCTTTAGTTTCTGGCCGCAGTTCTGTGATCAGGTGCTGCTGATGAGTCGACTTTTAATGGGTTGTCAGTCAACCATGATTTTGGAATGTGTTTTGTCTCACAGAGGTTGTGGATGTTTTCAGTAATGAACCTGAACCATGTGACACTTTTGTTGATCCCAGTTTTTGTATTTGCAGGTTTAATGGATGTGTAATTACTTGCTTTATGAATAATCAGATCAGCATGCAAAGAGGACTGAAATTGCCGGCTTTCAGCAGGCAAACGGCGCGCTGGTTTTGATTGGAGGGATCAGACCCAGTTATGTGGAAACCGGCGACTGAACGCCGCAGAGAGACATCAAAGCGTATCGGCTGTGTGTGCTTGCTCTCGTCTGATTTGCGATCACACAGGCCGTTTTACCTCTGACCTGGAGTCTGGAGGGCCTGATATATGTTGCACGCAACTGTCCTCATGTCAAATAGTAAATGTAAATGTCAGAGGCGCCACTGGCCTTTGACAAGCCAGCCGTAATATGAGATAGTTTGGGTTATCTGAAATGGAGTTGTATGAGGTACTTATACTCAGTCAGTGTATTACCTACAGTAGAGCAGTCTGGAGAAACAGACGGGAGGGCCAGCATGGAAGCTAAGCATTGCACTGCTGTGGACATGGGCAGCAACAAAACATATTTTAGCCACCTAAGAAAAAAAAAATCAGTCAGTCTAAGTGTATGCTATATTTAGAATATTTTTTTTACAGCTTTCACACCTCACCTTTCTGAGAGGTGAGGCAGTTATATCTGAGGCAGTTATATTACTGTCTTCAAAAGTGCCAGACAAGACTGGCGTACCCCTGCCTCGACCTGCAGCGATTAACACAAGACACAAAAGTCACACGGTAACGCAAGCAACACAAATATGCAAGTTAACATTATGTTTTGTCAACAAAAGCCTGCAAATGAAATTTTTTGTTATTGATTTCTGGCGGTTTGGAAGAAAGCTTAGATTGCTTCAAGTCTTCCTGTCAGAAAGTCTGACTGAGGTAAAGCTGTAAAAATGTAAATATGGTATACTGATGCTTAGATTAGTCTTTTTTCAGGTGGCTAAAATATATTTTGTTAGTATCACCACAGTGCATTAGCTAAGCTTCTGCTCTGGTCCTCCTGTCTTCCTCTATCGATAGGTACCTCATACAATCCTACATAAAAAAAACAAACTATCCCTTTAACCAATAAAATACTGGATACACACATACTGGATGTGTGTGTGTTCAGTTTTTTTCCATAGTTTGTGTGGCTGTTGCTGTTCCTTCCTGTTATTTTGTCCAGTTTGGATGAAGAAATAACAGACTTCCTCACAATGGAAAAAAAAATGAACCAATCAATATGGCCCAGCTTCTACAGGAGGGGGGCAATAGATGTCAGACACAGTTTATTCTATTCAATTTAAGTGTTGAAATAAATAACAACAGGTAGTTCATATCACCTGAAGGTATTTTTTTTTAAATTGCGTTTAGTTTTAATTGTTGACTTGAGTTAAGCAAGTAGACGCATATATAATGTCTGTTTTCCTGTTGAAAGCCATGTTTTTCTATCTGTCTTTGTGTGTTGGTGTGGTCCGAGCTTTGTATTTTATTAAGGCCATGGCTGCTGTTGCGGCAGTGCCCAGTGAAATGGTTAAGCTCCGGCTCTCTTTTCTACAATGCAGAATGGGTAGGCATTAATCTGGCCCAGCTGGACAGAGGGAAATTAATGATCATTTACACTGACGACATAATCAGGCTTCACGCTGTCCTCCGATACTAAATTGCTTCTTTTGTTCCACAAGATCTTCGTCTTTCTTTCCCCCATCTCTCTCTGTCAGTGTCTTTCTCTTTCTCTCACTCTCTCTCTCTCTCTTTTTCTCCCAGGTCGTTCTCTGTTATCGGTCATTAAGTGCTACGTTTCCATGGAAACAGCCAGTTTGGCATGAATTGGCGTGCTGTAAAAGTGTCCCTGTGATGTTCAATATGGAGAACTATCTTCCTTCCACTGAGAGCTTGTCCAGTTTAGTGTGCCGTTGAAAAACTGTTAGGGCTGCGAGTCGTGCTGCAGAACCTGGATGTTTTTTTGGAGGGAAAGAGCACGAAGCAGTCTCTCATCAGGGGTACACACACACACACACACACACACGCACAAAGACATATACATAGCACGCTGGAAACGTCCCCTCCGTGCCTTATCTCTCTCCCGAGTTTGTGTAGCTGTTTCCTTAATGCCGTCACTTCTAAGAGCAGTGACCCTGTTGGCAGGTGACATGGGGGGGCTGTCTGTGTGTAATTAGGCTGTGCTCTGTGTGTAATGATTTAGCATGGAGCTGCTCTCTATCAGGCACAGCAGACAGCCAGTGTTCGTGTCAGACAGTGGGGCAGGAGGGAGGAAGGGGCTCGGCCATCACCAAGGGCAAGCCTATAGGATGTTACGGCAGCCTCCTCTCTCAGAGGGGAGGTTAAATTGAGTTCCTGAGTCAGTGAAAATCCCCCTATCGCTTATCGAAAGGCAAGAGGGTTAAATATTCAGTCTGGGAGGTTTGAAATGTAATCTGCACTGTGAGTTTAAATGGTCTTTGGATTCCTCCCTCTCTGCTCTGTTCTGCCTGTGGTAAGACAGAGATAAGTGGGCCAGAACAAAATGGCTGTAATAGTGACTGTCACTCAGGTATGTGCTGGGGCCTGCAGAGTCGGACGTTAAAACTTAACTTGCCAAGTAATATGTTATCCCGTTTAAAAATGTTTTATCTTTGATATGAATTTGGGAGCTGCTTCAAATCTGACATCTAGAGACTGCGTTGGTTCTGCTTTGCGAATGTGTTCGCTACGAAAAAAAAAAACACTTGTTTGTTAATCGAAGAAAGTTATCTGGTCTCAGATGTAACCGTCCACATCACATTTCTTCAAACAGATGATACAATTTCTTTTGTTCCTGGCAAAATTTCCTTTGTTTTTGGATCTTACTAAAAAGTCAGTGTAAAGGCAATTCTGAGATTTCTTTGAAGGGTGTATTACTGAAATGTGGAGTTAGAGGTTCAAACAGTTCACCCGTTCTCAGGCCAGGATTTTTTGGGTGGTCCTAAAGGGTGGCTCGATGATGCGTTGAGGCCACCCTGAGCGTACCCCTGCACCCCTAGCAGAGATTCACTCATCTCGTTCAGAGTGTTTCAAAGTTAGTCCTGTCATTTTCTGAACTCATCTGACACGTTTCAGTCGCCTCAAAATGGCTGCTTGACTGCTTCCACGAGTGGGCGTGGCTTCAGCACATTCAGCGGACACGCCCCCACAGTCCTGGAGCTGAGAATCATTTTTACCTAATTCTGACACCTAATTTCAGAGCACATATTCATTCTAACTTAAACAGACTTTAATTTGAAACTGAACTAAAAATGGACTGCTAATTTCATAATAATATATGTGTGTATAAATTTAAACCAATCCGCAACACATGAGTTATTTTGCTATGGATTCATGTTATTAAGTAATATGTGAAATATTTATTCTTATTTTACACCAATTTTAAATGTGAGATGTGCTGAACAGCAAATTGCTCCTGATACTTGTGTATTTCAGGTAAGTTGCTTTGGACAAAAGCGTCTAGTCAGTGTAATTTAGGGCGGGTAGGATAGGGATATTTTCCTAGCATTGTGCTGCGTTAAACAAAGAATGTATGTTTGGATAGTGAGCGCTGTATTCCCCTGCTGTGCATCCCAAGCACGCAATTTTCACCCATTTGAATTATGTAATAACATCTTGTTGACCTCTGCTGCTCTAATACCTCTATGAAGTCTCCCCTCCAAATTATAGCTGATCCGCGCCCGGCTGTCTCTGGCTCTGCACGTTGCCTCCTCTCAGCTCATTATCCGTTTCATATTTACTGATGTTTTACAACAGGCGAACTTAGCAGCGGAGATTTAAGATGACTCGTTTTATTTACAGGGTTTACAGCAGCGGCGAGGCTGTCAGAGAACGGCTAGTCTCTAAAAGATCGCATTTAACGCGGCGGAAACAGAAAGATGAAAATGTTTAACCTTGAAGCCCAGTTGCTAAAGCTTGGCAGAGACGGTCAGAAATGTGCGGCGCAGCAGTAGATCCACTGAGGGGAGGATGTTGAGAGGATACGAGCTTCAGAAGAGGACAGACAGATGGTGTGAAAGAGCAGTGGTGCCTGTACTTTCTGGCATGGATGACCTAGGACCGTCATGACGAGAGCGAGCAGTGAGCTGCAAACCAAAAATAATGCAATTGGACTCCGGATTATTTAAAAACATAATGAACCAAAAACACGGTCTTGGCTATAAAAGAGTGGACTAGTTCCTCTCGGGAGTAGATATTTTTTGCGCTGTTAAAAATGAGGAGAAAGCGCAGGATGAGACTGCGTTTCACGAGCCATATGTATCAATAAACTGAAAGCTCCCAAACTGATGGACAGGTGCCAGGCTTCATCAGTGGCGTGGAAGTGGCGCAGTAATTAGTCAAATGAGGAGGAAGTGGAGGAGACGCTAGAGAGAGAGAGAGAGAGAGAGAGAGAGAAAGAGGAGAGAGAGAGAGAGAGAAACCCCCTGGGGCTCTGTCTCCTCAGCAGGAGGACCTCCACAGCCCACTCAAAGACACACAGAGAAAAACACAACCATGCAAACACAAATTCACGCACATACCAAAACATAATGTGCACAGTTTCACACATTAGAGGTCTTTTAGATACAGAAACAAGGAGCACACACGCCCCGAGACATAATGTACACGCCCACAAACACACGCGCTCGCACAGACGCACCCTCATCCCCCTGTTATTTCGCTACTGCTGTGACTTAATGCGTTGGGATGGGAGATGAAATTTGGATGATTGTATGTTTGATATGCAGCAGCTCCTGCCTGAGACATTACTGTGACAATATGCAGGCGGGTTTTAGAGCTAGAAAAACTATTGGATAGGGCCGGGGATAGGGGTGATGGAAGCGGGTGAGGAAGTCAAGAAAATAAGAGAAATAGCGGAGGGAAGAATTATAGGGAGGATATTTTTTTGCGGCTGTCTATTTGAGAGAACCTAGGCTAGTGGATGGGAAAAACAATTCCCCACCATCAGCAAGTTAATAAAAAGGCTGCAGTTTATCTCTGTCTAAAAGACAAATACCCTGACTGAGGATGGAAGGGAGGAGAGGAGCAGGAGGGGAAGGCTGCCCCACATTTCCCTTTGTCCTTCCCAGCTCCAACAAGTCACTTACTATGATTTCTCCTGTCCTAATAGTTGCCAACTGGCTGGCTGATTTTTGTTTTTTTTTAATATCACTGAGCAAATCCTGTTGAATCCCGCGATCATACGCCACGTCTGCATGGCCCTTTGGTTCTGCTGACAGGGCTAATTAATAAATAGATTCAAAACCAGGCAGTTAAAAGATCGCTGTGGGCTCCGTCTGTCCAGCTGGTCCTGTTTGCCTGTTGGTTTGCACCGTCTGTGGCTTGGCATAGTGAATATACCTTCTCACACTGTCAGACTGGCGCGCTTCATCTGTTTGATTTAGATTTTTTTGTGTGTGTGTGCGTGCGTGTTTTCTGTGCTCAAGGTCAGTTTTACTAAGGAGCCTGATTGGTCAGTTAAGCTCGACTGCGATGATGAATCGGTTATGGCTCCGTGATTCGACTCTCTCCAGTTATGGCAATCACTAAAACGAATTACAAGCACTTTCAACAGCCTCTAGATCTTGCATAATGTGACATAAGTGTGCTCTGGATGAAGATGATAATCGCGCCATTTACGGTGTTGGTAAGATGCAATGAAGCAGTGAAGACAGCAAGTTTTATACACTGATTACATTTGAATGAGACTATACAGTACCTGCAGGTATACGCTATTTCGGCGTGGAGATTAGACAAGGCTGAGTGTATTCAAACTCCGGGTCTCAGTGGGTGGGGGGGTGGGGGGGTGGCGTTGTTCGCACGTGTGTGTGTGCTGTGTGTGTGTGCACTTGTGATCGTGTACGCATAAATAATGTTTTTCTTTGTTTGGACTTGTTTGTATCACCAGTTGACAATCCCTCTGATAATGTTACAGAAGCCAACCCACTCTAACCCCCCCCCCCCCTCCCGTTCATGTCATCTTTTTATTTCTTCCTCTCTCTAATCTCAAGCACTCCCCAAGGGGTGTATGTAAATATTTAGCCCAGCCTTTGTTTCCTGTGATGAGTGCCCGGATGCAGCTAGCTCTGATTTACTTTGTGTTGGCACCGGCACCCCCGTGTTGCCTCTGAGGCTGCGCTGGAATCACGTCTGTTTCTTCTCCATGTACAACACTCACTGTCTGTTATATTTATCAACAGTAGATATGTTGATTCAAAAAAACCCTAACCCTAAGTTAAAAAAAAAAAAAAAAAACCCTCACCCCCCACATAGTTGTCATGGATGGGGAAATTAGCTATGGAAACCAAATCATTATTCCTGCACCGGAGGTTGCCGCTTGGAAGTAATGCAAGGTTGCTTAAGATGTGCGGTGTTGCCGCAACAACTGCCGTTGGCATTTAACAGCTGCAATGTTAGCACAGTTTAATTCACTCCTCGCACTCGCTGCTCTTTTTGCTTCTGCTCTGTTTTTTGGTTTTTGACAGATTTGCTCTTTGCAAAGTGCGATGCTTTGGCATATGAAGAAACACAAAGCTCGGTGGGCTTGCTTCGCTTAGTCACGGTTAAGCTGTGGTGGAACGATGTATAGAGCACTTTTCCTGATACTCAAAGACACTATAAAGGAGTCAAAATCATCAAGGTACACAGTGAAAATCACACGTATCAAGCTATTCAAGGAGGTTTGAGGAGTGTTTTGAGCATAGACAGGTTGATGCAGTTTGGGGAGAGAGTTTCAAAGAGTGGGGGCTTTGGTGTTGTATTCAATGAATGAAACTCAAGTCATTCAAAGGAAAGCAAAATGGGTTACTAGCTAGATGTGTACCATCACACATCACATAGATATTACTTGGTGGTCTGCATTTATTTCTGTTGGTATGATGCAGCGCCAAGCCTTGGTAGACTGTCAGGAGTACATGCCATCTGCGCAGGTGGCAGATTATCTTTATACACGCCGTCCATTGCTGACACACTCATCTGTTTCTTCCCCCTGTGTCCGATTGGGACTTGAGACACTAGCTTCACAGTTAGCAGTCAACGGTTCAGATTTTTCCGCGTCTGACTGGACTCCTCCGGAGGCTTCCAGTCGTATTGAACTATGAGAGGCTTCTGGTGTGTTCTGTCTTATCGAGCTCCTCTGAGGGCCCGCTGCTCCCTATGTGTTCTCTCTTATTGAACTCTTCCCGGGGCCCGTAGAAGCTGGGTCTGCTCGGCGGAGCCCACTAATATTCCTTAATGATGTGGCATCTGTCTCTGTCAACCTCCGCGCTGCAGCAACCAGACGCGGCCTATTGTGGCTGACTTCACGGAGAGATAAGCAGTCCTGTCTCTTAGACACAGACGAAGGGACAATAACATCAACACTACCAAAGAACATCAGTGCCTCCGGCGAGCATAGCGAAAAAGTCAACAAATAAGTCTTCATACAAAGTGGCAGACGCAGACAGAAATCTTTTTCATTTGTTATCGTTTCTACTGTTTTGACTTTGCTCTGCCGTGTTGATGACAGGAGGAACATTGGGGAAAATCCAAGCTTCGTGCGATAACACAAGTTGGTTTTATGAAGCATTAGCAAGTATGTGTTTTTTTTTCTCACATTCTCGTGAAGCTGAGGAGTGCGGGGATTGACTCACAAAAAAAAAACAGCGGACTTCTTTCTTCTCTGAGCGTTGGGAAGCCAGCTGAATCTGCATACCACTTTTTAACAGCAAATTTCTTGGAGTCTCGCCACCCTCTGTCTTCCCATCTGTGTGTTTACAGTGACACTCAGAGCTTGGCACTCTGGAACCAGTCATCATGGCTAATGACGAGAATGCGAGTATGTGTGACATGTATGAGCTGTACACGGGGCGTGAAAGTGAGCTTGCGCACATGTACATTTGCATGTCTCACTCTGTGTGTGTGTGTGTGTGTGTGTGTGATTTTTCAGTGTGTACTTGACAGACATGACTGCCAGGGAAAGCATATTGGTGTCGATTGGCATGGTTACTTCTGTTGTATCCTGTGTGAGCGTTAGCAGCAGAAGGTTCGATTGGCCGTCGGTGGCACTCTGCAGAGCCACCTCTCCTCTTTTCCTGTGAGAATGACAGGCCTACACAGAAAGCTGTCCAGGCGTCACAGCCTCGAGCCAACAGCATAACTGATTAACACTGCTAATTTGCTTCTACAGCCTTTCCAATCCATGAATTATCATTCCTCTTTACAAAAAGGATTGGTACCACAAAACAGTCACATCCGTTTTATTCTTTTTTCCCCTCTGAGTGTGTTTTTTTTTTAGACTGTAAATTGCCGCATAGAGCTGACATGTCTGTATGTTGTAAATGTTAACCGTGCCCGTAGTGGAAGAAACATCAATAATAAACAAACTCTGAAGTAAATTAATGAATAAATTAGTGGGTATTTCTGCCTTTTAGGATAGATTGCATGCTCATGTTGTGGGGACATATTGGAGATTAAGATACTGTGCTTAAGTTTAATTCTTAGGTACTTGTAATTGAGTATTTTATGGCACTTTATACCTCCATATACCTCTACTCCACCAACAATCAGTTGGAATTATTGTACTTCAGTTCCATTACAATTATTTTACAGTACAAGTACTGCGCTCCTCCACTTCTCCAGCTCCACTGGCTCCCTGTACTGTAGCAGCCTGCGTTAAATTCAAATCACTGATGCTCGCCTACAAAGTAGTCTCCGGTTCTTCACCCACGTACTTGGACGCCCTTATACAGGCATATGTTACCTCACGTTTGCTGCGCTCGTCCAATGAGCGACGCCGGGGTCTGCCACCTGTTTGCTCAAGGCCGTCCAGACTCTTTCGTCTGTTGTTCCCCGTTGGTGGAACGTGCGACCGGTTCCTACCAGAGCAGGGGCGCCCTTCAGAGAGAGTAACTAACAGTACTTACTGCTGCAGTAACATGTCCTAGTCGCATCATTTTACCTGTGATTGTTGAAGTTGCTTTGGATAAAAGCATCGGCTAACATGACTAAATGTAAATGCAAATGTATTGTTGTTAAGATTTTACATACAAAATATGCGATACGTATGACAATAAGGACAACAGTGAAGCGCTGCTCACATGTTTATGCTTTAATAAGAATAGAATAACATAACTGCTGCACTGCATGTTGAGTATTTCTTTACACAGCGGCTGAGTAGTTAGGTACGTATACAATGCCAACAAATTTGCTCTTAGGCTTATAATAAAACTGTTTTTGCAGAACTCTGTTGTCCCCGCTGTTTATTTTTTACAAGTACCTACAAGTGGTTTGCCTTGACTCACGCATTGCATATGGTTATCAGTGAAGTTGCCTGCCACAGTGCTTGGTTTTTCCTCCTGTAGCTGCCCCATTACCTGCGAGTGAGTCAAGCTCTAAAGCCCTCAAATATAATTTCAGGCAGGCTGATGTGCTTATGGCCCTTCAGCGATGATGGTCACTCATCTCCAACCTCTAGCTGAAGGGGATTTAAAGCTCCTCAGGCCTATCGCGGCCAGCATTACCGCGTGTGCTGTCGGCCCTGCACCCAGTGGCTCCTGCAACCCGCTCCTTGGCCAGCTGCTTCTCTCTGAGCTGGAGCTCTGTCTGGTTGACAGCACAGCTCAATCTTCTCTCAAAATGGACAGGGACCTCATCTGCCTGTTACAGGAGCTTTTAATGGCCGGCCTGTCAGAGAAATGAGCACCCTACAGTACTATCTGTCTTTATTTGTCTCTTTTATTAGTCCATACAGAGTAATAAAAGGAATAGAACAGACATCCCTCAGGGAGACAGCCACGGTAACATACAAAATGGCAGAGAAACTGATACCAGTGCTGTTTACGTGGCAGTACGTGATATACAATAGACACTGGAGAGGGAGACAAACGGTGTAGGTGGACACAATACACTGGTGTCATGCCTTCTTACACTTAGTAGCACATGCCAGGGTAGGCATATGATACCGATGATCTGGCAGACTTGTAAAGTTGTTAGGCGGCGTAGACAAAGGTAGTATTCCAGTAACTATCAAAGCTTGAAATCTTGATATGTTGTGTTATTAAACGTCAGGTTGAAGTTGTTTTTTTTTGTGTTTTAGTGCAACAAAATCTTAAAATCTCTTGGTCAAATTGAACAGGTAGGTAGTACTGAGTTATCGTCCAGCACCGTGTAGTTTCCCGCTCTGCCGCTTAGCAAACAGCCAACGCCGTCATACGTAGCAGAACACACGTCACTTGTGAACAAGCCACAATCAGTAGTCTCTGCCCCCGGACCCACTTTTGACATTGCACGAATCAGTTTTAATAGTTGCTCTGCTCGTGAGAGCACGCTGCAGCAGCAGCAGCAGCAGCAGCAGCTGATTTTTCATACATTTTCAACCACAGTGACAGCGGTTGACATAATTTCTCAGTGGTTTGCTGGCTGTATGCTTTGAGGAGGTAATTAAGCAGCGCATTTTGCAATGAGGCTGTTTGATGATTGTAGTAGCAAAGACTGCACAATTATGCAGTACACTGGAATCATTTTATATCCCTAAATATAGAGGGAGAGTGCTCCCCCCCACCCAACCCCACCCCACCCGCCATGAAGAATACTCCCACGGCTCCTTGTTTTGTGAAAAGGCTTCACAGAAAGAAAAAGTGAACCTGTGTGTACGACAACAAACAGAAAATATTTTGGAGTCCCCACGAGCAAAATGAATCTTATTCTCTTTGTCTTCCGTGTTTTTTTGGTTTCTAAGTTCAGGTTAGCGACTGCCTGTAATGTCCCGGAGACATTGCCATGAATCTTCCAGAGAGAGGCAGACCCGGAGAGCACTACCACCACATTAAGGGAATGAATATTGATTTAAAAACAAATCTGACATGGTTTTTAAATCGACCTGAAAAATGCATTGCTTAAAAGAGTCAAGGGTTTGTAGTCCGTCAATGGAGCGGAGAAAACTTCGCTCTTGTTTTATGGTTTAATAAAATTCCATTAATGGCTTCTTCTACCTTGACAAAAAGCCCCCTGAAATGGTGTGTGTCACCGTGTGTGGGTATGTGTGAATGTGTATTCATGGGTGTAAATACTCTGGTTATTGGTCTGAGGTGTGAGGCCTGCCTCATTCAGAACTGACGACTAATTCCTGTGTGTGTGTGTGTGTGTGTACTAATGACTTTTTTTAGGACGAGCAGCTGAACCACAAAATTAAAAAACAACCTAAAAGATTGAACCACCTGTTTCACTCTTCAAAACACATTTTAAAAGATTGTTTTTTTTGCGTATTTCACCTTCACATTTCACTTTGAGAAGTGTTGTTTGAAACTAAGCAGAATCTCTGATCCTTCAGAGGGTGGCCAAAATAAGACACCAGGCAATCTCGTCAGAGTGCTCGGCTGGCATGGTCCGAGTTTCTGGGGCCAGGTTTGCCTGCTCAGTGGGCCAGTGGAAGGAAACTGCCTCTGGCTGCATGCCCAGCTTTCAGCTCGACAGAGACGGATCATATGGACGCCAGTGTTTTTCTTTCCTAATTGCTGCACATCAGCACATCAATCCTACTGACATAATGTTTCATAGCAGTCCAAGACATCCTCACTTTGGCAATTTTAAAAGAAATATGAGAATAAACATTCACTCATGAGACTTCAGAATCGTGCGACGCGCTGATTTCAATCATGTCTGATGGATGTGTGCGCCGGCTTCACCAACTGAATCTCGAACACCACAGATAGTCACTGAAAGCCAAGCCCGCAATCGCTTAGTCTAATTGATTCATAACTTTAATCACATGATGAACACAAACAATTTTACTGCAAACAGAGCCATCCGATCAGCCCACAAATAGAAGTAGCGCTGCAGGAGACTGGCACTCCTCGCTCTCACACCTCCAGTTTGTTGTGTGCAAAATGTGCAGGCAGCGCTCAGTCTGTTTTCAGGTTTTGTTGGGGGGTTTTTTCACCTCTACCATTTTCTTGCATAATAATCTAAGTGCGGGTAATTAAATGTTACTGCAAGATTTGTTTTATTCTATTTGCTTCTATTGACCTGGCAGGTTTTAAGTCTTGTAGGATAATGTGAGTCTGATTTAAAGGTTCTGAGGTCAGTCTATAATGTAGGTAATGTGGTGCCAGTTCTTTCTTTTTTATGCGGTCTTTGTCTCATTCAGTGACTGAGGGAGACATTGGATACGATCCAACATAATAAGCATTGTTTCACAGATAGATTTTTTCCCTTTTGTTGTAATTGTACTCTCAGTAGACCAATAAAAATAACAATGGCTGCAGATGGCTTGCATTTTCTCACTGCAAACTCTGTCCTCATTTGTTATTTGTGTTCTGTAACTGGAATAAAAGTCGTACCTGCGTACTTCAGGACCTTCCCAAGTGCTGAATTGGAAATGGTTATATTTAGCTGAAATGAAGACTTAACAAGCCACGCATGGGGACAAACCGCATGAACCGTCACTGCTCAGCATCTCAACAAAAACAGCATAGTCCAGAATGACACGTGATGCGCACTAATGAAAAGTTAAATCATTGACAGTGACGGTGGACCATTATACTTTTTTTTTTTTTCCTGGAGACATGTTACAGCCTTGCCCGGGGCAGTTCCTCATTACAAAGAGTTATTTGCTGTGTTGTGCTGTCATCTGTAAGCAAGACATTGGTTTTTTCATTGACAACTAAATTCTGACATTAATCAGGCCTGAAAACTGCTTTAGTGATTTAATTACAGAAGAGAAATAGAGTTTATTGTTCGCAAGGTTTTGAGGGGCAAAAACCTGAGAGCCGTCCTAAAGGTTGGGCTGTTTGATTGTCATATGTACCCTGAAAAAGCAACATGCTTTCATTAACAGACCGCTGCTAATGAAAGCACCAATCTCACGTCTTGCTGAGAACAGGAATCTGAAATCAATCTCATAGAAAGAGCTCACTTCAACCCTGCATTTAAGTCCCGTGTACTGCCTTTCTAATTCATTTTTCCAAATGTCTTGTACTTTTTTTTTTCTTAAGTACATAATGACATGGCTCTTAAATATCTTCCCACCAGAGTCTCAAGATTTTTTCCTCCGATTTCAGCCACACTGTGCGAAATACTCCAACAATCAAGGGGTCCTGTGCTGTAGGTGGCACTTAATCTTAATAATCACCGCCATCAGCCGCGCATCAACACGCATAATTTTTCATCCTAAATGTCTATATGCAGCCAAAAAAAAAAAAAAGAAGAAGAAGAAGAATTGATATTAAAAATGTTTCTTGCAGAATGCGAAGACATTTTTCATTTTCTCTGCTCCTGCAAAGCTCAGCACTGGAACCGACCTGTTACCTGCAATGATCTCAAAATCAATTCTGGGCTCAACCTGTCCTGACACGTTGATATACTCTAAGACCTGACCAGTAGGCTAATCAAATTTGCTTCGTGCTGGCTGCTGAGCAGTAAAGGCTTAAAAAAAAAGTCTACAGGCAAACAACGAGGAACTAAATGAATAAAAATGCAGCGGCAGACACGGTAGACAGAAGCACCCTCCACGCTTAAACTAAAGCCCAACATGTGGTCATTTTTTTGTGAAGTGCATTAAATTATATCATCGTGTTCAATACAAAGTGTGTGTCATTACTCGAGTAAACAGTGAATTGAAGAAGTGAGTTTAAACTGTATTACCTCAAACTGAGGGCCATGAACTAGACACACAGCCAGGGGAAATGCAGTATTCCAGCCTCTTATTTAACATTTAGAAAGAGACTAATTGCTTTAAAATATAAAATAACAACTTGCTTTTGCTTCGGAAGTACTGTACAAAATGCTTTTTTTTTTTTTGGTGTGAAAGTGGGTCTCGCAGTGTCTTAGGGCAGCAGGATAAGTGGTGATCCCTCGGGTGGTGCTCTGTTGTAGACTACAGATCCTATACAGAGCCCGAGCCGCTGAGTCAGCCTTCACAATTCTTCCAGGGGGAGCAGACTAATCTCCCAAGTACCTTCCTCTGTCAGCGGTCCAAGCATCTGTCGTTCTGCCTCTGGATGACCCATCCCTGTCCCTTCTGGCATCTGAAACCCATTTCTCTTACTTTCTGCAAAGTCTGTGTCAGTAAAATTGGCCTTGTGTGATTTTATTCCGGTAATGCCCCTGTAAGAGTGCTTGATATGTTGTAATTCCTACTTGCACAACTATGGGATTATGGTCCTTTATAGGTTGCGAAACATTCTGCGGCCTGTTGATTTAGGGTAGCCTTCAGTAACCCCTCGGATTTAGTCACAAATATGTTGTCGCCGAGCTATAAATAAGGCTGTTTGTGTTAGTTTCAAAGGAGCTAACATTGTCAAGATGCAAGGTGTTCAGCCAGCAGTGAAGATCTGCTGGAGTTTGCACTTTTTAATTTGATCCTGACTGCCAGACTGCAGCTGGCCAGCTAAGTGCTTTGCCATTAGGGCTCTGTTCTGTGTTTAATTCAGTTACAGTGCTGAGGTTTATGGGTATAATGGCACGCTGCATACTGCCTGCTCTCCAGTAAATGTTTACCATCTTGTGCGCTACCTTGAGAATAAGCAAACAGCTCCTCTGTGATCTTCTTAATTAAACTAATGCCTCGGATAACCTGATCTTTGATTCCCTATGTTCTCCCATCTGCAGATTTATAATGAGAAGAAGAGCCAGTTTGAAATCAAGAAAAACAACCCCAGGGACTTGGTGGAGAGAGTGGCACGGGACATCTCGAAGCTGCTCAACAGTAAGAGGAAAGCCCTGGAGGTAAGACGATGATGCCGCACGTATTATAACACCTGTGTACAAACACGCGCGCTTCCCAAGTGCACCGATGCGCACAGCGTACAGCGGATCGTTTGACTTTCCCGGAAAGTCAAGATCATACCTTGTCTAACAAGGTATATAAAGCACAGACACCTCAGTCATTATATTCCCTGAGCTCTAATTAGTTTATTTCTTCTTTTCTTCTGTTTCTCCAAAAATGTTTTCTATATATTTTCTTCTGTTCATGTTCCAATTAGTCAGTGTTACCTGAGACGGGTCTTATCATAAATAATCAAAATATGCCAAACTACCTGTCCCTGTACATTTATGCCATCATTTGTAATTGGAATTTGCTCTTGCCTGATGATTTTCTGCACACTGTCATCTCATAGTTGTTATTTTTCAGTCTTCTCCACTTAGTATAACTTTCTTTCCATGTGGACACGTAACTCAGTAAAGGAAGATGATCAGCTTTATCTGTTGGGTTTGACCCCTCGTAGAAAGCGCTGTAATTTCTCTTGATAGTTGAAACAATTCTAAGCCGATTATATTTTGTCAATGACAAAAAAAAAGAGAGATAATCATCTTTTATCTTTTTGCACAGAGCTCGTTTTGATTTTTTTTTTCCTGTTTGATATCAGAGGCGTGTATTTTGAGAGGTAGTTTGGGTGGTGCGTGGAGAGAAAAAAAAAAGGAGGGTTATTACAGAGGTTATCGTTTCAGTGTCCTGCATTTTGGGATGTAATTATTACCACTGTTAGGCTCAGACAGTCCTGTGATTTGTTAGAGATTTTTTTTTGCTTTCACAGTGGGGAGGCCGGGGAGACGAGTGACAAAGAATATAAGAATATATCAATTTTTAATTTTAAAAAGACAAAGTGAAGGAGCATTTGTGCCAATCTCGAAAACGTCCTTTTGAAATCACACGGTTGTCTCCTGTTTAGTAGTCCAAGAGAATACGAGTAAGTTTTGCTCAAATCATCTTCACAGTTAAAATCACAGCACACGATGTGAGCATAAAAATTCCCAAATTACCTGATTAGAATTTGTATTTATTGCTATTTAAAGTTAAATTTGTTCATTTGTTCAACACTCCTCTGAATCAGTTTGGTGATTCTCATTATCTCCACCCACGTTTACACACCTGCACACACACCACACACACCTGCACACCACACACACACACACACTGTTTTCTTTTAATCACTGTGATCATGCATGAGCTGCGCACACACACACCCCCAACTGTTGATGCTGTAATGTCCCGTTAAGACATTCAAGCTTTACTCTGCATTCAGACATATGGTACAATGGTAAGTTTTGCCCGTCATGTACATGACACACGAGTTAGCAAAGCAATAAATTCATGTTTTTTATATTCTTGTAAGGGTGTCATGGGTAATAAATGAGGTATAAATTATGTTTGAACCTCATATCGCTTTATTTAAGGATGTGGGTGATTTTGGGACACCCAAAGCTAAAGCACTGACATTTTCCAACACCTTGAAACCTTAAAAAGTGGCAGAAGTTGGTATCTTTTAGGAGCATGAGGTCTTGCGGGACGAGGTACATTCATGCCAAGGAGCAGAAGTCTCTCAAAGGCATGGTTAATTCTACAGCTCGGTTTCTGAAAGGGAAAAAGGCGTTACTGTATGTCTCCTGTGGTCATGTCGAGGATTGGATTTGTAATGGCACTGAACCTCCACCTCCGTTTCTTTCTTTCTTTTATCTTTTTTTTTTTTTTTTTGGAAGAGAGGAACACTGCACCATACCCCCACCTTCATCCCCTCCACCTCCCTCAACGCACACACTCACAAGAGCACACCCCTCCATCCTAACCTCCACGGGCCACACTGTCACCTCACATCCTGTCTGGAAGATTCACTCAGAAGGGAGGAAATGAGGTGAAAAAAGAGAAGGGCTGGAATGAGAATGTCTCCCTGGGGCGTGGAAAAATCAAGAAAATGATGTTCAGAAATTCATAGATTTAAAAATGAGCAGCAAGCAGGAGGGAAGGAAAGATGGGGCAGAAGAAGGAGGGGTGTTAGACGGAGGGAAAGAGAGTTTGGGGAGGAAAAATCAAAAGTGGAAAGCAGACAGGAGAGGAAAGGAGTCGCATGATAAAATTGCAAAAAAAAAAAAAAGGAACGAGCACAGCAAAGAAATGGGGCGAGTCATTATGTCGTTATAGAATACAAACCTTAACAAAAGTATGCAACAAGTTAATATGTTTCATTTAGGAAGGTAAGGACTTATTTTTTTCACACTAAAACTAAAAATTCAAGACTGTAGGCGAAAGAAATTCATGTGGACTTATTATTCATACAGAGAGAAAAGTGAAAACCATGTCTTAATGCAGTCTGTAGATAAGAAGGTCTCAAACTCGGCTCAGCGCGGTATTGACAGCGTTTTATATTCCAGCCTGTTTCTACCCCCTGTAATGGTTATTTAGTCCCAAATATTCCCTGCCACACATTTAAAAGAGAGGAAGTGTGTATGTGTGTGTGTGTGTGAGCGCACAGGCATGCAGAAAGAAATTATTCTCCTGCAACCTATTTAAATACTGCTTGGGGTGATTCGTTGTAATTCATGTTTATATTACTAATGAGAAAATACGCGCTGACTCTAAATACTCAGTTACCGATATAAAGTGGGGAGGGACACATTTCTCAGTGCTCTGGATTTAGTTGCTTTAGCGTTAATTCCTGAATTAGCAGCACATTTTAATCGTTTAAATGCCGTGCTTCGTTTGGAGAAGGATGAAAAAAATAAATAAAAGAAACAAATCCGGTAGGTGAGAATTTGCTTGTTTGCCTGTCTGGGCTCACACTGTAACTGAGGTTATTATTACGGGATAGTTTTTTGGTGTGCAACAGTTGGAAAAAAAAACCAACTCACTTAACACAAAGAGTCTTTTTGTTTGCTACATTTCAGCCACGATATCGACATTTGGAATAACCAAATATGCTTACTTTAACACATCCACTATCAAAATGGGCATCTATAGATTAATGTTCCTCTCGTTCTAAAAACGGAAACGGCATATGCTGACTTACTTTATTTTTTTGTAAGAACCCTCCTCCTTGTTTATTCCCTTCCTTCCCTTGTCTTAATCTCCTCCACTCCATGTCCCTGTCTGCTCTTTTTTTTTCTTGCCTCTGGCTTCAGACGTCTTCTCAAACAATGATCTGATTCTACGCTCGGTGCCAAAATTAAAATGTAACACAAACCCTGTTAGGCTGACAGGCTTGCATGTCGCCGCTGGACACTTTAAATCTCTTTGTATTCTGAGGCAGGTTGAAATATGATTCAGGAAAGCGTCTGATGTTTAAAAATGTAGTTTATTTCAGTGGCCCTGCGACTTGCAGCTGACACCGGGACTCTAAATTTGAGTGTAGATGAGCTGACTTGAGTTTAGTTGAGTACGTTTTTCTGTGCGTTGATGTTTGATGTCCTAAAAACTTAATCTTCTTCAAGTAATACCCATGTGAAAAGCCTTTTCAGAGGAGTTTTGGGAACATTTTTATTTTCCATGATTTTCAAATAAACTTCCAAGAAGCTTCCTGATTTAAAATGGAAACGCAGGCTTTCTGGAGAGTGTTCAATTGTTAGATTTGCATCACAATTTATTCCAATTGATTGCTAGCCAAATCTAGTTAGCCTTTTAGTCAGTCCACAGCAGCTCAGCAGAACCAGGAAATGTGAAATTTGTGTATAAGCATGGATGCAATTCAGCATATATGGAGAATAAGGTTTGCAATGATAAATGAATGAAAAGTTAATGTTTGCTGATTATAAATTAATTTTCCAGGATAATATTTACAACATTTTGGGGAAATTGCAGAGCTCTATCATTAAAACATTTGCAGTTTCTATTCTGAAATAAGACAATGTCTCTCGAACAATGATACATGATAGGTCGACTTACCTCTAGGCACTAGCCAAATGGTGGAATAATGATACACACTTGGATATATACTTGTACCAACTCTGCTGAGTTCATGTTGCAATATGCTCTTCACATCATATGCACTAGTCCGCATGTGCGTCTTTGTACTTTCACTGTGTCTTCCTGTGTGTGTTATCAGAGCAACAGGCTCACACCTGAACGATGCTAGAAGAGAGAGTGTGTGTGTGTGTGTGTGTGTGTCTGACGGGCCTTTTAACCCAGAGCAGCCAGAGAGAACACAACACTCATGTAACCTGTCTGGTGTATAAAGCCCAACAGATGTATTAGACCTCCCAGACTGATCTGAGCCCTCATCCGTTCCCTTCCTGCGCTCCTCTTCGCGATTGCTCGATCGCCACGGAGGTCTGAGATCGGTTGGGCCCCGAAGAAGCACTGTGAGACTGCACAACATCCTGTACGCTGTCAGTCAAAGCCAGACATAGTCGAGCTGTCAGTCAGATCGCTGCTGGGATTTTCCAGCCTCAGGGAGAGAAGATGAGGCCACAAGCTACAGACAGAGATCATGTTACATTCCCATCAGCTGCTGCATAGCAAAACTACCATTGTCAAAGCTCTTAAGTTATGATTTCACAGAGGGGACTGGTGGAATAGAGAGGGGACTAAGGTTGGTCTAATCCAATTACACAGATCTCAATACTATCCCAATACCACTTACTGGCTGAAGGATGGCTGCCTCTGGGCTGCTCGCTGCTTGATGGATACACACCCAGCACTCCACTGGGTTGGTTATTGAAATGGATGAAGGGTCAAACCATGGAGATGAGGTAGGAAGGTGAAGGGATATAGCCTGGTTTAATATTCTAACAAAATGCAGCTAGGAAATGTACCGACAAGCAACGCAAGTCAGCGAGGAAACTTTAGCAGCAGGCGTACAGACACAATGGAAAAAAAAACACCGTTAGCGTTGAGGCCTTTTAGTCAAACGCGCGCACGCCGAGGTCTGCGGTTCACTCCATCGCTATAGGAAAAAAAAAAAACTGACCCATATAAATGATATGATTCACTCTGAGGTTTGTGCGCAACGCGGCAGTGACAGTTGTGCAGCAAAATATCTTCAGACTAGCAAGTGAAACTGACATGTAGTGTAGCCACACCTGAGGTGTATTTATACACGGTCTAGCTTCTCTCTGTATGCCTGTCCCTTTTGATGCTTACCACAATCTAGAGCATTCGTCGCGTCGGCCTCTGTGACGTCAAAATCAAAAAGAAATCTTATTCTCTATTTAAATCCACCCATTCTCTAAACATCCAGAAATAAGTAACATTTAAAGAGTACCGGTTGATGGATTGTGATAAATTTTAGACTAATCCAGACGAGCTGTTTCACCCTGTTTCCAGTTTTTATGCTATGCTAAGCTAAGCGGCTGCTGGCTCTAGCTTTATGTCGACCGTGCAGATATGAGAGTGGTTTCGATCTTCTCATCTAACCCGTGGCGTAGTTCCCAAAATGTACTGTAGATCTATACCTTTAAATAAAGGCCCACTTTTGAGATTAGTATTAGTATTAGTCAGATATGTCAGATTAAAAACAAACAAACAATTGTTTGAGCTTTTCTGGTCCAGAGTGAGTGGATCAGGCTTAATAAACTCGGGTTTGCCCTTTTGCAGTAAGACAGCTTTGTTTATTTTTAGTTTATTTACTGTTTGATTGGAGAAGATAAAGTGAAACGAAGATGAAGTGGACAGTGGGCAGCCTCTCTTTCAGGAATGACGGAGATGTTCTGTGACTCTGCAGTCACGCTGATAGTGATTGTGAGAGATTGCAGGAGAGCTCGGACCGGACGCTGTGCAGGGACAGCAAAAGTGTGCTTGACAGAATTAATCAATCAGACTGCGTGGGCCTCCGTCTCCTCCTGACCGTGGAAACCAAGACGACACAGCCGGGTCAGAAACGGGGAGGGACGGGGGCCACTCGGAGTCATCTGTCATCACATTACATCCATTAATAATTCAACGAGACACAGAGTCTGGCGCGTGACTCGCGCAGGCAACATGCATGCTGAAAGGGGGCGTGAGCACGCACGTGTGGGCACAGGTGTGAACATTTGGATCTACTCACCTGTGAACCTTGCGACACCGCTCACACTGAGCTCACCTGCCAAATGACATCTGAAAATACTCACTAGAAACTGAGGCGATTAGAGCTGACATTGAGCAGTTTTTAAACTGCAAACTGGTAGCAGCAGGCTGTCGCTCATGCACTTGCTTTGCTTGCTCATGGCCTCCTTAAGTCAGTCATTCTGACAGCTTTGTGTGGTTCACTATGATAGACAACAGTAAAACTCTAAACTCAACAACCACAAGTTTACACGCAAATAGTTTTGATCTCTGAATGACCACCTTGGAGCTAAACCAGCTTTATGAGCGGTCAAAACACTGGTGAACACTGGAGAACTGGCTGTGTGACGTGGAGTAACTTTCCTACATGGGAAATGCAGCATTGAAAACACACACTCAGTCGATGAGGTGCTAGCTAGCAAAAAATGTACCCAAAACAATGCACGCACTCTTGCATATTTATCTAGATTCATCTTTATGTAGCTCTGATCATCTCGCAGTTTGACAATTAATAATGAAAAGGCAGTCACTGTTTACTTCATACACTTTGTTAACGGTGGGGCCAGAAAAACAACAAGAAATCAACAGTTTAATTGTTGTTACCGCAGTAACGCTGGGGGTATAACCACCTCCTTGGAGTGTGTGGTTGATGACTTGAGTCGTCATCCCAGCGAGATCTCAGACGCCTCAGTGACTGGCTTTAATTGAGCAGGCATCCGGCACAAAAACCAATTTATAACAGCTAAATTTAGCCCTCATTCTTTTAAAGGGCCACCAGCCCTAAAAAAAAAAGAGGCTCCTGCTATCACACCACTGTGAAACCGCTGTGAGTAGCGAGCGCTGTCCCTCGGATCTGGATTGGCCCTCAGTGGTAGAACGTACTAGCGCTGGAGGATTAGTGAACTGAAGCCCTGTCTTTGTCTAATGTGGGTCCGATTACTGATTTCCATACGGCCGCTGGCGATCCTTCAAGTTCAGAATCAGTTCTCCCGTGCTGTGCCGCGTTGCGTATCACCCGCTGCGCCCGGTAGAATCGAGTTAAGAGTCGAACAGAGTTCTTTTAAAGGTATCGCCGAGCTTTCCAAATCACTCGAATTCAAAGTTTCTGTCATTTCCCAACAGCAGCAGCACGACAGCAGCTGGTGTGCACACAATGAATTACACCACCGGCAGCAAGTGATTATGTCCCTCCTGTTGGCGTGAAGTGATGACAAATGAAGGAGTTGTCTCTCACTTTCAGAGCGAGCGAGTTTTCCCCCTGCAGCCTCGCTCCTCTCACACCTCATTCAGGGGCATCATTGAAGGGAGTTTTTTTGCAGGAATACATGGAAGTGCGTGTGCTATGATGATCAGTCTTCTATCATAAAGGTGCAATGCGTATTGTTTGCATTATGAGAGCCATGATTTAACTTATGTTTACGAAGCCTGCATGAACACTTTATTTACCCCCTCGCGGCGCATTCATCTCCACTAATCCATCGTTTCTCTGATGTCAGTGGTCAAAAATCTAGCCCTGCCCTCATCATAGCATTAAAACGTGATCCGCATACTCACTCTTAACCTCCCCGAGGCACAGAAATGCCTCTCAGTAATAGCGCGCACCCCTCAGTATGGCCTGTGTTCATTTAGGGAGCTTAATGAATTACAAGGGCTTCATAATGAGTGTGTCTGAGCGGTGCTGTGGGGAGGTCAGATGGTTTGAATAACTAATGAACCCAATCACCAGTCAGAACTTTTAACATGCGTGCAGCATTTTGTAGACGCTGTTGTAGAAGACATAGCTACATATTACAAGCCCAGCCCTCCCACCACCACCACCACCACCACCACCAGCAGCACCACCAGCAGCAGCAGCAGCAGTGTGAGAATCTAACAAAGTAATTTGGTTTTCCATTTCCTGTAGGCCTTTGGAGAGGCAGTTATTACTCTCAGGTCCCATCAGGGAAGAACAGGGGAAGTAGGCCGAGCTCTAGTTGGGTAAAAATAGAGGCGAAAACTTAACAACTTTTCAGTGTGCACTGATTGGCAAAAGCATTTCAATTTTTTGTCAGTGTAGTTCAAAGAGATTCCATCAGGTTCCTGAGGACATACAGCACGGTGGTGTATCTTACCTTTACATTATGCCTTTAGGGGCCCGGACTGCTGTTAGTGCTTCTGCAGTGTTTTCACGACACCTGACGATTATTGAAACGTTACATAGCGTAAGGACCATACTTATTATTTGAATTAGCAATTACTGAACTAGATTTGAACCAGAATCCGTTGAGAACTACTCGACAATGTCAGAAGAAACGAACAGTTTCTGTTTGTCTTTGTATTAGCATCCAGTTTAATGAGATAAACACCTCATCAAACTCTCTTTTTAGTATAAAAAAGGAGCATCAGACAACAGAAGACACTGTGAATTCTGTTAGACTGCACTATGCCGTCGCAGCAGGCTCTGGTAATGTGTTCCCCATCTAGCATGCTAACACAAGTGCAGCTCAGGCAGAGGAATGTAATCAGTTGTGGCTAGTATTTAGTCATAAAGCTATGTATTGCACAAATCAAGATATTGACCCGATGAAGGCGCTGGGTGAGATAACCAAAGTGATTACACTTTGTCCTGAGGGGAACGTTAACGTCTGCGTCTCTTAGTTGTTGAGATATTTCAGTCTGGACCAAAATCGGTGTACTGACCGACCAACAGACAGATAGATATTGTTCCCTGGAGCTACACCTCTAATGTGGCTACAAACTTCTGTTTAACATCTATCTTCCTTTACCCAAGGACAAGAAACATTAGTTGGTCTACTTTCTTAGTGATATACACTAATTGTGCGTGTGTACACAGAGGTAGACACACTCCCAACACATGGATGCGTGCACACACACTCACACATGCACCGAATCACACATCCCCTCCCATAATCTCCTCCCCAATCCCCTGGCCTCTGTCATTCAGATCTATGAACTTCCATTAGCAACCATCTGTTACAACCTGCAGCAAAGCTATTACACTTCGCAAACACACACACACACACACACACACATGCGCGCATACACTCTCACTCACATATGAATGGACACACTTACCTCATTCAACGTATGGCCAAACTAACTTCTTCGAAGCCTTGAGAGAATTTGCTGATGCATCGCCCGTTTAACCTTCAAAGGAGAAGTCACTGCGCAAACACCTGCGCTAGCAGCACTCTGCAGCTTACCCGCTACAGATGCACGGGAAGGTCAGCAACCCTCATGCTCACAAACACGCACACACACACACACACACACACACACACACACACACAGACACACGCACAAAGTGGGAGGTCATTACAAACAAACACACACACGCAGGGATAGGTCGCAGCATTGTGTTGTAAAAACAGATTGTTGTGTCTCTAGATTATTCTATCTATAGTGCGGGGGTCATTCTATCACACCCACTGATAAAGGTCACAGCATCCCACCCACTGTTCCTTGGCAGAATTTCACATTCGACAAAATGTCAGAACCTGATCTGCTTCGTGGCAGCGCGCTGCCTCCAGCACTTTTCTTCACGTCTTCAATACACACATTTATTTTAGCTCTGAATGTACCATTTTCAGCCTCATTTGAATGCTCTGCTTTCCCTTTTTTTTTCTCCCCCCTCCTAAACAAATGTCAGTGTACAGCAGAAGATTTATATTTTTTTCCCCCGTGTTCCTGCCTCACACAGAATCATTCATTTGAGTGACAATATGGGTTCCAGGCAGGAAGTGGAGCGGGGAGGGTGGGGGGGTTGATTCAGCATCTAATTATCCAACTTCTTCTTGAAAGGAAAAAAAAAATGCTCTCTGTGTTTAAGCAACTTGTTCACGTAGCAATAGCATCTGCTTCACTCCTTCATTTCCCCGTCAGCGAGAGACAAATGAATAGAAATGACTGCTTTGTGCTTTTTACGCAGGCGTCTCTCCGAGCTGCATAAAACATATATTTCTAGTCTCCCATGTGTGATTTTGTATCTGCAGAGAGGGAATAGAAAAGGAGAGATAGAAACACTTGAATCAGGGATCGCTGTGCTAAAACGCAGACGTTCTTTTTTTTCTCTTTTCTTTTCTTTTTTTTCTTCCTTTTTGTCTGTTCGTTGTTTTCTTTCCTAGAGGGCACAATTGAACAAGATCATTTTCATGAAAGGGGCTTTTGAAAACACCTCAGCAATCAAATATAAAATATGTTTTACTGCCGCGTGGTGAAAAAAAATGAAATAAGCACTGGCACATGCAAGAATATCGCCTCGTTCGAATAGAAAATTGTTTTCAATGACAAAGCGGCACAGCGTGGTCGTCTGCTCTTCCTGCTAAGATCCTTTTTTTGAACGGCGATTTTCTTCTCTTTTTTCCCCCCCTAAACTGTCTCATTATGGTTTGCTGTTCTAAGCAGGTAAAAAAAAAAAAATTTAAAAATCCACCCCACCTCCAATCCCCTAGCCCTCCACCCTCCACCCTATCAGACCCCTGCCGCCGCTATCTCTTCTTCATCCTGGCGATTATCCGCCAGCTCCCTCTTATCAGCATCATCAGCCAAGAGGCCGTATAGCTAAATGGCTCCCATGGGAGGAAGGGGACGTGCAAACTTTTGTGGATACGGGCCACAGAGATGGAGAAATAAGGCTCTTTCACCACCTGTTTTTAATTAATCGTATATTATATAACTGTATTAAATACTTAATTGCTTGAGTGCTTCGTTACATAGGAAATCAAATTCAAAGAGATAGATTATAGATAGATGAGAATAGAGCATTTTGTTCCTGTACAATAATTATTTAAGTATTTGTTTGTCGTTGAGAAGGTGCGCGAGGCTGGATGTAGCTTGCGGGTGAAATAGCTGTTGGTGGTGGAGGTAAATAAACCCTATCTGAATGCTGGACGGATATCCATAGCCAGCCCCCGACCCTGGCAAGCCTTAATTCCAGTGAGATGGAGAGTTTGGTTCTGCTTGAGCAAGCCCCTTTCTTTTCTTTTATGTGAAATGGACAAGGCAAATAAGGGGCTTGTGTCCTGAAAAGGAGCTGTTAGTTCCTGACAGACCATTGATCGGAAAAACAGGGGCTGTTTTCACAGTATGGCGCTCTTACATAACCAGATACACACACACACACACACATGAAGAAACACCAAGTTTATGTAAATATATCAAAGAAACAGATTTTATGTTTTGGCCACTGAAATCACATTTAACAACATATTCTTTTCTTGAGTGGACTTCGTGCATTACAGTGAAATACACACAAAAGCCAGCTTACTGTAAGAAATCCAGTGAGGGCAAGAAATTAGAGAGTGTTTATGTACACTAGAGTAACCTGATGATTAAATCCACATGCAGCTCGTGAGTCAGTCAGAATTCTCCAGTGTCTTAACATATTTTTTGAACCAGGGCTCGTATATTTTAAGTTTACTGCTAATTTTTTTTAACAAAAAGGCTTTTGTTGTCGTTGGATGTGATTATTTATGGATATACACCGCCACATGCAGATGTATTTTTCCTTTTCATCTAACCGCACTGCTCTCTCAGTGATCGGTTCACTCTTTGAGGTCTCTGTCCTCAACGTACACTCATCTAAACACTGTAGAAATCGAGCTACATATGAATATGTATGATCAAAATGATCAGGTCTCGCCAGCAGAAATCTAGCTGCGTCATTCTTTGATCCCATACCCTGATGGCAGACAACTGGTTTTCTTGTTTTCGATGAATATTGCAGAAGTTTGCAGCAGTAGTTTGGTTACTCGCGTGGATGTAAACATACTTATGGTATGCAAAAACAAAGAGACATTGCACAAACACGTCATCTTCCAATTCAGCCACGTAAAGGAGAAGAATGGACTGATTATTGCATCATAGGCCTTTTTCCAAACGACTGAAAATCAAAATACACAACGTACACATCCACCACGTAAAGAGGGGGGGAAAAAACACTTACTTGAGTAGCCAATGTTGTTTTTTCTTCTGTGGCAGTGAAGAAAAAGGTGCATGGGGTTCTTTGCAGAGCTAACAGAGCTTTAGCACTTTAGCTCAAACACACTAGGATGATCCAAGAAATCGTCTTCACCAGACCATTATAGATCTTAGAGAACTGCTCGGTTTCAGCGATAAAGCTCTAGTTTATTGTAACGCCTGTGCTTCAGTGACTGGATGGACAATTAGAAGTGATCTTCAGAGAAACCGCAGGTGGGCCCCCCGAGCTCTTGTATAAGTCTGCAGTGTATGGCTGCGGGAAATGAAAAGTTTGACTCTGTGTGAAAGACAAAAAAGGGATGAGTTTGAAAGGAAATGATAGGTCGTGCAGCTCATATTGCTCATAGGGGAAATGACATTTCTCTCTGCCTGGGCTGGCGGTGTTTAAACATTCTTATCATGCTTAATATACACAATCCCAACCACTTGTCTCCGCACAGTAAGGACACTCACGCAGAGAGGCCAAGGGAATCAGAGGTCGGTCTGCCTTTATTTTGCTCTTCCATCAGAGCAAGCAGTTAATCTTTGCTCGGCCCCAGCTTATCTGGGCGCCTGCCACCCTAGCCCTGCCCAGGGAGAAAGGCATCACACGCCTCAGCCCTCTCTCCTCCTCCTTCGCCTCCCTCCCCTCGCCATCCCCTCAGCTCAGTTCTCCTTGGCTGACTGGAGGAGGTGGCTGCAGATTGAATTATTCTCTCCGTTCCATTTCTCCCAAGTTTGCATTCATTTGCAGTGTGCTGTCACTTCTCTTCTGTTGTGTTTGTGTCTTAAGTGGAAGCCATTCAGAGTCTGTCTCAGCTTGTTGCATCGTCGCATATCAGTTGTGGCATTGGCCTGCAATCGTGGTTATGCAAAAAAGAAACGGGGCTTTTATTGCTGTTAGAGCACATTTGCCCAAAGCCCAGAGCCCCCCTGGCGGCACTGTTTTACACATGATGTGTGCGCGTACGCAAGTTAGATTTCCCACAGGCTTTCCACTCATTACATTCAGGACTTTTCGGTGACTTTCAAAGTCTTGTTTGGTGTTATGTTTCCCAGATATGAAATTGTTTTGAGATTAAGACATGATATTGGTACCTAATTGACATTTACTGTTTCATTTTCAAATTTCAAAAATGTTTTCTTAATTAATTTTTACGACTGCAACCAGTGATTCAGTTGATAAAATGTCCTCTGATGGTTGATATTACATTCGTCTTTTATAGACTGCAGCGGGCAGCACTTGACTGATTCACTAGGCCGCACACATATTCAAAACCTGTTGGAACATCATATTTGTTCACAGCAGCCTGTAAAACCTCTGTGACTGTGAAGTGAAGCCAATGCAGAAGTGCCAAAAGCTGCAGTTCCCGAATGGCCACTTGAGGCTGGCTACAAAATGAGCCAATCTCCATAAGCTCCCATGTGGAACTGTCCAACTTCACCGCAGAAATAAACATGTTTACAGCCTGGTACAAAACGGCGTTTGGTTTCCCCGTTCATGACAACTGCACAGAGTCTGAATTTGTAGATAACTCACCCGTTCAGATTATATTAAAGCTTAAAGTTATGCATGACTAAGAGTGTGAGAACTTTGATTGACAGGTAGGTGGCATCACAGACGACTGGTTTGAGCGACCAGGCTCCATTCAGCCGCCCTCAGCTCCACCCATGCCCCGTATCTTTGTCCATTTTTTGGATTACTGGGGGAGCCAGCCGAGTCTGGACTGCCAACATGGCGATGGCCTGAGCCACCGCAATCCGAGCTTCACAATGCCTATTCAGGAACCCGTGGGTGGCATCTCGGATACAGCGTCCATTTTTATTTTTCACAGTTTTATATTTTTTTATGACGTGTAATTGAAAGACTCCCACTAAGATGATCTCAGTCTCTTTTTTTTGAGTTCTCACTGTCCAACTCTGGTTCACCTGCCTCTCCTTTGCAGCCTATTACCCTTCCTCGTCGTCCTCCTCTTCCTCCTCCTCCTCCTCATTCATAATTTCTACCCCACTGCCTTGAGCTTTGACAGCCCATCATAACATAATGACCTAACATTCTTCCATGATTGGCAGGTGCTTTCCTTACAGACAAGTGAGGTAGTGGCTGGGAGATGCCCAGTTACCTTGTTTCTTTGCTGACTGACAGGTGGCTCCCCAAACTACACAGAAAAGGAGGCTTGTTTGTTTGTTTAGTGCCCATTTAATTCTTCCCGTGTTTGAAAAGCCATGCGGCAGCTGTCGGCCGTATCTTTGGCTCATTCGAGGCAGTGACCAGGGGGATGGGACGCTGCCTTCCTCCGCTGAGTGAGTGACAGGGAAAATGTGTTGCAATGGGAGAGGAAAGGAAGATAGGAGTTAGCCTGGAGGCAGTGGTGGAGAGAGGAGGTTCTGACGGAGGAGGGGGGGTTATGCTTCAGAGAGACAGTCGAGGAGAATTTCAAATATTGACCTTGGAAAACCACCTCTATGATAATAATTATCTCACTCTGTCCCCCTCCCTCTCTTTCTCTCCCCCACTCTAACTCTCTTGCCTCTTTTACTGTCCCTCTCCCTCTCCTCATGTCTCTCTCTCTCTCTCCTTTTTTTTCCCATGTGTGTGTCCTTTGCTCCTATAATCTTAGCGACCCTCAGATAAAAGCAACCTGGCTCTTTTTTTTTTCTCTCTTTGATACACATTAATCCCCATCACTGATTACAAACTTACAAGCTAAGGTTCATCTTATCACAATAAGCCTCTACCATTTGACCCCGCCCAACTCCCATACTGTACAGTTTAACACTGAACTCCGAATTTTACACTTGTGTAGAACCCGTTCATTCAGAGATTCTTTGAATCGACCCCCAAAAATGAAAAAGAAGAACAACCACCCAGGAGACGCGCGCTATTTCCTGCATTTTTCAAGTGTGTTTATCGTGGCGTTACATTTTTACCAATTAAAATCACATTTGTTTTTTGTTAATACCCCTTGATTGTATTAAATAGGAGAACATTGGCTGTAAACAAAAACATAGATTTAATTAAAAAAAAAAAAAATATATATATATATATATATATATATAATTTTTTTTTTTTTTTTACCTGAAAGAGTGCAAAGAAGTTGATCTTTGTTTCACTAGCCTTGAGGCTTGCCTGGAGTCGTCCTCTCGGGCTACAGCTACAAACATCCACCAACCAGAGAGCAGAAGCTCCTTTGTTGGCGGAGAGGTGAAACACGGGGTAAATAAATTCCAGGAAGCTCTCGCTGCTGCTCGGAAAGTTTATTTATATTATTATGGAAATGGCGCCCTTGGATACGCCTCGCCTAAGTATAATTTCGGACAAAACCTGAAAAGTTTAGGTCATACCTCACACACACTGCGCCCAGGTGTGTCAGCGTAAAGGTTTAATCTGATGCTGATACCGTAATCACGGTTTATGTTCTTGATAATGATTTAAGAGGCTGCATGGTTCATTTTGCCCTCACTCTGTTTTGAAACCTTGCTGCACGACTATTTCAGATGACACAGCGGAGCGGCTTTTTAAAGGCAGCCACGGCAAAGTATGCTAAGTGAAGGCGGAGGAGTACATCTATTCATTTAAATTGGTGCTAATGGCAGACTATTTAAAAGTCAATTAATTGCTAGGGGCCAAATGCACAGTGGCAGTTAATGCTGTCACAACGCTGAGTAGTAATTGGATGTGTTGATGGGATGAGCCTGTGTGTTCTAGTGTGTATTCCTCGTGTCTGAAACTCGGTGGCCGCCTACTGTACCTCCAATAACTCTCAACAAAAGCACCGTCTGTTTTCTCGTCAACAATATTTGTCATCAAGCAGAGCATCAGGGGGGCATCATAGCCTGGATTCAGTTAAATCTGTAGTTTGTGAAGATGCATCCATTGTTTTCAGTTTTCAATAGATTTTTTACTTTGCAGTATTATTTCCCAAATCTTCTTTTGAATCTCTCGAATCCCTTTTTGTTTTTCTCAATTTGACATCACTCCCCACATCTCCGTTCTCTCTCGCCTTTTCTTCCCCTTCCTCACTTCATCATCAAGCTCTTAACGGCACGGAGAGGGAGGGAAAGGGAGAGAAGGCCTGAGATCGATGTCGGGCCTGCGCACACAGAGACCGGCAGCTGGCTGAATCGGAGTGATCGATCAGGCACCGAGCATTTGCTCTGCCAGACTGCTGGGCCTTTGTGGATGGAGATTATTTCTAAATTATTACAGGAGGCAGATGCTTGTCAGAAAATGCTCTCTGTCAAGGTTAGACTGCTTCAGTGCTGCCTCGATCTCGCCTTCTCTCTCCCTCCTTCCCTCTGTCACACTTTTGCTTTCTTCATCGTCTTCAATTCGTCTGCGTTCCCTCCTTTTATCTTTCAACATTTCTCCCTCTCCGGCAAGGGTTTGTCTGTAATTTCACATATTCCACATTGCTCTTTTATATTATATACTGCCTTGTGTGCCGCGCGTTGCTTCTCTAACGGGAGATATGTTTAGCACATTATAGGTGAGATAAAAAGCGTGAACCAATGTGAAACTGAAAATGCCATCTGGTAAATTGACTTCATACACACGAGCAGAACGAGCTGCAAAGTATAGTTTTTGACCAGTGTTAGTCTATGATGACACTGAATGCACCACCATCTCGCTGCATGTTTGAAGCTTTCCGTGAATCAGTTTGTTCTTCTTCTCCTGCTGGAATGATTTAAATAAGGTGTTTTCATCCGTGCCCTTCAACATCGCTGAGTGCCTGCGCTCTTTAAATATAGATTGTACGTCGATGGCTTTTGTGCATCTTTGTGCTGGGTGCGTGCCACGTGTGTGTGTGTGTGTGTGTGTGTGTGTGTGTGTGTGTGTGTGTGTGTGTGTGTGTGTGTGTGCGCGTGCGTGTGCTTCTCAGTCTGTACATGTGTGCATAATGTTCAAAATGGATAATTTGAGTTTAAGATGTCTCCAGTGTGTGTTTTCACCCTTGTTAGGCTGATTAGACTTGGGAATGGCCTTGTACGCCCCGGGCTCTACCTCTTGTCGTCTTGTTCATTTATCTTGAGCGCCGCTTTATTCACATGGTCAGATATACAGTACAGAGGAGCTCGCTAACAAGTGCTTCATTCCATAGAATAAAAATTAAAAAATTAACCGACATAAAAGAAAAAGTAATTAAAAAAACATGCTGACCCTTATTTGTTTTAACCACGGTCAGGCGATCGCATCAATTTCACATGTCCAGTTCGGGAAAGGAGTATGTGGAAGAGGATGTAAAAAAAAATTACATATATGAAATGCCATGTCACGCTTGTTTAATTTCCATGTTTCTCACCTTAGCGTGCGTGAATGTCAATTTATTGAATTTGTCTCCTCTGTCTTCATGCATCATTTAGTCTTTTGGTCAGCCAATACGGACGACAGAGAGAGGTTAGAAAAGACGCCTGGATGGATTCAGACAAGCGACGTTCTGGTTACTTCAAATGTATCCGAGACCCAGTGGTTAACTTTTAATGTCAGCATGGGACACAAACTGAATAGATCTTAAGCTCTTAAATTTAAAATGTTCATTCAAACAGGTGGAAACATACTGTACAGTACTTTGCTTCGATGTATCATATTTGAAATATGCACTATCCAACAACCATAAATAAGTCCTATTTACATGGTTCTTTTAGCAAGATAGTCACCAGTACATTCACGTCAGCTGGCTTTTGTTTCTGGCAAGTTACAGCAATGACAGATGACAGGAATTTTGACATGCTGTGTACAGTCTCTGCACCCAGCTGTTATATATTCATTTTTCTATGTGTGTTAACCGAACAAGATATAGACAGCGTGGAATCTGTTGAAAGTCGTTTCTTTGCTGTGCTAGGTTTAACACGTCCGGGACCAACAGTATCTCGATAATGACTTTGGAATTGATTTTCTTGACTTCCTGGCTGAAACAGAAAATGGGCACATTTCAAACTCTTCCTCGGTATGCAACAATCATGTTTAGACAATTATTGGAGTGACGAACATGCAGTGTGGTGGTTTTTGGGCCGGGTCCTTTGGCCTTCAGACGTTCCACTAATAAAATATAACATCACTAATATATGACTCAGAGTGAATTAGCAGCTCAGAAAAATAGAGCACGCTATGCACATTTGACAGACATGAAAAGAAAGCTGTGGGATTATTTTCTTAGACTCGAGGGAGAGTTTATAATGAAAAAGAAAAAGAAGCTATGATTTTGCACACGGTACCTTTTAACGGAGCCTCCACGTACAACCAAACTACCAAATTGTTACCAAACCTTCACACTGTTTCTTTATGTATTTACAAACATGTGGATAATTTTATGAACCGTTCCAATTTGACATTCCTGCGTTATGCCATCACCAGTCGCAGCACTCATCATCCCTGTGTTGAATATTCACAGGATATCATCTCCCGGTGACCGAGGAGTGTAGACTTAGGACGAGCCACAGCAGAGTGATCAAACATTTACATTGTTAGCCACATATTGTATGCATTTACATGTGAAACCTGCTAGCGAGCTAGTTACCCGCAACAAAATGCAAAGCAACCTGATTATAGATCTGCTAAATATTGTTTTTAGTGGAAATTAAATGCTCAAATTGGATTTTCACATCCAAACGGGAGGTAGGTCTGAAGTACATCATACATTTAGGGAACAACACGCACAATCATTTTTAAAAGCCATGATAACAATGACATAATGAATGCGATTCCATCTCAACATCTAACAGGAAAAATGCTAATGGAGTGCGTGAAGTATTGGAATGTAAGTGTGTGTGTGTATACATACTGTAAGGCCAGTGACTAGTGATTACAGAAACCTCATCACTGCACACTTATATTAGCTCCACAGTACACTGTAGGTATTTAAATGCTAAGGCACTTAGCTCCATTTCTCTCTAGTAAAAAAAAAAAAAAAATCTCCTTTGGGAGAGATAGACAGTACGGTGGTAGTGGTGGGGGGAGAAGAGAGGAACCACTAAATGGAGGCAAGATGAAGCCTGGATGAGGAGAGAGAGAGGGTGATGAGAAGAAGGGAAGTGAGAGGGATTAATTGTTCACCCAGGAGAGGGAGATAACATCAGATGTTTAAAAGCCGCCACAACTAATCCTGTCATTTTTTGGACTAGAATAATAAAAATGGAGAAACGATATCTCTTGGAGAACTGGAAACTGAGCTAATCTGTATGCCTGTAACGAACACATATTTGTGATGTCTAAACGGTCGGCAGATAATGGTACATTTCTACCCACGTGGTGTTATTTTCCAATGTGATTACTGCGGGAAAATAAAAGTCATTTTATTGGATGCAGTTTTACTGTTTGCCTTTATCATTTCCCCTGTGATTCATTGCACATGTAGATATTTAACATAATTTGCATGAGATGAAGTATTGTGTTTTCGTTCTGTGCCATGGTCGTGCATTGCAGAACACATCCTGTTTTCAAAAAAGAACATACCAGTGGTTATGCATGTTTTAGCCCATTAACTGCAAATCCCATATTTTCTTTTACATTAGTCCTGACAATTTCCCAGAGCACACCATATGGTTTAGATTGATTTTCAGCTGCATTTATTACAGTATGAAAGTCAACTGACCTGGACTACTGTAGGCTAATTGTCCGTATTGTTAAGTTATTATTATGATTTTGTTTTCTTATCATTGCTGCACAAAAGCATTGCCTTCAGCGGCTACAGTACGCTTCTGTAAAATGAGCTGAACAACACAAACAATAATAATAATTTTAAAAAACACACACACAATGGATATCAAGATAAGTGATTCGGTAATTTTCTAGCGAACAATTCTCCGGTGTCAGAGCATCACGATAAAGGTGACAAAACATTTACTGTGATCTCTTTCATGTTTCAACTTTTAAAGGCTCATGGCCCATGTTCATTATGCGCTGACATTAATAAACCAGCGGCTGCCGCGAAGGTAGGAAATTCGGTCTAAAAACATATGGCACGCTGTTGAAATCAGTCAGCAGTCATATATAGAAAACACCGTTTATAATTAATGGGGTAAAACAATCCCATTCATCGACATGGTCCTTAAAATCCTGGCAGAGATCACTCCTGATGTCCTCCGTCCCATTACTCTCTGCGTTTGCTCTCCTAGCCAAGTAGCTCTGTCTCCTAGCTCCGTGACCCACACCTGCCGTTCCCTCCAACATCCCCTCCATCCTTTGGTCCCGCAGCACTACCCTTCCTCCCCTGTCATATCTGTCATAGACGTTCAGTCGCTGGTGTTGCTCTAGGCTTCAAATTTAATTTGGTTTCAATCTGCTGTAATTGCTTTGAGAGACGGCCGTGTCTGCATGTTTTTCCTCTCTTATTTCTGCTGGAATACTGGATGGTATGTGTGTGTGTGTGTGTGTGTGTGTGTGTGTGTGTGTGCATGGGTGAATATGACTGAAGGTGTGTACTCATGTGTGCACGTGTGTGTAAATCCTGAACAATTGCCTGGCCACACACTGTCAATGATACACTTTGTCAAACACCAGCTGCTGTCACTGGACTCTCTGGCACTTTGACAACGCTTTTGTCAGACACCATACACTTTCTCTTTGTAGCGGGGGGACGGAGGAGGGGGGGATCTCGAAAAATCTTTTGACAGCACGTCATGACCTTTCAGTTGAATTATAACCTCCCCCACCCCCGCCCCTCCTCCCACCCACCCTCACCCCCCACCCCACCCCCCACCATAAGCCCCAAATGTGTAACTACTTTCATTATTCTATCAGCAATCTAAAGTAAGAGGAAGGATGATTGAAGTAAAGGGCAAAAAGATGGACAGCAAAAATAAACAGTTTGCCCTTGAACCGCAGACAGTGCTTTGCTGAGGTGAGCTGAAAGGAACGTTTCTGAGCTGATGGGCTGAGATAACATTAGTATGGCTGTGTGTAGGGTGGTTTATCTGTTTTTTTTTTTCTTCTTCCTGCCAGCCATCTCTGAATCATTTCTGCTTCTTGCCACTGTAGACGACTAGATATAACGAAACGTAGAGCTTGTTTCTCCGAACTAGAACCTCACCTTGTGATAAAAACATGAAAGCCGTTCATCCAGAATCACTCGTCACACATTATTAAAGCACATTTTTGTATCGTGGATACAATATATCCATTTTTGATTCTTTCATTTTCTAATTTGTCTTGACAATACAGGTCCGACGCTTTCCAACTGTATTTGCATCCAAGCTCAGCAGCCAGCCTGCCAAAGGAAAGGGCAAACCAGTGTATAATTGATTGCGTGTTGATTAGTGAGGGATCTTTTGAGCTGATTGCAAATGTACAGTAAGTATGTACATGAGCGTGGAGCCTGTGTGGGTGTAGTGGTGATTGAGAGTGTGCCTTTATGTGCACATGCATTAGCTACGCATGCTGTGGACATCATGCTTGGCCTCGAAACCAGACGCTTTCAGCTGCTGCCACTGTTTTCCCGCTCACACAGTATGTCGGCGTGTGTGTTCTGGCATTACTGGAGTTTTTTGTCAAGATGCGAAATAAATAACAGAAAATAAAAATGGGTAAAAATGTTGGCATATAGAGTGGTTCATCTTGTGCGGCTGTGTCGCACTCTACATATGTATGTATAACGCTGTCACCTCTGATCAAGGAGATATTTACCCTGCATCTTGCTGCCTTTTCACTTGACTCCTCCCCTCGCAGCCTGCCGAGGCGGTGTACGAAAGAAGCAGGTCACCCAGACAATCGCACACACCTGTTAACATATGTACCGAGTAAAAGAACAGTTGTGTGCTCCGTTTCTTTCTGGTGTAACGTGGCTGAGTTTCTTTTGACTTATTTATTTATATCGCCTGTGCCAGACAATGGGTATGCAATTTTCTCCTTCTCAGTCACCTGCAAGGTCGATGCCTCATGGGCTGCTCGAGAAACAAGATGTCTGAATCTTTTCTTTTCTTTTTCTTTTTCTTTTTTTTTTAAATGCCTTCAGGCTCTCTTCCTTTCTCACTCTGTCCCTGTTGCCTGACTGATGCCAGTAACAGCAGGAAAGGCCGGGCAGCAGTTTGGGCATGTCTGTGACTATCTGTCAAACAATGAACAGTGAGCCCAACCAGCCAGACGCTCACATGTCACTGAGCTGATCCCCGGCCCCGTCGACACACACCGCTCCGCCTGCATGCTCAACCTGAGCCCCCTGCTGGCCCCTGCATGTAGAACACTTGGCTACCTATGAGCAGACGGGGTTGCAGATCCGTGTGGTGTTGACTCACCGCAATGTTCCTGCAGTGACCTTGTTTGACCTTTACGTACATACATGTGAAGCCTAAATGATGCGATAGAGCTGTTTGCGGTGTTCATCCTATAGGAGGTTTAATTGAAATTACAGTAGCGGTTGCTCCATTGAATGATAATGTGCAGTACAATGGTCTTCGGACCCGTTTTGTACTGTGATGAGTCTGCCACTTAGCTTCAAAGGCTCTCTGGTTAAATGAGCGAAATGCATATTATTTTGAATGGAGTATCTAAAATGAAACAAAAAGTGTCCCAATTAGAAGAGAATTAATATTGTTTTTATGGAGATACTTCAGCAGTCAGTAATAAATTGGCTCATTTGCTCCTGTGACATTGCTTCTAACTTAATCGCATTTTGATTATATCCATATTATAAACTTAGAAGTAGACTGATTAGTACACCAGAGCTTATGATCAAGGTCAATTATTTTCAGCGTAGCTCTGAAGAACCATTATGAGATGGTTCAGCAGCTGCCAAGAGCTACTGTATTGTTTGAAAAGTAAAGACAGTTGCTTTTCTTGTCCCATTGAACTACACACAGAAGTGTCAGCACAATGCTGGCAATCTACAGTGGAAATATGGTGTTTTCTGTGGGCCTGTGCAGAGTGTATAAAGCTGCTGTTTGATTTTGAAAAGCTGGTGAGTTGCTGCTGCCGCCGCCGCTGCTGCTGCTCGTGGGTAGGTGACAGCTCGCGTCTTCCAGATCCGGTCTCCGTGGAAACAGCAGCGTGGAGTTGGGAATGCGTGGCGAAGAGTGGGGAAATGCAAAAAGAAAGTGTTAACATTTTCCCTTGTGAAAGGGGAAGATTATGAGGGGGGGGGTTACAAAGGCAGGGATTATCTCAGCACATGCTACAATAGCGCGACACACACACAGCCTCTGCAAACGGGCCTGCCACGGGGTGCTTTGGATCACAGAACAAAGACAGGGTCTCCCACCCATCCATGCAGATCCTCTGACAGAGTTAGCTAATAAGGACTACAATGCCCAGCTGCCAGTAGCAAACCAACCAGGGACCTGGAATTAAGGGTCATTATTTCTCCTCATTATGGACTTTAACATTGTTTGGCCACTCTGAAGTAGAGAGCCTATTCTTAATATCAATGTCCTCCTCACAGTAGTTTGTTACCGCGACTTGAAATAGGATGTCACGCCACTGACAGGAATGTGCAATAATGCGAGCAATAAAAACAAGTCATAAGTTTGCAGGCTTCTTCCTATTTCACACTGTGTTATTGACAACTTCTGTCCTATGCGAAGTCAATTAAAAACTGTTTTCAAGTCAGTGTGTGACTGTGTTGTTGGAATTAATATGGCGTTGAGAGGAGGGAGAAAGTTTGAGGGCAGTAAACTGAGACAGATGGAGAGAAATGGAGTACAGCATATGATGGCAGGATAAAAACAGCCGAGCGAGGAGGAGAGATAAAAGAATGGCGAGAGAATGAAAGGTGGTGGTGGTGGCGGTGGCGGCGGTGGTGGGGGGGGGGACGGGTGGGTGACAGCGGTGGCGGCGAGGGTGCAAGGCTGAAGTGAAAGTGAGTTTGTCTGTGATGTTTTAAAATTCTGGAGTGGAAAGTCCCTCCATCTGTTATTGTGGGACGGTTCTGACTCAGTGATTTCTATGATTGGCCTTAATCCCGGCCGAGTGGAGAAGACAGAATGAAGAGCTTAAAGCAGACTGCTCTCACTCTGACAGGCTCCACTGGCTGCTGCCGCTGCCGCTGCTGCTGCTGCTCATGAGTATGCTCAGTCTGCTGCCCCCTAATGGGCTAACCGCTGCATGACACTGCACTTCTCTGCACTACTACCGACACGGAGCAGCTCTTAAGGCCGCGACACAGCGGTGACATAGTGACATTTAACACTCCTTGCTTTGCGTGATGACTTCATACGTGGGGCCCGCAAATGCATCACGTCCTTTTAGACTGTCTCCAGATAAACATGCCGTTGCCGATGATTCTTCCTGATACTGTATGTGCCAGAAGATTCAGTTTCTAGCGTTGCTGCGTCTGGATATTTAATTCAACAACGTGGGAAGGACCCTTGAGAAAGCCCTTCTATATTTAGTCTTTTCTCAAAGAGCTTAGTGGCTTACCATTATGATTGCCACTGTCCACAGCAGCCAATCATTGTAAAATTTACTGAGGGTCTTCCCTCACTACACTAGTCGCTCCGAGAAGGTTAAGTGACCTCGGCAGAGTCATTTCACAGTCTTTTAATCCCCAAGGTGACTTAAGTGTTCCCAGAAAGCGAGCTGAGGGGGTCATTTGGAGCATGCTGAGTACCTCGGATTCAAGGCTGCAATCACACGTACAGGCCGCATCGTGTTTTCTTAAGTGCCCTCTCACTCAAACACACACATTGTAAGGCTGTTTTGGAGTGTCCCTCCAGATCACACAGACGACAGTGCGGTGTGTCGAGTGCCCTTTAAGTTAATGCTCAGTGGAAAGGCCTAACAGGCTGCAGCAATCACACAAGTGGCCCGGTGTCGAGTTGGCGCTCACCACAGCATGACGCTGTCCGTCCCTGGTGTGCTGTCATTCCCCTAGAAATAACATGACTTCGAGTGATTAAACTGCTCCCCTCTGGAACAGAGCAAACCGAACAGTTATGAATATTAAAGATCCTAATCTCTTCACGCTGAGCTTTTCGTTGTGTTTTTTTTCCCCCCCCCCCGCCTGCTGTCTTCTCGCTCGGCGAGTTCGCAGTGAGGAAACACGGCTCTTCACCGTCAGGGCTCTTGGACAGCAGAGACATCACCAAGCTGCTACAACCTGCTGTTTGGTTGTTTGTACAACTACACTATTACCAGCGCCATTATGTACAGTGTTTGCATACATGACAGGCTCCATTGTGTGTTGTTTAAGGCTATAGAGCTTGTGGAGGCACTTCACATGCCACTATCCATTACAGAGTTGTGTTTATGGTTCTTGACCTTGCCTGAAGGCCCGGTGACAAATGGCCCAACATGTGATGCATTTTGTGTCAAGGTTACAATGGCAATAACATTAGAGGGCCGTTCTCATGATTTCAACACTTCTCGTGTCTTTGTGCCTGTGTGCTATAGTGTTATTTGCTGTGTTGTGTGGGCCTGTACCGAGCTTATCTGTGCTGTACTGTGCTGATCTCACTACGCTCATCCAGTGCTCTAAGCTGCTTGGGCTCCAGCCACCAGCATAGATGATATATCCCTGCCCCCCTCCTTCCCACATCTCTCACTCTGATTCATTGGCTGTTTGTGTTGCCCATCCATCTGGGCCAACACAGAGGAAGGAAAGACACATGAAGACACATGGCTGTTTTGGAGCAGGGGGACTGCATTAAGCTGCTAGGGAAGAGATAGGATCCTAGAGAAATGGTGGCCTACCAGGCGGAGAGGGAGGAAACATACCGGGGGAGAGGCAGCTGTAGAAACGGAGAACTAGAAGGGGGGAGGAAAAAAAAAAAGATGTGTGGGCTTCTCAGAGGGAGAGAAATGGATTTTCTAAAGGGACAAAGTAGAGATTCTTACTGGCAGATTAAATGCTGGGAAAAAAGACTGAGCCGAGGGGATGAAAGGGTAGCTAGATCAAAGATTATGACAGACGGTCGAGACAACAAAAAAAAAAGGTGGAAACAGTTCTGGAGATGTGTTTTTTTTTGTATGTCCTCAAAAAGAATTTTGCACCCTAATAAAAAACACTGGCATGCACCAGATGTCGTGACAGAGTGAAATCATATGGCTTTAATATTTTAGGCTAATCTGGAAATGCAGCGAGATTATTGCTCAGCTGCTGAGAGTTTATCCCAAACAGAAAAATACTGTTGATAGTTTTCGCCAAGAGATTGCCGCTGTGGCGCCGCCCTTCAGCAAGACTGACCCTCTCTTATTAAAAGCCACACAATTACTGTCTTTTCTATTGGACTCTTAGGTAATAATTTCAGCGGGGCTAATTAGATTCTCATTCCATTGTTTCTATCGCCTTTTGTCTCATTAGGAAATGAATGACATTTTATCGTTGTTATTTAAAGGCTTGTTCAGGTGATTAAAAGCACAATGCAAAACCATGAGAACACAGAGGACTCGAAATGATCCAGATTTTCTGCTATTATGTGTCACAAATTAGGTTACTGACATCACATTATGGACATACTTTAAACCATTATGCTCCACTAACGTCCCTATACGACACCTGTAAGAGCCTTGACTGATGTTCGGAGCCTGGTGTGTGTGTGTGTGTGTGTGTGTGTGTGTGTGTGTGTTTAGAGGAGGTGGAGCAGCATTGTATCACTGTGTGGCCATGAGTGGGAGGGACTGTTGAAATGAGTTGGGTGGGGTGCACTTAATAGAAATAGGACAGCTTTTAGTATAATGAGAGTTTATGTCTTGCGTGTGTTTTTGGTAGATAAAAAGCCTCTCGTGGTAGGGGGATGGGGTGTTTTGTTTTGTTTTTTTCCAGTGTGGAGCTGCAAATGAATGAGCTTGTACTGTTAGCCGGGGTCTAAATAGGGTTAGTAATTTCAGAGCCCTGGGACTTTACGGCTGATCACACTATTCTGGGACAGGAACAAGATCGCCCCCTAGAGGCCCAGGGAAACCTAGATACTGAGGCAGGAGAGGGAGGGATGGAGAGCGGGAGAAAAATAGAGAGGGAGAGAGAGACTCCACCATATTTGCCACTTGGATGACTTCCTATATGAGAAGCCTAAGCTTCTTCAGAGATAAGCCTGAGCTACATCATGGTAAATGATTATATATGACTATATAAGCACATCAGTGTGTGGTAGCAGTGTTTCATACTAGTTCAAGATGAGATAATAAGTTTCACATTACATCAGAAAAACATAAAAATACAGAATATCAATATACTTTACCCTTTGCATCTGCTCTGTAAATTGGGTGCTACATATCCTCTGTTTGTGGGGCTAAAAAGCATCCAAAAGATGGAAGTTTGATGCATAAAAACAATAAAAATCATCACAGCATCATACTAAAATCAAGAAGTGTTTGGAGCACAAGTGGCAGAACTTCAAAATTGATCAATACAATATAAGAATATGTATCCGTTTTGAAATAATAGAAATCATAAACAGGCGTTTCATCAAACTGTGTATTTTGAACTGTATTTGCACGTGATCGACTCTTAATTATTGACACAGTCACGGAAAACATTACCATTGCAAGGCTACAAGCATGGTCACACATCTTGTTGATTCGGCGGCAAACAAACCACCACCAGGGGAAAATACACACATCTCAAAAACCAACCCGCAAATGTCAAGATCAATCATCATGGATTTGGACTGGTGTGGATTTACTTCAGCGCCGCTGATACAGTAAAAGAGATCTGTGTGCTTGTTTGTTACCAGCACAAGTTTGTTTACGTTGTGTCTAATACGCCCGCCAGCTCAGCTGTCAGTCAGGCAAATACATATATTATCACCTCAGCAATAATAACAATACTCGTTCTGCGTGGTCTTTAAATTCCCTCAGTTTCATTTCATATCCACGAGGACTTTCAAAACAAAGCAAATATTGAGATGTAATTACATTATCAGCTTCTGAAAGTTTGAAATTTGGGTTTGTTTGATTTACCTAGTGGCCATTTTTTGATCAAGGTTTGTGGTGCCATTCAAACAATGTCACCATCTTTACTTCTGTTTGTTTCTCTCCCATACACACACAGACACACACATACACACACACACACACACGCACACATACACAAATCAATGTCCTATTGACTTCTGACACTCACACTGTTGGTTTTTTGTGTGTTTCCTTGTAGAAACTGGCCAGGGAGGCGGAGCTACTTCAGAAGGAGCATGTATGGCAAGACGGTGTGACGGTAAAGTAGGACACCCGCTCTCTCTCTCTCTCTCTCTCCCTTCTTCTCTTCCAAGATCTCTTCCTTTTTTCCTTTTCTTTTCCAGGCAGACTGGTTTACCTTCCTATCCTCTTCCCATTCCACATCTGTTTTCCTCTTAGCTATTTTACTTGTAACCATTTAATGACAATGTGATCAGCATCACAGAGACATACACACAAAACACACACAGTCCTACATGTATATACACACACACTGTATTTGCTCACTTTTGGGGTTGCTCTTTTAATCGTCTTCAGTATTATCTAAGTGTTCTGTCCATTTTGTTTCACAGGCCACTGAAAGTTGAACATTGTATTCTTTTGCAGCTGACCTTTAAAACACCAGAGATCTGCTCTTAAAATCTAAAACAAAAAAAAGAAAGAAAAGAAATGGTATTACTCGGGTTTGTGTGTTTGTCTATGTGTGTGTTTGTGAGCCCGCGCGCTCCACTGACTCTCAAATTTGCAAACACTCTTAAATTCCCCACAAACACGTGTGCATTGTGACACACTCGCACGTACACGCATATATATAGCCTCTCCTGACAGATACACATGCACATTCCCTACTGTCATATCCTCTGTCTCCAGGGAGACGAGCTCGCTGTCATGGTACACTTCCCACAAATGGATTTTTAACCCAGCGCCTCCTGGGGGATATTTGAGAAAAAGCTTTAACTGATTTAAAAGGAATAATTATGAGTCCTTCTTCCCTGCAAAGTCCATTTTTATTCATGGTTGCTTACACTCTGAAGATGTAGTCGTGGTGTGGCTGGGTTGCACTCCTCCCTCCCTCCCTCCCTCCCTCCCTGCTGGTCCGAGGGAGGGACCTGCAGTGCGGCTGTCCCTTCATCTTAGGCCCGAGGGGGGTTGATGCCTGCCTCTCCATGCCCGGCTCCGATGCACCTCAATCGGATGTGTAGCCATGCAGGAAGTGGAGCCTGGGTCACAGTGACCACACATAGCACACCTGTTCATAAGTAGCAGCATCCAATATGGCATCAATACCTCCTCAAGTGGAAAAGCCAGCACTCTCTTTTAATCCACCCCGCGCCCCCGCCCGCCAAAACACTTCTCTCCCTCCTTCTGGTTCTACTTTTTCTCCTGTCTGTCTTTTCTCTTCCTGTTTCCGTCTGGTCATCAGTTTCATACCCAGCCTTACCCTTTGCACCTCCATCACCTTTTTTTTTTTTTTGTTATCTGTGTGTGTTTTTAATCAGGCATGAAAACAGTTGGAATATATCATATTGTTGCAAATTAATCCTAATGGTGCTCCTCTATTAATAATGTATTGGAGCTGATTTCATTTGCCTTTATAATCAGGCCAGGTAATGAATCTCAGCAGGGGCGACCGTGAAACCATTAAAAAAAAAGAAAAATCTCAGAGGAGGTAGAGGTAAGGGGGGAGGAGGGGGTGGGTGGGAGAGGTAGATATGCCACACGCTCGCAAGAAGATTTTTCCTGTTTGTAGATTTTGTGCTTTCCTAATTTCTCTTTGGATGAACACTCTGCTGACTGACACTCTAATTAGATTAGGGCTGCATGCTCTTTGGGCATATTAGGAGAAACGCATCGCATCTTAAACTAGCGGGTGGAGCAGTCTGTCAAACGAAGAGAAAAGGTGTTTATGCATGGGAGACGGTGCATTTTGATAGAATTTGTGAGTGTGGGAGCTCCGGCGTGGGATGGGAAGGCATAATGTGGTTGTTTGTGTTTGTCAGCGAGCGGGTGTTTATTTGTATGTGTTTATTAACGGCAGGTTCTCTACCTGGCCCAGCCCATCTGCTCGCCTAGCCAAACTGGTGACATCATAGAAACTCAATGACACGCCTGTTCCTCATAGCGGCTGCCATCACAGCTGTTACCGTAGCAATGGGAAGACCTTACACTTTTTCCTCTATCTCTCTTTCACACACACGCACACACTCAAGCTTTTTCCTGGCCTAGCAGCAGAGCCACTTTTCTGACCATCCTGACTGCTGGACATTATGGATGTCAAAATGTTGATCGTAACAACTGTTGTGTTGGTCGTTCAGGGTTTTAAATCCATTGGAATGAAATGGTGTGTGAAATAGACATTAAAGTGTTGATTTCTCAAGGTCAGGTGCCCATCCCACTGTGACACTCAACTATTGTGTTGGCAACAGAGTCATCCCAAGACGCCACAGTCATTTCAGTCCTACTTTGCAATTCTCTCAGGGACGAGGGGCAGAACCAGCAACTTCAGAGCCAAAATATCAAAACTGAAAGCTGGCAGCCAAAAAGCAGGGCACTGTGAAACTTTTCCAGATAGCATCAGCATTTCTAATTTTGCAATTTCAGATTCAGGTTACGAAACAATCCTGTGTTCCACAGCTTTGACCCAGTAGCTAATTGTGTGTATAAACAATATTTAGGAAGAGATTTAGATGTTGCTTTTCTTTAGAGAAAGCTAAACTGTATTGAGTGTTCCCGGTTCAGAACGGTGTAAAAGTTCTGCCTAAACACCTCTGAATACCAACATGAAGATATCTGAAAGACATGAATGACTGCTGCCAGTCGGCCAAACAAAAAAAAGAAAAAAAAATCTTTAGTAATATTCATAGGATTTCTTCGACTGATCGATTGAGTCACTAGAGTTTGAGTTTTACAGTTTTCTGTCCTAGCCTGTTAGATGCCTCTTTTATGTCTCAGCGTGTATTTTGAATGCATTATAAATGTTAAACTTGGCCTAGTTTAGCTCAACTCATGTGGGTTTAGTGACAGTGACTAATGCTGGGAGTTTAATACTTTGTAATGGTTAGCCTAAGGTCAGTAGATCTTTTCACAAGGACAGTACAAACAATGTTCTAACAATTACATAATCATCAGAAATACTCCTCTCTCCGTGGAAACGTGTACAGTGTTCAACACATCTGCTGCACTTTTTATGTCAATCAAAATTCTTCTAATTCTAGTTTGAAAAGATGTCCATCTATCTCCACTAGCGTGTTTTATAGCTTGATTGCTACTATTGCTAATTGTTTTAATTATTCCCCTCCGCACTGTTTTTGTTCACTGTCATGACTATCATAGCATCACTTTCAGCCTCAGCGGGTAGCAGTTTTTTTTAGCCACTATACACACCTGCTCAGCACCAAACAGCACGCAGACAAAGTAGATGACTAGCTGGTGAACTTATGCTGCATTTCATAGCAAGGCACAGCTGCTTTTGGTACCCGCTGTAGATAATCCTTCAACGTTCAACATGCAGCTGTAGTGGAGCATGTAGTCATTTGGTGGAGATCAAAAACGGAGCTAAAAGGCAGAGTGAATATTAGAGTTATTCTCGTCAGATGTTGCTCTGTATCTGCTGATTGTGTATACAACGTTGGCTAATGTTAGTCATATAAAGTAAATAATGCCTTCAAGTGGCCAAATAAAATCAGGTTTTGCCGGTTTAAGAACATGTTTTTCAGATTTTTATGTGGAGCTGCCGTTGGTTCTATAAGTGACTAAGCTAAGGGTCCATAATTTCACCATTCAGCATGCCTCCGAACTGAACAGAGAGATCTAAAAATGGTAGGAATGGTAATAGTTTTTGTGAGTCTCAGTTGGCATCTACATAAAATGTCTCCAAAACCAAACTGTGCTTCAAACTTTGCAGAATTGTCTCTGGTCAGCACCATTTTCAAGTTAATGATATGATCAGTAACATATTATCAGCTACATTATCATCAATCAGTTGTTTAACCACTCATCTCCCAGCGAATGCTGGCTGCAGATGATGGCCGCTGTCGCTTAACTGAAGGAGGGTTGACACGAAGTGCAACACATTGGAGCAGAGGACGCGAGACTGGATGAAAGAAGGGACAGAGATTGTGGAGATTGGAAGAAGACATGTACTTTCCATCAGATTGTGATGTGGCAGCTGCTGTACGTTTGAAATGCATTAGTGCTAATAGCTGTGCCATTAGGAGAGAGAGAGGCACTCTGTTGATGGGTTGCCATGATGAAACCAGGGAGAGGGGGTGACAAAGAGAGGCACAAAGGGAGAGAGAGGTGTAAGTGAGAAAGCAAGTGAGTGAGGGAAGAAGGTAAAAGAGACGGGGAAAACGGGAAACAGAGATGGAGCCATCTTCCAGGCCATTTACTGCAATCATCACTCTCTAATCAATCAAGCCTTTCATCATAGGACAACACAATCTCTTCTTCTACCTCTGTCTCTTTCTCTCTTCATCTCCACTCAGCCACCCACTCTCATACATAACACAGTAGTATTCATGTGACCTCTTTCTTGCTCCTCACACTTGTATGTTCATCTGTAACTTTGTAATACCCACAATTCATCGCCTGCTGTGTCCGCCCTCCCAATGCTAATAGCGTTTGGTGTTCTCTGTCATCTTTTTATATATATATATATATATATATATATATATATATATATATATATTATTGGGGATCCAGTATTTCAGCCACTTTTACAGCCCTAAAGTCACAACTGGTCCCCTCACATGACCTTAAGTACTAGGGGCAGTGGGTAGAGTTGCAAGGGTTTGTTCACTTGACCAAGTTCGGCTCCTTTCATAATGCCTCTATTTGAGATAATTGGCCCTTCAGAGGAAATGAGTGAGAATCATTGTGGCGACTCTCAGCCCAGCCCTCGAAGCTACCAGCTCCATTAGCCACAGAATACATTAGTCTTATGAGGGCTGCCTTTGACAGATTCAAATTCAGATTCTGGCAAAAAATAGACCGAAATGAAGAGACGCCTTACGTCGCTTTTTGTTCCATCTCGGCCCCCTCTCTCTCAACATTGTTGTTTCTCCTCTTTTTTTTGTTTTTGGGGTTTGGAAAAGTTGCCAAACCCCCGTTTTCATCTCTCACCGGATTAACTAAAACAGGCAGCAACGGATCATTTGCCAAGCGCACGCATTTTAGTATTCGTCAGCAAGTCTTTTCCTGCTGAATTGGGACGTTTTTTTCATTTCCCTTACTATCATTAGTTGAGCCGAACCTACAGGAGAACATGGATAGAGAAATAATTAGCAGATAGTTGGGTTTTATCTGCAAGTGATTTGACCAACATGTTGTGCATATTATGTTCTGTATTTCCTAAACCGCATATCTGCCCCTCATTTGGGAAGTGAGATGCAGACCTTCAAAAGCAAAAGCAAAAATAAAATTGATTTTGCCAACTGTCTTTTGCCAAACCCCCCCCAAAAAACGGTCTCCATAGTGGAAGCCAGAGAGGGGGGAGTTTTGGAATATAGCTATGTGAGCCCTTTTTAAATGCACAGTGCTTATTTCAAACACTGATAAGCATAGCCACATTGTATAATCACAAATAAACCGCATCTATTTTCATTGTGAGCGTTTTTTTTTTTTTTTTCACTTCCTTATGGCTGCGCTGAGACAGAGTGCTCGCAGCCTGCTGAGCACGTAATGGAACTCGTAAACAGTGTTATCACTGAATCCTGAGCCATGGAACGGACTTCCATCTGCACAACCACTGGAAGGGAAATAAATGAGGAGGGGCCATGCGGAGTGAAATTCCTACACAGTTTACAATTTAGCAGAGCCTCCTCTCTATCAAATGTATCTGATGGTGTGGTTGCCTCGGTGGAAACTGGACCAAGCGTTACTTATGCATAATACTCAGCTGCAGCTGCAATGAATGCTAACACACACACACACACACACATACACCAACAAAGGGTGTTTGTGTCTGTGTTGATCAAACCACATTTGATCAACCTTAAATTCCCATTTTGACTGCAGCCTCTCTCCCTCCTCCTGAGCGCTCCTATCTGTCTCTTCACTTTCTATCAACCGCTGCTCTACTCACAGCTTTGATCAGGCTTTTGGTTGCTGTGGTGACCTAACAGTTTAGTAATTTCAGCTGCTTGATTGCAGACTGCAATAATTTGTTTAAGTGGTGCTCTCCAAGGTAGAAATGTCCTTTTCTTCCTTTTTTTTTTCTCCTTCCGTGCTCCAACTCTTTTCTCTCCGCCACCTCTTCTGTGGCTTTTCTTTTTTTTTCTCTCTCCACATCTCACCCCTAATATTTCTCTGCTTCTTCAAGAGAGACCTCTTGAAAGCTCATGTGGTTCTACACTCGAGCAGGGGGACGTTTTAGCGGCGCTCTAAGATGACTCGATGAAAGAAAGGCCGAAGTATGGGAAGAGGTAACGAGAAATGCTGAAAAGAAAAGGACACAGGCGAAAAAAGAGTTCAGATGTCTCAGTAAGCCTTCACTCAGTAGGAGTTTGGCCAACTGTGATGCTGCGTGCTAGCCAGAAGGGAGGGTTGAGAGAGTGGCCCCCATGTCTAAATCCCGCTGATCGATCCCCCTGCCTCACAGGAGATGGGAATCAATAGTCAGAGAAATCCAGCGAGCCATGCTGCAGACCTTGATTTCCCATTTCAGCACATGGCCAACACCCATGAAATGTTATTTTAAAGTCCCTCCTGGTCAGAGCAGCGTCGTTAGAAAAAAGAAGTAAAAAATGCACTGATGTCAAACACTCACGACAAATTTTCTACGTTTCGGTATTTTTTTATTTTGACATTGGTAAATGACCTCAAAGCGTATACCATTAGGTGACAAATTGATTGGTTTATTGATGGATTTATATATGTATTGAAGGCCAGTTCATGTCTTTTAATTAGAGTTGACAGTAGATATGTCAGGGAACAGAGGGCCTTCAAACAATTTAAATCACCCATTAATTGTAAATGTGCTGCTCCCCCCTTCTATAATCTAACCATGACTGTGAAGTGAATATCTTTTGGCTTTTACACTGCTCACTCACTTAACCTACAGTGTTACATAGTTCCAATTAGAGGGCATGTCTGCAGGAAAAATACTATATATTTTATGTCTGTTCCACTCGATCATGGTGTGCCAGAGCAGCCAGGTTGTCATTTTGCGAGTGGTAACAGGCTGGTGATGTTGAAGCAGAGGAGCAGATGCCTGCTTCTGGGTTGTGGTGTTTGCATGGTGCACTCTGCGCCTGCCGTCCTTGGTGCCTGTCTGCCGATCTCTTAAAGCAGGCATCCTTTTGTCATTTGAATGTTCAAATCATTGTGAGGGACAGCAAGGCATCTGATGGAAATGATTACGGGGTCGAAAATAACAGGTTTCCTTTGGCCAGCGCTGATTGTTGATTGGCCACTCTCAGTCAGCCTGTAAAGAGGGGGTGGTGACTTTTCGGGACTCTATGGACTAGCAGTGGTAAAATGGCTGAAAAACATCAGTGAAATGAAAAGCTGTAGTCAGCCCTCCAGGAAAAAAAAAAAAAAAGGAACCTGGAAACAGTTTGCTCCGATAAGTGGCGCTCCTGTGTCATACCTAGCCGCACTGTGATTGGACAGCTAGGTCCACACCGAGCACCAGATTGTTTGTGATTGGTCACCCCAGCTCCAGATACCGTAAAAAATGTTCGACGTGGATAATTGCATTTGCTTTATCAAGTCCCTCCGGAATCCAATGATAGCGCTAATATTGCCATGTCCTGTTTATCTTATTTGTCTTTATTTGGTGTTACAGCACCTCTTTCCTGTTTCCTCTCTGATGATCAGATTGGAGGCTTGTTTGGGAGGTGTTGGCATGCGTGTGTCATGTTGGATAGGCTTTTTATCTGGCACTGTGTCCATGCAATGTGGTGATGCTATCAGCGTTAAAACCTGCTCCTCAATGGAGCCCTGTCAGCCAACAATGGAGAGCAGCATTACCCAGAGTACAGCGGGACAAAGCCCTCTTTTCTTATCGCAGAATTGGAATATTCACAGACCGATTTAACTGTTTTTACCAAGGGGAAGTGTCAGGCGCTGGGAGAAAGAGAGAGCTCAGGAGAGAGAGAGAGAGAGGAAAAACAGAGGGAGGGACGAAAACGAAGAGAAAAATAGGATTTGTGTGACCTGCAGGATGTTTACAAAAAAGACACTTAAAGAGCAGAAATTGCAAATTCATTGGAGAAAACTGGGGGCATGAAATAGAACCATGGCAAACTGTAACCTTTATATTTTTTGAAATTACGCAATTTTAATTTCACAATAATCGAGACGTCTCTCTTCCTCAATTGCCCCCCCCCCCCCCTCTTCTATCTCTTGGGTTGATGCCCATCTTTGTGAGAGCCTTTGAAGTGAGTGAGCGGTTACAGGAGGCGCAGTGCTCCGTCTGAAGAGGAGCAAGACATTGATGAGATGTGCATGGAGAATGCCATTCACTTTGCTGAATTTGCACTGTGTATTGGAGCTTTAATCTGGGGGCACATTTGTTTATTGGCATACAAATGAACATCTGCATGGAGCTATGCTTGGACGCCATGGTCTCAGCAGCTCCCTAATCGCTTAAAAGCCTGGAGATGCAGAGCATGCCAGAGAGAGAGGGAGAGAGGGAGAGTGAGAGGGAGGGAGAGAGGGAGAGTGAGAGGGAGGGAGGCAGCCGCGCCCAAGGCCTCCGTCATGCACTTCTTTTATCTGAGTTTCACTCCAGCTCAATAGCTCTCTCTCCCTCTCTCTGTCTTCCAGGCCAACAGTTTAATTTCCAGTTTGCTGGTTGACTCTTTATTGACTTGACATTACAAAGAGGCATTTTGGCGACCTTCAGTGGTTAAGACAACAGCCATATTTTTCAGACCAGACACCTCAAACTGCATGTCTGCATTTATTTGTAAAGTGATGTGACGGCACCATATCCGGCTTCTTCCCGGAGAGAGGTGCTTGGTAGATTCACTTAAATATAGAAGGAAACACTATAAAGGGAAAGAGAGTGACTGCAACAACTTAAGATCCTCGCAAGATACAATTTTTACAGTTACAAGTAATTCTATCTATCTATCTATCGCTTCTGATTGATGCTCATTTTATTTTTATTATTATTATAATGTGGCAGTTACAGTTGTTCTAATGGCCAGAGATAGTCTTTAGTAAAGTAAGCGTTTGCTCTACGCAGGCACACACACAGTTGCCTTTATGAGGGTTATAATGTCAGTAGTGTTTATTCGACTTTATTGCCATCTCAGAAGCTGCAGTTTGTGGTGCCGTTTGATTACATAGCATCACACTGAGAGTGTGTCTTCAACATTTATAAAGCACAGAGCCCCCGAGATAACCATAAAGTATGAATCAACCGACGTCTCTCTAAAACAGCTTCAACAAAAAGAAAGGAACATTATAATTTTCACAAAAGGAAGAATTAATTGCAGGGCTGTTGTATTAGACTGCATTAGTTGTAGTTTATTGGACTGCCGTCTGGAGAGCAACACATTAGAAGGTTGTATTTTAACTCGTTTTCTGCTGCTTGAACCTGCTATCTTGTGGTTTACTAACTTAATTCCAGGTGCAATTTAAGAACAAATAAAATCGACTTTTTTGTCTGTGTACTCCCCCCCCCCCCCCCCCACATTTCTGTGAATAAGCATTATGCCTGCACCTAGTAAAGTTTTAAGATTCCCTGAATGCAAAACTGCTCCACCAAAGAACAAGAATTCATCTTTTATTCACAGACTGCCTCCGTGATTCAAGATCAAAGTGGTTAAAAAGCTTTCAGATCTGACAAATTTCTACACGTTGATGATTAATTTACCTGTTTGAAAAGCATATTTTATATGAGCTCACCTTCTGACACCTGTGCAAACCTGTGGGACATATAGACTAAAGGAAATGAGCTGAACAAATTTGTTTCTGATGGCGTATTGTGATTTCATTTTTGATGCGTCTCCTTTTTAGCACGAATGCCCTTGTGTACATATTTCCTTTACATTTCATTCTCCAGATGAAATTGGATGTCAGTCATTTCTTACTTAACATACATAAATTGTAATGCACCTGTGTGTCGTCGCGTGTTGCGCCCGAGTCAGAGTGTACGAGCTTAGCCTGGAGGATTGCATTCCCGCTCTCGCTGGAGAGGTCTCGCCAGAATGTGTTGAGTTTCATACCGTTTGACACTTAGAGACGGGATATAGGGATGCCGTGCAAATGGAAAGACGGAGGGAGAGATAGGTAGAGACAAGAGGAGAGATTGGAGTGGAGGAGATAAGAGAGGGAGTGAGAATGTATAGCTCCATAACAGCTTTGCTGCTAACTTCACGTAAGCAGTTCCCCTCTGCTGCAAAATCAAATTGTTAAGCTTTCCCTTTCTTTATTCTGGTTGCATTTTCACACTAAGTGAGCTGTGTGTGTGTGTGTGTGCGTCGGTGTGTACCTTATGGGCTGATGTGCGTGGGTTAATGAAGAGCAGTAAATGAAATCCTTTATTGTGTTTGATATAATGTCAGCTTCCATTAGGGAAACTGGTGCTACGAATGATTGCTAGACTATCAGGGCCAGAAGAGAGGTGCCGCGTGTGTGTGTGTGTGTGTGTGTGCGTGCTTGACAGACTGTGTGTGAGCGTGCGCGTGAAAGACGTGTTTGTGTGTGTGTGCGTGTTTATGCATGCTTGTGTGCACACCCCAGGGCACAGCAGAGGCACCAAGTGTGTTCTGTAATTATAAAATCATTAGCAGGTGTCCAGAGGAGATATGAATATGACTGTAATCTGTCCCCACCCATGATGGAGCGCTTGTCTCACACTCAAATGTCAACCTGTCTCAGTCAGCCCATTGAGAGAGCTCACAGAGTCAAATTCAAAAGACTGAGTCCCAGCGACCACACTCAGTCATTACATGCACCTCTACATATGACAGCCTTTCTGTAGCAGCCATTTTTCAATCACATACTCTTGCCCTGTGCTTTATCTGTCAAGGTCTCTTTGCAAAATCTTTATGAAATTTTGGGCATTTGAGGCTCTGACCTTCACTTGAAAGGTGATTTTTGAAGTTTAAATGCGCAACTACAAGCCACGGATGACACTAAAGTAGCATGCGGCATGTACCAGTGACAAGAAAACACGCTGACAGAGGAACAACCTCCTAGTCAGACAGACTGACAGGCGTACTGACAAACAAAAGATAGGCAGGCATGTATCTGGTCAGACATGAAAACGAGCAGACATTGTAGCCCTGGCAAGGAGACAAAGTCACATTGTAATCTAGAGCAGAGGGGCGGTTTCTATAGCAACAGTAGGCATCTAACCTACGCGCCGCTGCTTTTGCTGAAATCTGAAATTGGCGAGAGGAGGCTGGTATTGAGGATAGAGAGATTGGGAGAGATGAAGATAAGACGGGGTGGTGGTGGAGGAGGAGGAGGAGGAGGAGGAGGAGAGAGAGAGGAAGCAGATCGAGATAAGGGAGAGGAGAGGGAGAGGAGGGCAGGAGATGAGCGGAGGAAGACTGATATAAGGGAGGGGCTGGAGATCATCACCTGACCTCAGTGTTTGTCTCCTGTTTGGAATTTGTTGGTCCACTCAGCATGATAGATTTAATTTACTGATAGCACTTTGTGTCGGTGGGACTTTTCTCAGATTTTGTGTGTTTTTCTGTGTGTACCTGGGGGTGTGAGTGTGTACACTCGGCCTTTGTGCGTGTAATAAGTGTGTACACGCCGTATATGAGTGTCTGCATGCAGATAATGTTATACTATATATGTGTGTGTGCAGGGTGCACAGGGCATGAGTGTGGGATAATTTCTGGATTGGTGTGTCAGATGTGTGTTTAACCCAGACTCTGAGCCCACTGAGACCTGTGACCAGCCGCAGCAGATGGCCGTGCTACCCTGGGGGCTGCTCAGAGGGTCATGGTGGCCTAGGACTCGTCCACATGGAGCCACCTCTCCTGTGCGTGTTGGTGTGGTGTGTGTCAGAGCGTATGGTTGGAGGCATAGGCTGTATTGTTCATGAGTTGTGATCGTGTACTAGAGGGTTAGAGGCAACAATTTCATACAAATTATAAGGTACAATTATATAACATGAAGTGGTTTGAAGAAAAGAAATGCTATTTTCAATCCAGTAAATATCTTAGCATGGCTCAGATGAATCAAATTCATTTACAATCTCGTCAATTCTATTCAATTACATTTGCAGTAAAACTTTACGTGTTTGATGATGAACACCAACTTCATAGGAGTTATGTACAGTGAACTGGCCATTGTTGCAAAATAAACTGCAGATGAGGCTCGCTGTTTATGATCCTGCTTGTTCGGCAGCTACTTCCCAGAGAAATCAAGATTTTGTGTTAAAATATTGTGTTAAACTATTTTATTGATTTAAATGTCTATAATCAGAAGTGCTATAATAATAATAATGGTCTGTTATCATAGCGAAGGTCTGTTATAAAGAAATAACAGAACACTGAATCCCATAACGGACCAATCAGAATCAAAAGTGTTCAACAAAACTGCCATATTTTAACAGAATTATTACATGTTATATACTGCTTGTAAATGTTAAATTTGGGGACTAAGTATAAAACATGAAGGGAGGAATGATGTGCTACGAATGCTACTGATACCGTGGATTCGCTGTATGTACATGGTGCAGGTTTACCACGAGTAAGCGATATGTACAGGGTAAACAGTAAGGTAAACACAGCTGTCCAGCTGTGCAAACAGACATGACACCAAAGGCAGATGGGTGACACACTTTATTTGTCACCCATTGGAAAAAAAACAATGTGAAATGTCTTAGAAAGGCACCAGGCTCTAGCAGAGAACAGCTTTAGTGCTGCTTTGCTAATAATCTATATAATCTATCTGTCTGGAGGGATGAACGTCATTCATCCAACGGATATTAAGTGTTATCTAACATATCCACCCAAAACCTGCTCAAATGGGTTCAAATCTTTTCAAATTTCAAAACTTTTAATGCTCATCAAACCCTCCTGTGACCCCCTGTGCTCCGTGTTGAAGTACCTGCATTCATTGTGTTTCTCTGCTTCATTCAGGGTTTTCCTTTGACTTATCACCTGCCTGTGTGTTATATTATTGTTATAAAAAGAGCAGTAATGAGAGATCGGTGCTAAATGACAGTCCAGTGATGAAGCACGGGCCAGGGAGCTACTTTGTTGGACCTCTCAGTAAGTTCTCTCTTCAGTAATGTGCGGCATGTGTTCTCTGAGAGCATTATTTGTTTGAGTAAAGCTGCTGGACGTTGTCCCTCGGGTGCAAGGAACCAAGTGTTTATTTACAGGAAGCAGTCCTGAATAATGAGTTGTAATGCTGCAGTAGTGAGAGTAAACTCTTTAGAGGCGAGGGAGCAGTCTAAGCAGGACTGGGCTCCTGATCAATCCTGCTGGCAGACACAACAACACTGTTGCTCTGCCACGGTCTCTCTCTCTCTCCCTCTCTCTCTCTCTCTCATTCTCTTCTCTCTCTGCAGAGGCACGAGCTATTTTTAGCCCTGGCAGCACTTTCCCCACTGCACCCACCATCACCATCACCACTACCACAACCATCACCTATATCTCTCCTCTCGAATTCGTCTCTTCATATCACCCCGATCTCAGCGTCCATCCCTAAGCCACCAACTTAACCCGATGCACTCCCTGATCCCTCCTTCCACTCAGCTCCTTTCCTTCTGTCCTCCCTCCTGACCACTCTGATAGAGCCGTGGAGGCAGAGGGAGTGCTGGTAGGTTGAGGAGACGTGTCAGGGAACATATTCTGCTCCTCCTCTATCTTCTCTACGCTCATTACCCAAAGACACAAGCTGCGTCCAGACTGGTCCGCCCCTTGTCTGATGTCAGTGTGAGTTTTGATCATATTGGGTTTCTGCGGTGAGTTGTTAGGGGCTAAGCTGAGCTCACGACTGACTCCCTGATTAGCATTGGAGGCCAGCCAAGAGCCTGGCCCCTGTCTGTAGAGAGGCTCTCACGCCGAAGGGAACTGAGAGAAAAATGAGGGCTGGGAATACTCCTGCCCTATAGGTGTGTGCATGTTTCTTTACAGGTGAGACAAATGCAGGGAGGTTGTGTGTCAGACAGCTATGAAAAGACAAAATCAGTGAAAGCGAACAAGACACAACCACGAATTGAGAGAAGATGAGACAGACAGTAAATTATGTGTAAGGCCCCGTACAGTACACTCTCTTCCTCTGTCAGCCGTCCTCCCCCATCGGACCATGACCACAGCTCCTCCAGTGAGGGCGAGTCAGTCACTGTGGTGCCCTTGAGAGCGCGTCCTCAGCCAGCCTCCTCATGATAATGAGGCAGTCCCCGCGACCGCTGCTCGCTTCGTGCAGGCCCTGCCCACCCTCGCGCCTGCCTCTGTGGGGGAGATAAGGACGGCAGTTCAGAGGAGAAGAGGACAGCAGGGAGGCTAACAGCCTGGGTACGGGGGTCTTTGCTCGCGGGGTAAAGGCTGGGAGCCTGGTGGCGAGTGGCTGAATCTGGAGCTCCAGCTGGGTAACGGTAGTTGTTCATTTGAGCTAAACACTGAAACGCACTTACATAATTTACATTCTTTTTTTCCTTTTTTTTGTGTGTGTGTGTGTGTTTCTTTTCTTCCGTTAGAGCCGTTAGACTGAAAACACAGCCAGCTGAAGTTGATAAGACTCCCAGAGAGAGTAATATTTTGAGTTTATTCGTCTCTCGCTGCAAGCAGCTTTACTCCATGTCACATCTGAGCTCATGCCACGGCGCCGCGCACACTTACATTTTTTTTAAACACTCTTCCACAACACATGAAAATGTCCCTGCAGTGTTTTCTGAACACAAGGTTGAACATGTGTTGCAAACATGGCATCATATTAACAAAATAGACGCATCGCATCCTTTGATAACTCGAGACTGTCTGCTCGCCTTCTCATGACTGTCATTCCACATCACACTACTCCTCCTGTGTTCTGTGATGCTGATTATATTCTCATGCTGAACAGTGTGATGGAATATAACCATGACTCTCTCTAGCTCACCACCGCGAGGAGTCGGGGCTGATATAGACACTGCTATATCTTCTTTCATTACCTGTCTTTTCACTTTTCTTTTCTGCGCAGGAGAATGCCATTTCATACTACGATTCCAAATCGGATTCAGACTATGTGAGTACAGTACGGACTGCTCCCGCCACTCCCCTGTCTGCCTGCCTTAAACCCCAAATCCTACCCACCTCACTTCCCAACCCTGCCACCCTTTCCTGCAACCCCACCACACCCCTTCCCCCGGCCTTCTCTGTGTTGATGCCCCAACCCCTTCCCTCCTTCCTCCGGTCACAGGCCTCTGGGCTGTCTGTGTGTGTTAGTGAGGTGACGCTGCTTTATGGCGAGCTGGTGTGACAGAGCAGGGGGCAGACCAACGAGCATGTGACAGAGACTTCGGCTGTCCTCCTCCAGTCAAATATACAGAGTTTTCTGCCTCCCCGATGGACCCTAACCGGACCTCAGCAGCGGGGGTTCTTAGACCTCCGCGCCCATCAAGTTACCACAGACCAAAACGCAAGTCATATCATACATTCGCACACCAGTACTCCCTTTCTGCCGCGTGTCATTCATACTGAAGAATTTGAATGACATCCAGGGAAATACCTGCAGGTTGGATAACTGTTTCCTCCAGAAAAAAGCCCCTGCAAGTCACTGGTCTCTTATTGCCACCAGTCTGGCTGCAGCCTGCAATTTCTCCTTAGGATAGGTCACAATCGGAGCCTGTGCCCTGCTGATTGATTAAGTTTCAAGGAAGAGTGCAAGAATCCCCCCTAGATCACCAAAGCACAAAAAGATGGGAAGAGAGAGAGAGATAGAGAGGGGAAGAGACTGAGGGAGGGAGGCGGAGGAGCAATAAATCATGGTGTGATTTTCTTTTTGTGCACGCCACTCCAGTGATTAATGACACAGCGCTTTAGGGCCTGTCAGCACATCTAATTGGAGAGCATCAGTCATCATTAACATGGCACACTAAGGCCGAGCAAGTGACACACCCCTGACCCCCACCTCACCAAACCCACACCACCCAAAGACAGCGACAGAGGTCAGGCAGAGGTCATTTCTCATCACTGCAACCCCAATAGTCTCGCCCACCAGTGGTCACCTATCTCAATCCCGATTCCTCATGCGATGACCCCTTTCAATTAAGGCGGTACCACTGGAGCGAAAATCCTGTACTATTAGGGAGATATGATAAGATTTCAGTCAGAAGAAAGGTAAGTGATAGGTGGGCTCTCTCAGCCTTGTCTCCTCTATTCCCTATCCTGTGCTCTATACCTGTTAATTTCTCCTCCTGTCACTGTACCCTTGATATAAAAGTGCAATGTGATGATTCATTTTAAGTCAATGTGCCAAAGCATGTCTGTTTCATTCCAGCGGGCTGGATGAAGACCATTTTATTTATCCCTCTCATTCAGCTACCTATCAGCCTCCTTTGGGTTCTTTGTATTAACTGCACGCACAAATTGAATGTTTGTTTAATACACCTCGTGTTCCTTTCAAATCTTACTGGCCATTGGTCGAAATACATGTATTTCTGCAAAAACATACAGAGTCAGTCCCATCACAGCATATCCCTTATAAAAAATTATAATGTTCACCACAGCAGGGTGCAGACAAAGTGTGCTGGGTGAAGATGCACGGTCCCAGTGCAAGGTATGGTAGAAAAATTTCTAGGTGTTAACTTACTTCAAGGACAACCATAATGTCATGTAGTATATAAATATAGTATACTACTACAAGTCTGGTTATTCTAATGTTTAATTAAAAAGAAAAATCAAAGATTTCCTCTTTTTATTTGTTTTCCAGTGGCTGGAAATTACATGTAAATGTTCAAGCAGTTATTTTCCAATCATAATGTCTTTTTTTTTCTCCAAAGGAATTCTTGAATCCCTTAAAGGGTGGTTTTCCTCTGTCTCATTCTTTCCTGCTGTCGTTTCAGAAACACACACACACGCAGGGTCATAAGTGACACGTTTCAGGTTAGCCCTGGTTGGCTGAAGGCGGGAATGAAAGAATCTTCAAAATGTCATCTCTGGCCTCTTCAGCCTTTAATTAAACCTTGAGAACGGGGAGATAAAATTAACAAATTGGGTAATGAATCGAGCAAAACAGGTGGTGGATGGTTGAAGAAAATGAACCAATCAGTCTTTCCTGCGTGGATTTATTCAGCTCCTAATTAGACGCTGCCTTGGTTAATTATGATTGGGCTCTTCTGAAGGGAGAAAAAAAAAAAGCCCTCCCTGCCCGACATTGACAGAATTAGTGTCAGACTGAGTGATAAACAAACACCTCAACCTCACAGTTAGTGCTGTTGAAAAGCCAGCACCCCTAACCCATCAATCAATTCACTTTACTATTGACGGATAGAAACCTGCTCCTTAAAATGTACTTCTCCTCAGCGCACGGTGTCAACAAATCTGTGCAAAACCAACATTAACTCAAAGTTTAAGGTATCGGTTTATAATTTTATCAGTCAGTCTCGTTTCTTACCCAGTCTGGCACAGCGATGTTGTATAAATGCCAGATTTAGTTTACTGTATTTATATCATTACAAACAGATATGACCTGGAAACAGTCATCCATTGACATCCATTTCTAAGCAGCATCTTCTTGCTTAGAAAGCCACGACGACCCTAGTTCATGACGAAACACGCATGTTGGATTGGAACAGCAGGAAAAGATTACATTACGACTGCTTTAATATCTTTACACCGATTAACTTCCGGTTCCAGATTTAAGAGAACGAGGAAGTCTTCTGTTGGCAGCGACAGGCCAGGTCCCAAAGGCGTAGACTAAAAACAACAGAGGAGCAGTCTTTTCTCGACAGGGCCCTAGACTAAAACTAATTAAAAAAGAAATCATGTCTAACCTGCTTTATATAAGCAGCCCCTTTCCAGTAAAACTAAAATATCAGCAGGTTCCTCCTTCACAGCCTCGCACTTATCCAGATGAGCTGTCTGCTGATTAACAGGAACTTTGTGGGACTATGAAGCACCTCCAGCTTGTGACACAGAAAATATAGACAATGCAGCAGCTGTATCGCTTCTTTAGTTAGAGAAAAGTAGTGCGAATGTTTGGCTGTTGACTGCCACTGCTGTCATTGTAACATGTGGAACAAAATGCTCCTTTTCCTGTTAACAGAACTCCAAACTGACTGCTAAACATGTAATGTGACGAGGCCAGACCTTGTGTAATAGCTTTGAAAAGCGCTGGTCTCTGTCGGAACAGAGCATCGCCCCTTATGTTGACTTTCAGTGGGACGTCAGCACAGCTATCCACCCCGCTCGTCCCAACAACAGCTTGTAATTGCATTTTAATAGTCAATTAAAGTTGGCCCATCAATCAATTTCTTCCACGGACATGGGGTTTTGATTTAATTCCTCCAAAAAAAACAAACATTTTTTTATCACGTCAGTTCCAATTAACCCATGCCGCTTTATTAAAATGAAAAGTGCGTATTGCCGAATCACATTTGCCGCACCAGAAAGATCCGTTTTTAAGTCAAATTTAGCAGTCAGAATGCTTGGGGAATGATCAGAGATATGAGTGTTGTTTTACAAATATTCAATGAATGAAGGCTAATGAAGGATGACTAATAAAGGAGAAATGATAGAAGCATGATGCCAGACTGTGCTGAGGGCTACTTCTGTATGGCAGTTTATCAAAGAGCTGCATGAACGCAAATTAATTAGATTGTGTTCGTTTAGGAGCGACTCCTCCTATGGCCGCCTACATTTTAATTTCTAAATGTTGATCCGTAAATGTGACCTGTTCGCCGTGCTGTGTTTTTCCAAGGATGAATCAAACGGGGTTTTAGCGAGCGCTCTAAGGAAACCCACTGAAATCAGATCAAGAATAAACTAATAAACTGAGCCAGAGCGCGAGGTTATATCTTGGTGCCATTTTACTTCACATCGCACAATCACTTCCTCCTGTGGGAACAGGCACAGATTGTACTCCATTGATAACTTATCAAGATAAAAAGCTTAAATGTCAGTTTTGCCTTCTTCTTTTTTTAATCTTCTGGCTTTCTTTGATATCTGACACTTTCCTAATGCAATATGTGTGTCAGGCTTTCTCAACATGCACAATGGCCAGACCGAGGAGCTGTAAATGTGCCAAAGCATGCTTGAAATATGCCGTATTAACACTGTTTTCTGTGTAAACAATCGCTAACGCGAAAGGAGAACAGCAGCCCCGCATGAAATATGCTATCGTTCGAGTGGGTGGGAGACTAAATAGTGATTAAGTGGTGTTGGTTGCTAGTTACTGTCGAGGTTAATTTGTATGGCACCTTGTGTGTCTGTGATAGTCATCTCTGGTACTAATGAGTTTCCGTGTTTAGCGTCTGCTCTGATACCTGCTGTTGTCCTCAGATGAGAGGGAGAGTATAGAGCCACCTAAATCTGAAGGCTGACAAAAGGCGGAATAATTGCTATTTTTTGTGCTTAACATTATCCAAATGCTGCGTGATTTTATGCACGAGTCAGAAAGGGAGACAAAATACTGTATGTACCAGAGCCACAGATGGGCGCTGTAAAGCCACAATATGGGAGGTGACAAAACGCAGTTATATATCTGCATGTTTCGCCCGTTTTTTTGTTTTTTTTTATACCCACGTGTGTTTATTTGTATGCTCACTCAGATGTGTGTGTGTGTGTGTGTGTGTGTGTGTGCGTCTGCAGACAGACGATGGAGAAGAGGAGAATCCGCTGGAGAGATCGACGCCTTTGGAGTTGGAGTTTGTGGACGATCCTAATTTTAAAATCAAGGTCAACTTCTCCTCCAGTGCGGTCCAGATCCCTACCGACATATACAGAGGCTGTAAGTATGCAGGAATACTTTTTTTTTCTTAGTGTTCTGGTGGAAAGATGATAGAGTTATCGGCACTGCATATTAATCCGTAACACCAAAGTGCTCTCGTAGCATTGTGTCATAAAGAAAAGAGCTGCTTATGAAAAGAGTTTGTGTACTGAATTAGTCACCAAGTTAAAAATCACACACCTTCTGCAGCGCTACCGTCCTGTCATACTGAGCATTATTCTTTATGACGCTCTAATCACTCCAAAAGCTATTCATTATAAGAAAAAAGTAATGCACACGCTCTTAAATGCATGCAACGGGCAACATATGGTCCCGAACACTGACAGAGCTTATCTGAGGTTACATTACAGGCCCAGTGAAACAGCACTTAGTCTTTAGCTTCTGCAGTGTGACACATTCTGCGTCAAACAGAATTAATGAAGAAAATATCATTTCCAGAAGGGATTTAATCAGGGTTTGTTCGGGGAAATGATTGCATTGCTCATAGTGGGCATAGACTAACAAGGACAAGTTCCAGGAGAATCAAAGCGGTATGAAGCTGTCTGCCCTCAAATGCATTTCTCTTTACATGTGTTGTTTGAGCTGGTTTCTCTGAATCACAAGTCAGGTTCAAGGTTAGTCAGACAGTCGCCACAAATCACAATCGATTGAATAAAAGCGTGTGTCTATGCTGCTGAGTGCACGATGAGTCATCAAAAACATTTAGCATGAAGTTTTAAAAATTGGGGTTTTTTTTAACTTTCTTCATCAGAGATGACACAGCAATTATTACCACGCGGAACGAGAGCTTGAAGTATTTGTTTTTTTATTCCACTGTGTCTTTAAAGCATGTTTCGTATGGTGAATAATCTCAAACACGCAGGATAAAAAGGACAAAAACCTGCATTTATTTGGGTACACCAGCCCGTAGCATGTGATCTGCTGCTAATGAAAATGTTTCTCTTGTTTGATTCTGTGCTCGCGGCTGTCTCCCTTGTAAGAAAATGTAATATAATACATAAATATTGTTAGCAACTATCAGCAGTTTCACCGCTATCATGCATCGAACAAGATGCATGATAAACTGTTTTTCCACTGGGCCGTGCTTAGACCTCTCACATCTATATCTATATCTCTCTTCTATACTGTATATACGATAGATAGATAGATATTTTGCTCTGCGTGGTCTGCCCTGCTCGTGGCACTGTGCATCCCTGAGAACGTAACACCTTAGGGTAGTCTGCAGCTGCCAAATGGACAAAAGAGAACACATGTACCTTCTGGGACTCACTGATTTCACTTGGCATGTTCCCTCTGTTATCCACCTCTAACCTTTTGGACACTTTCTGCCTGCTTCTTTAAAGACTCAAAAAAAAAACCCCCAAAAAACAGAGCCGTGCAGACAGCCAGCCACTTTCACATCGGCAATTTTTTCCTGCCTGTTATTGTCTAGCTCCTCGCCTTCTTTGCCGAACAGGCAGTGTATGGCACCTGTCTGTAACAATGCCCTCCAGCTGTGGCTCCAGACAAATCTTGTCAGAATTAGACACTCTTGGTTCAGGAGATGTCAAAGGCCACAGCTAACTCACAATAGAGCAATCAGGCCTGCACATTGTTCACAAAGCCATTTTGTACTAGCTCTGGTTCCCCTGTCTGAAGATATGAGTCAGAGAATAAAGGCCTCTTGATTGAGCCTGGTGGAGACTAGAAGAGTACCACTGTACAATGCATGGAATTAGTTTTTTCACTTCTCTTCTGTAGAAAATGTTTACTATTGATGTTGTTTAGTTAGCTCCCGTTGCGCAGTCTGCTGTGCTGAGATTGCCAACTGCAGATTTTGTGCCAACTCCATTATGAACATGTGTGCTGCATTTTAGTTGTTGTTGATAAACCGTGTTAAAAAAATGTGTCGCTGGCCAAATGTACAGCAGTTCTTAAAGATGCTTTGTCACCAAGCCAAGTATCTCGGCGACAAATTTCAATATTAGAAACATCGCTTATGAGATCTACCAAAGTAGACCGAGTCGAGGGGGAATCTCACAAATTTTATACATCAAAGTCTGTTTATATGTCTTGGGGAGTGCTGCCACATAAGGTGGGGGGAAAAAAAAGTGAAATCAAGCCTTTTGTGGCTCCAGACGGAGTCCTGTAAAGCCCGATAAATTATTTGTGACATCACATGAGGCAGCGCCGTTTGGGGATGCATGTTTAAAAATGAATGAATCTGTGGGGGTGGAGTTAAAAAGACATGAGCTTACCTGAGCTTGCCGCTCCTCATGTCTGGTTGAGACTAGCAACTCAAGGCTACCTTAGCTGCTCTTAGCATTATGTTGAGGTGAATTGTGGGTAATGTAGGCTCCAGGTTTTGACAAGGAAGAAGAATATGTGGGTGGGAAAAAAAGGACAATATCTCCGGTTCTGCTGCATCAATTTGGATCTTTTTTTTTTGCAAACTGTCCATTGTGAGTTTGACGGTGTCAAAGGAGCTCAATGCTAAGGCGGTGAAGTATTCTTTGCTTTCAGATATTTACATCAAGTTCGTGTCATGGGAGCGGCATTTGCTTTAGAGATATAGTGAAAGGGGATTATTATCTGTATGTCGTGCTCTGTTCAGGTCCCACCAGCGGGAGCCTGCAGGGTGCCTCGGAGAGGATGTCTAAGGAAACTAATGTGGGCGGATTGTTGTCCTCTGGGTCTGCAGAGGTCTGGATCTCCGGTATATCTGTGGGTTTAGGATTAGCAGAAGAGAAGCAGTGTGAGTGGGTAGATTCAGCGCTTGTTCCTCAGGGGTAGGCCAGAGGAAAGGAGGAGAAAAGAAACCTGTAGGAAGAATGGAGCACAGTCCAAAGTGCAGCAGGGTGTTCAACAGTCGTGAAATTCTCGGTTGTTGTTTGTTAGCTCCCGTGCTCTGTGTTGTTGGAGTAGCTCTCTTTGCATTGTGCACATTGTTAATGCTCCGCATAAATTGATTGTTTTTCTCTGAAAATGGCAGCATGAAGTGGCAGGCAGAGCAAAATGGCTGTCCTTGGAGATGGACTGAGTGAAAGCACAGATAGAAGGCAAGATAGGAAGAAAAGGGGTGAGACACTTTAATAATAGAAACCATCTAGAGCACCAAAAAAAAGGCATTTTTTTTATTGTGATCCTTTCAGCAGCTAAATGAGGCAGTGCATGCGTCCTGGTTTGATTTGTCTGCTAGGCCCCATGTCCGTTTATTGAGATTGAGAGTGTTCCCTGAGCGCAGTAATGAACCATTTTATGATTCATTATCCCACTGCTGATTCCTGCTGCCAAGTCTGCAAACTTTCTAATTAGCTTAGGTCAAACATTCATACAGTTTTCTTCTAATTATCATCACTTATTACAGAATGGACATCGCAACACAGCCACAAAGGAATAAATTGACGTGGGTGGTGTCATCTGTGGCGAAACAGGTTTTATTCTCCCAGAGAATGTTACAGAAATGGTGAGGAAGAGGCAGGGATTTGCAGAATAATTGCAGAGGAAGGGCTCTGGGAATATAATCTTTAAAGTAATCACTGAAAAATAAGGACGAAAAACAGCGAGGGAATATACAAATTATTCTTTGGCGGCTATTTGGCGGCTATTTGCTGTCTCGCTGATAATTGGGCCGGGTTCAGACTGCATATAGAGGAAAGTAAGCCAGATTGGGTCATGCCACAGTTGCATGTACATTATAACATGTTGAAAATACATAAGGTTGTAAATCGGCCAATTTAAAAAGGTAGCAATTATGTGTGTAGTGGACACGTAGTGTATGACCACATTAGTGTTGGTATGGAAATAAGCAGCCACTGCTCCCAGCAGGGAATAAAGAAAACCACCAGTGAATGTGGGAAGCCCTTTCAATAAATTTGATGTTTAAATCCGCTGCATGCGGCGCCTTTTTCCAGCAGCCTAACGTCACATTGTCAGTTTGCTATTGTAGTTTTGCACAGTGAGAAACTTGGTTGTCACAAGTGAATGGCGAGGACCGGCTAACTGTGTGTGCAGATGAAAGAGCAAAGCTTAAATGTTTTGCATGGATTAACCCACCCGTCCACACACACAGCACAACCATCATTATCACCCTTGCCTATCCATTTGCTTCAGCCAATGCTCCTTTCTTAGTTTCAGCACCACACTGGTGGGCTGACATGCTTTAGGACACTCATGACAAAACTGTTTCATGCCAACCTTTTTCAAAGCATACCATCAGGTGTTTGATCGATATATATCCATTGTTTCCCATGTTTCATTCAGTGAAAAAATTATTTGGACACATTGAGGCAATGGAAAAAAAGCTGTAGCTGCAGTAGTAGCAGTAGTCTCCACACTCTGTTTTAAGGCTGTGCCAGTGCTGGAGAAAATGTCTGGCAGACCCCGCCATCATTCTGGTAGAGGTGGAAAAACACACTGACTTGTTGGCATTTCTTCCAATCACAAATTGTCTTGGGTGGCGGTAAGCTCGGGATCCAGCGATGGTGCCCTCGTTGAATAGTGTTGGGTGGGTTGGATGGGCTGAAACTACGTTGTGTGAGTCACACTTTTTCACAAGGAAAATATCTGGCTCTTTAGCTGCTCCGCTATGTTTGCAGGGTGGTTGCTAACTTTGTCAGTCTGCCATGTGCCGCTGGGCAGGTGGCCTACAGTGGGTTTTTAGAGCTTTTTTTTTTGTTGAAAGCATCTGGTTGCTGCATCTGGAAACAGAGAGTGAACCAAAACAATTAGCTGAAAGATGTTTAAAGACTCTGCAGAGCTGAGGAGAACTTCAGAGTTGGTTTGATTCCCTGTAGGTTCATCACAATAAGCGACATTTGATTGTCATTCAATCCAATGATGATATAACAGCATCAATTAGAGCCACTTTTCATGATATCTGTGACATTTTTTGGCTCTGATGTTTCCAACAACTTGGTGCATGAATTTAAGCTGCGTTTCAGGTTTTAGTAGTTGTCCTTGAAGGCAGCACCAAGGACATTTTTGATTTGTTCCTGCAGTTGCATTGCCATATGATAATAATATATATTTCAACAAAAAAACGGACGTGCGGATCTCAAACGAAGAGAAGGGATGAAGGGAAATTAGCTTAAATGTTGCCATTTTATGAGCAGTCAGCAGTAATGTAAAGTATAAGCAATGTGTCCGCAAAAGGCTAAAATGTTCAATTATTTATGAGACTCTAATTAACAAGAAGTACCAAATCCCCAGATCAGTGCCTAAACCAGCCACCAGCTTGTACTCCCTGCACTTTGAATGTTAGCCTCCATTTTTGCCACTGTGCTCTGGTCTGTGGATGGATCCCCTCCGGGAAGCTCCTGGCAAAAAATCATCCTGTTCACCTTTGTAAAGATCAAATTGCATGGGTGTAATGTGCAGCGGAAAATTGAGCGCAACAGATACAGCAGATAGAGAGTCATCGCAGTGTCGTGTAAGATTTGAAAAGAAGAGAAAGATTTGCATCTGCGGGGCTTCATTTGAGTGAAACTACCTCTGAAGTCTCTCATCTTTTAAAAATTGATCTAGAAAGAAGTCAGCTCACCAGGTAGTGGAGGGACAAAGGCGACTTTTGATAGACAGACTCAGGTCTGTTCACAAAAGGGAGAGGACGTGATAATGAGAGGAATGAGGAGCTACGCTTTGTTATATAAAATGCTAAGAACAAATTAAATGCCGTGGCTCCAATTAGCGAGCGTTTCCACTTTACTGCATGCTACAGTTGTCATCTTAAAGTTATAAACTGTGACTCTTGAGATTTGCTTCGGCTGAATAAAAAAAGTCGTTTTGTGTGCGTGTGTGTGTGTGTGTGTGTGCGTGCGCGCGCACAGTACATGCAGCCTTGTATTCGTTTCACACGCCCCAGGTTCCTTTCCAGCGGAGGAAGCTTCCCTGTCAACCAACTCATGCCACACTGGAGATCAACTCAGCCCCTCTCAACATCAAACCAGATTTAAATGTGTGGAAAAAAGCGTGAGTGAAAGGGCAAAAAGAAAAAAATGAAGACTGCGATTGAGAGAGGAAGGATAAGGGAAATGGGATTTAAAGTTAAACCAAAAGAGAAGAAAGACAGTATAAATACTGCAGTCTGTATTTCTGTCGTTCTTGACTTTACAGACTCCCATCTTTCTCTCTCTGCCCCTCACTCATCCCCCCGCTGTAGTGTGTGCCCATTGAAGGGGCACTATCATTTACCCGCTCGCTAATTAGAACAGTCAGCACAGCAAAATTCACTTCACTCACCACCAGGCTCACAAATTACTTTTCATATGTTTGTTATTTACTGCTCTTCTTTAATTAGAAATAAAATGTTTGGCGGAGTGCTCCGGAGGTGCAGGGAAATCTCCCTTCTGTCTTATTCTGTAGGTTGAATAATCATCCCTCCTCAGACAAATTTGTCTCCTTCCATTCAGTCTGAGATTACCACTTAGCAAACCTGAGGTCCTCAGCGATAAATACGCTCATACTAAACACTATTCCTGAGTGAAGCTGCTGGTATCCCACGCACACATTTAATTGCAATTAGTTATTGCTGCTGTTTTAGTTGAATTTTAGTGCACTTCAAAGAATGCAAATTAGGTTACACGGTATCTTCTGGATGTTGTTTTTTTTCTCAACCAAAGCTACAAAAGGCACATTTTGTCTCTGGGAAGGCTTAGACTTTGTTTTAGCTCGTCTTTGTGGATGTGTGAGCTGCTGCCAGTTCTCCTTGCTGCTGTTCCCGTCTGCAGGATGAAAGGTTTAAGGTTCAGGCTCTTTAACACTCATCCAGGACACAAAGCAGCCCTGAAAGAAGAGGAAATAAGCAGAGACGGAGAAGAAACAGGAGAGAGGCATTGAGGCTGAGGAATTGATTTGACAATCCAGGGAGACACTGAAGGAAGTGATACCTGCAGATGTAGAGATGCTTTGGGTTTCAGAATATTCGCATACAACAAAGACATTTTCTTATTCGGCACAACTGGGCAACGCTGTTGCTGTTGAATCTTGTAAATGTCACTTTTTAATCTTCCGAGTGCCACGAGTAAAATTTCTAAATGGAACAAAACTATCCAAACAGTGTGCATCGCTGAAAAACACAAGGGCAAAAGATAAAATATGTTTTTTTTCTGTAATGAGTGTGAACTGACCCCGTAAATGAAACGACAGATAGATTTCAGATATAATCTGGGTTCTGATTTTGCTGCCAAAAATTGTGTGGGAAGCTTTAAAGTGCGAGTGAATTATAAACAACGTTCTTACTTCTCTTATTTCTGCCTTCCCCTTTTTCGACATGACTTTCTGGATATTAACTCGGATTGGATTCAAAACGAGCTTTATTTGCGTCAGTGTTACCCTGCCTGTCTGTTTGAGTAATGCCACCTGTGTGTCAGAGTAAGCAGAACTGAGCCACACCACGAACACTAAGCCGCCCTGTTCAAAAAGTAGAATATGTAAACGCTTTGTGGCGATGACAGTGACAATGGTTATGACTTAGCTAATAGCTTTAGCTATTACCATTATGGATTTCTTATGAGGGACCACTTGTGTTCCTCCGTGATGTATCACAGCCCCTCCGTGCCTTTCTTTTCTGCTCTGTGTGTACAGTAAATGCGTGAACCTATTTATATAATGTTGGATTAATACGGGGCATAAGGCGCCGATCTGTTTGGATGGCTCTTTATCTCGGGATACATCAGTGTGAATAATGTGTGTATGAGAGGTTGGGGGGTGGGGTCATAGGATAGAGGTAGTGGGGGTGTTGAGAAATGATCTCACGCAGAGATGCTCCATAAATCCCACTCATAATTGTTTCCCTACTTGGTGTGCAGTCTTGCTCCATAAAGGGGCAAAGCCAAGGGTGCTCTAAATGTCAGGGTAGCGGCGCGCTGATGAATTACCTTTTAAAGATTCGGAGAGGGGCCGCGTTGCACGTGAAAGATGAGCCCAACACGGAGCTCGGGAGGCCCTGTCTGCCTATGTGAGCATATTTTTTTCCCCCCCCAGGGGAAATTTGTCTTTTTATCAACTGTCTAGAGAAGTCACAGCATATCCTTACCGAATAAATCAATGAGAATTAGTGTGCTGTGTTCTCTTATCTCTGATGTGCCCGTTTTTTTTCTGTGGCGATCACCCGCAGATGTGTGTTTCTTTATGCGTGTGTGTGTGTCTCTGCAGAGTTAGCCCCGACAGTAGAGGTGGCTCACACACATCTGTATCTGACCCATCAGTATCTGGTGGCAACATAAATACATCCGCTTTATTACCCTTGATTGCAAGACTGACCAACACTCGGGTGTGAACAAAGACACAAACAGCCAGCATTAATAGATTCATCACGAACACACACAAATTCAGAGAGCTTGTGTGTGTGCGCAGCCCCGGGCAGCAATGGGGCTGATAATCCTTGCATTCCAATTCGTGCATAGCCAGATTTTGGTTAATAGCTTGATGTTAGTCAAGGTAGCTGAGATGGTACTGGTTTTAAAAAGAGGTCGCGGGATGTCTCTTTGCCCTTGGCCTGTCTGGGACAGCTATCATTACAGACCCAGTGCCTCTCCAGATAAGAGCACCCAGGACTTAACAGCACACAGACTGCCGCCGCAGCAACCTGCTGTGATAGCTCATGCTTAAAGGATAATACTTTTTACACATTCATCAGATGGCTCTTTGACCACAGAGCATTGCACGGCCCAGATGAAATTGAAATGCGCGGTTTGGTTCCCCCGATAATCTCCACTCACAAACATCAGTAAAATATAGCCACCGGCCTCTCTCAAATGAACCGGAGTCACGGGAGCGGCTGCGGCAGGTTTGCAAATTCATGGTCAAAACGGCAGAGATACTCACTGAGAGTCTCACTAATTTCTCGTTCACCCTTTCTGGTTCTTCGCGCCATCTGGACTCTTGGCAAACGTGAACCCCGTTATGAGAAGTAGGACATGAAGGGGCTTTAGTTTCTAATTCTGGTGGAATGCAGTTAAGTTTGTCGCAGACATGTCACGAGCACACAATAGACGCAGGGTGAAAGAGCATGACCGGGCATAAGTTTGAGAAATATTGTTTTTCAGTAAATCAAAAGTAAAGCGGTGGCGATGCCTCTGCTGCCCCAACAGCTCCAGCTATAAGCAACTTGTAGTTTCACGGCGAGTCGTTCACCTGCTTTGCAAAGGGCAAAAGGTGATCCGACATTTGTTACACTTCAAATAATCAATTCTTTGAGCTGATTCATCTCTTAGATGCTGCCAGTTTGCCATTTTCAATTTAGGAGTTTAAGGTAAAGTTTGTTTTGTGTTTTTTTTTTTTTTCCTCTCTCTCTCTCTTATGGGCGAGAAATTGCCTTTTCAGGCTGTGAAAGCAGCCACTCATTCGTGTTAATTTCTGTGTTGCTTTCCATCAATCGTCCTCCCCCTCTCTCTCTCTCTGGGTTTTTATGTTTATCCCCATCTGTAGGGCTGCCTCTCTCCTCCTCCATTCTTCCTTTGTATTTGTGTCTCTGAATTTTGAGGAAAACATGTTGAGGAGCGCCCCTTGGTGATGGCAGCAATTTGGCTTTCATATATTCCTGTCCTCCAGATACTGCTTACTGCTGCTATAGCAAGCACGCGTGTGTGTGTGTGTGCATTTCTTTTACAGGATGCTAGAGAGTAATGAAACTTAGACTTTTTGTTTTGGGCTAAAATTTTAGAGACAGTTTGTCAACAGCATCGAGAGCATCGAGCTGAAAAAAATGAAAACAATATTGTATGTTTAGGTAATCTTTTAGCTTACAGAGTTTTTTTTAACTTCTAAATGGGCAGCTTGTCAAAGGCTGAGCAGTAATTTGAAAAAAGCTTGGGAAAAGTGGATAATGATCATTTATTTCTGAGAAATTCAAACAAGGGGTTGAGGAAAATCTGGACTTGTCGGTTCAGATGCTTTTTCAGCTTTGGTTGGCTGACTAATTAAATCAGAGAAGCAAGCGAAGTTCTCTTCAGCTGGCTGCCTCATATTCTTTCCTCTTTAATCAGGTGGTTATTAAACCTCTGCACTCCCCGTCTTCTGACTTCAGCTTCTGCTATTAAACACAGACGGAAAGCGTGTTTGGTTTGTGTGCCTGATTCGTTGTTTCATGTTGTAAGCATAATCTAGATCAAAAAGTGAAAGGAAAAAAGGACACAGTTACGACGTCTGAGGTAGAGAAGGAGACCAGACACACGTCGATGTCGTGTTAGCGTTATTCCATCACCACCACCAGCTTGTTATTCCACTTCTTGTTGACTAGATGATGAATACTTCTCTCCACAACAATAAATCCATTTTCCAGAATACGGCTGACCTGTGAGATAAGTCCACGACCCCGAGTTTGAACTGAAAACACACACGATGCATGCATGCATGCACAAGCAGACCGCTACTTTCTGTCTTTCTTTTTTGTCTTCTCTCCTAAGCCTCAAGCACCCACGTCCTCTAACACAAACACACCTTTATGGACATTTGCAGAAATAGTTTGTATTTATATATATATATATCTATATGCAGGAATGGCTTTTGCCTCCACATGCTGCAAGTGACATATGACCTCCTCCAAGGTCATCTTAGATTCCTCTTCTGCTCTCCTCGGAGATCACCCAGATTAGACAGATGCCCCGCTCGGACGGCCACCGCCGGTCGAGCTGCCTGCATACATCCATTCTTATGTGCTCGGCTCATCGCTGCTGGCACAGGCAAGGTTGTTGAGCAAGGACAGGTGACCTTTGGACTCCTAACAGAGAGCACTCACTTACGTGTTACGTGTTTTTTTTAATTTCATAACCAGGAAATTTATTTTGAATATTGAAAAAAACAGGTGCCAAAAATATCTATAACACAAAACAGTGGGTGTGAATTAGATTTTAAAAAGCTGTTCTCTCTGCTTGTAAGTTAAATTTTCTTTTATACTTTGAGGGACTAAGGCACATAATAAGCAACTCATTTACATTTGCGCCTTTTTTTCCCCTCCCTTTTTTATATATAACCAGAAGCATATTTTAACTTGAGCTCATTTTTTAAAACTGGGCTTTGTCGTGGCTCTGTGCAGCAGGAAGCACAGAAATGTTTGGATGCACGCAGACGGGAAAATCTGCTTAAACTTTATCTTCTCCTTTTGAAAAATTGAGCACTACTCTGTGTAAACTGCTCAACCAGAAAACAATGAGCCTGTTTGCCAATTCGCTATTGTGCCTCTGATTGTGTGTGTTTATCTTATCTGTGTGTGTGTGTGTGTGTGTGTGTGTTCCAACAGCCCCAGTCATCCTAAACGAGTTAAACTGGACCCAGGCAGCTGGAGAGGGTCTTCATTGATAACCGTCGGGAGGACAGCTCTCTGCGCTGGCAGGTGTTTGGCAGTGCCACAGGAGTGACTCGATACTACCCAGGTAGGCCGCAGGGTACCAAGTCAACAGTCTACCCTATAACTCACAGCAAGATAAAGTCTAAATTGACCCTAGGGCTCTTTGGCTGCAGGACATTGGCAATCTCTTATCAGCTGGACAGAATGAAATTATGATTACTTTGATCTAATCTGATCTGAAATATCCCGCAGTGCACTGTACGACCTATAACTTATTTTCTTGCTCTCTCCAGCCACTCCATGGAAGGCGCCCAACAAGATTGACCTGTATGACGTCCGCAGAAGACCGTGGTAAGTGCCACCTTCCTGACCTGTGATCACAGGGTGATTCTTTTTGTATAACATTTGTGTGATTTCATTTTTAGATAAAAATTACACTGCCGTCGTCCACGGGATGCACTGAACTTCTCAAATGTTCTCGTTTGGATCTTCGTATGAAAAAAATCTCAGTATAGAAAAACTGGAGTTTGTTGCTGAGTTTACTCACAGTTTTTTTTTTATATGATACCATCTACGGATATAAAGTAAATGATGCCACAGTTATTTCCAACCAGATGATTTGAGAGGCATCCCGTGTGTGCTGATATAGAGCACGACAGCAGAGACTTTTAACTCCACGTACAGTATCACTCCACTTCACCTGTGTTCTAACATTAGCATCACATTAATGTTTGTCATCTATCTTAGACTGCAACAAAGTTTGCACCATGAAGAAGAATATACATTTGCATGTAGCTTAAAAACACAGACACGAGAGGCAAACATTTGCCGCATGCTAGCGCCAGAAAGTGAGTACGATTAGCTAATAATCAGCCTGAGGAGCTACCGTCAGTAATCAATACACACCTTATTAAACCTTTAATCAAACCAATAATTAACAGCAACGTCAATCTTATCCTACTTAACGGTTACTTAATGTCTCCAGAGAGGGGATAAAGTGTTAAAAAAAATAAACATATTAGCAGTTTGAATGACTAAATCCCTGAAAGAAATGTGACATTTTAACAATTCCTTACATGTCTGTGAAAACACATAACTCCACATGTGATACAGGATGTTTATGTCGGCAGTCTTCTTGTCGTGTTTGCGTTCCAAGATAAACTCTTACTTCTGTACAAGCTTTACATTTGGATTTTGTTGCCTCAACAACTCGCTCTCGGCCTCCTTCGGTAGCTGTGTTATTTTAGCTGGAGAAGACTGAGGCGAAAATGTTTCCGAGATTTTCTTGATAAAATAAGTGCAATCAAGCATGTTTAATTTGAAGCTGTAAACGAAAAAGATAACATAAGTGGTGCTCACGGCTGAACTGAACTGTTTAAAATATGTTCCTCGTTACTCATTCATTTCAGGCATCTTCACATTGTCAAATATTGGCCCTCTTTAAAAGAAGTTCGGTATGGAGGATTGTGTAGCTTAGCGCAGGCAGCTTCTAACCAATATAAACACCAGCAGCAGAGTAAAAGTGCAGAAAATTGCAGAAATTTAACTTGTCATTGCAACACCTGCGCTGTCAGCAGCGCCGCTGTCATGCTATCTTGAAATTGTGACAAACTGTTGTGATCTGAGTCCTCGCACATGCTGTAAACACGTTTGATGATGGAGGCGCAGACTCGTGTCCTTACACCGCGTGTGTCTCTTGTTGTTAAATGCACTTACTTCACTTCACTACGCTAAAACACAGCGCGGCTAAGTGCTTCTTGCGATACCTTTTAACGAGAATAATTTTGCACGTTTGTGAGTGTGACCGCATGGACAAAAGAGGCTTAAATCCAACCTCACATTAGGATTCCTGTACAGTGCTCTGTCCTGTAGACCTCCTGTGCTCCTTCCACCCCGGAGCTGCAAAATAAAGGATATTCTTTAATAGAATGAGATCAAAACATTTTCCTGCCCTGTATTTATCTCAGGGTGTGATAATGTTGATGCATTGTCTTTTGCTACAAGGGCAAAACAAGATAGCAGCTAATGTTTTTGTTTCAAAGTACCCAGCTTTGCCTGTGATTCTGTGCAACAGCTGATGCAAGTACAGAGTGCCGGGCAGGCGAGTGTGACGGCCTGGACAGAACTAGGCTGCGCTTGGCCAAACACCCCCTTCATCCACCCTCCCAAGCTTCCTGTCCACCCTTACACGTTCAATCTACCTGCCACTGTCACATCAGCTCTGCGGCGGCCCTGCCTGTTGCCTGGTTACAGGTTGGAGTGAACTGGACATAATCATGACAGCAATGTTGATTAGACCTGACCCCGTTTTCCATCTCTGTCTCGGTCCAGCTCAGACTGAGTGGCTGTTTGAGGTCAGGCCAAGCTTGTCAGATGAAGTCAGCGGTTTCAGACCGAACAAACAAAAGACAAGCAAAGGAAGCCTTTACATTCTGATTGAAGTCTGTGTAAAATAAGACACAGAATATGTGTTCTGGGTTCAGACCAAAGAAGAAAGTGCCAAATTTGAATGATTAAAAATATCAACAAGTTTATGAAGTTAAGTGTCAAAATCGGCTCAAAATGAGCAGTATTCTCACACCCACTCACGGAGCTGTCAAGCAGCAATTCTGAAGCGACTGAAACGTGTCAGACGAGTTCAGAAAATGACATGACTAACTTTGAAGCACTGAGTAAGATGAGTTCATCTCTATCTCTCTGCTAGGGGTGCAGGGGTGCGCTCAGGGTGGCCTCAGTGTGTCATCGAGCCACCCTTTAAGGACCGCCCTAAAAATCTGGTGAAAAACTGCTTTATCCTTAAAAAGATAGATCTTTAAAAGATCTATTCTTCAGCATATTCTGAAAGAAATCTCAGAATTGCCTTTACACAGACAAATAAAGTTCTTACAAAATGCAAGATCACATCACATCTTCAAATTTAGACATAACTGAATGAGAATGAATGTCTTCATCACTAGAAATCATTGAAATGTAGCCTCAGCCAATCCTACAACACGAGGAATAAATGCCCATAAATAAAACCACAGATTAAGATAACATGAAACCATATTCCATAACAAAAATGTTTAAGAATCACATAATTAAAATCACAGAACGTCCTCTTTCTGTTTGAACTCTCCCGTTAGATTAAGGAGAGAAAAGAACCAGTCAGTCCCCCAGAGCCAGTACGATAAACCACTCACAGTAAATTAGATAGGTTCTCATTGGGGTGACACCTTGGTTCACATTTATGTCTCGGATTGTGCCTTTTAAGAAAGTAATGAAAAGAAATCGCCTCTTACCTTGACGTGTACACAATCATCAGACTAACGAGGCGTTGCCTGACAATTTAATTAAGTTAACACCAGAAGTCTCCCTAGTGCGCCACTGTCACAGGAGCCAACACCATAAACAAGAGAAATGCTGGAAAACACAAGGCACTGTGTAGCAGTACAAGTTGAAACAAGGATCCTGTGTCTGATCTGTCAGTGCGACAACTGAAGTACATCCGAGTTTAATTCTCTTACACGTGTTTTGACTCGGGGACTCTTCCCGGGGACAGGAAGGAACAAGGAAAGAGAAAAGTGAGCTGAGGGAGGTGCTGAGCGGCAGGAGCGTGTGTGACAGGGTTAGACAGGGAAAGAGGTGTATTTTTGCGCAGAGGAACACCTTGTCACCCTCTCCCCTGGTCCTCCATGTTTGTCACTTCTGTGAGCATTTCCTCGTGTCGGAGCCCTCGACATTCCTGTGGCTCGTTGCTTAGCAACTTGTGCCCAACCACACTGAGTGGCGGGGCTGTAGGAGAGAGTGTCATGATATGTCAGGTCAGACTCGTGTGATTATAGTCTTAACATGCTGTCTCCTCGACTAGCATTCTCCTCAGAGGTTGGCCGATCACACGCGCTAGGAAAACATCAGCAGCATCCGGCACGAGGGGCAGTAATGTTAACATGAGCATTCACACTAGATGTACGGATGTGAAGATGAAGACAACCGCTCTGGCTTGAATCTTAAAACTTAATGTAATAAGAGCACAAGTAGATCAGAGCTGCCACCGCCTGCAAAATGTCAGTCGCACAGCAAATTTGCTAACATTAACCACAAAGTACGCATTTTGTCATAAGACTGGAACCGTAAAAATCCCTGAAGATGTTGAATTGAGTTTTGATTACAGCTTTTCATTTAAAGAAATATAAATAAATTTAAAGTCTTGTCGTCTTCAGCCATCAGCGCTTGGGAGGACCCATCCATCCATTCAACTTTATAATGTACTCCTTAAATGGAAGCTAGGCTAACTAGCGGGAATTACAGTAGCTTACTGTTGTACTTATTGTGCAGATTTGTTTTTTTCCTCCATGTTACAGCTTCCGTGCATTGTTGTGCTCACCCCACAGAGTAGGAGCATGTGGCTTGCATTGCTGTAGCTGTCTCTCTTTCAGTCCAGCTGTGATGACGGCAAATGACTGCGGAAATTCAGGTAGTCCGGTAGCTTCATCTCTGTAAGCAGATTACTGAATATGAATGCCGAATCTGTAGACAAAGGACCAAGATTTTGGCACCTGAAGTGTCCTGATTTCCATTTGCGGTCTAAGTAGTGTTGTCCAATCAGGTTTGAGTGGGCTTTGGTTGCAGCGGTCCGTGTGGAGAGCAAAAGAGGCGGAACACGTTGGCTGAAATGCAATTTGAGAACCCATCATCTATCGCCTGACAATGATTTGGCTTTTTATTACCTTTTATGAATGCAGATAACATGGTCATCTGCATTCATATGCAGACACCTGTTCATAGAGATTAGCAGAAATGTGTCTTTCTCATCATTCTCGCGTGTAAAGTTGCATTGACCATCTGAGGGCCCCTGAGGCTAAATCGTTGTCAGACCAGTAACCAGCTCTGTAAATTATGTATGTAGCAAAAAATTAAGTGATATTAAAACAATTTTAGTGACCGCCCACAAAGATATTCACGGACCAGTTCGCTTACTAGTACAACATTGTCAGCGGTAGCAAAAAATCATGCCCTAAAGTAGGGAATGCTACATTTCAAGTCAAATTTGAATGTAAAGAGACAAAAATAAACATGTACGTTTAAACAACGCGCAGGCACAAATGACCTTATGTGCCTTTACAGTAAATAATGCTAAAGCACAGACGGTCTCACACATCCTCCCACCCACCTATCAGCACTCCTCCTCACAGATACATCAGATCACGTGGCCTGATATGCCAGAAAGATACTGGGGCTTCACAAATACCACCATATACAGATGCGATCGCGGGGAAACATGCTTCAGTAACATTTGCACTGACGCTGTCTCTGGCAAGAGTCCCCCAGTCAAAGATGTGCTTCACAAGTAGCGGCCAGCACTCACGGCCAGTTTGTAGTGCAACAGACCTGTAGCTTTCCTGGGACGGATGGATGGCACCGTGACTGACCAGGTGCACCTCTGAGGGGGAAAAAAAAATCTGAGGGCCGCCTGCCTCTACAGATGGGCTCTCTCCCCGTCTGCTCCCCCACTGACAGCCCCAGGAAAATTAATGGTCCAGTCAACACACTTAATTGTCTCCAATTGCTCTGACATTAATTATTAACATTTGTCCATTATAATGTCTGTTCGTGTTATCAAGGGAAGCGAAGCAGAGGGTGAAGTGAGGGAGAGGGGAAAGTGAAAAGGCGAAGAGAGAAATAACCACAGACAGGCATGGAGTCCTGTTAGCCAAGCGTTGCAAAGATCCCATTACCTCCCAGGCTCACAACAGCATGTAGTCTATATCACATATTGATTTCTTCAAAAAGTCAATCTAACCTCTTTGTAAATATTATGACTGCTGGTCAATCCCTGAGGCTGAGGCTCCCCAAAATACCATTCCCAATATCTAGGGCTTCGCATCCTCCTCCTTTCACACCCCTCGCCGCACTTCAGGGAGGAGCAGAGTCAAAAGAAATACCCGTGTGTTAGTGGTGAGGCTGAAGGTGACACAAGGCTTTCGTAGTTTTAGTCCAAATATAAAATATTTGACATTTCAGTTTGAGCGAAGATGTGAGACACAGCAGGAGACTTTTTTTTTTTTTTTTCCATTTCACAGAGCAACAGACTAATATCAGTCTGCTAATAATTAATGCTGATTTATTCCAATATGCATGATTAATTCAATATTCTGTATTATATTTTCTTAGAGAGAGAGAGGAGAGTGGTTGAAAAATTGGGCCGCGAAATTTTTCTGTGCGTTTCTCTTAGACAAAGCCCCAAAAAATATTAAAAATCTTTTTGCTAACACTTCCAATAATCAACCGAAAGTGGAATAAATAAATGGCAGACAACATCTCTTTCTCCCGCAGGCTCTCTGGGCACCGTCCTCCTATATTTTTATCTTAATTCAATCTTTATTCGCCTGCCACATCCACAGGAGCACTAAGAGAGCAGCAGTCCATAAAATAATAAGCCCATCAGCACAGCGCAAATCCACGCACACATGGGAGCACGCACGCACACTCACACACACCAGCGGCCTTATACAGTTCTCCCATTGTTCTGCAGTTACATCTGCTGTATATGATGCGTGCGTATCAGACAGATCACACATTAGAGTGGACAGTATACAGTATAGATGGTGCTGCGCGTACGCACTGTATATGCATCCCACTCATTGTTTATGTGCACTGTAAAATGCGGCCCCACTAAACATGGTCAACGACATCGAACTTAAAAAGGAGAACACACTTTCCGCACACTCGTATGTAGCACATTAAAATGAGCCCCGGCCACTCCATGTATCATGCTTCATGTATCTATTGCATGTTTCTGTAATGTGTGTCGTAGATAATTCCTCCAATTTAAATGTAATGCACAACACTTTGTTGAATGGGTCAGGGTGCATAAACACAATCTCCTGAGAGAGTTAGCCCCCCGGCACAGTTAATGTATTGATTTTACAGCGCTGCGCCATGATAAAACTATTTCATGAATTCCAATGAGACTCCTTTACCAGACTGCTGCAAAAGGAGCGAAAACACAATCACCACAACGTAGAATATGTCATTGTGCTCGCTGCTTGTATAATGCATTTCTTTTAGATTTATGGGTGGCGGTGGCAGGTTGTAAGGCTGCGGTGGCTATGAATGTTGCCGCTTTAATCTCCTCTCATTTAGAGCGATACGTCGTTCCACCTCAGCGTAAAGAGCACATGTCGACTGCACACGCGAGTTTGGCTTTATCTCGATTGTACGTATTATGATGGCATGAATGTGTTCATAGAATGACATACATGATGTATGTTGTGGCTTTCTGGTATTTTTTTTTTTTACGGACATATAAGTCAATACTTCTGGCCCGATTTGCTTTTTTAATTTATTTAGCTAATAATTAAAAAAAAAAAAAAAAGAACATTGGCTACTTAAATTTAGACAGTAAATGTGTGTTTGCCATTTGTAGTGAGCTGAAATGCCTTGTGGTACAGCGTGTGATATATTGCAAACCTCTGTACTTTTCTCACAGGCTGGACCGATCAATAATTCTCTTATCGATTATCTCTGAATTTGTTTGCCAGTTAGTCTGTGGTAAATCAAAAACATTGTCATAATGCTGATCACAGCCACTGTGCTAGAGGACGATATTTCCGCTGAAGAGGTCATAGAGGCGATCAGGAGGATGCAAAGTGGCAAATCTCCGGGGCCTGATGGCTATCCATGAGAGACTCTCAGCAACACTTGCTCCTCTTCTTCTATCTGTCTTCAAGGAATCACCTTCTTTAAAGGAAGACAAAAATCCCCTCCGTTGTAGTTCATATCGTCCGATCTCCCTTTTTAAATACAGATGTAAAGCTTCTTGGCTCAAATATTCTGATCACCTTACATTTGGAGTGGATATTTACACTGTTTTTGTTTGTCCTGTTAGCTTATAGCTTGACTGTCCTATGTCGAAATGCTCACTGAGCTGTGATAGTTTTGTCCAGCCAACAGTCCGACTTTTTTTTTTTTGCCTTTGATAGTGACTTTTCACGGTGTGTGATCATTAAAGCCGATCTTATCTTAATTAATGCCAGAATGCTTTATAGTGCTTTTAGCTGAACAACTCATATGCTCACTGTGTAGGTAAATTTAGATGTACATTTCACAGCAAAGCACACAGCTCAGTGTCACTTAAAAATAAAAATGATGTTATTCCTACATTGCTCCAGTCTCTACAGGGACGTTTTATTTTTTTTGTGCCTTGAACTGGACCGTGTCTGAAACTGGTTAGTTAATCAGCAGGCAGCTGTACTCACATTTGTCTGTTTCGTACTAGGTTATTATGAGATGTGAGGTTTCACTTGAATTCCTGCACATGATGGACAGGTAAAACAGGTTGAATTAAATCACAGCCAGGAAAAGCTTTCATATTAGTGTATCTCCTGTAATGAGCTGCTCACAGTGTAACAAAAAAAAAGAACTGACACGTTTTCATATGTAAATACGATAGCTGCGTCTGAGAAGGGCTCTCACTAGTTACGATGGTTCAGTGCCTGTGGTTAGATACCAACGATAACTTGAGCGAATGGACAGAGAGGCCATAGGCCAATATGTTGTGTCTGCCGGTGGACGGCTGTCGGTCGCGTCGCTGTGGGACAGAACGGGCGACAGGACTCAGTTCAGCACCAGCCAGGCCCATCTGCTTGTCACCTGGCCTTGGCACGCAGGAGACTGGGTAATGACAGGGAAAGAATGGCATCAGTGGGCAGAAGCTGAGAGGTAATTACTGACTGGAATCCATGCAGAAACAACACATCTGGATCCATGAGTCAAAATGTGGAGAATTATACGCTGATACCGGCCGCCATTTATGATTTTTATCTGTCAGAACTGTAGAACTGCGTATCAGCCTGGAGACTGAAAATCCTTGACTCCATGCCGCTCCCTCTGATCCTGATGTTCTCTGCTCAGAGGCATGAAGAAAATTCAATTGTACCTAAGGCAATGGAAAGAGAGAGAGAGAGAGCGGTGCTGATACACCAAGACAATCTGTGGGGAAAATCAGCCATGGCAGCACTATAGCTTCAGTGTTGAGTGACGCTATCCTGGCTCATGTGTTACTCCTCCTCTACTTCATCACTGTTCACACATTCCTCCTGAACCCCATTACTGCTGATCAATGCTACCTCTTTCACAGTTTGAGAGAAATGATCTGCTTGAAAGTGATATTTTCTCAGCATTTCTAATTTTGGGAGCAAAGCTAGCAGTAGCTCTCCATTGTGGGATTTTACATTGGGCGTGGAAGATGACCTATAATGACTACTAGTAATAGAAGTCTGCATTGCCTTATAAATAACATTTAGCCCCCCCTTCAAAATAACTTCAAGTGCCATTAAAGGGCTATTCTCCTCTATGAGAAAATAGACTGACTAGTGGAGTTAATGAAAATCGGCAGTCGGTCTGTGGGCCTCATCTGTCACCAAATGACCCTCCTTCAAACTCCAGACAGGTGCGTCTCCCGTCAGCCCGAGGTGGCGGAGACGTAGGCCACACTTTGACCGTTTCCGTCCTGCATCGCCGGGCGCTTTCACCAACCCCATTCGCTCGAAAGAAAGAAGCCGCCACCGTGCGGAGTCACAGCTCTCACTCTCTCTCTCTCGCTCTTCCTCTCCCCCTCACTCCCTCAAATTAAGATTTCAGTAATTAAATTGATAAAAGTCATGCATGCCAATATGCCTCATGGTTCCAGACCTGATTTCATATGCCACACAGTTGTGGAGAGCTGTGGAAGTTCTACCTTTGATGTGGCATTCTTTATTATTGAAAATAATTGGATTCCCACCCCTCCTCCTCCTCTCTCTCTTTTTCTCTCCCTCTCTCTCTCGCTCACACACACATATTTTGTCCATGTTCACTCTGGGCATGCTCAGTTAATCGACCTCTTGTGAGGCGCTGCTGGTGCTGAGGTCCATCGGGGGGGGGGGGGTTCAGGCAGCTTTTCAGCAGAGTGCGCCCGAAGAAGAAGAAGAAAAAAAAAAGGCGATTTGAGCAGCCCAGGCAGTGTGCTGAGGGACGTCACTTCAGCGCGGGTCAGGGGTCGTGCTGCAGGTTGGAGTGGCGTCTGCCAGCGAGTGGGAGCAGCGAGACTTGCGGGAGCAGTGGCGAAGCCTACCGGGGCTCTGTTGCTCTACCTCCATATCAGCTTGGCCGAGCATAAGAAAAGAGCCTCTCTGGCCCACAGGCAGCTGGCTTCTCTCCACACTCAGCGGAACGGCTGATAATCAGCAGAAAGAGACCCCTGATGATTACTCTGCTTCTGCCTAAGACGGTTGCTAACTGCTTGCCTGCTCGCTCCTCAGAATGTCAAACTAGTACTCACTTTTGAAGCCCCCCTCCTGCTTCCCAGCGTGCCACAGAAAAGCCCATAATGTCCATCAATCTCAGCTCTCTTTGTATCAGGGGTAAATGTGAATTTAATTGCCACTGGAACAGAATGAGTGAATTTCTGATTTCCCCCTGTATGTCATCCTCTATCAACCGTGGACAGATGTTACGTGCGCATCTCTTCCAGGACACCAAGTTGTCTGGCCTTGCTAGTTCAGTGCCTCGTGGGCCCGTGCTGCGCTGTAGCTGACACACTTCCAGAATAGCCCTATTTTAGGAGTTCCTTTGCAGCAGAAACATAATGGTCTTAAGCAGTGAGTGCCTTCCCCCAACAAAGTGCCCGCCAGAGTAAATAATGTGTCTGACGCCCAACTGATGAGTCATCAAAGGAACAGAACATCAGCTATCTTATTTTACTGACAGCACTTAGCTCAGCACAGGCTCTCCACAGCACGGGTCAACACCACTCAGCCTGCTCACTGACAAGTTTATATTAATTTCTAGTGACTATATATATATATATATAGCGCATATAAGACTGTATGAGTCACCACAGGACAGAACTGCTGAAGATTCAACTTTAACAAGGAATTTATGCTCATTTTAGGTCAGAAAGTTCCTGAAATGTCTGAAATTTCTTGAAACAATAATGGTGGAATATGTCACTACGACAAAGTGACATTTAATTTGGGAAGCCATGTTGATCGGTACAGAAAATAGAACGTGTCGCCCTAACGGGAAATACGCTTTTGATTTGATCTGAAACCAATAAAAACAATTTTATCGACACAAACAGATCTCCAGCACATCGTTTGGTGCCCCTTAACTTGAAAAAGAGGGTCGAAGATAAATATTTATTAAGGTTGAAATGTCTGAATAGGAAAAAGTACACAAATCTATGTGTTGACACACAATATGTTCTTTTTAAAACTCAGTGCAAAGGCGAGGGCTTGTCTTTACAGTGATGCCTTGTGTGCTTAGGAGGTTGTACAGCTCAGCGCAGACCATTGCATTGAATTTGTCATTATACACTTAGACCATAAACTAGCAATTACTATGGCTTATGCAGTAATTATTTAGAGTAGGCATTGTTATTCGGTAAAGAGGAGTATCTCTGCTGAAGTCAGCCGACGGTAGCAGTAGCCAACTCTAAAGTATATAAAACAACTTATTAACTCTTCTAAGCACATAAGCCTTTTCAGTATTCTGTAGCTTAAGTGGGCTCAGCCGTGGTCGCTCCACATTATCACGGCTCAGCTCATTGTGACTTTGGCTTCTTTCTTTAATGTTATTCTCAAAGATTATGGGAACAAATTAAAGCCAATTTCTGTGTGTCTTTCTGTACAGGTACATACAAGGTGCATCATCTCCAAAGGACATGGTCATCATCGTGGATGTGTGAGTATCTCACTCCTCAGCCTCTCTCACCGTCTCCTCTTTTGACATTTCCTCCTGGCCGGGGTGGCTGTCTCCTTCAAAGGGCGCTAGTGCCACCTGTTGGTCTGAGGAAAGCCTAAAAGTTAGCGGAAAGGCCGTGACTGCTCATTTTCCCACCTTGATCGAAGTTCACTTGTCTCGCCACCTGAAAACGTGCCTAAATATGAAGACAAGGCAGATGTAGCAGCTCTCACAAGTTAGAAGAATGGACTGGAGCACCCACCTGAGGGATGAGAACCTGTCTTATCTTAACTGAATTTCAACGTGTCTCTCTCTGCAGGAGTGGAAGTGTCAGCGGACTCACTCTGAAGCTGATGAAAACCTCTGTGATAGAGATGCTGGAGACTCTGTCAGATGACGACTACGTGAATGTGGCCAGGGTGAGCAGAAGCTTTTCAGATCTGTGACTTGCGATTAAAGATACAAATTGCTCCTGAAAGTAACAATGACACAAATATTTGTTGTATTCATTAAGCAGGTGGTAATCATGCAGGGAGTCAGTAAACAGCACAGTGTGCTCATACTGCTCCCAGTTGTTTGCTTGCGGCGGGAAACACTGCACTTCCCTCATTACACTGTATTTGCTCTTCTCGCACCGCCGTTGTCCGTGTGGGATTGTAGCCCGTCTGTCTCTTTCACTCTCCGCTGATTACCAAGCTTTCTATTAGGACGAATATTTAGGAGAATATTAACATTATCCTATATTGCAGGAGCGATGACACACACACACACACACACACAGACGCACACACAAACACATCCACATGCTCGGTGTGGTGGCTCTGTTTGGAGACTTCCTTCAGTAATCCTTCATAATCCATTGCTCTTAGCCACTGTATGCCTCTAAATCCCGGCTCTAAGAGCAAGAAATGAGCATGGTAATCTGGGCGGGAACGCATCTGATTTTCACCCCTATAAAGAAAGTGGAGGCTTACAAAAGCTTGCTGTGAATTATTTGCAAACACAAAAGACATTAGTAACCAAAAATTAGCTGAAAATAATCATCAAACACCATCTCTGGTATCTGCATGCTCCAGCACACTTCTTTATGACAAACTGTGGTCTCACTCACTCCGTAATGGCAATGTAATTAGTTTTAATAATGCAGACTTTTATTTCATATTTATTATAGATAGTGGATGTCACCCAGCTTGTTTTTTCTTAATCGTGTTTCACAGCTACTTTGGTTCCTAGCATTTTAAGACGCGAGAGATGTGATATTAAGAAGTGGCACAGCGCTGAATATTGAATATGTGGCTGGGAATACTTTTGCGTGTTTGATTTCTCTGTCTGACAATTGAAATAAGACACAACACCAGCCCATGAGAAATGTCAGCTTTTCTCGCACGCAACGTTTTACATCAATCTTTGCCGAAAATGTCAGCAGGTTTTGAATTTGACCTTCAAAAAGAAACAGCATTTGAAACCCGCTATTACAGACATTGCTACTAATATTGTAATCACACGTAGACGCCGCACACAAGAAGGAAAAAGAAAAAATGCAGCGCGCACACACGCATGCACTGCACACACACACACACACACACACAGTTTTAGGCTAATTTGGTGGATGAGATGAGACAGATGATATTACCTTGGCTGGGTTTCTGTTCAGTGGTTTGCACTGGCGTTTCAGGTGCACCTGTTCTTTGTGTGGAAAGTTGTAATTACCAGTGTTTACTGCCAGCCAGAGAGTAGCAGGGCAGCTTACATCTGCATGCACACATATTTGCATCCTACACACACACACACACACACACACACACGTAATAGAGAAAGCACAAAAGAAATTCAGCCTTGCAGGTATTTTTATCCAGAGACGCTGGTGAACACAGAAAGGATGCTCATGTGTGTCTCTGTGTTTCCTCTTCTAGTTCAATGAGAAGGCCGATGCCGTCGTCCCGTGCTTCAGGACTTTGGTCCAAGCCAATGTTCGTAACAAGAAGATCTTTAAGGAGGCTGTCATGCACATGCAGGCCAAAGGAACCACAGATTACAAGTCCGGCTTCACCTTTGCCTTCGAACAGCTTCTCAATGTAAGAGCCAGCTTTTCAGTGAAGGGCAACGCAAGGGGTGATCGTATGTCTGCGACAGTGGAGTCTCCAGTAACATGTCGGAGCTATGTAGCTATAACTCCGCCATGTTATTGTACATCCTGTCCGCTCGACTGTCTAATCTGATTAATAAAAGTGAATTAACAGTGATAAAACAGCGCTGACAGTGAGTGGCCCAGGTTTGCATAAGATGCTTCCAGAGTTCTGTCATTGTCGAAGGTAGGACTGATAATAACTGCTGTTGCGGAGGAGTCACGCTAACGTCTGCAGCAGCCAGCACAGCAGTGACGTCTGTCAGCAGCAGGCATCCACGTGCTCTCAACACAGGTGCTGCCTCAGCGCCGTATGCTGCTGTGTATTTTAAGAGGCTGCCACCCTAATGGGCTCTGATGGGATGATTGATGAGCGCAGCCCAGAGGAGATCAGCCACAGACACTTTATATTCCTCTGGTGGGCTTGGAGGCATAGAGCCAAGTGCCAGCTGCCCCCCCCCCCCAGCCCTCTCTATCCCACCCCACCCACCGCCCCCCTTTCACTTGCCAGCAGAATGAGAAATAAAAAGGCCCCTTTAATCGCTGTCTGTAGCAGGCTCACACCCATGATTGGTGGCAGAAGCACAATAAAAATATGTAATTGTAGCAATATTATTTATCTTTATTAGAATCTTGTCAGATTGACATGCCGTTGGCCTGCATATCAATGGCAGCTGCTGTGCAGGCAAGCAGGCAGGCAGGCAGGCAGAGGGGGGGGGGGGCTGTATCAAAGCTGAATGCTAAGAACTGGTGCCTGGCTATGAGCGTCGCGCTGAAATGCTTGTGAAAGTGCTTCTGACACAATCAAATTTAACGCTAGAGTAATTCTGTACACTTCAAATGAAATCCTAAATTCTGATAATGTGAGGGAGCCTATGCCTACCAACTAGGAAATTTGTAAATGAATGATGAAAAGCTAAAAGCTTAGATGGGCTTATTGCACCAAAAATATAGGACAGAGAATAGTAAGTGAAAATGATATGTGGATAGTGAATCGTATTTTTATTCAAGTTCATGGGGAGATATGAATATCCAGGGTAAATTTCTGCCATCTATCTGCTCATTATATGATCTAATAGTTAGACTACTCTTAAACACTAAAGATGCCAATTTATGTTAGAAAGACCAACTCCATCTTACACTGGAAACTTTCCAAGTTAATCTTCAGTATCACAATACTGAAGATTACAATAACAAATAGCACCGATATGTATTTGCACACATATTTAAACATAAGTGACATAAGTGGCATTTTCATGGGAAATGTAATGTTTTAATCATTTTAAAGATAAAATTTCATTTGAATCATCAAAATCAAATTTTATTTGTATAACCCAAAGTCACGAAACACATTTTGCCTCAGAGGGCTTTACAATCTGTACAGGGAGTGACACCCTCTGTCCTTAGACCCTCGGTTCGAGTAACATAAAGCTTTATGTTATCAGGAGCAGGCACTACTAAACAGCATGGCATCAAAGATGTAGGTAATGAATAAATGTTATGAATAACATAAAAAATAAGAGCCAGTCCACAATTAAATAAGATAAAAAATGAAAGCAGTTTCATACAAAGCAGAGTCTTGCTCATAAATTGGATTTCAATGGACCCAATCGATTTTTATGATCCTATAAAGAGATCCCATCTTTCAAACTGCTTTTTTAATCGACTGATATGAGCCACATGTATATAATAGATCCATTAAGATTACATTACATCTACCCAATCTTTAAAATCTATTTTCAAATGCCTTACAATAATTTTGGGAGCTGTAATCATATCTGCACGTAGCATCGCGCTGTTTCAAATGGTGGCCTGACGGTCTTATTCGTGCCTAACCTGTCCCCCCATGCCTCTTTTTTCCCCCCGCTCATTTCTCCTCCCTCCTCGCTCTCTTATGTGCCACAGGAGAGCAGTGCCCCGAGGGCCAACTGCAATAAGATGATAATGATGTTTACAGATGGCGGGGAGGATCGTGCACAGGAAATCTTTGAGAAGTACAACTGGCCCAACAAAACGGTGAGTCGGTCCCCATAAGGCTGTTATCTGTTCATCTACCCGCTCTGCCAACCCAAGAGATCATGCATGTCCAGAAACTGTCTTTCCCCCTCCCCATCTCTCGCCGTATTCTGCTGACACGGTCTCATTATTGTGCAGGCAGTTGTGTTAAGTTGGCCTGTCAGATATGCCAAGCCACTCCACTCTGTGCCTATAACTCGAAGCTCTCTCCACTTTCCATTTTGGCTGTTTTTGATTGTGGATTTCTCCTCTTGTGCTTCTTGTGTGGCCTTTCTTCAGCTCTCTCTCTTCCTCTCCCTCCCTCTCTCTCTCTCTCTGTCTCTTTCTTTCTCTCATCTTCGGTCTCTTTTGTTGTTTTGCTGCTGGTGTTAACAGCTCTGACCTGCTGACTAATTAGCCACTTTATCATCAGAGCCTATAAAATTACAGCCAGTAGACATGCAGTTTGTGTCTTTGTTCCAGTCTTGCTGTCACACACACACACACACACACACACCCCGACTCCCCCTTCCCTCATTTCACAGTCCAACCAATATTATTCTGATATCCATTACTATCCGGTTCCCTCACGACGGCTGCTGTCATAGGAATAATCTGCAGTTTGACAACTCTCTCACTGCAGTTTTGTGTCGGAGACAGTTGTGTGAGTCGACTAGGAGGCTAATCTAATCACATTCAAGATTTGTTCATTGTCACATGACGGTAACCCTATTGCCATCCAGAAGGAGTTTTGCCATGGTATTATTTTGGTCTAGTTCTAGTGGTCTAGTTCTGCTCTCTACAGGAAGTTTGTATGTTTTTATTCTTGCATTGCTCCCTTGTGACGTGTTCATGGGTCCCCTCTCTCTCCAGGTTCGTGTGTTCACCTTCTCTGTTGGCCAGCATAACTACGATGTCACCCCTTTGCAGTGGATAGCTTGTGCCAATAAAGGTGAGTGTTTTCGTTCAAAGTACATGCTGCAGGATCGGCGGGTTTGATCCGCGACTGCTCGCGTCCCGTAGTGATTTTTATAGATGAACACATTTTTCTATCCTACTTAACGCCCGTTGGATTCAAGTCATTCTCAAGAGGGAAATGCAAAGCCAAGTGAATCTTGACAAAACAACTATAAACCGAGGTGCTGCATTTGTTCTTGAGTACAAGTACACAACAAGCATAATGCTGAGTGAAGATTAAAAAGAAAGAGATCTTGCGCTATTAGAAAGTCACACCTACACGCTGGTGCAAATAAATGAATGAATCGAATCCATAAGATTTATAAAAAAAACTATTAAACCTAAACTATTTACCATCACTGGGATCCAACTGCTCAATGACCCTGTCAACACATATAGAAAGACCATATTCACACATACAGGCGGTTCAGTTTGACCTCATATCCTTCGCGCCATGAGACCTCTCTACTTCTGATCCCAGCATATACACTGTAAACATTTAACACCTCAAAAATCTTGTTTCCATGGATCCATCTGTGATTTAACCTTTCACCCCGCTTCAGTGGTGTCTGAGTGTAGTCGAGGACCCTGTAACATCGCTGTCGGTTACAGGTGCAACAAAGTACACGTCCTGAACGCACTTATGAGTGATGCTGGCTGTGGTCGTTTGAAACTCGCAACCAAGTTACTCTTTAACTATTTGTCTCTAAATATGAATGGAATGAGATAAAATATTAAAACCTGCTTGCACCATTACAAACCCATCATCTGTAGGAATTATTCAGGTGTCTGTCTTACTGCGTGTGATGTTCAGATCAATATTTTATCCATCTAAAGCAGCCACAGTCCCTAAAATAACCCAGCAAACAGGAGGCAGCGCTGCCTCTAACGACCTGACAGCTCCTATGATTCAGCTGCTGTTCCTGTCAGCTAATTTGTCTGCGTGAACCTCGTCTTGACTCAGCTAATTTAATTCTAGCCTAACTCTTGTTGCTGCGCTCAGTGTTGTTTTTATAAAAATCCATAAACCACTTCGCCCCCTTTTTTCTTTTGTGCCTTGATTTAATATTGTTTCTCGGTGTTACAGTTTATCTGAAGCTGCTCCTTTATGAGGCCTTTAGCTGTCTGTCTGAAGCCTCGGCTAACTGCTTCTGCTGATTAGCTTATTGCCAGTGGAGCCAAGTGCTTCCGAAGTATCTCCCCAGAAGTTGTTATTAATTAGCAGGAGTCGTCTGGTAGCAGGATGATTACCATGCCATCTCCCTGTCAGGCTGAGGAAAGTCCAGGATTACGCCTCTGTGCCAACACGGTCTTTGCTGTTTGCGACTGTAGTGATTACCATGGTACTAAAGTCTGTGCCAACATAAGACAATAGTGTTGACACACCAGCCTCAATGGAGCTGTCCTCTCATATCTTCAGTACTTATTACTCTTTGGTATCTCACTCCAGCAGAGCCGGCTCCCTGACACTTCCACAGGCCCTAACCCTTCACCCGTGCTATACACACATTTGACAAACTGCAATAACACACACACACACACACAAGCACAAACATGCTAGCTAGCTGTTGTCTCTCTTTAGCTTAAGATGAAACCTCTGTGTGACCCAGAGGACAATAAAAGCATTTTGCCATACTCTCACACAGTGGAACAAAATCCAAAACATAAATAGTGTTATCCCCAGAAATGGAGGATACATGTATGATACACTGCATAGGCTATCCTAATATTACCACAGAATCTCATTTATAATCCAAAACTCGGAATGTAATAGCCCTATAGAGTCACGATGGTCATCCATAATAGGAGAAAAAAAAAGTTAATTGTGTGCAATTTGTTGTACAAGTTTAATGTTTTAGACTCCGTTTCCCATTTCACACAATGGTGCACCGACAATTACCTGCAGCTGAACGTTAAAATAAGGAACTGATAATCAGCACTTGCAGCACAGCTCACGACTCCACCTCCAACATCCCCGGCATCGGTAATGAAACTGTTGAGATGGTGGAGGGCTTCAAATATCTCAGAAAATAACACTCTGGACCACTAAATTGAACTTTGTATAATAAATTGAACGCCGGCATGACATCTGACAACAACAAAGCCAACAAAGACTCTCTGCTATCCACACGCATCCTCCGAGCACTTTCTGCTGCCCACCCCAAACTTTTGTTGCCGCTCTATAAAAGCACATTGCGACCCATTCTCTTCTATTGTCCCCCCCTGTTAACATGTTAACTCACAAGCAGATTGCACAATACCTCCAAAATTATCGTTCGCCTCCCCACACTCGACCTCTTAGACCTCCACGGTGAAGCCATTACACGCGGAGCACACGGTGAGCACATGTCCCCAGCCAGCCTCTCTACCCATTCTTCACCCTGCTCCCATTCGGTCGCAGAAACAGATCCGTGGCCTGGAAATGGGCGCACTGTTGCAGGAATTTTGTCCCCTTTGCCGTAGCATCACTCAACAAAACACTTAAGTAACTCTGTGTAGGGTACGATACATATGGATGTGTGTAAAAATGTGTTGTATCTGATGTCTTACTTGTTGTAATGTGTAGGTTTTGTGGATTTAAGTGAGGCTATGAACAGACAGAATTCCTGGAAAGGACAATAATTAATCTATCTACATCTATTTGTAAACCTTAAGCAGTTTATTCTGCTGTTTCAACAAAAATATAATGAAAAGAAAGTAGTGCATACTTGTCTCCACACTATACTCAGACTTTATCTACACTTATGCTTAACATACATCCCCGTGACTTTATGAACAAGCACTAGTCAAAAAAAGACGTCATATGATGACATTTGAGGAACGCTGACTTCTGGCCTGGCATTATGTTTGGCCATGAAAATAGGTTATTGATTAAATCCATAATTGCCCCTCACACAGCAGACCTCTGTTGTTAACCTCCAGGTCTAGATTATAGACTTGCTTTTATAGTTACCGCGTAAATTTAGCTGTCTTTGCGTCTCGCTGAGCTTTGCCCTACAACCACAGATGCAACCTCTCAGGCTACGCTGCCAAAAGCACCGGGACAAACTACTTCTCTGCACAAAACTATGACAAATAGCTGTGCCCTGCGTGTGTGTGTGTGTGTACATGTGAGGCGTCGATTGTGTGTACGCATGTGCATGAGTGAGTGCATGATGTTTGCCATGTTCGTGTGGGCAAATGAACGAGACAGAGAAGGCAAATCTTGACACAAACCACTGTGGCAAAGTGCATAATGTATCAGAATAATGAGAGTCATCTCTGCCTTTTAACATTCTGGGGATGCTGTCTCCATTTCGCGGCTCTTTGTATAAACACTCATGGCTTTAATAACTTGGGGTGCGGCGTGGTTATTGACCCAGTCGGTCACTCTCCTCCATTCCTAATCAGCAGCAGCGGTGCCTGGGGCTCAGCATTCCCAATGAGCCTCCACATTTACATCCTGCTGCACAACCACAAGTGTGGAGAGGTCAATGGCCATAAGCTCTATTGTGCCTGCTTGGCAAAACATCATCAGCTGGAGATGATGACATTACATGTACCTAATAGCACGGAAGAGATTAGGCTCCAATCTACAAATGGATCGCTTTTGCTGCTTACCGCGATGGTTTAACTTCTGTCGGAATAGTGTATTGATTCTCTTTTCTTAATATTCAGGTTACTACTTTGAAATCCCATCGATTGGAGCCATCAGAATCAACACCCAGGTAAGATATGTATATATATATATTAAAAAAAAGAGAGCGCGTGCAAGCTGAATACATCTTTATTTATCCACAAAAAATTGCAATTTTATGCAAGATGTTAGGCCATTCTTCCTTCATGGTTGCTTTGATGATAATTACATAGATTGTAGATATGCTGTAAAGTATTCTGTAACAAAGGGACAGAAGACTCAGCTGGGTGACAACAGAGAGGAAGTGACAGAGTTGGCGATGGAGCGATAACAAGTAGTGTTGTGGTCTTTCTATTATAATGTTTCTGGACGCTCTGAAGTAAAGCCTTTCAGATCTCTTTCTTTTACACACACACACACACACACACACACACACGCACACCGGGTTCTTCACACACCCGAAACCCTGCCAACCTCCACACTTGCTTGAGGCACTACGAGCTTCTAGGGGCCCTTGGGATAACCTCATTCCAGCTGTAGAAATTGACTGGGAGGTGGGCGTTGGGGGAGGGCCACTGCACACCTTCCTCCCCCCCTTCTCCTCCTCCCAGCCACCCCTCCGCTCCCCCCTCCAGCCCCGGTGAGTGATCAGGCCCCAGAATATACTGTCAGCTGTTCCATTAACTCTGGCATATTTATATTCTAAGAACTGCCACTTACTCTAATAGGTTTTCTGAAGGTGGGTGACTACAGCTCTCTGTATAGGCCCAGAAGACACATTATTTAATCGTACTCTGCCCTTCAACATCACACGCTCATCGCATATAGTCTCACTTGACTGAGATGGTAGCATTCAAATAACAGATGGACCACAGATGGCAAAAAAAAAAATATTATTATTCATACCGTACCTGAGTCATGAGATTATGTAGGAAGAGTGGAGTAGTTTTGAAAATAAGTGGCACTATATTTTGTGTTCCTGCCCGGTCGTGACTTATTAAATCCATTCTCGCTTCTTCGTGTAGGATCTCAGTGATGCCGCAGTAACGGGCCGGGCTTTAGTTCGGTTGTTTGTCTTTACTAAGGAGATCGTGGTTGTTACGGTACCCAGGGAGGCAATAGCATTTCATCAATGTGCAGGGATGCTGCTGGAGTCTACATATCTCCTCAGTTTCTTTGGTCCACATATCTCCAGTTGCTGACTTTTTATGTTTCTCGTAGATTGTTCTAGCCAGGCGGAAAATTTCCCCTATATCCCGTGAAAAGGTCTGGCTGTCATTGTCCTGATGGAATATCTCCCTGTGGCGCGTTAAACTGGACTTTTATTGAGCTAATAATAGAATAGGTTACGCCTGTCAGCACCTCACTGTTCAGGCGATGGAAAAACAAACGGTCAAAAGCATAATACTGAAATAGCTGTGTGCTTATACAGGGGGGCCCCCTTTGTGTACCGAGGATAGGTACAAGGGTCAGAAACCTGCGTTATGTTTCCCCTTTTTTTGCTGTAAAATGGATGGAAATTTGTCACCTTGTGAAAACCGCTAATGTTTCTAAAAGTTAGCATTTGACCTCCAGAATGCTGCTGCGCTCACACAGCTCCTGTTTTTACATTTTAATATGTTTTTTTTTATCCATAATGGTCGGCGGATCGCTCTATAACTCGCTGCTGAATTTGGGGAATTTGGAGCTTTTGCCAGAAACATACAACAGAATAATTTCACTGCCTCTGGTCTTTCTATTAACGAGACACTGAAGGTTCAAAGTGCGACCGTCCTGTCCCCGGCGGGCTTCCCTTCCTTCCCAACTGTGCAATCTCTTCATATGTCATGAGGTCACTCACTCAATAATTCTATCAATTACACACCATCTCCAAAATGACAAGAATCAATAGGTTGTTTACAAAAAAAAAAGACGTTTCAGCTATTGTGTAAGGTGGCTCGTGAGAACAGAGGAATATAGTGAATTTGATGCATTACTAGTAGACTTAACCCCTCACCTCTATTCACCATCGCTGTGGGACATTCTCCCAGTGCCGGCAATGACAGTAGAGCCTCTGGGAGAATGGCCTGTTTGCACGTTGTGCCATTGACACCCTTAATGTGATTTTAATAGCTCCTTCATAATGATGAAAAATGGCCTTGAGTGTCTCAGGACTGGAGGCTTTATGGCTCGGCAGGACCAGGATGCTGCTGCTTGTGGCCCACTGTTTTACGTGGTGACAGGGAGGAAGCCGGTCAGGGTCTTGTAGTTTTATGACAGATGAACGTTGGACGGTTCTTCCTGCTCTCTGCTTTTAATGCCCGTACATGACAAGCACTATAAACAGCTGTTTGATTATGTGTGTTTAATGTGTGCCGTCGTGCTTTTTTCTTTTTTTTTTCCCTGCTCCAGGAATACCTGGATGTCCTGGGTCGTCCCATGGTGCTGACTGGGCCTAAAGCCAAGCAGGTGCAGTGGACAAACGTCTACCAGGATGCTCTGGTGAGAGAGAACTTAAAAAGGCATTTAATGAAGACGAATGCGACTCTCTTCAATTATTTACTCCATTTTGCTCATTTTGACGTGTAAATCATCAATCAATCGGTGATTTCTGGGCAAATTCAGGTCATGGTACACTGTTTTTCACAGTTTATTGTTCTTTTAAGAGACAATCTTACAGGTGGTGATGTTGTTTAGGTACAATTTCGTTGTGTATCATTAAAAAAAGTTTAAATTTCAGTTGATTCAGTTGCAGCTTTTGGTGTTTATTGGTTTGAATTTTTAATCAGCCACTGTGTAAATGTGTTTTATAACATTTTTAATTGGATTTCTAACGTGTTTTTCAGGGTTTGGGCCTTGTCATCACCGGGACAATGCCAGTTTTCAACCTCACTGTCGATACTGTAAGCTCTCAGGTAAAAACAACACCGCAGCACAAGACGTGGAGTTTGAAATAGCTGGACTTTTTTTCACTTGCACAGCATACAGTATGACTCATGCCCCTGCTCGCTCTTTGTATTAATGAGCCTTCTCCTTTATCATTATGCAAGAGCAGTGTTTTATTGTCATTCGTGTGGTTACACATGTATAAGGTTATCCACACAGAAGCAGCAGCTGGAGCAGCAGGAGGATTTCAGGTTTTATTTTGTTGACCACCATCAGTCATTTTATAATGGCGTCCGCGCAGCTGCTGCTCTTCTAGGCAACACCTCCCCCCTGAGGTGACAACAGACATCACAGCCGCCCATCTGTAGCATCTTTTTATCATCCACAGAGCACAGAGACACCCAGCTTTCAGTATCCATGACCAAAGTATTTACTCTGAGCTTATCACACAGGCCTAAAGCAGGGATGCTGCTGCAAGACCGACTCAGTTTAAGATAGACTGTAAAAATGCGGACTAATCGGATTGCACATAAAGTGATAAGTCAAAGATGGCATGGAGATGTTCTTAGTAATCTCGTGGCACACAGCTACCAGCTCTCTGTGGTTCTCCAATGCCGGTGTCGTTTGTGACTGTAACTGTGATAATTACCTTTATATGTCGTTTTCACAGAACCAGCTCATCCTCGGAGTCATGGGAGTCGATATTGCAATCAACGAAATCAAAAAGAAGACGCCAACATACAGAGTGAGCATGTTGTACACTCGTGTGCTCTCACATCACTTCTCGTATTGATGATTATTATATATTTATTTCCATTCACTCTTTTTCCTGTACAGCTTGGAGCCAATGGCTACACCTTTGCCATCGACCCAAATGGCTACGTGCTGCTGCATCCCAACCTGCGGCCCAAAGTAGGTCTAACTACAAACGCCACCCTGCATCCAATGGGTTTACGTACTTCTGTTCGTGTAGCTACATTTGGACCTTATTCCCGTTGACTGATGTTAACTCGTCTTCCCTTTCTCTCTCTTCAGATCATTAACTTCAGGGAGCCCGTCACTCTGGACTTTCTGGATGCCGAGCTGGAAGACAGCAACAAGGAGGAGGTAAAATGACCTCTTCTCCTCCTCTCATCATCACAATCAACTCGTGCATTTAATGCGTTTCATGCAGTCATTTTATTTGTCACTTTGTAATGTCTCACGCTGCAGCCTCTCTCTCCCTCTCTCTCTCCCGTGCTTCTCAGATCCGTCGACAGATGATTGATGGCAAATCAGGGCAAAAGAAAATCAAGACGCTCATTAAGTCAGTTGATGAGGCAAGTCATCAATATATGAGACTCAATCATGATCCAAAGTAGCACCTTCCTGAATGGCGTTGTAATGAATTTGAATCTCTCAGTATGTTTAGGATCTGTTGTTTCCCTCCAATTATGTGGAGAGACGTGTCCTGAGGATGTGACAGTGTTACTCATCAGTGTCTGTTTGTGGCTGTCAACAGAGATACATCGACGAGGCCATGCGGACGTATACATGGACGCCTGTGGATGGAACAGATTACAGGTAGGTTGGAAGTCGAAGATGCGTCACGTGACCACAGCCCAAAAGATTGCGCAACTTGGCCCTGTGAGTCCAACTTTGATATTTTTGACACGTCCGCTTTGAGTCAAAAGCTTGAGATCTTGGCAGCTTGTTACTGATCAACCAAGCTGCGTTTGTTATCGCTAGCCGCCACTATCACGCATTTGAAATAGACTAAACCCGTCTCTGAATGAGGACAACTCGCTAATTTGCCTCCTGTATCCGCATTAAATAATTCATTCTGAATCACTCAAAGGCCCGTTTTTCTTCTCTAAATGTCTCCAGCAATACTCGGAGCACAAATTAGTTGCACAGTTTAGTCATCTCAAAACTTAGTCGAACACTTGAGGTTGCATCATAATGGCATTTCCTCCAGGCAACACTTTGCAAATTACAGTTTATGATATTCAATAGTCCTACAAATGCCTGATGTGTGGTTTTTATTACATCTGCTGGCACCGTGCCCGGTCCTGGCTGAGTCCATATGAGGCTTTCTCTGTGCAATTCTATTAATATTCAACTCAAAGGGAAATTCCAGTGTATTTAACAATCCTCATGTGTTACTGCTGTGGCTTGTAACAGTCAAATCTAACTCTAACCAGACATTCGGAGCTCCACTCTTTCAAGCGTCCTCCTCTTTAGAGTTTAGAGCAGCATATGGGATATTTCTCTAAATCTAATTTAGCTTTATATTATAGAAAGTCGACTGTAGCCATGGCTCGGTCTGAACCTGATACTGTCACAGCCTGATTTTCTATCTGTTCCAATTAATCCTCTTAGTGAGTTATATTTTAGCTTTGTCAGATTAAGAGATGGGGCATGTATTTCTATCTTCTTCTCTTTTATGTCTGGCTGTGCTGGAAGAATAAATATTTAGTAACATGAAGCATATGTAGATCAAACTAGGATGCCATCGCGATGACATATTACGATCTCTTTTATTTGTAACATTTGTTTGTAACCTTGTCACGTAGCTTATGCAGAGATGCAAAACTTAAAGCTGCTTAGATCCACATTCTTTAATATTAACAATTTATCGAATGGCTACACGTCACGAAGAGAGGTTTTGACTTCCCCTCAGCTCTACGGAGCTTTAAAGCATCTTTCGGCTCATTGTTTCAGTCTGTTTCAGTCAAATTTACTGCTTTCGTTCACTCTCGCCGCTCACCTCGGCATTGTTTTTAGGAAAGCAGGCAGCTGCTTTCAGAAAGAGCTCTGATAAACCCACCGTGTGCTACCTGCACAGCACCAAAATGGCAGATAAAGTTAGCGACTGGCTGGTGAGCATAGCGCAGCATTTATCAGCGAAGCCAGATATTTTCCCTCAGGAGTCGGTGGAGACTAAACAAGAGCGAAAAGGAGAGTGAATAATGAAGCTAGATTCACTGTGTGGCAAGAAACAAGTCCCCAAATTAATGCTGCTGTCTGCGGGACGTGTGAATAGGCTACTATTTGCTAACGTATTCATCACGTCGACTTTATACAGCAGCGGTATGTCAGTGTTGTGTTCACAGCTTGTTGCACTTCTCCAAAGTGGCCAAAAAGTCTGTTAATGCCAGTTTAATATTACTTATTCCTTCATTTTCATTACAACACAGATAAAAGCAGCAGTAGTCATATTCCATGTGCTGTATTCTGCTGAAGTTTGATTGCCAACAGTGACACAATCGGTGGTGTTGCAAATGTGAACCATGTTTGATGTAGTACAGAGGGCACTCACTCCAACTCAGGTGCTTTCCCTGTGAATAGTCGGACACTGACCTTCTCACAGCAGCGTGGACCTGCCAGATGTGTATTCAGATCTGATTAGTGTAAACCTAGCATGACATCATCCACCGTTTTGATGCCCTGAATTTAGCATTGCCATCTCCAGAAATGACCATCTTGGAGTGTGGAGGTGGTGTGGTGGTTCATGTTTGATCAGGACTGCTGCCTGCGAGCCTGGTGTGTTGTGCTGGATGAACTCCCTAAGAATGCATCCACGGAGTTACCCGCCGCTGGCCATTGGACTCGTCTTAGGCCCGATACAGACCAAATCTAGCACTGCGGTGAACAGGGCTACTGCGTTTTGTCTGTGTGGGCCACAGGGCCCCCCCCCCCCAAAAAAAACCTGCGGTGGAGCAGAGGTCTAACTAGCAGTGGTCGAGTGACAAAGACAGTGACTGAGAATGAGGGAGCGCCCGTCTCAAGCAAGAGAAATAAAACATTATTTTCTGATTACGTCATAGCAGTTACATCCAGCACAAATGAACAAACCCAGTACCCCTCCTCACCCTCCTCACCCCCAGCTCTTAAAGGGTACTGTGTGTGCTTAGTGTTGTTGTTTACTTTCAACGGTGATTAATGCATCTCCTTCCTCCAAAACCATTTAAAAAGCCTTTCAGTCCTTGATTGTTTATATCCTTAGACATCACATTAGACTAATGATGCCATTTCATGGGACATTTCAATCTTCAGAGTTTATATGTGCCGTGTATTCATAACATGCTCCTGACTTTCTGCGTCTGCCTGGTTACCCCAGTCTAGGGTTGGTACTGCCCACATATAGTGAGAACCACATCAAGGCCAACCTGAGTGACCAGATCCTTCAGGTGCAGTGTAAGTACCCAGGAGTACCCAGCATCCTTCACTCTCTGTCTCTCTCCTTATCTTTCTACTCTTTCCTCCTCTTCTCTCTCTCTCTCTCTCTCTCTTCCTCTCTCTCTCTCCCAAATATGAACTTATTGCTCTTATTCAGTCCTTTGTCCCGGGTCTACAACATCATCATAGGGAGTGTCCGAGCGGAGTCGCCTGCCCCCTGCCCGCCCCGCCCTCTCCTCCTTCTCCCCCCCCCCCCCCTCTCTACTACGCTCTCTGATAGGCAGGATCATACCTGAGTCCCCCTCGACTCCTCTACTGCCCCCTGTTCCCTCCTGTCTTCATGCTGTGCTGTAAAATGGTGATGTTTTTTCTTCACACTGGCTGAAGAAAAAAATAACTGAACTGACAGAAAGGTGAAAGCTGTGGTTTTACTGTGTTACTCAGGTGAAAATAATGGTGACCCTTGTGCTATTATTTTTTTTGCCAAATGCTCTCGCCTCTTCTCCACCAAGTAATGATTCTGAAGCGTCTGTGTTCAAAGTATTTGATGTCCTGGAAAAACTGTGAAAACATGCATGCTTTTCACTCCTTATGATGAGTTTTACTTTCCTTCTGTTACGTGTGTGATTTCTTTATTTTTCTTTATTATTTATTTCTCTTGATTTTCCTTTTGTTGGATCGTGTGAGATGTTTCTCAGCTTTGGAATCATTCAGTATATAAACTCCCACACGGCCCGGGATAAGGGCTTGGCAAATGTGGGAGTTTGGGTTTTTGTGGGTCTGAATGGAGACACATGTTGTCTCTCTCATTCTTTCTTTGTCCAGACCCTGTTACTCCCCTCTTTTCCTGTTTCATTTGATTTCTTTTACGTTCGACCATGTTTATCTCTCACTATTACTGGTTTTGTCTTCACTGTTTTCCTTTCCTGGATTTCCCAGTTTTTTCCTTTCCTCCGTTGGTTTTTCCGTTCCCTCGTTTGCTCTTGCAAATAAGATGTTTGCTCTTCATTACTTTTTCTCTCTTGTCTTGTTTGACTTAAATTGGTTTATTTCTTTCAAGAAAAACAATATTTTTATTCAAACAGTAATTGAATAAAATATTGTCTGTGATCCCCCCCTTCCCACCCGATCCCCTGTTTCTTTTCTTGCTCACTCCTTCTCTGATGGATCCACACAGTGCTATACAGCAAGGGCAAGTATACTCCATATTGGTCCACGTTCCCTACCTTTACTTCCTAATCCCTACCGCTGCCTCCTTCCCACACCTTTCGTCCTAAACCTCTTCCTGCTGAACCCTCCCACCCACCCTCCTACCCTCACCTGTCCCAGCCTGCTTGCCTCTGTACCTGCCCGTCTTGCCTTCAGGGCTTCCTCCCCCTTTTCCTCCTTTTTCTCCTCCTCCTCCTCCTCCTCCTCCTTTTCCTCCTTTTTTTCTTCACCCTCTTGCTGCAGCTCAGATCCCACATCTCTCTCACGATGGCTCCTCTGGTCCCTCCAACTTCACCCTCCTCCCTACGTATCCGCTGCTCCAGAAGCAAAAAAAACAACAACAAAAAAAAACACCTACTGCACCCAAGGAAGACAGATATTCATGTTTTTGTTCAAATTTGTCTTTTGTCCCCCATCCTAATCCTTTTCCTTCTGTGGATAACTCCAAACGGGTTGTGTCTGCCTCCTTTCTCTCGGTGTCTCTCTCCTTCTTTCACTCTCTTCTCATTTTCTTTGGCCATATTTCTCTCTTTTCCTCGTCGTCTTCCTCCTCCATTTCTAGTTCACTCTCTTGTCTCGTGCTCTCTCTCTCTCTCTCTCTCTCTCTCTCTCTCTATCTCTCTCTCTGTCTTTTTCTTACAGTGTCATTAGTTAATAAATGTCTTAACTAATTCTCACAATAGGGCTCAAGTATTGACTTTAACTCACTTTAAAAACTCCTTAGTTAGCTAGATCGATTTAGAAAGTATTTAGCCTACTTACACCAAACACCTTCTAATTGTTTGCTGTAACATTTTCATAATGTAGGAAGGTAAACACACTAATCCTACATATTTAATAATGTCAGCATATATACATGTATAATTATTATAGTTCCTACTGCTTTCTATCCATAATAGAGTAAATAGGGATCTCTTTTAGTCGTAACATTTAAATGTAGGTGTACTTCTTTAAACTTTACATAAAAATAAACATCTTTAACGTTTGTTAGCTGCCGTAGTATCTCGTCCATAGCTGGAGATGATGCAGCCTGCAGACTGACCCTCAAGGCTGAGCTGTGTCCTGCCCACCCAGGTCCTCCCATGTTGTCAGGCGTCACGGTGCCACTCGGCGCAGCGCCTGACTCCTATGTCGTCCCTCTGTACTCCCTGTCTCCATCAGCTTGTCTCCCTCCCTCCTCACCCCTCAGACTGCCAGGGGCACGGCCCAACACTTCCTGAATAAACCCGACCCCGGATGTGCACGGCATTGTGGGCGGAAAACTACCTGGGCACTCTATTTTAGCTCTAAAATTAAACCTTTCGTTCTCCTCTGCTTGTACACAGTTACAGGTCATGACATAATGAGAAAATAACACGTTGGATTCGTCGCAGACTCACCTGCCGAGCCTTTAATGTTGATATTTTGTGTTCTGCTCTGTCTGTGATAGATGAAATGTTGCCCTTCGACATGCCCTTCACAATGCAATGCATTTCCTCTCATTATGCGTCTCTCCGAGCCCTCTCCCCTGCCAGTCTGAGGGGTGACCCCCCCTCCATCAGGACCTTCACCCACCTCCCCCCTGCAATAGTTGGCCATGTTGATGCCTGCCTGATCTGAAAAGCACTCATTGTGTTTAATCTGTCTGAGAACTTCCTTCCTGACACGTCACGTCTTGCAAGTCAGTTCTCAGACCGCCAAAATGTGCCAGATTGAAACCAAACCAATCGGACTACATAAAAGTGATGGAAAAAAAAAAAAAGTGTGTGAGTGCTTGTGAAACTAAAGCGGTCATTCATTGAGAGTCAGGTCCTATTTTAGGCACCATATTGGCTAACGCTAGTGTTCCCATGATACCTCAGTGTTGCTATGGTAAACTCCCTCCTGCGTCCCTACACCTCTGAAGAACAGCTGCTGTTTACCCACAACTCCCCACTGCTCCTGCCCACCGCTCTTCCCGGATAATCTTCCCCTTTCTGTTGCAGATTTTGAATCACTGCTGCCAAACAGTTTTGAGTCTGAAGGACATGTATTCATTGCTCCCAGGTAGCCCTGTGTGTGTGAATGCTTGCTGTCGTCGATGGTGAACAGTTTTTCGGTCTTTGTTTTGTGCCTTTTCGTGGTGTTGTGTTGTCCTGTGTGTTTCATTGTTCATTTTGAGTGGTGTGACAAATTCGACAAAAAAAAATACACAGTTCATCATAACTTATTGTGATTATTATAATATTCACCCTCATTACAGCAAAGTGTTGAAGCCACATCAAATCTTCTCTGCATGCAGCCGCATGTTTTTATGACTCCAGTACATTCAGAGGGTTATTGGTCTGGCTGTACAATCTAAAGTTAAGAATAAAAAAGGATATTGGAGAACAAAAAGCGGAGCCAGGAGAAAACGGCCACAGTATATAATGAAAAAGTGACTGAAATCCTCTTTGCATGTGCTGTCTTGTTGTCAAACCCTCTCGGCTTCCTGCTGCAGCCTGAATTCGGAAACACACCGATAAAATCAGCCTTCCATTGTGATGCCTGTCCACAATTTATTTTGATTGATAGCCATCTCAGCATATTGGAATTTAAGCTCTAAGACACGCATGCTGCACATGATAGCCACGAGTAGCGTCTGTATTCATGCACTCCACTTTGTGTTGTGTCGTTGTGTCCCTCCGTAGAGGACAAATAAGGCAGGAGTGTAAATGTTGCATGAACGTGTTTGTTTCTACCTTTTCTGCTCTGAGTTAAAGTGCCGTCTGTTCCTCAGGGAGTACTGCAATGATCTGGAACTGTCCAACAACAACACCGAGTTCCTGCTCAACTTCATTGCTCTCATGGAGAAGGTGACACCGGATTCCAAACAATGTGAGCTCACATTTTGTTTCACTCGCGCACAAAGTTGGCATTTCATTTCTTTTTAAATAATTCAAGATATACTTTGATTGTTGAGGTTGGCAATATTTTGTGTTTTTCTCATTAGCAACTAATCTGACAACGCCTCTGTGCCAGATCTCTGCTTATGACAAACAACGGGCATCGTAGTTCAGTTTGAATCAGCTCTACATCCAGTACAACATCCTGCAGCTTAACGCACTATAATAGTGTTATTAAATTACTTACTCTGTTTAGTAATTAATTTATTTGTTTGTGACTCATTTGTTTCATTTTCAAACTTAAAGGTTCAGTGTATAGGATTGCAACCAACAGAATACCCCTTACTTCCAGCCTCCCTCTCCAACTAGGTTACGGTTAGGGGTTAGAAAATCCTACAGCGACCAGAAAACTGCAAAAGGCCCCCATGTAGAGCCAGTGCATGGTTTGTCCCTTCTGAGTTGCTGTAGAAAAATGGTAAAAATCTTAAACACCTGGACCTGTACTTTAAATCCTTAAGAACAATAGTAGAGAAATACATATTTAAACATTAACGATTGTTAGTTTTATCAGTTTCTTTGGTTAGATTTTAACCAAAAGTGGCCTGAGTGCGGCTTTTTTTCTAGTGGCTGGAAGATTCAGTGTTTTCAGGAAAGAGGAATCTACATGTGATGTGGACGTTAGTGATATTCTGCTAGTTGTTAACATTCTGTTTGCTTAATCACGTTTAGGTGACAGTTTGCTCCTGCACAACCTAATCCTGGACACTGGCATCATCAGGCAGTTGGTAGAGAAAGTGTGGAAGAATAAAGACTTGAACACGTGAGTAGCCGGCACTGAGGGAACTGACGCATCTTCACTGAGTCAGACTCAGGTTTGATTCCCCTCTCTCTCTTCTCTTCACCCTGACATTTAGATACGGCTTCCTGGCCGTGTTTGCTGCGACAGACGGCGGCATAACAAGAGTGTTTCCGAACAAGTAAGTGCACTGCAGCTGCTTTGTAGCTCTGTTATGTTTCTCGCTTTATTCTGCTTTGTAAGTTGTGAGGGCCATCTCTTTAAAAACTGCTAGTATTGCAGCAGGCCTGTGCATCGGAGATTTACAGCTCGAGTGTCTGTGCTCTTAAATCTCAGGGCTTCAGAAACCTGGGAGGAAGACCCAGAGCCGTTTAATGCCAGCTATTACCGCCGCAGTCTTGACAACAAGGGCTACATCTTCCGAGCACCTTATCGAACAGGTGAATGATGCGCTCGGTCGGTGTATTTCTCACGCTGAGGCTCATCGTGTGTTGTGGCTTGTTTGTTTCTAACCCCCCTCCCTCCTGGCTCGTCTCTCTATTTGTCTTCCCTCTTGAAGCCAGGGACGAGCTGCTGAACCCAGAGAACGACACCATAGGGATCCTGGTCAGCACAGCGGTGGAGATCACAGTGGGAGGGAAGACCATCAAACCTGCAGGTGGGCTCGTGCTCTGAGAGAGGAGACAAAATCTTTATGATGATAGATATTAAAGAAAACGTCTCAGAGCAAAGAGCAGATAATTACACGTCTGCGCCTGTATTCATTGTCACTTTGAGTGAATTTGTCCGTGCTCTGCAGCTATTTGTTGGACCTTTTATGCGTATGTCATTTTATTATTTTATTTTTTTTACATTTTGAATTATTCTTAATTGAATCTCTTTTCCTAACTTCTTCTTCTTCTTTGTTCCTCAGTGGTTGGAGTGAAACTAGACCTTGAAGCTTGGACAGATAAGTTCAAGATTCTTGCCAGCAACCATACGGACAACCGCCAAGGCTCAAATCAGGTGACAAAATCTACATAAAATATTTACAGGCTAAATCTTCAGAAGTGTTTCTAAGATGTTCAGCTGCTTACTTTGTTTTTTTTCTCTCTCTCTCTCTCTCTCTCTCTCTCTGGCAGTGTGGACCAAACAGGGGCTGTGAAATGGACTGCGAAGCCAACAGTGATGTAAGTATCAATCTGCACTCTCCCAGCAACATTTTTCCACCGTGCGTCTAATTAACGGCCCTTGTTTTGCCCCCGTGCGCAGGATCTCCTGTGCTATTTAGTAGACGATGGTGGATTCTTGATCATGTCCAATCAGAAGGAGGACTGGAACAAGGTGATTTTGATAAATGCATTTTCACAGCGGCTGTGACTTCTCGCCAGATCTTTACACTCAGCTTGTCATTCGACAGCAGGTGGGAATGTTCTTCAGTGATGTCGACCCAGTACTTGATGTACGCCCTCTACAACAACTCCTTCTACAACCGCAAGCAGTCATACGACTACCAGTCTGTGTGTGAGCGGGTGCCCAACAGTGAAACTGGAGCTGCACCCAGAGGAGTGTTTGTGGTAAGATCATAAAATTCAACACCGCAGAGGGTGAGACGTAATAAATTAAAATAAAAGCCTTTATGATAACGTGCTGGATTAATAAAGAGAGAATTTGATAGGTGGAGACGGATTCAAATATGACTCATGGACTTTTCTCTTTTCGTCTGTATCTGCAGCCCACGATTGCGGATTTTCTAAACGTGGCTTGGTGGACATCAGCAGCTGCATGGTGAGAGTCCTCAAGCTTGACTGAAAAACAAACACGACTGTAACACGCAGTACATGCACATTTAACTCAAATGTCGAACTGACCGCTGAGAAAGATCGACTTTTGACAGTCACAATACTAACTTTGTCCAGCCCTGTTTCCTCCAGCTAAGAAATATCACAAAAATCTGATATTTCTTGTCTTCCACAGACCTCAAAGGTTTAATTCATACTTACATTTTCTCCCGTCTAGATTTTTGTAATTTCCTCCACATCTTTTCTTAGTCAACCTGCTTTAAATCGCTCACAGTTGCTCAGCCGTTAGGTCAGCCACGTTACCCCTGTTCTCCAGAATCAACTACAGGATCTTGCTTATTATCTCTAACTCACTGCATGATCTTGCCCCGCAGTTACATTTCTGATCTCCTCGTTCCTCATTCCACTCCTCAACCACTCCAATACTCTTGGCCTTTTATCAATCCGCGCCCGAAATGCAAAACGAAAGATGGCAGCACTTTTGTTGTTTTAGCCCTCTGGACTGATTGTGAAAGATGAGTGAATCTTTGGACTGATTTAAGTTGCTCCTTACTTACCATCTTATTCCCGGTCTTTGTTTTTGTGCATTTTTGTTTGGACGCTTTGTTTCGTCTTATAATGTATTGATTTCTTTCTTTTTCTTTTTCTTTTTCGCGTCTGTGTGCTTTAAAAAACTGCTACAAAGCTTTACTTACTCACTGAAGAACGATTTGATTTGGATACTCGTAACTTTAAAAAAAATAGCATTGCAAAATGTAATATTCTAACCTATTACGAAACCCATTTTTCATTCTCACTTCCTGTCTCCACAGGTCCTTGTTCCAACAGTTTATATATGGACTGGCTTATCACAGTTGGTTTGTCACAGGTGGGCGATAACAAGACGCATTCAACCATTAATTTTTATCTCTGCTGTTTTTCATGTCTGCAAGTTTAAAGGAAGAGGAACATTTTGGGGGATGCACTTATTCGATTCCTTGCCAAGAGTTAGTTATGAGAACATCAATACCACTTTACTATCTGTGTGCTGAGATTAACACAAGGGGATACAGCTAGTCTGGGTCTCTCCTACCAGCACCTGTAAAGCTCTGTGTTTTTGCTTGTTTGATATGTAGACAAATGTTAAAAACAAAACAATTTGTTCAGGGGAAATTTTGATCTCACTGTCAGAAATGAAATGAATAACTGTGTTTCCCAAACTATTTCTTAGTTAAAGTGGAGTTGTGAGCCAAGACTCTTAAAGTGCACAGACCGGTGGTTAAATGATACGTGCATCATTATTTAAAGTGCACAATTTTTCCTTTGATGACAATGCAAATAAAAGACGAAGAAGGGAGAATCGCAGCTTTTTCTAGGCCAGATGTAGTCGTACATCTTTATCTGTAATGTTTTTGGAATCACATCTTTATGAATCAGTTTGAAGTGACAAGTGTTACCCTGACGTCTCTTTGTGCTCTGGTGATGCCGCAGATGAGGTGGACGCGGAGGGATTCGACTCCAAAGAGCGTAGCTGTGTAATGATCCAGACCCAGTTCTACTTAAGCAACCTCACCAGCTCCTACAACATCCTGCAAGACTGTGGCAACTGTTCCAGGTCTGTACACACGTAAACACACGCGAATACGCTTCACGTACGCACGCCGCGGAGAGCCGGCGCTGTGACGGGGGGCACGGTTAGCAAGACAGATTCATCTTTCCGTTAGAGCTAATAAACTCTGCCGATGATTAAACCCTATCAGCTTTAATGAAACGGTCACATCATTGGTTAAATGAGCCTTATAAGACTCTCTCATGAATCTCACTGATCCATTAGCAAATGAGCCTGTGATGTAAGTGAGCAGAGGAGGGGGCGGGGGGTGTTGACAGAGTTGTCGCTCTCTGCAGGCTGATTCATGCCAAGAGGATAAACAACACCAACTTGCTGTTTGTGGTGGCGGAGAAGATGCCGTGCAACACCTGCGAGATAGAGAAGCTGTCCCAGGAGGTGGAGGAGTGTATCCTTTTTTCTCATTGTACACCAGCTGGCAGAGAAGACGATCGCACAATGCCTATGTCTTTATCGAGCATAACTGCGGGAAACACAGACGTTTCACGTTCAGTGCAATGCTATGTCCAGTCATCTACATCTGTCACTTTTGTGTGAGGAATCGGTGTGCGGACGGCGGCGATGACACGCTGCAAAAAAGCATCAAACCAGAGTTTTAATATTTCTTAACCGAGTCAATTTACAGTCAAGGAGGATAATCCATGTGAAGACATGGCTGTGGCACGCTACCGAAAAGGACCTTCGACCTGCTTTGACAATCACGCCTCTGTAAGATTTTCACACTCAATAAGCAAACTCATTTTTTTTAATGATCATTATTTATTTAAATGATGGACTAACTGCAGAATCATATTTTGCCGCTTTGATACAAATCAGTGATCAAGCTGCAATCAAAAAGTTAGATTAATACAGAACAAAGAAATATAGTTCATTCCTTTGATCGGGCTGATTATTTTATTAACGTTTGCTGTACTGCGATATTGTAAAATATCTTTAATAGCGTGATGACAAATGATTTCAGCATTATGACAAATGTAATTCTGTGTCTTAACTTTGACATTTTGGACAATGCGCCTATTTGTTTTCTTGTCACAAGTTAGATGAGACTTCTGATACGCCTCTGGCGTCTTGTCATTGCGGTGCGGTTACCGGGCGACCAGCAGAAGCTCCAGGAAGTCGCTGGTCACAGGCTGTGTCAGGAATCACTCCCTATTTACTTAACAGTGCAACTTACTTACTGTCACGTAAGAGTGTCTGTATTCTTCTGTAGTCTTGTAGACAGACATGCAGGGGGCGGTGTCTTCTCATCTAACTCTTGGCAAGAAAGCAAATGAGCGCGTCTCACAAAATGTCGAACTGCTCCTTTGACAATCCAGAGTTAGTTACGGCGCGGCTGCTTCCTGACTCTCTGTGCTAAATATCTGTGTGTTAGCCGTGTACCTACAGCTGTTGTTTCGCCCTCTGCAGGAGAACACGTCAGACTGTGGACGAGGCCACTCCTTCCGTCCGTCCCTCTACACCTTACTGCTCATTCAGCTGCTTCTGCTTTATCCGGCCGTCAGCCCCCACATCTACTCTCTACTACATTAATTTCATTGTCCTGTCCTCCTTTTGTCCCTCCCGAGCTTCTTCCCCGACCTAAAGATCCCTCCGACCCCGCCTCCCACCTCCCTTCTGCGTGCCCTTAAGCCCCCCCCCACCCTCCGATATAGTCATAGGTAATAATGGGACTTCCCATCACGGCAAGTTGGAAGCCCTGAGTGCCGCGCTACCCAGCTCGCTTCAGTTCATGTCGCTTAGTGACAACTGCCGGACGTTTGCGTCCTCAGCCAGCTAACCTTCATCTGCAGGAGGAGCGGGTGGTGCCGGACCACCTGGATCATCAGAAGCAAAGTCAGAAAAGAGAAAGCAAACCTCCCCCTCGCCCACACACGACCACCCCGCCACCTCCACGTTCATCCAGAGAAGGGAGGGGGAAAAAGAGGACAGATCGATGTCCTCGTCACAGACCTCCCGCCTCATACAGACTGGAGAGTTGAGGTTGTCTTGTCCGCCCACGGTCGGCGGGAGTTCTCCTCCTTCTTCTCTCCTCCATGTCTCGCTGCCTCTCGTGAGAGGCTGCGGACCATTCAGCCAGTTATAGCCACCATAAAAGAAAATAACATTAAAAAAAAAAAAAAAAACTGTCAAGTATTCAAAATGTCAAGTATAAACTGCTGAAGTGATGAGTATTCCAAACATTACAGTATATTTAGTTCTTGATTTGAAAAGGAAGTTGTTAAGTGTTAACTTAAAAAGACATGAATTAATTTATGCACTATATCTACTTGCCAAAATGAGATAGACTTTCATGTGGTCTTATTTTTATAGCCAAAACACGAAGAGGAAATGGCTTCTGATATAGATTTAGGATAAAACCACGAGGAGACACACGGAAACTGAAGGCTGATTCATTTTGCGCAGCTCCTCATTACAGATTGATGCTTTCAAAAGACATCCACTGGTGATTATTGTAATTAAACGATGGTAATTGCATTTCCTCAAAGTACTTTTCTCTCATATTTACTGTTTGAGGCTAGCGTTGCAGCTGTAAAAAGAAAGAAAAAATGAAATCAGTGTTCGGTTTCTGCAGATCTGGAGCATTGTTGATGTCGTTCAGTGTCCTCTCGGATCAATTGACCATCCTGACCTCTGGTTTGGACTGATGTGTAAAGAAAAAAAACAAAAAAAAAAGAAACCCCTGTGCTCTCTGATGAGAAAGCTCACCTCTGCCAATCCTCATGAGGCTTCTCCACTAACCTCTACTAACCTAATCACGATTCGTATATGTGCTTTACTTCTGTTCACACGACAGACAAATCGAGATCTCTGCCTCATGACCGTCTCATAGTAGCTCCAGGTGGGTTTTCGTTTTGTTTGGGGTTTTTTTTTGGGGGGGGGGGCGCTCATATTACCTTTGACTGTTGCTGTTCAACCTTCAAAAACCATTCGCTGCTGGGGGATAGGGGCTTATCGACATTTCCAACAAAAGTGCAGAAGAGGCAACTAAATATGGTGATCACGTACGAGTAGTAGTCTGGTTGTAATCCGTCACAGTTCATCATTTGATCATCAACGATATGTGAAAAGTCATTTAGACTCCCATGTTTAGGAGCCGCTCTGTTTCATAGTGCCTTGACGCACTTTGTTTTGGACCACATCGGCTGTAGAGTAGAGCTACTGTATAGTACCTTTATAAAGCAGCCATCTTTGAGGCTTTGGCTAACACTGGAGCCTGTGAGACTGAATCTGTCGGCTATAGAAATCGCTTTACACAGAGCCAAGGAACTGAGCTCTAGCTTAATGTATTTGCCCTCTCGGCTGTGGTCGCTGTACCCCCTCCAGAGCCATCTGACTGCCATCATATGGAGTTACTATACTGTTCCTTTACAAAGCCATGTATAGAGCTATGATACACTATCAGTATACAGCGACTTAACTGGCCATAGAGCATTTTTAGGGCCACCGGACTGCTTACAGTTCTGCCTGAATCATATGTGTCTGCGCGTGGATGTACGTGTGTTAGTTTGTGTTTAAAAACCCTCAAAGGGGAATGTCTTTTCATTGAGTTGTCGGGTGTCTGAGGGACGACAGTTGTGGTAGCATAGCTGTTTTTCCTGTTACTATGTTGCAACGGACAAAATCCAGCGTTGTTGTTGTTACAAGAAAAGAAAAAAAAGAAAAGAGGGGGGGATTTTACTGAATAACAATTCATCTTTAACCATCAGCCTAAATATTAATCGACGGGAGCAGAGGTGTCCGAAAGAATGTGTAGTTCATCAGTGTTTTCTGCTTCAAATGCAACATAGTTAACAAAAAGCCTCTCTAAATGCCTTAGTGTTACACAGTGCGGAGCTCTGATACACCCCCCCTCCCACACTTTCCCCGTCATCCACACACACACGTATAGATTCAAAAATATTCTCTCCCCCCTGGATTTTCTCGATGTTCTGCAGTAAAGTATAGTGAGCTCTAATTTTGTATTTTTACGTCTTGGAATGATTTGTTATTGACTGATGCCTGTTTTGACTAAATGCTTGAAAGCAGGTGGGAGTTTTCGAAGAATTTCAAAAAAAACGCCTCCGACCTTTTCGATGTTCACACCTAACCCGAAACACCACCACCACCACCACCACCACCCCCCCCCCCTCACTGTATGTATTGCTCAGGTGGGATGACTCACACGACAATTTGAACCTTAACGACACACTCTGTACAGTTGTTGGTACTATTTGATGTGACAAACATGCTGGCACAGTAACTGCAGCACGGCTCTGAATATAAAAGAAAAAACAAAAAACGAAACGAAGCAAAAGAAAGACGTGTGTTTCCAATTTGGCTCCTTTCGGTGTCGAGCACTGACCGGATGCAGTCTTGCTTTTCTGGCATCGGTTTGTCTCCGTCCTGTGCCATTAATTCTGTCTGTATATCCCTTATTTCCACTGTCTGTAAATGAGCGCTACACGTGCCTGTGGAAATGTACCCCCTGCAACTTCCTCTCTTTTCCTGGCTCTGTACGCATTACACTCTCACACGTAAACTAAGTATGTAGGCCTACGGTTTTTGCACCTGCACCTGAGACATGATGCACACACACCTATAAGCAAACATGTAAAGACACTTAATTCATGCCCAGCTGGGAGATGTCAAGCACCAGGCAGAAGTAAGCCAAGGAGGTCACTTCCCCAGGTGTCTTTTTTTGGGGTGAGCGGGTGGAATGTCAGAGGCAAGCTCAGGGAGTGGGTCTCCACAGAGCAGCACGGGCCCGTCAAACAGAAAGTCATGGAAGAAACATGTGGTGACGTCTGTGTGTGCATCCCGACGAAGGAGCTCTTCTGAAGGGACACACGTCTGATTTCTGTGGTTCGACAAATTTACTTTTGCCAAAAAAAAAAAAAGAAAGAAAAAAAGAAAAAATAGAAAATTGGACCAGCTTGGGGACCAGAGGGAGGGGGTCAGCTTTAGGACGCAACCCTAAAATAAGTCGGGGATGGTTTTCATAAAGCCTCACGCCCCCCCTCCCGACCCTCGCTGCATCTGTGTTGATGCGTCTCTGTGGGAAAGACACGTGTGTATGTGATTCTGTAGTCTGTAGTCTGGTGCTATGTGACCATGTTTGACAAGTGTGTGAAAAAATAACAGCAACATTTAGAGAAGAAGAAGAAGAAAAAAAAAAAAGAGAATAAAATCAGTCGAATTTTAAGTGAAGTTAAAAAATATATATATATCTAGGAATACAGCACTGTTGATAAGTTTGAGATCTGAAGTCAAAATGTTTTAAATTTATTTTTTAGTTTTGTTTTATTTCTCGTACGTGTGTGAGTGTGAATGTTGGTGTGCGTGGAAGATTTAGCTCCTTCTTTTCTGGGCACTGGTCCTTGTCGCTCCATTCTTTTGTACAGATGAAGTTAAAAAAGAAAAAAAAAATGAAGAAGAAGAGGGCAAAATTTGTAAAATATTGTGTCTGTGACTCCTTGTAAAATATTTTCAAATTGTTTATTACAGAGAATCAGTTATTAAATAATGTTCATATTTTTCACTTCATTTCAGCGTGTGGTGTTTTTTTTGTTGTTGTTTTGTTTGTTTTGTTTTTCAGTCAGACACGAGTGGAGGTTTATTTCATTCATTAGAAAATATATAAAGTAAAAACAGCTTGACTGTTAATTATAATAGTTTTCATGGTGTTAAAGGAAAAGTTATAACATGTTAATTAAAGTTACCCTGGGATGGAGCCAGGCTAACTGTCCCCCACTATTTCCAGTCTTTATGCTAAGCTAAGTTAGCCAGCTGTTAGCAGTACCTTCATATTTTAGCATTGTAGACGCGAATCTTCTTATTTAACTCTCATCAGCAGATTGCATGAGTGCATTTCTCAAAATGTCAACGTATTCCTCGGTTTGGACCTCATCCCCTGTCATCGTTAGAAACGTCTTGATTTACAGTTTCATTATTGACATATTTGAAAAACTATATCAGGTCATGCAGGAGGATGTTTGTGGCCTCATGAATGAATAATGTGGTTCCTCTTCGAAAATGCTGTTGAAAATCCACTGACAGACGGCGAAGAGCTTCACAGAGTATTAAGGAAGTCTGTGAGAGCTTTGTGCCAAGTGTCCGGGTCGTCCAGGTAACAGGGGTGACCCGCTCCTTTCATCACCACCACGCTGTGATTAGCCAGATTTCTCAGGTTGCTGAGTGACAGTTCTCCGAGCTGAGCGTCCTGGTCACCGTAGACAATCAGCGACGGGACCTGCAAAAACACAAAGAGAGACCCCTCGATGAATCATCCCCAGGGTCCTCTCTCTTTTTTTTTCATTAAATCTGTCTGAGTTTGTTTTGAAATTCAAAGCCATAGCTAAAGGGATTTTCTAGTTGCCCCACATTTTACCTCAAGTTTTTTTTTAAAAATGCAAACAGGTCTTATAAAAAGATAAGAGCCGAGCTTTTTATTTCTATTAGGTGTGACTTATTTATGTGTCAGGGTGTCAGTAAGAATAAAAGTAAAGTAAATAAAAGAGTAAAAACAGAGTAGTCCTTAATATTAGCTTTTATCGGCTGTGTCACAATACGTCGGCATAAATATACTCCAGTACAAAGTCAAAGCGCTGCATTAAAGGGGGTACTCCAGCATGTACATAGAGCCGGAGGACTTAGAAGACGAGATTAAACAAAAAAAACGGTCCAAACTGAAGCAATGGTGACAAGTTCAGCCGAGCGGTAACCTCTGTGGCTGTGAAGTGAAGCCTGGCAGAAAAGAACTTCACTTGAGGCTGACTACAGAACAAGTCAATCTCCATAAGCCCCTATATTAAAATGTCCAACTTCGCAGCAGAAATAAACACGTTTACAGACAGTTTTGGCCTCTATAGCTAAATTCCACGTTCGTGACAACTGGACTGAGGCTGAATTTCTATTTAACTCACTTGTTCAGATAATGTTGAGGCTTAAAGTTAAACGTGACGTCACAGATATGACGTCCATTCTTTATAGCACCGGCGGTCCTGCTTGAATTAAAGCGCCTGCCAGAATACTTCGTCAGCAATGCTTCTGACTCGCCCCAAATGTGACTGTTGGTGCCGCTTTTCACTTGAACAATCAAGTTGAAGTTCAAGATCAAATCAAGTACTCATTATGCAGCACAGTACTCACTGCAAGTATTTAGTTGTGTTTCTTTTAGCCTCACACCTTGATATTGTGTCAATCCTCTTCTCTTTCAATAGTTTCCCCTTGTTCCCTGAAGTACTTTCCAGTAACAAACATGCCTCCTTCATGCATAATGCACCTTCACTCGGTTTGCCATCTTAGAAATTTTATGTTGCGAGTTGGATAAAAAGCCGGCAGCGTCTGTGAAAGTATAAAGTCACATGAAAAAAAAGAATCCTTCCTTCTTTCTGAAGGGATTGAAGCAGGTGATGGAAAATGGGGTTGACATTCACGGTTGTTATGAAGAGGAAATGAAGAGCGCACATACTCTGAAAAAAAGGTTTGCAAAACAGGAAACTACAAAGGAGTACACAGTGAAGTAGATATAAGACTCTACCTGTACACTCTGGTACTGCTCTGCTGTGAATTTGTCGGTGCAGATGGGAGCCACGGGGACGTAGGCCCGTATCAGGGCCTGGTGCTGGAGGAGGAAGGGGAGAGAGTACATCCCACTAAGAGATGGGCTGATCACCACCACCGGGCTCAGGCTCAGCTTCTCACACACTTCTTTCAGGAAACCTGCAGGGGCCAGTTGTCCGACTGCTGCCGGGGCCTCGGCCGACTTGGACCGACCGAGTCCTGTGGACGGACAGAGTTCACATTTTTCAGAGGTGACCCAAACTGAGATACGGAGGGTGAAGCAAAGATACTGCATGGGGTGACAGGTGCGTGCGTGTGTTCTAAAAACAACAAGAAGTTGGTTATTGTTTTTCTGCTTACCAACACCGTCAGCATTCTGTGCCGCAGCAGTGGCCTGCAGCTCGCGGAGGTATTTAAGGAAATTTAAAACCCTTAGCGCCCATTTGCTCCAGTTTGCATCAGAAATAGCAAGCACAGACACAATACACATATTTTTAAAACAGCATGACGGCATGTGCATCTTAAACGTGAATAAATGTCCCGAAATCAGCTTAGAAATTGGAAAACAGGTGCTTCTTTTAACTCCAGAACTTGCCTGTGAATCATCCCGTTTTTAAGTTTTCTTGAATATCAAACTAATCCAGTGATAGTTGTCAGTAGTGCACAGTGAGAGACATACAGAGAATGACTTAATGACCAAAAAACTCGGCCTCATTTAGGAAAAAGCGTCTTATAGCAATAAACTTTAGTTTTCATATTTCAAAGTAATCAAGCCACCTGACATAATGAACCCAGGGGTTTAGGGGCCTGTTGCCTGCTGTGTAGGTTGGTGGTCTAGACGTGCGCGGGAAGTGGTGAAAAACATCAAGCATGTTCATCTTCAGACTCACCTGGCAGGTCGATGGCGACAGCACGGCAGCCTGCTCTGGCCAGAGTGTCCAGGGTGCCGATGCTGAGCCAGTTTTCTGAAGAGAAGCGGATGCCGTGAAGGAGTAGAACTGACATCTTCACCTCCCCTGTGGCAGGTTCACTTTGTCTGTAGAAGAGCGGCGCTTTGCAGCTCTCCAGCTGCACACTCCCCTCTGTCATCTTCACAGCCGACATCCTGAACAGGAAAATGTCAGAAATCAGACCTCTGAACAGACAAACCGTGGTCTGTACCTTTAACAGAGTTCAATTCTGACTGTGAGTACTTTTAGAACCACTCAAAGGATCTTCATACTTCTTCTGCCTACTGTGGCGAAAGAAAGCAAAGCTTCTTTGCCACTTTTTCTGCTTTATATAATTAAATTATAAAATATCTGCATATTAAAAATGTCAGATGTCATCTTTGAGCCTTAATTTATATTCTGACTGCAGCAATAAATGAATTGCACTTACAATAATATAATACCTTAACCTTCAAAGTACAGAACACAAACAACAACAGCAACAAAATACAATTATGAAAAATAACTACTACTACTTTTTTTGTAGTTTCCTGTTTTTTGAATACTGTCTATACAAAATTCTATTTTATTAGTATTATGCTATTACAGTTTTTCTCCTTTTTTTGTAAGGACAATGTCCTTAAACACAACACATTGTGTTTATTAGCAGTACACAAAATAGTTGAATAGTTGGGCGTGTGACCCCGTTAAATATTCAATTTAAGTACAAGTATTTGAAGACTGTTCAGTTGAAGTTAAACAGTGCCAAATACGACAAAAGCTAATAGTGTACGAGTAAGTCAGGCAGGAGTTGTCCTGTCTGTGCATGCAGTCTGTCCAATCACACCTCTCTGGCACAGATTCAAGTTAAACACTGCAGGTTTCTCCACCAAGACTTTTCTTTCTGTTCAGCTGCGGCGTTTTGCATGTTCCCATTAACCTGTCCACGCTCCCTGCGGTCTTAAACCACTTCTTGTTGCTGTTTTATTGTTGTCCTCTGCAGACTGTCTTCCACTTCGTTGCGGGAGTCAACGCCGCAGAGCTCGCGCACAGCTGACAGGTTAAGCAGCGCGGATCAAAGTCCAGATGAGATCATTTCATTCGTAACATCGATACTTTAGATAAAACCTTAAATCTTCTTACCTCGCGCCGGGTTTAAGTAATGATAACCTGCAAACTAACACGGGACTTGTCTTGAAGCAGCTGCAGTTTCACTTTATTTCCCGGAAAACTGGAAACACACACACACACACACACACACACACACACAAAAAAAAAACTCTGGAAATTATTCTACTGACGTCTAGCGTCTGTGAAGAGAAGTGCTTTTATTTTAGCAGCAAACCACCTGAGACTGCCTGTGTTTTGTTTTTTTGTTTTTGTTATTTTCACACAAAATATTTGGTGAAATTGTCGGTTCTCTGTTGCCTGAGTGGATACTTGATATCATGAAGAAAAAGGAAAAAAGCGCATGAACCAGGGCTGATGTGATTAATGATTAATACTCGTATTGATTGGCTGTGTTTTGGGGATTAGGGCCTCTGTTTGAGTAAGGGCTCAGTGTTCCCGTGTGGGTGGCTGTGTCTTATGTTTTCTGCTTTTTTTTCTGTGCGGATCTCTAAAACGTCATCCTGAACTTTTTTTTTTTTGGGAGGTGGGTGGGGGGGTTGATTTCACACTCGGGTAACATATAACGCCACAAACTCGCCAGAAGAAACAAAGTGTGACTTTTCATCCAGCGTTATAAAACAACAACTTTTTCCACCACAGACGATGAAACTGTTGCTCCACTGCATTCTCCTGACAGTCGGACTGGCCACTGGTAAGGAAGTTTTATAATCTTTATGGACTTCAACATGAATGAATCACCGTGTGAGTCATTGTGAGGTGTTATTAATAGTCTTTTAGTTTCATTGTGTATTTTGAATGACATCAGATTGAGGGTAAAGACCTGTTTGGTAGATAGAAGGAGTGTGGATTTATAAAGAAATGTGTAAAAAGTTCTTTTCGGTTGAATACTTTTGGGATTACTGCATGATTGTACAACAAGTAATAGTTGTAGTAGTGTGTACTTTTTCTGCCTTTTCTGGTCTCACAAACCAGCAGCAGTGTCTTGGTCCAAAGGTCATATGTGTGCAGGCGTGAGCCCAAATATCTGGTACCAGGGAGCACCTGCACTCCAGTTTGAACCTGGACTAAACAGATATTTAGACAGCCAGCATGCATCCTTATTGTTTTCAACAGGCTACCGCAGTCCACTGAATGACTTCCAGCGCTCTGAGGGCAGAGAGCTGGTTCCTACCGCCTGGAACTCAGCTCGAGTGTTGCTGTTACCGGGCCTGAACCTGGAGGACTGTGCCACGCGCTGCTCACAGTCCCTGGACTGCAGGTATCCGACCTTTTTAGTCCGTTAACACAGCAAGATCTGAGCTTCATAGGCAAAACTATAATTAGAATAGAGTTGTTGTTATTATTAGTTGTGAGCTGTGACTTTGTTTAACAGCTAAATAAAAGCATCGTCCGGCTTAATTCAAGGTTACGTCTGGTGATATTATTATTATTTCTATTGTCAAGACTGAAAATGAGCAATGAACTGATCCATTATAGAGTATTGGCTGTGTGTAGCCACTAGTCACCTCCTTCCCCTGTGCTATAGAGCTTCATAATTGTCATAAAAACACATCAGTCAGCCACGCTGCCTCACAACAAAAGTCACGGAGCGTCAGGATAAACAATTTTAATGACCACTGTGGTAATACTAGTACTAATTTGTTAATTACTTCTACTTTTCCGGAACACATGACTTCACATATTTACAAAATATAATCTGATTTCAAAACAGTATATAATTATTCAAAATGGGCATGTACTTAAAACCTTTATGATCATCTCACTGTTTCTGTCTATCGAGATCAGAGCAGCTGCTGTTATCATTGCAGACAGATATCATGTCCAACAACCTCTCAGATCAATTTATTACCATTAACAGAGCGATTGATGATAACTTGGCACACCTTATTGTAAGTCTGTAGCTGTGGATGTACAAAACTCTCACTTAGAAAATCTCCCTCGACACCAGAGCGTTCAACTACGAGACACGCCCGACTGTCACCTGTAAACACCTGCCCTGGGTGGGCGATGGGAACAACGCAGAGGTGAAGAGAAACGTAAACTGTGACCTTTATGAGAAGAAAGGTAAGACTCGTATTTGATTTAACAGAGATCAGCGTGACATGGAGTTGTTTGATTGGTTGTTTTATTTGTTTTGTTTTTTTTTGTTGCTGTTGTGAAGTCTACGTCAGAAAGTGCATCGTGAGTAAAGGAGAAGACTACAGAGGGAAAGTGTTCACCACTAGAAGTGGACTCACCTGCCAACAGTGGTGGTCCAAGTTTCCTCACGACCACAGGTGAAACACTCAGTCCTTCATAATCAGGAAGCTTTTGGACACTTTGCTCTCGACTCCAGCGCATTGGATCTAAAATGAAAGAAGAGGCTAAACAGCCAATATTCATAATAGAGGGAGGGCTAAGAGAGCACTAGCATCCATCCATTGGATTGGAAGAGTGACGCTTTGATATATGATCCTCCATTTGATCTGTGGTTTGTAGATTTCATGCTGTCATGGACTGGATGGCTTTTTGGCCTCTTTCAGCACATTGTTTTGACTCTCTGGTGCCACAAACTCGAGTCACGTCTGCCTCGTTCCCGACGGCAGGTGGAAGATGTTTTAGCAGAAGAAAAGTTCTCCACCATAAACCCGCCATACATATAAAGTTGGTGCCTACACCTGTTTAAGTGGAGACCAGCTGGTGCCAACATAATTATCAGCAACTTTATATGCTAGTAATTTGTGTTTTTAGCCTGCGGTGGAACTATTCTGGCTCCAAGTGACCAAACAAATCAGCTGATGCAGCTTTAAGTTTGTATTTAATTTGTCCTATTATTTCCTCTAAACTCCTCTGAAATTGAGGACTGTGTCAAAAAAGGGCTCCAACTCCTCCACCTTTGATCTGAAGTGGTTATTAACAACCTCAAATTAAAGCCCGAGAGCCTGCACTTGATAGTTGATGTTATATTTCCAATCCAATGCCGGGAGTACAGAGCTCATAAAACTGACTGCACTGTATAATAACTGAAACAGCCTGTCACTCACTGTAAAACTCTCTGTTTGGGTCAGGTGGACTCCCACAGCTACTAATGGTCTGGAGCTGAACTACTGCAGAAACCCAGACGGGGATCGTATCGGTCCATGGTGCTACACCACCGACCCAGAGCGCCGTTATGAAAGCTGCAACATACCCCAGTGCAAAGACGGTATATGAAGTGATACCACCATGTTTGTTCCTGGAGGTTTCTTGGAATGAACAGCGTAATTTGGTGCTAATTTCTCGAGAAAACAGAGACGGTATTCTGAGAAAGTACAGTTCACGTGATAATTCAGCTCATTCATTTGAGTTTTTAGAGAAATAACTAGGAAAGTAAATGTGTAGATCATAGTAAGGGTAGAGTTTACAAGCAGGTGTTAAGTTATAGAGAGATTTTGTTCAAATAAATCTTTCAATCTTAATTTCCAAAAAGAAACTGACACACAAAAATATTTGTTATTTTTGTTGGAAAATGTATTCCTTGTGTTGATTTGATGTTTTACACACGCACAGAAAAAAAATAATTACATTTTCTGCATGTGTAGCCGCCCACTGTGCTCTCACTAAAAGATGGTTACTATGGTGAAAGAAGGTTGTAATTATCAAGTGTACCAATTAAACTCAGTCTGCATTTTCTTTGTAATTAGAAAATGACACAGTCCAGCAGCTCTCCTAAGAAATTAAAGTCATCGGCTCATTTTGAGGAGATTATTTGCACATTATGGGATCTGTAGAATAAAAATGTTTGCTTGTGAGTGAGATATGCTGAAGCTGTGTCCGCGCCTTTGTTCGCAGAGGTGTGCATCACGTGTAATGGAGAGGACTACAGAGGGCAGGTCGACCACACTGTGAGTGGCAGAGAGTGTCAGAGATGGGACCAGCAGTATCCCTCATCAACACATCTACCAGCCAGAAAAGTACTTAAATATTCATCACTGCCACGGCACTAGTTTGTCTAAATAATTGTGAACTGGATGTCGTATGCGGATCAGCGTCTGCTGCAGTTTTTAAATTCTTTAAGTTCTTTGTTTTTCTCATTTTGCACGTAACAAATTCTTTGTGTTTCTCAGGTATCCTGATAAGAGTTTAGATGATAACTACTGCCGCAACCCCGACGCCTCTCCTGTGCCCTGGTGTTACACCACAGACACTGAGGTGGAGCGAGAAAACTGCGACATCAGCAAATGCAGTAAGATGTTTCAGGATCACATTATTATTTAACGCCGGAGACATGACTTGAGGACTTTTGACGATCAAAAGAAAGAGTTTTTGAAATGGGAAATAACACATCTTTAGTTTTTGTGACAGCTCATAGACCAAACAATTAATTAATTAATTAACTGAGATTAGATAATAGAAAATAACTGTTACTGGAATGAGTTTTGGATCACACCTCTTTGCTTGTTTTGTTTGCTCTGGCAAAATAGAGGAGACGTGAGCTGAATTGAGCTGATCCCTGTGGCATTAGGAGACAAAGTGCAATTAGGGAGTCTCATTAAATCTCTGTAATTAAATTTAGAGAAATCACCTTTTTTGCTGTTTTGTGCAGATTACTTCCCAAATTGTGAGGCCTTCACAACTGCCCAGATGATTCAGCTTGATTTAAAAGTAAATGCGGTTGAAGTAAGCAGATGTTTGTCAGTAATTCAAGCCCAGCATTGTCTCATATTGTCTTGGGTTAATTAATGTTTTCTTATTATTATTTTCCGCTATGTGCAGCTTGTTTTCATTTTCCTTTACCGAGTGTGAGGTTTTACTTTTGTGTAGCTTTCATTTGGAGTAGTAAGGCTACAATTATTTTACACTTATAAATGACAAAAAAACAACTTTAATAAGTATGATTGAAGGTAAAAGTTATTTTCTAAATTGTTTGCAACGTAATTTGTTTAATACAAAACTATATATGAATCTGAAATCTCTTTAAAAGATCTTTTGGCCTTCTTTTTTCCTCTGTTTCTAATTATTTTGAAGCTGGGATTACTATGTTAAACATTTAATAAATAACATGCCAACTCAAACACTGAACTTTTAGAACATAAGTAAATAAATAAACCCAAACAGGGCATCAGTGTTTTCTCCAGAATTTCGACACTGGTTGTGCAACATGACACACGGGCATTCCCACTGAGGACAGAGATCGCTGCGGCAAGAACTCTATAAGATGGCACCATCTTGTGGTGCAGGGTTGATTAAAAAACAAAAATGAAAATCAGCCTCAAACAAAAAAAATAAAACGCAACACAACGTTTAAACCTTGCTTTGGTGTTTTTAGAAGAAGAGTTAGAGTTCAACCTTTTCATCGAGTGTATTTACTGCGTTTGTGTCCGTGCCAGACAAACAAACAAAACACGATCAGAAGGAAATTGGCAAAATGCTCACTTTAAATCTGGAAACTCAGATCCTGGATTTTCAAAATGAGCTGGAATAGAGTATGAAACGAAATCATTGTTCTATACAGGGAAGTTGGGCACTTAAAGTTTAAGTATCTAAACAAATAAAATGTAAAGCTCCCGGTTTAATCTGGTCAGACAAACAGAGGTAGATTTTTTTTCTTGACTCTGAATGTATCCGTCGTTATGAGTAGGAATAATTCTCAGATCCATTAAAGATGTGAAACAGTCACTCTGTATCAACACAATAAAATATATTGGGGAAAGACAAAAATGGCTTTTTCTGACTGAACATAAATCACACATTCCCCTTTGTCCTTCAGTGCCCAGATGTTCTGCTCATGTCGTCATCATTAACCGTACTAACTAGCCTCAAGGTCCAGAGGTGACCTGTAATGCTAATTTATTTCCTCTTTCGGCTTGCTCCTTCCCTCCAGCCGAGGTGCGGGTTGAGAAACGCCAGCGCTCCAGCTTCACCACCAACTGTTTCCGTGGCCGTGGGGAGGATTACCGGGGGAAAGTCAACGAGACAACATCAGGTATCCCCTGTCAGCGGTGGGACTCCCAGCAGCCTCATGAGCATCCCTTCTACCCAAACACGTACGAATGCAAGTAAGTACATATATAATACATAATACGATGGAGGAGAGAGAAGAGTGTGTTTGTGTGTGGATTAAAATACCTCTGGGTTATTATTATTAAGCTATTATATTATATATTTTCTTCACTTATAGCTTGTAACTTTGAAAGTGCTTTATTTGCTTCACGCATGAATATTAATGTCAAGGCGTCATTACAGTGATTTTTCTTGCGATCTTATTTCTCTGCTGACAGGTGACAGTAAATGATAGATGGTCAGTAGCTCTGCATCAAAAATCGAGTGGCGATGTGGATGTGAAATGAATATTAAACTTATTTGTGACGCGGCGATCATTCATCATGCCAAAATTTACAGGAAGAAGAAGCTATCGGATTCTAAAAAAAACGCCGTAATAATCTTTAGAAGTGCGTAGGCAGATACAGTAAGTCTGTGTAACAGGTCATCTTAGCGATGAGACACTGGATATTCTCATTATTGTCATTACCCAGAAGTGAAATACCAGTAAATGTTTGTGGACTCTGATACGATCAAGAAGTGAATGTAATTTCTTTACTTTGATCTCTTCGAGCAACAACAGGCTCACAGCTGCAAAATAAGACTGATATGTTGCTTTGAGCTGGTCTTTGAGTGTGATAGAAGAGTCTAGTAGAAGTAGAAGACATTTTAAATCACTGCCGTGGTTAAACATTACTAACAGGGTTCAGGATCTTGCAGCAAGTCATGTGTATAAATGCCTAAATGGTCAGGTACCAGACTATTTATAGGTTTGAGTGTACTGGAGAGCAGCACGGGTATAATACAGGGCATAGTCAAAACTCAAAGATGTAGCAGTAGATATAGTTTAAAATGATCTCTATATAAAGTAATTTTAATGTTTGATGTCTTTATCCAATGGTTCGATTTTAAGTGAAAGGAGGAAAGGGTGTGTTGTGTGCAGGTTGTTTTTATAACGGAATAAAAGTAAATGACTTGTACCTGACTGTGTGCTACGTCTCATCCAGAGGGCTGGAGGAGAACTACTGTCGTAACCCAGATGGGTCGGAGGCTCCCTGGTGCTTCACATCTGTGCCAGAGATGAGGACTGCTCTCTGCTTACAGATCAAACGCTGTGCAGACGACATAGAGGCTGAAGGTAAAACTTTGTGATTAAAATTCAAGCAAGGATGATAAATTCAGTGAGGATCACTGTCGGCTGTAACGGATAAAGATGGGCCAGATGGGCCATCAAGACATGGCAGGGCTGGAATCATGATTATAGAAACATCGAACGTTCCCTCCAAACTTGAGAAAACACTGGCCAGACACCAATAAGTCTCTATTTTGAAGTACTTTGATCGTTCTTGTATGTTACAGGTTTTTCTGCTACAGTCTTAAATGGTCCAGTACCTTAGACTAGGACTTCTGTTAGCTAATTTTAGCACATTTCTACTTGTGCAACCAATAGACTATGATTTGCATTTACCGTTGTCATGTTATTGTTGCTTGCGGTCATGCGGTGGCTGCTGCTCAGCAAAAGTTAGATTGCATCTCTTATCTCTGAAGGCATTTCTGAAGAATATGATTCTAGTGGGGAAATACTTTATCTATTTGTGTGAGTCATAAAAAGAAATGCCAGTGTATTTAAGTTTTGGTAGGTAAAACCCCCAAATTTCCCAGAAAAACTCCCAGAATTTCAAATCAAATTGTATCCAATTTTTACAGACTGTTTTGTCTTTTTTTTCAGATTGCTACCATGAAAATGGAAAAAACTACAGGGGGATGGTCCGCAAAACTCGTAAAGGGATCACCTGCCAGAAATGGAACGTCAACACACCCCACCGGACCAGGTACGACGATCATTTAAGTGTTGTTTCCTTTCCTATTAAAACTGTGTCTAAAATCCATACTGTATACTCATTTTAAGCAGGTCCTGTGTTGTGTGACTAAATTAAGTAGCCAGCCAATATGCAGACTAAAAATGACACTTTTCTCCCATGATGCAATGCACAGAAATGGAGCAAGGCGTGAAACAGCTCCAGAAACACTTCACAGAACGTAACTTTTTTTTGTTTTGTTTTTTGGGAAAAACACGTGCATACTGTATGCAGTTAATGTGAAACTGGGACACCGTTTGTTGAGTTGCTTGAGGCCGCTGCCAGCCGGGAGAAAGAACCTATTTACAAAAATAAAATGAAGAAGAAAATGTTCCGACCCCGCCTATTTGTAACAATTACGAGATGCTTATAGCTTGAAAAAGATCTGTGTGATTTTCTAGGATAAACCCAAGGACGCATCCTGAGGCTAATCTGACAGAGAACTACTGTCGTAACCCAGATGGGGACCAGCATGGACCCTGGTGCTACACCACTGACCCCAAAACTGAGTTTGATTACTGTGCCATCAAACAGTGTGGTACGAAACTCTTCTTTCTCTTGATTGTTTGAAGACTCTCAGTTAAATTCACTGTGTGTGGTGACGATCAGCCAGAGCTTCTGTTTTCTGACAAGCAATTTAACGATTCATCTGTTTCTTGTTATTTTGAACAGCTGGAGAGAAAGTGTCCATGACTGAACCAGTAGGTTAGTTTCCGAATGAATGCAAAGCAACGATTAGAAGTCGACAACGAGCTTTTCTGTGCGTTTTCTTTCATAGTAATGTGTCGCATTTTTTTTTTTTTTTGCAAATACAGAGAAGGTGGAGTTTAGTGAGTGCGGAAAGAGAGAGGACCGCTTCCAGAGGACGAGGCTACGTATCGTGAACGGGATTCCTGGCAACTCGCCGTGGACTGTGAGCCTCAGAGACAGGTGAGTCGGAGAGCTGATGGCGTTTGAGCCGGCCGTGAGCAAGTCAAACACACTCTTCTGTGCAGCGCGTTGACCTCTGACCTCTGCTGTGCAGGAAAGGAAACCATTTCTGTGGAGGATCTCTGGTTAACCCCAGATGGGTGATCAGCACCAAGCAGTGTTTCTCTTCCTGGTAAACTTTATTTATTTTAAGGTTTTTAGTTTTTTTCATGCAACTAAAAAAAAAAAAAAAAAAAAAAAAAAGACAAGATAAAATATATAGTGTTGTGCTCTGCTTGTTTACTTGTCTCCGTGCGTGCACAGCTACGTGGACCTGCCTGGGTACTCGGCCAGGATGGGAACATTATATCGCGATCCACAAGAAGGAGAGCCTGGCGTGCAAACCATCCCTCTCACCAAGATCGTGTGTGGACCGTCAGAGTCTCAGCTGGTCATGCTACAACTAGAAACGTGTGTACTATCAAATGCCTCCAGCATGTACACACACATACACATAATATATATATATATATAAACATAGCAATAATTTCCCCATGACTCTCTCTTCTTTCTCCAGCCCTGCCCAGTTTAATGAGCGTGTCTCTCAGATCTGCCTCCCTCCTGAGCGCTATATTGTAGCTGAGGGGACCTCCTGTGAGATCGCAGGATGGGGTGAGACAAGAGGCAAGTATAATCCTTTTGGTAGAGATAACTTGGCACTGAATTCACCACACGCTGCGCTTCATTCGGCGACAATATGCTTCTATTACAATAATTAATAATAGATGACTTCCTCAGAATGAGCATCTTGTTTCTGCCCTCGAAGTAATGTTGCATCTAAATTAGAGAGCTATTCAGACCGTTGGCAACAGATGGCGTCGCTATTTCCAGAAGCATTCAACATCTGTCCACCTTCCTCTAACTTTTCTCCATCTCTCTTGACACATTAGCTGCTAACTCTTTCCTCCTTCTTGATTGTTTCCAAGGGACCGGAGATGAGACTGTCCTCAACGTGGCCCAGATACCAGTTCTTAGTAACAAGGAATGCAACAAATACTTCAGAGGTCGTGTCCGCGAGAATGAGATGTGCACAAACTCTTTCCAGGCCGGTGTAGGCGCCTGTGAGGTAGGTGACCGTGCGCAATAGTGTGCACAATTTGAAAGCTTTATTGTCCATTTCAAGTAAATATTCCTGCCCGCGGCCATGGGGAGGATAACCTGCAGCAGAGTTTCTTCATTTACTTTTTTTTTTTGGTATTTTGCTTTTATTAGATTAGGTTACAGTAGAGGTGCAGACAGGAAACAGAGAGGGAGAGAGGAGGGGAGGGGGCATGGTTCAACAGAGGTCATCAGCCAGAATCAAGCCAGTGACATTGTAGTTAATAAAGTATATGTTTAACCCCCTTTTTTTCACATTTACTGCAATGTGCAGGGGCATTTAAGGAACTGTACAATGTTTTGGGAAAGCTTTCACCAATATATGAAGCCGGAGCCAGAGGCTAGTTAACATTGATTAGTTCACTTAGCCTGGCCTCACGGGCGCAGCGCTCCCCATAAAACCACTACAATTTTTATAGAGATTAAACGAGGTATAGCGTGTTAATTAGTGAGCTTTAGAGGTGCTGATAGGTGTATTTTGGACATAGCCAGGCTAGCCGTCTTCCCCTGTTTCCAGCGTGCAAGGATGAGAGTGGTATCAATCTTTTCATCTAACTCTAAGCAAGAAAGCGAATAAGCGCGTTCCTCCCGCTGTGCTGTGAATTAACACTATAAATACTGACGGTGAAGAAAGTCTTTTGATGATGGAAATCACTTTAAAGAGCATACAGCTATTTATATGTTCCTATAAATCAAACACCATTTGGATAATGGAGGTAGACTGGACAAGATGTGACTGCAAGATGTTTCCAACCTCAGCAGTGACAGTCAGTCATAACAGAGACAAATAATGACTCCAGAGTGTTGTTCCTGTGCGTCTACAGAGAGACTATGGCGGCCCTCTGGCGTGTCAGAACAGGGACTGCTGGGTACTCGAGGGTGTGATCATCCCCATGAGGCGCTGCGGACACCAGGGCCAGCCCAACATCTTCATCCGGGTCTCCGTCTACGTGGACTGGATCAAGAAGGTCATGGAGATGGCTTAGAGGCGCACAAGTGCCATCCAACAGGGACTGATCAAATCTGCTGTCAAAGCCCACAAGAGCAGTTATTCACTTAACCACATACATACTTGTCTTCTCAGATGTATTAGTAATAGTACATAAAGATGTATATTCAGATTTTATCATACATGTTACATTTCTATATCATGAAAAAGACTCATTCGTGGAGAAGTTGCAGAGACAGCACAGTAATTTGCTAGCGTGTCTGCTTTAAATTCATTTTCATGTGCATCTGTATTTTGTGAATCTTTTCAGCCAGATAAACAAACTTTAAGTGCATCCACAGGGTCATGAAATAATTGTTACAAGCAGCCAAAATCGAGCAGAGAGAATGAGCAGAAAACCAAAACGTGATCACGGACGCTGGAACGCAAAATGATGCAAAGAAGTCAGGCAGAGAAAATTCATCGTGACGTAATAAATGCAACACTTTTTATTTAGCCCCCTTATTTGGCATTCATAAGCAGTATACAAACATTTAGTACGTGGTTTATCACACAATATAACACAGTTCTGGAGGTGTTAATGTAAAGTAGTATCAGCAATTCGAACTTCTTCTATAAAGACATGTTTAACTGTCTTCCTACATTTTCATTCATTCACCAGCCTCCAGTTATGATGACAGGAGGAGTTACACTTGACAAATAATTAATATCCAAACCTATCTGCTTACAGCTACATTGCAGTGCATTATAAACAAATTGTTAAATGGTGTGCTAACTATGAGGACTTTGTTTGACAGTTTTTGTTATTTATACATCAAAAATCAGGGGGGGAAAAAAAAAAGGATGTCGGGATAAAAACTAAATTTAGCCCCTCAGGTTCAGAGAATAACTGGAGTTAAGTAACTTCTCATAACAGTGGAGGTGTGTGTGTGTCTGTGTGTGTGTGTGTGTGTGTGTGTGTGTGTGTGTGTGTGTGTGTGTGTGTGTGTGTGTGTGTGTGTGTGGTGGGGGGGTTTACGGCACACATTTTAAGTTTCCTGCATCCCCTGGGAATGCACCCTTTACCACAAAACTGTACGCCTCCCCTCCTCTCTCCCTGGCATTGAATGGAGCTCCGAAATACCTTCTTTGCCCCCAGCCTCTAAAGAAATCCCTCCTCTGCCTGTCTTTTGATGCCTGCCCCCACCTCTAAAGACATGCCTTTGTGCCTTATGCAGAACTGTATGCGCTGCACATTCTTTCTAGTTCTATAGGAGGATTTTTGTAACCCGGTCCTGATGAGCCCACGGAATTCAGCTTAAATAAACCTCAAGATCAGAGTCCAACCGAATCTCAGACACACCAGCCTGCAGAAGGCCACTGAACTCTCTCTCACACACACCATTTCTCCCCTCATGCAGACCCTCCCCTCCTCTCCCCACCCCCGTCTGTCTTATTCTATCTCTGTGTTTCTGTCTCTTGGAAATTTTCACACCAGCATTTCTTCTTGTGTCTGACATTTTCTAATTTTTTTTTTTTTTTAGAAACATAAAATAACGGTTCTGAAGTGTTCCTTCCAGCTAATGAGGGCCAATTATCCTCTTGCTGTATGCAGCGTCTGACAGTTATGATTCTCACTCTGTTCACTTTCATTTAGTAATATTTATACTGGATGACAAATCAAATTCATATATGACTACCAGTTCTCAGCAACTGATGCTTCGGAGAAATCTGACTAAACCTTTTAATAAACGCTGCCACAAACATCTGCAAGCGGTTTCGTTGTTATTTTCTTTTATGGATATTTGTGATTAGGATACCTAATCCGTAGAGTCACGTCATGAAACTGACACTATAAAGTGTTCAAATCCAGCCCCTGTGTTTCATCTTGTGTAACTTAAAGCTTTATGTGTTGGTCTCATGCCAGCACGCTCACCTGACATGACTCCATGAGCGGTCCAGCATTAGCCGTCCCTGGAATGTGTATTCACTGTGGTTCAAATATTTCCATCTGTATTTATCAGTTTGTGCAAATTTACCAAAGTGACCTCTTGAAAGAACACATTTAAGGTATAATTCAGGCAAACTGAACCAGCATGGAAAGCATAAAGCTACACAGAGGCATGGAACGTGTTATATATATATATATATATATATATATATATATATATATATATATATATATATATATATGCACATGCACAATAGAATAATAGAAGAATTTTCATATAAACGACTGGAGCCCTGTGTCTTTTTACATGTCCTGCAGAAGGAAATGAAGAAGGTTATTTGTACTTTTGCTCATATATATATCTGTGCTTTTACTGCTCACTTCTACTGCAGGTTTCCATGATAAAAATGAGCCAAACTGGAGTCGACCCCCCCCCCCCACACCCCTACAGAAAAAAAAACAAAAAAAAACAAAACAAATGCACATCAGATGGCTGCCCTGCAGACTTTTCTTTTCTGTTCAGGAACCCCCATTTGATACTTCTGTCCTTTGTTATGAGTGACAGAACCTCTCACAATGTAGGTGGGGATCTAACAGCAGGGAGAGAGTGAAACCTCTGCTCGAAACAGTCTAGACAGTCTGATCTCACCATCATTTCTACTGAAGCAAACTGAACTTCTTTTTCTTTTCTTTTTTTTTCTTCTTCTTCTTCTTCTCCTTCTGTGGGGAACTTCCCAGCCCCCCAGACCCCACTTTGGGAACCCCGGAACCAGACTCTGCCCTCCTGTCTGATGCCCGTCTCTCCCTCTCCTCTCCCTCTCTCTCAAGTGGGTGGTCCGGTGAGATTTTCGGGGCGGGGTCCTCTTTCAACCCTCCTACCCTCGTTCTTTCTTGAAACATGCTTTAATAGAGAAAGTATGTAATGCATACTGCTTCAGCTACAACCCCCAATTATACTGCAACTGGGGTATTCGTGACTGGACGTCTGGAGGGATCACACACATTTCCGATTAGAGGAGGAGGAGGGAGAGAGAGAGAGAGAGAGAGAGAGAGCGAGACAGAGAGAGGGGAGAGAGAGAGAGAGAGAGAGAGAGAGTGAGTGAGAGAGGGGGGAGGGAGGGAGAGAGAGAGTTTACTCTTTCATTCCAACCAATGAGACGGTCGATACACTAACATTTTCATAGTTGTGCAGGAGCACAAAGTGAGCTGACTGTGTGAACTTCCAGGTAAAACTGCAAACCGACTCAAGGTAAGTTCAACACTCTCTCTCTCTCTCCATACACACACGCACACACTCCCTCTCTCGCTCGCTCTCTCTCTCTCTCTCTGCGCTCTCACTGTTGCATTTGGCGCTGCCTGCATGAACAGGATTACTCAGGCTGAACATGGAGCCTATAGCCTGAATGCATGTATGTATGTTGAGGGCTGTTTTTTTTTTTGTTGTTGTTTTTTCTCTGAAAGCAGAGCATTTGCACCTGTGTTGTTCTCCTCTCTCTCTCGCCTTTGTCCTCCATGGTAAAGGTTTTTTTTTTTTTTTTTGCAGCTCTTGCAGACACTCGGGTTCATCCACTTCGGTGGACCTGTTATCACTGCAAAAAAAAAAAAAAAAAAAAAAAAAAAAAAAATTAAGATCGATTGCGCAAGTGATGGAAGCAGGGGGATGTTGTGTAGTGAGAGTGCCCGACTTTACGCGTTAAAATACTGGCTGGCCTCGATTGTTTTGGCGTTTTTTTCCTCCTTTTTCTCCTTCTTCTTCTTCTTCTTCTCCTTTTCTTTTGCATGTGCCAGTTACTCGATCAAAGTCGGCAAGGTACTGAACTCACGGCTTTAGCTGCAGCAGCGTTTTACGCACCTTCTTTAAAGGCTGCAAAAGAATGTGTTTTTATGGTCGCAATTGCCGCCCATATGCAAAAAGTACATTCAGTCCCGTACTTGACTGCCAAACACAGACGAGTTTAAGCGGACGGTCTGCTGCCGCGGCAGTGCACGACGTTTGTTGTCTTGCTCCGAAATGAGTTTATAAGCGACGAAACGACGTCGTGCGTCTCGTTTGGCTTTTAAATCGTTTCGACGAGGACGTCGATTTCTCAGATTACTCTGACTTCCTGCTTCGGTGCGGCCGTTTTGATAGGCTGTGTTGGCAATTAGTGTTTGGCACATTCCTTGCAGGGCTAGACGGTATGGAAAACTGCCACCTTGGGACATTAACAACAGCCAATTTAAAGTCGACATTTATTGTTCACTGCCTGGATTAAAAATTAAAAAAAAAAAAAAAGCCAAGTAATCGAGTAAATCATCTGTTGCTTTCTAAGCAGCTGCATTACAAAGGGATATGTTGTTTATGACATAGGTGTGCTATGAATGTTACCTATTGTCAGAGCTGTTGATTAGCCGATCATCAGAAAATGAATCTGCCATTGAATATATTGGTAATTGATGAATTGTTGCTGTCAGTTTTTCTGCTCCCGAGTCTCTGATTCTCTAATGTTGAGATTTGTCGCCTTTCTTTGTCTTATGTGACAGTGAGCTGATTGTTTTTGGTGTGAGACGCTTTGTCTGTTGTCACCTGAGGCTCCAGGAAGCTCGTTTTTCCACTATTTCCTCACATTTTCTTGACTTGTGATAAGTCACTTCCTAAATTATCATCAGCTTGAGACATGTTCTTGATAAACCGGTTATTTGATTGCCTATAAAATGTCTGAAACTTGTGAGAAATGTTGATCATAGTTCTTTAAAGGCCAAGATGGATCACGAGATGTTTGCTGCAAACTTTTAATAGTTTGTCCTAAAGTAGTAATGCTCCGTTACACTCCATTCAGATTTTCCCTGTAGTAGTTTTGTGTGTGTGCGCGCTTTTAAATTATACTCTCAGCTGCACAAGTTTCATGGTAAAAGTTGTAGCGGTGTCAGACACACCTACAACAGGCACAACCCCATTGAGAAATACCTCGCAGAGGGCAGATGGAAAGGCAGCATATAGTACAGTAGATAGAGATTTTGGATGGTAGATTGAGTTGTGAATATCTGTGCTACTTTTAGTCGCTGGACACCACTCTCATGTTTCCCTGCGTTTGCCAGACCCCTGTCTGTGTTCCGATGAACCTGGTGCCAAGGCTTATGTATAAGCGGTTCCCACGCTTGCTCTTGGAAAAGGGTTCTGTGTGATTCTGAATTATCCTTTTAATGACACATTAACCACCAAGACGTGGTGTAATATAGCTGATTATTCCTAAGTTCTTCATTCAAAAGTAGTTTTAATTTTCTTTGCTCACATCTCCAGCTCCTGATACTCAGGTCTTCTCCTCTTTAAGCCCTCGAGGCCGCTCCTTCAGGCTTTGATGCCCACACTCTTAGACGCAGGTGGACAGACACAGGCATGAGTAACAGTGGGACCAAAGAGCCGTCTCCCCAGCCGAGCACCGCCCAGTCTCCTCCTGAGCCTCAGCGCAGGGGCAGGGGTCGGCCACGGAAACAGCAGCAGGTAGGACTTGAATGTATCCGCCCTCTTCTTGGTGTTAAATCATCGAGTATCTCATTTTAAAAGTCAAAGCTACTTGATTATGTGTCTGGAAGACATGCAAACAAATGTTTTTGACTGTTAAGTTTTCGGCTCCACATTTGATCGCTCTCTACAGGAGCCTGTTGGACCACCAACTCCAAAGCGGCCAAGGGGACGACCGAAAGGCAGCAAGAACAAAGGCCCGAAAACTGCACTGAAGGTTGAAACTAATCAGAGTGTCCAAAATATTAAATATTTATTTAAACTTTAATTAGAGAACTGTAACATCACCTTGATTCCCCACTATAGCACAACAATCTACTTTTGGGACACTCATTTATACTTACATTTCCAAGGTCCAGTGTGTTGGATTTAGTAGCATCTAGCGGTGAGGCTGCATAGTGCAAACAACTGAATATTGCCCTTCCTTTCACACATGTAGGAAAAGCTAGGGTGGCTGCAAAGCCTATGATATAAGGCCCCATCTAAAGCCAGTGTTTGTCCCTTCTGGGCTGCTATAAAAACATGGAGGACTCTGTCTAAGATAACCCAAGATTCATTTTAAAGTAACAAAAATGCAAAGGTGTTTATTTTCAGGCGATTGCACATTAATAAAAACATTGTGTTCTTAAATGACATGAAATATCGGGCATTCATTAGTAGTTTATCTCCTAGATTATCTCCTAGATATCATATAACAAAATGATCTAACATCCAGTCAGTTTTAGAAACATTCCTAAATTCACCAATATCCCAAAAGCTAGAAACTAATTGTCAGTTTTATGTCCCGTCATTTTTTCAGCGACAGCCTTTCAGTATATATTTCTGTTTGTGTTGTTATTGAAAAATGTATTTGTAGACATAACAATAAAGATTGTTATGTCGAGGTGTAGTGTTTGCTGATTCCTGTGTTTAAGTTAAACTTTGAGTATTTTCAGATGCCTGTTTATCAGGAAGTAAAGTCATTGTACAGCCCCCACCGGCAGCTTTCCATTCAATTCGGGAGATTTGCAGGAACTGCCGCGTCTAATAGATGTATGACATAAATTCTCTCGTTGTTTGTGTTGTTTTGTTAGTGGAAACACAGAAGAAACGTGTAATTGGAGAGTTATATATACTGGTGAAGCAAATATACAAAAGCAAAATATGCCATGAATACGTGTACATAAAGAAACATGGTATTTTTTGAGATATGTCAAGCAAGTGCAAGTAGACAGACCAGCCAGCTTAACAGTCACTAATCAACAAACAACATGAAGGCCAGATCAGCGTCTGTATTTTGGTCTTTTATACCAAAGCTCTTGCCAATGACTAAAAGTCAGTCTAAGTTTTGCCCGGCGGCCTCTTGGTGGGTGACTCTCTCCTAGTCTCCGTCTTTGTCTTAAAGCTATTCACCTCTCTCAGTACGTCTAGTAAAGGCTCCCAAGCCCAGTTACATTGCCAGCTCTCTTGGCTCTGGTTCTGTTACAACACCAGCGCCACTATACAACAACTCTCCTTAGTGCCATGCGTTATGTACTTCTCGTAGGTGATCGGACCTGGAGCACATAGTGCAAGAGAAGGTGTAGAGAGGTTCTATTTACCTCATTACACATCAGTGTTGCATCAAATTTACTTTTAATGCTGACATTTTAAGATAAACTGAATTTTATTGATGCACATACAGCTTTGAAGACACTATACACGTTGACATTTCATGGGAGGATCTGACAGAGAAGAAAGACTTTCTGTCCCCGTATAAGAGCCTAGTTTTGTTAGACTTACTGATAATGCCAACCATGTGCACGTAAAGTCAAATGAAAGTATTCCAAAATAGCTTCTCAGTTATTATTACATCGGTTTATAAAGAAAAATCACTATAGGTCCTCAGAGAAATGTTCCTCTGCCCTGTAGTAAAAAAATGGCTGCTGCCAAAGTCTGCAACAACTGCAAAACTAAAATGAAAACACATAAGGCCTCAATTTTAGTTCGTGATCAGCACGACAAGATTGCAAAAGTCTGAAACCTCCCTTTAACCATTCATCTGCTCTTTCTCAGAAAGTAGAGCCTGTTGGGGAGCGACGACCACGTGGGCGACCGAGGAAATGGGTATGGAGCAATTATTGACAGTTATAGACACCATGGAATGAAATGTAGATGTATGTCCAGCATCTCCAAGGCTTTTTCTTTGCGTTGAAGCAATTCTGTTTCCTCTCTCTCTCTCTCTCTCTCTCTCTACAGCCCCAGAAAGTAGTTCAAGAAGTAACCGAACAGCAGCAGGTGAGGCAAATGAAATCTTTAAAAGCTAGTAGGGTGGTCCAGTTTTGTTTTGATGCAGTGCTTTAAGCCACAGGCTCACTCAGCTGAAAACTTATTGTGATTTCATTTAAACCGATCGTTGGTTAGAGACCTTGGTTAAAGGTCTGCGCAAAGTACAAAAGAGTGTAAATCAATGAAAAGAAATAATTTGTTCATAGAAGTAATCTAACAAACTGAACAGTGGGTTTGTTGGAAAGTCTTTAAATAATTGCAAGCTTAAATCCTGTTCTGCATTTGTGCTCTTGAATTAAATACTCTTGCACTGCAAATTTGCCAAACTACTTGTCACCTTTTAGTTGTTTTTTTTTTTTATGAGTTAGCATAGCATCAAACTGAAGCTGTGTTCATGACCATGGAGGAATGAAACTTCTGTGTCAGTTAAACAGAACTTTCATTTTGCGTCACACCTTTACCTTTTGACTAATATCAGTTACGTTCGTAAAAGCGGTGCTGATTTGCAGAGATGATCTCATTTAACTATTCATGAGCTGGTCTTATATTATGCATGGAGGTCATGAGCAGTATCAAACCTAAACTTCATGAGACGGTTATAGTGGTGTTGCGGCCAACAAACCATGACCATCATGACTCCAAAAGCGAACTAGTCTAAACTCTTCCACTCTGGCAAACGCCTCCAGAATCACAAATCCAACACAGAGAGACTTCTTTCCTCAGGCCAACAGGATGGTGTACTCTGTCCTCTGACCTCTCTATATCCTCAATCTTGTCCAGCACATTGACTCCAGCAAATTGTTTGCACTGCACGTTGCATATTTGCACATTTTCCTTTTTCTCATATACTTACATTTTTTTTACACCTTTCTTGTAAATTTTCACGCTGATACCACCAGAAGCATTGCATGTCACTACACATGTACTTGCGTATGTGGGAAATAGGCCATAGGCTAGGCCAGGTTGCAGTTAAAATTTCCGTTGCTTTAGCACGTTTGATTTAAATAGCAAAACAACCAATGCACATGTTCCTTGTGCTTTACGTAAATTGACTTCATGAGGATATGACGAGTTCCTGGAAATGCACAGATGGTAGTGCTGAATTCCCCAGATACACCTCCAGACATCCTTTTGTGGCATCCAGTTTTGGTGAATGTGAGACCAGTTTTTCTGAGAAACTTTGGCTCTTTTAGCCGTCTTGTTCATTTTTCAAATGACAACATTGCACAAGAGATGTCACCAAAGCGGGCAGGTCTATTGATGCCCCTCGTCTGCCTTATCGCATCCTCTGCACGAAGCAGTTTGTCAAAGATGCTTCAAGAACTGAAACCGTTGAGACAGACTCCTTTCTCAGACGCACGCACACAAAGGGGAAGAATGAGTCAATGTAGAGAGGGGAAACCTGATCTAACTGTTCTCTTCCTCTGTCTTCTTGGTTTCCTGACATAACCGTCGTCTTCCTCACATTTCTAGGTCTGACAGCTGGACCTACTTCCCCGCACGCTATCACTCAATGAAATTCTAATACTCATTCTTGTATTCTCGTGCTCTCTCTAGTATTGATTCATTATCGTGAGAGCAATGAGTCACTAGACCGAAAGAGATCAGACAATAACAGACAAAATGACAGCGGTTTCCATCCCTTGTTTTCTCAGGCCCCTTCAGAAGAGGCTGAGGAGGGTCCCTCGCAGCTTGAGCCCTCTACATCTCAGGTTCCAGAGCAGGAGGAAGGGGAGTAGATAGGATACCTCTCTACCTACCTCAAGGTTTGGCCTCAGACAAACAGGGGTTGAGTCTGACTCCTATCTGTGATGGGGATTCAGGAACACACACACACTCACACACAAAATCATTGCAGACAGTGGTTTCTTCTCACGATCTGATACTGTACCCTGGTTTTGTTGGTTCACTATAAGAGCTTGGTGAACAAGCTCTGTTTTAACATCAATGAATTCAATCTTCGGATACGGCTTTTTTTTTTTCTTTTTTTTTTGGGAAACACACTTACATTTTCTGTCAAGAGTAAGATGAGACGATTGATACCACTCTAATAAAATCTGTATAATGCATATTACATTACTGCCAGCAGCTAATTAGCCTAGCTTAGCACAAAGAATGAAAACGGGGGGAAACAGCTAGCCTGGCTCTGTCTAAAATTGACAAAAACTGCCTACCTGTCCCTCTAAAGCTCCCTTACTAACATTTGTTTATGTTGTGCACAAACCAAAGTGTAAAAAATACTTCTTCTTTTTTTACAGTGGTCATGTGTCTGAGTTTTAGAGGTGCCGGTAGGTGATAGCTTGCTAGGCTAACTGTCTCCAGTGTTCATGCTAAGCTAACCTTTGTGTGTTGTATAAGTCTTCTCATCTACTTCCAAGCAAGAAAGCCAAAAAGCGTATTTCCCAAAATGTCCAACTTTTTAACCTTAAAGGATTCCTGCTTTCCTGAACCTCTCAGCGTGTGTGTGCATGTGTGCGTGTGCATGTGTGTAAGAGACTGTTGCGTGCCTACGTGTGTGTGTGTGCGCGTGTGTGTGTGCGTGCAGTGGTTGTGTGGAGAGGGGGAGGTCAGGGTTGTGGGCTAAAATGAGAGGGGGTTTCAAGAAAAAAAGGAACCAAACTAAACCGTTTTTGTTCAAACATGTTTCTAATTCAAGTGTCATGAATCCTCGTATGAAATGGGAGCAAGAAGGTGACATTTTTATTTTTTTTTAACAATGTTACATATTACAAACATGGTGCTCTGAAGTCATTATTATGAAAGTAGACGTGAAGGGTTTTATTCCAAAATTAAATATCCAATTTTGGGATGGGAGAAATGCGTGCTCAGAATAAAGAATGCATAGGATTACATAGCTCAGATGTCGACGTAAGCACGAGTACATTATTCAGGTTAATAAAAACCTCAGTGACTATCTTCTTTTCCTTCAAACCAGCAGCTGTTTTAAGAAAAAAAACACCCAAATGATAAATGGATGTCTCATTTTGGATAGAAATCCTTCATTTATACTTTAGTCAACGACAGTGTTGACATGTCATCTTACCACACTCAGGATTTTACTGTTACAGTGCTTTTACACCATAATGAAACCTCAGGTACAAATCTATTCAGGAACATGTTGTCAGTCTACTCAGTAATAATTATTGTGCTGTGTTTGTTGTGCATTTCTGATCTGTATTTGACATTACCAGTATGCCTTGACACAAAGACCTCATTTAAACCTCAGTTGCCCTCAGTTTCTTAATCTCTCATTCTACCTCAGTAAAACAAAAGACAGACGTACTTCAACAAAGTTTTTCTCCACTCCCGCAGCTGCAGCAACATATATACTTACTGTACACACACACACACACACGCACGAACACACACACACATGCATGCACACAGACACAGACACACACACACAGGTTCACGTGCGGATATACAACACAGACAGGCAAAGGGTTTTCAGGCCTACATATCAACACACAGAAGCAAACAGTACACACGGTGTACAAAATCAAAACATCGGTGTCATTTCTTTAAAAAACTGTTTGTTAAAAGCTGAAGTGAGACTTTTTTTTTCTGGGAAATTAAATGCAGCCAATAGTTTACAACAACTTGATGAAATACTTGCTTTTTAGGGTGTAGTTCCTCATGAAATACTTTTTTTTTTTTCTGGGTCGCTTACTCTTTTCTCATTTTTAGTACATCATGTATTTTCTGATTCTTACACTGTAAATTGTATGTGTGACACTCTTAATTCATGTCATTTGACAGGAAGGGCAGCAAATATATATATACATATATATATATATATCTATACTGCACAGTGCTGAAATACATGACAGAAATGGAAAACAACAACAATCGCCACTAGGGCTGGATATAGTTTTAAAAGAAATATGATGCCAATACCGATACCTCTTGTCGAAGAAGTCATTGGCCTTGTGAACACGGTGGCAGCTGTCCACCCTGAAGTTTTCTCCATGCCTGATGAGGTGTTTTATCGTGTTACTCATATTCCCATTTTTTCCTGAAATAATCCTTCCACATTTAATGCATTTATTTTTTTTTTAATCAGACTCCACAGGCATGCAGTATAGACATACCTTTAAGACATTCGGTGACATCTTGACACTCTGAACAGCACAACAGTAGCTGCTAGTTGTAGGTCGGTTAGAAGGCCAATCACGCACCACATTAAATCAAAGTTTGCAGTGATTGGCTGTGAGCAAAACCATTCAAATAGTCATTTTTTTCAAGATCTGGGTACAAAGAAAAATCAAATGCAGGTTGCTGGAGAAGTTATCTCAATCAATATCAAGTACCCATACCCAGCCCTAATCACCATAGTTGCCTTATATGAAAGTTGCTGTAAACTTTAGGGTAATTAATTAAACCTAAACTGCATCATTAGCAATTTTTGGGAGAAAAGATTACCCAATTTGTTGTTTTTTTTTACCTTCCTATTTGACTATTAAAAGTGAGAGTGTAACTTTTCGCTTGTGGTCATTGACCACTGTGGCCTCACAATGTAACAATAATACATGCAAAAATAAGTGTAGAAATAGGTTAAAGTCAGCAAATGAACTACATTGTTTATGACATCTATCTGAAGTTAGCTATTATACGTAACTGTTCAGTCCCGATTAAGGCTGTAGCAGGAGAACTTTTGATTGTATTGAGTTGAGTGATTTATTGCTTATTAATTCAACGTTTCATTCGTGGCTCGTCTTGCAAAGGTTATAGACTCGCATTAATGCGTCGTTTCACCCAAATTACAAAAATAACCCACATTATTCCTCTCACCTACCTCTAGTGGTATCCAGCCATGCAAATAGTTTTGGTTTTATTTGGCCAGGTTTAAAGATATCTGTTCCTTCTTCTGGCACCTCAGTACAATAGGAATGGTTGGAATTTTGTTTGTGGTCGCACTATTGTGCTTATAGTGTTGAAAAAGGAAACAAAACTATCTGCATGATAAAATACCAATAGAGTTTAAGTGTAAAAATGCTTTTTAGATTTTAAATTTTAGGATTAACTCATTAAAATAGTAGTACATTTTATCTTTAATGAACGAGTACTAAGTCAGCATAACTTACTAATATCTATAGAATAATATTAGTATTCTGGTGGACTTTGGATCTCTTTGTCCTCTTGTCTATCTGTCAAAAGGTAAAGAGGTTTCAAGTCTCCAGTTTGGTTTTACAAAAATGTTTTAGAGACCTTGTGGCCAGGATTTCTGCACTTAAACTGACAGCCTGTTGCAAATACTTCCTGAGATTCTGCCCCTGTGTCATCATGTGTGGTAGACATTTATTGAACATGAACTACATGTCACTTACTAGTTGTTTATTACATGACTTGAATATCACCCATCATTTACTGTATATATCAAGTGTTTCTTCCACTTAAAACTTGCTTATTTTATCACTGTTGTATCCCAGTAATTTTATGTATTTCAGCATTGCTGCCAGAGGAGCTTAATTCATTTACAGACGGTTATGTTATGTTTTCTTGTTCAACTGCATTGACTTTACGTTTTTTTTTTTTTTTTTTTTGCCCTCTGGACTACCTCTGAAAACTAACAAGCCTGGGACATCTCTGAGGAAGTTTTTGGTTACTCGTACATAACCTTTTTTTTTTTTTTCCATCAGACCTGCAGGCGACGTGGATGATGAAATCTTGAAATAACTGTCAAACTAGTACTGTTGTAGTCCACTCATCTCATCTCACACTCTCATTCATGTCACCATAATGAATGGAAGTCAGCCTGAAGGGTTCCTGTTAATTTAACTACAGCTGAGTCAATGTTTGTTATTTTACACGAGCTGTGTCTGGATATTTACTCTCTATATGGGGACAATGTTGTTCTGTGATCTTACTGATAGTTATATAGTTACATACAGTACTTGATCCATTTTCAGCTATTGAAAAGTTGAAGTGTAACTTGAGAAATCATCTTTTATGCCTTACTTTTAACACCATTTTGTAGTTATGTTATTGATGTGTCCTCATCCACTTCATTAATACAACTCACAAACCTGTGATATATATTTTGTTATGATTCTTTACCATGTGATTTGTGTTATTCTGCTTCTTTATCGCTTATCAATAAAATATCACACATATCGACTCTCTTTGGTTATGGATTTGCACAACAGACGGCCCTTTTTTTCCAAACGGGTTTAAATAGTTTTAATGTGTACAGACAGAAACAATCCTTCATGGGGTCAATAAAGAAGAAACAAAGTCGAGGGGGACAGTTCACTCGAGGATGATAAAACATCCAGTGTTCAAGCTCATCGAGGGATGCAAGACCACAAAATCAGTATAACACAAATTTACACTTGTCTTTTATCAGACATGGAAGTAGATACTGAAGCTCGGAAGAACCTCGCTGACAAGCTACCAAACATTTTAACAGCAATGACACAACGTGATTCAAGAAAAGTGCAGCACACTTTGCGCTTGTGTGCCGGATGATAACAGTGCAAGATCATACGCGATGCTTCCCCTTAGGCTCCCCTTATCACACATGCACCCTACGTTTGTTTTCCCTCTATAATAAGAAAAACCCACTGCCGTTCCACATACTGCGTTTCAGGGATGAAAATGTTCACCAGCGCTTCAGCTGTTCCCGTAAAACAGTCAAGTTGTCCCTTTGTTTTCCTTCCTGAGTGACAGTCTGTATGTTGATGAGACCAGTGCGCCCCCCACACCCCCCCCCCCCCACTCCCCACACACACAAGCTGAAATCCACTAATGGAAGAGAGCTGTTAAGCATTGAGAGCTTTGGCTACATCTGTGAAGACCAGACGACTGGGCCTCTGTGTGGTCCCCTGGGAGGTTGTGAGAGTCTGCAGAGGAGATAAAACTATTAGTAGATCACATGGTGACTCCGGCCTTGAGTTGTAAGGACCAGAGTAGCTAGTTGTTGCAGTGTAATATTATGTCTTGTTAATTTTTAGGACCACCAAAACAGCTAAATGAAATGATGGAGAAAACGAACCAGGGGCCACATGTATAAAACCATATGCAAACTCTTCGGAAAGATGACAGAATAAAGTATATAAAGAAAGTCAGCATGCATGCCGTTTTGAGAGATTTCATGCACCTCAACAAATCAAGTTCGCTCAGTTGTCATGGGACCAGTTCAGCTGCCATGTGTAAGGTGGAGCCGAAAGCTTCGAGCTTGAGATTTTGAGCTTCAGTTCGTGTTAGGAAAACTTTGGCTGCTGAACAAAAATGGCTGGAGCAGCATATAAAACAAACAAAGCAGTGATTTGTTATTTGTCTTTATCAGCACTCCTCAACATATCGCGCTGACTCTTCTCTAGCAGTGGCAGAAGTGTGATGGTGCGCGCACTACACACACATCACGATTAAGTGGCGATAACACGGTTGTTTTGCATACTTCCTGCGTCCATGTGGCCCCCTGGAATATTTGCTGTTAAAGTCGAAGGAGCAGAAAGGACAGGGTGAAAGATCATATGGATGTAGGTTCAAATGTGAAGTGTGTTGGTGTGTGTAGTGAAAGAACGAGGACTGTGAGGAATAAAGAGGTTTAGAGAGATGATTCCAAAGACACACAGGTGATACTTTACCATGTTTGCCTTTTACCATTATGCCATTGTCAAAACTTAAAAGAAATAAAAGAAAATGAAGACAAATTATGACAGTAAACAATTAACAGCTGTTAACGGAACAAAAGAAGTGTAGATCAGTAGCCTAAAAAATGTGTTTTTCATGATAACACCTAAAATATACAGATAGGCTTAATTAAATTACCAGCTAACACAAGCCCCAATGCACCACACTGCGGCATCGGAAATTATTAGAAAAATGTGACATCATACTTTAATACTTTGACAGAAGTCTGATGGGGAAGTTTGACGGGTGGTCATCAAACCATTCACCACTTGTGGTTGTGAGTGGGAGCGCCTTTGAGCTAAGCGCTTCTTGCCAAAGGATACAGCGGTTCGTGTGAGGACATAGGAACTGAAGTTTCTAGCAAACCCTCTCCGTCTTACCTTGGCATTGGGACCTGTGAGGCTGCCTTCCCGGCCGTGGTCCAGTAGTTCCTGTTCCAGCAGGTCATCTTGTTCTTCGGCCGGGTCAAAGTTGTACATGGGCATGAGCTGATGCCTCAGCTTCTCCAACCTGCATATAACATAGAACATATTTAGTGGTGCAGCAAATTTACTTAAACCCAATTAACATGCAGCAGACCTGGGGCAGTTGCCAGCCGACCTGCTGGCTGTGAGATCAAGAAATAAAATCTTACCGCTTCCGTTTCCGAATGTACAGCATCTGGCATGAGGAAAGGCATTTATGAAGAGGCAGAAAAACAAGTAGAGTTATTGACAGAAATAACCTGAGCTAAGTGATGGAGCTTAAGTTTTTATGTTTGAGGTGTGTCTAGACAATTTTTAGAGACCATATTCAGAAACTTCCTTACAATTGCCACTGCTAGGCCAATGACAGTGATGATGCCAAAGGGGACGAGCACCATTCCCATTCCCGAGCCCTCGATCACCGCCTCCGGGAATGTGGTGGCATTGAAGCTGGTCTCGTTTGTTGTTATGGTAACAGTCATTAACGTGGTTCTGGAGGTGACATTGTCTCTGGTGCTCGAGCTCGTCGAGAGGAAGGGGATCGCGGTGGTCGTGGCAGGTGTGGAGAGAAAACTTGTAGGTGTCTTAGCTGCAGTTACAGCCATGGTCAGGTGTTTCAACTGTAGGATGTATTCTCAATCGGTGTGCGGATGTTGGCGTGCCGCTCAGAGCCTAGTGCGTCTCATGGTCGACACAGGTGTCTCCCCTCTGGTTTGAGGTCTGCCGAGGCGCTGAAGATCCTTTAGCCATGTGATCTGGAGAATAAAGCCTAAGACAAAAGGCAAGACATAAATCTTAAGAGGACAAGAGAGTGTGAGGATCCTTTAAACCCAGCCTAAAAATATCATTTCTTTTTTTTCTTTTTTTTTGCTCCTGTCCACTGATTATTTAATGAAATCGTGGTATTAGCACAAAAAACCAAACATTTCAGTTTTGGCACACACCTCACCCTCGATTTCATTGAAACCACAGCCGATTGTGCCAGCGGGGTTGTGGTAGGTGTTTCAGGGCAGGATGTGGGTAGCAAAGGCACAGGAGGAAAGTGGCATAACAAACTTGATAAAATACAGAGGAATACTAACCACTCAAACTGTAACGTACACGGTGAGGAAACGTGTTGGCAGCATGTTCAAAACATCAAAAAATCAAACTTACACCCCCCCCCTTCACCACACACACACACACAGCTTCCATAAATATCCCCTGCATCCAAGACTCGGTACATGTACCTCCCACCCACACACACACACACACACACACACACACACACACTGTACACATCCCAAGAGCGCGAGGAGCAATTTATCCTGAAGATCTAAATGTATGAGGAGTTTTTTTAAAACATGAACATGCGTTTCATTTTAAAGCATGCTGACACAGGAAGGCAGCAAAAATAGACACATGATCCATTCCTCTCCCCTTAGTGCATCCTGTCTGCTTGTGCTCTTAATGAGGAACATGTGCAGCCCGAGCAAACAACCAATGAAAAACCAAAGGCTGGATTCAGTCATTCCTGTCCGTCTAGTTAACAAATCCCCGCGCTGCAACAAAGAACAGGGGCTGCAACACTTGTCACACACATTTGTCTGAATCGCGTCACCGTGCCTTGTTACTTTTGTGTGTTGATCACGCATACACGCGTGTTATTTTTAGGGCAAGATGCACCCTACCTCAGCTGTCCCGTACAAAACAGCTGAGCCGCTAATCCCACCAACGTGACCTGCTCCCTCTCCATGTGTCCTCTCAGATCAGAGATGCATACGTACCTTTAACGTGCAACATGCATGACTTCAAGAGGTGAGCTGCAGCAGGCCGGGGCTGGCTAGAAGAGGGGAAATTTTCATTGGAAGAGGCAACATTTCCTCCAGCGGCTGCCCCTCCTCCTCTTCCTCCTCCTCCTCCTCCTCTTCTCCCCCCCCTGCCCCCCCTTTAGCGATGCAGGTACTGCTCAGGCTGTTTACATTGACAAAACAGCCATTTTTCTCTGAAGATGGACTCCACACACTAAAGTAACCCAATCCCGGCAGCCTCCAAGAGATCCACTTCCCGTTCTCAGATTGCCTCCCAGGATCGACTCTCCCACCCCCCCCCGCCCCGTCTTGCCCTTACTTGTATTTCACACAACAAGAGGCTGCTCCAGGGATGCTGCAAACAGAGATCAGTGCGGCGAGCTCCCTCCCCCCTCTCCCTGCAATTGGTCTAATGGCTTCAAGATGACAGATGCGGTTGGTTCCCTCGGCTGTCTATTTGGCTTTGCAGGGGTGAGAATGGGATTTAATGGCTCTGCACACCAGATGCTGTCAGGCCCATGTGAATGACTGCATCCGGGTGGCCGGTCTGGGGAAATTAACCCTATGATGCCCTTCCTCCAGTCCTCAATGACCTAAATTTACTCTCTAGGAAACATCGAGAGAATAAAAGACAACTCGCGCTCACTCTCGTGGATTGTTTTTACTTTAACACGAGGGATTTGTACAGTTATTCATAAATCAGATGGATATGTGATTGGACACATTCTTATTTGTACAACCAGAAAGATGCTGAACACTAAATAAATGACACTGTTGTTTTTATTATTGATATTATTATTTATCATGTGTAATTGTAAAAACACAACAGCTGCAGAATATCCGCAACGTCTTCAGCTCATTTTGAACAAGTTCCCAGTCATCATGGCCACGAATTCTGAAAGAGTTCAAACCAGCAATAAAAAAAGCATTATACTTTTATAATTTATTTATTACCCACTAATCCAATGTATCATTTTTTCAGAATATGCTAGTGTATGTGGACATTTTTTCATAAAATCCCCAAATGTAAACAAATGCTATCCTTGTCCAATAAACTACGAACTGGTAAGGGTCATAATATATCAGATAATATATAATATAAATAATAATAACAGCATAAAGAGTTCTGGAGTCAGTCTGAAACATTAGCAAACAGGAATGTAACTTTTCAAGTGAATGTTTTAAAAGACATTCTTTTCTATTTCTTTACTAAATAGTAATGACCTTTTGACTTAAACAATTCTTGCTGAAATAAACTGACCATAAAGATCAACAGCACAAGTGTTTTACAAAACAGAACAGTATTGTCTATCAGCAAAGTCAAAGAGTACGCCGTGATTCCGTCCATCAACCTTAAATACATACACTGTTTCCCATAAAGTTGGAATAAAATACTTCTCTTGAAATAATTGTACCAATGTGATTCATTAGATAGATAAAGTGTATCTCAATAGAGTAAAACTTTATTGATCAATCTCTTCCAAATATCACAGTGAAGATTAAATACCGCAATTAACCTGTTTTGCATAAATTGGAATAAAAAGAGGAATGTGTCTGATCACATAATTATTCCAGTGTTACGGGCAACAGTGTATATTCAGCTGAATGAAAATGTTTTTTTTTTGGAGAGGTTGTGACCTGTCATTTAAACCATGAATATGCTTTCATACCTTCATAATCAATGGTTCCATCTCCATCTTTATCTGCCTCCTTCATCATCTGCTCTGCCTCGATCTCATTAAGCGGTTCCCCTGCATTCATCAGTACGTACCTGGCAATCAATATAAAACATTCATGAAACACTGAAACAAACTAAAGTTTATTTGTTTTGTCTGGATTTTAATTTGGGATCAAAAGATAACAACATGTCACTTGTTGTAATGCAGTCCAGTGGAACATAGTTAAGAGTTAATAAAGAATTTGCTTCTTTAGCGTGGAGGAACTGTTCAGGCTTTTCTTTTCTGTCACTCGTGTTATTCTTACTTGAGCGTGTTCCAGTCAATGTATCCCTTGGCCTCTTTGTCAAATACTTTAAAAGCAGCTCTGAGTTCAGCATCCTGGTTCTTGGTTCTTTCGTGGTACAGCGCCATCAGACCCAGGAAGCTGTCACAGTTAAATACGCCTTTACCTGAAATAAAAATAAATCATTTTAAAGAAAACATCATTACTTGGCTGGCAGACAGTAACTTTTGTTGGCTGTTTGTACACAACGATAGATAGAAGAGAAAACAATACATTAGAGATCATGTGTTTTTTATCAAGTACAGTACCACAGCCTTTAATATAATCTTCTGCTTTCCAACATAGTGCATCTCTGGAAAAAAAAAAAAAACATGTGGTCTTTATTTCCACAATTGTCCTGAAAAAAAAAAGGTTGCTTTTAGGGAGATACGTTTGCATTGCTTATGTTTTCAAAGTCATTTCTTGTATTCGGATAGAAACGTTCATACAGAGTTAACAACTTATCATAAGGCGAAACAGCTGAATTTCTGCAAAACATCTTTGAGATCATAATGCCAAATACAATGAATAAAAATGATGATGATGATTGATTTGTTCGTTCTCCTTTTCTGTTCAGATGGAGAAGTGAGGAGTAAAGAGAGAAGGGGAAGAAGAGGGGAAAAAATATAGGAAACAAGAAAGGAAATGGCCAACTACATCCTCTAACATATCAGACAGAATTTAGCTACAAATGTGTTAGTTACTTAGGGAACTTAATTTATCATAAAAGCTACACGTATAATATAAAAGTCAGCTTAAAATATATCCATTTAAATTGAACAGAAGACAGAAAATCATGGTCATTCAGTGCTTTGCTTGCTACATAATGAAGCCCCCATTCAAGTCACATGACACTGGGTGGAGATTTTTGTTTCTACGTGATTTTACAGATAGAAGCAAACCAGTTATTATTATTAGAGACCTAATTGTTTGTATAAGACTGTAACTGGCAGAAAAAATGGTGTGATTTTATTCATTAGAAAAAAATAAAGATCCTTCACATCTTAATTGAGCAAACCTTTTACAGCTGTCTAATCGGAGGATGTTTAAGTCCAATGCATGTCTGATCATGTCTTGAGGCGATTGTTTGTGTGTGTGTGTGTGTATGAATGTATGTGTGTGTAATTCATAAAATATAGTACATATAGTGAAACACTGACACCTAGTGATTAATGTAGTAACTTGCAGCCCAGACAGAATACTGCAATATTAGATAATGTCATGCCTTTTTATAATGCATTGGAGGTCCCTCCCTAAAAGTTGCACAGAGGTTTTCCTCACAAATCCTGAATCCATGTAGATGGTGCAATTAAAATCCAGACTCAGTCTTATCAGAGGAAGTGGAAAACATCCATTTTATCTGCCTTCCAGCAGTTTAGCTAATGGCATACTTTAGCTAATGTGAATGGCCAGGCTATCATTACAGAACCTAATTTAGCACTTTAATTACTTGCTTGGTTGGGATTGAACTTTAGACAGATAAAGCTTCTACTTCCACCCTCACCTCCAGGTGAAGCTCATAATATTCGCGAGGTGGTGCTTAAAGGCATTTCATATAATATCATCTTCAAGTCAAATACGCCACCATCACTACGCTCTCACAAACAGAGTTGAGTCGACATCCTTCTGTTACACTGGAACTAAAAGAAGTGTATGTTTCAGAAAGATTCATGCCAGGTTGATTTTAGTGAAATAGTCTTTCAGAGAATGATATATGTTTCCATAGCATAGAGTTTACATGCTTTTCAGGTTTATATTCACCACTTTTGTCCACATCTTTGGCCATCTGGCTGAGCTCTCTCTTTGTAGGATTGATTCCCATTAAACTCATCAGCCTCTCCAGCTCCTGCGTCTTCACATCTCCATTTCCCTCTTCATCGAACATCTCAAAAACTCCTTTGTACTCTGTGATCTGCTCTTGCGTTAACTTGCTGGCCTGGAACAAAATAAGAGATTGGATATTAGCAGTTGGTATAATCTATCAAGAGGAGCACAGCAAATCTTCTGGAATTACATCATGTCGGATTGAACAGTGTTAATTACGTATATTAGAATGAACCGCTTTGTATGTGATGTTAGTTTCTTTGTCATAAGATTCTCACCATTTTCTCTGGTAGTCCAAACGCAGCTGAGGACATACACTGTGACAACAGTTACTGTAGTATGAGAGGAGGTCTTAGCCTCATCATTAATACACTTCTAATGCTCTTTCCCCAGAGCTTAGAAGAGCATGCTTTAAGACCTTTTATGGCACTTAAAGGGTGGACTTGCTAATCACCCAAGAGGAATATTTGGATACTGAGGTCAACTAACAAATGGTATACAGCATAGTTAATAGTAATAGAAACTGAATAATGGAAAAGAACTGCTTTGGCAGAGTTGTAAGTAGTTCAAATGTGATGTTATTCTAAATCTAACAAAGGCATAAAGGGCTAAAGACGAGATAACTAAATATGTCCGGCTCATCAGATGCATTTTCTGACCTCATCCTCACATAGTCCACTTATGGGAACTGCAATTAGCTTGCTGTTAGCCATTAGCACGTGTTTGTGCACCCCCCCAGTGACTCTCGTGAAAGCAGACAGCCAAATAAGGAGGCACTTCACTACAAGAAGTTATTTCCAACATTGCAATGGGAACATTAAGAATTTCATATTCGTTTGTCAACGGGAAGAGCTATGAATCTCTGAACGCCTCCAGTGACCCTGTGTGTGTGTGTGTGTAGGGGGGTAAAGGAAAATTACAGCTTTAATTCATATTTCCTTTATTTTGTTCTTGTACCACTCATAATGAGGGTTCTCACTGAACCACAAGGTCAAAACCAGCCGTAACAAAAGATAGAGATTGCTTTTGGACATAGCAAAGTTTTGATCAAACATGTAGAAATTACTTAGCGGAAAAGCTGATTTATTTAACCGGCTGAAATTATCCAGATTATATTCACTGGGTTCCTACTGATTTACACAAAAGATAATTTACCCAAGATATGACAGAGTTTTTAAATTACAGGCCAAGAAGATGTTCCTGGACAGTGTTGTCAGTAATATTCACTGAGAATGTGTGTATCTATCAGGCAATATGTCATATGGCATGTCATGATCAAATGCTCCTGATAATCAGGCTGAATTGCTATTTTGCTTCACGTCATGTGCGGGGTGACTCAGAGGTCTGGTACCTGGCAGTTATAAAGACATCCAGAGTTTTCTTTATTTTGCGTGTAGGGAATATTATTTAGATGAGGGTGGTCAAAATTGTATGACTATTATTGTCAACTACTGTTTCCGTGGTCAGGAATGAACTTCGCAATCTCAGCTTTATATCTGCATTACAATGGATCATGCTACAACATTTCATTCAAGGTTTAGTGATGTGAGATAGTGCCACAGAAAGTATGTATGGAACCAAGAATATGCGCAGGACTGAATGAAAGTACACTTATGAAAGAGAAGCAAAGACGGATGATGTGATGAATGGGCATGAAGAGGAACAGGGGGAAGGTAGGTGAATGAATGAAGCTTGACAGGTGATTAGAGTTGTGACCCTGATCTCAAACCTCGGTTGTGATTGTGTTCACTTTATTTATTCAATTCAAACCTAAAAGCAAATTTTTACTCATCACTCAAGGGAAAGAAATTATTTTTGTTACAACTGTCGGTATGTCGATGCTCCATATACTGAGACATTCATTCCTCTGAGGGTATTTAACGTTAATCTTTCTGATATTTTTAAATACTTTATTAGCCTGTGTGTCTGACGATTGCTTTGTGTGACCGACTTGTCTTGATATAATGTAATGTAAAACAGATGTTAAACTCAATGAGACTCATTGCATAAATAAAGGCTAATTAACCACTATCTATTTGAGGCACCACAAGGACATGACAACAAATGATAATGAGAATTGCACGTCCTGCATATCCTGTAAAATAAATGTAATATGTTGTGCTTTTATGGACATATTGTGATATTTCAGGGGAAAAGACTTAACAGTGATACCTTCTTTGAGGAGAAACAATAACCAATGAGGTGCTTTTAGAAGAGCTCCGGTGATATTTGTGCTTTAATAATTCCTCTTTCTACTGCTTTGTGTTTTGAATCTATTAACACAAGTACCCCGAGAAACAGTAAACCACACATCAACACCAGACACTCTTTCCTAATTAGCTATGACCAGATTGTGTTGTTGACACTGCTATTATTAGATAGCTACAGAGAGACCTGCTGCTGAAATCATTGATACCACTTCCTACTTTTGGGAGCCAAGTTGGGGCCCGACTGACTTGACTAAACCGACTCAGCCTTTCGGTTACGGGAGGGAAAAACACACACAAACGAACACAGTGTTCTCGTGACTCTTAATGAAGCGCACACATGTGAAATTAGCGCTGAGCATCGCTGTGTGTTGAGTGGTTGCTAACGCTTAGCCGTGGTTACATTAAAACGCCAATCGAAGGTTCTGTAACCGTCGCTGCTGCAGCGTGGGGTTTCCCAGCGCCGACTGCAGGGTTACCGCGCCCATCTCGTCGTTCGATGGCCGGACGAGAGAGTGTTAGCACGGAAAGGGCAGACGTTAAGCTCGGCAAAAAAAAGGGGGGAGACAGTAGCCTGTCTTGTTGAGTGAAGTATAGTGACTTTAAAGATTCGCCTTTTTGTCTGCCTGGGCAGTGTCTCCAGTGTAAGGCTAGTGGGTGTGATACTCCCCCTCCTCCTTCTCCTCCTCCTCCTCTTCTTCCTCTGCCCTCTCCGGTTGGTTGACTGAGGTTGTCAAGCTCCCTTAGCCGTAGCCTGCGTTCGGGAAGGGCTGCTCCACGGAAAACTAACGCTAGCTGGCTAGCTAGTTAGTGAGCTAGCGCTGTGGTGCTCGTTGATGCGTGGATCGGAGGTGTACGCCGTCTTGATTTCCAGTCAATGCCAAAACGCAAAAAAAACAAACGCAAATTGAATCAGGTAAGGTGAAACAAAACGACGACCGCACTGCTTTCACACCTCTCACCGTTGACTGTTAAATGGCGTTAGCCGATGAATTGTGGCGGAATTGAACCGTCCGGGGGTGGGGTAGCGACGGCTAGCTTCGTAGCTGCGGTTAGCTGGCTATTTTAATCAGAAGCAAATACAAGTAGGCACAAGTGTGTCTGCAGCGGTGGATCCTGGCGCTCGGTATTTGCTTAGGATAAAGCAGATTAATACTAAAACCTATCTCCACGTAACTGTCCTGTGGCATCCAGACAATTGAGATAGGTTAAACACTGTTAATGTTAGCAACGTAAGTAACGTTAATGTTGGCCGGGGAGGCTTGATGTCAGTTGATGGCCCAGCGGAGGTGCTTCTCGGCCTAAAAAAAAAAAATACAGTAACTGTAAACTTAAAGAACAAGGTGATAAATAACCCCAAAATATATTAAAATACAACCGTGTAGTTATGTTAGGACCTTAAGGTTAGAAGTGAACTAGTACTGGGTTGCTTTGTACTCGAAATGTAACATTTGAAGATGTTGCTGTCAGTTGATGATGACACACTGGGTTGGGCTGGAACAATAAACGTCCCGTAAACAAAATTTCCAGCAAATATCGGTTATTGGCGACAGCAGTTCAACCAGCAGCATCACGTAACTTGAAAAATGTGCTCATAAATGTGTATATATAACAAGCACGCGTCGTTTACGCGAGTTGCTGTAGCCGCGTTAACACCCTATTTTTTTTTTTTTTTTTTTTTTTTTTTTTTTTTTTTTTTACAAGCCGAACTAATAAGTTAGCACATTGCTGCCTTCCTGCAACGAAACGGCCGCACCGGTGCAACGCCTTTAACTTGGGTTAGTAACGCTAGTTATTTACCACTAGTTAGCTAACTGGTAGTTAAGCAGCGATGGATGGGGTAATATTAGAAGATCATCTAACGTACTTTATGTAAAATAACCCGCATCGGTTATTGCAATTCTTGCTTACTGGAGTCAAACAGGCCATCGCCGCCCCGACCTTGCAGTTTTTTTTACAGGCTCGGGTCCACTACGGGATTAAAGAAACCAAATAATTATTCTGATACGTCTTATTTAAATCGACTGAGCACTGTCGAGTCTAACGAGATTGTTAGTATGTATGTAAGTGGATTTCTAAAGGCCAAGCTACCGCCGAGTTCCTAGCTTTTACCCACTGTGTTGGCTTATAAGCTAACTACATAGCACTCGGTGTAATTGCGGAAGAGCTGCTGAGTCTGCCCTGAAGTGGCTGTGGGTGCTACTAGCTATTTGGTTCATCCGTCGTGAATATTCAGCCGGGTCTTGTTTGATTAACTTGTCTTATCGGAAATTGTCAAATTGGCAAGCGAAACAACTAGAGTGAGTGAGTACACTGGCTTCTTGAATACTAGCTCTGCCCTGCCTGCGGGCCTACGCTGACAAGCCTGCTAGCAAGCTAACTAGCGGACAGCAGTCTGCAAGATGGCGTTTAGCTGCATCTTCTCAGATTTCCATCAGTGCAAGTCATATTATCGTTACACTGTGCGGCGTGCAGAAAATACACAAATACAATCAGACTCAGTCAGATACTGCTAATACAATCCTCAGTGTTTTGCCACATTAAGGTGCTAAATTGCAACCTTTTCCCCCCCTCCCTCCTGTAATACGTGTGGAGCCTCTGTGGTAAATGTATTAGAGTAACAGGCTGAGTGAAACAGCTATCCAGCAGCCATTCAAATCCAATGCAAACTAGTCTGCTGTTGTAGGCAAATCACAGTACTGCACACAGTGGCTAAGTCAACTATCTGTGCACGCCATGCAGTGTGAGTACAGAAATCACTCAGACATGAGCACAAAGCAACAGAACAAACATGTCCAGAGCGCATGTTGTCTGTCAGCTGTCTATTTACATCGCTAACCCTGCTAATATGTGATCCTTGAAAATGCAACTGCGTCCCGGTTTGTTAAAGGCAGGGCTGGTACAAACTGTACCGTCTGTGGCCACACTAGACAACTGGAAGACAGGGGCTGTGGCGGGCTGGTGATTTCACTGGTAGCGTGAAAATCCAGGCACTTGATTTAAGCATGTTGTGTGTAAAAGAATTAAGATTAAACTCATCCTTTTATGATTGGGAAAACATATTTCTAATGCTTGGGCTGGCTTTGCCGGCTGTTTATGCTAGTGGACATGGATAGGATTAGAGCCTCATTGACTGAGGATTTTAGCTTTTAGGATTATAGAGTTGCTCAGTGATATTGCTGGTTATGGCCTTTTCTATGATCCAGCTTTAGACCTGTGAAACATTGCATTATCATCGTTTAGCAGATAAACCGACTCGTCCTTTGAGAACAGATGTTTACTGCTGCAGAGAGGGAGAGAGATTTTTATTTCAAAAAAATGTTACTGAAAATAAGGACACACCTTTTTAAAAGTAGCAGGCACAGACTGCCCTTAAGGGACCCGCGAACAGCTAGTGAGGTACAACTCCAGGCTGTTTGCCACTGCTCATTGTTTATCATGCAGTCAGCTGACCCTGATCAGGCGCTTGGAAAGGAGAAGTGATGAGGGAGAGGAACTCCTTAACTGTAAGCATCCACAGAGGTCAATGGGAAATAACATTTCTGAATGTGGAGTATTTAAAGCTCAGACCACAGGCACTTTTTGATTTAACGTTAGAGTTTTAGGATTTGGTCTGAAAACAGCCGCGGACTAAAAATGAGATGTAATTATTTGACTGAGGACAACAAAGTGTTTGAATTTAACATGTTATTGAAGAATATATTCAAATTAATAAGTCTTCAAGGAGTTAACAAATTAGCAGTGACAGAATGTTTCAAATAGTTCAAGTTATTAGTTAAATTATTTTGCTAATATTTCAGGAAAATTCTCTATATAATATGTCATACTCTGCTGTGTCCATTAGGAAACTTGGTTATCTAAAAAACAAGTCAACAAAACTGATGAACACTGGACGTTGTTTTGAAATATCAGCTGTACTTTCAGGTGTTTTCAAGGTGAGGATGGCATTCTGCTGTCACATGATGATACTGCGTAATAATTACATTCCATGACACGTTCATTTATGGATTAATGAGCCTAAGAGGATAACCTGTGTTTAAAAAATCAACCAATCAGAGGACCTCAAGGATAACATAGTCAGGTAGAGGAGATTCTCAGTCTTGTCCTCAAACCTTCAGTGACTAGGCCCAACTGACTGAAATACACCAGGTAAGGTAAACGGCAACGCGAGGCTGATTAAACTAAACGGTGCACTGACACTCACAATCGGTTAAATGTGAATTTAGAATTGTACTTTTCATTAGTCATCGTGTGTGTACGTTGTAGAGTTGAGTTGTTTTCTCAGATCTATTCGTCTCATAGTGAACAGTCACCGCGTGTTGACGGTTTCTGTGTTGTAAACTTCCAATGTCACGTTAAATATCTCTAAGTTGTTTTTCAAGTTATCCGTTACCGTAACTCTTAATCTGTAGAAAATCCTAATTGATGTTGCGTTTGTCAAGACTGTTTGAATGACAGTTTTGATTGCTAGCTAGTTTTCAGATTGTAGTTGGGAATGTGTCTTATTCTGAAAATCTGCACCACCTTCAACACACGTACATTAAGATAAAAATCACAATGTACGCCTGTTTGAGGCGCTTGAATAATTAATTAGATGAATCTCAGCACAAGGGTATCCATTTGCAATTTGCCAGAATAACCGACGTCGGTTATTGATCGCTGACGTATTTCACAAACTAATGGTCCAACTATTGCATGTTGCCTTTTGAACAGAAGCAGCAGCTGAACTATTGTAACGTACCCACTGACCTTATTCAAGATAAGACAGTATATTAAGCCGCTTGCAGTCACGTCGTAAAAAAGCAGCTTTTTATTGCTTCGAGTAAGGAGACGTGGACTGTGCATGTGTCATCCAACAGTTTGGATTGCCGTATGTGTCACAGTATTCTGCAGAAACTGACAAATTTTTTAAAAATTGTGTCAGCATTGTAACCAAAATAGACTCTGCTTCTTCTTACTCACAATTTCACCTTTTTAAAATTTGGTTAAGGGTTTCCATGGAGTGACGGTCCACCCAGTAATTCTCTTAATACGATTTTATTCTGTTATCATAGCCCATGTAAATGAAGTCAGTCTTGCACAGGACAGGTCATTATGACTGCAGGTATTCCTGTCATTTCTCCGACTTCCTTAAAATAACCGTCTTGAAAGAATGCATTAATTCGCTTTGATATTGATATTTCATTTGGAGCCGATAATGATAATAAACAACGCATATATTTATATTAGATGAACTTTGTGAAGTATTTTTGGGCTCTGTATTAATATAAGTGGCTTATTGATCACTGAAGTTCTGAGTATCCCAGGGATTGAGGTCAACAGGATAATGACTACTTTTCGGATCATTGGAAAGTCACACCTTAACAGGATTTGTCTGGCAATCTAAATTGTGCGTCAGGATTATGTCAGCGACAACGAGGTGGGAAAATAAGGTTGAGCCCTGAACTGTACGTTACATATTGTGGGTAAACAATTTAATCGATTTTAAAGGTCAGCTAAACTGATGGTGAGCTGGCTGAAAATCCTCTTTTACTTTTGGTTTTGTCTGAGCCGAGTTCAGGCTTTTTGCTTATGGTTGGAAAAACGTGACCTTGAATTTAAAACGAGGAAGATTTGTCTTGATGATTAAAGTGCTTCTGTTTTTATTCTTTTTCAGATCAACAAGTGCCCCGGTAGCTGGAGTAAGGTAATTGAAAAAGCAGAATAAAATGAGTGAACTGGACCAGTTACGCCAAGAGGCAGAGCAGCTCAAAAATCAGATCAGAGTGAGTAACAGTATTATTTTTTTTAAAAACACAAAACACAGATAGTTGTGCAGTGGCGAAGTCGTGCCCTAACGATATGAGCTGTCCTTCTTTTCAGGATGCCAGGAAAGCATGCGCAGATGCCACACTATCACAGGTGAGATTCAATGTCACAATCTTCCTGTTGGGTCCATTGGGCCTTTAGGCTTGGTCTAAAATTGCACTTTCGTGTTTTGCAGATCACAGCTAATATTGACCCCGTTGGCCGAATCCAGATGCGTACAAGACGAACGCTGCGGGGTCATTTGGCTAAAATCTATGCCATGCATTGGGGAACAGATTCCAGGTAAGCCGAGTGCCAGAATTGAGTAACTCATGGCACTTTGGGAGATTTTCTTTATGCTGCTGCTGTGTTACGGTTTCACTTCACGTCAAGCATTGAGCAAAGTGCTAAGCTTAGACAATGCCTCAATGTAGGAGATGTGACGCTGTTGATATCGTGTTATATTTCAGCAGTTTGGCAGAAATCGTTTTCCTGCAGTCCCTTTTCCTCAGTTTTTGGCTCATGATTGTAGATAAAAATAGATTTTGTGTGACAACTCCAATTATTGTCACGGTGTTTATATCGCTGTTCTCATTTGTGTAGGCTCTTGGTCAGTGCCTCTCAAGATGGCAAACTCATTATTTGGGACAGCTATACCACAAATAAGGTAAGTTCTGTTTTTCTGACAGTGATTAATGAAGGTTTAGACTTGCAGATCAAGGAGTGTGTCGCCGTTGCCATCTCCATGCAAATAAAGTAGCTGCTGCATTTCTTTTTAAACTTGGAGGCGGCGGTGCAGATCCAAACGAGTCACACGGGCTTGGCTCCGCATCAATGACACTGTATATGCCGCGTAAGCGTTTTCATATTGTTCCCGCTGCACTATATTTTGCGGCACTCCACAAAATATTTTTGAAGGATGGAAACTAACTCCGTCCGTAACGCACATATGTGGAACTGGCTCAAAAGTTGCACATCGGCTGAGAAAGAGGCCTCGGTTTTGAGGTCGCTGTGTCTGTTAGTGGGATGGGTGGAAGTGGTGAGCAGTTTGTATGCCACAGAGGCAGTTGGGCCCTCTCCACAACAGACAGAAAAATGAAAATAGAGAATTGTCCTCTGTCAAGGTCTAGGATATTAAAGCTTTTGTGGTGACACTGAAAAAAAACCTTTACATTGAGCTTGACGCGACAGGCAACCAGGAATTAAAAGATTAAAAGGGTCGTTCTTCCAATGTATCTCTAACCCTGCCGAGAAGATAGCAGGCCGGACCGAGCTCGGATTTGTACACAGGGATACCTTGATGCACACAGCGGGGTCACAAATAGAAACACTGCTAGTTTGAGCCATGGTCGACTTAAGATGCCACATTAGGCTGTCTGTGAGTGCCACTAAGTAGCATCTTATTGATTGATGTATACTATTATGTTCCCATCAGAATGGAAATGATTTGTGCTCGTACAGGATGCTGACTAATGTCTAAACAGGACATTCTGTGCTCGGGTGTCGTTTCGCTCTTGTTCCTTGGCTCGTGTTTCTCGGTTCATGGGTTCACTTGGTGACCTGGCATAGATGTCACTCTTATTTTGGGATGGGCCCGCAAGAGAAGTGGGTGTTAAAATGACAAGTCTAGGATTAATTTGGGTGTAGTTAAACTAGACCAGTAAAATGATTTAAATTTGATAAAAAGTCGTTTTTAAATTGACATATTTGTGTGTCTTGTCCCTTTTTTTAGGTTCACGCCATTCCACTTCGATCTTCCTGGGTCATGACTTGCGCGTATGCACCTTCAGGAAATTATGTGGCCTGTGGTGGCTTAGACAACATCTGCTCCATTTACAACCTGAAAACACGTGAGGGGAATGTACGCGTGAGCCGCGAGCTCGCTGGACACACAGGTATATGATCTACTCTCTCTCTTTTTTTTTAATTGATGGCAAGATGGTACTTTGAAAATTACTACTGCTCGCTATACATCTAATATCATTTATTAATAACTCCTCTCTTGATTCTTTGAATGTTAGGATACCTGTCCTGTTGTCGCTTTCTTGATGACAACCAGATTGTTACAAGCTCCGGAGATACCACTTGGTAAGTAAACGGATTTCCTTTTATTGAGTTGCTATATTGTGTGTTTATCAGTTCACGTTGGACAATTGGCAAACAGTAATCTAAATCTATCTATGTATTTCATTTTACAGTGCACTTTGGGACATCGAGACTGGCCAGCAGACAACCACATTTGCTGGACACACAGGTGATGTCATGAGCCTGTCATTGGCCCCCGACGCGCGATTATTCGTCTCTGGTGCTTGTGATGCTTCTGCTAAACTCTGGGATGTTCGAGAGGGCATGTGCAGACAGACATTCACCGGCCATGAGTCTGACATCAACGCCATCTGTGTAAGTACTTCAAAAAAAAAAATTTGCATACATTTTTTTGGGAGGGTTGGTGTTACACTCTGGTGTTGTGTATTCCTCTGTTATGCATTAATCGTTTTTTTATATTTTTCTCCTGTTTAGTTCTTCCCTAATGGCAATGCCTTTGCCACGGGCTCCGATGATGCCACCTGCAGGCTGTTTGATCTGCGTGCTGATCAGGAATTAATGATCTACTCACATGACAATATCATATGTGGCATCACCTCCGTTGCATTCTCAAAGAGTGGCCGTCTCCTTCTGGCGGGATATGATGACTTCAACTGTAACGTGTGGGACACACTAAAAGCTGACCGTGCTGGTGAGGAGCTTAAGCTGTATTTCCAACATGGTCGATCAATGGATGTAGAAAGTGATCAAATATACTCGTTTGCGTGATTTTAATCCTGTATCTTAAATTACAATTGTTTGATTTTTGTTTCCTAGGTGTGTTGGCTGGACATGACAACCGTGTTAGCTGCCTGGGAGTTACTGATGATGGCATGGCAGTTGCAACGGGATCCTGGGACAGTTTTCTGAAGATCTGGAATTGAAGCCTGAAGGTTTTTCTTTTCTTTTTTTTTTTTTTCTTTTTTAATTTTTATTTTATTGTTTCACGTTTTCTTACATTTGTACCTGGGGCTGTTCCTTGTAAAGTCCTAAAGCTGTAGTTGCACATGTTTGTTGAAGCCTCATCTTTTGCTTGGCTGGAGTGGAAGTTGACGCATGGGTTCAATGAATTGTCTCGGTTTCTTAAGTCTTTGTGCTGGGCTGCATATGTGAGATACCCGATAGCTTGAATGGATCTTGGCATTCCCTTTTTTGACTCGCGTGATCAACAAAAACATTCTTGCCCCTGCATTTTCTGTAAGCTCTACACAAACGTCAGAGCAACCATGACCATCTCCAGTATTTGTTTAAGCTTATTTTCTTTTCATACATGACATGCTGTATGGAGAAACAAACCCAGCTAGAGGAGGTGAATCTATTACACTGATCCATTAGTGCACCTCATATAGACAGTTCAACCACTTGCAGTAGTCTAAAACTTAACACATAAAACGACGACACTGTTTGAACAGTGACTTGAGGGTTTAACATGTTAACACTGAATTCTTGGGAAACAATTGATGTCTTAGACTTAGCAGCCCCCCACCCCCCCAAAAAAAGACCAAAAAACTGTAAGCTTGCTCCGCAGCTGGTTGTAGACGTACAGAAAATGAACACGAGCAGCCTCCGGCAGTCTTATGTCAGTCTGTGTGATAGCTTTTTGTCAGATCTTTGCCAATTCTTCAAGTCTTGAAATGACACCGGACAAGAAGGTTAAATTAGCAGAACTGTAGATCAGGCTAGATTAGTTAAATTCTAAATTTCATTTGTCTTTGTTTCCCAGATGTTCTTTTAACTCCAAAGTTGACTGGAAGACCATTACAACTTCAGAATGTTCACAGCATCTTCTTCAACACTGTTTAAACTGACTTGGACACCACAAAAACGAAGGGAAACCAATGCCTTTCCTACACAAAGAAGAGCACAATTGTTTATCACCTAGTTAAGAAAGGATCTCCTGTGGTATCAAATCAGAAACTTGTGCATTCCTTCTTGGACCATTTTATGTTACCTTGAAAGAGAAAAAAACAACACTATCATCCCATGCAAATGTGTGCGTCTTGAAAGCAAATGTTGGAGTGTAATTGTACAAATTATTTAACTTTTTTTTTTTTTTTTTTTTTTAAAGAATTCTATTCTGATGGTTTGTTATTCTCGATGGCTTTCCTTTTTTTTGGTCATATTTCTTTAGTGGTTTTAGATATGTTTGAATTACAGCTTGTCTTTCTAATCCAGTTAAATCATATAAAAACAGATGAGAGAAAAACATGCAGCAAGTAATGCAAGTAAAAGCTTGGATCATATTACACGAGCAGCTTTCAAAATGTCCATGATGTATTTATATACTAGCTGTTTTTGTTTCATCACAGCCTTTTGCACATGAAGAAGCTTTGCCTCTCAACTAATACTATGTTAACTAACCAAGCACATGCTATAAGTTATGAATGCTCATTCCAGTACAAAAGGAGTTATTACGAGTAACTTATACAGTTAACCCCCCTTAATTCTTGTACATGCCTTTGACTTCGGGTGGGAAGGGGTGGGGGTAGCAAGGTAGGTGCTGAGATGATTGGGGCATGGCTGGATTTTATTATACGGATGGGCGCGGGTGGGGGGGGGAGGGGATTGTGTTTAGTATCCACTTTGAGTGAAACACCTCACCTGACTAAATAGACACTTCCTTTGCTTGGGACTGCAGTTGCAACTCTGTGAATGAAATGTACAAATCAATGTCTGAAAATAATGGTCTGATGTTTTAAGTTAAGACATTTAATTTTGTCTGCCATGAGTTAATTTAGATGTGCATGCTGTAGACTTGCTTTCAATGGTGCAAAATCCTAGATTCTTTTTTTTTTTTTTTGTTTTCTTTTGTTTTGTTTCTGAAAAGGAGAGTAACCTATTGATTGAACTTAATAGAAGCCAATTTTGTTTTGGCTCCAACTCTGCATACATCATGTACTAATACTGGTAACGCTATGCACCAGAGTGAGCAAGAATGGAGACTTAATATTGATTGCATACTTAGTGTAAATTATGCTTACCAGTTCTATTGATGCCAATTTTTGTAATAATTATAACAATCATTGTGCGAATTCTATCCTTGACGAGTCCTTTTCTCTCCTTCAAATCTTCACACTCAATGGAACAAAAAACGTCCTCACATACTGTCCATACTAAAAAACTTTTGTACATTTTTTTTTCTTGGTCTTAAATTGAAAATCAGAGCATCTGAATGACAACATTTCACTGTATACAGAAGCACTTTTGTTAAAGTTGTGACATATTTTCACTTTTTCTTTTTTTTTGCGATGATGTACAATAAATGTGATGTATTCGTGTGTGGCCACAAGTGAAAATGCAATTCAACTGAGATGGATTCCCTTTTCTCTTTCCATTAATATTATAGAGCTCTGCACCCTTATGTACCTTTTCACTTTTTGTATTTCATTTCAGTCTGTTGGTGTTACACGGTGAGCTGGATGCAAGATAGATACTGTACTAAATTGTACTGTTATTGATTGAAAAATGTAATAAAAAGCTGTTTGAGATCTCTTTTTGTTGAGTTGAATCCAGGAACAACATTTGATGTTTAATTGTTTTTGTAAGAGTGTACACATTCTTTGTATTCAGATTTAACATTCGTCTGCTTTGGGAGCAGTAACTTATAGAGCGTGTCAGTTATTGTAATGGAGGGTTAGATTAAAGTGAGGCAAGCAGCACAAAACCAGATTTCAAAGCAAAAACCACACAGTTTAATCTCTAAGTATGCAGTTTAGTTTTGTGTATTTAGGATTTTTAAAGGCTGTGGTGCGATGGCCTTCCCTCGTAACACCATGAAATACTCGGCTCATTTTGTTCTGGTCTAATGAGAAAGAAATTGCTAGCTCATAGAACATTGCAGTTGTAGATTACGCCTGACTGTTCACATTTCTAAATCAAAACTCATTTTTGTAGGTTGGCTTTCATTTGATTCACACATATTTCACTTTATAACTATTTTATCTTTGATATATTTTACTAATTTTTGCATTTTTTAGATGGCCAATCAATATTCAAGGTTTAAATTTAGGTTTTTACACAGTCATAATACCTCTTTATTAACATCGTTTAAGACCTGCAACTTTATAATCAAAACAAACAAATGACAGTCAATCACGTGGCAGCACGTGTGAAACTGAACAGACAGCGTTTCCAGATGTAGCGACATCTTCATTATTATTGTTGTTATATTAAGCTATATTTATTGTTATTTTCAGACCAAAGTAACAGAAGAAATAGAGATTCAATTAGCTTGTTTACAGGCACGGTGATTAATTTTTAAGAATAAATAAAAGCTCGTCTATATAACGGAGAGACAGCGTTTTAAATTGATGTTAAATCCTTGCAGTGTGGTGTAATTGAAACATTTCGCGCCATGGAATATAAGCACAATTTTATCGTTATTTATTTTTGAGTGTTTGCGACCGGAGGAGACCGCCATCTTCCCATCTCTACCAGCCAACGTAACAAGGAACGGAAGCTGCTATAGTAACCGTACCTGGCCTACTATACTCATAGAGGGAGGGGGGGGGTGCGATATCAAACTGATTAGCAGTGTCACAATTAATTGGTGTATATTATATTATATCTAATAATGAAAAACACCTACTCTATTTGTAATTGTTTAACAAGTGTATACTTACGAATGATTAAATAAGTGTTTATATCCACAGCACTATCTGGACACAATACCCGCCGTAAAATGGGACCGTCCATCCCTGATGACGTAGTTCCCTTTTCGCGTCGAGTGTGCCATTTTGGTAGGCCTCGCTGGTTTCATTATTCGCCTCGTGGAAAGAAAAAATATATATTTTATATTGAATTATCACACCGTTTGGGATGAGACGAGCGTTTTTGTTGTTGACACCGGATAACACCATCGATCTGCGCCAGACAGTTTGAGGGAGGTCGCTTTTTTGTGTCGGATTAGTTCGCGGCGGACCGTGCGCAGTTTTCATCGAGCGGCACAGTTGAACGGTCTCCGTCCAGTTGTTGACGACACAGCTCCCCGTCCCGACGAACAAAGGAACAGTAAGGACGGTGCACGCACGTTAGCACACGAGGAGCGAGACACTATTTATGAAATAACTTAAAGGTAACGCTAGCCTAACGCTATTTTTGCTATAAGTTAGTGTTTTGACTTGTTGGGTCTTGAGATAAAACTGACCAATTAGCCTGACTCATTCAGTCCCCGTTAGCTACATCGACAGTTGAGGACAGCTAGGCGAGCTAACTGCTAACTTTAGCATTGTTTTGATACACGCGAGAAGTTTTTCTGCTTTGGGGGGAAATGGCCGAAGTATACATTCGAGTGGCAGAGGAGGAAAATGAGGAGCCGATGGAGATCCCCTCCGAGGACGACGGCACCGTGCTGCTCTCAACCGTGGCGGCTCAGTTCCCAGGGGCGTGTGGCCTACGGTTCAGGAGCCCCGTGTCTCAGTGCATGCGGGGAGTGCGTCTGGTGGAAGGGGTCTACACGCGCCAGAAAACGGCTGGGGCAACGTGGTGTACGTGGTGAACTATCCAAAAGGTAAACATGGACGACTTTTGTTCACTTATATAACACTTTAATAGGAACAGGTGGCCGTATGTAACGTTATTTATAATTCATGATGCGATTTCAGGGCACTGAAAATAGATGAGAATGGCGTGACGTGTGTTTGTCCACGCCCACACGAGTGCGCTTTGAGGACTCTGTATCCATTCATAAAATATGTATATGCAAAAGTTGTCAACTGTCAGCGGCCCTGCAATAAATGCTGTTTTCATGGAAGTGATGCGGTCTGTTGAAACACCTTTGATACAGTGACTGCAGAGGCTGTAGATGTTGGTGTTTTTTCTGACCGGCATTAAAGAAATGTGCAGCTGTAGGTCCTAATAAGTGCACGATTAATATAAAATGTTATAAAAAAATGATAAACAGCCACCTGCCACTGTTTCTCAAAACATTCTGTCTGTGCAAAATTGTGAATATTCACATCAAAGTTATATTAGAAAAGTAGAAACAGCAGCGCCTTTTTGCTCATTATTGTTACGGAGGTTTGCTCTTCTTACACCATTTGGTCCTTGTAATCATTTACAGTGAGAGTAGTGATAGCAGCCAGGGAAAGTCACATCTGTCCGGTTAAAACACACTCTGTGTTGGTCACATTTTAGACAACAAAAGAAAAATGGAAGAAATTGACGCGTCCTCTGCTGTGAAGATGAAGAGGGGAGACATGAAGACGTCCGACCTCATCGTACTGGGTCTTCCTTGGAAAACGACTGAGCAGGACCTCAAAGACTACTTTAGCACATTCGGAGAAGTCATCATGGTTCAGGTATGACATTAGTAGCGTTGATGATTTACACGTTGCTCTGCATTTTTTTACGTAGTGATAATTGATTTTCCTTGTTTTTGTTTGTTTTGTCTTGTTTTTTTCCAGGTAAAAAGAGATGCCAAAACCGGGAACTCTAAAGGTTTTGGCTTTGTGAGGTTCACAGAGTATGAGGCTCAAGAAAAGGTGATCTCCCAGCGGCACATGATTGACGGAAGATGGTGTGACTGCAAGCTCCCTAACTCGAAGGTGAATATGGTAATGTCCATGCGATATACCCACACTTTATGGGAACAAATAAGCGTTTGTTATTAATACTCTGTCCTTTGTAGAATTGAATATATTCCTCCCCCTTTTTCACAGCAGGGTCCAGACGAGCCCCTGAGGAGCCGCAAAGTGTTTGTAGGCCGTTGCACAGAAGACATGACCACAGATGACCTACGACAGTTCTTTATGCAGTATGGAGAAGTCACAGATGTCTTCATCCCCAAGCCGTTCCGTGCTTTTGCTTTTGTCACGTTTGCAGATGATCAGGTATGATGGCAAACTGTATGAAGTGCTTCCCGTAGTTGGGTTGGTAACACTGCTCAAATGACCTGATTCATGTCTTTTTTTTTCCCCCCCCTCACAGGTTGCCCAGTCTCTCTGTGGAGAGGACCTGATTATCAAAGGTGTCAGCGTTCACATCTCAAATGCTGAGCCCAAACACGGAAATAGGCAGTTTGATCGTACGACACGGTTTGGGAATGGTTTCGGAGCTCAAGCTTTTGGTAGCAGCCGTAGTGGGTTAGGAAGCAGCACTAACAGTAGTCTGGCTAATTTTGGTTCCTTCAGCCTGAACCCTGCAATGATGGCTGCTGCTCAGGCTGCTCTGCAGAGTAGTTGGGGGATGATGGGTATGCTGGCCAGCCAGCAGCAGACATCCACCTCAGGCAGCACGTCCAGTGGAACAAGCTCAAGTAGGGACCAGAGTCAGTCTTTCAGTACAGGCAACAGCAACTACGGCACCAGCTCAGCCAGTCTCGGCTGGGGAACAGGGTCAAACTCTACAACCAGCGGTAGTGGGTTTAGCTCAGGTTTTGGGTCCAGTATGGAGTCAAAGTCATCTGGGTGGGGTATGTAAGTTAAATGTTTGTATGGTAAGTATTGTGCAAAAGATGAGTCTTTTCAAAATTTATTTCTGGTGTTGATGCGTATCTGAGAAACTTAACACTTTTGTGGAAGATGTTTTGTACATTTGGAAAAAAATGCTAAAGATTTAATTTAGAAAGTGTTGAAGTGAATTGTTTACCAGGATGTCTGACTTAAGTGCTATTTTCAATGTCTCATTTGTTTGTATCCATTTCAACTGGATTCTCTAATGCATGTATTGTGAAATGTGATATAACCATTTTGGAAATGCATGAATGTTTGTGGTTCACCATTATCCGGCTTTGTCATCGATTGAAAAGGCAATCTTGCATTGGGAAGAATCTGGTTGAAACCTAAATGTTTTAAGTGCAACTTTATTTGCAGTCAAGTTCTGTGGAAAAGCCTTCATTGAAATCTCTTCTGCAGTTCACCTCTCTTCCATTTCCCTGTGAGGAAGCTCCTCTTTGGCAGCATTCTTGGGGTGATATCGGTATCATTCTCCCTCTTCCCACCTGTAAATGCTATGCCATCACAGAACGGCTTCACTCCGCATGTTCTAAGAGACGGTGGGTGTTTTCACTTTTATCCACTTTTAAATGGAAAGAACTGCGCAACTGACATTTTAAGAACTGATGAGTGCGATTGAGGATGGCTTGTGGCGAAGAGTGAAGCGGTGAGTGAGCGAACGGAGAGAGACGCGTGAAACGGACTGGTTGTGCAGTGAAAGAGCCCAATTTGACTGCTTTTTGAGTGTGTGAGTGGAAGCTGCAGATGCTACGAGCGCCTCCCCTAACATGGACATTCATTAATTAGTACTTCAAGATTTTTTTTTTTTTTTTTAAATCTTTGCAAGTTTTTCCTTACTCTTTAAGTATGTTGATCAAGTGCAGAAATATCAAAATGTAGTGGAATGTTGTGATGAATATTTGTACTGCTTATATTATCTGATTTGAATGCTGTATGGTGTGTGCTTTCATGTTATCGAACTGATCTGTAAGTGTGTACTTGATGTGGATGACACCTGCTGAAGACTCTGGGGGACGCGAGTGATAGTGTGAGAACGTGGAGTGGTGTGTCCAATGATTCCCAGTAGCTCTTGTTGTTTGTGGGGTGTTGGAAAAACATGTCAAATGAAGGGAGTTCTCTAATAAAGTTCATTTGAATAGATGCTTAGTTGATATTACTTGAGTCAGTTTTGTCGAATAAAAAAACGTCTAATTCGATTCACATATCTAGGGACCTTGGGCTCTGCTGGTCGAGGTCTCCGTTTGAACCCTGACTGAAGTCTGTTCTGAAGGACGAAGATGGAAGTTCCAACACTTTCAGTGTGTGGCCTTCTCAGACATGACATGGGGTAGTACCTGTCTTTTTTGCTGCTTTTGATGGCTTGTCAGAGTGAATTCTCCCATTTGATTATTCTCAGCTACTGTTGAGATTAGGGAAAAGTTGTAGGGGGGGCGGTGGGAGGGTTTATTGTCTTTGAACAGATGAGCTCAGTAATGTGGCTTCACCTCTAAGCAGTCTGTTTTGTCCCTAAATTTTGCTAAACTAAGGGCACGTAGCTGAGTGTTGGAATTAGTGATGGGGATTTCTAAATGGCCTTAGGCGCCCAGTAGCCACTTTGTAAGGCACGCCTGTACACTCTACTGCGATTCAACTGCTCTGCTTTGTCAGTCAGAAACGTGTAAATTAAATTACGTTTAATACGAAAGGTCATAGGTGATGTACTGGAATTGTTTGTCCCTACAATTTACATACACCTGAATACAACGTACTTTAGCAAACCACCCACTGTGCCCCCAATGCTACAACGCCTATTACAGTGTGCGAACAGATTACCTCAAAAGTTGATTTTACTGCAAGCATGTTGGATTGTGCTGGATTGTACAGGTGCGCCTTTATAAAGTGGTCACTGGGTGAACATGGCTAGTTTGCCTGACAGTCTTAACAGTCCATTTGAGGTAAGAGAAACATGACAGGTATGTAATTTAGCAGTGTAAACTACTCTGATAGAAGGTTTTGAAGTTAGCCTCAGAGTTCTTTTAGTGAGTGTTTCTTTGACTGCCAGTGTGTTTAGACGTTACATCAACAGGTCCCAGGACAGAGCACAGACAGAAGTTATCTGCTCTACGTCTGCAGTAAGTGTACATGAAACTGTTGTAATGTGACATCACATGAGAGCTCATGCTGTAGAAGTTGAAATGCATAATTCCCATGAAAGAATGACTGTGGCACCTTTGATGACACTTTATTAATTGTCATGTATTAGTCAGCTTCATGTTTTATTTGAATGTTGGGTACGAAGTGAGACACCGCAGCTCTGCTTGTGTCTTGTCCTTATTCTCTGCTCTCCTCCTCCTCTGTGTCTCTGCTCCTCTTCCCGGTATTCTTCTTCTTTTTCGAATCCCTCTGATCCTGGTTCAGTTCTTCACTTTTATTTTGTATGTAGATAGACTGAAATAAATAAAGGCAAATTAAACAATGAACGTACTGTCTGCTGTAGAATATATATACACACCCCTGTACAGCTCAGGTATGCTCAAGTATGAGGGTGAAATGTGTTGGAGTGGTGTACATTCACATCTGTTTGAGTTGGTTGCTCATAAGTTACTACTTCTGACTAAGTGCTTTTCAATTCCTTTGTGGAAATAACTCACCAATGCAGTACTGCGACGGGCTGTGAGCTTTACATCCTCTGTAGACACTGTGCTCCTTTTAGCATGCCTGAAGTCAAATTTGAGGTTGTAAATTGTAATAACTGTTATGAATTATACCATGAAAAGATTAGTTCCAGTAGGTTGGACTAAGAGAAATAAACAAAAGAACTAGAATACTGGGTTTACTTGTGTGTTAATGTTGAAGGTTCTCACCTTGCAAAGGCCTCCAGGTCTTTAGCAAAAATATCTGTGAAAAAGTGAGGCAAAAAACTGGCAATTATGAAATGGCATTATTGTAACATTTTGTCCACCTACTTATGAGGGGTCAGAATATTATACAGTTAGTTACATATTTTCTTGTACTGTTCACACAGTTGTCAACACAACAGCAGTAACTTTGTTGTTTTAACATGAACACTATTTCAAGATTCATTTGCACTTTTTTTTTTAAACATATCTTTTAATTTATATATATAAAAAGACAAGTTTTGCATCTACTGAAGCTAATTCCATTTAAAAGCATCCAGGTGATTGTGCACTTCACTTTCATATCATCTACTGTATGTATAAACTTGTTCCAAAGATTTGCTCTTTTATATATAAACACGGACGTAGCGAGACACACTCACACACACACACACAGAGGTGGCTGAAACCAGCAGGAGTATGTTATGTGTGTTAACAATGCAATGAATGCTGTTTGAACATATCTGCAGAAGATTGCCAGAGATGGATCGGCCATGCTAAGAGATTCTTTGGCCATAAAAGGACAAAAGATGTATGTGGTGACCAAATGCAGAATACAGGGTTGTGTGGCCCTGATGTGTATCTGTACATGTTGCAATGCCATGTGGCATATGGCTGACCTTTTGTATGACGTTACTGAAATAACTACAGTGTGCGTTTTGGAATTACCCTGAAGAAAATAAAAAATAAAATAATGAAGCATACAAGAAGACTGCTGATTTATTTCTGTGACCTTATTTCACCCTGTTGGTGTTTTGAGGTCATTGTTCTCTGAATGACTAAGTATTCTTCATTATTTGCTTTTAGATAGACATCGGGGCTGACAGGAAATTATGCGATAACGGTGGTGATGACTTGTAACTAAATGACTCAGTCCAGCGTTGTTGTGATTATACACAGACCGGCCACTTCATTACGTGCACACGCAACAATCCAACACAGGAGCGCATTGTGTTAAAGGTGTTTCTCTCTCGTGTATGTAAAGGAGGTGGTCAAAATATTAGAAACACACCTCTCAATATAATGCAGTCCAGTTCAACATTATAAGCTTCATGAAACAACCATTTTCATGGCAGAATTGTTGGATTGGACCTAATGAAGTGGTTGGTCTGTGGATTTTAAAGCATTTAAAACCTCTAGAGTACCAAGAAGTATTCATCTGGGCAGGCAAAACTTGTTAGAGTAATGCTAGAATGAGTCGAGACGCCTCAAGTGTTTTGGTTGAGGTTATCCTGCCTGCTGGTAGACAACTGTGCGAAACCTGTTGGACAAATAATCCAATAATCTGATAATTCAGTAGCTTCAAGTTGCTTGTGCACATATTTTAGATTTTAGCTGCATAAACATACACATTACATATAGATCCCTAGACCTCCTCCATCATTTTGAGTCACTTTGATACAGAAACACAAATGTTGTTATCACCATAAAGCTCAAAGAGTGACACATATGATCTCTATCAGGAGCTGCATAAGAGTATGAGTATAAATTTTATTGTATATTTACTGTACTGTGCCTCTGTGGTAAAGTCTGGACCTGTGTCCTTGCTGACACCCACCACATTGTCTCACTGCTGTCTCGGCTATCGCTGCTATGACTTGTCGGCTGAACTCTCTCCGGTGGTCCTCACCGATCTTCTGACACATACGACCCACCGTGTAATGGACTGCTGCCTTCAACCTCTGAAATTAAAACGATTAAATCAAATCACACGAGTCAACGCGATGCTACAAACTTCACTCTGTTGCTTCGGTGCAACGAGTGACCATGTTAACTGGTGACCGTTAGCCGAATGGTAGTGTTGCCGTAGTTACAACATAGGTGTCCTCGTGAATGCCTTCTTTAGTTTCCCCCCCTTAAATTAACGTTACAATGTATAATATAAATAAATAAACAACCCCCCTCGGTATTTGGACTTCTGTTTGATAGCTACGCATTCTCCTCTTAAGTTGTCGCAAATGCCAAACCACAGACGCATTTAGCTAACGGTCACCAGATAACACGGTCACTCGTTACACCGAAACACCGTAGCTAACGTTAACCGACACAAATATGCCGCTGTTTGTGTATGTGCGACGAGAGAGCCGTCACAAAGGGTTAAACTGCGCTTACCTGATGTGTCTCCTCTTTGTCAACAGACATTTTCTTTTAGACCAACCGACCTGAGCAAAACGGGATTATAACGACGGCTGCAACTTCAGTAATAAGATGGAGGAAAGTGTCACTAAATCAACGTGCGGCAAAGCAAACAAAACACGCGCACATGTTTCAAGGTGTTTGCGCGTGAAGCTGCGGGTTAGCCGAAAAAGAAAACTCGCGGCACAAATTCACCAACAAACCAACAACTCCCGAGTTTAACACCTTTATTAATGTACAGGTTTCTTTTAACAGCACCGCTGTGTGGTCCGGAGGAGGTGCTACACTTTAATCCAACATAACATTCAGATCACACGCTCTTTTAACAAATGTAGGTAATGTCAATTATGCAAATGAAGTTCCCTGGAATGGTTTTATAAGACGTGATCACAGAGACCTTTTATATATTTGCTTGCAGACTTGATCCTCACATGTGAGTTCCTGAGGAGAGAAAACATGAAGCCATCAAACTAAACACAAAAGCGAGCATATAACTGAGGGAATTGTTTTATTAGTTTATAAAGGAGAGTAAACCTTCCTCGTTAATTGGATATAGATATAATTTTCAGCTCATACCAGATGTAGCTCGTCTCCCTCAATCCAGTGAGTCCACCCTCGGTTCTTCTTCTCTCCTTTCTGAACACACACCAGCTTATCATCTTTCCACTCCACCAACGTCTGATAACATAAAAATGCAGCAAACTAAACGTACGATTGGTGGTTGGTGGTGTCAGCACAGCCGCAGAATACAAGTTAGAGTATGAATAGGAATATGAAATATGAAAAAAAAGGGGGCTTTTATTTTCTTGATTGAGGTTTTTACCTGGCATGACCTGTTGTCCATTCCTTTAGTCACCTCATTGAATTCCTCTCCAACTTTGAATGAACACTCGTAACTCCTGAACGTAGTCTGGGTCCTGATTGTGAAACAGTCGCCGTCTTGCTTAATCACTTTCTGGGGCTTCAACATTGGGGCAATCTTGCGTATTGCAAAATCAATGCCTGCATGTCAAAATGAGAGTAACTTTAACCTACTGCCACGTCCATGCACAGCCCCTTCAACATTTGCTGACATGGTGAAATATAAAGAACTGTATTCACAACAGATCCTCAGTTAACTAAAAGGATTTCCTTCATCTCATAATTAAACATTAAGTTATAGAAAACAAGTCACCTGTGACACTTACCAAGTGCGACCATGTATCCCTCAAGATTGACATTGCTGATGATGTTCCACGTCCCACTGAAGTCGACAGGCATTTTGTGTGTTGGTTTCACTCCCCGTAGACTCAACAGGATGAGTATCAAGAGTGAACAGATTTAAAGTTAATGGGTGGGATGTTTCATTGTTTGTCTAAATGGGACAGGGGTGACGTGCAGCCAACTGTTGCTATTTTGGACACATGTAAAGGAGGAGCACAGGGGGGGCGGAACAGGACTTTTTTGTGTGCACATAATATGAGGAAACTATTGTTTGCATAACTATGCAAACCTCTGAGCAAGTTATTCTTAAAGGGTATGCATGTTGCATCTGTTCTGGTGTGCCTAATCCAGCTTCGACCACAAACCTAGCCTAATCTTCGAGCTTAAACTTGTGCGCAGATGTTGGGCTTCGATGGCTTTGATGAAATACAATAATGCAACAGGAGTCTCTGTGCATGTGCAGCGTGAAACACAATCCTTCCTCCTGCGCACGTTTGGAGCCGGTGGCACTTCTGCAGCTGAACAAGTGTTAACGGCCTGCGTCTGCCTGAATGTGCAACATCCATGTTCCTCTACATGCTAATCTTCATGGCGTATCATAGCAGCAGATGGATACCAAGGAGTCAGAGGTTAAAATTGTAAGTGGCTGTTGTTTTCATGAGTTTAAAGTTTGGATTTGATAGAAAAATAACTTGAATTTGAATTAATATTTTATTGATGTCTCATCTCTAGCCAAATAGTGAATGCAGTGTTCATGGCGCTGGTTCTGGGCCCTCAGTTCTACGTCCTGGGAAGGTAACTAGGCTGAAGGCGATGGCATTGAGCCATAGAGCTCATGGGTCATTTGCACGAGGGATGATGTGGCATTAATAACGGTGTCTGTTTTGGTTAAAAGGCCAAAATCCTCAAGATACTGCAGGCAGCCTCTTCTGAACAACCTGTCGGCCTCCATCGCCCTGTCGTTCGTAGCCTCAGGTGAATCCCATCACGAGACAAATCACACTCACACGCCGCATTTCACCTTTCATCTGTGAGATATTGCAACAGCATGACTCAACGCTCTGTCCACAAGGGGGGAAGAAAGTACATATTGACACAACCTTAACTCTTTTAATAGGTTTCTCAGTGATATTCACATTGATAGATCCAGTTCCTCAGAGCTTGTGGGCGTCCTATCATGTGTTTGGGCTGCTGACCTGTGGACACGGACTCTGCACCACCATCCTGACTCTGACAGCAGCGTCATGTGTAAGAAAAGAACTGTAATGATATCATTTAAAGGTCCAGCGTGTAAGATTTAGAGGGCTTTATATACAGAACATGTTTTCATTAGCGTATAATCACCTGGAAATAAGAACCAGTTATGTCGCTGTTACCTTAGTGCCGAAAACTGCAGTTCCTCGAACAGCCACTTGGGGCTGGCTACAAAACGAGTCAATCGCCATAAGCCCCCATGTTAAAATATCCAATATATTATGCTCTCAGTGGCTGCAATCAGCAACTACACCTGCTAGATGTCACTAAATCCTACACACTGGTCCTTTAAGGTCTACAGACAAACCTCAGCTTGAGAATTGAGATTTATGTGTGTATTCACAGGCCAAAACCACCCCTGAGCTGTACTACATGTCCCTTATACTAACAGTCGCTTCTATTTTCAGCACAGGTGAGGTTCAGATTTATGCATACAGTATGAGACCGTTCATACACAGTATTTTTCACTTCAAAAAGGAGTAACACCTGTTTGTGTCTGTTCAGGTTTTTTCATGGTGAGAGGAGGACTCTGGTTGACTAACAGGCTGCCTGTGACAGACCCGGGCAGGAACAATGAGCGATAAAGCGGTCCAGCTGTCCCGTGTTGTCATCGGATACTCCACGTATTAAGATTTCATGTGGTTTCCATGCCATCGGCGACTCGTAACTTAAAACCATGGGAAGAGGAAAAAAAGGGAAAGTGACTTAATCCTCTTCACGTTTTGAAGCTCGCACAAAGCAGATGTTTTCTTCATAGTTAAAACAGTTTTTTTTTATTTGTTTACTGACAGTTCACATTTATTTCATTCGTGAATGAATATGCACTTTATACATTAGATTCACTGTGTGATTATACAAATATAGTTGAGGTGTGACATCTGTGCACAGTACTGAATGTGATATTTATCTCTTTGGAAAAGTGAAGCTACATTAAACAGATCATGGCAGGAAAATTCAAAGATAAAGCTTTATATTGGTGAAACTAGGATGCTGAGGTTGTAATATAAGAAAAGTGCAACGATCCAAAACATAAGTGATCTCCAAAACGGTGACTTAAAAAGCAGCTTTGGCGAAAATTGTAAAAATCCAGCCAGCGTAGCTTGTAAATCTGCTCATTTCTATTTCCACAAACATCGCCCAAAAAAAAAAAAAAAAAATCAATCAATTTACAATTTTGACACTCGATAAGCCAAAAACAGGAAAATTATAGTTATGGAGAGAAAATCAAAACACTTCAAAATGTGGGAAAAAAATTTCATATTCCCGTGGCCTGCGATAGAAATACTGTTACCTTGTTGCACCTTTCAGTCTCTTTCAACTTATTCTTTACCGACATGTACTGTTGTTTGTATCACGGGACCGGGATGCCGAACAGCGTCTCCTCTTTTCAGCAGAAACACTATATAAACACAGGTACAACTCTTTGTCTATAAAAAGTGGAATGTGATGAGTATGTATCGGGAATAAGCCTTTTTAGACGTGAAGCACCAAATATTTCGAATTACCTGAAACATGTCAGTGACATGTGTTTGCAAAATCAGTCGTTAGCATACAAAGAAAATATATTATTTATGGGACTGATGACGTTTCGGTTCACTGAGTGATTCACGGACACTCAACTACAGAAAAGATACAATCAAGAAGTGTCGCTGACACAGTAAACTGCATATCTGCAAAGTCGCAAGATCACCTGAGGTCATACAAACACCGCGTCGTGTTTGTTGAGTTTTCCGTATATAAAATCTGTTTACAGCATCAGATATTAATATAGCGCTTTGTAAACTGCAGACGTGTGTACTTCATATATTTCCACTCACCTCACACATAATTAAGCTCAGATAAACTTTAGAGTCACACACACACCACCACACAGAAAAAAATATTTCAGTAAGGCTCGAGCTTTCAATAAAAAAAGACATTTCTGCCAGCAAATTTTTTTAAAGCTTTTCACTGAGCCCACTGTTAAGTTATGATATCATCACATTGGTATTTGGCTGCAACTCTCGTTGCCGGTAAATTCATGTCAAGGTCCCTGCAACTCACCTTGTACTTTTCACAGTACCTGCCTGTTTTTAAAATAGCTTTCCGTTTGACGCTTTACGCTGCAACACTACAGTGATGGCTGTAATAGATTTCTTATTTGAGGTCAAAAGAAAGTGTCTAACTATTTATTGTAACTAAAGTAGAATGTAGGAAATCAATCATAAACCCGAAAGCATCATTTTTAATAAAGTAGTAATGTTCAGTCTTTCCCCACCAACTAGCTATCCGATTAAACCAGCTCCAGCAGTGTCGATTTAAAGCTAGGACTATAATTTTATTATCCTAAAAGTGCATCATAGTCTATATACCAAACAAGTGTGCCACTAGTGGGCTTCACCCCAGTGACAGGCCATTTGTCTGGGTTGTCCTTCACTCTGCTCAGCTGGGTGACCAGCTCATGCTTGCCTTTGCCCATCACTATGACAGCGACGCGGCGTGCTCGGTTAATGGCGCTGAAAGTGAGGCTCATACGCTGGTGAGGCTTGGCGGGGCTCTCGGTCAGAGCCACCAGTTTCTCCCCATGTTCATCCCATTTACTACCAGGGAACAGAGAGGCTGTGTGGCTGTCATAGCCGACGCCCAGCAGCACAAAGTGGAAGCTGGAGCCATTAACCAACGCGCTGATCTCGTTCTCGTACAGCAGGGCTCCTCGGTCCTCCTCCACGCAAAGGCGCTGGTTGATCTGCACTGGCATGGGGTGGATGTTGTAGTAGGGTATCCTCACGTACTGCAGCAGATGATCGTGCAGGCTGTTGAAGTTGGACTCCGCTTCAGACGGCGGCACGCAGCGCTCGTCCACCATCCACACGTGAGTTTCCCCCCAGGGGAAGGAGAAGTGGTGCAGGGCCAACCTGTGGAACAGAGCGAGGGGCGACGATCCACCAGAGAGGGCGAGATGGAAAACGCCGTGCTCGCGCACCGCTGCCTCTCGCGGCCTCCTGCAAGTCTTCAGCCAGCCTGTCGACCAGCTCCTCAGACCAGGCGGACACCATGTCAGTGCCCCGAAATTTGCCTTGCATCACTTGGAAATCCTTGGCTGACGTGCCGCTCATCTGATCATTGCTGATTATCACCACTTCGCTGTTGTAGCTAATTTCTTTCCCTTTCACGCAGATGTCCAGCAGGTCTCCGTTCTCTGCACCGCCAGGGTAAATGCGGGGGAAAGAGGTGGCAAGGCTACTGAGCAGTGGCGTCCATAGGCCCCAGGAAGCCAGCAGGTTCTCAGTACTGATGAAACTATTCTTGCGGCCGGCAAAAATGTGAGAAATAAGTTCGGAATAAGCCTCCCTTTGCTCTTTTGGGGTATGCACATAGTAGTCTGAAATAGGCAAACCTAGAACATGCACATCTTTATGCTCTGTCACTTCCTTCCACTCGGCGTCCATCAAAACTGGCTTGAATAGATTTTTACTCACAAGAACTGCTGGATATTGAAGGCTGCCATGCCCAAAGTAGAACACGATCTGTTTGGGCTTGCAGTGAACGCTGTTGTGGTTCTGAACACAAAAGATGTCATTCTTGAAAACTATCCGTGCGTATCCGACCCGTTCGTCTAACATCTTTCCTGAGATCATGAGAATGGGAATGCCTTCGTACTGGGCCTCGTCGACGTACGCCAGTACAGCTGAAACACACAAGCGGGATCACTAAATCAGCAAAAACACATCAAATAATCGTCAGTGTTTACAAAGAAAAGCGGTCAGTGCTCACCTGCAAACGTCGGTGTGATACTGACGTGATCCTTCGTCTTATTCAGCTCCTGCTGTACCTCTGTTTTGTATGCTTGGTACTGGCCGACCACAGCTTGATTCTTTCCCACGGGCAGCAGGGAGCGGAAGATCTGCAGCTTGTTATTCAGGACTTCCTCGGTGTTGCTCACATTCTTGGGAAGCTTCATGGACAACAGGGTCATGACCTCCGTCAGGTGGTTCTGTAGCACATCTCTGATCACCCCGTACTGGTCGTAAAAGGCAATACGACCTCGACGACAAAGCAACAAAGGAGGATGATTTTTTTTTTTTTTTTTTTAAACACATGGCAAAAGAGTTAATTACAACAGTATTAATGTATTTTAATCACCTTTAACATCCAGGGTCTCCTTCAAGACGATCTCCACTCTCTCGATGTGGTGCTTGTTCCAGATGGGATCCAGAAATTTCCTGTTCTCTATCCTGAACGGGAGTATCTTTGCGACCACCTTTTCACAAAAGCAGAACAAAAACACCAAATCAAACGTCTCTCTTACAGAATCGCGGGTGAAAGCCGCGCGCTGCGGCAGTTTCCCCTCACCTGCTTCCCAAGGTAATGGTCAATTCTGTACATTTCCTCATCCGTCAACGAGCCCCCGAGCTGAGATGCGAGCACCTGGGCGCTCCTGAAGTCGTGTCCGAAAGGTTTCTCCAGCACCACCCGCAGCCACGCCCCGCCGGTCGGCCTGCAGCTGCTATTGATTTTATCAGCGATATCTGCATACGCAAAGGCCGGCACTGACAGGTAGAAGAGCCTCCCCGCCTCGGTCATTCCCTCTTGTTTAAGGTCTTGCTCGATGTCCTTGGCCAGCTTCTGGTAGTTCTCTAGTGTCTTCAGCTCTCTGTACTGCGTGAGCCGCAGGAACTGCTCCTTCAGCACGGCACAGCGCTCCTGCGATACGTCCTTAGAGCAGGACAGCGCCTTCAGGATCTCAAAAAGGGCCGGCTTACCCTTGTCGGCAGGCGACAGACCTCCTCCATAGAAGGAAAAGGTGTTTCCACCTTTGACATTGGTAACGTACAGCTCAAAGAAGCCCCGCCACAGGTACTTCTTCGCCAGGTCACCCGTGCCTCCCACTATCACCACCGTGACGTGCCCGGGTCTCTGCGCCTCCTCTCCTCTCTCCTCGCCGTTTCCTCCCTGGGCGCACAGAGCGACCAGAAGCAGGAACACTGTGGCAAACATGCTTTGGCGTCCAAACTCCTGTATGAACACAGCAATGTGAGGAAGACACATTTCAGATTTAATGCTAGGCTACAGTATCCAACAACGCTCAACATCCAACAAGTTAGACTGGGCTTGTATGCCCCAGATGAGGCTAAATCTGGCTTTTACATACGTAAATATTAACGTACAGCCTGTTTGAGAGATAGCAAGAGTACTGATATCCAGAGTGATTATCTATGTGACCTGTTCCAGCGGTATCAGTACTGTCCTTTTTTATCACCCCCTGATTATCCTTGATAGTTTTGTCTATAAAATGTGAAAAAAATCGAGTGCAGTCAGCAACAGCAAGTAAAATAGCAAGTTCCTCACCGTTAATGGAACTGGAATATTTTTGTCATTTGCGCTTGAAAAATGTTTCTGTTCAGTTTTCTGATGCATATTCTGTTGATCAGCTAGTTTTGTTCCAGTTCAGTTGGTGACAACAAACAAATTAAACATGAAAATAAGATAACATGAAAAATATTTGCACTTATAAACACTAATAAAAGGGCAGAAAAGCTGCAGCCAGAAAACCAACACGTCTAACCTTCAAGCATTTCTAACACCAAACAGGCTCAGTAGATACTGCTGGATTAAAGTCACGAGATTTAACAACTGTCAACAGAACATACAAAGACTTAAAAAAAAAAAAAAACTACTTTAAAGAGGAGCCAGTGCAGATAAATAACTTTAACACCATGAACGCAAAGCAGTAGTTAAGATACCTTACACAGATCTCCACAGACAAAGAGTCTCTTTCTCCAGCTGTTCTAAAGTCCCCTGGAGAAGCCAGCGATGTGTTGCTATGATAATGTCATGAGTGTAATGATCAGTGGTGGCGCAGGGTCATAGACTTTACACTTTGCTTAAGGGCTTTGAGCTTCCTGCACAAGAGCTCTTGTGTTGACAGTGCAGAGAAAGTCCCACCGACTATTCTCATTTGGAGACATTTGGAGAGCTGGAAGCCATCAGACTGAGAGACTTACAATAAAAAGTTAAAAAATATATATATATTTAATGTTTTGTGAGTGAATTAAGGGATGCAAGTCAACATGCAACCAGTACAGAGAAGCTAGTATTTAAAACTGCTGCTGAGTTTAAGTTTTTATTAATAAACATGCAGCTCTGGTTATAGTCAAGGCCTAAATCTTACACTACCCGATGCATGACAGAGAACACTGTACACGTTGAAGAGAGTATGAAACTCAGTTTATGCGCAACATCTGGAATCCCTGGATTCCACAATCATGTTTACACAGCGGCAACGCAAACAGCAGAGGCCATCTGAAGGCTGCTGACCGCTTTAGCAACGTCTGAATTTTTGTTTTCCCACCTATTTTATCTACATTCCTCATTCATTGCTCCATAAACTTTTCTTTTTTTTTGCTAAATTCCCCTCAGCAATCGATTAAATGGCGCGTTATCCCAAAGTCACTATCGCCATTCAGATCTTTGCAGCTCGTCCCCAAAAGTTTTCCAGTTTATTTCCAGCGCAAGATTCCTCCTCCGTCAACCCCATAAGCTGCTAAAATCTTCCTTCACCCTTCAATTGACGCTCTAAATAGTCTCATTTAGCCACCAAAGAGTATCAAACTCTAAAGACTGCCGTACTCACAAACTTTTATTCTGGTGAAATTATAAGCAAATTTCAAAGCAGTGTTTCCAAATTCAAGATCACCAACTGCCTACATGTACAATGATGACTTGTCTAATGAATGAGCAGTGTTGTTCGTGACTGAAGAGACTGGTTGGCTGCATTGTGCCCGCATCTTTGTGGCTAGATTCGTCCCAGCCGTGTGTTCTGAAATAAAATCACATGTCCTCTGACACGGAGATGTTGAAACTATTTACTCTCTACTATAGTAAGAGATTGATGAGCCTATTCAACTGTCCACTTATAGCTGTGACCTTTTGATGCTAGTATATATACACATACTTTAATCAAAGTTGACTTCATCGAAACATTTAATTAAACTGCTCAGAATCACTCAGCTTTTTCTATTTTGAATTTCCCACATTACTTGATAGATAACTATATTTTGGCCTTTGTCATGGCTAAAAATCTGACATCCATTGAGATGTTTGGTCTCAAGTTGAACCAGAGTAACGGCAGATTAACATCATACCCGGTATGTTAAGATCCACTAAAAGTAGACATGATACAAAGTGAATAGTTTTTGGTAGCGTCACAGCTGTCTTTTTCGACAGGGAGTCTGCTCTGTGATGTCGTTCTACATCTGCACAGTCGCCATATTTGAGAGGCCAAGATCTGCGAGTAAACAAGCGCTATACGTGTCATTGATTGGTTTTCATGCGCATTAATACGGATATTTTCACTGAATATCGGCCAACCAACCCGGGCGCCAATGAAAACACACACAGCAATGTGCATTATATTCCATTTCTGCCATATTCTGTAGGCCCCCTGCATCTCACACACCGGACCTTTAAATCATCAACTTAAAACGGCAGTCAGTTCATCTGTCATGCAAAGCAAGCGGCGATAAAGTTCAACCTCTTCGGTTTCAACAGTAAAATTAGCCAACGTTAAACTGATAAGACTAAATGACAGACTGGACACTTTCCTGTAGCCTCACTTTATGCTTCATATACTGTACTACTACTGCATATTAACAAGCAATTACAGGTCTCTTATTAAAGGTCTCCCTGGCTGCCATCATGGGAGGGCGTCCCCTCCATGTACCGAGGCTGAGCCGTTTGGTTATATTCAGGTGTTTCACTACCTGTCCTGTAAATGTTGTTTCCCCTTCACAAAAGGTGGCTTATCCTGCTTCTGCATCGCTCATCACCATCCAGGAAACTAAACTATCACAGAGATGCGCTTATTTCTGTCACCTCCAAAGAACAAAATATGACATATTAATGAATAAATGATAAATACATGGATGCCCCAGCTTCAGACTGCCTCATTAATTAGCACACAGACACATGAATAATCAAATAAATAAATACATGAGTAAATGTAGAAATAAACACATGTACAGATGCATAAACAAACACATGTATGGATACAGAAATAGACATTTTCTTCACTGAATGTGCTCATTTTTCACTTATTTCCGCGTTTAATTACTTTCTCTGCATGTATGTATACTCATGTGAAAATCATTTCAATTTAGCAGCAGCACCTGAAGCAGTCACGTTGGACACGAGCTCCCAGCCGTGCGTGCGTCCGCACTGGGCGTGCGTAAACGCTCACCTCCGTTACCTCACGAGACACCTGCCAGGCTGCCAAACTTCACCTTCGCTCGTGGCCGTCCTCCCGTCACACCTGAAAACGTCGAGTGAAGCAGCTCGCGCGACTACGGCGCAAACACGCGCACACGCGCGCTTAAAGGCAGACACACAAAGTTAACTGGACACGAACCTGCACCGTGCTGCTGGTTGGTGGTGATGGTGGTGCTGGTGGTGCGGCGGCATGCACAACTCGCTCACACCCGTCAGAGACGCTTCCTGTACCGGTCACGTGACACGATCCTGTTGTTGATCCGGCATGCTGCGCGTGAGTGTTTTTCTTTAACGCTGCCACAGCATGCTTCATGGGGATGAAGTTCAAAATATGTGTATCCTAATGTAAATCAAAGTAATATATAGTTAAACATGCATTTAAAAAAAAAAAGCTGCTCATTTCAACTCTAGTTCAAGCCTCTCATCAACCAGAATGCAGCAGGGCTGTCAGCCAAGTGAGAGCTTATCAGAGGAGAGAGGTTCACAAATTCAAAGAATGTCTTAAATATAAACACGAGTTGAATTATATTTATTAGAGTTTTATATAACTGTCTGTTTTTTTGTTTTTTTTACAGAAGGTCAGAAACAGTACAGCCAGTTTGTTTCCTCTCTTGATGATACAAATGAAGAATTAAACTGCTTCGCTCTGAGGTCCTCGTTGAATCCAGGCAAATATCCATGTTGTGATTAGATTAGATATTGCTAATTCTGTTTAGTGTTACATCCACCTTAGATATTATGAAAGATTGACGTATGTTATACTGGATATTAAGTGTTTAATATTGAATTTTAAGTATTGGTTTGAAGTAGTGGATGTGGCCCTCTATGCGCCACTTCACTCCTCTTTCTTTATGTTTTAAAGTCTGTACGTGCAGAGAATATTATTAATAGTCATTTAATCAACAGCACGTCGTTACTAGCACTTTTGTGAACAAAAGAAAAACATTTCTTTTCATGACAGAAGCCAAAAAAATCTTAAATTGTATGAATTAGAGTATTTTAAACATCATTAATCTGTCACCGCCTGAGCACAATATTTTAACAGGTGACATTTAGTTCATTTAAATTAATGATATCAAACTTAACAGGTGCTGAATGCTGATGAATAATTCGCCTTAAACACGGGGCTTTTAGTTTGTGTCCCTGCCTGTTGCCTGTCACTTGGGGGCAGCTGTAGACTGCAGCGTTTTGTCCGAACAATAGGGACCTCTGTTGGACCTCTGTGGTATAGCTGCTTTCTACTTTTCACCGTCATCAGCTCATCACACTGTCATCAATCAAATGCCATCAGCTCTGAGAGCTAACTGAAAAATAACAGCTGGCCTTCACGATGTTCACGAAGGGCCATCGCCTCCTGACGGTCCGCAGGTTTAAAAACAGGAGTCCGAAAAAAAATCCGAATAACACAAACTGCTGACTTTAAGCGGATAAACATCAGCTCCTGTTTGCTCTGCATTGTTCAGCTGTCTCATGCTATCACCCTCTGAATCCAGGCCTACCTCAAACAAAGCAGGTGCCCCTTTTGGCCAAATAATGATCTGATTGTTGTTGACCACACTGACAGTCGCTCTTTCTGGTCCTCCTGTTTCCTCTCCTAAACAGTTGTGGTCGTAACAGCCCACACCTTGACTCAGCAGCTTCACGGGTTAGGGGTTAGGGTTATACACATAATGTAAGGCCGAAATGAGACTAAACTTAACCTTTTAGAAATGTGCAAGACTACAATTTGCAAGTTAGTCTTGTTTTTTTGGGTTTCGCATTGTTTGGATTCACATTTCCGATAGAAATATGAACATTTCAAAGTTTTAAAACAACTTCACCACATGGTGCACTTGTAGCTGTGGCTTTGGAGCCTTCGTCTCTCATCTCAACTTAAAGTCCTCCAAAAAATAAAAAATTAATTTCATGACAAAGAGAGAAAACTTAAGAAATCATGTCATCCAAAATTGCTACTGGACCTGGACCCAAGCTGTTTCCGAGCTTCCAACTTTTCATTTCAACGATATGTTATAATGTAATCCTATATTTCAACATGGGCTACACACTCACACTCACACACACACACACACACACACACAACACACCATTCACACCACTACCTTACAAACAGCTGTAATGCCTGTGATCACACTATACAGCCCTCCCAAGTTGGCCAGCCACTGTGAAATGTAAACAGTAAACAGGATGGTGCATCCTGTGTGTGTGTTTGTGTGTGTGTGTGTGTGTGTGTGTGTGTGTGTGTGTGTGGTGTGTGTGTGTGTGTGTGTGTGTGGAGTGTTTGTGTGTGTGTGTGTGTGTGTGTGTAGGAGAGAGAGAGGCTACTAAAGAGAGAATGAGCCCATGCAGTGCATGCTAGCCCAGCTGTCACAGCTATAACTTCAGACTTGAGCGACCCACAGGACGCAAGCTGGAGGGCCACTGTTGTGTGTGTTTAAGTGTGTGTGTGTGTGTGTGTGTGTGTGTGTGTGTTGTAGCCCACACCCCCAGGCATTCTCCACAGCCCCTTGGCTTCCTTCCTCCCCTTTGTTAAGCCTGCGAGGCAGACTTCGTCAAGCTGAGCACACAAGCGAAATGCATATGAATGTGTGCTGTCATCTTTATTAGGCCCCTTTGCCAACACCCATTACATTTAACACGGGTCTTTACTGAAGGGGATTTCACTTTCAGTCATGCACTCGCACCCCCCCCAAGCCAGACGAGAAGGATTATAGTGGCCTCAGTCTGGGATGAATTTGAATACACAACTTGTTAAAGACTAATAAGAATAATATGAGCGATGAAAAAAAGCTCATTTTAAATCAGTCTTTGTTCCTTTGGGGTTTTTTCATGGTTTGTTATGGCTAGATATTTTATATGTGCAATTAGTGGTGGCTTTATATTTCAAAGTTGAGACAGTCCTTTCAAGTATCTTCGGATTCTCACTAAAATATCTGTCTGTACCTGCAGCGTTCATCCTTTTTCTACAGTTGCTCTTTGATGCACAAGGTCAGCGCCAAAGTGGCGATGACTGATGAGGGCAAAGTCGCAAACAGACTTTAGCCCGCGTAACGTATGAGTAACGCTCTGTGTTTTTTACCACATTCTCACATTTCGTGGCTTCATAAGACGAAGACCTGTCGGAGCGTGTTTCTCCTTTTGTTTCTCAACGCTACGCTGTGCACAGAATAGCCCACATAGACAACAGGCACCCACCCCGAAATTCCAGCCAAGAGAGGTAGTGTTTTCAGAGGTGGCATGTGGAGCTTTTAAAATGAGATGACTGAGGGCAGGGAGAAGACAAAAACAAAACAAGGCACGGGGCTTTTCAAGTCTAGACAATAGAGCACAGAATGAAGAAGCTTCCACAATATCCATCCTGTTAGCGAGGAACATAAAAGGACGGCGGTTTGGGATTGGTTTTACGGTTTCGTGATTAGAGCACACTTTTGTTGGCACATCCTTTACACACATGTGGTTTTATTCAGCTACGGCGAGGCACATAAAGCCCTATATACCTGCATTGAACCAGGTATGCAGAGATTAGTGCGTTCACATCCTTCCCTTGTAGTTTATTCTTTGGGGCTCCAGTGCATGGTATCATATCACGTTCAATACGACTACCGAAGAGAACTGAACAATGCTGTGGTTGTTGAGCTGAGATATCTCATGTTTTTGTCGTCACGTCCGATTGTTTTTTTTCAGAAGCACAGATTTTGCCGCGTGTGTGTGTGTGTGTTTTAATGCTATCAGATAAGTTAACGGATTAGACACTCCTTTGTGAGTTGCGTGGAAAATTCCTACCTCATGGACTCATAAAGATCTTTTAAAAGCAACGGGATTATTTGATGTCACCCGTAGACTCATGTCAGGCCTTTGACTCAGGACCCACATGTGTGATTTTCTCAGTGATTCACATCCTTCATATAACCAAGCCAAGACCAAGCTGACGCTGTTGGAAGTAGGTGGTGTGTTAGATGACTCCGGTGTAGGTAATACAATGTAGATAAAAAATGTGCCAGCACCAGAAATAAAAAGTAAATATACACTGTTAGCAGTGGAGAAATGTGATATTTACTTAAGTACAGTACATTTCCATTTTATGCTCTTCTGTGGTTCACATCAGAGGGAAATACTGCAGCTTTCATTCCACCACACTTAATGGACGACTACAGTGACCAGTTTGAATTAAGTTCCCAGCATTAAAGGACAGCTAACCTGTTAATGCATCAATAATAATGAATCAACGCTTTCTGCCTAATTAGTACTTTTACTTTTGGTTCTTTAAGCACATTTTGTTTCAAATACTTTAACTTGAGTGAAACTTTAAATCACTTTAAACAATTTTTTTTTCTCCGACACTTCATTCCATACTCACCGGCAAAACCTCAAACATGGTGTTTATACTGTTCATGTGTATACTGTTGTTTTTACTGTTCGTATCTTCTATTTATTGTTTATAATTTGTTTACATTTAAATTAGAATTGTACTTATTTTATATTTTATATTCTTTATATTTCTATATTTGATATCGGGCTGCTCCAGGACCAGGGGAAACCAATTTCGTTACATCCCATGTTTAACATGTGCTGGAATGATAATAAAACTCCTTGAATCCTTGAATCCTTGAATGTAGGACTGGGTTCCTGTGTGACGCTCCTATTCTGCTTAAGTAAATAATCTGAGTACTTCTTCCACCGCTGATAGTTAGACCGTACTCATCAAAAACGTATAAACAAAGGCGTGAATACATCATTTCTTAACAAGGGCCCTCGCTGAGATGGTGGATTGGCGGAAAACAGTAGATGCTGGCAGTCCACAAAAACTCCCCAGTGTTCCACCTCTCTGTTTGCTGATACCACAAGAAGTGTAAGGAAAGCAGGGGGTGTGAGGGGAGCAGGGTCTGAATGACATGGCGTTGCTGCCTCGGCCGCTGTTCGCTGACCCACAAAATGCAAAAACCCAGCCCCCAGTGTGAAGTACTTTTGTGTTGTCATCACCCTCAGAAGCCCGGGACCAGAGGGGGGGGGGCGTTTGGGCACCCGGAGGGCTCAGCGCTGTGAGGCCGCAGTCTGCTCTCAGGCAGCACGCATGCTCTGTTAAGGTGAATAAAAAGAAGCCTGTATTGTAATGAAAGCATTTGCATACTTGTGTGTTAGAGAGGGTGTTAACCTTTGACACCCTGGAGGACTGGCTGACAACAGAAACCACTTCTCAGGGCCCGGGCATTAACGCACTCGAAAATAACACCTTGGCGTACCTCGGCGTGTATCAAAACCAATGAAGAGAGGGCAGAAAGAGCCGCTGGAGTGTTTGAGATGGAAGTGCCCTTCAAGTGGCAGTTCACACTCAAAACAAAGTGTGTCGGATCGTTTGTAAGCGAGGGATATCTGGATGTCAGAGCGTGGTGTCACATCTCTGTGGGATTGAAAAGAAGATCACAATTTATTTTCCTGGGAGAGACATAAAACTCGGGCCGCTAAAAGAGCTGCTGTTTGAACAGCGAGCAACAAATATTGGTGGAAGCTTTGGTGAACAAATAGCTCTTTAATCTTGTTAAACGTATTTCAACATTTAGAGAAAGCGTTTGAAATCCATCAGTTTAGATAACACGGATGAAATCTAATTTTAAGGAAGAGTAACATCTGCGATTGTGTTGATTCAATAAGAAGTGTGTCAGTTTTCATTCCCTCTTCTCAAGGCTGAAAATGTCCCATTGGAACTATATTAGATAAATCGTGTTAAACTACAATTTGTGTTTGTAAGCAATTGAAGTGGTTGTCATTTGAAGGTCAGAGAGCCATAATTCAACCCACACTTAACTTGTTAATCTATTATTTCACCAACATCTTTCATTCTGTCTGTTGTATGATTAATGTCCGTGTATAGTAACGTCGGACAAGACATTGTCCGCCTCTTCAGTTGATTTTTTTGGGGGGGGGTCTTTTGTCAGGATGGCCGACTGTGTTTGGCTCTCTGATTGAGGGGCTCTTCTTTCCAAGTACACGGCGCTTCACAGAGAAGACTTGACTCTGAAATTCCTCCAAAGAAGAGTTGCTAGGTGATGCTATTGTCAGATCTTCTTTGTGGTCCCATATTCATACCCAAATTGTAAAGTTCTTTATGGGGACCGTCTCATTAGTAGTCATATATTCATACCAGACCACCCCCTCCTACTTGACCCCTCCTTTACCAGTCGTGGGAAAGACAAGTCCTGGACGAGATGTGGAGGATTCGGGCAATTACTTGGAGGACGGTCAAAAAAAAAAAGATCGTCCAACTTAAACACGCTTTCATTTTGAAAGCCTCCCAAAGACCGTACATTTTTGTACTGTATTGTCAACACACATTGTTTGAAACATTTGCAACCAGTCGAAAACAATTCCAGCGTAGAGAAACCGCCTGGTTTCTAAATGTAAACACCAAGTGCAAGTGTACCCGGACAGGACTAATGAATGAATTGTTTACAACCAGGCTATGCTATAGCTTTGTGTTCCTCTTTAATTAAAGGGCACCAAAGCTACAGTACAAAGAAACTCACGGAAAGACTGACTGAAAGAACGGAAACATTTTACTTTGACCAAATATAACTAGTTTCATCTGTGCTGCCTTTTGCATAGAAACATATAAAATCTGAATTCATATTTTTATTTGCCTTGAGAAAATCATATTGGAAATGCTTAGGTAAATACTAAGGTACTTCTACTAGATTATTTCCATATTTGGGTACTTATACTCCCATACATTTGTATGTTAGTATACACATCTTTTACTCCACTATATATTTATTAGTTGTAGTAATTAGTCACCAAGCTGTAATAAATACCCCCCATAAGTCAGTATAATAATACAACACTCTAAAAGGTGATCCTGTATGATAACTTTCGATTCTTTTATATACTATATACTATAGTCATGTGCTTTCAGTTAAATTACATTCTGAACTGAACTCAGACTTTCACACTGTGGTAGCACTACTTTTACCCAAGTAAAGGATCTCAACACTGATTATAATAACACAATCTGGGAGGGATCATTCTGCATAATACAAACTATTAATCCTTGAAGTCAGTAGTTTTACATAAATAGCCAAAATGTGGTTTTCATTTGGGCATTTCTAGTTTTACACAAGACACTGACACCTGTTGTCTGAACAAATAATTCATCTTTTCTAATCAACTCTAATCGACTCTAATTTTGCATTTTAATCACAATCGGCTTTATTTCCCCAAGTGTGTGCGTGTGTGTGTGTGTGTGTGCACATGAAAGGAATTTGACTAGAGTTTCTCAGCGTTACACCCAGTTCAAAGAACAATTTGCAAGAATGGTAGAAATGCACGGTTAAAAAGACGGACAACAAAGTCGAACAAAGATAGGTAAAAATAAACATAGGACTATTATGTAGGCCTACAAATACGTGTGGAAAAAATAGGTGTGTGTGTGTGTGTGTGTGTGTGTATACATATATATAAATAAAACATTTTCAGACAATAAGTCAGCTCTTTCTTTAAATTGTAACAAAATGTGCAAAGGAGAAAATACTGAATGAGTAACATGATCGATTACTTATGTATATATGTATACCTGTCTGTAAACAATGTGCAGGATTTATATTTGACAATGATGAATGACGTGTACTTGCCAAAGCACTACTTTACTTTAAACTGTCAGTATATCATTTATATTTCATATGTTACATAAGGTGAGACAGCTAAAGCTGACTACATTTAAATGAGATAAGATAAGAGACTTTAATAACTTTGTCTTTCGTACTTCAATAAATGATTGTGATATTTGGGACTCACGTGATGGGAAATGAGAGTTTAATTTGATGTCGATTCATTAATTAAACTAACATTTAACAAGCCAACACAATGACAGTGCAGATTATAAAGGCCTACATCCTTTCTCAATGAAAACAGGTGCGGTTTTGGCCCCGCCCCCCGCCTCCCACCCCTCACTTCCACATTTGGATGACTCCGACATTCCAAAGTGTGCGGGGCGGGGCGGGGCTATGACGCCACCTGTTTGTCAATGGTCTGCGGGTGCTCGTGCTCACTGAGCCGGTGGAGTGAAGTATTCAGGGAAGAGGTGGAGGCAGACGGACGGACCGACGGAGGAGAGAGGAGACACTTGTGGGGACATTAAAACCACGACTTTTATTTTATTTATTTTTTTTAAACAAGGGAGGAAAAAAAAAAAGTTGTGTGTAGTCATGGAGCTCCGTCGGGTCAACTTCATCTTTTTTTTATTTATTAACCAAGTTTTTACCAGCCTTCAGTCGAAAGAACGTGAGTACTTCTTTTCCCCTTCACGCGTTGAGCGGAAAGAACTGAAAGTGTAGTTAGCTTTGCCGCACCTCATGAGTCAGGAGGTCGGAATTTGAGTTAAGTTTTACTTACATCTTTACATTTTATGTCATTGTCAAGTAAATATTCATCTTATTTTGAACTTTTTTGGTTTGTTTGTTGTGTGTTTCAGTCAGCAATTGTAGTGAATTTGCGTATTTCTCTATTTGAATCTTGTCTAATCCATTTTAAAATTATTTAAATGTCCAAAAAAACCCAAAAAAGTTCTGAACGTCACTTTTAAATGTAACTTTAATGTAAAGTGATTTGTTGGTCGACTCGGGGTTAAGGGCCACCTGCAAGGTGTCTTAACGTGTTCACTGGTGGTGCAGATTCATGTGTTTCTCCGGTCATGGCAATTTAATAGCCCACGCCTTTCTCAGACATTATTAGTCCTGTATCCTGGACCTGGAGGACACGGTCAATGAAGTCTTGAATCAGACCGACATGCTCGATTAAAATGTCAATGCATGGCATGTGCCCCCTCATAAAAGCTGTTGGCCCCGGAGATCGAGGCGGAGAGTTTAAATGTAAAGTCAAAACTCAGTCATTTCTTGTTATTCAACAAGAATTATGACGTTATTAAACAGGTTCCAGAGTTATATTTGGTCTGTAACACATTTATCTAAGTTTTGTTTTTGATGCATCAGGTGTCATTTGTTGTTTCTGTGCTTTTTTTTTTTTTTTTTTTTTAATGTCTTAACTCATGTTTATTTCTGTTTGTGTCTGTAGAAATATTGCTGGATATGAGCGCTTCAGGATCAGAGTTGGGTTGGTTGACAATGCCATTTGAGAACGGGGTGAGTATTTATACCTCAACAGGCATTTTTAAGACTCCAGGTTCAAGACTTGAAACTTGCCTTTCTCTGTTTGAGAAAACAAATATATATATATACATATATATATGTGTGTGTGTGTGAGATTAGTAGATGAGAATTTGAATACTATTTAGTAACAATAACAGAGGCCTCTTTCTGCTCATTCAGCCCACTAAAAAAGCTCTCTGGGAGAGATGGAATGAGTGGCAGCTCGATGAGGTTTGGCAGAGCTCTCAGCTAGTCTTGTGTTAATGCTACCCTTTCATAAAGGACTTATGAATGCCATTAAAATGTCATGGTTCAACCTACATTTAAATTTACAGTACCAAAGTGCATTTTGCACAATCAGGGGAGGTTGTTTTCTCATTCCTGCGCTTAACCATGAAGCCGTTTTTTTATTTTTTTATTTGTCCCACTCGTGATTCTTCGCTGAATTTAGAGATAACAGCAGCGAGACGATCTGTACATTTGTGGGTAAGACATAAGTAAAAGAGGCAGGACGACTGGTCCATGTGTGGAGAACCATCCCTCTATGTATAGTTCAGTGGCTTTCCATCTAAAAAAAGCAACAGGACATGGCCACTTCCACTGTGTGGGCTTCGTTTCTTGTATGACTGTTCGCAAAGATCCAAGGATTTCATCGGATATCCGACTTCCTCTTGTCTTATCAAACTTTCCGCTCTGTTCAGATCCAGCGTTCTCACCCTTGTTATGTCTCTTTTAAGTTGGTGTGGCTGTTTGCAATGTGCAGTTTTGATTTCGGGAAACTATTTTTTTTCCAAATGCAGTTTAACCTCAGTAAACAATAGATACTAATTCCAAGTAATTGGATGCAGTAGATTTGGCCCAAGTATAGAGGATTTAATATATCACAGACATTTGATCTATGATGCCTCAGGTGCTGCTCTAAGTGTGTGTGAGAGAGTGGAAATATACCTTCTTCCCCCTCTGTCTTTTCAACTTAAAGTAATGTAAATTTAAACACTGACTTACCCCCCCCCCCAAACACCCCAGAACTGCTAACACATGAGGTGTTACACTTTAACGTTAAATGGAGGCTTTTAATCTTTCTACTCGTCATCTCTTCCCTCTCTTAAAAAGTCTTAATTGCTGCCAATTTTGCTGCCATGCCTTCACGCTGTGCCTATAAAGCTCATTTAACTGCCATAAATCTTAGTTGGTATTCTACAGTAGTATTTGCCTCACCACACACACACGTTTCCTAGTGTGTTTAGTGGAAAGCCACACACGTTGAGAGCGCCGCACATGTCCAGGCCAATAATCTTAATTTGCGGAAAAAAGCGCAGCTCACTTCTGCACTTTATGAGCCTCTCAGTCAGCATGAAAGAAAAGGTGTCTCATCAATAAACCCGAGTCTCTGCAACAACAAAGCTCCTGAACCCTGTACTTACTCCCTGAAAAAAAAATGTTCTCCTTTCATTATCATAGCTTGGTAATAAACTAATCCCTCTCCTCTTTCTTTTAACTTTTTTTTTGTTCCGCAGTGGGAGATAGTGCAGACGGTGGTGAACGGCTCACTTTACTACACCTACAGTGTTTGCAGCATAGACTCTACTGACCAGGATAACTGGTTGCGCACAACGTTCATCCAACGGCGTCCGGGGACCACGCGTGTCTCCGTGGAGCTCCGCTTCATCGTGCGAGACTGCAACACTTTTGAGGGCGCTTCGGTCGCCTGCAAAGAAACCTTCAACCTTTACATCTCAGAGGCTGATGCCGACGTGGGAACCAACTTCCGCAAAGGCCAGTTCCGCAAGGTGGCCACCATCGCCCCCGATGAGGTCACGCGGGGCCGTGTGCTGAAGGTCAACACAGAGACGAGGACGGTGGGGCCTCTGTCTAGGAAGGGCTTCTACCTGGCGTTTCAGGACATGGGTGCTTGTGTGGCGCTGCTGTCCGTCAGAGTGTACTACAAGACGTGCCCGTCCACGGTGCAGAGCTTGGCGGCCTTCCCGGAGACGGTGGCGGACGCTCTCAGGGAGGTGGAGGGAGCCTGTGTGGAGAATGCCGTCAGTCAAGCCACCCCACGCATCTACTGCACAGCTGAGGGAGAATGGGTGGTTCCCGTGGGCCAGTGCCAGTGTCTGGCAGGCTACGAAACCACCGGGGACTCCTGCCAAGGTAAGCACCGCCAGAAATATGCCACGCACTCATCTGAGACTTGTTTCTGTTGCTATGTGAGTAAATGAAACACCTCGAACCACTACTTTGGCACTGTTTGGGAATGAGCGCAGAGGAATGTTGATTGTGTCTGGTTGGCTCGATAATCTATCATAGAAACATTCCATATCTGTCATGAAGAAGGCCAGGTACGCCAAGACAGGGCGCAGGGTGGGATGTATAAACCTGTTTGTTTAGTTTAGATTTTGGCAACCGCAGAGTGCTCCATGTGATAAATTAAACTCGCCGAGGAAATTTCGACAGTCTCCCCGTCAGTGCCTCATCTCTTTACCTGTTGGGCAATAATAGCGCATTCTTTCCACTGCCTTTTCCTCTGAGACTCAAGAGATTGCGGCTGCGCTGAGGCACAGGTTTTATGGATAGGTGGATGGCTGGAGGTGATAAAGTACAGTACAAGAAACTGTGTCGCACTTCCACGGACACTTCTGTTCCTCGTCTCAGTTGAAACTTGGAGAAGGGTTTAACTTCTCTGGTAAAACATTTTTGCTTTCTCTTTCAAGTTTACATTACCTTCCCAAAGTTACACAAGTACTTTCGAGCAAGCTACTGTGGAGATTAGTGCCTGTCACACCCTGCATAGTGTGACTTCTTTAAACAAGCACAAGGGTAAACTTTTTTTAACCGTTCAGATATTTATAGGCAGGTAGTTTTTAAAAAGAAATAAACAAAACAGAGACCCATAATTTTGAATACAATTTGGTTACATACTGTTGAGTACTTTTGTCTGCTCATGAGTGACACCCAGACGAAGGTTAAGTATGCAAAACCTTTGCAGTATGTACTGCCCCGAGGAAAGACCTGTAAGCACATACACAAAACAACAAAACAAACGGAGGTGCACAGTAAGAGGCATAGCTGTGGTGTCCGCACTGCGAGCGCTCCGACTGTTTGTGTGGAAGTTGGTCTCTCTTGGCATTCTCGGGTGTGGTGTGTTCAACTGTCTGGAGGAAACGTGGGAGGAGAGAGGGCACAGGGAGAAGAGGAAGGAGGGAGGAAGGGCACAGTATGGTGCGGGGATTTCTGAAAGGAATTCTTTCACTCTCGCGTCACCTTCGGCACTGATTGACTAAAGGAAGGGCCGTGTGAATGTGTCAGAATGACTACCTGAGTGGTGCGTCTTCTGCTCGCAAAGTATTTGTTTTGCGTCAGTTGCCAAGGCGACAGAACCACAGATTACAGGGACGGGGCCCGACACGCCTATCAGAGGTTAGACTGAGTCAGGCTGTGGTTTATGACTCCTGATGGTCCGAGTCACCTTGACTGGCAAAGTTTGGTCTCCTCTTGGAGTCAGTTCCCATAAGTGAGACAGATCTTGAGAAGAATTGAGAGGTTAATTCAATCAGCAACTCATTTGATAATGAATTCATCGTTTAAAGTCCCTTTTTCTGCCAAACATGTAACTTTTTAATTGTTTAGATTTTCTACTTTTAACTGAAGATCTTTGGGTTTTGACCCGTTGGACATAACAAGACATTTAAATGCGTCGTCGTGGCCTTTAGGGAATTGTGACAAACATTTTGTCACTATTTTGTGACATTAGATAGACCAACAAATAATTAGACTACTTAAGAAAATATTCCCCAGATTAATGAGTTATGAAAATAATGGGTGGTTACAGCCATAAATACCATTGATGGATAAGTACTCTGCTTCAAAGAGTGAATCTTACACTGAGGCTGTTAAAATGGAGACAGAATAAGAGAGCAAGGCGGGGAGGAAGTTGAGGCAGAGGAATGTTTTAGTCTTTGAGGTTCCTGACTGCAGGCAGACTCTGAGTCGAACACCTGAAACGGAAGTTGGCAGAGCAAGATAGGAACTATTTATGATGGGAAAACTGTGATACCAAAGTCTGGAGGATGACCCGATTGCGAGGAATCAGGAAACACGTTTCATTGCTCAAGTTAAATCGCGATTATTACGTTTGTCTGCTGTTCCAGCCGGCTCCCTATTTCCAATTTACCGTGTACAGGAGAAAGTGATATCCTCGGAGCCTCGAGGCTGGCATGTGGATTTCACTGAAGAGCCCAACTGTTGTGGGAAAAGGAAGTAAAGTGAGATGAGGAGGAATGCTGACTGACACAAATAAGCAGGTTGTCCTTGGTCGGAGTCAAAGGGTGGAGTGAGTCGACAGTTGGTGCATGAGGGTGGTTAGTGTCGTGGCTGCTTAGTTAGGTGTGGAGTGTAATTTAGTCAAGAGGATTAGTAGAGCAACAGGACAGCTGTTAGCCAATGACATACCCCGCTTTGCCTGCCTTTGCTCTTTCATCCGGTTGTTAACACACGCAACGAGCTCCCTAATCCATGTTCCCACTCATTAGAACAATGGGCCGACACAAAGAGCAAAAAACAGATTCAATTAACAGATGCACCGGTGCGGAACATAAGTCCTTTTCACGAGTGTGTTGTAGTCAAGAAGGAGCGTGGGACTATTGGGAGAGCAATTTCTCCATCCTTTGAAAATGAGTTAGGTGAACGAGAGTTTTAGCTCAAATGCAAACAACAAAATTCCAAGAATATTTTCTTCGTAAAAGCTCAGTTCAGAGTGTTTTGTGAGAGTCCATCTGTGTCAAAGTTTGCATTAACAGTGGTTGTGTTCAAACACTGCACACATGCCGCTGTTTGCGAGCTGTATAATGAGTAATGCAACATATTTATGGCACCACTCTGTCCAATCTCGGAGACAATAGATGAATAGGGCTGGAGTTTCTTTGGTACGTGACAGAGGTCCTGCTGCCCCGGCTCAAGATGAAATGGGTTGGCCCCCTTTTCTTATGCGAAAAGACCTCAGCTACACCCCCACTGCCGCCAAGTGACTCCCCAGAGAGAACTTCTGTTGGTGCTGCAGACCTTTGCCCCCACCCCCCATCCATCCATCTATTCATCTTCATCCCTCCTCCTCAAGCCCAACCTGCTCCTTCTCCTTCACTGTGGCGGTACTTGGAGTGCAAAGGTCCTTCTGCCTCGGTGGTGAAGTAACGCGACCACGTCTTCAAACCAGGGTTCACTCGACCTCTTCTCACGGCCACCAGCGCAGAGACCAGATGAAAGGCCCCTCCCCAGAGAGGCAATATAATGAAAGGAGAGAGAGAGAGAGAGAGAGAGAGGAGATTTCATAAGATCCATTCTTTTAAAGTTCTTTTTACTGTGCTTGAGCCCTTTATCACCCCAGAAAGTGTGTGCATCTGTTTCCATAAACACACGGAAAATCATGCTAGTCTCCAGCAGCTTTTCCTCTTTCCTGACTCGCTTGTCCTCCAACTATTCAACCTTTTAGATGCTGTAATTTGCGACCGGTGTCAGGGGTTAGAGGAAGGAAGGAAGAAAGGGAGGAAACATCAGCTCTCAGACTGAATTGCAGCTCTTGCGTCCTGGTTTTTGTCCACTCCGCACATTCATTAACCTCCCATGCCCTGGAAAGCTGTTTATCTGTGCGCTGAAATTCTTCATAACCAGTGTCCACGGTGCCGCTTCCTTTGCCCAAAACACAAATATTATCTGCCAGAGAATTTGAACCGAGAGTTCACGGAGGATCACCTGATGGATTTAATGCTCGCCTGTCATCCGGTTGACACTGGTCAGTGCGACCTGAGATTAGGCCTCCAGGCGAAAAAAGGCGAGTGGAGACAGCTCGTCAGGGAAATCCCTTTTCATTCCTCTGCATACAAAGACTCTGTGATTACAGGTTACTCATAACAAATGCTTCCTGTCAGGTGGAAAGGACTAGTATTACAGAGGCAGCTTCATTGTTTGCATTTTGATCCGTCGTTCCTTCCTGTGTTTGTCCATTTCACAGTTAGTCTTATATGACACGCTTAAACTAACACAAGCCTTCTTTCCCCCCCACACAGTGTGCAAACCAGGCTACTTCAAGCCGTCTGTATCCAGCGAGTTTTGTCAGGTTTGTCCTGATAACACCAAGCCCTCGGCAGCCGGCGCCACTGAATGCGAATGTGAGGAAGGTTTCTTCCGCTCCCCTTCAGACCCTCGTACATCAGCCTGCTCTGGTAACAACCCCTCGCTCACTGTCATATTCCTATTACACAACCAAACTTGTTGCTCATTAGAGGTGGTTTAGAAGATCAGGCTAACTGTTCTGTGTCATCTACTTCCTCCCCCAGCTCCGCCTAGTGCCCCTTGTGACCTAAGCTCCACCACCCTGTCAGCAGAGGGCAGGCTGCAGCTGTCCTGGAGCCCACCGCTAGTGACCGGGGGTCGCAGCGACCTCACATACAGTGTGGTGTGCGAGCACTGCGACGGAGCCTCGTGTCTCCCCTGTGGCGAGAAAATCCGCTTTGAGCCAGGTCCTACAGACCTGAAAGACACCACGGTCGTCGTTACTGACCTGGATTCTCATTTGAACTACACGTTCACTGTGGAGACTCACAGCGGCGTGTCCCAGTTTGGTACTGAGAAGCCCACGGCGAGCATCACTACCGCTCTGGACTATACAGGTGAGCTGGACCTCCTAAAAAACTTTTTCTTTTTACTTTGATTTAACCCTATGTTCGGCCTAAAATGGGCTTTATCTCATTGTTTGGGGTCCCACAGACGCTACTTCTATATATGAAAAACTAATAATCATGATAATTGCAAAACCAATTGGACTTTTCTTTTCTGACTTCATTAAAACCTCAGATGTTGAATAATAATATAATATATAATAACCCTTTCCTGAACTGAACTTTAACATCAGTAAAGACCCTTGCACAAAAAGAAGGGCTTACTACACTTTAAAGAATTCAGTTTGACCAAGTCCCAAAGGCTTTAATTTCCAAATGTCCTCTCCAAGGACTATGATTAGTCACTAACCATTATTTTGCTTTCCGTCTCTCACCGACCGTTAGATCCCCCCAAGGTGACGTTGATCCATCTGGATGATCGCGGCCCCACCAGTCTGTCTCTGTCCTGGTCTCTGTCTCGCAGGCCTCCAGCCCACATCAATCACCGCTACGAGCTTATGTACCGCAGAAAAGTAAGACAGAGCTCTTTGTGCTCTTTTGTTTTTCCTCCTCTCCCTCCTCGTTCAAAGTCAAGCCTGTAGCTGTGTGAAATTTTTCTGGCTTAGATTAAAAACATATTCTAATCCATTAATTCCTCCTCCTTGCAGGATGACGACGGCGAGCGAGATGTGACCACCTACACAGTCCTGATTTTGGAGAAATGTTCAGTCCAGATTAACGACCTCATCCCAGACACCACTTACATGTTCAGGGTCCAGGCAATGAGTCCCGAAGGCAACCAAGGCAGCTACAGCGTGGAGCACGAGTTCCATACTTCACCGTTAGGTACCAGCAGCCTTAAAGTCTATAGAAGATTAAATAATTACTCAAACGTCTCCTTGTGTAAACGTTTACGGCACATATTTAAGTTGCTAAATGTTTTTTCTTTTCTGTAATTTGAACAGCGGAGTCTCAGATCCAGAACAACTCCACCATGGTGATGGGAGCTGTATTTGGAGTCGTGGTTATCCTGTTGGTCGTGGTGGCCGTCCTGCTCTTGCGCAAACGGTTGGTAACAAGATAAATGTTAACTACAGACGTGTGATTACACGCCGCAAACTGTTTACGGATATTCTTGTATGACAGCTCAGGGAGGGTTTATCAGTAATAGCCAGTGGTACGATTGAATACAGCCTTGGTCTTTCTCAACAGAGACTGACCTGCAATTATTTAAAAGCCAGTCTGTATTCTGTTTAGTCCTGTAGTGATTATTCATGTTTTCCTCTCAGGAGACTGAGCTCTCGGGGCAGAGGAGGACCCGAAGATCCCTTTTCAACAGGTATGAAAACCTTTTATGTACATGCAATAATAATTCAGTGTTATTTACAGATGAACCGGTCCTTAATATTCTGGTCATTATTTCCTCCTCAGATCAGCTCAAACCTCTGAAGACCTATGTTGATCCACACATGTATGAGGACCCTAATATTGCCATCCAGAAGTTTGTCACAGAAATTGACCCAAGTGCCATCGGCAAACAAAAAGTCATCGGCGTCGGTAAGTGTGTTTTTAAAAAAATCTCCTGCCGTTCGTTTAAATGAGATCTCAGAGCGTGGCGTTTAACGTTTCCTCCTGCCATCTGTCTGGTGATCAGGAGAGTTCGGGGAAGTGTTCCGGGGCGTGATGAAGACTCCCTTACGAGGAGAGGTGCCTGTAGCGATCAAGACCCTGAAACCGGGCTACTCGAGAAACAGAGACAAGGAGTTCTTGAGCGAGGCCAGCATCATGGGTCAGTTCTCGCACCCGAACATCATCCGCCTGGAGGGAGTTGTCACCAAATGTGAGTTGATGAACCAAGGCAGAAATCAAACCGTCATCTGCATCGACTGCTCGTGTGCTTTTGCGTTTGCAAAGTCTAACATTTTGTTTCAATTTTCAGACAAGCATGTCATGATAGTGACAGAATACATGGAGAACGGAGCTCTCGACACATATCTGAAGGTACGTACGTGCATTTTGTTCTTAATATTTGTATTTCCTTGTATGAAATATAAAAGTAAAGTATTAAAAAGGTGTTAATATTTTGATTTTTTTAAATCACTTTAGGACCGTGATGGAGAGATTCCTTCATATCAGCTCGTGGGGATGCTGCGAGGAATAGCTGCCGGCATGAAATACCTCTCAGACATGAGCTACGTCCACCGTGACCTGGCGGCAAGAAATGTTCTGGTGAACAGCAACCTGGAGTGCAAAGTGTCTGATTTTGGGCTTTCGCGTGTGCTGGAGGACGATGCTGAGGGCACCTACACAACAAGAGTAAGTCAGCCGACCTTTCACAGCCTAAAAGCACAGCGACAGAAATGACCCTTTCTGCTAACAAAGGCCAGATTGTTAATGGTATTTTCCCCCTCTCATGTGTCCTATATAAGGTATTGGTTTTTTAGCGCCTTCTGTTTTCACTTCATTCACTCATTAAATATGATTTGTTAATGTTTCTCTTCTGTCAGGGAGGTAAAATCCCCATCCGCTGGACCGCCCCTGAGGCCATCGCATACAGGAAATTCACTTCAGCCAGCGACGTGTGGAGCTTCGGCATCGTCATGTGGGAAGTCATGGCATTCGGAGAACGACCCTACTGGGACATGAGCAACCATGAGGTATGTTTCATCTGTCACATCATCTTTCCAACTCTTACGGTTGAGTTGAAAGATTGTTTTGGCCTGTGCAGGTCAAACTTTAATGTGTATTACCACTGAGAGTCTACGCCGTGGTAGGTGGTGATGGAAAGTTGCCTGACTTCCAGTTTATATTCCCACCATCCTGTTTTAACACAACATATGAACACAGCACTTTTTCTCTCTGCCTGACATAAATATACTAAATCTAAGCACTGCCTTAACTCTTCCCTCGTCTCTTCCTCAGGTCATGAAAGCTATCAACGAGGCCTTCAGGCTTCCTGCCCCGATGGACTGCCCATCCGCTATCAACCAGTTAATGCTTCAGTGTTGGCAGCACGACCGCTCCAAACGACCTCGCTTCGCGGACATCGTCAACATTTTGGACAAACTGCTCCGAAGCCCAGAGTCTTTGAAAACCATCGCTGACTTTGATCCACGGTACGAACATTTCTTCTATTGAAGGGTGATGAAAAAACTAAAGACAAGGAACAACCTCTGTGATTTAGATGGATTGAATATGTTCCAACAACTCAACTCACTGGCAGTATAAACAAACAGTTACTCATGCACACTTATTAACATGTTAAAGCTTGTTTGTTTTAATCTGTACTCAAAATGAAGTGTGAAAAGAGTCTTGGCTAGGAGCAGGGACTTCCTGGAGTCTCTGCTTGTTGCCAAGTAACTGTTCCTACCCAAGAAATAGTCCCAAACTTTCAGTAACCCTCAGTAAAATAGTGATTTTTTTTCTCCCCACAATGATTGTAGCTATGAACATAACCAGGTCTTACTTATACTTATGTTAATAATCTCCTATTTGAATTCCAAGATCTGTCATTCCTTCTACAGTGTTTGGCTTGCTATTCGATAAACATCTCTTGAAGCTGATAGTAAAACTCGTTCCCTTCTTGTGTAAGCACAAGAAGTAATTGAGTAATCCAAATATATTCTGTTACTCGCAGTGTGTCCATTCGCCTGCCCAGCACCAGCGGCTGTGACGGCACCATGTTCAGATCGGTGCCCGAGTGGCTGGACTCCATCAAAATGAGCCAGTACAACGAAAGCTTCGCTCGCGCAGGGATCACGACCATGGAGCAGGTGCTCGCCTTGAGGAATGAGTAAGTGCACATATGGCACAGGTGCGGCCGTACCACGCTGCTGCTGATTTATCTGGCACAGGGCCACCATTTTGTGGTTAACAGAGAAAGTATTGAACGCTCAGCTTGAACATTTGTTATGCAGTTCGCGTATGCAGAAATACTCCACTGCGCCTCTGCCCATGTCATTCCTCTCATTCTCTGCTGCCATAACTTCTACAGCAGTGGTTCGCAGCCTTATGTGACTGATTGTACCCCCACAGCCCTGTCACATGAGCTCAAATAATCTGTCATTACACCATCTGTCATGTAACAAATGTGTTCATTTGACTTGATTTCAAATGTTTTTTTTTTAACACCATTAATTATATAAAACAATAATGTTTTCATTCAAGTCAGCTGGTTTAGTCATTTGTACTGTTACAGTTTAGACCGGACACTTGTAATCGATCAAATATTTCATCTGTTTGTCCATTACTTTTAGATCCAATAGACGAATGTTTGATTAGTTTAGCTCTTCCACAAACTTACTCCTGGCTTTGAGTCGCCGCTCTCCAAGTGCGACTGTAGTCTCTGAGTCCATATTGTTTTCAGCACTCTAACCGGCATCATTTATCTTTTCCTTTCAGAGACATCAGGAATATTGGAGTGCGGTTGCCCGGTCACATGAAGAGGATAGCATACAGCATCCTGGGTCTGAAAGATGAGACCAGCTCCCTCAGCGTGTTTGCAGTGTGATCTAAGCATTCCTTCAAATCAAAGTGCACTGACCGACCAAGCCATTTCACTCATGGACGAGGGAGGAAGACTGATGTGGGGGGGTGGTGGTGAAACTCAAACTGGCATGACTGAAGAGGACCCTCCAAGCCACTCAGAAAGGACTGAGATTGAAAACACTTATGTACTTTATGATATGAACAGAAGATGAATAATTTATCTTATGTACAAATGTTTTATATGTTAAACACAAACAGGTTATGTGACGTAGTGAATAAACCAATGTGAGAGTGCTTGGCTTGACCGAGTGACTGAAATATTTTATGCTCTATATGATTAAGGGCTTTTTACTTCCAAGCACTCACTTTATCCTGCCAGTCTGTCTGGATCCTTAAATAATCGTTTTTTTCTACAATTTTTGTGATAAACGAGACTTACTTTTAAATTTGGAATGATTATTCCACTCAGGGCAAAGAATCAGACATTCTAACATTCATAGTTCGTCTCTGGATCACATGATGCATTTTCTTCAACATGTTTACATCACGTCTTAATACAACCTTATCCATTTTTATTTAATATTTATTTTTATTGCATATTTATGTCATTTGTTACATGAGGAATAACTGATCTGGCGCATGTTTGCCAGGCGGTGTATTTTTTTTGTTTAAATAAAATCAGTGTTGCCTTGTGAATGGTCTGTTTTCTTGTACTCTGTAGTCAACATGTATTTGTTTTTAATTTGTCCGTGCCATTACCCAGAAATTCACGGTACCCAGAGAATGAACACTACCGACTTTGGTGATTTCCTGACTTTTCATTGAGCACCAACAGCAGGTTGACATTTTGTTTATGTATATTATATTCGATTTCTAAATTTGACTCCCGGCAAATCTAAAAATGGACAAAGAATTGGCTCATCAGTGGATCTTAGGTGGGTTGAATGGAGCCTGGGCACTTGAACAAACTACCTGTAACAGCAACCACTTGTGGACACTCTGTTAATTATACATACCTTTAAGCCTTAATATAATTTCAACAGGTTAGTTAAACAGAAATTCAGTCTCAGTACAGTTGTCATGAACGGGGAAATTAGCTATAGAGACCAAAACTTTTTTTTGTACCAGGCTGTAAACATGTTTATTTCTGCTTTGAAGTTGGACATTTTAACATGGGTGCTTATGGAGACTGACTTGTTGTGCAGCCAGCCTCAAGTGGCCGTTCAAGGAACTGCAGTTTTTGGCACTCCTGCATTGACTTCACTTCACAGCTATGGAGATTCGGGCTTGGTTGATGCCAAAATAGCCTAAGCTGTACTTAGTATTTATTACCAACTCCTACATCACAGAAAACTCGGATGGTAATGATGAAAAGAGTTCATCTGTCACAAAGGAAATGAACTGTGGCACAACACCTTCATGCTCAAAACATGACCAACTCTTCTGATACAGATCACTAAAGGACCTTTTCTTGTGATATTTAATCAAATCAAATCAAAAACTAGTTTTAGACTTCAAAGTCTTATATTTTAACTTTGCACGAAAAGGCTCACAGAACCTGTTTTGGTGACGTGTGTCATCCAGATGGGAGTTGATAAACCTCGATGACTTTGCCAAGGTGGAGTAGAATCTCACACCCACACACAAATGTGCTCCATCATGTCACAGTCGCTCACACTGTGTTAAATTTCCCCTCTGCGAGGCTTTCCTTGGAAATTCATCCATGCGCTGTAATTTTGTCGTAACGAACCTTACCGAGGGAGCCATAAAGAGCCAAATTAGATCATCGTTTTCCATCTGAAAGCTACTTAATTGTGTCACAGTGTCACTTTATTTGTTTCAAGTTGTGAATTATAGTTCGTTTAATATCACACCTGATAATTATAGGTTATTCCTTCACACAGAAACATCTCCACACCCTTTTTCTCACACAAACACAAAGACTCATATGCTCTCACTCAGGGGTGCGGCTAGAAATTTTGGACCCCTTGACAACAGTTCGACAGCAGTTCTAACAAATGAATATCTACGATCCGTGTCATGTTCCAGTGCAGCTGAATCATTCAGGCACGAGCACTCAGTGGAGTATAAAAGAGTCATATATGGTGACACTTTGATCAGACACAAGGGAGAACCTACTAGATTAGAATAAACTCTCTTGGATCCATACAGTTGGTACAGTCAGCTGTTTAGAGACAGCCCACCTCCTCAGCCTGTATGGAGAAAGGTCAAGATATTTTCTCTGAGGATTCTGGATCACTACCTCTGCAGGCCAGTAGAGACAACAAATTTACAGGTTAGGTTTGACAAAAATCAGCAGAGACGATCTCATTTTTACGTCTTATAGAACAATCGTCACTAAAAATCAGTTACATAAATGACTCTTTCAGGCCATTCACAGCCTACGGGGAAGATCCAGGTCATTGGAGACATTTTCCAGTTCACGGTTGATGTGAGTGAATTTTCTCCAGAGGATGTGATCATTACATCCTCCAACGACCTGATAGAGGTGTATGCTGAGAAGGTGAGCCACGCAGCCGACCTGGCAACAAAGCAGTAGATAATTGCTGAATTATTAAAGAATGATGCCTTAGCTTTGATATTTTAGGATTATGAATTGTGGCTTCAGATTGTTGCTCGCAAGCTATATAAATTCAAATTATACCAACATACATTTAAATTAAGGTTTGTAGTGGTTTGAATGCAGCTGCAACTGGAGCTGGATGACAGAACATCTCAAACATTAAATTTTATGTCATTGTGTAAATTAAATTTATAGAGTCCAGTCTAATTTACAAGAACTGAGCAGTGCCTATTCATTCCTACCTTCCTGTTTTCATACCTTGTGCTTCTGCCATGCAGCTGGGGGAAGATGGCGCAGTCACAAACACATTTTCCCACAAATGCAAACTACCATCGTATGTGGACCCCGTCTCTGTGACCATGGCCATGGAGAGCAGTGGGATCCTGACTGTCAGAGCTCGCAGAGGATTTTAGTGCCTCCCCATGTCTGATGCTTATTGTGACATTTCAACCCTGGACTTTATCGACATCTGGCGGTGGGGGATTGAATCAACCCGTGCATCGCTCGTGTACTATCCGTGGGGTCATATTCCACTGTACTTGAGCCCAACAACATTGAAAATACTGCATTTAAAAAAAAGGTATGATGACGTGGTGTGACATTTCAGGCCAAACAACGGCGGACTGCACAGAAACGTGTAAATTCAAACATGTAATGTTGAAATAAATGCACGCAACTTTTATTCATAGATTCACTGAAATGATGACTGCAGGCTTTTTCTTTTTTTTTTTGGTTTTGGTCCAAAAACAACTGTTAAAGCCATAATTGTCGACTTCTAGAAGCACCTGAAGGCAACACCACACACCACAGATACGGTAGGTCATGCGGGTGTAGACATAACTGGCAACAGGATCATTAAAATAACAGACAGTTGGCATACAAGTTATGTTAGGTGCAGCTGGGATCAAAAAGTATTAGTCAGAGGTGTATTGACATGAATGAGACAAATTAAGGGAGACCACACATATAAAACTATGAAGTGAAGTGTCGACATAACACGGCCCTGTTTGACAACAAGCGTGAGGAGTTGATTCAGGTGTGGCTCATCCTCCCGGCGCATTTCGGACTCCTACACTGGAAAAACACACAAGCAGCCACAGACAGAGTGGGAGGGGGAGCCACACTGTGCACAAAGTGTGGCGGCAACACTGGGACAGCACTGACACAGGATAACCTTTATACGACACACAAAAACAGGCTGGTGGGAGGAATGCGGGGTAGAATAAAGCGTAGGGAGGAAACAATAATTAGACACATGTGAGTAGGTTAAACAGAACTTTCAAACACCTCTGTATATATTCAACAGATTTATGGCCAAGGGAGCGAGCTTAACACTGATATTAGCGCTAAATGTGGCCAAACATCATTATAAAATGAGGTCTGCAAGGAAAATATTTAAATTAACTGGTGGGTGGCGGTAATTTCTCTACGAGGTGGTTTACCGACCGCTTACGCGAAGCCACGAAGGAGAGGAGGACGTCATTACGTCAGAATGTGCGTCGTAACCATGGCGGTTGTCAAGAGACGTAGTCGTTGTTTACGGAAGTTTTAATCAGGCGGCTGAACTTTGAGACGTATACATGCTAGTTACCAGCTTGTTTTGCTGTTATTAAAGCGCCTTATGCCGTGAAAAAGACTTTTTGCGGTGCTTTGATACCAGCCTCGGGTTCACAAGCCGCCACAGTCTTTCCTTTTTCTTTAAACAACGATACATGGCGCAGGTTCTTCCTCCCGGGTCGGTCGTCGTAGCTGACTGGCATCGATGTAAAGACAGCAAAGAGTATTTCAGCAAAATCCTACACAAGAAGAGACGCAAAAACTTTGGTATGACAATTGTTCCTGTTTTTACAGTCGCCACATCATTCATATCTGTAGTAGTTTTACACAGCAGCGCAGTGTTTCAGTACATTTGCTCCACTTTACAGACTTAACCAGAGACGTGTATTTTCATTGATTCATAATCTTAACTGTCAGTGCTTCAGTGGGAAGAGGTAAAAATAAGATGCTGGATTAATGTGAATTTCCTTTTGGTGTCTATAAAGTGAAGTAGGTCATTTGTGTTGCAGTGACACATTAAATATTCTAAAGATGTGTTGTTTGTGGTGTCTAGATGTCTGGAGTGAGAGTGGATAGCATTTGCACTAAAAGAGGTCCGCGCAGAAAGACTGTTACTGTAAAAGAGTACGATTGTGTGAAGAATACCAAGCGGTAGACGAAGTAAACAAAATGTTTTACAGGCCTGTTGGAGTCACCGGTGATGCCTCCACATGTAGCTGTGGATACGGTTCACTACAAGGTCTTCATCTCCGGCAAGAGTGGAGTCGGGAAAACTGCTCTTGCTGCACATCTTGCAGGCCTGAATATTCCTAACATGCACTATGAAACTACAGGTGGGCCCCTTCCCTACAGCGACGAGGCAAAAGTAGTTTGTAGGTCAAAACTATGATTTAATAGCCCACAAATATTCATGAGTTTATCTTTCGTTGCTGAAGGTATTGAGACGACAGTGGTGTATTGGCCAGCGAAGCTGAGAGAAAGCGGCAGAGTGCTTTTTTTCCGTCTGCAGCTGTGGGATTGTGGAGAGAACGCCTTACGTAGATTTGACCATTTGCTCCCAGTATGTATAAAGTATTTTAACACATTATAAAGTTAGAAACAGAAAAAGGACTGCGCGCAGATGTTTTGTCAAATCCTTGTCTCTTTGTCTTCCAGTCCTGTAAGGAGCAGGCGGACGCCGTCCTTTTCCTGTTCTCCTTCACCGACAGGACATCATTTGACGATCTGTCAAATCAAATTGCTAAATGGACAGGGCCGTCTGCACGCCGTGTTGTCAAATTGGTGGTTGGCACCAAGTATCCTTTTTGCGTCATCTGTGTCACACATTGTACGTCAAAAGTAAGAAGATTATCCAGCTCAAACATGCTCACCACTTTATATATTTTAGCAATATCAGCAGGAATCCTTGTTTCCTTAATGTTTCCTTCAGATTTGACCTATACATGCACTGTGATGTGGCAGAGAGAGATGTAAGGGACTTCCAGGAGACCTGGGGCATACCGGTGCTGCGTATGGGTGGAGAAGTCAGTGACGGGCTGGGTGATGTTGCCCCCCTCCTCAACTGCCTGGCAGAAAATCTGTGGCACCATGACTGTGTTGCAGCCGGATCAGGCAGCCACCATTCACTGCCGGAGACAGTGACTCTGCCTTAAAACCCAACATGATTTTTAACGAGCCAGTCCGGATGAACTGGACTCCATGTGAGGGTGTCTGAAAGATTGCACTTAGCAGCTCGTCTGGGAGAGCTTGAGATAAGCTCCGTTCCTCGGGATGAGACTGCTGATGGAATAATGGCTAATGCACTGCTGCAAAAATAGATTTTTTTTCCCTAGAAGGTCAAATTCTCATCTAGTGTCAGCAGAGTGTTGAGCAGTGTCAGTATTATGAGAGACCAGATATCACCCGAGACTGATCTGGTCTTAAAGATTGTGAGGTATGTTCATAACGTGTGATTGAAGTGTTTCAATGTCTTGTTTTTATTGTTTGCGTTTTAAGAAAATAAAGTGAGACGATAGTTGTTACCATCTTTATTCAGTTGAATTATTAGACTAATCTGATTTGGCCAGACTTTTATTAGGAAATAAATGGGGCATTATAATAAAAGGCTAATATTTTAGTACAAGGAAAAAAAAAAATTCCAAATAAAAAAAACAAAAACCCAAAAAGCATTCCCTCACACCTGAGTGTTGTTTCTCTGTTAAGTTTAGTGCACATCTGACTACTTTGTGTCGTGTCTATATGCTCTAGAGTGCTCATCAAGATCAGAAACATTAAGTGCATTCAAGTTAAGTTAAACCTTAAGAGTGAACAAGTTATATTTATATTCCCAACACGCAAGTTAAAATGACCAAAATTTGAGGCATAAAATCAAAATCCCTGGATCGTACTTCCATCACTGTTTAGATGACAGCGCCTCCATCCAGGCCTCTTTATCTGACCTGGAATAAAAAAAAATTAAAAAACGCAGACAGGAATCACAGATGGACGATGTGTTGCTAAAGGAGATTTAGTCATTTAAACCGTACATACCTTGTGTGTGTAACAAGTATCATGGCAGTTGGTTGTCCCGTTTGACTCTGAGAAAGATGCAACAGGAAGGAGTCCCGAGGGAGACCCAGGACCTCAGTCTTCAGATGCTCAAGGTGCACATGTGTGGGGAACTCCGCGTACTCCACAACTGTGAACTTCTGGTTTCTGGCATGACGTAGAGAGAGATTCAGTTAGCTGATGAGAATCAGAATTTTGGCTTGCATTTGTAAATGTTGTGTCTTGCAGCTGGGCATAAGCCAGAAAACGGTTAGCAGTTGTGCCAAATACTTCTTTGTGGAAATGATCAGAAGGTTGTTGAAGAGGTGGAGGTAGACGCTGATGAAGGACACTCTCGGACTGTAAGCAGCCTCCACAATCAGCTGTCTCACAGGACCCTGGTGCACCAGAAAACGCCCACTTACGACCAGAGGAAGCGCCTGGATGGAGGAAGAGGCAGTCAGAATTTATATTGCCATCTGCAGGTTGCATAACAGAATCAGAGGCCGATACAGAGACTGTTCGAAAGCTCGGCGAGAAATCACCTTAACTTTGCCAAAATCCAACAGCATTTCCAGACAGACCAGCTCCTCGATTTGTTTCATTTTTCGGACACCGTTGTCACACTCAGTCACTATCTGGTCAGAGCAGATAGTAATGACATTATCAGAGTTTCAGAGTAATTGAAATGATAATACTCATTCAAAGACAACTTTGGATCCCTTCCGGTAACTCATCCCTTTTCAACGTTTCAACATGAATGCACACATCTGAACACTTAATAGTGAAACAGTATTACCTCATGAATTGCTTCGATTGCTTTCTCGAGATTCAGAATTGACTCACATTCTGGATGAGTCAGTTTCAGGATGCTCTGAAATGACATAAGTCGACTTCTGAAGCGTGTCATAGAGAGTTAAAAAAAAAAAAAGAAAGTACATTTAGATGCATATTCCAAACCCTCACCTCTAGGATGAGTCTAATACGAGTGATTCTCTGGAAGGGAAGGACAAGAAATGACTTGAGGCTCTGTCTTTGACACACGGGGTCACTCTCAAGCTTCTTGATTGAATACAAGAAGTCTCGGTTCTGCTGCCTTGAAAATGTAGGAGATGCGATTCAGTGAGTCTTCTGAAAAGTTGACGGTGTGGAAAAACCACCAGAGGTATTAAGTACAGACTCACAGCAGCTGGTTTACGAGAGCTTCTTGGTACATCATGTTAGTCACGTATGGCACGTAGAGGCTGCGAAAGTGTGGGCAGTGACGCAGCACAATGTCTCCGACCTGAGACATTAATATATTCTCCCCCAGTCGAATTTCCAGATCCATAAGAAACCTTTAAAAAGAGACAGGACGCCAGCTCAGCATGCACATCAATACAAGCGGTTTAAAAATAACATACACCAGGAGGTGCCCGTATGTCTCACTTTTCACTGGCGGCCATCACGCGGCGAATGTTGGAAAACAATATGTGATGCTCCATTTGAGACAGGGTCTGTTCCAGCGCCTTTGACGCATAGAAATGATTGACGGCAACTCCAAGGCTCCGCAGGTAAGATGCTTCAGAGCCGATCAACTCAAACATCGTCTTCAGGGGGGAGAATATAAGAATGAAGGACACGCCAAGCCTCAAAGAGACGGTGCTCATTTCTTATTGTCAACAAATCTCATCACCGGATTGATCCCACTGACAAGTATTGCCCGTGTATTCTAAGCAACGTATGGCTCAGACTTATTTGCCATAAACGGCCATTGATTTCCAAAAAACATTCATTTCTATGCATCTGAACTGTTGAGGATTGGATGAATACATGCAGATGCCAACACAGAGAGAGGGCAGCCTTCACAGGATTTGCTGACAATGTGAAACTACATGTAAAAACATCAGACCGGTTCTTCGGTACACAAGTACAGCATACAAACTGTACACTCACATTTCAAGCTAGCGCGCTAAATGCTACACCCTGCGAGTTCCATGCTAAACTTCAGCGTGTGAAATGTAAACTACAGGCGCGGACATGCTTGACGGCTAACTCTAAACATGCTAGAGGCTGTATGCTGAACATTAGCATAGTTATCCGACAGCAACGCAGGCCTAGATGTCAGTGTGCTGAAACAGATACAAAAAGGGTGTAGCCAGGTCATAATTCTGCTACAGTCTCTCGTCTTTGTGATTTTATTGTCACTTTGCTTCTAAATAACAGACTGCACTCGAATGCAGCACATTGATTATCATGCCTGAGGTGTAAATTATGGAGTTATAAAAGCTTCACACCTCCTGAAGGCGAATCTCCCTGCTTGTCAAGCGGTTGAGCAGGCCAGATGCCTTCACCTCATCTAGATTTTGCCAAAGGGTACATGGAGTCACCCTGATCGGCTGAGGTGGAGGCGAGGATGGAGGAGGTTCGGCAGAGTTTAATTGAGGGGACGCAGTCTCAGATGGACAGGTGAGGCTAAGGCGGGACTGCAGACCCTGCACATACTGAGGTGATATCAGTTTAGACACAAAGCCTTTGTTCACTCTGTGCAGACCCTCTTTCACCATCTGCAGGCAGTAGTCCTGATACAGCGGGACTGCAGAGCAAAAGGAAGAAATAAAGACAAGGTAGTGAACATTACGGCACAGGTCGCTGACTGACAGCAGCCCGAGGAGAAAGGTAAACTTACAGACATGAATGTACTTTGACTGGAACGACACACCCAGTGTTTCCTCCTCAGCTGGATCTGCTGGCCTGGATTTATTAAGCAGGTCAAATTTAGTTTAAAATACAGAGAATAAAAAAAGATTTACAGCCTCTCTTACCCTTCTGTGCTGCCGTCCTGATCATCTAACAGAGACGAGAACAGCTTGGACACAGGAAAGTGCGTTAAGGCCACTGACCAGAGAGATGAAAACATATCTGAGGGAGGACTAAAAAAGAAAAAAGATAATTCATAATCCGACATGCAAGAGTTTACTGATGTACCACCACGTGGCTCTTACCTGCAGTCCTCCAGCTGGTTCAAGGAGTCACCGCTCTCTTCAAGGCTTCCAGCGTCTTCAGCACTGCTGGTTTCCAGAGAGAACTCCAGTGAAAGCTGCTCTTCTGTCTTCATGCTTTGTATTTGTGCCACGAAATCATTCACCGGTTGACCATTTCCGATCCAGGAGTACAGACTAGCGAGAGTGCCACTGCTCAGACAGTGGCTGTTCTCATAGCTGCAGTCAGGTTCAGCCATGGCGCTTCAGTCTGGAACGGTTCTCTTGCACAGTCTCAGGCTGCAGTCTGAGCTTTACTCAGCCTCAATCACAAAAACTGGACCCAGGTGTGTGACCCAAGCCTCTGACAAACTCAGCTGTGTCCTAGCCCCACGCTACAAACATTCAGATTTAAATGGGGGCTTGCTCTTTTTAAGGTAGACCCACACTGGGGAAATTCACTTACAGGAGCTCACACTACACAAGCAAACCAAACAAAGAACATAAATAAGAAAGATATAGAAGAAAATCTAAGAAATGCTTGAAACAATTTTGTATCGTCTACTGTGGCAGTAAATGTCATTTTTTTCTTTTAGAATCTTGGTTGAACAAAACAATTTGCCAGATTTTTATTTTTTTCAAATTAATCAAGTGAATTAATCAAGAAACTGATTGGCTGATTAATTGATAATAAAAACAATATTTGGAGCCATAATTCTTACTTGTAAGCATGTTTTGAGTTTTTAAAAAAACAAAAAAAGTGCAATGTGGCAAAACAAAGTATATTAAACGTCCGCATACTCATAATCGTGCACCATTTTCACACATTGCACAAAGGAAGCGGAGCTTCTCGCTGCTGTTGAGGGACTTTTGATGTTCATTTGTGAACTTTGCGAACGTTTCTGCTTTGAAGATAAATTTGCTGCGTCATTACAAAGTCGCAGTTTGATGTGCATTGGTGCAGAAATTGTAGCATTTCCTGTTTGTTTCCGTGCAACAGGAAACAAAAAGCAGTTAAATGGTTTTTTTTTGTAAGTTTCTCAGGATGAAAAAAAGGGACAGAGAGAGGCTTAATTATTATGACGCAGCCCTGATCACACTGCATGGAAGTAAAAAAAAATAGATAAATTCACACAGTGTACAAATACTAGTTCCATTTTATTTGCAATTTAAAATTTTCATACAAGATAAAAGTAGATAATTCGATCTGCCTGAACATTGTTGATACATGAGTCAAATAAAGCCATTGAAATACTTGATATATGATGTACTGACAAAACATCGGACCGGCGCAGATGGCCATATTACTAACAGATTATAAAATGAAGATGGGCGTTTGTTGTTGTTGTTTTTTTTTGCTTTTTGTTAAAAAGATATGAACACACTGATGATTTGACACAAAACAAGACAGACTCTGTGAACGGGACCTACAGTTTTGTAATCTACACATGGCAAGTCTCTCAAAACGGTGGAGAATGATACGTACAGTACAAGATACCTTCTGTAATTCACATACTGAAACTGAAAAAATGCCATCTACGATCATACGTCTCACACACACACACACGCGCACGCACTTGTGGCTCACTTAATATTTCAGTGTGATAATGGCTGTGAATATATCGGGGTTTCCACTTATCCGGAGAGATTATTTGTAAACTTGATCGATCCTTCCTAAACTGCAACAGTTCCCACAGTTCAGCTTCTCTGATTTGGAAATTGAAGAGGGGGCGTCCGAACATACAAATCGACAACGGGATGCTTCATTTATCAGCAGATTGCTTCAAATATCCGTGTTTGTGCTGAATGATCTAAAGCTCGCCAGACAAGAGTTATTCTGAGATGGAGAGGAGGAGCAGCAGCGCTACTCCCTTTTTATTGACGCTCCACAACTTAAAACAATAGAGTTTTATGACATATCAAAAGGGGAAATTAAAATAATGTTTAATGGTTCAAGAATCAAATCATACATTGGGCATTTAATAATGCATCAATGTTGGGATGAGAGAAAAAAACAAAAAAACAAAACAAGAAGAAAATCAATCTACCAAATCGCTAAAAACCAATGAAGTGGGTGGGCACCCAAAACATCTGCATGCAAACACTCCTCACATATCTGCAATATCCAGAAAAGTATTACCAGTTGTCCCGTTTGTTCTCGGATATTCTGGACGACAAACCAAGAGACAGCATTTCCCTGTGTTTATACGTGCTCCCTGCTAAGGAGGGACTGAGACATCTGGGTCAGTAACAAGGTATAAATAAGACGCTTGATGCTTGAATTGGGAGGCTGGGGACTCGTGTGACAAGTTATGAGTCTAGGTGGGCACAGTGATACTGCGGGCTAGTAGTGCCAGCAGAGCTAGCTCCACGACCCCATGAGCTCTTTCCAGTGCCTCTGCAGCCTCCCTGGCAGAAAACCCCGCTGCCTGGATTCTCTGGATGTGCTCAGCTGGAAATTGTTCTATAAAGGGATGCGGAGAAGGGAGAGGAGGGTCCGGAGATGTGAGCTGGGGGGCCTGAGCGAGAGGAGGGGGAGAGGGGGGCGAGGCGCTGGAGACTTCCTCGGGTGAGCCCACTGCCAAAGATAGAGGGCTGAGGAAAGTGTGCTCAGTCTGGAGGCCGAGGGTGTCCGGCGTGTTGGTGCCGGAGGCTCGTCCATCTGCGACCCCTCTCCCCTGCTGCCCCTCGGGAGGTTCCCTGAACTCCAGGTCCCCTGCAGGATCAGGGGGAACCTCTGGCTCAGGCTGAAAAATGCTGATGTTATTAGCTTCATCGTCCCCTCGGCTATCTGCCCTCCTCTCCCCGGAGCCATCTGGACACTGCGGTGGTTCTTGTCCCTCCGCAGTCTCTGCTGTATTTCCGCCCAGATGCTCATCCTGGCCAGAGAGGTCAGGCAAAAGACACTTAGATGGTCCCTCATTGGACACAGCATCAGCAGCATGGATGGCTTTGGCATCGCTTGTTTCTGCACCGGCTGTGATGGCAGTAGAAGGGATATGCTGGGTGATTTCGGGTGTCGGGGTGTGTGGCTCGGGCGCCACTTCGTCTGTTTCCTGTTTGAATGAATGTGAGGGGGAGCAGGAGGTGCTGCGGTTTTGAGACTGAGCCCGGTTGTTGGACACCAGCAGCTCGTGAAGCTCCATCAGAGCGGCCGCCAGTGAAGGGATGCTGTCGGAGCTGGAGCAGTGCTCTCCTTCGGGCTGGTCTCGCTCGGATGACACCACATCTTGGGAGTCGGTGGGGGACTCCATCTCGACGGAGTCGAACTGGGTGGGATCGCTCGGACACGCTTCGGTGGCATCAGCTGCGTCTGACTCGGCCGCCTCCTGCTCCATGGGTTGAATGGGGGAAAGCTCCTCTGGATGGGGGAGCATGGGGCTGTTCACCACCTCGTCTGATTCAGCATCCCCCTCTGCGGCACCAGGCTGTAACTCTTCCCCAGGATACTGGGGCAAAGTCGCCATGTCGGCAGGAGGTGTACACGCACGGAGGACGTCTGTTGGAGGACTGGGTTCGGGGGGCACTTTGGAGTCGCTGTGGACAGGCAAAGGGTGAGGGTGGACCTGATGAGGTGTAGCGCCAACATCCTCTGCTGGGGACGGAGGCAGAGGAAGCTCCTGGAAGCCAGGTTGGTCCTGGCACAGCCCTGATGACGAGGCCTGCTCCATGGCGGCCGGGGCGGACTGAGAACGATCCAGGGTCTGGGGCTGGCCAGAGGAAGGGCTTTGGGAAGGGGAGGTGGATGAGGACATTTGGTCTAAGGTTCTGGGTAATGTAAATGGTGGGGGCTGCCGTGAGGTAGTTTGTCCATCTGCAGTGTCTATCATAAGAGAAAATATGACTGAGAATTAAAAGAGCTGGAATTGTGCGGACAAAGTTTGGAGGCATTACTTTGGAGATCATATATTTGAATAATTATCAACCCAAAAAACACACGTTTCTTCACTCAAACTTCGCTCTTTGAAGAATACCAGCTGCACATTGAGTTTACTCGTGCTCCTCTTTTTTAAACACGTCTATGTATTCAGAGTAAATACATCGCTAAGTACAAACCAAAGTACAACATCAATTAACCGATCCAGCAGCAAAATAACAGCAAAAGAAAAAGACATAAATAGCAATGGACTTAGCACTGGCAATGGACTTGTGAATTTGCAGTACCTGGTTGGTAGGGCCCTCTCCAGCTGTCTCCAAATGCATCAGTGCTGTCCTGCTCAGGGGTTAGGGCACACACCACACACATCATGCAAAGGGACGGAGAAAGTTAGCAGTCACACACAGAGCATGCAACCAACTTATCAGCCTTTTCACACGCGCAGATGTGAAAAGTGTCATCCAAAAAACAAAAAAACAAAAACAACAACAACTTCGAGCCTACGTCCTGACGGAGAGGTCGCAGTGTAATCAGACGACCTGCCACTGAACCTCAGAAAAGAAATAAAAATCTTAACCATGATAATCAAGACTAAATTTACCAGCGTGGAGAATTTAATGACATCTACGGGTGTTGGTGATGACAACCGCTGTTACGTTACCATTCCCAGCCTGAAGGAGAAGCTGCGGTGTCTGTAAACGAGTGAAAAATGTGTAACGGCTTATAGAGACCTGTGTTTAGTTTGTCCATTCAGGGCTACTGTACGTATCTTCTGCTTATTAGATTTCATTTCTATCATAGGGACGCCTAAATCTTACACACTGGATCTTGAAACACCCGAAAAATCCATCTCACCATAAAGGAGTCCTGCTCCTTTGTGGCCACAAGGCATATGGTGTGATTAACGGTGACGACCATCTGAAATGTATGTATGTATCGTCAGAAGGCCCAACAAGTGTTCGTTTTAGTCACCGTTTAAGCAGACACACGATGAGTAGCTATAGCCAGAAGCAGCCCGGGACTCGAGCAGTTCTCAGCGCATTACCGACATAAAACATCTCTAGATTTAGATTCTTGAAGAATGCAGCGTAGAGTGCTGCTGTTACGTCTTACTGCTTTTATTTTTTTTCTTTCTTTCTTTCCATTGTCTGCGTAAGGTGCTCTCTCGCATACAAATATCCACCCACGCTTCTATTAGAACGACATGTTCCTTTCAGTTCGTCTTTGTAGGTGGCTTCAGGTGCCGTTCTCACACTCCTTCAGAGATCCCACTGCAACGTCGCCCAACACAGAATCTGACAGCGTTGAACAGTCCATACTGAACTCACTGCAATAACACGCGCCGAGTACTGTTACTCAGTGCGTCAGTGAAGGGCTTTCTCAAAAGTTCCTTCATATGTACGTGTTTAATGTACTTCACGCCTACCAAGAGCAGCTCAAAAAAAAAAAAAAGATTAAACAATCATGTCGGGATAAAGGTTGCTGATGATTCAAAGTGTACTTCACTTGACCAAAGACTAAACGCTGAGCGACAAGCAACAAGCTAAGCATCAGTGTCTCCCTTTAAGCCTCAAGAATCTCTTCTATCTTCTTTTCTTATAGATGCTTATATTTGCCCGACAGACATCTGACCTCATCTTACTCTGAAGCACATTCACTTTGCTGAGGTGATGACATGAAGTGATCACGTGACTGAAAATTCAGATGACTGCATAAATGGGGTTGAGAGTAAGAAGCTTAAAGTGGCACATGCAAATGTGGTTCTACCTGAGCTGAAAAAAAAAGCCCAATCAAAAAGAAAACACGCTGAAGTGCAGAGATGAGAGCCCGCTCCTTACCGCTTTCCTGTATGGACCTCTGAAGTGCCTCTGCCAGCTCTCTGTCAGCCAACTCATCTGGACGGACGTCTTCACGCCCCTCTGCGCCGTATGCCAGTCGGGCACACTCTGGCAGCTCTGCCTCAGACAGGAAGCGGGTTTCAGTGCCGGTGGTGCCTATTAGAAGCACGCTCTTCTTCAGGTCGATCGAACACTTTCGGGGAGGGAAAACAAAACAAAACAAAACATGAAAATTCCCGTGCAGTCAGTACAAAGAGGGCAGAAAACGGAAGCGCCGTTAATTCCTGTCCGTTGGTGTACTGCGGTCAGATAAAAAGGGCCTCACACCTGGTGTCTCTTCAGCATATCCAGGCCAAGCAGCATGTCCATCGGCTGGTCCTCCAAGATGGAGAAAGAACAGGGAAGGAAGTCTCCCTCTATCTGGACCTGAGCTACACGTGTGCAACAAGACAAAACGGTTTCAGGTACAGCGAAATGTCACGCAAAAACTTGAATATGGACACTGTTGGATTAGATAAAATACGGGGAAATTAGACAATCTCAACAAAACAACAAATGGTAAGCTTAGCCCAGCCTAGTTAATGTGGGGATATCTGCAGGAAGTTAAAATTAACTAGCAATTGTAGATGGGAAGTGGACTCAAAGACAACCTGTAATTGTGCTACGGTTGGATATCTGATCATTTGGCACATTTTTAAAACTGGATGCAGAGTGAGGACAAAAGTTGGCTAAACTGAAATATCATACCTTAACAGTTTTTTTCTGGGAACTTATCTTGGCTTGCATTACAGTTACAGTGATGCTCAAAGAAAATAGCTGAAAAAAACAAACAAAAACCCCGACACTGACCCAAATGAACTCTGCCAATGATCTTCTGTGTACCCACTCCCTTGGCGATCCCAGCCCAGCGACGGTCCACCAGCCGCATGATGTTACAGCGCTCAGCACAAGCCTGACTCATGATGGTCATCTGGGCTCCTGAGGAGAGAGAGAGAGAGAGAGAGAGAGAGAGAGAGAGAGAGAGAGAGAGAGAGAGAGGAGATCATCAGGCTGTACAAAGTGTTTAAACGTAACAAGAAAAAAAAACAGAAAAGGCATGTGCCAGGATGACGGGAATACAATGCTGCGTAGATACAAATGGTGCAATAAGTGTATCAGATTCCCGTGCTCCAGGAAAAGGATGCTGTTACAGATCTTGGCTGAGTCATACCGGGGTTGTAAAGTTTACAAGGGAAATGAGACGCACGTATAAGTCTTGGCCGAGCCGCAGTGAGTAAGGTGAGGAGCTCAGATATCCAGAAAGAGCTCAGGTCAGAAACTCTGCAATGTTACGCTGAAAGCACATATTTGAGGTGCGTTAAAGCATCTGATTACGATGGCTTGTAACTGAATTACGTAAAAAAATTTTAAAAAACCCATAGAGACGTCATCATGCTAGAGGCGTGCCCGTATTTAAGTCCATTTGAACTGAAACCTTCAACAAAGTAAAGTCGTAGTACGCGTACACCTTTTCTTGTCATGACTGTTGCACAGACAACAACTCCCTTTGCTGCAGCTGCTGCGGTCTTTAACTTTATCTTTTTATCTTTGGTATTGGTTTGTGGTGGAGAAGAAACATTGATGAATTAATTTCCCGAGCACACATATCAGATTGATGAGGATTTTGCAATGGTCTCGTAATGCTGATACAGAGGACAAACATCATTTAGGGTAAAACTGACTCATAATAACAGCACAGAAAAAACAAAACACTGATATCATCTGACGTGTGCAAAACAAAGTGCTTATTCAAATCGGACTGTCGCTGACTTTGAAGATTGAGGGCTATATATCTGCAGGTCAGGCCATGAACCAAATGACGCTAATTAGATCTATTATCACCTATTATAATTAGTCTAATCGACTATTACAATTCAGTACGCGCAGCTATTGACACATCTGCAACTACGTGTCTTTGTTATTAGGACGGCAACATTGTAGCCCCACTCCTGCTCATGACCAGACAATTGTAACCAAGAGAAACAGGATAAGGATTTAAGTCTCTTTACCTGAGTCAACAAAAGCTTTCACAGGGTGCCCATTCACTTTGCAGTTAATGTAGAGCATAACCACCTGTCCAAAGCTTTCCGGGGCCTCCTCCATAGCGATGGTCATGTTTTCTTCCACATTATGCTGCCTGGAATACGCACAGACCCAAGGGTAAGAGATAAAAAAACAACAACACAACAACAACTGATAAAGATTAAGAAAGATGTGTGCCGATAGTCTTTACAACCGCACCTGATGTCCTCCTCAATCTTAGCTTGGGCTTCCAAATCAAAAGGATCAGCAGTCAGAAGTCTGATCCTCTCTTGCTCTCTCTTGGCTCGATCCTGCTGTTGCTCCAGCAGCACTTTGGTGAAACGCTCTGAAGGAAACAAAACCAAAAACCAAAGACAGTCACACCAACATGAAAGATTCATATCTGATTAACAGTAAAAGACCGTAAACACAAACGGTAGCGTGCGTCTATTTTGTTCACCTAAGTCTCCACTCAGGAGGGCCTCGGCGAGGGGCGGGTTACGCTCCTTGAGCAGTGAGAGTTCATGCGGGTTGGATAATAGCATCTGCTGGAGTAAGGCAGGGTCGTCCAGCCCCTGAGGGGTGGAACCGCGAAAGGCCATCGGCGTGGAAGGTTGTGCGGGGCGCTGCTGCTCCTGCTGTAGCGTCGGTTGCGGCGGTGGCAGCGGAGCCTGCTGCTGCTGCGGCGGCGTCATCACGGCACCACGTGAACTGGATGAAGAAGAGGTGCCGGGGACTGTGATGGAACGAAAGTCAATATGGGGCAGACCTAAGGAGCACAAACGGGTGAGAGGTTAGCATTTTGCGTGGAAAATAAGACGCACAACCATCTTGATTTGATCTCCTACCACGATAAAATAAAAAGCTGCTGCTATGTTAGGACTAGCACTCGTAATACGGGCTGAGTGAATGCATTTGAAAGCGAAACAAAAACTCCTTAGACGGCCTAGTCCCAAACCATTCAAGAATAACAGGGCTTACCTGGGAAGGCTGGTTGCGTCGGTGGTGGCCTTCTGTCAGCTTGCCTGAGAACCACCACATCTCCGTCCTTAACACCATAGTTCCCCAAGGCACGAGTGGGGTCTTTTAGGGGCTGCTCTACATATGAGATCTGTTTATGGAAAAAATAGATAAAACACATTTAATACCATCATGCACACGATTTAGAGGCTTGCATCTGCAAACTTTTTCCAGTAAGTAAAGCAAACTACAAATAATATACAGTTTGTAGTGGCCAGCTATGACCTGACCGCAGAAATCTTTCTACCCACATCCACAAGGTTAGGTCACTGCAAGCCGTTCGACTGGTGTCGAGTTCATTTATCGCTATCACTTTCTGTTTGCAGCGTGTCCATAAACACGTTTCATAACAGGATAAACTCCATTTATTATGAAAGGTACTGAAAAAGCAGAAAATGATTTAATTCTGGTGAAATGACAGAATTTAAACATCAATGCTTGAAAAGTGAATGAAACAATTTCTGGATTACGATCAACATGAAACTACTGCCCATGAAGCAAAAAGATGAGTAAAATCTGCCTGATACAGCCCCAATAAAAGTACAATTAAAGGCTTTATTTAATACACGACCACAATGTTAGCTTATGGCAGGGATGTCCAAAGTACGGCCTGGGGGCCAATCACGGCCCGCAGTTAGATTTCACCTTTTCTGGTTGACATAGTGACGCAACCTCTAGAAAGGACATAAACAGCTGGTGTTATGTGTCTGCAGATGTGACACAGAATATGAGTGATCTTGTGAAAGAGAAGAGCAAATAAGTAAATGTTAACAGACTCTGCATGGCTCATAATATATGATAGTCATGTTTAAAATGACACCATGCTGTTTACTCTTTGTTATGTGACTCCAGGTGTGAAAGAAAGGAAGACCTGTTTGGACACAGGTTCATGGTGTGAAGTACCTGTATTTTTTTTAATTATAAATCTCACAACTCCACTTTAAAAACGGACTTTTACACCTTAAAAAAATGATTTATACACGTAAATATTACGCTACTCATACACACGGCACTGTTATATGCTGAAGTAGTAGTGGACGTAATTTTAATCTTCGTCATGACAACAGTTGCTCCCATATCTCGAGCGAACGTTACAAAGCCGTTAACGGCAGTTAGAGCACCAAACACAACGTTAACCAAAGTTAGCTTCGTTAGTTTGCCATTAAGGTGGCGTTTCGGTCACTCGCACACAAAGATGACTGTTATTAACCGTCCGGGGGGGGGGGGACACACGTCGACGTGTTTGTCTGCCGTCGATGAGTCAAGTTTCGCCACAGCAGCCTCGATCAAAACAGCAAAAGTCCGATTCATGCTAGCAGGGCAGCTAGTTAGCTGTTAGCCACTTAGCTCTCCCTCTGTGTGTGTGTGTGAGTGCGTGTGTGTGTTTGTACCTGTATTTCCCCAGCTGGGATTCCTGATTCCAGTTCACAAAGTGCTACAAAGTCTCTCAGCTCCAGCTCCGGGGACACATCGAGGGCAAAGGTGGTCTCTGGGCGATCCCTCGGCGCGCAGAAGACGGTGACCAGCATCGCTTTTTGTGTCGGGGGGGCAGCAGCAAGGATCAGTGGACGAGCCCGCTGCAACAGAGTGCGGTTTAGTGTAGTTAACGTTAGTTCCTCGTCTCACACAGGGGGGGAAAAAAACCTCGAGGTTCTCTGGATTTTTCCAAGTTTCAAGACGTGTTTTCAGTAGAAAAAGACGGAACTGGTATTGTACCTGGAAACAGTGACTGATTTGCACTTACTGGGTGAAAGCCTGATGTGACAGTTTCTCTTTCATCAACAACTAAACAACATCAAGTATTGCTCGGGAGTGCCGCATTTCACCCAGCCTGTTTTTCGACATGTCGCAACGCAACACAGTGCGAGTGGTCGTGAGCGGTCTCTTCTTCTAATCGTTTTTTTTTTTTTTGCAGGCCACACTGTCCCTTTACCTCCCCCTACATGCTGCTCAGGGAAACACACATACACGTCCAAGACCAAGGAATAATGTCCAAGCTCTGAACGAGATGTTGTAGTGCAACACCTACAAAACACACCTTTTTTTTGGCACAACCATTTGTAGGGGCTGCTGGAGGTGGTTGTGGAAAAATAAGGATGCTCCATAAGCTTCTCAGTATCATGGACAATAACTCTCATCCACTACATGACCTCCTCCTCAAACAGCAGAGCAGTTTCAGTCGAAAACTCTTGCAGCTCCACTGTAAATAAGTCATTCCTACCAACTGCTAATACACTGTATAATAATAATAACACAAATAATAATAATCTATCTATCTATTTGTCTGTCTGTCTAATGTTTCTTTGAGGATTGGCAAACGTTTATGAACATATATCATTTTATATGTTCATAAGCGAGGGGCTTTGAGGCTTCCCCTTCGTCACTTATAACTATCTTATGATACAAGAACAATTTATTAATGCATTTTTGAAACAAACAAACTAGTTATTAAACTAGAAAGTGAGCCTAGGGAGAGAGAGAGAGAGAGAGCATTGTTTGTTTGGATTTGTCAGATTTTCTCACACATATTAACTGAATATTTACTGAAGGCTGTAAAGGAAGTTCATCGTCTGACACGCTTGCAGCCAAATAAAGTTATTAATTAACTAGCGGTCCTGTCTGATCAAGAAGCACGATGATGATTTGCACACGGGACAGTTTAACATCTATCATTTTACTTGCTTATAAGCGAGGGGCTTGGAGGCTTCCCCTTCGTCACTCATAATTATCTTATGATACAAGACTTAAACACAAGATTTAAACACTCTCATGCTTCCCTGTGGCCAGGAAGTGTGAGAGTTGGCAGCCCCACAGCCCCTCAGCAGGTAGTGTTCCTCTCTGTGATATACAACATCTTGCTGCCCCATCTCTGACTTCCAACGTCCCTGGATGCAGCATTGAACTCTGCGGTGCAGATTTACTTTTCAAATATGATCGTACAAATTTTGTATGTTTTAAATAGTGGGTATGCAAAAAATACAAAGACAATTCAAAATGTTTTGGGTAAGCCATTAAATATGCAAAATATATATTAAATGTACTATGTCTTCAAAAATATCTTGCATATTGAATAATCTGCATACTGTCCAGCTCTTTTCATCAAAATCCCACATAAAAGAACACAAAGTCAAGACATTAATATCAAATTGACATGAGTGAAAAGGTTGAGTTAACAGCAGCAGAGAGTGTAAACATTTGAACCTAGATCTGAAGTTCACAGTCAAAGTCTCATATCTTGTAGAGATTTGTTCCTGCTCAGTGGTGCACTAAATGTTACTTCTCCATTTTTACGTTAAGCTCTGCTTGTGGCTGTTACAAGTCGCTGCCCGTGCTTACACCAGAAACTATGATTTGGTTTTTTTTTTGGTTTTTTTGTCAAAGAAAGAGAGTCAAAATGAGTTTTAGCCTTTGTTCTTTTGCTGTAACGATGATGATGAGACATGATGGAAACACCAGAGTTACGTATCACATTACACTAGGCTTTCTGAAATGATCTTTCTGAGATCATATTCCTTTTTCAGTTCCTTAAAAACCACAAGTTATATACTTGTATCATATTTAAGGGACGTGACTTCAGTGTTCACCCGAGGGAATATGGGTGATTCACATTCACGGACAATTTGCTGTATTTGTGTTTTCTGCATTATCTCATTTAACCGTTGAATAAACGAGCTGTTTCTTTTTAGTTTTAGTTTTGATGTTCTCACCCACGGAATATACGCGGCATCATGCTAACCACATAGTTTCTTTATTTATTCCACAAGTTGCTGCTGCATGAAACATAAATCAGATCACATCCTGTATGCAGAAACTTTTCACCTACTTGAAATCTGGCACAAACAACAACAAGAAAAACCCACTAAAGCTGTGATGATGGGAAAAGTAAGGTTTTTATTTTTAACTACTGTCAGTCACGGACAAAATAAAGAAAATGTTTTTGATGCAAATATTACTGTAAAATGAAACATTACTGTGCCCGACACCACAAAACCTTACTAGTAAGAGTTGCACAGTATGTGTTTTCAGAGAGGTGTACGTGACCATGAGTGACATCAGCCATGTTTGGCTGAAAGCAGTAAGCGTTCATCAATTTTCAGAAATGCTGATTTGCCAATAAAAAAAAAAAAATAAAAAAAAACAGATTTACCAAACTTGGAAAATCAGCAAGATCCAATATCTCACTTCCGTACTGAAGGTTTTGGCATAATAGTAGTTGAAACAGTTGAAACATGTTACTGTAAGTACTATGCTGGCTGAACAAATCCACAAATACTTCATGAAGTGAGATTTACTGAGGTAAACCAGTAACAGCTCAGCGCATAAATTAGTTTCACAGTCATTTATGGAGTTCAAATGTTTCAGGTGATACGAACTAAAAGCCAGAAGTGAATGCAAACTGCCATGCATGCAGCACATCCCTTTTTCTTGCGCACATTTATCAGGAAACTTTGACTGACGACTCATTTAACTGCACCAATTACTGTCTATCTGTGGGTTTTATCCGTTTTATCTATTACTCTCGCAGCACTCATACAGAAAACGTTTACCACAGAGTTGGTTTGGCAATGAAGGAGAGACAAAGGCACAGAGCTGCCACATTTGTGGTGATCTTCTTGTGTAGTGATGTCAAGCCTAAGCTGTTCTGTCTCTATAATTATGGATAAAAACTTCTCATCATGTAAGTTTGTAAGTGCACAAAAACAACACTCATTCCGCATATTCCTCTCTTCCAAAGATTGTTGATCTTTTGATTATTGATCCAAAGAGTGGCACCACACTCTGTAGACAGAGCCTGGTGATGGAGTTGTAATTGCCCGAATGTGCAGGGTCTTTATGAATGAATGAAACTTCACGGTTTGTCTGAATCATCTGGAGAATGAACAAACACTAATCATTTTATCATTCATCTTCAGCATGATACATATTGTGAAATTCAACAACTGCTGATTGATATGACACCACTGTGGTTCAGGTTTGATTAGGTTTAGGCACAAAAAAAACATCCTGGTTTAGGTATGTTCATGAACTGTCACATCTACAGACAAAATGAAACACTTCAAGAGTTGTTGTAGTTGTAGTACTGATAAATGCGCACAAATAAATGGTTACACTGCAAGCATGGCAGTTTGTGTTCACTTCTGGCTTTTAGTTCTGATTTTAAAATCTCATTTTATTTAGGTACTTCTGAAGAATGATGCTTAAAAAAGTAGACATAATTACGATTATTTCTAAATTTGTTCAGGGCCACTGTGGCGGGCAATTTCTCATATTTTAGGGAGGAAAGGGTTTCAGGGAGGGTACCATGGAGGACAATTGCCCCCCTGCCAACTTTCCCCTCTCAAGACCACTTTTTGAAGGCCTGCAGGACTGCATTTTTATTCAGTCTTGTCTCAGTTTCGGATAACGAGGACTCCAGATTTTATTTTCAAGACAACAGCTGTGGGGATATCACCAGTGTTTCCATATGTTTCAGATATTAATGTCTAGTTTGTCATAGTTTCATAATCAACTGAAAATACTTTTACACCTTAGCAAGTTGTTCCACAGTCTGTAGTTACATAGCAAACACCTATGTGGCAAAATAAAACAAAAAAAACTAAAGAAGACCAGAGACCATGACATGGTTCAACAAATTAAGTTCAGTATTTTATGAAGCAGGTCATTTTTTTTTTTTTAAAAGAAATGAAACTAGGTAAAATTTCCTCTTTCTAATGGCACCAATACCTTGACTCATTGCTAAACGTCAAAGAGTATATCTGCAGCAGCGTCCGAATGAAAACACGCAGCAGTCTGTAAATCCTGCAATACCCTTACTGAGGAAGGTGCAAAGCATGGGCCTCACGCAAAGAGACATAGAGATAATATTAGCCTCATGTTAGCTACCAGAATGAGTTAAATACTGTCTGGTCTTGGTCTTGACTCACTCTCGTCCTGCCTTGGTCTTGATCTTGATCTCTCAAAGTCTTGGTCATGATACACTCTGATCTTGGTCTTGACTTGACGTTTCCTTTTCCTTTTTTCCTGAAGCATTGTTTTGGGAGTAAAATTTACATCCTATACACCAAAGTAAAAAAGATACACAGGCTTGATTTCTGTTTTTCTGTGATGTCAGAAACAAAAGGGTTCTCTGCTGATGAACTTCGTCTCAGACAGATAGTCTGACTCATCATATCTGCAAATCCCCTAGATTATTTTTCACGTTGTGCTCAATTGTTGTTGCTACATGTTTAAAAGGTATCAGGATTAAATTCATAATTCAAAAGTAATTTGAATATACACAGAAGAATTTTGTGATAGCAATTTAAAATGTCACTGAACAGTAAAGTTCAGTGGGGGAGTCTTTTCAACTTCCGTTTTCACGATGCAAGCTTGTGCAGTTGTCTATCTAAAGATTAATCAGTATGTGGTTTCCATCGCTCTCTCAAGGTATAATGTCATGTGGAGCAAAACAATACATCGTGGCATACTTTCCGAGGTAACCACAGTTCTTTTTCCTGTTAGTCCCGAAAATACCTTAGGAAAAGGTTAATAAACATGTTTAAATAGCTCAAAAACTGTATTTCATCATAGATGATAACGTTTCCTAAAAACATTTCTATTGGAGCAGGCCACCGGACAGATGGAAAATGACCAGTTTTTGGTTTGTAGCTATAATAAATAACATGCATCTTCATACCAATACCAAATTTCATTTATTTAGTTCATATCAATAAAATAACGTGCAATGATTTATTCAGTGCCATCATGAAAATATATATTTTAGATGTAAGATTTGAGTCCGAAATGTGAAGGCTCTTTAAACAACCGAATCAGCAGATAATTCATTACTGAAGGATTTAACAGGAGAGAGACGGTTGATCTTAGAGAGATCCTAACAGATATTGTTTAGAAGTTTCAGAAAATATAAATAAAGCACCATTTCAAACATGGCAAGTAAAAGCAATCAACAAGCGTTTGAGTCTTTGGTTAAAAAAACCCCAAACCAAACCATAATTCTTAACTCAGTTTGATGTTCCCCCCCCAACAACTATGCTTGATTACTGTTAGGACTTGTAAAAACTAAGTAGAGAACGAATAATGCACAATAACTTGTAAACTTGTAACTTGACTGACTGATCTGACTTGTTATAGTGAAGTTTCCAGCACGTGGTTACCACGTCACTGCCGTTTATAAAAGGCATTGCTTTGCAGTTTTATTGCGTTGTGTCACTGATTTGGAGTACAGGAAGCACTGCGGCACTTGACTGGTGAATATGATCCTCTTAAAACTGCTCATGTTCACTCTGACCTTCTATGAACTCCTTCATTTGGATGCCAGTAAAACGATTTGCCCAAAAGGTAAAGTATTAACACTTTTTTTGTACCACACCGTCATTGGCCTCTTATATTAATGTTTTGTTGAGTTCTTTAATTTGCTCTGTTCTTCTTTCTCCACGAGCATGAATGATTCTCCTGTAATTAAAGTACATTGTTTGTGTTGTGAAATTACTACAGGTCAGAGAGTGGTAAAGGGTGGTTGTGAAATCTGCCATAACGGAACGTATCAGGCCACGGAGAATGACTCCACACGGTGCAAAGTTTGTAAAAAGTGTGATGAACGTAAGTGCTGAAGCTTTGGTGTGATATACTTTACTACAAGACTGGGTCGAAACCTCCATGACTATACTGTGGCCAGTAAAATATATATAATAACCCTGTTTAAATAGATCAAAAACCGAATATGCATATGAATATTATATAGCACATGTTTAATACGATGTACTGTAAGTAAGCCGTCAGTTGCGCAAGCCAGTGGCTTTTGGTGCGCGTCTATCCATGCTGTTACGGTATCAGTGCTCGGAGCGGTTATATATCAAAATAAAAACGACATTATAATACGGGCCATATATTAAATAAGTTTTGTTCAGCATGTTAAGACACCAAAGTCCGAGTCCTAGTTTAGCAAAATCCATGTCAGGTTTGCTGTGATGCGCAATGGATTTCTGCTCCATTCACCATATAACATTTTAAGTAGTGTCACATAAATTCGAATTGAACTAAATATACAATGAATACATTCAGACGCTATGACATTCATGTATGACAGGTCATATATTTTTTTCTTTTGAGGTGGTTTGCTCTAATTTTCAATGGAATCCTGTTCTAATTAAACCTGACCACAACCATGCCAATTTTTATATTTATTTCACTACTATGTAACATCGACTCGATGACTTTCACATGTATGATTCAGGCCCCCGCTTTGCTACCCACAGTCCAGCCAAAAATAGAGAGACAGATCTGATAAACCTACATGTTATTTAATGAGCCAACATTGCATCAAGTTGGTTCATAAGTCACGTGGTTCATTTTTTAAAATCTGTGCTGAAGATGAAGTGGCTGATTTAATTAGCCATTAACAAAGAATTTGTTTTTCTTGCAGAATCTGGGAGCATTACTGTAACGCACTGCACGAACAAGAGAAACGCAGAATGTCAGTGCCGTAGTGGATTTGTTCCCAGCGACAGCGATTATTCCACTTGCAAGTGTGATACTGGATTTGGCCTGTCTATTCACAATGGACATAAAGGTACCGAGATGCATCACACAGCACTGCGTCAAGTAGCTCAGAGAAAAATGTTCACAATTTAATGATTCATTTTTTAAAACCCTCGACAGAATGCTCAAAATGTGAACATGGATACTTCAACGCACGGATCAACTCACCCTGTAAAAAATGGAAAGAGTATGTCCACTAGTGTTTTTAAAAAAAAACATTATTTAAGAAATATCTCAGCACTGTTTATAGTAGTTACCTGTTGTTCACAGCTCTATCTTTTAACCTTCATTCCAGATGTAAATCAGTAGGAACACCTGGAACCACAACGTTGGACGTCATCTGTAATGACACTTCTGCCACTACACAACCTACACCAACCAAAACGTTTTTTAAACGCTTAACATCGCAGCGTCCACAAGAGGGGGCTGAAAATCAGAAGGTGCATTCTACCGCCACCACCACCACTAAATCATCATCTGCCTCAGACACACACCCTGCCACCACAAAAGTGCGGCACCCCTACCCTCGGCACCCCTACCCTCCAAGTACCGGAAACTACATTGGTAAAACATTTGCTTCTGTCTTTTCGTGACAGATTCGGATTTAAAAAAGGAACATTAGATAACCTGTAGCTTTGCTTGTCTTGTTTAGGTATGGCCCTCCTCATATTTGGAATTGTTGGACTGCTTGTACTGACCGCTGTGACCTGCAAGCTGCAAATTTCTCCTTACCTCGAGAAAAACACGGCAGAAACAAGTACGTAACAGGATTAAACGTGAAATGATTTTACGCTTTTTTCCACCACACTCATGTTTGTATGCTAAATTCGAAGTTGCAGTCAGCAGCTGATTAGCTTAGCTTAGCACGCGGACTGGAAGCAAGGGGAAACGATTAGTTTGGGTCTGTCCAAAAGAAACAACCGCTGTGTTGTTTTCTGTCTTTGTGCTAAGCTAAGCTAACCATAATATCTCCTGTGCAAGACATAAAAGAGGTATTGACCTTCTCATTTAAATCTAGGCAAGAAAGCAAATAGGTAAATGAATGTAAATATGAATACAGGTGCATGTGTATTCTTCTTGAATCGTTCACATGAAATCGTTCAGACGTCCTTGGCACCTTTTGAAATGGTCAAAAGTTGAGTAATATGAATATTAAAAGTGGATTAGAGTATTGTAATTATTACATTTTCACAAATTCTGTTTGCTTTCAGAAAACGAGTCGTGTCGGAGGCCTGTTGAGGAGAGTGGCGATGGCAGTCTGTCGCCTCTCAAATCGAACACAGAGGAGCCTTAAGGTGAAACTTTCAGTCAACTTGTACTGTAAATCTCAAGATCATGTTGTCATCTTATGAATAATGAGACTGATCAGTTATATATTCCTCATATATATATATATATATATATATATATATATATATATATATATATATATATATAATTATTTTACCTTACCTCTGTATCTGTATTATAGCAGGTATATTCACTGCATCTGCAGACTGGTCAATATTTGACTTTAGTATATTCTGTTGTAATAGAATATTGGGAGAATTATGTGAAAGATTTGTATGTATCATACCTAATCTCTTGTCATTTAGTTGAAGCTAAGTAGTAAAATGTAGCTTTTACTGAAGGCATCATAAGAATCTGAGCCAGGATGGAATAGTCCTTTCTTACATGCAGGAGGGAGTATCACAAGTGTCACATCACAAGTGTCACATCTCACTCAGCTCCTCCTGTGACTTTGAGTCATGACTACACCAGGGGCTCAGGGGTCTTTAACTCAGTTTAGATGGCCGTTTTCAAGGGTCAGGGAAATAGACTCCTAATAGACTGAATCAGTGGAGAGACACTTGTATGTATACCCTTATAATGTGATCTGCTTCACTGAGGCAAGTGACAAGTTTCTGAGAAATATATAGTATACCAGTGAATCCAAACTATTATGAACTGCTGGAGAGCCTCAGAAAAACTTGATGTAGACGCATGTCTTGATGCATGTAGTCTCTCTGTTTCTATTTTTGTCATGTTTTGTTTATTCCGTTTTGTTCCACTGGTATTGGGTCTGTTAAGCTGAGAACAGTAAAAAAAAAAAAAAAAACATGCTTTCATGCTGATATGTGGGGTTGGGGAGGTCCCCTAGTAGCGCTAAATGTGTCTCTTTTTCCCACTGAGAGATACTTTCGCTCATGTTTTCATATCAGCCGTTGGAAAGATTGATGTAAATGTGAGGACTTTCATGTTGTTTATACTTCACTGGAGTTTTTCCCAGATCAGTACACTCAGAGGAGTTATGAAAGCATGCCCTCATTACTTTTATTTATTTATGTTTTGCTCAGAAATCAGATACACAAGCCTTTGGCTTGGTGTGGATGTGTGCATGTGGAAAAAGCTGCAGCTTTGTCCCATCTGTTTGATATCACTGTTTTATATCATTAGTAGTAAAAAGCGTGTAAAATATCAAGAGTACTCATTTTGTAGAATAAGTGATTATATGTTATATCTTAACTATATATACCTTATATATATATATATATATATATATATATATATATATATATATATATATATATATATATATATATATATATATATATATATATATATATACATACACACACACACACACATATATATACATCATCAAGTTCATATATATATATATATATATATATATGTATAGTATAGTATAGTATAGTATATATAGTAGTATAATATAGTATAGTATTGTATAATGTAGTATAGTATAGTATAGTATAGTATAGTATAGTATAGTATAGTATAGTATATATAAAATTAAATATGAGTAGTTTTTAGAGGAACTGTTACTTTGTTATATATAATATAACAACTAGAAGTGTGACACAGTGTCCCAACTAGACTCTCCTTTTCTATATGATGTTACAAGTTGTCCACTGATTTTATCACAATGTATTGTATTTTAAGGTCCATTGTATATTTTTATGTAAAATATTCACCTGAAAAGTATCAGTAACTACACTGTATCCTTCCATTAAATGTAGTGTAGTAAGTAATGCTCATTAGGAACAAGTTCCTCAAAATTGTTTTGAGGAAATTATCTACAGTGCATGAGTAAATCTACTTTCTGTTTTCTCTCTGACATTTGTTCTCTGTTTTCAAAGTGCACCACGATGCCCTGAGAGTGTGTGAATAAAGATTTCCTAAATAAAAATTGTACAATTTTTTTTGCACACCTAACTCACTGAGCATTTGTTACAAAGTATACATACAGACTGGAAGCAGTTCCTGCAAATACTTTCAGTAAGTGTCGGTGATCCAGGAAGTTGGTGTGTGGGTTCAAAGAAATATACAATGCATGAATCAAACCTGAAACACCTGCCACGAAAAGTACAGCGTGCTTTACTCGTTGAATAACAAGAATCATTGCCGCCAAATGACTTGTGACATGTAGTCACTACACTACAAACAGTAGTAGACACAATTTGTCAGCTCCCTCTGGAGTCAAACAAGGTGATTTACAACATTTTGTCACCCATGCTGAATCTGTAAACAGGCTCATCAGTGGAGTTCCCCTTTTAGACAGACACAAGATCTTCCAAGTGTATTTTCCATAGGTCTGCTGGTTCTGTGGTTGTCTGATTTAAAAGCAAAGATCTTTAGTTTAGAGTAGGCAATGTTGTCTGTACTTTTGTATTCAGTGCCTTCAAATGTCATAACTTAACCTTTAGTAAACCTGTATTATGATGTTGAAGGATCAGCTACATCAAGTGACAGAACTGGTCTTTGACTTGTCTCAGCCACAACGCCCACACAGTAGGTGGCCCTTGTGTGATGCAGTTAAGGGTAGTCCGGCTGTCGTGTTTTGTGGCTGATGACGACTCGCTCTGACTACTGTTGACATCTACGTAGATATATAGTTATCGTCACATCCTGACTGAGGTTTCAGACATGCGACCATGTGGTGCATGTGAGCATGAGAGTAAATGCGGTACACGTGACAATTGTAAGAGTGTGAATTAAGCTGACTTGATGTTACTATTCTTTGGGCTGTAATCTAAGGTTAATCCATAATTTAATATTATTTTATACCCAGCTCATTGAAGAGATATAACAAAAAGAGACAACCACACGGGCACCATTTAAGTGAACCAAAAGTGATTTATTAGATACAGCTGAATTTAAGCAAACAAAACTGTGTTAGGTCAGCGATCAGTGATGAGCGTGGATGTTGAGAAGCAGAAGAAGTAAGGTAGTCATCTAGATGGCATCTAGCTTGTTTAAGGCTGCAAGCGAGTGAGATCCATCAACCAACGAGATTTGAGGGGCCAGACAACAAGAAGGAAACCTGAAAGAAACAGAGACAGACCAGTACAACACACACAGTCTTAAAGTCTGGGGCCATGACACTTATGATGGTTCTCAAGAAAAAAGATGGGATTAGGCCCAATTTCTGTACACAAACTTATTTTTCGACTGTATATATATATATATATAATATATATATATATATATATATATATATATATATACCAACTTGCTGTGTCATGTTTAACAATGAGGTTGTAGTTTGCAGTTGTGTTTAGAGGTGTTTCTGATATTTATTTACATACATCAGAGGGCCAAATATTAGAAACATCTTTCAATATGATGCAGTCCTGTACAACAACAGCACCCATTAAGACCTCGATAAGAAACATACAAGTACCTCTCTGACAGTCAACAAATCCTGGTACATTAAAACCTTCATAAAGGTAGAATTAATGGTAGAGTTATTGTATTGGATCATATTAGACTGGTGTACCTTATAAAGGTATTATTGAATGTAGGTGATGTAGATTTTAATATAAGTGAGAGTATCTGGTGTAATCTGTATTTTTGATTTCCAATATGCTCCATTGGAATGTGAATGTTTATCACCCTGGTTGTGCTGATTAAGTAAATCTGCCACCATCAAGCTTGTTGGCCTATCGGAGGGTATAATGTATAAAAATTAGCGTGCATGGTTGCCAGTTTTTCAACCTAACATTCAAACCTGTTTAAGATCTAAGTAAGATTGAAATGTTGCTATAATCAAAAGCTGCTGCTACATACGTCTACAGGAGTGTTGCTTTCAGAAGAAACTTTTGCAATGACTCAGAATGGACACATAATCAGAGTTAGTGGGTTTGAATCAGTCTGTTTCCCTGCAGTCCACAACACCTTGAAAAGGCGTAACAAAAACATGATCGCTGCAACCAGATATTGCTTTATTGACAATCAACCTACAGTATTAAATCCAAGCATGTTCAATTTATGATTTGATATAGATAAACAACTAATTCTCAGATTGGAAAAGTTGCCGCCAGTACATTTTTGGCAGTTTTACTTGATAATAATAATTTAATTGCTGATTAATCATTTCAGCACTACTCAACAGTGTTTTGCATTTGGCAGGAAACTCCCGCCCTACACCAAATGTCAATGTCAAAACCAATCACATTTCATCTACATTAAGTTTACAGCACATCGCTATGCATTTCTAATGATGTACGCCCACTTCATATAAGATGATTAATCTCTGTGCTTTCTCTGTAAGCGAGTGCTAAATATTGCACAATTTACTGCGAGGCAACAAAAAAACCCAGTGTAACTATAACCACATTTCACAGTTTACACTTTGAAGGTGACATCACTGTAACTCAGCAGTCTCACTAAGTAAAAAAAAAAAAATCACCTTCAAATGAAATTTAAGTACTAATAGCATATGACTCTTCTGTGTTGGACCACCATTTCATCTTTTCTTTACACACACCTGTGTTTTTTTGGGAGGCTGCTGAAAACCTGAGGAAATCTCTCCATGCATTTGTGTAGAGCAAGCTCACAGACAGTGTCAGGTCCACTACAGGGATCTTTCATTGTGGGTTTTCCAGCATCCAAAGTGAGTCATAATCAGAATATTGACATTTGTCTCTCAGTTTATGGGCTTCTTAATGTCATATTTGCTATGTGACTCACTAGTTATAACTAGTATTACTCATAGTTATTACTATTAAAAAAATATAATATCAAATTGCGTATAAGACATTGGCATAAAAAAGGTTTCTTATGTTACAAACAAAGCTGTGGGAACACGGCATAAATGGAATGGACTGTATCCTCTTCTGTCCAAATGTCTGTGTTTTGGAGTCGGTCCACACCCTCACACCTCATTAATAGCAGTAGTAGTAGACAGTGCACATATTTTCTAGTTCCCTTATAGACCTACAACAGGTTCCAATTATATGTATATATGTATATTGTAGAGAGAGGGACCATCACAACAAGTTGCCACACAGGTGCAGAAATATTACTGTAGATATTATGTAAATTAAATCTCACTGGTTTGTCTCTCAACGCCTTGGCATATCTATCTATCTATCTGAATGACTAGATACCACCAAGGATAAGAAGGAAAATATATAAATGAACCTTTAATTACACTGCTACAACCGCGGCTTTGTCTAATTTCAGCAAGAGATTTCTTGTCTGTTCTTTAGTAGTACTTTGGTGCTACTTGTGAGCTGTCACAAGTAAATAAGAAATGGGTTGATGGCATTTTATCAGCTCTGAATCCAACATTAGTTAAACTTGAATTTTTCTAATAAACACTAGACACAGCCCACCTATATTTTACCACACTGGGAAAACAAAAACCACAATAGAGAACCAACACAGTCATAGTGCTCCTTCAACAAGACACTCCTTAAATGAAATAGTTTGCATCATTGATTTTTTTGTTCAACTTCTTATAATCCATCAGATTAGATTATCCATCAGATTGGAGAAAAAAGCAGACTTTATTTCTAGGTTTTCAATCGTATAATGAAGCTGAGTTGTTACTTTCTGGGTGTAGGAGCTCTGCTTCAGGTATATAAAATAAAATCACAAAGGACATTTTATAAATTCATATTAGTAAAAAAAGAAAGTAAAAACTAGTTTCTTTGTCATGAAGTTTGTACTGCTGTTAAATTAAAAACAGCTTCTAATAGTTAAAGTAGTCTTTCACTTCCTGAGATATTTTAAATGTCTTCTGACACACTGCCTCTCAGTGAGCTAACCACACACCAACATTGACGTCAGCAAAGAGGCAGAATAAAACCCTGAAGGCAGGAGCATAGCACTGGTCACAATGATTCCTCCGAGCATTTTCCTGGCTGTTATATGTGTATTAAATGTTTGGACTATAAAATACGCTGCAGGCTGTGGTGATCGACAGAGTAACATAAACGGGCTATGCTGCGACCAGTGTCCACCAGGTAAAACACGTCTTAAAAATAATAAAATATAATGTTTTTTTAGATACATTTTTGTTTTATTCGTCTAATCTTTACATTATCTATATCATATAAGATTAGAAGTTGCATTCAAGGGATGGATTGTGAAAGTTCTACTTATTCTTTGAAAGATTAAATTTATTTTTTATTTTGAAGGTCACTATATGAAGGATTTCTGCACAGAAAAAAAACAAACTGTCTGTGTTCCCTGTGAGGAGGGCCACTACGCAGGCAAATTTAACATGTTTGACAGATGTGAGGAATGCCAGTCATGCCAACAAGGTAAGACTGAAAACACCTGATTCAGAAAAAATGTGTGTAGCCCAGTCATGTGGCTGTGTGAAATGCATTGTATAAAGACAAAAACCCTGAAGTTACTTGGAAGTCCTGTGGTTTCAATGCTTGTCTATCTACAGAATATACTGAGAAATGTACACCAACCACAGATGCAAAATGCTTGTGTCGTTCTGGTTTCCTGTGTTCCAACAATGTCTGTTCAAACTGTGAGGAAAACAAATGCGTCACTGGGGAGAAACTGAATAGGACAGGTAAGAGTGGAAATATTTTTGTAATTGAAAGAATGAAATATTTGTGTCTGTCAGGTCAGGTGGTGTCAAGGTTTACTGTTATTATAGACCAGACATCCACATTCCTAAAAATACATGTCTGAACTAATTCCTTCATCCTAAGTCAAAAACACATCATTTATAATTGAATACAAAAAAAATGTCTGAAAAATGCATCAAAGAATTAGCAATGTCTTAATATTTCCCAAAGTCACATGTAATTGAAACATAACCATAACCACAAGTTAATGACTGCTGGCGCTTTAAATGAATAAAAGTAGAATGGCTCACAACAATGCCACGAAAGCTAAAATGTCAGTCAATGTCAAGTTTACAACAGTGTCAGGATCTCGATGATCTTCAGGGGCTTTTTGTAAAAGGCAAAATATGAAGACAAAACATGTGGCAGTATCATAAGACTATTAGTGTGCAGCCAGACCGAGAGCAAGCAGTGGTTTTACTGTAACATGACTAAAGGTCAACAACCACAACTATTGTGTGAGGCTATAACTTAAATGTCAATGGGCTAACATGTTCACAAGCTAATGAGCTGCTCTCTCTCTCTCTCTCTCTCTCTCTCTCTCTCTCTCTCTCTCTCTCTCTATCTATCTATCTATCTATCTATCTATCTATCTATCTATCTAAGGGTTGCTAAAGTACACATATCACTGTGAGCCCTTATGCCCCGATAATGCATATTTTGATGTGGAGAAGGACGTCTGCATGACACGAACACAGTAAGCCCCCAAGACTTGAGCTACAATAATAATCCCCCATAAGATGCCAAATGGCTATAACATGAAGAACTTTTGGTCAACAGGTGCAGTTTGATTGGTTTGGCTGAGCTGTTTCCAGGAAACAAAACCCACAACTCAATTTGTGATAGAGGAGGTACGTAAACATATTTTTTGACAGAATCTGTAAGCTTTTGCTATAGAGTAATTACAATGCAGTTGAAGTGAACTAATTTTATTATGATCTGATTTTTTTTATCAGAGAACCCTGGAAACATGAATATGTTCCTTGGTGTCGGGTTTGTGTTCCTGTCTTTCACCATGCTGGTGATTTCATCTCATGTCTGTATAAAGAACCTGATGAAGAACAAAGCATGTAAGTGTGTAAATATCAAGATTTATAAAAGCAGCATATCTGAAAATATGGATCCTTTTATATGTTGATTTGTCCCCCTTGAAGGTTTTCTTGTTTTATTGTTTTACAGTGCTGAGGCATAGGCACACGTTTTTAGATCATTTTGTCAGATCACATCAATGATATATCCTTCCTGTGGCTATAATGTGAAGAAGAGAATTGGGTAGAAGTCAAGAGTGTTACTATGGCTTAGAGACAGCCTTTCTGAAGGCCTATGATAAAAACATACACATAAAGTCATTTAGACATCATATATACATGTAAAAATGAGCAGCATCAGGGACATACATAGGGAACAATGACTTAAAATACTTTGGACATCAGAGTCTAGTTGAAAGTGAATAGGTAAAAACTGAGAGAGGAATCTAAAAATCTGAATGTATGTGACTGCAGTTTGACGGTGATACTAATGTCATAATATTTTGTTTATGTTCATTCTTTTTTCTTCAGATGCTAGACCCATCGACATCGTAGTCCCCACAAAACCCAATGACTTTCACCTGTCAAAGGAGGAGAGTGGGTTTTCCTTACAGGGTATAATCTTCCAGGATGAATCCAAGAACAGTGAGGGTTTGGAGTGTGTTTCAGTGAAAGATATCTAAGATGTACATTGGAACATATCTGTTCAACCACAAACACTGCAAAAAGAGTTTATATTGTTGAGCAAATACATGCAAATGGGCAAAGAGGCTAAATATAGACCTTAAAGCCTTAAAGCCTGTTAAGGTTAGAGATCTGTAATTTAAATTTGCCTACAGTAGTTTGATAGATAGATAGATAGTGGGATAGATTTAGGCATTACCTCTGTTGAGATTTCCTTGAGCAAGGTGCTTAAATGTCATCTGCTCCAGTACCTACTCAATGTTCAGCCAATTAAATGTCCAGATGTGAATGTAGATTGTGAAAACAGTGGTATATTAAATTTTACTTTTCTACTTTTGTACTTTTGTTTGTCTAATGCCCAAGTGAAGGCTGGGGGGTGCCTCTAAAGATCATTTTCTAGATTTGCTATACAATAAACACATTTTCCAAAGATTTCCAGCTCTCTTTTTTGTCATCTGACAATAATAAAAAGAGCCATGAAAGGCTTTTAGAAGTATACTATGAGTCCAACATGTAGGTTTTAAAATAAAATGAAAATAGTAAAAGGTCCTATCTAGAGTCATAGTTTAGTTTGTTTATTTTGGGCTTCTGGAGAAACATGGCTGACCTGATGCTGAAGATAGTAATAACTCTTATTTTCAAGTGATAATACACTACTGAAAACATAGGTATACATATTATATTATATATATCCTGTTCTGTAAATAGAACACCTTAAATCTTACATACTGGACCTTTAAGAGTGTCAACCAGCTAATCTATCATTTTAATAAACATGTTGCATCTATGACCATTTTCTTCTGAACATAAACAAACAACCAACTGTTGTATGATGCCACAGGATTTATCACAGGATACATACTTCTTTGTCCCAAACAGCTAAAAACAAGGAGCTTGACAGATCAACATAAATGTTACCAGTTACTATAACTAGGTCATACAGATAAACAATATAAATATATACATCTACCTATATATATATAAGCAAATATAACATTTATAGACAGAAAAGTAAAAGGACAATGGTGTCCAGAGGATGCTAAAATAAATATGATTTGTGTAGCAGGTGGTTGCATATACATGAGGTAGGTGGATATGACAGTATATACAGTATGAACAAGTGCTGATATTTACATTTTAAAAGAACAAAATCTAGGTACAGTGGATGTTAGAGATAGAGGGGGGTATAATTGAACTGGAGGTATTCCTTACACTGTTCATCAGAATGATGGCCTGTGGGAAGAAACTGAAATAACAACTAAATATCTTTGTGTTTTATGATGTCACAGCTTAAGGAAGCTGTGCCAAGCATTTATCAGAATTGATAGACATTTAATAAACCAACCTGATTGATTAATCAAGAAGGATAGATGAATTGATTATAAAGCACAAAACTCCAGGGATAATTTCAATAGCACAACAGCACTAAAGAACTGATGTAACATGCAACTCTGACTACTATGTCAGATGGTTTTATTGAGGAGATAGCAAACCACCAGTATATATTTTACTGTGCATTTAAATTTGAAAGAAGAAACTGCATTTCACAAATTGAATTTTGTTGCATTGTGGGCACCTGCTACCTAAGGTGGTGAGTGAGGAGGAAGATCGGATTGAGGTTGGAACAGTATCCTTCCTACACCCTGAGGAGATGCCTGTAAAATTGAGTGATAGGACTTTGGCAAGACATTGTGAATGTGTTTTTGTTTTGTTTGTTTTTTTCCTGATAAAAAGAAACCCCCAAAACAATCTTTAGGTGTCCTATATGAGCCTGGGTGTATTTTTGTAATGTGCCGGCGGGGGCGCTGCCGAGCACGCTTTGGCGGACTGATCATATGACAGCTGCCTGCGTCCCCACTTCCCTTCCCCGCTGGAAAAACGCCACATCTGACAGGGAGGGTGAAACAGACACAACCACAGGGGAGTTTGAACACCGACTTTAAGATGCTGGCACTAATAAACCGGCTTCTGGACTGGTTCAAGTCTCTGTTTTGGAAGGAGGAGATGGAACTGACGCTGGTCGGCCTCCAGTACTCGGGAAAAACAACATTTGTAAACGTGATCGCTGTAAGTCTTCTGCTGTTAGCCACTTTGCTAGGCAGTGCTAATACCATTAGCGCTAATAATGGGATAACAGTCACCGAGCTAGGTCTGTGCCACACTGTCTGCTTTTCGGAGGCCACGAAAACGATTGCGATTTTAAAACTCGGACTGCTCGGATCAAAGCATCCATTAAAGACAAACCTGTGTCAGGTGGCTCTTCCTGTGTCAACAAGTCCGCTGAACTGTGTGGTTTTCTGCTAGCTGATGAATGTTATGATGGTTTAGCATGCTAAACACACACACACACACACACACAGTATACTTGCATTTACTTTGTGAGGACTTTAACTTATATCTTATATTTCACACTTGGGGTCATTTTGAATTATAAGCTCTCAGCTTTTTTTCCCCACCCAGTTTAAAAGGCACATTGACCGGTCCATCAGCTACACACAGCGTGTCCCCTTTGGTGCCTGCAACAGGTTGAAACTGTCTCGATCGTAAACCAAAATGTGTACCACAAACAGGACGAGCTGGAGCTGACTCACCGACTCGGTAGACGCAGGGTTTGTTTTTGTTTTTGAAACTTGGAAATCTATTTTTCTTTTACATATTGACAAGAAATATCAGTCTACATGCCTGAATGCAGGTGACCTGTGGCATAAAAAGCACTGTTCAGTTAACTATAGCATGCAAATTGCATTACTATCTAGCCCACAGTAGGTTTGGATGCAAATTGTGCTACACAGGTACAAAGTCATTGTTGCTGTGACCTCCTGTGACTCAGGCTGCAGAGCCTCTTGTGCAACTTTCGCAGGGGTTTCAGGGGTTTCTCAAAAGTGGTGATGGGGCAATTTTACATTGACTAATTACTAGGCGGCAACTGTTGGTTTTTTTTTTTGCAGCATATTGTGAAAAGCATGAGAAGTGGTTGTCAGTTTGCCCTTACAACATTTAGACTTCTACATAATCAGCTCTCTCCGATCGATCTGGTTTTGCATTTCAGTGTCATCCTCTAGTGTGCGGCGAAGAATAATATCGACAACTCCTTTTAGCTTTAAGCTTAGTGTCTGTGCAGAATGATGACTGTCAGAGGAAGAGATGCCAAGTATGCCTATCAACATTTTTTAAGACAAGTCCACTGCCAAATGTCTGCTGTCTGTCCTGGTCTATCCTGTAATTTGAGTGTGTGCGAGTGTTTTATTCCCCTTTTTAAATCAAAAACTTATTAACAGAACAGGATTAGCAGGACTTAATTTGATGTCACTCGCAACATATGTCCATTAGAGCTGAACAATGAATCAATACAACAATTGAGTGATTATATTATATTATACCTACAACTATTGTGTAGTAAAGTAATAACTAAATAATTGTGAATCTGTGCCAGGCATTTTTCATCATTTTTATACCTTCATTAGACAACACTGATTGACTAATCGAGGTGATAATAGGTAAAATAAAACAGAACTTCAGTCGCACAGGAACTGGTGTAACTTTTACCAGGCAGCAGCTCTGACTGCTATGTAAGACGGTTTTGTTCAAGAGAAACCAAACCACCAATTTATGTTTTATTGTGCATTTAAGTTTTACAGGCCATTTCTTTCTAGAAAAGTTCAGTTTGTCAAACTGGATCTCATTTTTGCATTTTTGGCACCTGTCAGATAACAGAGCTGATGTTTGAGAAGGAAGTTGGGTCTGACGTTGGAACATGACCCTGATTCTTCCTGCACCCTGAAGAGAAGGGAAAAAAATGCCAATGTTGCCAGTAAAAGAGCGAGTGAATGGTTGTAGTGGGGGTGGTTCCTCCTTCCTCGGTCATAAGACTGCTGCACTCATTTCCACTTAGCTTCATCAGGTGATTCCAGCAAGTCATGTGCTATAAAGTGTGTGTACTGCAGACAGCGCATGCTCAAAGGAAGGTGGTGAGAAGGCATATAAACAGCTTGTGAGATTTGACGTTAAAGGGGAATGCCGCTCATTTTTCTTCCCACGCCAATTTGCAATAATGTGCATTCACAAAAGCCAGAACATACAAAGAAACAGCATTTGGTTTCCTGACTGTTTTAGGGTAAAATGGTTTATTCAGTGTTTAGTTATTTTGTTTTGTCAGATGCGCTATATAATCCCTAAAAATGCTGTCCCTAAAATGAGTTTATAAAAAGATGCTGTTTCTATGACTTATACTTGCGTCTTTTGTTTCAGTCCGGGCATTTCAGTGAAGACATGATCCCTACAGTCGGGTTCAATATGAGGAAGGTCACCAAAGGAAACGTCACCATCAAGGTATTTTAACTGTAACTGAGTTAGTGAAATTAAAGCACAACAATGTGCTGCAATAACAACTTTTTTAATGACAAACATCATGTGATGACTGTGTCCCTTAATTCTTTAGATCTGGGATATAGGAGGGCAGCCAAGGTTCAGGAGCATGTGGGAGCGCTACTGTCGGGGAGTTAATGCAATCGTGTGAGTATTACAGTTTCAGTCTTGAAGTTTGTGTGAAAAATGAATGAGTGGAATTTTAACAAGCACAACAGCAAAGGATACTACAAATGCATGCAACTGTTTCTGTTTTGCTCATCTGTAGGTACATGGTTGACGCAGCAGATCGAGAAAAGGTGGAAGCATCTAGAAACGAGCTTCATAATTTATTAGACAAACCACAGTTGCAAGGAATTCCTGTAAGTGTTCTTGTGACAGCAGTTTTGCGTGATTTCTGCACCCTGCTTGCAAAACTTTGAATGCATAGTTTCTGTCACTGATTATTTGCTAGAGTTGCAGTTTTCACTTGTAATGTGTTTTTAGGTTTTGGTACTCGGCAACAAAAGGGATCTCCCCACTGCTCTAGATGAAAAGCAGCTCATTGAGAAAATGTAAGTATGAAATATGGTGCACATATCTTAACATGCTGTATTTTTGTTTCTGTCATTTAATTATTAACAGCAATGCTCTGCATATTTTTTGTGTCATGAAAATAGCTCTTTTTATTTCTAAAGGAATATTAATTTGGGATTTAATATTTTATGATCTTGTCTTTATGAATGAAAACCTAATACTCATTTATTACTTAAATTAATTTTAAAATATATATCATATTATATTATATCATATATTAGTAACAATCTTGATTCTGACATAGTTAAAAAAAAAATCAGGATAGACCATTTCCATTCATTTTTTCTTTCTTCAACATTACTGCAGTCATGTTGATTTGTGGTTTGCTGTAAAGACCTGTCTCCCTCTGCTGTCAAGTTAGAAACATTGAAATTTGAGCTCAGACCTTAAACCTTAAACTCATCATGCACCTTTCCCCTTCAAAGGAATCTTGCGGCTATTCAAGACAGAGAGATATGCTGCTACTCAATTTCCTGCAAAGAGAAAGACAACATCGGTGAGTTGTAATTATCACTGTGGTATCATTTCGTGTCCGCTGGGGATGTTTGACACCTCCGCTTTCACAGTTTTAGTTTTAATTTTCTGAAATCTCTGTAAACATCCTCAAACAGTCGTAACTATTTTGCATGTTTGCATGTTGAATCATTGTGACAAGCGGTAATGTTCTGTGTAGCTCGTGCTTTACCAAAATTGTATGAAGCATTGTCTTGCAAGTAAATTGGAAGTGAACATGAATCATAAACCAATTCTCAGACTGACTCAGCAATGTTTCTTCGATTCCAGATATCACACTTCAATGGCTCATCCAGCACTCAAAGTCCAGGAGGAGCTGAAAATGTAGGAGTTGTTTTCCAGCTGTGTTTGCCATGTTGCTGTCATGCCACACCCCGATCACCCTGCGATGATGTACAGTTTTCAACTCACATGGGGCACTGTTGTGCTCATGTAACAAGGTTTTTTTTTTTTTTGCCCTTTTCATGTTGTGATTCATTCACAAGAATGCACTACTGAAAACATGATTCTGATACCAAATCTAAGGAATGCAATTGGCATTATACATCCTGCAAAGCTGTTTCTGTTAACTTGGAGTAAAAACCTAATTTCTGATCTACCTTTCACCGTTCAGGCATTATCCAGTTGATCATACCCAGTGGTTTATAACACTAATATTGGGTATACTACAACATCCTTCTTGAAGGAGGACTGATTCAGTCAAACAGGCCTCACATAACCAAAAGATGTTCTTCACACAGTCGGATATGATGCTAGGAGATGGCTGATGTGGCTTTCCCATTGTCGTGCTCTACTCTGTGATTGTCTTTGATGGATGTCACCTTTCGCTTGATCAGGTTTTCTTCTTTCAAGGACTAGGTGTCTGTTGTTTTAGAAAAATGTGCATTTAAGCAAGTCAATTGAAGCAGGTCTGTACAAATATCAAGCTGGTATGATTTTTACTGATGTGAAATGTGCGTGTATGAATATATGATTATATTTAAAGTCTGAATGTACTAAAAGTAAAGCTGTACGGGATTGTGTGGTTCATATTGGCCTCCGTTTGTAAGCAGCCTCTGTGGAATGATGTCCTTTGTGCTGCCTGGAGGCTGAGACAGAATTCAAAGTGCCTTGTGCAATGTCTCTCACCTCCGAAGCAAAGCAGTGTGCAAGGTGTGCCTACCTGGGTAGAGTAAAAAAAAAAAAAAAAGAAGACACCACTTCACTATATTCAAGAAATAAAAAGGCATGCTTTTTAATTTAGATGTTGTCCTGTTATTTGTACAACAGCTTTTGAACTATAGAACTCTGTGCTGAACTTCTTTTGTTCCAATAACTGGAAAAATATTATGAACTTCTTTTTCTGTGGTTAATTAAATTTGAGTATTAAATCTGAATATTAAATATCACAGAGTATTAAATACCACAAGTAGCTCTACACAATGTTAAAATAAAGACCTCTGCTCGGGTTGAAGTTGGTAGATGTAGCAGAACACCAGAGGTCACCCAACAGAGAATATAAGATAAAATAGACTTAACGGATTCACCACTGGGGAAATACAGCAGCTCACAATACACAAGATGGTTAAGGAAATACTGTGTTTAAACACTAGCATTGTACTAACATGCACATAGATATCTGTATATAAAAGGCAGTGTCACGAAAAGATGATTTCCATGATACAGTTTATTATAATTGTACAGTGAATCTGAATAAATATAATTGCCCAGCATAGTGTAACTTAACTAAGATGTTAGATGTAAGTAAGGTAAAGAGTGAAATTATAACAGTGAAACAATGCTACATTATGTCACTGTCATGTTAAAGAGCCTGACAGCTGTTGGAGGGAAGGACCTGCTGAAGTGCTCCTTCTCACGCCGTGGGTGTAGCAGTCTGTTGTTGAATGAGCTGGACACACCCACGCAGTCCTGACAAGAGGTCTCAGTCCTGACAAGAGGTCTCATCAGGCAAAGTGAAAACACCTGTGCAGGTTAAAATCACTTTAAAATACTAAAAGTAAAAAACAATCTACCCAGCATCCTGAAAAGTCATTCTGTAAAAAACAAAACCCAAGCAGCATTACACTCACTCCTACGACACTGTGGTGGCATCTGCGTGATTCTTCTGCAGTCGTCTGCATGGGGGACAGAAAGAGAGACAGAAAAATAACAAACTGGTGAAGATGGCCAGCCCTGTTCTGGATTGCCACTTGGACTCCATAGAGGAAGTGTAGGAGCAAAGCTGACATCTATCATCCTGATACTCCTTACTGAATGTAAGAGGGAGTGCTACCACAGGTTCTTCATTCCACCAGCATGACTTCATTTCTTCAGCTTGACTTTTTCCCCCTATATATTTATATCTTATCTTAAATACTATAAATGTGTTTTGCCATCAGACAGAAGAAAATAGAAGTCAATGCAAGCTTTCAAAGTGCATTTCAGGAAATGCACAGGTGTAAAAGCCAGCACTTGAACTCCTGTTACCAATATATCTAATTGTTCAAATTAAAATATCTACCCCACTTCCTCACGTTTGCATTTGACACCATGGATCTGTTGGGAATCAGTCCTGACCAAATCATGTTCCTATTTTGAAGCCTTGTGCCCCTGAACGCCTCACTCCTGTGGCTGCTTCCTATTGGTTCAGAAGTTAAATTGAGACACGTCAGACTTGCCACGCAAAGCGAACCAGAGAGTGACGGCATCTCGGCCAATCACAGGGCGAGATCGCTTCGCTCTTTTAATGACGCCGCACACAAACGTCCAATCACATCTTAGGATCTTAGAGGGGGCTGGTCTGTTGACAGGAAGCGTGTGAGGCGGAATCACTACAATCTCCCTGAGCTTGTAGTTTAGCCTGGCAAACAGGAATTCCAGATTTGTTCACCCCACTCGGACGTGTGTGGACTTAAATTATGCTTTTTAAGATCGACCCGGATCAAAGATGCAATGGAGATCAATAGTAGTTGGTCTGGTCGTGTTGAGACTCTCCCTCAGCTGTGTGCTGTGGCTAGCTTTCGGGCTCGGACCCAACGTTAGCTGGGGGTTCAACTTCCACCTCAGCTTCAATTTGCACAAATTAGACTTGTTATTCAGGGAGGAAAAGGGGACCGACCCGAGGGGTAACTCGTGGTCTCAACGCATACACGGGCAGAGGTATGAGGAGACGACGAGGACCTGTGCAAAGGTGGGAGAGGAGTCACTCAAGAGATCCTACCTGAGCTTCTTCGATGGCAACAAGGACGAGTACGTCCGGAGATACAGCTCGTTCCCCGACACGCTGAAAGCGAAAATGAAGGGCATGGCGAAAGAAATGTTTTATTTCGGATATGACAATTACATGAAGCATGCCTTTCCCGACGACGAGCTGAACCCCATTGACTGTGAGGGGAGGGGACCAGACGTGCTAAACCCGTGAGTCATTCAAAGCTGTCTGAACTGGCAGGTACCAGCGTGACGGACGGTCATTTACATCTTAACTGTCCTCTGCATACTGTGCTATTTGCGTGGAGTAGGTAACCATACGAGCTCTCAGAGCTGCTGAGCAATACATAGGTTGTGTTTCAGACTTGAGACAGTGCATTGCAATGTGTGTGTGTGCATTAGACTGCACAGCAGGTCCCAATTAAAGGGGCTTCATAGGGGTGTGTTCAGTTTCATTCATTTGAAATTAGGGCAGTAAAACCTGGTGGAAATGTGTAATGCAGTGAAAAAAATCTCCCAGATCTATATTTATTATCAGTTAATCTGTTAATTATTTATTCAGTTCATTGTTTGGTGTATAAAATGCCAGAAAATAGTCAAAGTCCCTAGGTGGCGTCCTTCGATCGCTTGTTTGGAAAGATCAAAAGGTCCAAAAATCTAAAAGTGAATCTGTATTATCGCATAATAAAATCAGCAAATATACACATGTGACAACCAGAAACTGGTAAATGTTTGACTTTTTGTCAAGAAATTACTTCACTTGACTCAAATGATCAAGTGATTGCCCGGGCAAAGGAGTGCGCTTACATGCCGAAATCAATCAAACATTGAGTCTTTGAGTTTGTGGTCATGTTTCAAGCCTCCTTAACCAACCAAAGGACTGGAAATACACAACAATTATGTCATCCAATCGAAAGAGATCCATACTTCCCAGAGTTTAGGATAACAATACTGTTACACTTTTGTATACAAAGTAATAATGTGTATGCAAAAGAACTGAAGATGTGAAATAGGTTCATAGGTTGTTCTCTCTTGACATGTCATGTGAAAGCAGGTCACGATCGAGCCCCATGCAGGTAGTTTGTGGGAAGGTTTTGAGATATCGGCCTCGTTGATCTCTGCTGTCACGCACAGTGGGGGGTGTGGGGTGACTGAATTTCCTTTGTGGGATATAAAGCATGAAAAAATAATGACGACCTTTCTTTTCAAGATGCAATGAGATGATAAGTACAGTTCTCACCTCAGGCAGGTTCGTGTGAAGGCGGAAATCCTGTCTCCAGTCGGACAACCTAACTCTCATACACACATTTACAGTTACATGTGTTAGTTACCTGTAGATGGCAAACACTCTTTATCATCTGCAGCTGTGGAGTTTTCCATCGACAGCAAGTCATTTTTTTTAAAAACAAAAATGTCAGTTGGTAGAGCAGCCGCCCCGCGTACGAAGGCTCAGTCCTTGCTGCGGAGGCCCAGGGTTCGAATCCGACCTGTGGCTCTTTACCGCATGTCATTCCCCGTCTCTCTCTCTCCACATTCCTGTCACTCTTCAGCTGTCTCCATCAAAAAGGCCAAGAATATGTAATCATAATAATCTAAAAATGTCAAACTTCCCAATTAGCTGTAAGTACTTCCTTCCTTTTCTATGTCATATTTAATATATTTACATACAGTTGTTGAAAATATACTGGGCAGATTAATCGATTGTTAGTTTCAATCCTGGCCTGCACTGATATCATTAAGAGAGAACAGCCGCACTCTGTCTGCAGCTCTGTGATTGTTGTGACACTCTCGGGCGTCCTAAACTGGTTGCGGTGCGTCATCCGACAATTCAGGAATGAGCCCGTGAAGTCTCTTCACCGCGGCGTTTCTGCTCTGTCCACCCTGCCTGCTAAGAAACGAATTGCACTCGTATATTGCACCAACATGCAATGCTTTCTCTCTTCCACAGAGTCTAATTTGCTGCTTTCTCTTCAGGTCAAACATCAACATAAATGACGTCTTGGGGAACTATTCCCTTACACTCATTGACACCTTAGACACCCTGCTGGTAAGTTCTTACTGTTTTGACTGTGTCTTTATATTGCATGATGTCATGCAGCGTCATCACAGGCAGGGTTGATTACAGTCTGTTTACTTACTGATTAGTGTTGGCACTTGACAATATATTAACTTTAACTACGAGATTAAAAATCCGTTTCTGAGGAAGGAAATGTGAGGTTTTTATTGTACTTCCTGTACTGTAATGTTACTGATGGTGTCTCCTCTGCCCTGTACTCCAGGATAGAACAGAAAATGAAGGCCCTGAAATCTTTCCTGTGTTTCAGTTACTGATTATAGTGAACAACTGTAATATATAATCAGTGAACTGATTGGCTCGGAGCTTCTTAGCAGTCGCCTTGTGTAATGATAAAAATAGAATTTGAGCAAAATATCTGTAAACCACTCGGAGGTTTTGCCACCAGAGGAGCTTGTTGACACAGAATACCGTGGTTATATAATGCGGCGTTTCTCTGCAGGTGCTCGGCAATGTGACAGAGTTCCAGAGAGCTGTCAAGCTGGTTATAGATACGGTGTCTTTTGACAAGGACTCGACTGTGCAAGTTTTCGAGGCAAACATCAGGTACATATGTTGTCACACCACATATAAAGTGCCTGGCTGGCTGTAGCTCCAGAATTGTATCAACATGGTTGTAGATCTGTGATCTGCCCTGTGTGTATTTCATACAGACATTCGCAAGACTATTTATTTCAAATAGCTTTCAAGACCCAGATCTTATAAGACTTTCAAACACAACTATTTATCTTTTATCCATTTCAAATTGATGACTCAATCTTTCTTAATATCCAACTTTACTCAGTGTATAGTTCATTAAATTTACATTAAAAACTAAAGCAGACACACTAAAAACAATCCACCAATTTTGCACCTGATGAAAGGACATGATCACGTTTATTTCTGTAGCCCTAAATTAACTAATTGAATTTTTTTGATATAAAGATAATGATAAACAGTTTTACATGTGACATTGTGTTGTGATATTATGAGGAAAAAGGCATATAAGCAATGATATTTTCACACTCTGTTTCTGTGTGGAACCCTGGTGTAATACTTCTCTTTTCTCTGAAGGATCTTGGGAAGCCTTATCTCATCTCACATCCTGCTGACAGACCCAAAACATCCCTTTGGAAAGGTGGGCTTTGAAGGTTACGATAATGAGCTGCTTCACTTGGCCCACGACTTGGCTGTCCGCTTGCTGCCCGCCTTTGAAAACACCAGCACAGGCATTCCTTACCCCAGGGTGAGTGCGAGACCGACCACAAAGTCAGGGGCTTGATTGTAAAAGTTGCCGAGTTACCAAGGTTAAAATAATACATGTTTAATTTGTTGCGGTAGTGATACTTAAATATTGCTGTTACAGGCAGAAACTGGAACACGACAACAGCTGCGCTACTGGTATTTTGTGTACAAGGAAATGAGGGCAGACACATTGACTGATAACACTTCAGATTCAAAGTAAAGTATCAGATAAAACACGAATTACAAAGAATACCTTTGCTGTAATAAAGCTTCTTTTATTATGAAGTTGAGGTATAACTGCATGGTATCTAATATAAATAAATGATAAGGTAACTAAAAGTAGTAACTGCACTTTAAGCTACCTTTAAGCTACCAACCTTACAACCACGTGTGAATGTTACTGTTGAGAGTAGAGGAACATTTGATAGGATACGTCCTTGTATCCACTTTAGACTTTAAAGATGGAATTACCACTCAGTATTTTTATAGATTTTTTTATTTTAAATGTAGGTGAACCTGAAGACGGGCGTTCCACCGGACAGCATCAATGAGACGTGTACTGCGGGTGCTGGGTCACTCCTGGTGGAGTTTGGGATTCTGAGCCGCTTGATTGGAGACTCCACATTCGAGTGGGTCGCCAGACGAGCTGTCAGAGCTCTGTGGAGCCTGAGGAGCAACGAAACCGGCCTGTTAGGTAAGTTCAGCTTGTAAGTTTAGTTTTTTACAGTTCATCTACCCAGCGTGGTAAATCTGTAATATAAACGTCATAAAACTTTCTGTCTTTTTAATTCTCTTAGGGAATGTAGTTAATATCCAAACAGGCCAGTGGGTTGGCAAGCAGAGTGGTCTGGGAGCCGGCATGGACTCCTTCTATGAGTATTTGCTCAAGTCATACATCCTTTTTGGCGAAAAAGAAGATTACAGGATGTTTCAGGCCGCTTACGAGAGCATTCAGAACCACATGAGAAGAGGGTGAGTCCCGCACACCGAAAAACACTCAAAGAATGTGACGCTGCAGGTTACATGAAAGTAACTGGGCGTGTTGGCGGCATTATAGGGAGCTTCACCCGAGGTGTCACTGCTACTGTATGCAGATAAGTCTCTGTCTGGGATTGGCCAAACAAAGAGGAACATGAAACCGCTGACTGTTTCCAGTATTCTTTTTCTTACTGAAGAAGATGTGGAAAGTTTAATTCTGAGACTCGAGACTGTCACAAACTGTTTGAGGGGACGTGTGCGTTCACACAGAGCTACTGATAATAGCAAGCGACACAACCATCACTCTCTCGGGCATTGAGTTGCATGACATGTTGTGAAGCCTTTTTGCTTCTGCCATTTTTCCAGGAGAGAGTCGTGTAATGAAGGAGAAGGTGACCCGCCCCTCTATGTTAATGTGAACATGTTCAGCGGGGAGATAATGAACACCTGGATTGACTCCCTCCAAGCCTTCTTCCCTGGGCTGCAGGTTAGATAACGCACTTTCAGCCTTGACCGATAAGGTAAACTATATGTTGTGTTCTTCACAACTAAACGTAGGCCTTTCCACTGTGAACAAGGTGCTGAACGGTGATGTGGATAATGCCATTTGCCTGCACGCCTTCTACTATGCCATCTGGAAGCGCTTCGGGGCTTTACCAGAGCGATACAACTGGCAGCTGCAGGCTCCCGATGTGCTCTTCTACCCTTTAAGACCAGAGCTGGTGGAGTCCACCTATCTGCTGTACCAGGTAACAGTTCTGACATGTCGTAACACAGCATCAGCAGTGATGGTTGGCCGCATGTGATTGTTTCAACTCACTCCACTTTCCCGCAGGCGACCAAAAATCCTTTCTATTTGCACGTGGGAATGGATATTCTTCAGAGCCTTGAGAAAAATGCCAAAGTCAGGTGTGCCTCATGTTATATTTACCTTTTTGGGGGGGATTTTTACGACGCTTTGATTACACTTTAAGCCGAGCTGTGTCATCATTACAGATGTGGGTACGCCACTCTCCACCATGTTGTGGACAAATCCAAAGAAGATCGCATGGAGAGCTTCTTTCTCAGCGAGACATGCAAATACCTTTACCTGGTAAGTTACAGCCAGAGGATGTCAGAGATGGAGCTGTATTCTACATCGGGATATGAGAGCATAATACGCTAGATGTGCTGTAAAGTTTCGATCAACATAATACAAGATATTACATGTTTATCTTTTCCCGGATTGAAAGAGTGCATTTTTTAGAAACTAGACTGACGTAGTGGATCAAAATGTTCACTAAATTACTAAATTACTGTACTAAATTCTTATATTTTAAATGAAATCAGTGTCAAAAATATCATCTTATACAAGTCTCGTCGAGTTCTCCGGCCGTTGTGGAGGTTGTGGAGGCCGACTTTTGGCTCAGCTTACATAACACAGAAATTTCTCTCTTGTATTGCAGCTGTTCGACGAGGACAACCCCCTTCACAAATCCGATAACAAGTACATCTTCACCACAGAGGGCCATGTCGTGCCTATAGACAAGCGTTTCAGGGAGAAACAGTGGAATGACTTGTTCCCTTGTGAAGAGGGAGTGCTGACAGAAAGAGAGATGAACAACCGGTCACCACCCAGCAACATCAGCAATGTATGGCCCAGCACATCTCACTGTCATACGTGCAGTAGCTATGAATAGCTTATAAAACGAACATATGTTCTGAATAATAGATTCTTTCTTTCTTTTTCTCTCCCTTCGCAGTGCAACAGGATCCCGGATGAGCGGCGGTACACTCTGCCGTTAAAGAGCATCTACATGAGGCAGATCGATCACATGGTGGGTCTTTTCTGAGTGAGAGGATGCATGCGGTGACACCGGCACGAAGAGGCCTCCGGCACACCCACTCAGGTGCAAATGCAGTGAGATTAAAAAGGATCCACTGTTGGTCAAAAATCCTCGTCCTGCCGGTTCCTGTCAGGAAACTGAGACTACAATGAACCTGAGAAAGCAACTTGATCACTTTAAGTAAAACATGAACAACTTTCTTCCTGGAAAATGAGGAGTCATGAGTAGATTATGTAAGTGTTTTTGTTTTTTGTTTTTTTTTAAGGAGCAAAAAAAAAATGTCTGTTGAGGTATTGGTTCAGATATGAATGTGTCTACAGTGGTGTGTGAATGTGTGTGTGTGTGAAATTACAGCTGAGCTGTGAATCATGATGATGCGTTTATGGGAACAGTGCCATCTAGCCACACATATGTAAAATGCATAGCCTATAAAAACACTCACATCTAAGAGCGATCACTCTAAACATGATTAGTGCCTCTTTGCAGTTGTCGATTCACTTGACTAGTTCAGTGCTTTTACTTAAGGGCTGCGCATTAACAGCTAACGGGACAGCGGGGAAGAGGTCCAGGACGACTCTCGCTGTTTTTAAAGTGCCTTCAGTTTTTCTCTCGGCCTTTCTGGATGCTGTACAGTGCATATGAGTTGTGCATAACATTGTCGAGTATTCTTGGAGGCCGCTGTTTATTGCACAATAGGTGTCATTCCATGTGTGTGTACAGTTTTACACCAATTATGACATAAGTGTAAAGCACCTTTTTTTTTTTTTCTTTTTTAGACACGAGACAAGCCATAAAGTGTATTTTTTTAATGTTAATGAGTGAAAAAAAGTGTTTATTTTACACCATTTTTCTGTCAGAAGTATGTAGTACACCGTTTATTCTTGTTGTATGGAAGTTGCTTGTTGCTGTTTCTCTTTCTATTTCTCTTAATTGCACATCATCATACTTATTAATTGTCATGTGGTGAGAACTCAGGGTTTAAATGAAAAACAAAAATCAATGAATGCTTTCATAAAAGAATAAAAGTTTTTTTTTTTAAATGTCATTGCCTACGATGTCTTAGGATAGTCTTATAGATATTTATAATGCAAATCTTACAACTTGGTTATCTGAGGTCAATAACTGCACTGAACTGAAGTACAGTTGTACTGTGAATATACATTATTGTTCCCACGCAGACAAAAAAAAAAAGTATATGATGTCTCCTTAACTGTGATGTTTGAGTGAGATATGTCTTTCTTCTCATAGCAAACATCCTGACTGTGGCTCATTTAACATCACAACATTGGCAACTTCTTTGGCTTTTGGAGTTTTCTAAACTGCTCCAGGCCACATGAATGATATTTCAGAGGTTTTTGAATTAGCCAACATCACCCCAATCATTTTGTCTCAGATCATCTTTAAAGGAATAGTTTGACATTTTGGAAAACACGCTTATTCACTTTCCTAGTGAGAATTAGATGAAGGAGATTGACACCACTTCATACCAGACTGGGCCCATTTTACAAAAAGTGAATTGTTAGTAAGGCTTGTGTGCACGTTGTTACTCCTGCTGTCCTACAGGACTCTCATATGCTCGTGCAGGGGTTAGAATTATAGCGTTAGTTTTGATAAGTAAGACACACGTTTTTAACGGCTTTTTGGTTAGGTACATTTGTACAAAACAAACTAATTAGTGAGATTTGGTGATGTGGGTAAGCATATTTTGGTATTAAGACAGTTTTCCCCTGTTTCCAGTCTTTGCGCTCAACTACTGCTGTCAACAGCTGCTGGAAATATCTTGTTATCCGTACAGACGTTTATGTCGTGTCAATCTTCTCATCTAACTCTCTCTAACATGTTACCCAATAAGTAGAACTACCCAGAATATCAAACTACTCCATTTTAATCTGACCGATTTAAAGGAATAGTTAAAGACTATTCAATCCTAAACATAACTCGTTTCATAATATTTCAAAAACCTGAAATATTCTGTGAAATTAATAAATAACAGATAATGAGCAAGACATTGCTGTGTTGATTTTTATTTGTGAAAAATGGAAAACTACTCAGTTTTCTACAGAAGCTTTAATATGTTAAGTCAAGGTTTACAATTATTGGTTTCTGTACAGGATAGACGGCTCAAAGGCCTGTAGATTCACTTAGCTTTTAGACAATGATTTTAAAGTAGAAGTATATTACATCTACAACCCAACAGTGTAATCGATCCACATGGTATCACCACACTTCATGAACTGTCGAATAGAAAACAGTTTTTAATTATATACACTGGCCCTTTTCAACTATTGCACAAGATTACATTTTCTACCACTCTCCTCAAATATTCAAATTGTTACCTGCTTGAAACTGCAGAGTTTCTTTTATGTAAAAGCCGTTTCTAGTGACGAGTTCTCTTTAAACCTCTAACAAAACTTGAAGTGCATTTGCAGGTGGTGAGGCCCTCTTGTTTGCTTTTTGGCTGTGTGCTGGAGCATGGAGACGATGCATAAGCCTGATTATATATTCACATTAGTACATGTGAGAAGAAATCACTTTATGCTGAAGCTTTTGATGTCTTAACTACAGATTGCATAGCCCTCCAAAGATGAGTTCAAGAGACGCGAGAGAACATTTAGCTTGACTAAAATTCAACTCATCTGAAATCTGTGCTGGATTTTCTGACTCGAGAGCTTCTGGTCTCAGTTGACCCGAGGATTTCCGTTAAAGCTACAACTTAGTGTTGAACACAACAAATTAGATTTTTATTATTTGTGTGTGCGGCAGTTTGAGGATGGCTGTTTGAGGGGATTTCATCTTCAGTCCTCAATTTTATGGAGTGATTTGTGGAATGAGACAGGGCTACGACATCACCCTGTAGAAAAGAAAGAAAGTGACACTGATTAAGTAGCTGGCCCAAAGGTCTGACTCATGTGAATCATCATTATGACACTGTGAAAACTTAACTCACCTTCATTGGGTGGCTCTTAGAAGAGACCACAATCTTTCAGGTTTTCTTTGATGATGATGTCGGTTACGGCGTCAAACACAAATTTGACGTTCTCTGTGTCTGTGGCACAGGTCATGTGAGAGTAGATTTCTTTGACATCTCGACGCAAGTTCAGGTCCAAGAACTGCAATTTGATGTAGTGACCAGCATCCTCATAGGTATTGGGGCCTTAACGAGAATCAAGAAAATTGGGGCACATTTAATTTAGTTGATCACTTTTCACAGTGTCCCCAAGTGTGCTGCGATTTGTCATGCACTCACCGTCGTATTCAGGGAAACACATGCTCAGATGAGCTTTCTTGATCTTCTCAATGAACACATCTTTCTTGTTCAGGAAAAGTACGATGGAGGTGGCGGCGAAGTAACGGTGGTTGCAGATACTGTTGAACAAGTGCAGACTTTCGTGCATTCGGTTCTGAAAGAAAAATGTGAAGAGCCTTTCAAATGAACCGCCTACGGATTGTCCAAAAAGGCAAGACAGCGAGAACCCTAATCGTACCACTTCATCGTCCTCCACCAGCACCATGTCGTAAGCGCTCAAAGCAGCGATGAAGATGATGCAGGTCACGCCTTCGAAACAATGGATCCACTTCTTCCTCTCTGACCTCTGGCCACCCACATCAAACATTCTGCATGGAAACAAAAGCATGTTGTCTTTACGGCGAGCAATGCGGCACGGTGGGAGCACTGATCATACGGTGAGGTTATTGGCACCATCCCGTTGAGAAATGCCGCACCAATTCACCTGAAATGGAGATCTTTGAAGGAAAACTGGGTCTCGATAATACCAGTGGTCTTCACTCTTGATCGCAGCACATCCTGCTCAGTGGGCACATAGCCTGGTTGGATCAGTCGCTCCAAGTCATTCAGGTAGCTAAAGGGGGGAGAGAAGAAAAAAAAAATCACTCAGTAACAAACACTAACGTAACAGTTTGAAATCTCAGCTTGGGTGGATTTCGTACTATCCAGCGGAGTCGTTGAGTTGGTACTCGGAAGCCCTGTCAAAGCACGCCTGTATGCCAGTGTCCTTCCACAGACGCAAAATGATTTCTGCCATCTCTTTCGGCATGGTGCCTTCCTCAATGGTGTCCGCAAGATGCATGAGTTTCCTGGCATCATCCTGCAGGGCGGATTACGTTTAGTAGGTTTAGTGGCCTGCTAGAAATCTGAAATCATTTTTTTTTTACACGACACACGCTGGATTCAATCACAGCTGTCATTACCTGCTGATCAGAGTGGCCATAGCCGATGCTGAGTGTGTTCATGGCCTTCACGATGGCCATCATGGACTGCAGGGTGTTGCTGTAGATAATGGTAATGAACTCCAAACATTCTTCAAGTGAGTAACCGTCTTTGTGGATAATTCTGATGAGGAAATGCAGTATTAGTACGTGATTTACAGTCAGTGTGAGAAGAAACGAGACATTACACAGCTGAAAATTATCACTCACTTCATCTGTTTGACAATAGTGCTTTTTCCTGATTCTCCAGCACCTATATGAAAAAAACAAGATGAGATGTCGTTGCATTAAATGATAATGAATATGCAACGTATTTGTGTGTTACATTAATATGAGAGGAGAACGATATCGCCTGCAGACATTCATCAGACAGGATGATCAGGTCAGGTCATAATACTTCTTACTTTAGGTCTAATCTTATTCAAAGCTGATGCAGGGGGAACTTTTCCCGTCGCTGACCTACATTGTCACAAGGAGACGATGAAGCGATGATTGCGAAACAATATTTGTGATAACCTGACAGAGTTTCAGAACAGATTACTGTACTGAGATCCACACAATATATACAACAAACAGATATTTCGGTGTACAGAATTAGTCTGTTCTTAAGTTACAAAAAGAGATAAAGTTAAATAATCTTATTAATTTACTTCCTCAATTAGTTAATTGCATAGTGCCTGTGATGCATTTAAATGACTGTATTTGAATGCCACAGGCCTTGTTTGGTTTGGGTGGTGCAGTATCAGTGTCCTTCAGGGTTAAGCCCTTTGTGTTTCAGGATTAACAAGGGATTGGGTCGAGTGATTATCAAAGTGTCTGAGCGAATTCAATGACACGGGTTATTAAGCCGTAACTGAGTCAAACATGTTGCTTGTTTTCATCTAAATTAATTTAACAGATGTTTAAATTGTTTGACGTTTAAAATTATGTTAATTTTAGTATTTAAAGGTCATTCAGACCAGAACAAACTTGGCAAATGAGACCAGTTTGTCTTGATAACTTAGAATTTATGTGCATGAAAGATTAAACCAAACCAAAGAGACCTGATAATACACCAGCTAGAATTAAGGAAAAAATAGCATCATAATGGGGCCTTTAAATATGTGTAACCTTCTTGATGAGGTTTCCTCTTATTGCCTCCAACTCAACTCACGTCTTTACCTAGCAGCAGCAGCTTGACAGTTCTTGCATCCTTGTCGGCATCCTCCTTCAACTTCTTCTCCAGCTCCCTGGAGTGTTTGTCCTCTGCACTCCCTCCAGCCCCCATCCTACTCTTCCTGGCTTGGGGCCCCTCTGTTCAAAAGCCAAGAGCGTCAGGAAAAAATGGAAGTAGGTCCTAGGTGATCGCCTACTTTCCAACCGGTGGTGTCAACTGTGCAGCCGATGTGTCAACTGCCTGCAGCAAACTCTCAATGGAGAATGTTTGAGTACTTTCCTGTCTTAGGAGAGGATTTTGGGCATCCTCTGCCCACCTGACCGAGAAGGGCCAATGGAGTACAAGGACAAGGGCGTTTTAGGGCAGAGCGAAAGGTGTGAGGAGGGGCAGACATACATCAGTGTTGGAGTGAGCTAACCTTTAAGGGGACTTTGCTGTGCTCAGCGGAAGATGAACATCGGCTCAAGTGCTTATCTCTCTATGCTGTTCTTAGTTGCCTTTAAAAGAGAGGCCTGCGAAGTGAAATAACATGGTGCTGAATACCTATAGCCGGGAACTTAGTTACAAATAACAGAAATTACACTAAATACCGGATGAGTTTGGATGTGTGGTCTTGAGTGTATGCTATTTGCAAATGGGTCCATTAGAGGGATTAAAACCTGTGTCAACTTCACACACTTCAGCAATTTTAACAAATGGGCTCAGTGAACTAAATAAGCAGACCCCTCACCTCCCAGTCCAAACATGAAGATAGACATGCAGACTGAAGGGTGAGCTGTGCTTAAAGAGCTTTGCAGTTTCACCTGACAGATCTTATTGACCTCAATCTGGTGCTGGCTAATGATCCTAATCTACTCACTTTCAATTATGTATGCATGTACTGTATGTGTGTGAGCATTGCACTGCATTGCCACAAGTAAAGCACTTTTTTTTGTGTGTAAGTAAAGTCACTTTAACTTTATTGTGCTTTCTGTGGAGTTAATGTGCGTTAAGCTCCCGAGTCACCACGGCAAATGAAAACTACTACGTGTACCTTTCTTGAATCTTTCCATTTCATGCCACTCTGCTGCTGCCACCTTTACTACTTTCACTAGATTTTAAAAGGTAAATTTTGATCAGTAAAGCATTACTTTCATGTTGATACATAAATAATAATAGAACCATAAAATGCGAAATATGTATGTGCGTTGTACACTTTATCTTCGGTACTAGACCTTTTTCACAGCAGCCGTTTTGACATGAAATAGTAGGTAAACTCAGGTGTTACCGGTGATACTAATTAAGGTCCTGTTCCTGGAATGGGGCCTTAATTAGTGTCATTGGAAACACCTGTGGCAAACCTACTTTCATCCTGTCAAAATGGCTGCTGTGAAAAAGATCTGTGAAAAAGTACATTAAACTCGTAAATACTTGTGTTTTTACTTATAGCAAGTGACATTTTCAATGCAGGACTTTTACTTACTTTTACAAAAATCCAAATACTCTGTCTGCTGCTGCAGACCACCAACATGAAGTGAATGTGTTAAACTACATCGCACAATAAAAACCCTTCAGTCTCAAACAGAACAGAACCTCTGTTATTATAAAATATAGAGCTTTAATTTATTAGTCAGCAACATTGATGAGGAAGAAAAAGATAGTAATTTTTTTACAAGTCATTACAATAACATCAACTGTGCTTTATATCATACATTACTTCACCTCAATGACCCAGAGCAAAGTCTGCCAAACGGAGAAAATAAAACTGATGCACGTGTCTGAAATATACGCAAATTTGTTTCGCAAAGTTCTGAGAACGAGAGAGCGAAAGGAGAGAGACTAAGAGACATACAGAGAGAGAGAGAGAGAGAGAGAGAGAGAGAGAGAGAGAGAGAGAGAGAGAGAGAGAGAGAGAGAGAGAGAGAGAGAGAGAGAGAGATTTAAATCACAATCTGACCTTTCTGTACTTTCAGCATTTCCCACCATAGAAAAGGTTCGAGCACATCTTTCTTGCACTGATAGTATTTCCATATTCCCACAACAAGAAAGACATTCACTGACATCCACGGCAACATAGCATTTTAGACAAATACCATATACATACACTGTACATGCCATGCACAATGAAAATCCACCTTCTGAAGATTTTGGTACATGTTTCTCTTCAGGTTTGGTGGCGATCAGTTTGTTAGTGGTTATACTTGTGACATTGTTTTGTTTTTTTTAAAATTTTTTTTTACTGTATGGAATTTGCTCAGTACAAACAGTCTGTGGCACGTATGATCGCAGGATGGCACAGCACCGGCACTGACAACTGAGAATTGGCTGTAATCGCTGCAAATGAGCACATTTGTCACTGTAATCTAACAGATAGAAGTATAGACCTGTCACGTGATGGGTGAACTCAATATTTAGCATGAAACTGGCAGGAATGCAAACGTTGGAGAGCTTAAGAAGAAAAAAAAACCCAAAAAAAAGAAAAAACGTTGAGCGTACAATATATGAATATACTGCAAATGCCACAGATACATGTGAAGTGTTTACGGTTTATCAAGATTACCAATTTGGCAACAGAAGGTGCTTTGTCTCTAATATTTTTTATTCATTTATTTATCACAAACTGTCACAAATTCACATATAGCTGCCTGCTGGAATTTCTTATCTCAGAAGAGAAAAGAGAAGGCGATGTCATATTTTCAGCTTTTGTGTCGTTAAATGAGCCCCACCCCGCCCGCCCGCCCCACCCCGCCCGCCCTGCCCCCCCGCCCTCAAAACAAACAAACAAACAAACAAACAAACAAACAAACAAAAAAAGCTTATCACAAAGATCACGTTTGTTAATTCTACAACATTGAGATGTGATATTCACATATAAACAGAACAAACACTTGGCAGCAACTGATTTTGGAAGAATTTGGGTGGGTGACGTTAACTTGAGGCCAGGCTGGACCCCTGCGTGAAAAGAGAGATGTCTTCTTACCTGCCACGACGGGCCCCTTTCATTATGACGTGACATGCTGTCACAGCTGCAGTCTGCGGGCATTTCTTTTCATCCTCGCATGTCCAAAGAAATGCCGCCATCGTTCTGTCAACAGCTTGTAGAAAACAAAACAAAAAAAAAACAGAAGAAAAAGTCTGCTTTACAGAGTTCTGGTGAAGACGTTTTGGGGGGGAAGTTCGAGAGTTTCACTGGAACGGTGACTCGACTTCCAGCTTAGACGCTGAATACTGCCTGCAGTCAAGTGATCCGACACGGTCCGCCTTTAACAGTTCGTGAATACGCGTTCATCGGTCCTTGTCCATGTGCGGATAACTCCCAATGTCCTGGGTTATTGTTGCTGTTTCTCAAAAACACCAAACATAAAGATATTCTCAACATAATAACACATTGTAATAAACAATAACACTAACAATAATATTATAATAACAACAATATTTGCACAGATTTACCTATTCACAAAAAAAAAAAAAAAAAACATGTTTTCTAGATAGGTACAAAGAATTACTTTTTACAACCTACAATAAATATTGTGTATTTTTTTTCCAACAGTTACATAGAAACGCTGTTGCTTTTGGTTGCAGTATCTGTCTTGTCCGTTATGAGCATTAAATTTTTCTAACTGGAGTCATTCCCCTAAAATGGAGGGTTGCAGTGTTTAAGAGACGGTGTGAAAAGGTAGACTGGGGGGGGGGGCGTGTTGGATTACGGTAAGGTGTATATCCAGCTCCTCATGTCTCAGCTGGAGTTGTCTGCTCATCGTGATGTCGGCGGTTGCGAGGCTTCTTCTGTTCTTTCAGCTCCTTCAGGCTTTTGGCTTTGCTGTCCGCGAGGCCGCCCTCTCCGAGCTGCCAGTAATCCTGGCAATACTGGTTGATCAGGCCCATCTCTGGCTGGCTCAGGATGGTCAGCAGGTCCTTATACTGACCGGCGTTTGGAGTCCAGGCGCTGGACTGCAGCGGAGGGAGAGCCGGGCTGCCTGTTTCCACCAGCACGTTATTGACTGTGCGGCTGGAGAGCACCACGAGCTGCAGCTTGACAAGTGTGTGTTTGAAGTTTTTCTCTGTGGATGTGCACTGGTAGATACCGCTGTCAGACGACTGCAGCGAGCGGATCAGAAGACCTTGTTCTGTTTTTAGGATGCGACCCTCTGAGCGAATCTAAAAGGACAGAGAGGGAAGACATGTACACTCATATAACGCTCACCTGACTCATATATTCACACAACAGACCTGCACCATGGAAATGATTTGACAGCTATAAATGGCTGTGGAAACATAACTGCAGCTCCTTTACAGCGGAAGCTTGACCCACCTCTTTTCTCCTGTCGCTGTTTTCCTTCTGCAGGTGCCACTTGAGAGACACATGAGGAGACCTGGCCTGGCACTCCAGGAACGTAGTGCTGCCCTCCACCCCATACTGAACTGTCTCCAGAGTATTCTTATTGGCTACAACACAAAATGTAGGACTATATTTGACAGCATAATCCTGGAGAACATATATAAAACAGAGCACACTCAAGGCGGTAGATAAGGAATAAATGAGAATAATAAGCCAATGAATAATTCAAAAATCAAATCCTATTTTCATCCAAAGTTATCTTGATACTCACTGTTAGAGTTATAACCTCTGCACTGCCGAATTGGGTTGCCATACTTCACATCCTGCCGACGGCTCCGTCTAGAGAGGTCAGATCAACAGACGAAAATAAAAATCTTAACTTAGCTTAAGAAGGAAACACATAAAACAAGGACTGGGCTGCACGTAGTCCCGTGTTTATACTGTCTTCATCATCACCTTTTCTGCGAGGATGAGTATCTGGAGCAGGATTTGCCGTCCCAGGCACAGTACGGATCTCTGGCCAGACAGCAGTCAGCGCAGGCCTCTCCATACACATCACAGCGGTGGAGAGCCAGGTGTGTCACCCCCAAGACTGATCCCACGTACAGTTGTTGCTGTAAAAAAACACAGAAGTAAAGATTAGAAAATGAAAGAATCACATGCATTTTGGTCTGCAATATCCTAATAGTTTCTAGAGGGAATAAAAAGAAGGAAGACTGTGTCCATTTTCCATTGAATGAACATGAAATTACATCCATTCCCACAAAAAACGTACCCGCTTTGATGAAATCTTCATGGTGGTAATTGCCGTTGGAACCTGCAGTGATACGGTGAACAGCAGGTTTAATTTCAGTGTTTTTGGTCTCAGACAACAAACACAATATACGTATTTCAGAAAAATGACAAAGAGCGAAGGAGTGCATAGAATAAGATCAGACCTTGAAGACTTCCACTTCCTCTAAGACCAGCTCCTCTGTCTGCAAGTCATCTCTGGGCAGGACGATCACTTTCTGGACTGACCCCCGATCTGTAGAACACAAGGGAAAAGAAAGTCTAGCTTCCTGCTCACAATGCACTTCATCCACCAATTTAAATATATATTTTTTAAACAGGAAACTGCTTCAGGAATCCCCTAACCAAAGCTAGAGAGTGTGTTTACTTGACAGCCAACTTCAAACTGCAGAACTATTCACTGCACAAGTCATCATATTATATGACATTTAAGGCCTCAGAGCACTGACCTGTGCCCAGGAAGAGCACCTCATAGCTCCCGTCAGCAGCTGCCACTTGGTCCACTGCTATTGTGGTGAACTCATAGTCCACGTTGGTTCTAACCACCAGGGGGCGCTTGTGCACCGGGTATACAGCGTTGTACATGGTGGGGTGGTTTCTCATGAAGTTGATAACCTCATCTGGGTAATCCTTTGTGGATTTCATGTTGGGGGTGAAAGTGCCTCCAGGACACTACAGACAAAAGAAGAAGAATGAAGAAAAAAAAAAACAGATCTAACTGTCAAACCTGCAATTTAACAGATTCCCTCTGCAGTAAAAACATGTTCTCATAAAACAGAGGGCAGATTTTTATTGTCTAAAACTCACAGTGCCAGGACGCGGGTAGGGGATCTTCCCAGTGTATGCCACCCACTGGTAGTTGGGCCCCTCCTTGTGGGCAAAAGGACCATTGAAGACCATGCGGATGTCGGCCATGGAGTAGACGCATACCGCCGAGCCTTTAAACACAGATCTGGAGGAGGGCAGGAGAAAAACGATGAGCGCACAAAGACAGCATAGGAGGATGCAGATTAACTCACTCCCTGGGATAATTACTACGGGTGTTCTCTATGGTTGGTACAATCTACTTCCTTCCCACGTACACACTCGGCCGCTTACAGGAACGCACTGAAACATCATGACGCACAAACACACTCTCAAACCGACTCAACCAGAGTCAAGCTGTCTGACACACTGACATACAAACACCCACGTACTGCAGAGAATCGCCAGCGCTCAGGCTCTCACTGCCGCAGTGGTGGGTGTACTATGTTTGTAACTCCTGTCATGGGCCTCTATCATTAGCACCACATGTGTTTTTATCAGCTGGGTTTAAATGTGGCCGATGCCTGAGGAGAGGATGGAAACAATAACATTTGTTTCTCAAATATATTAATCAAGACATGTTTATTATGACTCTGCGCGCACCTCTCCCTGCTTGCGTGCAGTCGGAATCACAACTTACACGTCTGGTTAGTTCCTTTCGAATTTTAATGCCGCGTCTTGAATGACAACTTGCTATCAAACCTGACCTATAAGGAACCATAGGCTCAGGCAGTCTGTGCCTCGGGAAGGAGCGCGACTCCCTCTCCAGGCTCTAGATTCGCAGCCCCGTTTTGTCTTTGTAGCCTGAATCTGACAGGCCGAATGCAACGCGGCATTTCAATATCAGAGAGCGCTGACACCTTCAGGGTAATACAAACTGCAGGAGGAAACCAAAATATACCTTCCCTCAAAACGGCATGAAAGTTAGAGAGCTTGAGAAAGCTGTCAGTCAGTCACTCACCCCGAAACTGAGAAGACTCCGTAGATGACAGGATTCTTGGTGTCTTGAGTTGGCTGGATGTACACATCCCCTAATAGATAAAGACAGAGTTTGGAGTAATTAGTCAGAGTAATAAAGCAACCACAAACCACTAGCGTTCATTTTTTGGCACCTGTGACTCATATATTATTATACATCGTTAGAGAGTTGATACTGATGCAATCTGCGCATTTAATTAAATGTGACGCTGGCAGTAGGGGTTGAGCTCTCTCCAAAGGAGTCGTGAGATGATTAATGAAGGAAGGAAAGGAGAACAAACGTGTTCTGCTACACAAATGTGTTCATATTCCTGGCTTTCTGGCTTTTTGTGCTTTTAACAATTATTCAAACGAAACTATTCACAAGGCAAATCATGCCTTCATAGACATGTGAGCCCCAACCAGACCGTTTATGTGCGAGGTCCCAAGCCAAACTGGTTTTGAGTTTAATCTAACTACAGAAGCACAATAACTGTCACGGTGAACAGTCAGACAAAGAAAACACGTTAGATTGAGTGAATATTAGCATCCATAACGCTTTATTAGTTCCCAGACTCCACCTGGTTCCAACCCAAAGTAATTGTAATAGTGTCATATGGAGATTTTTTGCTTCCGAGGAGGGAGAGTTTAAGGGCGAGTTCCTCATGAATTGTGGTCACCAGAGCCTCAATGAATCCCGAATCCAAACTCTCCCGAAGCTGAAACTACAGTTCCTGAGTCTCAGCAGGGAATATAAGTGAAATAGAGATCTCTGGTGAAACATGACTTTAATAGGAGCCATATGCATCCAGTGACGGTGGGGTTGAGGCAGTTGTGAACCCTGCATATCCTCTGATGGCTTAATGAGAGAAAAGTGCAAGGAAAAACATTAAGGAAGAAAACTGAAATAAATTTTAAGTAGACAGGTTGAGTAGAATAACACTTCAGTGTCAACACATGGTACACAAAGGTCCATTTAATGCTTTGCATCAACGGGAAACTAGGGCTCAGACCGCTTGTTTTAAATGGCCTTGAAAAGGCAAGGACAACAATTATCTGTAGTCAAAAGTCTTTTGAAAACACCAATTATAGTAAAGGGGCATGAAATGCTATCCTCTCTTCTAGAACCCGAGATCTTTTTCATGGTTATCTGTGAAGCCCGAAGCAAGACATAAATCCGGGACACAACAGTAAGAATGTAGAGCTGTCCGCTCAGATTTATCTCTCAAGTAGTACCTGGATGAACGTGAGAAGTGGCACCAAATGGGCACAATTATGCACGTGGAATTAAGGGTGCAATTTAATAACGCGTGATTTAATCCTCGTGCCCTTTGGCGTTATTTACGTGCGCGGCAAATAAACAGGAGGAAGCTTAAGTTCACATGGCGTGTGCGAAAACATCATTTTTTGACTCCGCAAAGTTGCAAAATCAACAAACGCTCCTTTGATCATGAGTTTGAAAATCATTGGAGAAAAAAAAGATCTCTTTACATGCCAAGGTATGAAAATGACAGGTAATGGCTGCACACTAAGGCAAAAATTAACTTTTGGCAAACGACGTAGAAATTCATAACCCATCCGACGCCAGTTTGACAGGCCTCCTGGCTGCAGAACGAGCGCAGCGGATGAGAAAATAAATAAATCAGCAGAGAACTGGAACAAGTTGCGTCACAGCGACTTTTGTTTCTGATGCGTCAGATCAGACGGTCTGTTCCCAGCATCGTATTAGTGGAGAAACATCTCTGATTGCCGGTTAAGTGTATAAAGTACACAGGGGGAGGGCATAAAAAAGGTGTTTTTCTAAGTAGAAACAACAGGAAGCGAGCGATGTGGCAAAGGATGTGCATCTAAAATACGTTGTTGGAATTGTCCACTGAGAATAATGACAGAGAAAAGTGAAAGACAAACAAAACAGCCACAACAAAAACCTATGTCTTCATATAGTAGAAGAGATTTGGGGATTTGTGGTCTACAGCGACATAAAGAATAACTCAATGAAAAAACAATGTTTCACTCCATAATTACATTTCAGAAAAGGCAATAAAACTTTATCGCCCACACATTCATTCTCGTTTTTGTCTGGCAGACATTTTCATCTCTCTTGCGTCTGGGAGTCTCTTGCCCTCTCTCTTTATATCCCTCCTCTCCCTCGGCACAACACTGAGCGCTTTCTCTTCTGTTAGCCTCTGCCACACCATCTGAATCTACTCTGCTCTCTCTCCCCCGAGTCCTCATACAACCACTCTGATGCCTCTGCTGGGCTCCGTCAGGACCAGCAGGACTGGAGACAGAGCACATTTCTACCAGACTGTCTGTGGTTGTGGGAAGGACGACCACAGCGCTGTGGGATGTTGCACAGCACCTCAGGACTCACAATGACCTCACCGCGAGTGCTCATCTGCGCCGAAACTACAAGTGACCTGCTGCACTGTGGATAGACTGCTGAAACGCTGTCACCGGCGGAGCGCTCTTAATGCGTAACATACTGTACATTTGCAACTCGCAAAGCCTCGTCGCTGCAGGAATAAGAGATGCTGCTGCACATTTAGCCCATAGCTGCTCTTGATGCACAGTTAGTGGGTGAATTATTGAATAACGTCACGATACATGCGCAACATCTGAATGAAAACAATTATGACTGAGATAAACATGTGCGCGCTGCATTATTCTATTCAGGCACAAAACACCCTGTAGGTCACATGCTGCATTTTATTATGTTAATTTAGGATGATGTTAAGATAATTATTCTATAATAACTACATTGCTTTCTATGGCTTTGAATGAAATGCAATTTTGTTCCATTTGGAGCATGAAACAAAATTACATTTTCTACAAGATTTATGTTTAATGCCCACAAACGTCTCAGAAAAGTGCATTACATTGTAGTTATTACATTGTAGATAGTCATTTTTTCATTACGTGGGATGAAATGTGTTCTGTGGCACTAAAAGTGACTGTTACCCCCCCCCCCCCTCCTGAATCTTTACTTTATGAACTGATTTTATGCTGTTTCTTTAAAAAAAACTGTCTCACAGAGACTCAAATTAGATTCAGCATTATAAATTTGGGTCTACCGTGTTGGCTGGACGGCTCAAGATAAATTTCATCTTGCGATTGAAATCAAAATGATTTGCAATAGTCCTCCTATCATTAAATCTTGTGTTAAATTAGAGTTTTACTCCCAATGGAAGCACATTTTCCTACTGAACTAGAGCAAAAACAAGTGGAAAGTAGTGAAAAATGTGTTGCTCATACCACCAGCCATTATAATTTCAAGGATGCTACAAATCCCTCCTTAATCCTGTCAGTCATGTGAATGACGGACAGGCCGGGATGATCCTTGGGGGGGGGTCAGACTGATCCCAGCTGCTCATTACTTTGATTACTCTGTATGCGTGTGTGTGGTTGCTTTTCAATCTCTCGTTATTTTTAACCACAAATTCTTTGCGAAACATGCTGCCGCTCGATCACAGTCTTACACTAAGGATGTTACCTGCAGGAGCCATGTTGAGGTTCAAAGGAATAGACATGTCAGGCTTAACATGCAAGAGTCAGTGATACTTTAATCTAAAGCTGCAGCTTCGCTCGGATTTTTCCCAGTGTTGCTGCACATAAGCGTAAGACACATGCTAAATGCCGCTTTGCTGAGTGTGTGGTTGTGCGTGTGTGCGTCCCTCCAGTACAGTGAGCTGCTGGCTCACACGCTGCAGCAAAATCTGAGTGGATGTTAATGCTCAAGGCCTTAAAACTGTAACATCATGGTGAAAGTATGCAAGGCAAATGGAGGTCAGAATGTGCAGAGAAGTCTGCAAATGAGAAAGTTGTTGATACTGAATCTGTCAACAAGAAGCACATCTGGAGACCTTTGTTATGAATTAGAGTTACATGGCCGTGTAAGAATTCACCCTTTCCATGTGCCAGTTTTTATGTCAGGGCACGGACATATTCATTATGTGCTTCGCACTAAGCGCTCTAAGCGGATACATTATATGTCCCCCGAGTTGTGGAATATGATCTGATCTCAAAATGCTGCATTAGATATTTCGTTTTCAGATCCCAACCACTGACCAGCAGAGTGTAAATGATCAACAGGTGGTGGACACAGGCCTGGTGAGAGGATGGGGTGTATAATGTCCAGAGATGGAAAAAAAAAAGATGCTCTTAAAGGATTAGTGAGAAAGGGAAATAATATTTCAGACTCACTTAGTTCGTCAAAGTGTGTCTCAATGCCGTCAGCGCCAGGGACCGAGCAGATGAGTCGAGCCTTCAGAAACGTGCTCCACTTGTTGACGAGACAGCAGTGTCCGCCGTCATCATTCTGCGGGGGAGAGGATGCACAGTAGTCACACATCAAGCTCTATGGGAAGAGTGTGACTAACAGCTGTTTGAAACAACCGTCCAAACTAACTGCGCTGGGTCTGTTGTTATTGGGCCTGTATGAATAAAGATCAGCCTTGTGTTTCAGCTTTGGCCCATCTGCACAGGAGGTCAGCCAACTTCTACTGCTGAGGTAAAGATTCAAGCCTTGGGAAAGTGATTCATAAGCTGCAACTCATGCAACACATTTTACAGAGGCCAAGTGATTTGCAAAGCTGGAAGACATACATTTGGGACCTGTCTTTATCTTTTAAAGTAACACCACGCAGAGAAGAAGTCTGTTTTTTAAACTTTCTTGTGGTCTTTGGTAAAAGGGTGACATGTTTTAATATCTTCCATAAACAGACAGAAATGTTTTACATTGTTTCATTAGCAGTGGTAAGGACACAGGTCTAGGAATGGTCATTTAGTCCATCACTTTGGTGCAGGCTGAACTATCTCAATGACTCTTGGATGGACTACCATGAAATTTTGCAAACATTCATGGTTCCCAGAGGATGAAACATACGGCCTACAATGATCCCCTGATTACACCACCAGCACGTTGAAAATCTGTGGTTCAGAGTGAAATATCTTGACAGCTGTTAAGTTGCCATGAAATTTGCAAAAAATACAAATTCAGTCGGGGATTTTAACATCTTACTCTCTCTAGTGCCACCAGCAGGTCAAACTTTCCACTTAATCAGAGAAATATCTCAACATCTACTTGACGGATTGGCACCAAATTTTGCACAGATTATCATGGTTGTCAGATGATGTGTCGTTAGGACTTTGGTGACTCCCTGACATTTTCTCTAGCACCAGCTTGAGCTTGACATTGTTGGATTGAAATAAACTTGGTACAGATATTCAGAAAAAACTTTAATCTTGTGCTAATGAAATCCTCATTGTACTCAGCTATAGGCTGCCTTTGTGCTAATTTGCAAACATTAGCGTGCTAACACAGTAAACAATGATAGTTATGCTTGCTTCACACCAGCAAGTTAGTACTGTGAGCATGTTAGCATACGTATGTTAGCTCAAAGCTCCCCTTGGTCTGAGTACAACCTCATAGAGACACTAGCATGTTTGTAGACTGTTTGTCTTGTTTATTATATGTAGGGATGGATCTTGCAAACACATGTGTTGAGTGTCCTGCGAGACATTTTTCTGAAGTCCATGTCCAGATGGTTTGAACCCTCCAGGCCATGGCACTTCATTGCTGAGTAAACACAGCTCTGGCTTTGTAAGGATGTCTCCGCATGTATACAGATGTGGACTAAAGTAAACTCTGCCGCTCAAACATTTCATCCAGAGGAACAAAAATAACAGAACGCTTTCCAAACTTAGCTGTTGAGGCAAACAGCAGAGATTTTGTTTTCTGACTGGTAATTGGTGTGTGTTACTGTTTTGTACTCAGCAATTACTGATGATCACGGGGAACTTCCTTTCTGGGCCTCTAAAAGACTAAGAAACAGGCTACAGGCTATAACTAACCATTATGGAGACATATAAACCTTTCAACTGTGATGATCAACATGAGGTTTGCTGACTGGTGTGATAACTCACCAGGCAGATCCGCCCTATCCTGGACTGGGTCATGGGACTCTGGCCCATCTCAGAGGCTTTTTCGCGGAAGAAGAAGTAAAGCTTGTCATCATTTTTCTCAGCACTGTCTGGGATGAGGTGTGCATGGACGAATGTGGGATCTGTGAAGAAGAAAGATGAGATGGAGAGAACATTAGCAGCTTTTCAGTTCATGTTGCTCTACATACAAGCTAGATCTAAATGTCCAGACTTTACTGCACTTAAAGGACGCAGACCTGGGAAAGCCTCAAGTGCCAAAGCCTGTTCAAATCCACAAATCAGCAATGTCCTCAAGTGGCCCGGGGGTGCAGATTTCACTGGACATTTCCCATAATTTAAAGGAATATGTCTCTGACAATGTTGAAGACATGAACACCAATGTACATCCAAGTAAGAAAGGAAAAACGTGTGATGTGACGGTCCACAGATGAGGCTTTGATGTAAATATAAGATTACAAGTGTCAAACAATTAAAGTCGTGCACATCAAGCTCAACTTTTGTCCTATTCCTTTAAAGGGTTGGTTCACATGGGTTTTTCCAAGTCTGTCTTCAAACAAAACTCACATGCCCATTTGTACACTGAAACAGTTTTTGGTAGCTGTAATCATTCACACTGGCCATTAAGAGGTCCCTTCCTGTACGCTTCCAATGTAAATTATGGAGGACAAACTCCACAGCCCATGTTCAGCGCAAAAATCTGTCCAAAGTTCAGCTGAAGTTACTGTAATATGATGTTTCAGACGTCTGAGTTAGACAAATCAAATGGATATCTTCCAAAGTTACGGTCTTTAGTTTGAAATTCCCTCTTGTGTTTCCCCAGTCAGTATTTATTTTTTTCACTAAGAAGACTATAAATTTGTAAGATCCTTTCTGGCTAACTCAGACTGACGAAGCTTACTTTAACGGGCAGTATAAACAAAAACTGTTTCAGCAGGTACCTGAGTGTGTGTTTTAAGACAGACACGAAGAAATGTTCAGTGTTCAGTGAAGCCTGAAGATATATACTTCATGACATAGTTGAAAACAGGTCTTAAGTCCTGTTTCATAGCACATTTTAGTCCCACAGGGCCAAACACCCTCACTAACTTGAGGTGATGACAGTGGCAGATGTCACAGACTGTGTGGCTCGCTCTACAAGTCTAGGTCGGATGAAGATTTGGATTCAGCCACAGACATCATTTAAACTCTGGCAGAGAAACTGGATGAGTCTATTGAGAATGACTACCACTGTAACATAAATAATAGTAGCCCAGGGCCCCTCTATTTCTTCCTAGTGACAATGCTCAATATGGCATCATAGTGTGCTCCCACTGGCTGACTTACTGGGTCACCACTGGGCATGCAACACAGGGTGCCCCTCCCTGCTGCAACACACCAGGGTCCCAAATGAGGACAAACCAAAACCAAGAGGAGGGGGTACTGGAAACAATATAAAAGGGGGGGAGGGGGAATATCTGAGGGATTCCACATGGCTGATTAGCAGGACTCAGGTGTCCTGATTCAGCGTACCACTACCAGGGGACTGTTGTCAGGGCAACAGGGTCAGAGGAAAATCTGCGGAGGCCGTGATTGGTTTGGAAACATCAAGTGAAATCATCTGACCAGCTTTTTTTTAAACGCTGTGACAGTCATGGTTCACTAGACAGCAGAGGCTACTCTGAGTCATTATTGACATTCAGCAATTTCCCCCTGCTACTACACTACTGACCTTGCAGTCAGGCTCTGTAGGCACGCAGTCAACGATTAGCGTAGTGCATTTTATGCTTCGAGTCAAATGATCATGTGGTCATGTGGAGCAGGCTGGAAAGATCAACAACATTGTTCCTAGATGGCACGGCTCTAGGAACGGACAACGTGCGGGGCGGTGTCGAAGCAACATATGGGGAAGTTAGGTGAAACATTACAGTATAATGTACTTCAGGAGCTAAGGAATAAATTAAATCCGCAAAGACAAGCAAACAGCGAGTTGCGACATTACCGTTTAACCATCTGGAGTTGTACTGATCAGTCCTCATGGCTGTCTGCTTCCCCAGTGTACGGAAGATAGCCGAGTCTGTTCCCATGAAATCAATGTAGACTCCCGCGTACAGCTCTCCATCTGCCAGTCACGGAGTAGAAAAGGAAAGAGAGTTGCAGGGGTGAAGTCATGAAGGGTGGAAATATTTTCAGGTTAAAGTAAAGAAAACGTTGTCTAACACGTCTGATTGAAACTTCATTAAAAAAAAAGTTGCATCATCCCTCGTGGTTTCCTCACAATCAGACCAGTGGCACGTACGGCAGCTGTCGACGTTCACGTTTATACTCTGCATGAGAATTTCTTTGTAATTTCTACCAAACAGACGCGCACGCAGTGCCAAAATAAATCATACTTTAAGGATCGCATCAGATCTGGTCCAGTGGAAATGTCACGTTTGGGTTAAAAATGTTGACCTCACAATTATATTGCAATCATACTTATATCACACTCATTAGACCAATCGGTGTAATTTCAATGGACAGCTGGGTTTACACAATTTCACGTCAGCTGGGATCGTGGTGTCAATCAGAGCTTGATGTTACAGCCATTCAGCCTTCCTCCATCTGGCCTGCTAGTCCGATGCTTTTAAAGTATTATCACGCCACATTTTGACAACATGAGACTCTGACACATCGTGTCAGATGAGGTCATTTTCCCTGCATGAAAAAAAGGTGAAACTTAAGAGTCTTCATCCACTGCAGTGATATTTTAAGGAGGTAGATGAGCGATGACAACAAGTAGTAGCCTAAGTGTAAAGAATAACTCCTGGCAAGTAAACCAGGGGAATTCCAGCTTCCTCTTGCGTGGTATGTCCGTGCCCTGACAGTTATGTAAGATGACCTGTAGCTGATTTTCTTGGTGTTACAGTTTTGTTCGGGGTCAGCTGGAATTGAGCTGACAGAGTGTAGCAAAAGAGAGGGTCTCTCTATCCTTCTCTGTCTCTGTCTGTCTCTCACATAGCATGCCGGGCAAGAGGTCGCTCATGATCAACAGCCGTGTCTGACCACCTGTAAGCTGCTGACAACAAAAGACCACCCACTGACAGGAGAGCACACGCATCGGTCCGACAAAGCAAGAGAACGTATGGATGAAACTATAATTGTACTAGAGGTGAAATGATCCACACAAAACGCTGAAAGACGGACTTTGGGTTGGTCCCAGACAGTACATTATCAGAAGAGCTGCTATTGTAACAGCTGTCAGAAGATTTAACATAGTCAAAAACAGAAAATTTCAGTAATATAGAGTTTCAGAGAATTAACGTGGTTACATATTGCGGAACTTCTTTATTTTCCACGGATAGCTATTTAAAGCTGCTGCCTGTACACGATGTACAAAGGGGAAAAAAAACAAAAAAAAAGGCAGGGACTTACTGATCAAAGCAGAGACGCTGTTAAGTTTGGGGTCATAAGGACATTTTCCTTTCCCAGAATCCACTTTACCGGGTTCAAGCCGGAAAATGTACTCCTGTAAAGAATTAGGAAAATCATCATTAATAACTTTCTTGTTTTTGTTTCTCCCTTGGTAACAGATGTATTGTGTTTAAGGCATCGTTTGTGTGTGTGTGTGTGTGTACAAGGCACTTTGAGTATACTTAGAAGCATCAAACTAATAACACGATCAATTTAGAGACGCAGTAACAATGGTGAGGTGTGAGCTGTGACCCTACAGGAGCTGAAAAACTCTCGCAGCACTATTGGATCTGCTGAGGGGAACAAAAAAATAAAATAAATAAATAAAAAGCATACAAAGCCAGTTATCTGTGACATGGAGGAGAGGTGGAGGAAAAATACTAAGAGCAATCCAAAACCCTTCTACCATGCTTCTGATGTTAGTGGATCAAACAAGAATTCATTATTCCACAGTGCAAGAGGACATCTTGAACATCTGTGTCAACACTGGGTACGTGTCTACATGGAGTTTTGTCGGGTAGTTCAAACGTTGGCTGATGATTTCTGACAGATAGGAAATATGTAAGGGAAAGCAGAATAATGTCAAAGCTGCGTTTCTAACACATACTTGGATATATTTTTTAAAATACTGTAACAACATAAAAAACGGCTTAAAAATATGCGTGCGGATTGAAACTCACTCGGAACAACCAGTAAATCAAACTTAAAGGTCATAATAAGTCAACAACTTGGCTTTGTCAACTTGGCTAAATAACGTTTGTTACATGCTTTAATATGGCTGCGCTAATGTTGCCAAACTTTGATTAGTGCGCTGACACACAGCGTATGACATCACCTTCTGGTAACTAAGCTACGTCCACCTCAAACCAGCGAGAAAGGCACAAACAAAAACACAAATACATCAATATTTTATGGGGGGAAAAAAGAATTTGGGGGGAAGCTGTTGAGTTCATGTTGAAGCTCATCATTTACAGTAAGAATCTGATGGAAAAATATATATTTAATGGGCTTACAGAGGCTCCACTGGCATGAGAACAGTACGTTTGAAAAGCATACTTTCATGTTGCTGTTGGAGGAAAGCATTTCTACATTTGCAAAAAAAAAAAACCCAACATATTCACAGTTAATATTTTGACACAGAAGTTTCTTTGCAGATTTTCTGCCCTGGACCCTGTGAAAACCTGAGACTAAAAAAGTACTGCAGGTGGGCACCAAACCTAAGAGCCTTTACAAAACTCCCTTCCGCCCACCTTCGCCTCCAAAGTCTCTGATGTAGTGCCGTAGTCTGCTGCCCGACTTGTTCGCCCTCCAGACTGGGGTGCCTGTAGGTAGTGGGAGCCCTAAAACAGAGACATGGCACAGTAGGCCATCTCATTACGACATTCAACAGCCCAGAACAAAGTGAATTTAACCTGATGGTGACCATGACATATAAAAGAAGAGGAAAATGGGAAAGTGCGAAAAAAAAAAGGGAGACCGGAAAAAACAAGCAGACTCGACACAGGCCAACAATTCTAAAAAAAAGGAAAGAAAAATGTCATAGTGGAGGTCAAAGTAGAGTGAAAAGAGCCCGGTGGGCGACATTCATCATTTAGTAACCGTGTTGGATTAGACTCAGTGTCATGCAAACACAGCTGCCAACTCCATGCATAAACCATGCAGTGCCAGGAAAGAAAAGAGAAAGGGAAATGCGACAAAATGGAACAAGCAACAATTGAAAAAATGGATTAAATCCAGCAGTATCAAATAAAGTGAAGAATAGAGCAACATATACAATATATAAAAGTACACATAGTAGTATTCTGTACAGTCTAGTTTGGATTTTCCTTTTCCTAAAAAATGTGCAGGTAAAGGTTAACCCAAACTCTGCAGAGGGAACTCTGAAATGGCATCCAAAAAAAATGATGCAGTTGAAAGGAAAAAGGGGGAAAAGTTGGGAGCTAACTGAGGACGAAAAAAATGTGTTGTGTACCGAGCGGAACAATTTCTGAACAATTGGTTTCTGTTTACACCTGAAGAATAATCTTTACAGTGTGAAGTAACATAGCATTCGGGCCTTTGGGGAGAAGCTGAATGACAAGAGGCGGACTGACCTTTACATTGAAATCCGAACCCTCCATTTCAACAGTGAGACTTAACAGGCAGAGGGGTGAATGCAAGTGTGTGGACTATAGCCGGGCCGGCAGCTGCTGCAGATCTGCGCGGCCGGCGTGCTGGAGCGAGGGAGGGACGGAGGGAGGGGTGAGCTACAAGGCTGATGATGGATGAGAGGCTCCATCAGTAATGATGGCCTTTCAGGAGCTCTCAGCCAGAGAGGAAGACAGGCCACAGGCTCTGCTGTGTATAAACAGGTGAGGAGGAGGAGGTGGTGGGGCTACAAGGTATTTGCTATAGATACACTGTCAACGTGCTATTCCCAGTGGTAAGAGAAGATTGGTGCCTCAACTATCTCTAAGCGGTGGCAGTTATGTACCTTACCAACAGCAATTTTGCAATAATAATAGAGATCTAGAGCGGACTGGCTGTGAGTTTTTTTTTTCTTAAAGTCTCCAGACCGTGAAACTGCAGAAATCGATGAAAAGCAAGAGGTAGAAAATAATGGAAGAGAAGCTCATGAAACCGAAGAGCAGGAGCAAGCAGAGGGAGATTCTCTGACCCGGGATTGATTGACAGATCGGGCCTTAAAAGAAGTGGAGAGTGAAGGTCATAATGTCTCCATGGCTGCCTGGCTGCGTCTTTAGTTACCTGTGACCTGCGTCCTCGGTCCACGTAGGTGCAGATGGGGTTGTACGCGCCTGTTCCACAAACATACAGGTGGGTCCGGTTCCACGGCTCAATCAGACGGATGAAGTTTCCACATTCGCCCTGAGGGAGAGCAAGACAAAACCCAACAGGACTGAAGACTTTTTTTTAAAAAAAAAACAGAAGAAGTTAATTCTGATCATGAAAATGCAATGGAGAAAAAAAATGGGTTACATAATACATAATGCCCCACTGATGGTTAATAACCCCTCTGCCTGGCTTAAAACCATCACATCTATCATTTCCGCTGTTGGCTGGCTTGTGTTTGGCAGCTCTGTTCTCTGGCTCCGTGTGTTGGCCTGGCCCGGGCCCTTAGATCAGACCACACTGTCAGAGGGAAAAATGTTTCCAAACACCATATAACTGTGTGGCAGAAACCAAGGAAAGCAGTGCATCTGAGCTGTGAAGTGTGTTTTCTATGGGGATTGAGGCTAAAACCAATTGAATGTTCTGTCAGACTTGATGGCTAAAAAACATTTCGGTTAGCCCAAACAAGACTGTTGAGTGAAAAATCTGAGAGATTTTAAAATCCAATTAGGGTTTTTTTTTTTTTTAGAAGAAGACATAAAGACGCGCTTGCTGCTGCGAGCTTTTTAAGCTCTCCACACTCATGTGGTTTATTTAGAATTTTAATTACTCAAGTGGCGAGAATCGGGACGAGAACAACACTTTTCTGCAGACAAAGAGGTGCTTGCTGGTGAAAACAGCTCTGCGTTTCCGTGGTCTGCGGCTTTCTAATCTCTTATTTTTTTTTTTTTTTTCTGGCCAGCTGTCTGCCTTCCCGGTCTCAATCCACCCAAATCATAACTCCAACAACAGAAATGTACAGGCTGATGATATTTGTTCAGATTTGTCCGTCAAGTCGGCTGCTAGTGACAGCTGGTGAAAAAAGAAGGATGTACCAAGCATAAAAAAAAAGAAAGATTGTATGCGGGATGGGGGATGAGGCATTTTGGCAGATCCTAGCAACACGACAGATGCACAAGTCAGAGGTTTGAGAGGATGTGTTTGTGTGTGTGTGTGTGTGTGTGTGTTTACGCATGTGGGCCTGCGTGTATTATTCAGCACACAGTTGTGCTCCCCCCCCCGCAAAGAGCATGGTGGGGATGATTGCCTTTGACCTCCCGCCTGAACCGACATCCCCTCTGAATTGCTTCTGAATTGTCATCATCTGTCATTCCCTAAAGAGTGGCCACGGTTGCCAAGACGTCTCCCGGTAGCCAATTTTATTTCTTATTTTGGTGCTGAGATTTCAAACCCACCCCTATGTACGCGCACGCACACACCCGCGCATGCACACGCGAACACTGCAGAGGCCAGTACGACGTAGCCAGAGGCGTTGCAGAGGCGCAGGTCACCAATCACGCATAAATGAACATTCCAGTTGGATAAACAGCAACCCGCGCTCTCTACCAGCAGGGGAGAGGAGGGTTATTAGCTGAAGACTCATCACCGGCTTCTGCCAGCGGTCGCCCCTAACATGGGTGAGATGAGTGTTTTTCAGGGGGGGGTCAGAATGTGTGAACAAAATCAAAAGCGAAGGATCTGGTTTTTATATGAATTTCAATGATGAGTTTCTTTGTGGGGGCAGCTCCGGGGGCTGGCTGTGTTTGAATGTCTGAATCAGATGAGCCTGTAGCTTCCAGTGGCTAACTCATTTTGTCCGCCTGGCTGGACGACATAAGGTAGAATAATTGTAAAAAAAAACAAAAAAAATAAAACAAAAAGAACGAAAATTAAATTCTATTAAACATTCAAAGAAGAAATATCTATGATATGCGTAGGCAAGTTCGTACGCTCTCTGCTCTCATGTTGCACGTTCCAAGTTCCTTGCTGGAGCTTAATTGGTGGCAGCTGTATGCAATCAGCAATCAGGGACGCAGAGACAGTAAATAAGAGCTTCGCAGCAAGTCACGCGTTGGGAGGAGCTTGAAAATGTCCTCCACTGACCCCCAGTGCCACATTCAAAATCGAAAGTGTCGACCAAAAAATGTGCAGCAGGTTTTTACAGCTGTGCTTTTTGTAAGCTGGTACATCGGGGGTCCCCTTTTTCTCCCGCAGCACTTCGTCACGAGGGGTGACAAAATCGCTTGAAAGAGTTGCATGAAAATCTATATTAAAGGCACAACTCATGATTGCTTTTATTATTGATTCATTTGTCTACTATTAGACTACTATTTAGTCCATAAAGTGTAAAAAGATACGGAGAACCTAATATGAGATGTTTAAAATCGGTTTATAACAATATAAAACAGAGAAAATATTGGTAATTCATTATCTGTAGTTGCCTCATTAATTAATAAATGAGTTAGTTATACCAGCTTATGGGAATACTTACATTGGTGTCTTTCCCTGACAGGACACATTCAGTCTTCCTCTGGGGGGCAACAGGCCAGTGGATCTAACAGGGAGAGATCAGCAAGCCGGTTGGTTACATGTGCTCGTGCGGGGGCTCAGTCAGGATTATTGTTTGTGTGGAACATTTCTTACTATGAGCGGCTCCTTGTTGATGTCGTGCAGATCCAGAGAGAGGATGTAATCTTTGCTGCCCACATACATGCGGTCATGGTCCTCGTCCATGCGAAGGATCCGATAGTCGGTCGAGTTCAGCAAAAAGGAGAAGTGGTGAGCGGTGCCGGTCGACTTTAACTCTACAAAGAGGCAAAAAAAAAAAAGAGAGAGAGGAGAAATAAACGGTTTTCTTCAAGCTGTGCCTGTAATACTGTAGTAGAAAAACTCAACAAAATTGGGAAACACAAGCCACAGACGTGGTCACAAGAGATGTGTGTAGGCTGCTTATTTTTGGCACGGAGACGCACTCTGGTTTGCCAAATTTCGGCACTAGAGGTGATCTTCTCTCTATTTACTTTACAAATCTAAACCGCACACAAAAACACACAGGCGCACGCGGACAGGCCGTATGCTGATGTTGATGTCATGATAATATGCTAATGAAGCCAAAATCTTTCCTCAGACTCTCCTGAAATTCATTTACAGAAACTCTTCTTCTTCTTCTTCTTCTTCTTCTTTTCTTTCCCTTCAGCACTACAATTACATCCTGCCTTTATGGGATTGTGTGCAGGCTAAATCTGGTTATGACAATTCAAAAGCAAGGAGGCATACAGTCTCACAAGAGTCAGAAGTGAACGGCGGCAGACGAGCAATAGATCACTGCCGTACGGCGACAGAAAGGTCTAAGTGGCCATTCATTTTGGCTTTGTGTCGCATCGCTGTTGGTATCCTGAGCTGCAGTCAAATAACATGCCTCCAATTACAAAAAAGCCAAACAGCAGATAATGTTCAGGGCCTGGCAGCCCGACGCCTGACTTTTCTTTACCTCTTTTGATTTATATCAAGCTGTGGTGGAGATGGTGGCTCCCCTCTTGTGAATTCTTGCAGATTTTAGCTGCAGCAGAGGAGATGCCGACCACTTCCAAGCTCCGATCGTATCACACGCAACATGGCTACATCCTTTCCTCTATATCACTGTTAAAACTATAAAACTTCTCCCTCAGATGGCTCGCATACTGCTCAGGGCAGATCGCTGGTGTGTGAGTGTAAGTTTAGGTTACACTCTGGGTGTGAGGGGAGATAAGTGGAGATCTGGTGTATGGAAAGCAGCTTTTTCTCCCGGTCCTCCCATTACCTCCCAAGCTGTTAGAGAATCTGATAGGAGGTCTCTCTCGCTTTCTCTTTCTCTCTTTCAAACTACGCTTGGGAAAGTGGAGCTTGAGAAAGTTGAGCCTGCACTTGTGCTGTTCTATATTTGCAGCAGAAAACCAGAGGACCAGATAGAGGGCCTGTTCACGTTCCACTTGAGTGGGACCAGACAAACACGCCTACTGTTCTCCTTAGCCAAGTCTGAGGCTCGCTGAAGATGTGAAAGCCTCCCTGAAAGAGCGTTTCCTTGACCAGGAGGGAGCAAAATGTCTTGTTACTTTATTGGAAATAAAAGACAGCGTGATGTTCTCCACCTGCGCGGGACATCTTGAAATACTGACACGAATCCTCTGCCAGAAAAAAACTTGTCAGCCGCCGGTGCGCTGAGCTCCTTTAGGAACTGTGAAATACTGCCGTCACGGCGCAGCGTCACAGCACATAGTGAGGTGGAAGGTAGTAAATAGGAACAGACATGGCTGTCACCTGTGTAATTCTCATGAGCTGCCTCCAAACACATGCTTTACTATTTGCATTCTCTTTATGACAGACGCAGCCATTTATTGACCTTCAGTGCAGTCGCACTGTGGTGATATGATTGTATCAGAGTATTGTTTTACAGAATTCTGTACAAATCGATTAAAATGAATGATTCAAAGGCAATTTGAAATTAAATACTCAGGACTCAGGACAGGAAGCTTAACCTTTTTCTGTCTGCTTCAGTGAATTGAACATTAATTAGTTACTTAAAAGTTGTAAGCCTCAAGATTCTTACGAAATCAACTCCAAAATTTTAAGTATACGATTCTTATAGCTTATAACCGTCTACAGGTAACAATATGTGCATGCGGCATTAGCATTTATAATTTTTATCTAATTAATATCAGCCTCACTGTTTACTATACCCTCTCTGAGATATCTTACGTTACCGCCAATGCGAACAAGGTATTTCCCACCGCGGCTCACATTCAGCTGACACAAAACAGTGTGGTTTTTATTGCGCTGCGGCAATTCATATCTAGCATTCCTCAGAACTGTGTCTATAAAATAAGATGCGGTCTTTTCCAACATGTTATCGCAGTGGATCAGTTTTAAATATAGCAGGGACGAGTTACAGGGAGACTGAACACCTCCAACTTCCAAGTGCCCAGCTCCTTTTACCGTGTCCTGCTCTTGCAATAAAAACATGCATTGTCTGCGACATGAAATCAGATCACGGTTACTCGTTGGCTTGATGGAAAATGTACAATTATTGACTGACTTATTTATTCAAATGCGAGTTTGTTTGACTGTAAACAGATACACAAGATGCTCTAATGTGTTTCATCGAATCATCTGTCATGTTAAAACTGTGTTGCTGTAATGGGTGTCGCCAAATCATCCAGGACTTCGTCCAGCCCTAGCGCAGAGCACATGCACAAGTACTGTATAGTAAAGTAGGACACGGATGCAGGTGGTGACAGCAGCATGGTGATAAATCGCAGCCCCACTGGATGTCCTATGTTGCTATGTTGCTCCTATGCACACACGCACAGACATAGAGAACATCCTAAAGCTCTTTGTCCATAAACATCCCGTCTCGTTTTTCCATCCTAGTCTCCTTGTCAATAACACACTCGGCCAGCTAGCTGCTCTGACAGGCCCAGCAGCCGAACGATACTGGAGCTTCAGGGACACCAGACGTCACCAGCTGACATCCCACATTTATCACCTCCGCGCTCAGATTCACACTCAGGGGCATCCGAATGGTGGTGACTGGCTGTCACAAGTCCGACAGTGGCTATAGGTCATTGAAAAGTTAAATGAGAGAGGAGAGACAGACAGACAGACGAAACAGACTGGACAGAGCGACAGTAAAAAATAACATGCTACATAATAAAACAGATTCTAAGTTAGCGACTGACTTTGAGTGTCTGACAGCCTCGCATCTTTATCTCTTGCTTCGATTCAGGATCACTGGATCAATATCTATCACTTCTGTACAAGACCTAATATTATCCTAGCAGAAATGACCGGAATGACCCCCCCCCCACCAAAAAAAAAGAAGATTAATCCCTGATGAAAACTTTCTTGGCAGTTAACAAAATACACAAATCAGTCTAAATTACAACAAAATAAACTCAGTGAAACACTTTCAAAATAGAATAATTATCTTGTTTCTGAAAATTCGCAAATTACATCCAATTGTGGTTTGGACTTCATTCAACAGCCACATAAAAACTCACTGTTCTCACCTCATTTTTTTTTTTTTTTTTTACCAAAGCTAAACGCTATTGAGAAACCACTGACACATAATGACAAGGATGCCTGGCTGTTTGATGGAAATCATGCCTTATCTTAAATCTTTTCACGGAGGTCTGAATATGTCTGATAAACAGTTGTACGGTAATGTCTGTGTATTGGTAATGTAAGGAGCAAAACAGTCAATCGTGGGTTAACCAGGACTGATTGTCACTTCCGAGAATTTGAGCCAAGGACACAGAGTCGGCATAAAAACTGCATTTCCCTTCATCTAAAATACAATGACTTCATCACAGTTATAATGTGCGTTAACTTTATTCATCGTGCCATTTCAGTGTGGCAGTCTTGCACTGGGGAATTTTTTTTTTTTTTTTTACATCTTTGCGAGACGAGACATGCTAAAACAGTTTTTCTTTGAAATAATGCCTGTGGTGTTGTGAGATAAGGAGTTAGGTATGATAACAGTCCACCTCAAAGCGCTCGTACGCTGTATTGTCAGCACAAATTCATTTTCTCAGAAACATTCCTGTGTGTTGCAGCTTAGCCTGAATTGGCCGTGCCTCTGACGCCAAGAAAAATGTTACAAAACAAAACGCCGCCTTGACATCGTGTAAAACGCTTGACTTTATAACAAGCTGGTAAATTCTGCAATGACAGGGCACAAGTGTCTATCTATATAGACCACAGGATCTGGTGTATATCACAGAGTTTCCCAGAAAGATCTTTGTAATCACTACCAGACACACAGGCAGACAGACAGAGCTAAATTGTCTTTTTCTTTTCAGCATGTGCACGTGGAATTGTGGTCACTTTTGTCGACGGTCTTTCAGTTTGGATAAAACCCAATCTGTTCCTACTACTGCCCTACAATATGAATGCCATCTGCTGGTAAACTGAGCCCGTAGTCTGTCCACCTGTTGATGTGATCCCTCTGCACTGTGGTCACTCTCTGCCCTGTTCTGCAGCCAAGGTATGTAGCCTTTTTGGCAAAGCTTCATACCTTGGTGTGGTTTTCCTGGGTCATCTTTAAAGACGACATAAGGGACCTCTGTTTTGTATCTGCGAGGAGATGACGAAAGATGAAGCTCCCAGACACCGCTGCCATTTCTTTTCATGCTCCCTATCAGTCTTGCAGATCTCCCCTTATATCCCGTCAGTGTGTGTGTGTGTGTGTGTGTGTGTGTTACGGGTGAAAGAGCAAGGCGGGGGGGTCTAAGAAAGCAGGCAGCAGAAAATCCCACATACCTGCCCAGGCATCCCCGGCATGTTGTCTGAATTCCCCAATCTGCTCATAAAATAAAGGTGTGGCCCCCACCTTGCTGCAGCTTGTCTGCAGCCATGCGTGCACCGATGAGTCCCTATGTGGATTTTCTTTATCAGGCGACGAACACACACACTTCGCATATCGGCCCTCAACAGGACAAAGACAGCGTTGGCTATTAGTTACAATTGCAATTACTGTTGTGCAAGTAATGAGTGGTTTTTCAGCAGCTAATGCAACATGGCATTTTATGTCATCACAGAAGGTTGTTGGTGGATGTTTGGGTCAGTAGTTAGATGGTGTCATCTCTCAACAGTTGAACCTGGTTTCTTCTAACTGTGATAGCAAGAGCTAGTTTAGAAGATCAGTACCACTCACATCACATTTAGTATGGACCTAAAGCCAGGCTTCACAGAGACGTAAAAACATTTCTGTTTGCATATGGATGCGTTATTCTCTTCCCCAAATGGGTACATGAGCCATAATCACAATCCAGAATCTAAGAACCTGTCCGGTGGTTCAGAGATCTGAGGTCTTTACCTGTGAATGTGAATGCATATAATCAAAGACTGAAAGTATGTTCAGTGCAAATCCCAAGTGCATCTAAACGTCTTGAGTCTCTTTGCAAGTGTCCCCCGCGACGCGGAGGTCACTGCAGATATCAGAGGGGCTGAAAAGCAGTGGGAAGCCTTATCAGCCCAGCCTGTCGCAGCTTTGTGTTTGCATCCGTTCGGCACCTCATAATCAGCCTCTCACCACCCGCCGGGACCAGGACTATTGACTCAGAACACATGTCAGTGGAGCTGATTGCTGCTTACCTGCGCCTGTCAAGGGCAAATAATTGGCACCAGATTACGTCTTATCTCTGAGCTTCCGGATGCTGTCACTCAGATGCTCTTCATGCTTGTCTGCCACTGATACACTGTGTACGTGTGTGTGTGTAGTATATAAGTGTGTGTATATATAAGTGTGTGTGTGCGTAGAAATAAAAGTAGAGCTCTCTGATCCTCACATCAAATCAGGGACACCTGTCTCCCACTGCACAAATCAAGAGCAGAGAACGATTGATTTAAGTAGCAAGTTCACTTCCTGTGTGGAAACGAGAGATTATAACAAATCTATTTCTGCTGCTTCGGATGACGGGAAAGGTTAATTAAAGCATGAGGGAGTGGAGGAGTATCTCTGGCTCAACTGACAAGAAAGGTCATTTAGTTTCTTTATTCCGCCGTCTTTGGTCTGCAAACGTAATCTTCATTAACTTATATTGTACATGTAGCCATCAGAAGAGGATACAGTGGGATTACACGCAGAGAAAGGAAGTACGAGATGTTTGATTTGCTTTCCAAATGTAATTCTAACTTTTCCGTGGATTATGATAAATTATTCATCTTGATTTTTCCAGAAAACCAGTCAAGAAACCAAGAGTGAAGAAGAAGACCGAGCGAAAAACCAATGCAGTGTCACCTGTCTCATGTGATACTACCAAGGTTTCTCCCTTCAGCACGCATCGCCACAGACAGCTGCCCTCAATAGCACTGCAAGGCCACAGGTGAAAGGTTAAAGGACACAAGGGGGTCTGAGGTGAAAGCTCATCCCTGGCCTCCTTACAAACTTCAGCATAATCAGGATTATCTTTGTGGAGGGGGGTCAGGCAGGGTCCCCGCTCCGAGCAGATCTGGAGAGAGCAGGGTGGTCATGATGATACCGGGGTGGGATGGTTTGAGGTGAGGAGGGAGAGTTTGGAAAATGCATCGCGAATGTCTAAAAAGGGGGAAAAGAATACTATTGTAGCTGCAGCTGTCTCAGAAATAAAACGTTTAAAATGTGTTTGCTGCTGCTTCTTCACTAAATGACAAAACCACATTTTAAAGGTTTAAGGTTTTCTTTTGAATAACTTCACCTTTCACAGAACAAAAGTTCACCAGTTGCCAAGAAAAATAAGAACTCCACGCTGAGCTGTAAACAGCACAAAGCCTTCCAGGAAATCAGTGTGCAGGTCTGGCTGACTCTCTTCCTCTACAACACTAATCTCAGGATTTTGGAGAACATGAAAAACACGGGTTGGTACTTTTCTTTGTTTACAAAATGCTATATCCCAAGGTGCTGGCTGGCCATTGTGTTTGCAATTGTTTGTGTGTGTGCGGAGGATTGGGGTCGTGCAGATGCTAGGCATGCCGCTGTAATGATGATGAAGCTGTGTTTGTTGTTGTAGCTGCGCTGTCGCTTGCAGCGAGCTGGTCAGGGTGGCGGCTGTGGTCGGCGGTGACAACACAGGTTAGAAGGATTACGGAAAGGGCTGAATAATGAGACAGAGCTGGTGCGAATGAGTGAAAAATCCTCCTCTCCCTGGCTGACCTCTGACCTGGCACTCAGAACAAATACTCTCCCTCTCTGTCAGCTGCACTAACACACACCCAGATGCATAATGCTTTCTCAGAAGAGTCTCTTCATTCTTATTTATGGATTTCTCCTAATCCTCTATTCGATGGGGAGTGTTAAAATTTGCACAGTTCCTGAGCCAAGATGTCGATAAATCAACCCTCTTTCTGCTGATTTTAACCAGAACTGAGCAAAGCACAATTTTAAGCATGCCCTTTGCTTCCTTGTATATCAAGGTCATGGCCAGTGTGTTGCTGGCTGGGGGCAATAAGAGGGGGGTAATTAGGAGGTAAATTTAGAGAGACCATTAGCAGTAAGTGTTGACTCACGGTCCACTGGGGATAACAGCCACCTCTACCCTCTTTGGGTGTTCCACTCTCCCGTCCAGCGCTAAGAATCCACTCTATTCCCTGTGGTCATTTTTCACCCCCCAACAGCAAATGGTGTGGTAGAAGAGTGAGAATGGAGGGAGGAGTCCCGAGGGTAGAGGAGCCTGACAGCGAGCCTAAGAACTTCCATTTATCAAAGCAGGCAGGAGAGAGCCATGGAAACTCTGAGTCGAACTCTGGGAGAGCTGCTTCATACAGCCAACACAGAGAGGCTGAGATCCCCTCTCCCGCTGCTGGAGGGGCGAAAAACCACAGCTCACAAAGGCGCACAGAGGCTCTCCAATGTGTATTCTAATCAGGAGTTGGACGCAGGACAAAACACCCTGATTGTGTGCCCAAATACACAAAAACACTGATTGAGATCTCAGCTGCCAGCTTAGGTAGAAAGCAGAAGTGGAAATAGAGGAGGGAGTTCTCAAAGTCATGTTTATCTCCGAAAAGAAAAGGATGAAAGAAATAATGAGATGGCAACATCTGATGGTCAAGCAATAACTAAAGACAGCCATAAGACATAAGACATACACGATGCTTTCTGTTGGCTTACGTTGACGGTAGTCATGCAATAGATGCGCCAGCAAATGGTTCAGATCAAGCCATCAAAGAATGGCCTTTGGGAAGGGTTCATACGCTCTAATGTCCTAATGGGATGTGGGTAAATAGTCCATCGGCTGGGTGGGGGGGGTGCAATGTTGATGATATAAAAAAATATGCTCCCTACAAAGGCCCAAAAACGAGCCGTGGGAATTAAGACTCTTGTCAGTCTGGAGTACAAGCAGAAAATAGTGTCATAAGATGTTGTTATAAAGTCGCAAAGTCTGTAGAGGGAGGCAACTGAGGTGGGCGGATGGGTCAACAAATCGTTGGGCTTGGACACGGAAGAGCATGTACTTATCTTATCAAGAATATTTTGTGCTTAAACTAATATAACCATACAGTAGCAGTGTCAGATAAGAAGACAATTTAATTTAATGGCAGTGCACTTCCCATTTGTAATGCATCTGATTAAGATAATCTTAATGGCCCCAACATGGTAATAATGAAATGGAGAAAAGTGAAGTGGTGAGCTTTTACATGTAATGGTTCAATCCCCCAAGCACAACGGCTGCAGATAAGGTCAAACACCATCTGATATGAAGATATGACTGCAGTTAAGACCAAAACTCTCTTATATTAAACAGACCAGAACATTTTCTTCCTTTTAGACATCTCAGTCAACCATTCATTTGGATGATTTTCCAATTTACAGCAGCTGATGGCCAAAGTCAGATAACTAAAACTTGGCTTCCTCTCTCTCTTTTTTTTTTACATAATAAAACTGAATTATCTCTCAGCGAGGGGTGATTAAGAAACAAACATCTCAGTATCATTTATCACTTTCCTGTCCTGCGTCAGATTGTTTGAGTATTTCCTCCAGCCTCGCACACCATCCAGAACAAAGTTCGTATTCTTGAACGGATTGTCATGCATGCAGCTCTACCAAAAAAATATTTAGCATCCTCATTTATCTTCAATCTCCCTCTCTATGCCTGGTTGATGCTATTTATCACCTAGCTTCCTCTGACACCTTTCCTTTTCCTCAGCTTGTCTGATCCTGCCGGCATCCACTAGCCCCTGTCTGCATACCAACCCTTCGAGATAACACGAGCTCTTTTCTTTAACACCCAGCGTGTCGCAGGTGGAAGACGCAGGGTGATGGGGGAAATGCGTGCATGATGAGTGCAGTGATGATGTATATTGCTATGACTGTCAGGCTTGTGCTTCACCCATTAAAAGTATTTAACTCTAGCATGAAAGGTTAGACGTGTCTCTCAACGAGAGTTTTTGGTCATGGACAAGTCTAATGAGATTCGAAAGTTATGCTTGCGTCTAAACGTTCTGCATGTTTTGAGTACATTTCTGAAAAGTTGACAAAATAAAATTCATCAAGAGGATGTGACAAAATTAGACAGGGACCAATAACTTTGACACATGGTGGCATTTCACTGCTGCTTCCCAGCTAAGATGGCATTTCTGTTATTTTAATGAATTACTTTGTTGCTTGTCATCTTGTCTCTGTCTCCAGGGTAGCTGACAAAAATGCCACATGGTGTGGGTGGACAGAGGATACAAAGGCCACTGGCTGGAGCTGAGCTGGGGATGTTTTTTTTCGTTTTTTAGCATGTGTCTTCGACTACAAGGCCACCTGGAGGGATTGGGCAATTTTGTTGACCCTGAGCCAAAAAGGCAAAACATTTTTTTTTGGCTTGTTTACACTCATTTTTTAAAGCACAAATTCAAAACATGCATTAAAACAGTGGGGCGGAAATGCCCTTAATAACCTCATCTGGAGCATTTGGATTAAATGTACTAATGGTCCTTTGTAAAATGCACTGCATTGCTCAGGACATGCCCTCCATGTGCCGTATCCTATTGAGCGTGAAACGAGATGGTCAATTAGAGGTTTGCGATGTAAATATAAACGCGATCTTGGCCCCAAACGGCCAGCCAGGGCAGCTAGTCGAGCTCAGGGGTTACAGGCATCTGTGGAGTTATCATAGTATAAGCCACTAATGGGCAAGCATCAGAAGCCCATCTGCCTCTGCATGGTTGACATAATACTGCATGCGCTGCTGCTGCATACACCCACTTGACCCTACGTCGCTGCGAAACAAAGGCGGGGTCACCCCCGACCAGGTACGTGTCAACACAGATCCCGGGTCGGGCCTTGTGCACTAATGCCATATGACAGGCAGGGGACAACCAGATAATGCTCAACAATCAGGCGACTGGTTGTTGAGCAGCGTGGCATGGTGCTCAGATGGGGTGTTGGGAGTCCGGGCCTGGAGCGAGGACCTGCTTATTTGTCTGACAGGCTTTGTGTTTAGTTAACAGCGAGTGGGAGTTCTGCCACAAAGACTGAGACAGGCATGCATAAACCGTAAGACACCAATATCCGTATCAAACCAGCTGAAAAATATCCTTCCAAACACATTTCCTACAGTGTACTGTCACTTTTTTTTAAATTCTATGAAAGCAGCTTGGCTGAAATATATCAACAACTATTGAATGGATAGTCGTTAAACACCCTACATATATTCATGATCTTCAGAGGATGAATCATAATGATTTTGGCAATCTAACTTTTCCTCTAACACCTCTATCATCACATATGTGTTTTTTCAAATACAAAATAACTTCAGCACGTTCTACAACAGAATAATAATGCTAAATTGCAACCTTTGGATGCATTACCATGAAATTTCAGTCTAGTGTGCATGCTCCCTTCAGGATGAATTGTAATAACTTTGATGATCCCTTAATTTTCCTTCTAGTTCAATCATCACGTCAAACATCGGCCCGGTTTATGAATAAAACACTTCATGAGCATGTTGATATTAGCTGCACAGATCTGCTCGCATGGCTGTGTGTTTCTCAGTACAGTACATCATTCCGAGCTCAACTCATTTGCTTACAAGAGGTCTCCAATAAAACCTAAATATCTAGTCTGATAGTTGCCACTACAAGTCCTGGTTTATTGATACTTGCATGAAGGTAAGAAGGTCAAGATTTTTTAAACACTCCCTCCTTTGCAAACAGATCAAACATAACATTCCTTTAGTAATCCAGTCCATTAGTGGTCGACTGCACCGGCGAACCAACAGATCAATATAACATCGACTTCAGCAGATATTCTGAAGGTAATTACACTCGGAGCACAAACTGTGCTTAAGCTCTGCAACCACATGCTTGTCTAAGAAAAATAAATTAACCAGCAACATACACAGGCTTTATATTCTCAAACAGAAATATGCAGCTATTCTCTGACAAGTTATTACAGGTAACTCCTGAGCTGTTTGTACTTGAGGGCAGCCCAGGAACAATATTATGTTTTCTTCTCATGACCTGGTTGAGAGCAGCTTGAGCCCACAGATGTTATTTGCTAGTGTTTCACTTCTTGGGTTGGAGCCCAACACTTGCTTATCTTATACTAAGTATACACCATCACCAAATCCTTCCCAGAACAAGCAGCAGATTTATGTGTGTGTGTGTCCGACTCTGTCCTTCTGTGTGCATGAAGTCCAGTAGCCTCCTCTTTAGTGATTCTTTGACGGCGTGGTGAGTTTAATGGTCAGTGAACTGACATTGCAAACTGATATTCTGAGCAGTCTGCAGCTGGCAGCATCCCACTGCCTCTTTTCATCACAGCCATCTTTTGAATGTGCCTCTTTCAACAGCAACTGCTTTTTATTTTATTATTATTATGGCGGTGGCGTACTCTTTAAAAACAGACACAAACCCATGCGCGCACAGGACATTCAATGAAACACAGCAGGAAAGTTTGGTGAAAGCTGGCGGATGAAAAGAGAGCGCGCAGACCAACTGGTGAGAAGACGCTGTCTAGATGCTGTGAGTGACAGAGCATCCATGTTAACTTGTCCATTTTGCTGTCGGTCTGTCTGCTTGGCATAAATGGGAGCAGAGGAGTGGAGAAAGTGGGGGATGATGACCGTCAGTCAAGGGCATTCATCTTTTCTAAGTGGAAGAGTGGCTGCATGATGGAGATGATGGTAGCGGGAAAGGAGGGAGATAGTGCAAAGAGAGAAGCAGACAGTGGAAATGCACTGAAAAGCATTGTCATGGAAATAGTTGGCTTCGGGAACATATTCCAACGCTAAAAAGAGAGGTCACATTTGTGTTGTGAGGACACAAATCTATACGCTTTAACAAGAAGCCAAATGTTCTAGAAGTTGTTTTTCTTCCGCTTTTGCAATTCTATTATCACAGGCCACCTGTCCTTGTTTCAATGTCGAAGGCTCTCTGTGAAAATGATAATTTGACAAGGTGGTAGCTGGGCTTTATCAGAGGTGTGAAGGGAGGCGTACATCACACAGCTGCAGCGAACAGCGAGCAGGTGCGGCACTGAAGTGTAATCTCACAGGGCAGCAGTCAGCTCAGACCACCAGAGTGCTGTCAGCCTCGGAGTTATGTTTGTTCATGTACCCCCTCCACCCCACCCCACCCCCCCAAAAAAGGGAAGAACCAACTTTAGGAGGAATGCTGCATGTGGAACCGGATTGCTTAAAGAATGAGGGGCCTTCTTCACAGAAAATAATTACAGGCTAAAAAAAAACGACCATTTTTCATTCCAATAGGTTAAATGTGTGCTTTGAACCCCCCCCCCCAAAAAAAAATGCCATTCAAGATGAAACATGTTGGCAGCCATTACATCTTTAATGGATATAGTGAATTGTCTGCTAAAGGCGGGCCCCCACTCTCTCATCCCAGGCTGCAATTAAAGCAAAGCTACCCAAGGTCAGGCTGACTGACAGGCTGACAGACCTATAGATTACTGTCTGTCTGTGTAATCCACGGCCTTTTTTTACTCCCCACGCTGACTGACGCACTCGCCCCTCCCATTTAAAAACACCAGCGCTTGTTGATTTGGAGTCTTTCATGTTTGATGGACAGATGGGACATCCTACGCCGTGACCCTGTAACCTTCTTCTCAGCCGTGACCAGCAGGGTCATTGAGCGTGGCCGCTTAGGGGCAGCGGGGAGAAGACATTTGCATGGCGTGAGTAAGCAATATATTCATATTGTTAATAATAAGCCTCTCAAGTGTAAGTGTAGGGTTTTTCGGACAAAGGAGGCAGCAGCGAAACTTGTGCCAGATGTTAAGAGATGGACAAAATCATAAAAAAACAAACAAACACACGATATAAGGTGACATGCCTGCCCTACATAACCCACAACCATGGCCTCTTGTTCACATAAACCCTTCATTGTCAATACCACACAGCAATTATTGCACACCAGGCATGAAAATGGGCAAATAAGATTGCCCACTGTTTAGATTGCAGGCTACGCACCCGAATACCGAAAGCGGATCAGAAAATGGCCGTGATTCCTCTGGCATGTTACTGTTGGCAGTGCTTCTCAGTGAGATTTAGTATGCACATAAATACACGCAGATAAGAAATGTTGAAATAACCTTTCCAAGCGTTTAACACTCATGATGCAACACATTCAAAAACCACAGCGGCCGCGTCTCATCAGTCAGTCTGTTAGTTTTTACAGTAAGAGACAGGAATTTGTAGGTATTTGGCTTCGGGGCTGAAACTTAAACTGAATGCTACACGTCCGTACTTTTAAGTTCCAGGTGAGAGATGCTCGGACTGATTTTGACAAAAAGAATGTATTACCTGGAAGTACCTGTTTTGATTGGTGAACGGGAGAGAGATAGCGAGATGTAAATAGAGAGAGAGAGAGAGAGAGAAAAAAAAACTGAGAGGAAGGTAAGAGTCTTATCAGTCGAGAGACAACATGCGTGACAGTGGGAAACCTTGGTCACAGTCCCTCCATCCGTGCTCGCATGGGGTGTTGAAGGAGGCCGGTGATTGCACAGACACATGGAGGCTAAAAAACCCTCTTATCTTACACTGTCATACCTTCTCATAAATCAGCGCTTAGCCATCCGCTCTGCACAGATAAGGCAACCAAACACAGACTGATCCTCTCCAGGAATGGAGAGAGAGAGAGACTTTTTCCTTTGGTGAGTGCCCTCTCTCGCTCTCTCTCACACTCCCTTCTCCTATCTTCGTTATCTGTTTTTCATTCATCAGATCTGAACAGCAGACAAGTTTTTTTTTTGTTTTTTTTTACTGCTCAGGGCTTGTTTGTTTGCTGCTTGCCATATTTTCGCTTGTAGCTTTTCCAGCAGTCTGGTTATGATCATCTGAGGAACTAGTGAATCATTTGCAACATTCACACAAGAAAGAGTTGGGAGTGCTGAGAAATGATCTTTTGATCGTCACTGCAATAGTAAAGTGCCAAGGCTTTTATTTAAACTCAGTCTGCCAGGTGGATGAGAGCACAGGATTACTGTGATACCAAAAGCGAGTCAAGGACTGTCCATCTCATGATATAAAACAGTAATCCAGTGATGACATTTCTATGGCAAACCCAGAAATGATCTTCACAGCTACTCCCTTCTTAATAATTCCCTTCTTAAACTCAGTAGATTGTTGTTTTGTGAACTGATGATGAAAGTAGCCTCTGTGTTACAGATTTACGACATTTACCACTGAGACGGATGGATTTTACAAACCGACACTGATTTTTAAAGACATTATGAACCTTTTTATTTGAAACATATAATCTGTTTTAAATCAGAGTTGGACTTAAAAGGACTAGCGTGTGGGATTTATTAGAATCTAGCAGTGGCGTTGCCGATTGCAACACCCTGCACTCGCCCATTTCAAGTATGAAGAAGAATCTACGGTGGTTGCAAATTGCACAACATGGACGAGAAGTGTCTGTAGATAGAAAAGGCCGCACTAAGGCAACAAGAACATTAAAAATCTTCTTATTTTTAGGTGATTACGTTCTATGTAAAACATAGTTATACATGTTATATTCCTGGACTGCCACATCCTGTAAATAGAGCTATAAGAACAGAGAATGTTACAGAACGGACCTTCAAGAGAGAACACTTGACGTACCTGGAAATGCTGCACAGGGATTCTGTGTGCATGGACAGCGTGAGTACAGTATGTAAAACTCATCTGTGGAACTTTGCGCATAGCAATTTCTTTGCAACTACAAAAACAATGTGGCTTTTGGTGACAGAGTACAATCCTGTTAAACAGCACAGCACGCAGTGTGGTGTAGTTCCTATTGTTTTTATTGTTCAATTTGCTCATGATGCATTGCAACGGTTTGTGACTAATTAATCATGCATAGATGGTTTACTAGCACAGCGTAATCCGGCTGCTGTGTTGAAAAAGTTAATTTCACGCTGTGCACCAATCCTCGTGTATAATCAAAAGCCATAGACTAATGAATTCCAAACTTTTTATACTTCCTCAATGCGATTAGACTCGAATAAAGCATCACTTGGGTTGGAGATCTTCCCGGTGTCAGAAGACATTTTTTTTTGGTTTCCTCTGTGTGAGTCTCAGCTGAGTCGACCACATTAAAACTAGATCTGTCAGGCGTGGAAAAAAAAACCCCCCCAAAAAACGTTTCGTGTCTGTGTGTTTGTGCCAGGAGGTGCTGCTTCCTATAAGCTCTCCGAGGGGCTGTCTGTGGTCTTCCATCATTTGTAGCGCGGCAAGGCACATGGTCCAGAGGAGCACATCAATTCATCTAACATGAAATCCTACAGAACATGAAAGCCCAGGATCATAGCCAAGCTTTGACTGATGACTGTTTCAGCGTTTGTGCCAAGAGGAGGAAAAGTGAGGGACGAGAACGACGAGAGACAGAGCGAGCGAACGGAGGGAGGAAAAGGACAGACAGAGATGCTTTGAGAGTTAATGCCGTGCCAGTGTTGTATGCCACTCCCCCTCCGCTTCCCCAGGGACATGAATGAAGTAAATGAATGATGGACCCGGCCCACACAAACGCCCCTCTTCTATTGAGACCAAGCAGTCCATTCACAGGGATGAGTGAGGCGTCGACACCAACAACAACAATAACAACAGCAACATAGGAGGCCCTTACTCCTATTTCTCATTCATACATATGTATGCAGTCACACAGACACACACATATGGCACAGATACTATGGACAACACTGCCAACATACCATTAGGGACACCTACGGAGGGTTCCTGAGAACAGGGCTGGCTAACAAAGCGTGGAGGCAAAGGGGGCGTGAATGGGGCAGGCATGGAAGAAAAAATCTTGGCATCACGTCAATGCAACGGCCACAATGATCAGGGATGAGAGGCCATCTCCTCCCATCCACAATCAACACATTATCAGGAAGCCCATCAGTGCATGAACCCAGAAAACAAGGCCTGGAAACCTCATGTTCCACCACATTCTGCCTTCCTCCTTCACTCGGTTCTCCTCTGTTGTTCGTCCAGGACGAGATGAGTTCAGGGGGTTCTCGTCCACGCGGGGGTGATCTCACTCTGAGGTCTGACCTTCAAACTCAGGCATTACATGCCCGAAGCCACATCAGCTAATGGAACGTGGGGAATACAAATCCGATTGAAGCGAGATCAATCTGACAAGGGAGGCTTTGCTATTTACCACGCATTTACATCTCAAACCTTGAAGGTGGGCTTTGTAATGATGTTAGCATCTGACAGAGGCTCAGTTTTCACCAATTATGCATCCTGCAGAGAGAATGTATGTAGAGCGTATGAAAGCAGGAGAGGGCTGAAGCTAAAAGAGGAAATACAGCTCTGACAGGAACAGGAGGAGAAGGACTCCGACTTTTTCAGTCCAATAGTGAGACACCACTTCTGCAACCTCCCACAGGATCATGGTCAGGCTCAACCACAGGACTAATTTCTCCCATAATCACATAGACAGCTACTTGGTCTCCATCCAACATATACTATACACACTGAGAGGATTGATGGACTTAGTCTGAATCTCCCCACACCTAAGAAAAAAAAAATCATGAGGTTGTGGGTGTTTGAGGTTGCCCAGCTTCTGCCTAAAAACAACGCTGACCTTTAATTTATGAAAGGAAGCACTTCTCATAAAACGTGTGCCAAACTGGCACAGTGCAAGCTACTTTGACTCTGATCATATAAACACAAAAAGAAATATTTGCACGAATTTGTACTTAAGCTTCAGGTCGTTTTCTATCATTGGTGAATGGATACGGTTCAGAACACACCTTGGGCTTAAGTCCAAATGTTTCCCCGGAGCCAAATGACTTACAACACTTCTTCTAAGACAATCTGTATGACAACATGTAAGTGTGAATGAAGTCAGCACTTTTCATTGACTGTAACTCTGAACCTTGCAGTGCGAGGTTACTGCTGGGGCATTGGCACAGAGATGAACAGTCCGAGCAGTCACCGTCTGAGGTAAACCATCTCAACCGACACTCATCCACCACTAATGGGAAGCAGACACACAATTTGTCCTGAGTACGCCTTTTGTGCACCCACACTCCTCTCCTGCTCCTCATTCTCGAATCCCTCCATCTATCCAGGCTCTGGCTGAGATAGCAAACCTGACACTGATGCCCTGCAGTCCATTAGCACTCTCAGAGCTCCGTCTGAGTCTGCTCTCTTGCTCCCTTCACATTTCCCTCCACTCTCCCCGTCTTCCTGACAGTCCTCTCTCCGACTCTTGCACTCCTTATCTGACTCTCTCCGTCTTTCTGTCTCTCTGTCTCCGGCCCGTCCTCCTTTCCTCCTAGACGATGTCTGAGCTGGAGAAAGACCGTCTCCTCAAGTTCAACATGTCAGTCTCTGTCCACGGCGGGGGGAGGACGAGTCTGTAGTCACTCAGGTCAAATTCAGACACCATTACTGTGATGGGGCTGTAGAAAATCCCCTTAGACACATGATACCAACAATCGCTCCTCTGATAACTCTCTTCCATCCTGCCTATTCTGGCGTAACCCCACTCTCCTTCTTCCGACACACCTGTTATCACTGATAGATGACCAAACAGTTGTCTTTTCCTACAGTATGAACTCGCTGTACCTCCCGACTGCAATTAATAACTTCATAATTGATTTATCTATTGATTAACTCTTAAATAAAATGTAAATAATAAGTTAAAAAGAGGTTTTAAAAATCATGAAATAGCTCGTTTCATCACGCCAACAACCTAATGATATTTAACTAATTACGAAAAAAAATCAAAAATGATTGACTGAAACTGCTGCCCCGTTTCTGTCCTAATCTGACAAAGCACAGGCAGTGACCTCATTCACACAGTAGCCAACTGAACTCTGAGCTGACCCCTGGAAAACAAGTACGGTACAAATCGTTATTGCAATATTGACTACAAAAACACATCATGCTCTATCACTTCACAGTGACCTCTGAAAACACTACAGACAGATACAGCTCATGATTTTGGAGTAATAAATTCCCATTAAATATATATTGGGGTACAACCAATGACCCATTATCATATGTTAATTAAATATTTTTTGATTATGGTCATTTGATGTCTTCAAACTGCTCGTTTTAACAGCAAATATCCCCAAAGTATTCAACTCACAATGTTATAATACTGAGAAACACAACAAATCCGTATGATCGCGGAGCTACGACCAACAAATGTCTTGTATTATTGCTTAATAATTCGCTTCAATGATTGGCCAGTTACTGAATTTATTGTTTGTGTAGTTTTTACCATGCAGGTGGTAAAAAGTCTGGAGAAAGTTAAATCTGAATCACGGGAACACGAGTTTTGAGATGTTTCGTTGTTCATCCAAAACGCTTTGGCAAACAGAATAAAACTGTTGCCAATGAATTTTCTTTTATTTAACAAATAAGTTAAATGATTCATAATTCAAGCACTACAACACTGTTCAGCTGCTCGGCTGCCAGACATATTACTTGCAGATATTACTTGCACTTGTGCTTGTTTTCTATTTTTATTACATGCTCTGTTGTGCTCTTAGCATTAAATATCAAAGAAAAACAAAAGGAGCTTTGCTTATTGATTTGAGGTCTTCAGATGTGTTAAAGTAACACTCGATATGAACTCAAACACACACACACACATTGATATTCATCTAGCTATAGGACAGAGTTCGTATCCTAAGTGAGTTTCTCACCACAAGTGTTCACACTAGCCACCATATGAGCGAGGTCAATGCAGCAGTAACAGGACACCGACACTGACAGACAAATGATAATGAATGATAGCTGTCTGAGTAAACAAGTGGAAAGGTGCCCTTGACCTGCTGTCTCCTTAATTTCAGTCTGGGGTGCAAACACCCCCCGCTTCCCCTTGAGGACTCCCACACCTTGGCCACATCTGGAGAGGCCGTCCACGTTGAGAAACCAATCCAATCCCACAAAACCCAAACAGACCACCGCGCGGCCTTATCGAAGTCGATTTTTTTATTTATTAGCAGATGAATTTTCTCATTTGTCTTAACTACGCCTCGAAGCCTCCGACGCCGCTTCACTTTAGGATTTCCTGAGAGCGGGCGAGACAGCAGACATCAGGGGAAATAAGCACAAGCGCTGTGATTGCATCCCACCTCTCCTCTGCGGAGAGAATCATTCGAACCCGATTCTGCTTTGCGAGGAGTGACAGGTAGACGCTGCTATGGCAACCAAACCAAAGCAGTGTCATATATAGCTCTTTACAGAAGCTCTGCAAGCATGTGAGCACACACACACAGACACACACACACACACAAACAATGCAGACACAACCACATGGACTTGACATGAATATAAAAAGACTCTCTCCCCTTCCTCTTTGTCACTTTGAATCTTAAGAAAACCACTTCTTGTAAAAGCCATTACCATTTTGCTCTCCAACCACAAAAAAAAAAAAAAAAAAACTGTCGCCCCCGTCCAGCTCCCCCCGCCCGCCCTCCGGCTCTTCTTCTGCAGGTGGCGAGGTTGATCACCGTCTGCATAATAATCTCTGATAATGATTAAAATCGCTCCTCAAGAATTATGAGCTCCGTCAAGTGCTCAGAGGCCCGACAGAAAACAATTACAAAGGCTACAGTAACCACTTTAACTGCACAAGCCAATCAAGATCCTCAAGCACGAGAGAAAAAAAAAGATTGCACATCGGCCTGATGTACCACTGTGGCTTCCGCCTATTTTTATCCTGTCTGCCACATTTCAATCTCAAACACTGTCTGCAGCACGGACCGCAGAGACACAAACACACACTGGGATGTGCGTGGTCTGTCACACATTCAATGACACACATTCATCATGGGGAGGCTGTCTTTCACCCCCTGCTGAGTGTTGCCCCGCTTTGCGCGGCAGACGGAGAACGGGAAGGGCCGTCCATCGAGCAACGCGAATGATCGTTTACGGCAAGTGTCAGGTGCTTTGTTTGCTCAGAAAATTGCTGCTTCTTTGCTTAAAAAGTTAAAAGACACAACTCCGCAGATCCAAGTCCAAGTGTTTGAGTTAGAAGCGTCCAATCACGGAGCTTAAAATCCAGTAGTGTGTGATACCAACAGTCAGCGAAAGCTAGTTTTACGTTCTGTGTTGGTGTTGAATTCATTTTAGCAACTATGGCAACTTATTCATTCTCCAGCTGCAATGACGAAGCCGCTTTGTCTCTGTAAGCGATTGTGACTAGTGTTAGTAGTCAAAATGCGGAAAAAAACATGATTTCTCACACACAAAGTTGAACGATTTTAAACTTACAACCCTACGATAAACCTTTAGACGGTTTGGAGGAAAAACACACAGAACAAGACTCGAGAGGTTTCAGTTTTAGTCTTGAACCAAACTGTTGTCAAACTACATCAATCCTTACTCAACCCAAAACTGTAAAGACGTCGTGCTTCCACTGTTTGTTTGGAGCTTCACCGTGTCTCACGAGCTTTTTCCTGAAGCTTGGATGAGTAGCTCTGCCCCTCCCCAGAACAAATAATTAAATCTATGATTAAAATGCCTAATAGCTAAGGACCGGAATAATAAATAGCAGAGTGATTACGGTTTCATTTGGATGTGTTGCATTTTTATCACCACAGGGAGCTTCCAGCATTAATAAGTGCTTAGGCATGGGCTCTGCTTGCCAGCTCAGAAGAAATATTCAAATTGCAGCAAACTGTTTTCAATCTGGAGCCTTTCTCTGGGAGTGATGATTTGTATATGCATGTCTCTCTGTGACATCATTAAAAGGTGGGGAGCCAGCAGTTTATTGAGTGAAAATGACTTAAAAAGGCTACATAATGGAGTCATTTTATTTCCTTTGAAGCCTGCCATCTGAGTTGGCGCTGCACTTTCTGCATGTTAGCTGAGCCGGCGTGTGAGACCCTCCTGCGCCCCTCACTTATATCCACCCACTCCTCCCTTATACTTTCCCATGCTGCATCAACCTTTTCTCTCAAGAAAAGTCTCGGCACTTCGGAGAACCCCCCCCCCCCCCTCCTCTTTCGCAGCGTGCTAAAACGATGCGCTCCTGCCGCTGTGAGCGGCATCCTGGGTGCTCTCCTCCCTCACCTCGCACCGCCAACCTCTTATCAACGAGCAAATAGGGAGGGTGTGAGTGTAGAGTAAAGGCAGAGGAGGAGGAGGACGAGGAGGAGAGAGAGATAAAAAGAGAAAGAAACAGGCAGGAAGGACACTATATTTAGCACGGGAGCTGTCGCCTTCTGTTTCTCTCTCCTGAATAATCATAGTTTGACAGCATGTATCCTGCAGAGCAGGGGTTGCTGGGATGCACTAACCCCCCCCCTTCCCCTCCTCCACCGGCACCATCTCCAGGGAGAAAGTAGCAAAGTATTGTAATAATTGCTGCAGGCTTGCGTGCCACAGCCACCACACATTACTCTGTGGAAACATTTTTTCAGCACCCTGACATTCTCCAACAAAGATAATGGGGAATTTTGGACTACTGACTGTAGCCAACAGGTACGATTTTGCATGTGTTATTCATACCAGGAGAGCAACCTGCATCTGAGCACCGCACTCTATGTACAGATGAGCAGCAACGTGACCAAAAGACACCTATATATATATATATATATATATATATATATATATATATATATATATATGAATTCTTCTACCCATAATTTCTCAGAAATGGAATGCATGTAGAACAGGGACAGCTAGTGGCTGTGACAAACTTGTTACCCTCGTGTACAGATGATGATTATCTGCTGGGAAAGAAGTAAACAAGCACAGCTGGTAGGTAGAGGAGCAAAGAGGATAAGAATTGCATGTGTATGTGAGTGGTTCAGATGGTTTATAATGGACTTCAGCCGGTGCAGGAAAAAAAAGCTTATTTGCTTTTGTGGAAAACTAGCAAACTCGCGTTGCTCTCTGTTTAAGTTTCTCATGATTTAGTTTTGATGAAATGTCGCTACAGCGTGTCACTTATTTCCTAAAGCTTCAACTTGTTGCGATACTTTTCCTTCATGGCCCTAACACTGCTTGTTGTTCTCCTCTCTTATCTGAGCTACTTCCCCTGCTAAATCTGATTTTAGCTAAATCTGTAATACTCTTTAAGCCCCGTGGCTCAGGGAAATCAAAGGAGAAGTGAAACGTCCGTCTGTTTCTCACCTCAGCCTGTTCAAAATGACAAAACTATGAGCAGAATGTGGATGATTCATGTTTAAGATGGCTGTAAAACTATTACCGAGAGTGAAATCGCTTGTTACATAAATGTAAATATGTTTGACTCATTTCTTCCTTCAAATGTCATGCAGGGGTGTGAGAACAGATACAGATACACAAAGCACCTGAAAAGCCTGATGCATGCCGAAACACGGCAGACTGATAAGTCAACAAGATGCATCTGGCACAATAAAAAAAAAGAACTGGATCAGGAAAATCTATTAAAAATGAATTTGGATATTTCCCCAAAAGTGTATAATTGAATAAATGAATCCAGAAATCTCAGTCCTTCTCTGTCCCCTCTATATTTGACCAATAATATATCTCACATAAATGTTCATGACACTCACATCACACTACATATGATTATCGTTGTCGTTGTTTATGAATGATTAATACAACGGAATAATTTATGAACAAACTAGTGATCATATCTGAGAAGGGTTTCATTGTACGACACGGTCTCATTATGTTTAACATCTCTGACGATGCACGCAACATAACGCACCATAACGTGTAATGTGGCCCAATGATAACAGCTAATTAATGCCATTACTGTTGTAGCTGAAAAGCAGGAGGGTTTCTGGGCGGACTGAACGCATTTACCATCTCCCCGGTGATTAGCAAATCACAGCGGCTGGTTACATCCAGCTTGTTCACCTTTGTTCAAAGGAGACAAGATAATCGAAGCAGCTAGGCGATGTGCGTCTGAAAAAGCTGACCTTTTTACATCTGCCAGAGTGTTTCCAAGTGAACGTCCTGTCTGTCGGTTTTGCACGGACGCCAGTGGCCAGACTAAAGATCCATACAAGGTAACAAGGGGGTCGTGTGCTAGCAGACAGGTTAGCTGTGGATAAGCTTTCAGCGGTTCATCGATTGCTGAGACTTGATTGCAGCAAGACTTGTCTGAGGCACTTTGCTCTGTCTCCAGCATATATATATATATTTATATAAGGAGTGAGTGAGGTGCAAAGAGATGAACCGTGGTTTGTTATGCCTCTAAAAATCTGGAGAAAGGTGTAATATATCTGGCAATACAAGCATGATTGTGGTTGTAATAGTTTCTCTTTCGCGAGACACCAACAGCTCGGGACCACCTACACTCTGTAGAGGAGCATCGCTGATATGAAAGACAAAGGGTTCCTCTCATGTACTATATATACACATAAATCTGACTGATGAGGTCTATTGTTGTAGAGTTTAGAAATAGAATAAGCATTAGAGTTCAAACTCAGTAGCAGCTCCTACTTAAAAAGAATAAAAGAGGTGGAGGACATCTCTGGATTTTTCTGATCTTAACCCTGAAAACTGTCGGGAGAGACGAGCCGATGTGGAAGTCTTTGTTCGGCCGTGACAATCACCGAACCATTACGTGGGACAAAAAGACTGGAGTAACCTTAAGATTGTCCCTGAGAATTAGTCCAATTACAGGACTGCCTTTCTTTGTCTGGCTTTCTTCCCCAGAGCTAACCTTGTGCCCAGGTGTTCCACCGAGGACTACAGAGGCCGAAGAAAAACAAAGTTAAACACTTTCAAATGTGCCTGAGGATTAGCGTAACAAGCTATTACTCGTTAATATGGTGCCATTCTCCCACAGTTTGAGGGCAGTTAACCTCGGGCGTGACTGGCTCCTGTTTGAAGGGTCACAACCTCGCAGAGCCCCGCGCACTAAAATAGCATGTGATTACAGACCTTGTTTGAAAGTAAATATAGGAGTTCTCAGCAGCTGAAGCCGGCCTCGTCCAGTCTTTTATGAGAGAAAGAGACAGAGAGAGAGAGTACACCTACACAACTGTGACCTTTTGTATTATCATCATACATCTGATATCTGACAGTCTCACTTGAAACAGGTCTGTTCATGACCTCGGCTTCACTCGTGGAATTAATGGACCACTAAAAAAAAAAAGTGACGGCGCCGAATAGATCGCGCTGTGGTTGTGTTAAATTTCACTTTTTTTTTTGGAAAACGCAGTGTTTAGCTTGGGAGATGCATTGTAGCCTGGTGTTTTGTAAATGTGTGTGTGTGTGTGTGTGTGTGTTTCGACTCTTTTGAAGTCTGGGTTGATGATCTATCCCTGCAAGCTTTGAATGGACATTCCTTTGGTCTTAGCCTCTGTTTGCTCTCTTGGTCCTTATCACGGTTAATAACTCAGCCTGCACTAACACACTCGGTAGCTGCTTTCAGAACCCTAAAAGACAAAATTATCAGCTTAGGTTACTTACGGCTGTTTACATTGTTAACCTTAGTTTTAAGAGATCCGGCAGGGAAAATTGACTCGATGGATTATTCTTTGTTTGAATTTGAGGACCCTGCAGACATCAGGCTAAAACGCAGAAGAAGAATGAACATATCATACGTGTACAATTCTCCAGTATACTCCAATTAATGTACTGAATCAAGGAAAACAATTAAACAATCCACATTAAATAAGTCCAAGTAATAAAGTCCGAGCCGGATGCCACAGGGCAGGATTTTCTCAGGCTCTGTGCGATTATACTTGTGTTATGTTGTTACATGTGATCTTATTTTGGCTTCTATGCATGAACATCCTTGAGCTTTTAGTTGTGTAGTGTTTGAGGAAAACTGGCATATAAAATAAATATCTCGGTGAGTAGATGGTCTGCCCGAAGTGCAGTGCTAATACTGTATATATTCTATACAGAATATAATGAAACTTACGTGTGTGTGTGTGTGTGTGTGTGTGTGTGTGTGTGCGTGTGGTGTGTGTATAAGCCATTGTCTTCTGCTTTGATAGAGGGCAAATATTTGAAAAGCAGCGTGTTGGCTCTCTTGTGTCTAAGTCTTGGATTTCGGCCAAAAGCAACTAAATCTTCTCTACAAGCTTATAAAATGCAAATAATCAGTGGGAAGTGATACTGTGTAACCTTTATGGATACACATGTGAGGCTGGGTCACAGACAGAAGCAAATAAAATAAAAACAGTAAAAGAAAAAAATGATTTGTTTAGCAGCTCCAGTTGGCAGCCCAACATGTGTAGAGTGTCTCCTTTTGTTTTATCGTCAACATTGAAATGCTTATTAAAAATGATCTGGATTATTCTATCAGAAGGCCCTTACAACAAATCTGTATGGCAATACTGGACATATATCATGAAACCTAAAGCCAATTATTTGGTTAAGTACACTGGCACATTAAAAATTAATAAAAAGCACATTACAGAGCTATTCCCAGCAGAATGGTGCAAAACCAATACAATTAGGGAATGCACAGCTTAGGCGCATTTCTAGTCTCCAGCTATCCGGAGTTGCTCTATGAGGCATAAAGTAAACTCCAAAAACTAATTACAAACAAAAGAAACTCAATTAAAAAAAGAAGTGGAAAATAAATGAACTATTTTCTACCAAGGAAATGTGAGACCAGCAGAGTGTGAAATCCAACTTAGATCAGAGACAAAGGGAAGGAGACTGCATTCGAGGGACGAAGAGAGACAGAAAACAAACAGGTAAGCAAAACATCTGAGCGAGAGGAAGAAACTGAGAAATCCTCATTGACAAAACCTTTCAGACGTTTATGAGCTCAGCAAAGGCCGAGTAAAGAAGAAATGAAAGCAAGTGAGCTATTCCAGGAACTAGATGTGGGAATATTTTGACAAACGCATGCTAGGAACACATAACTTGTCACAGATGTCACCAAAAACACGATTTTCCACTTGATTTGCAGAGAAACATTCAAACTTGACACATCTGGCGTGCTGCAGCCACACGTCAAGACGGGGATCTGAGCTCGTCAGATGCTTGTTAAAGTCGTCTTCAGACGCACGTACTATAAAACCTCGAGAGCTTTACATGGGTACGGCGGCACTTGAATGACAAAGCGGCGGTCAGTGCATCGCTGAGACCTATTTTAACAGGACAGTTCAACACACACACACACAGGGTCTCATGTGGCACTGGCAAACATTCATAACATGCTGGATCTGTGCCCTGAGTGTGTGCCCAGCCAAGTGTTAAATCTGACTTGATTTCAGAAGGGAGCCGAGGTCACACAAAGGCCTGTTTGGGGAACTAATAGCAGCTGGGCGATTAAATGAAGACATATTCTCTTGCCCTGAATAGCCGGGACAATCAGCAGCACATCTCCTCGCCCTTGTCATCACGCCTCTCTCACGCCGACACACAATCAAACTCTCTGTTAGGCAGCCTTGCCAGGCCCTGAATTCAGCCAGTGCCAATAGTTTACCCATTCCACTTACCGAACAACATGAAACAGCAGCAAGATAAAAGACTGGCGACAGCTATTACACCAGTGATCACATCTACATGTCTGTAGAAACGCACAGAACTGAACAATCTGGGTCACCACACACACACACACACACAGCAGTAATTTGAGTGTCTTACCTTTGAAGGACAGGAAGATCCTGGGCGCAGAGAGGGGCTCGTTGGAGGCGGGCAGCCCGGACGTTAGGGCCAGCAGGGCCAATAGCCAGCACAGTTTGTCCCACAACATTTTCCCTGTGTTTGTTAACAGAGGCGAAGGAGAGTCCAGGAGCTGAGGGACAGAGAGGGATGAACGTCAGCCTGCACGTCTTCCAGCCTCACGAACGGTGAAGTGATAATAATAAATCAGTTTGCTTCCTTACAGTCAGTTAAATATTGAAATCACACACTGACAAGACAGAAATTCAAGCGGGGACGCTAAATATACAGCCTTAAATCTGCTGTACACAGGATGTGGGGGATCAAAATACTTCTAAATCTTGACCAAGTATTTTTTATTAGGGTTTGCAATCTAGACTAAACAACCTAACCTGACCCACAAAACCTGAGGGCTGTAGGAGTGTGGAAAGAAACTCCTGTTGGTTCAGAATATAATTGCCATCGTTGCAACTGGATTTTCTCATGAATGCGCATTTCCCAACCACCCAGAGTTATTCTTCCCTGCGTGTGCAATAAGAGTCTGAATGGACGGAGTCTCCTTCCAACTGGGAAGGAGCCACCGCAGCCCGCAACACGCTACTCTCCCTGCCGAGCCTCGCTGTCCATACATACAGCATAGCATAGTAGAAGTGTTTCGCAAATATCTGGTCAAGACCGATTCCCGCTGTTTGTGCAGAGGGAGCTGAATTTCACCACACGGAGTTGCGCGCTAAGGCTGGCGCGCACCGGCGGTGCTCACAGATTAAATCACAAAGCGCATCAACGTGCTGCTATCCGCCACAAAGGGAGCTGAAGTTAATAATATCCCCATGAAAGGATCTGATGAGTCAAGTTATCAACGTGCGGACAAGCTGGCACACACACACACACACACACACACACACACAAAGAGAGAAACTTGTGGAAAGAAATGACGGTGCCACGGTTTGGAGACAATAAAACAATTTTAGCGAGCGTGTCCTGCTGTAATTATCCACGCATGGCACTGATCTACTCGTAAACGTGGATCTGAGGCTGAGGTCAAACTGTCAGTCAGGGTTTAAGATCAAGTTCCACGTTGAGCCCCCGAAGACAGAACTCCAAAGCAGACCCGTTAACCAAAATAAAGCGTGACTGGTCTTTGAGTTATGAGGACATGGACATGAACCACGTGTCATTTAGAAGAAGTGCCTGTGATTTAAATTGTTTAGAGTCGCAATGGGGACGTTACATTATATTCAATTACGGGGAGTATTCAGTATGAAGATACAGCGTCACAAAAAAAACAACTTTCAGTGCCTCAAAACTGACACTTGTCTAACAAACAAACAAAGCATACAGCTGTTGGACCTTGAAGAATTCGTATTTGAGAGTGTAGCTCATTCAAAGCGACACCCCACACGCCAGTGAGGATACACCAAACATGTAAATACACTGAGCTGAAGTCATAATTCTACACTGTGATATGAACTTTTAAATTACATGTCATATATCTGAGTCTTCTTCCTTGCACGAGCAGTGCAGGCATCAGTCGTTTGTGCACGACTCCACCAAATGTGGCTTCCCACAGATTCATGAGCGCATCACTCTCAGTGCAAATAATTCATCCGACTTGTGTCAAAGCAGCACTTTGCATTCTGTCCTACCTTCTAGTTGCGTCCAGTGAATATTGTGACAAAGCGGGTCAACATTTAAAACCATCCACCCAGATCCCTTTGAGCTCCTCTGTCCGCACGCAGGAGTATCAGTGTATCCGCCGCAGATCCTGCACGATTATCCCAGAGCCAAACAAAGCTTGGATTTAAATTAACTTGACGCGGCCGCCTTAACTTGAAGTGATCTCTAAATCGCATCAACAGACTGTGTATTCTCCACAGAAAGAGGTTAGAAACAAAGAGTTGCGCCTGGATATGAGTGGCGGAGCGAAGCTTCTGCCGTGCGCAGCGGCGCTCAAGTGTTTAGTGCCGGGAAGCGGCTTCTGCAGGTGGATAGATCCGAGGTCTCCAGGCAGTGGACACACCCATGGGGGAGGGAACCTACCTTAGCATCCCTGCTCTCCGTCCCGCCCCAAAATTTAGCACAAAATAAGTCTGCTATGCATCTTCTTGTACTCCAGAGGGGCTACAGAGGTAAACTCACTTAAAATGATGAGGAACAAGCTGTACCAAAGGGGTAAAGCATGTAGGAGGAGGCATGAAAAGGCTGCTTCTTTCAGCATTAGGAGGGATTTCTGCTACAATCAAAATATTACCGTTTTCCCCTGAACAAAATAGGAAACGCTTCCATTTCAAATCTCCTTTTAATGACTTTACCAGCGTTTGGCAACATTTGCGCATGCGTACTGAGTGGCATATTTCCACACCGACCAGTAATTATCATATCACATCTCTCATATCTTCAGACATGGATATTTTTTCTTTCTGTGTGGGAGCACAGCTGCTTTTAGGTTCCTTCTGTGTTCATAATAAGTGCGATTTGTTCCCCTGAAGTTGATTCATAGAGTTGAAACGAAGCCTAAAGCCTCCAGTAGGTGAGAATTATGCAATTTGTTTTCATATTCCATTAGCATTTATCTTTGTCACCACAAAGTAGAGGAACCGAGATAATGATTAAGATAAAAACCAAGCGAAGGCGTGCAGACACAAGCTCCCAAACAGTGAAACATTTCCCGTCCAAACATACCCATATTGACTTTATTGCAGAATGAACGTGTGTTAACACGATGCCACGATGACTAACGCGAAACTACACAGTCAGTGTTCAAAATACATGCGACAGTAAGGTCTTAAACTCAGATGTTTCCGCTCAGTTTGAGAGGGAGAGCTGTTCTTTTGGACTGTCCACGGGAGGCTTCTTTTACACGAGTATCAAAATAGGACTGAGGTCATTTCACAACTTGATTAGTCTACGACTGCCAGCTACTGATTTTTATTTGCTGACTGGAGCCAACATTGAGTTGTGCTGAGAAGCTTTCAGATGCCAAGTCCGAGCCAAACAATTGTTCAGTATCTGCTGGTATTGGCAGCCTCACGGTATGGAACAGTGTTTGCTTTTTGAATGAAGTATGAATCACTTAACTATATTTTGACTTGCAAGGCGGAGAAGAAAGAAAAGGAGACAAGAAAAACAGAAAAACCAAGCCGAGCCGGTGATTTCAGACGAGAGGAACAATTTTCATTTGATGCGAGCAGCTGCTGCATAACTCCTTGGCACAACAGGAATGTGGCGGCGCATTCGCATAAGAAACTGTTGAAAAGTGGCCAGATGCAGATAAGGTAGATTTCCTCCGACACCTCCATGAACTGACAGAGGATCACTGGCTCTCGCCTCAGATAGGCATCAGATATTCATGGGCAAATGGAGCCTTAAATCTTTTAATCTCACTCGATCCCTCCCCTGATCACAGTGGCTTATTTCGCTTCTTATCCAGTCAACGCACAATGCAGCTCACGCCCAGTGTGCATGCTTATTATTCCATAAATGATAAATACAGTGGCTCTCGGTTTCATGCAGTCTTTGCAGGACTTTACTATTGCAGAAATGTATAATATCAGAGAGGAATTCTGGGGAATACAAAGACTTTCTGTCAGGGAATCACAGCTGTAGAGCTGATTTATTGTTTCCTTTTGTGTTTCTTAGTTCACAGGAAAGATCATGTTACAGTGACAAACCATAAAACCTGCACCAAGACTGACTGGGTGGTATTTTCACTGTGGAAACAACCATTTTGGCAGTTTCTGTGTCCTCCACGCATGCTTCTTTCAAGTAAAGATTTGCGTTGTGGTCATAATAAATTGGATTCCGCACCTTTATCGTGAATGCGAACAAAAAGATGCTAGATCTCCGGCTGTGACTTTGAGCTTTTCTGACCTTTGAAAGATGTCTAGGAAAGACAATTACTACATTAGTCTATGCAAAAGAGGCTCCGCAGTGTGACTCCATGGCTTTTGATGCTCAGAGCAGAGTAAAAGAAGAGAGCTCAGCATCTTCACTCGCCATCAAAAGTGTTATATTTCCCTTGATACCAGCCAAGAGCTCTGGGAAACAATTACCCCCACGCTTACGAGCTCACGCACGCACGCACACAAAGCAGAAGATACCGATATGTCTCGGTCCGTCCGAATCTTGGACGATCTTGAAAAAAAGTCAGCTTTCAGTTTTTCCTCACATCAGCGATTACAAAGAGGCGCGCACAGCTTAACATATGCAGGTGGGCGTTCATGTTTGAAGGGTGGTCTGAGCACCAGACTGCGCAGAGCCAAATGAATAACAACTTTCATAAATATCTGGAACACAACTCCCCGATCCCTCCGGACTCACCCAGAATAAATCAGTCAAACAATAAAAATCTCTTTCCCCAAACTTCACATATCAGCAGTTCAAACAACCTTCAAACCAAACGTGTGTGGACCAGCCAAGTTTAATTGTGTCATTACTTGATATTCTTTTTTTTTTTTCGTATCCGAGCTCCATCTATTCCTATTTTTTCTCTTTTCTCTTTCTTTTTTGTCTTTCCTTCTCAGTTTTGTAGCCAACAGCTGCATGTTGTTTCCTATATTTCTTTTTAATCAACAATATTATTCCCATCTTCAGGCCTCTGGTGGCCTCACCATCTGTCACTTGCGTGAGACAAGAGGAAAGCAATTATTGAATCCTGGCTTTGAGGAGCGCCTGCCTTCATAAAAGTCCCTCATGCTTTCCAGTTTTTTCCTCTAGCGTTGCTTTCTCGAGCAGCTATCTGAAGAGTAAAAAACGTGAAAGATAATGTTGAAACCAAAGATCATCGTCGGGTGCCAGACCACAGAGGCAACGCATTTAGAGCCATTCTGTGAAAAGTGACGTTTGGGTCCCTTTGTTCTGCGGAGGAGATGCCAGGTTTATAAATCTGAGTTTGAATGTTGCTGCTGGGACACTTTATTCTTCTTTCTCTGGAGAAGTTTTTATGTTTGTTACAGATATGACATCACTTCAAATGATTGACTTTTATCCTCCAGACTAACAGTGTTATGTTTGACTACAAGTTGAATGCGTCTATTTATAAATGCTGTCATTTTCCTGGAGGACATGAAGGCAACGCTGCATAGATTATTGTTATCTCTGGGAATTGTTCATGAGAAGCATTTCACATTAATGTTTCTGCTGAAGACACTGTTGGTTTTCATGGAAACAGGTGGCAGTGGGGAATACAAATCCAGGAAGTGTAAGAGCAGAGGTCACTCTCTCATATGAGTTTTATTACATTCAATGAATTTTCCTCTAACCTTCTGCCATCAATGAGTCCACCAGCCATGGAAAGTAATTATTAACAGCCTGTGACAACCTTAACCTCTGTCTCATGGTTCCACCACATGATGGGGAGGCAATTAACAGCTGTTCATTACTGATGAGGTGAAGAAACAAGTGCACCGGCACACCGCGGAGCACATCTGCATGTACGCACACGCCTAAATGACACGGACAGATGTGAGTGCGCACACATCCTCACACAATTGACCATTAGCAGTACACTAACAGCACACACACACACACATGTAGCCGAGGATGCCGTGGCGCACCTGAGAACGGCCTTCAGCCCCCTTCAAGGGACACATCGTTTGTGTCGAATTTAATGAGGGAACATGTACTCATCCCTCCACCTCACCGGGAGAGCTGTTACCTTTTGGTGTGATAAGATATTAAAAATTCACACTGTTTCTGCAGCGCTTTGACTAGTACGGCAGCACGCTCATTAGCATTTAAATAGGAAAAAGATAACGCCACACTTCGCAGAGTCATACCTCCATCACAAAGCTGGCAGACGGAGAAGAAAACTTGAATCAGGCCCTGAAAACTTTGGCTCTTTTTTAGACACCTGAGAATGGAAATAGTTACATCTTAATGTTGTGTCACTGTCTGATTAGTTTTCATTTTTTTTAACTTGTGTGTGTGTGTGTGTGTGTGTGTGTGTGTGTGGAGCCACCAGTGAATTATTTTCAAGAGATTCCCTTGAAAACATTTATTTTTTCCCCTCTTGGAGGGAAGGCTAAGCTTTAAAATCCAACATCAAGTCTCATTTGGCAGTTTTCAACCATGATATATTAGGAATGAGTTGGCATATTTTTATGTACTCGGTAGCAAAACAATAATAAAGTTAATTGAATGTAAAAACCCAAATAAAGATGCTGACTCGCATGCCTCTTATCTTTGGAGCAGTTACAGCCGTTCTGTCTCGCTACTGTAATATTTGAGCCACCATTCTGTTTATTTAGAGTATAAATACTGCAGTATTTGTCTGTTATTCTGCAGTACATTCCTGCCTGTAGAATAGACAGTCACTCCCTGTTAGGAGATTCCCATTCAGGCCACATACTGTTAGTTAGGGAGCGAACCCAAACTAGAAAAATACTTTGGATTTTTGCTATTTTTGTTGGCCTGACGTGATGCTAGCAATGCTGACTTTAACAATGGAAAAGTCAACTGCATACAGTTGAAACAATAGCCCCGCTGTAACACTAATACACATAGAGGAAGATGTTTTTTTCTTGCCAGTGAATCTGTAATTAGCCGCATTTATGCTGCAATGTAAGTTCTGTTTAGCGTGTACTTTTCTTCCTTTGATTGCTCACACAAGACAAGTCTTTTGGGCTGCACTCTTGAGATTAATGGCATTCTTTCCCCCCCCCGTGCATATTTTCCCCATCCAGATCTCACTGTGTTTGGCTGTCATTTTTCTGCTCGTATTTGTTCCTCGGTCTTTTGTCACAGGAGCTGACTATGACTCAGCTGGAGCTTTGCGAAGCTAAAAATGGGACAGCTGCCTTTTTTAAATGACACAAGTTTGTCTCATTGTATCTGGCTCACATGTCTCCTGCCTGGGAACAGAGAGAAGGCGGGCAGCTGTGGTGGGATGATTTGGTATGAATTAAAGCTGTTTCCTAACAGGCTCCACAGGGTCTGATCCTGTCCCCTGCATGTCTGGTGGATTCTCTCCCCCTGTGTCAACCGGAGGAGAGCGTGTATTACATTACATCAGCTCTTTTTCCCCGCTTGTCTTTTTGTTAAAATGTGCTGCAAACAATAACAATGGCCTTATATTTAGCATGACTTTGTGGTTGAAGGTACCCCGGCCATACTACCTGTGGTCGGTCGAGGGGGTTTGTGTAACAGTTTTCCCATGCAGTGTTGAATGGTGTGGGCCTCCTGAGGGTCCGGTCTGTCAGTGTCATTCTTCATCGGCATCCAGCCGCAGGTCTCTGGCCAGAGGGAAAGACTGAAGACTAAGAGGAAATGACTGTGCTTTTTGTTCTACGCTGCACTCAAAAGTGGTCAGCATTTGTAGTTGGACTCATTCTAATGTAGTCTGTGGTCTGTTGGGGGAATACATGGGACTTTTTGCCATAGTAAAAACCTCCTCAATATGTTCAGTCTTCTGTTGAGTTTCTTCCTTATTTCCCTGCATTATTTTTGTTTTCAGCTACTGAAAGACTAAGACAATAAGCACTGGCTTACAAGACAGCACTTTGCAGATAAAAGAAAATATACTGCACCACAGACATCCTTCTCCTGCCCTTTACCCCTTTCCTCTGTTTCCTATAATTTGTATGGGAAGAAACGGATGTTAAATATAACTAACGACAAGAACAATTAAGGAAGTTTGTGCGACCATGCAGATTTAGCTGCCGTAATCTCCTCTACTAGGTCACTCCTTATTAGCCCACGGCTCTAGGGATGCCAATGTCGGTCTGTCGATCCACCACTTTAGTCCAGACTGAAATATCTCAGCAACCATTGGATGGATTGACAATTTTGTACAGATATTCATGGCTCCCAGAGGATGAATCCTAATTACTTCAGGGATCCCCTGACTTCTCCTCTAGCGCCACCGGTAGGTTCACATTTGTGGTTTCGAGTGAAATGTCTCAACGACCATTGGAGGGATTGCTGTAGAATTTGGTTCACATGTTAATGTCCCGCTCAGGATGAACTCTAATTACTTTGGTAATCATTTATTGTCATCATTAGGTACGTAATGATCATGTTCACATTGGCTTGAAATGCCACTGTGTCTAAGTACAGCCTCGCAGAGCTGCTGTAGAGTCTTGGTCTTGTTTTCAAAAGACAGGAATGTGTGCGCTCGTGTGGGGTTGAAAGTTTTGATTGTACAGTGTTCAAAATATATATTTATGATGCCTGTCTTTAATTTACCGTCCTTTTGCAATGTTCTAGCGGGCCTACGCTGAATCCCTTGTCCTTCACCCTTCCCCTCACTCTTTCTCCCCCTCTCTCCCCATCTCATCCTCCTGTCATCACTCGCTCTGATGAGGCCGTGAAACAGGTGGCTCGAGAATTCAAAATGACATAGGAGGGACAGCAACCAAACAGTTGTGCGTGCGTGTGTGTGTGTGAAAGAGATACAGAATGATTTTGAGTGTGTGTGTTCGTGAAAGAGTCGAATAAAGAAAGGGGAGCACCCAAAAACAACAATAACAAACACAAGACAAATTTGGTTATGTTGTATTTTTCTTGATAATTTCTGCAGAGCCCATTACTGCATTTCTTTTAGTTCTCTCTCAGACTCCCTTCTCTGGCCAGACTGTCAGGCCGTTGCCAGAAAACACCTAAATTAAATTAAAGTTAATGAAATCCATCTTGATTCAAACGCTCAGACTCTAAAGTATCACAGATGAAGGGCTGGAAGCAGTAACAGATTGTATGGTTTATACAAGACAAAGGCATTCATGACTGTGGTATTGTAGTTCAGTTCAAACAGATACTATGGCTTGTAATGATAAGAAGAAGTGCTCAGATTCACTTGGCCTTAGAAAAGGAACGTTTTCTCAGCTCTACGGAAAGAGAGCAAATCTGCCTTGACATCTGTTCCCGGACTTTCCAGCAGCAGTTGTGTTGTAAAAGATCCTGTAGTAAGTTGTCTGGAGACAGTATGGCACATCAAGCACATATTCTAAACTATGTCTTTCTCTGCGGCTTAGTTCTCAATTTAATTAACTGTGAAAATGTTGTTGGAGGGATGTCACAACTGTCGGTGGCTCCCCAGTCAATCCCAGAGGAAAGTCTCTCAGTCTTATCACCGTCTGCTTTCCCATACGCACTCCCAACGCTCGAGTTACCAGTCGGTCTCACACGTTTCACAAAAATTCTGTTCGCAGGATCGTTGTATTGTTAGTCAATCATGTTGGTATTATAGCTTTGTTCTCGTGTTAGCTGTGGTTCTTGGACTTGGCAGTAAAATAGAAAATCAATGTTGTCAGTGCAGTCTGTGGCTTGAACTTTGTCAGAGACGGTTGATAAAATGATTGTATCAATTCATCTTAATATTTCGTGAAAAACTCCAAAAGGCTAATGTTGCTTTGCAAACATTGCACCCTGGTATGACCACATGTTGACAGGTTTATGGTCAATAACTGGAGACAATGAGCAGCCTCAAATCTGCAGTAAATAGCCCCTCAGTTGAACCGGTTGTGCCGGCGGTTGCCAGAGTAAGGTAACCTCATCTTGTTCACCGTGTGGAGATAATTGTATATTTGTTAGATCTGCAGCAGTTGTCCACTGTAATGAAGTGATATGTGACAGTCACCGACTGTGACTGTGTTTGAGTGAAGGTCCCTTAACTTTGTTTCTTGAAACTCACATAGAGCAGACAGATATTTTATATGGCCTCAGACCACCACATGGATACCAGCTTTCAGGTTGCGTAATAATTTCAGAAAAAAAATTGGGCAATACCCGGAGGAGGAATGTAGTATTTCATGCGTTTGGTCGCAGTCTCTCCAATTCTGAGGATATTTAAGTGTGGCAGAGGTTGCACAACCTCCCAGCAGGATGTGTTACTGATACAAACCAACAGGCCAAGTCAGTTCAGCCAAGGCTTAGATGCTCCAGCAGTTTTCTTCTAGGCGTATGATGGATGTTGGCCCGTGCACATAAATTCCACATTAGCACATGCACTCCAAAGCGAGGTTGACAGATTCAACTGTTGAATAAATATCCTCGCCTCCACAAACGTAGAGCAGCAGCAAGAGTTTTTTTTTTCTTTTTTTTTCTGCTGTTACACAATGTAAACTGTTCGGCATCTCTCTATGTGTGAGTTTTGTACTTGCTGTAAGGGCGTGAAAATGTGCTGTAATACAAAGTTGACAAGCTCGTTTTCAAAGTAAAATGAGCTGTTACCGAAAACAATATTGTACTCAACTGACAGAAGCGGCTGACAGGCTGGTGTTGAGTTTGACATGTTCATTCAGTTTTTGTCGGGGGGTTTCAGCATGACTTCCTTTTCTGACACATTTTTTAACGGACACGCTGAGCAGCTTACCCTCAAGACACGCGCAGTCGCACCCATACACGCAGACACACTCACTCTGTACGCTGAACCGGCAACACATGTAGTCAGCAATCTGATTGGAACAGAGGAGGCGATTAGACAGACAGCCCAGGGAGAGGTGGCGCCTGTCATGTGGAATGGATCTCATTAAAAGTATGCCCCAGGTCACACTTTGATGGACAGGGAGACGTCAGTCATCTGCCAACTAGATTAGCAGAGACTGAAGCCCCCGTCCTTCCTCTCTGCCCCTTGAGAGCCCGCAGCATACCAAGTGGGTCCAGGCAGACTCTTATACGTACCCTGCAGCCTCCGTCAAACCTCTCGCCTCTGGCTTGCCAATCACAGAAACAAACCACCTCAAATCCAAAGGAAAAAACCCCACCTGCTGTGTCCAAAGGCAGGTGGTAGCAGACTGTCCCTGGTGTATGAGGTTGTTGCAGTCACAAAGGCCAAGTCCTCTCTGCCCTGTTCTGGTATATTTATGTATATTTAAAAAAGGAGTCTGCACAATTCAAACACTTTGCTGAGAGTCGAACATGGTTTTGTGAAAGCCTGTTATCATACTTCACATACTGAACTGTTGAGGTTCAAAGAACTCTTCCCCGCAGGCTCACTAAACTAGCATAACCAGCATTCTTATGTGGTCAGACGGCACAACATATTCAACTAACAGTTTGACACAATTTTGTAAATCATTTTGAATCAACCTCTGCACACAGGAAGTCATGCAATTTATATTTCCAGCACCAGAAGAGAAGAGTTTATTTAGAACAAATAGAACGAGAGCTCTGAAAGCATGACCAGAAATAACATGGCATGGCTGAACAAATAAAGAAAAGATCTATTCCAACTACAACCCATATTTGTCTTGTATTTGAAAGAAAATACAAGACAAATACAGACTGTTGCAGCGGTGACTTAAAGAGAGCGAGAGAGAGAGAAAAAAAAGGGAACATCTACATTTAGAGGAATAGTTTGATATTTTGGAAAATACTTCTTCATGGAGAGTTAAATGAGAAGACTGTCATCACTCTTTATGTCTATTAGTTCAGTAGAGGGCCGAAGTTCCAGGAAAACCTCATTTGAAAGCCGAATGACATTTGAAATTACGCTTAACCCCTAACAATCATGCACCCTGTCTAGAAAGTTAGGTTTTAAATACTTGGAGAGATAAGCAGATGTTCTATAACTTCACAGGAAGCTCAATGACTTTGGTATTCTTGAAATCGAGTGCAAGATTCTGCTGAAAAGGATTTTGTCTTTTAGCATATTCCCGTGGTACGGACACTTGGATGTCAAATGTGAAGGGAAACTGCAAAGAGTGGTTAATACGGGCAGTAAAATCTTTGGGAAACCACACATGCAACTAAGTGGCAGACATGTAACGAACACCAGAAACAAAACTCTTCACATAACAATTGAAGCGTCTCAGCCATTGTGCCCACAGTTTGAATTGCTTCCCTCAGGAAAGTGCTTCAGACTGCCAGCCACAAAAAATCTCTACAACTTATAATTTGTCCTGAGTGTAGTGAATTTGTACATTTGTCTTATGTTTGCAGAAGTTAGCTCTTTGCCCCTTTTTTAATAGGTTGAACTGAATTCCCTATGATTAAACTCATCTGACTTGTAATCCATGTTAACTGTGATGAAACCAAAAAGAGAATTTTACTCATTGTGGATGATACAGTTTCTAACCTGAACGAACTAACACAACATAATAACTAATAAGTAAAAGTACAGCCTAGGAGAAGAACCTTGGCTCTTTAAAAAACAGGCTAAACATCATGGCTTTACGGAAAAGATGATGCTATGAGTGAGTTACAGCTAGCTGAGACATATCTATAGCAACACCAGGACAGGGATCACTAAACGCTCCAGAAGTTTTTAAATAGATTACTAGAAAGTTTTAAAAAATGACGAGAAGAGTCTTGGTGAGTAAACAAAGTTGGTCTCTGTTTGTAGTTGTTTTTCATGAGACCTGTAGTTTTATCTGTGTTTATCTGTTTATCTTTATCTTATTAAGTAATTACCATTTATCTTTGTTAAAAATAAAAAAGCAAGCTTTTAGCAACTGCTGTTGGAAAGTAAACCCCTGGAACACGTTTATTCTCTCAGAAAGACGGATGAAAGAAATGCTGATTGAGAGAAAGCAGTCACAGAAGTTGATGATGTGACATTATGACTTCGGCTTTTCTATGTGGTGGGAGCCAGTAGCTAGTTAGCTTAGCTTAGCAATAAGAATGGAAATGGGGAAACAGCTATCTTGGCTCTCTCTCTCTCACTAATTAACACGTTTAATGATTAACTATTTGCAGTTTGTGTTTGTGGCTTTGTGTGCAGGAATATTTCTTGGCCAGCAGCGGTGACTTCCTGGGGTCTCCACTGGTTGCTTGGCAACCCCATGGTGGCGTCAAGACTCTGGTAAGTCACTGCGCTTGGCCAAGACTAACATAAAGTGTAAAACCACAAACTGTTTCATACAAATCGGTTTTGTACAGATTAAAATAGTCATTTGAAAAAGCCAGCCTAGATGTTTCCTCAATGCTAGGCCTCATGCTAAGCTAAGATCTTTTTTTCCCCAAAATGTCCAAATTCAAAGTCTAAAATTCACCAGTCCTGCTGTGAATATGTAAATCACTGCTGGGAAGTTAATTAAAACAGGCATGTGTCCCTCACAACCTGGCAAGGATTGTGAGATATCACTGTCTTTTTTGCTTTTTTGTAAAATGAATGGATTTCAGGCAAACACTGACTGATTGCAACACGCTATAAGATATAAATACACTTTGAAGGCTTGCAGTATACTTCTCCTGCCTTTCTCCTTGTTCTTGTTCTTCTCTTTTGCTCTTTGCTGGTGTTGTTGTCTTAGAGGAAGAAAGAACACGCGCTGTAATCATACAGTGACCTACTGTTTATCCCAACATTCCCAAGAGTTCATGTCTCCAGCAATAGACCTGTGGCATGATGCCCAGGACAGGGGCCATGGATGGCTCACTTTGACAAGCACGCTAGTCAAGGCTGTGCTAGCTTCACTCAAAGCAGATCAGGATTCCCAACGATCTCTGCCACGCTGACTGACGTAATACAAAGTCCATTTGAATTACATCTAAGTCTGTGGCTGGTAAAATTGAGAAATAGTTTTGGCAAAAGATCGAAATAATTCGGGCTATTTACAGAGCTGAGGATGGGTGTGAGGAAATGCGTCAGTGTATAATAACCCTCATCAGCATTTCGATTTATGACAACCCATGCAGATATATGAAGTATCCCACATTTAATCCATGCTGGACACTGACCAGCATGCAGTGTGTCATGCTTCATGCATCCGTAGTGATAAAGGCCAAAGGTTTTGAAGACAGATATGAGGCGATGCCATCTCCATCCTCAGCTTCTGTAAAGAGGTCTACTCTTGAGCATGAACTGGTGCTGGCAAAATGAACCAATAAATCATCTCGACACTGATTTTTTTTCAAGCACATATGTACTGGTTCTGCAGCCACAGTCTTGTACTTTGAGTCCAGCATGATAAAAGCTCTTCGTCTTCTCCTTTCTACTCTGCTTTTATATGTTACCAACTGCAAGGGTTCAGAATGAAGCATTACTTTAACTGTCTTACAGTCGCTTTACCACACACTTTCCCCTCAGAGCTTTCTGTAGTTTGCGCAAGCTCATTCAGCATTATAAATTAATATACTTAACCTGACTTGCTGCTGGTGATACATAGTTGTTGGCCCCTTCGCGTACATGCCAAACTGCTGCTCGGATGCCAAAGAATAGCGAAGACACCGTTTGGGGACTCGCCAGGTTGAATTTATGTACCAGAGTCACACAGTAGACTTACTTCTTGTTAACATGTGGATACTATTCCTGGCTGTCAGCAGAGTTTGACCTGCTGCTACCATATTTGTTGATAATTAGACTTCCTTTAATACCTCTTAGTGTTAATTATTATCTCCAGGTCATTTCTTACTTCTGCTAGTCATACTACAAACAATATATATATATGATGCAGTAAGTAAATGCATAATTATTATCAAGCTTATGTGGCCAACAACTTAATATTTTAGTGTAATAGAATAAATTGCTACATTTCCACAACACATCATGTCAGTGTGTCCTGTACTCATGTGGCCTGCAACCCCCCTGCTCAAAAATCTTGAAAAACTCAAACATTTGATATATTAAGACATCCAGACTCGGGGATACTGAGGCAACATAACATTTGAACTTCCCGGCAAAATAAAGGCCTTGAAGTCTTTGTCACATTGACTGAGGGGGTCAGAGGGTCCCAGCAGTGGATATGATATTTGCCTTCTTTTCCTGCAGGATTGTGACTTTTAGACATCTTTGCAATTTGAGCTAACCCAGAGCGCCACGCAGGGACTTCCCTCCTGAAATACCCAGGACCTGGGTCACTGGGCTCTGACATGACCCCTCACCTCTTCAGTATTTACTTGCCTAACCAATGTTATGTAAACCGATAGGTATGGGAAATGTTAAGTGGCATGCACGCTTTGTTGTTTTCTTTTGAAATGTCTCGAAGACTGGCTGAAGCATGTTAATTTGTGTAAAACATGGTAATCAATTAGATGAGGTTATTAGTGTAATGTGGATTAAATTCAAATGAGAGCCACCACGGGCTGAGACGCCTGAGGAATAGCAGACCATGGCGCTTTCCGTACGACAAGAGATGATGAGAAGAGGTTGAACACAATGCAGCAGTAATCACAATGCATTTACTAATCCCTTCCTGAAAACAGCAGGGGGAAACCCCACATGCAGCTCTCCCCGAGGCTCCGAGACCAGCCGCATTTCTTTGGTTTCTTCTGGACTGACATGCCAACAATAAGTTTTGGGGAGAAGGGGGGTTGGCAGACTTGTAAATGTCAAGGAAAAGAGGATTGTTCCATGCTTTTGGCAAACCAACAAATTATCCGACCTCACAGTGGGTTGAGTTTAGGAGTGTGTTAAGTCACTACTGTCGTCTGCTGGTGTGCAGAGACTTCATGTAGGAGTGCAGACATCCGTCTGTGCAAGGCGAGGGGATTCAGTACAGAAAAAGGAGGCAGGCTGTGTGCTTAGAACCAATAAACTGCAGTGGTATCCTCATGGAAATAAGCAAACAACATCGGCAACTTTAGAAAATACAATACACAACGGCATTATGCAGTCACTGCAGTTTATTGTTCATTTTTTATAATGTATGCAATGTTAAATGTCAGATGCAAAAAAGTAACAAGTCTATAAACGGCGCAGTCTTCTGATTCCTCTGAGGTGTTAAGTGTTGTTTTCTTCACTGCACAGATAATAACACATTTTAGGTATAGCAGTGAATTAAACAGCATGATACTGTCAAATTCATTCAATGTGTAATTTTTTTCCCCCCCAGTGCTAATAGATACTCAGCTGGGCTATCGACATCTGCATCTTTTTCTCATTAAAAATTGCTGGGGAGCCTGCATGTATTCACAGCAGCCATGAAAGACGGAGCGATCAAGTAATCAAGCTCCTGCCTCTCGCAGGTTGTTGCCTTACTCGCGTTTCCCTCATTTGACTGTCACTCAGCGAGATACCACTTTCTGCCTCCTCCTTTAATCATCTGTCATCCCTGCTAATGCAAAGCGACTGCCAGGGCCATGTAGGAAATCAGCCACATCTTTAGTGTCACTTCTCATTAACATAGGAAGTCAGGTAAGACAGGAGGGCACTCGTTTACAGTATATCCACAGGGACCTGGCTAAACTTCTGACACTGAGTTTCTCTACTTGCAGTCAAAAGTTCTGGATTTTTTTTTTTTTTTCTGCGGCATGGCATTTTTTTCTTTTTTAAAGGAGCCTAAAGTGATGTCCTATATGTGGCTGTCGGTGCCTTTAGCAGTTCTGTAATTGGATCACCTCCTTGACACTTCATAGCCGCACACAAAGATTGCTCTTCTGCACCATCACCATCTTTTTTGCGGATCTTTCCCCTCATTCACGCAGCTGGAGGAGCTCTCAGATTCACCCATACCCGAGTTCCCAGGCACAAGCTATTCTCACTGCCTGCTGGCGGGTTCAATTTTTAATATTAATGAAGCTTTAGCAGATTCGAGCCTGACACTCACCTGCAGCGCAGCGTACTGTATGGAGACCTCGTTCAGGTCTGACAGACAGCCCACTGTGGAAAGCGAGAGAGAGAGCTGCTGACACATGGATGTTTTAAGTCTCTCCCTCTGTCCTTCCCACATGTATGTCAGCTCCCGGCGCAGTAGCTGAAAGCCCTGCACGTCAGAGCCTCAGAGCACATGTGTGGTGATGTGTGTTCACCTGTGGCAGATTTTGAATCTACTGTAAATCCCCCTCCCTCCCTCCCTCTGGTCCAGACTGAGTTACCATGGCAACGTATACTGTACAGCACTCTCTGGGATGATGCCTCTCTTGCAAGAAGCACAGCGGGTACGCACAGATGCATGGGCTCTGGGGGCATGCTGAATGAGCAAGCCTCCAAAGTGGATTTACATTAACAAGTTCTTGTCATTATGCCGCGGAAACAGTTTCCTATAGGCTCCTTTTCGCCGAGGACATTTTGACATGTCGTGTCAGTGAGCAAAGCACAGGTGCAAGTAATAAAGTTATGGCTGAATTCCATTTAGCTGCTTGGGCTGATGTTGTGCATGCTGGCTCACTGTCACACTGTCATGGCTTACTGGGATTACTTTAACAGAAACAGAGCCATCGTTAATGTTATTAATAACACCCGTGCTTTGCCTGCTATGACATGTTAAAATTGCTGCTGTCAAAAAGGCCTATAAGTTACACAAGAAGTATTTTTATGAATTAAACGACAAAATAGAGGATTTGTACGTCCCGTGTAGAACGACACATCGATGAGACATATTTGCTTTATGATGTGGCAGTAAGGGTTAAGGTTTGGTGAAGCTAGGACACAAACACAGCTTGGTGAACATGAGGAAAAGATCAACATGGTTAGGATTGGGGGGGGAATGATCGCGGTCATGGTTTAAAGAAAACCACACTGACCCCACCCCTAACCCAGTGGGAGATGGGAAACAAACAGCAGTCTCCTGTTTTGTTGACTCACCCATCCACCCTGAACTCCTCCTTCTAGAGACGAGCATCACCATTACTTCCTCTTCTACTCCCAGTGGACGTGAGTCATAATTCTATGAGACGTTTCTGTCACTTAAACTTGTGTCGCTTTGAGGCAAAGTCAGCATCTCATTCCAACCTTTGTTGCGCTTGTGCAAGTGAAGTTTTTTTCTTCAGCGTAATTAGAATGATGAACTCTAACCCCGCACCGTGAAATCTGTCAGCTTGCCACGCCTCCGCCCCCCAACCCACAAGCATGACATTAAGTCTGCCCTACATATTAAACTGGTCATGCTCTGAATTGGGGTTATCCCTGCACCCACTCCGCACAGACCACCCTCTGGTTGTTTCTCCTTATGTGCACAAACACTCCTATCTGTTGTGTTAACAAGGCTGTCTGCAAAGAGGCGGATTCATCCCTGCTGTCATGGCACAAAGAGGAAATGCCTCACTGCCATCGCATCCAAGCATTTCTTTATATCTGAGTATCTTCCTGGCTGATTAAACTCAAAGTAAGCCACCACCAAGTTTTTCATTAATGAATTTATTGATTGAATTATACTAATTGAGACATAGATAATCTCTTTCTCCTGTGGCATCTCTGGAAATACATTTTGCTATAGCCCAGCTGTATAAGTAGATGATGCTGCCACATTGCTGTGTGTCTTCCTGTGTGTTGAATTATTCAGAGGTGTGAGTTCATATGGTTCCTGTGAAGGACTGAACTACCTACAGCATGAGGACGTCACTGGACAGAGGCAGCTGACATGCCCTGGCACTGTCCCGCCTTTCCAGACACAGTTAAGCCAGAGTGCAATCTCGGCCAAAGTCCTACGCTTCATAGCCAACACAGGAAACGCAACTAACCACACACACACACACACATACACAAACACATGTTCCAAGATACACATGGTAGTCTGTCAGTTCCCCAAACCTCCCCCCTCTGGAGTACTGTCACCTGTTTAGTGTTTCCATGGAGACCAAGCACACTAATGAGGTAGGGTGTGAGTTTCTGTTTGTGTGTGTGTGTGTGTGTGTTTAGACACATGGGTGGGGGCAGGTGTCATTAGGTAGGGGCAGGTGATGGGAAGCATTGTGGGCTCTCCAGCAGAGAGCATGAAAGTCTAAAGCCAGGCTTATGAAGAAATAACTACACCAGAACAACGTCCATGTTGCATATAACCATTAGATAGCTCACTAAAAGGTGGACTTCATTTAGAATAAAATGCCTTACCTGCATTCGTGACGTCAGACCCAATGAATCATAAAGCCGCGTGTCCAGAGAGGCGGGATAAAGGAAGGAAACTCCATGCAAAACATGTCAACCTGCAGCCAATTAACAGTGGAGATGAAGCAGATGGCTCGTTTGGCTGCTATAATAGGATTTTTACTGACTCCCATGACCTTGAAGACTTGCTGTCAACAAGCAAACACATCAAACTTTTGATTGGTCACAAGAGACGGCTAAAAATAAGAATGCAAATTGCCTAAAATGTCACAAGGCATTTGAATTAGCCAGCGGTATTTTATTATGTATATAGCAGCATACTAACAATCATAATATTCATGCAAAGTTGATGTTTCGCGCCATTTAAATTACCTCACAGTGTTGTGTGTGTTCACGCTCTGACAAGGGCATGGGTTTCTCACCTAGAGGTGTTGACAATGACATGTGGGAGTGGATTAGAGTAGCGGATCAATAGAGTCAGGCAACAAATGTTAATCTAGTAGCCTCCGGAGTCCGTGAGAAAACAGGGCTGGTTCGATGACAATCGGGAGTGACTCATCGGTTCTGAATGTTCCTCTCTTCATGCGCTCTGATGTTACAGAAAGAAACACCAGTGCTCTGACTGTGTATTGTTTTAGGAAGTGTTAGTAAAAAGTCATTATATACTGACACTCCGGCGGATAATGCTGCTGTCAACGTAATCAGCTAATGCTTACACAGCCAGATTCATCTTCATTGGGTCATATCTTGCCAGTTATTTAAAATGATTACACTTTTTGTCCACAGTTGCTCTTTATCATCCTACAGTGATGTCTTTTAATCAGCTTTACTTTTGATTGATTTCTTGTTTTTGAAACCAGCTGCACATTGTCAGACAGACTGTTTTCCACATTCCACACCTTCCGCAAGCACCGAAACCAGGTCATGTAATCAAAAACCCTGCACGGAAAGCCCACGGCCCACATCAGCTCTGCCATCTGTGAAATGGAGGCCCTCTTCCAGACCAGGACGACAGACCCCAGGTGCAATAGCCACAACACTGAAAAAACCATATCTCTCCTTTTTTGGGGGGTGAAAAAAGCTCTTATGCTCAATATGTGACTGTACATGTAGAATGAACTTCCCCCCTGTTCAGTTAGTCAGACACCCATAGGATTTGTGCTTAATAAACTCTCTGCCCTTTGCACTTTAAAGGAAGTCCATCTGCTCTGGAGAGTGTTGAGCAGCCTCCAGGCAGCTTGTGAGATGCGTGCGGACTGTATGGTTCAGCACTCATGACTGTGTGGAGATTTCCACTTCCTAAGCGGCACGTTCTTCTCTTCCAGATCCACTCAGCCTCTCTGACATGTTTAGTATTGCCAGTAATTTATGTCTGAGGCGCCGCAACAAGAAGCTTCAGGTAAAGGTCGCAAGACCTCAAGGGGAATAAGCAACAGCTGAGGAAAATGACTGACCTCATCCACATGTGTTAGACTACTTTAGAGTCTATTTCTGTTTAAAAACACTATAATAAAAAATCACATAATTCTTACATTGTTTGAAATGTTCATACATTATAAATGTTTTCTTTACTGCCGTCCACAGTTTCTATCGCGTTTAACAGCTGCAGCCGTGGAGCTACTGTAAAAGGTCATCACAGTTTCTTATTTTCTGTCATAACATCTTATGTTTGAAGTCAAGTTTGCTGTTAATTGCACGGCAGTATGCAGAGAACAAATGCGAGCAATTATTGCTTCGTATGTGATATATGTGATGTGATATATATATATATATATACCCAGCTACAACTAGCTACAACAGCTTAACGTGTCTGTCAACATGATGGCATGTTATGTGGTGTGCCTAGCATCCCGTAATCCCCCTGGATCCTTCAACACACAGGGTGGTAGGGGAAGAGTAGCAGGGGAGGCGGTGCTGGCATCCTAGAGCTCGTCAGTGTTCTTTTACTGCACATTTGATAGTAAAACATGTTTAGCAAGGCGTACTTCCGGACTGCCGCATGTGACAAAATGAATAGTTAATAAAATCCTGACTTGGTCCTCTCATTTTGGCTTTTTGTGCGTAACAAATCAATGAAATTTGTGTCCCCTGGCATCCCTTTCATCACGATAACTCAACTCATTCAATCTAATGTTGTCTATTATTATTAAACCTTTTAAAGTGTTACCAAACTTTAACTCCCTTGAGCCTGAGCCACACTAAAAAGTTGACCTGGTATTCCTTATTTATTTATTTAAAGATATAATTTATGGTACCAAAAACATTTTCAGCTCGCTTCCTGTATTCACACTGTCAAATGTAACCGGAATGAGGGATTGTTACACGAGCGAATACGGCGACTAACCAACTGCTGTCACTGTAGATCTGCCACTATCCTCTTCCTCAGTCCCAAAGAGAGTAACACCATAAATCAAAGGCTGATGAGCTGCCTCATGCATTTAAGGAGATCACTAATGGCATTGTTTCACTATTTACCCTCTTCAGTCTGGGTGTCACTGAACAAAAGATTAATGGGATTACCCGGGGTTTGTCCCTGTGAGAACAAAATGGCCTGTCCACAACAACTCCACCTGGAGGATTGGATGTAATCAGCTGACAGACGGTGGGTTGACACAGTGTTGACATTTGTTACCCTTTTGGATCACTCCTATTATCCTCCATTTATATATTATATTTGATATATTATACATGTACATATTATACTCCAAAGCAGGTTTGACTTTTGTGTAGGCCTGTTTAAAATAGTACTCAATCCAAAGAAGAATACCTATAACTACAATATGTTTCGATGGAAGGCCTGCAAGGACTGCAAATGACAGAACTCTATAAATAAATGGTTTGTATTTGTAATTGTATAAATATAAATAGATTTTATGTCATATTTGAGTTCAGCAATTTAAACTCTTGTATCACTGCGAGAACTGCCCAGGATATATGTTAAATGTCACACTTATGTGCACAGTGAATTAATCAAATCAAAAAAGCTCTCCTATGATCATGACTAGACCAACAGTACAGATAAATCTGTCTTTATTTAAAAGTTCTTTTTCATTGAATAATAAAAACCAAGAGAATGCTGCAAACTTAGTGACAGTCTTTCCTTAAAACTGGCACACTCATGGTGTTAGTAGCTGTGTTAGAATTAAGAATAAAAAGAGAGACCTTGAGAGAGAAGCTCAAACATCTGTACCCCTGTGCAACAGTTGCGCAATATTGCAAAAGACATGATACCCATATTGTGGAGGACTGTTTTGACGCCGCTCACCATTTTGTGGAATTTTGCTTTTCCTCAAAATAAGTTAGTTTCACGTTAAGATAACAAACAAACCCTGCTGTTCTGATCGAGGAGAAAAACCACCGCGTTAGCTCCCCGCTTAGCTTGTTTTCATTCCAGATGCTGACTAGACTGTAATCACACGAGCTGTTTCAGTACCGTCCTGACATATTAGGAGAGACAGACCCGGTTCACAGATATCACGCTAAAAGGAGACTTTCACAGGGGAAAGGTGAGCAGTTTAAATGCTCTCCAATCCCCTGCACATGTGTGGTAAAATATATCACTGCACAGGAGAACTGTCAACCTGTGTCAAAATTAATCAACCTTAGTGACACAGACCCAGGCACCCACACACATAAATCTACACATGCATGAAATTCAAACAAATACCTTTTCACCCGCTGATGGATGAAGTCCTTGTAGATGGAACCGGATATTTGTGTGTTGTAGGAAACTGGATTTTAAAATGAGAGCAGCACCAGGACAGTAATACGCAGCTTGTGTAACGTTTATTGGAGGTGTCTTTGAAACCAGCTCCACCAGAGGGGCAGCAATGTTTACTGTAGCACTTTTAATACACTGGCAGAGAGTCTGGAGGAGAGGGATATTCTTCGGAAGTGTTTACAGCTTTAGTGACTTCTCTCCCGGCGCACCGAGGGTCTCTAATTACGGAGTCGTTCGCATACTGTCCGTGCTTACTCCGCACGCTTCAAACATGATGCTCCATCCACACAGAGTTTGTGAACTGAAAGAATAGCAGCCACAGCTGTTGCAGTGTCATCAGAGGCTCATCCAGCAGCACGGGGTCAAAGGTCAAACACAGCCGAGTTCACGCCAGATATTCGGCTTGACATTATACAAAGGAAAATCGCACCGCTGAGAAATTTAATTAACAGAGCATTCGATGGCACAGCGTATAGGCAAAGATCTCGAGAGCTCAGCCCCATCCGACACCTTTGGGATGAATATAAAACGCCATTTGTGAGCCATCCTTTATTGCTGAACATCATTTTCCGGTCTCGGTAACTGCTTTCAGGGCTGAATGGGAGCAAATCCCTGCTACCGCAATGTTTTGTAGAATGCCCTCTTATTACAGCAGCATATTAATGCCACATCTTTGTTCAACAATCACATATTAGTGTAATGTGCTGATGCCATGTAATGTATATTCCCTTATCCTCACAATAATATTATAATTCACCATCTACAGAATATTGAGTTAAAGGATAAGGCTTATAATATTATATACATAATTGTCTAATGTCAATAATGCTTAGAGAAGAACAAAACAAAAAAAAATATGTATGTTTTTAGTCCATTTCTCAAGATTTAAATTTCTATTCTTATTTTAAAGGCTAAATCATTTCCTAAAGCAGCTGGGTTTTGTAGTTTATAGCCAACCTTACTCCATGTATTTACTGGCTATCAGATTTAGTGCTTTAGGGGTCCACATTCATAATAATAAAGCACTGTGGCTAACTGATGTGTTTTTGACATACGTTGGCATGTAAGAATATTAAATCAACATACCGATCATACTCATCTTTTAGATACCAGGTGACACAGGAACACAGTGGAGTAAACACGAGCAAAGTACGTTTTAACTATGCAATCACAAAACTATTTAAAGTAGTCAGGTATGTGTGATTTGTTGGGTACAGCGATGACCTCTCTCTGGGGGAGTCGGGAGGAAAAACATAACTGCTTTGAGTGATCAGTGCAACAGTGATGCAGGGTCATTCACTCCTGTTTTCTTTTCATGGCAGGAAAGTCTATCAAACAAAGTTGCTGTGAAGACCCCAGAGTATTCTCTAAAAATAAATACCATGTCTCTCTTGAACTTTGACTCTCTGTCGTGCTGAGTTTTGATTGTTTTGCCCTCGTTGGAGTATGATTACATGCGACCCTTGATTTCAACAGGCCTCCACTTTCTGTTCAGACGCACCTCTGGGGAAGAGGAGATGAAGTGAGGGAATGCTGATCCTCAGGAGAAAACTACTCCTGTAGCTCCCTTTCTAGCATTTCCGCACACGGATCAGGCTTGGCTCCAAAACAAGACCGTACACAATAATATACTGCAGCCTTCTCTGGATCAGAGTTGTAATCTGAAGGAGCTTAATGACATTAGATTGTTTTTGCAAAAACTAAGGCGCTTCGCTGAATCCAAGTGAAGAGAAAATGCCTGGTGGAACCCTGGCACACTGTTTCCCTTTGGAAAATAAAATTACGGCAATTAGATTAGAACAATAAAGCCAATGGTTATCATAGTGCAGCCTTTTAACTATTCAATTATGCTTAAGAGGCTGCTGCCGCCTTGGGCCAATCCACATGAAATGTCAGCTTAACAGAAATGGCTGGGTGTTGCCTCAGTTAAATACATGTTCAAACATTTTTAGCAAGTTGAAACAGAGGTGAGACAAGGGGTTCTCCGGATGATGAGGGGATTCACCTTTGGTAAGATAATTTCACCATAAAACAACCAATTTGGGGAATCTTCACCTTTAAACCAGTTTCTACCCTGAACATGAATGCGTTAACGAGAAATATAGCACAATAAAATGAAGGGTTTTATGATGATAATTGGTGTAAGATGACACAACTCTTCCATCTAACGAAACACAAATTTGTAATGGAAAATTTAGTCTAAAAAGATAGAAGTAATGGCTTTTCAAACCATAAACTCTTTAGCGAGTAACTTGGCGCTACGGTTCCAGAGTTGTTTTGATCCTAGGAAACAATGTTGTTCTCTTGCAAGAAAAAAATCACATGGTCTTTACTACCTCACAGGTGACCTTTATGTTGTGGTCTCTGGCACAGATTTGGAGCTATCTCCAGTTTCCAGAAAAGAAGCTGATCGTGTCTGTCTGTACTTGTCTGTTAAAATGCCTGACCTTTGACCACAGCAGTAAACAGACTTATTGGGTTATAGCTGTTCCCGCAACAAGTAAAAGGATGTGGAGTCAAAGGACGCCACTGTGGAGACGGCGGGGGTCAGGAATTAGAGGACAGGAGGTACTAACAGCGGGAGAGAGAGGAGAGACAGCAGGAGCGGCTGAAATGGAATTTACGAAAAATGCAGTTGTTTGATGTGATAAATGGATCCCGTCTATTGAAGTCATCAAAGCACTAAAAAGATTATATTTCTAGTTGGTTTTTAAAATGGCAGATGCAGTACAAACCAGCAGGAAAATATGGCGTTTGCAAAATTGTAACATTTGCAGCTAAAAAGAAGCATCCCATTCTGCTCTTCTTCGGCGTCCGCAAGCTTGCAAGCCAAATTTGTCCCATCAGTCAACAACATCGTGTGCAATTGTTTGACATTTCACATAAGTGTGTCTATGAGCATTTGCCGCTTTTTTGAGGGCCTTACGGAGGGGGGGGGGGATCTGCTCCCCATTGAACTCGCCTGTTCCTCCAGCTGACGTGGCTGCCATTAAACAAACAGTCCCCACACCATAGCGTCTAAAGAGGCGTTTGTTTGCGAAAGCATATTCAACAGCAGTTCATTAGTGTTGGAGAACGTGCCAAATTCAGTTTTGTTTGGAGTATACAGCTGGCCCAAGTTCGATCAACAATACAGAGGACTGGATCACATTTTGCCTCCAAAGATGGACCAAGCTAATAGGTTGATGTGTCGTTCATCTAAAACAGGAATTGTGGCTCAGTGTTTTGTCATAAGGTATTTCAGAGCGCCGGTCCTCCCTTGCCATCCTTCCGAGCTTCCCTGAAAGCTTCCAACTCGGCATCCCCAGGGGAGCCTTCAGCCCATGTCTACACTAATTGCTCATTGATAGAGATTGTGATTATCTGTGCTTACGGGGTAATTATGTAGTGTCAGAGTCACTAAATCAGGGTTGGAATGAGGCTATCACAGTGTTGGCTGTCCGGGGATTAAGGGGGGTATGTCTGGGCCTCTGCGTTATCTTGACTCCTCTCCTGTCCTTATCTCCAGAGCGTGAGCCTGGAGAGAAACAACAGCCGGGCCACAGCCAAAGCAGACAGATAGTTGGAGTGCCAGGCATGCAATGCAAAGACATAGAGCGCGAGAATGATCCCCACACATGCGAACACACACATGCATGGCTCATTTTGTTACACTCTTTGTGTGCGCCAGTATGAACAAATGCCATTTCGCACTGAAAATTTCCTTGTGAAAGAAAACAACTCGGCTTTAACAATTTAATTGAAATTTGGCTCCTTTTAAAGCCTTGGTCTTTTTAATATGTTTCAGCCCAGAATTTATACGTCCAACAAATACTGACTAAACTGGTGGTTGATCATTTTATGGCTTGGTATTTTGACATCACATCATGTGGTCTTATATACAGCCTGTGCGGCCGCAAAGCTACGCCAGGACTGACCGAGTGCCACAATTGTCTTAGCACCCATTTGTTAAACTGAACGAGAGCCCACGAGCACAACACAACACTAGCACAATGGCTTCAGAGGAAACGTTACGCCTGGCTAAAAAAGTGCAGTTGTGTTTATTTAAATGCATCGAGAGATATATAAAACGATTCATATATTCAAAGTGACCCAAATTTCTCTTCGTGATGTGTTTTTAATGGCAACCACTGTTCTGATTTACTGTTTATGGAGAATGGACAATACTTCCATTACAATATCCTCTTTGTATCCACTCCCTCTTCGCTGAGTGAGTGTGTGTTGGATTGGCTCTGCCAGCTCACTGTCTGCAGGGGTGCCTGTCAGTCAGAGGCGCAGTAAGTGAGCCGAGGCCTCTACACGGAAATCACATATAATTATGTGGGATAAAACGGTCTGCCTCTAATTGAATTTTGCATCCAGCATCATTCAGTGTATGTTTCTCATTTGGAATCGTGGACAGCCTCTTTTGTTACTTCAAATCTGGGTGGGTCATTTTGCTACAGTACAGTGTCTACTTAATTCACTGAATATAATATATTAATACTTAATATTATATTTATATAATATATCTACAGGTCTGGAGTTTGTGACTGTCAGTGTCACTGTGTTTAGCATGATCAACTATGAGACAACAACAAAAAAAAGTATCACTGAATCTTGATTACAATGACTGTAGTCTGTTTTTTTCACATGTCTATTTCTAGTTGAGATACACATGTTCAAATAGAGTTCACATGCCTTGATAGATATTTGTTTACCATATAAAAAGTTTTATAACAGATGTCCACTGATAAAAAATAACCCTAACCCAAAAAAGGGTCATAAAATATCTATGTATCTAAATTGTGCCCTCTTTTACCTCTTTACCGCTTGGCTGAATTAATTATTGGCTGAACAATATAGTATCCTTATAAAATGTGACAATTTAGATTTTTGGATTTTGGATTTCAGGGCTGGGCTGTGCAGGAATAACAAAATGTCGATATAATACCCCAGATAAAAGTGGCTGTGTATGACAAACACTGTATGTTTAAGACCATGGTTATGACAAATAAACTATGGCCAGGATATGGTTAAGATTATCCAACTAAAACATGCGACCCACCAACTTCACCTCTAATTCCTTCTCTCTACATAATCAAAACACGACTTCTTACATGGGCATTTGAATGTTTAGCATACATTCCTGGGTTGGACTTTACTGTTATACCAAAACCATACATCGACAGCATAAATAAAAAGCTCCACAAATATCTTGTAAGTTGGACACGTACCAAAAATGGGGTTAGAGCTATGCGCTGCTGTCATGGTAAAAATTATATGGATTCCACATGTCAAAGGTTCTTTCAAATAGAGTCAGAATGTTTCTCATCAAAACAGAGAAATATGGAAAGTTTCATGGAATAATATTTCTCAACTCTGAGAATCTCTGTAAGCCCTTCAACATTTCTGCTCCTGCATCTGCACAATGTAAGAGCTACATCTTCTCGTGACAACCTTCAAGTTCTAAAGTATCTGCTCTGATGACAGAAACTTCCCACGACCCTGCATCCATCCTTCAAAATGCTCTCTTCCTCTTTCTCCTCTCTGAGGTCTCCTTTAATTTTAGAGCATTAAGAAACTGAATTTCTAATTTTTTTTTTTGTCTTGGCTTTTTCCTTGTCTCTGGCAACGTTTGTTTGGCTTTAATGGTGATCTTGAGAACTGGATAACATTGTGGAAACCTATAATGTCGCTTGGAGCACATCCACTTGGCTGGAGACGTTGCATTTAAAAAGTTGGAATATGTTTAGGGAACTGCACAGGAAGAAATCATATCCCAACCTCCCATATCTCTGTGAATTGAAAAATCAGTCCCTTTACTGACAGCCGTTGCTTAACAATGGAGTAAACGGAAATTTAGCGCTTACGAATCTATGGACAGCAGAGATGGGAACAACTGATCCAATCATAGGCAAACATGTTTTATTAATTCAGAATGCATTTTCTATTTGGAATTTTAAATGAGTCATTCAGCACTTTGGACAATGTGCTTAGTCACTTTCCCTGTGAGAGTTAAATGAGCAGAGGGATACTCCCTCATCTCACAAATATGAAGCTGGAGCCAGCTGCCAGTCGGCTTAGCTTAGCAGTTTCAACCAGCCTGTCTCTGCACTACTGATCACTGCTTCACTAATTAACACATATCTCATCTGTTTAACGCTAAAAAAAAGTTGGTAGTTATGTTCATGTGCTTTTTTTTTTACACTTCAGGTTTTATTATGAATCAAACAAAAGAGACAATTTAAGTAAATGACTGTGTTTTAGGGGTGCACCTTTGGATAGGCTCATGCTGGCTGTTTGCCCAGTTTTCCAGTCTTAATGTTGAGCTAAGCTTATTAACTGCCAGGTGCTGCTTTACACTTACCGTACAAACAGGAGAGATGTATCAAACTTCTCTCAGCAAGCAGACCAATAAGTGTATTCCTCAAAACTATTCCTTTGATTACGGCGTCTATATTTAGGTATTTATAAAGGAATAATGTGTTTAGTCTGGAATTCCCCTTGTTTGGTAGACTGCAGAAGAACATGACCGAGCCGTTCAGTGTTTCGCTAACTTTGTCACCAGTTCTCCAAACATGTCACCAATCAGCATATCAGCCCTTATTTAGAGTGACAGTTAGAATTAGGGTCTGTAACCTTCCAGCTCTCCACACAGCTCTCTGCCACCAAATGACAGAAAACAATATTATATTTAACCGCACTGATTACACCAATAACCATGTTGAAAGCATTTGAAGGCCGCAAATTAGATGTTTGTCAATGGTCCAAGTTTCCTCATAGTAGTGGTAAACAAAGCATTATATATGCTTTTAGTGTCATATTCCAGCAGCTCTTACTGTATTTAGATTATGATTATAGCTTTGTCTCATTTGACGTCTGGATTCAACCTCATCACCATGCCGTGGCTGTTTTGCCAATGCTTTGCACGCTATTTGCTTCATGGGTATTGCTGGACTCTCATCCCATTTCTTTCTGATCTACCTTTCTTATCTCCAACTTCAAACAAAAGTAGCCCCCCTCCCTCCAAAACATTGTCTAACAGTTCCTGATGCTCCCGCTGCTTTCGACTTACTTGTAGCTCCCCGCCCTCTCCTTCACCGTCAATGCACGGAATACAGATTATCAGCAGAGCGTCCCTTTGTTGTTGCATGGAGGGGATGGGGGTATTTGAGTTAGATCTCCTGGATAACATTCGGAGCACCCAGATTTCATTTCACGCAACGCTCTTTCATGCTGACAGAGTTGCTCACACTGGGATGCTGATACGTTTTTTTTATTTTTGAGAAAGTTTGAGAGGGAAAGCTTCAACTCATTACCAGCAATGTGTTATTCTTAAGTATAAGATTGCAATATGATAACAAAACAAATGTATGAATGTAGTTCATGTTTTCTCTTACTCAGGATCCCACGCAGCCTGCCGTCCAATCTGTCTGCTGAGACCCTTTACTGGAAGGGGAACTGGGAAAGCAGACTCCTGCAGACATGTCAGTGATGTTGTTGCTTTTTATGGCATGATGACATGACTGGCCTTATCGGTGGCCATTCTGGTAAAGCTGACAGACTGAAGGGGGAGATCAGATCTGGTTTTTTGTTTTGATTTCCTCAGACGTCTTATCTCTAAGTGAGTTGGGCGCGATCCAGCCGCAGACGTAAAGTCCAGAGCCGAGACGACACGCTATGCTTGCAGGTTATCATCTCTGCTTAGACACGCATGACTCGCCTTGGCACCAATTCTTGCATCTGTCGTCATAGTTACCTCTCCAAAATGCAAGCTAGGAAGCATCCCGGTCTGTGTCTGTATCCAGTGTGATTGTTTTGTGTTTTAACTGCCATACATACCATGTTGATTCCTTACCAGCACATATTTCTTTGCTTTTTTTGCCTCCTTGCCAAGAATTAGATGAGAAAACCCCACTCTCAGTCTACACAATAAATATAAAGCTATAGCCAGCAGATCAGCTAAACAAAATGGAGGGAACAGCTAGTCTGGGACTGTTAAAGGATCACAAAATCCACCTACAGGCACTAATAAACAGAATTAGCATGTTTATTCTTGTTTGTTTAAGCCATGGAAAAAACTTTAAAAAGAGAAGTTATGCGCTGGGCTATTTCTTGGCTTGTTTCACTTAGCTCCTGGAGTCTCACTATCACTGTGAGATTGCCAAGCAACCAGCACAGACTTACACTTTGTCACCGTTGGACAGATTCAGGTTAGCTGTTCATGTGTTTTCAGTATGCTAAGCTAAATTGCTACATGATAGCAGCATTGCAAGTATGCGTGCATGCATATTATATTCCATTTCTGTCATATTCTGTAAATAAAGCTCCCTAAATCTCACATAATGGACTTTTAATCAGTCACGAAATAAATAATTTGATGACAGCTGAATAAAAGGCGATTAGTGTCTTCCTCTGTGTTTATGAAAGCTTTGGCCAATCGCTGACAGGTTTTTAAACAGTACACAGTTACCCTAAATTGTATTGGTCACTCAGGTGGCACAGGCTAACATAAGCCGTGCGAGTGGAAAGTAAATACAATGAGACGGTCGCTACATGAGGCGGAAACAAATATTTTGGTGGGCTAATACATCACCTGGAGAGGTTCTAGTATCTGCTGTATTCAGAGGCCCACATTAGCAGCCTCGCGTTGCATAAACTAATAACTCTCACCTCCATGTGTAAACCTTTTTAAAGCAATATTTACAACATCTGAACTATATTTCCAAATGAGGGTCATTTTTTAGATTGCTTTAAAGACTGTTTATTGGGCTTCCTGTCAGAGATACTGTCATACACGAGAAGATTGTTTACAAGAGCTGAGGAGGCTCTTCGGAGCTATATACGACATCTGTGAAAGCATTTGTCTTACTATTCCTATTAATAGTTCTCATCCTCAGACATCTTCCATATCCTCTTGTTCAAATAAGTAGGGTAGTAAGGTTCCTGGTACAACTGATAACATAATACACCCCAATAAAACAGGACAGGACTTAAATGTGATGACGCCGTTAAATCAAGTCTAGTTCAAGGAGAGCACATATCTTAAATATTCCAACTTTCCCCGTGGAGGGAACGAAGGTCATTTCTCAAAGTGGAGAAGACTTATCCTCACGCTTAAAACAGAGCTCATCCATCTCCTGCTATCGGGACATGCCTCACTGAAGAGCAAAAACAAAACACTTCGTAGCAATCCAGAGTGAGCTCATGCACAGTGAAGCGTCATGGGAATACTCACATCTGAACGAAACCAGGCTCTGAGAGTGTGAAACGGGCAGAGTGTCTTGCCAGACTTCAGAGCTTTTCCCCCTCAAATGAGTTTCATGGAGAAGTCATCAAACTCAACGCAGTCTTACCAATAAAACTGATTTATTCTCATGAAGAGGAGTGCCATAAACCGCTTTTGAGGTTTTAAATCCTGCTCCTTTCTTTCTGGATGATTGATGTGCCTTGACATGAGCAATCTTTCTGTTTTATTTTGCATTTATCTTTATTTTTATAAAGCCACCGTAAACATAGTTAGCGCTTCTGTTTGTTTTTAAGTCACTCATGGAGATATGACTCCCGTGAACACCTCTTGTGCCAGTGCCAGATGCCGTCTCTCGTCTCTCCCTCGGTGCGGGTTATAGGTTGATAATGAGTCAGACTGAGAGTGCCATTCAGGGAAAAGATGAGTAATTGTCAATAGGATCAAGAGTCAAGTGTTTTCTATTATACTCCCCTGCCATTTTCATTCAACCACAAATGCAGATATGTTTTATCATCCACATTCATCTGGAGAGATAAACCCAGCCTGCGCTAACCTGAGAGGCGTTGGTGGAGTCAGATGGATGGCAGAGGGACGAGGTTCAGTCTGAGCAAGGGAGCCTACACCACTGCCATGGTACACGAGGAGAGATAGTGTTACATGCAGCCATGAGGGCAGCGACAGAAGTAGCGGTGTCCTCCTCTTAGAAGTGGCGATGTTCTCCTCTATTTCTCCGGGGCATTCCACACACACCATGTCCAGGGAGCGGCTCACGTCAGACGATCCTCTTTCTGCTTCATACAACGCCGACAGAGCTGTCGTCAGAGGGCTTTACCAGCGGCTTCTGTGAAACCTGAGACCTGCTGGACAGGCTTCACGCTGGGGGGCAAGAGGTGACGGAGGGATGGTTTAGTACTGTTGAGGAGGTAATACACACCCCAAGTAGTAGGGAAACCGTGGCTTGGTGGCTAGCCACAGGGCTGCCTGAGTGTGAGGAAAGCCAACCCGCCGCCTCTGTGAGGATCAAATTTCCTCACAACTTGTTGCCCGATGCTATATAAACTCTGGCATGCGGTGTTGACACCTGATCCGGACTAAAAGGGCCGCTGAGGAGATTCTCTGCACCCACCGTGTCCCCTGCTCTTTCAAGTCCACTGCCGCGTCCTCTTGCCCAGACCGACCCACTGGCACGGTCACCTTCCATGAGGCCCCCAGCGGCTCCACCAAACAGCTCTCACTCAGTCTCAGTCATCACTGCTCTGCTAATGAGGGTCTCAAGGGACAGTCTGCCACAACTAAAGGGACACTGTGGGAACTGGGAGTTCACATTAGCTACTGTGAAGAGGAGACCTCCCTCTTCAGCTCTAATGTGTCCTGGTGTGTGACAGCTGTCAATCTGCCTACCAGAACAGCCCAAAAAACAGACTTATATACAATCACAAAAAGACGGTGGCTCTGAAATGGAGACTGAACGGGGCAGTGCATCGAAGTCATGTTACTTGTCATGCGGAGCACTACTGACAACAGTTATTTAATGTTTTTTGGGACTCTGATGTTTTAAGTGTAAAAGAAAAAATGTTTGGGCTTATGGACTACTTTCCTTTTATCAACGTGTTTTACAAACTAGGGATGTGAACTACCTAACAAGCTAGCTTTCACAGAATAATTTCAAGCATAAGATGCACAAATATTCACTCTCGGCGTGGTAAATCACGCTAGTTAGTGTCACATAGCTATCTCGATTGGGAGCGGGGTTAGGGTAGGGTTAGTCATAGGCAGCCATAGGCTTGTTACACAGCTGGTTATAAACACACAAATCTATTGAATCTTCGATTGTCTACCCCTCATCGACATGACGTTTTGTATGTTGCATGTGGCGGTCTGATGGATCAAATTGCATTATGGAAAATATAGGATATAAAGTTTTTGGAGTGTTACCCATAAGTTAACCTTACTATAGTTACTATTGAGGCTATGGACCGTGATAGTATAGCTGGACACGAATGTCACCATAATAACTCTTATTCATGAAAATAGTAAACGATGCAAATATGTCACTAGTGCAAACAAGCAGCTGAATTAACCAAAGCCATTGAAAACCTCGACTGCCATTGCAGCAATAAACAACTCAATGAGCTCCAAATGGAGCAATGAGTGCTACAAGCATCAATTATTCAACCTTATTGAGTAGGATGTAAGTTTTCTAGCCTTCTTGCATCGCAAACCCGATGAGCTGGCTGCCTCTGAGAGATCTTCACAGTCCGCTATAAATTTATCATAACGCAGAAAGTCTAGTGGTCGATATTGCACACTTCTATGAAGACCACGCTAATGCACACGGTTGATTGAGTGTTGTTAGCTCGGAGAGATGGGCAGGGGAGGCGAGGCGAAGTAGAATGAAGTAGAAACAGAGGAGCAATAAATGGCTTCATCCTGGAAAAAATCCAGATGTGCAAAACACAAGCAATGCCCATCTCTACGCACAAAGAAGTCCTTGTGGTCCTCGTAGGTTTAGGTATTCAAAAAAAAAAAAAAAGATGTGAGAATCAAAGGATTTAGAGGACTCCTGAGTACACAGGCTCTAAATGAACTCGTCTGAAGCAACAGAACATTTCAAGTGGTTCTCCTCAAGTTTTTGCATTCGCAACTTTAGCTTTTAACCACTCGGCTGCGTAGGCCTCTGGTTGTTGTGTCGGTGTCAGCTTGAACAATCTTGCCTGTGACCTCTGAGATGCCTTAAGCTCTTTGGAGAGTCACTTCAAATGAGGATTAGGACCGGGTGTAGAAGAAGAATTCAGGAACAAGAGACAGCTCTTTTTTGTTTCAGGGAGCAGGGGTAACAGAAAGCGACCACATATTTCTGCAAAAGCTGCAAAGAAGTGAAGCAAGAGGGGGAAAAAAAGAAAGATTAAAACACCAGAGGGCCCCTCTTTCTTCACTCAGGATGTTGTTTATATTGTTGACAGGCCTTTTAACCTCCCTAAGCTCATTCTATAAGGTCTCTTTGGGAGCTCACTTTGGGTCTGGAGCCTCTGGAGCCTCCATTCAGCCTGTATCCAGTCAAGCAGTTGCATTATTTATGAGTGCCGCCGCTGTTATTCCGACTCCCTTATTGAGATTGTTGATACCTCATCGTGGAACGAAAATAATGAGAGGACAATAAATCTAAGTGCTGTCAGCAGCCACTTGAGGGAACAACATGTCAGGTTTCTCTCCCGTAGATCCTGATGGCATCGGACTCTTCTCTGCGTGTGATATGTTTTCCTTTTGGACGGGTCCAGTGGATTGGCCTTGAGGCCCATTTCACAGCGGATTAGTTTCCATTTCAAGCACCAGCCCAACCCCCACCCCCCCTATATCGAAGACATGAACTCAGGTTAAATCCTCGGAAAGTCTGTTTCATCTTTTGTCATGGGTCTAAAAGCGATGTGACAGAAGTTTGCTTTTTGGGGAATAAATTATGCCGGGTGAGGCCAAAAACAGACTCTAATCCAATTGTTTGAAATGGCTCAGAAAACGGGGTTGTAAATCACAGACAGTGTTGAATAAACAAGTAGAAGATACAATCTAATAAGCCCTCATATAAACTGATAACAATACTCATAAGACCACCAACATTCAGTACAGCACATCCTCTCTCCTTCCTTCGATACACTTTCCTGTCTCTCACACAGTATATACACAGGTAAACATGCACGACCACGCACAAGCCTAAAACTCCAGAGACTTACAAACACTACACACACACACACACATATATATACATACACATGCACACACCTGCCCCACAGACTTAAAGTGTACGGAACATTTCTTGTAAGGGAAGTGTTTTAAGTAGACAGCTGTACGTGTATAAGCCATGAGCTCCTCATCAGCGAGCGCACTTCCAGATGTGAACACGAATCAGTCACTCAGTGCGGCCTCGCTCCCTGCATCTCCACACGCATGTACAGAAACAAAACGGGTGTCTGTATCAGGGGAAATCATAACAGGAAAGGACCAAAGGGGAGCGCTGTCCCAGCTGAGGGAAGTTTCCAGCACATCTCAGACTTTGGACAGACACCTCATTAGCGTCTGTCCACGTAGCATCTGTAAATGACAGACAGTCGTCACACCCAACCCGTCATCTGACCGCAGGTTGGCGACATTTCTGCAACGCACAAAACGCATAGAGAGTTGTAATGTGTTGAAACACACGGAAATACACAGCTCTGGGTATAATCAAGGTAACTTCGCAGTGTTGCAACAAATCTTACATCAGCTTCATACAATCAGATTCTGTAATCAATTAGCTCTTTGTCCTGTTGCTGAATCAGTATTAACTCTTGTCCTGTAGCACCTCATCACAATGAACCTCCAGTCACACTACATTAGCAGTACCTAAATGAGGCCAGTTTGGGGAGTAAAACCACTCCTGCTCTGACCCTTTGACTCCAGCACATGCATCCCTCACGTTTTCTCACTTGTTTTTTGCGGCGCGCGCTAACAGACCAGAAAGTGATTTAAAACGCTCGACCCTGAGATAGACGAGGTATGTATTTCTCACATCAGATGTGATTATCTTCCTCGATTAAAAAAAAAGTTTACATGGCTTCCCCGAAATACAAATTGATCATATTTGTCAAACATTCTGTTTGTTTATTCAGCGGCAGAACAACTGTGGATCTTTCATTACAAACTCAAGCTGTGCAGCCGAATATTGCTCAGACTTTGTATTTCAAATTCTAGTGAAGACAAATGTTTCCCAAGATGTCGAATAGTGCAGCCATAAAGAAACATCATCTTGAGTTTGGATATCCCATCAGTGTAAACATGATAGATCTTCAGTGAAGAGCAGCTCCGCCCTGATACACACTACATATGATACTGACAGATAGTGTGGAATAAGATATTTCTGGCCATAAATGCGCTTTAGTGGGGTAAAGAGGAGTCAGTACGCTGGAAACTTGACGTTGTTGTCCTTTGGCATCAAAGTGACTCCATGGAAATGAACCCTGTTGTATTTTCTTTAGCATCAGTCTCGAGGAAGTAATAACTAAGTGGGCTCATTTCTCACTAACAGTGTTTTTTCTCTGGGGCTGTCCGCGGTACAGCCTGCAGGTTCCTGGTAACAAGCATGCAGACCCTCAGTCCGGCTCTCCTGCAGAGTGGCATGTGAATGACTTTGGTCCGAACACCCTCAGGGGTCTTGCTGGCCAGCCTGGCTTCATTAGCAGAGTTAACCTTCAAAATGCTCCGCTGCCTCCTACGCTGCCCTCGGGTCTGTTATGGCTGAAAGGAAGTTGGAGCAAGACTTGTGTCAAATATACTGTCAATGTGCTAAACAGGAACAGCTTGGACACAGTCAAGTGGCAGACCAGGGTCCCGCTGGGCAGATAAAAAGTTTGCTAAATACTACAGGAAGTTAAGTGCCTTGCTTTCAAATAAAACGGTCTCCTGTCTCTGCAAGAAACTGTCTTAGTTTCACGCTTAAATTTTTATTTGATAATAAGTTATCGGGGAATTAACTGCACACGTAGAGGAACTTTGCTGCGGCTAGAACATACCCGATCCTCACTACTGAGCGAGTGGTACTGTTTATGGGACATCTCTGTAAGGTAATGTACCAGCAGTCTCTGATCATGGTTTCACGGTGCAATTTTTGGATTAGTGGTCACTGGATCCGAAGACCATTTGCAATGTGGCATGCATGATATCACTACATGAAAGAAGAAAATAGCTGTCCTATATGTATTAAGTATACTCAGTAATCACGATGCCCTCCCTCCATCTTGTACTGGTTTACCTTTCTCTGGAGACCAGACTCTCACTCTGAAATATGGGAAGTATTAAATGACCTGAAACTAATTCAAAGAAGCTGTGGAATTTGTCAAAATAGATATGTATTGATTTCAAATGATAGGGGCCCGTCTGAATCAGTCTTCTGGAGTCTAAATTCATTAAATAAGAAGAAGGCCAGCAGTGAGTCAAAGTCAGACCTATCTCGTTACACAATGTCGTAACGTACATATTATCCATATCTCTCTTTTATTAATGTCCACACTGCTATGTCTTTGACTTTAAGATGAATCCGCGCTCATCTGGATGAACTTAAATAGAAAATGAAGTGAGACCTGAGGTGATGCTGGCTCACCCAGGTGTCACACCTTTGTTTCCTTAATTTCCTCCGCGAAGGACACTTGTGCTCTGTGTGAGGCTGTTTCACGCCTCCCCCTCTGCTGGCTTGAGGCCTGATGAGGTCCAGATGTGATCCAGATGAGGCCCCCAGTCTGATGCAGGGACCTGAGAGGAGCTGTAGACTCTGGGGACTCATCAAACTGCCATAGGTTCTGCTCAGATTGATGTCTGACATGGCACATGATTCATTTTATGTCTTGTTTGGTTGGGCAACAAACTTGCACGCATGAATACATAATGAATGAAAATCAAGTTTTTAACTTTGTGAGCGTGATGCTTTCCACGTGCTACAAAACATGGATTCAGACATGCATCACATCTTTCATCATTATCAGGAAAAGAAGGGCCATCAAAGGAGAAGCCAGGTGTAGGCTACATATTGTTATTTTGAAAGTTAAGTTTCACCTCACCCTCTCATATCAACCTAACAGCACAAAATCAACACAGCAATGATGTGGACACTTAGCTACATCAGAAACCGAAGCAGAAGCACTTGTGCAGCAATACAATAGCTAGCAAAACAGAAAATAATAGTGTGTGTGTTTGACGAAGAGTTGAAGGTGAGGGAGGCGTGCATGCTACATGAAAACGATGATGTACAGTGACTTAAGAAAGCGCGTTTGAGTTTGTGCGTGTGTGTATGTGTAGATGTAGGACTGGTTGCGATGTTAGCATGTGCAAACTGTGACTATGGTACAGTGCAGACAAAGCTTCATTCCTAATAGGGAGGGCTCCCCATGGGAACAGCTGCATGATGTCAGATGTTGAGCAGAGATTGGACAGATGTGGTGATTTGAAGTATGCAGGAGATTAAGCCTGCAGTCTACAGAGAAATCAGAAATGTTAAGCGAGTTTGCCGTAATGTACTGTGTTTTGTTTGAGCTTGATAGGAAGATAAAGGGTATGGAAAGGCACATTAAAAAACAGTTATAGTGAAAATAAAGGAAACTCTGTGCACTTATTTATGTGGAATTCATTTACTTGATTTGGTGCTTGGCAGAGGCTCGAATGCCTCATTCAACCTGGGACATTGATTATGGTTATTATCAGTCAGTAAAACTTTACAGGAAATAATTATGATTTTTTTTTCTGTTTGTCTGTTTCTTTTGTTTCGACACAGGTCAGAGGTTGATTGGTGTTGGACATGCTTGAAGTTTGCTTACAGACCATGTGAATTCTCACAGACTCCGTGGACAGACTATTGAGCAGGATTAGTGAGCGAGAGAGAGAGAGAGAGATATTCCTAATTGCTCATAATTCCCGTGTGCTGATTATATGTGTCCCAAGCTATCGCGTCAGCAAAATGGATCCCATGACAAAAAGACATTTTACAGACCCGAGGATTATCAAATGCAGCCGGGAGAAATGCTGCATGATTTATCCAATTATCTCTTCTTTCTTGAGATGTTTCTCATAAAGCTGAGGTTAAACCAGTGGGAAAAAGAGACCATGGCAGTTTTTTTTTTATTTGTGTCTTTGCAGGAAAATAGCATAAAAAGTCACATCACCTGAATCGCAAAATTGAATATTTCCTAACTTATCTCTTGTGGTGTCTATAGATTTTACTCGAGTTTTGAAATGATTTCTGCTGCTACTCCAATGTAATAGAGCTGAATGGAGTTTCATTTATGGTTCTTAAACCGCTGAAAAATTACATTTGAAAAACTCAACAGCAGTGCGTCTTTCCAGAAACAATGTGCTAGTTACTCACCATAAACCACAGACCACACTGTGAACAGTTTTCATTGGAACTGCTTTCTTCTGAAAGAAAAGCCTGAATGAAAACTGCTCACAGTAAGGTCTCTGCTGTGGTTACTCTTTAAAAATGTAACCTTATATTATAACAAATAACATTTGTACTTTTGAAATGTTAATAGGTAAAGTTAAACTCATATAAAATATATACATATATATATATATATATATATATATATATATATTCATGCCTCAGACTGACTGTGTTAAACATGGTGCTTTCAGTGTCACTTCTAGTCAGTAGTAAATTGATGGAAATGGTTGCCGGTGAACCGTGGTGGACTTTCTGGCTCACAAACACACATCCAAACACAGAACTCTGGCCAGGGTGATAACATGACTTTTCCAACGTTTCAACGTTTTTAATGTCTTTGTCTGCCGTGTGTCTGACATGAAAATAGATGACTAAGCATAAAGAATTAACAATGGGACTAAGAAGGAAGCGGAATATGGAAATAGACGGAGGAGAAGCCAAGCATGTATTTTGAGAAATGGCTTTTTGTTTCTTTCCCAGCGATGGATCACTACGATACATAGAGTGTTCTGTGATGATGTTAATGTCAATTTCTTGTTTTTTATTTTCACCACAAGCTACTTAAAGTTTCAGCCATTGGCTCCTTCAACCTGTGTTTAAAGTGAAAGCAATGAGGCAAATACTTAATACAGTGTTAACTTCAAACATCAGTGTCCACAAATCCACATGAATTCATAAATAATAGGCACTGAGGTCAGCTGTTGTTTCACATGAAATTGTAGGGTAATTCATCATGTGTTTTGCCTTTACATGGAGATTATAAATTCTGCCCAAAACTTATTTTCCCAGTTTGCTTAAAGCACACTGAAGCTCAACTCGCACACAGATTAGGAATTTTACTTTGAGCAGCCTGTTAAAGTAAAGTCAAATAAAGGAAATACAATAACCTATTGTCAACATCGTAAAGGACGTCACCCGGAAATCTTTTCCCAAAACTTTTACCACCTTTGATTTAAAAAGCACAATAGGAAGTTGAATGAAAGGGTTTTTTAAAAAAGCTAACACTGACACAGATTTATGCATAGTCAAGTACAAGCAGCCTGCGAAACATGTGATCAACTCATGTGCTCCTATGTTTATGTTTTTTAGAGTTTATAAAATATTAAATGAGTCTGTTAGTGCATCGAGGCAGGGCTTTCACGTGCACAGTCCCTGTTAATGCATGTGTCGACGATTCAGTGGCCTTACCTTATTGTGTTTGGCACCCAATGCACAGAGAAACTTAATCCCGTGTTGTTCTTTTTTTTGACCAGAAAATTACCTGTTTCCTTCGGGGCAAAAAAACTGGTTGGAAAACACTAAGAGCCATTGTACGAACAGCTTGCAGCAGCCCAATTTAAGGGAATAATTCATTTAACTATACAGCTACTATACGCCATCACATACCTTATTACCCAACACCTCAAAGCAGCTCACACACCCGCCTTTTTCGCTACTCAGTTAAAGGCTCTGAAATCACATCAGCACCTATCGTACGATGCGGTCGACCTTTATCAGCGCTCTCTCCAATATCAAAGCGTGCATTGTGATTGAACACAGAGAATCCAGGTAGGTTTCTAAAGCAGAGGAAGAGAGAGACAAAAAGTACTGATAATTAATGGCTGTCACAGGACACGGAGTGGATGCAGAACGATTACAGATGACATATAAATTGCTGTGTAATTTCAGATGCTATGGGCGTTTTTTTTTTTCTTCTTCTGTTGGAGCAGGTCTCCTCCTCTACCGCCTGACAGACGATATTCAAATGGAAGTCGAGGCCAGAGGGATAACATGCCATTGTTGAACCATTTGATATGCCAAGGACATATAATGGTCCAGGCCACATGCAGAACAGCAGATCAAACACCTTCTCGGATTTCAGGATAACAGAGTGTAACACAAAACAAGCTCTTAGACTCACATCATTATGCACTGGTGGGCTCATGTTGTAGTATCAGGTCTACATTCATTAAACTATTGACGTGTCTCGTGTTGATTTCGCATGTCAGACATGTAAATGGAAACATTTATTTAGATTTATGAAAGCAAACAGTGGTGCTTCCCAAATGACGCCATTGTTAACAGTGCTGAAATCAACACAATCCACTTCGAGGGCATGATTAGTCAAATATGCCCACACACTCACTGTCTACTGGAGGGCCTCATCAAGTTTCCTGGCTTGATTTATGCCTAAACAGCTGCAGAGGTGGCACGCACACCAGCCAGGCCCGGCACAAAACGCAGCATAAAGGTGGGTGCGTTTTCTGCCTCTGTAACACAATCTCCTCTCTCCCTCAGCCACCCCAGATACAGTTTGATGATCTATGAAGGTGATTAGGTTCACATCAAAGGGAAGACATGCAAGGCGCTGGGAGTCTTAGCTTGCTGGAGGTGATCCAAGCATGGTGATGAACTGATGATGTCTGTGTTCCATGAGCCCCATTAGCTGGCTAACAGCACACCGTGACTATCATAACACTTTGATCAATGGCCAGAGAAACCCGATGGCATAGCTGAGCAGAATCGAACAAATCCGTGAAAGTGATGTCTGTGAGAAAGATCACATGTGACCTGACCCTAATGTCAACCCAAAGACAATTTTATACATGTATACAGAGCAAGAGGGCCATAAAGTCAGAGAGCGAAAGGCACAGAATGCACACATAAGTGCCATTGAGTACGTTAGATCTGTTATCGTTTAGCATGACTGTCAAATACCAAAGTAAACCAAAGTAAACTTCTCAGGGAACTTGACCTATATACTGTATATCCTGTCTTATTTAGAAATAACTCCTACCGACAAGACTACAGTCTCTAGTGAGGCTGAACAAAGGCCGGCTTCAACACGCTTACAGTACCCATTTTACTGTAGGATCACCAAAGTTATTAAAATTCATTAGGAAGATACAAATATCTGTCCATCCAATAGATGATGAGATATTTCATTCTAAACCACAAATATGAACCTCACGGTGGCACTCATGGTGTCACGGGATCACCGAAGGTATCCAATAGTTGTTTGATTTCAATCCGGATCAAACATGCGAATGTAATGGATGCAGCTTAGGTTTAAGAGTTTACTGGGATTTGTATTTTATGTGTGCATGAAATCAACATAAAGATGGCTCCATGGAGATCGGATAAAGGCTGAACTGTAGTTATTTGACGATAACGATTTTTTTTGCAAACACGCACAACTGACGCAAAAGGGCCTTTCATAATTCTGTCATACTTGACTGAGACGCCTGCTTGGACATCGGATTGGCTCTGGATAAAAAAAATCTGATATAAAAAATTGTCCAACCAACATGACATAAACTGTAAAAACCTATCGGCATCAGTGATCTCGGGAATGCTTCCAGAGACAAGCACAGGAGACGAGGGGAACTGACTGTCCTCATTATACCCCCCCCTCCTGTTTGCCCTGTGAAGCCATCAATCAGGGCCTGCTAACACTAATCAGTCACTATTGAGGTCTGTCGAGGCTTTTTAGGCAGGTAGAGGGGGGTTGGGAGGGGGTTCTAAGCCCTGATAGGACCACCCAATCTGATCTGTAAAGTGAAGCTGGGCTGTAGCATGGCGACTGTGCGGCTTCTCCTGCTTGGATTGATGCCGGCGAAATCGCTCTTCCAAATAACGGCTTTCATTTCTGCTTTGTGGAATCTCAAAATGAAAAGATTCACCAATGTGACAAGCAGAAGAGGGCTTAAAAGAACACGCGGGAGGCAAGACTCGCTGTGTTGACACTAATTAGGGAGTGAAAGAACTTAGAACTGCAAAAAAAAAAAAAAGTCTGGGATTTCAAAGGTAACATCAGATGCAGAAGGACAGAAACAACTTGAAAAGATGTTCTCGGCACACTTATAGATTTGCAAGCAGACGTTCTGAGTAAAGATATTCAAAGATGGAGAAGAGGGCCAGACAGAAGTGACAGAAGTGTCTGGCTTGTTACTCACAAAATTATATATATTACTTTCACAAGTAATAGTATTACTTTATCTACTACTCCTTGCCAATTTCTTACACTACTTGTTATATTAATCTTCCATTACACCCCACAAAACTGGTGAATGCATCCGTTAGAGGCTACATGAAAGTTCCAATCTTTTAAACAGCTCCTGTTACTACTAATTTTTATTTTTTTTTACCTGGGGGTATTTTGTTGCCTGTGACTGGATTTTTTCCCAAGTATTGTCAGAAAGAAGGAGAGTCGGTTGTGGAGACCACATCACAGCGCACACCACCTTCATCAGTTCTTTGTCACTCGAAGCCTGCTGTTCATGATTACAATCCAGGTTGTGGTTGTTTAGCTATCGTAGGGCTACAGTCATCCTCTGCGGCCACAGACATCATCATTTTTGGTCGGGTGTTTTTTTTCCACATGCTTTATGTTGTGCTGTTGTTGTAGGTGTTTCAGGAGGTTTGAGGCCGAGGCTTTCTGCAGTGGAAAAAGTCTGAGTAACATCACCACCTGCAATGCATTTACAGCGGAGAACAGTGTTATTGTCGTCTTTCCCCTTGACAACAAAGGTTTGACAATGGTTATATTTCCAGCCGCTGAATGTAAGCGCTACCATCTTCCAAGCTAGCGTGCTGCTTGGTGACATGCACGGCTGTGAAAATGAATCCAGGGATGTGATTAGACTGTTGGAGTTCAGATCAGCAGGTTATTTGCAATATTATTACTGAAATGTTAAAAATTAGTATTTGTTTTAGTTCTAGTAATACTTTACTGTCCAACACCGGTAGCCCGGTTGACTACTACTGACTACTACTAAAATGAGGATCAAGAAAGCAGTTAGACAGTGTAAAAGTGTTGCTAACTACATTCACTCTGTTTTTTTTCTTTTTATTCTTTATGCGAGGTTAGATAGCATTCAGTTTGGTAAAAGTTTAAGCCCTAAAAAGATTCATTACAAGAAATTGTGGGGAAGATTAGGAGAGGTTTTAGTTAGAGGGACGCGAAAAACATAAAATACATTTACACCAAATCAATTCTACCCCTGTCTAATCTCAGCAGCTTAACAGGTACATTTTTAAATGAGCGGGTAAACACATTGTTCTCAGTAAAAGCATCGTTTAGTGGAACAGGTAATTACTGGTTCATTATAATCACAACATAAATGCATTACAGTGTGGAAAAGTATTTTTTTCACGAAAGCCCAATTGCCGGAATAATGTCTCTCCTAAGAAGTTCTCAAGAAACTAGACCTCTGCTAAAATGCATTCAGATGTGCCACCACAATTGAGGTTTTACAGGCTTCCATTAAGAAACACATATTACGGCACTTCTCTCCTTGCTCTCACACCTACGCAGCATTCAGGGAGCGTTTGCCCCAAACGGCTGCGTTGTCTCTCCTGGGAGCTGAAAGTGTCTCGGGTGGAGACCTGAGCTTTTTTCAGCTATCGCTGAATATGTGAGTCTTAGATGCATGGCACAGAAAGAGAGGGCGGGTAGATGCAATCATTTTAAACATAAAGGCATTTAGAAGTAGTTTAGAAATCTTACGTAAAATGGAGCCACTTTATCCGCCATGATTTGGCACTTTACATCCTCCTTATAATGTGAGGTCTACGTCTGAAAGAGACAAAAAATGATTTATTGCCTCCGTTTGTCACCCACGGGGCCTCAAGCACTTCATCTGGAGACAAATTACATTAACAAGACACAGAGACTTCTGTTCCTTTCTAATGTACAGGCTGACTTTGTTACGCAAATGGTGTTGCTTTCATTTCAATTTCTCCTATAATTCACTGGACGGCGAGGAAGCGAACGCAGTCCTGAGCTTTTTTATCTTCGTGCGTAGACATAAACGCTGTACGATCCGATTTGCAAACCCCATTACACAGATACGGATAAATGTGGACTTTCCTATCCCCAGTGAAAATCAAGAAGAGTGAATGAGAGCTCCGACTGCACACCGCAACATTTGCATGTCTCCCAGCAGCCCCATCTATTCCCATTTGTGTAAGAGCGCAGGCAACATTACAGATTGCTATAATCCCTCAAAGCTGACAATCGTGATATGGTTGTTAATGTTGTCACTGTACTGGTTTGTGCCTCCAGGACAATGAATAATTTGTGTTGTATTTGTATTTTGTCATTTTCACCCCAGGAATTGGCTCCAACGCAGGTGATTGTGTTACAACGATGCTGTCATATTAAAAAAAAAAGGAAAAAAAGCATGCACTCGGTGTTGTAAAGCCAAGAACGAGAATGAAAATGTCCTGAAGCCAGCTTAGAGTGGATCGAGTTGTAATGTGGGGCGAATGAGAAAAGGCAGCAAACACTACATCTTCATCTGTTTCCCAACACGGTGCTGATAGCTTTATCAGCTGAAGAAAACTAATGTAAACCTACTGCTGATGAAACAAGCCATGTGTTCTCCGGTTCCTTCCGCAGAGAGAAGGCCGAGTTGAGGAGAGCTTTTGTTCCTGGGCTAAAAAGCTGGTGTTGCAAGCATCTTTCAGCGCCCCCTGATTCAATGCACATTCACAGGGCCCTGCTACACAGGTACTGCCCCGCAAGAAGATTGAGAAGCTTTTGACGTGCTTCTATCGTCATGGGGTCTGTAAGTGGGATCTGTATTCCAGCTGTTACAATGCATACTTGGCACGTGAAAACGTTTGTTGTTGAGACTGTAAGAAATACAGGTGCTGCAGCAGCAGGAGATGATCATACTCACTTCAAAAGTGGGGAGGGGTGGGGGCCGTGTTTGTGAATTTCAAGGGAGGGAAAGAAAGAAGTAGATAAAGAGGGCACCATAAAAGAAGTGAGGCTGGTCCTAGTGTTCCCACCATAAAGCTGTAAGAAAAGGTGGGACATGCTGGACAGACCAGAAGTACATCATCTCACTCCTCATCTCTTTGTATACAACGAACGCGGAGAACTTGAGACATCCCAGCGTGTCAGAAAAAGTCAGGTCAGGTTTTCAACGTTACAGAATTCGATCTGTCCCGCAATCGCCCGCAATATAAATATTTCAAATCCACCCTCAAACATCGGAGTGAGCAGAACGCTTTTAATTTCTCACAACGTAATCGGGCTGCAGAGGTATCAGCAGCCAGATTGCAGGTTGAAGTGATGTACAGCGATGCAACTGTACAGGATTAAAGTGGATAAAGAGGGAAAACAATGCGTCCGTGAGGAGATGACAGAAAGGGAGCAGCTCGAACGCTATCAGAATGGACTATTAGAGGTAACAGTGTAATGCACAATATAGCCGTAATGGCTGATTGCAAGGATGGTTATTTCCACTTCATGTGACTTGCAATAATAAACTCGGGCAGGGAAATGACCTGAAATGATGTTTCATCCATATGGTCGCCGTGTTAAATTCATCAAACATATTCCCATGGGATATCATTATTACTGCAAAATGTTAATAACATTACTGCCAGAATAATTTTACCATCTCCCCGCTGATGAAACAAACATGCTACCTGAACATGTGCACCTACATTCCCTCCTTATATCGACTCGGTATATTACTGTTTCGTCCCTCGGCCCCGTGGCCCCTCAGCCCTTTGCTCACTCGATCTTATATTACATTAAAAATGAAATAGCTCATTAATAATACACAAGGATGAAAATCTAAACATCTGAGTGCCTGAACTCCATGACCAGAATCTGATTATAGGAAAAGTTGCACACTGCAGTAAATCCATTAGTTTGCCAAGTTTAGTTCTCTCCCTCAACGTCAAATGACCGCACCGAGGTACTGAAACACTTGAATGAATCTGGTGGATGTATGGAGCTCGGAAAAATCTGCATTTGTTTTTTATCTTGGCATGTGAGAGAAGACTGAATAGGGAATTACTTACTCAGATAATTACTTTTTATCACTTTTGTGGCGGGGGATTACTGCATGCTGCTGCCCTTGGCCAAATATAAATCTTTGTTATTATATACATCTTGCTTCAGTGAATCCTTCTGATCCCCCACCCCCAATACAATTAGCATGAATACGCATGGATCTAAAATGCGTGTGTGTCTCTGGTGGAGGCGTAAATATGAAAACTGCCATTTGGCCATCTATGTGCAGTAGCATCCAGTCCCACCATGATATAGGCTCACACAGTATACATTCAAAATCATGTTGTTTTGGTTTTTTTCGAACTAGCTGACATATAGACGGTCACGACGTTGCAGGAATGCAACTCACAGGTTAGCTGAGCATTAGCCGAACCACGCTACTGAACAAAACCAAACCACTTTTAGGCTTAAGGTTTAGATCGACATTCATTCTTACATGAAAAGAAAAGTCTAGATACAATATAAATTATGCAACAAATAAGCCGAGTGAAGTGAGAGTGTCAGGTGACGCCTGTTCAGTGTCTGTTTCTGGCTCTAAACTTTGTTCAAATATACCCTGGCAGCACAGGTGACATTTGCCAGAAGACATTCATTCACAGGGGACTCAAACCAGCTGTCGAGCCTGATGATATAAAAATGATGAAGAGCAGAACTTTCAGCTTAATGTCAGCGAGGTTACAGTACAATAAGATTCGTCTTTTTTTAAGTTACAAAAAGTCGGGATAGCTCAGCTACGCCTCGGAAACCTTTGACACCTCTCGCGGGGAGGGTTTCTTCCACCGCGTGTTTACAAAGGCGATGCACAGTTGCAGCAGTGTGCGGGAGGGACCGCTTAACTGCGGCCCGCAATCATCCGAGCGATAATTAAACGAGACAACTGTGAATTATACAAAAGTTGCTTTAAAGGGTTTTTTTTTTTGCTTTTTTTTCCAGCATCAGAAAAGACAGAGAAGGTTCCATCTGTCTGTTTTCTGTATTAACTATCACTGCTGTCATTTCTCCATCAGTGCTGGAGTGCAGAACCATGACATCATTTCCAAATGTTTTGAATGTCCATAATGTTCTCACTGACAGGACTGCCGGTGGAATTGGTTCTGCTACGCGCAGCGGTCCAAATGTTCTCAACATAAGCCGCGCTCTGAAGTACGTCACCCGCCTGACAATCATGAGGACATTTTTCGAGATGATGTTATAGATTAGCAATCAATAACAGACACCATTTTTCAACTTACACTTGAAAGGATAAGCCAGATGGTGAAGTTGCAGAGACGAGCCCGATTTTTTTTTTCCTACGAGCCCCCGTGATCGTATAGCCTCTTCTGTTTGCATGGGGTGACCACAAACACATGCTACCCCTTAAGGGAGTCCCTCTACATGGGATGTGTTTTTGATCACTTGTCAAAACGGACAAAGAGGAGATTTGAGATAACCACGCAGTCATCCGACATGTAAGCACATTGTAAAATAATCTATTTCATCTTTAATGCGTGGATTTAATTTTCAAATCAAAAGCTCTTTAAGGGTCTTCTTCAAAAGGGAAAACTACACTGGAAAAACTAGATGGTGTCTGGTGAACCGCTTGTCTGTTGGCGTTGATACGAATGGATGTCTCGAAATACGTGAGCTTAATAAAAAAAAAACCTCTCTGTTTTTTCAACATTTAGAGCGTCTTTGTCCGCCTGCAACCACTTGGTGTCAGACCGCCATTAAAAAGGAATTATACGATGCTTCTCCCGGCCTCCTCTCGCCTCGGTGGATTGACAGCACATCTCAACATCTGACAATCCTGCTGACTGTGTTCTTCTTCTGTCTCGTCCCCAGACTGCTGCTGCTCCAGCTCCACCCGCCTGCTGCTAAGAGCCGTCCAGCTGGGATAATTGGCCCCCCTGTCCACCTCTACCTCCTATTCGTGCTGCCTGAAAGCTCTCCTTCACAGGGGACACTAACATGGCAGCTCTCCGCGCGCGCCCTACCTCTCTGTTTGGCCTCTCAGACTAAATGCATATTCATTTTCACTCCATAGACTGTTAGGGCTGGGTATTGACGACATCTGTCACTGGGAACTGGGGCTGTCTTGCGACAGAATGGAGAAAAGAGGAATGGAAATGAGCCCAACAGAAAATAAGCAGATAACCCTTTTCTGCCATTTTGGGGAGAAAGGGAAATGCCAGCTAATCCCGAACCCGATGAAATGTCTACATAAATCATAATGCTAAGACCTACTAATATTATTGACAGTGCTGCACAATTATATTTTATAGGATCTCGGTGGTACAGTAACCATGTTATTATCTAATGGCAGTTTGTCCTCTCTGCAGTCTGAAATCTGTGTTTAAATTCTAGGCCATGAAACACAATGTCAATAAAATACATGAAAGTTGATGTCAGTCTCACTAATAAATACTCTATTTATATGCAAATACGCAGACAGTGTGTCTAAATCTGTGGCTCTGGAAGTGTGTGCATTTGAATGTCATGAGATATACCGACCTACATGAAATGATTTCAACGTACCAGCAGGACAGACTGAGGGGGGAGAAAAAACACAGCAAATATAGAAGTCATTTAAGAGATCTTGGACATCTGAGGACGCGATCAACCCTTAGGTTCAGAAGACGTGCAAGCAATATATTATTTCAAGGACAAATGGACCACGTGCTTTTCAGACAAAAAAGCACAATGGGTTTCCTTTTTTACGGCGGCAAATGCGCTCCTTCTTCTTTTCATGATATTGTTGCAAAATCTACCGAGGAGGCATATTTTAACGTCTAAAGTTTTCACAGTAAAAACACCGGCTCATCTTACGTTACGTGTGTGGTCTGAAGTGGAAAAAAAAAAAAGGATGTTGCATGATTTCCACTGATGTTTTTCCACAGCTTTATAAAGTTAATACGCGGGGAAAGTTGGTGGGAGATCTTGATGACTATCAGCAGGAACTGAGAACCCATAGCATGGATAAATACAAATAAGTGAATGACTCTGCAACTGCAGCAGAAACGTGTGAACTTGAGACGAACAAAACAAGTTTCAACTCAATACGAGATAATGATTTTAGCTCTAGAGGGCAGGGCGTGATGCAGGGTTTGAAAGCGTGCTGGCAAACTTCAAGAATGATTTTGGTACATGTTCAAATAAAAATTTTTAAAAAGCATTGTGTTTTTGAATGCTGACCACCTTGACAACAGCGGGCTGGAGGTTTCACTTTCAATCCTACAAGATCTGCCTCGGGAAACGGTGAGCTGTTACTCCTGTCCCTCGCTAACCAGAGCTGACAATAAACCAACAAATTCCTAATATAAATGTTGGCATCTGGAGTGCATTTTATAACGGAGAAGCAAAAGCGACGGCAATTTGGTGTCAGAGTTCCACTGCAAACCTGAACGATCACTGTAGTTGTGTATATTGTGTTTCCCTCTGCTTTGCCACAAAACAAGGTTTACACTGAATTCTGACGCTTTGTGTCCGTGTAGCTCTGTACCTCAGACAGAGAGACTCCACGCAGTCTGTCGCTCACAAGCAAAACACAAGCTACCTGTTGGTTGACATGGAGTATCTGCAGGTTCAGCCCTCTATTTCCTCATTAGTTTGGTCCAAAAGCAAGCACGCAGCAGGAGGCATGATTGCACTTGCACAGATTGATGTTGGCTCCCGACTCTCTATTAGTGTTTGAGTGTTTCTGCTGTTTGTCATTGACTGCAGGCTTCTCGGGCTCCCCGGTGTTCTTGTTACTGCTCCCAGAGGAGCTAGTATGTCAGCACACTAAACCCACGCAATCCTCTACACTCGTTGTACCGAAGTCACAGGGAGGGTGAGGCTATGATAAGGTTCCTTCATATCAGTAAAGGCCAGAGGGGAGGATTCATGTTCTAAATCCTGCAGTGCACAGCTTGGGAACACTGAAGCTGCATCGACCAAGAACTGAACCAAAAAACTGAAGAACTGATGAAGCAAATAAATAAGTACGTACACGTATACACTTCAAGTTTCATTTCATATTCTCCTTTTTCTAACTTGGAAAACAGTGTTGCTGAACACTGATTTGAGTCAGCAGACAAAACAAAACACGGCCTTTCGCTGCCACCCTGTGGCCATGAGCTGCGGGTACAGCACACATCCAACTGCAGACTATAAAAGTGGGACACATTCACTGCAAGAAAACGCATCTGAAGCAGAAAGGTTTGTTCGATCTTTTTTTTTTTTTTTTTTACTCAAAAATGTGTACATATGGCAATTTCGACCCATGAAAATGAAAATGTAAAAATGTTTCTGTTTTAAAACAAAATGCAATCCTGGCCAGTGTGACTGTCATTAAAAAAAAACAAAAACATCCTGGACACATTTCACAAATTTTACATACAGGCCACACATAAAACATGGGCAAAAATACTCACATGAACGGCATGAATAAACACTTTCTGTACAACAGCCATTGCTGGGGACGTCAAAGTTTTTAGCTGTAGCTAAAACGCACTGTGTGATGTTACATCATTTTTCATTTCATAGTAGAAAATAATGTCCAAGGCAGGGAAACGGTAAAGACAGTCAAAAGGAGTTCTCATGCCAAAGTGGACAAGCATGTCATATTAACAACTTTACATAACAAAGTGGGGATGTGTTCAGATGAGATCACTCGAGTTCCTTGAACCGTGCAAACATGGCCTTGCGTACTGCTTGTTTGTAGGTGGCATGGTCCCAAACGACAGGCTCTTTCTTTTTTCTCGGCTAGAGAGGAAAAGTGCAATCAAAGGTTAAATAATCTACTAAAAAGATGCGCCACATGAAAATGATCAAAATGAAATAAAGCTTCACACCTACCTGGACAGGTTCGGCGCCTAAGCCAGGTCTGTCGCTGACTTTATTCATTTCCCTGAGCACGGGGGACAAACAGTTTAGGAAGAAACGGAATAAAATGAATGCTTCGTTTAGCGTTTTCATGTTAAAGCACACCTACCTTGAGCTTCCAGCCCAGCTATTATGATGCTGCTGCTGTTGATGATGGTGTTTTCTTCTTTTCGGTTCTGGTGACCTGGACGTTTCTCTGGCATTTAGCTGTGAAGGACACATCCCGCCTTTAGTCATCATCTGGCGAACTGATACTCAATCAGCAAATTTTCCCTATGCCATTCATTTTCACTTACTTCTTTTTCCTGGTTCTCCAGTGCCTCTAGCTCCTTCTTCGACCTCTTGATCTTAAGATGGATCTCCATATTTTGCTGTTAAGACAACAGATCAAATATAAGTGGGCATATTTTTTAGGGTCACCGTCAACTGTTGTTCACACAAAGGTTAGCAGGCAGTACTTTGTGCAGGTCAGAAAGCTGCTGGTGGCGTATCAGAGCATCCTTGTTGGGGAACTGTCTCCTACACAGCAGACAGGCCATCTTCTTCCAGTCTGTCAGTTTGTTGTCCTTGTCTTCCGACTGACTGCCCTGACTGCTTTTAGCTGCCTCCTCCTTGTCTTCTTCCACCTCTTCATCACTTCCAGCTGCATAGTCTGAAGCCAGCAGACCCAGGGAGCCCATTGGACGCTGGCGAGGCAAAACAGACGAGCGTTAGAAACAACTGTCTCACTTTCTGAGCGATGTCGAACAAGCAGAAATAACACCATGCAGAGGATTCTTACTTTCGACTTTTCATCTTTCTTAGGAGGAGCAAGGGGCTTCTTAAAAAGATCATCAGCACCTGAGATCTAAGGATGTAGACAAAAATAATTATGAGTATAATAAACATATGTACTAAAGTCTATATTCATTGTAAAAACGAATGCACAGAATAGATAATGTGTGATTGTTAGAGGTGGGTCCCTAACCTTCCTCTCAAAGATGGCAAAACCAGCGTCAGCAGACTTTGATTGCCTCCTATCGTCGTCCATTCCGCCCTTCAGCACAGGTGACGCAGCACGGACGCTCTCCTTTTGGCGATTCTGGATCTTTGCCCAGCGCTCCATATCTTTCATGATCTGAAAAACAGCAACGCACTCCTTAACTCTGTCCCCTCCACACACCTGTATTCCACATTTTGTGCACTGCTATCGTGACTCAAGTGCTACCTTGACAGCAGCAAGACTCCTCGGCTTGTCCTCTTTGTCCTTTTTAGCAGAGTCTTCCTCGTCATCTTTCTTCTCGGGAGTTGCTGTAGAAGTCGGGACGGGCTCTGGGGCTGAGATGGCAGCAGAAACAGGAACTGGTGCCAGAGCCTCTGTGGCGAGGGGAGGCACCATTGGCGATTTCTTCATTTCTAGAGGTGCATCTGCTGCTGGGTTGGAAAGAATGGCCTGGTCTTCAACAGTCATGATCCCAGGTTGGGTCTCTGCAGAGTTCCCTCCTGGAACTGGGATGTAGGTCTTTGATGTAGCATCCCAGTACATGTACTCTTGGGTTTGAGCATTGTAGAAATACTACACACAAACATGGAGGGGAGTAAATATCAATTAAAAATCAATCAATCAATCGATGTCAGACACATGTACGGTGGCTAGATGCTGAGTATTGTTTAAACTGATTTTAGGGCAGACTGGTCTTCAATTTTCTCAGAAGCTTTGATGCACGCACACGTGAAAAATGTACAGAATCTGCAGTGCGTACATAGCAGTTGGATATACAACACTACAGGTCAGAGAAATCGCTGGATCACTGTGCTGTCTTGTATTCTCACCCGTGAGTTAGGATCGTAGTACAGTGTCGTCTCAGGATCGTAGTAGAAGCCCGACGTGGCGTCATACAAGTAGTTGGTCATGTCTGGAATCTCAGAGCCTGGAGGAACGGGTCAGACATTCACATTCAATTTTATTTATTTGGCAGAGCCATCTGTCCAAAGCAACAACACAAGCCTCAACACGTAGTACTGACAATAATGATCAACACTTTTCTGGATTTGAATGTTTGGTTCGTATCTCACCATAGATGTAGGTCTGCGAGCCGTCCATGCCGACCGTCATCCCCGGTGCCTCTGTGGGCATATGGGAACCCAGACCAGCTTGGAATGATGGATCCATAGCTGGAGCTTCACCATAGCCAACTCCCTACAAGGTGTCAAGGGGGAGAGATGTAAAGTTTACCACCCGGCTTTAAAGACAGGCGACCTACAGTTGTGCGTTTTGCTTTGTAACCTACCTGTCCCATGCTGGGGTCTGGCGGCAGTGCAGGATTAGTGCTGCCAGTCATCAAATCACCTGGTGACACAAACGGCAAGACTAAATAAAACCGTTTGATGTTTCTGTTAAGTAATAATAAACAGTGCGCGGGGACCAAGAGATCAGAATGTGTCTGAGTGAGGTCTCACCAGGCACTCCAACAGGGACACCAGCGGGGAGACAAGGCGGGACACCAGCAGGGATACAAGCAGGGACACCAGGAGGTGGCTGCAAGTACTGCGGCGGTTGTGGGTATTGCTGCGGTTGCTGCGGCTGTTGAAACGCCAAAAATCACGGGTCATCTTTGAGCTTTTACCAGCCGCTTTCTTTTCTTTTTTTAAACAAGAAATAATACAAGAAAAGACAACAACTCACTCCCATCATGTTGGCCTCAGGTGGATACCCAAGGATGGAACTGTTTGGTTTATCAAAGTCTTTTTTGAAACTGAAAGAAAGTCACAAGGAACAAATGACATACGATTTCTCTACTTGACACAGCTGATCAGAAGACTCTTGCAAAACAGTAACTCACTTTTGGTTCTTGAGGGGTCTTGCGACCTCGGCATAAACTCTGACTCCATCAACGTAGAGGGGTCTGGGTTTAGTGAGGAGCTCAACCAGACGTGTCACTTGCTGCAAAAGGAGAGAATCAAAGGGAAACAAAGACTGAGGTGACAAACTGATAGAACATGAAATGATGAATTTATCAGAATTTATATTTAGTATTATAAATTAAAAGCAAATTGTGTGTATTCATATTTAATTTAGGTACCTCATGGGAGTCCATGTCAACAAAACAGAAACACTTGGCTCCTGGCGGTTTGGCCTTGACAAGACGAACATTTCTTTCATCCAGATATGCAAAGGGATCCAAGGCTTTCAAGATAGCCTCTACTGTGGTGGTGGGCTTCACATTTTTTATTATCATGGCTGTATAGAGACACAAAGGAAAGTGTTGTTTACCGGACTTGGGTTATGAACTATAATAGCACAGAAATGTTGACAGATTGTTTGTGAAAACCCAGGTGCTTTAGTAGACGTACTTTTGCTGTCTTTAAAGACGGACTGTTTTTGCTGTGAATTGTGATTAGGAAGGTTGCGGTTGCCCCAGGACTCTGCCTGCTGCTCAGTTTCTTGCTGTTGGAGTTGTTGGTCCACCTGCTGTTGCCAGGCTTCTGGAGTTAGGTCAGAGCTACGCTGCCACTGGTTTTGTTCCATAGGGCCTTTTGGTTTGGACCCATTCAGGTTGGTCTTCAACTCTTCATCAGGTTCATCTGGTCTGGGCAACTGGGGCTCCTGGAGTTGAGGTACTTTGTGATCTGACTCCTAATTCACAGACGTGGGAAGGAAAGGTCACTTTCAATTTCTTTTAAATCAACTAGACTTGGTCAGCTTATAAGCAGGGTGTATTTTCAGTAAAAGGACTTCCTGTTTTCTGCTCCACATTTGCCTCTCTAATTTGCGGTTACTGCTGTTTGCTGTTAATGCAAACAAGGCAGTTCCACCATGTAGGGTATAATCCATGGATTTCACTCTAAAACACCTGCGTTCAGTCTCGTTACTTCCTTTAGTCAATTCCCTTTTTTAGAAATATTGATTTAGAATGGCAAATTACTAATAGTGTATTTCTGTTGAAGGGAGACATTCAGAGCAACAAAGTAGTTATTATGGTATGGCTATCCATCGATTGTCTTTGTACGTGGTGCTGAATAAAGACTATAATACTATTACTATAATACATTATGCTAAATAACCTGATTTGCAAAGTACCTTTATTCAAATATTGGATTTGTTTAAGGCTTTCTAGGTAACTGAAACAGAGAATACAATAACACTCACTTGAACACTTCTTTCACACTCATCTGGCTGGATGTACTTCATAGATGTCGTTCTAGTGCCAACCTTTAGGGACCCCTGAAAGGAAAAACAGAAATCATCAGTTAGCATCATACAACATAAGCGCCCTATGTGTTGAATAATACCAATGACACCCAACATGCACTGTGGCAGGTTTAGCCCTCCTCTTCACTGCTGAAGATAAAATGGGCAAACACTTATAGTGGTGTGCAAAGGGAGCTACAATTAGGGCTGCGACTAACAATTATTTTCAGGATCGACTAATTAATACAGATTTGTCTATCAATTAATCGAGTGATAGTTTGGTCCAGAAAATGCCAGGAACAAGTGAAAAGGGCCCATCATGATTTCCTAAAAACATCTTCAAATTGCTTCGTCTGACCAAAACCGACAGATATGCAGTTTGCCATCACACAATACAAAGAAAAGCAGCGAATCCTCACAGCTTAAAGCTGAACATAGAAAATGTATAGCACTTTTGACTAAATCAGTGAACTGATTATCAAAACGTTAGCTGTCACAACACAATCCAACAGAACCAAAATGAGAAATCGTCTCTCAGTAGACAAGGTGTACAAACCAAACTATGAATTTCCTTTCCAAGACCATACTTGATTAGCATTAAAAAAGGGCTGTTTCAAAAGGGACGCTCACACATCTGAAAAATACTTTGCAAATGGGTAGCACTGCATTTAATATCCATAATTCTAATATTATAATGTATATGTATGTAGGATTTAAATCCACAGTAATTCCAAAGAATCTAACTTTGGCATACAACAGAATTAACCACTAAAACCACACACAGCCATAAAAAAAGGAACCCTCATGACAACTTCTATTGAATAGGATTTTAATTTTAAATCTTGAGCTATGACAGAACAAAAGAGAGAATAAAGCAACCAAATGCTCTATAAATACAAATAGCAGAGCCAAAAAAAATAAACTGCTACACACATCAGCAGCAATTCAACTGATCCCAACTACCCCAAGGTAAGGAGCTACTCCAGTTTTATTGGCATGATAACAGCACAGCAATCCTGGCCAGCAGGTGAGGACTTTTATCTTGACTTGTAGATTGTATCAAGAAAAATGTGAACACAAGCGAATAGAAATCCTGGTGCCCAAAATGCACAGATGATGAGTTCAAGAGAATACCATAAAGAGGTCCTGCACTCTTGAGGAAAGACAAAGATGATTGAAAATACCATGAACTGGTGAAGGAGGAGGGCTGCAGCTGAAAAGATAACAAGTAGGAGACTGCAGCCACACTAGCAGCTTTGAGAAGCTGTAATGTTCAGTTGTGAAGAAAACCAAAAAGCTAAATAGTTAGCCCAAAGTATCAGACAAATTAAAATTCTTGCTATGAAGCGGATCACCAAAGTGCACCAAGACCAAAATGTCAGCACCATAAGTACACAATTACCCATCCAAGAGTTTGAGTTATTTCACTTTGAACCACAAAGTAAAATAACTCAAACATTATTAGGATTCATCCTCTGGGAACCATGGATATCTGTATCAAAGGTTCTGCTAATCCACTGACTAGCTGTATAGGATACTTCACTGGATAAGTCAAATATATGACCCGCTTTGTGTCGCTCGTTGGAAGGTGAAGGCAAAACAGTCATTGGTCCATCCTCTGGGCACCATGAATATGTAAACCAAAATTCAATAGAATCCATCCAATATTAAGATATTTCACAACAAAACTACAATGTCACCTCAGAGCAGCATGCTAGGATTCATCCTCTAGGGACCATGAATCTCTGTACAAATTAGCCGTTGAAATATTTCAAGTCTGCAACAAAGCGGTCACCAACCAACTCATCTACCAACTGCCAATGCTATCCATACATGTACATACATGTAGACCCATAAAATGGCTCAGAGGATCATACTTAAGTTGTTATCTCTACATTCCTGCCTGAAGATTGGTATTGAAAAATATTATTTTTTTAAAAAGGTATTACTGATAACTATAGCCTTGTGTGAAAAATGCAACACTCCACTTTGTTTTAATGAGGCCAGTCCAGGAACACAGCAGAACCACGAATCAAGAGGGTTTCAAAAGAAAAAAAATGCAGGTTTGTCCAGCAAAAAAGTTGAACCTGGCTCAACCTTTGCCAGACCGCCCACAGTGCATCACGTCCAGCAAGGTGCTGCAGTGGCAGAACGATTACATACGCATCAGATTGGAAGATTACTTTGGAAAATGAGAGCATTTGTACCTTTTACATCATGGTCGTACTGAGTAAAGATAAAATAACAGTTACTGTGATCATTATCCATGGTTGTTTTTGTGTCTTCTCAGAGATTTTTTTTTTTTACTCCAACTGGAATCCTGGAACACCTGTACCTGAAACACCATGCCCCATGACCAGCCCCATGCATCGTTTGTGTTTGAACACCCACTAAAGCGTTGGCGAGCAATGTTGAAAACCGTTGTTGCCTCCTTGACAATGGACAATTATTCGCAAGTCACGCCAAAGGGGAAACCAATATTTTCTGAGACATGAAGACTTAAGTGCGACCCGTCAATCCTTTTAAAAATCATAACAAAGGAAATGGTGGGATGTATACAGTACTTTCATTGTAAAGTTCCTAAAATTTTAAAACTTAAGTCTTAAACAATCCCACATACGGAAAGATGTTCTTTTTACCCCCAAACATCTGTATGTTCAGGTTAAATCCATTCCAAGGTTTGGAGCAGAAATGTGAAAATTTAGGACTAGTACACAATGGGAGGGAAACTTTATGTCTGTGTGTTTGATTATTATTATTATTAAATAATTTAAGTGCTAAACAAGTAATCTGAAGTCCTATGAAGGTTTTGTGGAGAAGTACTTACATTTTCATCTATGCAAAATTACGATAAACTGTTGGGATTTAAAATATTAGCATCTAAAAATGTCAACAACTGACTAAAGTAAGTTCACTATACGTAACAGCAACCCCTTCCCAGGTTCTGTCCCTCCCCCATCTACTAAATGCCCTCTCAACCCCTCATAATCCTGATGGGAGAGACGGCCATCGTAGAGTGACGAGGATGGGCCACCTTGTTGGACTCCATGAAGTGGACTGCATCCTCGAGGTTTAAAAACTCCACATAGGCCGTATCGTAGCTGTAACCTGGGGACAGCATTTGAAATACAGATGGGTTTTTGTTAGTCAATGCTAATAATGACACCCACTAAAAACAGAAAAGACAGCAGTTCGTGAATACATCGAGATCAGTGTGAGCGAATTTTCAAACCTTTACTAACACATACCTTTTCAGGAGTACACAAGTTTTGTTTATACTTTTTTTTTTTAATTGAATCTTCTGATGACTGATGTCATATCAGACTTTGCCAGGAAAGGCTTTGATAGAGCAAAGCATTAACAGAGATAATCCAGACCAGTAGCAGTGACGACTGCGTGGTGCGCACCATGGAGACAGGAAAAATATTCTTCTCGTGTTTACATAACATTTTTAAATAGGCACCTCATACTTCTTTCTGTAATGGACATTTTATATATTTATGCAACAAAAAAAAAAAAAAAAAAAAGAAAAAAAAAAAGGAGATTTTGAGATTTAATCATCTTCACAAAAAATACTTCATGTATAACCACATCTACAGCGAACCACTGCGGAGAACTCTAAAGCATGTTTAGGTCAGCAGGATCAACAAAGCACTAACAAGGCAGTTTCCATTTCAGGTTTGTTGACAGTTTTGCTTTTTTCATTCATAGCATTTACATAAAGTGTCCCTGAAGGAAACATTCAGCGAGTCACAGATCTTTTGTGACTGATATTGAAAATCACTCTCCAGAGCTCCTTATATTGAATCCTTGGTCCTCTAATTGCTGATAAAGACTCCACATTCTCAGAAATGAAAATGATAGCATAAGAGAAACACCCCCCTTCCTTCCTTCTTTATCGAGCAAGTTCACACAGACCACCAACAACAAAAGCAACCAAGAACGTAAAAAAAGAATGAAGGCGGAGTTTCGAATGTCGTAAAAGCGAAATTTCGAGGGGGACACGTTAGCGATCGATTGCCCCTAACAGTTCCACAAAGAAACTTAATTCTTACCTGGCACAACATTTTTGATTTTCATCCCCTGCATTGGCACACCATCAGGGACTGCAAAGGCACCAAGAATCTGCAGAAGAAAACAAAATAAGTGAGTTACATCATGGCTGATAAGGAATACAAACACAGTTTAGTAGCTATAGTTATAACACAAAGTTGCTTTTCTGTTTGATTATTACCTGCTCCATTGTGGCAGTCTTTGGAATACCGATTATGGATATTGTATTGGAAACTTTGTCCTCCACTGTTGCGTTCCTGTAATCTTGATCCTTTCACAGAAATTTGTCAAAACTCGTGTTATGAAACATCAACATTATAATGAATGCCAATATAATCTCTAAACAAAAACATGCAACAAAATAAAAATACACCTACCTGAGAACCAGACTCACTAAACTTTGAAGGTGTGATTGGTTTTGGCTCTTTCATGAGTTTCTCTGGTGGCTGAAGTTCCTCACGTTTGTAATCAAAAGCTCTCCCGGATGCAGTTCTGTAATCGATGTCCCTGTAGTCTTGGTCTCTTGTCTCTCCAGTGCTGCTGCTTTGGAAATCACGTTCTGGCCCCATCTTACCCCTGGCAGGTCCTTGAGTGTGTGGGATATCCTTCAACCCTTTAAAACAATCACTTGGCATTTGAATTTCATGTGGGGGTTGATCCTTCTCTTGATGGTAAGGGGGCCTCTCGTCACAATTTGATTTATTCTGACTGTGCTTCGGGTCCCTTTCTCCAAGCCAATGTTTATTCTCGTTTTCTCTCCCAAGGGGACCAGTAAGGGGACTTATTTCTGGGTGCGGATGGTCTTGTGGAGGTTTGCTGCCAATTGGCGGAAAGTTGTCACCATGACGAAAGCCGACATCTTTCCCCGGGAAGTCAACAGATGGTCTATCCCTTTCTTGAAAAGGTGGTGGCTCTCTAACATTCACATCTCGACTAAAACCTACGGGGAAGTTTGGTTCAGGTACACCTCCCATACCTTTACCCATATTTAGGAAAGGGTTCTTGTCCTTGCGACGGTTCTTCCATTCCTCAGCAAGAGTCATTTCTTCACCACTTCGATAATCCATAAGAGGACTGCCGCTTGACTCTGGATATTCTCTATCTCTGAGTGGGTCTTCAGCACGCATAAACTCTGATCTCTGAGGGCCAGCAACATCTGAAGGCATGTCTGATCTTGCCCTATCCACTGGAGCGACATCACTGTTTCCAAATCTTAAGGGAGATCGATCCCTACCACGAAATTCAGCTGATGGTGCAAGACGATTTCTGAAATCCATATCCGAATCAAATCCACCTCTTGGATTGAAAGGTGGCCCTCCTCTTCTGTCAGTGTCCATCATTCTCCTATCGCGTGGATGGACATCCATATCATAGCGATCACTGTCACTCATGCCCATTGGAGGCCTGTCACGCATGTCCCTAAATCCATCATTTCGATCCATTCTGTCCATGTGAAACCCCCCTCTTCTTCCATCCATGTTGGGATTGTTGAACTGTGGCATGTCGTAATGAAATGGCTCTCTGTCTCTCATGTCCATAAATCTGTTGTTTGGTTCCCGTGAAGGCATACCCCTCCCTCCCATGTCTACGGAGTTCCTGCCTGGTCCCGGGAAACCTGAAGAATTCATCATCTTGTCTCTCATGTTAGGCTCATAGTGCCTTCTAAGACCGAAGTCCGGCTCCTCTCCGGGTCTGAAAAAATCTCTGTTTGGCTCTCTACCACGCATATCACGTGGGTCCATGTCACGCCCCCTCATGGGTGGCCCATCCATCCTCCTCATGTCCATATGTGGTAGATCTTGAGGTCTTGGGCCCATATGACCCATGGGACCCATGTTCATCCCATCCCTACCTCTAAAATCAGGCATGGAACGATCTCTGCCACCAAACATATCCCCATGATGATCACCACTGGAACATACATTAATATATTAGACTACTGTAAAATAATAACAAATGAAGTAATGTAATACAGAGAGAAAAACATTCAGTAAAACTGGCCAATCAGCATGAAAGTGCAAAGAAGAGGCAGGCAATATGGTAATAAATACTGTGATATGAAAGAAGTTTGTTTAAGTAAGAATGCAGCAATATGAGGAAATTTTGCATGTCAAATATGTGCACAAACAGAGTGACTCAATAGTTTAAGACCGTAAACACAATAGGATTACTTGAAAATGTACTTCATCTCCACATATGCACTCACTGGCCACCTCATTAGGCAGACCTGCACAATCCAATTTGATCCAATACAACAGCTCTGCCGTGAATAGTACTTATATTGAAAGGTGTGGCCATCTAATGTTTGTAAATGGCGTGGCCAAAATATTATAAATAAAATGCAGTCATGTTGTACACCACTACAAACTACGACCTCAATAATAAACACATAGTTAAATGAACACCTCTCTGATATTGCGTAAAGGCGGAGTTGTTGTTAAATTGTGTGTGGCCAGCGATGATATATTATAAAATTATAGTACGAATTATAAATTTCAAATATGTGGTACCAGACTGAAATCACATTCACCAAAAAAATTAAAATTTCATACTAGGAAGTTCAAATTGATCAATGCCTGACAGAAAGACACTTATTTACCGAAACGGTGGTCCTCCCCGTGGTCCTTGCCCTGGCCCTGGTCCATCCCACATGGTGAGTCTGTGTCTTATCTAGAAGTTAATTGTTGACATTGTTTTATGAAGGTGCATGAATACATCACTTGCAGTTCACTTGCAGTGGCTGACATATCCACCACAATATAACCGATAAAAACGGGACTTTGACAGCACACAATACGAAATGACACTGATTATAAACCTTTGAGCACACGGCCGCATGAATGTGAACGTTTTTATGTTGATACTTAGAAAAGATGGCTGCATACGACAAAAAAAAAAAAAAAAAACTGGGCAAGTACCGGGTGGCGTGATTTGCTAATGCTGCCGGCCCGCTAATTATAGCCATCAGGAGGCCTTTCAAATCTACGCCACAACATAAACAAGTACGGCTGGTACTGAAAAAGACCACACTGCAACGAAAAAGGGAAACAAGAGGACCGACAGCAGTGCAAAATGAACGTTAGCGTGATTAAATGACCGAGCTAGAGTCCGTTTAAGCAACGTAAAGAAGAGACCATTCACAAGATGACGCTATCGCAGCTAACGTGGCTAACATCAACCTTAAAGAGCCGGTTTCTTTGCGTTAGCTCGCAGCTAGCCAGCCGTCATATAAAATACTTCTCAGGCTATATATTTTTCCACGTATATCGCCTACATGTTAATAATCTTGGACCTACCTTTCTTGCTTGTTCCTCGAGTTCAGTGTTAATATTTAAGAGGATTGTCGCGCAGGCCGTCGATGGCTTCAGCGGACTGATGACAAATGGAGGCGGTCAGCTTCTTCTTCTTCTTCTTCTTCTTCTTCGTCTTCTTCTGTTGCTGCAGCGCCAGCCACTTCTTCTTCGTTGTTTTTCGTTCACGCACATACAAACTAGACGTTGCGGGGCGATTCACTGCCACCAAGTGGTCATTAAATCCAACCACTGTCACCAGGGGTCATTTTTAGTATTATAGTATTTAGTATTATTAGTACTATTAAAAAAACAAAACAAAAATACCATCATATGATCCATATTGCAGTTTTAAGTGCTCTCTAATGCACCACAAATAGTATAATTTATGATTGAAGTTCACATCCATTTTGGTGAATATGTTATCTAATTTACCACTATGTATTTTCATAAAATAACTTTATAGGACACTTTATCAGATGTAGTCCGAACATGAATTATTCATTCTCTGTGTTACTGGAAAGTCCTCATTTAATGTCCTGTAAAAATGATACTATGTAAACTTCAAATGTCAAATATCCTTTCCTAAAGCATGTCCATACAGTTTTCTTTTTTTTTAATACTAAAAATATTATTACATATATTCTCTAGTGTTGCTATTAGGACCCAGATTGCTTATATCTTTTGCAATAAAAAGTTGGATAAGAGAAATGGTGGTAGGTATAGTAGCTTGTCTTGTCAAGTAGTACTGTCACACTGTCAGTGAGGTACAACTTGAGAAAAATGTCACAGTCTCACACAATATTTGTATTGCTCATTTTATTCATTCACAAGCGGTGTAGCAACCCGTTAGCTCAGCTAAATGTTGCTAAATACACAAGTAAATAAAAAAATACACATGTATACAATGCAAATATACATAGTGGTACAGTATATGGACTCAGCTATATAAACTCTGAAATTTACTAATTACAAGTGACAACACAACAACGACAGCTAAAACACCACTGCACATACAATGGTCTAAATCTAATTTTCTGTGTTTTTCTTTGAAGGGTGAAAGAGGACGGAACACAAGTATCAATACAGCAGCATAAAACTAAACAGAAGGGCAAAGGAAAACAGCTAAAACATTTCAAAGAAATCAGTAAGCAATTATAATCAAGTGGTTTCTTTTGAAACATTTCAGTACATTACTGCAACAAATATTTAAGGCACTTAAACTTAAAAATATGCTTTCTTGCTGCCGTAAAATTGTAAGTTGACTTTTTTTTTACTGCAATAAAAATAAACCCGCAGATTTCCAGTCTCTGTGTTAAGTTGAATCCACAAATTGATTATATGTATCTGATTGTTACCTGACCTTACATGATTTGTATGAGTCAGTTTAGTTGGGTGTCTGTCTGCCATAGGGACCCCTGAAATTTTTAGTCTGAAGCTACACTTATAATAATATAATTATAATATTACATATTTTTAAATGTGAAATAATCAATTAATTACCAAATCTTTCAACTCATAATTTTAAGTCACAAGACATGAACTCAGGGTTGTGAGTTCTGAAGCTGAAAACAAGCAACTTGTTGAAACAAACAAATACACCTATATACAATGAGCTGATGAACTGAGATGATTTCACTAAGTTACACTGAGAATTTTTAGAGATTTCAGGGAAAAGGAAACAACAGAAGAGCTACTTTGCAACTAGCTTTAAAGGGGGTTGTACACAAAATAACAAGGGGGAGTGGAGAACACTATTCAAGAGACCGATCAGTACAGGAGGCAAAAATTATGAAATGCATGATGTTGTGAAATAATTCTGCAAACTGGGGGATAGTCGAACAGCATAGACATGGTATCATCATGCCAAATTTATTGGCTCCACTGCACGTGTGCTTGTTGGTTGGCAAGGGTCCTCTTCTTGTATTTGTTTGGCGCCTAGTCCCCCTTCCTTTGTGGCAACATTTGGGGAACATCACCGTTGCACCTCGCTTGTGGCTGCTCTTCCTGTCTGGCTGCACTGGGCTGGGAGATGGTGGCAGTCTGTGTGTCAGGAGCCTTTTCACTAAGAGCGGCCTTTATGCTGGCAGCAAAGCTACCACCGCCGCCGGCTAGGGGAGCAGGAGCGCCGCCAGGTGTGTTGGGGTCAGCTGCAGCCCCTGCAGTGGAGGCCCCAGAATCACCCTGCTCAGACGCTCGAAGTCTCTTCATGAGGGTGGTCACTCTAACAGCTTTCTGTAAGGAACGAAAGAGATACGACAAATTCAATGGAGCTCTTGGGAAATAAGGGGAAAACCTACAAGGTAATGTATGGATAAAAGTACAATTGATGAAGCAGTTGATCTAAGTCGCTTTAGTTGTTAATGGTACTGAACACAATATGTATATAATTTATTATTTTTTAACGGTGGCGATATATGAAAAGTAAAGTACAGCAAATCCAGAATATTTCACATACACACTGCAGCACCGTCCTCCTAGTTTGAGGCTTAAGTCATGATCATGAGCATGAACATTTTGTCTGACACGTGTAATAATTAATGATATATCAGCAAAAAATGTGATATAGTAGTAGATATAGTAGCAATACCTTCCACTTGGCTTTGGCAAAGTTCTTTTCTATTTGTGCACAAACACCATCCTTGATGTTCTTGTCTGAGGCAGCATTTCCAGAAATCCTGAGAGAAAGAGTAAGACAACAATTCTTCCAGCATCTTCTGATATTTGTGCTCTCTATATAACACAGTTCAAACTTTAGTTTTGCTCATATGATGATTCATATTTAATTCAGTTTTCTTTTTACCATTCATGGGCAATAGCTTCCTGTGCAGTCAATCGCTGATCTTGCTCGACTTCCATCAAGGATGCCACCAGGTTTTTGGCTGCAAAACAAAAAATAATAGCAGTGGACTTGCTTCTCCAGACCTTAAATACATATGTAATCTAGTAATAATAACATGCAATTGGATTAATATACATAACAAACTCGTTATGTCTTACCAGAATCTGAAATGTCATCCCAGTATGGTGAATCAAATTCATAGTCCCCTGACAAAATCTTTAAGAAAAGGTTCTTATCACGATCGTCATCTTCATCGGCATCATCATAGAAAGGAGGGTTTCCAGACAAACTATTGTTGGTAGAGCATTACAGAACAACACATGTTTTGATAAAGCCACTTAAATATACTTCATAAAATTACTGCACTATATTTCACTGGGCACTTACAGTATATACATGATGACACCTATGGCCCAGCAGTCCACAGGTCTTCCATATCTCTGCCTCCCAACCACCTCAGGAGCTGAAGGCAAAAACCAGCTTTAGACTAACTAATCGATGTCTGTTTCTATTGTATGACTACAAACAAAAGTTAGTTAAAAGGTTAGTAAAAATTATTTTTTTCTATCTCTAGTCTGGTTTTTATGTCGCTTACCAAGATATTCTGGAGTCCCACATGGGTCCTTAATGAGTCCATTTTCCAGTTTTGCCAACTGGAAGTCGCTGATAACAATTTTGGAGTGCTTCAGACGATTGAAGTACACCAAATTCTCCAGCTGTATAAGTGAAGAAATAAAATCATACTAAACAGGAAAGCTCGCTAAAGAGCGGTTATCCACACATACTTTGTTTAGGTCTGTGGTGAAATGCTATTATTTTTCACTAGGTGTCAGCAGTGTGATGTACCTTAAGATTCCTGTGGATAATTTTCAGAGAGTGCAGGTAAGCTACAGCTTCCAACACCTGTCTCATCACATTGCTGGTGTCCCTCTCAGAGTAGTATCCTTGATCTAAGATCCAGTCAAACACCTCTCTGCCTGTAGCACTGAATAGATGGAACAGCCAAATTAAATGCACGTCACTTGTTGATGGCAAGAATGCAAAAAAAAAAAGTCACATGTTGAATAAAACGTTGAACAAAAGTTTTGTATCAGACTGGCACGCCAGTCTGTGCCATCACTTTCTCTCCAACGTCTCCAATAATACTCACAGCTCCAGAAAAAGGAAGTACTCCTTCTTCGTTTCAAAAGCGTCAACCAGCTGGAGGATGTTATGATGTTTTACCCTTTTGAAAAGCAGGAAAGAGGATGAAGAGAGTAACAGGAGGAGGGAGAATGGGGGGATGTAAGTGGCATTAAAATGAGCAATAAATAGAGTCAATGAGTAGTACAAGTTATAGAGCAACACACACTCACAAGCAGACCTTTGAAAAACCAACACCACAGTCAAACACCAGTTGCCTGGGTGCACGCTACACGTGGGTAATAACAAACCACCTTCAGGCTTTTTAATGCTTAATGGTCATTACTGCCTTAAATTAAGATTTAATTAATTCTGGGCATGCATGTTGGTTATCATGATATCCTTTCATTTGCAAAAGGATGTGTTGGCATTCATTATGTATTGCTCTTTTCTTCTTCTTCAATCTCTTATTATGCATCTATGGTGCCTCTTTTTTTTTTTAGAAAACAAAGTTTTAAAGGCTGATCACGTACTGTATTTTTTGTTTCTGTCAACATATTTAATGATCATCTTAACACTTTGTGACTTCCCAACAGCCAAATTTGTTCCTATTGAAGATATAAATCTAAATAAAAACAATCAAACAAAGAAAACCAAATAAATCAACACAAAGCTCAGCCATTTCTGAAACCAGATGAGAACTGTAGTTCTTAGCAAATGTAAGTTAAACGGCAGTAAAGAGAATCTGAGCAGATTAGATGAACTAATGAGTATTGCAGCATGATAGCGTTTATGATATTGACTCAAAAATAGTTTTGGAGCTTTTGCACCGTGTCTTTGGTTCGACCTTGAAAAAAAACTTTGTGATTACACCATGTCTCAGTGCCAGGCCAGTGCCTCAGACAAGTGAGCTCGAATAAGTAGCTTAAAACTTCACTTACATCTTTAAGATCATGATCTCATTCTTGGCCGCTTTCCTCACTTTCCTTCCATCCTTTTTGTGGAACTTTTTACAGGTGTACATTTTCAAGGTGTTCCTATCCTTCGCCCGGAATATCTCACAAAACTCCTCTCTGTCAGAAGGACAAATCACACATCATATTCTGAACAGATTTCTAAATTCTGAGGCCTGTATGCACTTCTCGACATCGCAAAAATAGGCGTACTCACGATTTAACGATTTGTCCCAGGTCATATTTGTCGGTCACCTCTGAGGGATTGTTGTAATCCTTCTTCTCCCCGAGTGTCAGACAACCAAATGGCATGGCAGCTCGTGCCCTAGCCAGGGAATGTCAATGCCACAACACAACCTGTCAACAACATGCAGCATGTTAGATTTACCTGAATAGTACAAACCTGCATCTCCACTGTGCAAAGCGGATCTGAACACAGGCAAACGCCCGAAACATCTGCCGCCATAGTCACAAAGCTGAATACCATAAAACAATATTACTGTAAATATATTGCTGTAATAAGCTTCTTCATTAATGACAATAATGGAAATGGAGGATATTGTTGCTCAGCGCTGGTGCTTAACACCAAATGAAAGCAGTAAATCTATGCACACATTTACAGGGAGCAGTTTTGCACACATAATTATTTCTCTCTCTCCGAAACCTTTTCGGTCATACATCTGAGTATACGTAAGTGTAACTGACCTTGTGGGGGCAAATTATTTCAAATAACCACAAGAGCAAAACAACATAAAAATTAGATTTTCCAATAACACAATCATCTTCAGTGAACACTCTGCAGTGAGTCAGCTATGTACTGCAGCAGCAGCAGCAGCAGCAGCATTGTTCATCTGTCTGCTTTCTACAGTGAAGAATATTCAGATGGACTTGACCCTGTGCTGTAGCTGTAACGTTTGTCTCCTCTTTTTATATTCTGAAAGACTCTTGAAAGTTGAGAAACCTATTAACTTTCCAGCTCTGGTGGAACAAGTGTGAAACCGTTTTGTGTTTCGATTTCTGCTATGGTCAGTGAAAGATTAAGTAGTCCACAGTTGTTACATGCCCATTATAGTTCGGACTAGCCTACAGTATTCACAGTTACTGAGCACCTTACATTAATTCAGTAGATATGGGAGGGAAATGTTGAACCAGCATAACAATGATCTAAATTATAGTCTACTTTAATCTGTATATACATGATCACACTTCATTTGCTGCAGTTAACATACAGTACAATCAAGTTAGTATGCCCTATAATAAGGTACATTATCACACTGATGCGGAAATCATCTAAAAATCAAATACTGTTATAGAGTAGAGCTGCTCATTGATTTGCAACATTTCCCACAATGGACAATACAACTGGAGATGTTACTGCAAAAGGATAGATACCACAATGTTAATGGTATGTAAAAAACCTCTACAAATATATCATCATCAAGCAGCGATATACTGTCATATTGTCTGGTTATCTATCTAATAAATACCGGTCACGTTTCTGAATCAGGTAAAACGGCGGCATGCTGCTGTATATCTGGTAACTCAGAATAAATAACTGGCGAACAAATCATTGCATTTAACATTAAATTTTTAACTGTAGACATCAAAGAGACTAATAAACGAAGTTCACCCACATGGAGTCCTTTAACACATTTCTGTGCCAATTTCACAGTCTCAGTAAATAAATAAATAACTTAACCCTGCTGCTTTTTTTTAACCATGAAAACTGGAAATTTACCATGGACATGAATTAAAATACTGGCTCATTTATTATGATATATTGTATGATGCAGCTTGAGCAATGTCTCCTACTGACATGTCTTGTTTTTTTGGGTTTTTTTTGAAGACACAAGTGGTACAAGTAGTGTCTAGTGAGTCTTTTTGTTGTAAAGGAGGGTTGAATCGCTGCAGCTGCAAAGCTGAATACTACGCAGGTCCTCAACAGGCAGCTAAATATTACTGGTAAAATAGGATGCTTGTATGGAAAACAGACCCATTTTTTTGGCAGGCCTTAGAGCAGAAATGGCAGCCAGCACAGAAGAGTGGGAGTAGAGAATTTCTGACTGAGGTGCTGTCTGGAGCCACAGTCAAGACCCTACCAGAGACAGAAATTTCTCCCGGCTTCAGCATCCAGTAATATCTGTAGTACAACAAAGAGTGGTCTTATAAATATATAAGAATTGAATGTGATTGTCTAATAATGTGTCCCACACAGAAGAACTGTTTCTATTATATTGCGAATCAAAGAGAGCCCTTTAGTGGAACATATTAGGCTGCGTATACAGTGTTTGGCTGACCACAAGGGGACTCATTACTCTGTGATCCACACTCCGCAGGGCTCTGCTGTGGAGCTGATATAAAAAGTGTTACCTTATGTAAATGTGCTTGATTATGATGACTAAACAGAGCCTGTTTCCACTGATGTTCCTCGTTCAGAGCTTCTTTATTGATACAGATTTAATGCAGTATAGCTGTCTTTGATCCGTCCATCTATTTATACTGCAGGGAGAGAAAAGAATCGATGAAGTTTTTGATTCATTTGGAAACGGCCCTATACTGCTGTGCTCCGGTGTCTCTATTTTTTACTCTCCCACCGACAGATTACATTAAGTTTTCTTTACATGGGATAGGTCAACATGTCACTGTAATACCTAACAATCTGCCAGTCAAATGTGGGATTGATTATTAATAGACTTTACTACATTAGCCTCAATGTGTTTATGGAACTGGGGGAAATGACACTGGTAACTTTACCCTGTCTGATCTGAAAGACGTTGGTCCCAGTCGATGACAACAATACTGTGCTCAACTACTTTTTAAGCTTGGTTGTCAAAGACAGGCATGCCATTGATGAGTATTATACATGCAAAACAACATGAATGCATTTTTTAACCGAAGGAGAGAAGTTTAGTACAAGATTGTCCACCTTCCCTTCATAAGAAGCTATCATGGCAGCTATAACAACCCCTCTGATGTTACCTGAACTTCTCAGCATGGTCCACAGAGCTTCACTGCAATTAATACAACTTGGGTTACTGCCAGAGAAGTGACAACTAAAGACATTTTAGCTGTGTATGGGAATGTAACAAAGTATTTATGGAATTCCAAAAGTTGCTCTCTGTCAATAACAAACAGAGATGGGTAAAATATTGTTTAATACAGCATGCTTTTAAAAAAAATATATATAGGCTACTTTATACGTTTATAGTCACAGAGTTCAGAATGTAAGCCAGTGTCAGCCTGGAGTCCTTACTTTTATTGTTTCAGCTCATCACAGACATTTTTACCTCGGGCTATATTTTTTCCAGAAGTATACACAAGCTAAAAAAAGCATGTTTTCCAGGGCTGAGTTAAGAGGGTCGTAGAATGCCTACTCAGACAAAAAGCCCACCTATTGCTGTGGCACTCACAACCCAAACAGCAATGTATTTCAGTACACCATTTGCCTGAACAACGTGCAGCATACAATAGCATCCCCCTCTGTCCTAAAGAGGAGGGCTGTCAGGACACCATTAGTCTGCAGTATGATGAGTATTTGGAAGACATGCCCCGGCTAAATCGTATCCTCTGTATGAATACCCAGACTCACCATTACAGCTTCTTTCTGGGTCTCACCAAGATTCACACAACTGCACTCTCTGGGTATCAGAAATATTTCTTTTTATGATACAGGCCTCAATCCTGTGCCATGATTCTCATTCAGACCAACACTTTTCCTCTTTTAGCTGTCTGTCACGCCTAAACTCTACCATGGTTTTTGCATGGTGTATTCAGTCAGCTGACATCATCATGTTCATGATCACTTTTCAAATGGCTTAGACCAATTCAGAGTATTTATGAAACTAAGCTTTAACATGTTGAAGACGCTTCTTTGGTCCACCACACCACCAAGAGTCACCTCATCCAGATAAAACAAAGAGCATTAAGGGGCGAGGTTGATATGATACCATTTAATGAAATCATTCAACCTCAAAATGAATCACGGATCCTAACACCTGTTCTCGGAAGCTTGACTCACAGCACCACAGCGCTCTAAGCAGTAAGTAAGTCAGGCAGAATTTTGTGCGTGCCTGTTTTTCCTCCTTTCAAAGCAAGATAAAAGGCTGTTCTCCCTCACCAGAAGAAGAAAAAGATACAAGGCACTTGACTATTGCTGAATCAGGGGTCTTTTATCTCTGCCTTTTGAGAGATCTGAATGAAGTGTTCTTCGTTAATGGGAATGTAAATGCTGTTTTTAAGCCAGAGCTCGGCATCGAGCAAACCTAACTGTGGACACCCTTGGGCGATAATGACAAAGGCAGAGTCGTTGCTTTTGCTCAACAGATTTCGAATCTGTGTCCAATTAATTTTCCATTAGGAAATTTGCTTTGTTTTCAAGTAATAAAGCTGATAATATACAAACTATAAGACCTGGAATCATACTTGCAAGATTTCTTCTAGATGTCAGTATTTTTGTTTTACTAATATGCTCAAATAACGATAAATTTAAGGAGGACAATAAATAATTTCTTACTTTGAGAGGAATAGCCACCATGTCTCAAACAGATCAAGATAGGATCAGAGCTTCGGAAATCGGGGTACTTGGCCTACTGCCACTGACACCAGGATTTAATCAGCTTATCCAGACACTTTGGGATATGTGTTACCAACAGAGAGCCAAAAAATAAAAATAAAACAATTTTAAAAAAACCAAAGGAACAACTGATGAGCCCGACAGGAACTCAAACTTGACAGAGAGTCTAATAAGAGTGGAACAAAGTGAAGTATATGTAGGGAGAAATGTATGACATCCATCTTTGAGCTGCGGGCCATACTCACACAAGAAACAAGGCAGCAGTTCATGCTGTATTCAAAGTTACCCAAGTTATATGACAAAATATTAATCAAATCGTTGCATATTGTTACGTTTACTCACTATACAATGACATGATTATTAGGTGAGAAGGTGATTTGGGGCTGTAAATTTAACATGACTGATGTGATTGCTGTAATAATCAAGTAAGGACTGAAGGGACATACTTGTTGCCCTCTCATCTCAACATGCTGCTCCTGTCTCCTGGAATATAAATTAAAAACATCTGAATCACATTAACAGCTGGACTCAAATTAAGCCCAAGAAGACTATAAACCATGGCAGTTATTTTATATTGTCTTATATTATGATTTGATGTGAGTGTGAGATTATTATGATGGCCTAAAGCCTTAAGACCCCTTGAGATTATGGACATTAATACTGCTTTGCCCAACTAAGAAATGAAAAATGCTTTTCATTCATTCATTTATTCATCTATCCACCTGTAAAGTATGATAACTAACATCTAAGTAACATCTTACCCAACTACCACTGGCCTAAATTTGAAGAATAAAAATGAAGAATGTTTGTTGATGATGCCTCCTCGCACGTATTCATCTGTTGCAGAGCTACATCAGGTAACCTGAGGGGAAATGTTTTCATGCAGAATAAAACATGTTTTTACGCCTCTCAGATAGAGTTGGTTGGTTGGTTCAGGTTTGACGGTTATTGACACAAATTGTGTCCTACACACGTTGGCCTGATTTCGACAAAATTTGAAAATATGTTGCACTTTGGGACAATGTTCTAACAATTAAAACAGACAGTAATTGGCATAATGAGGTTCAAGAACCCAACTTCAATACCCTGCATCTTCAACGTGTTACACAGGCACAACTAACCTTGTAACTTACCTTGAAAATAACACTAATCGACAAGAGGGTGTTATAATTAGACGTCACATTTGCTGAATTGGACTGTTTGGCCCAAGAGGAACATTATAACTGATGGTTAAACATTTTAACATATGTCAGACACTTGTTCTTTTCTGAAGGGATGATGCATTTTGGCTCTGTGTTCTGACATGTAATAACATACAACATATAAATAGACATGGAGCTTCTCAGCTAGACTGCAGTATTGTGCTGACCAGCTGAGATGAAAATTGAATGACGTGCACTGTTTTTTTTTCTTTTTTCTGAAGTGGCTGCTCATTTTTATGGATGTTGCGTCAGTTCGTTGTGGGTCCTACTTTTAACAGACACTTTGTCTGCGTCCGAGGGAAAGAACGTAATCGCGTCTGATCTTCTGAACGCAATGTACGACCACTGGAAACACAGTTAATCTAAATTAAAATTTCCTGTTTGATCGCTGAACAAAGATTGAAAAAGATTTGTGTTTTGGTGCCTTTTCTCTCTTTTTTTTTATTTTTATGAAATGATTATTATGTCAGAGTCAGTCAGAGTGTGGCAGCAGGCCAGAGAGAGCCATGGATTTGGCCACAGCAGAGCCTCTTCAAAGGAAGAGGGCTTGGTGACAGGGGGCAGATGGTGGAGATGGTGTTCGAGCCAAATTTTAAAGCCTGTAATGCCTCATTTACGTTCTAAATGTCGCACTTGCTAATTGTGGACACAAAGAACACGCTTACGCTTCATTTTCAAGGACGTTATGTCAGACGTGAACAGAAGCAGAGAAACGTGCTTGTTTTTCTCCAAGTCCAGAGGAGACAGTGTGAATCACGTCTCCTTTGTGTTTGTCTCTGCAACGCAACGAGTCCACCATTCATCTCTTCTTCTGGCATCATTGGCTCCCTCTGACCAGTTTCTTCTGATGTTGTTTTGTTGCCATGGACACCAAGTGCTACAGTATGCACCATGGTACTGTGTGCACGGTACAGCTCTCTGCGTACTCATCGACACTGCTGCCCAAGAAGATCACTGCCACTTCACAGAAGCCTCCAGAATATTAACTAAACTAAAAAAACAACAAATAATCTGTTTAGTTTTTTTTTTTTTTACCCACGTCAGTCTGAATGCAGTGTGTGCCACGGTTATCTAACAGCTACTTTAACTTAATTAACTATAGCTCAATGTCCAATGACACACACCACGGCCGGGGTAACACATTCAAATCGGTGTGCAGCCTGTTACATAACCAAAAAAGCCACAGTTCAGTTCAAATAAACCTTATGAATGTTATATGGGATGACGTTTCCCTGAACGAGCCATCAAGGCCAAGGGGGAGAGAATCAACATAGGTGTGTGCAACAGGCAGTGGTCAATGTAGCAGCATAGTGTACATGTACTGACCCCCCTGCAAATTGTTTTCTGCTCTTAGTGTCCAACACAAGATCCCTTCACATGTCACCACCTCAAACCACCCGGCTGTGCAACAGGACCTCATGAACTTTTTTCTTCTTTTGTTTTTTCCACAATTTACATACATGTTACGCCCCTGATGTGATGCTCTATAGAGGGATCCAGACCTCTGGAGGTCATCACACACTTGTGTGTGCGTGTGCGCGCGCGCGTGTGTGTCTTTTTATTCAGTAGATGACAGTCACCTTGACTATTCTGACATGTCAGAGCACTTGTCCTCCTTCTGGGATGGAAGAAGCAAAAAAAGTAAGTGTGCATTGCAATCACAAGCTTTTTGGGCGTGAAATGATGACAAATAATGACAAGGCGGCAGGGACACCGCGAGACTGTGAAAATGTGAACTCAAGAGGTGCTGCAGTCTGAGTGCATCAAGAGCATGCCTTATGTAAAAAAAAAAAAAAAAAGAATAAAGAAAAGAGGGCAGTTTGAGCGTGTGTTTATGAACTATAAAGCTCCTATTGTGAATTAACTTGTTGAATGAGCAAAATAATGCGCGAACTTTGAGAGAATGACAGGCTTCATCGATTATAGTTTGTGATTTTTATGACAACCTCACTGCTCAAGCAGCACTGACACACACATTAATATATATATATATATATATATATATATACAGAGTATTTGCGCATCAGCCAGGTTAGAGTGCTGTTGCAACATGAAAACTATCCTGCAGGTAAATCACGTGAGCACGTCTGACATTTCAGCCACATTTGCCGCAAAAGTTTTCGAAATCAATCATGTGTCTTCGGTTTGTTTAGTATGAGAGGTGAATGCGAAAAACACTGAATGAATAAAGCTCGGAGGGCATCCTTCACCTCTCGCGTTTTTGGCGGCAGTGGTTTGCAATCCTATCACGGTAAAAAAAAAAAACCCAACAAAGATTACGCAAAGATTGCGCTCACTTACCTTCAATGAAGTCAACTGGTGAGATAATCAATAATCCAATCCTCTGTCTAATATTTTAATATCTTTTCTTTTTTTCTTTTTTTTTGTCCTGGCGAGGCTTCACTTTTTTCCTTCCACTGGTTTTACAGCTACCAGACAGATTTAAGATCCTCGAGCATTTCCAACAAGTCAGCTTGTTCACGGGAGTATTACGTGAACGTGTGATGGTAACAGCGGGCTATGATGCAGGAAGGAGGGGAGGTGTGTGTGCGCGAGCGTGTGCGGTCAAGACCATCACTATAATGTTTTCGCCCGCCCGCGCGCGCGCGCGTATGTGTGCGTGCACCAGTGCAGCAAATGTTTTTGATAATAATGTCATGTTTTTTTTTGGGGGGGGGGGATTTTTATTTTAGGACTTTTAACAGTGAATGAACTTGATGATAATCGCGCAGCTCAGTTGGAGGGGCTGCATGTCAAGCTGTCCAACACTAAGCAACAGCAGGGTCAAAAGATTTGTTCTCTCTCTCTCTCTCTTTTTTTTTTTTTTCTCAAAGTGCATCCGGAAGTTGGTGCCTGTTATTCAAGGAAGACCATCTCCCCGGAACAAGAGCAGCTTCTACCATCTCTCCAAACAAAAGAAACAAATAAGAAAAGCTCTCACAACTCCACCAGTCTCCATCTCCGATCCTCTCCTGTAGAGAAAACCGTGGCCATGATCAATCTGTTTGCTCTCTGCTTTTCAAGATCAGTGGAAGTGATTGATTCGAAATCATGTGCAGCGTTTCTTCCCCTTTGATATCCCAGATTCTTCAAAAATGTTTTTTTTTTTTTTTTGAGAGAGAGAGAGAGCAACAGAGGAAGGAGACATTGCTCAAACAAAGCCTGCTTCACATTACATAATGTATAAGCAGGAAAGAACACATAGACCCAGCCACATCACTATGTGGCAAGAAGATGTTGGAGGGACGAGCAACATGCTTCAAAAGAGACAACATCACAGAATATTCAATAGCCGTCACTACCCACCATTCATGTTAATAAGTAAGCAGCTGACGGTAGACCGTTCTGCTGAGTTCCCTATACAGCGCTGTGAGATCCAGCTCTGCTCTCGACAACTGATGCAGGCCTTTTCAAAGTACGCCAACCCATGGAGAGGCAAAAAATAATATATATATATAAAATAAAAATCCCACAGGCTACGACTGAGACAAAGCTTGTGTGAACCAAGAGATCTCAGAATCACACACCCTCTTCCACTGGGTCAGTGCCAACAACAAGCCTAAGTCTGGAGACAAGAGAGATCTGCTTGAATTGAATTCAAGCCTGGATTGAATTGATTGTAGAGAGCATGAACTGTGTACTCGTGTCTTAAGCTGCTTCGTGACGCGCATTTCACACACTGTCTGGGATGAATTTAAGCACATTCAAGTCATCCACAAGTCGATTGTCAAACTGCACTGAAATGAACTGAAACCAGGGATTTTTTAAAGGGTGTGAAAAGACATTTGCGAAACAGCTTTGGAAAATTACTGTCAGTAATGTAAATAATGCCAGATTAATGGTGCATGGGCTGTATCCTTTCTTCTGAGATGATGCGCGACATAAAAATAAACCTGTGGAAGAAACTAAGCAATATATTTTTGTCTCTTCTCTTCGGAGGATATCAGTGTAAGTCCCCAGAGAGGTGAAGAAGTGAGGTAGAAACAACAGTGACAACCAAATTGTCAACACACTCCCGGAGCAGGTACCACCAACAACTCTTTGCTGACCAGGTGTGTGTGTGTGTGTGTGTGTGTGTGTGTGTGTGTGTTAAACATATACTGTCTGTCGAGGATGAGGCCACGTCTAAGTCATCTCTGTGTGCACAGATGTATGAAACATTGATTTATGACGTTTACATTTGTGATTAAAAGTTCCCTTGACTAGCACAGAAATCTTTACACCACCGTGTGCAGGTGGCAGCTCAGCGGTTTCAAGAGAAAAACTGATCTGACCATCAATAGTACATTGCAATTACAGGTATACGGAGGATCTGCAGGGATTCTAGCTTGTAGGCAGTCTCTGTAGCTTTGGCTTATGTAACAGGAGTGTCTCTTTCCTAAAGTGAGTAATGCCGCTAAAAGGCCATTGGAATAACATTGAAGAGAGTGATGGAGCATCTTTAACCTGCTCCCCACCTACCCACAAAACCACCTACTCTCTCTTTTTTGACTCCCGGTATCACATGGCTCTCCGTAACACTGGCTGTCCTAACAATGCAAGTTGTACTATATCACAAATCCGAGTCCCGAAATCAATTATCACTGTCATTATTTTAGAGCTGGAGGTTTAGAATACTCCTCCAATCCTTCCCCGAGGAGGCAGTCAATCACCGTGTCAGCTCTCTAAGTTTCTAAGCCTAAAAGTACCCGAGATATCAACCTGAGACGCAAAACCTGCATTTTAATGGGGAAAGGCAAATTTGAAATTGCTTGAAAGTAAAGGTAAAGTTGAAAATAGAAATACAACCCCGGTGTCACAGCAGCCAAAGTAGAACAAAAGTATTTATTCTCCAAGAGTAGTTTTTGTCAAAAATAGAGCTCAGGTACACCCTATCCGGGAGACAGCCTAGAGCGCTGTCATAAATGAAACACATAACATGACAGCATTAAGACTTGATTTCACTTTCCACTGGCTCAGTTTAGCATATGGATATGTATACTGAAGGATTTCTTTTTTAGATTCTGCCAAATATAAAGTACTCACACTCACACGTATGTTCTAATAATCGTATGTCTATGTGTTTGACACTACAGCTAAATTGGCGTTGACATCCTGGGTTTTGGTGCGCTGTCACCATAGTAACAGCCTCTTAAGGGACACGGATATTGTAGCGTTCGTTGCCATTTGAAAGGAGAATAAAAGTCATTTTGCACTAACAAACCTCACACCGAGGATTCTTAAAGCAAGCTTGAGGATCATTTTCAGATCTCTGAGAACAGCCAGGGGTATTTGTAATGTGATGATTTTTGTTAGATCTAAATTTTTAATGCTATAATTTCGGTTGCTGAAGTATTACGGGATTTATCGAGTCCTTGTGGATTAACTTTCCCTATGCCTAGGTCTTTCTTTGACCTTTGACTCACAGCACTGACTGCCGTTTATGATTCCTTTGTCGCCATTTATTAGGCACAGGTCTAATTCAGTTCATCTGTATGTCTCACTAATAAGAAATCAATTTAAACTGAGACAGTTTGTTACATTGCATTTGAAAGTGCATTACATTCATCTGGAATCTGACCTTCAGCAGTCATTGTAGCTGTCTAATATATAGAAAAAACTGGTTACAGCCCACCGCTTAGACGATTCAATATGCAGGATCCTTACATGTCATCGTGTCATGCATCAGTTTGCCTGATTTATTTTAGTTGAGGTAAAAATATCTCATCAAAATGGACACCATTTCTCAGCTCATGCCGACAAAAACCCTGCCTCTAACACCCCGCGCAGTACGTTCCTCCGATGTGATTTCTATCAGTTATTAATTATCCACAAGAAAGCAGCTTTTTTTGTCTGTCATACAGTAGAAGCATACGCAAAAGTGGAATCTGCGTCACAAAGCTCGCAGGCAGTACCTCACTGTGCTTCTCTGAAACTACTCAATGCTCTGCTCATCCTTATGTTACCATGGCTGCATCTAGTTAATCCAGCATTTGTAAGTCTATGAATGGACTCGTGTGACTCCCCTGCTTCAGTGTTTCAACATGTCTGTCTTCTTTCTGAAATGCCTTACAGTCTCCTCTTAGAGGAATTTTAAAATAGACATTGTGGGCTAAGTTTATATCACATATCACAAATTATTTGCTGTTTCACAGAGATTTACATTGTGAGGGCATAACAAAGCGGGAAATAGTGACTTGCTTTGCTTGCAGGCTTGTGCGGCACCTCACCAGCTCCTTTGTATACACCATTTTCTCATTAATTCTTTCTTAGCAGGCAGATCCGAGAATTATGTGCTGCAAAGGTGTACATAAAGGCCACTAATGTATTTAGAAAACACAGACAGTAAGCAAAACAGCCCACTTGAGCAATGAAGAATACAGCATGGAGCAAAATTAAGACCGTGTTAAAGCGCACTGCAAAAAATACCCTTCTACTGTCTCAGATTCAGACCTGACGTAAATTAATTGAACCTAATACAGTTTCCTCATCTTAGGAATATTTTAGATATGGGTGATTGAGTCTTTTAAAAAAACAGATCAAGGTCAAGCAGTGCACTGAAATCATTTTCTTTCCAAAATATTTGTCTCCTCAATCCTGTTCCCAAGCTTGTAAAAGATGAGTCAACTCATATAGTTCAACTTAGTTGTCATAGAAACCAAAACCAATAGTCATGGGGCCTGATGGAAACCTTTGAAGGGCTGAAGGCATGTTTCTCACACGCATAACTGGAGACCTTGACGGCTAATAGAGCAGACAAATACATAGCACCTTTAGTTTTAGGTGTATTATAAAGGGTGGACGGAATTAGGGTTGACTAGTCTAAACATCAGATTTTTTAAGTTTTAGTTATTGACTGTAGGAATATTTAGGACATACAAGACATGATCTATCTGAGAGACCAGGCCTTGCAAATAAAGGAAAGCTCCACTGTTTTTATTGTGGCTCTTTGGTCAATTTTCAGTGTGCCCATATGTGTTTTTTTAGAAGCAGAAAGTTTCTATCTTTCTACGTACAGTCACAGCAACATTAGCAAGGCAAAAAAGCCCAGCAAAGAAAAAAAATAGTTAGTTAGTTAGTTAATTAACTGATTGGATCTTTTCCCAATTCATCCCTTGTTCACGTTTTCGTCTAGTTTTTATTCGTTGCTGAAAATGTCAGTAGATCGGTGCACTCAAATCATAAACACTTTTTGACTGTTTGCTTTGATTTCCTATGCGTCTACAACAACAGAGGCAAATGTGCTGCTCAAAGCATTTTGAAAATATTCACAGCAAAGCAACTTCCAGGAAATATGCCTTAGTTCCTCGGTATAACCCAAATACATTGATGAGGATACTGCTCTTTGAGACTTGGCAACACTGAGACTGTTTTTTTGAATATTGCAACTTTTTAAATAGTGTGAGCACCAAAAACAAAATTTTAGTCACCGCTATTATTGGCAGAAATGTCAGAGATGCATAACTCTTGAGTAGTAATTCGTGTAGACAGCTGGAGAAGTCATTTGGATTTTGACTGTTATTGCCTTCATTCTTGGAGGGGAGTGTCACAGATGATACCCTCACACTTCGAGTCGAACATTTGGTGCTCTTTGAGGTTACCATAGCTACCACAACACAGCGAGACCGGATGTCCATAATGTTCATCAGCTCGTAAGCGGTGGTGCAGCTACGATTTCTGTGTCAGAGCAAGCAGTCCAAACAAACAATCCATTTCATAATCAGCACCAGTGAAGTTGTAAAATAGCTCATGCACCCGACCGACCAACTTTTGATTCAAAGTCTTCAAAACAGTGAAAGAAGTAGACTTCAGTGCTAAACTAGTTTGGTACATTTTTATATTGGTTCGTGCTTGTGGGACAAAGCTGGAACAATAAATAAATTCTTTAAAGGTTTCATATCCTCGTAATTACCGTATCTCTCTGCTCATGTGGAAAGGCAATTTATCTTTTAGTTCTCTGGTGCTAATTCAGAGTTTATGAGGGCTGCCTTTGGGTCTGCACCGGCACTTAACCACTTTCATAAACAGTGGGACTCTTTTTCCTAATTGCTGCAGGCTACCGCTGATACAGAACTATTGTGCATTTCATAGACTGTATCATATCCACGTGGATTTAAAACATTCATGCAAAAATGGCGATGAATCTCTTTTGGAAACGTGACGATTTAATTAAAGTATAAATGACTAAATGATAATATCTCATAATTACTGGTAATGTTACATAGAAATACTGCATTCAGTTTCAGCTCATCTATGAATGTAATTCTTACTGATAACCATGTTGGCTATTAATACAGATATAAATATAAACCTACATATAAAGTATACATAACAACATATTAAATTACTTATTAATTTTATAGACAGACTTTTCAGCAAATTGGAAATATGTTTACTGCAGGGACTGTGGTGGTACTGAGTCTCATGAGAGATGTGGGTCACTACCTGATCTCCATAAGGAGGATGAGCCGAAGATGCAATTCAGTGAGTTAATGAAAGGAAAATATGTATTCAGTATACTCAGAGTATTCACTTTGAGGCATATACAGTATAATAATCCTTGAATTAATCATGGGAAGGAATATGACCCAGTGTTACTCAATACTTGAATGAATGTTATTTTCCAGAGTATGTGTATTGCTCTTCCAAACTCATTTTATTTATTCCCCTGACACAAACATGCATGGCATACATGAAAAAATATGAATAGATTATAAAACATGCATAAAGCAGTTTGCTAATTTTCAGCCATATCTCTCTGCCTTCCTACACACCACTGGTATCAAATGGTGGTTGTCATAGCAACAGGCTCACAAGCAACAACAGGGCTTTTGGAAGACATACAGATCAGCATAACAGAAAAATCTCTCCGCGTTTTCAGTCCACAGACCCGTCTAAACCCCGCTAACGACAGCTAACTTGATACATGTTTGCGTCCGTCATTTATGAGAGACGGTAACGTGCATGACCGTTAATGCATTCAACTTGATGACTTTGTGTCGCTGATGAACACACACTGCAGGGATGAGTGGCATGTTGCGATCGGCCTGTGTTCAAACGCAGACTGGAAAGCTGAGGCATTTCTGTGTGACCTGACGTGTTCTCACTGTGTCTGAAAGCGTGCTGGTCAGAAGTATGAGTTTGAGAAAAGACACATCATTTTTGTGCTAAAAGGTAAATAATTTAGTCCAGTTTAGTATTCTAAGGCAACTTTGGCTTGACTGACCATCTAGCACTGTCAGACTAACCGAAGCATGAAAATTTGTGCTCAGTGTGCCTGGAGCTGAGTTATGTGACACTGACAAGAAATGGCTAAACATTTTGTAAGTCCATTGCAGTTCACACCAGGCACTGAAACCCATCACGTACCGTTGAGCTGCTTCCAAAATTGGGGCCCAGTGTGAAACAGTCTCAGCAAATGTCGAAGTGTGACTTTTACAATTTGAAGGAGCCAAAAGGATTACAAGAGCAAATTGTTCCTGAGGAGGATGCTGATGAAGGAGGAATTGCTTGAGCATTTGAAGGCGTGAACTGGTCAATGAGGTGCACCTGATTAACCCCTCTGTGCATTTGAGATCTCTTAGTGGATCAGATTATTCCTTTCATTGTTACTTTTTAAATGTGCTTATTCCATTCAGTCAGAAACACAGTCTGTGGTCTGAACACCGACATCTTGGCCTCACGTGTTGCACTTAATGACGCTATAATCCATGTTGGCACGGACTGTTTATTCCGTGCACTTTGTGAGGAGCAATGTGTAGGTGCCAAAGAATGTTTATGTGTTTAAGGTTTATAAATGTGGCTTTCTTTCTCATTTTGATTAATGAAAAAATATTAAATTGATCCAGTGGCACTTCAATGTGAGAAAGCACACATGGTTTGTTATCTTATCGTGTGTTTGTTGATTAATCATGACTAATAAACTGAAAACTGAGGGTCCGAGACATATTGAGATTTAAGATTGATTGCTTTCCTCTCCATATATTGACAACAGATATTCATGAAACTTCATCGAAACGTATTAATTCTAGGCTTTTGATATCCCCTGCATGACTTGTTTTACAAGAAAACCCTTCACCATGACTACATTTTCCCCGACAGGACGGGTGATGCAGTCCTTGACTGAAGAAATAGTGTTTGCGTAGTCAGCACATCCAACCTCTATCTGCCCTAGTTACAGGTGTGTGTAAATAATTAATTATTGGCAGCTTTATGCCAGACTGAGGAAGAAAATACATCGCTATAGACCTAAACATAATCCATACTGTAGGTTAAACAATAGGCCAGCAAAAAACAACCAATTCTACATATGAAGGGATGTTTTGTCTTAGTTATGTACATACTCTTGTACATTTAGAACTTACTAAGTGGCATATATAGAGGTTACAGGCAAGAGAGCCACATTTTCACCTTTTTATAGAACCACTTCCTCACTTTATTCCCAAGAGCATTTTTCTGTCACTAATTAACACATTCCCCTACTCATTCAGTTTCAGCGTATGCAGATGATACACTGTTTTAACTTAGAGTGAGTCCAAACATTACATAAATTAAAAATAAAACAAACAATGACAAATCCTACAATGCAGGAAGAAAAATGGATGTAAGCAAAACAGTGAGATAGGACTGCGGGAGCTTAAATATTAATGATTGCTGATTTGTCAAATGGCAGTTATACAAACTTGACGAGCAGCTGTAATGATTGGACGCCAGTGCTGTCCTTCTAACTTTAGGTAATAAGGTGCAGCTGGTTGTTTAAGGGTAAGTCTGACAGGCTCTCTTGCAGATAGTGAATGCCAAATGTTGCCTTATTTAACATAACCAAGTTGATTTTCCGGGACTTGATAGCAAGGGCAAGCCGTCAGTGTACCATGAGTATGATTCACCTGGATTTTATCCTGTCACCCAAAAATACCATGGGCTGAATATCCACAAACAATCAAACGGATAAGGAGAAAGCATAGCTAGCCCAGCAGTATGCCACACACATCGTGGATCGAGTGAACAAAATCAGTACAGTTAGACCAACTACTATGCAATCCAAATTATTAGCATATTTATTATTATTATATCATAATTATATCTAAAACAGATTATAGATTAAGTCATGGGGGAAAGAGTGATTGCAGTAAATTTATATTATGAGTATAGAAAGCCTTCATAGGTCCATACATACAGATACATGTATGCACGGTAGTTTTACTGTTTCTTATCTATTTAACCAAACTTGACATTTAGTTTTTGACTGGGGAAACATGAACACAGTTGGTTAGTAAATCATTTACAATAACAAGATGAACTTTGATCCATAGAAAAAAAGTATTGAGATGTTAACATTAAGAATATACACAAGCTGGACTAAAGAGGTGTAAACAATATGAAGTTGATGTTGTTGAGTAACATACGTTTTCTGACAATATTCTATATGCATGAGTGTTCTATTTCATTATTAATGCAAGACCATAAGTCAGTGCATGAAAAAGAGTAGTGATTCAAAATAGGTTATAGTTTATATATTTGTGTGTTCCCAAAAGGTTTCTGAAATAAAAATGTGTGTATCTATGTTTTGTGTTGTAGTACTTGATTGATGTTTGGCTGTTTCGGCAAAGTTGTCAACTAGCTAGTTTTTGATTATAAGTAATGTAACAAATGCCAAATCCTACATAACATTGCTATCAGTATTCAGTATGTCGAACACATTTTAAAGCTACAAGATGCTTTGGCTTACAGATAAGAAGATGGATGGTGAAAAACTCTCAACGAGCACAGCTAGCTATGTGCCTGGAATGGCCTTGTGCCTCAAAAGCACTTTCATTGCTCTGCAAATTTGTGTTTCCCTTTCAATATAATCCCATCTGCGGAGACATTCACTCAGAGAGCAGATATGGGAGAAAAAAAAACAAAAAAAGCATAACACTTCTCTCCATCTGTGACCTCCCAACTCTTCATCCGCTCGCTGAATGCAGTGCAACAATGGAGAAGAGCAAGGGAGAGGGAGGAAGATTGCCTCGCTATTCAGGTATCTACTGATGCTACACAAGCTCAAGGATAGCCGATTCAATTCAGAGAACAAAAGTGTGAGAAAGGCAACAAACCCACTTGCAAGATATTTTGTGCAGGATGTTAGGCTTTTGAGATGGAACGGATTCAGCCCATTAGTCAAGAAAAATATCGACTGAAAACCACATATCATATACACCATGCTATAGGTTTGAATTTCACTAAGGACAAAAGCTGTTATGTCATTTATATAGAGATTATGTATGTATCTGTCTGTATTGTTTTATGACCTTGCTGTAAAGCACTTTTGGTACCATTTCGGCTGTTGTAAAGGGCTATACGAATAAACTTGACTGATTGATTGATTGATTTAACATTTACAAGTAATTATAGTCATTTTGAAGATGCTTTATATATATATTTATACATTTATGTAAGTTATGTACAATAACACATGAGAATTTAGAATTGTGCTGTTTTGTTTCTGTATCTTTTTACAATACTACAACCAGGCAGCCAAACACGTAGCTGTTTGCATCTACTTCTGCAGACTTCTCACAAATGTCTCAGAGACCTTGAGCAATGTACATGTTCAGACACTGAATATGTACACACCCCGTTCAAAACACCTGCAAGAAAACGCTCAGCAACAGTGAATCACATTTTTTTTTTCCCCTTCTTCTTACTGCTCAAGTCATTTTATACCAAATGGTGCAGTGCAGAACATCTGATGCCGGGTTTTTACCACAAATACCAGAAGCTCACTAAATGGCCCAATCGTTCTCAGTGGGATGTACAGATGAATCCCAGACGAATAGTAACATGTCGGCAGAGCTTTGCCTATCGAGATTGCTTGTTTTTCTCAGCGGTGTCTCTGTCAATTGAGAGGAAGAAAGAGATCACACCAAAAGAAAAGTTGAATTTATTTGGTCACATACAGTTTTAGCTTTTATCTGGCTAAATAACTTGGCTCATGATAAAGCTAATGTCGCCAAACTTTCGAAGCGGTCGTCCATTTACAATATTGCTCCTTATTCAGTGCCTGGCAGGATAAAAAGGACATGTACGCACAGAAGCCGATCACTGGCCACTCCACTTTTCTAATGTCCCTGCATCAAAGACTTCAGATTTGATTTGAGATTTAAAGTTTTGGCCACTACTAGAGTGCTAATTGGCTGTCGTAATCGTGCTTTTTCTTGCCATTGCTTCACAGGAAGCAGCCACAGTTTCTTTTTCCCCTTGTCCAGTTTGTCATGGATCACACAACAGCTGCTGCATGATATTTGCAGTTTCGCAGATTTCAACTGAACCCTGCTTCGAAAAAAGCAGGGCAGTGTGAAATAAAAGTGTAAAATATTTATAAATATATACAGTTGAAGACAACAAAAGGAATTTTAGACCAGACACTTTTAGGGATCTGCTCTCAGCTTGTTCAGTGTAGATATAACCCCCTCGCTGTGCTCCTGGGTTTAGATCGGAGTGTGTGTGTGTGTGTGTGTGTGTGCGTGTGTGTGCTTGTGCGTGCATGTGTGTGTGTGCATGTAACCAGGCTTTTCATTGATTCAGCGACGGTTGGTTCAATCATTCCACAGTTAATTATTTGTCCTCACAGCAACAAGCTTCTTTGAAAAGGAATTTTGTACATGGAGATCAATCTGCTCTGCCTGTGGAGTACTACTCTGTTTGAAAACAGTCGTGTGCTTCTGGGGGCGTTTCTGAAGTCTGAAAAAAACCCCAGTGATGGCAACGGGTAATCTCAAACTTATCTTACGTTCGTGTCATATTGGCATGCAATTATCATCTTTCACCTTCAGCGTTTATGTCAACATCCGACATGATTAGTGGAAAGTGGGAGGACTGGGCATGGGAGGATCTCATGAAAGATGTGTTGGAGTTGCATCGTGGGAAGTGTCTACAAGTCAGGATGTTTCTGCTTCAATTTTGGGCATTCTTTTTTATTGTGTCCCTCCCAACTGTATGACAAATTGTGAACCAAGAGGCTACTATAATGATCTTCTAACACAAGAGATCAAATTGCCATGTTGACTGAATACATGTCCTTTTGTTTCAACAAGCAGCACGTGGATTTTTGTAAAGTCAGTAATGTCTTACCAGCACACTTGTTTATCTACACACTGCTTACTCCTTAACCACCTACTTCACATTTACAGTGTTGCAGTACACAGTAGGACATACTTCAAAGGGTCAAGCCAGGTAGCTTTCAACATTTGTTCTCCCTTTCTCGTGAAATCTTCAAAACTACAAAACAGATCATCAGATTCATGGTCATAACATAGGAAAAAAAAAATAAAGGTTTCATGTCATTGTGCTGTTTTTCATTCACTCTTTTCATTCCTTTGTTTTTAGATTTCAATGCCGGTGTCCTTGTTTCATACCAAATTTTATTTTATTTGAAATGCCAATGGCTTCATACAATCCCAAAAGTTGCAAGTTAATTAAAATCATTCATAGTTGACAAATGAAGAGTTGGAGGACAAATTTGCACAGAAAATCCAGTCAGAGACATCCGGGAGCCTTTATAGAACTTGACAGAAAAATTGTCTAATCTGCTTTATTTTGGTGGCCTATCGGCTGAGGTACAGACAGAAGATGTGCAGCTCATAATGATTATTTCTTTTGTCCAACCTTTTCTTTTCCCCAAAATAAAAGCAAATCTCACATTTCGGAGTAAAACACACCCATCATGTTGGCTTCCTGTCCCAGTCTTTAGCTGCAATCCTAAACTTTTTTTGAAACACAGCATTATTTCTGCCACCAGTACCTGAAAGCAAGGGATAAAAAAAAAGAAGTCTTTTTTTAGATCCATAAATTATTCATAGAGTATTACAAATGCTACAGTAGATTCACAGATTAGGCAGAAGCATGCATGAGCCGACATAATTCAGACCTCTAACGGTGTGTGTGTGTTTTTTTTCTCATCCATCTGGCAGAGAGCAGGAGCTGCACTGCCTCAGACCAGCGTCAGTGGTTTTGATGATCCACTTTCATAAACTTCCGTTCCTTCTCTTCTCTGCACTGAGCTGCATTTTTACCAGAAGAAAAAAATAAAGTAAGAGAATTTACCATCAGGATTGTTTCCATAGTACAAGCTCACGATAAAGCTAAAAACAACAACAAGCACAGGGAGACTGATTTGCTGATTTAATTTGCTGACACGCTTTAGAGACAAAAACAGTCTTTTACAGTGCAACCTAGAGCAAAAAAACTGCATAAACTCTTTTTTTTGGTCAAACCATACTGCATTGTCAGTGTAAAAGTTAATAAAAATCAGTGCACAGAGTCTAAAATCCATTGTATTGTGTCCTATGTTGTGGTGATCATTTTAATTACATGTAGTAAACAAGGAAACTCCCCAAATTGTGCATTACGGACGCCACGCTACGTTGATTGAGTTCAAAGACGGAGTTTGTTCTGAGGTTCAGGTGAGTATAGTTGTGCTGTTTGCTCAACACGTTTATGCTGAGCTGCCTGCTGTAGTGCAGAGCGTCACTGCAGCAACCGCTGAAGAGTGCTTTAGCAGGAGGCGTCGGTTGCCCTCTAGTGACGATGGCGGGTACTCGACGTGTTTCTAAGCCTCGGTTGATGTCTGAACAACACCGACAGCTCACTGTATAATTCAGTGGGTGCGGAGCTTTTGACAGAGGCTCTAAATATGAGTAGCTATTCTTCATCCAGTACGGCGATTTCACATGTACATGGTCGGCATCTACAGACCCCTGCTGACGGCCTAATACAATGGCTTAGAGACGTACAATCATAGAAGAGCACACTGTCTCACGTAACCCCACATCCTATTTTACAAATCTGAAAACAAACATTCATTTTGTCTCTTTCACGCTTGTGCTGAAGATAGTGATGCGATTTACGGCTCTGTGGAGGGAGCTGCAACTTGCAGCTGGGTGGGTGTTACAAAGTTTATCTGTGAGATAATCACTAAGATGATGATAGGGTAAGATCTGGATTAGATTCCCACCAATATAATTTCATTTTGCATGTGTTTAGCAGCATTAAATTACTTGTAAGCCTAATACCAGAGCTGATGTGAATGTGGAGTGGAGGGCACAATGATAAAAAAAAAAAAAGAACAGCTCAGCTCATTCAAACCAAATGTAACATCATAAGCTGCAGATGTTTGAAGAAAAATCAGCAGAAACAACAAAAAAAACATGTGCTTCTATCTACACGCTGTCTCTATTTTACTACAGATAAACTGTAGTAACAGGGAAGGGGGGACTTCCTGATTTTGTCTCAGCACCAATGCGAGCTCATAGTACCCACAGCGTCTTTTAAATCAGTAACCAAACCTTGCATGTGCTCAGGTTTGTAGAGATTGTCAACACTTTATGTTGCTGTCCCCTCTCTTGCATGCTTTCCACCATTAATCCGAATCCTGAGTTTATATGAGTGAGTCTTAGGGGCTTTGCACCCTCAGCTGGCAGCATGACAGTGTGGGTCCAAGTCTGAGGCCTCGGCCTCATCTGCAGATCCCGTCAGCGACGGGTAAGGCCTCGGTTGGTCTAGGTTGACATAGGCAACCTTTAGGCTGATGTAGTGCTCTCCTTCCAAACAAGACAGGATGTATTGTACTTCTGTTACCAAGCTTGTGAAGCTAGGTCTGCACTCAGGCTCCGGGTCCCAACATGCCAGCATGATGGAATAGCTGTGGAATGAATACATGCGTAAATGGGCGAATGAGTAAGTATGTGAGTAAACTTGTAAGCAAGTGAATGATGGCCATAGATGAAACATAAAACTGAGAAAAACACACACATGTATTGGGATCTGTGTCTCCTGCAGACACTGAAATAATAAGCAATTATGTCATTATGTGAGATTTAGAGGGTGTGTGTGTGATTCTTACAGAGTATCAGGGCAATACTGTGGCTGGAGAAGCCGACGTCCCTTCAACAAGTAGTGTGTGATGTCATAGGGGTCCACCTCTGGATATGGGCTAGCACCTCTGGTCAACAGCTCCCACATTAAGATGCCATATGACCACTGGGAAACAGACAAGCAAGGTATTGTAGATACATGCACAACGGGTGGGAGAAGCATATTTTTAGGGCGCTGGATACAAGCGCACTCACCACATCAGACTTGGTAGTGAACTTTTGTGTTTGCAGGCTTTCGATGGCCATCCACTTGACCGGCAGCTTTACCCGTTTGTGATCTTGAATGCTGTAGTACTCCTTGTCATATATGTCCCTCGCCATGCCAAAGTCAGCAACCTTTACTGTGAAGGTTTCATCCAGCCTGAAAAGAGAAGGCACCTTAAGAAAATAATCCCCCAGCCGGTTCCAGCAGATGGTTAACGCATCTCTGTACTCAGGGTCTAGCCACTGTGCCACTTTAATGTACACCGGTTTGAAAAATCACTGTTGCTGAGCACTGGAAAATGAAATTCTCTTTAAAAAAGAAAAAGCAAATGAGGTTATTTTTCCCCTAATGTCAAACGTTTCCATTAATATGTATGAATAAATAAATAGATATATTATACCGTCAAATATTTGTCATACTAAGGGAGGATTTTTTTTTTTTTTTAAAGATCTAAAATTGTCCCAAATATTGTGCTTTTTATTTGGTGGGATCATCAGAGTGAGCTAAAAGGAATTACTTCACTACGATGACGAGGAAATACTGAATGAAACAGTAATCAAGTATATTTGGTTTTAAGATGTCAGGATTACAGATTGGTCTCTTGACAGTAGAACAATAACCACCAACACTGCAATCTGTTGCTTGATGTCAATAACCAAAACCAATTAAAGGATATGTAATCAATTAAATACACACATAACCTATCCTCACACTGCCTTAACTTTAAAGCTAGACAGTGAAAAGGCCTCCTTGAGGTGTGACAAAGCGTCTCCACTGACAGGTCATCTGCCAGTAATCAGCGCATGATTCACACTCACATGCAGTTACGTGCCGCCAGGTCTCTGTGGACAAACTTCTTCTGGGCTAAATACTCCATCCCCTTGGCGACCTGAAGCCCAAAGCCAATCAGGTCTTTCACTGTTGGGTTCTGCGGAGGGCAAGAAGTATTAATCAGAGCTGATGCAGAGCATCAAAGCCTAATGGAGGAGTAAAAACTCGATCCTGCTGGACCAGACAGTTTCACTGCGTCATTTACCCTTTTCTCTGATCGGATGAAATGACGCACGTCTCCATGCTTCATGTACGGTAAAACCACCAGAGGGAGCCCTTCTTTAGGCAGCATGATGCCAAGCAGACACAGTATGTTAGGATGGTGGAAACCTTTCATGATAATTCCCTCTCTGAGGAACTGGTCCACCTCCCCCAAATCTGTGATCCCTGTAAATACACCACACGCTGTATTATACGGACCAGACCAACAGCCACAAGCACAAATAATGCAGATTTCAATACAACATTAAAAAAAAAAAAAAAGGTGTTCACATACTGTTAAGTGATTTAACAGCACAGTGGGTCTCTTGCTTGTTGCTGTCTATCAGATATCCATGATAAACTGTCCCAAAGTGGCCTGCAAGAGAACAAAATAGTTATTATGATTATCTTGTGCTCAAGGAAAGGCGGAAGACGGAACAACAAACATTAGAAAAGACAACTTACCTTTGCCGATAATCTGACTATCCTCAATTCGCAGCATCTCAGCAGGGATCAGGACATCTTTGACTTCTTCCAGAAGATCAGAACTTAGACTGACCATTGAGATATTGTCCCGTGGCACCAAAGGAATGGCCAGATGATCATAGCTGGCGGCATACAACAAACCTTGGAAGGCCATTCCTGAACCCGACGTCTGACTGGACAGATCTACTGTAACGCACAAGAGAAAACGCACAGACATGATAATTAGGTTCTTCTATCTTCATAAACCAAAATGGGACTATAATATAAAATGTTTATTATTGCAACATAGGCATATAGGTACAACTCCCTCAAGAACCAACTGTTTTAGTTTCTTGAAAAGAATTACAGCCTATGAAAATTTTTCTTTATACAGACTTTAACCACAAAGATATGAAGAGAATAAGTTACATTTATTTAGCAGGCTCTGTAAAGTACGACAGTGTTTTTTAGGTTGTTTTTCATAGAGTTAGATGCACAGGATGAAGAAAAGAGAATAAAGAGATGGAAGAACAAAATAAGTTAGTATATGTATGAATGAAAGAATCTGTGTGCACTACCTCGTCTGTAGTCACCTGTTGGGGAGAAATCAGGGCCACTTCCCATGCGGTTTCGTGAAAGCATTGTTGATAAACGATTCTCTATGTTGGCTGAAAGGATACATATGATCAATTAAAAAAAACAAAAAAAACACTGGACAATAAACTTAAATACACAGTTGGTCAGGTTAATAATTAACAGGCGGCAGTGCAGATGAGCTTACATCAGATGATAATGATTCCACACTAGGGATATTCACTTGTCACGGTAAGTCATATACACAGGGTTGAAAATAAATTATTCACACAGAGGAAATATATAGAGGACTTGCGGTCGCATTCATTCTTACAGGGTGGGAGGAGCAGGAGCAGGAGCAGGAGTTGCTTCAACCCACCACAGTCTCACGCAGGTGGTGAGAGGAATTGTTCACGATGGATGTCAGCATTGCTAACATCCTCCTCTCCCCCACTTCCACTGTGGAGTCTAGGGGGCATTCCAGGTCAGAGCTGGCCCTCTTGACTTGAAATGATCCCGACCGCAAGTATTCTATGTTAGCAGGATATGTCAGTGAAACAGCTGAAGTTTCTTACCTCTCTTTTTCTTCCTCAAATGGATCATCACAAGTAATGCGAGGCCGGCCCCTACTACCAGTGCGGCAATAATGCCCAGCACGATGCCCGCAATCACAGTGATGTTGTTGCCGTCATCGTTCGCCACTGTGCCCACATCATAAACCATCCCATTCACAAACACCTAGCAGGACGGATCATTTCCTCTTGTTAAAGGCGTTTAATTTAGAGTGAATTATGTTGATGATTTCAGAAGGTTAATGATTTCAAAGGTCAAAGAGTCGCTCACCTTGACAGGCAATCCCTCGCTGGGTATAACCAGGCCTTTAGGAATCCTGCAGGTCAGCTCATTTGACAGAACCTGGACGTTGCAGTCCACACCTCCGATGGTCATTGCGATCTTCATACAGGCGCTCACCGCGTTCACCTTTCTATGCTGTAACATATGTGGAAAAAAGCAGTTCATACGTTAAAAGACATAGTAACAATTGGTTTAGTCGTAGTAGTAGTTTGAGACTTAAAGACGATAAATCAGTCACATGAATAGATGCATACATACATGAAGCGAAACCTCCGTCTCTCCCGGTTTCAGAAGTAATAACCTGTCATCATTTTCAAAGGGAATGACTTTGATATCAGGGTGGTAGTCAAAGCGTCTCTTCCAGAGGTTATTTTTTCCATCCATGTGAATAGAAATCTCTCCTGTGTCAGTCTTTTCATCAGGCATTTCCTCAGGAAAAGCAGGGGTCCAGCACTCCATATACGTGGCATTTCTTGTTCCATTGCAGGCCTTAGGTGAAATAGTGTTCAAAACACAGTCACAGTTTGGCACAACAGGAAAGCCATATTCAGCTTTCCTGTTATGTTAAAACGTGTCTACAAAGTTTCACAAAGTACAAAATGTTTAAAAAAATCACTAACCTGTTGAAGAGACTGCAGGTTAAGATTTCCAGAAGTGTACTGGACCACAGTTTCGTGAGCAGAGGCAAGATTCTGACCTTGTATCACCAGCTTGGAGCCGCTGTATGACAACATGAAAGAGCATGTTAATAATGAGCTCAATGAATATTAATATTGAGCTCACAGCAGACTAGGGGTCCTACCTTTGCAAACTGCAATGAGGATTCACAGAGGTTATAACTGGGTTTTCCTTATAGAAGAACATCTTAGAGGTGATCACTTCAAAGTCGTCAATGAAGACTTTCACAGGTACCTTCCCGACACCCGTTGCAGCTGCTGTGCGGCAGACAATCGAAGTCCCACTTCCTTCAGGAGCACTGAAAAGAACAGAAATCTTAATCTGCGCTGTCGACTATAATCATGTGTAAGCAAAAGAAGTAGTCTTCAGTGTTGGTCACCTTTGAATGGTGCATTTTTTGTCAGCAAAGAAGACCTCTCTCTTCATCCCAGAGTTAAGATATCTGCCTGTCAGTGTAACCATCGTTCCTCCAAACATAGGTCCATAGTCAGGTTTGATTTCTGTTACGTTCGGCTCCTGATTATACAGATACAGAGATAAAATATTTTCATTATGCATATCATTGACACAAATGAACAGATGCATAACACTTTTTAAAAACTGTTTAAACTGCATAAAAATACCCACCACGAAAGAGAAGCCAGAAATCTGAGCTGTGCCTTCAATCGAGTAGTGTCCCTCCACTGCCCCCTCGTGCACTTCTAGAGTGATGTTGAGGTCTTGTGCCGGTTTGTTTTTTTCCTGTATCTTACATACTAGCCTGTAGTAAGAACACAAAAAAATGACGTGTTTAAATTCTGAAAATGTTGTATTTCTATTAGCATTTTGTCAACCACATTTGCTGTTATTCAAGTCTCATGAGCTTAATTAGTTATGGTGCTGACGTCATATAGAACTCATGATAGGCCTTTATATACAGAATACATTATTAGTGCCTGAAATCACAGTGAAGTACATAAATAATATCTTAAAAATGAAAATAAGTAGTATTATTTTATTTTACTTTTATTATTTTACTTAGAATATTCCTGAAAAAGAAAAATACAGCATAATGTTTTTATGTGTAGTTTTGGATCATTAAAAAAAACAGTAAACTAGGTAACACCACTCTTCCCTGATTTGCAATTCCCAGTACTTCCAACCTAAATGCTGAGGAAATGCACTGTGTATGAATGAATCAAATGTGTGCTGCTCACATTTTACTGCTGCTCTTTTCAGGCAGGACAGTACACAAGGTTGAGCCCACTTTGACGATGTGGGTTTTGCCGCTGATGATTTCCTGCTGAGGTTGTAGTGAAGACTGAAACTCCCAGCCGCACAGTGTCACTTCTGTCTCGCCACCAGCTGGTTCCATTTTAGGGAAGAACTGAGAGAGAGAGAGAGAGAGAGAGAGAGAGAGAGAGAGAGAGAGAGAGAGAGAGAGAGAGGAGAGAGAGAGAGAGAGAGAGAGAGAGAGAGAGAGAGAGAGAGAGAGAGAGAGAGAGAGAGAGAGTAGTAATCTCAGGGTATCTCAGTATCAGTATCACCTTATGACTCATGGTGTTTAAACTTTATGCAGTGGCTAATCAGTTGCATAACAGCAGATCTACCTCTGTTATGATGGGTGCACAAGAATCTGTGTTCCACTGCGAGGCACATGGCTCATTATGCCTCAGGCAGGTTCCCGAACACCAGCCACAGTTCATGAAGCGTGGAGCCATCAAGCACTTGGAGCATGTCTTAAAATGTTCACACCCTGGTCCTGCAGAGGGCACCATGAACATCTAAATCAGAGAGGCAGGATGACAAAGGCAAAGTTAGCCAGATGTAAAAGAGAGAAATGCTTATTAATACGTTACTCAACATTAGGCACAGGCCAACCCTGACTCTGCAGCTTCATTAAAGTTCAAGGTAGGTAAAGAGATCTCATCCTCTCTTGCAGGAAGAGACGTGGTCAATGCAGGATTTTGCATATAACTGAATTTGCCAAGTTTCCTTTAGGTTTTGTTATTTTTAACTTTAAGTCTCTATCTGTGCACCTTTCTCACCGATATAGGGTGTGGCATTCCTCCCAGCCTTGGAGCCATTATCCAAATTTGAAATCCTGTTCAACCAATCGTCTAATCACAGTTGAATTTCTTTGCCTCATTGTCTGTGTCCATTTTGACTCTGACGAAGCCACAGTAGTTCAGAAACATTGGTCTGGTTGCACCAGTAAATGCTACAGATCAATCTCTTGTGCTCTGGTACTCTTACCCCTTAAAAGATAATCGGTATTGAAAACATACCTTATTTCCAACTACAAAGAGAAGTGAATCTTCTGAGAACACAGCTGCTGTCCTGGACACTTCAGTCTCTCCCAGAGAGTAGTTGGCAAACACTTCACTAGGTCTGTATGAAGTAAGAATCACCTAAGCCAGACAAAACAGAGAGCGTCACAAGGATTTTAATTTTATATTATTGAACATACGCCTCCATCTTCGGACGAAAGAGGAGAGACTTTTATCTGCTGCGATACATTCAAGCAGACATATTGCTACCTGCAGTATTCGTCCATCTGAGGTCCCAAAGTGGCCCAGGGTCTGACTTCCAATAGTGGTCACCAGGACAGCAGTGAAAAGGACATCACTCATCTGCCTGTTGAAGAGGTCCAGTCTGTAGTACGGCTTTGACACCAGGGTGGGTTTGTCGCTGCATGTGCCATTACCTACAAAGCTCTACACAAGTGGTAAAAACAATAAGAGTAAGTCATTAGCCGGGAGTGGAAATGCACATTCATAGATAAATTACTAAAGCAGCTGCCTGAGTCATCTCCCGCTAAGCCCGTATGCACGTGCTTGTGTATTTTTGTGCTTGAGAGAGGAAGAGGAATAGAAAAAGAGAGACTCTTAATTCACCCATTTGGGAAGGAAGTGCTCCAGCCTTGCCTGAAGTCATAGTAACAAGCTGTGAGTGGAACAAGGTCATAAAACAGTCGGCAACTCCAGCTCCATATGTTGACTCGGTGACTGTTTCTCAAATACACAAACTGAACTTTCTGTACTCCACGCACATCAAACAGGAGATAACAGATGTGCGTGGATGTCTGGCAGAGCTCCGGGTTAATAAAACGCCGTTTAAAAAAAAAAAAAAGAGGATGCTAAACTTATGGTAAACATTCCACTGCAGCAATTTAGCTGACCTGCCCGAGCATGCCCTTGTTTGCTTCCCACTGTCTGAATGCCCCATATTCATGTCACTTGATCTTTTTAGCCACTTTGTATTGCCGCATTTCAAGCTTGAATACACATGGTGTCCTAGTTGTTTTATCGTACACACCCAAATCTAGAAGTACTTCGCTTGAACCTGGGAGTGCTGGGTACTCGGGTGAAATGGGCGCTTCTTTCCTCCCTATCCCTTCATTTCTTAAATATTCTACCCACTTCCTCCTCAAAATACCAGACACAGTCCAACACAGTTCTTCTCTTGCAATTCCACCTTTTTATCAGCAGGATTTATAACTTGTGTTTGTTGGCACACATTCCAGTAGGTGTACACATGGCTGTGAGAGCTCAAAGGACATAGTTTGAACTCCATAAAAGGAAACAGACCACACCTTTATTATTCGGTTGAACGCCACAGCAAAATTCTCTATTCAATGAAGACGTTCTGAGAGTGAGCTCTGCTTGCTATTTAAGGATGTAACCTTCTTTACCTTCCAATAATAGTTCCAATTAACTTCTATCTTTTTTCCTCTGGTATTTTATCAATCGGGAGTTCCAGTCAGTTATTTCCAAAGTGGTACAAATCTGATAAAACGTTTTTCATATCAAAGCTCTGCACTGTAAACATTTGCCAAACCTTTCACTGACGAAGCAGCAGACCACAGAAACGATGTGGCAATGCGTGGTCACCCTACTGACTCATCCACCCCTCCCAGTTCTCCCATCTGACCCTGTTCTCTCACACACCTTCATCAGAGTTGCCACAGTCATGCGATATTCAGGTAGACAAGGTTTACTTTACGTATTAACTTTAGTGTCTCTTACTATACCTATCCCTTATTGCTAAACAGTATAAAACTGATTAACTACATTGTTCTGATCGCAGGTGACCAAATTGCACAATGTGTGTCTGAATAGGTCACTTCCTGTCTGGGGACCTTTGTACTGTTCCTGGTATATATCTATATTAAAAAAAAAAAAGTTACTCACTTCATGTGGGCAGCTCTCAGGCGGCTGGAAGTGACTGAGACCTCTGGACAGCTGCTCTGGGCCTGACTTGCAGCAGGCGTCCACACCTTCTTCGATGGCAAGGTTTACTTTAGTCAAAGGGAAGGCACACAGGGCCGAGCTTTTCTGAGGCTCACCGTGCTCGTTCACCTCCGCAAACACGCCGTATAGAATGTCTTCTGTCTTGTCCACCCTCAGCTCTCGTGCCAAATCCTCCCCTGCTCGCCCAAAGTGTGCAGCCTGTAGCCCGTTATACAAAATGTCCCTGAAATCCTCTTTCTGCCTCCTCCTGCGCTTTGGGTCGTACCTGCACTCCAGGACCACCTCTCTGTACATCCACACCTCTGGAATTAATATCGGCAGTCGTCCCAGACGAGTCTGAAAAGCTGAATTGCTCTTTAGTGGATCCTCTCTCTGCAGGGACAGGAAGTAGACGTAGTCCTTACTGGAGAAGCTGTAGATGTAATCAATCTCGTAAGAGTCCTGCAGACCGGGGAGCACTGTCAGGCCGTTCGTGACCATATGAAAGCCATCTTCAGTTGATAGCGGCCTCATCATTGATATTGACCTCCTTGGATACCTCTGTGCCACTTTGGAATTGACAGAGGCCGCTACGAAAAACAGCGATGTGGCTCCTTGGTCGACAGTGGTGACTTTGGTGCCAAGTGGGCTCGCCAGACAGTCTGGGCAGTAAGTTGGAGAGTTTTCCTCCTTTTTGTACAAACACTGAGGCCCAAGCAGTGGGGATGTAAGTTCAAGGAAGTAACAGATCCCATGTCGAGTACTTCCACAAAAGTACAGGTAGGGGTTGGGAAAGACATTAGTATCCAAAATGAGGACCTCGTTGTCTGTATCCACTGGATCTTCAGGATCTGGTTCTAAGTCACACACCTGACAGGTCTCACAGTCAGGACTGCCAACAGGTCCAGTTTTCACCTCCCATATTTGTTTCATAGCGTTGTCGACCGCCTTTATTACATTCTGGCATCCAACAAACACCTCTTGAGTCTGTGTGTCCACTGCTATGTTCTGTATAGGTTTGTCTGTTTGGAAATAGGGGAGGGAGTAATTTACAGTGAAGTCCACCAGCGTGCGCGGGGTTGAAGCACATGCGTGCTGTCCCGAGGCAACTTGTGCGCGTATCCATATGCATACTGTCAGCAAGGCGGCCCAAGTGACCATCTCCACGTCACAGTCCACCGTGAGTGTTGAGTGTTACCTATAAGAAACTTTCTTCAAAGAGAACATTCTGAGGAGCCAGCAGGAGCTCTGTACGGGAAAAAACAGAGGAGGAACGTTGAGATTTAACAGACAGTAGCCACATCTGATCCTCACGTTCAGCAGAGATCCACTGCTTTTCAAGAGATGGTGGATACTGTAAACATTTTAGCCTGTTTAAACTGAGAAATACGACACGAGGAACTGGGGAAGGAGGAACAGGTATGAGCTGCCGCCGTTGTTTTGTTTCCTCTGGCTGAACCCTGTGATTAAGTAGCTGCTGCTTTTGAAATCAAGGCATCTAAAATAAGACTTGATACGCGCAGATGTGGCATAGCTGTGAAACTTACTGAGCTGTGAAGCTAATACAGCCAATGGAGAAAAAAAAAAAACAAGTTAATAGAGTGAAGATCAGATCTAGCATGGGCAAGACATGACTTGCTGTAACGTGTGGAGCAACTAACGTTCAGCCCCCCTGAGCCATACACAGAATCAAAAAGTTATAACTCAACCCATTTTAATGAAAAAAGAAACATCAGATATTTCATTTGTTCCAGTTTTAATGCAACAGTGGGCAGATATTTTTAAAGTTTCATAATAAAGAAGAACTCTTGATCACTGATCTATAAGTTGAGTATATGTTGAGTATAAGTGGACAAAGTCAAGATGACTATTATTAGGATTATCTGTATTTATTATAACTCCTAGAATTAAACTTCAAATGCAGGAATGTGCAAATAAGCCGATGAGCTAAGAATGATAGAAAACGTGTGTTTTGTCATTCATTGACGTGGACCAGCGGCTGCTCCAGATGCTCTCCATTAAAAACATGTTTTAATCCTCTTACCTGGCTTTGAAAGGGGGAGAATGTCGCTGTGGTTCGCCCACCAGTCTCAAGCTTTGATTTCTTTTCAAGACAGATTTCCTGTGACTCTCTTTGCTCACTGACGTGCGGCAACGCACCCACCTGACAGCAGACAGGAGTTCCTCTGAGCGACGCTGAACTACGCAAAGTCTTTAAGACAGCTTCAGTCTACGTATGAGGAGAGGATCTCACGCTCACCTTCAAAATAAAAGCACCCATCATACAATACATGGACTGAGAAGGTCTGGGAAATTCACCAGAGGGAATAAATAACGTGTGCCTCGACAAAAACATATATTTGTTAACAGGTGGAGCTCTGCCATGGCTGTAATAGTGCAGAAAAGGGATTTGGATTACACACACACACACACACACACACACACGCACGCAACTACTACTACTTAAAATTAATTATTTATTTTCTACAAATATCTTATTTTCATTTCATTATGTAATTTTGCATTCATGTCTATGTTATGTACTTACCAGATCGCAGTTTTATTAAGATTTGCACCATAGTTCAATATAGAAATGTTAGAATGGGAAAAATGATCAAACAACCTAATCATTAATAACAACAATAATAATAAATAAAATAGAATCCCATTTAAACTCAAGTTTGTTGAAAATTCACTAATTTTAAGCGAGCATATGAATAACATGACACATAGATCTAAAAGTTAATACGGAATAATTATACCATATTTGAAATGTGATGATAAAATCTGATCGATTATAACAAACTATAACATCATATCACATTATAGCATTGCATATTAGAGATCAGTTATTCAAACACCATCTCTCACCTACTTGTATTAATCGCATTCAGGAAACTCGGCAACGGACGGTTGACTAAGCGATTTACAAATTTATTTTGAAAATTCGCGACCGGAAATGCTGCCGTCATTCTGCCCTGCTTGACCGATATTCCTGAAGTGGGAGCTGTCCCGTCAAGCCGCACCCGCAAAAAGGAAGTATAAAATTGTTGCGAAATCCGTCCACTTCTCCGCTTTCTTTCCAAGAGTCATATCATAAATAACCTTTTCACTCGCGCGTCACTGTGTTGTATTTAATGGAAAAACTTTATCACCACGTCAAAACACACTGTTCTATGTACCCCTGCTGCTTTTTGATGCCAGAAATGCATTGCTTTCAGATGAGATTGCTTTTTTCAGATACAGGCAACTCCAGCCAGGAAGCTATGAGAAGAATGTGTTTACTCAAGCATGTCATGAAGACATATTACTTTACGCATAACCATACTGACACTAAAAGAGGAGGTTGCTTTATTGGCAATTAAACCACAGCATATTAATTGAGACCTGCATTATCATACATGTCCAGAAATGTTATCACTGACAGGAAGCATTATAGGTCCAAAAGTTAAACATCTACTAGTGAATCCAAAGTCCAGGAATCACAAACTGTCAGAAGAGTCTGAGTTACCGTATTCCTCCAAAGGAAAACAAACTTAAGAGTCATTCTTCACACTTACACGTCTACAATCCTCTAAACAAAAAGCATCATCGTTCTGTTTTTACAGAAAGAGAAAAGTCTGGCAGATGCAGAAGTACGAAAGCAACATGTTGCACAACAGAAAAAGAAAGCTGTCTCGATTGGTGAGCTTGAAGTGGAGCAAAACCAACAAACAAAACTCTCGAGGACATCATCCAGTTCTTGATTTTGCATCAGGACATGACAGGGGCCAAACAAAAATACACTGGACCATGCAACCGAGACTCAGATTTGGCCCATACAAGGAACATTTCTTGTGGTTTTAGAAGGAATATCTCCAGGGAGTAATTCATCTCTGAGTTCAAATTCCCAGAGAGGTTTCTGAAATAAATGGCCATAAAATATTACCCTTTCCTTTTGCCAGTGAGAAAGCCTAAAAATCAAGTAAAAAGAAGCTTATATTATTTCATAGCTCTAATATTATATTAGTTACAAATAATACAGTCTTTATACTGATTAAATCATTTTGTTTATTATGTAATTCTAGTAAAACAAATGTTGTTAACATGGATCATTGCACAGCAGAATAAATTACCCACAGCTGCGACCTAGGTTTTGTAAATAAATCAACTAAGTAACTCAATAAGTTTGCCCAAAGACTCTTTTATAATAAATACATAGTATATTTAGTCTATAGCAGGGATATTCAATTAAAAGTCCCCAAGGTCCGGTTATTACATTTTGCCCAAGTAGAAGGTCCGAGCGAAAGTCATGGCCACATCTTTAAAAAGTGACTAATTGTTTAAGTTTTTACTTAAATGAGCCAATCACAGTGAAGCAGTGACACAGACCTGAAGAACTACGACCCACAACCCAAGTCTGACCTGACAGGACGTCTCTGAGTGCCACACCTGATCATGATGTGTTTGTGGACAAACAGTTCACATGTTTCTGTCCTCTGAATAATGGACTCTTCCTCCTCTCCTCCTCCCTCTCCTCCTCCTCCTCCCCCAAACTTCCACACTGCTGGAACACTGTCCAAAAGAAGGTAGAGGCTGACACCTAGTGGTTAAAACTGGTACAGCAGTGGCCAGGTCAGTCACAGTACAAAGAGTGCACAGAAGAGTGCTAATGAACCTGTAGTTCAGCCCGGTCCATTTACACCTGATCTGAGCGGGTTCAGTCTCGGTTCAGACCTGGTTCAGTCTCGGTTCAGACTGTGTGACGGGCTGTTTGGTTCATCAGTGCTGCCTCTGTTCACAAACATCAGGAGCTCAAACCTGAAGCCTTCGCTGCACTCTGACAGCTCCACCAGCTTCTCCAGCTCCACCAGCTCCTCCAGCTCCACCAGCTCCTCCAGCTCCTCCAGCTCCTCCAGCTCCTCCAGCTCCACCAGCTCCAAAACAGTAAATCTGCCACTTCTCCTGGTGTGCATGAAGAGTTTGACTGATGAAGCGTGTTCTCGGCTGAATGTGGATCAGGAGGACGGTGAAACTTTTTGTCTTGAGCCCTGAAGGAGAATTCAGGAAACATCCTGACAGCAGACGTCATGTGACGATCACATGACCAAACCTGCTTTTATTTTTGTTTGCCTTCGTCTTCTGTCTGCTCAGGTTGATCTGAGGAACACGACCAAACGTGAATACAGAAAACAGAGTGGACGCTGCATCACCTTCACTTCTGCTCAGTGCTGCTCTGAGCGGGATTTGAACTCACGACTTCTGGATTAAAAAGGAAGTTGGTGCCATGGGCTTAACCCACTGCACCAGTGAAGCTGCAGGAGGCCATGAGGAGCAGCTTCAGTGGACCATGTGGTCCAAAAGGACATGGAGACGTGGTTTTCCTTCTCCATGATGAGACAGACAAAGTGAAGAACAGAAATGTTCTTCAGCAGCTCTATCAGGACTGATGGAGGAGAATCTTCAGCATGATTCCTCCCCTCAGTCTGATCCTGGTTCTTCTGCTTCATCGGTACTGAAGATGGTCCAGTGGGGAAGGACGCCGACCGCCAACGTGGAGACGTGGGATCGAACCCCGGCTCAACCTGAGGTATGCAAAAACTCAAACACAAACCTAAAACTGAAACTCAAAAACTCAAAACCAAACAACCAAACAACAACCAACAACCCGTCCGTTGCGTTGCGTTCATTTCTCGTCGTGAATTTCCGTCAAATTTCTCCGATTTCAACACGGACGAGCATCGAGGGAACAACGAACAGGTGAGTCACAGGTAAGTCAAGCTAGCTGCTGGAAGCGAGCTAGCTTGGTCCAAATTATTTTTTAAGTGTTGTGAATATTTCACATGTGAGTCATCCACTCTGTGTTTCACTGGTTTGATTTTAGAGCAGGGGTATTCAATTAAAAGTCCCCAAGGTCCGGTTATTACATTTACAAGTAGAAGGTCCGAGCGAAAGTCATGGCCACATTTTTAAAAAGTAACTAATTGTTTAAGTTTTTACTTAAGTTGCGAGATATTAGACACATATTCAATCTCTTATCATAAATAAAAGTAGTTCCCACTTTGAATCAATGCCACGGTCTCGGAACAAATTAAGCAAACAGGCTTGGAGCTGCCAGCAGGGAGAATGAACAGATATTTAGTTGTCCATTCATCATTAAAACAACGATTTTCAGTATCTACTTTCCTCTTTTTAGAACAAGCCATGTCTGCGCTCAGCCTTGCTCTCCCTGCAGGTGTCCTTGGCTACCGGCACGAGTTTACCGGATTGACTATAGTAGCAGCGCCCGCGGTAAATTTCTATGTGCGCTCAAAACCGCTCTATGGGGAAAACACTACTTATTTCGCCAGTGGTCGCGGTCCGGACAGAGCCATTTCCCGGTCCGGATCCGGACCGGAGTCCGCTAATCCGTGATGCCCGGTCTATAGACTAGTGTATGTATGTAGAATATAGTGAAATCCACCAATCTACACAAGATACTGTGAAATGTTGACTCCTCCAGTCTGTAAAAATGCATAATTAAAAATGTTGTCAGAGCACATCGAGTATATTTGGTGACAATGAATGATCTTTTACAGAGTGAATAAATGTACCGTCTCATTTACATAAGTTTTATGAGCTGAGCAGCTAATTAATAATTAAAATCAATAAAAATCACTACTGCTGTCTGTGTTATGATGAAACAGTCATTTCATCATATTGGATTTGATTTCAGGTTCCCTTTTTAGAGACTTTTAAATAGTGTTGTCTTGAAGTTATTTGTTCCTCATTCACCACAACGAGCTCAGTGGTTTGCTGTCATACTGTCTGTGTAATAGTAGCCTGCAGGAATTTCTTCTGGAAGGGATTTTTTTAACCCCTCGCAAGATTGTTGAAATCAGTGACAAATACATTAAGCAATACGAGGGTGTTTCTTTGTTATTGTCACCATGGAAATGTTAAAGGCCATATAAGACATATAAAAATACTCTGTGTTGAACAATATATTTCTTGTTTCTTTCAAAAAAAAAAATTCAAATTAGTAGTTACAAATGTCCTAAAATGAACTCTCTTCCCTCATTGAAAAACCCAGAATCAACAGTTTAATATCTTGACACGAGACACCTCCTTCTTCACTGAAAAGTCCATCCTGAGTGTAGTTCAAGAGTGTATACACAACACTTGTATATGTCGTGCATATATTGGACTATGACTGACTCAAATCATCTTGCAAATGCTAAACTGTTCAGACTCAGAGTTAAAAGCGCAGAGAAACTTTGCTCCACAAGGTCAACAAGAGAAATAATATGCAGAATACAGTTTAGGCACTTTAAGTTAGACTTTCTGCAAGTAATCCCAAGATTAAGTTTAATTCCTGAATCTCCCAGTTCTACTTTCAAACCCTATTTTTTGGATTTGAAGCATTATTCAAATCCAAACACTAACATGTCATACCGAGGTAGATTTTCTAAAGAGCTGCTGGGAGCATCTCGATGAACAGTCCTGCGTCGACCTCTAGTGGCCACGCCTGAACACATCCTTTCAGACAACAACAAACGAAACAAATTCTCTAAAACGAAACTGAAATACTTTCTTTTAAATTTACCGTAAGTCACGGCAGGTTTACTTTCTCTTCCTCGTTTGAGCTGTTCGGTTGTCGTTGGAAGGTTCTCGGTCCAGCTGATTCCTCCGTTCAAACTGCTCAACTCATATTGGAGACTTCATCTTCCGATATTCGTATAATATCGATCTCATTCATCATTCATCGTCAGCAAAGGCAGCATGTCAGAAATCGGTGAAATCGATGAAGGATTCTACTCCAGACAGCTGTAAGTAGTCCACAAACTTATGAGTGGGTTTAACTGTACAGCCTGCTGAATCACGAATCCACTTGTCCCTTTTACCTGCACAGGTATGTTCTGGGTCATGATGCCATGCACCGGATGGGCACGGCCGACGTCCTCATTGCAGGCATGCGTGGTCTTGGGGTAGAAATAGCCAAAAATGTGATCTTGTCCGGAGTCAAGTCTGTCACCATCCAGGATGAAGGCCAGACAACATGGACCGACCTGTCCTCCCAGGTACTCAGCGTGTGCTGCCAATCTGTTCAAATGCACTTATTTACTCATAAAGCAACAACAGTGATATTTATATAGTCAGACCTGGGGTGATATTACGGCAGTCATAAAAGATTATAACGCTATAAAAGTGCATTGAGAGTAGATAATTATGTCTTACTTCAGCTAATTGTCTATATTTAAGATATCATCCATCATAAAGGTTATTAACTTATCTTTTATGTGAAAAATCAGATGAATAAGTTGGTAATTTATCCACTCCCCTCCCTCTCCTTTGCACTAAGTAATTACTATGTCGTCATCCTGTGATTTCATGTTTGCAAACAGTTTTTCCTGAAGGAGTCCCATCTTGGTCAGAAGCGAGCCACATGTTCCCTACAACAGCTGTCTGACTTAAACCCACGTGTGCAAGTGACCGCCCACACTGGACCACTTAATGAAGACCTGCTTCTACAATTCCAGGTATGTCACCGTACCTAAAGGCTTCACGACGTATTTCTAAGTTTGCCAAGATGTCTCCTACGTCACTCTGGTTGGTTGGTTGGTTGGTTGGCCTTCTAGTGTGAAAGTCCGGACAAATGTCATTCTACACAGTAAAGGTTAAAATGTCCAAGTGATGCGCAACAAGCAAGACACTTTTCTGAGTGGAGGGGAACTGTCATTTTCCAGGTGGTGGTCCTCACTGATTCCTCACTGGATGATCAAAAGCGTTTCGGTGAGCTCTGCCATTCACAGGGAATCAAGTTTATTGTGGCAGACACCAGAGGACTCTGTGGGTAAGTGGCAAACTGCCAAAAAAAAGACTCAGTATACTTAATAATGCATGCAAGGAAAAAAAGTGAAAACCTTATGGTCCATTTGCAGCCAGCTGTTCTGTGATTTTGGGGAGGAGTTAGAGGTCTTGGACTGGGATGGAGAGGAACCTGGATCAGTGATAATACAAACTATTACTAAGGTATTATGTTTCATTTGTTTTATGTTAGTGGCATATTGAAAGCCTCTTTAACACACCCAGTCATCCATTTTAAAACTCATTCATCCTGCAAAGACCTGTGTTGGATAACATTTGCCAGTTCATTTAACCTGCGTGTCTTCGGGACTGTGCAAAGCAAATATACACAGGAAGAAGATACAAACAAAGAGCCTATTTTGCTTGTCCAATCCAAATACTTGAACATTATTACTCTATAATATTTATTTCAAATCTGAAAGTTGTCAACTTGTCTTTATTTCAGGCTAATCCCGGAGTGGTGATCTGCACAGGCGACCAGAAGCACGGCTTTTCCGATGGCACCAAAGTTTCCTTCTCTGAAGTCCGTGGCATGACGGAGCTCAACAACATCAGCCCGGTGGAGATTGAATACATTAGTCAGTGTTACTTTGTCATGATAAGTTTGCTTTTTCACACTTTATTCCCTCGGCTGTTTAGACTTGCCACACATAGGCCTCAGTATCTGTATCTGTGTCACCAGGCCCGCACTCCTTCAGCATTTGTGACACTTCGGCCTTTTCTGACTATGAACGAGGTGGAATAGCGACGGAGGTTAAAGAGTCCTTCGTGCTCAGTTTTGTAAGTGTCAACATTTTGTTTTGACTTTCCCTGTTTTTGCTTTTGAAGAAGCTGTTAATGAGATGACTCAATCATAAATCATAAATTGCAGAAACCGCTGAGTGAGGCTCTATTGGACTATAATCTGCTGATAACAAATGATTATGGGAAAATATCAAGGCACAAGACCCTACACTTGGCTTTCCAAGCCCTCCATGGCTTTGTGAAGAAAGAACAGCGTCTCCCTGTTCCTTGGTCTCAGGTCAGTAACGGGTACAGGGTACTATATATTCAATTAATTTTACAAAACATGTTTTATAACTAAAAATACAACAACCTGGCTTTGGTGTTGTGGTATGATCATCACAGCATTTTACATGATTGTGTCCACTGATTCCTTGACATGATCTATCCCGCACAGTCTGATGCAGACACCCTGCTTGACATGGTGAAAGAGTTGAATACAGTCGCACAACTGGAACAGCTGGATGAACCTGCTGTGCGAAGCCTGTCTTACACAGCCCAGGGTGACTTGGCTCCCGTGAATGCTTTCATCGGAGGCCTTGCTGCTCAAGAAGTTATTAAGGTGGGGTTGAGGCCTGTTCCGCCTTTCGGTTTTGATTTGAGTAAAACAGCACTGTTGTTGCATTGTGTGCATAAATGAGGCATAACGTAGCACTTGGTGCTGGTGTGTATAGCTGACGGTGTGCTCTGCACACGTTCCTGCAGGCGTGTAGTGGGAAATTTACGCCTCTTCAGCAGTGGCTTTATTTCGATGCACTGGAGTGCCTCCCTGAAGAGGAGGACCAACCTGCAGAGTGCTCCCTTCCAGCAGTATGTTAAGAGATTCCTCCATTTAAACAATTTACATACATCAGTCGAGTGCATTCAGTCAAACTTCATGATGATTTTTGTTTTCCTCTGACAGAAAGGCACGCGGTATGATGGACAGGTTGCTGTGTTCGGGTCAGCATTCCAGGAGAAGCTTGAGAGGCAGAAGTATTTCCTGGTGAGGGCAGGTTTGGTATTTTTCCAGCAGGGGGCACACTCAGCACGGGAATGCAGGAGCTCCATCTGTGTTTTCCTTTCATCCTGTCTGGTGTTAATGATGGCACATGCAGGAAATGGCTGTGATTCAGGTGGCATTTCCTGCCCAGCGTTGACCTCTTGGTGTGCAGGGACCGTTCAGCCGTGCCAAGCCCTTTCCCCTGTTTCCTTTAAATGTGTTATTTTTTACGGTTGTTTACTAGCTGTATGTGTGTGTTTGAGAGAGAGAGAGATAGTGCGTGCTTGTGTTTGTTTTTACCGCAGTAAAAACTCCGGGTGAAGTATCAGGAAGCAAAACAAGCAATGTGCAACAATAGATTACATTTTTTTCTGCTACATTGTAAAAAAAATATTTTTTATATGTAGACATAGCTTTAATCTGATGACATTTACTTGTATTGCATGAGCTAATATAAATTCAGTTAGTCTCTCTTGTCATTTTTTCAAGGTTGGAGCTGGTGCTATTGGCTGCGAACTCCTTAAAAACTTTGCCCTCCTTGGGCTCGGTGCTGGAAAAGAAGGACACATCACCGTGACAGACATGGATTTCATAGAAAAATCCAACTTGAACCGACAGTTCCTGTTCAGGTCTCAGGATATCGGGGTGAGAAAAACGCACGGTGCCTTCTCTGGGTGGCGAATAATGTCACGTGCCATCATAGATCACTGCTTCTTGTTTGACCTGGTTAAGTGGAGGGGTCAGAGGGCTTTACTAATGGGACAGGTTGACGGGTGATGGTATTGTGACAGTCTGAGGTGGAGCGTGTGTCAGATTACACATAGCTGCTAAGCGCCATCATTTGTGGCTGCTTTGTCTTGTAGTTTACTTTAGAAGTATATCAGACAGTTGATCTCTCGTGTATGGGTAAACAACTAGCCGTCTCGAAACAACTTACGTTACACATTGTTGAGGGCAGTTAGTGAATTTGCTAAGAAAAGATGAACTGATTCTACTGGTATATGACAGAAGAGCAGTGAGATTGTCAGAATATAATGTGTGACAGCTCAGTTCAAACATAGACTGAATTACGTCTTCTTTAGGTGCTGTCACTGGTTTCATTGAAAGACCCGACGACAACTATTGCCTTTGTTTAGCAATCTATCTATATTCACCACAGCTGTGTGTCTGATTTTCTGCACCTGCATTGCTCACATATATCATCTCTCAGTCACACTGTCCATTTGCTCATTTGTCCATCAACAGAAATCCAAATCAGACGTTGCAGCCAAAGCGGTGCGCGAGATGAACCCACAGATGAACATCACCGCTCACCAGAACCGCCTGGACCCTGGCAGTGAAGAAGTGTATGATTACAACTTCTTCATGGGTCTTGACGGAGTGGCTGCAGCCCTCGACAATGTGGAAGCCAGTGAGGACACTGTGTATTCATTTCCATTATGATATTATAAACCAATGCCTGTTACTTTTTTAATCCTTCTTTTTGCTGCCCAGGAGTCTATCTCGATGGACGCTGTGTCCTGCACAAGAAGCCGATGCTGGAAGGAGGAACTCTAGGAAGCAAAGGTCATACTCTGGTGGTGGTGCCTCACCTGACAGAGTCTTATGGGCAGGACACATCAAAACCTAGTGATGTCTTCCCACTCTGCACGCTCAAGAACTTCCCTTACCGCATTGAGCACACCCTGCAGGTACAGTATACCTCTAATTAAGACTAATTAAGCTTTGTGTTTGATTTATTTAGACAGATAAACAGGAATAGGCCTTAATTAAAATGATTAAAAGTAAGTTTAAAACATGTTGGGTTAAAGGTTGTGGGGTTGTTGTTGTTGCTAGTCTAGGTAGCCAATTAGCAATTGGCTCTAAACACAAAATATAGCTAAGGGTTATGGAAATTTCATTGATTTTACAAGTATGTGGTCTGGTCAAAAATTTGACTGTGCGATGGCATTAAATGAAAGATAAAGGGATCACCACAGTTATTAGAGTTCATCCCTAAGGCGACATGAGCGAGTGCAACATTATGTTGCAATCCAACCACTAGTTGTTGAGACATTTCACCATAAAACAAGCTGCAGTATGAACAGTCAGTATTTTGCCGATTGTATTATCTATACAAACTTACATTAACTTTTCTTTTCTTCACACAAATTCCTTTAGTGGGCCAGAGACCAGTTTGAAGGACTGTTTAAACAAACACCTGAAAATGTGAATCTCTTCCTCAGGTGAGCTATGATGCCATCCTCATGTGATTTACCCCTTTATTTTTTTTTTCCCGACAACAAATGTTGCCTCCAACAAACGTGAGAAATTACGTTCGCCGATCTGCTGGCAGTCTGCCGGCACCGAGGGGAAACTCGCTTTCTCATTTTACAGTGCTTGCCTGCTCGCTTACGAAGCATTCCAGCAGACCTACAAAACCTAATGAAGTGGTCAAGCTCATTATTTTGTTTTATAAACAGGAAAACATGTGGTTGGCGTTTAGCAATAAACCCCTTGTAAAAGATTACACAAGCAGCCTGTCTTGCCAGGGCTGTACTCTGCAATGTATCTTTCACAGCAGCTCCAGCACTAATAATAGACAGAGTCTCTCAACTAATTAGAGGCTTTCTGGTTTAGAAGCATGTACTGGATGGAAACAGAGATTAGATGAATACAGAAAAGGGTGCTATGTTATGTCAAAGGGAATGTGATATTCATTTGAGAAGCGGGATTTGAATGATTTTCGTATTTTGCGACGGCTCAAAGGTGTCGGGAGGCTGAAAAACACTGAGTTCACCATAACACGCCGACCTGATTAGAATGTAGCGGCACGTTAGTGACAGATCAGGAGCCTCCAGTCTAAACTGTGTCTGAGCTTTGAGCCTCGGAGCCCTCCTAATCCAGCCATGTTTCGAGATGTCTCTCTGTTTGTTTTGGTGAGATATAATCCCCCCCCTCATTGTAAAGGACTTACACTCTTCCTTGTATCTTTAAACCAGAGCAAAAATCATAACTAGAGCTTCACACAGCTGATGTTTGGAAATAAGAACATGTTTTATGTGTTTAGGAATACTCAACCACTTTCTTTCTTTCTTTGGAGGTGTCTTTGTAATGCAGTCATGAAACAACCTTTCTGCACTTTTTTTATGGGGCAGGAGGTCAGCTACATGGCGTAGTCCAGTAAATGTTAAGTCTTTGTTAATGAGGTTATGGAAAAGAACAGTCACGTTTTGTCGTGTTATCCCTCCCACCTGTGCACTCACACATGCAGAAGTGTGACTCAAAATGTTCCTGTTTAGACATGTTTAGGTGAAACTGCACGCAGGTCCCTGCCGTTTTCGTAGTTTAAGGCTGTGCATGATGAGTTGGCACACGATAGTGGTGCAAGAACTGTCCAGGCGTGCGTATTGAGTTACCCTGACCAGCACACTACGGGCTTACGAAACACTTCCTCCAAAGGAATCCCCTCTGAGTCATTAACGGGACTACACCCTAATTTAAAAAAGATCAGCTTAGTCATTTTCCTTAATGCTTCATGGAACTAAATACTTTTTCAGGAGTTTCCAGATTTTCACTTTCCAGCATGAATGTCGGCCAGATACGAAAAACAAACCCAGCAAGTCAAAGTTAGACCTCAACTGTGTGTCGAACAACAGCACATTTAGAAGACACTTGTCCTGTCTTGTCTTTTATGCATCTAGTGATTATTACCTTGTGTATACTGCATGCTTGTCATTAAATCAAAAGGAACTGCTGCTCTGTTTCCTGCAGAGATGAAGGATTTGTAGTGCGGACTCTCGGTCATGGTGATGCAGAGGCCCTGGAGGTTCTTGGGGGGGTGTGGAGCAGCCTGGAGGACATGAAATCTGGGGGGCAACGTCCAACAAAATGGGAAGACTGTGTGAGCTGGGCACGTTGCAAGTGGGAGACTCTCTACAACAATGATATCCTGCCAGCTTCTGCACTGTTTCTCTCCTGAACAGGTAAAATCACACCAGGGGGGGGGGGACTCTCCCTTAAGGCCAGTATTGAATATCTGTAATTTATCTTCATGGACACAGAGGGGCACTGTTGTGTACGTAAGATCCTTGGATACCAATCAATTACAACACTGTAATGTGGCATTAGCACAAAAGGAATGCCAATCAGTGTCTCGTTTTTCACATTTCACGTCATGGAGTAGTGCAGCATATTTCCCCAGGCTCGGGGACCACTATTACCATCGTCTGAAACCTGAGCCTCGGAAAGCCGTTGCTGATAAATATCTTTGAGCGGCTCTGAGGGTTTGTAATCTGCTGAAGCATGCAGACAGAGTGATGTCACATGTTGCTGTCACACCTGGGGGTGGACGGATCAGTATCAACCCAAACAGACCCTCACTAACCCCAGATCCCCGTCCAGTAACTGGCCTCCTCTCGTCTCATTATATGTCCCTGCAGGGTTTTAGAAATTCCTCTGACCAAGGAAGATTTTCTTCCATTCATGTCTGCTGAAATATTTATGGTAGGGGCATAAATTCAATGTACAACTCCTGAGAAAAACACAACTAATGGTATTACTATCCCTTACGCTGATAAAATGGTCAAGTTCTCGTGTATCGCTTGTCACGTGTTTATCCCCATCACAGCTCACCATAAAGAAACTCTATAGTTAATCGTTTACTTCTCCTTTCTTGCTTCCACAGTTCTCTTTGTCACAGTTACGTATAGGAGCGTTACGTTTTCATTGTCCTCTTGGAAAGTCTCTTTCGACCACAATCTTTCTGAGGAACTATGATAAGGCTGCTAACGTCAGTTAACGGTCACAGACCAAGCCGACAAATATGGGTACGCGAGCATGCCAGTTGACCACACAATCAACATTAACAGCTGCTTTGTGGGTGTGAGCCTCCACATAGTTAGAACATGATTGTGGTGTGTGTGTGTGTTTGAACGCTGACACATGGAACAATGGATGGATCTGAACCAAAGACATTATGGGAGCATCTTTATCCTGCACTGATCAGAGTTTCCACACAAGGCTCAAGACAATACATGAAAGAAAACCAACAGTGTGAGGCTGGCCTGTATAAATGGCTGCAGTTAAAATGACATCAAAGATTAAAGGCCTTGTGTTGTAACTGCAAATAGATCACGTGTGTACGTATATGCAGTGTATCTGCTGCATTTATCCTCTCGCCCATTCATTACAGTGAGTGCTTCATTGCCTGCTAATGAAGTTACTGCAATTAAAGACGAGAGAAGAGGACTGCAAATAGTTTATAGTCATTTAATGAGGCTGCCTACTCATTAATTAGGGGGTGAATTTAGTAATGCTCAAATTTTATATAATTAGAAACGTGTTGCCAGTTCTGTTTTTTTTATAAAAGACAAAATAAGAAATTTTAAGAGATTACATTTAAAATGATTCCTCAGTCCTGAAATAATAATTGATAATGATAACTGAATGATAGAAGTCAAGTGTATTGATTCAGCCCAAATTCACATATTGACCACAAACTTTTACCATCTGTACAATGTGTCGTGTTTTGGGAGCTTGGTGTTTGGCAATCCTCTGACTACAAAAACAGAACTACGACAATGGCCTTTAAAAGATTTCCCAAATGTTCCGTGGTGCAGAACAGAGCAGAACAGCAAGATGAGGAACATAGAACAATTTGATTTTTGGCCGTAGCGTGTGTACCACATAAACAAACAACAATCTGGCAAAAAGTCTGAGGTGAAGAGTCACTGTTGATCTACTGCAGTGTCTTGACTGCAGTGAATGGGATACAAGTGTGTAGGTGACTGTAGTAGGAGGAGGATGATTGTGGAGTCCAGAGCCCAGATGAACACACATACACAACCACAGAGAGACCAACAGGGAACCAACAAAAAAAACACAAGGGAGGAGAAAAACAGCTGGAAACATTAGGAAAAAGGGAGCGTTATATCTGAACCATGAGAATTGGAGATACTTTCTAAACCAGGGCATTGCCTAATCATTCAAAGTCTGTTTTTGATTTATTAAGAAAGGAGTGTGAGACCATGAGAACAGAAAGCAAATGATTTCTTCTTTTTCACTGATGCCATCTTTCTGCCCTGAAGCTGTCTGAATCCTGATTGTAAAAAGGCAGAATGTTGTTGATGCCTTTTGGCTACTTCTACTACTACTACCATGCTAAATCACCCCTGCAGTGAAAACTGGCACCAGCAGCAGTAGGTGACTTTCTCTTTCCCAGCATATGGACCATTTGGGAACATCAAAGCTCTTGGGCCCTTTGTTCCTTTATCAGACATACAAATTGTGTTGTCAACACAGGAGTGATAACAATATTAATCCGGCTGTGGCCATGGGAAGGTTGTAGGCCTCCTGCTGTGACGTTTTATCAAGTAATATATTGATACATTGTGTTGTGTATGATATGAGGTCAATCTGTAACAATTCGTCAAAAAAAAAAGGACATAAAGTGTTCAAGGTTTGGGTTTTATTGTAAGTTATCTATGTAGAAGCAACTCTGAAGTCAGCTGTTGATCATTTGGATCAAGGGGTTTTCTTCTGCTTCTCTTTAGACAACTGCTACCGGTCTACCCTTCTGGTCTGGATCCAAGAGATGCCCTCACCCCCTGACCTTTGACCCCAACAATGTGAGTAGTGTCTGGTCTGAACCCTCATGCAGTAGTAATGGCAGGAATGACTGAAAAAATGCCGCAGTATTTAGTGATGACCGTTTGCATTCTTTCTCTATCTGGTCTGATAGTGGCTCTTCCACACACTGGCCATATACTGGCCTCTTATCTGAGCTGTAAATGCCACTTTACCTGCATGGACAATGAAAGTCACATGGTAAACTGCTCTCCACCCATGTTTGATTTCCAGGTAAAGAGGAAATAAGATCGTATTCGGAAGTTGGAAGGCAGTAATGACAGAGGCGAGAAATGAACAATTCCACCATCTCTGCACTGTCAGCACTTTATTCCATCTCCTGCCATATGACGCTGATGTTCTCTCTTGGCTCTCCTAATCTGTGTGAAATGTTGCGATCTTATCTTTCCGAAGCTCTCACCTTTGACAGACGGTGTGACACCTGCAAAGTTGTTAGTGGTTAGTGCCAATTTTCACCGCCGTTAGTGAAGGATTTCACTCTTACCCCTGGGTGGTATAGGTATTAACTTGTCTGAAGTGTATTTTTAACTGTACACTACGGCTGCAGTAAATCTTTCATATTCTACTACTCTGTAATTCTTAGTATCTTAGAGTTTCAGGCAGCAGCGTTAGCACTTACGAATACAGTGTTGTACTCTATTTTAGAGAAGTCAAATAACTGTAAAATGCAGTTGCTGCCGGAAGATAAGAAATGTGTGTGTGTATTGAGAGAGAGAGAGAGAGAGAGAGACAGTGATTGAGTGACCCATTGTTATGTCTACCTGTTCTATTCAAGGAAGTAATTTGGTCTTAATGTACCACCTTAATATCTTTCTTGTCCTATTTGTCTCTTACAGTTTCACCCCACAGGCAGGTCTGCTGTAAGGACTCTATATTTTACCTGTGAAGCACTGTTTAAGATTTATTTTCATTCTGCGTTTCAGGCAGCCCACATGGACTTTGTGGTGGCAGCAGCTAATCTGTACGGGCAGATTTTCGGTGTCAAAGGCACAAGAGACCGCGCTTCTATCAGAAATATCTTAGAGAAAGTTGTCGTACCGTCTTTCACTCCCACGTCCTCCGTGCACATTCACGTCACTGACGAGGAGATGAAGGAGGACAAAGGAAAGGACATCGATGATGCTGGTGGGTTGTTTTAACTCACCGGTGTTTTATTTAATTGCCTCTTTTATCGCTAGGGTTTCTTTGCTTTACCCTCTCTTTGTGTCTTTGCACCAGATAAAGCCCAGCTTGAGGACCTGAAAGGAAAGTTGGCCTCACCATCTCTGAAAAGCTCAGCCATGCAGATGTACCCCATCGACTTTGAGAAGGTAGGGCAGGAGAGCAGCGAGACCTCTGCTGCACGCTCTTCAGAAGCCCCAGACAGATTGGCGGCTTAGTGTTAGCAGGGAGCTGCACTCGAACTCTATAGGTGCTTTCATTCTTTTTCTCCTCATCTTTGGGTCCTCGCTGACCCAAATCTGTGCTGTTCCTCCACACTCATGAAACAGAGCTTGCTTGTATTCTGTGTTCACTGCTTGAACACCCTGGGGCTACGTATATACTGGAAGTTTTACACTGCTATTTGTAAAAATAGCCAAAAGCCATATCACATGGAGCAGATGCATTTCTACATGGGCCAATGTGAGAGCTGCATTCGCAGACTTTTGGTGAAATCCAGTGCATTCAGCAACTCAGGACAAAGACAAACTGTCGACTGCATCTTTGAAGTGGAGCACTGAGCCCTGGAGGTAGATTTACCTCTATAACACGTCCATTGTGCATCTAGCCACTGTCACAGTCTCTCCTCGCACTCTTTAACACCACCTCGCAACAAATATTCTCTTTCTGTCTGGTCATTAAATCCGTTTTAGCACTTGGTTGACATCTTGAAGTGTCTGTGGCTAGGCGCAGGGGAGACAAACGTAAAGTCCATCTTTTATAGGTTACGTGGGAGGGCAGATTAGACAGTTTGCTTCAGCACGGACCTTTAATAAGATGAAGTATATGTAGCATTTTGTGAAACATGGTCACAACGCCACAGACACAAAGACTCTCTTGACTTATCACTCATCTGCAAGAAAGCAAAAAACAATTGGTCTGTAACCAGGACAGATTCTGAAATGCTCCACCTGAAGGTGAAGTTTGCAGCACTTTGGCAAAGGTTTTATTTTTTGTGGTTCAGCTTATATCTTTTGTTAAGGAGTGCTCCGCGTAGCTCCCGACTATGGGCAAATTCAAGATCCAACATGAAAAGCAATTTTGAACACGAAACAACTCTAAAAGTTTTTGTTGTTGTACCTTACGGTACAAATGGAAGCAATAAACGGAACAGGATATAGATCAAACCTTTCACCCAACCCACCAGAAGATGCTGCACAACAGCAAAATGGGAGAGAGAAAAAAGGGCCGTGGATCCAGAAGTTTCTCTAGTGTCGTAAGGGCAGCAATTTGTGCCGCTATTGAAGTTTCAACAGTGGGGACAGAAAAAAATATTTCTTAGCAAAATAAAACATTGTGTCAAGAAATCTGCATCTGATCTGTCCTATTTACCTGTTGACCTTCTGACCCTCCAGTCAGTTCCTAGGTTTCCTGGGAAACCCTGAGAAAAGAGAGGAATAATTAAAATTCTATGCAAGCATTTTTCCTTATCTCGATGGAGGTCTGAAGTGGTTACAAATAGCGATGGCTAAAAGGTGTGTCACAGCAACAGAACCTTTGCTTTCAGGCGAGGGGCACTCCAGGCACAACAAAGAGTTATTAGCAGGCCAGACCGAGGTGCAGTCGCTGTGGCTGCAGAGGTGAATGTTGGAGGAATTTGGAGGTTGTATGGAAAATGACTCTCAGGTAGCCTGAATGAGATTCTGGTAAAGCATTCAGTGACTCAAGAGAAGCAGTAATGAAGGTGTATGAGGTAAGTCAGGCGCATCTCGAATGTCATCTCAATTAAAAATGAGATCCCCCAAACTACTGAGCTCTCCCTTCTCTTCATTTGTATCACTGCGTGGCCAGGTCATACTGTGGATAGATGGAATGTGTGTAGGAGGGTTTCAAATGCATCGGGTTGCTGGTTTGGAGCTTCCTCATAACGCCTTGAGCCATCCCTGAGTGACAGTCGCCCTCCTAGCCTTTGTAGAGCCGCAGTAGCATGAGGCATGATCTCACTGGTCACGTCGATCACAACAGAAATCTGACTTCCACTGCATCCTGATAGGATGACCGAGTCATGTATTGGCGTGATTGAAGTGACACAACAACAAAGCTTCAAAGCTCGACGCAGGCGTCGCATCACTGGGGATGTCACTTGGAATGGACATGAATACATACATTGATATATGTTGTTCTTGTGCTTCTGTATTGAATGACTGATTCACTGTATGTTTAACTTCTCGTCTGGCACAGGATGACGACAGTAACTTCCACATGGACTACATTGTTGCTGCTTCCAACCTGAGAGCGGAGAACTACGACATCCCTGCAGCCGATCGGCACCAGGTCAACCTTTTCACTAAATGCATCGTGGAATCAAATCTCCGTGAAGGGTTAAAACTATAGAGTAAAGTCAGAGGGATGGAGCTGAGGCAAGAGGCGGCACAGATTAAAAAAAAAAAAGCAAGAAAACACAGCAGACCGCTCCCCCTCCCTCGGGGTCATGTTTTTAGTCGGTGCTGCACACACCTGCCCTAAAGCCACAGAAGCAGCCTCCTCACCTATTGTTCCGGGAGCAGAACTAATCACAGCACTTTACCTGTCGCCTGGGAGGTGACACCTGAGCCAGGCCTTGTACGGGCCGCCGCTGCAGACACAGGCCAAGACAGATGGAGGATGGGGGGATGGGTACTGCTGAGTGAGGGCAGACAAAAGAGGTTTACCTTTGTGCAATCACACTGAGATCTCCACATGTTGCATCTTGTTCAGGAATAGCTCTACTTTTACAACATACAGTATATCGTCAGTGCAAACCCTAGGCAACAATTCCATTTCACTATCAGAACAGCAATGCACATTTTGTTCCACTATCGATATACTGTATATAAACGTGGCAAATGCTCAAAAAATTATATAAAATAATCAAATTAATGTGTAATACCTGCAAACAAAACTCTTCACACATAGTTGTTTCTGAAAATTTGCAGCGGTGAAAGAAGCGTCTGCAGAATTTAAGTATTTGCAGCACAATATACTTGAATTATGGAAAGTAAAAGTACTCCTGTCAGTGTTACATTACTCAGATGCATTAATTATCACTGATGCATTGAATGTTTATGTTGTAGCCGGTTTGAGTAAAGCATATTTTTACCACTTTGTTGGATAGTTTAATCAATAACAATGCATCATATTTTTGAAAGTTTTGTATGTAAAATCTTGAAATTGAAAGGAACTGGTAACTGTGAACTAGTTAGAGTGAAAAGGATACAGTGTACTATTCCATACTATACAATATACACTATAGTACATATATAGTTTTGAAGTACGTGTACTTTACTTGATGAATTACATTTTTTATACTACTATTGCACTATAATTATGAGTTTAAAAAAACTCCACTAGATCTATTTGAGTAATTATCGATCATATTGAATTCTTGTCCACTTCTCTCCAGATCACTTGTATTTAAACGTGAACTCTCCTCTGTCTCCTCCACAGAGCAAGCGCATTGCTGGAAGGATCATCCCAGCCATTGCCACCACCACGGCCGCAGTGGCGGGCCTGATGTGCCTGGAGCTGTATAAACTGGTGCAAGGTCACAAGAAGATCAGCTCTTACCGTACGTCTTATTTCATCCTGGCTATCGACCATTTCGTGTGGACCCAGCCGCTTCGGCCCCAGTCCTTCGAAGTGAGTAGCAGCTTTATGCACCCACAGCAGTCACTGACACATAGGACCTGAGTAAGCCACTTTATACAACCTGACAGACTCTTACTGTATATACTATATAATTTAAGCCCGCCTGCTTTGGGGATAAATCTGTTTGGTCCTTTGCAGATTTACGTCCTTCCTTGCTGGCTGCAGAGCAATAAGTCATGAATGAGTGCTCTCAGAGTAAGAGACCCCTGCTAACTGTCAGTCTCTTGCATGTAAGCCAAGTCTTTAGCTAGGTCAGTCTAATCCTTAGAGAATTTCAGTGCAGTTAAGGCACAGACATACCCATGTCTGCTTCTGTGTTTGCACAAATTAAGTGAATTCAAGGCAACTGTAATTCAAAGTGAAAGGACAGGAGCTTATTCTCTTAAGACAGTCCTTTTAGGATCAAATCCAACTTAATGTTTGAGGTTATACCGGCTTTGTGAGGTCATACTAGGTTCTTTATGCTATCAGCCAAGCTTTAAAACACAAATAAAAAAAATACTACTAGCCAGATTAAAAAGCCAAGCAACTCTTTGGGTCACATTTGAGGGCAAGTCTGAGAGGAAATCCTGTCAAATAATGTTGCTGCCCCCTTATTGGCCCGACTGCTTTCCCCTCAATATCTCACCTCTGGGGGGATTCAGATATTGGAGCTGCCCTCACTCAGAGCTTTGAAACCCCTGACAGACAGGGGTCACTGGGGGTCAGAGAGTGGGGTAACTGTGCCCCATGGGACGTGAGGGCGCACTGACAGGGAGCTCTGAGACAGTGTAGGTCTGGTTTCAGCTTTGGTTACAGGCAGAAATGCTGCAGCTGCATTAAAGGCTGCCGTGATGACAGAGGCAGCTGTGACTTTCTATGCAGTCCTGAAGTTCCAGGCATGCCCTTTTTCCTTACATACAAAGACCCCGGTGTTCTTACAGTTGTTGTCAGTAAACTTGGTCACACCAAACGTTTGCACACACTTTCATCGTTCTTTTCTTCGAAAATAAGCTGGCTGAAACACAACATTGTCCAAGCAGCATGGAACGTTGGATACACTCTGTAAATGATTGCAGTCACACACACACACACACACACACACACACACACACACACACACACACACACACACACACACACACACAGTGTACCTGACATCATCCCAGCCAGAGGTTATGCATTCAGGTATTAAATCATTTAGTCAGAGGGATGGACAAACATTAGATATTCCACACCAAGCCTTTTTCGGCATGACTTAACAGGTTGCAGCATCCGCTTTTAAGCTTAGCTCCATTCAGCAGAGGAGACAGAGCAAAGACGGGACACCGCCAGAGGAAAAAGGCTCGGCTAAGGATCAGGGTTAGCATTTCAAGGGTTGGGGACAAATCCTGGACAGACAGCTAAATATCAGTAGTAAACGAGGAATACACATGGTTACACAGAGAGGGAGAGAGAGAGAGAAAGAAAGAAAGATGGTTGGTTGCCGTCAGCTATCTGAGTGGGGGATTTTCTAGTGTCTGCCAAAGAAAACATGTGAGTCTTTAGTCTTCATGATTAGTTTACATTTGTCTTTGATACCCTCTAGAGAAATCAGTTGAGCTTGGTGATTGATAGTCTTTTCTCAAACATATTCGCCTTTTAAGGGATGTAGTATGAGAGCCACACAGATAAACCTGCCCCTGAAAACACATAGCCAAAAGAGGCCATCAGTTCTTGCAGTTTAGTTTTCAGTTTGAGCCAGATTAAAAAGTGAAACGTATGGATCCTCATAAAAAAAAGTCTGTTTTGTGTTTAAATGAAAAAAACAAACAAATGTCGGCTTTTAAATCATGATAATAGGATTACAGAACAGTGTTGATATCAGCCTCAGAAATCAGTGTGAATAAAGGACGGATGTAAATATGAATTATTTAAAATGCCAAATTTAGCACACCGCTGATGAAATATAAGCAACGTACCTATTAATATGGCCTTATCTCCCTAATCTGTCTGAGTTTAGGGAAGGTTTTATTAGGCAGCCTTTGAAGCAACTGCAGACGTGCAGCTGTTAAATATCACTGATCAGACATGCAGTATCAAGAGCTCAGCTTACTTTTGCAATAACTTAGTCCTCTCCTCTTATGAGATCAGTCTCAGTTCATTAATATCAAGTAACAACACTCACATCTCGCTAGTAGTACTGGTGGCCCACCCACTGTTCATCCAAAGTCGAGTGCATTTTAAACCACCGCGTCACAGCATTGCCAGATGTTTGGCAGTCATTGTAATGCAACTTGCATTGTCACAACTCATGGCTTTTGTAAACAAAAAAAAAAGTTTTAGATGTGGCTGGTTTCCACTCCGTCCACACATAACCGTTTTTTAGATGACTGCTCATTTTCTCACCATGCAAACGCTTGTCCAGAGAAGATTGTTGCTTTAAAGCAGCTGTTTCCCAAAATAGGAAGCTTCCCCCGCTGCTGTACTCTGTATGGAGACAGAAATATGTAAACAAATGGGAGGCTATCCGTGTCTGCTCAACGCTGTGTTTCTTTAGTATCGTTTTCCTGCTTGTGTTTATGTTTTCCAGTTGGTGGACCATGGCGTAGACCATTATAGGAGTAGTGAGTCTGGCAAGTTCACAAAGATCAGAATCTCTGAAACGGAATCGGAAATGTTTGCGTAAAACCTGTACACACACACATCATGGTATGTCTGTACAAGCTTGTTGTTACTTGCCTCAGATCACTAATCAATACTTTTTATAGTAACAAGGATGACGCCTAAAGGGAAAGTGGTTGCTTATAATGATAAACCTACATCTGACTCAGCCGTTCAGCAATAGGATACTGTTTTAGTGTCTTTGAGCTCATTGTTTTGGTTGTGCAGTCCATGACTACCTGTTTCTCGTCACTTTTAACAACATATAATCAGGGTTTATATCTTGTTCCACTGCATGTGTGTGGCCACAGAAAAAAAAACTATGAATACTAAATAAAAACATTTAAAAATACAGTATGTAGCTCAAAGCAGTTGTGCAGTAAGTAGGCCTATAGATCACAGACGGTGCAGACATGCATGCCTTGTTATTTCAGAAAACTAAAACATCATAAGACATTAAAGGACATTCAAAGAGCAACAAAGATTAATGAGTGGTGCTCTCCTGCAGCTGAAACTGAGCTGCAGCCTCAGTAGAACACAGAGAAACATCACCGGAGGCTAGGACAGAGGAGGACGTGTCTCAGCTGGGTATTAAATAGCTCCATCCTTACCCCCCCCAACCCTCCAACCCTGCAGCTTTGCCCAACTCTCTGTACCAGTGTATGCTGTCTTTACTTGTCTGACAGGCTGCCTGCTGGTTGTGTGCCACGGAAACACTCCCTCTTCCATGTCTCTGCACACATCCTCCACACCCTGGTCTTAACTTGACGACCTTTCACGCTCCCTTGGTGCCCCTCTTCCCCAACTTGCCCTTTCAGTCTCTAATTGAATTAGCAGCGTCGGAGGCAAGGCTCCTGATCTCAAGGAAGCCAATCCAGGGTCAGTGCTCACACTGGTTCTTTGTTAATTGCCTGCAGAAATGACGGCTATTTCCTGCCTTCACAGGAAGCAATGTATTGAAACCAGATTTCCCAGTGAGCACTACGTGATCTTTCTGGAGGAGGCAGGGATTTTGGGTTCATCTCCTCCAGCCTCTGTTTCCAATAACTTTTTGTTCGCAACTGGCTCAGCAAATAAGCCCACTCGATATCTTAATGTGCGCTGCGAAATCAGGACGTTTGCACGTTCGCCGAACAGTCAGCCGCTCCAGGGTGGTTATATGTTGTTTCACATGGAGAGCAAAACTTGCAGCTACTTGATTTGTGATTTATAATTGATGGTCACACATCTGTCACACACAAATAACAGGGACTGGCGTAAGGGGAGAAAGAAAACAACAAAGGGGGAGATTTACCTCACATGTGGTTAAATCTGCGTTGGCCTGCTTGGACTGTGCCAGTAAAGAAAAAAGGGGAGAACATGATCCACGGTCCTCCGTGGTCCTCCGGGAGCTCCGGCATGGAGCTGCATTGTGCAGCTTGAAACTCAAGCCGCAGACATGAATAGTGCTCACGGGATAATGAGTAATCTGTGATCAACATAGACGGCTTGTGCCTTCTGTTGTTCTCCTTTTTTTTTCTCTCTTTTTTTTTTTTTGTTGTTGGTGTTATTGTGTGGTCGACCTTATGTTTTCAAGTCGTCTGTTGCTTTATGTTGTATTGTTCTGTCGCTGCTGCTCTTTAGTTCCCCACAGAACATTACCTTCCCATTTGTGTCATCAATAACAATATTATGTCTGCACAGAGCTTGTTTATTTGTGTAACATAGAGAGACGCAGACTGGCATCAGTCAGTTTAGGACAAGTGGGTAAGCAAACAGTTAAGGGAGATCTTTTAAATAAAAGCCCATCTAAAAATATCCGTCCAGATCATTTATCTAGTAGCATATGTGGTGCGGCTCATAAACTCATGCGTGCTTCCTATTCAGCCAAATTAAAAAGACAGAGATGTTTCTTTCAAATCGTCCTCAGCCATACCTCGCCATCACAGCCACCACAGACCAGAGTCTTTAATGTAATGACAGTAACAGAATAGTTTTTTGTTTAGACAGCTCCATGCGGTCCAGGCGGTGCATCTCAACCTGTTTCAGGGACCCACCAAATCCATACATCCATGGAGCTGGAGTTAGTTTACTACAGCTGAACTACAGCTGAGGGACGGCTGTGGCTTGGAGGTATAGTGGGTCGCCCACTAATCAGGCGGTTCGATCCCCGGTTTGATCCCCTCCAGTCTGTGTGTCATAGTGTGTTTGGGCAAGATACTGAACCCCAAATTGATCCCAAAGACTGCACCATCGTTGTATGAATGGGTGAATGAGATACGTACTGTAAAGCGCTTTGAGTGATTGGAAGTCTAGAAAAGCGCTATATAAGTACAGTCCATTTACCATCTATTTAGTCACAGTAGTTGTCGTTTCAGGCGACAGAATCAACATTAACCCACTAGCCTGCTTTTTTTTCTTCTGTCTGAAATCAAAGGCCCATTGTTTCAAATGGTAGTGAATCTGCCACAGTTATCACTGTAAACTGCGTTTGGTCAAAAGAATGTAAATCTTGACACATATAGCATCAGGATTTAAAGCAGATGGAGTTTAGCAAACAGTTTGTTTTTGTTAGATGTGAGCTTTATAATCATGCTGTGAATTTCTATTAATATATCTAATATATCTATATCTATTTTTAAGCAGGAAAAGTTTATATGGCTTTGTGAGGCATGTTGAGTTTTTGTCTGCTTGATATAGCGTCAGAAAAGAGCTTGTGACTTTATTTTAAATGGTAAAGGCTGTACTCATATAGCGCCTTTCTAGTCGGACAACTACTTGTACATATCACATTCTTACATTGACGGCATTTGCTACCATGCAAGGTGCTAACTGCTTACATAGTAAGATAGTAAGTATGTAGACTGGTAGCATACAGCTGGAACAATCCTTTCCAGCTGTATTTCCAGCTGTATACTACCTTGAATACTTGAATACTACCTTTGCATAATAAAGGATCCACTTTTTATCAACCAACATTTAAAAAAATATATAAAATTTGTACAAGAATCCAACATGAAATAGCAAAAAGTTGAAGAGTCAGTGCATCTATGTATTCATCTCTTTTTTTCCTCCATTGTTCATCACGGTTTTTGCCATTTTCTCACAGCTTCCTCTCCTCAGGCCTGTTGGGCCATGTGGAAGTTATTAGAGGTCCCTGTCCTCCTGTTTCATTATTTTCTCATTAAAACACCAATGCTGGCAGGAGACGGGCTGCAGGTTTCTCATTAGCAACATTAAACTCAAGCTTCGAGGCTGCTCCTGATGTCATGAGTTTACAAATGTACCCATTAACTCTGAATTGTAAAGGCGTTCTGTCATGTCTGTCGTCCTTTTCTTTTTTCCCTCAGCACACACAGAAACCGTTACCTCATGCATATACAGAGACCTCACAGCTTGGGTCACTGTATGCAGTAATGTCACAGGTGGTGCATGACGCTCTGCTCCACGGGGCACTGTAGGACAATCTGTCTGCTGTCTGTCTGCAGGCTGTATGTTGCTCTGTCTTATTATGTATGCAGCGCTCAGGTATGCAGGCACTGACTAACAACATACACATGTCCAGGTTCTGTAATGGAAATAGAAATAAAATCACTTTTACTGGCCTTAAAAGACACATAAATATCCTCATAAAAGAACTGGAGCAGTGTGTGTGCATCCACAGACTGTAGCTGTAGGCTTATTAACAGCTCCTAATGAAGGTTTGTCATGGATTTGATGCTAATTCTAAGCTTAACTACTAAATGAATAGTTTTGTCCTAATTTCCCCTTTGTAATTAATGAGACAGAAACTTTTTTACTAACTGGCCAACAGTCCTTTTGGCAAAGCTGAGTGGCTGAGGCAGTGAAGGCTCCGTTATTAATCGGCTGTATTATATTTCCATGCTTTTGGCTAAAAGAAGCCCTGCGTTGGCCTAATGAGCTGGTGCAACAAGTGTGCCTCCAGTCAGTAATTAAGTGATTACAACTCATACAGAGCGGGACATGAAGGCAGCCAATAGTTCTGAGCCGTTTCACTCAAGACCATGAATGCAGATCTGCTGGTGGAGTTAGACAAAGTCAGGAGGTGACTAGACCCACCTAGGATTAATCCTCTGAGCACCATGGATCTTTGGCATGGTAATCCATGAGATGTGATATAAAATATAAGCGGTGGACCAACCAACAGGCTGTCCTTAAAATCCACGGGGTCATGTCGCTAGCATAGCTAAAGATGCTCCATTAAAATGAGATATGTTTTTCATCACAGTCACTCTGATATCAGCAAAGTTTATTTTGCAGTGGAGTGTATTTCAGCTCATTCACATCGCCTCCGCTCACAGTCGATAATACAGCCCAATTAAAATCTAGAAGCTGCGTGCAGCTGTTGGAAGATTTATGAAAATAAAAAGCAGAGTTCACATTTTCAATGGAGAAAATGTATTAAACACTGTAGAAAACACTCCATGCTATCTCAAATACTTCTATGGCCTTTCTTGATTCTTCTGTATCCTGGTTGCACAAGGATTTGAAACAGATTCAACTATTATTACGACCATTCTTCATCCAGGGGAGTGCAAAACCTCATTAAGTACTCCACGCCCTGTGAGCTGTGTGCAAGTCGAATGTCTCAGGCTTATTTGTTTGTGACCAACAGCAGACAAGCGTGGAGCTAATTAACTGCTGACGAGAACCGGACATCATATTGACCTGCAGACATCAATAGGTTGCTCCAGTGATCATTACATTCAATACTGAATTACATCATGTAACCTAAGAGTGTGATCTTTAGCTACCAAAGCATTTAATCAATGCTTTGGTAGCTAGATAATAGCTGTGTCCCAACTCCATCCTGCATGCCGATAGCTATTCACAGTTCAACAGACCTGTATCAGTGAATCAAAAAAAAAAAAGTACTGAATAAGAAATTAGTATGTATTGCAACTGTTGAGTACTAATTGAGAGGCCCTTGCACTCCTTCATGGTCTTGAGTTGGGGCCATCAGAAGCGTTTTTATGGTAATTTATCACTTTATAACTGCGACTCCGTCTTTGAGACATTTGCTCTTCAAGTGTCTCTGCGGGCTCCAGCAGGTCAGCGGCCCATTTGTAAGAAGATCATTTTATTGACTCAGTCCCTTCTGCTCCAGGTCATTTTCAGTCAGGTGGAGTGCTGTTATCTTCTCATTTGAAAGACAATCACATTGAGATTTTGTTTGCTGTTTTACACGTCAATGGAAGCCTTTCAAAAGGAACCGGCTGCTTTCAGCCTGTGTGTCAAACTCGGCACTCTCCTGTGAGAAGTGCTGCTGAAGTGCCGCTCCTCTTCCACGCTTCACCAGTATACAGAGGTTATCCTTTAAAAACATGCGGTTTACAGTCCTTAATATGAAGTGTCTTTAATACTTTCTTTTCAATGTGTTTTGTTGTCTTGTTTTCATGTGTTTGAATCCCTTTGGGCATGTGTGCTCGGTTGGTAGCTATCCTGTCAATTCTCTGGGGTGTTAATTGTAGTGAGCAGTTGGAGGTCCCAGCCATCTGTTTTCTTATTGCAGTCCAAAGAGAGTGGTGATCAATAGTGATCAGGTAGCAGATGACACTCCCGATCAGACAAAGGGCACACTTTACATGATAGTACTGTTGTCTCCCTTGTAAAAAAAAAAAGGCCATTCAAGAAGCCAAAGAAAACATAACCAAACATGTTCCTGTAGATATAAACGGCTCTTCGCCAGCATTAACCGGTTAGCTTCACTAGCTGAATGTTGTAAATTTACCTAAAAACAGGATTCAAATATAATATTAAAATGGTCTTTAGTGGTTTAGTCTACATGTACTGGGCTGTCTTTTTTAATATCAAATCTGAGGCAGCACAGCCAGAGATATTGTCTGTGAAACCTGGTGTGTACTTTAGCTGCAATGCAACTCAACCATCAACAGTTCAATCTAACATTTGGGCGTGTGAAGCTAGTAGCAGCTAATCTAGCCTCAGGCTGCTAGCCCCAAGCAGAGATCAGGAGTGGGCTGAAGAGGTCTGCTGAGATCACTTCTTTCTAAACCGATCTCAGCTCAATCTCTTTCCAGATTTATTTTCTTATTTTCAAATTTCTCATCGTCTACCATCTACAACCAACACCTCTTCAGTGACATCACTGATGTACCGGATTTCAGACTGAAGAAAAGAACTCTTTCACATATGCAGTAGTGCTCCTCAAACAGACTTTGTTAAAATGTGTGATGTAGTGGAGTTAGCCAAAAAAACAGACATCATCCATTTCCATCCATCCTGTTTGTCTACAAAAAGCAGTAACTGTATGACCAATTACATCATGACATTTTCACACTCCATAAAAAAGATATCCAATTACTACCAAACAGGTCCAGGTTCTCCCTCTTAATAAAAACATTAACAGCTTACATAGCACTTGTTTTATAAATTAGTCCGATATACTGTAAAGCCATTTGAAACTCTGATTACTTTCAACCCCTTAAAAAAACCAACAGTCCCATCTGCCTTTAAAAAGACTGACTGTCCACTATTTTACATTTTTTTCCCAAATATATCTGAAATAACCTCGGTGCATACCTGCATGCACTGCATTAACAGCATATACAGGTAATCAGCAGCATTACTACCATATGTTGAAATGGTTCCTCAGGTCTTGGTGAAAAGTTCCCAGATTGTCTCCAAAATTAAAACTCAAAGAGCTTAAGAAGAAAATATGATCTTAAAAAGACCACACAGATCCTCCATCTGCCTCCTGTAAAGCTCACTTTGAAGCCCTCCAAAGGAAAAGAGCCTTTGAAGAAGCAGGCCTGTAGCCACAGAGGGTTGTAAAATGTTTCCACTGTTGGGATTCTGGCCAAATAATGAAGCTGAGGCAGGAGCGTGCCTCAGCAGTGCTACGTCTTGTGGCATACTGCGGGGAGGAGGGCTTATCGAGCTTTGCCTACTGATCTCAGCATCCTGCCTCCAATAACGCTCCATTGTATTAAAGAGCAAGATTTTAAAAGTCACATTATTATTAAACTCCACATGCAATGACCCCTGCAATATGACCGGCGTCATTGTGTTCCCCCCCCGAAGGGGATTTCAATCAGACTTGGATTCATTCTGCCTCCTTATCAGGTTCACTTGGCTGAACTTCCTCTGGCTCCGCTACATGCCCTCATGTATAGCTGCAGTCAGAGGCGTCTATTTTTGGGTTCCATCAATCAGTAGCCCCTGTTATCGTAAGAGACTTTATTGTGTATCAGGTCCCGTGTTGTTAGACTGCCTTAGATGCAGAACACAAATCTAAGCAGGTTAAATTGTCGAGCTTTTAATATTGAGACTACTTCAACCGCAAAAAAAAATAGAAACATCTGAACAGCTGATTCTAAAATGGGTTACAATTCAACATGTGACCCTTGATGATTATCGGTTTAGAGGAAACTGTAGCAGCTGCAATATGATACTAATTCATATTCCCTCTTATCCTTTGATAAGTTGTTTGATTAAGGGTCCAGACTGTGACCCCAAGGCTTGGTTGACTTTTGTTTCAGGCATTCTCAGTGATTCTTAGACCGTACCATGACTCATTGGAAATAACACTTCACGATGTAGCCAGATCCTGCTCACCTTTTGATCGTGTAATTCTATAAAGTTGAAGCGGAGGTACAGAAGAATGGCTCATATGTTCCGGTTGTATTGAACTTAAGATGACTTTTTATTGGACATTGCGACACATCTAGTGCTAAAAGGTCATTTTTAGTTATTTGTGCCAGATGGGATTCAATATAAATCCATCTGGTGTTTCAAACAGACGAATGAATTAAACCCAGATATGTTTTAAATCATATTGCAGTTTTTATATACAAAATCTTCAACACATTCAGTTTCCCTGAATTTGTCTAGCAGACGTGTCATTTATTGCGTGTTAAAACCCATTTTAAAAAGAATGATGTGTGCGTACACTGACGTGGCTTATTTTACGATGAGATTAATTTTCATTATTTTATTTTTTTCCTGGAAGATGTTGCTGTCTGTATCCAGATTTTTCAGGAAGAGAAGCGGAGCTCACCGGGCTTCCTGTCAACAAGAGGAAGCAGCCTGAAGTTTGGGCTGTTAATGTTCGATGTTAGGGAACTTCATATCTGACCTTGCCACACTGGGAGAGAGATTTTAGTGTGTTATAAAAACTTAAATTACATAGTTTATGTCAAGAACAGTGGAGCATTTCTTTGAATTTGGCTTATTATCTCAGGACATTAGGAAGAGAAAAGGGGAAAGCTATTACGCTATCACACTGCTGTGTGATGTGTGTTGCTGTTGCATGAAAACAAGGGTGTTTCCAAATTTTGGAAGTTGATACAACCGCTCTACAATTGATATAGTCCATTACATATAATGCCAGTGAAACTGTGACGAGTGTTGTGGTGAAGTGAGAAGTAGTTAGAAAGCTTGAACTGTCATTGTGTTCCTTTATTGTTCTGGAAAGACCAACTGTGTCATGTTTTAGGGGGAAGTTTAAAGCTCCATTTATAATACAGACTAGAATATGAGGACAGCAGATGAGAGATTTGGCTGCCCTCCAACAACAGAGCAGACAGAGCATAAACTTGCTGCTTTATTCCGTTCAGACCTCGTGAAGTGGTCGTTTGTCTCGTCCTCATCGTCTGAAGTCAAACTTAGTGTAACTCAGTCACCAAGAATCCTGACTGCCAGTACTGCTTTATGTCCAAACGGACCTCTGGATCCACAGACACCCAGTGAGAAAGGAGAGCACTAATACGCTGAGGTTTAATTCTAGACATTTTTACTGTCCGCCGCCAGACACACTAGAGACTTATTTTTATTGCATTTGCTTTGCCCACTCAAAAAATCTCTGCCTGCCATTTTCAAGATGGAAACTCTAGCCCCAAGGCCGAGCTTATTTCGTGTAGCTCTGATTAGCCACCAAGTAGCACTTGGCAGGGATTTGTCTTTTGCCCCGCTGTCAGTGAAACAGGTGACCTCTCAGACAGTAATTCTACCCTGTAACCTCGAGACAACCTTGCCCGACTTTAATTGAGTGGACTTGAAATATATTTTATATCAGCTCTTCTCAGTTTTCCTGACAGCGGTGTCCACCTGGAGTGTAGCTGGCTTATCAAAAAGAAGTGTGTGCGTGCATCATATACTGCAGAAAGCTGCATATTGGTAGATTTTATTTTCTGACGTTGCTCCAAGAGGAAAACAATAACTCTCTGCTTCATATTTCTTCTCTTTCCCCAGAGATAACTGTTATGATGGGGCGTTTTAGTTTTTCATGGTAGAGGTTCCCTGACAAAAAAGTTATTGTAGTTGTGCTTGTGGGAAACCATTTGTAATTGTTTCCAGCAGCCAGTTTGGTTCCAGCATTCTTGCTTATTTTCTCTCCCCTTCTTTAGTGTTGAATAGTTGACGTCACTCTACACAGGGACTGATGGGGCAGTTGATTGGCTTCAGGTCTCTACCAGAGGGTTGTGTGACCGATATGAGAGAGAGGAAGGGAGGGGAGAGAGTAAAAATAGCCCGCGTGCCTGCTTTGCATTGTATAAAATCAGCATCTGCACACAAAAGCACACATGAAAAACTCTGGTCTTTTGTACCGTATGTGCATTTCAGGCTTCAGTTCTGTTCTGCCAGAGGAAAGCTTGACATTGTAGTGATTATTCACTCTGCATAAACATTAAAGACATGAACGTGACCGTGGTAAGCCGCGCATCTTGCAAACAAAACGCGCTTTGTCTGAAAATAGGACAAAGGGCCGAGGCATCCTGTCAGACTTGAGGAGAAGTACGCCTTGAGTGTGTCTCCATAACCCAAAACCCCATAAGTGGTGGGAGTTGTGAGGGCTAGTCGAAAAGTTCCCCTTGGCTGCTGGAGCAGAGATAATTGGACCCAGGTTTAGCCGGGGTTTTTGGTATTCACATCTCGAGCCAAGTTTTGATCTTCACAGCCCTCACCAGACAGCGCCTGTGCAAGTCGGGTCGTCTGACAGTGTGACATATTTTGACAGATTTTCTACATGTGAGCAATCCTGACCCGTTTCATGTCAGATGATGTTTTTTTTCTCGTTTTTTTCCCCCTTACAGGGACCATGCAAGCGTGGATTATGATGTTTATGGTAAACACGTGATGTCACGTGATAACTAATATCTGTCCAGTGACAGCAGAAACAGTAGCGTCTGTGTCTGCAGGAATTTGAATTGATCTGTCTGGGTGTCAGGATTTCTGTATTCTGTGTTTGTTCCGAGGTCAAAGGTCGATTCAATAGGAATAATGACTGAGTGGAGTCGTTGCCGGGTCATCCGTCCTAAAGTCTGATCGCATGAGATGTGAGCACACGTGTATGGTAGAACTGTGGGGTGACAGTGGAGCCTGAAAACGGGAGCAACTGTCTGTTTCAACTGTTCGTGAAGTTGTCTCCATGGATGATTGTTGAGCTTCAGACTCTCCTTACACTTCCCTTGTCATGTGGTTATGATGTATCAAATTCATTTCTGCTACTGACTAAAAATCATATTTTATTTTGTTTTACTTTAAATGGTACACTTAGCAACTTAGCAATGTATAAATGAATTGTCATGTAAAACTATACCATATATTTTTTATTTCATTTATTTATTTTATAACCTAAAATATGATAGTAAACATGATAGCAGAGAGTTTTGGTACTACATAAACATATTTTCTCCCCCAAAAAGCCCTTTTAAAGTTTTGATTCATTCGTTTGATATTAAATCAAGAACCGTCTGATTAAAGAATGAATAAACAAGTTCACAAATCTAAGCGGAGACATGAGGTCATCATAACTTAGTTTGGACACTCCTGCGCTACAGACACATTTTTTTCATTCTTGATCAGTCCAAAAATAGCATTGAGCTTTGATATACAGCAAAACAGTCCTAGATTTATTTTATGCTCATTAACTTGGTGTTAATTGGATGAAGCGTTGCAGTACAATGTACATCTGTCAGCAAAGAAGGCCAACAAGTAAACACTGCTATTATAAACAATTTGGGGTTAACAGTTTAAGTTTAGCTAGTTTAAACTGCCCCATTTCAAGTGTGTCTCTTTAAGGCAGAAGACTCAAAGAACAACAGGAAACTCAGAAATAAAATGGCCCCTCGAAGCTCAAACTACAGCTACTTGAAGTGAAGTCTGGCAAGGCGTCTGGAAAAATTCCTATGTTGTTATTTCACTGACTAGAAAAAACACATTTATATTCACACAGATGCAGCGTTTAAAAGCAACATTCTTCAACTTTTCTCAAGTTACTCTAATATCTTCTGTCCCTGACATAGCTGGATTTATTTTTGGGGATGATTATAAAACCAGTAAGTAGATGGAAACTTGAGAAAAGCAATGAGAGTCACTCCATCATATATAAGGAAGTACCATCTTGACCTCATCATTGCTTGTTGGGGTCTTTTACTGCAGCCTTCAGTGGGCTACTGATTGTTCTCAGCTGCTTTATAACACGGTGATGAAAAACGCAGTCTCTCTGTCTGTGAGTGTCCGAGGCTCTTGTTATGAACCCAAAACATATTGTTTCCTCTCACAGCGACTAGTACTTCATCTGTCAACTTGTGTGTGTGGGTGTGTCGGTGTATGTATCGTGTCTATCGGCAGGTCGCAGGAAAGAAATTCACCCCGTGGGATAACTTCCTTGTCGAGGGCAGACGCGCCGGTCAGCAGGAAATGACCTTGGGAGATCTGGTCGAGTATGTCAAGGTATGGCCTCCTTATTCCTCTCAGTGAGGAAACACACACTTTCTTCACACCAAGCTCTATTAAGTTCATAGTTTTTTTCCCCCTAAACCTGTTCACCTTCCTGCACTGCACACAATGGCCATTGTTTGAAATGATTGGCTACTTTACACCTACGATTCACAACTTCGGGACTCTATTTTACCATCCCGGAGGAAGGTCATGCTGTTACGAACCATCAACTTTCCCCCAATTCGTACGTGTACTCCTGCCAGTTTCACTAATTATTACTAAATGTGTTTTTACTGCAGGAAAAACACACAACGAGCACAGAATTTAGCTTCCCACTGGGCTGAGATAGAGTTTGTGCTCTTGTGCCAATGATGAATGACTCGTGTCTGATAGTTACTTTTGCCTCCACTGGTTGGAGAAAGTTACTAGTCCTCTAGTCTACGAACGAAATGTTAGTCATGAGTTTTAGAGAGATGCTGGGAGATGGAAAAGCAGACGCAGATGCTGTTTTTCCCCCGTTCCAAGTGTTTATGCATAGGTTACATTAGTCAGTTCATACTTGCTCTTGGAAAGGGAAGCGAATCAGCGTATTTCAAAACTTTTCCTGTAGGACTTCTTGCTATCTGCGTGCAAACCTTTTATGATTGTTAACAGACATGATTGAACGGATAATGTGAGCTCATTTGAAACGTGTACAACTACAGCGAAGTGGTAAGCTAATAGGTGAGCAGATAAACATGTCAGGACTGTGCCACCGATCTTCGACCTCAAAGTCAAATCGTTGGACAGGTGACAGAAAATTTGATTTCATGTCTTTACCTGCAAATTTTTGGCTACCTGACAAATTGCAATACAACTTTCAACAGCACTCACCATTAACATAAAGTTATATCCCATATTCCCATATTACTATTGGTGATTGCACACTATAGTATACATATAGAGAAGATAGTAATATTGGTACCTACTATTGGTCTAATGTTGATCTATAGAGTACTTTTATGTCTTTATTATATAGTATAGATTAACAGAAACAACAGAAATGTCAAAGCATTTCACTGCAAACCTGTTTTTAATGCACCGCCGTGTCAAACTTCAGTTTATTGATTTTTCTGGAGTTTGTTCTGAGGAAGCCAAGAGAAAATAAGTTGGCAATTGATCTTATTTGTTCCAGGTTTCGTTTAACCTTTGACTGCCCGGGTTCGCCCTGGTTTGTTTGTAGAGACACACAGCGCCTGAACTGCTGAAGTTGCTTGAGGTCACAGGTCATCGTCAGAACTTTAGCTTCAGAGTGCCGTCTTCGTAGAAATTATTGCTACATAACATACACAAGCGATGTTCTACTCTCTTTGTGCCCTGTTATGTCTGTTATATTGTACTGTAAAACTGGTGTATTTGTCTCTGTGCAGGAAACGTACAGCTTGACCATCTGCAGTGTCTTCTACGAAATGGTTGTCTTATACGACAAGCAAGAAGAGAGGCTCACAAAGAGGTACGTCCAGTTAAGACAGAGATACAGTGCAGTTTTGCATATGGGTGGCTACACATGGCACAAATAAACAAACACAATGCGCAGCCTCCCTTTGTTTGTTTCGAGGCTAATGGCAGGATGAGGTGTTTCCTCTGAGCCCGCGTGCAGAGAGCCTGTTGACACACTTGCATGCGTAACTGACACTTGACGAGTGAGACCATCTCCTTCTTTAGTGTCCTCCTGTTTGTTGAGGACAAGAGTTAAACAGTTAAATTAGTGTGAACTGTTTTTTTCTTCTCCTGCACACTCTCTGGGCCTGTTCAGCACTGCAGCATATTAAAGCCCGTGCTAACCCTCGGGGTGTTTGAAATGAATCACATGCCTCTTGCAGTGAACTCTCCTCATCAAGATCGGCAGAATATGTAGCCTTGGGGATGTTCTGAATCCAGATGGAAAGAAAAACTGTAATAAATCAGCGGAACATAGAGTTTATAGGCAATACTTTTCTAGAAGTTGAAATGTTTGATTGTAATCATCACCAATCATGCCGTAAAGTCTTGTGGTGTTCATTTTGAAGCAGACCTTTTCTGTTTTTTTGACGCTCAAGTCTCTGGGGAGCTGTCTGGTGTTGGTGTTGTGGTTAGATTAAGCTACAAGGGGGACAGAGGCGGAGTGCCGGCCATGTGGCCGACAGGCCGTACATGACAAATGCCCTCTGGAGTAGTCACTTCCTGTGCAGTCGCCCTACACCAGGCTTCCTGTGTTGGACCAGTGAAGGGGAAACTTAGAAATGAAAAACTCAGATAACATAATAATCATTTAATTGTTCAGTTCCTATAGCTCAAGATTTTTGTTATTCTATAAAATCCCCAGTGGAAAGCCAGAGGTGCTTTCTCACATCGCATTCTCAAAACTTTTTTAACTTCCCTATTCTGCCTGTGGCCCAAAGACTATTTGTTCCTAAAGATGTAAAATCCTTTTAAAAAGAACTGCTGATCACTTTTCTTTTAGCAATCATTACATAATGTATTAATATTAATACACATTTGGTGTCCTAGAGACTATTTCCAGCAGCAGGGTGGTTGGACTGACCTCACAGAGGTAATACGTTATAACAAGCTTTTAGACACAGACTTGTTAGTAGTTTTAGTCTTCTTTTATTTACTGATAATAAGAAAATGCAAATGGTGAAAGGATTGTTGTCAGCAAATGTAAATGTATGTTAAAACCAATGTATAGTGCTAATGTTTGTATAATTTGTTGATCATTCCGTTTTTCATGCTGTTCTCCCTGACAAATCTCACATAAACTGTATGTTTTTTTGCAGCGTGTCTGAGCTGGTGAAAATGACCACCAAGGCCGATATCCCTCCACACAAGAACATGCTGGAGTTGGTCCCGTCATTTGTTGAAGATGAATACTGTGACTTAGTCCCGTCTATCATGTACCTGCTGTAGTAATGGCTTCAACACAAAGTCATCACATGGAGCCGCTTCGGTGTGACAAAACAAGCTCAATGCTGCGGCATCACATCAGCTGCAATCAACCTGGTTTTGTGTTTCTGTGATTTTTGCGTTTATTATCGCTCATACTGTGATCAAGTTTTACTCACACATGGATGATTCTACAAATGTTATTGTACTCTCCCTGAGCCAGTGTCGCCGAAAAATACTACACAGTGTTTAAACATTGACATTTATTTCCTCAATCATATGTCAAAAGAGGAAACTTTGCAAATTGTAATTTCCTTACCGTTATTACCAGAAATTTCACCAGAAACTTCTGACAACTTTTAGGTTTTCACTTACACCTGTTATGTGTCTTTTGAGAGGTCGAGCTAAGAGGTTGCGATGCTTGCCAAGGCGTATGGATTAGATGATCTGGCGCTGCTTGGGGCATTGCTGGCCTGGTTTCAAGGTTTAATTCAGGTCAGACTCAGTACTATGTCGAAGGGGTGCAGTCAGAGCGAGCAGTTGGCACAGTGGGTACAGTGCATTGACTGTTCGGATTGCTCTTGCCATCTGGACACAGCTGTCTTGTGTAAATCCCGATCCCAGGCACACCTCACCTCCAGTGCAAACGCCTCCCTACATGAGCTGGACAGAGTGGAGAAGCCGGACTCATCTGCAACAAAGCCTTCATCCTCGGACAGCTTTTGTGCATGTCCTGCTCTTTTCTACAACCTGACACTGTTTCAATTTCCAACTAACATATTTACACGCCCCTGGCCATGTGATTGAAAGATGTTGTTTGTGATTGAATTCAGTTGGACCAGAATTAAAATAAAGATGAGCATGAGGAACAATGTTTAATCTGTGTACTTCACTAATTTCAGTTCCCTTAGCATCTTTTAACAGTTTGCAAACGCTCTAATGTTAACCAGGAAATAGTCCTGCTGAATCTATTTGGTTTTGTTACCTTTGAAAGCCAAGATTTTGTATTGTCTAATAAAAGATGCTTTGCAAAGTGACCAAAGGACTGACTTGCTGTGCTCAGATGTCGACTACAAAGTACTGCATTCAACGCCAATGGCAGACACTTTCACTCCTATAACATGACATGTCTCATGAGGGATTAAGAAGAAGCTTAGCGCACGTCAAACCCAATGACAGATGACTACTATAATAAGATGTTTGCATTCAGCACTGATCAAACTCGGAACACAGTTTCATTAAATTACAAAAGCTTTTATTCCAGATGTGTCAACATTGTGGACAAAATCCAAATCTCTTATTATCATTTGTTTGAAAGAGCCAGTCCGCGGTTACGGCCTCATTTAAATATATCCGATAATGTCATTGCATATGATGGGCTGTCGGCTGCCTGTCTTCATAAGAGCAGTGAACTGGTAGAAGTCAGTGTCCGGTTGATGAAGGCCCGTGTGGGACTGGTGAAAGAAAGGTTTTAGAGCCTGGAGTCCAACAGGACAGGACATCCGTTTAGGAGCCTCTGCGGCCCTGCTGACCCTTGTGGAGTCTGTCGGCCTTGGCCTCACCTCTACGTTTTTAGACATCCCTGTAAATCTGCGACGCATATTGACTAAAATGTCTTTGGCAAGCCGCCGGCCAGCGCTGGGCTTTAGCTCTGCTGGCTCAGGACTCTCTGGTAGGTCCATCCAGTTCTTTATTAGGTCAGCAAAGCTGTTGTCTCCCAGAACCAGGGGCTGTCTGTTCCTGCTGCGGCTCAGCAGTGATGTCGTCCAGTCCTCTGGGTCACCTGCCTCAAATGAGGTCCAGCGCTCCAAGCAAGCGTCCGAGGTTGATTTAGGGCGAATTCGGCCAGAAGGTCCCCTGTTTGTGCGGAGGCAAGCCGAGGAAGATACTCGCACGTTTCTGGTTCTCCTCAGCACCACGCCTTCGTCGTGCCAGGAAGCCTCAGAGTAACCAGAATCCAAGTCCAGGCTGCTTGGGGAACCTTGCGTCAACCGCTCATGCTCTTCCTCCTCTTCCATAGGGCTGGCCAGACAGCAGGCTGAATCATATGTGCTGCCTTCGCTGGCATCAGAAGAACGTAGACTGGTGAGTCGCTCTTGCTGTGCCCTTTGTTTGCAGTGCCGCGTCACAGCGAAGGATCGGACGCACGGTTCACTCAGTGGCCTCGGCCTGTTTATCTGCTTCAGGTCCTGCAGGGATCTCATCATGTACTGCATTTGGTCCCGGAGGCAGTCAGCAGAATCTCCCAAACACAGCTACACAAGACACAAAGAGTTAGCGGTGCAGGCAGAAGTCAAATAAATTCTATTTAAAAACAACACTTCAAAGGGAGGCGTTATAGTCGGCTTTTGCGGCTCTCTACAGAGCAGTCAGGCTGACTTCCAAAATATCCCATCATGCCGTAGGCCGGTTTTCTCTCCTGTTATTTCCAGAACTGGGCCAATAAGATTTTTAGCAGCTGAGATCACTCTGCTCTATGACCATATAACAAGTGAAGCATTCCTGACAAACCTCAGAGCAGCTTTATGGAGACCATCCCATGCAGTATGATCCCAGGAAAAAGAAAAAGTTGTGGCTCAGAGAACAGGATGCAGATTTTAGACTGGGAAAACTCTCCCTGCCTCCTGAAGCTAGAGGGGAAGTTTGAACAAAGTAGAGCCGAATCGTGGAGAGTGCAGAGACACATATCCTCTCCGGGACTCCACTAACTTGCAGGATGTTGACTGGTCTGCATTAAAGGCAGGAAATGACCGCAACATTTTGGAATTACCCAGTGATCGTGCATTAATTATGAATCACACCGTCTCCCAGCCTTCACATAAACAAGTAAATGAAACGATGTTGCACAACAATATCATAAAATATTACAAAGCTCTGAAGAAAGAAAGCAAAACAAACGAAATGTATAAGTTCTCATTATATGTCGGCCCTGTCAGTGCTTCAGTGCTCGGAGCAGCATGGACGCCACAATGCCATGATGTTATCACAGCTGTGGGTGCTGAACCATTTGGTCCCCGGGGGGAGACTTATCTGTCATACAGAGACATCCTCAGTGGGACTCTGTGGTCAGTCTGCAGCTCTTAAAATGCCCTGTTCTCCTTGGCTGCCTCAACACAACGAGGGGAAGTGAATCACCGGTTGTATGCATTTGGCAGAAGGAAAATGGTTTGAGTTAACTGTAACTTGAGGGATTAAAACACAGCAGCTCTCCAAAAAACTCAACAACAGTCGTTTTTTTTACACTGTTTTTGCTCAGGGAGCTCTGCAATCACAATTAAGCCACTGCAGTGCATCTATAAAACTGTCCTAATATGTTGAAAGCAAAAAAGGACAAAGAAAACTTACCATTGCTTGAGAAAATGTCAGTGTACTTCAAAATCCTTTCAAACGTTTCTGCAACAGAAAATCAGTGCATTAGAAAAGTGATGTCTTGTTTTCCACAGTTCACAAGAGGACTTAAATGATTTGAAATTCAAAGTTTAATTTAGTCGTCTCAACACTCACCTTCGCCTTTGGTTTGAAATGAATCCACAGCACAGTCGAGTCAAGTCACAGCTGATCAGAGGTGATGTGTCTCACTCCCTCCTCTGAGCCAGATGAAGGTCTCTCAGCGGATTTTGACGATGCTGAACTTTTTGTTGCGACGAATCAGCGCAGGGCTTCACAGAAGCAGCCAATAGCAAGTCGCCTGAAACAAGATACCGCCCCGTGTAATTACAGCAGTCCTCACTGTAACTGTATTGTACTACACTTCTCATACTTTATATTTAGAGTTGGATAATTAACATTTTAATTAGGCGTTCATCGTTAGTAATTAATTAGTTTTTACTTTGGAAATATTTTCTTTTTACCCTAATACTATAAAATGAATTATCACCGTGTTATTTTTCATTAAACTTTATTTTCAAGATCAACTCTTTATTAAATGTAAGTCGTGCAGACGTACTGCAGAGCATAAAACGCCACTTTTGTGAAGTTGTTTTGGGCAGCTGCTGCGTCTGCATACATGTGCTGATTGAGTGAAATCTACATGTCGCCACCTTGTGGATCTTCATAAACATTCTCCATTGTCTCTGCACGTAAAGCCTTTCACACCTTTTCTTTTTATTAAGGTCGGAGTAATGCTGACAGTGTATTCAACATGCTTTCCTTAATTGACGTTTAGAATTGCAAACACGGTTTTGGGGGGCTCAAGTGAAGTTCTCATTTCATTTGCAGATGAGCAAAGCATTCATGGCTACACCTCCTCACCTCACCGCTGTGGATGTTGAAAGCACTCTGTATTGTAATTCAGACAGTGGAGGGAGAGGTGCTCAGATCCTTCACTGCACTACAAGTATTATCGGTAAAATGCACTTTAAGGGTCAAATGTAAAAAGTACCCACTCTGCAGAAATATGGATCCTATCGCTGATTATCACGCGTGCCAGTGTTAGATTAATATTCGTGCATCAAGCAGTGTTTCACCGTTAACTGGCTGAAGTGGAGACAGTTTTCACTACTTGATACCCTTACAAATGGTCACAAGATAAATCTTCAGATATCAGAAAATATAATAATAGAATAATTTTACCTCTTTGGTAAAACAACATAGCAAGGGTACATGTTTACAAAGTAACAACAGTTTCTAACAAGGCATCACAAGCCAGAAAGGTTGGTTTAGTCTCTCAAGGAATGTCTGCACTGTTACATTATTGCTAACAACTCAGAAACCCTGAAACTATAAGTTTATAAATAAAGTTGAGTCAAAAATAACTCAACCATCTGAAATGTAGTCAAATAAAAGTATAAAGTGGCATGAAATGGAAATATTCATGTAAGTCAAGGGCCTCAGAATTATATTTAAATGCTTCAGTAAATGCGCAGCGTTACTTTCCAACACTAGCCAAGTGGCATTAAAAATAAACAAGCCTGTACCCGATCAGAAAAAAAGCAGACTTCTGAACACAAGCAGAACAATACCACGCTCTTGTCTACAGTCGTGTTCTGTGCTTGTAAGTTATTAATTAAATTATTTTTTTAGTGGAGGAAGAGAATTCGTTTTGCATGTTTCCGTTTGACACATCACACCGTAGAAAACATCATGTGACCAAACTTTTATTTACATTTAACAAGTGAATGACTTTTCTCTTAATATTAATGAACACCTATCATCCATTTGTCTCTGTGTGTGTTACGGTGCGTCTTAAATCATGGGTTATGTGAACTGAAGTGTAGAGTAGAAATAGCCCTAATTCACACTATGAAGATAGCATGTCTCTAAAGAACAAGTGTAAACAGATATCAAGGCACAAACATATGTAAAAAGACTCGGAATGAAACAAATAGTACAGAACAATCCATGTAAGGAACAGACATTACCACTTAAAAATCTTGCAGATATCTTAAAAGTGACACATAATCGTCTCTGTGTTGTTTCTTTAAAGAAGTTACTTAAGGAATGTTATTTAGTTCATGTGGGATACAAGCTAGTCTATGGACAGTCATGCAGAACAATGCACTAAGAGTACAACTATGAATATTGATTCCGTGTAAACATTGTACAAAAAAAACATTTTCCCTTCATCTATATTCATTCTCCATGCGTGTTTGTTTTCTTCTAAAAATAAGCTCTGTGCAGTCAAAAGGTTCATAAAATGCCAACATTAGTTAACATAAGTTAATGTGATTTATTTTATTTATAAAAAGTTGTTTTGTTTACTGTATTCTCTTATTAAACTCCAAAAGCAAAAAAAGGAAAGTAAAATGAAAAACCTAGAAAAAAAAACTCAAAACACGGTCTGAATACAAAACAACTGTTTCATCAAATCAAGTACGCCGTCGCCGTCTTCTTTTTCATCTGCAATTCATTACTGATTAAATAAGTGGACTCAAACTGGCCCTTAAAGGCCTATTAAGAATGAAAAATACTTCAATTTGTGGCATGATGAGATAATGGATTATTATCATGATTTTTACTCTTCAGAACAATTCTTTTCCACTTCAGTCAGTCGGATAACATCATTTATGTTACAAATCTAATTTAAAAACAGGTAAGTGCCCTTGATTGTTAGTGATTCTTGTCCTAAAGGGGGTCCTTGGTCAAATATCTATTCATTATGCGCTCATTATGAATAGTGTGAGAACCCCTGATCAAGAGCGGTAAGAAATACAGATATAAAAAATAATAACACAAGTGACAGGAAACGTGATGGTTGCAAATCAGTGACTGTGGAAGTTCTTTAAGGATCCCCCTCTAGGAATCAAGTCTGTTATGGTTTTCATTATGAAAAGCAGTAATCATCACATGGCTGTTGCAGTCTCTCATGCAGTCTGCATGCGTTGGGCATTTTCCTGCAACACAAGGATGATAAAAAACATCTTCAGATAAGTATGATAAAAAAAAGTAGAGAAGAAATGTTATTTCACTGATTTAATGTACAAGGATTTGAATTTATGTTTACGGATCTGTTCTGTTTAATCTGAGCCTCAATCACAGTAAATCACATAGACTTGGATGAGTTTACACTTTATACTTGCCAAATGCAAATATATTTAGTTCAACCGAATCCCAATAATATATTCTCTTTGTTTCGGTGGCTGAGGTTTAGAGATGTCATGTTGAATTCTCGGTTTGACTGTAATACAGTAAATGCACAATATGACTTGAACTATCCTCACTGCAGCCATATTTATGAACCAGACGTGAGGGCAGCTAATAGTCTGGAGGTAATCAATAAGAAGGAAGAGGGCTGTTAACTTGTTTGAACAAGTTATGCCATAAGAAACACTGCCAGTGGCTCCGCACATTGTGTTATTTGTACCAGTTCTTAAAATCATCTAACCACACAGATTTAGACCTGCTATATCTATAATTAAAAGGGTATAACTTATGATTGCATTAATGGATGTGGCAGTATATCAATTATTGATCCATAAAATGTCAGAAAATATTTAAAAAAATATTTCCCAGAGCTCGCAGTGACAGACTCAAATTGATAGTTCAGAATTATAAAAGAGCTTCAAGAAGCCAGAGAGAAGACTTTGATGACACTCAAAGACAATTATCAAATTAACTGATTAACTGAAAAACCGACTCAGGCCATCTAAATGACCCAAAGCTGTCCCGTTACATTTTATATTTCCATCACGTATCTTACCTTTAGAAAAGACCACAGTCTTTCAGGTTGTTCTTAATAATGACGTCGGTGACGGCGTCAAACACGAACTGCACGTTCTTGGTGTCCGTGGCACAGGTGAAGTGGGTGTAGATCTCCTTTGTGTCCTTTTTCTTGTTCAGGTCCTCAAACTTGGTCTGAATGTAACTGGCTGCTTCATCAAACTTGTTGGCTCCTAAGGAAGACGAGGAAGCATTAGGATGTATTACTTTTTTTTTTTCTGTCAGAGATCTGTCTGCGGTTATACAGCAGATGTTTAACTATTAAAGCGCTGCTCTCAGGTGGAGTAAGGCTCCTGATATTCCACTGTGTACCTGTGTACTCTGGGAAGCAGATGGTGAGGGGGCTGCGAGTAATCTTCTCCTCAAAAAGATCCTTCTTGTTGAGGAAGAGGATGATGGAGGTCTCAGTGAACCACTTGTTGTTGCAGATGGAGTCAAACAGCTTCATGCTCTCGTGCATTCGGTTCTGGAGGACAGCAGAAAATTGGTCATGACTTATGGCCTCCGCTCAAGCGCAACGACACATCGGAGCTGCCACCAGAGGATGATGTTGTTCAATATTTTAAATGTGTGCAATAACCCGTGCAGAGTTAGTTATTCAGGGCAACTGTTGGCCAAGTTTTCCTCTGAGCACTTACTCGAGAAAGTGGGGTCAAATGGTTCAAGTGACTTGAAAGATTTGCTTTTATTACACAATTGCTCCCCATGTGTTCAAGTGTAAATGCCTTGTTAAAGCTCTATTCTTATTATACTATTACTAAGCTATAATAATGAAGGAATGGGTGATAAAAATGCCATTTCGTGCCTTACAATCAAAAGTACTTCACAGTGGAATGAGACAAAGAGCAGATTTATGAAGTTATATCATCCATGCAGATGGAGACAGAGAGACGGGGGATTTTTCCTTACCATCTCTTCATCCTCAGCCAGCACCAGGTCATAAGCACTCAGCGCAACGCAAAAAATGATGGCGGTGACTCCTTCAAAACAGTGGATCCACTTCTTTCTCTCGGAACGTTGGCCTCCCACATCAAACATTCTGCAAAAGGGGATGAAGCAGAGGAGATGATAGACCGGGTGTGAGTGCGCGTATGAGTGCGTGCTGGCGGCCGAGATCACAACGAAAGACAGTATGGTGAGTGATTCTGAAGGAAGGAAGGACGGAGAAAGTTAGGGTGTTATTCCATCCCTGGATTTACATTAAGTTTTCATGAGACTGCTTTGAGAGCCAAAGTGTGGAGCAGGTGGAGACGTGTCAGTCAGACATCTGATAAAAGTCTGCAGGGTCATTGGAGATTACGAGAAGCAGGCAGGCAAGGCCTCAATATTCAGAGCAAAGCACTGGCTAATGGGGAAGCTGAGCACTGTGATCGAAGCGTGAACAAAACCCAGCAGACAGCCGAAGCATTAGCAGACCTGTACGTCCAGGACGGCTGCCATACTACGATGATACAGAGGGCCGAGATGAGGTTACACCTAACCCAGTTTAGGTTAGCATACACCCACGAAGCACCATTTAGATGAATCTAAATAAAGCCCCTGTCAAAAGATGACATTTCTCTGCAGCTGAAGTATTTCCTTTCCTTACTTGTTATGGCAAACAGGGCAGAGTTACAAAAATGTGACTTTCTTCTTATTGATTGCCTCCATGCATTATTCAGACCAAATATTGAGGCAGTGACAGAAGGCAAATATCAGAGAGTTTATCGGGAAACAGGTCACAGCAGCGCCACGAGGATGCTGCTGGCTTTTTTTTTCTTTTCATTATCCAGATCTGTTTAACTGCTTTAGAAAGTGTAGGTGTAAGAGATGGTGTGAGATCTGTAAAAGCGAGGAGACTCTTTTATATATACATAGAAACATTTTGTGCATTCACCTGTACACTACACAGGATCTGCTTCAGTATAGGCCCTGTTAGCAAATGTTCTTCCTGCATGTCCTGCACATCCTCTATTAAGAGACATATCTATACATCCACTACTATTCCACACACGAGTGCTAAGGCTGGGTCAGAGCATATTTTATATAAGACCTGCAGTTCTGTAGCATGGTGGACACACTCAAATGTTAGCTCTATATAAAGCGTTGGTTTTAGAGAGGGAGAGAGAGAGCGTGGCGGGCAGATTCTAATTCATTTACCCACCTCTCAGAGCAATTGTGATAATTAAGCTTTTAATTGCTGGTATAATTTAGCCTCTGAGTAGCCGAGTTGTACATTTCAAGCCAGGAGTGTCAGTCGCCCCTCGCTGCTATTAATGTTGACACCAAAATTAAGTCTAGCAATTTGTTTAGAGCAGGTGTGGAGGAGGCAGGCGTGGTGATGTCAGTGTTTACAGTGATGAGGCCCGATACAATGAAAACAATTTGGTGACACGCTGGCATTTATCCTCTTTCCTTAATATCCAAGCGAGGATTTCGTCTTGCTGTTCTGCAGGCAGGCAGTTACATTTTATTCATTATCGGTCGTGTTTCGTGTGATTTTTGTGTGGGCAGTAAGACTAACTGTCAGCTGGCTGTAGTTTTTAATGCATCACCAACCAGCCACTGAAAGCGTGCACGCACATGAGTGAACACTAGGGGGCCATTTTACCTCTCAGGTTACTTCAAGTCAAACGCTCCCTCTCACCGTGGGTGAGTTGCCTGGACTCTCACATTGGTTGCAAATCAAGACGCAGGGTGACAGTGAAGATGGCGGTGTGTGTGTGTGTGTGTGTGTGTGTGTTTTTTTTTAATGCGTGTATTCAGTTAACCTGATTGGGGCCTTACTTGAAGTGCAGTTCCTTGAAGGTGAAGTGAGTCTCCACAATGCCAGTGGTCTTGACCCGAGTTCGCAGCACATCCTGCTGGGACGGGATGTAATCTGCTTTAGCTATCCTCTCCAGGTCATTCAGGTAACTAAGAAAGAGAAAAGGCCAGAGAGAGAGAGAGAGAGAGAGAGAGAGAGAGAGAGAGAGAGAGAGAGAGAGAGAGAGAGAGAGAGAGAGAGAGCAAGATTTCAACATGATTTGTAAGGGAGAGAAAGACAAACAAATGATCCATCCGTCTGCCTCCTGTTATCAAATGTTCTTACTGTATCTAAATATCTATACAGCCATTGCTTTCCCACACACGAGTGTGCATTAAATAACTGTTAAACTTGAACTGATATAATTTCATTCGGCTGTTGTAAGTGGCTTTTAAGAGATAATGTGAATCTCCTGTAATAATTCAGTTATGACCAAATGCATTCCACACGTTGGACTCCGATACATCGGTCATTATCCTCCAGGAACTGTGGCTTCAAACAGTGGTCAGGAGAAATCAGGTTTCATTAGACTACTACTACTAATACCACTACCAACTTCGGTCATGCATTTCTTTCAGTTCATCACTACGAGCGATGTCCTTTCATATCATTTGATAAGCTGTCATCCTAAAAATATTGATGAGCCAATTAAACCACAGAGCCAAGTACAGACAGCAATTCTCTCTTGAACAAACAGACTCAGACAATAATATGGTAATCATAAATGCAATGCAACGTCCTCTACTTACTACTAATGCATCCTTTCTAATTAGGCAGTTTATCTTAAATTGCCTTCCCCTCCGTAACTTTCTAGCTTCTAGTGTTCGGCAGCTTTTCATGGTAAGGTTACTGGCCCGCAGACAGATTATGGTACTTCAGGACGGGTTTGTGGAGTAGGTGTTTTTGCTGCCAGCTGGCCATTCAGCATCTCCATTCATCAGTCGTCTGCTGCACTTGTGCTAGCTAAGGATGCCTTGGTCGGCGTCTTTCTTCATGCTGACACCGCTGATTGAACTGTAGGTTATTTCTTACAGCAATAATCCGACAACAACGTTTTTGTTGTTGTTGTTGTTGTTTGACAGGTTCACTATGATTTTTCACACCGTTTATTAAAGTAGTGAAAAACTCAGTATTATGGGTGCTCTGGATTAGTTTTCACCTTGGTTGTCGCATCATAACACAGAACATTTAAAATGATAATACTGTTCACACTTGTGCCACTCAGCTGCAAATCCGTAGCTCATATACATGTTTGTACTGCTGGTTATCTGCTGCCTCTTGGTGGTATATAACATCTCAATCTGAACTATACATTTGAGTTTGAGTTTAATATCAAGTTAAATATTATCTGCTGCCTAGCTGACATCTCCTGTGTTGTCATTGATCCGTCCCAGTTCACCAGATATTACACCTCCCGTAACAGACATAAGTTATACCTGGTGAAAGGCTCTGCATCTAATTCAGTTTTTTGTAGGCACATCTTTTAAACTGTCACTCCGATCTCTGCTGTGCCTTGCTTGGTTTATGCTTGTGGGAAGAGAGATGAGATGATGCCAAACATCAACGCTGCGCACACACTAATAAATCCCTGTGTGGAATGACACCACGCAAGGATTACCACTGGACTCAGTAGTAGTACAGTGTATACTATCCTGAGTGGGAGGATTTCTATGGCAACATGCATATTCTTCACTAATTTGCTCCACTTTGGTGAATTTGATGTATGATAGTAAAAAAAAAAGTTATCTTATTATTGTGTGCATGGTTGTAAAATCCTCAACTCTCAGTGATTTAGAGAGCATCCTGATGTACAGTAAACTAAACTGCTGTGAACTATAGCTGCTGTTACATAACATTAGCTCAGTTTTGTTGGACTGTGAGCTCAGAGCACCAGGGGAGTGTTATTGTTTGTACCACAGGCATTTTGGTCCACCGGGGAGAGATTTTCAGGCCTAAGACGCAGGGGTATACAGCCAGTGTTGTGCCAGAACTGGAGCTGAGTGAGCTTAGCATCTTCTATGAACATGGATAGTGGTGAAGAAACCGAAAAAAGGACGATGAAGGAAGCTAAGAAGAGAAAAGAAGAGAGTGACTGAGCAAGAAGCCACCAGACAAGAGTAAATCTGGGATCCGTCATGAAATAAGACTGATAGACAGACACTGAGCTGAGCTTTAGCTGTTGGACTAGTAAGTAATATTAGCTGTCTGCTATGTTTTACATTGTTGCTCTTGCCTGATTAGCAAAAGCTGTGTTGTCAACAGCCTAGTTTGTGTATAATAATATAATCATAACTAATACAACTGACAATGTACAACCACCTATATTGAGGAGAATAAGGTAAGGTAAAAAATAAGGTAAACGGGGCTTTAGTTACTTGAAAGAGGAGTGTTGAAAATATACAACAACACTGAAATAAACACAAAGAAAAAAATTCACCTCTCTATTAAATTCCTTTTTGCCTTTTCTCTGTTATCTGACAGACTGTTGGTCAGTAGGGGAGTGCCGAAGCATCTTCACCGTGTTTGACACACCCTGCCCCGCACATACAAGCATTGCATCACCTCACAGGGCCAGCTGGGAGCTTTCCTGGCCAAGCCAACACACATTTCATACAGAGAAGGAGCCGTACACGCGGCATAGTTGTACGGAGCTCACCATCCATGCATGTCACGTCCACAGCAGTTAGTAATTAGTCCTGACAGACTTACTGAAGGGAATAAAAAGATAATAAATTATCATCATCATTGCTGTCATTAAAAAAATGTTTTCCTGATGAGATAAAGGAGATATTATAAACATATCTCAAAGCAACATTGTTGACTTTTATATGCCACTGTCACAAAATTAATCAACTAGTTTCAGGAAAACAAAACAAAGGAGTCACTTGGGTTTTTTAAAAATTATTATTATTCTCACCGCTATCAATTCTCTAAGTTTACTTGGAAGATCATTTCCCTTGAAGTAAACGATGACTTTCATTTTTTCATCCCTCAAGACAAACTGTTCTGTGCTCTGCTTATCGGGTTATAATATTAAAGAATCAAACTCGGAGAGGGAGGAATAATCACTTAACGGAAGTTATTGGTCTATCATTTCTGTCTCTATAGCTCCCCGGAGAGGTTGGAGGCAGGTCTCTCACTGCAGTGCGTATGAGAGAGACTGAAAGGATTGCACCATTAGATCCGTCACAGCCCCAAGAAAACTGCATCCCCAGTGGCAAAACTAAACAAGCCTTCATACGACACGAAAATAAAAATGAGTTATTATTAGTTAATCAGCACAATATCAACCACATGCAAACAAACCACGAAACCTTTATCGTGACTTTCTTGAGCTATTTTGTGGGCTAGAAAATGAATCAAATATTAAAATACATTGTTTCAGTTGAGAAACTGTTTTCTTATATAAATAACAAACAGGTGTGCAGGATGAGAAAAAGAGCACATTTTGATGGATAGCTATGGCTTTCCCACTTGGCTCCCATTTACATTTTTAGTGGCGGAACACCGAGCCCAGCGTATGTAGAAGCTTGTGTAGGAGGAGAGGAGCAGATTGCATATTGATTGATGTACAAGTAGAGGAGGATATGTAAAGGCAATGTTGATGACGGCTGCCTGAATTCGACCAAAAATGTGTAGAATATTAAAAATCCTAGTTTACAGCAAGCCTGGGAGGGATTACTTTGTGGAAGTCATTTTAGGAAAGAAAACCTGAGCATGCATCTGATTGATAAGTGAGATCACCGGACAAATGAACAATCAGTTCACACTCACTATGCTGCAGAGTCGTTGAGTTGGTACTCTCGCGACCGCGCAAAGCAACTCTGTATGCCGCTGTCGCCCCACAATCGCCGGATCACGTTGGCCAAGTCATCAGGAAGGATGCCCTGTTCTTCTGCAGCTGCAGACAGGGCAAAGAGCTGCTGAGCATCGTCCTGCAGGGGGCGATAAGAGACACAGAACAGGGTTGTTCCAAAGAGAAGATTAAATGACATCATCTGTACCCATTGTATAGATTTGTATGTGGATGAACAAGAATGCGTCATGAGAGGACAGGTCAACATTTATCTTAATACAATACTCCCATACCCACATGTACAGTGAAAGGATTAGCCACAGTCCTATTTCTGGTTTGAAATCTGACAGAAGCTAAATTTAGTTTTCTGCAGTTTTAGACAAATCAAGTGTGTATTTTCCAAAGTTAAAGTCTTTTTTTTTTAAGTCCAAAACTCTTATTTTGTAAGACAAAGAGCGTTTACTTGTTGTGCAACTTTGGAAGGCACAGATGTTTGTCTCACGCAGGCTTTGTCAAAGATTCGAAGATTAGTTTTGGCTGAACTTCTGAAACTTTTGCTGAGATTGTGCAGCGAACAAAGACTCTGGATTTTCTTCTTTATCTCTTTTGCTGACAGTCTGGACAGCAGCAGAAAATCTCCTGCACCTTTCAATGTACTTACATGAACGTGAGTACTTTTTCAGGACAGACTTGAAAAAGGTGAAAACGTGGACGCTACATAAATCCCTGAGGAACTGTGGAAATGTAGAACAATATACACAGAATAAGTGAACTGATCGCCAACGATAAACAGACAGTAGAAAATCTCCTGAGCCACCAGTTAAGTATTTGGATGCAGGGTGCAAAATAAATGGAGGACTGTGTCTCTGAACTGGTGCCAAGGAAGCAAAGGTTGTGATGGTAGCAATATAATGTGTTTGTGTGTGTGTGTGATGATGATATCAATGAAACTTATGATAAACGGATGCCAGCCAATCTGGACTGAACACATGTAAGATGTGTGAGATAGTTGGTGTGACTCAAGGTAACAGCATGCAGGGGAAAAAAAAAAAATGTGTGGCTTGATTTCCTACTGTTTATCACCCTTCTTGTTTCTCTTGAAATTAGCAGTGTTCTGTGAGCTTTCTTCACAATGACTTATGTGATAAAATACAAAAAAAAGGAAATAATTCATCCCGGCTCCTCCTTGCGTATTTGCATAGTAGTGGTTGTGCAGAATGATTCACAGCGAGGAATACATTTCACATGAATTTCTTGTCTTAGACAGCTTCCCTCAGGCAATGACTGCAACTGTGCTCCTTTTTATCGTGTTTTCAGTGGATTTTCTTCAGTCGATTGATGTTTATTTACCTTGTTTTTGGTGAGGATCAATCATTTATTCCGGGGGAAGATAACATTTCAATTTAAGGAGAGTTTGAGCCTGCGTTTCAGTGTCTGAAATTTGCTTATTATGTGTATAATTTTAAATAATACGTTTTTTTTTCTACCTATATTACAGTGGCTGTGACCGCTGATTTCACACAGCGCCAATGAAAGATGTGCATTTTGTGCAAGGCAACCGTTGGGCTAAGTGATTTATACAACAGGAAATGTGATACGTTTGTTTGATCTCTTCCCGTTCTTTCAACCAATTAAAACAGTCAATAGCTTGGATAACGTGTGAGTGTATTTTGGATCCACAGACTTTTTTTTCGCGAGCAAGCGTGTACACTAGCACACTAATTGCGAACGTGGGAGTCTGTGAGAGTATCGTCACGTACACACAGACATTTGATGGATCTGTCAGAGGAGGGGGGGGGGAAAAAATCCCTCTCTAATGACCACAGCAGAGTCCTCGATGCTCCTATTACAGCTTCAGTTACAGCGCGCACATACGCTTTTTTTTACGCTTCACTGTAAAATCACAAACACGCCTCAACAGAAATGAGTTCAGCCGCAGCCGAGCTCGCTGACAGCTTGTTCATAGGCTGATAAGTGTTCACAGGGTGCACCAGGCTGGCTCTCTGCCAAGCTCGGACTTGTTGGATGGTGTGTGCGCGATGGGTCTGTCTGTCTGTCTCTGTCTGTGTATAACGAGTATAATGAATATGCTGATGACGTTCTGTGAATGTGTGTTAATTAAGGCTGTGCCTAATTACTATTTTCATTACTGATTAATCAAATCATGTTTTGGAATAATTGATTCTCTATAATAATTGACTCTTATTTCGTACTAAAATAGCCCAATGTGGCTGATTCACACTGCACTGCATTTTTTATCATAAACCGTGCATAATGTTAGCACCTCAGCCCTGGAAATAGCACTTTGTAGCCTAGCTGTGCTAGCATTTGCATAGACAGTGCTGAAACTCTCTGTTACAGTTAGCCAGTAGATTATACACTATATACAAAGATGCAGCTAGACGTGAATTCAGCTCCAATTCCACCAGCTGATGCGAAATGGGTGACACAAATGTGCAAATTATGTTTTCGCCAAAGTTGAAAGTATTGTGTGGCAGTTGTGGGGAGGACTGCTCACAGAATTTTACTACATCAAGCAATCAAAATGTTATTGCATGCGCGAGATGCTAATTTGTTCCCACACTTTGTGCAATTTGTGGGCACAAGATAAGTTCTATTTTGGTTCATTTGTGCACACAAAATAAGGATATAGAGCCACCCTTGTTTATCAGATTGTTGAGTAATGGGAGGTTAATTATGAAGGACTATGAGTTAACAGTTTAAGTCAATTATGTGCAGCTCTGGTTGTGTCTCTGCTTTTCTTGAACTGCCGATACAACAAGGCTGTGAGCTGTGAGTTCGTCTAGTAAACACACCGATCTCTGTCGCTATCGCCCGGCCTGATGCTTTTCTTGGGATTACTCTTTATAGCTGTAATGGGAAATGTGAGTTAACATGTGTGTAGCTCTGGCTGTAAAACAAACAGCCAGCGGTGGTGCTGATACAGCGAGATGTAAACTCCAGTTTTCCCGGTAAACACACTGACCTCTTTGCTTGTCACAGTCCCTGCTGCCTGCCTGTTTGCTTTATACACTGTTTGTCTGCACATGGGCTAATACAGCCTTTAGGCTTGGTTCAAAATGTTCTTCAAAGTCCTTCAAAATTCCCACTACTCAACGCATGATAAACAAGGCCGCTGTTGTACAGGCCCTCCATCTTGTGCTCATGAATTAATCAAAACATGGGAACGGATATTGTCTTGTGTGCACACAATATCATTTCTAGCGCACAGTGTAGTAAAACGTCTGTCATGTATCACACTTATTAAGTCCCACTGGAAACTCCTTCAACATGTGGAGAAATCCAAAGCCGGGCCTCGTTAGAATCGCTAAGCTAACGATTGGATCTCCGTTCGAGGCAACTTAGGTTGGAAATGTAATGTTAGGTGGGAAAAAAACAGGTGGACATAAAATGATCAATAGCAGCTGTTTAAAAAACAGAAACCAGACGACTCTGGGCCATCTGTAAGGTCTTCCTTTTACAGGTGGTACACTTCAAAATTAATTTGTGTCATTTCTGAGGCTGTGAAGAGAACCAGGCAAGCGAAATGTGTTTCGCGAGCACTTCTGAACAAATCCAATTCCCGAAACAGCGTCCAGTTTCCTGTCTGCTACTGCTGCCGCCGCTGCTGCTCACATTAGACATGCTTTCAGCCTCTTCTCTGTCTACTGCTACTTTGAGGAGAGAGGAGATCAAAGATGGAGGAGGCGAAGTCAAGGACTGTTTCCCTGCAGGTTACAAAGATGGATCAGAGAGGAATTACACTGTGTTCTAGTTTCTGGTCCCAAGGGCAATTTTACCAGTGAAAAAAAGGGGCTGCTGTGAACAGGTGTGTGTTGGAAATCACATGATCCCACATTTAGTTAAAGCACTGGCACACCAGTATTAATGACTGAGTCAGAATCACAGAGAGGTTTCCCAGATTTGACATCATCTTTGTTCGCCGCGTTATGAGGGAATACACGTAAGCAGCAGAATAATGTTTCAGAGATAATGACCAGACCTTTTCTTCCCTATTCTTTCGAGACGGGAAAACAAGTAAAAAAGACACAGTGGGCTTTAGAAACAAAGGCAAACTCTTGTTATTTCAGTTCTGGGCAAGCACAAGTCTGGAGGACTACACCAGATAGACCACTGCAAGATGCTGTTGATAAAACAGGCTTTGTTTTCTTGTGGCCTGAGGGAGATCCTGATCTGTCCACAGTTAGCGAGGCCAACTGAATCCTGCATTCTCACACAATGATGAGGACTTTTACTCAAGTCAGCTTTCAGCTACAATGATTGTCAACAATTACTGCGTGTTTGCAACAATTTTGTTATTTGCAGGTATGAACACGAGCCTGCCTTCTTATAACCTGTGTCCCATTGTAAAGCCGAGGCTTTGTTCACTACAGTTTAGTGCAGTTATTGACTGGTGTTGAATATGAAATGAGTCTTTTCCTTGTGGCCAACCAATGCTTATGCCTGGTTTATGCTTATGCCACCAGATGGGAGATTTTGGAGCATGAAAGCTATCTACAGATGCTGTAACAGATACAGTATGTTTAAGTGTTTAGGTGCTTGTGTGTCTTACCACTCTGGACGGGTTGCTGTAGTCTATCTTGAGACTGGCCATGGCTTTAACAATGGCCATAATAGACTGGATGGTGTTACTATAAACCACTGCTCGGTACTGCTTACACTCATCTTCTGAGTAGCCATCTTCGTGGATGATCCTGAGAATGACACAACGATTATTTTTCTTAGTACGCCTTTAAACAATAGTCAGGTTTGCTGTAATTATACTTCTCGTCCCCATTGGCCACTCCTAAAGTGACTAAAGGGGGACAAAAGAATGAACACAGAATGAAAATGTATTTAAACGTTTACCTTAAGTTCATGTGAGACTTTAGCAGTCTGAGTCTGAGTCTGAGTTTTTCACAAAAGAAAAAAAGATCCCAATGCTGGCCCTGCTGTCTGCAGAAATAAATGCTAGTAAGTGCTTACTTATTTAAAAAGACTGCGGAAGGTACCCACTTTATTTGTCTGTAACAGGAAGAGATCTATCCCCAGTCAATTACATCGGAAGCACATTAGGAAAGATTCACATTACAGCCATTATGAAGGAAATAATTAGCAAAACCTGTTTCAGTGTTCATATGCGGACTCGAGGGATAAACGCTCCACTCTATTTGGTGCTGGATTTTAGAGCAAAACAGGCAAAGCTGTAGAACAACACACTTGTGTGTGTGTGTGAAAAGGCAAAACACTGCGAAGCTGAAGTGCAACTTTTTTGTCCGTATACTCACCCTGAATCAGCATGCTGTGCAGCCTGATGTATAGCAGTGCTGTGAGCACACACTGAGGGTGCCTCAACTCTGCAGTATCTAGCTGATTTGATATCCTGAGTTTCCTTCCTGCAATATTATGACTCCAAACCTGGGAGTCATGAGATGCAATCATCCAGGCTTCATCAGCATGCAGAAGGAAATGCAGAGCAAGCAAAGAAATGACTCTGCTCACAGTCTGTTCATGCAACTGAAAAAGAACGGTTGCACGTTTGCAAGTAGTTGCCTGATTTAAAACTGGCACATGAAACCAGTTATGTTTACCTAACTTTCTCGGCTGCAAAGTCATGTTTACACGGGACACATTAATGTGTAATGTTACATAAGAGGCTAATGTTAAGAATGTCTCTGTCTTGTCGGCTGATTTATCGGTGTGCCTGTACGTGTTAATAACCTGGCTTCAAAAAGCGACAGACTGCTCCTGCTCCGAGCTCATAAAAAATGGATTCAATTCCTGGCTAGCCCAGAGGAATGTGAATAATTAAGCCATTTAGGGTCCTGTGTGCGTGTGTGTGTGTGAGAGAGAGAGTATGTGTGCTCTGATTGGTACAATATCCTCTTTAACTGCTCATTCCTCTTGTGCTATGAACAGTAAAAGACAAAAACAAACAGGAGAGGCCACGCTCTCCCCTAGAAACCACCATAAAAATGATACAGTGTCTACAAACTCTTGAACTCTAGCCTCTGATTCAAGTGAACGTCAGAGAAGGCCAGCATCGGGGAGTTTAAGAGTGAGCAGAGAATCATCAGGTGTTGTAGACGTTTTTTCCTCATAAAACACATCAGGATTTATAAATGAGCACATCATCTACAGCTGAAACATTTCCTCTCAGCCCTAGAGAAGGAAAACACAACAACACAAACACAAGTGGAGAGATGAACTATTACCATACATTTTCTGTATCAGATTTAGGGTTAGCCTGTGGCCAGGTTTGGCCCAGTTTGGCATGTCATGGCCCATCCAACACACTAGCCACGTTTCACATTGGATACCCTCATTTTCAATCCATCCTTACGCAGAAAAGACCAAATATTAAAAATAAAGTGAGATAAAGATTGCTTTTGTAACTTACTTCATCTGCTTTACAATGGTGCTCTTCCCAGACTCCCCAGCACCTGTTGGCACATTAAAAGATGAGAGTTACCAAGAAAATTCAAGCTGCTGTCTTTATGTTTGCGTGTTTGTGAGTGCAATGAACTGATCACGTCTGTTTCTGATTTGAAAACAGGAGCGAACCAGCGATGACCCACTACTAACATCACATTTTGTCCTCTGGGTTGCCTTGGTTTATTTATGTTTCCATTTTGGAGGACATGATGTACAGATATGCATGAACAATTCCCTCATTCATTGTTCATTGTTTTTCAAACTGAGGAAGGGATGAACAGGATGGGAAGAAAGAGTTGCTTTGCATGTTCAAAGAACAATTTGCATGTATTTTTTTCCCATTTATTCTGAGTTTTCAGAAATAACAGTAACTTGTGAATGCTGTGTGAATAAACTTAGCAGTGTGCTAACAAAGGCAAGGAGGAAGCTAGCAAACATGGATGTAAACAAAGCAAATTAAATTACTTTGAAAAAGCGGCCTCGGATGTTTCATGTAGAATTAAATCCATTCAACAAGTTAACACAATGCATTGTGGTGAGCTTCACCTAATGAAAATATAATTTTGTTGTGTGCAAAAAAACGTACAGAGCACCTTTAAGTTTCATAATTTCCAGACATGAACAGGAATGAAAAGAAAATGAATGAAATGAATAGTCACTTTACAAATCGCAAAATTTATGACACAATCTGAAAATGGTGGGAACTAATATAAAATATTTGCAGTCGATGATGACTTCAATTTTAAAGGCAGGACACATTTAAGACCTACAGGGCGTGAAAAGTTCTCTGGATTAAAAACAAATCAAAGATCCATTAAGACTAAAAATTTAAAAGCATGAGTGCTGAGTCAGCCAAGCAAAAGATCTGTGCCAAACGGTAAAGAAGTAATCATGAACACAATTCACGAGTCAGCACAGAACCATTAAACAATTGTTACTTTGTTGAAAAGAATAAGTCTTTGGCACCTCCCCTGTGCTGTCAGGGCTATGCCACCAAGCACAGTCCCTTCACACCACCCAACCCAACCCTGTCAAAAAACATTAGCCCTGCCCATGGCTGAAGGAGCAAGTGGGACCAACACATGCTGTCAACACTCATCATATTCACACACACGTCCAGCACTCCCTTTCCGAGAGAAAAGGAGAAATACCGAGCAAAGGCAAGGGTGTAAAAACAATATTTGGGGTCAGTGAGGTAGCTGGATGTATCTCCGGGTGATTTGTCCCTATATGACAACAACAACTCAGCACCAACAAAACAAGATTGAATTGAATCCAAATAACAGAATAAGATATGCTAAAATGGTTCATTTTCACCTTTTCTCTTTGATCCTTCAGTGTATCTAATTTATACATGAAGTCAATCCTGAAGTCGAAACTTTTTTAATCTTACTTAAAGCTAATCAAGATGAAATTATGCAACTAGGCTGCTGCTTCTGTTCGGCCGCCAACCTATCTCAAGGAGAACAATGTTTTATCATGGGACTTATTAAGTCTCTATCTATCTGCTGCACTTCCACCTGGAACATCAAAGTTTCCTTTTAGGAGATAAATATGAACAAACTATACAAATACATTAGCATCCCGTGGAAGAATAAAAGATAAATGGTGGAAAGTAGAATATTGGTATCTCTGCGGACGCACACATGCGTGAAGGTCACCTTACTGACTTCAGAATAAAACTCACCCATTAATATTTCAGGTTCCCCAAAGGCAGGAACACTTGTTAGCTGCAGTGAGAAAGAAAAGCGTATCCTCATTCTTCATGCTCAAGGTGTTTTAGGAGAAACAGGCAGTGTTGTGCCGCTTCGGGGGACATCCCTTTAGCTGGTTTTTGATTTTAGCCGACTCATGATCAAAGTAAATTGTATGAAATATCTCTCTAGAGCAATCTTTGGTTCACACTGATGTCCGGCAGTACAGATAAAGTCATATCGACCAACAAGCCTCTTAGTCTTACAAAAAAAAGAACAAACACATGGTGAAAGTCATTTATTTAGCAGATTTTTGGTCATAAACCAAAGTACTGTACAAGTTTAAATGCCGACCTGATGATGGCGCTCGATGTAAGTTTACAGGGGGGGCCTGCATGAACATTAAATCCTCTGCACTGCAGAGCTTTCTCATTACGCATCAGCTGACTTGTTACAGTAACACAACATATCTGTGTCGCAGTGTGACATTAAAATAATTAGTTGCATAGCTGATTTCAATGACTGTCTCATCTGGAGCTCAAATATTAACACGAGTGTATCAGCGAACATTTAACCACGGGAGAACAAGCATTTAGCTCTGTTATTACGGGTAAACCTGCGCCGATGTATCCACTATACATGAAGCCCTTTGCCTCCATGTAGTTGGAGCAACAGCGAGGACTGATTATGATCACAAAGATCCCTCTGTGTGCTGTGCTGGCAGAGGGGACAGGGCTCTTTCTTTTTAATGTTGTTAAAACAGACCCAGAATCACTTTCTGGCAACGGCGAGACGACCCCCTCTTTCTGCTCCTTCAACCCCAACTACTCACAGTTGGGAGTTCAGTGAGTGCCAGAGCACACAACAAAGATAATATGATTTGCAGCATGAGGATCACAAGTACCCGGGCTTTAAGGAAACAGGGACCATCTCTCTGGACACATCCAAGACTCTCAAAGGCCCACTCACATCAATGACAACTTGGCCACAGTCTCACAGCGACCCACTGCCGATGATACAAAGTCTCCATTCAGAGACCGGTGAGATATCCCGATCTTGGCAAGCACACAAACAGCCACACATAATGTCACGGCAGATATGGTCAATCACCTGTCCACCCGCACACCTTTCTCACTGAGGGCAGTGAATCTGTTTGGTGTGATTTGGTTTTGATTATTCAAAAAGTAAATGTATAAAAATAATAATAAAGTAAATTAAAGGACAATTCACAGGAGGTTTGGCCAAACAAATAATTGGAAATAATCATCACCATGTTTATCAGTATTTATTATAATCATGAGTAACGGCTGTAAATAACTTATAAAATCCATATTCTCTATAAAAAATTGGTATCCCAGTGAAGCTACTTGAAGGGATGGCGTAACTTTCATGTCTTTCAGAGAAGAAGAGAAGTGGTTGTCTTCATCCTCATCAGACCAGCAAGGAGATAACAATGACAAGGGGCTGCAGTGAGAGGAGGGGAGTGGGAGAAAAGTACATACTGTAAAAAAAAAAACAGTCAAAAAGCATCAGTGACACCTGGCTTCCGGTGGGCTGTATTTGATTCATATGCTTTAATTATGAGCTCCAGGCCAAGATAAGTCACATTGCTAAGAATAGCTATGTACAACAGGGAGGAGGTAAAACTGCTCCGGTGTGGCGCACAGGACACACGTTCCCTTTGGAAAAGCTGACACGGTACAACCTTAACCCTACATGTGTGGAGATACTGAGCATGAGGAGGACCAGCATCTGCCAAGCAAACACTAAAAACATCCATACATCCATCCGTTTTTCTGTAATCGCTTATTCTTATCAGGGCCGCGGGGGCTGGAGCTTATTCCAGCTGACATTGGGTGAGAGGTGCGGTACACCTTGGACGAGTCCTAAAAAGATCCTATATTTTTAAATTTAAAATAGAGTGACATGGAGGAAAGATGGTCATTAAAAGGCCGTTAAAGAAGAGGACAGAGAAGGGGAGGCATTGGCAGTAAAGGTGGACATCACAGTGACAAATGAGCATGAGATGGAGGGGGAGGATGACGATGCAGAGAAACCGTGTGTGTGTGTGTGTGAGAGAGGATTCGAGCATGGAGGGCGCTGGTTAAGAGAAAAAAGTAGTGGGATGAGGACTAACAAGAGTGCCTAGTATATCCATGAATATTCATAACAGGTTATCTGCCACTTTGCGGAAACGTACAGAGTTCAGCTGCAAGAGCGAAAATGAAAGGCGAGATCGGTAAGGGAGGCTTAATATTTAGAGAATTCGGGCAACGTTCGAGTGCAAGCTGCGAAGCAGTCAGCAGCGGCGGCAGGAAATCATCGACTTCAACACCAACAAACACAATCAGGCATATTCCAGACGAGAAGTGAGAGCGCTGGATCAGCAGCTGCGTGAAGCCAAATTGCCTCAAAGTCACTTCTGGCAGCTTGGTGGTAACTACAGACAGACTGTAGTCTGCAGGCTGCACTGAGTGGTGGAGCTTTGAGTTAAATGCTAACATCAGCGTAATAACACGGTCACAATGACAATGCTGACTCGCTCGTGTTAAACAAGTATAGCGTCTCAGCACGCTAGCATGCTAATATTTGCCACTCAGCACTTAATACAAAGCTCAGCTGAGGCTGAACGGGATATTGTTAATTTGGCACACGTTTGGTTATAAAGGTGTGATATAATTCATCCTGGGAGGAGCATGAATGTCTAGACCAGGCTGTACGGCTAACCAACCCAAAAACTGTGACGATATTTAACGGAAAAACAAAAACCAAACGCCGTGGGTTTTGTCTTGGACTCGTGCTTGTCTAGTAGCAAACTGCTCACAAGAGATTTCGTAAATGTTTGACCTGATGTTAGATGTGAAATATCTGTGAATAACTAAATGCTTCACACTCTGGGAAACATGAAAATTTGTACAAAAACTTTGAGGAAATCCATCGAATAACTGTTGAGATATATCAGTCTCGAAGTGGTGGACCGACTGACCAACATTGCTTTTCCTATAGCCATGCTGCTGCTAGAAAGGCTTCAAATCTGCCAACTTGCTCTATGAAGAAACAGCTCAGCAGAGATTTTCTGAAGCGACGAACATGCTTTTCTAGAAAACAGCCGACGTCATAAACCCTTTCTGATATTTCAACACAATATCACAGCATCCTTGGGAGCCCTATAATCACAAACACTGTGTTTCACATCTCTGTGTCACACAGCCCACTGCCATGGCATTTCTTTTGAGGAGGACATGTAACTCATCTCAGCATATGCCAGCATCATAGGCCATCTATTGTCTAAGTGACTGCCATGGGAGAATGACTCACTGGCCTGGCTGTGACACGATTCCTCCTTCGCTCTCATCCTGGCCCAGCTGCCCCAACCCGTTAGACTCACATCCAACTAGCTTTTACAGCCATTTAAAGGTTAACCTCCTCTGGGTGTTGATGACACTGAGCAGAATGCACAACAATGATGCCGTTGCTATTTAAAGCCCTGTCGCAGTGTATAGAGGGAGCTGACTAACATAAGCAGACGTGACGTTATTTTGAGTAAATATATTTGTAAGTACAGTTTTCTTCCTGACCCATAATGAAGTTGATCTGGGCATATGACATCTGATCGCAGCAGGAAAAATATCTTTTCATTCACAAGACGTACGTAATGCTTTATAGCATTAAGTTACACAGCACCAACTATTCTTTCTTTCTTGAAACTGGATCATTTTTAACGAAGACAATGTTTTCTGCTTTGCCTCTGATTGCCTCCAGCTTCTCTGCCTCAAATCTCGGTGGTCTTGGCGACTATAGTTTGTTAGCATTTTGTAGGCTATTTACTGACTCGTTCAAAGTGAAAAATCCAAAGCAATAACAGCAAAATTTGTCAGTGCTTATCATAACGTAACTGTCAACAGGCACTCCTGAGCCCTACTCAAGGTCTGAATCCTGCCACCAAGTGAACAGGTAAATAAGGTGAAACCACACAGTCTGAACAGAGCGCAAGCCAAATACACATTTTGGCTCCTGCATCTGTTTTGATCAGTGGAAACTGTGGATTTCAGCCACTGTAAGCTACCTGCCCCACACCAAATGGGGGCCAGACAGTGTTACCTGGTGAATACATTTATCAGCTAAAAAAACACATCGATCAAGCTCAATCTCTGATCAAGCTTAGTTTCGTTGTTGTTTTTAACAACACTCTTCTTCTAATTCATTTCCCTCTGCCAGCGAGCTGTTTTTCATTGCTTTAAATCAAGCCTTTCTCTATCCTCCTTTTATTGACCTTCAGATAGCGGCGGTCTTTGAATTATTTCATGCAGCTACTCAATAACTTCAGTCTGCCAAGGGAAATGAGAGCCTATATTATCTTGCTGTATCACTACATGCAGGTTACGCACAGGTGCATCGGCCAAACCAGGGAGCCAGCTACACCTCCCGCTTGAAACCCCTTTAACATGCAGAGTGGAAAGCGATGGAGAAATTTTACATGGTTGGATACAGTACAGTATGTTATCGCCTGGAGTGGAAAAGTAGGTCATCAGTCTCACAGGGAGCAGCGGAGCTTCACTGCTTTGCTCTGCAGAATAGGATGCTTGCCGCACTGCAATGTACAGCAAGCACATGTTAGCAGTGTTTAATCCTGTGTTACGTGTGCTCATGAGCAACACATTTCTGCGACCTGGATACTAAATATACATACGCTATATTCCAAATTCTAAACTGCCAATGAGCATCTTCAAGCTACTGCAGTATTCTTTAAATGAATGCAGCATATTTGTCAGACACTGGGATCTAAAAGAAAATAACTGGTTACATTGAAACACAATTTGACTTTATATATCTGCCCACATTTGATTCACTTCTACAGTGTCTATCACTGAAAAGGAAACAGGTTTTGAAGGCTTGTGTCTTGTACAGATTTATGGGATAAGAGAACCCTAGAAAAATACTACAGAAAGGCAAGAGGAAGCTCATTCTGATGCACGAAAACCAACAGCAGCACAACGAGAGCGCTATGCAAACACAAAGAGCAGCTGTGACATGAAATGCAGGCACGTATGCAGTGCAATCAGTCACTGCTGATTGATGAGGAAGAGCACTGAGCTCATAAGAGGAGTATACCAGAAGCACGCTTCATTACTGTCTTTTAATAACACTTAATATCTGCCTTTTCTTTTTTTTTTTTGGCGTGTCAACGGCACTGCTCTCCAACCTTCTCGGTCACCATTGGCAACTCATTCTCCTCCTCAGCAAACACCACCCATGTTGTGCCGCAAGGCGCCTTTATTTGCCTAATCCGTTCTTCACTACGTTCTCTCTAATGGCGGTGGGAAAAAACCCCCCACAAAATGCACCACTTCTTTGCCACGCCAGCGATGCCCGACTGTGTCTCCTCTTAAAGGCCAAAGTTCCAACCACTCTTGACATTTTAAGAAAGTGACTTTGTGATGTCAAGTGCCGGGTGTCTCGAAATTGATTAGCTCCCAGCGATATAAAGTCTGAAGTAACGCTTTGGCATTTTCAGCAAAGACGTCTCCGCCAGCATTAAATCATTTGTGGGTGGTTTTTCCCAGTGATCTGACTTTTTAGGGTGAGGTTGCAGCACTTCATCATTCTTCATTCTTTTACATTTAACATCTTTACCTCGTACCAGAATGGAGCAGTGCTGCCAGTGCTACACAAGTCTACACAGTCTTTCTGCAAATATTGTCTGGCAGTTCCAGAGTGACATGAGGGAACAGTCCTGAAAGTCTCCAGCAGCTAACTGACCCGGGGGTCATGGCGCATGTCTTTAGAGTAATGGATCACCAGGAGAATCAACATGTTCTGACTACCAGAGGGAAGAAAGTGCACTACAAAAACAAGCTAACAGCAACGAGCCTCGGTAAACAATTTGGGCTTTTAACTTCTTAACCTCGCATGCATGCACATGCTGGCAAATGACTCACCATCGGCTCCTCTTTTCTTGCTATCTGCCAGTCCGGTAAGACCTTGTTTGGGTTATTAGCTCTAAAAGAAAATATATGGCTCTTATTGGCTCACTGTTAATGGAGACATTAGCTTCAATGTTTCAACAAGCTTTAAATCTACGCTGGGATTCATTTCCAGGATATCATTTGAAAGCTATTAATACCATTGCTAATATGATACCTGATTTTCTCTTCCCACTACGTTTTCCATACATGGTTTGAGAGATACAAAAACGAGTCAAGCTTCTCAAATGTCAGCTGCTGTCTAGACACAAGCTGCCGAATAAATATATTCGATTAAATGAAACAAAGTCTAAAACAAAATTGTGATTTAAATCAGGAAAAACAAAAAGACAACATCTGGTACTTGTCAATTTGTTATGCATTTTACAAAAAGTATTGAGTCTTAAAAGCCAACCCTAAACTCTACAGAGTTAGAGATTGTTTGTTTTTACTAATAGTTACCTGTTTCCTTCATGACTGAAGGCTAAATTCATAAGCTAAGACACATTTTTTTTCAGCACAGCAAACAGCCGATTCCACACTTTGTTTAAAGTATCAGCTATCACGCAGAACATACACCAGCCTGGGTCATTTAGAACCAAATCAATATGCACTCAGCCTTGCCAGCGCCCCTATTAATTACACTAATCAACTCAACGTCTATTGATTGCCACTAACACTTGACACGCTGAAGCATGTTAAAACTGCCACATTTCAACGTACTGCAGAGGAGCAGGAGATCGAAGACAAAGACGTTATTATTTGGGTTTGTAGCAAGGAAATGTAAGATGTAATTCATGCACAGAGCCACTGCTCAGAAGATCTTTGACCTCTAACCTCCGGTTAGGTATTAGAGCTCTATTGAGAAATCAACAGGGTCAACATATGGGCTGATCGACAACATATCAGAGTCTCACTATAAACAACGAAAGAAACTATGAAGTCTTAAGTATTTAATTAACAAAAAAAGGGAGAATATAGGCCAAAATACCCTTACAGATTTTTTAAAAACTATTTAAAGTTAGTGTCGCTTCTAGTCTCCACCATTAGAGGTACATTTTCTCTGGCAGCCAAGATGTATGACCAGATAAATTATTCATGCAATACTAACAAACCAGAAAATCTCAGGAAATTTTGTTTAAATTCATTATTCATTAGTATCCAGTACTGAGTACACAAAGGATACCACCAACCTCCCAAAATACTTTGGCTCTAACACTGTAACTCCATAAATTTGGGGAGATTCCTATATGCCGGCCTCCTGTTCTTAAACACTGAAGGATGATGAAATATATACTTCATGTGGAAGAGCGTGAGATTTATGGTTTTCTTACCCTGTCCACATCTCTCCACTAATCAATACACTGTGCCTGGAGAGTGATTCCTCACATAACCATCCATAACAGCTGGTGTTTGCCTAGCAGTCATACTGCTTACTCTGCCACCTCCCTATGTTTCTGTATACCGTCATGTCGGCTTATTCTCTATGCACTCACACACAAACATCAGAGAAACAGATGAGGCATATAAAAATGTTGGGCAGTTGCTGCAGTGCTTGGGGGACCCCATAAAATTCTGTCAGCACACCAGATTGTCAGGGTGAGTAGGAGCATACTGGACTGGACGGATGCATATTGGATATTGGAAACTGGACTTGTGCTTAGCGTTTAAAAAAACAGGAGTCCCTTTCAAATTGAAAGCTGCACCGTAGTAACTGTATCCCTTGTTTCTGCTACAGAGTGTCATCTTTGACAGCATGCTTAGTGTAATGAACTCTTTGCATTTCTCAACAAGCAACCTTGCATGTGTGTTTTTGCTGCATTTACTGTATGTAGGGTGGGAAAAAAATGACCATCCACACCTCCACTACCGCACAACATCATTTTTCATGAAATTCCCACGTGGCTATGGGATTTTTTTTTTTTTTTCTGTTTGCTATAGCAGCTGGTACAGTATGTCTGTGAGACAAATCCGTTACTGTGCCACTCCCAGCTGGGAAACTAGATGTCTAAATGTTGGTATATGAAGGTCGGACCTGGTAGCGCTGGTAATGAAATGAGGGACGGCATTGCATGTGCATGCGCTGGATTAGTTGCCATGGTTACAGTACCACATTGCCTCACCAAAACTAAATTGCGAACATCAACACATTTACACGATTGCGTGGGCTGATGGTAAAAACAACAACAACAACAAAAAAAAAAAACTTTTAAAGCACAGACTCATTCAGTAGCAGATTTTTTTCTGTGGTCTGTTTTTAACCTCAGTCCGAGGTGAACAGTGAAGACAGGCTGAGAAGAGGATAATCAGATAATTGTTTGTTTTTTTGTCAGTTTTATCTGAAATTGTCCTGAAAGGGCGTTAAATGTTGAACAAGTCACTCATCTGTGCGTATGCCTTTGGACTGACTTATGATAACTCTTTGTTCACACTCACAAATACCTCTAATGATCTCTTCATGCGGGAACTTACTACAGTTACAAAATTTATGGGCATGATTCAGAGGACTGTGATGTGACTACCCAAGTGGTTGAAATAACTGTCCAATAAAATCAAGGAATGATGGAGTACGCAGAACATTCTGCAGGCAGCGTGAGATAATGACACAATCAGAGAGACTGCAGTGATTATCTCCATTTCAGATCCATCTAGTGATTTTTTTCTGATTCATGGACTCATCTAGTATGCAAGCGGCACATTTTAAGGCAAAATAAATATTTTGGCTTCATTTGAAAGTGACAGTAAAGATATGAATCTGTTATTGACCTCTGTTATTGTTATTATTGACCTCTGGTGCTTGTGTTTTTTTAATTCAACTGGGATTGAAAATTCTCATATAAAAATCAAAATCAAGTCTTCTATTCTTACTACTATTACTTCTCATATTCTTATTCTATCATATTTTAGTATTCAGTTAAAAATAATTGTTAAAATAACCATCAGTTGATGATTAAGAATTAATCAACCAATTACCTAATTACTAATTAGCTAACCTGTAAACATGACGCTACAGCCAGCGACTGTTAGCTTAGCTTCATAGATGCAGGATGTATGGAGGATGTATAAGTGCTCATGGGGCTGCAGCACCACCTATAATCGGACCTAAAATAAAAATCATCATTTAAACTTATGACTCTGTGATCTTTTTCATAGTGCAATAGTATCTTTTATCTGTTTTACCTCATTTCTAACCTAACAGTAACTTTCTAACATAAAGTACCTGCAATTGCTCCCACTGTACAGTACCACATACAGGCCATTAGTACAACAGGATGTGTGATTTGGTTATAGATCTACATTATGAAATATATCTGGTAACTAGAGCTTCATCTTGTTTTGAGGTTTGGCAGAGTGCAAATTTTATAATGTTCCAAAATGGACTCCAGTCAACAAAGAGACAGAGAAGGAGAGAGAGAGAGAGACAGAGAGAGAGAGAGAGAGAGATGGGGGGGAAAACCTAATCATCAGTGACGTGTATGGACTACACTGCAGATTTGTAGGGTTAGGGTTTCTGGCCCTATTTATACCATACCCTATTTATACCCTATTTATACCTATTTATGCCATTAACATGTGTCATGAGGGATCCAATCACAAGGGGACAATTCTAAGTACAGGTGTAAACGCACCCAAGACGAATGAGATCCAGTCGCTCAGATCACATTTAGCAATGGTTTGAAGGAACCACAAGAGGAGAATCCATTGCTCAAAAATCCCAACGGTTTTATGTGACCATTTTTCTCTGACCATTGAGAAATACAAAAATACATAGACGGTTTAGTTTAATGAATAGAAATCGATGTAGATTGTTCAAAGTGCGTATAAAGAGGAAACAAAATTAAGGCAGGGGGCGCTAACATACAGCTTGTTACAGGTTCAGTTCGTAACCACAGTTTTTCTGTTAGAGTATTTGGCATTTATGACTGTACCTATTTTTCAAATAATATCCTCTATACACAGCTTATATATGGAACTATAAACAACAATAAAGCTCTTAAAAACTAGTCCCTGGGTGCTCCACAGACATTACAATAATGAAATGGTCTGCAATAATGATGAGAACAATAGGCAGAAATAAGTATGACGCTGATGCACAGACATATAATAAATAACAAATTTATAAATCAAGCCAAATGCAGTTCAAAATCTAGAGGTGTAATGTCTTGTTAATGACATTCAGCTCTTTTGACTCCTGCACAAGACAAGTCATGACTTACTTCCAAATGAATGCCACATTAATTCTGGTTCCAACCCGATGAGGTCTCCCACATGAACTTTTAAACAAACTCAGGCTAGGCCAGTACATATCCATATTTATTTATTTTTCTCCACTATTCACACACACAGGCAGGCATCATGACCATTTTTTGTTTTTGCACTGAGCTGCAGATGCTGGCTATAGTTATGTTTTTAAACATGTGACATCACAATACTCAGATGCAGAATTTATACTCTTTTTTTATTTACCATTTCCAACAAGAAGAAACTCTGGTGTCTTTTTCTGTCACCATTCTGTGTTAAGCAGTAATGGCATTAAAAGCAAACAAATAAAATTATCTCATTTACTTCAAACTGTTTTATATCCTTTTCCGGTGTCTGCTGTAATTTATCATGATGCCTTGTCTGAGAAATCATACTGCCTTTGGGAAACAGTATCACAGTTAATTTGGTTAATTTCCTCGTTGTCTGGTCTTAAGATGCCATCAGTATCTCTCAAAGAAGATTTCTAGACAGATCTAAATGACTTTCCAACAATTGATGAATATAAAAATGCCAAGACGATTGGAATTATTGTACGTGCAGGAATGTAAAGTGAAAAACAAAACCCATGGATTCATTTTATTTTTTATTTGGGGCACTATAACTCATCGAGTTACATGTTAGAAAACAAATGCCAATATTCACTTGCATTTTTAGCTCTGTTTTTGGTCTCCATCAACTCTAGAAGAAGATATCTGGCACTTTAGCTGCTAAATAGCCCATAAGTCCACCATCTGATTGTTAACTTTGTGTGTCTCCCGTCTGGTACTGTACAGTAATAGAGCTTCTTTTTGCTGAAAACAGTTGTCTGCTGCAGCTGGAAATGACACTGGTGAGAGCTGTGAGCGTGAACCAAAATAGTAAAGTTATTAGTTAGAAATTAAACTTCTACAACATAAATTCAGTGTAAGTCATTTAACCTGCAAGCATCAACACAGTGCTTCTCCTGGAAATGCTATTCCAGCCTTTGCACAAGCCTCTATTTGCTTGTATCAGTGCTGCCAATCTACAAGCTACATTATAAGGCCGAAGAACTGTGTTGCCCTATTCCCCATTGGGACTTTCATCTTACCCCCGACCCCCACCACCTCTTTTTTAACTTCTATATAATCGTATCATTGTTTTGCCTTTTCATTGAACCACATGGAACCTATTAGCCCTGGAAAGAGGTCCCCTGTGATCTATTCCAGAGGTACAATCCAGTCTTTAACCACTTAAGTGTTTTCCTTGCACTGAAAGGTCAAGATCTGGTTGTAAAGTCGCATTAATTCATTTGACATTAGAACTGCCTATAACATTATCACAACATGCTGCTTATGTGTATAAAATATACTTTTGCCGGTGCTATGCTATGTAAGCAGTCAAACTCTTGTATATTTTATGAATTACTGAATGGGAGTGAGGAGGGAGGGTTGATAGCTATACCAGGAATCAACTGGGACTCAAATCGATGAGTGACTTGAATGCCGAAACATAGATGTTCAACTCAGCGCACTTTGTGATACATTCCTTTGAATGTACTGAATGTAAATTGCTGCTGCAGACCTCTCAAAGAGTAAAGCTACTGTGTTAATGCAATCCACTGGGTAGTTTTCAAACTCTTCAGCAGCTGGTGATATGGGTGATGTGAGCTTATTGCGGGACAAGGAGAGAGGTCCGGCTCCTTCAAATGACCTGGCGTGTTGTACCAGGAAAAGCAGCAGCAGCAGCGGGTGTAATTAATGAAATTCACGATGATCTGCCTTACATTTAGGTACGTGCAGGCTTCAGGACTCTGGTTCATGCTGGCTCACTGGCACAATTAATGGAACTGAGCCCTCGTCAGCAAAATTAATTCCACCTGTCTTTTAACTCAAAGTTGTCCTTTCATGTGCACATATGTACACCCAACCGTGTATGATCTGTAGCATTTCGTTTGGCTACTCCTGCATTATATGGGAGTTTGACATATTATGGTTTTACCTCAGTGATATCATCTCGCACATTCAGGAGAGTGTGACTGAAGGATGACTATAATATACCCGCCCAGTCGCTTGTCTCCCTCTGGACCATGGTCAGGTCATGGTCTGCTTCTTGAGGTCTTGAGTGGACCATTGGACAAATTCAGGTACTGAATGAATCTGGGAGTTAATCCAAGAATGTTTTTTTGCAGAGGTCAATCAATCAAATCTGACATTTCATGTGGCCCATTGGCCTTCAAAGTGGCCTGACATCTTTTCCAGCTGTAATTACTGACTTATTTGCACCTAATTTCAGAGTGAGCTAAAAATCATCTCCAGAGGTAACAGGTTTCAGGACATGTTATATGTTTGTATATAAGCCTTGTTTACTGATTTTTTTATTTTTATTTTACTGAAAATATCTTGACCGTGTTTGGATTTTAGACTGTCGGCCGGAGGCAATTTGCAACAGGCATTTTCTCACCATTTTCTAAAGTGTTGTATTATCACTTGTGCCTCTCCTCTGCCCTCATGGCCAGCGTGATCCCGGGCCATTTACTGGGATTAAAAAGTGGATTTATCGTCTCTCTCACTTCTAACCGTGTCAGCAGCAGTGGAGGTGCACACATCCACTGTTGTTTCATTAGTCATAATTACACGATGCTTCTCTTTTCAGCTCTCAGTCGCATGTTCTGCTGAATGCTCTTACACCTCGTTTCTCCTTAAGTTTTCATATTTACAGCTCTGTGTGTGTATCTTATATCAGCTGTGTCTAAATTATAAAAGAGAACCCTAAATTAAATTTAAATTTAATTTTAAATTTAAATTTAATTTGGTTTTTGGTAATGGTTTTTTGCCCCCGGTAATTGTATGGATTTATAAATACCTTGAACAAAGCCTTGTTTCCTATTCTCTGCCTCCGTCATCTATTATTTATAGCTCTCATCCTTCATCTCGTCATCATTCTCCATCCAGCTGAAAAGGTTTTTGCAAAACCAATTAGAGGTCAAAGTCATACCAAGTTGTGCAGCACCTCCTGCATCAACTGACTCTCATGTGAAGTGTAACTAATGTGAATGGATTGATATTGACACAGGTAATAGGTATCTTAATCAGCCTTGGACCAAACAAGACTTTGCTGACTCACTCTTAGTCTCTTCACATCGTCTAGGAAAGGTTGAGCGGAATATGAAAAGACCAAAAGGGAAAGAGGAAAAAGCGCGTTAAATTATAAATGGGGCGGACGACGGAAATGTGATTGGAAAATGAAAGATCGGAAATGATCGGGCTTGTCATCTGCTCTACAGAAACTGAGGCTTGACAATGGTCTCTGGGACAGACTATTGTTTTGCATATATTTGTGAGCTGGGATAAATATTTCTGTTAATTGGAAGTAGCTTTCATCTAAAACTTTCATTATAACTTCAGAGACTGCAGAAAGCAGCTGGATAACAACTGGGGGCACTCTAAAGCCAACATATACATTTCCTCCTACTGCGGGAACAGAAGATACAGAACATATTTTAATATCACATACAGGCCCGGGGACTTTATCTTAATTCATTTTCTTCTACGCCGACAATGCAGCGCTATGAGGATAAATTAAAGCAGTACATTTTTACCTGGAGGGAGCGAGGAAGGTAACGTTAGGACATTTATTTATGGTGTTAGCTGTTTATCATGAGGACGTTCCTCAGGCTGCAAAGGTTGGGCTAAACATGGCATGTAAGCTAGTTCACATAGCTTAGAAGGATTAATCCAACATTCGTGACACTTCCAAAACAATCTGTCTCGAAAAAGCAGACTGACTGTAAATTAACAAAGATGTTTTGATGTTGAATCCAGCATCCGACCAAACTCATCGTACCGCCGTATGGCTCGCAGCCGCTATGTTGGCCTACTACTGATTTAATAAAATAAGTTTCATTCTGGATTCATAAATCTGCATAGCCAAATCACCAAAACCTGCCAAAATAACATGAATAAAGAATAACTTTCCCATGTTCCTCTATCAGATTATTTAGAGTAGCCACCTTTTGCTTTGATGACATGGGGATCACGGGGTCGTCACCTGAAATGGTTTTCAATTACCAGGTGAGCTTCGTCAAAAGTTAATCAGTGGAACTTCTTGCTTGTTGTTCATGATGCTGTCTCACCTTTTTTCCCCCCTGCTGTGAGTATTTGTACGTATAGTGTACATAAACACTTAAATATTGACATTTCTGTATCTTAATCGTGTAATGAGGCGAAACATCAGTCTGAATGGCCTGATTGTGTAAGAACATTTCCAATGAATTCCTTTTAAATGTACTGTGAGTTACAAAACACAGTAACGCTCTCACAAGATGCCATAGACCACCACCCCGCCTCGGGAAATACTTAGAACTCATTTCACACTATATCAGGCACAGACACATGTACCCACTGCCTTATGTAGACACACATCATCTCATTTACAGACAAAATCACACACACACACACACACACACAGCCTGAAAGATGTGCTGTGCCTCTGCTCATTAGTCCACTGTGACCTGGAGCCAAACTCCCTCATTAAGAACAATCCTTAAATCGCCTCTGATATTCTCTGAGTAGAGGTCACTCTTTTATGCTGCTACCAAAAATAATCTTTATCAGGGGATTTATTGGGCATTGTCTGTGTTCTTCACACAGAACTCGCTCGTAAATCTCAGTTGTGTAATCTGCAAAGGTGCAAAACCTAAATCAGAACACAGATCGTAAATTTGACTGCGGTCCAGCGTTTCTTGCTAGTTCAGCACATGCATTTATGGAGGACTTAGTGGTGTCGAGCAGAGACATGACTAACAGTACGTAAGTATATTCTTTCAGTTTTGTGGGTAGCTGTGAAGTTGTCATCTCTAGATGGACAGTCTCACCCTGAGCCCTTCCCTCTGTCATGAGAATTGAGTCATGTCTGCAAAGCACTATTATTATCGTGTGCCTGGGGTGGGAATTAGAGATAAGCTGCAGTGCAGGCTGCTTTAAGGCGAGTTCAAAGGAATTGAATTTCAGAAAGATAAAAGTATATCCTCACTTTGCAGTTTTGGGTGAAAATGTATGATAGACAGTGTAGTATGTTGCCCCTTGAGATACCTTTACATGTGGAAATCTTCTCTGATTACCTCTGACAACATCATGGTCATTAGATATCACTAATATGGCATAATAGCTTTGACGCTTCATGTGCTGAAATAAGAATTATTCTGAGATTTCTTTCAAAATACATTCATGTGTTGTAAAATAGTTGCTGAAAACACGTGAAAAGGCTTTGAATGGTATGTTAGAGGTTAAAACCATTCAGGATTTTGTGGGCGGTTCTTAAAGGGTGGCTCGATGACACGCTGAGGCCAACCTGAGCATACCACTGCACCCCTAGCAGAGAGATAGAGATGAATTAATCTCACTCGGAGTCTTTCAAAATTAGTCATGTCATTTTCTGAACTCATCTGACACGTTTCAGTCGCTTCACAATTGATTGCTTGACTGCTCCCTCGAGTGGGCGTGGCTTCAGCGCATTCAGCGACCACAGTCCTGAAAACTGCCAATTTTTTACCTGATTTTGACACCTAATTTCATAAATCTGCTAATCATTCAAATTTGGATGGGTGGTTCTTCTTGGGTCTGACCAAACTCAGGACCCGTGCAGCTTTCTGTGGGCTTAAACCTTTTTAGTTTGCCTTTGGCTGCACTGCTTTGCCTTCGTAATAGTGTTGCTATTCCTATGCAGTCAAAACCTTGAAAAAAAACACACACATAACAGCTTTTCTCCTCCTCTGGAACTCAATGCTTTCTGATTACTGTATATTCATTTGATCCATGCTCCTTAATTTGCTGTTACTGATCCCAAACCCAGTTCCAACTTCTTTGAATCGAAAAAGGCTCAAGGGTGAAATTTCCACTGGTGAATCCTGTTTTAGTTCTCTCTGCTTTCACATTTCCAGTTCGATTTGCTCACTAAAATCTCTGTAAACAGAGTTTTCTCATGGTCTCATCCGCCCTGCTGTACAAGCAACAGACCTGCGCTGTTAGCCTAGCATCTTGCTGCTGACCTTTTCAATACGATTCTCTCTCTCTCTCTCTCTCTCTCTCTCTCTGCTCTCTGTGCGTTCATGCTGCCGTTGTGCGCGCCCCTCCACCTCCCCAGCTTCACCCAGTCTTTGCTCATCAGCTTCATCATTTCATTCGCCATCAGCCTCAGCAGAGTCATCAGCCACCACTGCTGCTCAGGGCCAACACCCCCTCGTAGTCTAAGCGCCAAAATGTCTGTCATCTTTACTTCGTTTGTCTCTCCTGATTGAAATACTATATATTTAATGCCCTAAAAAAAGAGACTTCATAGCCAGCTATCAATGACTGAGCTGAAGAACCTATGAATTCATGTATGCCCAAACCGACACCTCTGAATAGGCTATTTACAAGGCAAGAGGACACCATCATACTTTAAATAAAACTGTCAACAACTGGGAAATGTGCATGTTTCATCAACACTTGCTCTTGTACATGTGTGTTATGCGTATATAATGTCACGGACTGATGATCCTCACTTCCTGAAATGTTGCATCAAAGATCAGAACAACACGAGTTTTTGTTCCTGTTCCAGCTCTGATAAAGACATGCCATCTAGTCTGTCGGTTACACAGAGAGCTCTCGGGTATGGCGCAACATGGTGCAATCAGTGTTTTCTTACAACACTCGATGTGATTAGAGAGGAGTTTCTTACGGACCTGTCAAGTTTTCTTTCAAACCCTGTGCTAAAAATATGGCATGAAGTCTCAGCCCCAGCCAGTTAGAGGTTACGTCAAGCTTTATGTCTATAAACAACTCAACAATACGTTGATTAACTTCAGATGTTCTCCTCCAGATAATTTCTTTCTGAGTGTCCTTCCCTGGTCTTTATTGACACTTAACATAAGCAATTACATAAATCGGTAACAACATCATTGGTAAGTACTGACCTTAGTCATTCTGTGAGGAAAAAAAGGGAACAGGCTGTTTAGTTCCCCCAAGAACTCATGATGGAAAAATGACTCTGAATGTGTAAACCCAATAAAAAATAAAAAAAGTTTGTTTGCACCCCTTTCATGCTTCGGTGGCTATCATCAAGTGACTCATCTTCTCTTTGCCAGGACAAGTCAGTATCTTCTCATCCACAAATGAGACAAACACAACCATTATGTCGTCTACATTATGTCCTCAGCTCAACCTCTCAGAAAAATGTCAACACTCCTCCTGCATGTTCTCACTGCTTTCAGTAAAATGCCCACTTGGAACAGGCTGGAGGATTTTGTCATATTATCTTCATTCAGTGATTTTCGTTCATCGCTTGCCTAAGCTCCTACGGCAGTGAAATAATATCATGATGGGGGTAAATATCGGTGTGGCAGTGCAGAAATTGAAGTCTACAGTGATTATGTGGCGTTGGTCGACCATGAGATTATCAGAGAATCTTCAGACAACAGTAAAAACACTGGATTCCTGTGCCTCAGTGCCACCATAAGGGCTAGGATTGAAATGTTTCAACATTTTGAGGGATATGTTTATTTAATTTCTCGCAGAGAGTTAGATGAATAAATTGGTACCACTCTCTATACGTTAGTTATGAAGCGCCAGCAACCGGTTCGCTTAGCTTAGCAGAAATACTTGAAACAGGAGGAAAAAGCTTGTCTGGTACTGTCCAAAGGAACCAATTTGAACTACTCACACCTCTAAAGCTCACTAATCAACACATTATATATCCTGATCAATCTGAACTAAAACTTGAATGTAAAACTGACACGTTATAGTCTTACAGCGGGTTGTATGCAAGACTATTTCTTGTCCAAGTACAGTGACTTGTTAAGCCTCTGTTGGTTGTCTGGAAATTTCCCAATAACAAGAAGACTCCAAGAAATATCAGTGCGTGCCCAAAATAACAGTTACTGCTCGTATCCGCCTATTCTCAGTATTCTCCGTATTCCTCTGGACACACTGAAAAATATTTACGTTGTCCGAAAAAAGCATCAGGATTTGTGTGTTGTAAAATCATGGCTGCTTTCTTTTCTTTTTGTTTGTTAGGACAGTCGGCCCAGATGTTTGACGTTCAGCTTAAAAGAAGGTCTGGTACTCCCTGTGCTGGACGGATTTCATCATACCAGTGACCTAATTCAACATGTCAGATGGCATTAATAATTGACACCTGTTGGATTTAGGATTGGAGTGGACCTTGAAAATAAGTCTAGGGAGAAACATGCACGGTAAGACCGAGGGAGGCTATTTAAAGTCATCAATTAACCTAACCTGCATATCTTGCCTAATCCCTGATGATACCATTCAGAAATGCATTCAAGTACATACCTGAAACAGACATATGACATAAACATTCAGGTGTTTAGTTTAAGATAGAAAAACTGGACACCATATTGTATCTCAACACCGATTTTATTCATAATTTGCTCTCTTGTTATTTATCCTGGGTGGTGATTGATCATTATCACATTACTAATATTTCTGATCAAATGGCAAATCTGTTTAATATTTCTTAAACAATAATACAACGGATCCGCTGTGTCTACACTGCTCAATTTGGACGCCAGAGAAAAATATTCACGTGATAAAAGCAATACTGTTTTGCTGAAAGGCGATCAACAATAACATTTCAATTTTCACCTTGTTATGCTATTAAGTTAACTCGCAGCTACTCCGCTCAGGAGGTTTTAAAGACAAGCCGTTAATACGTTGGTAGCTAACTAGAAGCCAAAACTACTAAACCAAGCGGCAACCTCTTGGGTTGGCTGTGAAGTGAAGCCAACAGCAAAGTGCCAAAAACTGCAGTTCCTCAAACGGCCTCTTGATGCTGGCTACAGAACGAGTCAGTCTCCATAAGCCCTCATGTTAAAATGGACGTCTTCAGACTTAAACATGTTTAGAGCCTGGTTTTGGTCTCTAAAGCTAATTTTATTGTTCATGACAAATCTACTCAAGTCTACTAGCTGGGTTGGCTACCCAAATTTTAATAGCCTTTAAAAACGTTGATGGCTTACCTGTTAGAAAGTTCAGTTCAAATATAGATATGGCGCGTATGCCGGTATCTAAGCTTATGTTGAAAAGACTAGTTTTAATAAACTTGCTTTATTGAATGAAAAATTAACAGCAATCTGCGACCTGTAATCTAGTAATCTGTGCCTGTCTGTGTCAGGATATTTTTCACAGTAGACATTTTGACTTTGACAGTGTGCCTTCATTTATTTTTTTATTTATTTTCAAAGTGTCATGTCAAAATGTCCTCCATTTAGAAACACTGTTACCTCCACGCCCAGTACCTCTGGTTCCAGTTTCCTTTTTCATCACTGTCTTTGAAATCATGCTGTTGTTTTTGCTCTGCCCGCTCGCTGTGATTGTCAGCCAACTGTCATCTGATAGTCTCTAATAACTCCCACACTGCGCTGACATCATAAACAACGTTTCAAAGACGCGCACCTCATAAATCTGTGTGAAGACGAGCAGATTGAGGGCCATCAAGACATTACAGGTTTGACTAACACATGCTTTATGGCTACTGTGGAAATTAATGAGGACATATGGCATAAAAACTAGCTAACCAAGGAGCTAAAACTCCGCCTGAAGCTCATTAGAAGATGTTCCTGTTTTGTTGAAGGCTGCAAATAAGGACAAAACTCTGTATTATTAGTGACAATTCTTCTTAGGGCTTACAATTGTTAGACCGTGTTCACGACTACGGGTTATCCAAACTTAACAACCATCCTGTAGCTCCTCAGCACTTCACTGGATCCTGTCCCTTAAACAACAGCTCATCACATACAGAGGAGTCTAATCCGGGTCGGTTTCAGGCGGCGTTTTCGGTCACTTGTTCGTTGAAATTGGGCACAATTAAAGCGAGAGACAGAGAAAAATAAACCAAGATCAAGACAAAGACAGCTGATTCGAATGAGAGAGGAAGTGAGAATGTGGTATTGAGTGGGAGGGTGCGTGTGTGTGTGTTTGTTGTTCGTGTGTGTGTATGTGTGCAAGCAAAAGAGAAAAAGAGAGAGGAGGGTGTGTTTTTCCATCTCCAGAATCTATTTAATAAAAAACGCTTTCTGTCACTGTTATCTTACGAGATTTTTTTTTTTTTTTTTTTGCTTTTGCAGAGTGATGTGTATTCAGGAATGGTGCCGAAGTGTAACCCTGTTAATGCTAAATCATATTCTACAAATCTGATATATTGAATTAAGCTTTCTGGGCAAAATACCAACCCGAAGCTCTGGGAAGCTGTGCAGCATGTTGACATGATGGTAACTGACTTATCTCCAAGTGTGAGGATAGATGCGTTTCACTGTGACTACTATACATTGACATGCTATGCTTCTTTTTTTTTTTCATACCAGCAACATGTTGAGCTGCTGACCAGATCATGCTTTTATGTTTTGGTTCTGTCAATCTGCTGAAATTCACTGTAAAACTGTGGAGATGTTTCCTACCTGCAGCAACATATAGTTTCTTCATATAAGCAGTCAGCAGCTGTAACCTACCTAATAAAAGCAGTTTCACTTCTCTGGCTGCCTTCTCTCCGTCCTCTCGGAGGTTTTTGTCAATCATCTTTGACCTCTCCGCGGCAGCCTTATCCTCGGCGCTCACCGTACAACCCATGGCTCCAAACGCAGGCGCGCACAGACCACTTGTCCAAAAAAACACACACACACACACACACACAGAGAGAGGCTTCGATGCTGATAATCTCAGCGTGCCAGCCGATGCCAAGAATAACGAGGTCCAGCACTACCTCCTGGAGAGGAAAAAAAACAGCCGATTTCAGAGTTTTTACCCAAGCACAAAAAGTCAATGCAACAGCTCTCCCGTTCAGCTCAGAGCTCAAAGATGAAGCAGATGCAACCAAATCACTTGGTTTGTTACCGCTGGTCCATGTCGAAGCGCTCACAGCCTTCTGTCCAGCATCTATCCACAGGCTGAGATGCCCGTGCCCGCTGCCCCGCTGCAGACTGCCTCACTTGTCTTGTCGGCCTGGTGAGCAGCGCGTCCCTCGTTTGCTGCTGCTGCTGCTGCTGCAGTCTGTGCCCAATTAAGGTTTCTCAGATATCCTGAGATATTCCGACGACAACCTAAGTGGCATCGACGTCACTTGCGAATACTTGTCACGGCAGTCCAATTAAAACAGGTGAGCTCTCCACACCGGAGCTGCCGCGGAACCAATTAAAGTGGAAGCCAGCGAGGCGTGATTTCAAGAGTGCGGTGTGCAGACTGCAGTGGGCGCTGTGCCAGCATCATTCCTCTGCATTTCACATGGATGGATGGTGGATGGCCTCTCAGGCGACAAACTCAGCGTTGGACAACGGTGTGAACTGCTCTCAGCGACTGAGCTGATGCAGGAGCACGTCTGTATCTGCAAGGATGCGGTGATGTTACAATGGCTAATGGGTCGATGTGTACCATGTTTATGAAATACCTTGGCACAGAATTAGGCTGATGGATGAAGAGTGGGTTGACAGCGCCCCAAACGGCCACAAGAAGATATTTTCCCTGGTAGCTGAGTTACTGGGTTGTATACAAAGTTCTGTGCACAGACGAGGACATGAAAATAATGATAATAACAGTATAATAATAATAAATACTGATACTTGCATAGTACTTTTCATGCAATAAATGCAGCTGTGAGTGTTACAAATAGTAAACAGTTAAAATAGTAAAATATGCTTAAAAGGAGAGTAAAATAAAAAAGTAAAATAAATATTTCAAAAATTAGAGGGTGAAAATAAAATGAATTGTTATTTTTAAAAAACATATTTAGCCACATGGCGATTGTAAGTTCCTTTTTCCATTTGTAAAATACAGTATGCTAATGCTAATGAGACCTAATAAATATAAGCAGATAATATGCTAAATATATAACCTAAATGAATGCGCATTGCTGTGTTAGAGTAAAAAATTGCAGGATGTTGACACAACAAGGTCAGGTGTTGTGTTTTTTTGTAAACACAACTTGGCCTTGACAGAGATGATAAAAACACTAACCAGAAATAGATCATGTAAAGTTACACCATAAGTGTTTGGGGCTAAAAATATGACTACCTTAATCAAATGTGTTACTATCTGCTGAACGTATCAAATCCAGACAAATTAACTGTCACACACAAAAAAATAGAAGATAATAGAAGCGGGTGGAATTTGTCCATTTGTTAAGGGAAATGATGACAACAGAGACAATGTAAAAACATCTACAATTATTTTATTGCCAAACTAAAACTGTCCCTGCTATTTACACTTTATAAGCTACTGTAAATATGCATCACAAATATAAAAGGTTTACATTTATATACATTATTTATATAAAGCCACGTCTTATTCACCAAAACTTCATATATCTTATTATTGTTTTATAATTGTGTCGTGTCCATCGATTTGTGTCTGAACAACAGCTATAATAAAATATCACATAGATTTCTTTAGATACGTTAAAAATGCATATTTGATATACGTCTCTGGTATTCATTAAAACTGTGGTACCTGTTTAAAAGCTAAAGGCATTTCAAAGCAGTAGGTAGTCAGTTGTTATTTTGGCATGATCCCTTAAAGTGAAGAAAAACTCTGTTCACTAAACATGACAAAACTAAACCTTCATTTACACCACAACAGCCACTGCAAACACATGTAGAAAAGCGAGGGACAGAGGTGAATATGCGCGCTAAATATTTCCTCTGCTGTTGTTCATAATTTATCTGCAAAAATCAGGAATCAAAACTGCTAAACAAAAATAGAGTAAAGTATAAATAAGATGAGAGAGAAGATTTACTCAGGACTTTTCTGAAGCCTGAGAGTGGCGATACAATATAAAACCATCTTTGGATATAAGAGCAGCAAGTATTTATGTATATTGTGCTGTGTTTAAGCTTGTTCATTTGTGATCGATATTTATATATATGTATTGAAATGCTTCTTGCAGGTTGTTAGTGCTATTGTGGGATGCAACGTTCACCTGAAGAACTACTCGAGTGTCCATTGACATCCCTAAATTAAGCTCAAAACAAATGCAACATCACTAAGAGAACATCACAAAAAAATTATTCCATGTAGAATTTTTTTTCGAAGAAAGGCTTCATAATACTAATATAACACTATAATGACTACAGCACAGACCGGGACTTCAATACACTTCACTTTAAGATGCCAAATTCAACATTTATGACAGTGTAAGCAAGAAATTCTCTGTTATTGTGCAGTTCACTCTACCGACTACACTACAGGACATGTGGGACATAACGGCATGCAAAACATTGAGTCAAGTCTAAATGCTCAACAAGGGTGAAAGCAGATCGAAATACTACAAACCAGTACGGCAAATACGTTACGACAGAATCAAAAAAAAGCATAATACATCTTCAAATTGATAAAAAAATTAACTTGTTAAACTCTACCAGACCCACCAGCAGGTTCATCTTCACAAATTTCATGTTGCTTGGGCAGGCACTGTTCAAATGCACAGAGCTCAGGTGGCTCCACCCAAATTTAAAAAATATATATACCTAATGTACCCTTTGTGGTATCCAGCCAAGATAGCTTTTGTTTTATTGTTTTATTATGTTTTGAGATGTGTACATTGCTTTGTCCATCTTGTCCATATATTTCTAAACCTGGACACCATAGACACCATACTTTCTGCTGCTGGTTGTCTGCTGGCTGTGAGACGATGGATTTTATAAAATGAGAAAGAAGGTGTAAATTGGTGAGCTTTAGAGGTGCTGGTAGGCAGATATTTTTTAACCTTCGGGCTGTTTCCCCCCTGCTTTCAATCTTTATGCTAAGCTAAACTAAGCTAAATGTCTAGAGTTGTTTATTACATACACATAAGAGTGTGGTATCAACCTTCTCATCTACAGTAATGCTTGGCAAGACTGAATACGGGGATTTCTCGATTCAAAATGTCAAACCATTCCTTTCATTTAAGTTTCCAGAGCAGAAAAGAGTTCCAAAACATTTTTTTCTTTCATCATAAACATCGATGAAGTGTTAAAACACGTAGATACAGAATATGTGATATTATTGTGTAGAAAAAAGTAACATCTGAATTTATAAAAGTATAACTAGAAAAGGGGAATCAAGAGTTTAAGAGATTAATGAGTGAAGTGTAAGGATTAACTTGAGCTGTACTCGGTTTATATTCAAGGTCACAGTTTGACCAATATAAAAGTTTTACAAAGGGAGGTTTGAAATCCTAATCAAGCATTGTGTTTTAAGTATTTAAAGGTACAGTGGGTGAGATTTAGGAGAGTCTATTGGCAGATTATGTCATGACTAATACTGAAAATAACCATCATTCAACAACAACAATCGTGTTTCTACAGTGGCCCTGAACAGACGATCCAATCACCAGCTCCAAACGGGGCCTTTTGCGGGATTCAATTAGATCAATCTGCAACTTTACCACTAGATGTCACTAAATCTTACACACTGCTCCTTTAAAATATATCGTCAGTCACAGCACCTTCTGTCATCTATATACTGTTTAAGCTTAAACAAAAACCTGATATGTATTTGGATCATTAACTTCATCGTAAAAAGTAGATAAATATTTTGAAATTAAAAACAGATATAACAGCTAAATAAATATATACTCCTGTCTTTACCGTTTGCTGTTCCAAACGCTGAAAAGGCACCAGGGTTTCTGCAGACGTTAGCTGATCTGGAACAAAGCTTAGACTGTAAGATAAACTACATAAAAACTCTGGCAGGTGACAGATCACGAAAAGTCACCTGCATTTTAAGGCCTTGAGCACGTTCTTTTTTTTTTTTTGTTATATTACAATGTGAGAAACAGTTCAGAGTGCTGCTGGTACAGGATGAAATCATCTGACTGGCGTCTTTTGTGCGTTTCGTGGAAAATAATTATTTGTGAAAAAATAATTTATGCTTTAGTTATTTAACCATTTCTCGTGTATGTCTTGGCACCTTTCCTCTCTTCAGCCTGATAGACATTCATGCCTTCTTTTTCTGTACAGTACCAGCTGCTGTTGCTTGTGTGTAAATAAAGAGGAAGAAACAAGAAAAGGACCATTTCACCATCATGGATGGACTCACAAACCCTGTTCAGTCCTGATTATTCATTTTTTTTAAAATTGCATAACTATTGCACTATGTTAAATTGAATTATAGAACGTTATTATGAAAGGATTTTGTTCAGATACGTGTTAAGTTACAGTCAAAAAAGTTAAATCAACTTGATTAATATCACTGTTATTCCAACCGACATACTATACTGAATATTTTATACTGTCACAAACCCCAGTTTCTGTGCTGGGCAGCCCTGTAGTGTGTTCCCACGGATACTGATAGTGCTCCCCTCACATTGGCCAGTTTGTTTCCCCCCTTTCCAAAGCTCTCACATACTTGCACACACACACACACACACACACACACACACACTGAAGCAGCGTCTAGTGGCCTCCAGCTGCATGGCCGCCCCCTGTTGTCCAGTCGATGAATATGAAGCTCAAACTCATTACCATGAAGGAGACACCCAAAGCGGCAAAACAGGCAGCCTAAGAATGAAACACAGGTATATTATATGCAAATATAAACCATGGCAAAAAAAAAAAAAACCTGCATCACACAGGATAACCACCAAATTAGCATTAGCATTATTAACGATTTGAAGAGAGACACGTTTCAAGGCCTCACCAGTATCTTAGGAGTAGAGTTCATGGGTTCGTCATCTTTAGGAACGATGCGGATGTAAAAGACAGCAGGGAAGATGAAAATGAGGCAGGGAGCCGATGTGGCACCTGTACAGAGAGAGAGAAAGGACTGGTTAAAAACTGCATAAAATGTTTGGACTTAAGACCAAACATGTAGGTCTTCAGTTTTTACTTAATTTTACTTTTAGCTTCTCTGATTAATACGCCGAGTGTTTTAAAAGGTGCAGTGAGATTTGATTTGCGTTTGGTAGATTATTTCTTTGTTGTAACAATACTTCTTGGCAATAAGTCAAGCAAAAGCCTGATTATTTCTCTTTTAAACGGTGCCACATTTGTAAGGAAAATGCATTTGTGGGATGAGCAGCAGAGCTGAGTATGTGGGTTGCGCCCATGAAAAAGTTGCCAGGTCTTCTCTGACGCCAAACAGCCTTTCTTTGCTGTTGACTCTTGATTGGTGGATTAGATGATCGATTAGAAGAAACAAGACGTATTGGCAATTTATTCATTTAACAGGAGCCTTAGCAGCTGAACCTGAACAAGTGGAGGAACGTTGTTCAGCGAGGAGTTCAGATTAATAGATTTATATATTCCTTTAGAATATATTTCTATATTTTCGTTGCCATCACAAATAAATTCCCAGTTTGTGACCCCCCCAAAATGTGCAAAGGTTGTCGCAAACAGCGTAATATATTGCATCATCTGAATTTCTCCATGCTTCTGTACATTGATGTGTCATTCAGGTGGGCTCCGTACACGTGTGCTCAAATGCGTATGCATGTTTGCCAAAGCAGAATCTGTGGCTTTGAAGATGCCCTTGGCAGCACTTTAACTTAAATGTTTTCAACTTTCATCTCTATCCCGTGAAACATGACCGCCAATCTGAGGACAGAGCATGACAATAATATTGACTCAGGTCATCAGTTTGTCCGCTAGCAAACATGAGCTGGTCACGTTTTTTTTTTAGTTTTGCTTTTCATGTTTTTTTAGCGTCAGGAAAGTCCTGCTGCCTGAAACACGGCAGACACTGCCCGGTCAAACAGAATGAATCAGTCTGTAAACGGAGACAGAATAAGTAAACCATGATAAATGAGAAGAAGGAGATAAACAGGACCTGTAACGGCTATATGTTTGCTACTTGTCCACGACTTTTAAGTGTGTCTTAAAATTATCTTTTATCTTGTCTTAATGACGGATGGGTGCTGTACTGACCAATAATGCCGAAGATGCCCAGAATGTTGGGGGCGAATATCACCAGCATGTTGATGAAGGTGAGGAGAATGATGGCAATGGCAATGTGGCGCAACCAGTTGAAAGACTTGGTGGGGAACAACATATGCTGGATGGCTCTACGTACCTGTGGAGGAATACAGAGGGGAGGTCCGGTAAGAAAGTAATACCGCGATATCATATTCACCGAGTGAATGAATCAACGACGGACTTACGGGGAACAACACAATCGGGACGGTCAGCGTTACAGCTGTGAGGACAGCCACTCGCACGCACAGGATCAAAGTGTCGTAAGGGTCAATTCGGCTGTAAGTGTGCAGCAACTCTGGCTCCACGTTGTCTGCAGACGAATAGAAAAAAACAAAAACACACTGAAGTTTAAGGTGAACACAAGTTATGGTTAGTAATAATGCCTTCAAGCTCTGAGCGGCATGTTGTCACCACAAGAGGGAGCTCGGGCTCTATGTGTAGGAAGAAAAGCAACTAGTGTGCCAGGCTAAAAAAATACTGTGTGAATTAAAATCATTGATTTAACATGTAACATATTTTGTGTGTGTTATTGGTAAATATATTTGATCTGTTTGCTGTCTCAAAACTTGAGTATATCTTGCAGATTCTTCCGTTTGGCCCCAAATTATTATTATTTTTTCTAATATTGCGTCATCAGTGGGAAATAACAACACCTGTGCTGAGGAAAATAAAAGTGTGTTTTAGTAAAATATAAGTTTTATTTCTGAATAATGGTATCTTTACGCAAACTGGAATAAGATGCCAGCTTTCACATTCCAACATAAAGAAAACTAAACTAACTATTCTTGTTTTTCTCAAAAAAACATCCCTCACTTCTATCTCTGTCTTTTTTTCTTTTCTTTTTTTTGCATGAACACTTGCGTTTGTCCACTGAACACAAACTCCAAGACAGCGCCATGGACTGCTGCTCTCACCTTTGAATGTCAGATAGCCAAAAAGAGCCGCCAGAAAGTACATGGTGTACATGACAAAGATAGAGATGTTGGACACCTGCTGCATCCTCTTCTTCGTGGGACTAAAATCAGACAGTTGAAAGTTGTGTAAATGCGACATTCTGCACTGACGCGTTATCAAATATTGCAGGCAACGGACAAGTGACTCACTTTCGGAGCTCAGTGTAGATAGGGAGGACTTCAGGGTGACAAACAAAGGCGAAAGCCAAGATGGGAATGGTGTATGCTGTCTGTGAGGAGCACAAACACGTGACTTTCTTAGATTAACCTCCCAAAATAAGTGTGGGAACTCAGGCGGGCGAGCACACCTGCAGGCTTCAACATTTGTGACCTTACTGTTAAACAACAATCCAGACGCGCAGACTCTATTTTGGGCAGAGCTGCCTACCTGTGAGTTGATGGTGAACATGCGTGTAATGCAGTGAGCGTCCTCGTCCTCGTGAACCACGCCGTTATGGTACTCGTGGCCGTGGGTCGAGGCGTTCAGGCTGAGGTGAGCAGCAGTGCTGTTGGCTGAGAACTCCTCGAATGGACAAGGAATCTGAAACTTCTTATAGATGACCTGCAGAGGGATGTGAAAGGAGGGAAAATGGCAAGGGGCATAATCAAAGATGAGACATAAGGATAAGAGGATGTATCAGTAAACAAGGGCTCTCAATATTCCCTGCCAAGCTCAAAAAAGCCATTTCGCATCGGATTAGTGTGACTCAGCTTCAAAGTACTTAGGCTTTACTTTCAACCTTTGATGTGTCTAAGCAGCTTTTATATTCGCCTTATCAAACATAGCCACCTATCACTGAAAACAGAGACGAGGGTGGGAAAGAGGCGAAGGCGGCAAAGTGAATAACGTGTGTGCCAAGATGACATGCCAGAACAAATGAGGCTCCTAATAAAGAGTCACTGTGATGGTGTGCCACAACGTGAGCTGAAACAACTTACAGCACTGAGAAAAAACACCATGCAGCTGAGAGAAAATCCACTGGTATAGCCAAGGTAACCTAAAAAAAAACAACAAAAAACGAAAGAGACTGTTAATGTTAAAAACCAAACTGATCCATCTGGCCTTTGGGGGTTGTGTGGGACTTTTGTAAGCTGTATTAGTTACACAAAAAGTCCAGAAAGTTTACAGTCAGAAGGTCTCCTACTGTTTTAATGAGGCTTCTGCTAAAAAAAAACGCCCCAAAAGTGCCCCATGCTCTCGCAGCATTATGAGACCAGAAAGAGCATGCATATTTCATGCAGTAATAAAAAGCGTCATCATCTCAGGGAAAACGAAGTCTAATTGGGCACCTGCTGTTTCCGCTGCCAGCGGTAGGATAAAAAGACACACACTAACTGCTTGACTCCATCAAAATGTCATTATCGAAGTTGGCTCAAAGTCAAAATAAAACATCCTGAAGATACAAAATGTTTTGCGAATTCGTGAAGAATTTGGCAAACTCACGGCTTGTGTTAGGTAAGCACATTAGAGTCAACTGTAAAATGGAAAAAAAAATGAACTGAAGTTTAAGGAACTAAATGTTATAACGGGCTTCACAACAAAGCTTTAAAAAAATTGCACGAGTACAAGGTCTGTTAATATTAGAAGACAGGAACAGAACATTACGCATGTTTAAGATAAAAAATAAAAACATGGTAAGTTAAAGGTCCAGTGTGTAAGAGTATTACTTTGCAGGAATGTGATATAATATTCATTAGTATGTTTTCATTAGTGTATAATTACCTGAAAATAAGTCATCATCATTGTGTTATTGTTGTCTTAAAATGAGGCCTTTATATCTACAGTGAAAGCGGGTCCTCTTCCATGTAGTCCGTCATGTTGAACCGCCATTTTTGTACAGTAGCCCTGAGCAGACAAACCAAACACTGATCCAGATAAGGCCTTTTGCTTTTTATCTGAATTCTGCAGCCAGTTTTCCTTTCTATATGTTTCGAAGGAGAGCGTGAAATGTGGGAGTGTATTCACTTTGTGCGACTAAATCCTACACACTGGACCTTTAAGATTTTTAGTTTTTGCACCTGATAATTTTGACCTATATTTGATCATTTTGACTTATCAGTCTTTTCACTTTTGTTTTTTTTTTCCTTGGCAGAAAATTTTCACACATGAAAACTTTTTCTTGGGCTCCCATAAGACTTTAGGTCTTTTGATGGTTAAAATACAGCTGAAGATGAAGATCCATGGTGAAAAAAAACTGTCAAAAAGTGTCACCTCCTTGCAATATGAACACATGATAAAAGTCCGAGCAGTTTGAGTCATATACACAGATGATATGTCTTATTCACCCCATGTTTTAAATATTAGTAATATTTAATGAATATTGCTACAAGACAAACTATGTTAGCTCTACTCACCGAGCTGTTTCATTAAAGCCAGGGGCAGGATGATACTGGCAGAGACCATGATGACCAGGTAGTTTCCATTCAAGTACCACAGACTGTTTGGAGAAACATTCAGTTTACTTTGGTGAGCTCAATATTTCAAACACTGGCACAGAGACACAGTACACAGAGAGAGAGAGAGAGAGAGAGACAAAAATAGAGACATTTGTTGGAAGTGCTTTTTTTTTTCTAAAACCAGGTATTCTGAGAGCGCGTGTTTGCATGACATGCGGTTGTTAAAAATCCAAATGGTTCAAGACCAACAGCGACCTGCTAGGAACATCGTTGGCCTCAAGGTGTTGGAAAAAACGCGTCTGCTTATGTTGCTCGCCGCAGACGTACTGGAATAGACAGTTACATAACGCGGATGATTTATGTGACAGTTCACAGTTGCAGAAAAAGGAAGACATAGTTGAGCCTTACGACACAGCACTGACAGAGTCAGTAAATAGTACCAATGTCAGCTTGTCCCATCACATGTTCACCATTTCTGTCCCTCTCTTTCCTGCTTACCAGTCGCCCAAAACATCTCTATTCCTCACTCCATACCATAACGCCTAAGAATAGTTCCCATTTTAAAAGGTGCCGCTTTAACTGTGTTGGATCAGTGCTAAAGAGTACGTGAGGTTGGAATGACATATCCAATCTTAGCTCTGCCAGTGGGGGGGCCATACTGCCGCTTCATCATCTGCTATATGTGAGCATCACACATGTCCTCCCATTAAATGAGCCTCCTGTGAATGCCATACATAAAACATAACTCCCTCATAAAACCTAAAACCTAAAATGCCCGCACGACATGTATGCAGTGCAGGTTCCTTCCTGACTGTATGACCGACTCCGTGACCAACCTTGTGAGAAATAAAAATCCATATTTCACGAGCTAATCGGTGCTGACATAACTGTTTATAGTAAACAGATGATGTGTGGTTAAACGGCTTGTTAATCTTCATGTGTATAGACTTGTTTCTGTCCTTGAGATGGGCAGCCACACGTTTACTTAATGGCGTATAAAAGGCAAACCCTGTCCCTGTATGTCATGCCTAGGAAAACAAATTTAATCTGGGGCAGTGATTGTAAATCTCAGACATCAGTAGCTGTAGACATAAGAGGAGCTCCAGCAAAGGGAGGATTTAAGAAATGACTGTCAATCCATGAAAGACCGCTGTCTCCTAAATCCCGTGTATAGAACAGTCTTTGTGTCCTACAGCCCCCTTTTTAAGTTGCTAAATCCTGTTATTCTTAACTCTCTGAACAAGACATAACCAGTGGGATCAGCCGTGTGCCGCGGCCCCACAGGCTTTCAGACACAGTGCTCTGCAAAACTGTGGGCGTGCGCGTGTGTGTGTGAGGCGGGGAGGACAAGTCGCACGGATCACAGGTCATGTCCTTCTTGACATTTGGTCAGTAGGTCATTTTATACGATCAGCTTTCTCGTGCAAGATGAAATGTGGCTGCTGTGAATCAAGAGCTGTTCGGGGGCCATGTCCACGTTACAAGTCTTGTTACATGGACGTGGCCAGATTCACAGCACATTTTGAAGATTTTGGTACGACAGATGCCTCTCCGGTACTTTTTTTTTTGGTCATTTTTCTATTGCTCTGGGAATTTTACCACTTCAATGATAGTAGTTTCGAGTTCTTTTACGTTACAACAAATGTTACATTGAAGCAGCCGTTGCCGATGAAATTCTTGTATTTCAATCCTCTTCTAACAGATATGTATAAAAAATATGCACAAAGAAAAATCACACAAATGGAATGAAATCTAATTAGAATCTAAGATATAAAGCAGCTAAAACATGTATATATAAATTAGAAATAAATAAATAATTTAAAGAATATGACATAATAGAAAAATAAAATATGTAGGTAATAATATATATATAACAGTTTGTGCAGAAAAGGAGAAAATGTCTGTACATAATAAGAACATATATGCACAGAAACACCGTATATTCTCTGTAATTACTTTGTGATTGCAAAAATATGAATTGTTAACTTTTTTATGTTAAAAAAATAATCCATACATCATTCTGAAATATTCATATTGGTAGATTAGTATCAACATCATAAATCTAGCTGTGCACAAGTCGCCTTAGTGTCGTCTTACAGCAGTCCAAGTCAAGCCTCAAGTCCAAATATCTTCCAAATGGCCTTTTCTGGCCTTCTCATTGTGTGACCATGTGCTAAGTACTCCTGCACTGCAAACCCCCGGCCCCACCCACCCACCGACCCACCCACCACTCATTCCACTCTGTTCTACTGACGCCATGGATCTTGGAGAGGGGCTTTGAGTGGAAATGAACAGTGTGTCTCGGTTGTTAAGAGCTAGCCCTGAGCTGACCTGTCCTTATGCTTGGCTTTGGAATTTGGCACCCATGTTACGCCACCTGCTGCTGTCATTTGTGTGTGTGTGTGTGTGTGTGTGTGTGTGTGTGTGTGTGTGTGTGTGTGTGTGTGAGTGAGTGTGTGACATAGAGAGAGAGGAAGAGTCATAACATTTCATACGTCAATTTCAATTGTAGCTAACCCTCTGACCCTGACATTAATACACACAGATACAAGTGTCTATCCCACCATTGTTCTGTGTGTTGTGTGTTGACTGTAAAACTGCCTAGGTGGACTCCATCTCCATTATGTATAACACAAGGTTTCTGACATTTCTAAAGAGATATATTTTAATCTTTCAGGCCCGAGATGTTTTGAGAAAGACGTCTGCAGTGGCTGTGATCCTTTTTGAGCACAAGGTTTGTTTTTAGATTGGAGCAGGCAGCTGGAATCCACTTCAGTCCTCCATGGCCTTATGCAGAGCGCCTGTGAATGTTGCTTGCCCGAACAAGCTGACAGCACTGAGAGTTTATGTCGTATGTATACATAACTAACAGATAGCATCCAACCATGGGGCCCCCCTGTTACTCAGCCAATTACAGGCCAGCGTTCTCATTACACCCCCACGCTGACTAAATCAATGAATGGTGCAAACTGGAATATTCACTGCCCACATAGTCTTCCTGGTCCCTTGACCGCTGTCAACAGTGTCTGAGCTGTGGGCCAACAGCACGCAGGAGTCACGTGCATTTCACCAGCAGCACGGTGATGTTGAAAAGCACTCGAATACTCACTCGGAGCTGGGATCTGCCTTCAGGAAAGCTTGGATGACGAGCGGCAGCTCCGATTTAACAATGTACAGGTAGCTGGACATAGCTGTAACAGACAGGACAGGAGAGAATGTGGAAATGTAGCATAATCACGTGGCGTACATGTTGGAGCATTAAACAAACAGACGCCAGCGAAGCCGTGTCACAAGGGAATTTTATGTTTGCGTAAGTGACAGAACAGTACTGCAGCCACTGAGGTTATGTGGTCGTGTTTTAGCAACCGGGGGGAGGGTACTTTCTAAGTGAAAAACTTGACGTCAGTATTTCTGTAAATTCTGGCTATGGCTCTGCAAACAGATTTACTGGCACCAGTGAGGTTATTCACGTGCAGTTACAGCCCCTACCTGGGGCTGAATAAGCTTTAAGAAAACCTCTTCAATCCGCCACTGAGCATTAGTGTATCCTATGCGTGGCTCTCCCTGCTGCTGTATTAAGTCACCCCCAATGTGTATCCACATAACTTTGGTATGTTTGCCAGCAATACATGCTGTTCACCGGGTGGGAGGAACTTGTGTTTATGCCAATAGCACCAAGAAGGCATCTGTTTACCAACAGGTCTCCGGCTCTTTGCGCTTCATTCGTCCCCATGTATCAAATTTAAAGGGACATATACCCAAAAACAAAAGTAACACTTGTTGTTGAAGTGAATATAGTTGTGCGTGTGCTTGGTTAAGGTGGACATAAACTCTAAGCCACGTGATAGTGGTTGACAGAACGTCACATTGGCTCCTCACCTCCAATGTTCTGCAGAGTGATTGCTATACCAGCAGCCATTTTTCCAGGAGTGCCAAAGGCCCTGTAGCCCAGCTGTTCATAAGCTCGAATTCCTGCAAGCAGATTACAGACAATAATATTGACTGAGTGTTTGCTGAGATGTCCCTCCGAGTGGCACTGCAAAACACTCAGAAAAAGAAAATATTAAAAAAGGTTGGACATCTGTCACTGGTGGGTGAAGAACTATTTGGAACATTTTAATGTTTGTCGAAGCATATAAACTTTGCCACATGCCAGATTACAGAATAAAATAATTCATTAATTTTCCCTCTGATAATTAGTCTAAGCCAATAGAGAGGTTAAGCAGACTGGAAAGTAAATCCTTGTAACACTAATCATTCTGGCATGAAACCAACAATTTGTAATTGGCAAACATACTGCTTAAGTCAGACTATAATTCCCTTTTAACTTTTAATCCTTTTTTAACTTTTAATGCTGTTTTTTGTATTAATTTGCTGGAAGTCGAGCACAGTTTCCAGTTTGACTAAGTGACTCTTAATCTGTATCAGATGCCTCCATCGATTTGGTTTGATCTGGTGTTTCGTGTCTGCATATAATTTTGATAACACAACTGCACTATAATATATAGATACACTACTTCTTTAGAAATGGCAGCGTCATGACACAAGGCTTACCCACAATGCCAGAGGATTTGAGCAGCAGATGAATGGAGTAAGATGACAAGGCTGCTACTGCAGTCAGCAGAAACCTGTCAGGAAAGTCATATATCGTTACGTTGTACTATATGTCATCTTATGTAACACCAAATTCTACATTCCTTCTGGGATTATAATCCTGGCATTTCCTTTCTGTCCATTTCTATAAACGTTATGAGCAACCTCTTGCATTAAGTTGTGATGTATTGTGCATGTCCTTACATGTTTCCACATCAATAACATTTATTGTTGGGTTTGACATTATGTATTAATGAGGGGAAACGGCCTTTTCATTAAGCCTGGGAAGTTGAACTGCAGTGGTGGCTCTGGCAGCTAATTTTCCACTGTCCTGCCATTGTATAATATTTTTTTCATTGCCTCAAAATGTTAATATCCTCACTGTGAAACAAACAAATGCAAGAAACAAGATGAGCCTTTTTTCGAAATAATACGTCTTTTATGAGAGAATATGGTTATTCTCCATTGATAACAGGGATGAAAACAATATTTCCCACAACCCTCTTTGTTTCGAGGAATCGCAGTGGTCCTCCTACGGAGGCACGGAGGCCTGGAGGCCTGAACACATGGGTCTCAGGTCAGCATTCCTACTGGGTCAGAGGTCTATCCCGGATTCATCACCTTTCTCAGACCCTTTTCTCAGCATTTCTGTACACTCTTGTAACCACAACTTTTTCCTTTGGCCCACGTTTGTAGGCCGAGGGATGGAGGCTGAGCCCTCAGATTCCGCTGAAACCTATCCAACCTCCCTCGACTAACAAACAAGCATTTATTTTACGGGTCAGCTTTGTATCTTTTGGAAATATCACACACACTGTAGTGCGATGCCTGGTCTAAATGAAGAAATATCCTTTCTGACACCCGAGTGAAATATTTAGCAAGGCATCAGACCTTTCATGCCGGCTCTGTTTCTGTGTCTCACTGGGCAAGCATTGAGTATGTCTACTTTTCTGCTGGTTACAATGAGGGAAATAAAGCTGGTGTACAAGATACAAAGAGCTGGCAAAACTGTATATGAACAAAAAGCTATGAACGTGTCAAAACAGCTACTATGGGGTAAAATCAGTACCTGAAGTAATACATACATAATTAGGTTCATGTGCCTAGAAAGCTCTTTCTTTCTAGGAATTAAGCTTTTTAAATCCTTCCAGTGAAATGAGCTACTCGCCTTTGATCTCATAGAAATCAGGGATTAAACATAAAATGTGCTGTGGAAAGCAAATATTTATCGCAATGGAAACATTACAGAGAGGTATGATACAATGACGATTAATGACGATTAATGATAATATAAGTTGCTGAAACAGTTGGGTGTTTAAAAAATAAATAAATAAAAGTTGGTTGATAATCTGTACATCAAACTAAAATTGCACTACACTACACCATAAACAGATTTTGGCTGTCTTGAGTCTTTGCCACAGCTAAACCTGTCAGATCAATCAGTGTTGATGAAACATTAGACCATCACTGTATCATCAACAGGGGAACCTCCACTCTATAACTGCCTGCAAAGAGTCCATAATAGTCTGAGCCAATGAACCTTAAACTTCTCTTTTTGGAGACTTGGTAAAAAGATATTAGGTATTTTTTCCATCAGCTACATCACGCTGTCATTCAGTGACGGCTTTGAAAGATCTACTAAACTGTAAATGAAATGCCTCTTGCACATGCTGCTGCATAGCAATGATCGAATTACATCAAACCAGTCCCCAGCTATATATAGTTACAATACCACTGGCCCAGTTACTCAGCATTTAACTGACTTCCAATTTCCACAGCTGAGGCTAACGCTGAGGCCAAACCTGCTGCTTCCTCTCTGCAGCTACATGATGACAAGACAACTAGAGTCTGACAGCAGCTTTCTGCGAGGAGCGAGGAGGAAGTAAATGAGCTATCCAGATGCCTCACACAGGGCCTGGATGTTCGGTTATTCCGGGCTTTGGCCTTTCTGGGGTCTGCATATGTCAAAGAGGGCGTAGACGGGATCCTGAGAAAAAGGGTATGAATAGAGGTGGGCATATCATGGGACACGATATGTTACAAGACGTCATGAAGGGTAATAAATCCACTCCTGTAAGTGTCCACCAGCGCCACCACGGCCCTTCGTCACACCACCAAAGCAATCCAATGTAAGCTCTCTATAGTACATTAGAGAGTCTCAGGACTCTGTGGTACTTTTGGCAAATAGTTTCTTCTTTCTCTTTGAAACACATTCAACCATGACACAGTCTCCACCCTTCAGTGGAGCAATATAGCTATAGAAACAGGTCCACAGAGACAAAAGTGAATTGTTGTAAATGGCCACCAATTGATGAATATACTAATTTACTCACAAGAAGAGGAGTATACCAGTGTTGGCCATGGCATAGGCCAATCCTAGGATTCCACTTCCCATAATAGCATTACCCAGGTTGAAGACAGACATGCCAAAAGAGGTCTTTCCTTCAAACTGATGGGGGGGGAAAACAGAAGCATACAATGAATGTCATTTAAGCAAAAAAAAATAACAGCCTTTCAGATGTTTGATGTCTTTAAATTTCACACTTACATCTGTGAAGCGTATTGGCTTCTTTCCATCTGCAGTGGGCAAAAACTCCTCATTCTCCTGTCCCCCATCAGGATCGTCAAATCTAAGGGGCAGATTTAGAACTGTCAACTGATGGTCTGTCCATCTACCTCTGAAAACTGTGCACATATCTGCCGTCAGTGACAGGGAGTTACAATCACATGCATTGTATGTATCAAAACAAGTGCGGTTGAAAAAAAAAAACAAATCCTTCAAACCGATCGCCGCAGACATACCTGACTGTTTGCGTGCCATTTCTGTATAAGGATCCACCCGTTGAGGCGAGCAAAAAACAAGGCAAACATGCATTTAAAAAAAAGCAAAGATTATGCAGGAAGTCATACTGTATGTCGCACACCACATCCACCACACTTGTCATCATTATCACAGCGATAAATGTAAATAAAATCAGTCCACGTGTCTATTTTTAGTCAGTTGATTTACTTCAAATAGGATGTGGTTTTCGCACAAGTATAACTAATACGGAAACATAAAAGTGCTTGACACATGCTGTGTTAAAATGCCATTAACCAGTATTTAAGCATCAGAGGGCAGCCATTTAGAATAAAGGTTGAATACTCACTGATCCTCCTCCAGCATCGTCTTCATTGGCATACCCATGTCATCGCTGAGGTCGTGACTTTTCCCGTTGGATAAGATGTTCATCTCTGACTGAGCAGGCTCCATCATCCAAGTTGTAACAGTATCTTTTTGGCGTGTATGTATTCAGTGACGATGACCCTTTGAAGTCGCTTAATATCTGCGACAGAGGGAGAGAGGACATTATTTGAATGCGATACATTATTATTTTTTAACGCATTGAAAACTTGCACCACGCTTTGGATGTTGTTTTGTTTCGTTTCTCCTCACAGGTTTGAAGTGGGTGGAACTGGATTGGGAAAAAAAAATGGTGACAGATATTTCCAGTGAAGATATAATAACATCCTGTGGGGTTGTTTGTGTCTGTTTCCACACCACTGTCAATCACACCCTATCACATCACACCCACACAGTCCTGATGAGGTGAATGGTGAATATTTATTTATTCTTTTAGGTGGCATTTAATGAATGATGTATGTTCCAAAACTGCATTTCCACATTCGTACGGTAAAGACAACTTCAGTTCCTGGTGACGTTTGATGTTGTTGGCTGTAATTGGCTTCATGTTTTTTCTCCTGAATGTAATCATTTAGCAATGATCTTCATTTACTCGCGTTCTGGTCGATCAGCTCGAGCAGAAAATGAATGTAGTGACATTACAGGTGTAGGCGTCATCAACCCTTACATTCAATACCTGTCAGGAAAACTTTGTAGCGATGACTCAGCTGTACTGTTGACTCAGTGACTTCCGTCACCCGACCTCATTCAGTCACTCATTCAATTCATCCACCGAAACTCCGGCAATACTTCCACTCACATGAATGGTCCGTCGCTGTAAATGATCACACTCGGAGATAAAATGCTGCAAAACATGGCAAATTTTCTTTCTGCTTTTGAACTTCAGTACAGAGCAAAGCAAACAAGTCGAGACCACACGGTCAAAGGTCAAGGTCTATTTGACTTTTTGGACTTTTGTTTGCTGTTGTCTTTAGTGTAGTTAATGTCACAAGTGTGCAGATTCTCGGTGCCACTACTCACATCCCACCCCGCGACACACAGCGTTCTTTTTCAGCGATACAAGCACAAAGTCATCAAATTAAATGCTAAATCGCTCACAACAACACGCCCCACGTTACAGAGAAAAGGGGGGTTTGCAAAAACAGTTATTACTGCAGTACTATAATTATGCATTTCAACAGAGCTTTTTCTTTAATGAGTGGGTCTTTTGGCTCGAGGAGGAGGTATACATCGCTGGCAAACTACTCACATCAAAATTCACACTGCTATTAATTAAAAACTATTAATAACCCGCCGTTGCCTCCTGTGACCCCAGTGACCCGAATGAATCCTCTTTTCTATTTCACAGTGAGCTCAGAGACAATGGTCTGCTGTCAGCTGCTTCCGTTGTACAGCAGTTCAATTGTATTCACGGTGTCCTCTCAGCTCACTGTTACTGCTATACATACTGTACAGTTACAGACAGCCACTGATCGCACGGCACTGCAGCTGCAACCTGCGAGGATCAACACCCTGATCACATTTATCAGGTACAGAGGGAGAAGTAGAAAAATCTTCCATTGCCTTATCTAGTGAGTCATTTTATTGCCCAAGTTCCCTTAACATAGTTGCAAAACGTAAAAGCTAATGTCAATATCGTCTGTTGCAACACCAAATTTTGATAATGATCATTTCCAGAGAGGAGGAGAGGAAAAAAAAAAGAAGAAAAAACCCCCGACACGTACATCATGTTTAAGTGAAGCTTTCCATCATCACTTATAAATGAGAGAATTGAGGGTGGAAGAGTTGAACAAATTCTTGATGCATCAAGAAATTGTTCAACTCTTGCTCCTTTGATTGACAAAGAATAACGTTCATGTGAAGAAGGTGCCTGCTGTGGTGCTGGAGAATGAAGGAGAAAAACAACGTGTCTGAGCCTGAGGAGATACTCCATTTACAGTAAATACAGCAGGACACTTATTATGGATTATCATCCATAACAATCCATAATGTCTCGTGATGTTGATGTTTTTCTCAGTTGAACATACGGGGGGTGAGATGACGGTGTTCCACCTCTTTTCTGTCAGTGGTGGTAGATGTTTGCTAATACCAGCTAAATAGGCCTTAGCATAGCATTTCTTTAAAGATGTTTGTGAAGTTAATGCGTGCCAATACCCTGAATGTTACTAGCCAGTGAGAAATGCCTCCGTTTGGTCAAGGCAGTGAGTCACTAAAGACAGAAAGCAGCAGTGAAAGATGAACTGTGCATTTACCGTGTATTTAACACAGGAAATGAAAGAAAAATCTATCCAGCACCCTGAAAACGGATTAAAAACCTTTATAAAATATCTTTTCATTCAGTGCACAATAAGTCAGCTGTGGTTGTCTCCAGGCAAACATATAATTCAATAAATATGGAGGATAAAAAGTTTCCAATAATTGATTCATAATGAATTCATTTTTACTCAGATTTAAATTCTTAGTTTCCTTATTAATATGATCAAATAACATAATTTCAACTTCTTTCCAGGAAACTTCCACTGGAAACTATTGCTAAGCACACACAATTACAGACCTGTAAAATAAAACATTACCAGGTGTTCAAGTGTCATAAAAACCTGTAAGGCATCAATCTGTTATAGTTCTCAGTAAAAGTAATGATGTGTAACAACCAAAAGTAAAACCGGGCCAACTACCATGTGAGGGATGCCCCTGATCTAGGATTGGGCTTTCCAGTTTCACCCATTCAGATGACATAGTAATTCACACGGATTTATACGACTGGCAGAACTGAAACTCTGCAGAAACTTCTGACGTGTACAAACCAAGTCTGACATCAGGTATGCGAATGGATTCTTTAAACTGACACAGTGCTGGTACTATTCCTGCTGTGTAATTTTATCTAGTGAATCAAATGTCAGGCCGGTCGGGCAGTTTAGCCATATACGTCCCTACAGACATGTCCCTCAAAATGAAGAAGACGGCTTGTTAGATACTCGTCTCGTGAAGTGACTCTTGTGGAATAATGTCTGCTGATCCTTTCTATATAAATTCTGATATTTTCAGATTCAAACTGGGAGTTGGTATGATGCTCACTGTCTGATATGCATGACTTTATTGCACCTGTTAAACAATAAGAATTCAGATACTTTGTACAAAATGTAATTAGAAGGAGGGGCCATTAATCAATTATTTGTGGGAAAGCCGCAAAGATTATGAATTAAAATAAAACTTGACTTCCTCTCTGCAAGAACTTTTTGGTAACCTCGCCATTTTTGCTGTCACTGTGTTCGTCATCAATGAAATCCATGCAATAATGGGCAATGACTTTTCAAGTATTTACCGATACTGATATAGCACCCGAGGAACATATCCTCTTCTACTGAGAACCAGGGGGGTCACCTTACACTCAGCAGCACACTGTCATGTATGAACTTGGCCCTGACGGGACATGATAGTGAAAAGTCCCATTTCGAGTGAGTGGACATACCCGGCACTTGAAATGTTTGAACAGGCGGGGGGGTGGTGAAATGATTAGCTCCCTGATTTTTCCCATTAATGTGAGAGAATGGCTATTTATAAAGCATTTTACTCTTTCTCTCTCTAAAATGAAAAACATCCTTCGCATAGTTGGACACAAAACAGGGCAGGCACGGGACAAGTGGGGGGGGGGCAGTGGGTGAGCACAGTAGCACATGTAGATGAGGAGATGCCCATGTGGTGGTGTATCAGGAACAGGCACGGGGTTCAGCCAACAGCGCCTGGCAGCACCAGCTCATCTCAGCCACGTGCCTGCTGGGGCAGAGAGGAACACATGCTCGTGTCCTGAGATAACGGCCGGCACCTGAATCACATATTTCCACTCAGTGGAAGAGCGCGCTGAGGGGACTGCTTTCATCATGGTAAATGTCTTGTGAACTACTAATTCCTAACAACTTTTAATTGTTAAATTAAAAAAGCAGTGATTTTTTTTTTTTTCTGTTGCTGGTGCATGTGAAATCTGTAACGAGAAGGGATTTTTTTTCTCTTTCTTTGTAATAAATATTTGCTATTTATATTTCATCTTTCTGAGTGTATAAGTTAATTTATTTCATTTCATGAAAATAATTCTGAATAGAGAAACAGACTTCTTCTTCCTCATAATAACGAATAGGAAAACAGTCTGTCAAGAAAACACAACTTCAAGATATACAGTATATTAGAAATGCAGTAGATTGAACAACTGAACGGACCTCAAAATTCAAGAATGTATTCAAATAATAGGAGAAATAAATATGTTTCCTTTAATCTGGGGCTAGCGCGATCATGTCCCCCTCATCCTCCGATGCAAATGTTCAAATAATACACAATAAAAGTGACATTCATGCTAATGAGGACGTTAGCTCTCTGTATCACCTCTTACTTCGGCAATCGAGGCAGTGTGACGCGTGACCGAACACGCACACACTACTGATTGAACTGCATCAAGGATAACATTTTCACCAGAGAGTGCAACTATCTATTCTATCTATCTATCCTGGTATAAACCGTTTTTATATCTCTCTGTAACCTTGAGCCAGCTTTAAATGCAATAAAACATCCGAACATCGTTCTGCATTTACTGTAAGTGACATTCATTGCATTTGGAAGCCACTGAAGCCGTGAATAGATGCTGTATGGGGGTTGAGAAGAGGGCACATCCCAAACAGGTAAAATCTAATATAATAAAAGTCAACCGGGTGTCAAATATAACGTCTTCATGGGATGAGGCGGATTTATCTGCAGGCTGTTTCCTCTCACATCCTTGTCTGGACTCTTCTCACACTCCAGCTGACTGAATGGTAAAGGATCATAAAAGGAATCTGCACAGTGCAAACATGGAGCTATAAAATATAATTGAATATCCTATTTTACAAGAGGCCAGAATAATCTGCTTACTTAAGGATTATAGCTAAGAATATTAAGATCATCTGTTATTTAAAGCGACATCAAACAACCTGACAATCCCCCTATATGTTATTAATAATCCAGGTAACAAGCACCTTGGTGGCAGGTCCGGTGTTTGCTGGACCCCTACGATTTTAGCCATAGGAGGTGTTCCAGTTAATGGTCGATTCATTGGCTCATTAGTTTAAGCCCAGACAACCGTAAGTACTGCGGAGGTATCGTTATAAGGGTGACGACTGACACATCCTGACTAATGATTGGAATACAGGACATGGACACAAACACAGGAACACTTGTACAATGTAGTGCAATTGTGTGCTGTAATCCAGCAATAAATCATTGTAAAGCTCAAAATCTATTTTTCATACTACGCCAGCTCATATCATAATAACGTGTTTGCTCCATCGCCTGAACAGAAAAATAAAGACAGGGAGTAGCTCTGCAAATGCAATCGCACATTCGTCATTTAGACCTTTCACTTCTGTTCCAAATAACAGATTTACCGAATCAAGTTGAACTTATCTAACAGTATCGATGTCTGTCTTCGCCTCTAACAGCAGACAACAGGCAGAAATGTAAAACAAAGTGAGGATTAAGTAGCATCTTAGGAGCAGCTGAGCTAAACTGTGTTTATCTTGAATGTATGAATAGAAGACGTTTAAATCAGTACTTGTTTACTGAAAATACAATACAGGCTCGAATATTTTTTTCTTTCACATCCAAAGTCCAGTTATATAAACCAGCTTATATATACATATGTCGGTTAATTGCTGACATTCATTATTATACACTAGAGTTTGTATCTTGCCAAGTATGTAGTGATTTATCTCTTGTAAGTAACATACGGCTCTCTGTGGAATTTTTTGGGCGGAATATATCAACTTGCGAGCACATACTCTATTCTGGCTCTCATTGCTCCGGAGGGAATAAATTCATGGGCGTGTTGATACCATTTTCTAGCCATTAAGCTACAGAAAAGCATGAAGATTAAAGGTGCTTATTTGAACGGACTGGGAGTCACAAGATAAACAAAAACTTTCTCATAATACGATGAACAAAATGCAATTTGTTGCGACCATTTCCAAAAAATTGTTGAGATTAAATGGCCTGCAGGAAACATCTAATTTAACAGCACTCTCTACTTTTAATGTGTGCAAGTCATCCATTTGTATACACAATATCAACAAGGGAAGATGACTTTCCAGTGACTTAAATATAAATAGACAACAGCGCATGATATAGTCAGGTCTGCCCGCAGATTATGAGCTTAATGACAAAGATAATAATAACCTCTCGAGTGTTTGACACTTAACACTGTGGCTGACTCAAACGCAGATATTCCACTGGTCTCTCCTGTGTGAGCCGAAGAGCTCAGCTGGCTGCTTCCCACATGGATAAAACATCGGCCTCCACACAGTGCACACCTGTCCGCCTCCTCCTCAAACCCCTCAGCTCAGTTGATCACTGCACATGCTGGGGTCACTGACCACGGCCTGGGCTTATCTGCTCACTCTCCACTGTGATAAACCCAGCATGAAACCCCATATAGGGTGTTGGTGTTTAGATAGGGGCCAAAGTCAAAAACAAACCCCTTTACCCACACCACCTTGAATACACACGCTCTCTGGACGGCATATCTGTATACCTGTTAAACATGTTCAGTCTTACCGTGGCTGCGATTTCAAAATCTTTTTCTCTTTAACTCTAAACTTTGTACGCCTCATTGTATTTACGTTGCTTTTTTTCTACAGTGACCGCTCAACACATGCGATCGAGCGAATAGGGGCGCCTTGTTTTCTACCAGCTAACAGATGTTGCACAAGAATATTCAGATTCCCAAGTCAGTCAAAGGTTTACACAAATAACCCCTAACACACTTAAACCATCTACTTTGTTTCCAAAATATAAATGTCTAAAGTGTGATGATTATTATTATCAAAGCTGTGGAGACCTTGAGAAGCTGCATAGTATTTTGCAGCAGACGTTTAAGGGCTAGTTCCTCATAAAATCATCAATAATGTAATTAGTGCACGAATATAAGCTGTATTGATGAATAAAAGATTAAAAAGGGCTGTAACTAAGTGATTTTTCCATCATCCATCCATTCCCTTGATTAGGTTTCTTAATTAAAGGATTGATCATCTGGTCTATAAAACTGCAAAAATAGCCATAATAGCTATATAAACATGCAACATAAGACAATCAGCAATCCTCCTGAGCAAAACAGTTGATTCATCGTTATTGTTCATTTCTAATCGTTTGCAAACGTGCAATTCATTTCATGTCATATTGTTATTTGGAACTGCAGATGGTGTCCAACATGAGAAACTAAGACAAGCAAGGACATACCAATCACACATGGCACACATCCATTACATGAACACAACAAAAAAGCTGCAAATCAGCACATTTGGGTCACAAAAGAAGTCCCAGAGCCACTAATGAAGAGAAATGCAGCAGGGAACGTATCTTGGAACCAAAATCCATGCTTGTCAGGCTCAATAATAACGCAGTGCATCACATGTAATAGGTTCAGTCGACGAAGAGTGATAATGTGCAGCGCCAACTTCCCACACAGGGCGCTCTTCCTCCACACAAGTATATTTAGCCGACCATAACAAAGGCAAAGTGCTTTAAATGGCTGCTACTGGTTGTTAAAGCCGCTGGAGTCTTGACGCAAACTGATTATGTTAATGCTGTGCGATGGGATATCATTGTGAGAGCAACATTTACATGAGTTTTGGTGGCTTTAAACTGGGATGAGGAAAACACGTTTAAGTCTGCTCGATGCCATGCGGTTTGAACACTTCCAACACTTTAAGGTGCAGTTTGGGGGAAAGTGCGAGAAAATGTTCCACATCAACCAGTCATTCTGGTGTCATAAAATACCCATAAGTTGAATTCAGTGGGTGTTTGATAAAATCCCACACACGCCGACTGTTGCCAGGATATATCTGCACGTTCACCAAACAAAAGTAATATCTGCTCACGCGTCACTCGTTGATCAGATGTGCCATTAATCCAGATGTTGATTTGCAAAGCGACTTCAACTTTCACGTTTGTCCGACATGCGTCTAAGAAAGACTCAAAACTAGCACGAGGCAGGCGGACAATAGACGGGCAAAAATCTGTCAGACTCCTTGAGGCACATGGTCATGACATCTGGACTTGGCGCTCACTCCAGGAGATCTAAACATGCTATTCTTTCTTTATTGATCAACCCCAGCACGTAGGAGACAAAGCCACATGTCCCCGTGATGTGATCATATAGGCTACAAATGTTCATATATATTTCTTCATGTTCATTCTTTCCCCCTATAGCTGCGTTACAGCGTCTCTGTGTGATTGAAACAAATCCACTACGAAAGCTTTTCAAACATTACTTCCCGGCCAAACACCTAAATGCAAACCAACATGCCCAACACAATAATCTCTGCGATTTTTTCCATCTAACCAAATGTGTCAGATTTGTTCAATCTTACCAAAGATTCTTGTCACAAAGCTCTCGAGTTAATTCCTCTGCTGAGTGGGAATAAACCTGATGATCTCTGGTGATTCTCCTTGATGTGTTTTCTCCTTCTTTTTGTTCCCCCCACCCTCACTCAGTGTGATACTATCTTCATTTGTGGGCTTTTTACGCACATTCGTACCGTCGCTCTCTTAAAACCAGCGGATACTAAAATGTTCTTGGAGGAACGGACGGCATTGTAAAAACCATCTGTGGGGGTCGCTTTAGGTCCGCCTCCTTTGCAAACCCCCCTATAGCTGCGCTGTAGGTTTCACCACTGCCCTCTCAGTAGGTGTGGGAAATACAAAGAAAAAAGAAAAAAAAAATCACAGACCGTGGCAGTCATGCGAGCCTTTGGCACGAGAGAACTGCGTCAAACGGCACTACATATGGACGCTCCGGCGGTGCGTTACGCAAGACTGTGGTGCGTAAATAAAAAATTGGTAATTGGTTGTACGCATTATATAAAATCATTTATAGATAAACATTTCTCTGAACCATTCACACACGCGCTGTAGTAGGCCTACATCATCACATACAACAGGCAATTCCCTACAGTGGTTTAACTTTCTTTGATCTTATATTTCTCTCTCTGCCCGTTGTGTCTGACCCAACAGCTCCCAGCACGGAGCATGTGGCACCTGTTAAGAGTCAGGAATATGGGGGAGAAAAAAAGAACAGGGCAATAACTGGACATTGAAAACAGATGTGATCTTTGGTTCTCGCAGGCAAATATTGTGTAAATTCATTGATAAGTAAAGTAGCAGAACGGAGTATAACTTCATCAGTGTGGAAACCTCTTCAGCTCACCAAAACATAAGCAGCGATAGAGTCCAGTGACCAACAAACACTCAAAATACAAAACACTGATCACCAGTAAATATGTGGTTTGTCATTCACTGTATAAGTTCACCAATAATCCATCTAGCAGGCGATAGCGCAAACTCATTAGAGACCCTAGATTAATGAGGTTTGAGGATATGTTCAGCAGTTTACTTTATTTGAATCCTCATTTACGCGTCCATCAACAGGCCCCTCCTGAACTGTGCAGAATAGTTGAGGTGGGGCTTCACTCAAAACAAAAAACGACCTTGATATTTATAGACGGTGACATGATTCTTCCGACCTTTCGGGGCGATTCTGATGGACACACAGACAAAACTCATTCATATTACCTAACACGCTCATACCAGAGGGGGTTGGTGATCAGTGGTGTTTGGATTATTACTTGCGCTGATAGATAAAGATGAATGATGGCTAGACAACTGAGCTGGTCCTTGTACTGGTATGAAAATGTTTATCACACCAGTGGGGTTAGTGTGACCGCAGATAAAATAAAGGCCTGGTTGTGTATCTAGTCCTTGGGCAGGAGTGGCATTTAAATACAACCATGTCCAACTTTTCCACTGTAAAACAACACATATTAAATGATTGTGACGCTACACTGACGTGCGGTCAGTTGAATAACGCCTCTGTCATTCCCACTCTGAGCCCTGCATGCCTGTTTTTGCACTATATAACACCAGAAATGTCTCTAATTTTGATGAAAGTGGATCAAATTTAAAATGTTTTTTCCTCTGATGTCCTCTGGACTGCCTCGCCTCCGCCTGATCTACAGGGTTTCCTGATGGACTGTAAACTGCTCCCAACTATAGCTGCTGCTGCTAGCTAATGTTAGCTCCCTTTGTTAGCCAGGCTGCTCAGACTGTGAACTCAGAGCACCAGAACAGTGTTTGTACCACAGATGTTTTGGACCACCAGGAAGAGGAACAGAGCCGGTGTACTAGAACAAGAGCTGGCCATCAAGCAGTGCAACAGACAGAGGGGGAAGATAAGATGGAAGTTGAACTATTGCATGCAGTTTGGAATGCCGCTTTGTCATTTGACCCATCTGCTTGAATCTGTGATATTTTCTGGAAAGCAGAGCAGACCTGTGCAGACAATGAGTTTCTGTCTGTGTGCACATTCCTCCTTTGTGCACATGGCTACAGTAGTGGACAGGCGAACAGGGTGAATCATTTAAAATGTCATTAAAATGTCCACAGTATCAGTATCTTCACGACATGGCAACATCGACTTTACAAACATTTTTTTGCCTTCCCAGTGTTTAACCCAAGTTGGCGCCAACGCATATGACCAACTTTAAATATGAAACGTTACCGAATAGTCGCTTATTTACAGATCCAGCAAACACAAACAATTTCATCAGATTTAATTGGAAATGAAGTTGTGTTTTTGATCTGTAATTAATGTATATGCAATACTCTCCTTTCTTTAATCTCTGTTTGGATCTCCACTACTGAGTCGGAAACATACAATGTTACCGGAGCAACTTCAGAAAACCAAAATAATCAGCTAAAAGACAAAGCAAACACAGAGAGGAAGGGAAACAGAGCAGAGTGATAATTCCCTGTGGGTTCATCACTATGAGAGATGCCCTTCATCTTGTTAGCATCTTTGTTAGGATGAAGAAAGTCACAAACAAGGAAACTGTGCATGATTCTTATCGTGCAGCAAACAGAATATTGCTTTATCCAGACGGTCAGAAAAGTCTTTGAGGAAATACTGCCAAAAGAGTGTTACGTTAAGTCAAGCAAGTATCCCGGTGCAGTCAAAAACAACAGGAGATGACAGTGAGCTGCTGCGAAGGTACAGCAGGGTGAGAGGATGGTGTCTCCTGTCAGAGGGCTTAGCGGCTTTACAACAACATAGCATGACGTCCACTCAAGTCCAATGAATAATCATTTAACATCAGGCTTTCATATGAATGAAAGCTGGCACATTTCATCTTGTGTATTGATAATGATCAAAGAAAATGCATACATAGGACCTTCACTTGTAACACAATATATTATTATCAGCAGTAAGCAAGAAACTAACAATATTCATTATTCGTTATTGGGCTGATTGTTATGTTTTAAACAGGGAACAGCTGAAGAAATCCTCTTTAAAACTACATATTCATAAAACCAACACATGAGATGATTCTGTGGATTAGTCACTTCAGCATCACCTCCACAACTTCAGTGTGTGCCTCCACCGTCACGATTCTTATGAACCAATGAGACTCTTTTGGCTAGATAACAAAGCACACCAGTAAACGAATGTTAGCCTTTGTTGTGAAAAAGCACAAACAAGGAAACTGTGCATGATTCTTATCGTGCATGCAAAACAGAATATTGCTTTATCAATCAGACGGTCAGAAAGTCTTTGAGGAATACTGCCAAAAGAGTGTTACGTTAAGTCAAGCAAGTATCCCGGTGCAGTCAAAAACAACAGGAGATGACAGTGAGCTGCTGCGAAGGTACAGCAGGGTGAGAGGATGGTGTCTCCTGTCAGAGGGCTTAGCGCTTTACAACAACATAGCATGACGTCCACTCAAGTCCAATGAATAATCATTTAACATCAGGCTTTCATATGAATGAAAGCTGGCACATTTCATCTTGTGTATTGATAATGATCAAAGAAAATGCATACATAGGACCTTCACTTGTAACACAATATATTATTATCAGCAGTAAGCAAGAAACTAACAATATTCATTATTCGTTATTGGGCTGATTGTTATGTTTTAAACAGGGAACAGCAGAAGAAATCCTCTTTAAAACTACATATTCATAAAACCAACACATGAGATGATTCGGTGGATTAGTCACTTCAGCATCACCTCCACAACTTCAGTGTGTGCCTCCACCGTCACGATTCTTATGAACCAATGAGACTCTTTTGGCTAGATAACAAAGCACACCAGTAAACGAATGCTTCACCCAATATGCAACTGTTGTGCTACAGGACAAGCAGGATAAACATATGAATCATACATTCCAATACCAATCAAACGCCCACATTCGTACCTGACAGTCACTCATGCATTGTTTGTAGTGTCGAGAACAGAATGCGCATTTGACACGTATCGGTCTCGCTCTTTTAGTCCAGATTGTTTAGTTTGATTTAAACACAAGATTCTGCCTTTTAGTTACATTTCATGACATATTTTAAAAATGCAAAAGCACAGAATATCTATGTATTGTAAAATGTATTTCTGCATGAAAATACACTAACGCCATCATTCAAAAGCTTGAAACCGCCTGCCACAAAAGCTTGATTCAGAGAGGACCACTCTGTTTTTGAAGGGCCTTTCATGCTTTCAGGTCGTATGGTTTGCAAAAACGTATAATATGCTGCACATAGAAAACAAAACGCGGTACAACAGTTCAAGGACTGACAAAACGGATGACTGGTAAACAAAACTGGTTGCAGGCATGTGACTCAAGTCGTTTGGTTCAAGTCTCAAGCAAGTCCCAAGTTTTTTGTTTTTTTCTTGGGCAAGTCAAGTCGAGTCTTTACAGTTAAGATGACTCACTTTTTTGTCAGGAGTCGTGAGAGAACAAAATGTATCCGGCTAGCATTAGCTACCATGATCTATATGTACATTAAGAGTATGTGTACGCATACCTGGCCAATAAAAGAGATACTGGTTTTTCTGTATTGTTGAACATTCTGGGTTTTATTACCATCGTTATTTATTTTTCAGAAACATGCATGGATAGGTCTGTGACTTGAACGTAAGGCAGGCTGGAGGCAGCAAAGCACTACACACTTTCTTCACACAACATGCAGTCATTCTGTTGCACAGCTGTGTCGTTAGGTGTCAGGGCTGGCAGCATATAAGAACAGATACAGAGAGCTCATACAACAAAAGGAGGACGTGTAGATCATGAGACTTTCCTCGTGCTGTCTGATGGGATCCCAGCTGGTATTGGAATTACATTACTCACATAATGTACTGTATGTTATAAATTACACTTAGTGGAATCAGTTGACCACACCAAAAGGTTAACTGTGTTACACTAAACTCCTGTTGTACTTCTCGCTCATACACTTAATCCACACACCTTAGCCAAAATCTGCTTGAAGCGATGGCCAGAAACTTTGCTTGAACAAAAGTTCTTTATCAATTGGACAGTTTATTTAAAATAATTACGTAAGCCCCTTCATGGAGAGAGGCATACAGCTCATCTTTCCCGGGCTACAGATTGTTTTTGTGATGTTTCTGAGAAAGCGGGATGGAAATATAAAAACAGAAATTTCCACCTCAGACCACAGGATATTTATGTAACAGAGGTGGATGAGCAGCTCAGAACATTTCGCCCTGAGAGGTGAAAATATCAAAGGAGGAGGCACCATAAGGTCCTTGAGATAACCCAAGGGATATATTGTATTATGTTCCATTGCGTAACATACTTTGTTTGGATAAGGACGGCCTGCAAACTGACCAGCTCTTTGTGTGGACAGACAGTATAAGGTGAATGTAGCCTTTATTAGCAATGGCAGATGTATGCTGTAAATATTAGCCATTCATTCTCCATTCACAGAATGCTTTAATTGTCTCTGCATCTATCTACACCAACAAACACATGCGCCAATGAAGACCTTGAACCCAGCGGGCAATTGCTCTTTAAACAAAAGATACACAGGAGCAACACAAACACATTCTTTTCTCCAGCTTCCTATGGATCAGCATGGTTGGGGTCTTTGAGGCTCTAAAACCACATGATGTATGTTGATGGACAGAGAAAGCTCGAGAAAGATGTAGCGGATCCAGTGTCACCAAGATGCTATTTTGATCAGTAATGCCAACTTGAAATGAAAAGAAACGAAGGCGCATCACGTTATAGATGGATTATAGTAAAGGTTGAAAAGGGTTAAACAGACTTGTGTTTTATCTTAGCTTGAGAAATTTTCCACTGCGAAGAATCTATCTACTTACACTGATCCATATTATTACATTCAGTTCTTGGATTGCACTGATCATCAGTATAAATAAACAGTAAAAGACTCCAGTGGATTGCTTATGTTATTACAGAACACCTCAAAGGAATGGACCCAAGAGAGAGCACCAACGCGATTCTCAGCTTTGCGTGTTCTGTGACTAATATGGTACCAACAAATGCTCATATTGGGACATTCCTTCGACATGCAAGAGGACAAAAGGTCAGTCCAAACATAGGATGGATCAGTAATGGCAGGAGCTAGTGTTAAAACTCACAGTGTTACATACGGAATCTGGTCGTCTCACTCGTGTACTTTGGTTGTTGCCTTTACGGGAAAGTTATAGTGCAAGGTCAACAATGGGATTGCTGCAAGTGGAAAATAGTTGGTGTCTTGCTGAAGGACACCTCAGCAGGCTGGATGCCGGTCTACCCTGAAATCAACACGTAGCTTTTAACCTGTGTCCTCTAGTGGAAGGACAGTCTCACTGCAACACCTTAACGGACACAGCAAGCAGAATTATTTAAAGTCAGGAAAACTGCACTGCTGAGCACAGAGACAGCTTTTCTTGAGACAGTATGATTTAGATACATTGTGGTGAATCGAGAGGGGATGAGGTCGACAGTTTCATGTTAACATGAGCAAACCCGAACAGTCACAAAGGATGCCTTTTTTTCCCCATCTTTCATAGTACCTTTTGGGACCTTTTGAGTGTTGATTATTTTACTTGTCGATGATTGACAATGCTAATTTGCCCGATCTGTTGAACCTGCATGGTTGAAAGGTTTCTGGAGAAGCTGGAAAAAGTTTCAAACCTGTTCAGGTTAAATGCATCTACAGTGGAAATCACTTAGAGGACAGGGTGTCATGATGCAGATTACCTTGTTCTATCTAGTTTTGTGGGATACATGGTCGAGGATACAAGTTCAAGACATGGCAGTACTGCCACACAATTACCTTGGGCATCAGTTCAATATCAGTAGTTTTTTTCAAAGTGATTTAATTCATGACTCAAAAGTGTAACTCAAAGGATTCATCTTCTGCTCTAATCTTGTAATGATTACACAGCTTCATCCTCAAATAAAGACCGCCATAAATCATGTATGTCTTTTATTTTCTGTACAAACAGACAGGATTTTTATATAAACTGTACAATCTTCAACATGCTGAGACAAAAAAATGGCATTAACACAGAAGAAATATGTAAACAAGGAAAGTCAATTTACTGTGCCTATGTACAATTTATAAATAATATTAGTCACTATCTTAGCACACCTCCATTACAGATGTATTCTATTGTTGGTTTGAACCATTATGGCAAGAGGCACAATCATCATGTAGCATACATGGACTGAAATCATAAAAGAGAACCTCTCTTTTCCATGTCAGTTAATTTGTCTTTCACATCCTCAATCATTTGAGCTCGAGACCAACAGCTCATTCCAATTCAGTGAAGCGGGCGAACATGGCTTTGCGGACGGCGTCTTTGTACGTGTCTGAAGCGGACAGAGTGTAGTTGGTGCCTTTAGTGCCAAGTCCAGCTCCCTTTGTTCTTAACTGTGCCTGAGGAGAGAAAACACACGAGTGCTTTTAGAGACTTATACACAGTTATTAACACTGATGAGTGCTGGATGAAAGTACCAGATGTCACCAGGTCATCTTTGTGGATACCTCAATTGGTGTAGTGATGCCCTGCTGGTTGCGACCAAGACCTTTACCCTCCTTCCAGCCCATGGCCTGCAGCATTTTGTTCCCGATATTGTCACTGTTAAGACCATCTTTAGTGGGCTGCTCGTAGTTACTGCCAAGCGAAAAGAAAGGAACATTTTAAGCATTTAAACGGACACAAAAGTAACAACTAGAGCCGTAGTGCGTGGACTGATACAGATTTTTATAGAAATCAGTGCATTAGATGGCATTACTTACACGACTGGTGCTGGTTGGCTAAATTTCTTCTTTTTGGGCGCTGGGGGTTCAGGGATGCCATATTTTTCTCTCCTCTCGGCTGCCCTGTCTCTGTATTTCATCTATTTACCAGAAGGGAAAAAAATAAGATGTCATTTTAAAATGCAGTCATGTCAACTAATATGATTCACTGGCAAATGGGTGATTCTGTGTCGAACCTCTGTCTCTTTTCTCTCCAGCTCTTCCAGCTCTGCTTCAGTCATTCTGGATCTGCGGAGAACCTCCAGATTTTTCTGGGGAAGGCCAAAAACAAGAAAGTGATTAACTCAATGAATTAATGGCCTTATGGTTTTCTTGACAGACACCATTCAAGCCTGAAGTTACCTTGTGGAGGTCCGACAGTTGCTGATGTCGAACGAGACCCTCTTTGTTAGGAAACTGTCTCCTACACAGCAAGCAGGCCAACTTTGACCAGTCTGTCAGCTTGTCCTGGACTCCCTCACCGCCATCCGGCTCTGCTCCTCCCTCCTCGGGGTCACTGTCTCCACTGTAGGCTGCCACAAGGCCACACTAACCGCACAGTAGACAAACAAAGGCAGGTGTAAAAACAAGACTGAAGCCAGAACTGGAAGCATACATTTACATTAAAATTATTTTGACATTAGCTGCTTTAACACTGCAAGCGTGATAAAAAAAAAGGATATAGAAATATCTCACCTTGGAAGTGTTGGCTGAGGTAGTTGGTTGTTCCTCTTCGGGGTACCTTGGCATCTCTGGCATTAGTCTGTCTAGACTTCCTGCCTGCTAAATAAATAAAAAGGGATAAAAATCAATCAACCCATTTAAGATATTAAAGTCTGGAGCTTCCTGGATCAATAATAAGTAGTCCTATTAGATTACCTTCTTTTCAAATAGTATATAGCCAGCATCTGCAGCTGCTGCCTCCTTCCTCTCTTCTTGACTAATAGGCTGAAAGCTACTCTTGAAATTCTCTTTCTGTTTGTTGAGGGTTTTGGCCCATCGTTCCATGTCTTTAGCAATCTGAAAGAATCAAACAGATAAGGATCCAATCTAAAAAGGGAGACTCAGAAATAAAATTAAAAAAACATATTCAGAGAAAAGGCACAACAGAAAATGCCGCATTGTTCATATTCTAATACCTGCTGAGCAGTCTTGCTTTTGGGTTTTTCCTTTTTCTCCTTGGCTTCTTTAGGTTCTTTGCTGCCTGCTGCGTTATCGCTCTGTCCAGCGTTTGTGTCGCTCGGGGCAGGTACGTATGTCTGTTTTTCATTGTCCCAGTAGAGGTACTGCTGGGTCTGAGAGTTGTAGAAATACTGAAAGACATAAAACACAGATGCACATTATTAAAACGATATCAACTCTCATGACTCTCACCAACAGGACAGAAAACCAAGCAATGCGCGCAGTGCTTGTGCACTACTTACATGAGTGTTTGGGTCATAGTAGAGGCCGGTTTGTGGATCATAATAGTAGCCAGATGACTCATCATACTGATAGGTGGACGTATCAGGGTGGCCTGTTAATTATAAAACACAAAGTCATTAAACAACTGCTGCATGGTTCATATATCTGGTCAGTCGTATCATTTAAAGCTAGTCATGGCTTATTCTCTCTTATGACAGAGACCTCCAGAGGATTTTCTCTTTATGCGCATCCCACTTCAACAGAACAGGTTTTAACGGATCTTGTGTGCTCATACCAGCGCTGGTGTCGGCTGTCTGTCCTGATGCTATAAGTGTGCTGGCTGCAGTAACAGTCGCAGCAGCTACTGGGGCGACCGGCACAGATGCAGCTTCAATGCCTGAAAGATGTCCAGTGAGGGGTTTCGCCTCCAAATGCTGGGCAAGTGGCAAAGCCTGCAATCAATGTAGTTCTTATTTAGAGTTTGTCGCAGCGTACATTTAAATAATGGTACTTAGAAAATTAAGGAAAATGTGTACAATACCTGAACGGCAGGCTGCACAATTATATGGGGCTGGTAGACTTGTGCAGTCTGTGAGATTACTACCCCAGCTGCAGTTGGAACAATCTTCACACCAGGGGCAGCTAAAAATGAAAAGCAAAGGATTGATCAACTTTACTATTGCGGTTAGTTACACCCATCAAAAATGTTAGAACACCCTGTAATCTCTGAAAGAGGTGAAAGCAGCTCATACCTCCTAGAATCCCATTTCCCTGAGAGGTGCTGGCTCCTGCTCCCTGCTGATAGTATGTCTGGTAGTCCTGTAGCAGGAAAGAAAAAAAAATTTCTTGAAATACTGATTTTTGAGCTCCAGTGGTGGTAAACTGTAAAGTTTACTTTTGTTCCAAAGATATAGAAAATGTAGATACTAGCCAGTGTAAAACTGTGGCTCGATTTTAAAATGATCTACAGGTGCAGCGTCATGTTCTACTAACCTGTGACATCGGAGTGTAGCCCTCTTGCAGGTAGCTGTATTCTGACATTCCCTCTGAGCTCTGCTGTGGCTGAAAAGGTAACGCATGGGTTGTGAGTCTGCTACATCAACACTAATATTGATAATAAACAACAGGATGCTGGCAGAAAATGTGCCTACCTGACTCGAGGACCACTGGGCTGCAGCAATGGCTGTGCTGGCCACTGAGAAGGCACTGACACGATTCCCATCGGGTAGTAAAAGGTCCCTAAAACAGGCAAAGGGGAGAAAACGTTTACTTCCAGTGGTGGGACTCTCAAAACAGGCCATTTAAAGAAAAACACATACGATTTGCCCAGAAAATTGAAGAAAACCAAGTCACATATTACCAATATTCATACTCACTTTCTAGCACTCTTAGCGTAATCCACCCCGATTGTTTTCCCATCCAGTTTTAGAGGTGGCTGCAGTCCCTGTAAGATGGTCAGCAGCTGAGATGCCTCCTGTAAAAAGTAACAGTGTTGCGTTTTAAGTGTCAAACACTGAAACCGTAAATTGTGACAATGTTTATCGTTACATGTTAAAAGAAAGCTTTACCAGAGGAGAGGACAGCTGTACGAAGGCAAAGCCTCTGTTTTGGCCTGTCTGCTTGTCCTTGATGAGGCGAATGTTGTTTGAAGAAAGATTAGCATACGGTGCCAGGGCCGTCATGATGGCTTCCACGGTGGTCATTGATGCTATATTTCTCAGGATGATTGCTGTACGGGACAAAAACCTATATGTCAGAACAACCTATCACGGATTCGGATATTTCTTCTGTGGGACTCTGCATGTTTGAAAGAGATGCCCTTACTGTCGCCGTAGAAATCTCCAGTGGGTTGAGTTTCAGAGACTCCGGTATGATTGCTGGTTTCACTTTCTGTTGAGAGAATCACAGAGAAGTAAGAGGTGCATTAACATAACCTTCAGAACTGTTCTTTTAATCAAAGAACTGGAAATGAGTAAGTGACATGTGTAAAAACCTGTGCTAAAAATGAGTCGGTGTTTACGTCAAATAGCTTATTTCATAAACTCCATCATGTGTTGTGTTTTGTCCCCATGTATTGTCAGGTAGCAAGGGAAAAAAAAGAATGCATGCTGTTTCCCATCTATGCACGTTGCCTACATCTGACAGAGTGACAACAACACAAACTTTGCGTTGCATCCAAGCCCTGTTGACCCAGGCTGGCCGGATGTCTGCAGTCAGTGGCCTCTTGTTGATTTAACTACTTACCAGCTTTGGCTGCTCCACACCTGAAGCACTTCAGCCTCCTCCGGAAATTGTACAGGCCACACTGCAAGTAACCGTTCACATCATTTTTATTATACACCTACTAAAGCCCTGAACAGTGCTGCCTCAGAAAACAGGCAATCTATATTGGTGCAGCATACCATACTTACCTGAGACACAACCTAACCTTTACCGCTTAGCCAAATGCAGGTGTACCATAACATGAGCTAACAGGACTGCAACAATTGCAATGTACAGACCTATCATATAAACTTACAGGCCTGTGTGTATGTGTATGAGGTGTTCTGTAGTAGCATTGTTTGGATAATGTGGCCATGAAACCAAGACAGATCATTAACTTACAGTGTTGCAGAGCCAGTCTTCGTACTTGTTTCTGGGGTGGCTGTAGTGCATGTCCACGCTTTTGCCTTGGATGGTCAGACGTTTCTGAAAGAGGACGACGAAAATCAGTCAAGTACTCTTGGCAAGCATCGATCTCATCAATAGAGCAAGCAGTGTTGGAAGGGAGAGATGGGGGAGAGGGACCCCCAACAGATAGCCTTTGTGTTAAAGACAAGACAGGCACATGATGTTTATGTGAGCATGATGTATGCAGGGTTCTTTAGGTGTTTGGGACCCGAGTGCCCAGGCTGAGCTGGAGCAGAGTGTACAATGTGCCCTAACAACCCTAACAGACATATTTGACCTCTTAAAAAAAAAAAAAAAAAGAAAAAAGGTATGATTAAAAGAATTCCCATCTAATCTACTAAGGAACAGACAAAAAACAAACCAAACAAACAAAAAACTCAAGTCTGAGCTTAGATACAACCTTGAAATATCATTAATACCACCAGCATGGTGAAAATAGTGTGTTCGTTATCTTAAATGCAGATTTATTAAGGATAATCTGCAGCTTTGATGCTTCTGCTATCCCAATTAACTATTAACATTAAGGTATGCAACATGAATATAATCATCTCTTACTATAAAATTCTCTCTCTCTCTTTTTTTTTTTAGGTTTGTGGTAAAGTATCCATTAGTTGTTTTTTTTCTCCAAACAGATCTCTACACTTTCCACACTACTTATTCAATGCACTTTGGTTGCCATTTGGGTTATTTTTCCAGATCCCCAAGATTAAAACTAGACTTGGCGATTGTGAAGCAACCTGATTGGTCTCCATCCATCGGGTAGCATCTTGCAAGTGATAAAAGTCCACGAAGGCGAAACCACGGCTTATACCTAGAGACAGCATTCAAATATAGACGGGAGGCGTGTTAGTTAAGAGTCCATGGGCATATTATTCAAACTCTTCCACAAACTGCTTCATGACCCAGGCCCTGTTTGGTACACAAAAGGCCACTCCATAGGAGTTTTACCATAGCAAGAAATCCTGCTGAACACCACAGTTTGATTCACACTTAACAGCAAAGTGTGTCGGCCAATTGACTTTCTCAAAATTGCCATTGCTGTTCTTACTTACCTTAAAAAAAGATCCACAATGAACTGAAATGATAAGTCTTAAATCAACATTTTAAATCCTGTTTTCAAGTAACTCGATACAATTCTCTCTTTGCTATGGGAAAATGGGTCTGAACGGAAGCAGATTGGCCCTATGGTCAAAGATGGGGGAGAGGTCAAGGTCCGTCAAATATCTGGCTCTCACCTGTTTTCTTTTTCATCAGCCTGACATCCACTGGCTGCGGCCCCTCCAGCTGGTCTATGGCAAAACGAATCTGAATAACGAAACGCAGATGGAACAGTTCAAAACCATTTTCACCCTACAGAAGAGGTGCGCACACATAAAACTAATCACAAAAGAGTTTGAAAAACTGCAGAAAAAAAATAGACTTACATCATCTTCACTGACATGAGGAGACAGACCCCAGAGCATGATGGTCTTGCTCTTCTTCTCTTCCCCAGGCTCCCTTCTGTAATCCTGCTCTGGGTAGTCGCCATCGGAGTGATAACCATCTTCTGATCTATCACTGTTGCGTCGTTTCCTTTCTCTTTGCTGTACAATGAAAAAAAGAAGAGTGGATGTTAAGTAATTTTATTAGAATATCATAACACCAATAAGTCACTTGAAATTAGAATCACTACCTCTGGACTGTCTCTTGATCCTCGACGATCTCCTTCAAAGCGATCACTACGTCTCTCTTCACCCCAGCGACGCATGTTATGATCTCGCTCTTGGTCCCTGTCGCGTCTGTCCCGCCATTCTGATTCATCACGCGATTGGTCAGAGCCATACCTACCGCTACGTTCTGTGCGACTAATCCTATTCAGGAGGACAAAGTCAAACATCAGCACAACCAGCCTGCAATAGCAGAGTATTTCTTATAATATGATTCAACAAAAACTATTGCATAAGATTTGAATAAGATGACCATGTGATTCTTTTGAAATGCCTCAATACTTGACTGTTGCATTGCTTCTACATGTCAGGAAAGTAAACACCCAACATACAAAATCATTTTCTGACTTCCTAGTGATTCTTGATTTCTCACTTTAGACAGAGGCTGATCTACTGTGCACGTCACCATGAACTGTCATAGATTCGGGGAGGGAGCCTGAGAGAAAGCCTATGTACAGAGTCCAGAATCTTCTGCTATGCCTCCGGTCCTGTTAACTCAAAAGTGTTTTCGAATTTGCATCCAAGATTCAATGAGCCACTTTCTCAGAAATTAGGATTACAATATATTCTCTCTTTATTAACAAAGCCACGTATGGTGCTTTAACTCTGATGAGACAATTTAGTATCTAAGTTTTGGTCGTCAATCCAAGGGCGCCAAATACATTTTTACGTAATATCCGGCATGACAGATATTTTTAAAGGTCGATGTGGAAAAACGTATTTGTCAAATTCAAGACACTGCTCTTCAGATTTAGCTTTAAGAGAAACAGTGGTTGGGATGAAGTGAGGATTTTAGGTTACATAGCCACAAGTGTTTACTTGAAATGACCCCGGCTCCGGAAATAAGTAATGCATTATTCATGTAAAAGCGCTAAAGTTACAAGCACACACCGTGAATGCATTAAACGCTAGCACACATTTCTCTCTCCCTCTGAGGACAAATACATGTTAAAACAACACTGCCAGCGCATCAGCCGCACCTACCATGGCGAGCGGCGCTAATGCTTTACGTTACTCACCTTTTATCGGCTCCCATTTCGCCTTATTGCGCACACACGGTCTCTAAAAAAAAGCACAAGTCGAAAGTTTGAATTTTGTTCGTACGGCGTGTTTCACTTTATTACATCCGCAATGACATTACAGTTACTCTACGTGTAGATTACTTTAGACTGCAACGAGCACAACATGGTTGAGAACCATAACATGGAGCCGGACTATCGTTAGCAACCAGGCGTAGGTTAACTTGTGTGGAAACCCGTCTAACGTTACTCTAACATTATATCAGTTTCCAGTCTGAATGCTAAGTAACTCACCGGTGTAGTTTGTTAACGAAGTTATAACAAGCTAGTAGTTTAATAAAACGATATTTGACAGAGTGTGGGCGAGAAAATTCATCTCACGTCCGACGACTTTCACAACACTACAACGACACCTTCTTTGTCCCAGCATGCATTGCTGTATAACCCGGTGCATTAGGGGAAAGAGAAAGGTTACGCCCCTGAGCTTGTCTCACAGGCACAACTCCGCCGTGGGCTCTTTGTGTCTGGTTGCCTAACAGGTTTCGGTAGTCGGTTCTGCTTTGGTTGACATAGCATAAGATTAAGATGTGCGTCACGACTACGGATGGGATTGACTATATGGTAATGCTAAAGAAGATATAATGTCATTGAGTTAGATATGCTGCCTGAAAGGCTAAACTGCGGGCAAACTCAACCATTCGAAGTCCGCCATTTTACTGTGTACAGCTTTTTAGCTTGGAGCACTCGAAGCATTTTGTAATTATTTAGTGCTTTAAGTGTTAAAACAATATTTAATTAATAGTAGTAATTTCACACCAGACGTTCAGAAGGTTGCAGTGCATAGAAAACGGCTACTGAACCAAGACAAGACTGTTAAATCCTTCTTAAAATAAAGGGTTACTTTTGTAACTCTTCCATAGACAGTTCAATCTGGTCCCGTAATAAATCCTACTCCTGTTTGATTATCCCCTTATTTATTATATTTTCTAAACAAATTCATCAAGCTTAATGTCAGTCAAGTTCATATGACTGGTACGTTGTATTACAGTGTCTGATCTGAACTCACTAGGAGTCCAGCCTTTTGTCTGTAGGGTAACACATGACTAGATCTCTTCTTTTGTCATTTGAGTGATATTAAGTGATATATATATACTTATATCTCTATGTAACCTATTCATAACGTGCATGTGTGTGTGTCAAGTTAACCTATATAATATACTGTTTACTGTCATGCCTCTACAATAATAGACTGTATGTAGTTACTACTGTTTTGCTGTTTATCTATATTTACATCTTCCCCATGAAGTTGTTTACACTTTTGGAATATATTGAGAGCTACACCCAATGTCCTTCTGTAAACATAGCTGGTAAAGAAAAATAAAGAAGCTGAATCCCACCAAGACAAGCTACAACATGAAACACATTGTTTATCATTTATTACAGTATTTAAATCCTGAAACATCACCAAACAGTTCACTGTACAAGCAGGTCCTTATTAAAGATGACTACACAATTACTTGTTCAACTTGGCACACAAGAACGTTCCCCTTTTATAAATCTCTGATGCGATGACAGTGTATACAACACAGACGGTCAACAAGTTGTGCTGATACCAGTTTCCATAATTGAGTTCCACAATATGTTTTAAAACCAATACTTATGGAGGTTGTTTTTGTTGCGTAACATTGATGATGCTTGAGTCACTGACGCCCAAGACTGTCCCCATATCTTCTATACAAATGTGTCATGAGATAAAACAACACAAAAGCCATATAATATAAAAATGGTCCCCAAAAAGGAGGGTGGAAACCATCACACTTCTTCCAAAAAATTCAGGGTGGGAGAGGATGGGCAGGTAGCTCTAGGACGCTATCAGTCTCCATGATGAGCTCTAGGTCAAGGTCTCCCCTTTTGTCACCTGCAATGAGATACATAATCGTGCAACAGTTATATCATTTTGAAACATAAAGCACAAAGCAGTTTAAAAAAATACGATGCACTTCACTTACTCTCGCCTCAATATATTCAATTCTCCTTTCCAACGCTGTCAGCTTCTCATTGAGGGTTGCCAAGCGGGATCGACACGACATATCTGCGGATGATGAGTTGGTGTTTAAACATTATTGCCGTCATCAGACGTGACATTTCATAACATGGGAGGGTTTGCTTGTCGATGCAGACAATTACAACGACGTTTGTTCGGCTAAAAAAAAATGCACAACGCCATTGTTATTAATAACAATAACAGTGAAAACATCATTGAACTTAAAGAGTTTATGTTGCTGCTGCTATAACGTTAATAACAGCAGGGCAGAGTAGCGTTTGCCCAGGCTGTGGCCCAGCTGCCATTAACTGACTGAACACTTGATTTTTAACCGTCTTTTCATGCAGTGTATTGACAAACGCTAGGTCGGTAACATAGTTAACAGGCAAGACAATAAACATAAAGGTGACTTGACACCAAACTGTCACAGTGCTTCCAAAGAGGAGACAGTAACAACAGCCGACGATGAAGCTAACTGCTAGCTAACTGGGAGTGGCCATTGAAAACATCAACATCAATGCTAGGACAGCTAGCTCAGCTAAGCTAACTTGATCTACGCAAGATATCTCCGCAACTAGTCATCTCTACATCTCTAAAAAAACTTACCAAATGAATTCAGAAAGTCGGCGATTTTTTTGATGCTGCTCGTAATTACTTCTATATACTCTCGATTCGCCCAGTCTTGGTGAATCTCCCTTTGCACTGGATCTTCCTGGCCAGCCATGTTGGATATCGCAGCTTGGCGTAGCGTTCAATCAAGGATAGCCCCCTGCTGCGTTCATCCAGGAAGCACCGAGCAGACGGACAGTGTCACTGTTTGTGACTGTATGTAATAAATAATTCATACAAGTCATACAGTAGTTTTAAATAACACACGAGTACGCGCCCTAACGCCACATCACGTTTATTTTATTATTAATTAAGTTAATTAGACAGAAGTAGATGCTATTCAGCGGTGGTGAAAGAAGTACTCACTGTTAATAAATAAAGGTAGCAATAAAATAAAGGTAACACTTCAAACCTTTACTCACCATCATTAACATATGGGCCTAGCTAAAGTACCAAAAGTAAAAGTACATATTATAAAACTCATTACAGAACAATCATGTTATTAAATAGTTATTAGTGCATTCATGTGTAAACGTCACTTTAATGTTGCAGCTAATTTTAACTGCGTCATACACTGCTGCCACTCTTATCTAAACATTTAATGATAGCCTTGTTTCATGTTTTATATGTATATTCCATGAATCTCAATCAGCAAAAAAAGCAATTATTCAAAATCAAGTAAAAAGCCTCTCAATTGTTGTGCACTAGAAGTATAAAATGGAAATGCTCAAGCAGCATACAAGGACCTCGTAATTGTGCTTAGGTGTAAGCGCTTAAGTACTTGAGTACCTCTGCTATTCAGGTAGTTAATTTAAAGCATTTTGGGCTGATGTAAAGCAGCCACCAAAGTTTCCATTTGCGATTGAAAAACAACTCCAGGATTGCTAAAATTTGGACTGTTACCCATACTGTCTATACTTTGACGAGAAGTCAACACTCACCACAATTAGTCTAAACTTCTAATATCGAACTGGCTAAATGATTTCATTTATGTGTTTTAATCCACTTTATATAAATGACAGTAGCACTTTAAATGACATTCATTGTTTATTAGTTCAGCCAATGAAGATATTTGTGATATGAGTTATACATTGTGGCAAAGTCAGTCTTTTACAGGTTCGTCAGAAACTCCTCTCACAAAAATGGTTTCAAGAAGTGTCTTCATTAAGTAAAAAGGCTAAACAACCACAGTGTACTCTACTGGAAATATCACAAACACGGGAGTGTTGCAACTGACTTCAACTCAGAAGGTGGAAAAACACGTCAAAAACATATTTAATAACTAGTCAGAGCATTACATAATGTACTTTTATTTGGTCTTCTCAAGTAGCTCTTTAATATCTGGCTCAATGTCAATGGTGAGGAAATTTCTGCTGTAGCGCTTATAGGGCTCGCCATCAGGACCGACCAGGAACTTCTCAAAGTTCCAAGAGATGTCGCTCCTGCGGACGGGACTCCAAATGATGCACTGTGGATCATTCATGAGAGCCATGGACTCGTCGCTGGGGAACTGAAGCTTGTCCTTCAGAAAGACAAATAAGGGGTGGGCATCCGTTCCATTCACATTCACCTTCTCAAGGAGCTGGAACTTTGGTTCAAACCCATTCCCTGGACGGACATACTTCAGACAATTTAGGATTTCCTCATTCTTGCCGTTCTCCTGTTATAAAAAAGACAGAAACATCAAATATGTTATGGATGGAGAGTATAATATGATTAAAAAACATGTGAGGATTTCAGCCAACTGCTGTACTACAGCAATTAAGAGGTACGTGTGTATTTCCACTTAATATCACTTCATCTATCCACTTCAGAGGGAAATGTGCTCCCTACATTTCTCAGCAAGCTGCATTTACTGATTACTTTGCTATGATCAAATCATAACACACAAGGCATTTTTATAGCGCTTAGCTTTGTACTATTACCTAACAGTATATAAAGTACTTAAAATTAGCTCTACCTCTACCAACAACTGCTACTTTATGTTTAACACATTAGTAGCCTAATAGCACTTTGACATGGGCTATTTTGCTGCTTATGAGTAGACCCACTTTTAGTTTTGATAATTAAAGTGCATTTTGATTATAGTACTAATGTAACATTTGGTTGCAATTTGAGGCCTAAAGATCAAACTGTTGACAAAGCCTCAAAAGCCTTTCAAATTCAAAATAACAGTAGTTACTATAAGTTATAAAAGCATATATTGAGTCTGATGATGAAGAAGGACGCATTTTCAGAAGTTTCACAGTCCTAGACAGATTTTATTCGAGGCTAAATATGTAAATAACTCCACATGGAAATGCTGTACAAAGTGCGCCATCCGCACATGGCCTACCTGATGTCCAAACTGATTACAGGGAACACCCAGAATAACGAGTCCCTTGGCCGCATAACGACTGTGTAGCTCGTTCATCTGAGTGTAATCCCTGGTTGTTGTTCCTCAAAGAGACGCGACATTCTCAATGAGAACGACTTTCCCCTTCAGTGCAGAGAAACTGAACATTTCTCCAGACAGCAGCTTAGCTGTCAGCCCGTAAAACCTTTTCACGCCTCCAGCCATTCTCACGTATCGCAGAAGAAGCGCACACACAAGACAAACTTAAGAAAATTATACCATCTGCTTATCTTTTCCAAGGTTTAACGTCACCAGCTCAACTGCAAGTCCAACCCTCATTTTATAACTGGGGCGGGCCGTAACACAACTTCCACTTCTCTTTCGACATAGATTTTATTTTTATTTTTTTTAAAGATAAAATATATACATTAACATAACACAAAAAGATTACATCGCAAATATATTCTCAGGTGTCATTATTGAAATTGTTGAACTCACAAGTTTAGACAGTATGAACAGGCTATTTCTCTATCAAGGAAGTTCCGTCATGCACTCCTCCACATACTTGAATATTAATGATTAGCCAAATATGGTAATTCAGGCAACCCAGTATTACTTAATAGATAGATAGATAGATAGATAGATAGATAGATAGATAGATAGATAGAGACTTTAAAAAGAAGATAAATAGGTAGATAATGTGCAGTGGCAAGATGATGTTAGTAGTACTGATGATATGATGGTAATGTTATTGTAACTAAACAGTATAATAATAGCACACATTGTCTATTACACATATTTCTTAAAAACTTAAAAGTCCCCGATTGTCTGTCTATAGTTCACTGACTTTAACTTCAGGTCAGTATAAATTACATGATACAAAAAAACTGGCAATAATGGGCAACACAACCACGGAGTTACCGGATGCAAAAGTTATCGACGTGTATCAAACAACCTATACGACTATTGATTGAACACACGCACACTACCCGAAAATCTAAATTATATGAATATGTTTAACATAGGCATGTTTTATTTCTAAGAGTTTTACAAGTTTATTCTGAAACACAAGTCACCCCTTCCAGTCGGCATAAATGGTCCCTTCCAGGAAGTGCCGTGCAATGTGTGAGCTGGTGGTCTAAGTTCAGCCGGAGACGTTAATGAAAACATCCTTGCTTCAGTCTATTTAATGCACGGTTCAGTCAAAGATAACCGCCAGCTGAAAACAGCAAAGCAAATTTCTTAAAAATGTCAGACTGTTGCAGGAAATAGGAGTGTGTTAGGTGTCGAGAAAGAGCGAACAAAGTAACGGTACCTGTGTTCCTGTTGTTAGTTAAGCCACCATGCTGGACTGGCTCGGTCTGTGTGTGCTCATTAGTCTCCTAACAGTCGCTGCTTACATGTTATACTCGGGGTTGCTCTCAGGCATCACCATATTCACTGGCTCTCCCCCCATAAAGAAGATTACATTCGCCTACAAATTGACAGACCAACCGTGCAGAAACCGCGGGCAACTTTTTAGGGAGTCGTTAAAAATTGGACCAAAGCTCGCGTGTATCGGTGTATATTATGATGCCCCTAACAAGGTAAGCCATTACACAACACTCTGCGTGTGTTACGTGTGATCTTTGAGTCATTTGCTCTGCATATTAGCTTCAAATTTAGGCAGATTTCTTTTAACCATGAAAGCTAGGTTATGCGGTCAACCGCTAGATGGCGATGTTGTCTTTCTCTTTAAATCTCTTATTTCTCAGCAGATAATCACACTTGATGGTTTGAATCATGTAATTTATCCAGTTTTTAAAAAAAAAATCTATTTTCACAATGAATAATAAGTTTAGTTTCCGTGTTCTCTCTGCATTTTGGCACTTGAGATATTTTTAAAAAATGTTTTTCCCCTGAGCAATATCACAGCACATCTGGCCAGGGTGTGGTGTGATTTGGGGATTCAGATGTCATAGAGTAGCTAAAGGGACTTCACATCGTCCAGTATTTAATAACGCATCAATATTTCAATGAAGACAAAAATATTTTGAATCAGTTCAATAAACTGTGCTCACCTGCTGACAGCTTTCATAACAATAAAACAGCACACTGTTTAATTGATCTTATTCTTGTATGGTCTGATTCAGCTGACTTCACAGTGTGAATGAGCCTAGCTGCCAGACTAATTTCTTTTTTTTCTTTTTTTGCAATACATCCTCGCATGCCAATCGACATATCCAAATCGAGCCTCAGTCAGCTTCTTCAACTCCTGATGTGTGTGTGTGTGTGTGTGTGTGTGTTTCTGACTGATGCTGTGGTTTTGTGATATGATGCGAATTAGCCATTAGGGAGTATAACTACAGCTGTGTGGAGTAATAGCATATTTTTTAATCATCACACACACATTCCACCAATCAATTAATCAAATGAACAATTTCCCAGGCTGGTTATGTTGGATCGACTGTCAGATGTCCAGCTTGTTTTTTTGTTTTTTTTCACAGCAGCAGGTTTGTAAATCAGAATCATGTTGGCATTTTTGTTGCTCACCTGAAAGGAGCTGAGCCATGACAGTGTAGTACAAGTGTCAGTGTAAAGAAATGGCAGTATGAAATAAAACGGAGCACTTTAGAACAGGTTATGATATATGTATTTAAGTAAACTGTTAATAATAATGATAATTATCAAGAGTGAAAATGGGAACACTTATCACAGTGTGACGAGGCTCTTGTGGTCTCCTTTACTGCCACAATGGAGCTGCTAAAAACACTATGTGAAATGTTTTCCTACATTAACAACCGCTCCTTGTACGAAGTCATCCATCCCAAAATCTCAGTGTCTTCAAGCAGCAGGAAGTAATATTTGCTGGGTCTGTTTTTCTGATACCTAATCCTGCACACACTCTGGGGTCTCCAAAAGCATGCGGTGCCAGTTCCCACACTTTAAAGCGAGTCCAGCATGAGTTGTTGTTTTTTTCCCCCCCCCAAACAGAACACGAAGGAATGAAAGAAGGAGTAGCACCTTGAAATGATTAAGTACCGTTTGATACACTGCGGAGGGTCTGGGGGTTCAGACTGACTTGATCTTTAGGAACATGCATCTGCTGCAGCATAAACTTGTACTGACTAGAGAACACTGTATGTAGCTGTCTGTCAACACATAACTGCTGCTACAGGGCATGCAAACACTTTGATACACTATGATTCAATGCAGTGTTGAACTGTACAGAGGAAGGACGTGTGTGAGATATCATCAAAATGTCTTGACTACTGTAATATCATAGTGATGACTCACAGTATCTTCTATAACGTCTATAACTTCACATCCCCTTTATTATTATTGAGCACATTTCATTATACTACTATACCTGCTTTATATTCTATATTATACTTCTATTACATCTTTATGTTAATCAAAAACTAGGTCCCATTACTTGATCATATCATATATTAGTCTGGTGTCTGTGCCGTTTACACACACCTGTTCTACTCTGCTGCTATTAACCACACCACTGCCACTCTGGTATAGTTTCTATTTTGTTTACTTTTTTCCCTAATTTTCATTTTTTTATTCCTCCTTATGTTTTTTGTTTTACTTTCTATATTTACTTGTACAAATTTCTGTCATTGGATTAAAGCATTTTTAAAAAGGATTTTATATTCCTTCAATATTTAATAAGAACCATGTATATTAAAGCTTAAACAATTAATCAGTTAACCAGTCAACAGGTGTTTATTAAGCTAAACTGCCTGTCTTCTTCTCAAATGTGAAGATTTGATACAGTTTCATACAGTTTATTATTACAGAAAAACGAATACTAGTGTGTAATACAAATGTTTGATGTGTCGATGAAAGGCTGTTTTAGACATCAGATTTGAAATAGTCTGCCTAACAAACTGACAAAGTTTATCGGTTGCAAAGTTACAAATTAGCAGTTCCAGCCAAGTGAAATCATCAATCAAAATCTTTGTTGCCATGTTACAGACCCTTATTTTAGAAGAGTACACATTGAAGCGCCAATACAGCCAAACCAAAAGGTATTAATTATACTATACTGTGATATTACGTCTTTTATATACCATTTATTTTCAGAACTGGCTTCAACAGTATTGACTTAAGTGGCACAGTTAAAGCACGCCATCGCTTGATGCACAACAACCTGATGGAATGTAACCACAGTTCAGTAATGGACTCTTCCCAGTTCTTCTTCAAAACCCTTTTGTTATGCTCATCCTCTTTTTCCCAAGCCGGCAATTAGGCAAGCAGTGGGTCCTAGTTCCTCTGTGCAATAACAGCCAAGTCCTGATCTAAGTTAAAATAATTGGCGTAATGATCTCAGCTCATTAGCGTCCGAGCCTCAGGATGCCATTCAGTCCCAGTGTCAGGAGCCCCAGAGAGTACTCTCAGACTGGAGGACTGTTATTTGGTATCTAAATAGTGAGACACTGTCCATTGATATTTTCAGTGAGAAAGATTTTCTAAAGTGCAGCTGACAGAGGATGAGTGTCAGCAACGCTAGTCTCATCCTCTGCTCTCAGTTCTCTCACTTTTACCTCCTTTAATCACTTCCTCTGGAGAAACAAAAGATCTCAACGAGGACTTAAGTTGGTCCTGAGATGGTTGCCATGGATACAGGGCAGGAGCAGCTTTGTCTGTTTCTCCAAGCGGCTATTCTGGGTCCCTCTCACTGAACCCTTCTCCTCGTCCAGCCTCTTCACAGTTTTAAAGCCAGGGGGTTTCTGACCCAGTGTGCCCACTTCACCTCTACCCAGCGGCTCCCCTCCACCTCGCCACCCCTTCCATGTCCAACTTTGACAAACGCCAGAGGGACGTAACGGGGGTGGATCATGTAGTCATGTAGTCCGTCAAACTTGATATACCGAGTAAGTGATCGGGGTCAGGGTCTGGGGTCCTTGAGACATAGATTGTCTAAATAAAAAGCTGACAGATGACAAGAGGAATGGTGATGAGATGACACATGTGCCTGCCTATCTCCAGGGACCCGTGTTTGGGTCACAATATGATGAAAGCTGTATGTGTGGCAGCTGCGGGAGGGGGCCTGTCAGGAAATGTGTATCAGTCCGAGTGTTAGTCTTTGTGGTGAATGATGAAATAGTAGAAAATCTCTCTAATATTTGGCCTTTGAGAAAGTCGTAGTAAAACATTTAAGATGTAAGGCTCACTGAATCTAAGTGCAAGTGGAAATACTTTGTATGCCTCCTTACCCTGTTGCCTTACCAGAAACAATTCAGCCGATGTGCAAAAGAGACACAGAGATCTGGTTCCTTCAGTAGAATTTTTGAAACTTTGTGCTTCAGACGAGCTGTCAGTGTGTTGAAGGAACATCAAACGACGGCGCACTCGTGTCACGATGAGTGAAGAGAGGAAAAACAAAGATTGCGGACAGAGGATTGTGCTTTTGGCGATGGTGCTTTTGTTGTGGACTCCCTACATGGAGCGCTGTGAAGATTAATAAATCTGCTTGGTTCAGACGCCACTGTGAGCTCCCCAAAGTGTCAAAAAATATCCTAATGTGTAAAGTTTCCCCAAATGTATTTGTGGGTCATACACAAGAACAGCCTTTAACTGGGCGTTTAAGATCAGTATGTTGTATGTGTTCAAATGTTATCTTTCAGTTTAGCAGCTCCACCGAATAACCAGCTCTTCTTTTGACTGTAGTGACATCCACTATTATTGATTTGGAGCGGCGAGTAGATGTTTATTTAGGGATTGTGGACATCTGATAGGGATCATCTGTTTTTCTGTGAGGCTTTATTGAATTCACTCTTCATAATCTCCACCGAGCAGCCAAAGCATTTACTGGACAAACAAGTCGTAAATATCGTCTGCATCATGAGTGCAACCAGGAGTTTTATGTATGTTTGGTTCAATGCCGACTCATCGGCACAAAGTAAGCGTCCAACAAAGCTATAACATATACTAAAAGTGTTTTACAGAGCTGCTTCTCTTGCATTAAAAGCAAAAGACAACGACAAGAGGAAACGAGTTAATATGAGCTTTAGAAATCAGACTGGACACAATGTTTCTTTACTCACAACTTGACTTAAACTGAATATTCTCTACCTGGGAAATCACAAAGTCTATCAGTCTATAAGGGAAACAACAACCTTGAAGTAGGGCTATTTATTGATTAACCTGGAGACCATTTCCCCATTTAATCCATAAATCAGATGGCCTATAAAATGTTACAAAGTGCTGAAAAATTCCCATCGCATTTCCCAGGAGTCCCTATTGACGTTTTGTCCAGCCAATAGCGGAACATCCAGCTGTTTGTTGCTTTAAAAAAAAAAATAGCTCAAACAATCAATCCATTATCAAAAAAAAGTTGCTGATGAATTTCCTCTTGTTTGGCGCGACAATTAACCGATTAATTGTTGCAAGAGATTAATCTAACATGGTCACATCGTGTGCAAAGTTATTGATTAAACTACAGAATCAGATTAAGGGCAGACACCAACAATTAGAATTCATCACAGAATCGTTCAAATTCAGTAAATTACTGTCGGTGTACTGTAGATTTAAGTTAACCAGTACTCTGTATTCATAATACTGCTCCATCTGTTGTTTATCTGCTGATACCGCACAAATCTTTGGTCAGCATCGTTCGCACATCTTGCAGTATTTCTCCATGTGGAACTTTGAAGAAATTTGCTTCGTCCACATTGGCAGCGAGGCGCCGCACTTGACTGGCCTTGTGTGTTGAGGAAACGAGGATAAAATAGACATTCTTAGACACGCTGGCTGTGCTAGAAGCGTAGCATTGATAGGTTTATGAACAAATTGGACCATTCCAGCTTATTTATTACAAAAGCCTTCAGTGGTGCTCAGCTCAGCACAGTGGGGAGAAAGTCTTGGATGTCCCTGGAGTATTCATTTGTAAAGAGTGTCTCCCTTTTCTTCTTTTTTAATGGGCACCGGGGTGCTCAAAATGGAGGAAGGAGCAATTATTGCTGTGCTGCCAAATGCTCCAATTAGAGCTCTGACTGATGAGCATATTTTCTCTTTAGCTTTGGCACCTGGCTGACATCACAGAGGATGTCTTCTTCTTTTCTTTTTTGGCCAGCATCCCATTATTTTTGTGCATTATTTCTTGCCTTGTCTTTACACCCTAGTATTTATGACTCATCAGTCTTCATAGACAAGTACCTTGGAAATATTGATGTAGATGGCATCTCCTTTCTTATTTCCCAGGGAGATTGACTGACATCAAGAAAGGTGCTGAACAATGTAGTGTTTTTGTGGAATCACTTCCTGCTCAAAAACACTCCCAAACAATAGAAATTGTTCTCAAATAGCCAAATAGCATTTTCTGCTTGACAGCATTAATCTGTTTGTCACTGTGGCTGTTGTCACACTGGTTGCTCTGTATAATTATTGCATTCAGAGTCACTATAATGAGGAGGGAAGGGAAAGGCAAAACGCTCGAGACTACCAATTGTGTGCATCTTGTCCATACACTCCCTTTTCTGTCGGATTTATCTATGTGTCCGTCCAAACTATATCCATCAGTCGGTCTTGGTTATGTGTTCTCTCTCACCAATTTTCATTTCTTTTGTTTTTAGGCGCCGGGATCACAATGCCGCTATGCTGTGGGCAGCATTCTGAGCGAGGGAGAAAACAAGGCAGACGAGGAGCTTCTAAAGAGCTATGAGACGTCGGGCTTTAATATCTTTTCCTTTCCCGAAGTCACACACGTGGTCACTACCTCGTTCCCCTGCAGGACGCTTTTCTCTGTCCTTCTGATAGTAATGAGAGTTTACCCACGGCTAGAGAACTACATCAAGGTATTATCGCCTTTTTTTTTTTTGACTCATTTCTACAAATCACAAGCACTTGCTAAGTCACCGCGTCACCGTGATTTTGAAAGTAAAATGTTTTTTTAAATAGTCCTTTATTTGTTCATTTAAATCACAAGAGAAGGCAAATGCTGCATTCCAGGCACACATGACATAATGAGACTAATGATAACCATAAAATAGGAATTGAAGTACTTTTACATAAACACACTGTATACATAACTGTTACCCTTGGGGGGGTTCAGATGTTTCCTGTGCATCTGTGTGTTTAAGTCCAGGTGTGTATGTGATTTGTGTGTTTTTAAGTCCTCTGTGATCTAAATGCATGAGAAGCAGAAATAATCCCTGTGCGTCACATTTAAGCAAACTGAATCTTCACACAGCCTCAAGCCCGTCACATACTTTCCCATGGGCCTCAGCGTTCTCACGGCATCTCGGCTGCACATTAAGTCAGCACACAAAGCGCCATTAAGAGCCTTATAGAACACAGCTCAAAGATATAGATGCCACGCTTTCAGTGTTTTCTGCTTTGACTCAGTTTACGACCATCTACAAAACATGTTACTTTCCTTTTTTGAATGATATTTCATATTGAAAATGGAGCTAGCTGTCGCAATAAATAACCACCGCACATCGCCGCCCGTGTGCTTATTTTGGGGGCAGAAAAAACAGCAATTGAAATGTGCGTCAGGAAGTGTGTGTGTGTGTGCGTGACAGAATGAATCACTGCTAACTGTAAGGTGGGCATACGTCAAGCAGCAGCAAGCAAATGATCAATATCTAACCCCGCGATCGTCAAATGCACAACTGAGTCATACTGTGTGTTTCCAGGCAGCGCTAAGTCAAATTTTGTCAAAAGGTGAGCGTGTCAAATCTTTTCTTTACACTTCCTCACGCCTTCTGTGTGGCATCCCCTGGAGGGATGGGAGGTGCGTGTTAGGTAGTACAGCAGGAAGAGATTTATGATAGAAAAGAAGACGTGGAGAGGCGGAGGGAACAAAGGGAAAGAAAGAAAGAGAACAATTTGAGCTCCTTTTTAGCGCTTAAAGATGAATGATATCGCCGAGTGCTGCTTGAGGGATGCTGGGAAAGTGAGTCATTGCGACGAGCAGAGAATTTTGTGGACGTGGTTTAATTATGCGGCGCCCTAAAAACAGGTGGCAACACCACAGGTTGTCTCAATCACTCTGCTTCTGCTGGAGGAATGTGTTTTTGTGTCCTGTCTGGCTGGCTCCACCATCTGCTTGGACGCTGTTTAAATCTGGCTCTGATCCAGTGGCACTTAGCCTGTCTTAAAGGTCAGCCTACACGGCTATCAAACTGGACATCGATTTCTCTCCCCAGCAATATTAAATCTTCTTCTGATCTTTGTTTCTACACTTGCTACATGTAATTAACTGCCTGATAGTCTTTGATGCACTGGTATAAGTTATAACTTTATAGTTACAAAAGTATAGTATAGTTTCTAACCTTTAGAAAGCACAGCCTCTTTGGTGTAACTGGGGACAAGATATTAGAAAGACTTCTCAGTATGAGATAAAATTCGACAGCACAGCCTTCATGCCAAATGACCACAAAGTTTAATCAACACCTCTCTAACACTGAACAAAACTGAACTTTATCAACTCAGTGAAGGAAGAATTTGCTGCAGGCTGTCGTACTGGAGTGCTTTATTTTTAGCTACATGTACTGAATAAACTCCATAAACTGACTGTATACAGGCCCCATCCTTATATTGTCTAATGTGCAGGCTTCAATTCATCAATAACACACGTCCCTCCAGCTATTATAGATATGCAACAACTTAAAACGATGTCACTTGTCTGTCTGTCTGTCTGTCTGTCAGGAGAATACCTCCAAAATGTGAACTTATTTTCATATAATTGAGTAGGTAGATAGGCGTTTGGATGGGAATTAAAGAAATGAAGAAAGAAGGATAGAATTGATTTAGGAGTCCATCGGTTTGGGACGTCTGCCATTAGACGGCTAATTTTAACCACAGCCATGAAACCCAGTGAGATTTCTGATTCCAAATCATGTGGTTGCGTTCAGAGACCCAGGAAATCCCTCTCGTTTGAAATGTAAGTGACGTCTTTGGGTGTAACTCGTGACGGACAGTTGTTCAGCGCAGGTGGAGTTTGCAGCTGTTAGCTCTTTCTTTTTTTTTTGTTGAACCAAACTATATAAGAAACTAAAAAAGGCATCCTGTTAGTTATGAAATTAACGTAATATTAAACTAACTATTTAAACTAAAATATGGCTCGCATATCAGGGCACAAACGGTTGTAAATTACCATCTTGTAGTGAATAAAGCATGCAGTTGATGGCTGACACTTCGAATATCCCAAGTGGTGAGACCTTTTCAAACAAGCTCATCAGCATTTAGCATGCCTGGCTTGTCATGGCAGAATGCTTTCTGTCTGTCAGACACTTTGAGTTGCTGCCCCATGGCCGGGCCTGATATTTGCCTAGTCAGACCATCGATCCGCCCAAGTGTTTCTCTTCAGTGCCTTGGTTTTCTAGTGGTGGGCTACATCACAGACACCTTGGCATCTTGAGATTTGATTCGAGTGCAGTGGCCAGGCCTTCAGACTGGATTGGGGACTGGGACGGGAGGATAATATTGCTGACATTCACAGAGATCTAAAGGTTTGTGAAAGGCAGACGATGGAACATTTGTTCGCTTGAGGGCACTGAAGTTTCTTGCCAGCACAGAGGTTCTGGTCTGAATATAAAGCGAGTTTTCCTTTGTTCCTCAGAAATGGCCTTTTTTAGCAACTGACACACGCGGTGGAGTGATCATAACGTCTTCCTCCGCACGATAGAGAGTGAAGCCTCATTTTTGGGGCATAAGGTGCTGCCTCTCACAATTCTGATTAGTGTCGTTTACATGAGAGTGGTGCAGAGCAGTGCACAGATGTGAGTCCGCAGGGCCTGTTAAACATGCAGACTTTTAGCTAACGGTGACGTACATTCAGAAAGGTCAGAAAAGGTTGAGGGTTTATATGCTGGACTAAGTAATGGAGGCACTGTCATATGCTGGAGGATTTAGATGGAAAGCCTGGTTTAATTGTAATTCTGGACGGGTTTGAAATATTTTTACCAAGAAGAGAGAGGACCTATGCATCCAAACATAATTGATTCTCATCGGCTTCCTATAGCAGAAAAAGTGAAATTAAATTGAAAGCCCTTTAGGATGCATTTCATGCAGAGCTGTTTGATTTGTATTCAGCTATTCAGAAGCACATATTTCTTTTGTCTATTTCAGTTGTAGTTCTTGACACTTGGTGCAGGGATCAAACCATGTGGTTAGGACGATTTTATTAGCAAACTGCCAACTTTTATAAAGTCTTACATTTCCATCGACAAAATTACAAGTTTCTGCGAGAGCTTCTGTCAGACAGGAACTCAGCTAACCTCTATGTATCTGTCTCATTTACATTTGGTTTTTAGCTGCCACCTGCTGTGCCGCTTTCTTTCACTGACATTCTTTTTTTCTTCTTTTTTTCTGAACCCACCAAACTCCAAATTTTTCAATAAATATTTAAACATGCACATAAGATTTCAGAAATATTTCACAAATATGGTATTGATGTCAAAACATTCAAATAAATAATGCCATTATGTGATTTACAGACCTATGCAATGATAAACATTATATATCAGTTCTTATACAGAAATTAGGGCGAATTGTCACAATTTATTCATTCATTTTTGTGTTCATGAAGAGTGATGTTTGACATGTTTAATATATCATATATGTTGTATGAAAAACTACCGTAGTTTCCAGTAAGGTGAAAGCCAGTTGGTTATCATGCCTGTTTCCGTGTCGACGCCGAGGCTTCATCTCCAACAAATTAACACATTTGTGTTTTCCTTTTTTTTATGCCCTCAGTTTATCTGTAATTTCTTTTTGCTTGTGTGTATCACACTTGATAAATATCCCAGTTATGCTTCCAAATCCCTTTTTTCCAATTTCCTCCTGATTGTCTCGTAATCATAAACAGGCACTGCTTTGAGTTAAAGATTTTCAGCTTCATTACCCTCCATGCATTAAAACCACGAGTGGACACAAGGATGAGGGTTTTTTTTAATACATTTACTAAATTTAATATACAAATATTCTATTAGAAACTATTTCATCTGATGACAAAAACAGCTTCGTTAAAATAAAGTCAACAGAGAAACCAAGTCTCTGTTATTTTTATTTTGCACCAATTAATTATATTAATATACAAATGCAGCGGGCCTCTTTTATCAAGCATGTTGCGTCACGACCCTGCGAGCTGATTCTTCCCACAGGAGGCTCAGTGGAGTTTGCCCGTCAACCGTTCAAACATGACTTTGATCCTCCAGCAGCTGGGAATCTACGGCTGGTGTTAAATGTCACATCTACATATGATTGATCTGATTTAAACTTTATCTTCTGTTGCACTGTCGCTCTGAATCAAAATCAGGAAAGTAGGGTGTGATTACAATGTAAGAAGGGTGGCTATTTTTAGATACGGGTGTGCCAGTGGCCATCTTATCAATCACTTAGGACGTGAGGGCAAATGCTTAAAAGATGTATGCTGTCTACTTGGATGTTATTCGTTTGTGATTGTGCATTGTTACATTTACTCGCCGGCTCGTTCTCCAGCATGCAGCGCTGACACAGTGAAAATGTGTTTAAGAAGATGACTGGAGTAGCCGTGTATACAGCCCTGTATACAGCAAAGCAAGCTGTCGTCTTGTCTTAATTCCCTCAGACTGAGATAAAGAATACTTAAAGCAAATATGTCTTATTAGCTGCTGGCTGCAGTTGGACTACAATAACTCAAATCCCAGAGGGATCACACCACACACATTATTAGAATCATATGGAAAACTGGTTGGAATAAAAAAAATAGTGTTTCTTGCATTTAAAAACAACTTGAAAATGCTTTGCAACCACCCTGTAGCTCTCTATTAGGACTACATATTCCATTCATAAAACTCTCTCCAACACCTGGTCAGTTTGTATATCTGTGATGTAGAGAAAGAAGACACACACACACATGCACACTCATTCTCTTGTCGGCTACAATATTCCAACAATTTGCCTGTGTCTTTTGTTGAGATAGACATGCAAATTAAATGAATTTTCTCCCATGTCCTCTTGAGGGATTTTCTGAAAAGCAATCCAAGAGGCAATTTTGAAGCATTCAAGTATGAGCCCTACCATAGGGTGGGGGCATCTAACCAAGGTGCAGAGGTTTGGGACCTCAGTGTGCCAGCTAAAGAAAATGGGAAAGATTAAAAAAAAAAGAGGCTTAGGTCTTAACTCCTTTATTCAGCTCAGTGACTTTCAAACAGTCTGTGTTCATTTGTCAGGGTTGAATACGTCTGTGTAAAGAGTGTTGATGCTTGAGTGACACCTGGATTGTTCGTACTTACAGCGACTACTGTCACTCATTATGGCCCTGGCCCCTTTTGAACCACTTTTTTCCCTCTTCGGGGCTTTGAAATGAAATGTAGACTATAAAAGGTCTGTAGAGATACTATGTTCCATCATCACCAACTTGAAGCAAGGGGACTTGACTGAAAAGACTATATTACGATTGAGGAAATGCTGCTGTAGTTCTATTGAATGTTGTCTCTACATTCAAAATAACTGTTTGATAAGGTAAAACAGAAGCGCAGTAATATGAACTGTTCATTGGATATGGTTAGGGACGTAAAGGAAAAGAAATAGAAGGAAAGTAAATTGCAAAGGAGAGGAGCACCACTGATGGAGTGGTAGCCTCCATAATTTTACTGATTACTGTCATTAGCAAACGGGCTAGAGGAAGTGGTCAAATGTCAAATGTGCCATCCCCTGAATTACACGTTTTGTGCTGGAGAGAGTGCTCGCGTTGGCTTTGCAGTGCCACTCGATTCACACGTTTATGTAGTTTTAAAAGAAGAGCCTGAAAAGAAAGAGCTAAGCCAAAGGCCACCTCGACAATTCTTCAAGTGGAACTCCATCGATTGTATGCATCAAAGTCAAAATATGTTACCACAAAATTGGGAAGTACTAATATGTAAAAAAAAAGTTTTGGAAAGCATTTTGTGGTTGTAAAAGCAGCTGCACAAAACCTGATGATAAGCGAGTCAGTGTCCGTTGGGGATGAAAACTACAATTGAAAATAGAATAAATCTGGGTGATGTGAAATTAGAAAGGAAGAAGTGAGTTTACTGAGCCCACTCCTCATCTGTGCTTCAGACTAGAAGTCTATATTGCCTGTCACTAACACGACACGTCAGAATTTCTGACCGAGCTGTCTGCAGTCGAGTTGCATTATGGGTAATATAGGCACCATGTTGAGACCAGGAAGAAGAGTGTGTGGAATTAAAGACAGTTATTTTCCTATTTTATAATGTCCAATGTCATAAAAGTGCAGCGGATTATCCTTTTCAAAGCTCACCTGTGTGGACGTGAAAGCTTTGGCGTTTGTCTAATTCCTTTTTGCAACTTCTGTTTTTCTGTAAAAACTGCCATGTCCTCTGGGATCAGATTGATGGCGTGATGCAACGACTGAAACACTGTCAACGCTGTCATTATTAACCATCAGGTCGCTTTTACCTTTCCAAGTCATTTTAACTTACTGCAGCCGAAGTTGGTAGTGTCCCTGCAGAGGTTAGCACCAAAATGGCTTGGTTCACTTCAGGAAAACCTGACTGAATACTCAACTTTTGATGGATGTTGTTTCTCTGTTCCATTTGCCACAGTTCTTCCTCTGCTGCAAAGGGAAATCTGCTGCATATGACCACTTTATATTCATTGAAGCATGTGGACTGCAATCAAACATACTTCAGTAAATATGACCATGAATGTTCCTGAAACTGGACGATTTTTGAAAACAGTGAAAATTTTATACTTTTTTTTTTTTTTTTTTTTAATATTTTTCTGCCAACACTTGTTTGACAAAGTCAGTGTTAGAAGAATTCTTTACCAAAGTATGACAGACTCACTGGAGTCTTTTCAATAAGCTTTAGTTAAAGTATACTTACAGCAAGGAATCAATACACGCACTGATCAGTACAGGATTCACGTTTTTTAATAGTTGGTTACATCCAGGTGACAGGAAGCATCTTTCGGTTACATGTCTGAACATGTCTGGTTTACAGTTCGTCACGCTTATGCTTTCAGACGAAGTAGTTCATCAAAAGTTGACACTCACATATTTGAGACATTTACATATCTATCTAAGGCAACTTTTTCAGTTTTCTTTTTCACTCAGGACCGAGATAAGTACAAAAAAAAAAACTGCTGCACAGGCATGTGTAAAATAATATAAAACTCCTCTAAGTGTGAAATTTTAAAACAAGATATTAATATTTTGGGGTGTGGTGACGTGGTGGAGTTGAAACACTGTGAGGGAGAGAGGTTACGGGGTAATGGTTTGAGGGATAGGTTATGCGGTTATCTGGTTATTCAGGGAAACGTTGACCTTGGAGCCCCTCTCGGGAAGCCCCCTCAGGTCACCAGACACTAATCAGACGGTATGCCTGACTGGGTGAAAATAAAATAGTAATAAAAACGCATTAAATAAAATGAAAATATATAAGACAGACCAGAAATGTCCCATTATCAGCAAACAGCAATATATATATCTGTATATAGATATATAAAAATAAATACAAAATATGTTAATGAACCTCATGATAGTTAGTAATATGTGCTATAACAGCACTGATACAAGCAAAAATAGGATTAGGGTTAGCAGTAATATACATTTTCCGTAATATATCATTCCAAAAATGCTTCAGAATTGTATGAAATTTTATTAAATGACGTTGCAATTACACAGTCTGCAGAGTTGTCTGCTCCACTGAGCTCAAATGAACGGTTGTCTGCTCTCCATCCACTTTGAGGATGAGCGACAGGACGTCACCTCCGAGGTCATGACAAACAAGTAAACAACAGCATTTTCTCCTCAGGCAGAGTGACAAACAGGACACAGCATAGTTGGATTTTTTTTCCTGGTGGGCTAGTTGGTCTCTGGGCCCATTTTAAAAACAAGAGCAGGAGAGAGAGATGAGTCGCTGAGCTATTTAGCTGTATCGAGTGTCTTTTGTCTGAACTTTTCATAAAGTCAGTGTGTTTGTCAGTGTCGCTTTTTGTGAACCGACCACTCACAGCCCAGAAATGCTCACGATTAATATTTGCCAGTCCAAATCAAGTCTCAGATCTGCTGGCTCAAGTCTCTTATGGTTGTAATGAATGTTCTATTAACTGCCGCATGCCACCCGGTCTGCTCACAACACTGCATAGCTACCTATGCATATCTATGAAATTCAACTATGATGGAAGCACTCTTTTAAAGTCAATGACTGTACTTTGCTTTGTAACAGGAACATACAGCTATAGTATAGACAAACAGAGACGACTCACTTGTCAGTGGTGAGAGGTCTTGCCTCCTATTGTCCAGGCTCACTGGGCCCATACGTACAAACCAATATGTCATAATTAACATCCTTCCAATTAGTGAGACTACCATACCTGACTAACATCAGGTGTCATGATAGCTTCACATAAACACTTCTGTCCATGTTCACATACTTTCTCTCACTCGTCCACACGAGCTCACTCACTCTCCCTCTCTCCCTGCAGTCGGCATCACAATTTTTCTTTTTTTTTCTTATCAGTTGTTGTTTTTGTTGTTGGCTGAATGGTGCAAAGAATTGGTGGATGACATTATCTCCTTTCCTTTCGTAAAGAATGGTCCTATGCTAAAGGAGATAAGAAAGGAAGCACTGAAGCACCTTTCCTTAGCATTCAGAGAATTCATACAGCTCCCAATTCTCCGGGATCATTTCCCTCAGTGAAGAACCTTCCTAAGCAAAAAAACTATTCCACTGCACCCCAATATTCAAACTTGTGTTAAGTGTTAATTCACACGCGGACACAAAGTTGTATAGGCGGCAAAAATGTTGTAATACAGATTTTAAGAGAAGAAAAGAAAACTCAAAAGAGTTTCTACCACCTTTGAAATGCAAAAGAGATATTTTATGGTAGAGTCTGGAAACATATGCAAACTCGCCTTTAGAAAACAGGCTGTGGTTTTTCTTGGGATTCATTTAATGTGATGCTTTTGCTGAAAGAGGTACTACAGCAGAAAAAAATAAAATACATACATTTTTACCCTGACAAGATGATGAAGGCAAATCAGACACTTCTAACAACAGCATTATACTGCTCCTCCTACTGTACTGCTCCTGCTAACGTATAGAAATATCAGGCCAGACGTCTCGTAGGCGCGTGCGTGAACACACACTGGATTCGTGTGTCTTGATATTCACATTAACATGAGGACATGTTGGCACTGCAGCCTTTAAACTGCCTGATGCAGCAAATGAGTTCTTCTGATCAGTACAGGTGTTATTAGTCTTTATTCCATTAATTTACGTTGCTCTTTAAATGTAACTCTCTGTATGAAGAAAATATCAAGTTGTTTCTTTAAGTCATAGCTTGATTTGTGATTTATCAGCCTTTTTGGTTTAAGTTGGGGACTTGTGCCACTGGTGCTTTTTGTCCGTTTGTGTTTTATAATGCTGAATGGTTGAATAAAAATGGCTTCGGTGATGGTTTTGGAGATCCCCTTTTCTCTTGCTCACCAGGAAGTGGTAAATTAGAGCTTAATGTATCCAAAAACAGCCATTTTTGCAGATTATTTGAATCCTGTTGGGATTTTTTTTTTTTTTCCGGTTGGGATTTATCTGCCTTATCCTGCTTTGTTCCATCAGCTGTCCTCTTCACTGCTGACAGTGGTGTTTGGTTCCTTTTGCCTTTTTCCTCAGGAGACGAGGAGCGATTGCTAAGGCAGAGGTTGTTGTTTGTATCCATCTCGGTACTCAGACTGATCATTTGTTGGCTGTTTTCCTCTGGGGGAAAAAAAATCTGTTTTTCCTTTGTATCTCCCCGCGGGCAGCAGATCTTCACCTTTTTTCCATCAATTTTTCACTGTCTTTGTTTCATCTAGGCTGACTCTTTCTCTCAAAGGTAGGAGGTACAATGTCCCCTGGGTTATTAACTGTCCCTGAACTTCTTTTAGACACAGTCAAATGCTGGAGAAAAAAAAATAAATAGATTTTTCCCGTAGCAATCTCTGTAACATATTATTGCCACCACAGACCTGAACTCAATAGCACATAGCCCACCTGAGAACAGATTACTATTAGGAATGTGAAGATGAAGACAGCGATTTAAAAAAAAAAAACACCTGTGATAGTTTGACCATACATTTTCTGTATTTGGGGGTAATTGGTATCCTCACATGAATTTAAAAAGCCATTCAGCTCACTGCGCAGAGATGAAGATACAGTTGTCTTCCATCTCTTGAAATCGATGAGGACCCATCGCTGGAGGAGAAACTACACTGGCTGTGAAACTTGTGAAAAACACACAAGGTCCTATGTAGAGTCAGTATTTGGTTTGTCCCTCCTGGGCTGCTGTAGAAAGATGATGGTTCAACATGGTGGACTCTCCCTCTGTAGATATAAAAGGGTCATTCTATGGTAACAAAAACATTACGATTGTTATTTTCAGGTGATTATACACTGGTAAAAACCAAAGTATGAACATTTCTGCTAATAGATGCCCTTAAATGTTAAACTCAGACCATTAAGTGATTCAAGTATATTTTAGTGCCAGAGTTAAGCAAATGTTGATGATTATCTGGATAATATGGTGGCTCAAAATCACTTTGGCCAGACATGACTGACATTCATATCAACCATTGCCTTATTAGGATTAATATTACATGCGTGAGTATTGCTAACATTATGGGTTTTGTGTGCATTCCTGTGTTATATTTGACATATATTTCAATAAATATGACGTTTAGATATTTAACTACTTCCTTCATCACATTAACGTTACTCTGTGATTCTACATGAGAAGCAGTTCCTCAGGATCTTCCTTCCTCTCTGTGTTTGCTGCACTGTCTTGCACCTGCTTATCGTGGCTGTGAAGGTGTTATCACTATTATCTGTGAAATCTGTGGCAACCTAGGCTTGGTTTCTGTTCGACAGACTGCCGATGTGTCGGCGCTGAGAGTCGATTTTTATCTGGACACTTGCCGTTTCATACCTTTGCGAGCAGAATGGTTCCCATTGATGATGATTCTGCAAGAAACCCTGTTTTCTGATCATCTAAGCTTTTATTGGTAGCTCAGTCTATTGTGTTTTTAGTGTAGCTACTTCATATTGTTCATATTGTCTGATTTGATGTTCTTTTTATGTAAAGTGTCTTTGAGTACCTTGAAAAACGCCTTTAAATAAAATATATTATTATTATCATTGTGGTTGTGAGTTGCGCTCAGGAGAACAGTCTTATCAGGGCCCCAGGGTTATTTGGTTTTAGGATTATTATGGTATGCATGTGTGGGTGTTCCTAGACCAAGGCCACCAGATAAAGGAGTGGATATGATTCATCAAGAGCAACTTGGGAAAAGCATGTATTATTTCTTTTTTCTGGGAGTTAATGGTTCCACTACAGAGCCAGCATTGGTAGCTTGTGCATATAGCAGGCTTTTTTTTTTTTTTCAGGCTTGACTTTGGTTGTTCTGCTCCCGCATTTCCAGCAGTATTCGCCTTGTTAAAAACACTCTTATGTCCAAATGTATTCACTATATTTACAACGCTGTCCCAGAGTGCCTATTTGTGCACTGGTAAAATATCTCTTCTTTGAGGCAGAGAGCTCTTTGCTGCTGTCTTCTTTATTGCTGCCTTCTCTGCCTCACTTTCCACACTAAAGAGAAATTTACCCACCGTTGTCATCATTTATCATCGAATTGCTGCTTGTAAGTGAAATTGCAGTAAAACACACGAGCAAAATCTACACCCGTAACACAAGCCACACAAGCAGATTCCAAATTTATCGCTTAAAAATTAAATTCTTCAGGAGGAAAAAAAAGCTTGAAAAGCAAATAAATTAACAAAAAAATAAAAAACAACAACAGCAATAGTCAAAAAATACTGCTTCTGTATTTCTCTTCACTTGAATTACGTAATCAGAACTGTTAACCTGTTAACACCTTAGCTAAGTAATTAACAGATTACTCATCAATGTTTCAAATCACTGAAGGCAACATTGTTGTGCAATGGCACAGTCATCTATGTAAATCACTGCAGCTTTCACACAGTTTTTTTAAAATTAAATTTGATTAATTTTAAATGGCACTTAAGAGAAATTAAGTTATTTAATGTATTCATTTATTTTATTTAGTCTTTTTATTTATTTATTTTTGTGCTGAAAAGTTGTTTCCAAGGCTACCACACATCCAGATTCTCAAATAAATTATGCAAGCTATACTCCAAATCACGTGAAATCTTTAATGGAACTCCGCTGTCTTAATCAGGCTTTAATCAGGATTCAGGTGAATGCGCATGTAAATATTTGTCCCATGACGTGACCAGCGCAATACACAACTACAGCAGTAAACCTCTGACTGAAATAATTGTGTCGTTTGTGGAAGTATACATTTATATGTGCTGGTGGTGACTTTCCAGGAAAAAAAAGAGTAACTTGTCAAGCATAAGTGCATATCTGTGTTGTACCATGGGAGACCAGAAATCTTGTTTTAAGGCTCTAAAAATACCCAGTACAGTTTCATTTATTTATCCAAGGGCACATGTGATGGATTTTCGCAGGGGCCCATGCAGATGTTGCTCCTCAGGCTATAAACCTGGAAAGAAACAACACCAGCACATCCTCTTCTATATGTAGACTGTCCCTCACCAGTTTCCTTACGACGCACTGCAGAGCTACAGAATACGCCGCCAGCATGAGAAAGTGCACACGAGGTGACTTAAAGGGCTGTGTGTACGCACCTCTGCGCGCGTGTGTGTTTTTTGGTAATACCCCCTCATTCAAAACTAATTTCATTCATTTGTAATTCTTTGTTGATGCAGATTATCCTTCGCAATGTTTCAGTTGAACAAAGCACCATGATAACAAGGTTTATTTAACTGTGACATGTGAATTACCTCAATAATTAAGCTTTCTAGAAGCCATTAATTGAGACTCCACGGTACCTTTTAATGATTTCCCGTGCAACAGCTTTGGCTGGGAACTGATGATGAGCTGATGTGTGCGTGAAAAGCTCGCGGAGGGCAGCGTCTACTACTGCAGATGCTCTTGAGAACAAACGAGGATGAGTTAACGCTGTCCTCCTGGACATGGACTTAATACTGAAACGCGGTGTTGGTGAATCATCAAGGCTAGAAGAGAACAGGCATACAGCAACATAAAGCAAAACTGGATACATCCAGTTCTCCTTCATTTCCTTCATTTCTTTTTTTTTTTTTTTTAATTTTGGAAGTTTAATAAAAGTGCGGTGATGTAGTGTGGGCACGTAATTTCCCATGTCCATTCCCTTAATAATGCTGCAATATAATGATGTTTTCAAACTAAATAACCTACATGCTTCTGTCCAAAAATATTGCCATTCTTGTGCTGTAGTGGATGTGATGGAAAAAAAGAATAACCTTACTGTGACCCTGTTACTCTGCACTGAGCCTCAAGTGCTCTCCTGGGCTCCCAAGGCCCTGATACTGCAGGAGTAGGGAGAAAATCAAACAGAAATCGATAAGTACACTATCCACAACCCCCTACCCAATTACAAAAACCTACCGTGCACAGTTTGTCTCAGTGATTCCACGGCTGGTCTAATTATTTGCCTGCCCTCTGTCCCAGGTCTTGTGTTCGTAGGACACAGGGAAACTGACCTCACTGCACAGCGAGGCTCACTAGGTTAGATTGTTGTTTTACCCACCGGTCAGTGAGGGTAAGTAATAGGTCCAGGCTCCATGTGCGGGTGCACAAACAATTAGGTTGTCCTCAGGTCTCACAATAAAAATAAAAAAAAGATCATTTTAGATCAAAGACCTTTTAAACCTCTTAAATACAGTTACAGATGAGTTTAGTTCTTTATTACAGATAATGACAAGTTATGTTCTTAATATGATATAATTAATATCATAAATATAAATAATAAAAAAAATACGGTTATTATTAAGTGCACATTGATTGCTACATTGCTATGTAAGTGCTACTGCTGGACGAGCACGTATTGTCGCCAAATTCTTAGCTAAATGTGTATTGTCTGCTTTACATGATATATTGAAACAAAATATGTAACAGTGGATTTTAGGCATTATGTTCAGTTGTCAAATGCAAAATATTATTGCATGATTACGTCCCTACTCGTAATTCAAGTTATATTAAAGTCTCGTCTTTTTAAGATTTATACTTGTTTTTAACTCCCCGAAGAACTTCAGTCTCATGAAGAAATAAGAACTGTAATGTTTGGAGCACACACATAAAGACAGAATGAGTTAGTGTTTAGCATCTCTTTATTCTTCGCTCACTTGTCTGGCCATCAGTGTTTGTCTGATAAAGTCTGAGGTACTCACCTCTTCACCCTCGGCTAAAGAGCAGTTTTTTTTTCCTTTTTCATTAATGACACTTTAACGTGCTAATGCAGTTTTTTTGCCTTCTGTTTTAACAGGGAATTAAATTTTAGCAGATGTTCAGTAGTTAGTCAAACAAAACAAAGAAGAACACGACAAACCTTCAGCTGATCAACTACAAAGACAGATTGACAGATGATTCACTCAGCTTTGAGGAGAAACCTGATTTCATCTAAGAAAAGCTTAGATTTAAGTCAGAATATCCTCCTTCTGGTTTTACCTACGATATGAGAAAGCCCGAATATGTTTTTAACCTTTTGCTGTCCTGGAGGACGTTATTGCACTGCAGCTTCACATAATTGCTGGTCTGTGGGGGCATGCACCCTCATTGCCATCATAAATACGATTTCTCCATGTTTCCATTCCTGCAATGTAAATGATAATGTCCCAGCCAATCTAAAGTTGGACGTCCGATGTGGCTTCCCGAATCTTCAGACCTAAAACATCACAAACTCTTTACAGGACGCTGCGAAGCAAACAGATGTCTACTTTCTTCTTTTCTTAATGGGCTGTAGGCTGTTCACCTGCAGAAAGACCAGAATTTGTATGAAAGAAGTAAAAACAAAGGCAGAAGCTGTCAGACAGAGAGAGACTGGCCTTTCTCTCCGTTAGGTACTTTATATTCTTCTGGATTTACCAGTTAAATATTAACACGAACCCCTCCCTAGCTATTGTACCGACAGTGTGTCTGCGCTCCTCTTCATTTTCATATATGATCATTTATTCAGTGTCTGAGCTGCAAAATAAAACTCGTGGATGTGTGTGTCTGTATGCGTTGGTGCACATCAATATGCAGTATGTAGTAGTCGATGTCTCACTCCATCTGATGAGCCAAGCCAATGAGGATACGCAGATGTTTCCTAAGGAGGAATGCACCAATAATTGATGTTGCTGAAATCACTGAAACTGACAACGTTGTTCCTGCAGACAGCAGCGAGAGGAAACGTCTTCGCTGTCATAATTGGGCTGAGAGACAGATGGTGAGAAAGATGATAGGCTAGAGTTTGAAAAGAAGTCAGCTGTCTCCTATAAAGATTCTATCTTATGTGTGTCTGTTGAGCCCGATTATCCAATTTTATGTGTGCAACATTCCTGTTGTTTCACTAAACGGTAACCTGCCTGTCACCGCTTCTGCTTTGTTTAAAACGGGAACGTCAGCAGGGGACGCAGGGACTCCGCACTCCAAGGATCTGTCAAGGAACGATAATATTCGGAATAGTTTCAACTCTTGAGAAATGTCATGAATTTGCCATAGTGTAAGAAATGATTTATAGTCCAACATACTCAGGGTGATATAGTTCAAGTCAGCGATGAAACACAAAGTTCAGAGATGGAGGAAGAATGCAAGGTATGAATACGACATAATACCAATGTTTTTATGTTAAATACGTGGCCATTTAACCATCAGGTATTAGTATTTTAGTCCAATGTAGAATATCTCACCAGACAGTAATCATCATCCAGTTTAATTAATCATCAAATAGCACCAAACATCTCTGCTACACATCTCAGCATTAAAACAGTCAAGTGGTAATGAAATCTGACATCAATTTTAGCTAATTAAAACAAATGATATTTAAATAATTGATCATATTGAGATACTGCACTGTAGCTGCAATGTGTTTGCAAGTATTGCTCGACATTTAGCGTGTGCCAAAAGGGTGAAACAGGCAATTGGCCGTGCATGAGCGGAATAACAAAACATAGTGTATGAAAGGTTAATGAGCCCGGAGAAGTGGAGTGGTCTCTGTCATGTGAGACTTCCCACTTCTAGAGGAGTGAGGCAAGTAAAAGCAGTTTCAGCGGAGGCAGCGTGAAGTGTGGAGGCAGAACAGTCATTGAGACAGATTGCACGGGGGGGGGGGTTTAGATGTTCTGCAGGGGGAGAATGAGATCAGTGTTCAGGGGCGGAGCGGGGGCTTCCCACGTATGAGATCAAATCATTGACTGGGTGCAGACTTGTGAGATTATTGACATGTCTGCGCTTGCATCCTGCTGTGATGTTTCCTGTGTATATTATACATACATGCGTGTGTATTCAGACACTGATTTCAGCCAATTTCAAGTGTTGATGGGACTCATTTTAACACCGGGAGTGGGGACTTTGCACCTTCCTCGTTAAATTAGCACTAACGAACATATAAAACATAACACTTTTTTTTAATCATTTGACTGAATTGGGCCCTTCAATATATAATGCTATTAGCACACAAATTTAAAAGACGAAAAAAAAGGTTAATCGTTTGTATTATATTTGTTGTAAATCATGAACTTTTTAACCTTTTGCAGGAAAAGGATCTGTGCGCGCATCCCACTCTTGAGATCTACAGAGAAGGTCAGATCCAGTTCATGGTGCCCTTGGCTCGACAGGGAGATTTCTATGTGCCTGAAATCAGAAGAGTAGAAAGGAGGCTGTCAGAACAAGAGGAATCACACAGTGACACAGACATCTCAGGTGCGTGCGCTTCATGCTGTCACTGCTGTTCTTTCGTGCATAAGAACATATGGTCTTATATACTTACAGGTAAACTTGCTGGGATTCAAATCTCACAGGACAACAGGCTTGGTAATCGTACTGCTGTAACATCATTTAACCATCATTATGTTTGATGATGATTGCAAACTTCAGATTCAGATGGAGCGTTGCAGTTTCCGTCCCGGCTTTTGAACGGCGGACCAGCATTTTCTTCCTCGCAGGGTCGCTGCCCTGTAAAAACACAAGCCTACATGATGCAAGAGATTTTTGAGTTTCCTCAACTTTTGACTACAGTTGTTGAGTTCACTAAGGTTTACAAGTTTAGACAAAACTTCTGCCAACTTGGATCTTCTCATTCACCAAGTTAGAATAATCCTGCGAGGCAAATTATGAAATTCTTGCTTCAGAGCCATGTCTTTCTACCTTCAACAAGTGCAGTTATATTCTCATTGGATAAACATACAATTCTTGCTTCAGTGCGGCGAAACTTTGCCATAATAAATCAGGAGAAATGTATATTGCTCTAATTATATTTAAGGAATGCGCAATAAATACATTAGCAAATAAAGAGCTAAATGCTATTTTTCATGTGGTTTTCGACATTAGGGGTTAACTATACACTGAGGTTAGTGCGGCATCAAGTATGGTATATATAAATGAAACAGATGTGTGTGGTTACATTACAATATTGTTGACAGAAAGGTTTTCTTCATAACTGGGGTTGAATGAGGTACATAGCCAGTGTTAGACGATGGTTAGTGAGTGCAGTATCCGTTTAAGTGTACGCTATATTAAGAATATTTTTTATCACTCGGTTTACTCTTGGCACTAAATGCAGAACTTCCAACTGCGCTTCCCACTGTAGTATGCCTCAGATCAGCTGTTTGGATCAAAAAGATGTAGACTGAAATCAGACTTCATGTTTCTAAATGTTTCTGTGGTGCACGGTTGTGTTTTTTTTTTTTTCTGGCTGTAAACTTTGATCCAAAGAGCTGATCCGTGGTGTAATACAGAACAGTTTAGAGCCAAAGAAAAAAAGTTGCCTGACAGCAAGGTAAAGTGGTGAAAGTAGTCTTGATTCTGAGGCATTCCCAGGCCAGATGGGAATGCCTCAGAATCCTGCAGGAGTAGCTGGGAAATGTTGCTTGGGAGAGGGGCGTCTGGAACGCACTGCTAACACTGCCACTAATGCAACCTGATTGCAGATGAGAATGGGTGGATGATTGCAAATCAAACTTAGACTCCATGTATGTTTATGGTTATCATTGCCATTACTGAGATGGAACAAAGAGAATACATGAGCAGGAAACAAATGCACATTCCAGATTTTTTTTTTCTTTGAATAAATCACTCAAAGCACAATGTCTATAAATAGATATCTGCATACCAATACAGATATCTGAAGTGTTTGTAGTCCAATCACACTCGGAATAGTATTGACCAATCATGTTTAAGCGGGCTTTGGTTGGATGCAGGTAAACGGTGGAGAGCAAAAGAGGCTGAAACACAGACTCATCGCTATCACCTCAGAAAGCTTACCTCCATTCATGCAGATCTGTGTTTTGATCTATGTTGAGATTGACCAAATTACATATTTCTCATTATTCTTGCATCTCAAGCTGCTACTCACGCCATAAACAACCACTGGTGCACAGAAGAGGAAGCCTTTCTCTTGTGATATGTGAACATTGGCTGTTTCCCCCTGAGGCTAAATCAATGTCCGATGACAGTCGATGGGTGCTGAAACAACATTAAACATGGAAATGGTCAGAAACTGCAGAGCAGTATTTAAAAGTGTGAAAGGAAAAAATGTGATGTGATGTATTTATAAAAAAACTGTTACAGAATCATCACATGAAGTGTGGCGAAACTCAGTTGATTCGATGAATTTGTTAAAAAGGCGTTTATTTATTCAGAGCAGCGTATTTGGAGGATTTAAGTCCAATCCTCAGCTACGTTTTTGACTCCTGATCTGTCTCCTTAGCTGATAAATAATCCACTATTTTCCTCAGGTAGTCATTAACTTTGTCTGTCTCCAGTGCTGAGCATGTAGTGTGTGCAGTGTTTGTAGAGCCATTTCTCTGCTGCTGCTACTGCTGCCAGAAACGAGGTTGTCGAGAGCAGCGCGAGTGAATCAGAACGATAAAGGTGTGGGCTGTAAAACCAAAACAATGAGATGAAAAGACAGTAAAACATTCAGTAGAACTGAGGGGGACTTCAGAGTCTGGTGACTAACTGACCCCTTTTGACATATTGTTCATATGAAAATACTGATTAATGCTATTTTAAGGATTGTAATTACTACCACCGAGTCACATTTCTTAGAAGTGAAACCAGCTACTAATACCAAAAAACTGTATTCAAAGTTCTTTTTGAATTTACTCAAAGAAAGTTTGTGTTTTTCTCACTTAGTTCAATACTGTCAGCGACTTTTTTTGGATAACTATTAGAAAACGGCATATTAAAGCATCTGTGTTTTGGTTTCAGCGTTCAGCCTTGGTAGTTGTCACTCGGGTGGGCCCCGGGGGGATTTGGACCTCGTTTCTGCTGCTGTTTTGTTTATGAGCTGCCCTGCAGAAACAAACTGTGATTGACACCTTCTTAGGTGTTAATGAAAAGCCCAGACATAACAGCCCCTGGTGGAAGCGTGCTGCCACTCATCAGAGGGCTGTCCACGGGTTCACGGACACCATATGGGAAAACTTGCTTTCATTGTAAAAGATGCACAAGCACTTAAACGCAGTTCCGCTCGACAAGTGTGGAGCGAGTCCGATCATGACGTGGAGTGTGAACTGTCTTCATAGCAGCTTTGCGACAGAGGGCACGTCGTTCAATTGAGTTCAATTAAATACCTGCAGATATTAAATTAAAAACGTCACAGTGTACAGTGTAGTGGTTTATTTATTCAGGTGGGAACTCATTCAAAAAATATATTATTTTAATTGTTTCCAAATATCGACTTCGTCGTGAGAGCTGTTGCACCCTCTTTGCACACACTCTTTCATCACTGTGAAAGAATCAACGTGGTGCCTACATCACGATTGTTTTTCTTTCCAGAAATGATGACCATCCCTTCTTAGTAAGAAAGATTTCTCTTGTTTGCACAAAAAATTCACATTCAAAGCAAACGGCACATCACCCAAACTCTGTATTCTTTGCCATTTTAACACTAGCCCAAAACTATGAGTGCAGTTCTTCATCAATAATCCCCTTTTTTTTTGTACTGAATAGAAAAACGATGAACAATAATCTCAATAATCTTAATTACTTACTTGTCATTCCTGACCACAGTGTCTGGTTTTGTCCAGCACCTCTCAGTGCCGTATCTTTTCCCATCTTCCACCCACAAGCTCAAACTTTATATCTACACCAGAGAAAACCACACTTCATCCACCCAGTTCATCTCGATCATCCAGTCTGCTACAGAGTGAAACTGAGCGGCATTGCAGTGCTTTTCATGTGTCATGGGTGCAGAGAAGGGATGACATTTTGGTCCATGACTGTGAATGATAATGTGACAGGTAGCCATGCTCCTGTCACACAGGGATCAACTCAGCCAAGTTAGTGGAGCATTCGGGACACTAGAGGCTTCTTTGGTCCACCAACCCCATACCCACACATCCGCACCCCCACACTCCACCGTACTGACGCAGTTTCAGTGACCAGATCAACCCCTGGCCTCCTCACACATGGCTCCTCACTCTGTCAGACAGCAAGCTTAGAAATCACCCTGTCATTCTCTAAGATAGTTCACTCCGCGCATCTACACAAGTGGCTTTGTCACCAGAGCTGTCCTTCTGGGCCAAGTCAACGTCAAACCTCACGTCTTTTCAAAGTGTGTCCAAGTCGTGTCACAAATCTCCCAATTTGATAGTCAGTTGCAAGTCTTTCACTTCTGTGAATGATGACCTGTAACCCTTTGTAACACATGCCAACATTCAACTATTCACACACACATTCATGCCAGTGCCAACAAGTTAGGGGTTCAGTCTCTTGCTCAAGGACACTTTGACACTCTTTGGACAAGTTGGGGATCCATTTCTATGAGGGCTGCTCTGCCTCCTGAGCATTCTCCATCCTCCATTCCTTCATGAATTAGATGAGTGTATCATTATCAATATCATAATTATCAATCTTGTATCTGTCCATTGAGTATAAAGCCAGTTGCCGTTATCTTAACTTAGCATAAAGACTTGTGCCAGAGGAAACCCTTTGCCTCTGTTAAAAAGAGTCTACCAGCAACTCTACAACTTATACATCATATAAATGTAGAAATATTTGTAGAAATAAAGTTTTGGTTTCGCAAGGAGTAAGGATTCAAGGATTTCTTGGCCTCACGCATTGAATTCCTGGAGCGTTGTCTTCACTGAGAGTTTGCCAGGCAACTAGCAGCAGAAACTAATCAATTATCAATAATTATGTTCCTTAGTGTGCCTTTAAAGAACTGATAGGCAGCTGCTTCAAATCTTTATGCTAAGCTAAGCTAATCACTCCTGGCTCCGCACTTAACAAACGTATGTGAGTGGTATTGATGTTCTCATCTAAGTCTTGGCAAAGCAAATAAGCAGATTTCCCCAAATGTCAACACATTTCTCTGACGTTGTATTCAGTAAGTAGTGTTTATTGAGAGCTGAGATCAAATATATAGGCCTAAAAATGACTCATTCACAAGGCCATAAAAGACCTGACAGGTCTCATAACAAGTCAAGTTATCAAGTCCTAATTTTTTTGTGCTACAACCGAAATAAAGTCCAGGTCTCAGTGTCTCAATTCTAGTTTTCAAGCAACAGCATTTGAGTCTGAATATAATAATTGAGTAAGGTGGAGTATGCACATTAAATCTGAGCACGCTCAAATTCTGCAGGACCTTTCTCTGTCTCATTACAAGGATCAGCTGTCACTCACATGCATGTAGAGACTGATGCCTGCAGGCACCACTAAACCTCTCCAATCAAATATGGAGACAATTTTAACCTTAAAAAAAAAAGTGAAGATATCCTACTTCACGTGTATCTTCCAAACCAAATGGGATTTTTTTTTTCCCTTCCCCATTGACTGATTAAATTTGTGACTTGCTTTAGGCGTTCCACCAGCAGAGGAGAACTAACGTGAGACCAAACTGGTTGATCTTTCCGGAGCTCTGTATTCATATTAATGTTTTATTTCATTTTACTTCTGGCTCCATCAGTCACATGCGCATGACGTGGGTCTAAATCAATCAGCGAGAGCTTGTGGCTAGAATCAAATTTGGTTGTTTTTTTTTGTTTGTTTTTTAGAATTTTAAACGCATTTTTCCAAGAGATAAATAGGAGTTTACATACTGTGCATTACGTTCAGCTCGTTTTAGTCCACTCTATGCAGTGTTATTGTTGGAATAAATAATACAGCGCTTAATCATCTATGCAGCTTATATGCAATTAGTTTAGATTCTCATGGTTCACCTCTTGTTCAAACTCCCGGGCTGGAGCTTTGCCTCAGTCTTTATATTCTGTGTCAACATGACAGCTGCGATATATCCCTCTCTCCTCCCTCTCTCATCTTTTCTAATATCATATTTTGGGGATGTGCGACACAACAACACGAGCCTTTAGGTCTTTCATGTTTTGAGTGCAACATAGAGCTCCCGCTACTTATTAAATTTTCAATATTCTGTAGTATTTTCATTCATGCTCCGTGCTACATGTCGGCATGCACGCTTAGTCTCTCTCTCTCTCAACTTGAGCTCAGAGGTGTGACTTTCAACGTGTCTCTGATGCGTTCCGTTTTCCTACCTCTGAAGTCTAACGGGGAATGACGTAAATGCTGTGTTGCTTTAAAAAGCCTGTCGCAGAGACTCTTTTTATCCAACTTTGTCAAGCCTATAGCTTGAAATTGTTCGGCTTATAGCCACCGTTCATTCCTCATGCCTGCAAAAGAGACTTTTCATTCATCCTCAGTTAGCTCTTTGTCCCACGTCATAATGTATTCATCACCTGTGACATGACGAGTACTTCTCGCTTTTGTCCATTTTATATGAAAGTTTAGTTTTTGCCATCACTAACGGCTTTGATTTAATGACATGCTGCCATAATGTAAGGAGATATTGATTTGAAGAGAGTGTTATGTGGAGACACGCACAGCCACGCAAAGAGAAAAAAGGTCATCAGACTGGGCACACAGGTATGCAATTGATCCTATTAACCTGCAAGGAGCAAAGTGAAAAAAACGCTGAGGAGCCAAACGGTTGATGTGCGCTTAAGTGAACCCGTCCAATTAAACAGCAGACCTTTTATATCACTGGAGTTTCTAATTAACAACATTTCAGTGCCTATTTTGAGTTCTGACTTCCAAGTCGCAGCACAAGGTGTTGCTGCTCATCGCATTGTTCATTAACAAGCAGAAAAACGTGTGACAAGCAAGATGTATTACGTCCAGTTAGGTAAAAGATTAAAAAGGAAAGAAAGGAAAGTGTTTCACAGCTTCCACATCTCTGAACTTTATTTAGATTTTGTGCTTCCTCGTTCATTAATCACCATAAAACAGACTGAATGTGCAAGATGGACAGGATTTGTCATTGTTTGATGCTCGCTTGAATGCTAAATATAACAATGACATACAGCATCAAGAGAAATGAGCTGGGCGTACAGTACAAAAAGGGCAATGTAAGCAAGGATTAGCATAATAATTGTAAGAAGAATTAAACCGCAGCCTTGCGATACATTAAACAAACATGATCTCTCTTCTAGTTCCTCCATATACCATCCAAAAATATAGTCTAGTAAACAGAAAAGTTATCAAAACAGATTGTCACTGCAAGATTTTAATATCTCTCGAAGACAAAGGTGATCTTCACTTTGTCGCTGCCTTTGTTATTGATCACATTACGGCATGGCTGGAAATCTGTGAGTCGGTCCACCACTTTGGGCCAGAATCTAAAGATCACCAACTATTGGATGGATTACATGAAACTTTGTGCGGACGAGTCTCACCTGTCCTCCTCTAGCGCCACCTTGAGGTTGACATTTGATGTTTTGAATGAAATATTTGATGGATGGATTACAGTTAAATTAAATTTGTTACAGATATTCACGTCTCCATCCAGGTGAAATATACATTTTTGGTGATCCTCTGACTTTTCAACTATCCATCTACAAAATTATTGACATTCCTATGCGGCCTTCTGTTGAAAGCAGATTTGGCCTCACTGTGTGAAACATGACATACATTTCAACTGAAGAAGCATTTTCCTCTTTGCATCTAATTTCTAAATAATTGATGGGTTTGTTGTAAAATCAAGCACAAATCATAGAAGAGAGAGTAATTATCGTGGACTGAAGTCAAAGTGCAGCTTAAATACCATCATGCAAATTTTGGTTGAATCCCAGTACTGGATTTTTTTTTTTTTTTTTTGGGCAGCCTAGCTTTTATCATGTGGTGTTTGTTTATAGAAGTCCTCTCACCATCTGTCCATTTCCTCCTTGTTTTATCACTGCTCTAGGTGCAGACTCGAACAGTGAATACAGCTCAGGGAGTGGGGTTCTCCTGTCAGACAGCAGAGAGTCGTCCCCGGCGGCGTCACCGGACCGCTCCGCGCCTATCCGGGATCAAGGGGATAGAGACTACAGACGGAGAGACTCGAGGGGAACCTCATTTAGGGAGTTGGACTGGGAACAGCCTGGTGGACAGCAGGCGGAGAGAGAGGAGCCAGCTTCACGGAGACTCCAATCAGAAGAGCCTAGAGGCTCCCACTCAGGAGAGGTGGCGGGGCGTCGTTGGAGGAGAGGAGTAAGCGCTCAGGAGGACATAGCGAGGATGAGCGAATAAAGAAATGAAATGGAAGTGCACGTTACACAAGAGTGTCTCACTATGAGTTTTTATGTATGAAAGGCAATAATCTATATTTTTCTTAGTGTGAGCAAATCCAATGAAAAGACCAAAACTCACAATTTCTCAATACTTTCAGATTCGCCTGCCATTATTTCCAAAAGAAGAATATATAAGGTCAAATAATTTCCCTAAGCAGCTGGGCGCTGTAGTTTTCAGCACATATTTCTCAAACAACAGCAACAAAACAGTGCATTTGTTGAGGACCACTTCGCATGCTCACCATGCTACGTGCTTTAGTGAGCATTTGCAGCAGCAGGACGGATGAACTCTGAATAAACTACAGTGCCGCTGTTCGCTATAGTGGTGCAGTGCTTCAGCGGGTTTGTTGACGATAAGAAAAATCTAGAATAAAACCGTCGGTTTTAAAGTGAAAGTACTCACAGAGAACAATCTGCAGAACCCGTTCAGGTACTCAGACTGTCTTGAAACGTTTTTTTTTATAGAAGCGAGTTGTTTGTCAGAATGATGAAAGATGACCGTACGCGTATTTGTCAGCCAAAGCATTTTACTTGAATGTATTTTATATCTTCAGCTCGAATACTGTTGCTGTTTCAGAGCGATTAAGCCGTTTGATTGTTTTTGCTGTGCTGAATCAATTTTGATATGCAAACCATAACAGGGAAGTCTGTTCATGATTAATTTGTTTACAAAGGGCCCTCATTTCATTCATTAATACCTGACACGGGGCACTGAAATTAGTATTAGCACATCGACCTCACGTCAAGCGATCTAAACTGTGTTTTTTTTTTTTTTTATGCCTGGTGCTGTGTGTTTTACCAAGGCTGTGTGTGGGGTGTAACACATTTTGTGATGCACATGTTTTAATGTTACTTCCTTTCCTAAGCGAAAGGTGCGAACGAGTGCATAATTACCTTCTTCCTGTACTCCTCCTGAAGCACCTCTGAGATTGAGGACATGATTATAGGGAGTGGGCAGCCCGCTGTCGTGATCAGTCAAGGAGAAAGATGACAAGACAAGTGGGCTGACCATTAATATTCATTTCACTATCGCTGAAAGCAACGCTCGTTGACTCTACCTTGTATTTACAGTCACTCTACATCTTGCCTCACATCCTCAAATTATCCTCGCATTCACTCGCAGCCCCTCCATCTTCTGTTTAGCCGTGATATTCTCTTATTTCACTTTCTCGACCCCTCTCCCATCTGCTATCTCTTTGCACAGGCTAATTTCTGTTTGCTTTTTTTTTTTCCCTCTCCCCTTTTGTTATTTTTTTCCCCCCTCGTCTCCCGCTGAAATAAATATGGCAGCTGAGGCCTGAAAGACCACCTGATGGACCACAGCCTGTAATGTATGTCCAGTCATATTCAGATCCACAGAATCACACCGAGCACCTCGAGCATCAAGCTGAGCTCGCTTGGAAGGTGCGGGCAGCTCAAAGGGATGTGTATGCGTGTAATCCAGTGAAACAGGAAAGACATATATGCCACTTCCTGTCCTGATTACTATTGTCAGTTCGACAAAAAAAATAAAATTGCAATTCCTGCAGACAAAGGCTCATGCCGTCCTTCACTTTACTGTGTTTCTTTCCTTAAATAAAATGTTGGCATTACATCGTCAGGTAAGCTGACGCTCTATGAACGTGTAAGACATCCTACAAAGGCTACCAAACTGAATCATCAGAGGGTAAGTCTGCCAGTTTTTTGTCTAAGCTAAGGTTGCGGTAAATTTCTGCTCTTCACAGTTTCAAATGATGATCAACAACATTGAAATCCAGGCCCAGAATGAATGTGGACCTATCTATACAGCCTTTATGAATATATAACAAGTGTCCATGAATAAATAATACAAAATCAACAGATTCATTCAGCTTCACATCTGCTTTCCCTCACTGGTCCTTTTGGGTGTTGATCCAATCAGCGACCTGTTTCAAGTAGATGTTTGTTTGTTTTTTGCATAACTCAGTGAAACCTGGATCGCAAAGTTATCCAGATAATCCAGCACACCTAGTTCTCGTTCATCTTTAGAGGCAATGAGCCAAAATTAAGTTTTTGTCTGAATTGCATTTTTCAGACATTATCTGTCAGCGCGGTCTCTGAGGAAAATAATTGCATTCATGGAGATCTTCAGCTTCCTAACTGTTCATTAGTGATTTTTTTTTTTTTATACATGGAAAAGTGGACTTACAGCATCACTCGTTCGTTAAATTCACTTAACTCTAAATTGGAGTTGCCTCTGAGACTTAATTGGCAGAATGCTGAGCCTTTACCTGGCAAATGTTCTACAAATGAGATGATCTATGGTAGGTGTTTATGTTTTTTTAATCTAAATGCTGATCACTCTGAAGAAGGGGTTAAATTCTCTGAGGGTGGAAGTTTAAATGAGATGGATGAGCTTTAAGAGTAAGAGCGAATCCCTGAGATGCTTTCTGTGTGTGTGTAATTATAAAACCTCACTGGGAGCAGTGGGTGCACTCCTCTCTTTCTTACAGATACACATGTGGGAGTAACTTTGCAGAGTCCGTGCTCAGCTGCGAGATATTTGTAGGCTTTATTGTGCACACAGGTGGGACGCACACTTAAATATAACTGGACCTAAATATGACATCAAAGTTGTGACATAGTAATGAAGTTGGCGAGTCGATACTCACAGACGCTGCCTTGTGTCTTTGGGTATTTAAAGGGTAAATTATAAATGAACTGCTCCAAGTTTATCTTACTGTACATGATAGTGGTGATGTCGTGGGTTTTCTCGTCCAATGAGGTATCATCTATTCCAAGAGCAGCCACTTTCTATTACCTCCAAATAAATTAGTGTCAGTGATCTGATTAAACTCTTGGCTTGACTTCTATCTGATTAACCGGCTGCTTGTGTTCCCTGCCACATTGGACTTTCTTGTTGTAGCCACTTTGCTATGTTCCCTGCAATTTAGCGCGGTACAATGTCGTCCCAACCAGGAGAAATAATGGTCCAAAGTATGAACATAAGAAACAAGTTTGTAATCAAACAGACTCGTCCTTTAGGTAAGGATGAACTTTCGAGTTGAGAAGTTGAAGCTGTGACCTTCCAGTTATAGGAATGACGGTCTCTTGCCATTAAGCAATCATGCTGTTTAAAGGGGCAGTTCAGCCAAACAAAAAAAACCCCAAAAAACAGAGACTTTTGTTGTTGTTGTTGTAGAAAGCAATATAGTTCCAATAAAAAGCCTTTTACAGAGAGGTCTGTGGATTTTCCAGAGCAACTGCTTTCAAGTAAACGTTTTAGTGTTTGAGCGCCATGAACGGAATTACATTCGCTTTCATTATATCGATGGCAGCAGCAGCAAAACTCGGATCAAACTAAAACTCTGTGCTTGGCTAGATATCACAAGTACCAAATGAGAAAATGTTTTGATTTGGGTCACTTGACACTTTAATGGTAATTCTGCTCAAATCAAACCTGGATTCTCTTTAATATGCGCTGAAATATAAAAGTCTAGTCGTGGGTAGCTGAAATCGGTGAGGCGGGTAATGTGAAATCACCCTGATCAAGAGATTTATCCACCTCCTCTCTGCACTGTAGACATATAGACCACACTTTTCCATACCTTTTAATATCAACCAAACAGAAACGCAGCGGAGGGAAACTAAATTGTGGATTTTGGACTGATTGTTTTGTCATCATTCATTAACTTTGTATCGTCAGAGAGCCGCAAAGAAAGCAGCAGACAGACTGATGGGCACTGACCACTGGCTAAGAACGCTTTATTTTTGTCCTCTACAATTTCCCCCGACATTAATTGGCATGTTCCTATCTAAACTCTGAGTTCCACCCACATGGCCTCTACTATTGTAATGTAAACTACAATTCTATTTCAAGAGAAAATTGGTCCCTTTGTGTTAGCTGAGGGAATTATGCAACAAGCAGGACCCCTCTCGTCATTTTAATTGCCATTGTACATAGAAAAAAGTTCTTTTTTTCCCCCCCAACTCTTAACAGCAAAGTAACTATTGTTAGTCCGGAAATGAAATATTGGAAAACGGTGAGATGTTTTTGCGTGTGTGTGTGTGGGTGAGAGGAGGAGGAGGAGGAGGAGGAAAGTGGTGGTGGTGCTTAAGCATGTGAAGGTGACAGAAATGGGTGAGCAATGAATTCATATTGAATGAACTCAATGTTGCCTCCTGAATATTTCCAGATTTAATTGTAAGTCTTTGTGCGGCAGCAGGGTTGGACACCCACAAACCAAAGTGGTGTGCAGCAGACCTTTTCTCCTCACTCCGCACTAATTGCACAACAGGAATGTTGCTGATGTAATATTGTTTTGAATGAGGAAAAGAATCGCACAGCTTGATATGGTGTCTCTGGAGAATGTTTTTTTTTTACTACAGAGCAGCATGTAGTGTAGTTAACCTTAATTACACCAGAAAGTTTTCACCTGCTGGCAACAGAGCTTGTATATAGTCTACGGGCTGAATCTATACAGTAAGGCTCACCTGTTTCAGCTGGGAAAGTTGTATGTGTGTTAACCTGCCAGTAACAACACCTGCACGAGGACAAACGATGTATTTGATTCAGCCTTGAGCTCGAGTACAAGTATGCCTCCATCCTGACTGAGCTGCAGTATAAATGATATGAACTCTTGTGAGTGTGTGTGTACGTGTGGGATGTTGTCGCCTTTTTAGTGGGGGTAAAAAAAAACAAAACAAACCGTGCAACACACCTCTTTAGTTTGTGAAGTGCTATGGCACTCATCTGGAGTGCGATTCAGTTCTAATGAGATGGAGGTGAATGAGGCTGGCCAGCCTTCATAGAGAGAGAGAGAGAGAGAGAGAGAGAGAGAGAGAGAGAGAGAAAACAACAACAGCAACAAAAAAGAAAGAAAGAAAGAGAAAGTTGATGCTCATTTCTCTCTTTTCTCTGTCCAAATTTAGCTGGAGGGCTGCAGCAGCTTGTGTAGTCTATTTGGAAAGATTCTCACCTATCATTAAAAGTTAGACTGACACAATTCAAGCTCAGCTCCAGAGGGAATGCAAAAGATGAGTCACTTTTTTTTTTTTTTAAAGAAAGATGTGGAAACAGGAATTGAGATTTTTTGATTGATGCACTTTCGCCCTTGTTTTTATTCTTTACTGCTGCATACTAAACAGCACACGTATAGATATAGTATTTTTTGTGAGATATATTTCATTATTTTCGACTCTCACCTGCTCCGGCGCTGTGTCTCACTTGCAAACAAACGCTTTATGAAGCGCAGTCAGCTTTCTGAAAGGCAAGAGCGTCGACTCGTCGCTCTCATTATAGCTGTGGAGCTGCACCGAGTGGCTGCTGCTGCGTGTGTTTTCTGATCCGACGGTGCTGCAAGCAGGATTTCTCCACAGCTCCTGTTTTGAAGTTGATTTGATTAACTTTCCAAAGAGACGCGACTATAAATAGGAGAGAGAGAGAGAGAGGGGGGGAAGAATGCAAAACATAAAAGTGTAATTACAACTGAGTTTTCTTTCTTTTCTTTTTTTTTGTGCCTCTCATTCCGAGCGGGCAGTAACACGGGAGAATACATCGTGCATCAATACTGTCGATGCTGGTGGACATATGAGCATCATTTAGGTGGCTGGTAGTCTGCAGGCTCGTGCACACGGTGGGCTGGCAGCAGGCGCAAGTTGGAGAGCACCGAGAGGAGTTTTGCCACACTTCAGAACCAAGGACAGATCCAAAAAAACAACCGCTGGCTGGCAAACATGCTCAAAGTGAACAACATCTGGACTCCGCTCGTCACATGAAGCTGTTCACGTTGTACTGTCGCTTGAGGAAGGAGACCTGCAGACGCGCTCGCAAAAAAGACATCTAAGTGCCACAAGGTAAGAGATGCTCACTTAATAACTTTGATTGCGGACACGGTAGTGGGGTTTTTGTGCCCACGTTGTCTGTCGATCCGCGTCTTCCCGACGTGTCTTTGCGTTTTTAATTGTTTTTGTTTTTTCTGATCCCGCAACCTCAGCTCGACCTGCCACTAAACCCACTATTATGATCTGCAACATTTATGGCGCTTCGTTCTCACATGGCACAACACTCACAATTTCTAGTGAACTTGATCTGGCTGTGCTTAATCTTTAGACCTTCCAGCACACACAGCCTGGCTCTAAACCCGCATAAAGTTGTCCCCCACTTGACCTGACTGACAGAATATGCACGCACAGTCCTAATTATCCAAATATTGCATAATCTCTCACCGCACTTGCTCTCCTCAAACCAATCACAGCTTTTGTTTTCAGACAGCGCCCCAAACAATGTGATAGCATCCCGCTGTGAATATAATTGGGCTATTTTCAGTTTGCAACATTCACGAAAGTATTTGCGTGAAAACAAAACCACGATTTCTGCTTTGGATGCGTCCACGATCGCGTATTGTAGTCGGCGGATCAGACAGGATGTGATGTAGCAGCGGGATTTCACTCAAATGTAAAAAGGGTGGCAGATTGGTTCTAAGGTTACTGTAATGCCATCATCATGTCTCCATGTTAATATCATGTTATGATGATTGGAAGCCGGCAGTCACAAACAACCTGTTGTAGCAAGGCATTGTCCTCATATCTGCACTCCTCTTCAAGTTTTCTCGGGAATTAACATCCACTTGAGATATTATTAGCACAATAAAAATAATAATCTGTCATTTGCGAGAGCCGAACAGGCTGACAAACAGATTTCCCTGTGCTATTTTGACGAAATGATGCACTTGATCTTTGTTCAAATTCACAATCTCAGCTGGCTGCTGGCCACCACAGAGTCATCTTAATTCCTGCAGCTGACAAAGTCCAGGTGGAAGGATAAACTGCGTCCCCACTGGAGATGATATAATGATGGAAATCATTAGTGGAGCTGTCGCAGCTGCGGGATTTTTTTCTTCTTCCCCCCCTCCCCTCTTCTTTATTTGTTTCATTAGCTGTAAATGTCTTTTGCTTTGAACAGCCAGTTGCAGCCCTTCAGAGGATCACCAAAGGTCACAATGCTAACTGGTTCAGGTGATTCGCCGTGTGTCCTATGACTGAAAAGCTCAGTTTTTTCCCCCAGGAAAATGTAGAAATGGGTTGCACGAAGAAAAAAAAAATGGACCTGGGTTTTACCTGGCATGATCCATTTTATGGATTTTGTCATTATAATGAGCAGCAGAAAACTAAATAAATAAATAAATGCTACCATAAATGATCATCCTATCAGTGTCGGTCACGTAAACATAGGAAAACATTCATTTTAGCCAAATCTCATGGGACGAGTGCTGTGTTTAGGCTGTTATTACTCAACCGGCTTAATGATTCGTGTGCGGTGGATTAGACACTAAATGAATGTCATGTCATGTACATTCATGTGCTCAACAGAAGGCTATGAGCCAAACAAACCTCATAGCAGTCTGAATGCTCAAAGTGGTTTGATGAAAAGATCATTCATAACATAATTATACACCGCAGTGTTTGATAACATGTCAAAATGATTCATATTTTAGGATTTTGTCAACAACAAGGTAGTTATTGTAGACAGGTACGTAGATCCTCAACCCCAATCAGCTAATTTTCCATACAGACATGAGTAGCATTGTATTCCACCATAGATACGTAGTAGGATTATATGTGCCAATCACCATCAATGCTGAAAGCAACTGTGCAGTGAGGCATACATTACGCATTAGCCACGTTTGGATAAGACACTAAGGAAGGGCGTTCTCAAAGCATCTTTATGCTAATGTTGGCGAAATCCTCTCTGTCCTGGGCGGGTGCAGTAATGCATTAGCTGGTGGTTCAAAGCCGAGTAAAGCACACTGCCTTTTTCTTTTTGAACTTGCCTTTCAGAGGGAATATTGTGCTCAGACATCTGGGGAGCGAGTGACTCTCTCTCAGCGGCTGAGTGCGAGCGTGACAGCCTGTCTACATCAAGGTGGTCCTAATGATGTGATGGAGCCCCGATAGGACCTACTTTACAACTAATCAGAGGCTCATGCAAGCTGATAATACAGCTCCCTGTTCAATACTGCAAGTGTTTCAAATATAGGTTGGAAATATGGTTTTGATAGCTGCATTTCATGCCCACTTCAGACTCTCCAGCATCTATTTGCACTTCTTAACGGTTTTAAGAGGCTCTTCTGGACCTCCAGCCTCACTTTGGCCTACTTTGCATGGGTCCTGCCTAATTGGCTGCTCCTTATTGCGCCATTAATTCACACTGTGACCTAGTCTTTGCAACCAGAAAGCCCCCATCTGCTCCAACAGACAGCACAGAGGAGCAATTAGACTCTAATGTTGAACTCTTCAAGTTACTTTCTCACCTTGGTTCTAATAATAGGGCAAATGTGGCGTAGCGATACCAAACACCTGCAGTACACACAGCATGTTTGAGACAGATTTTACATCACGACTTCACACATTACGACATGTAATCCTCTCCGCTGGATCGAGGGTAGTAGATTCTTCAATTTACTACATGGTTTTACACCCACAGCCTGATGTAATATTTATCTGGGGGAAAATTCAGCCTCCATTACACTTTTTTCCTCCTAGTTTTCTCTGTTGTTTGTCACTAGCGCTGCTTCTGGGATGTCACGGGTTATTCTTCAAATGTCCCTACAAAAGCATGCTCACACACCACACACACACACACACACACCACATGAACTTATCTGGGTGTGGCTGCAGAAGCTGGTGTTTTTGTAACCTACTCCTGCATACCTCACAGCGGGGGCTTTCTGCCTCTGTGCAGGACAAACACAGATTGAATAAAATGACTGCTAAGAGCTCCACTAATAATAGAACTCATATTGCATTTGCTTATGAACGCATTTTTATGTAACGCCACCATGTCAGTCACAATACTGTGTGACAGAATAAGAAAAAGTCACTAATAAGCTCCCCGCTGCCTGTTAATGGAGAGGGGAGCAGCAGCACAGCGAATGGTCCAAGCTACAGCCAAGGTCTGCGGGTTTTCCAGGGTGACTCCGCTAAAATCTGAACTTGGAGTTCAAAAAATCCGAAAGACTGTTGATTTCATGTGTCGCCTGCGCGTCCCCCTGACTTTCAGATAACGTGACGGATGCTGCCGATATATTCCGTGATAAAGACACGCCGATAACAGTCCTGAAAAGACTGTAAGTCATTAAAAGTCCATCGTCTCTATGTAGAGAATGACTATGTAAAGACTGCTTCAATCAATCTGTTTGCTGAACTTGTGTGTGTCTGTGTGTGTGTGTGTTTGAATGTGATGAATGACTGTGCTTGAAACAAACAGGATTGGTTCCCTCTCTCACTGAGAGCAGTGTGATTGAGCCAACCCACCTCCCTAATCAAACATCATAACAACTCCTGGTGAGACGGAAACCTGTACCCTCCACATGACAGGAATCTATATTAGCATACATGTCTCGCTGCCCACTTCCCTGCAGTCCAACCCTTACTTTTTACCCACCATGTTTCCATGGCAACCGCAGCCATTGAGGAGAACCACCATCTCTGTGATATCTCGGGTTGTAAGCTCGGAAATTTCGTTTCACACGAGAGGTGCCTTAAATATCTATAAATGTTTGATGCGGTCACTCGGCAGTGGTAACTCAGAGTTTGCCTTTCAGATAAAACTGCAGAGATTATGTTTCACACCAGAATCCCGGAGAGCCGGGCTGACATAATCTCTATTTACGTTTCACTTCAGAAAGTAACTCATAAGATTTGAGTTAGCCCGATTCCAGCCTCCGAGAGACAAAGAAGTCTCGGGTTTAGACTCTCCGGTGATAGCGGTATTTGTCTGTAATATTTCTATAGATCACATTAGGTGGAGGAATAATAATAAAAAAAGAGAAGAAAAAAAAATCCAGTCAAAAAATCGATAGGAAACCACCTGGAAGAGGAAGTTCAGACATAAACTGGCTTCGATATGAAACAGTTACACCAAGGCATAAAGCAGTATTTATGCCTTCGTGTGACTGTTTCATATCTCTGAATAACCCTGTGGGTGAAGAGCTGAAAGGGAGTAATGGTACTAATGAAAATCAGTGACAGAAAGGCACAAATATAAGCTGTCAGTGGGCGTCAATAATACCCCTTTTGAAACATATGTCATCAGTCAGCTCAGTTTCTTTCCTCATTAGCTCAGTGATATATTCTGTAATAGATAGATAGATAGATAGATAGATAGATAGATAGATAGATAGATAGATAGATAGATAGATAGGCTGTATGCATGATTAATTGGGTAATTAGTTTTTCTTTTCATTCACTCAGGAAATATCAAACATGTTGAGCCCACTGAGAGAAGATTTGAAAGTAATCCGCCTGCAGACCCTGTGAACCTCCGCTCGTCTCTACTTCAACCATCTGAATCCTACTACCTGATCCTGCCATGCTGAGTGTAGTGCTTTGCCCCAGGTCATTGGCCAGCTCTGCCCATTATTGGCCTCTCCACATGCTCCTGCTGGAGCTGCTGATACTAGGAGTCCTGCCCAGCATCTCTAGATTACCACCCGCGGCCAAACGTGAGATCATTTTGGACGGAGACCTGGTGATTGGAGGCTTGTTCCCGGTGCACCACAAAGGCGATGGGATGGAGGACTGTGGTAAGATCAATGAGGAGAGGGGGATCCAGAGATTGGAAGCCATGCTGCTGGCACTTGATGAGATTAACTCCAGTGATCGCATTCTTCCCGGGCTCCAGCTGGGGGCCCACATCCTAGACACCTGCTCGAAGGACACGTATGCTCTGGAGCAGTCTTTAGATTTCGTCAGGGCCTCCCTCACCAAGGTGCAAGACCCAGGCTTCATCTGCCCGGACGGCTCCAGACCCATCCAAAATGAGGTTCCACTAGCCATCTCTGGGGTCATCGGAGGATCCTACAGTGATGTTTCCATTCAGGTAGACGAGCAAATTCATTTGTTTTGGCTCTGTTTGTATCAGAAAACTCTAACTTGACCACATAATGCATAACTCCCATTGACCACCATTTTTCAAAAAGTGGTGGTCAACGGGCTCTCTTTGTTTTGATCCTGTTTAGGTTGGCACCAAGGTCCTGTTTGTAACCTTCTCGCCATATCAAGATCCTAGTGTTTTAATTCCATATTTTTGTTACGTTTCTTTGTAATTAAGTTATTTAAAAGATTTCAGGGAGTTTTCAGTTTGACGGATTTGCAAAGATTTTGCAACTTGAAGCATTTCACACCTCGCAGAAGACCTTAATGCACTTAATTCACAGAAATCATTCACTGAATCCGTTATGAAGTGAATGATTTCGTGAATTAAAATGAATGTCATTCCCTCAGTGTTTCAGTCCAAAGCATGGGGGATGGATAAAAGTTCATCTGCATACACTCGCTCACTCACACTTCCACAAATACAGATAATTACCTCGCGTCTCCACTTTTACCGAGCCGGCGGACTGAGCCTTCAGCAGTAAGTATGCTTCGCCTGGCATAAGAATCCACCTGGGATGATTCTGTTTGAAGCATCAACATTCACGGAGACATCCATCACTTTGTCAGCAACTTCATTTCCACCTCACAAAGAAAACTGACCTTTCACTCGCGTATGAAAGGTTGCCAGAGGCAATGCATCTGAGCATAATTAATAAATTCTGATTGCCCTCACACACCATAATTACCATGATGCAATGGGTGTTAGCGAGTGTGTAGGTATAATTTGGTTACACTTTCCATTAACTTCTGTTCAAAACACATTTATCATACACCAACACACACACACACACAGATTAGGCTCTGTCTTTTTATTTGAAGCAAAGCTCTGGAACAGTAAACTATACGCATATAAAGATGTTTTTTTTATTAGCAGTGAAGTGCGCGGCCGTACCTAATGCTTTAGTCACAGAGACTCAATTTGCTTTCAGAAAATGACAGTTTACATTCGGCGGTGCTTTTCATGCAAATGTGTCTGCAGCGATTGGTTGACTAGTTGTTTACTATCATAGATAATGGATATATGTTATCTAGAAAACATATTATTACATCTTAAAATATATTATCATTGTTCTAATACATCCCAAAAATTAAAGCTAAAGTATTATATTTTCTCCCTTTTGGTATCTTCCTATATTTGGTACGATCTTGTTACGTTTATGAAGCACAATGGCGACCTCTTTTTTCCACCAAAGTTTTTCAAATTTCACAAAAACTGTGTTTGGTTTCCAGGGCTCCGCACCCAGCTCTAATGAAACTTTGATTGTAATAATGTGGTAATGTATCTGGTCCTGCTCCCTGACTTATTTTTTTTCCAGTTGGGCTATCGCACTGAGGAACACTTCAGAGGGGCTTGTTGAAATGGTGCAGTTTCATCACGTCAAAAAGCAGCTGAAACAATGAGGGCTAACCAGCTTTGTGCTTTACATAGCACCAGTAACACAAAGGATATTGTGTTTTTTTGTGGGGAAGACGTCCCCGTATGGAAAAGACCAAAGCTAATAATAACACGTGCTGCATGCAACAATTACACACACAGTATGACTAATGTTGGAGATTTTTCCCACGTGACACACGCTAAGCATATTTTACATTACTGTACACCTGCAACTGCCGATGACTGAATCACCGCTAATGAATATGCATCAGTGTTGGTGCAGTCTAATCAGCGTACATGCCACTGTACGACGATGTGCAGCATGGCTGTTGAAAATGTTAATGAATGCATTTCAGATTACTCAGTTTTAGATGTTGGGTGAAGATTATGTCATCAGGACTGATTGTAAAGGTAAAACGTTGCTGATGAGTCCAGTCATTCCCAACAGAGAAAAGCAGAATGATCATTTTTGTCAAGCTTGTGGAGAGGGGCGAGATTACTGTGGCGAAATATATTTTAGTCCATAAATAACACAAAATAAAACTATTTGGGGTAAATGATAAATCCATAGATACTTGGCTGACTCTGTCCAAGTCTCCCTCCCAAGGGCAGAAGACAAGACTTCAGTGCCTGTCTTAAAAACATGTATTTATTTAACTGATCTGTAACGCTACTATGTAAAAATGTAGATTTTATTTTGACTGTTAGGTAGTCTTATCAATGTTGTAGTTTGGCTGACAGAAATCTTTGATGAGCAGGTTCTTGACATGTCAAACTCTTGAATTCAAAAGTAATAATTCTCGGCATGCTCTGATCTGATCCGATCCATAGGCCGCATTGCCAGGTGCCTGACTGTAAATACTAACATCTTTAATATAAGCTGAAAACATTTAATGAATACAGACGAGTCATTTAAGTCATCGTGCCTCGAGCCAAGTCAAGTCACGAATCTTTAACTTCCAAGTCTTATTCTTACCAACATTTCAGGCAGCGTGGGAGAAGTTCCAATGTCCTTGTGTCATGCTAGAACAATGAATCAAATTTCAAATGTTTTCTTCTTCTCCTGGCTCTGTCAAAAATGAAATATGATTACTGGCACGTCTAAAGGTTACTTACTGTATTCGCATGTTTTGTCCTGATTGTTTAATCCATACAAACAACCAAAGGGTAAAAACTGTTATGTAGTTTGTAATGGACTAGCAGAGCTCTCCCTCCCGGCTGTGGCTACCACATAACAGACAGATGTAAGAGCAGTATTGGTCTAATTTTCCGAAATGTCAAACTACTCCTTTAAACAATCTTTGTGGAAAAAAAAAAATCCCCTTTTCTTCTACATTTTACTTCTTTGCTAAAACGTACTTTATGTGGAGAACTCATCACGTATAATTCTCATGGTTCCCTTTCGTTCTCTCGCTCTCTGAGTGTGAAAATTGGACTTGTGTTTGATTTATATTACTATTTCGCTGGGAAAACACTGATCTCCTGAATAAGTTGAGCGCTGCAGCCTCTCTGACTGTGCTTCCCTTGTAAATGTACGCTAATCTTTGAGAGGTTTGCACTGATGAAAGCTTCATGTCAGCATTAATGGGGAGTATAATCATGCACCCACAGTCAGACAGACTGGACTGAGGATGTCCACCTTACCATGTCGGAGTCATGTAGAGCCCCCCATTTAGCACAGGGGCTTCTTCACTTGGAAAGAAGATAGATAATATGGATCTTGCTCTCCCATGATGTTGATGATGCTTTAACAAAGGAGCAGCGTGTTTTAAAGATGCATGAAAAGGCCTGTGTGTCCCCAGTGAATGAGATTTCAGCGACCACACAGACTCAAAAAGAAACCCACTGCTTTTGAATGTTTTTGTATGAATTTGAATACATACCTCTACCGTCACTATGCTCAACAGTCTCTTTGTTCGCTTCCCGGGCACTATAATGAATCGAGCCGTGAGAGCAGCGAAGAGCCCATGGTGGGATTTTTTTGAGAGGTCACCGATTTACACAGTGCCTATTTATCCCAGAGAAGCACTTTGTAGAGATGAAAAACTAAGGAGGACAAGTGCCAGGGACACTACTGTGGAACTTTTAGAGGAGCTGTTTTTTTTCCCATCTGTGGGGTGCATCTCCATTGGCTGGCAGAGACATGTCCACCTGCGTGTGGAGAGGAGGATGACGCTGCCTGTGACAGGGGCCAAGGATAAGATGTGGGAAAGATGGTGGGAGAGGAGCCAGTTTCTCCTCAGCCTCAAAAGGATTCTTTCATAATTAGCTCAGCAATATTTATGTTGTCCTTCTCACAGTTTCGAAAAAAAAAAGAAAAAAAAAAAAAAGAAAAGCCTTTATCGCCATCTGGGATGTTAGCTGTATGGAATCAACCATGAATGATGACTCAGTCCTAACAGCCTACATGTTTTACAGTTATGAATTTAACCTAGCTATTAATGAAAAAAAAAAAGAACAATGAAATCATTCTGAACCATTCCCACACTTTTTCTTGCAAAAATAACGTTAAAAAAAACAAAAACACTACACTCTCGCAGTCACACAGTAACAAGCTGAAATCTGCTTCGAGGCATCATTTCAACTTTTGTCTTCAACATGGACTTTATGCAAATAACCTTTAGCACACATTCACGCTGAAACTGTTGCACATCCTTAAAAACATTTAGCACAGACGCACACAAAGTAGAAGTAGAAGATTTCTGCAGGACGGCCATCTCCTTTAAATTAAACATGTAATACATCGCTCCTGTGTGAGCTGATCTCCCTTTAGACATGACAAGTTATTGAAAATCTAAAAGAAATGTAATATCCTAGAATTTATATCTCAGAAACACCTGCGCAATCCGTTAAGACACGACAGCAAGTCATTAGACAAACTCTGTCATACCGCTGGGAAGGTCTTCAGTAATTTGAAGTTCAGCCATATATTGACGTTTAATATTTTGGGTTTGCGGCGGTTTATTAGGTCTGTTGCTGTGTCGTGCAGGGGGAACGGGAGAAGGCTCTATCTTTATTGTGTTTCCGTCTTTACAGATTGCGTCAGGTGAAAAAAAAAAAAAAAATGCCTTGGTGTTAACTTCAAAAGGGTCCTGTTCATCATGTGATATTATAGTTGAACCCCCCCCCCACACACACATATAGCTCCTCCACCTCCTCCTCTTATTCCTCTCCTCTCCTCTCCTCTCCTCTCCTCTTCCAGTTATTTTTGAACTGGAAGTTTTAGCACATTTGGAAAAAAAAAACAACTCGGCTCCCTAATTAGCACATCAGAATGTCATTCAAAGTGAAGGGAAACGCTGCAGTGACTGAAAGGTTGGTTAGAGTCGAGACCTACGCGGTCAATAATATTGCTAGCCTATCGATTCCCAGATGCAAATCCCTTCATCTTGTCTGTCTTGGAGCTGTTGTCTTATTTTTTTTTTTTTCCACACGATATCACAGGAATAAATTACCAGTCTTTGCTCAGAACCTGTGGCTGTTATTTAGTGATGTGCTTAAGATTGGGTGACAGGAGCACCGCGCTCTAGTCTCAGTAACAGCAAAAAGGACCGGACTTAACGGGTTTATTTCATAAGTGCTGGAGGCTAGAAGTGATATTTGAACGCTTTAAAGTAAGCAGATGATAAAGAGCAACGTTTTTTTCCACAGATATATCCCTGAGAGTGTCTTGACAGGTCGCTCTTGTGGTGAGCATTGTTTTGCTGGTGGGAGGAAATAGCAGAAGTAAGTTTAATGTGAAGATTTGTCTCCTCGTGAAACAGCGCATGCAGGCAGATCAACGCACATCTTCCTGCTGCTGCATGTCCAGCTGTATAATATAAAGTCACAGGTCTAACCTGCAGACATGAATATATGCAATGCGTTCGTGATGTATGAAACATACCTGTTTACATGTGCATCTGCTGCTTTGAATTTCTTATCATCTGCTCAGGCCTTTGAGGTGTATGCGCTCCTGTGTTTGCGTGTGTGGGTTCTTTGGGTGGGTGGGTGTCTGCAGATGCAGCACGCATAAAGAACACTGAGTTTAAGATATCTCCCCTTGTCTTCCCTTCAGTAAACAACATCTCACATAGGATCACATCAAATTCTACTGTTGTACTTTTTATCGTTGCCCATGTGTTCAAATCAATTGCGTGCATGCAAATGCTTGGATTGTGTTCAGAGACAACATTTTTTTTAGTAGATGAAGCACCACGTTTATGTGCTACACTTGAGCCGCTGGGAGGTAGTCAATAGTAGGCAATAATATTTCTCTAACCTCAGCCAAGAGCTGTGAGTACTTTAACATAAAAAAAATGGAGTCACCACTAGATGATACTCAAATATTTTGCCAAAAACAATAAAATATGTTGTCAGTGAACCTTTTTCACTGATACATCATCAGCCACAGGATTCCTGTCACTTGATAATATATATATATATATATATATATATATATTCCGTGTTTAATTCCATTTAATTACTTGAAGACATACAGATTTATCACATATCACTTTATTATTTATCACATTACTATTATTGTATCTCATCAAAACAAACATTTCTTAATTAACAATTGTAACCCACATCAATAAAAAAAAGTTGCAATGACTGGTTTAAATATAGTTTAAGTTTTTTATTTGTTGCTTTGGATTTTGAAGTATCCTCCATCCATCATGTTATTTATATCGTTTATTCTGTGCAGGGTCACGGGGCAGGAGGCTGGAGCCCTGTCCCAGGGCGACAGGGTGGATACACCCTGGACAGGTCAGCAGTCAATCACAGGGCTGACACAGATGGACAGGCAATCTCACATTCACAACTACAGGCAACCTTTAGAGGGTTTACTGGTTAAATATGTTTTTGATACTAAATATATACACACAATGAGTAATTATAGACATGTGCACACGACAAGAACAACCCACAGTCATGAGACCTAAAAATACGCTGCCAAATATCATCATGTTACATGTTTATTATAACAGTGTCCCTACAGGGTCTGATACACCAATTTCTGTTTTTAATACCGGATGTACTGGACATCTTGTCATAACAATATACCAACTAAAGTTTCTTCTTTGATAAGTTCATTTTGTGAAATAACAAGAGGTTTTTTGATATAGCAAGATGAAGTGATATGCTGTTATTACAGGACACTTGATGGAGTTTGTTGAAAACAAATAATTGACATAAAACAAATGTCTTGCCATACAATTATACCTATTATAGTTCAAAACTTAGGGTGGAAGGATCCAAGAAAGCTGCTTCAAATCAAAAGTAATCCTCATCAGCTGCAGAACAGATGGCTAGCTGATCCAGCAGATATATGATAAAACAGCTCAGGCAATCGAACGGTCTACTCCGCCGTCGCTATGATTTTCCTTTCCTGACAGTGGGTATGAAAAAGAAAGTGCCAAGATGAACTTGGAGCTGGGAGATCAGTCGGTAAAAACAAATGCAAATGAGCAAATGCATCAGAGGTGTTGCAGCAGTGCAAAGTTGTTGATCCAATTTCCAATTTAGGGGAATCGGTCTTGGAAGGAGCGAGAGGCACCGCAGTCACACTGAGGGACTACTTGAGTTTGTCCCAAATTGTCTTCGGAGAGAACAGAACAGGACCAGATCCAAGTTTAAGATGTATGTTTTTGATGTTGCACTGGCATTCTGCCGTTTCAGCCATCTCTCCACAATCGACCAGAGCGAGATTTAACTCTGTATGCTGTTTTCCTCTCAGTGGCTGTTTGGACGAGAACTTAGCCTGCTGCGTGCATTAAAATAATGCAAACCTGTCACTTCCTTTGGCTGCTGTATAATCAGTCAGTCATATGGAAATGACATGAAATCAACATGCCACCATGGAATTATAAAATACTGATCCTATCCTAATATTGATATCGAATGTGAACTAATGCCACTTCACATAAAGGCATAGATGTTTAGTCATTGTTTATCTCAGATATATTTTGACACATAGCTTCATCAGCATTTCATTGTTTCCCTCCTTGCTGCATTTCGATGTGATCTCCCTTCTGGCACGGCGGTGTGGCGCTTAGCAGAAGGTTCTGGGTTTGAACCCCCCAGCTGGCTTTCTGTGTGAACTTTGCATGTTCTCCCCCCCGTGTCTGTGCGAGTTTCCTCTCCAGGTTCCCCTGGCTTCCTCTCACAATCCAAAGACATGCAGGTTAATAGTTTAAACTGGTGACTCTAATTCGCCCATGGGTGTGAATGTGCTGTGTGACAAACTGCCGACGTGTCCCCTGTGACCCTGCAAAAGTGTAAGCGGTTATAGACGATGATGGAGGAATAAACTCTCATCTCCTGAAATTGAACCAAATTGGACCTAAGGCAAGCTCGGCACGGATAATTTGGGATACGGTTTGCACAACATCTGTGTGCTACACTGAGAATAAATATTACGTTTAGGTAAGAAACAGGTCATTAAATTAGTCTAACTGTATTATACCTCAGGATTTAACTGCTCTGCTAAATAAAACTGTGGTCAGCAACCAGATTAATTCCCTCACAGCTTTGCTTACATGTGCACAGTTTTGGGGGGGAAAAAAGCCTCTGCGATTCTTTATTTTGGTACCTTTGCCCTTAATTGCATCAGTTACATTTTACTCATACAATTCAAATACATGACACCAAACTTAGAACCAATGTGCATTACATCCATTATGCATAACATGTATTTCTGGACCTTTGGTAAGTGGCTTTGCTGTTGCACTCTGCATCCTTAAGTTTTCACTCTGCATGCCATCTACTGTATCTACTGTAGGGCTCAACTTGACAGGGACCTCGGGGACACAAAGATGGACTTTCCATGTTGGAAAAAAAAAAAAAAATCATGACAGACACATGAGTAAGAGACTGCCTATGTTCCAGCTGTCTCACATCTTCCCTCAGTGCATCTGCTCTTTGAAGGAACACTGGCCTGGAATCCTATAATGCTGCTCCTCACGATGCGTCCTATACATCATCGCATCAAGCACGAACTTCAAACTCAACCACAGCAGAGCTTTTGAATTCCAGAGATCTGAGTAGCTTTTAATATGCATGCAGCCTTTTTTATTGATTACGTTATAATGATATTGACCAACCAGATGTTGACACAGATCTACTGTATGTATTCATGAACAGCTTGACACCAGCAATACTGTCATGTTCTCAGCCCACTTGTCCCCTTTATCCTTGAAATATCAATGCTTACTGCAGCCCGACTTCTTTGATATGTTTACTACTACTTCAGTGGCTATAGTATTATTAGTACTATTACCAGTGTTGCAGATCCACAGGATAGTGCTACAACGTAGTGTGAGTTTGCTATACACTGTGCTACATATTGTCCCTGGGCTTGTCATGTAATACATTTGTTGCTTTTGCTTTTGTTATTGCTTTTATTGGCCGGGTTTGTGTATACATACAAGGGATTTGACTCTGGTTTCACTTGTATACACAATGTACATTCACAGATATATTGTTTATATATAATTTATATTTGATTTATATAAACAATAGGCCAATTGTCATGACACAAATCCTACTCGTACATACACATCTTACATCGTACGTACAAACGTACGCATCAAATCTGTGAAGCTCAGGCAAAGGACGGAACAAAAGAAACACAGGACAATATAAATATAAAAGGAAATAATATATAAAAAATGAAAGTAAGCTAAAATAGAATAGGACAGATGAAACAGATGAATAAGAATTACAGAGCAGTTACAGTTCAGTGAGGCGATATGAATAAATAGTCCCAAATTTCATTTAATAAAAGGCAGCAGAACCACATTCAGAAAAATAGCAATTTACAGTAATTTCCATCTTTTGTGAAATGAGCTCTGCACACAGTTCTGAACATGATAGTATATAATATACTGTATATTATCCTAGATTGACATTCTACAAGCCATTACAGCGGCAGATGCTTCCACTGAGTTTTGTTTTCAGTCTGGTTTTTCATCATATATGGTGATACATAGAGTAGCATAGATCTAAAAATATATATATATATATACTGTGTAATCACTGTGCTGTTTATATAATAAAGTATGTTCTCTATTAGTGCCTTCTGTATAGCAAAGAGACTGACTGAATAGGAAAGAGGCGTACGTAGGAGGAAACATTATAGAAAACACTGTTTCACTAATGAACCCACTAAATAATAGAACCAAAACAAGACCTTAACTGCATAATTTAGTGTCATAATCATCAGGATATATTAGATGTATAACATGTAAGGCTAATGAGGTCATTCATTGAATTAATGCAATGATTTGCAATTGCAGTTCTTCGTGTATTCTTACTCGTCCTCACGCAATAAACAGACACTATTCAGATGATTTCCGCACCTTGAAGTAATAGTGATTTTAAAAAGGTTGCTTACTTGTAGTTCATGTTAAAATAAATGCAGGATGCCTTCAATCTTATCAGAGCACCTCATACCGGGAGGCTGTTGTGTGAATATGCTTCTGTTACGTATTATTTTAGACTATGTAGTCCACAGTGTAGCTCATCTGGGGACCACTTTTGGATTTTAAACCAGTGGACCGTGAAGAGGACCTAACTGGTGCCTCAAATTACTGCAGCTGTGATCTAAACAAGCTAAACTTTATTAGGGATGTGTTCAGGTTGAGGCAAAGTCAAGAGTTTTAGGTATGTATTGGTTATGATTAAGGATAGTCTAAATAGATTACAGTCAAAGTGTCAGCAAATTTCCTTTAAAAAAAAAAAAAAAGTACCATCTATTACAGTGCAAGACTTAATTAAGAAACTAAATGCAAGTTTGTCCGGTCTCATTCAATGAAAGCAGATTTACAGGATGATACCCCCGAGTCAGTGCTGTGGTTCTTATCTGACTTGTCGGTGGAGAGCGGGAGCGAAGTACCGCATGAAGACGAACAGACGGTTACTGTCACACACTCCAGTGCCGTCCTGAAAGGTGCGCTGTCAAGCTTCTCCAGGAATCTATCGACGAAGGCCAACAGCCTGCCTGAAAACCCTGCAAGACGAAACTACCTTATCACTATGCACGTGCGACTGACTGACTCGGTGTGGCTGCTCATATACTAGCCTGCTGCATACAAAATGTTGTATGCATCCTCAGCAATATAAATGAATCAGTGCATCCACAGATCCACTCGGGCTTCCCTATACATTAACAACAGAAATCACGTCTCTTGGTGGGTAATTTGATGAGACCTCTGCCCTATATTCTACTAGAAACTCTGGGGAGGACCACTGCTGAGTGCAGTGTGCCTGTCTAAGTACATCATATTTACTCCATTCATCCCCTCAAGAGCTTTGTAGTATGCCTTTCTGCTGGCACTTGTCTTTGGGGTGCTTTAGTTAAAGGAGGTTAAGCACATGGCTGCTTTGCAGATCAGGGTTAATGTCAGTAATTTCTGAGGCAAAACAGAGTGTGTTTTGCGTTGCATATAAAATGTCAAGAAGTCTCCTCTGTTTCTCGCAGTCCAGTAATGTATGTTTACAAATGCTTCAGTTTACATTAAGGCTGGCCATCGTAATGGAAAGGCGACTGGAGGACACAGTTGTGCAATCAGAGAGAGAGAGTAATGCAAGAAAAGCCTTGAAGGGAGTGAAAAGAAGAAGAAAATCTTGCAGTTTTGTAATTTGACTTAAATGACAATGACAATGCTAACATGCTAATGTTAAGCAGATATAACGTTGCACACTAGCAGTGGATAAGATATTATGAGAACAGACATTTTGCTTTATTAGTATTGTTGGAATCAGTTTTAGATTATGCTGCATATTTTTTCCAGATGAAAAAAAACCAACTAAATCTTTTAATCTTTTCATTTGTATGCTGAATGTTGAACTTGGCTGAGACAAAAGTTTAAAAGTCCATACTGTGGCGTCTCACATTAGCAATTTAGCTCTTAACACAAAGTACAGCTTTAGCTTCATCATTACTTTGTTCCTAAATCAAGATACTGGAGAAATAAAAACACTGACCTGATGGCGGCGCTGCATTAAAGGCAAGGGGGTCGCCAACGTTTATTCACCCCCTCGGGGGAACGTGAATATTTGTACCAAATGTCATGGCAATTTACCCGCTAGTTTTTAAGACGTTTCACTCTCGATCAGTGATGATAAACTGACAGACTGACTGGCATTGCCGAGCCCTGGAGCCATGCTGCCAGCATGAAAAATAAAAAGGATTGTTGAGTAACATGATCAGGGCATGCACCACGTGCAGAAAACTGTGTTCCATGGTGTGCCGACAGCATCTATCATTCAAGATTTATAATATCACAGAAAAGATTGATAGCTTTGTTTAACTATCGACTGACTGATCTGTAATGGTTCTTTTAATAGGACTTATTTTGTGTGGAAGGTTCCAATTACATCCATGGGGATGCCATTGTCTGGGAAGCCCCAAGGCATACAATAATGCCTGAGGGAAGAGGTAGTCATATTGAGGCTCATGGGTATTCACTAATCACCACTGTGTCTCATGAGAAGTCCTGCGAAATGACAAGTTTTCACCAGCTCTCTGTCATAGTTATCTCTGTAATGCTATGTGGGGAAATAATTGCAGTGATTTTATGACTCTGACACATTCAGCAGGCTTGTGTCCAACATGGATGCCTCACTGAGCTTTCAGTCAAAGATTATCATCCACCCCCCCCACAAAGAAATCCATATATTTGTCTGGGTTAGGGGGGCATCGCAACGTCTGACAGAATCTGTAGTGAGACTTTAATGACTTGACAGAACGGTTTTAACTCGAGAAAGCCACAAACAACACCCTGATAAAAATCTTATCTCCGTGCCGTTGTTGCTGTTGTTACTTGTTATCTGGCACTGCCTGTGAAGGGATTTGTGGCACTAACTGCTGGTGATGTGGATCCCTGACAGAGTAAACAGTTTGAGATAGAGGAGCATCGAATTGTCGCAGTTTTCACTGCCAGCCTCCACCACAGAACTGAAGCACATCTGACAACAGCTCTGTCCTTTAATGGCTCCACTTTACCTACCAGACCGGATGGATGTTAAAAAGTTACGTTAAAAAACAAACTGATTTGAAAAGACTTGAGAGATTTTAAATGCAGCATTGCAACACTTTTTGTTTACCACCACAAGAATGTTGTAACGTTGAGCAATCGTTATGCTTTCCAGCTGCACAAGCATATGCAACTGTATCACTGTATCAGATAGGTTGTGGCTTTAATCAATATTTTTAGACTAACACTGGACAAAATGACCAATGTGACACAGATAATTAACACCCTACTCTGCGGTTCACTGTAGCTCTGTGGAGCTTTAGTATGTACTTCAGCTCCATATTTTGGTTTTCAGGTCTGCAGCTCCTGCAATTAATGATAGTTCATGCAATTTATAAACTCACCTGCAGCAACCACTGCTAAAATTTGCCTCATTACCTCATGAAACAAAGCTTTCTCAGGACACTCTGGTCAGCAGCAACAAAGTCCTTCATTTAATTATAGCATAAATGATAAAGGTTTTGCAGTATGAAATGAAACTTTACAAACACATAATAAACCTAGTGAAATATTTTTCATCTCTCTCTCCAGGTGGCCAACCTCCTGCGATTGTTCCAGATCCCTCAGATCAGCTACGCCTCCACCAGCTCAAAGCTCAGCGATAAGACCCGCTATGACTACTTTGCCCGCACTGTGCCCCCTGACTTCTACCAGGCCAAGGCCATGGCTGAGATCCTGCGGTACTTCAATTGGACCTACGTGTCGACAGTGGCATCAGAAGGCGACTATGGTGAGACTGGCATTGATGCCTTCCAGCAGGAGGCCCGCACACGCCAAATCTGCATCGCCACCTCAGCCAAAGTGAGCCGCTCCATGAACCGCCAGGGCTATGATAACGTGATCCGCTCTCTGCAGCAGAAGTCCAATGCCAAGGTGGTCATCCTATTCACCCGCAGCGAAGACGCCCGGGAGCTGCTGGTGGCCGCTACCCGCATGAATGTCACCTTCACCTGGGTGGCTAGTGATGGATGGGGAGCGCAGGAGAGTGTAGTGAGGGGTAGCGAGACTGCAGCAGACAGAGCTTTCACCATTGAGCTGGCCTCCTACCCAATTAGAGAGTTCGAAGACTACTTCACCAAGCTGAACCCATACACCAACACAAGGAACCCATGGTTCAAAGAGTTCTGGGAGCACAAGTTTGGCTGTAACCTCCAAGAACCCGGCTGCAGTGAACACAGCTTAAGAGATGGAACTTTTGAGCAGGAGTCGAAGATCATGTTTGTGGTAAATGCAGTCTATGCCATGGCCTATGCGCTGCACAACATGAGGCAAGCTGTGTGCTCCAACACATCCAAGGTCTGTGACGCCATGAAACCAGGTAACGGCAAAAGGTTCTACAAGGAGTTCATCTTGAAGACCAAGTTTGAAGGTACAGTAAGCACGGCAAAGGAAAGCAAACACAGACAAAATGTTTCACGCAAACGAGAATGCTCGTGTTCTATGTACCTCTTTCATGCGAAATTGTTTTCAAATCGCTAAGAATGGGATTAAAGTCATTGTCACCATTTTAATGTAAAGCAAAGGGGGTTGCAAACAAGCATGTCAGTGGATTAAGACTTCAAATGACTTTCTCTGCAGCGCCGAAATGGGTTTGTAATCATTCAATTAGCAGAAATAATTTATGAATTAGCATGGAGGAATCAATGGTAGGGGAAAACTATCTAGGACATACTATTCTGAGAATATTGTTTGGATAAATGAATACTCATTTAGATTAGCTTAAGTGGCAGTAAACCAGTGTGTTGAGTATTTACAAGCCAGGACAGTTTTTTATGTTGCATTTTTATGTTTTTAAGCATCAATAAATATACTAGGCCACTATTTGTGTTATTACTAATATATAGGTATATTTATAGTATAAATAATTAATATAACTTCACATGAATTGGTTGCAAAATAAATTGTACCCTACCCTTTCTATTACCCTGTTGTATTATGAATATGAGTTTTAAAATCCAGTACAGTAGTCAACATTGCTGTATCTTTGTTTCCTCCTAGCTCCATTCAGACCTGCAGACACAGAGAACATGGTGCGCTTTGACTCCTTTGGTGACAGCATCAGCCGCTACAACATTTTTCATTACCACAAAGAAGATGGGAAGTTCATCTACAGGAAGGTGGGCTACTGGGACCAGAACCTGACCCTGAACACCTCCCTGGTACCATGGCCTGGCCTTGTACCACCCACCTCCCAGTGCAGCGACCCATGCAGGAAGAATGAGGTGAAGAGTATGCAGCCCGGTGATGTGTGCTGCTGGATCTGTATCCCCTGCCAGCCCTACCAGTACTTACAGGATGAGTTCACCTGTGCTGACTGCAACTTTGGTCAGTGGCCCCTGGCCAACTTGACTGGCTGCTACGATCTACCTGAAGAATATATCCGTTGGGAGGACGCCTGGGCCATTGGGCCTGTCACCATCTCCTGCCTTGGTATACTGTGTACTTTATCAGTAGTGGGCCTGTTCTTCAAGAACAATGAGACGCCTGTGGTTAAAGCAAGTGGACGTGAACTCTCTTACATCCTTTTATTGGGGGTGCTGATGTGCTACCTCATGACCTTCATCTACATCGCCAAACCTTCCACTGCTGTTTGCACCCTACGGCGCTTAGGACTGGGCACCTCATTCGCAGTGTGTTACTCAGCTCTCCTGACCAAGACCAACCGCATTGCTCGTATCTTCAGTGGGGTGAAGGATGGTGCCCAGCGGCCACGCTTCATCAGCCCCGCCTCCCAGGTAGCGATCTGTGGCGCCCTTATCTCCTGCCAGCTGCTAGTGGCTCTTATCTGGCTGCTGGTGGAGGTGCCAGGGGTTCGGAAAGAAGTGGGCCCGGAGCGGAGAGATGTGGTCACCCTCAAGTGCAACAGCAGGGACTCCAGTATGCTCATGTCACTTACCTACAACTGCATCCTCATCGTCCTCTGCACGGTCTACGCTTTCAAGACGCGCAAGTGCCCTGAAAACTTCAACGAGGCCAAGTTCATTGGGTTCACCATGTACACCACCTGCATCATCTGGCTGGCTTTCCAGCCCATCTTCTATGTCACCGCCAGCGACTACAGGGTAACTGTCTTTTTTTTTTTACAAAGCCATTTAGTATTTACAACTTATATTTCTAGAAACTTCTCAAGCCCACTGTTGTGTAATAATGTAAACAAAGTCTATAAATGACTTTTCCTGGTGTTTATCATCCCTAAAGAGGAAGGTGTTACTTTAAGATTCCATTTGATCACTGTCACCCACCCCCATGAAAGAGCGAGCTTTCTTTTCATGTGGGTTGAAGGATCTTTCAAGACAAGAACAAAGACTCTGGAGACAGATCAGGCTGGAATATACAGATAGAAATAATTAATGACACTCAAACTGACTCGTTGAATCACTGCATTACTAAATGCTTAACGACACATTTAGGTGCAAGAGACAAAACCTGGAGATTTACAGTTTTCAGATACCACAATTGGTCCTATGCAATAAATGCACTAAATAGTGTTAAGTCATGCAGTAAAAAAAAAATTGTAAGCAGAGACAGTCAGAGGAAATATGAAATATCTGCTGGAGAGCTGTCACAAGGGGATAACGTCTTACATCCCTTAGACACATGGCCAAAGGCTGCATTTATCCTGCATTATACAAATTACAGCAAATAAATGAGCTGACTATATGCAGAACTATTTCTGGGCTTATCTGAAATGCTGCAACAGGCCAAAAATTAGAATATGCATTTTATTTTTTCCCAAGTAGAAAACATATAGCTGCAGGGATAAATTGAGACATTTCTCCATGAGGAGTAGAGTAAGACAAACAAGACAAAACAAGCTGACAGTCCATGTAAGTTATGAGTCCTGATGCCTTAGGCAGACTCAAGGGTACTGCCACAGCATTTGGTCAGCAACAAGGCCTTTGTTGTGCAAACAGATGGGGGGAGGTCTAGGATCACACAAGCTTTGTATCATCATGAGGTACCTCAGGCTTTTTATGTCTGTAGTCATCAGCCTCCCTGGCACCCAAACCGTGAAGCAAAAACCTTTACCTTTCCTGATCCCCAGTGGGATACACGAGGCCCGCTGAACATTGTCGAATATAAAGCTTCACACTGAAGAGGCAGCACACACGGTAATTGAAAGAATGAGAGGTTTGGCACTGCAACAGAGACCTTGATGCTTTCGCTTCTGTGTGACACCAATAATAATGGCTGTGGGTTCAGTTGCCACATTTCAAATTAGGGTTGGATAACACAGAAATATTCTAATGAGAGTCTAGCCTTGTTGCCCAGTGAATCATGATGAACCCAGTGTTTCACCAGCGATGCAGATATTCTTCTATGTTCAAAAACCTTCATGTGTAAATTATTTCAAATGTCCGTTTCTTGTTCATTTAATTCCTCTTATTTGATCAAAGGTCAACGTTATGACTTTAGAAACAGTCCCTGAGGCTGGTGCACTATATACTAGTTATTTATGCACCGAGTTAAATTGCAGTACATTAAAATTCTGAACCATAAAACACAACAAAACTTATATCAAAACTACTATAGATAAGCTTACCAAACACTTGTTGTAAATATATATAAACTATCAAATCAATTATATAATAAATACGTCAAAGATTTAAAAGGGTACTCTGTATTAAACAAAACAAAAAATGTAATCTTCTCTTTGCTGTCAGTTTTATACTAAGAATAGGCTTCACACAGTGCTGCAGCATGTCCTATTGGTGTTTCGTAATTACTTGTATCAAGCGCTCTTAAATGTAATAGCTGCTAACAAATATGTCACATTATGGCTAGATATTTTCACCACTCATCTGTTTTAGTCTGGAGCTTAAATGAGGACTTTTCATATTTCTGCAGCGGTTTTTGTTGCGCAGTATGTTTAGGAGGGATTTCACTTCATGCTGTGGTTCTGCAAATAGAAGTTCATGGACTGCAGGGGTAACCAGTGGGGTGGGAAGAGATGGAGCTCAGGAAGATGACCCCAGCAGTCAGCTCACATTAGCAGCTGAAATATGACTAACAAGGCCTTGACTTTCCAGGACAGCCAGCTGTGCTTATCCCACATTCTTCATCTTGCCCTCATATTCATGCAAATACAGATAAACAATTAGAATTGCTAACATTCGTAATTGAAAACTTCACACACACACCCATACATACATAATTGGAAATGGAAATGTGGAATACTGGAATAATAAATGTATGAAACATGAAAATGACAAAAGAGATTTCTGTTTTTGTTTTTGATATGCCTGCAGGGTACAGAAACTTTAGAACAAATCCTCAGCGCATGATCTGAATGTAATCGTCTGAGTCTTGAATCGTAAAACTAAAAATACTAAAAAAAACGATTTGATTGCCATACATTTTAAATGCCCCAATGACTAAATTCCATTCACGTAAAAACAAACAGCGGTTAGGATAAACCTCCATAACATTCAAGGCAGGAGACGGCGACAAGATTTATATTTTTCATTATTTATTTCTTTGTAATACGGGATAATGATGTGTTATAATTGGGTGATTAGGAAAGATGAAGGACATGAAGATAATTTGTGTATTACCCATTTCAAGCCAGGAGAGGAGAGAGAGGAGGCGGAGGAGAAGAGGTGTTTGTACGCTGAAACACTGATATGATAAAGAGCGCATAGAGTGTATTGTATTTATTGGACAGGAAGATTGTGAGCAATTTGAGTGATTTTTGGAAAGGAAGGAAAGGAACAGACTGGTGATACGATTTTAGGAAAACCACAAAAGGGTGGACAGGAAATAAACTGACTGGTTTAAAATTTTGTGAGTAACTGAAACAGGAACAGAATACAACTGCGAGTGACCTGATTGGATCAAAGGCTTTATTGAAGTAACAGGTGTATGTGTGAAGAGAGCTGGGGCCGGGTGACCTTTGAACAAACTTCACTGGTCCTTTTGAATACAGCAGACAATCCAAGTGCCCACTGATCATATCGTAAACCCACCCCGTGTCTCTCCCTCCTCACAGGTGCAGACCACCACCATGTGTATCTCCGTCAGTCTGAGTGGTTCGGTTGTTCTCGGCTGCCTCTTCGCCCCCAAGGTTCACATCATCCTGTTTCAGCCCCAGAAAAATGTGGCCTCGCTCAGAGTCACGACCAATCGCTTCAGCGCCACAGTGTCTGCTTCTGCCTCCGCTCCCAGCTCCAGCTACTCTAAAGGTACAAGTATCTGCTATATCTGGTGCTGACTGCTCTATCCGGTACCGTGCATACTAGAGAAATTATAAACACCAGCATGACAACATCTGTTCGCAATTTCGGCTGCAATTTTGTACCTCTCAGCAGCTTAGGCTTTCAAAACAGGACGCAAGTAAAAACAGTGCAATCAAGAGGAGAATTGTGACCTGACTTATATGGGACCCATGCAGCATACAGTACGATGCTGCTCAGTATTGCTACATGTTGCGTTTGTTCAAGTTTCTACATATTATTGAATGAAAAGGGTCTATAAGCTCTGAAATCTGAGAATGAAAATCAGACAATATTTCTCCGTGTAGCTAAGCGATTAAAATCCAGCCATTATGTTTTTTTTCATATCAGTCTCATTCATAAAATGTGCTAACTGTAACTGTAACAGCGACGAGCAGTTAGATCTGTAAAAATGTCTACGTGTGTGCCGTCTTAACCGGCAAAGTAGCTTTCAATCGGAGTCGAGGTGTGAAGTAACCCGAAAAACAGAAGCACATAAACTGACATTTTTGGAAGAGTGGAAGAAATTGACCCTAACCAGCGCGGTGCTGCAGAGCTCATGGCTGTCCCTTTCCATACTTCTGCTTTTGCCTGGCTAACATCACTGTTTTTATTCTCCTAGGATCAGCCTCCAACTACGTGCCAGCAGTTTGTAACGGCCGCGAGGTGGTGGACTCGACAACTTCTTCTTTGTGAAAAGCACATGAGACCATCCCATCATCCGGCATCCGTCCATTAAAGGCTGTGTATGACAGTGCCCGCCCCATCCCACCCCCACCTCATCCAACATGCTGCAGAGAGATAACTCTGTCTGGGTAGACTGACTGACTGACTGACTGACTGTGGCAAGGGGTAACTCTAACTGTGAAAGCTAAGTGATGTTCCTACAGCGAGCAGTATGTATCAATTGTAAAGCCTTTTTGTATAGATTTAATATGCTGTGATCTCGTTGGTTTACAGATAGATGTGATTAAATGCACCGTGCCTTGTCCTAAAGAGTCTTGTTGTCAAATGGGTGCTTGTGAAGCAATAGTGTTATACAAAACAAAAGGCTGTTCTTATCTTGTCCTTACAGTGCTGTGAATATATCCAAATGTTGTAGACATTGACAAAAAAAACAAAAAAAAAAGAATGCTATGAAATAAAATTTAGCCCTTCTGTTGAATAAAATGTGTGACTAACCATAGTGAACGTGATGAAAAGTAGGCAACTAGACAAAATAAAGGACACGTGTTCATGTAAACTGGTATAACAGTGTGTGCTTTCCTGTAATCTATGTAAATAAAATGGGGTTTTTTTAATATTAAAAAATTAAACACCACTGTTTGGGTTCACACTTGCGGTTCTTGACACTATTCCAACTAGACGCAGCTATTCAGAGACACCGAGTTTTTGTTTTGTTTGTTTTTTGCACACAGGGTTTGATTTTTTTTTCCCCGTCTTCAAAACCAAATTAACTTACTTATGTGTTATTTTAGTTTAATCTGATTATTCTCTGATAATCTGATTATTTGATTTCTTCCTCTAACCAGTTAAAAAAAAAAAAAATGCAGACGCAGCATGATTTTTTAAAATTCTGCTCTAATACAAAGACGTGTGTTTGGTGCTCAGTTCTCTATAAGCTATAACTGTTGCTGTAAGTACTAGTTGAGTATGTGCAATTATACATGTACAGTGCCTATAAAATGTATTCAACCAAGTTGGACTTTTTCATCTTTTATACTGATTGGAGCTTCCTGATATTAAATTGTAATAACCTATCTATTAACAACCTCCCCACTGTCTGCCTGGTCTGTTTTTAATAGGTTAAATGTACGATAAGTAAGCCTTGTAGTTCATCCAGAAGTGACTTGAATTACAAAATGTCATCGTCAATATGTTTATCTATAAAAAAAATATGGCAGAAATGGTGTTTCCCTTTAACATTTATGTACAAGTATCTAACAGGACACTTCAAAGCCAAAGAGGACACCTGCAGGAAAATTGAACAAAGTGCAAATACAACTAAACGGGTTAAATCACTGCAGTGTTAATAAGACATTAATCATCACCTCTATAACATTCCTAATGTTCTCCAAGGCCACCACCAAGGTTATGCTGAATCACTCTGTTGAACGTCCTTAAAAGACTTCAGCACACTGCAAATTCTATTTGACACCTTCAGTCACATAACACGAGCTGCCTGATACTTGGTGTAACCGGTTTTAGCTGCACGCTTTCTTTTATTGCTCGTTACATTGCTCTGCAAATATTGCAGGATTTGGACAATTCTGTAGGTCCACTAGCGGGGCGAGATAAATTATTCTCCTGTAGAGTTAATTGCAGAACTTGTGTTTGGCTCCGAAAGGCTGATAATAACCTACAGAGAGAAGCAGTAACCATGATGATGTTGGCCAGGGTGAAGCCCAAACTTATCCCTGCAATATTTCTTCTTAAGCATCTAATGATTCTTTAAAAAGCGACGTTAATTTTGCCCCACGGATACTTCGACAGAAACTTTTAGCAGAATTCTCAAATAAAGGAGTAAAAATGATTAAGAAACAAAAAGTTTGGGTCCTAAGATGCAAACCGAGACGTGCTCAGACAGGATGTACTGACTCCTATAAAAAAAGAAAGTGTCTTCTCACTTGTGGCCTAATCCAGCGAGCCCACCTTTACCAAATCCTTCACTAAAGCTGTTCAAGCTGTTTTTTGCTCAAAAAGGAGGATAAAACAAAAACATGTCATGTCACACAGGCAGTTTTTAAACCTTTAATTTACAAAATATAAGACATTTAACAGTCCACTATTCAGTCACCTTGGCGTCCTCTGGGTTAGGGAGTTTCCTTTTAAGAGGAATAATATAGATCCCGTTCTTGGCCTCTTTTATTCTCCACCATCGTCCCAACCTGTAAAACACAAAATCTTCCAATCAGAGGGTCATCAATACAACATTTCAATTAGATGTTTAAATCAGAGAAAAGGACACCCAATATTTAAAATGTGCATGGAATCATTAAATTTCAAACTCAAGTTTGAATCCGGGTCCCTGTCTGCACTGATGAGACAGGTTGTTAAAAGTGCGATTACAGCCATTCCTGATTTTCGCCTTCAGGTTATATTCAGACAGTGACTGGAATCAGAGTACTTTTAGTTCTAGAGTAACTTTAGGCAGCAGAAAACGTCATAATGAATTTATAATTTGGATTAAACCACATTGTGTATTGTTTGAAATCCAATGACCAAATATCCAAGTCAAATTTCTATTTAAAAAAAATTCAAATTGGATGTCAAACTGCCTTGAGGTCACTAATAAGGTGTACTTCTTTTATATTCAGCGTAAAGTGAGCTGGCTATGTGCTTAGACCTTAAAATATGGCTATACAGAGAAGATATCTAGCAGCCCGGTAGGTCCGGATGGGTTCGGCACCACTTATAGCATAAACAGAGACATCTCTATTCTTCAACTAGTGTGCAGATTTCTCTCTGGTTCTGTACTGAATTCACTACTGGTTGACGTCTTTTCCACTTAAAGTGTGCATGATTTAGTCTAGTAACTGCTGTGACCTCGCCTCACCCTCTCCTTCCTAATGTGAAGGAGAGAATACCTCAATGAAAAACATCAGACAGACGCGAGGCATCGATATAATCTATATAATCTAATCGAATACATTCCCACTGTGAATGACTGTTCTTAAGTTTCTTTCAATCATCTGATCTCATCTCCCAAAATTCAATCACATCTTTAAAGAAAAGTTGATCGCAGTGAAGCTGCACTTGGGAAAACTTGAATGCATTTCATCCACCTGTGACAGAGAGGCTGAGACAAATTAACACTGCCATCTAGTGGACGTTTTATGTCCTGAACGTGAACCCGCGCTGACATTTAGTAGTTCGTAAGAACCCTACAGACAGTTTCTATGGAAACGTGATCATTATTTCAGTTACCTGTGCTCCTGTCCAACTCCTGCCACCAAGAACTGACCGGAGCTTGAAAACTTCAGGCTGTTGACAAACCCGGACTGAGAGAGAAAGCAGAGAAAATAAGATATTCTGGAGCCACCGGTTGAGGTAGCTGTAAATATTGTGTATTTAAAAAAACACACACATCAGATGTAAATGTTACCATTTTCAAAAGAGTGAAGGAAGTAAGAGCTTACCACTGGTACGCTGAACAGAGGCTCCAGGCTGCGGTAATTTTGTCCACACTTCCATAGCTGCACCTGGGAGTTGTGTGAGCCTGTAGAAAAGACCCATTGTGAGTTTATATCCCTGCAGGCATCCTAAGTACAGCTTAGCATCAGCTGTTCCACTTATGATTGTGTAGTAGCACCAAGTTTATGAATCATGTGGATTTGATTTGCATTCGTACAAGACAACTCTGAAGGATTCCATTCAACGCGTTATGCATAAAATATGTTAAATATAAATATGGGTGATAGTAAGAAGCTGGTAAGGAGGACTCTCACAGCCAGAGGCACCTGAGGCGACGGTATCCGAGTTCTGAAGCGCCGCCACCGAAGCCACCCAATGAGGCTGCTCCAGCCCTGCGTCACCATGGCAACCGTGAGCCTGCTTCACTGTGCTGAGAGGCTTCTTCTTGTTGACACTCCAAAGAGACACGGAGCTGAGGTCGTATGGAAAATTGAAGAAGGGGCACGTAAGAGGAGACCATGTCTGAATCTGTTAACGCGATTAGATCCTGGAACAAAACCAAGTGAGACTGAGAAGATAGGCCCGTGAAAGCTGCGGCTGTCTCACCCATCGTCGGCGCCCGTTATCATGTGCTCCTCATTTATGAGCTGGATACAGTCAATTGAACCCCTGCAGGGAGACAGAATGACAGATGAAATTAATCTCTTACTGCATATTTACAGGAACTGTACGAGCTACTGGTCAATATTTAAGTGGTTGTGCCGCATAAAAAGTCTGACTGACTGATTTATTGATTACGATGACATCAACTGCTCTCAATCAAATGAGACTATTCCGCTATCCCAATGCTGTGGGATTATTTCGAATTTTTGGTGACCCAGGAAAAGCTGATGGACATTTAAACGGTATGGAGAAGTCAAAATAAAATGAGGTGCTACAGAAAAACCTCACAACACATCAAATTTCCATTTTTTTTATATTCTATACCAACTCTATATTCTGCCACTGGCAGTTTCAGTTGAGTGTTCAGTTGCTAGTAGCAACCACCACTGCCACGGTTGTGTTGCAGTAACATGAAATTAATCCACGTCTGAAACAATCACTATATATAGACTAAATAGTTTATCTGTATGTCGTCCTGGCTTCAGCTGCTTTGCCAATTTTTTGGTATTAGTTTGCTAATAATCAACCTAACCACTATACTAGCTGACTGGAGCTAACACATTGCTAGTGTAATGTAAGTAATTGCAGATTAGAGCCTAAAGATTAAGAAGTTGCAACAATGCAAAATAAAAATCAATATTTTCTCAATATATCAAGTTACTGTATAAGATTTAAGCAGAAACCTCTGTGGTAGGTATATAGACGACAAACATTAAGATTAGGATTGATTTTTACATCACCACCTCACTACTTTTTAAAAAAATCATCATGAAAAAGTAAAATCCTTTGACTATTTTAAGATGTGTCTATTAATTAATCAGTGCAAACCGCCATGTTTTCACATCTGGACTAAAAACTGTAAACAGTGAGACCCAGACACAGCAGAGGAAAGACAAAAAGAGACTCACTGGTGGCCGTGGAACACCAGCTGAGACTCCTCTGCTATCTTCCAAACCCTGACTGAGCAGTCCCTTCCCCCTGCAGTCACACAGCGCTCACGACTCAGACTGTCCAGTCCTGTGATGGCGTCCTGATGTCCAAAGCTACAGTGAATCACAATGAAAGTTAAAATATATAAAATAAATAGAAGTGTTTTTTTTTTGTTTTTTGGATTAGTTACTCACAGAGTTTCCACGTATGCGTTCTCGTCCACGTTCCACACTTTCACTGAGCGATCATGAGAGGCGCTGTACAGATCATGAGTCCCCTTTCGGAATGAAAGGCCCTGAGAAGAAAACACATTTGTTATGATTCACAGAAGGATCTCAGAGTTAACTGTTTAGTTATATGTTATAGTGATAAGTTATACCATGCAGCTCAGAGAGGAAAAAGGGTGAACGTACCGACACGGGCCCTTTGTGTCCTGTGAATTTATACAGATGTTTACACGTTTCTGCCTCCCAGATCATGATCAGTTTGTTCATGTCTCCAGTGGCCTAAAGAGACGATTGAGAAAGAGGCTTCTGTTACAATATGCGGGTTACTTAGAAAAACAGGACAGGGTGGGAGATACTCACTAAGTATTTTCCATCTGATGACACGGACATACACAGAACATGGGCAGTGTGTCCAACGTGTCGATCCTCTGTACCTTTCCTTCCGCCGGGTATTGTGTGCAGTTTCTTCCCACTCTCAACATCCCCTGAAGTCATGATAAAAACACTGAACTGAGGCTGCCAAATCAGAGTATTTGTCTCAGCAAAAAGACAAAACCTCGATTTTCATGCATGCTTCTCTGAAGTATGAAAACAAAGTGTTTTGGGATTTTGATGTATACTAACATTTAATGATGGAGCAGTCTTTGGCAGCAGAAAAGATGTACTTCTCGTCGGAGGTGATGACCAGACAGGTAATTGGAAGTTTGTGTCCTCTTAGCACTCTGATCTCTGAAGCATCTGGTGGCATGAGCTACAACACAGAGTGATCATTTAATAAAAAAAATAAATAAAAAAAAAGACGATTACCATTTCCACTTCAATACTGGACATGTATTGGAGAGTAAAAATCCCTGTACTTACATCTTTGGCAATAAGCCGCTGAAGCTTTCCTTTTTGCTCAAGCTGAGGGAAAAAAAAAAAAAAATCACATACACAGCAAGATCAATAACACAGATGGTAATTTATCTAACATTAAATCCAAAATGAATGCCTGTGTCTAAGATCAAGGACATGGGTTTGGTTTCAGATGTCTGGAACCTTCCTAAAGAAACCTGATGCTTCGTGACAGATTGAACGGTATCTTTACTGCAGGAGATTATTCACTGGGAATCAACTTGACAAAGAGGTTTTTCTTTTTTGGCAAAAACATGCAGAGGTGGCAGGTAGTGATGTTACGTTCAAAGCAGACAACTCAGAGTAACAACACTTGAAGTAACGACTACTTCGTGGTTATTCACCATCTCTTCGGGAAACTTGTTTCCCCCCATCTGAAGTTACAGTACTTTTATCAGACATGCAATGTATCTGCAGATCTGTTTTTCAGGCTGTACAGGGAGGCGTGGTGGTGGTGGCGGTCAGGGGAAAATGAGAGTGCCACGTCAACATCCCCAAGCCCATCCTTTAATAGAGAAGACACTCTTACCACTTCTTCTTGAAGTCTTCCCGCAATCAGATCGGTCTCAAATGAGTCGTCGTCTGCCTTCTTCTCCTCTGAAGATGTCAGATCACACAACAAATAAATACATAAAGTAACTTAGTTAGACCTCTGCACCATATAAATATATGACTACAAGCCTACCTTCTTCTTTCAGTTGGTCCAGGTAAAGTTTGGCTAATCGGAGCTTCTTCTCCTGTGGCGTTTCCTCATACTCATGCTCTTCGTTGGATTGTCTTTTCCTGGTCCCTTCATGACTGCGCGGCAAGAAACACAGACCACAACAAACCAGTTAGTGCTGTGCTTTAAAGTCGAGGACTTTAACGCTGTCGCTGTACATCAGAAATTAGGTAGGATGGCAACCCGCAGGCGGACCCACTGGTATATTTTCATGTACACGGTGATCCTCTGGTTGCTTCCCTCATATCTCTGTTCTTTTATTTCTACAGTGTGATGGACAATATTTGCTGCATTCAAGGGACTTTTGAATGCTTGTACGGAGCGAGGGAAGAGGGCGTCTGGATACTCAGCACCTTCTGACTGGAATGATCTGAACTCTTTGAGTGCTTTTAAAATCCATATTGCAAGACCTAGAGAATGACTCATCGAGGTGTCGTTGTTGATTTCATGGCTTGTCTTGTTTTTGACCTGTTAGTTTTGTTATGAAATTTTCTATCCTTAGGTTACACGGGGTCACGCGTGGGCCTTGAGATCCTCGGCAGTAGTTGCCAACCTATCTCAACACTGTGGTGATCAGGATTGAAGAGACATTCAGTTGCCTTCCTAGACACAATAGATAGCTTGCCGTTGATGTATCATAAACTCCAGACTAGAGTGCGGTGACAGTAACACAAACGTGGGTAACTACATTCTCTTTGTATAGTATTTGTGGTGTTATCTGTAGGGGTTTAAAGTCTATGCACTAGCATGAGTTCGTGAGACCGACTTGGGTACTTTGAGAGTGTCTCCTTGGCCGAGCTTCAGTAAATACTACAGCTTAAGACATCAGAGGCTCCTGAACGCACCATTGACCATTAGTCAGCAATGCTGCGGTCTGTCTCCCTTGAAAAAGAGAGTTTTAATCTCAACGGGACCTTTCCTGGTTTAATAAAAATAAATAAAATAACAATGAACCAACCTCTCTGCCTCAGAGTCGCTGGAAATCTCTTCGTTGTATTTGGAGTTGGGCTTCTTCGCTCGTACTTGACTCTTTCCACTGGCATCGCCATCACCCTGCAGAAGGGAGGAAAACACAGGGTTTGTAGTGTCATATAATAATCACACATATCGGTGTGTGATGCGTTAGAGCAGCATGTCGCATGAGACAACCTGCTTAGCTCACGTGCTAACAGCCCAGCTCTCTTACCTTCCGTTTTGGAGCCTCGGTGTTTTTCCCCCTCTTGATTTTGGAGTTTTCTTTTTTCTTGATGAAGAAGGACGAAGACATTGTGAAGAGGCGACGAGCAGCGTGTCAGAAACTACAGAAAACTTCACAACTCTCTCTGCCAGCAAGTCAACATTGAGCCCCACATGGGTGCACTGCAACCAAGCTATGACGCCGGAGTCGGTTTTTTTTTCAGACCCGCGCTGATTGGCTGAGAGTCCCGGTTTCTTCTAAATGTCCCGCCTTTTTCCGAAACCCTGAACTCCCATTGGCTCGATTAACGAAATTCGACGAGCAGGAAACTGTACTGGTGGAAAATACTTCCCTCGGGGAATAAGTTTTCGCAGCTTTGTTCCGCACATAATTGTAAAAATATAAATTTCACAGCACAACACTGTTATACACACGCGCACTGCACACAGTAAAAGATAAATATGGGACTAGTATTTCACGGGTATTTAAGCGGAAACGTTTTGCGCGGCTGTTAAAAATAAGCCGTAATTGTATCAGGATCCATGTACTGTACTACTGCAGTAGTACTACTACTTCCTCTACTACGCAGTATTTCCATTTACTGCGCTGCCTCTGTCCTCAGTGAGAGTGCTTACAGTTCATCCCCGAAGTCGAGCTCCGCGGCCAAGGTGAGCCTCCTTTTGAAGCGTCTACCATCAAACATGTTTGATAAGAGACAGTTTGTGTCACTCAGGAGCTCCAGCTGGAGGCGATCCGGCAGCTAGTAGGAGGGGTCGAGGAGGCAGCAGAGGAGGAGGAGGAGGGGAGGAGGGGTGGAAGATGCGACGTGAACTAACTTTTCATTATTGTCTCCGCATGAATGGGTTTGCAGCGATCGGACGACGGGCAGGCGACTTGATGAAAGTTTCGAGTCTGGAAGTTTCACTCCGCCAAGTGCAGAGAAGCAACACATTGACGCGTCAGCTGATCAAATCTCCACTCTCCCTCTCTCTCTTTGCAGATATATATTTATATATATTTTACCCCCATGCCACCCAAGAGAGAGGCAGGAGTGAGTCCGACACAACCACCACTCAAAATGATAAGAATCGGCTCTGATGCACAGGAGTTTGGCTGTGATCCAATGGAGAGCAAGTACAGGTTGGCCGAAGAGCCCAGCTTCTCACCATTTCCCAACAATGAGGTGAGAGGATTTGATTTAACTGTGCACAAAAGAAACAAACCGTTGTTTGCCTTACTGCACGTGCAAAACTGTTGCTGTGATTTATTTTCATTTATTTTTTTTGTTTGTTCTCAATTGACAGCATGACACGATTGAATTTGATGAAGAAAATGTTTCAAGTCCAGGCCTCAGGACAGACACCATCACGCTCCTCATGAAGATAGAGCAGCTGCAGACACAACTTAAATATGAACGCAGATGTAGGATTTTGGCCTGAGAGAGAATTGAGAGAGCTGAAAGGTGGGTGAAAAGAAAAGATGACCAATTTATTAATCAATAGACTGAACATATGCCTGTCAAGACAACATACTTTAATTAATGTACATGACTCATCGTCACAGACAGAGCAGGGCTGTAGCTACGATTGTGACCAGGCCCCCCTGTCATATATTTGAGTGTCTTCAATTACACACATTCCCCACAAAAAAAAAGGTTATCACGCACCCCATGCCACACTTTTTTTTTTTAGCAATCATTAACAGAAATAAGGGCAGCAATGAATAAAAACAGCTACAAGTAGTGAAATTAAGGTTAGCACTCCATATTTTTCCCCTGGTCATCAATGACCCAACAGTTTGGGATTGAAAGATTGCTTCATTTGTTTGTTTCTTAAGTTGTTTTTGAGTAATTTGCAAAACAAATTAATAATAACAAAATGAATCTCATACTTTATTAGTACTAAATTAAATTGTTTTAATAAAGGGAAGAGATCATTGTTATTTTATTTGTTACACTTCCATTTAAATTGTTAAAATTAAGTAACAGGTATAATCTAGGAAGTCCTTCAGTCTGTGCAGAGCATGTCAGCTGATTATGGAAAAATGTAATATCTGTCTAGAGGCGACCATTTAACAAACAGTATTTTGAAAATTAAGTGAATTATTATTTACATGTGTACAAATTGAGCTTTCTGTCCAGGAATGGCTGTATTTTTCTTAAAATTATTCCCAAATTACATTTCTTTTCAAGAAACCTTTAAGAAAAATATTAGAAAATAACAAACCTGGCTTTGAAATAGTGTAGCACAGCAATAATGACCACAATGTAGGGAGACTAAATGAAGTTAAATTAAAAATAAATAGTAAAATTCTTCTTATAATTTTCTTTTATTAGTTTGTTTGATTGACAAGTCAGACGTTTCTTGAAAGGCTGGGACAGGGACCTGAACCTATGCTGTAAACATGCCATCTAATAATTTGCATTACTCTATGTATAAACTTTCAGTCATTTGACACTCTTCACAGAGATGAACACACTCATGATGCAGATGAGACACACAGCGCACGAGCTACGAGTTACTCTGGACCACGTTATGCAAGGAGGCGAGGCAGCAGTTGCACCACAGAACTCTCAGGATGAAACTGTCTCTTTCCTGAACGAGCCTGAGGCAGAGATGAGTGCGGTTCATAATATTCCAGAGGTCGGTACAACAGGACGATTACTCCCTTCACATTTTGTTATTGGAGGGGAATCAGAAAATTGTCAGTGCTCCTGTTTCAAAAATGAGTTTTTCAGCTCAGGCTCAGCCAAAGTAGACAATTTTCCAAAAGCAGTGGTGTCACATTCAGCCATTTATAAATCTTAATTTGTTTGTAGCTGACTTTTTTTTTTTTTTCATTTTTTGCCCTCAGGACGATCACAACTTCTTGTATCTTGCTGAGAATCTTCAAGTACCCAAAAATCTTTACGAGCGCATTGCAGAGATTGGAGACTACAAGAAGTACACGTCAGCGCTGCTGATGATACTTTTTGACAGAGAAACATTGGCTACACACTCTTTGCAAGGCCGGAGGAACACCTTTACTGGAGACGATAGCCACAAGCCTCAACTCCCACCTGAGATATTGAGAAGTATTATCGGTAAGATGATGTCATTGGATTTTAAGCACACAGAGCTTCTTTGTAGATGCTTGTTATTTCTAAATTAAAATAAAATTAACATTTTTACTGTGTTGTTTTTTTTTTCTTTTCTTCCAGATCATGTGGCAGCCAAGTTTGGAGTTGATAGCAGCCAAATAAAAACGGCAATCCGCACAAAGTTGAATAATGAGGATAAATTATTAAAGAAGAGACTGGGCATGGGTAAAGCTGAAAACAAACCTGTGATGGATCAAAGTTTCTGCCAAGATACTTCACTCCTGCGTGAAAATGGAGAAATGACAAACGATGCTCAGTTATAGTCTTTTTACCTGCCTTCATCTGTTGGTCACCAGTGTTTCACGTGTGATAGAAATGTGTGACGGGTTGCCTTTTTAAAAAAAAATCCATGTCCACTTTATTCCATATTGAAATCTAGTGCTTTTTTAAAAACACTTTCTAGACTTCTTACTTTTTTTTTTACTTTGACAGCTGTCGTTGTCTGTGTGTTAGAGCGTAAGTTTAATGCGGCGACCCAACCGAGATGTTGAACAGCAATATAAAAATGTCACGTGTAGTCAGTCAGTGGTAAAAACAACAACAAAGTGGTCTTATTTCATTTGAAGGTTGTAAGTGGCTGTGTCTGGCTGTGAAGTTGGTCTCTGTCAAGCATTTTTACTGATTTCATTTTCAGATCAGCAGCAGGCGTTTGTGTGGTTAAAAGTAGGATGTGAACATATTTAAAGTAATAGGGATGTTATGTGTATCCTGCCGTTCACGATATGTGCATTACACCAAGTGATATTGTGTTTCTAGATCTATTTTTTTTTGCGTCTGCAAAATAATACTGTATGGGGTAATTAATCTTTCTGCTTTCACAACATCTGTTTCATCACTTTCTGTTTATTGTGCTCAACTAAACATTTGAAACTGATATCCACCCGCTATCTCTGACCTTTTCTTAAATCAGTGTATGCTCTCGTTGTAGTGGTTACAGTCCCGGCAACCAACAGATGTCAGCACTGAGCCCTGTTTCCTGCTCTTGTGTGAGCAATGATCAAGTCCCAAACAAGTACAAATGTGAAATGAAGAAAGCAAGAAATAAGATGAACCCCTTTTAAAGAAGAAAATACTACTTGTTTAAAAAAAAAAAATCCAGCCAATGCATCAATGTCATTCTCTCACAAGATCTGGAGAGAATGGAGGAGCGTGTGTGCAGACAGAGGCTCAAAGGACAGTGTGTGACAGTCACTGCCACATACTGACTGATGAAAGAGAGTGTGTGTGTGTTGGACATGCTTAATGTCAGTGGGTGGCCTTTTGATAGACTCATCTTGTCTTGAAAGATGTGATTTGAACAAATCACAGATTGCTGGCTCCTCCTCCCCCACCCCCTCTCCTGTTTGCTCGAGCCAGCTGTGCCGTCTCAGTGGACACACAGCACATCACCTCTCTCGCTCTCTCTCTCTGGTAGTGTCAGCTCTCCCTGGATCCTGGAGATTTGCCGGGTTCATGATTTCTCACAGTTTTTTGTAGGCCTCTTTAAGGTGGACTACCACTCTTATATACTTGGGGGGGAAAAAAACGAGACCTCAGCACTTTGATGCTTTTGGAGGATTCAGACAGAGGTCGGCATCATGATCTGGACGTTGGACTCAGAGCAAACTTTTTGGAGCTGCAGCCACTTTCCGAAATGTGAGTTGATGTAAAGGCGTGTTAATGCTTACAACATATTTGATTCATTTCATTACTATTGAAAAAATACTGTTTGTAAAAATACTGTAGCTGCAGTTCTACAGTATTTCCTTTGAAATCCGCAATATTTTTTAGTTTTCAAGAAACGAGGCCTGAGAATTACTGACAAAATAGTTTGGTCTCTGTACTGAGTTACATTTGCTATGTTACAAATTATACTTTTGTCAGAAAGACAAGAGCAGATGATTCTAAAAACACAGTGAACCAAAAACATACAAATGATATAATAATATATACATGTTGTACACATTTGTTTGTGGTGCTGTAATAAGAGTACATAAAAATGATCTTTGCGTAGTCTTGGTGTTTTGCAATCTAGTGACATTTTGAGCAGTAATGACCTGTAACACAAGATCCATCTAAGAACACTCTGAGATAAAGGACTGCTGGTCTTATAAACCAGTGATATCTCCCAAATATTAAAGATGTAGCTGTTTTGAACCTGAATCTTCAGCATCATCGATAACAAACCAGACAAACAATAGCTGTAATGACTCCCTCCCCCATCACAAATGGGCGGTGCCAACTCTCACATGGTTAATCCCGTTACACCTGGACAGGTTCGGGTCTGTTGCTGGATGTCATTTTACTTTGATGTCTTTGGTGGAACTTGATATAAACCTTTGACTGGACTTGTTTTTATTTTTAGATTTTTAATTCTTAATATTAATACATTTGAAACACCACTTGTAATATCTAAATTAAACGCACTGAAATGCACACGATTGAGAAGGTCATCACAAATGGTGGATTATGGGGTTTCCCTGCACAGGCTAAAATACTCTAAGCAAAATTAACTCTGCAGTTGTTTAATTAACGATCACAAAAGGCTTTAAACAACTAATTCAACTGGAAATGAAGAGTGGCTGAAAATGATGATGATGAAGGACTATGGAAGGGAACATGGTGGAAAATGAGGACACCCTTACGTAATATGCGTGAGAATGTACAGTACGTGTACATAGACCTTTCTGGGGATAAATCTCACTGCAAATGTGGCATGCCAATAGCTGTCCACCAGAGAAGATTATGGCAGGGGGGAGCACGAGTGGATCCCTGGCAGTGTACAAGCGCATGTATTTAGGACACAGCATCCTCCACAGTCCCACATCTAAAATCTGATTATGACCAGCACATGACAGCGGATCCACGTATAGGGAGGCACATTAGCACATGAAAGGCAAAAAAGAAAATGTGATTTTTGAAAGTCAGCTAATGCTTGCAGCATTTTGCGCGCGTAATATATAAACAGTACATTCAGTCTGTGCATTCCTGTTGTTCTTCATCAGAGATGACATAAGAATGGGAGGTCAGACTTGTCCTGGTCAGAGGTTTCCTCTTTGATGGTGGAGGTGCAGGGTGACACTGAACACATATTAATCAATGCAGCCAGTTCCCTGCAGCTGGGCTAAAACAAGCACACTCATTATCTTTCATTTCAAAAGGATAGGGACGGATGGAGGAGAGACAGGGTGTCCTCCATGAATTATTCCCATTGATTGCATCTCTCCCTCACTAAGAGAGAGAGAGAGCGAGAGCGTCCCTTCTTAAACATTCCTACAAATGTGAAGGGTTATTGATTAACTTTCCAATACCAATACCTATAAAGTGGTGAAATGAAAAATTATGAATAAATGTTGAATAAAATGAAATGATGAATGACATCTTTACTTGTCATGGTAAGTACTTCTCAGCCTGAAAAAAACAAGAACAAATACATCATGATAATTTATAAAATGTCTTCTGCAGCTTCGACCCCGACGATGTTTACCAGGCAGGGCTGAAAAAGAAAGATGGTTTGAGTTGCATTATGGGAAATATAGGACCCAACCCAATTTTTGGCCCATGATAAGATATTTCAATATCTTATCATGGGCTTTTTTAAAAATCCTTTTAAAATCTGCGTCTCATGAGTCAGCCATTGTAAAAGTTCAACACCTTCAACACAATGACATGACTCAAATGAATGCCAATGTTGCTCTGTATCTGCTGGATGTGTAAATAGGAATCCGTCTGCAAACGTAATCGCCATAACAACATAAACAGTGATAATGTATCAATGTTGTGTTTACAGGTTGTTGCCACTACATCTAAGAGGGCAAAAAAATCAGTTAAAGCAAGGTTAAAGATTTAATCTAGTCTTTGTTAAAAATGTTTTATGTTTTATTTTCTCCAACACAGGACCGAGGCGTGTTTCATTTGACGTCTGAAGGATCCATCCTTACTGAAGAATGGGGGAGTCTGCAGTGTGTACTCTGAAACTCTTATCATGAATCATGGAGGAAAACAGTTCATTTCTGACCTCTGAGTACAATGACAGCACCACAGTTTGGGCACCGGTGCCCTCAGCTCCCGGCAGACAGCTGGGCACTCTTCCCAGCCCACAGACACGCTTCAAGGACCTGACAGGGATAGTTTTCATGGTGACCTTGAATGTTCTGGCACTTCTGGCCAACACTGCTGTTCTGGTTGTTGTCATAAAAGCACCTCATCTCAGGAAATTTGCCTTTGTGTGCCACCTGTGCGCAGTGGACCTGCTGTGTGCCATCTTGCTCATGCCTCTTGGGATTGTTTCGTGTTCTTCGTACTTTGCTGGTGTGATGTTCAGTGTGCTGCAGTGCCAGGTCTATGTCTTCCTCAATGTAATTCTCATAGCTGCCTCTATTTTCACCATCACAGCCATCAGCGTGGAGCGCTACTACTACATCGTCCACCCCATGCGCTACGAGGTCAAGATGACGCTGAAGCTGACGGCGGCTGTGATAGTGACGGTGTGGGTGGCCTCTGCTGTGCTCGGGTTGACCACCGTGTTTGGATGGTCGTCTTACGGCAGCTTGAGCTCCATCAGCGCTACACACTGCTCACTGCATTGGAGCTACAGTGATTACAGACAAGTCTTCTCTGTGCTCTTTACTGTCACGTGCTTTTTCCTGCCCGCTGTTGTGATTTTTGCCGTGTACTGTAACGTGTACAAAGTGGCCCGCGTGGCTGCCCGCCAGCATGGACCTCTGCCCTTGTGGACAAACAGTCAACTGAAGCATCGCTCTGACTCAATAAACAGCCAGACTACCATCATCACAACCCGCAACGCCCCACGTAGGATTATGCGTGACCGGCCTTTTGGTGGCGGCAAAGCTGCTCTCACTCTGGTGGTTATCGTTGGCCAGTTTCTTATCTGCTGGCTGCCTTACTTTGCCTTCCACCTCCATTTGATTCTAGACGCAACACATACGGTTCCCGATGACCTGGAGGAAACGGTCATCTGGCTGGCATATTCCTCCTTTGCGATGAACCCATTTTTTTACGGGCTACTCAACCGCCAGATCAGGGAGGAACTTTGCAAGCTGAGGCGCTGCTACTCGCAACGACCCGCAGAGCTGGCTGTCTCCAGCCACGAGGGCTCAGGCCACGAGAACTTCCTGCAGTTCCTCCATAGGACCAGTTGCACTATAGAGACACGAGCAAGCTTCACCACGTCCAGTCCAAGAAGCACTCTGGATCAAACTGAGCACGCTGGTTTCAGGATACCAGGACAGATCCCAGAAGAGTTCAGTTAGACATACTCACTGTTGTGTGACGTCAGTAGTAGCCTGCAGGACGATGACAGTCTGTAAACCGCATTTGCATACAGTAAAAGCTAAGAAACAGCCGCAAGAAACACTCCACTAACGCTCTTTTTTCCTTTCATCTTAAGATTTAATACCAGAATAGAAAGCTAATGGACAGTTTCTTAAATAATTTTTAATTTGCAATTAGGTTATACTTTATTTCTAATAGCTACTAAAGCATAGTTGCTGCAATAAGTACTTCAGTTTCACTGAAAGGTAATGAATACAAATATCAGATCATACTTGAAGAGTAAGTCATGACAATATAATCAGTAGTGAAAGAGTGAGCAATCAAGTCTAAGACGGCATGTATTTACATGAGGTATCAACATAGCAGCAATATTATTTGTACGTGTAATTCACTGTTGTCATGTTGTATTTATGTTGCAGGAATTTATGTAAACTTTATTTATTGTACTCAAGAGACACATCACGTTTTGATCAGAGATGTATTGTTTTTCTTATTACTTTAAATGGAAAAAATAAACACTGGTTTTGATCCTTTACATAGATCATAGCAAGAAAGCATTTAATGACGGCCAGCCATGTGTTTTCTTAGCTGTCTCTGGGCAAGGATTACATTGCATTACATTACATGGTATAACATCACGACAGGCCAGTAAATGTTCCATATAATTTACAGCACATTGTCCATTTTTAAATTCGTTACTCCTTCAGGGGACAGCCCGTAACAGCGATCAGACTGTAACCATGAGATCAACAACCAGCCTCCCATTAAAAGTCCATCACGTGTCCTGAATCTTTTACCTTCACTATGTAAGTTGCTTTGGATAAGTGTGCCAGCTAAATGCTTTTGAATGTAGAAGTGAAATTATGCTCTCATTCTCTCTCTCTGATCACCAAAAAGCTCTGGAAGGCGACATATGCAACCGTCTCTGTATATGCTTGACATTTTGTGAGCCTGCGACTAAGACTGAGCCTGGTTAACATACGATTATATAAGGCGAAAATGCCATTTCATAACAGATGAAGTGGTTGCCCCTAATACCCTCTCGATATTTGTTCACTGACAGATTAACAACAACAAAAATGATATTTCCATACATTTAGAGATTACACATAGGGAGTGTGATCTACTTGTCACACCATGCAGATAAAATACTGCATGTATCTTGTTAAACTAGGCTAATCGTTAATATTTTTTACAGATCAATCAACGAAGACAGATGATAAATGTGTCTGTGGTGAATATGTTTATGGAATATGAAGCTCTCCACACAGATTAGATTCAAGGGACAGACTTTGGATAGACGGGCAAATGAAGAGAGGACGCTGAGCTACATTTTCACTAATCCTGTAAACACCAATCAGAGATATAAACAGAAAATCAGATGACATATGAATAAATGAAATAGAAAAAAGTGAAAAAAAAACTGCTGCCTGTCAGTGTAAAGCAGAAATAACAAAAGGATTGACAACTATTAGAGACAATGTGCTGACAGGCAGGAGAAAAGACATCCAACACACGCACACACGCACACAAAATATGTCTATAAGTGTGTATAAAAGTGTGTAAAATGATTCACAAGGCATCTAATAATATTTCCATTTCATGGAATGGTGCAGCACGGAGTAAACAGCACAGAGCTTTAATATAACAGAATGGACTAAGATTATTTCTCATTATTAAAGACCCTTAAAGGGAATTTAAGAAAACTGGATGATAAAATGATAGTTTGGGCATTTTGAAGTGAGGCTGTATGAGGCAGCAGACGGTGGTCGGTGCTCAAAAAGCTGTCTGATGCACAGGAAAATATTCTTGATATAGCATAAACTTTAATAGGAATTTATTTAATGTGGCTAAGATACATTTGTCTGCTGGCCCTGCCCATAGCTGTGCATAGTTCTGCCTTCTGTGCTGCCGTCATACACGTAACCGTGGTAGTACCTCATACAACCCCCACTTCAAAACATAGTATCAAGTATCACTTTAAAGGATTATAAGAAACACACATTTTGTACTCCTTGAGAAATCTATAAGCTCAAAAACAAATCGAGATATGTCCAGTCACATCACTCAAGTTTTTGCCTTTTCTTTTCTCAGAAAGTTGAAAGCTGGAGTGTTTTATTCTCCAAACGCTACAGTCACCAATCTTTTGAACGCAGCGTACGTTATGTAACACAAAGATATGAAAAAGGCGGAAAGGTTGATGACAATACAGTTCAAAGAGCTGACCCTCCGTTTCATCACACAGCTTCCAAAATGTGTGATTCAGTCTGATGAATATTTGAGTCTGAGCAGTTTCATAAGTTGCTAATTAAACTGAAGGACCTCCCACCTCAATGGCAGCTTTTATTCAATCAAGGCAATCACATCAACTGTGCATCTGTTTTGCAAAGCATATTCATCGCAGATCAAATACAAGCCCACTCTCTATAGAAAATGAGAAGCGTGTCTTGCGCTCAGCTGATTGTGGTTTGTTATTGGGCTGTACTTAATGGTAAATCTGAAAAGACTTAATGTTCCTCTGCGTGCTGTGTCTCGCACTGTCTGTTTATTTTAAACTTGATGAGCTTCTCTGTTGCTGCACAGGCGGCGATAATGAGAGAACCACTCCTGAAAAAAATCAAAGGGAGGGAGACGGTGTGATTGATGGCGCTGCCTGACAGAGTGAACCACATTATTTCATCAAACCGTCCCTCTAAACAGAAGCGTGAGTTCCCTCTGAGCTGCATGTACGCATGTTACGTGACAGCTGCTAAACAACCTTCACTGTTCTCAGCACAAGATCGCGTGCAGGGTGATTAGATCCACACAAACAAATTAAGGGCCCAAAGAGATGAGACACGAGTAAATATATTACAGGCTCTAAAAAACACCTCTTAAAGGGAAGTTCTTTCTTTTCTTGTCCATTAAATATGAAGTATGTTGGCATGAAGTTTGGAGATGAGGAAAAATACTTGTCTGTGTCCAAATGTAACAAAATATGCCTACTTACCTACTTTAATGTACATGTTTCATCTCATTTGTTTAATATGTACAAAACCTAAAAGGTAAAAAGATTCATTTCTGGTTACAGGACAGACTATTTATTTCAGCAATGGCAGTTTCAGTTACGACAAGACCACAGGAAGTTACTGTGCCCTGCCGAGAAACAGTCAAGCGCAAAACCACCCGCCTGCCAGGCAAGCAATTTCCTTTATGCTAGTTTAATTTCTCAAAGAAGCTACCAGTACTGGCACCCACCAGTCTATTAAGGTGGGCAAGTATTTATGCATGACTTTAAGCTGGTTGATTGATCTTTAGCCACTGTGCAGACACTGAGAGTTTGGCGCCTGGTAAGGCGGATCCCAGCCATAGGAGAAGCTGAAACAAACAACAGCAACATTCCGAGCCTCACCTCAGCATCTGCTTTACTGACTGTGACTCGGGAATTTTCAGCTCCTCTGGGAGAAAATCTAAAATCCCCCATTCATGTGTTGATGGCACCATATTTTTTTATCATAAGCAAGCAGATCACCCGAACTGATTTAAGTGCTTATATTGAGATCATCCATACAAAACCCCACAAGACTGTCCACAAGAATCTGTGAAAATGTGAAAGTGGACTGAAACTTGAAGCAGCTGCTTCATTTTGTGAGACTTTGTGAGAGCACTGAGTCGGTGATTGCGTTGTTAACTCCGCATGACAAATAATCAGCCTGACCTATTGTACCGAAAACAGCTGGACTGACAGGTGCCGAGCAGGAACGCAGTCTGATATCCCTGATGCTCCCCAATAAGCTGCTGCTGTAGAGAACAGAGAGAGCGAACCGTCGTCTGAGTCAAGTCAAAGCACACACAAAAAAAAAACACACCCCATCTCAGTGATATAGATATAATTATTATGTGTTCCTGATCTGAGGCAGCAGTTTTCACCTTTTTGGGCCTGCACAAATTAAGTCAAGCCCATACATACAAGACAACACAACAACAATATGCACTTAAATAAAGTGACATCATACAAGTCGGATTATGAGTTTTGTCATATTAAGCTATTGCGCTGAGGTCACGGGACACAAACTGAAGACCGTTTAACCTATTTTCGAAATCGGCTTTTTAATATGAGCACTGCGGCCATAATTAATATTTTGTCACGCGAGAGATTTTCTATCCTGTGCTGTTTCGTCTGTGCTTTTCTTGCTCATTATGTGTCTTTCTCTTTTTCCTCACTCCCTCTTTCTCTTACACACACACACACACTCACTCACATTCTCCGCTGACCTCACCTGTGCATGGACACAAACAAACCCCATCTGGCGAGGTGTGCAGACCATTAGCATACCACTGTCTCCGGCCCTGACACAGGAAACTCTCTGTCATCAATACACTGTGTTCTCTTTCTGTCTTCGTCCAGCAGCCAGAAACTGTTATTACCATGGAGACTCTGCAGTGTTCACTGTAGAGTAGCTCACTTATGTTCAGCTCTGAACAGATGTACAGTTTGTTACGCACTTAGTAGCTTGTTATGTGCAGTAATTCTTCAACCTGATTTCCATTTAGCTAATTTTACCTAATTTACCAGCACTGCATAAGTAAAACAGTCTGATGCATAGCTTTTAAAAGGAATGAAAACTGTCACCTGAATTTCAGGTAATCACCTGAGGGTATTTAAGTTTTGCAGATGGGAACTCTGTGGATTCTGATCTATTAATAGCTGTAAGGATGACTGGTTAATGGGTCCAAAGGTTAACAGAGGTGACAAGGGTTTTTCTTAAAAGCATGTTGCGAAACATGTTTTACACCAGATGGAGTGCAGAGAACAGAAGAACACTCACATACTATCTGGGCCTAGGGGACAATATTGTGATAACATGTAATATATCTTCTGTTAGTTCCACATTGAAGTTTTGGGGGGAGGGTGTTTTTCGGGAGGCGGGGGTGTTTTTTTAATCCCGGAGTTAGATTTTACATCAAAAAGATGCATTTTGTGTGCCTCGGAGGTCATAAAGTTGCTTTTTGTCATATGAAGTCAACTAGTGCCTCATTGATCTGAATAGGATCAAAGTCACTTTTGAAAAATAGACTAGACAGGACGTTATCCAGATGGATTTTACATGTTAGTGACTGAACTTTATATACAGTATGCATATCTCTAGAGAACATAGCAGTAACAGTAGCTCATATCTTCAGTTTATTACACATCAGGACAGCAGAGCAGATCTGGAGATGTACCAAACGTGTCACATGTATACATGTAAGAGTGTATAAAGTGACATAATGAGATGTGAGAGTACATTATCTCATATTCTTGGATATTAATGGCAAAGTCAGTTGTAACAATCCCGATCCCGCTACGGAGATTAAGATTCTGTGCGAATCGTTACATCTGATTCTTTTAGGTTGAAATCAATCTCATTTGCATATTAACAGTTATAAGTCAGTCGCACAACAGTGGAGCACAAGCATATCTGAAGGGGACTCCGAAGGGGACACTTCATTTCCATTACAGGCCACAGGGAGGCAGCAGCATTGCAGTAAGTCAATCCCTTGTCTGACACAAAGACACAAGTAAAAATGCAGCACTGGAAATGAATTAAATGCTAGAATCAGTAAAGCGAGCACACCTGTTGCTATTATTACACAGCATGCACTCTAAATGTTTGTTTTACTCCGTGTTTGCTGTCATGCCTACAGACTTGTCTCATGTTGTCTCTGTCTGTGTGATACAGTAGCATGCCTAGTATTTGGTGTATCAGTATATACACAGCCATCTCCATGCTTAGGGTATTTATATCCCCCCCCTATCCTTCCTATGCTCCCACAGCAAGGGAAAATGATCTTCACTTGAGAGACCATCTGCAAATACCATCCAGGGCACCGTAACGTTCCCAATATAACCTCACTGTGAAGCCAGCTGAGGGGTTTGGACAGTGGGCTCAGTCTGAGCTGTAAGGGAGGTGACAGACACCCACTCTGTTCTCTGCATTGTGTTTTCTTCACGTGTTTGGATGGACACCATGATGAAAGGAGAAGATTCAGAGGAAGTAGAGATTGACTTGGAGGACTCCAGTGACCCTGAAGAATATGATAACGGGATGGAACCTGAAATGCTCTGGAGGGCCCCTCCTGCTCTGGAAGACGAGGAGAACATTCATACATCTACGCTAGTGGAAATCAGTGATACCAAGCCTCTGATTAATGTCAGAGACCCCAGAGGTATCAACGACTGCCTCAAGGTATTGCATTCTTATACAGTAGCAGCTTTTTGGATCATTTGTGCATTTTACATGCAGTGAATTGGCATGTAGATTACACGGCATTCCAGTGGACATATTTCATTTTCAAAGGTCAATCGAGCCCAGCAGGACCATGACTCCTCGAGTTCAACTCTCAGTACCGCTCTCTCTTTGTGTCTGCAGGTAACGTTCGAGGATGTCATTGCTGAGCCCGTGTCAGTGCGCAGTGGGGACAGAGTGTGGATCTGGAGTCATGCCTTGTTTGAGGTGTCTAGGGTTTGGATCTACAGGATATTCACAGTGCTTCTGGCTATTCCTGTGTCAGTTATCTCTGGTCTCCTCTTCGCCATCCTCAGCTGCTTTCACATCTGGTAGGTTTAGAATGTGTCCTCTTGCCCGTATTAATATGACAACATGAAACATTTTTACTGTTTCATTTGACCAGATCACAAGATATCCATTTCTGCAATGTTCTGCCAGCATGGGAACATGGGTGTAACATGAGATTAAATGGGTTTGTCCATACAACGGGCCCTGTGCGGCTGCACAACAGTGCTTTGAACTGAACGCTAACACTGGCAAAGACAAGGCTACTATACTATGTTTAGTAGGTATTATTTTTGCCATGTTCATCATCTTAGTTTAGCATGTTAGGATTCTAGCATTGGCTCATTAGTACCAAACAGGAGTACAGGCTTATGGGAATTTGCAGGTATTTCATGGCTAGCTGTCAAGATATTCTTCTCAAAACTACAAATGTTGACACAAGCTAGAGGAAAAGTCAAAGGATTACCAAAGTCATTAGGATTCATCCTGCTGGCAGCATTAATATCAGCACCAAATTGCATGGCCAACAGTCACCCAATATTTATCAAGACATTTTACTGAAATGCTTCAGAATTTTGTGGAAGCCCATCTGATAATTGTGAAAATATTTTGGTCTGCAATATTCTCTACAAAACACAAAAGGATACATCATGAATTTCACACGTATGGTTGTCAAATACTCAACCTGCTTTGTCAGCCATGAATCATGCCAAAGCGTATAAAATGAACCCGTCCAATGTGCCAGTGTCAAACTGCTACTAAAAGATCATGGTTTTTAGTTAAAATGGCACGTGTAAGTGTAAAATACAGGGGGGAAAAAAAGCTGTTAAATTACTTAATGTGCATGTATCGTTTGGTGGCAAAAGAGGAATTGCAAAGCCCTTTGGAAAGACCCAAGAAGCGCTCATATCCTGATTTGACCTAAGATTGGGAAATGCTAAACCCATCAAAGCATATTATCCCATCGATTTTGGGGAAGTGAAATACTTTCTGTCAGCTGCCAGTCTACACTGCTTCGGAAGACAGATATTGAAAAAACTTTAATAAGTTTAACTACAAAACTATGGTGCCTAAGAAAATGTGTTTTGTGTTGTTTTTTGTTGCAATCTTTGTGTTTCTTTCTCTGACAGGATGGTTGGCCCTTGTGTCCAGTGTATCTCTATTGGCACACGCTGGCTGCAGAGCCTGTGGAGCATTGTGCTGAGCATCATTGTGCGTCCCTTGCTCTTGAGTGCTGGGAAATGCTGTGGAGGCTTCAGTATTCACCTGGCCAAAGAATGAGACTCACCCATCGCTACCGGGATTGTTTGTTCTGTGCACAAGTACACTGATGTTCGAGTGGACTGAGCCCATGTGGGCATTAATTTTGATTCTTTAATATTGAATTCAAATGTTTGTAATTATGTTCCACAGTTAAGAAGTCCAACAGTATCTGCTGGTCATTGTCAATGATTATACAACTCCCCTGACAATTTTCAAACAATAATTTGGACTTGAACGTAACCTCTGTTGAGTGAGCAGTACTTTTTCTCACACCAATATAGTCAAGAGTGGGTTGCAACTCCTGATGATTTAAGCAATTTAAGTAACTCAGCACAATTTGTTATGCATTTAGATAGATTGAAATTATGTGAAGGGCCAGTGGGAGATTTTTTTATATGCTATGTATGAGTTAGTAAACAGGATCTATGTTCAAAGACCTTTAAAGCCGTTACAGTTCTAACTGTCAGTCAGTCACGGTTGTATTCATGCTGTTGTTTTTTGCTTGAAAGCAAACATTCTTGCTAAGTCGTGTATTTCATAACCATGGTTTTATATCAGTTTATATCAGCAATATTCACTTGTCACTTGTGGGTGCATGTGTAAATGAATAAAGGTCTTACATGAGCTCACCATGGATCATACACTTTGGTGCTGGCGGTTGATTGTGTAGTCAGAGTCAAACGCAACATGTTTCACTCTTTGCAAAATGCTTCAGTTTGAGTTGTGAAAGGTTTTTTTTTTGCAAAATAATGGCCAAAGCTTTTTGCGTTCACCAGTGTGTGTATATGTGTAACAGTTTGAGGTAGCCATTGGGATTTCTGGAGTGGCATAACGCTGAGTTTCAATTTATAAACCGCCACTGCCCTTACACTGCCCTCTGTGGCTCTGGCTGTAACCACACCCAGCCTCTCATCCTGGCCTGTCTTGCTATATTATCTTAGCATCAGCTTCAGCTTCAGACTCTTTCTTCAGACAGGGAGCAGAACCATGGAAGAAAATGAGGCGCAGACCGCCGAAGAAAGCCAAACCATAGCCGACCTCGACAACAGGGATCCCAAGGAAATCCACGAGGAGGGAGCCAGAGTACGTAAAATCTACTTTCACTGTAATATATCAGCAGTGCGTGCTTTATGAACTGAACTGATAAATTTGTGACAGTTGAGATGAGTCATGCCAAAGTGGGTGTGAGAGAATGCTGCTGAAAATAGCCATTAACCTGATAGGCCTATAACCTATGTTGAAGATAAAACCATAAAATCTTTTATTAATGTCAACTTCCTGTCAGCTCTGGGCCTCGAATAACTAAAAAGCTCTTAAGCCTTTGATAAAACTAAAATGTTCTGTTGCATTGCACTGTTAATACATGCTTTGGTTTCTAAAAAACAAAATTATGTTCATGGAAAAGTCTCTGTACTGATGTTAAACTTTTCTGGCCATTAACTGGGAAGTTTTAAAGAGCCGAGAAAGTTTGAACCTTTGTCAGTTAACCTAGGTCACAAAACAATCTCATTTCCCCTATTTAGACATATTCACTTTATTTGCAGAGGGTTTACCCTGCATTTATATTTATATTTACTATTTCCAGAGACAATGGATTACCCACAGGCTGAGATGAATATTCTCATATTATGTAGGCTATGGGAGGTTTGCCTTCTGTAATGCTGGCAAGGATTTATGTGTGATTCGTGTGAACTGAACTTTTAAGCCTATATGACCAAATGCAGTAAATAAATGACCAATCTCTGTATGCTTTAGGTGGAGTTTGAAGATGTGATTGCGGAGCCTGATAACCTGCACAGTCTGAATTGCATGTGGAAAGTCAGCTACCACACCTTCACACAGACAAGGCGCTGGATTTATCGCCTCTTCACTCTCATTTTGGGCTTCCCTTTGTCACTGCTCTGGGGCTTGCTGTTTGCTTGTCTGTCATTCTTGCACATCTGGATTGTTGTGCCCTGCATCAAAACCCTTCAGTTCAATTTTTATTGTCTGTTGAGACCCATCCTCCAGCTCATACGTGTCAGTCTCCTCCCGCTCTTCAAGGTAACGGGGAAGATACTTTCCAAAGTGAAATTTCTTATACGCAAGGAAGCCTAAGTCCTGTACGGCTGCATCATTCAGGAATTGGTGATCTCCATTTTCAGCTAATTTACTGCCAGCTTCTCTTTTTACACGATAAAACAGCAAAATCTAGAAATGATCTAATCATGACTATCTCTCTTTTATATTCTATCTGTATAAAAATGTCAGTTATGATGTCAAATAAATAAGTACAATATGAAAGCTTTCATCTGCACTAAAACAATAAAACTTCCACCCACACGCCATGACATGTATCAGGTATCACGAGTACTTTTTAAGGTTATAAATACGAGATTTTATGGACACTTACTGAGACTGCATGTGAATGTGTCTTCCCTCCTTTCCCCTGAAACCTGCTCCCCACAGATGATCATCACTCTGAAGCACATCTTGTCGCGCTATTTAAAGTTGCACCAACTTTAAAACAGACATAACAAGCCAAGAACTGTACAGAAAAAGAAACATGCCATTTGTTTCAGTCGTTGCTGTGGCCACAAGGGGGAATCATTCATCTAGTTTGATCACAGCGTGTTGAAACTCTGAAGTCCATGGACACAGATAACCTCAAAACACCATCACCTTGAAAAGACGGAGTTGATAAAAGATGAAAGATGAAAACTGTTCACAAAGTGAATTTCACATCATCGAGGATAAATGTTTGTCTTGTCTTTAAGGTCAAATTGTTGTAATTGTTGTCTGAAGACTAAATGCCCATTTTGTTTATGCAGAAAGACAGAAGATAAATCTTAAAAAGGTAAGTCTGACACTGTAAGAGAAAATATGATTTGCAGAATGCCAATGCAAAAAAAAAAAAGGAAAGAGGTGTTCTGAGAAAGCAAAGGGCTCACTTCAAGAGAGATAGACACACAAAGACATTTTGTTCTGCTTTGTTATGGCAGGTTTTGTCTGGACAGAAGATATACATCATCTCTTAAGCTCAGTAAATACGCACTAATTAGGTTACACAGGAATAGATGCACAATGCACTGTGCATATAGAGTGGAGTGAAGTCAGTGTTGTTACGCACAATATTGTACAGTATATGTTGTGCATGCAAGTGTTTCCTGTAAATAAACAGGTTGTGGTGCACCCCATGAAAGTTCACATTGGCCTCTACCACCTAGAGCAAAGTTGTTTTTAGTTGTTATGGTAAGGTACTTAAGATGGTGCAGACTTTGAACAACACAGCGACCCAGGAACTTCCTGTACATTGTGGTTACAATCAAATTGCACTGCTCTGTTGATTGTGTTGTTCAGATATATGATGGTTTTCATCAGAACACCAGCAAAGACCTCTTGGAGGCTTTCATTGTACCCTTTGACAAATATGTACCTTGCCTGCTGAGACTGTACTCGGCTAGGAAAAAAAACAAGGTCCCAGGCCCCAAACTTTGAGCACTTGCAATGTTGAGCTGCCTAGGGTAAATGTCCCAAGCTGAAAATTTGAAATGCTTCTTTGCCTGGCATTTTTAGGAGAGCATGATTATATTATATTTTTCTTATTTGGATAAACAGGAGGCAGAAGTCTCGCAAAATCTGAATTCTCTGGTGAGCACCTGTGAAACCTACTGCAACTGTCGCTGCAGACTGTGGTGTGAATTGTCTAAATATTGGTTAACACTGGCACCAAAAGGAGGTAGCACTGTGTGGCGCTTTGGTGTCACTGTCCTAGAAGGTGATGGCGCTGTTGAGACGAGGCTGTTGGTAGGGGCCATCGTGCTTCATGACCAGACTTCATGACTGTACTGCCTTTCCATACCTCTTTGGCCTTCTGTATGCCATGAACACTAACTATCCAAAGCAGATGAAGTATTGAATCATCTTTTTCAGGCAGACAGGATGACCAGCACAGAAGCAGAGCTACGTACTTCCATATTACAATACTTTTAAACTATACTCCTTTTTTCAATGAAATTTCTTCAGTGTCGTGTATTTCTACCTTCAACAATGGCAGATATTCTTCTTTGCTGTAATAAATCAAGGGGAATTTATCTTGTTGTAATTATATTTAATGGATGCTCAGTAAATAAATGTGTAAGTTAAATAGCCTACAGCTAATAGTTAGCCTCATCCAAGGTCGTCAAATACCAAAGTTGCTTTGACAGGCGTCTCATGCCAAAGCAGAACACTGTGGCAGTGCCACACTATTTTGTTTGTATGATTTTTAGTTAAACTATATAAAGGAAGCTACTACGATACAAACATTGTTGCCAAGATGTGTACTTCATAAATTATGTTTTAGATTAGTTTGTTCAAGGATTGCTTTTTCTGTCACTTCGTCGGTGTAGATTTAAATTAATGAACATCTTGCATGAACTCACCATAGATCATTACACTTATGATGTACTGACTCTTGACTGGTGGCAGGGTGAGTCTGCCTCCCTCTTTGCAAAATACTGTGTGCTGTGGTGCTGCAGTGAAACCACATACCCAGCCTCTCACCCTGGCCTCTTTCACTTCATTATCTGAGCTTCATCTTCATCTTCAGGCTGTTCCTTGAGTCAGGGAGCAGGACCATGGAAGAAACTGTGACCATTGAGGAGTCTGTGACCATCATGGAAAGCAATGAAAGGCCAGAAACCATGGCTGACATCGACAACAGGGATCCCAAGGAAATCCACGAGGAGGGAGCCAGAGTATGTAAAATCTACTTTCACTGTAATATATCAGCAGTGCGTGATTTATGAACTGAACTGATAAATTTGTGACAGTTGAGATGAGTCATGCCAAAGTGTGTGTGTAAAACATGCAATAATAAATAGCCATTAATCTGATGAGCCTGTAAGCCTCTGTTGAAGATATCTGGGGCAGGGTCAAGGAGCCAATAAATAAATAAAAACTCTGTAATTAATGTCATCTTCCTGTCAACTCTGGGCCTGAGATGATTCAGGCCTAACATGGTAGATTTGTGTGTGCTGACAGATTGTAAACTATTTAGCCTCTGCTAAAATTTAGGGCAAACCCATCAAATATTTTGCTTTCTGATAGTTGACTGTGACACAGTGATGTAGTCTTAAGACCACTTTTCGAAGGTCTCTGTCTTGGACAAAGAGACCAAGACATGACCGGTCAAGACCCCAACTGCAGGGATACCATCAGTGTTTTATTTCAGTTACCTATTAAGTCAAATTTGTCCTGACACAGTTTCATAATGAAGCGAAAATATTTTTGCACTTCAGACGGATCTTAATTTTCACTTTCACTTTGCACTCTGAAGAGAGTGAATCAAATGTCTGCGCCTGAAAACGGTTCAGTCAGTCAACACACTGGTCTTGGTCTTGACTTGGTCTTGGTTTAATTGGTCTTTGCTACCACTGCTGTGAAGTTTTAAAGAGTTGAATACGTTTTAACTTAAAGTTCACATTTAAATTTCCTTTGTTTAGAAATTAGATTAAATAAATACATTTATTTTCAGAGGGTTTAAGATAATCAGTAAAAGCATACATTTATAAAACTCTTTTTTTTAGAATATATAATTCAATGTGATATATAATATAATATTGAATATTATCATATTATGTGGGCTACTTTACTTACTGGGTTTCGTGGTGAAGTCTTTGTATATGTGCTGTAATGCATGGCTAGTTGGTGTCTGGAATAAAAGGGACAACAGGTTTATTTGTGATTTGTGTGTTAAAACCTATAAAACCAAACAAAGTAAATAATAATAATTAGATATTATAATCATTATAAACAATTTATTAATTATAGTGATATTATTATCAATCTCTGTATGCTTTAGGTGGAGTTTGAAGATGTGATTGCAGAGCCTGATAACCTGCACAGTCTGGATTTCATGTGGAAAATCAGCCACCTGACCTTCACACAGACAAGGCGCTGGATTTATCGCCTCTTTACTCTCATTTTGGGCTTCCCTTTGTCACTGCTCTGGGGCTTGCTGTTTGCTTGTCTGTCATTCTTGCACATCTGGATTGTTGTGCCCTGCCTCAGAGCCCTTCAGTTCAATTTTTATTGTCTGTTCAGACCCCTCCTCCAGATGATACGTGTCAGTCTCCTCCCGCTCTTAAGAGTAACGGGAAAGATACTTTCCAAAATGAAATTAATTATACGCAAGGAAGCCTAAGTCCTGTACAGCATTCAGGCATAAAGACCAATGGTTGGACATTTCATTTGATGATCTACATTTTCAGCTAATTTACTGCCAGCTTTTTCTCTTTTTACATGATAAAACAGCAAAATCTAGGAATGATCTAATCATGACTATCTCTCTTTTATATTCTATCTGTATAAAAATGTCCGTTTTGATGTCAAATAAATAAGTACAATATGAAAGCTTTCACTGCACTAAAACAATAAACTTCCACCCACATGCCATGACATGTATCAGGTATCACGAGTACTTTTTAAGGTTATAAATACGAGATTTTATGGACACTTACTGAGACTGCATGTGAATGTGTCTTCCCTCCTTTCCCCTGAAACCAGCTCCCCACAGATGATCATCACCATGTAAGGCTGTACAAAGGTACACACACTTTAAAACAGACATAACAAGCCAAGAATTTACATGATTTTATCATGACACTGAAATCCTCCGTAACAGCTGGCATATTGCCTCAAACTGTACACAGCAACAAAACAGGGCAGAAAAATAAGACTGTGTAGTGGCTGTGGCCACAAGGGGGAAGCGTTAATCTAGTTTGATCACAGTATGTTTAAACTCTGAAGTCCATGTACACGAGTTACCCCAAAACCATCAACCTAGAAAAGAAGAGACGGAGTTGATGAGAGTGACATTCAGCAGACACAGATGAGAAACAGTGGAAACTATTTACAAAGTGAATTTCACATTACATCATAAAAAGCACAAACGCTATTTGAACTGTAGCATGAGAAAGGTGCTGAAAACAGGCGAACCATCCTATTTGTAGTAAAAAAATGTATGCCTATGCTGATTTAGCTCTGTTAAAGTCGTTGCATTGTTACAACGGACATATTCAGATGAAGCGTGGACATTATCTTAATAACCTCAATATCATTCATGCATATCAACACTGTGTTTTTACCACCAATGTAATGTACAGCTATAAAATGCTTTTACACTAAGTGATGCTGCATTAAAAGGATATTTTTGTAATCTGCCAGACTCATTTTTTCTTTGTAGAAAGAGTCTCTCTATGCAACATTAATAGTGTTTTTGTGATAACTGTTTGCCAAATCAAGACAGCAACCGACAGCAACTCTAAGACTCAAGACTGAAAGACAGAAGCAAATTTAAAAATGCAGAAAGACAGAAGATAAATCTCGAAAAGCTAGAGGCGACAATGTAAGAGAAAATGTGATTTGCGGAACCTCAGTGCAAAAAAAAAAAAAAGGAAAGAGGTGTTCTGTGAAAGCAACGGGCTCACAAAGACATTTTGCTCTGCTTTGTTATCACAGGATGCAGGGGTTTTGTCCGGACGGAAGATAGACATCATCTCTTTAGCTCAGTTTCAATTGCAACGGCCACCTCTGCTGATGATTAAATGCCTCAAATTGTGGACACGACTGCCAGCTTACTCGGCTAAACGAAGCCTCGATGGCTTTCAGCTGGCTCTTCAGTGTCCCGGTCCTCCGGTACTGGACGTGTGTGTGAGGCTCCTCTGGCTGCTCGTGTTCTTGATGACGTAAGTCGAGGAGCTGCTCTTGTGCCCGCACTGTCGATCAGAGCCGCAGGAGGGGGCTGTCAGGTACTGTCTACAGCAGCAGAAGAAGCACTGCATCAGGTCTTGGAAAAGGTGACCGGCAAAGAACATGTAGATCCAGGGGTTACAGCAGCTGTTGAGACTGGCCAGCAGCATGGCGATGATGAAGGCCATGTCTAGAGAGAGAGATAGAGAGAGAGAGACCGAGAAGGACATATGTTTGATATGTTGGTATAAGTATTGTCTCTATAGTCGGATACTGTGTATCTTATTCCTCTGTTCCTCTATTGTTCTCAAACATTTATAAGAATCAACGATCCTCACCATTGCAATAGTTTCTTCATTACACTGCACTGCAGGGTACAACTGCCTCCAACAAATAAATATACAGTTTCCTCGTGTTTGAGTAACATTTGCTATAACCCTTTTTTTTTAAATGCAACTATATATTTGTGAGCCTTTTTTAAAAAGATTTACATTTCCAGTAGTGCCCGATGGAGCCCCGGCACAGGCAGGGAAGGAAAGTCATTAAATATTGAGATATGGACTAAAATGTTGTTGCTTTTAGTCTTTTCATGGGATTTGGAGGCAAGGACAAAAATATAAAAATATGGCCAGCCTTATCCTTAAAAAAACACCTTGTCTACGTCAAGCTCCCCGCCTGTCACCTTGTGTTTGCTGGGACAGGCTCCAGCCTCCCTGCTACCCTCAGCAGGAGACATGGTTAGAGAAAGACTCTAAAGTAGGAAGCTATTCTTCATTCCAGTGAAATACAATCACCTGTTTGTCGGCTTAAGTCCGAACTCGGTGTGTGTATGTGTCTTGTTTAGCTTCTCAAGGTACACAAGGGATTTTACCATCGATGGTGTGATAGCTGTAGGTGTGGTGTTGTCGATCAGTTGGTGTGTTGGTTGGCTCACCACTTTAAATGTCTCAATAAATATTTGATGGCTTACCATTACATTTTGTACAGACGTTCGTGGTTCCCAGACGATTTATTCTGTTAACTTTGGATCTCCTGACCTTTCCTCTAGCACCATCACGTTATCATTTTTTGGTTGTTTTTTTTATTGAAATGTTAGATATCATAACATCTTGGCGGCTAGATTACCATGAGATTTGGCATAGACATTCATAGTAACCTTAAGGATGATTTGGAATAACTGCAGTTTGTCCAATCCTTTGGTTCGTCAGCAAATACTTGCACGACGAATGACATTCCCTTCAGCTTCAGCTGCACAAGTTAGCGCGCCTAACAGGCCTAGCCACTAGCCTGGCTGCAGACTCTTCTCTTAAAAACGTTTAAATTCTCTGGATAGATTTCATCCAATTTATCCACATTTCTTCAAGTTTAAGTAGGATGTCACAAGCCACCTTTTTATTCTATAAAGATCAGTTCCTATTCGAGGCGGCCACACTCGTATTACACATCAGTTATAGAGAAATATATGAACTGGCATGCAGAAGCTTTTCAGACAACCCTAAAACCATTTGGGATTATAGCTGAAAAAATAAGGTTGATTGATGTTGTACAAATAGGATTTTAAGTTCCTTGACGCAAACATGATGTATGGCTTCAATTATCAGAGGCCGTCCTGAATGGAAAATTATAGCATATTTTCATTCAGTTTGATTAAATTTCCAATTGTTGGAGGCGCAGAGCACATTGAAGAAGCACGCCACTCGCGCAGTGGAAAGTGGACGGCATTCCAACATTTTTTTTTTTTCTTTACTCTTAATGGGGTGAGAGAGATTTAGTGCACGTTGTCTTCTTCTCTCCTCGAGTAAAAATGCTGACCTCGGCGGTTTTGTTCGCGGTGCCTCTGACTGTCTATAGCGACTTGCTTTATTGTGAGAGGTGTGCTGTGCACAGTGTCAAGAAAATGGCCTGTCAAAATTATGATTTAACACATAACTCCAGAATTCTGAGATTATTTGGTGCCATGGGGAGTAGAGTTCTCTTAAATACCACAAAATGACAGCACTGAGATGTTTATTCTCTTCAAACCTTTACTTATAGTACTTTCGCCACTTTCTTGTGCTGCCAGAAATAAAAGGAAAATATTAATCTTGGCTGCTTTTCTGTAATGTCATGATGTACTGATGTAATGAGTTCCAAGCTGGAAAACTGGAAAGAGGGATGACGTTGAAATCAAAAGGAGGACTGTGTTGATACTCCTATCACTAATCTGATTAAGATTACGCACGCTGGCAAAGATAATTCTGAGGATGAAAAGTTAAACAAACGCTGCACGAGAGAACAAAGTCAGATTCTCCTTCGCTATCGGCGGATCCACTGCAGGTCGTAAAATACGATGATATGACTGGAGTTCAAGGCCTGGAAGAGAGTGTTGTTTTCACACTTTGTTTGTACTCTCCTCAGCAGCAAGAAACTCCCCTTCACGGAGTCTTAACCTGAGTGTCCTTACTTCAAAGTAAAGATGAGCCAAAGGTCAGAGAAATTTGAATCATCTTTACTTTAACACCCGACAGAAGCTTTCCTTTGAAAGCTTTCTTTGAAACGATCTTGAATCACACCCATAACAGCTGGTTTTCAGCCTACTAATGTCCCCTTCATAGCACTTCAAATCTGCGATATTTCGAATTGTGTCTCCACACTGCAGCACCACGTATCTCCAATTTTGGTGACTTTGAAATTTCGGGGACCTATAAGTGAAATCTAAATATATATATAATTTTTATTCTTCTAACGCTTGAGACAATTCTATTCTTAAGCTAAATAAGCCATGAAAACACATTTAGGTTATATAAAAACACCTCCCCATGTGGGACTTTTGAGAGCTATACCTATTTTAGTGGGTGGAAATTCACTGATTATGGATATGGCAGCCGATATGGTGAATGAAAACAGACCTTTCCTGGTTCTTGTACACCATGTGTACTCAGAATGCTGCTTTTTTAAACAAATAATGAACTTTATAAAAGAATATGTTAGTTAAAAGATTCTTTAACATTTTACATACACATTGGAGGTAAGTAGATAATTCTAGCTGACATTGCTGAGAGCTTCTTCCTTTCTATTACTCGGTGCTGCTTGTTACAGCATTGTAAACTGCAGCTTGCACTGACAGCAAAATATTACAACAAGCATTTCTTCTGCATCATGTACCAGGAAAAAAATAGTTTTTATATTGGTGCATAATGAATAACAATGTCTCGAACAAATACATATTTTAAAAACTGAAAATAGGGCTGGTTTCCTCTACGAGGAGTTCCCCTGCAGATGATTTCATAGTTAATATTTCTGCAACAAATCTAAAATGTGACATGACCTTTGAAAGTTTTGCAAAATAACATGTTAAAAAGTTTAGATTCATAACTGGTAAAGACAAACAGCTTGCAGTGGTGTAGAGTTCACTCATCCAAACAATATGGGGCCCCCACTGCAACAAACACTTTAACATCTGTAGTTACAGTGCATGCATTCTTACCTTTAATGTCTTTATTTTCCCAATTTTGTGCAAAGCCACTTGGGAGTAGACAGGAAGATGATTGACTTGGCTAAGTCTGGTCCATATCTGTGTCTCTAAATGAACATTATGCAGTTTGGCTCAGATAACATCACTTCAAAGGTTACGGAGCACATCTGCTCTTGTCCATTTTCATGGCAAACCCAAAGGCAAATCTGAACAAACTGCACACTTAAATGGGAATTATACTATAAACCACCACTGGGAGAGCGATAGAAATTCTTTGATGTCCCGGTACATTTACTCTCTTACTGACTTTGTCTGAACTGATAACCACTGTAACTGACCATCTGTTTTCACTCTGGGGAAGTCTGAAAGTTAAACACCATTATGTTGCCTTGGAAGTGAATTGGATTGGTTATACATTCTTAGAGATAGATACGAGGCTGAGGACGTGCATTTGTGTGTACGTGACAACTGGAATATTGTTGGAGAGAAAATGCAGTTTTTTCTTTATATCGCGGGTTTATGGGCAATAAATCTACCACTATAAATCTTGGCCACAGATGAAGTGCTACTCATTGTGTCACTGTGCACTTGTCACAAGGACGAATTATATCAATGAACCAATTAATCTGTGAAAATCACTGTTTCTGGTGAATGTGCATGAGGTTTATATCAGGATTGTAAATCAAACTGCCTGAAGAAACCAAGATTGTGTCTTTACCTTCTCTTGGTGCAGCAGGATCCCATGCAGACCACATCTGGACAAAGAAGAAGGGAGTCCAGCACACAATGTAAGCAAGGACCACTACAAATGTCATTTTCACTGTGCGGATCTTTGCTTTTGAAATGAGCCTCACGCTGCTCACACGAGAGAGGGGATGTGCGCCTTTGGAGGACCTTGTAGTCAGAGCCAGGAAGTGCTCCCTTCTGGTTTTTAAATTGAAGTTCTGCCATATTTTAAAACATATCAAGCCATAGCAGATGCTTAAAATTGCCACTGGGAAAATGTAAATGCTGAGACTCATCCATGTGATGTATGCTTTGGCACCCCATGGCTGTACAAAGTCCCCCCAGCAGTCATACACACCATCCCCGACTTCTTTCAAGGAAAATATGTAGGCTTGAGGAGTGCTGAATATCAGGCTGAGCATCCAAGAGGCGATCACGTAGAAACGGTCCTTTCTCTTGTGCACGGACCGAAGAGGCTGGCATATTGCTAAGCACCGGTCGATGGACATCAGGACGAGCATGTAAGTAGATGCAAACATACCAACAACCTGGAGGTACTTCACCAGCCTGCACAGCAAATCAGGCCCGTAGAAGCGAAATGTGATATCCCAGATGAGTTGCGGCAAAACCTGAAATATTGCAACGACAAGGTCTGCGATGCTCAGGTGCTTCATGAAGTAATACATCCGAGACTGGCTGTGCTTGGTGGCGTGGATAGCCCACAGGACGCACAGGTTGCCGGTCAAGGCGAGCAGCAGCACCAGGACCAGGACGGTAACTTCCACTTTGGCCACTTCTTCGTTTCGCTTCAAAGGGTTCACTGTTGTGTTTCCTAAGTGGCTGTCGTTTCCACGACTTGAGTTGCTCCAGGAAACATTCTGCGCCCAATTATTCTGCTCGCGTAAAAGCTCCTCCATCGTGCGTAAAAGCGCCGCTTCGGCGCAGCCAGCGGTCACATCACAAAGCGGATTCAGGACCGCTATCAGCTCTGTGGTCGTGCGGCTGCCCTGCGCAATTCAAAGCCAGCTCACTCTGTTAAAGTTGTTCTCACAAAAGTCTGCAGAGAGACAAAATGCACTTTTATTGAAAACTCTGATTCATTGCACACTCATCATTGAACTGATTAGAGGTCCACAGAGAAATGATATAACTACACTTTTTTTCTTGATGAATCTTACCTTTAATGCGATCCTTTGCAGTTTTTTTTGGGGGGGGGTCCTCGGAGCACCGCAGTCCTCATCACTCGCTGAGTCCAGTTTGATGTCTCCTTTGCTAAAGCTTTGTGTCCTACCAATCTCAGCACCCCCTCCCCTCATCTTATTTTCCTCTAAACGAAACTGTCTGGGTTGAGCATGAGCACACCGCACGTTATAACTATTTCACTCACTCACTCACTCGCTCACGCACTCTCTCCGTGCATTGAGTTTAGGTTTGGACTTTTAGAGTGCTTTGTAAAATCAATTGTCCTTTAACAACATTTGAGCGATGCTATCTTTTACTGAACAGTGAGCCGAGGCTTTTAGAATCTATATTATTTGAAGCGATCAAAGGTTTTCCAAAAGAAAGCCACCAAATATGGGGAAAAGATGCTATCGTATGCTTTGGTTGAATGTAATTACATTGCATTACGAGGCTGTGATGCTGTGTTATAAACTGGTGCTTTACGAACAGGCCCAGTCATGTCTGACTACAGGTGAATTTAAAATGAATAATTCAAGAGTGCCAGGGCACTGAGTCACTAAACTGACACGGGTGATTGCAATATTTGTGGAATCTGTCCAGACAGAGCCAATCAGCTGTCAAAAAATTTCCAAGGCTGCAACGAGAAGATTCGCGAAGTTAGTGCTGGAAATCATGAAGGAAGGATTTCTCCAGTAAAAATAAAGACTAACTCTTTCAGGCCCATACACACTACAGTGAAGCAAAAGATGATTAAGAATACTAAAACAACATCATCCAAAATGTTTTTTACTTTCACACAGAGGATTTCATTTTATTTAAATGTCAGATTTCTTGTTTCTGGCCGGAACCTTTTATTTACTTACTGTGCATCTAATTTAAAGTAATAAGTCCTTTGTTTTTTTCTCATTAGCACAACAACCTCAACATAATTTCCTTCTTCCTTATCAGGAAAAAAACAACAAAACATTATCTGAGTTGTGCTCTGTGTGTTTCTGAATCCAAAGTCAATTTGAGTCATATAAGCCCGGTATTACAAATCACAATTTACTTCAAGGGGCTTTATGGTTTGTACAGACCACACACTCTCTCCTTAGATACACGAGCCAGACGATGAAAAACTCCCCCAAAAGAGCCTTTAAAGGGGATAAAGTGAAGAAACCTCATTTTGCGCAGAATGTACAGACATACATAGATGTATTGTGTACACAAACAGCTAGCAGAAATCACAATCACAAACACTGTAAAACATGAATGAAGATGGATCCAAGAGGATGTTGAATAACTCTGGGTGTCACCATCATTTAAATTTCAAATCCAAATTTCTGATTTTCTTCGGCCACACAGAGCCAGGTTGCTTTTGCTTCAGAGAAAATGACTTATTTTGCGCCGCCATAACATGAACATGTGACCATCACATGTATGGTGTTAACGTGTTTGTTCCTTTGGCTTCATTTGACAGACTCAGTTTAACACTTGCAGGCGCTACACTGGCAGTCATTTGTTCAGCTGAATAGCCCTCATAAGAGATGTGCCAGATACAGTCTGACCAGACATGTTGACCAATAAATGGGTTATTTTTTGTTGCTGTTTTTTTAAATACTGAATCATCTAACATGAGGTAAAAGCGTGTTTTTGCACGGCAACCACAGTGACCTACAGATGAAATCACCCAAACACAGCCCTAACGGAATAAAATGCAATATAGCAAAACCAGCAATAAACAATTCAGTGGTATAGAAGCATATGTGCGATTTATGTAGGTTCAGTTCGGCTTGAATAATCAATAGATCGCAGCGAAATGACTGAAAAATGACTAGAAATATGCTAAATGAGAAAGCTAAAATGTCTCGACGTCCACTGTGAATAACTGAGTGCATTATCTGCTGATGTACAGGTGCTTTATAGGGGTTGTTGACATCAGCCATCCATCTGTGAGTTATGATGTAACCGCATGCAGTAACACCTTATGATTCATACTACATGATACTAAATGATAAACTAGGCTATAATTTCAGTCCTGGTTTTAAAACCAAACCACTTAGGATCCTAATATTATAATTTTTTTTTTTTTTAAGTTTAATTAGCTGCAACACTCATCCCCATGTGAAAGACTTTGCGTGCCTCATTAAATCAATGAAAAAAAGTGTTTTGCATGCAAATTCAGAGAACTAATACCCTTTCTGATTAAGTGGCACATGATGATTATGTGTTTTTTTTATTCATTTATTCCCTAAACATAGAGTTTGTGTTTATTAAGAAATTAGGTTTCCAAGATGACTTGCTGTTTCCAAGGTTACGCGCAGGAGTCAAGATGCTGCTGAACTGCGAGATGAGACTTGAGATAGTTTGGGCACTAATGAGGAAGCCTTTCAGGTGATTCCCAGTGGACACAGACCACCGTGGTACAAACCCCAGGACATGTGGGACGGAGATTCAACAAGAGCTCCAAATCACAAGAGAAGGACCGCTGCAGGTAAGGTGAAAATGTCATTTTATGATGAACACCTTCTTTAAAAATGAATACCACAAGTGAAAATGTACAAAGAGCAGAATGACGAGTATGTAATAGATTCATTGCATCTCATAATTCGCCGAGTGTAGCCACACACGGCACCCTAGAAAGAGAAGTTCTGAAATATTCCAGGACATTTGCCAGATGGTTGACATCCATGATTTTTTATTTTTTTTCCCCGAATCAAGAACTGTGTGACCTGCTAAACTTATGTGAGTTTTGGCTGAGAAAATAGACATATGAGGTTTATACATCATCCAAGATTTTATAAAAACAGGTTGAGGAGCTTGCACATCACATATGTGCCACCTGAGGCGTTCTTTTAGTCATACGTGCCGTTATAACAGTAGTTTTACGGTGTTTTACTTTCATATTGAACACTCGTGATTAAAATGACATACACACCCAAAACACATCAACACTGTTGATGCAAACATAGCTGTGGTTTGATGAGATTTGCAGTGACCTGGAAATAATACCCCACGACTGTCATCACGTTTGTTGAAAATAGTGCAGCATCCTGTGTGTTCATGTAGGACCCAACTCAGCTGGACGCCAAAGAGGGTTCACATTAATGCTGTTAGCACGTTTTATGTCAAGATTGGAGAGAATTTGGCGACTGAAAGACGACCTGAGCGCTTTTATCGGCCGAAGGGGATTCAGTAAGATTTTGACGATGTTATATGGTTCCCAGATGGTTCTGTAGATTAACCATCTGGTGGAGTTATGTTAACCACTTAAAGTATGTAGCTGATTAAAAAACGTGTTCTCGGTGCCTTTAAACTGCTGATATCACACAACTTTACACAACACCGATATGCGCAGAACGTGGAACATTTTGAATCTGGACCGCAAGGCTCTAAGAAGCCACTTAGTTTGTTTATGCCTCAGGCCAGCTGTGGGCATATCAGCCAGTTTTCATCATTCAAAAGCATCTGAACACGTCACTGATTTTGTAATCAACTGTTTAAACGTAACATGACATTAGGTGTCAGACATTATGCAATGCGTTAATGAATTTTGCACCGTGGCCCCATTAATTGGCGCTTTTCTGAAAAACACATCAAGCTCTGACACTGTACTAAACAGCAGCAGCTGGGCATAGCCCCAGGCGCTGGCACGCTGTCCTGTTATGTACATATTTTAACAGTAAAGTGAATTTGTTAACAGTTTTGTCATAAAGAAGTTATGACACGTTGTATAAATTCATTACAAAGAAGGTTTCAGTTATGAAACCAACTTTTATGAAGCAATAAATATTAGAACGGGACGTTTCATTAAGAGGAGCTGAAAACTGGCGAACACTTCAAATCTCCCAATCATACCATCTCTGCTCCAACTCCTGGCTCCTCTTACATCAGGGTTAAGTATTCACTTGTCTCGAAAATAAACCGGCCTCAAAATGCTCTGGCCAGTAATTATTTTTCGACAGAATGTGCTCAAGATCGATAATGTGTCTTAAAACAAGACAGGTGGTTACTAATAATGAAGACCCAGACATGATTTCATTGGGATTTACTGGCTCAGTTGTGAGTTGCGACCCCGTCACCTTACCCTCTTCACTCTAGCATGATGGAGGGTGCAGTCATTGTTTGCTTTGTCTGTTCTGGCCTGCTGTAGAAACACGATGGTTCAACTCTGTGGAAGAGGACCTGGTGGTGTCCATGGATATAAACGCTTTCCAAGGTAACGAAAACATAATCGTTCTTATTTTCAGGTGATTATACATGAATGAAAACAGCACTGGACATTATATTCCATTTCTGCCCTGTTCTGTAAATACATACCCCTACATCTGGATCTAAATCTACACACTGGACCTTTAATAACTAGTTCTAATTATACACATTTCTATGTCCTCCATTTTGACTTAGTAATAATAATAAAACCTATTAGCCAAAATATTCACAACATCATCAATTAAAGATGATAAGAGTCTTGTTTTCAGGTGTACAGCTTAATATACAGGAACATTTTACATACTTCAGCCATTTTCAGTATGAAATAATCTCCCGTACACTCAGTATGCTCGCGGTAGCTTTGAAAGGTTTCGCAGTGTGACGGAGAAATACCGAAGTGAATGCTGATCTCTTTTGATGGAGGTGTAAATTGGTAAAGAAAACTTTCTCACCACCTAGTTTTAAAAATGTACCTTCGTTCCACGGGGACTGCTGCTAATGCTGGAAAGGTGACTCCTAATGGTTGAGTGAGGGCTCCATTAACTGGCTGTGAGAGCCCCTCGTGTGAAATGTCTTGTAAATGAAACTTTAATGTAATTCCACTGTTTTGTTTCTACTCTCGGTGGGTCAACAGAGGTCGCCTGCAACTTGGCCAAAAAAAAAAAAAAAAAAAGCATGCATTAAGGTCTCTTAAGGGACTGAAAATCAGACCCAAATTCAACTCATATCTGTGTCTTTAAGATCCAAACATGACTTGAGACTGACACTCACCATCTGACCCCATATTAATCTCCAGTTATTCCTTGCACAACAATGAATATGTGTTAAACAGACAACCTTTCTATATTTTTAATGGCTGCTTTTCTCTTTACACCACCTCCAATATATATTCTACATCACGGTTAACTTATTCCCAAACTATTGACGATTGTGGCTGGTAAACTACAAACCTCAACATCCTTTTCTGACTGTTAGCTTGCCAGGCTAAGGCTCTCCCGCACTCTCTGTCTGTCCTACTGCAGCACATGATACACACAGTATTTGACAGTAACCAAACCTGAACACAACAAAATGTCCCGATTCTGACCCAAGACCCAGTCCCTCCATGTCAGAAATCTATTGAAATGAAATTGTTTACTCCTGCAGAACAGCAAAAAAGAAACTCAAACGTATACATTCTTTAATTTGTTTAGAAGAAACATGCCAGGGCGACATTACAAAATATTGCATGTATACAACCTAATCTCTTACCGTAAATCTACAGTTATCTGGTTTCACTAGCATGTTTACAACCAAACAACGCATTCAGTTTCAACGCATGTCGAATGTTATTTTTCTGTACATTCATGGCCGTCTTCCTGCGACCCCATTGATTACAGCACTGATGAATTATATAAGTACAGCAGAGTGCAGTATGAAAACTGGAACGTATACGGTGGAAATATTGTTTTCACAAAAATACCTCGAAACAGATGAGCGTCACAATGAAGAGCATTCAGCGTGGAAGCTAACATGTAAACAGACAGATCTAGTGCTCTAATCATGACCACACATAAACTCTGTGTGACACCGATTCAAGCGCGCTCGGCATCTACATGCATCATCAGCTCCACTGGCATATTTTAAAATCAAGCCGGCGTGTTGTGACAGTCGCTTGACTCTGTGATGTAAGTGTAAAGGCATCCCTGCTGCGTCGATGCCTGAGCGCGCAAGGGTCACTGCGGTACCAGGATAACAAACCAAGAGTGTTGGTACAGCTGCCCCTATGGTTTCCGTGCACTCACACAGGTATAAACAGCAGTCACTCTCTTATTCCTAACCTGAAGCATGTGTGTGGTGGAGGAAGGGTCAGAAATCACATGCAGAACTAAATCATGTTAGCGTGACTAACACAAGGCTTGTGTGAACACTGCCAACCAAAGCAAACTCTGTCTCTAAAAGATGATCTTTTTTCACTTAAATGTGCCTTTATGACATGTTTAAGGACTGTTTCTTCCCCCCTTTCTAGTGGCGTGTTTCACATTTTAGAATATGCCTGCGAATGATTAAAAAGGACACCTTTTTTTGGCTGGTTTTAACTGGTTCCCGATCGGTTTCTGCGAAACTTGAGAAAAGAAAAGTAGGAAAAACGAAACAGCTCCACGTTTTAACGTTTTGATTCTCAGTACATGTTGATTTGGCTACACCTGTGGATGCTGATCGCAATAGCAAGTGTTTTTTGGGATAACAGGATGCTGACTTCCATTTGAAATGATGCCTGCTGGAGGCAACAAAGATGCCTGGAGGAGCTATTCCTGTCAGATATCCAGCAGACTAGAAATTTGTCTTTCTGTGTGCTATCTGTCGGCGTACAGCGCAAAAACAGACCGTGAGCTCGGAGGATTTATTACATCACTTTATTTTAATAAAGAAGACAAAAGATGACAGTCAACAGTGTTGCAATACTGATCTCTCAAAGGTGTTTTGCACATTTAATATTTATGTGCGCACCAGCTTTTGTTTTTCAGTGTTATGGCCAGCACATGCATGCATTGTATCCTTAAATCCCTGAAAGCTTTACTTTACCAGTAACAATAATAATTATTACTAGAAAAGCAATGACTTAAGGCCGGTACGCCTATGGATATTAACTGTGGTCATAAATATGATCAAAAATAGAGTTTGATAAAATGAATGAACATCTTAAAAGGATCATTCAGGTCATCTGGACCTGACAGAAGTCCTGGCACTAAAGTAGAACAAAGCAGGATCAGAAGAAAAACATATTTTAGCTACATAAAAAAAAATCCTTCTGTTTACTTCTCCAAACTGTGAGTCTACTGACTGCTGTCTACTTTAGGCAGCACACTGACAATGCTATAAAGTACTTTATGTGCACCCTCCTTCAAAAAACCCAAGCTATCACTTTAAGGATTCAAATGTGAAAGTATCAAGAAATGAATGTTGGAATTCAACACCGCGCACATCCATACTATGAGTGCAAACTAAGTTTTTTTCACTGTAGTTTCCACTATTCAGTTTGGAAAAGGCCTCCGAATATCTCGTTGGATCAATGCAAGAGCAAGTATGTACACAGATATAAGCAATATCACATGCAAGGGAGAGAAGTTAGCAACACAGCATGTTAATATTCAGTACAACATCACAACCTCGAGTGTGATATTGTTCTTGTACAACAGTTCTATGAACTCGACATAGATACGTGACATGACGATGATTTGGTTGGTTTTTTTCAATAATATATCTGGACTGCACAGGTGCTAAGCAACTCATCACATCTTTTTTTCTGAACAGTTGCTAACTTTGATTTGTACGTCTATAGCTTACCAGTCAATGTTATTTTTAAAACTTAGCCAAGTCTGAAAGCAGTTCAAAGCGCATGTTGTTTGGCTTACGGTGCTTCATTCTTGCTCTTCTTTAATTTGTCTAGGTCGGCCGGTGTCATATAATCACACACGGAGGTTTGAACTGAAGTATCCAGGCCTCTTCCCTTTCCTTTGTTCTCTGCTGACAAGAACATATTATTGCAGACCAAAGTTTATAACAATTTAAGATAGAGAACACGCATTAATCCAAAGAATTTAAAACACCTGTGAAGTGGAGTGATACGTTTAGTTTAAAGTCCCAGTGCTGTTGTGCTCTAAATTAGCACTCACAGAGCATCTCTTCCAATTACAACAAGTAACTGTTGTGTAAATATTGATGTCCCAAAGAGTCAAGGGTTAGTTTTTAATTACCTAGCTGAATAGACCTCTGTTATAAGTTGTCTCTCTGACAGGTTCAATAATTAAAAAGGACCGTGTGGTAAACCGGTGGTTTGTGTTTACAGTCAGGCAATGTTCCTCATCTTGTCCGCCACAACTAGACCTTCTACATAAATCCTCTGGGTCATTTATACAGCAGATGATGATAATAATATTAATGACTACATCATTCTTAATTATTAATATCATTAATGATGATGCACCCTCCAAGTGTCGCAGTGAGCTCTGCTGACGAGGGCCAAGAAACCGACACATAAGTGAAATATAGCCATAATTGATGTTGTTAATTACACCTTTGCTTTTCCAGTCTTTTATATAGCAGAATGGATTTAATGTACTATAATCAAATGATTATTCTTCTGCAAAGTCCCCATTTCATCTTGTACAATATCTCTCTGAAGTGCAACGGTTCTTGGAGAGGTCTATTGTGGTTATCTGTCACAGTATCACAGTGTCCTCTGTGCCATTTGTTTCTGTGGAATCTTTGAAGCCATGACTCGTAAGAGCCAAATAAAAGACCAGCGTGACTTTGCATTATTCGAACTGATAACATTTTACTCTTGCAGAGCTACGAACAAATAAGAAAACATGAATCTGTACTTTTATAATTTAAGAGTTGCAAAAAGTTTTCCTATTAGATCTTTGGAAGTGTGAAATAAAGTTTGGCCAAGTTAGAAAATAATAACCACTTTGTTTTAGAGCCAAAAGTTTCAGCGGCTGCTCCAGCATGTGGACACAATTTAAACAAACAGGGATAAAAGCCAAGTCCACAGGGAATCCATAAGACAGCAGTATGCCACTAGCCTCTGGCACTATTCTTAGCGGATAGCATACCACTCGCAGCATCTGTAACATATGGCTCAATTAATAGAAAAGACATTGACATGCATCCAAGCAGAGGGACTAGCAGTGACATTTTAGTGATGTGGCTTTCGTGAGAAACACTGCCTTTAAGCACATCTGCAAGCTCATAATTCTGACGTATAAATCAAAAGCACAAGAGTCCTTTACTGGGTGAAACCCGCACGCGCCTGGAAAAAGGCTTCGACTGCATCAGACCCTGAAGACTGCTCAAATGGTTTGCATAACATTGTAAGTTATAGTTTCCTGTGCCACACAATGTTTAGCACAAACGTAGCTCCAAATCATCATTTGTTTATTCCAGGTCAATTTGACCTGACGTAGGATTATATTCTCCCTGAGTAAATTAACTTCAAGGCTGTGACTTGTCAAACTAAGCTGAAGGAAGACCGAACTAGGCCAACTGCTTGATTTAATTATCCTTGTGTAAAGCCCGTCTCGTACCTGTGTGAAGAAAAAACAAACTCTGTGATTTTACAATTTGGAGTTTAAACACATTTTAATATATTCTAATTGTTACAGAAACATACAGCATAACCTGAGAACTGAACACTAGAAGCTGTTCTGAAAATGAACATCTCTCTGACCACTCTGGGGCCAGGATCAGATTAACTTTAGTCATGCATGGAAAAATGTAGCCCTCCTATTTATTTGGATAAGGCCAGTCCTGTGACAGATCCAGGGTGCCAATGCATAGTAAGTTGAAAAACACGTAGAACCAGGCTCATCCTTTTCTACATAAGGTAAGGTGGCATCAAGGCGGTGTGTTGGTCGATCACATGCATGCAAGTGCACATTCCTGTTAGATTATTTTGAAACATGAACACTGTGTTTCTTGCGGTTACGATGAAGATAAAATAGCTGTGGCCATGATAACTCTCTCATGCATGACTTTACGGATTGTATTTCATGTCAGTGGGCAGCCATAGCACAGACAATAAAAACGCAAGGTTGAGCTTTGAAGTTGGGCTTAGCTTTAGGCTCATTTTTACATTATCACCTCTTGTTAATTAACAACAGAGATTGTTCACACTTTTAACAAATTCATGTCAAAATATATGCATGAGGATATTTAGATGCGGCTGCATGTTGCGTAAAACAATATATTAGAAGGAGAAAGCAAAATTGGATCTTGTAAAAAGTCCAGTAGAGTCTATTTTACACCCATTAAATTAGACCAGATGGGGCTGAGCCAGGTTGAGATGTGTTGGAGGTGTGGAGAGGCACACTGCATTACACCCCTCCTCCATGAAATCAGGAGGGTCACCTACTATACAGCCGTTATGGGAAGGGTTTTACATTGCATGGTGCTTGGCCTTGGGCTGCGAAGGCCATGAAAGAATGCAAGAGTGAGCGTGTAATCCAATAAATCTCTGAATAAAATTGAATCAGATTGAATTCAAAGCGTCGTGTATTGTTTTTTAAGTTTTGGAAGAATTGGCACTTTCTTTCGAAGAAAAACTATTTCCTTTATTACCAAAGACAGTCTCGAATGAAGTAATGGCTATTAAGAGACATGGAAAGAATGCTGATGTTTTACTTGCTTAGGACAGTCTGAGGTTGAAAACTCTAACAGCTACAATCCCAATGAATTATGTATGCAGTCTGTATTATGCTATAGTGCGTTTAACAGTTTATGTGTTATACTGTAGTCTGTGGTCTTGGTGATAGATATTTGTGCATTGTTCAATCTATGAAGTAGCAAAAGAAAGAGCTGAGATAGTTTTGACTGATTAACTTTGCTTTGGTTTCGGTCCTATCTGCATATTGTACTGATGGATATCGTGTTTACAGATCAGCACACAGGGACCAAGAGACTACACTGGATTCTTAAAGATATCCCCAAGTAATGAATGTGAAGAAGGGAGATATTTTCCTTTCGCAATGGAGCTCCATTTGAAAGCTATCCGCTGAGCTAACCGGGGTTTTGAAGCAGTTAGTCAGTAAGCTTCGCCTACAAAAAGGCTCTTTATTCATTGGTAAAAAAACGAACCAAAAAAAAATATGATGTCAGACATTTAAGCAACAGAAAATCGTTAGTCCTGCCTCACTGTCTACGAGCGTGTGCTTAATCTACAACTGCAGTCCACGAGTTGTGCGGTTTAGTTAGTGCAGTAATTATAGTAACACTGTAACAACACTATTATTACGTAACTACCAAAAAATATTCTCTGGGTACGATACAAACCTTTATCATAATTTTATTTATTTATCTAATCGTCCATCCAATATTTCAGTCTGGATCAAAGACGTTCACCAACCACCAGATGTCACTGCCATCGGAAACAACCACTTAAAATGGCTGCCACTTAAAAAGTAGCCCGAAGCATCGTGTTAGCTTTAACTAAATATAACCGACGTGGCTGTGCTAGCCTGTGACGTGGTTTTGACAGGTCATTTCCTCTAATTACGAAGATCAAATTAAGCTATCTCTGGTTCATGTCATTCACGCACTAATGATGCATCTCCTGTTAAAACTATGGTGACTACATGGTGATGTAAGCCACTCATTCTAACTTAGTAACTAACTGTACTGGACTCTACAATATCTATTAAGATGCACTATTGATTTTGTGGGAGTTATTTGAATATATATATATATATATATATATATATATATATATATATATATATATATATATAGTAGTAGCTGAAATTAGCTAAATGTCCAGCCTATCCTCAAAAGCCGTTGTCACTATATTACCATACATATCTGTGTCGTCTCTTGAGTCTGATGTTTTTGTGAGGTGCCTCTAAGAGCAGTAGGTGCTCATTACACAGATAACTAGACATCATGAGGACACCATGTTCTTTTCCAGGCTGTAGTTACTTCATACCCAGTTACCCAATAACTCTCATTCTCACTTGTCTTGTCTTTGCAGAGCTCTTAAGTGTATAATATATTTCTAGTCTTGGATTTATGTGAGCTGTTTATTTATTATAGTAAATTAACGGTGCTGCAGGCCCAGTTTATAACTACTTGAAGTAGACATGCTGGTAACTTACCCGACGGATATTTCGAGATATTTTTCTTAGAGTCATACCATAACCGAAATGGAAACAGTGGGTGTTGGTTCACCCAGAGAGTATGTGAAAACACTAAAATAAATCAGTGTTAGCTGTCATATAATGTGATGACAGCTAATGTGGTGGGTGGGCTGATAAGCAAATGTTTGAACTTTCTGAACCATGATGTCCCCCTGAAGGATTATAAAAATATATTTTTCCATGCTGCACCATACTTTAAATGGAAATATGTCTTGTGCATATTTGTGACACACGTAGGAAATGTTGGGATCTCAACTGGAATGTAAAATATCCACAAAAAAAAAAAGTTCTGTGTGCATGGACAAAGTTTTACCACAGAGCAAAACTGCATGCATGAAACAAACACCAGAAATGAAATGATGAAATGTAGATTGTCATAAAAGCAGGCAGACAGGAGTCCAACATAAATATTTTTGTGAAACAGTCACAAATACACTTTGACAGTAACAGTAGCAGTATTTTGACTTAACACCGAGATCCGATCTTCAGTGAGAAGATTTTTATCAGAATATGAGCTAAAAATAAGATCCCCAGGGATCTGTGGCACCCTCTTTGACATTCTGGGATGATTGAATTTTAACAGGAAAATTCAATTTACAGCTCACATTTTAGGAGTGAGTGGTTAATCTTCAGTGAAATCTCAGGGCCTGTTACATATGGTGCACATTAGCATTCTCATTTATATCCTTTTCTTCAGTGACTCTGTTTCACATCGTTCTCATCAGTTGCCAGTTCAAGTAATGACAAACGCAAAGCTACAACTAAGATGAAATATATATGTTTGATGCACCTGCAATGATTGATAATATAACAAATATTTTAATGTTGGCTGGCGTATTGTTTTATCTTGAGCCGTTAGGTATTCCCCCTGTTTCCAGTCTTTATGCTATAAGCTAAGCTAAAAGTCTACTGGCTAGCTTCGTATTTAGCATATAGACAAGAGAGTAATACTAATCTTGTCAAGGTCTGCTCCTAAAAGACAAGAAAACAGTATGCAATAAAGATTTCATGGCAATTCAATTATAAAAAGAGCCTAATAAAGCCGATTAGCCTCAGGTCTCAGGCCAGACAGCCTCTTCCTGCATTGTCTCTTCCCCATCACAGTCCACTTTAATTGACCACAAATCATAAGCTGTTGCAGCTGAATAGGCTACTGTTTCATTTAGGGTACTGAAGAAAAGATGCCGTGATAATGGTAGAATAAACATAACAATACCAGATGGAAATCCAATCCAATTCATACTTGCAGGCCTGTTTTTGTATCATTATCTGTCAGTTTAAAGGCAGGTATGACAGATTTGTTTCCCCTTTTTGTCAGCAAAACTTAACAACCAAAACACCGCCATGATTTAATTTTAAAGTTTTTTTTTCTCATCAACTCTTGTTTTGATTTTCTGCCTGTGACTTATCACGACATCACGAGAGGAAATGAGAGTTAGTCACGGGCTGTTGTTATGTTTACAGAATAAAATAAGATAAGAAACACACAGAGAGGAAATTACAGTTTACGTATTTACTGGGAACACAATTTATTTGAATAATATTCTAAGTGACCTCTCACACTTCACAAATTCATTTAAATAAATGTTCCTACACATGTGGTGTATTCAGTGTATATGTATAAATACATTTTGGATTTATTCCCTATCTAATTACACACATCTGGATTGTTGAACAACATAATTGCCATGAATCATAAGCAGGATTTATAACCTCTATAAATATACTATGGGTGGAAATATTCACTAAGAGCTGTATTTGATAGATCACAACAATATGCTGTATGTGTTTTCATTTTGCTCAGTAATAATAAAAAGGGAACAAAAAGACGAAATGCATTTGTCCCAGACTGAAACCTTTGTTGTCTTTAGGTTCACTTGGCACTAAAACAGCGACAAATCAAAGACAATTCATCATCAGTCCCAGGCCTTCTCGCATGTCAACACATATACTAAAACAAACAACACATGCACTTATCAGCTTGGCTGTGATGACAGGTGGTCGACAACTGATCTGTATTTGTATTTCTCTTACCCTTGCAAGTATATCAAAGTCGGATGTGTTCTTTAGCTATGGTATGACTGGCTATTAACGGACATTTCCACCAGTGACATCCAGACAAATTAGTTCCTAAAATATTTGCGTTAGGAAAACATGTGTTAGGTCTATAGAAAAGTCAACCAAAGCATGACGCTTAGATCAATGACTCCTGCCTCCACAGCCTTCCACATAGTACGTCTCAAGTGAGTAGTCCATTAATAACTGCCAGGCTTGCGGAAAGGGACATATTTCTTAGCTAACTCTTTATTTACACACCCAACCTAAATGTAGTCACACACTCGACTGATATGATAGACATAATTATTTAGTTGGATGTTGCTTTTTAAAGGAGCCCTGACGCGACAGGATTGACTCTTGTCTGCTGGCCTGTCACTCACTCCGTTAGCCAGTCGCTTCACCTCTGCCATGCTCTGCCTCTGCCAAGCCCACTTATGCTGTTTTATAGTTTACTTCACCGTCCACGATGACACACACTGACACACTGAAAATCACGGTTAGTTGAGGCAGAGTGGTCGGAAGGGAAAACCAGAATACATTTACTCCCTAAAATAAGATGCAGTTTGCCAAAAATGGTGAAATCATTGTTGGTGTTTGGTGCCATAAAACGCTGTGCACTTCTCTCAGAGCAGAGATCAAAGATGCAAAGCGGAAGAATAGGCGTACGGGGTGCAGAGCGGCGAATGACAGGGGCATCTTTCACCCTACAAGTCAATGTAGCATCAAAATGGCTGAAAGCTGTTGTTTTATAGCAGAAACGTTACCTAATGTCGCTGTGTTAATTTAGTTATTAACGCCTGCTTAGCCTGAGGTTAATACTGCGGTTGTGGGATCTGCAGATGTGAAGTTGATGGATTGAGCTACACTGACACTGCGGCTGGAGATTTTTCAGTCCTTTGACGTGTGCAAAGCTGAAATACAATCATTACAGGCATGATGAGACTGCGCTATAACAAAATCGGATATAAGTGCAAAAGATGTCCAAATTGTATACAGCTCCTAAGAGACCAGAAATGTTTCCTGAATGTTTTTAATGGTGTGCTAGACAGACCTCAGCAAGTGGCCTCTGAGAGTGATTTCCTGAACTATTTGATTGTTTCCAACTCTTCATTTGGTAGAAACATTTTATTTTTTATGCTGAACAACTATTGTTTGTGTGTACAAACTGCACGATCAGTCGCCTTGCCCCGATTTAACAGCATTAGTCAGATCAAAGCAAAAGCTTTCCTCCACTTACATAACTTCCTTCAGCCAACGTGTGACCCATACCAAAAAGAAAATCACAAGATATTTTTAGTTCCTGTGTCTCTTCCCAGCAGATCCCTGCAGAGTGGTGGTCATTTCAATAAAAAAAACAAATATAATCAGCTTTTCCAGTTCTGCCTCTTCAGATCTGAGAAAACAAATTTGGGCACTGTTATAAAAATTGAGACTGCACTGCTATTTAGATGCTTCAACTTTTACAATGTTCATGTGTTCCCATTTATTACATGTCGTAAAGTACACTTCCTTTTGATGATACTCACAAGACAGGGCGAGGTAAAATTTAGGAATAGAGGTCAGATACAGATAAGAGGGGTGACAATTAGATTAGGGGGCATATAGAAGAATAATAGTCTTTGAAGTAAATATGTAAATTGTCTGTTAACAATTGGCAGGGGTTGAGACAGCCCATTTTTAGGGAAAAGGTATAAGAACCAATTGTCAGAGCTCCTCAGGGAGCCTTTTTCTCTGTAACTCATTTGATGTGTTGCACTGTGAAACGCTCCTCTTGTACAAGAACAATAAATTCAACTTAAACTTTTGATGCTTTGAATCCGGTTCTCCTAATTCAAGGGTTTTCTTAAAAAATTCCCTTAACAGGCACTAAACATTACGCTCAAGATCCCGGGCTAACCACAACCACACCGCAGTGTAAGAGCTCAGACAAATGAAATCTGCTCTTTGTTGAAGAGAGCTCCGCTTATTACAACATTTCTTTTACAATATGTACATTTAGCATTTGTAAACTACATTTTTCTCCTTGAAAACATGTGAGCATCATATCAAAATGTACAAGTCCTCACAATGTGCTGAAGCTGTGACACCTGCCAGACTATCTTCAAACAACGTAACGAGAGCTTTACAGTTGTAAGACAAGTCAAATTATGTCTTCATAACGTTGCTGAAGTGAATCTGGAAAATGCTTGTAGCTGCATGATCTGTTTCTGCTGAAGACAGATTACAGTTTTGGATGTGCGTGGAGAAGCAGTCACAGAAATAAAAACTTGGACGCTTCAGATTTTCATTCTTTCTGATACCGTGTCAAGATAGTTGCTGTCCTCCTGATGTACAGTCCTCTTTACCAGCCGAACGCTGTCTGACACGATCTGTTTCTTCTGAAGTTAGATTGCATTTTGGACCTGTGTGGAGAATCAGATGAATAAAGGAAAACATGGATGCTTCATATTTTCATTCTGATACCGCGTCAAGAGGGTTATTGTCCTCTTGGTATGCACTCCTCGTTAGCGGCTGAATGGATGGGCTCTGACATGATCTGTGTGCTGCATCATATCTATCTATCTATCTATCTATCTATCTATCTATCTATCTATCTATCTATCTATCTATCTATCTTAATCAAGATCATGGGAATCTCTCGTTCGTTATTCATTCTCCTAGATGTCATGGTGATCAAACCAGTACTTGTTTAGATGATTAATCCCAGGCCAACCGACCAAGCACCACAATTCACTGCCGTTCACAGAGCTACACTACTGGCAAATTATGTTTACAGCGAATTTAAGTTTCTTTCATTATAAACAAAACAAAATATAATCAGCGTCTGTGAAATTCAAAACAAACTGTCTGATGGAGTTATTTTCTTTGAAAATCAGGAACGCAGAGCAGGCTAAACTCGGAGTGCTGGGAGTGTGTGTTAGTTCTTTATCCCTTAGAGCTTTTTTTTTTTTTCCCTTACCCATGAGACCCTCGCATCTTGATGCCACTGTCCACTGTGGCTACCCACCTCTCGTCCACAGGAAGAGCAGAAGCTAAGCAAACAATCCCCCGCTGCACTATTTCATAACACATTGCATCTCAAATGTGGGAAAGAGATCCTAACATCTGTATCTCATATTAAACAGGGACAGATGATATCCATGAAATCGATACTGGGGAGCTTTCAGCAGTGTAATGTAGTAACAAGGCTTCAAGCCATTCGTGAGATTTATCCGTATCAAATCTCAATCTGTGCTCCTCCTGGCCATTTACGTAAAAGACCCACTGGACCTTACATGAAGGACAGAAATTTCAGTTATATGTTTAACAGATGGACGCGAGTTAGTTCTCAGGCATTGAGACAACCTGTGCTATGCTAACAGCTAAGATAGTTAGATAGAAGATAGATAGATCTCGCTGGCCACGTGTCGGCCTTTGAGATAACAGGGTGTCCCTGAACAGTTCAGAAAGGAAGTATCGCCTTAACTCGTTTAAGAGACACTTGACCTTTACCTCGCACTTTAACAGGAAGAAAGAAACAAGAATCCAAACCCACTGAAGCAAAAGTGGCAGTTTCATGCTAGAAAGAGCCAGCATTACTAAAGGTCCTTTAGTCATAGCAGGGTAAAAATAAATCCACGTCAGCAGTCTCGTAAAGAATAAGAGAACAGTTTAGTTTCACTGCCAGGTGAACATTTTGTATTGATTGTTTTAGTTTTGAGGTTTTGGTGTGAAGATTGTTTTCATTTTTAGATCAATTTAAGAACAAAATCAAGGAAAGAAACCAAAAGAAAGAAAGAGGGAAAGGGTTAGGGTTAGATATTCTGCCCAAATGCAAATACTTCAGCCTGCAGGGGTTGGACACTTGAGGGTAGAGCAACAAGCTAATGCAAAACTGACGTATTAATGTGTGAGCAAACACTTACCTATTTACACATCCAGCAGAAACTGACCAACATTAGCGTCTATTTGAAACTGTGTTTCTGTCCACACGATGAATCCAGTATCTCTCTTTGTAGCTCTGTTTCGGTCTGACCAAGGTAATACCTGGCTTTTTAGCATAATCTTTTCCACTGAAAGCAGCCGTATGCTAAAGCCAAAACAACAAGCTTAAAGACAATAAACGCTAAAGGGAGCTACAGAGTTGTTATTTCAGTGCGGGCTCAGCACTCTGAGCAGTCTCTTTGTTAAAACAGCTTTGACCAATATTTCCATAATAATGTATCACAGAGTCAATATTTATAAGTGAGTTTCAGTTCACTGTTTAGCTTTCCAGCTGGCAGTTTTACTGTACAGGTCACTAGAAAAGCTTTAAAAACCCATCACCCACGAGCTGGTGAACAAAGTGGAGCATTTAGAAACTAAAGGAGCCAAATGATTCCCAGAGGAGTTGGTAGAGACCAAAAACAGACTTAAAAGAGCTGCTAGAAGGTAAGCTACTGTCTGCTAACACGTTCAGAGGCGTTAACATATCAGTGTTGTGCCATTTTCAACCATTTGCTTCATAGAAGTGACTCTCTCTGCCCGCCATACATATGCTGAAATCAGTTTCTCAAGCACATGGCCGTCTTCAGGTAGAAAGTAGCTCAAAAAGTTTTACTTTGACTTTTAAGAGAGGGCTCCTCTTCTCTTTCTTCATATCAAAAATCTATCCCTCTCACCTGCAGGACACAGATAACCTGCATTTTTCCATAAACACATTAGTTCCACTACCGATGGATCCTGAGACTCCCTGGATGAGATATTAATCAGTGTGACCCACCAGAAGTATTCTGGCACTTTGACGTCTGCCTCCGGTGATCAGTTATTATCTGACTGTTTTTTTTCTCTCTTAACTTCCTCTTGCGCCAAAATTCCTGTCTGCTGAGAGATTGAGCTGATCGGGCCCCTGCGTCTCCTGACAGTTACCTCACCGCCTCCCAGTTGTTACTGGTAATATCTAGCAGTGCCAGGGAGCGAATGAGAGGTGGTGCCCCTCTGATTGGTAACAGGCACCTGGATGTTGGATGTTTGCGCTCTGCGGGGGAGAGCAGCAGCCAGAGGCGGCATGGCGGTGCTCATTCCACTCACGTTTAATTTCCAATTTTCACACACAAGTATGCTACAGCATCTCATTTTCTTCTTTTTTAAAGTCACAACTTGTGAGTCCTGCAGTTTTATGCTCGGCAAAGATTTTTGCTCTTCTTGTCGGTTGCCAGCAGTTCAGTAAAAGTGCTCAAGAAAGGAATTTTTTTTTTTCTGCCTTGGCTCCAATTGGATGGAAAAAAAAAGTTTTCCCTGTGCTGCCCTCTCCTATTCACCTTTGACAAGTAGAACCAAAGTGCTGCTCGCTGTTGTGAGCAATATTAGCTAGCTGCTGTGTCTTGTGCTGGGCTAAATTAGCGACCGGTTTCTGTTTGATCATACGTAATCTAATTATTAATGCATTAATGCATGAATGGCAAAACCAGACCAAATCTTATATAATGTTGCTGTTACACAGAGGAGATTGTAGAAATCTTCTTATCTAACTCTCCGAAAGAAAATGAATAGGTACACGTAATATGTAGACATTTTTGAGATGATAAGACTTCCAAAAATACTTTCAAAGTGCAAAGCTAAATTTGATCATGCATTGACTAAACTAAAACTGAGCTGGAAAGTATCTGTTTCTGTATTGCTGATCTTTTTCACAGCTCCGAAATTATTTCAGAACGGGACTTTTGCTTGTCATTGTGCTTAATTATCTCAGTCCATATTTATTTTTACACAGTATCTTGTCTCTTTCTGGCTGAAATGTTCATCAAAGCTGTTTGTCTAATTAAATCAGAGTCCTCCTGACCTTTTCCAGTTCACCATTGTACTAAAACAAAGTTCTTTTTTTTTGCTGACTTGCCAGATTGAATCAAAGTTAAACAAATAGATAGACAACAGATGAATACTTCCAGTACTAAACAGCAGCAGCTTTGTGTTAAGGCTGACCCAGTCCGCCGGTTAAAGAACAGACATGAAAGCAGACATGCAGTGTTCAGGCATGTTGCTGCAGGGAGTGTACCTGCAGAGCACGAAAACAAGGTAACAAGACAAATGTTGGCAGCTGACCATGAATATCGTTCTGTGTTATTCTGTTATGACGACCACCCATGCAGTATAAAATCCAGCTCTGACAAGGGAATGCAGCCAGATATACGATATATAAAGTGTGCATTCCTATTCCAGGTCATTCTACCCCATATTCAACATTTTGCAACTTTCCCAGGAAGATACAGATTGTAATACTCACAGTGGATATAAAAAAAAAGGGAAATTGCTGCAATAAGTATTTTGTAATTAAACTCTTCTGGATGTGCTGTTTGTTGCCTGGTGTAGCAGTATCCTAATATGCAGCAGGCTGGACAGTGTATCACACCCACACTGCTGATTTAGCATTTTGTCCGTTTGGATGTTTCACTGTAAGGTACATGAAGTGAAGCGGCGACTACACAGGAAATGACTGATGTAAAAGTTTGTAGTTAATGAGCCACATTACACGGTTGATCCGTGGTCAGCAATTAGTTCAGCTCAGTTGATGCGATGCGCTCTGAAGGAGACCTAATGGTGTGGAAGAGTTGGTGGGAGTTGAGTTGGAGACAGGAGGCGATAAAGGAAGTGAACAGGAATTAAAACCGCAAATGTAGCGAGTCATGCATACTCATGCAAAAAGCTTCGAGAGTTTGCTTGTTTCATCGGTGCACACTGTCCAGCGTACCATCAATCTGCACCTTATTCGAGTCTCCGCGATTTGCTCTGGCAATTTAGTTTGCAGATAAGCTTAATCATTTCAATTACCTTCAGCCCATGTGTGTGTCAATCACTTATTCCTGTCAGGTTGAACTTCTTACAAATGCGCTGATCAAACAGAAACATGGGGCTAATCACATTTATGAAACTGAGATGACTCTGGGGTATTTGGACCAGAGAGTAAACCAATGTGGACTGTGAGAAGGAATTCATACATGGACATGGATTGGTTCCCTCTCTCACAGAAACATTAGACACATCAAATGTAGAAAAAGAGTTTGTTTTGCTTGAGTTACGCTTCAGTCATATCTCAGTCAGATGTTTCAAATAATAAAAAAACAAATACTGGGGAATATGCGACTGAGATATCGATTGCAATCTATTCAGATGAAATCACAACGTGAAGGATATCATACACCGCCTCATAATATCAGATTAATAAACCAATTTCCCCTCAACCCTGTTGTTTCATACTGGAACTTTACTATTGAAAACTAGACCAAAACCTCTGCAGAATGCAACTGTGAGCCAGTCAAGTGCACGTTATAAACGTGAGTCTGAGCTGTTTGTTGATTTTGGATAAGCATCTTATCAATTAATCGCATGTTAAATGGCCCCAGTGGATTAAATTGAATCCGACAGTTTAGCTGGTCGATTTTGCACAGGCCAGTAGATCAAGTGAGCAGCAACAGATTTCTTTTTCTTTTTTTTTAAATCGAATGCTACCACAAACACACGCCTCTGACTAACACACAAACTGACCTAACCAACCAACAAACGCATTTGTTAGAAATGGAGTCCGTGGGGTCGTAAGTGAGTGAAGTATGGTGTAGGAAAATGATAAATTTACTTTTTTTTCTTTGCAGACTTTTCTCTGATCTTTAGAAAAGTAAACGACGCCTTGCATTAAAGCAGCTATTATCAATATGTTTATATTCACAAAGGATTAGATAACTATTTGTATGTGAGCTGGATCACCCACAGTGAAGGAAAAAGGCTCTAGAAAGCCACAGTACGCACATGCCCGAGCTCAAAACAACAAACAGACAGAGTTAATGACTAGCTGGCGGAGCATTTCGCAACTAAGGGCCAGTTGTAGATTAAAACATGTTTAAGTGGCATTACTACACTGTAAAAAAACAACAACAAAAAAAAAAAACAGAAAATTATGGAAAATAACAAAATGTGTCTGTGTGTATGTCTTTCCTTGTCATTTTAAGATAAAACTTTAATTTTACATTTATGTTTACTGTAAAATTCTAACTCTAATTCTGGATATAAATTTATCAAACTTTTTTTCATTACATCAAACTTTTCTTTAAAATCTTAAATCTTGTAAAAGTTGTACAAAGCTGCAAAGCTGTCTTGAGGTTTATGGCATGTTGCACCTCAAGAAAAAACAATGCACTTCACTGCAGGGTGATTCTCGGCTGGCCCGGACAAAGTGAAGTGTTTTTGAGCAAGCTACTGAACACCCATGGCCGTGACATTGGTGTGTGAATGTGTGCGTATGGGTGATTATGCCCTGATGCATTTCTCCACAGAACTATTAGTATCAATACTTCACAGAAGATGTTTGATTGTGATACAGTAATTCAAGGTAAATAAGAATGAATAATATATTCATAACATTCATATTTTAGCCAGAGGGTCATTAATCTAAACTGATTTTCCAGATTAGGGATTGTAACATGTCAGAAGGTGCCACAATGAACAACATTCTGTATTTACTCAAAAATCAATTTATCACACCACTTATATGCTAATACCCTGGAATGTAAGTGATGTATTGTTTGGAAATACTCCGCGCCTTGGCACCACAATCCTCAACCTTGTGTTAGCTGCGGTTCTGGTGGCCCTACTAATCATAACACAACATGAATGAAAAGACCTTTTGAACAGGAACTACAGCCTGGAAAGCTGGGTGTTAGTCCACGGGTGGTCCTTTCCTTCTTGGCAGCCATTCAGGCCTCAAGCAAGGTCATAATCTGATTATATTCCCACTTTAAGCCCAATAAACACACCTAAATGAATTAAACCTGGCTCTGAGGGCTCGACATGGAAGAGATAAAACTAGAATGACTGTGATATGGAAAACAAAGCAAGACAGAGAGGACCATGTATGTCTATTTAATACATTCACGTTCATGTCTATTTTATATATGCTTAACAAAAATCAAACCATCAGAGCTGGAAAACAGAAAAAACGATGAAATATTTGGTTGTGTGTGGTTTGGTCACTGAAAACGTTACAGGTTACAAGTTACACAGGAAAACAGAAGCGCCAGTCATCTACTCACGTCAAAGAAGCATCAAAATGATTTAAAATGTGTTATTTTATGGTAGGGAAAGTGTTAAATAAAATAAAAAGACTGGGTTTAAAGTGCAGAAGGCTTTAGTTTCCTGGCATCAGTCACTTAACTTCTCCAGAGTCCAACTTAAATACAAAAAAGTAAAAAGAAATTTAGAGTCAGGACTTTTTGGTAGGAGTTCTCGCTTTGTGTCCCGACATTACAATAGCTCCATCCGCAGGTCATGAGTGGTAACTGAATGTATTGATGAGTATATAAAAAGAGATTTAAACAATGCAGTACATCAGTGATGGAGGCAGAGATCCTTTACTTAAATAAGTCTAAACATATTTCATTACAAGGAAAATCTTTTTTTTCTTTTTTTATTGAAGTAAAAGTACAAAAGTATCCATTAGACAGAAGAGCATCTTTCAGTGTTATATCATTATAATTGCATTATAACAATATAATTATCATGGCATTAACATTAAAGTAACACTTTTATACTTTAATGCATATTGTACTTTGATTTATGATTATCTGCAGGCTGCTCTGGTGCCTCTAGGTGCATTTTAAGTGAGTATTTTCTTGTTTTTTAACTGAGCCGCGTTCTTTTAAGTATGAAATCCACGCTGAACAGTAGATGGCACTGTAAAACCACTCTACTCAGCGCATGTACCGCATGTACTTCACACCACGGATGCTCAGTAGCAAGGGCATTGAAGGTAAATTAAGAGGAGTCACTATTCTCTGTGCAGACATAAGGTTACATGCATTTCCAATAAATATTGTGCACTGTCAAAAGTAACACTGGCCACTGTTTGTCTTTCAGTCATTCAGCATTTTACATTTTTATTGAACGTCACAAGACAATGAAACTAGACATTTCTGTGAGGTTTCATTGATTTATTGGTTTGTTAATGTTTGTGCAAGGATAAGAGTTACAAAAATCTACAGACTAGACATGATAATATATCCTGTTCCTATCATACAATGTTATTTATACAAGTATCCTTTAACAATATGTATATATTCAATTCAATGTACCTATTACGTTTTTTAAAGATATATTGATCATCCTTGTAAGACAGACAACAAACACCACCAACAGTAAACAAATTCATCTAAACACCCACACAGCCTGAAGTGACCATGTGCAATCTAGACATTATGTAAGCTTTAATGATACTGATGTGCTATAGCATGTTTCTAGAACAACTTCATCAAAATGAAAACAAAGAACCTACAAATGCAGCGCAGTTCCCTGTAGTGTTCAGAAGTGCATTAGTCACTTGAGTTGATGGAGAACATTTTACTTGTTTATTGAGGTAACACAGCTAATCTTTTTTTAAAATATATATATAGAGAGAGATGACTATATTATAGAAACATTTTACAGATTTTAATCGTTATTTCTTCGTATTAGTTATAGGGGTGGTACGTCTAAAATGTTCGGAATAATTGTCAATGTTCTCTGTGTAACCGTAGCCCTGCAGTCTGGTCCTATTTCTGCCATCTACTGACCTATGCTGAGATGAAAATATAGTTTTGGCTGAGATAAGATTCATTTTCTTATCTCCTGTTATCAGGCTTAAGAAGAACATTTTTAAGAAGAACAGTCCTGCTCCATTGCTGAGGAATTGCTACAAAGACAGGCAAAGTCTCAGGTTGTCAGATTGTGCTGTGATATGATGTTTATTATGCTGAGTATTTTCATGCTTCAGGTGTAGACCTGTCCCAACCAAAAACCAAAACACTATCCTGCAGCGAGTGACCATTTCTTTAAAACTTCTTAGCCCTCTTGTGGAAAAAACTTAGCATTTCAACAGAGAAGTTGGGGGATATTATTTTTTTTTATAATTATATAATGATTCAAATTATTCTGATAAGTTTGCTTCTAGAAGAATTAGCCAATGTGGGCGTGTAGCAAGCACTGCTGTCTGCAACGTCACTCAGTGGAAACAAATCTGAATTTCCTTAAAATAATGGCTCTATTGCAGATGTGATTTCCTTGGAACCTTGTTTGTCTCCACGTATCAGCTCTGTCCTATCACAGCTGGCATTAGGGGGCCTATCCCAAATGCCAGCTGGGACAGGCTCCAGCTGCCGCGACCCTGATAAGGATATCCCGTTATAAGAAATGGACACATGCAAGTGTATTTCCTTGGTACCAAGGTCTAGTGACAATTAGAAGAACTGCAGCTCATTGCATTTTGAGCCTGGTCTCAGCATTCAAACGTCGGCTGTGTCTGAGAACACACATTCTCGCATCTCAGCATGTAACAGACAACAGTTCACACTATGGTGTTTTGCTGTGTCATTACTAAAGTGAAGAGCCACACAACTGTGTCTATAAAATGCGACTTTTTTTTTGGAGGAGTCTACATACGTAGATGTAAATTTCCCGCTGTAAAGTCCACGCGCGCTCAAATGAAATGGCGGGCAGTTCATTTAGTGCACTACGTCGCAAACAGAGCGTGATTTCAGACAGCCGTGGCGTGCTGTTGGCAGCACTCGCTGGCGTATGCTTGTACTGAGACATGCTCTCCAAGGAAACTTCTTCTGTCAATATAAATGACGCCAAAGGAGTTATAGTTTTAATAGACTACATAGACCATCAGCAGTGGCTTAATGTCTACATAATTAGTGGTGAGATATTCCCTTAAGTGTTCGCTCAAAATGGAACATAAAACCATATACAAAGTCCAAAGCTCACAGCATTTTTGTAAGCTAAATAACATGAGATGTTTCATTGTCAGATTTCAGTAAACAGAAGTATTTTCCAGTGCATCCCTTGTTTATCCAGCATGGCTATTCAGCATGGTAGCATTCTATAAAATCATTCTCATAGATTTAAATCCTATTTTTGTGTAATATCGTAATACAGTACATCAACTCGTCCACCGACAAGTCAATGGGTGGGCACACAGTTGTCAGAAACCAGCAGTAGCCGTCCGACACTATACAAGACTAGTGGTAAATATTCATCATACAGACCAGGTGTCAATGTGATCACAATCACTCTGTATCCACAATGTTCTTCGGTCACTTGACTCGTGACTGGCTGGAGCTACATGTTACCTTGTTTGTCTGAGGACGAAGAGGAAGTGGACGGTGATGGGGAGGGAGGTTTGGGAAAGACCCTGTCAGTGGGTGTGATGCCAGGGCTGCCAAGACCAGAGGAACTAGAGCTGCTGGAGCGGTGTGGTCCGTGGCCCTGCCCAATCACAGGAGCAGGTCGGACTGGTCTGACAGGCGGAGGCCTTAGAGGTGCACTCGGCCTACGTGCTGACAGAGCAGGTTTAAAAGTGGTCATGGTCTCGGAGGAGGAGCTGCTACTGGTACGTCGCTGTGCCGCGTCCGGATCCCTTATCACCATGGTGTGCAGGGGGCTGCCCGGTGGATCCTGGGCTCCACCGGGATGTTTGAGTGGCTCCAATGTGTCCAAAACGACATCAGGGGCGTGTTTGGCTACATTTTGTCGCTCCAGCTCACGCAACTCATGAAGAGCTGTATTCATGGTTTTCTCTATGTCCTGACAAAATGGACAGAAGACGAAACACAATCAGGGATGGAGCAACTGCAGCCAAGCGTGTATGCCTCTAACTCATCGATATCGACGCTTACCTCAGCGAGTGCTTCAGCCTCGAGGGTTTTGTGATCTCCTACACTTGCATGCCGAGTGGTGCTGGGTGAAGACCGCTGAGAGTGGCTGTCGACGAAGGCCTTTCTGTCTGGGTGGTTGACACATCCAGCACTGCCAAAAGTGGTGAGGCGCCGTTTCTCCGGACTGTCTGTTGGGCCCCTGCTAACAGCTACTTTGTGTGGGCTGCAGGGGCGGGGCATAACCCTCGGGGGCTGGTCTGCACTTCGACTGGGACTGTGGCTGTCAGCGCCGTTCCTGTGGCGTGGACCTGCGGCTCCGTCTGATCGCACCCTCACTCTAAGAAAAAAAAAAATCTATCAATTTGATACTTTTTTTTTGTTTCTAAAGCTATTATTAATCGTCTCTACACCATGTACTGCATGTACTGTGTGCCCTCTCCCTCCCTGTGGCATACATCCCATGGAATTTAAGCTAACCCAACCTTCCCAATGCTGCTCCAAAGCGGTGCTCAGGTGTGTGTTCGCAAGGCGCTTGGCGGTCATTTCTGGATGAGGCTCTTTCATCGTGCTGTGGTCCGCAGCTGGCTGCACTATCGCTCCTCTGAACGCTATCTGAGAACGCATCATCCCTAATAGAGACGGACAGAAGAGACTGATCTCCATTAATGGATTCTGTCCTCAGGAAATGTTTTTATTGGCTTTTACTTTGAGAGATGGGACTGAAAAGTTTCATCTCTCAAACTGCACAAAAGCATCGTTAACAATCACGTTCCTGCCACAAAAACAACACAAAAATCAGAAATGTCATCAGCACAACGTTGCTAATTACTTTTCCTCACATATCAGTGCCTGGAAGCCACTTTTGGTATTACATACATCACTCTTCCTCTTAATTTGGTTTTAATTTTGTTACCTGCCCAATGCTGCAGGTGTGGTTATCAGGCTAGAGCAAAAATTAAAAGGCAGAGGAGTAACCTTCCTCCTTACTGTTCAACAACTACTTGGGTGGCATTTGTCACGTCAAGACAACAAGGAAACCATTCAGGAACAGGAGCATTTCATTCACCCTGATCCTCACGAAGGTTTTATGAGGCCAAGCTTTTTGAAAGCATTACACAGCTTGCAGGGATGGCAAGAATTAGAAACTTGCATTTTAGGGAAAATAGAGCAACATAAATAATGACCAAGCCCAAAGTAGATGTTGTCCTGCAGCAGCACAAAGGTACCGGATTTCTTGACTAGAACGCAGATTCATACTAAAATTTTGACATAGCTAAAATCTTACTGTTTGATTTCACAGCCAAACGTGCATACAAATGTATCTTACTCACATGTCTTGTACCACAATGTACTGATGTGGAATCAGCCCATCCACGCCATTATGTCGGCCCTCCCACCAGTCCTGAGAGGCTCGCAGGTAGAGTAGCAAAGAGGCTCCTTTCTTGAAGGAAAGCTCTCTAGGACTACGGCCCACGTAATCAAACTTCGCTATGGCCTCAATCTGCTCCAACTCTGCAACACAAGGAATATAAAGTACGACACAGAAAGAAAAAGAAATGTGACAGAATTCAATTTGAGCGTTCTGATTATTTCAGCTTTCACAGGTACAGCTGCAGTCTGTGTTTGGTGACTCACCTTCGTCACTAGTGTTGGGTCCGGTACCATTGTCCACCTCGTCAAGAGCTCCTGGCTCACTGTGGGGGCTTTCACTGCATATGAAAGAAATGAATATGGAGTTACACAGTCAGAAGCACAAAAGAACAGACAGTCTTTCAGTCTCCTAGCCAAATACAAGTTACAAGTAGCAAGCTTACAGAATTCTGCATATTATATAAACATCTGAATAGAAAATGCATTTCTCTTTTTGTGAAGTTGTTAACAACTGAGTCAAATAGGTGGTAAATAGCTGTAAATGAACAAGGGATTAAACCGCCACTTACCAGTACTCCTCTCCACCAGCCATGCACTTTTCATACACAGGCCCCTCCAACTCACGTTGGGTTGGGAATATGGCCTCATGGTGGATGATAATTGTCTTAATGACCTCGTTAACATGCGCCTGGCAGGACACGGGGTCCTGGTCATCTGGTATTGGCATCAATGTGGGACCAAAGCAAATGGCCAGGTTGTAGGGGTCCATCATGTTCTCATCACTGTACTGAGAAAGACTGGAGAGACAGAAGTGATTAGCATCGCTTCACAGGTGTCAAGCGAGTGAGGCGCGTTGTGACGGGACTCACTGATTCAGAAATGCAAACAGGTATCTCATGACGATGATCACGGGCCGCTGAAGGGTCACAATTATCTGCTGAAGGTGATGAGCTCTTTCTGCGCCTGCGTCGAGCTCTAAAATGAAAAGAAAGAGGCAAAGAAAGAATGAAATATTTATAGAGAGCAACCCTAATTAATAAATTTTTTAGCTGTCTTCCTGGAATGTGACTCACTAGTTGTGGATATGAGGTCGAGGAAACGCTCTTTAGGGAATAGCGGGTTTTCCAGCCCTCTGAAGTAGAGCTTCAGAACGCCTGCCACAGAGTTGATGTCATGATCGGCCTGATCATCCACCAGTGGGTCCTCTCCTATAGACGTAACACACATTTAATCCACAAATTAATTATTCACTACGATCAGTGTCCTTGTAGCATGGCACCGACACGACCTTTAAGGCATATTTCAAGTCGTCATGTTAATATAAACATTGAAAGTGCAGTTATGTTTCCTCGTGTTATTAATCCAAGATGCTGATCCTATGCATTATGCATCTAAAATGGCTTACATGTCCATTACAGGGTTACATGTGACACGGGGGCTCTTTATTTGCACTTTAGAGGCCTGTGGGAGAGACTGTGGCTTTTGAGGTGAACAAAACGCAATTTAAAATCAATCAAGAGAAGATAGCCAAGCACACTGAGACTAACCTCTTTCAAATGCATTCTTAATATCGTTGACTTCGACCTGGGAGCCTGGAACTCGAAATATACCTTGTTGCTGAAGACCTGTGAACAGACCGAGCCATTGGTGCAAAATGGAAAACAAAAAGGTATCAGTACAAATGTCTTTTCATTCAATCTCTTTGCACATTTACAGTACAAGAATAATACTTGTGCAGCACTTAACGGCAGAAGGTTAAAACACATTTAAAAGAAGACATAACGATAGTTCAGACTACACTGTGAGTATGCGCCGTGAAGGTGGAGGAAAAAATATGCAAAGACCAGAACAGTCTGCAGCAGTAACCAATAAATAAAAGATTATGTTATGAGATTAAGACTGCCCCCTGCTAGAGGATTTCAAAGACAAATAGGTCATTAGGTTGACATTTGTACTGAATTTGTTTCTGTTCCTTCAACTATTTTGTGCTTAGCCATTACTGGATGCAATCACAATCAAGTCTGCCAGATTTGTCACTGCCAAACACTTTTGATTTTATGAGGTCTGAGTTCATCAAAAGTCGTCAGCTAATTTAAAAATAACCGATTCGATTGTGCTGCTTCAATCCTTCTCCCCAAAAGCGATACTAGCAGTTGCCATTGCTTGCTTCTTGTGTGAATGAGGTTGTACAATTATAGCAGTGACAGGATTTGTAAATCGTGTATGTCCGGCACTGCAAACACTGCCCCGGAAGAACCCGGGCCATTAGAAAAAACTGGAACCTACCATACAGATTGATGTATCGAACGCAGCTCTCAACCACCACTGGTATGGGCTGCCCTGAGTCCTACCAGAGAGATTCAAATGATCATTATTTGAAGCACATCAGTAGAAAAATAATGGAAAACACGTGTAGTCATGCCAGAAGGGTGTTATCACCAGAAGCTTACAGAGGCAGCCCCTCAAATCAATTAACTTCACACAGCTGATAGGACATTGTTAATCATTTAATGATTTTTATATAACTGACGTTAAGTGTGCAGAGCAAAAATAAGCAGAACAATATCATGTTGCAGCACCATATATTACTACTACTACTACAGTATTTTCCCAGGAATGCCAACAGGACAGAGGCACAGAAATGTTGGTTAGCATACTGAACACAGTGTGAACATCCCCGCCCTGCTATAAGACAGAGTACCTGACTCCTGGCACGGACATTCCGTCTTCCCCTGGGCAGAGAGCAGTAAGGCACGTAGACAGAGGAAGAGAGGCAACAACAACCACAACAGGTTAGTGAGAGAGACAGATTGTACAGAGAAAGAAAAAGAGGAGGCCTGGCCTGAGAGAATAGCCAAAGCATCAGTGCCTTGTGGGGTGTGAGACATGAGGACATGGCTCGGCGGGGGGAGTGTGTGGGAGGGAGGGTGCTACCCGAGAGGGGGGGGGAGGCCGCAAACAGTAAAGAAAAGGACCGAGAGAAAAGCTAATGGCTGAATTCTAGGGCGCTATTTGTATTATTCATTAATCTGAACATTATTTTCTATCTATATCTATATATATATATATATATATATATATATATATATATATATATATATATATATATATATATATATATAAAAATATATATATGCACTCATCATAATCTCCTAAATCCCTGGGTGTCATTTCGATACTTTAAAAAAATTCAGTACTTATTATAAAATCTACAGATTTCCACTTCACCGTCATATAACACAAATAAAAGGGGATTTTAGCTTGAAAAATGACTAACATTTAATTGCTTATCAAAATATTTTCTGCCGGTCGACGGATCATTTTAGCTCTACTGAATCCTGACGTTTATCTTCACAGCTGTCGAAGCACACTGTCTGCCTGTCACTCTTTGATTGAGCATTAAAGTGGATGCAGCCATGTGTTTATTTGCATAGCCTAGCATGGCTGGTGCATGGCCAACTTGACATTCATGAAGCCAAATTAAGTCAGCGTCTGGGGGGCTCGAGCTCACAGGAGAAAAGAATCCTGAAAAAAAGAAATCCTAGTGCCCATGAAATCAAACCACCTCACATAACCTGTTCGATTGCTTTTCACCTCACCCTGTCTTCCTGAATGCAAGACTTGTGAAGACAAGGCAGTGAGGAAGAGGAAAGTCAGTGCATGAGTGAGCCAACATTTGGGTAAAAAGAGTGGGCAAAGGCAAGAGAACCCCCAAGGACTGCTAGCGAGACAGCTGAGCTCATGGAGAGACAAAGAGCACAGATGGGCTAATACCTGAATGAAGGCCTCCATATTGCCGTTAAACAGCTTACGGTTAAAAATGGAGCGAGGTCTAGACTTCCGCATTCTCTGGGGTTTAGGGGGAAGAGTGGGGGGCCTGGGGAGATGGTGGGGGGTGTATGGTTGGTACATGGTAAATATGGAAAATAATGCAAGTGGTATGGCTACACATCAAAATACACTTTGACATTAAAACTGGATTTTCTGACACGTCACAATATTTCACCTTTACAAAACATATTGTTGAAAACTTAAAGGAATAGTTTGAATTTGGGAAACTACGCTTCACACCTAACTTTAAGAGTCAGATGTAAAGATCGATCACTGCTGTATCTGTAAAATAAATATGAAGCCAGCTTAGCTTAGCACAAAGAGTGGAATCAGGGGGAACAGTTAGCCTGCCTCAACCCAAAGTTTGCTTGTTCGTTTCATCTGCATAAAAGGTGAAATACTTAAGTCTAGCTCTTTCTGATCTTTAGTTACACTTAAGTTAGTGGTAGCTTCATTTTTAGCATAAAATCGAGTGGTATCAATCTTCTAAACTAATTTCCCCAATGGTCAAATGATTCCTTTAAGCTGACCCATTGACGGAGGTGCTGCAGCAAAACTTTATCAAATGTCAGTGACAATGACTACAGAGAATTCTCACACAAAAAATTCAATAAAGATTTAATGAACTGTGCCATAGATGAAAAAGGGCAAAAGCTAAACCCTCATATTCGATAAGCCCTGAGCCTGCCCTGTCAATATTTGTGCATTTTCTGCTCGCTGAACTCTTTAGAACATCAGCAGGATGCTATCCATCTCACTGGCATTTCATTTCTTAATCTTAACATATTACTAGATAGAGCAGCTCTGAGCACCACCTTCTCTAATTAGGATCGAAGCTTTTGTTCAACAAATAAAGGGAGAAGTTGAGACTATTTCCAGACTGTGATCTCATTCCTGCCATTTCCAGGGACACAGGAAGGATTTCACACATCATCGCCTACTTTATTTACCCTCTTGTCACTGGACATCTTACCTTGTCGTTCCATATTCAGCCCTCTCCCCTAAAAGGAAAAACAGCAGAGAAAGAGACTAAATTAGTATACGCTAGTTTTACAATCACAGAAGTTAGCTGTACGGTTGAGTGCTGGCCGACTATACAAGGCTGGCAGATGGAGACGGAAAGGGGTGTTATGAGAAAACGGGCATCTATTCAGCCAGACTCAATGGGGTGAGCGCCATGGCTGTATTTGACTCACCGCCAGGCAGCGGTCATTCAGCGGTCGCCCTAGAAACGGCACAAGAGCCCCAGAAGGGGATAGCCTGTCTACTTGCTCTGCAAAGTAGAAAATGTATCCAGGGGCAACAAGAGTGGGTGGTTGTGGGAGCTGATTTGTACAGTGTGATGATTTCATGATATGTGCATCACATTCGCGTGCACACACACACACACACACACACACACACACACACACACACATACACATCTCACTGTACACAAACAAATTAAGGCCTCACTTTGATCAGTCAATCAGAAATATTTGTTCAAGGATTCACGTCATGTGGAAAACAGCTCCCAGCACAATCCTGCTTTATGTCAAACAGACGTAATTCCAACTCTAAAGCTTTTGCATGAGTCTGAAGTAGAAACACAATGATGCCACTCCTTTGGCTGAGGTTAATGCATATTAAGTAGTGTACGCAATTAAATATTAAAGTACGGCACGGAATACTCCTAAATGAAGGGTTCTGTGTACTTTGGTACACAAACTAATTATTTCCAGCTTTGTTGTAGAAAACAAATCACAGAAGAAATCATTCAAATTCCTCCGTCTAGACTCTTGTATGTCCAAAACATAAATGACTATAAGTGCTATACACAAGAGTCTGAAAAATGATGTGAGGACCAACCAGCTAATATATAAGCAAAAGTAAGCAGATAATTGTGAGATTTTCAAGCAGCAACACACTGACATGAAAACATAAACATCCGTATTCACATTTGGCTCTTATGAACAGACTGGCATCTCATGGCCTTCAAGCAAAGTACTTCTAATCATGAATGTAGGTTTTTATTTTAGTATTTTGACCTATGTGGCCTATTTATTTTTTGCTGAAAACGTTGATTTGTTAGATATCACTTGTAACACCATCTCTTTATCAAGGGATCCCCCAAATCTAGTCAACTATTTCTCTTGTTGTGACTATAGTATTTCTATTATTTACCCACAGAATATTAAACATATTATAAAAGATAAACCCCGAACTGTTACCACACCACAAATGTGTAACTTAGTACGTCTTACCTTCTCCTAACGTCTGCTTCAGAAGATCATGCTTGGCCTGAAGTTTGACAATGAGATTGCTGCCATTCAAGTACTCCTTGTACTTCTGCAGATGAAACGGATAAAAAAAAAAAAGGGGGAATATTGACAGGATTATTTCTAATTATAGTGTGCGCCGTCCATGCTGCAGCACCTTTACGCTCTCATTTCTCTGAAGACTGACTCACAGTGAAGTAGAAGCCCTCTGTCTCCTGCTGATTGGCTCGTCTCTTCGTGATGTTTGCCTTGCTCATGTAGGAGTCCGAGGAAGCCGATTTAACCGACTCCGTGGATTGGCTGTGCTGGAAGGCCTCTGACACGTCAAAGTCCTCCACTGTGAGCATGTCCTGAAGAGTCTGCATGGTGGCGTCGAGAGTCTTCCTCACCTAGCAGCAGACAATTTGAATTATATCCACAGTCACAACATCTTTGTTTAACAGAATTTTATGAAATTACTTTGGTGAGCTGTATATAACAAAGAATGTTGTAATTATTCCTAATGTACACATTTCCAAAGACATCCTCTCATTGTCACAAACAAGCGGTACGGTGTAAACAAGCCAGCGCCGGCTCAGATTAAACCACTGCAGGCCATTTTCACAGCACTTTGACTGACACACCGTAAACAACGCAGTAATTAGCTTCCTCGCATGAAGCGCCGTGACATGAAAGATTAACTATGTTCCTTCCACGTGTGCGGTAGACAGGAAGGCAGTGTGCATTTCCATATTCATGACAGACAGGCTCTGACACATACACGATCTGATGACCTTTAAAACAGGTCTGTGTGACTCACAGCGGCCTTGGTTACTCTGCATGTCGGGGTGGCCCCCGCCCGCCGGCCCCCCCCAGTGGAGGCAGGAGACGACCAGGTCAGTGTCAGATTGAAGATGAATCAATAAATACAGGATGACAGTCCTGAAGACTGGCTGTTTTTGGCACATGTGACAGAATTAACAGTGTTGGCTGCCAATCTCAGTTTAAAATATAGCAAGGCCAAAGGAGGCATTACACGCCTCAGGTGCTAAAAGTAAGACAAACAACCCTTTGATGAGTGATGAATTCCAGAAGTGGTTACGTGATTGAAATTAGTGTCATTTAAAAAGGGTCCTAATAGAGATGCAGATTCTCAAAATAAGATTTTTTTTATTACCCATTTTTCAAGGAACAGTTGATAGTGCATTTACTCTGTTTTTTGTACTCGGGGATGAATGAGAAGATTCACACCACGCTCACACCTGTACGGTCTATATTAAGCTACAGCCAGTAGCCAGTTAGCTTAAGTCAGCATAAAACTGAAAATAAGCTCGCTCTGTCCAAAGGTAATGAAGTCTTCCCTCCAGCACTTATATTACATTAGTTGGCTGTAAAACCAGTTTGTCTTTTTGACGGTGTACAGATTAGACAAGCATGTTTATTATTGCACTTAAAAGGTGCCGTTTGGGGGATTTGGTTGTTGTGGATTGGGATTTAAATGGACAGCTACGAGAGCTGTATTGTTCTTTCTCTAAAAATGTCTGTTGTATCACATACACGCTCACATTTTTGGATCAGTAAGCTCTTTCTCAAAGGCCTCAGTGCCTGTTAAGATCATGCCCTCTTGCAGTCCGTGTTACAAATAGAGCAGCAGATATCCATCTTTCAAACATCTTCCTGTTCAGTAACATGCAGTCACACTTTGACAGATAAAGACGTTCATTTCCTGCCGTGTTATTTTGCAATGGGCCTCTAGATTGTATATTTAGCCATATGCGAGTCAGCAGAAAAGGACATTTGTATGTACAGCATGTTTTATTCTAAGATCAAATGCTGACACCGGCTACCTTCAACCCTCTGAGAGCGGTGTGCACTCTCACCTCTTCGTTTTCTATCTTCAGCGTGGCCAGGCGAGACTGCAGCTGGTGGTGGCGCATCAAGAGCTCTGTCTGGACAGGTTGCTGTGCACTCACCTGACACACCTAGCATTAAGAAAGAAAGGGAACTTCACCAGGAGGATTTAACGCAGAGAACAGCAAAACACGATGAGATGCACATTGTACCAGTAAGTGCCGAGACCTATGAACACACCATTCACAGAGCCCTGTTTTCTAGTGACTCACCTCATCTCCCATGTGAGGCTGATAGTCAAAGCGTGCAGGAGGACAGAAGATCTGGCTGTGGGTGTCCATGAACCTCAGCTTGTCTCCTCTGATATCCATGGCATCTACTGCTCCCTCCAGCAAGTCCAGACCCTCGTGGCGAGAAGTCTCTAGACTATACTCTGCAGACAGGTAGGTCCTCAAGGTACGTGCCAGGCTTGCATGGTAACCTAAGTCACAACACTAGGGACAAGAATATAGTTATTATAAACCAATAAAAGACCCAGAAGTTGCAAAAGAAGCACTGCACTGTCGGCTCCGACAGTATTAACTTACATCTATCATGTCTGAGACATCATGGATGTAGTATTTGGCCACCAGAGCATTTGTAGCTGCCAGATTGAGAAGATAGTCATTCCGGGCCTTTGTGCACTTCAGCTTGTTTTCAGAGTACTTGGCTTGTCTCTAGAGAGAAAGAGGAAGAGAGAGTCCCATCAATGCAGGATGTAAAATTGATTCCTAATGTACTAAAAGAATGCATTACTACATCAGTCTGATTTTATTTTAAATAATCCGTCAATGCATCTAACATTTTCTTTTGCACAATGTAGAGATGGGCTCCTTGGAGCTTTAACGACATTTTCCAGGGTCATTTGTGCAGATCGCAACTGGTGAAATTCAAGAAGATCATTACGGGTGCATTTGCAGAATCGTCTGTACTTGAGCGGAGATGCCGATAATGTACGACGCATATCACATCACGTATAAACCAGTCAACCCAAACAGACCTTCTCCTTCATTTTCTCCATCTTCTTGACGGAGCTCCGTCGCTGTGGGCGTTCATCATGACCGTACCGCAGAAGGCTGGAACTAATGTCATTGGCCTTGCCGATGTGCTTCTCTTCCTGTTTCTCTGCCTCCTTCAGCTTGTTCTCAGCACTGAGACTCTCAGTATGGTACATGTGGTACGTCTTCATCACCTGTAACAGCATACATCTGATGTCAAATGCAGAATCAAACGCTGAAGTGTCAATATCATCAGTATCTGGCCAATTCTAGGCAAGCAGAAAAACACAGCAACAATTCATCCACAAAGAAAATATAAAATACAAAATATGATACTGTACATATTAAACATACATATGAAAAGACAATGGTTAATGACAATCTTTAGCTGGCCATCTATGTCCAACACTATGAAGACTTTATGGTTGTATTTACAAGACCAGCTTTTACTCTTTTACTAGAGTCTTATGGCTTCTGGAATAAAGCCAAACGTTCTTCCATTTGTTTTAAATGCAATCAATTTAAAAATCATTCATGATGGCATTAGCTTAAAATAGTCCTGCAGGGCATGTTTGGGGTGTTTGCTAATATTATCGGTCTTACAGTGCAGGTGAAGTATATGAAAGTTTGTCAGTAGATGTGCATTTTATTCATTTTATAATGACATAATCATCATATGATTAACTAAAAAGATTACAAATGCCCCAAGCGCACATTACGCATGAACTCATGTAAGCCTGTATTTTCATTACACTCATAAACATTAGGGAGTGTGTGGCTTACTCATCCTGCTCATGGGAGTGTCACATTTTGATTGGCATTGTGTTGGAGGTGCGGTGCGGAGTGCGTCGGCCTGATGTTTCTACATTTGTCTGTTTGTTTGTCTCCCCCCCCCCCCAGCCTTATGGTGGGTTCTAAAAATATCCCAGCAATGTAAATCAAGCACTGCATGTGTCATTACAACTTCAGACTCATCCCTGCTGCATTCAGCTCGCTTTGGAGGAATTCAAACAGATTCATGTTTTCGTGGTTTTACTAAAGAGATTGCCTGTAAACGTTTAACTAGTAACCCCGAATAAACAGCGCAATTAAACAACATCTGCTCCTCCATCACTCACTCTCAAGTTCTGGTTTCCTAGCAACCCTGTCTGAAACGGACGTGCAGAGGACAGTGAGATCGATCAGCAGGGGGAGAAAGGAGGTTGCAAAGTGACAGTGAGCAACCTTCTCTGCTACCCCCGAAACAAGAAACTACTTGATTTCCACAGAAAGCCGGCAACAGATCAATAGTGACCAGCAGATTTACAAAAGGCAAATCCATCCTTAATTAGGCATTTAACTCAGAACTGATGAACACATTTTACATATAAACACTGTACATAAGTTTCATTCATGCGATGCGCATTCGCAGAAATACTGAAATTCCTCACGCTGTGTGTTGGAACTGTAGACAGGCATTTAATAATGCATGAATAAGAGAGAGGAGAAATCAATATCAGTAAAGCAGTAAAGTGCTGTATAATGTTACATGTGAGAATATTTCTCATACACAAGTATTTCTGCTTCGCCTCTTTGTGATTTGCTCGCTCCCAAACATCCCTTTAAAAACGTGCCTGCGAGTGGTCATCGATAGTCACTGAAATTGCGCTGCATTTAAGTGTTTTTTTTGGTTTTTTAATATAGAATATCATGTGTTGTCGCTGTCTTATCTTTTAGAAAGTATTCATGTAAACAAACAGAAACCATCTTGCAGAATCCCTTGGACATTGGTTGGCTCATTTCGGCACAAGATCACAGCAGCACTGAGCAGCTTCCTGTTTGTCTTCACTCCCTGTTATGTTTGAAGGGAATGAAACCAGCACGTCCGCTTAACTTTGGTGTAATTATAGTTTTTTTTTTTTAATATATATATACACAATCAATTTGACAGCACCATGATAAACGTGTTTCAAGTAAAAAGACCTAACTTTTTACAAAGTTTTTAATTATCTTTCACTGATCACTTCAACTTTTTTTTTTAACAATAACATTGTAGACATAATGCAGGTAGTTCAGTGTGCCGCAAGCAGCCAAACGTGGACTTTCACACTTCATTTAAAATGAATAAAATAATCAATAAAGCACAATGGTAGTGTAGACTTGGAATCTAAATTCTCTTCAACTGAAGGCCAACGTATAATAACAGTATGGCAAATCTTACAGTTACAATGCATTTGAAAATAAAACTTCTGCATCAAACATCTGGAGTATCTAGGTGTGTCAGTTTGTTTGTTATGAAACATTTTTACAACCTATGAAAGAAGAATAAATATATATATATATGCTTGATTCAACTGCAGTTTCACAACCTGTAGTTACCCTGTTTGCCACATTTTTTAGCAGCTTTTGGAAGTTTTAAATCACGTATAAAATAATATGTTCATCTGCTGAATTGTTTGATTCATATAAACTGATTCTTATTGCGGATTAGCCGTTGGATAGCCGAACAAAAACCTCCAGAAGGAAGCACTCTTGCGTGTTTGTTGGTGTCCCGCACACGGCAGATGATACTACTCGATCAGTTCACTGGCCATTTCACCACCACACAGACCATTTCCGTGCGTTTACTGTCACGCACGCGCTCGTGTTTTTGCACAAGGGGTGTCTGCGTGTTCTGTATGTGCAATACAACAATCAACAATTGACAGGAGTGACAACTGTTACCCTCCCCCTCCCCGTACAAGTAGATGTGTGTGATTACATGTGACATTAGCGGAAAGTATTACAGCAGCTTGTGTTTTCTGTGAGCACAGTGCACCACTGCAGCACAGACTGCTGAGTCCGCTTGAAGCGCAGCCAGGGGCAAGAACGCATCTCCCCTTCAAACTGAAGTAGAAATTCACAGCGGGTGGAAAGAAAGCAAATTTTATCCTTTCGCAACCACCGGAGAAGCTAGAAAATGACCTGTTAGAGGGTGCACTGCTGATAAGGCATATCTGCTGTGCGCAGTCTCAGGCCAGCTGCTGCACGGGTTAGCGGTTCACCTACGAAAAAAGCCCGGGCTCAGGATTGACGAGCCAGAGGCAGCTAACGCAGGGACAAAGGCAAAACAGTCTGGCTAGTGTGTGGACAAAGAAAGGGTAGGCATAAAGGGCAATGATATTTGTTTAACTCACCGTGTAGAGCTCATTGGTGACTTTCACCAGCTCCTCATGCATCTGCACCCCGATGTCTTTGCTCTGTAAAAGAGGAAAAATAGATGATAGTTTTATAGGTGGCAAAAAACTGCACATTTGAAAGGACAAAGGAGGGAAGATATTGAAACATCTAAAACAACAGCTCGGTTATTTAAGAGAGTTGCCTTCCTGAAAGTGAAAAAACACAAAGGCTGTGAGCCGGGTATATTTTCTATGTGAGGGGTGTCAGCGGCGCTGAAACGCTGTCATTATTCAGCAGCAGAAAGGATCTAATATAATGACCAAAAGTGCACATGCAGACAAAAATAGAACAGTGCAGAAACTGCAGAACATTTCCCAAGGAGCTGTGTCACAGTTTCAGCTCAGTTACAGGGGCTAAGAGTCTATGAAGAATTGGACATGTCCCATGACAGGGCTTACAGCTCAAGAGGAGGAATGTGGCCAGTGGAGAGTGACTCTAAAAATCCTTTTGACTGGATACAGAGCAACGCTCAGCCCAATCTGTCCTGTTTTTTTTTTGCCACCTCTCAGGAGCCGCTTGTCAAAACAGCAACCTTTGCTTTTTCACATGTGACAATAATTAAACGACAGCACATTCAGTGCATTTAAACTTTGACTTAACACACGCCAGGGTTGATTCATTCCCATCCCCACATGTGTAATTCATTAGCAGTGAGACTGCACTGCAGCTGAACCAAGACGCTACAGCATAACAGGATTATTGTTTTGGAGAACTTTTGTCACAATCCGAGCTAACGTTTTGCAGAGGGAGACGTTTTTTTTCAGCCAGAGGTTATTAGTCCTGCTCTTTGCGCTGGCCGCAAGCCACCCCGTTCTCATCAGGGCTCCCATCGTGACAGTGCACAGCCCACTGGAGGGCATAAATTACTGTGGACTCATGCCACTGTCAAACGATACTGATCTAAGATCCCCGTGGCAGACTGTTCATCACAGCCACTGAAGCACAGGCACTCTGCTACCTCTCACACAAACATACGCCTTATCAAATGAGAGAGCCAAGAACAGTGTGTTACGCTAAAGTATACTGTGACGTTGAAGATTTTGAACAAAATAAGTTAAAGCTAAATCTCTTACGTTACTGAATGAGTCCTGTCGAATGTGAATCCGGTGCGAAATGAATGGGAGACAAGAGCGATGAGGTGTAAAGACCATCAAAAAAAAAAAAAAAAAAGGTTAGTGATCTGAAACATGGAGTAATCGAGAACGACGATCATCGCGTGATGAATGGGCGAGTTTAATAAGTGAAACAAAATCTCTCACCAGCCGTGTTAAGCTTTACTTTAGACACTTGCTACTCCATAGCCTCTCGCAACAGCCAGCATCTACTGCCAGACTTAAAATGGTGCAATTTAAGGCAGGTAAAAACCTCGGTGATGGGTGAGATTTAGCCTGCTGGGCACCGGCGTAATGGCCATTATTTGAAGCCCGGCTTCAAAAGAGGCCTGTGCATGCAAATGATGTACTGTAACTGCATGAGAACCACACAGTACTGTACGTCCTGATACGTTTAAACATATTTTTACATATTTTTTGTTGGTCTGGCGTCAAGCTCCCAGCCGTGGGCTCAGTCATGCACTTTGAGCAGATAAGTTCTGTGACTGTGTGCGTTAGTGACGGTCAGGGTTACGCGCCCTCATCCATTTAATTCCGATTCTGACCTTTTTGAAAAGTCTGATGACATCCTCGCCCACGTGTGCCAGACGGACAATGACGTTGTTGTTGTAGATGTCACTGAGAGTGGCATGGTCTCTGCTCTCCCGCCTGGTCTGCTCCAAGACCAAATACCAGCAGTTCACAGTGGACACGAGATTCTGGTCCTTTCTGAAACAGCAAAAGAAAGACCATGTAGACTAATACAACTCCAACGTTTAGGCCGTATATACAGCCAATAAGGAAGAAAAAATGTGTTATCGTCAAACTAAATTAAAGTTGAGGTCACCAACACGCCAACTGTTGCATCATTACTTCAACTCTTATCAAAAAACTCCATCATCAGGCGTTGGTAGGTATCGTGTCTGTAAAATGAAGACCATCAGCACAGGTCGTACATTTGATACATTGGTACCAGCTCTGGGGTTTACTTATTACAGATCAAGGGGTCACTGCACATGTGGTGAGGAATCAAGAAAAAAGGAGGCAGCTGTACACACACCCACGCACACACGCACACACAGAAAGCATGCTGACTGCACTTGCCTCCTTGCTCGAGGGAGCATGTGAGTTCAATTATCCTCACGCCAAAGAGTTTGTTTGTCTTCATCTTTTGCCTTTAGAGGGCATTTAACTGTTTTTTTTTCCTGACCAACAACAATTGTGACTCCAGTCCAAAAAAATGCTGTGTCACATTATTTTTTATTATTTCTCCTTTAATGGGTGCTGAAAGAAAGAAGAGAAGTTAAGGTAAATGAGTTCAACACTTTGCATGTCTGCATTGACAGGGAAGAGGATATTCAAAAGAAGTTCACACCCTGATAGGCATCTCTGCACCCACGTTATTTTAAAAAAAAAAATCGTATCACACGAGCTGTCAGCAGCTAAATAAAGAGTAATGAACTCTTTCAGTTTTGTCGAGCCTAGCTGCCACAATTATCTCTCTCATCAAAATCTTGATTTTCTGAAAAACGAATATTCTTTCGCACGTCGAACTGAAATGCCATTTTGCCGCTTGTGACTTGTAAATCTAACTTGCATACGGATTCCCACTGTTCCACAATACAGCACAAGCAGCCACATCACAGATTTCTGCTTTCCACAGGGCATTCATCAAAGTACTTTTTTACCACATAAGCTGATTGTAAGGAGCTCTTTGTTGCTTCAGGATTTTTTTTTTTTTTTTTTTGCATATTTATATCAACATCTTTCACATGACCTTCAGTAACTGCATTATCTTCATTGCCTGTTTCAGATGCAGCGCGGCAAACCTAAAGTCTAATAAATTCTTATTAGACTTTTCCAACTTTCAAATGATTTGCTTGGCTCACTACAAATCATCAGATGAGACACTGATCCACGTTAAAACGTTGGACTGTAGCAGTTATCTTTGAGTCTTAGTTTTGAAGATCGCATTAAAAAGGGTCGTCCTGACTAGTTTTCTGTCAACTGATCGAAACTTTGATCATTTTTGTCCCGGCTGAGGTTTATTCATGCTGTCATTTTTCTGTTTTTATTTTTGTAGAAACATGGCAGTGCAGCACGGTTGGCATCTGTAGACGTTAAAGGCTCATTCTGAGGTAACAAAAACACAACAATTTAGATTTTCAGGTGATTGTACACTAATGAACTCATGCATGTTATACTCCAGCTCCTTAGATCTGGCTTATGTCATTCATCATTTTTACATGTACATTATCTGTCTTTTATATTAGCTCTAACCTTTTGCCTGCGTGAATGATAATAAAAAAAAGTAGCACAAACTTAGTACACGGCACACAACAGAAATACAAAAAAAGTCCGCAAGTTAAAAGAGTTGCACTTTTGATACTAAAGGTAATCCAGAGTGCTGGGCATCAGCATCTTCTATTTTTTTCTTTTGCTTTTCCTTTCATCCTTTAACACTTTGATAAAAAACATGAACAAGCGATCCCTATAGGCCCTCCTTTCAAGCAGATTGTTTGATCCTGTACATGGGATGCCAGGACTGTAAATCTTTGGCCGTTGGCTGGTCTTGAATAAGGATGAGACTGTAGTATTCAGGACACAAAAGAGTTGGTTCACAGCAGTTCATGGGAGATGACAGAAGGTGGTTTTCTGCCTGACAGCCTAACAGAAAGTACAGCGATAACCGTCAAATAGAAGTTCTCTTCATCATTAAGTCAAATGCACTAGCCGACTGAACCATAGTGAACTGCAAACACAGCACATGATGCACCTATTAATTACTGTAAAACATGTTGGGGTAGAAATTGTACACAGAGTCATCTTCTCTCATAAGCACATTTTTGAGAGTCACTCTTCCGCAGAAGGTTTTGAAAATGTTCGTTGACAGTCAGCCGCTTCACTGGATCTGACACCAGAAAAGGAAATCTGAAAGGATCACAGATTAAAAAAAAAGAAGAAGGGCACTTCAGTGGTTTTTCTCCTTTAAAATATTTAAATGAAACGAGAGAGCACAGAGGCAAATCTGAAACCCAAAAGAGAAGACCATGTGGGATTATTAATGATGAACTTAAGTCAGTCCATTGTAGTCTGTGAGTATGAATCTAGCCTTTGACAGAGAGATATAATGATGACCATTTAATGTGTTACGGGGGGGAGAATCTGGGACAGCATGGTGTAGAGAGAAGTCATGCAACGCGAATCTCTTGCAGGGGTCTCCCTTTGAGGAAACGCTCCATTTGTCAATGTCCCAGTGACGGGAGCTCTCCGCCGTGATTACACTTTACATCCAATTGGCCGGAGAGACTGAAAGAGAGCCGGGAAGACCTCTCCTGAATAAACCAACGCGTTTGTTACACATGACTGACACAGCCAGGTCACATGAAAGGGTGTGTAACAGCCTATGAATCGATTACACCATCTGCACTGCCGTGCTTTAGAAAGGTAGTTTCAATTTCCAAATTTAAAAGGACAAGACCGGGCATTAGAGAAGTAGATTTTTCTAAATGAATTCACTTTGACAAATTCATCTGAACTTAGCTTTTTTCGGGAGCTTTCAACCATACGTGGCGGCCCTAACCGTTCTATTTCCAAAGTGAGGAGCAAACTTTTACGCTTAAGATTTTAAGAACGTATTTTGTCTCTGGTTTTTGTGGGCACGGACAAAAACAAGCACGCACGGGCAGCACGTACAGTCAGACAATGATCTAAAAGTCAAAGCAAGCTGCGGGCTGGTCAGAGCGTCTGAGTAGGAATTCCTCAACATGCCGCAGGCTATGTTTGTTCCATGACCATACATCTCTCTTACACAAATATTTACAGTTTACAAACCGTTAACATCAATCTGAGTAAAATAGACTGTGTTTTTTTTTTCCTCCTTTCTTCAGACTCCGGACTGAGGCCCTAATTTAATTTGTGTCCATTGAAAAAATATGAGCATTTGGGTAGCAGTCTAGCATGAAGTTGTTTGAGAATGGAAATGAAACGACAGCCACACAGAAAAGCCGGGGCGGTGGCGGGGAGGTGGGGGGGGATAAAGAGTCTGACCTAGTTGGGAGAAACACAGAAGCCTGAGGCCACAAGCTTCCTTGGCTCTGGCTTCATTTCAGGTCATTTCTTCTGCTTTTATCCCTCCTCTCCTTGTCTGTCTTCCTATTTTTCCATCTCACTGCGCCGTGCCAGTGATCACTATGAAATATGTGACACTCGTTTATCAGTCAAACACATTCGATACAGACGTTCCAGTGCTTAGCTGACAGACAGCGGGGAGACTCACTTGAAGTGCTGGTGCTCTCTGGAGGTGCGGATCTTGGCAGAGTAACGCTCTGCCAGTTTGTCCAGGCCTCTGGAGTACTCGAGCTGGAGCTCGGCCTTTCGACGGAAGAACTCCTGCAGGTCCTGCAGCAGCTGCAGGCGGGACTCAGACTGCTGCTCCAGACAACGGAACTGCTCCACCAGCTGGTTGCGGATCTCTGCATATCAAAAAAGGGGAGACCACCGTCAGAATAAACAGTGCCTCTCTGGCGGGGGGGGTAGTGGGCTTACATGCTGGGCCTCATTTCTGCCTACAAAACAGTGCAAGCAGGTCAGCATTTAACCCGCAGTGGCTTTGACCACAGCACATGAGTAAATATACGTGTATGTGAGGACACGGTCAAGCCCAAGTGCTAATAAAATAACAAAGTCATCAGAATTGGATAAATCTGGATGTCAACGTGCGTTTGTCTGCCGTGCGTATTTGAATAAGTGTGTGTGTGCGCGGTGGGAGGGAGGGAGGGAGTGTGGGGGTGTCTAACTGCTGGGGTAGCACACGTGCACATGAGATGCATGTCTGATGATTGCAGCAGACAGCATGGAAAAATATAAAATAGGTCAGCTCCTCAAAATGCATTGTGCTGAGTGAGCCTTCAGAGGAGTTTGTCTTGAAAAAACAAATTGCAGGAATTCTTTCGATTACAAGATTGCTGTGGTTTTCTGCTTATGAGGTTTGGAAACTCGCTGTTCCTATTCATAGTCTGAGAATGAGGAAAGAAAAAAAATATGCTTTGGTCTAACGTTTGAAAATATGGGCGATATGGTATTTACAAATCATTTTTAAAATTGATATGCTTTGCGCTTGTGACACAGCAGGAAAACACCATATTTCCTGTCAGTGGCACAGTTAGCAATGCCTTAAGTTGTGGTTGACGTACCTCAACAGAGAGTTAGGTTAAGCTTACATTCATTCAACCTCATCCTGCGCCTGTTTCGCTGCTGTCACTTGTGTGTTAAGATTATAGCCAGACCATCTAGATCTCTGAAAATGACCAGGAATAAATCTTGATAGACTCCATGTTGGGCGGCACTTCTGAGATTTCAGGTGATAAAAAAAAAAAAAAAAAACATCCACTGGAGTAATAACAGCATTTTTATGGCCTTATATTAACACTGAAAAGGAATACAAATAACATTTCATTTGATCCATATACTGTTTATTGCAAGGGGCTGCCATAAATCTAGCGGCTAAGTGGCTGCTGAATGTGTTGTAGCAGACGGAGCGTAAATCACATCAGAGCTTATAGTGCTGAGTGATATGGTTGACATCAGTATCGGGATATTGATAGCTTTACTACAAATTGTCCACATATATCACAATACTGCAAACGGGCATAAAAAAATACATAAATAAAACAAAGAAACCGATGCTGAAAGCTATAAACTGATCCACCGTCATTCACTACATAAAACAAAACTCTTCATTTGCATGAAAAGAAAGCTATTTTATTAGTTTTTAATTATAGTTTGCCTGATATCGTCTATTTCATCACACCATAAGATCATACTGTCAATAAACAAGCATTTTAATTACCGGTCAGCCCGCAAGATTTTGACAGATCTCACAGAGCAACTGAAGTCGGCTAAAAGCAGATATACCGTGCTTAACTCACACACCGGTGAGCTCACATCTGTGGTTATGCACACACACACTCACACACACCACACAAACACACACACACACACACACACTAGGGGAATATACAAGGCTACTCTCTCTTCAAGACAATAAAATGCAGCTGAGCAACATTGAGATGGCTGAAGATTCCATTATGACAGACTGTTTGAAGCATGCATTATGATGGCTACACTACAGAAAGGAACTTTATCAATGGAAAAGATGGCCCAGCAGAAGAAAAGCCCTTTTGTTCACTTCTAAATGCTGTTTCTGTATCTTGAATAAAGGATTTAAAAAATGCCTCCCCCGTCGTCTGTGAGTGTGTGAGCGAAAATGTGAATGAAAGAGCAAGAACGAGAAGGACAGAGTAAATATGTAGTCCCTTGCTGCTTGGAAATGTACCCCTCGTGGTCCCCATAGTTGCCCAGTTGCCTGGTTACATGCCTCTGGAGGCATCTCAGTGAGAGCAGGCCAGTTCCCTGTTCTGACAGTCGCAGCAGTCAGTCTGTTTAGCATAATGGCCAAGGACAAGGGCAACTTTCTCCGCTTAGAAATGCTCAATAAACAGCCCGCGCTGATGAACGAGGCTGCAATCAAGTTCAAAACACTGATGCACTCCTGTGCTAGAAAAGACCGCTGAACAAAATAATTTGCTGGCCTGTGTGACTTCATTATTAATCATACAGCGACAGTGTGAAAGAATGAAGAGATAATATAATGAGCGGATCTGAACCGATTTAACATTGCATCATTTTATCAGTGAGACACCAGATAGACTGATATTTGCATTCACTCTCCCGTGAGCGTGTTATTTTTAGAACTTAAACTGTTACTAGGGACCGTGCAATACTGCACTACATTCGATGAATGATTCAAGCCCTCGCAGAGTAATGCATAATTACGAGGAAGCTGGCATGGAGGCAAGTGAAAAAATATCCAGAGCCTCAAAAGCTAAATGTAGTCTCTTTTCCATCTTTTTATAGTTGGGACAATAGTACAGATGTCCTTAAATGAAATGCAGAGTCATGTGCTACACCAAGTTCTCTGCCTGGGAACAGTGTGGAGCCAAAATGAATAAAATGTTCCACACCCAAAGGCTTGTGGAAATTTCACTAATAGGACTTTACCCATTTGTAATGTTTATTTTGCTCCTAACCCATATGGTTAACATCCTGGTATGTTCTGGTGACTTTAACAAGCATTTTGAGCATAAATTAATTGCTTCCAGAGACTTGAGGGTAAAATTGAGAGCAGAATAAAATGAGGAAAATAACTTTTCTAGCTGCTTGAAATCGACAGTCTGGTTGGGATTGCGTACTGGCATTCTGATGCACAATAGTACAAAACGACACAAAAAAAACCCAAAGATCAAGCCATAAAAACACAAAATGGCGCTCATTCAGCTCATCCACATGTTGTCTGTTGTCCATGTATGATTACTGTCTGAAAAAAAATGGAAAGTACCTGCCGAAGCTCAGCTGTCATGACCTCCTCTTTCACCCTGAAGTTCAAACTCGGTGAGTCAGAGAGACAGATAATGTGATGAAATAGGGGGGCAAACTACTGGCCACAGTTGCCTTACAGGGTTGCCAGTTTACACTCCTGTGCCGCTGCAACAGAGAGCACCAAATATCATGGAGCGAGGGGTCCTTGTCACCACAGTAGCCTGCTCAAATTAGCCTAGCACAGCTATTGCAATGGCCAGTAGCAGTCTCTGGGGCTGCATCTACAGTTAGCCATGCGTGGCTAGTCACATGTGGCCTAACCCAGACTGACACGTTGACATAATTTGGCACAAATCAAGTCTGTGTTCTGCGAACACTTGTCTTCTGAATGCAGTAATGGCGATGGTATGCCTTTACAGCCTGTTTGCTTGAGTTCACATTTCTTCCCCTTGCTCTCTCCATACAAATATTTCTAACAAGGAAAGGAATCGTTATTTGTGCAACCACAGGACAGGAAAATCCAGAACCGAGTGGGCAGAATTCCAAGCAGTTTTCTCTTTAAAATCTCTCCACTGTGGGTATGTACTGAATCTGTCAGCACAGCAACAGACAATGTCTCATACACGAGATATTGTTTCACTGTCGCAACGCAGCCCTGACATTTCAAGACAGTATCAGTCCAAGGATTCCTTCTTTATGATGAATACACACAGAGGGGTGTGTCTACATGATCTTGAATATGATGCCGACGAGTTGGTGCGGTAGGTTGCCACCTTGTCACGCCTATCAGAGCGATCATTAGAAAATGTTACAAATGTTCCGCTGCGAATATGTAAAGTCAGTGTTCCACCACTTCCACGTTACCATGTTCCCTTGGCAACAGCAAATATTACGACATACATTATTAGAGCAATTTGTGCATGACACTAAAAGCACCCAGGCTCCAAACAGATCAAATGGCATTAAAGATAATGTGGCCAACAGAGAGAAAAACAGAATGATCCGTGATGTGGGGGCATCCCCTGATTTTTTTTCCCCTTGTGTTTTATTTTTGGGATCAGCACACAGCTTAGAGATAGCCCAAGCTTGTCAACTACACCCAATGTAGAAACAAATACTGGTTTCACCGAAACACGAGAAGACAACTCATGAATTGGTCATAAAGAAAAACAAAAACGTTTAAGCTGTTGACAGCAATTAGATGGTTACTAAGTTTTATGACATCAAGCAGTATGTCCTGCCCATGTGTGACTATTCATTCATCAGTGATTCAGAGATGATATGAAAATAATTGCAGAATACAGGCCCTGACCTGTAAGGCTTTGAGCTCCAACTACACACCAGCACACGAACAATCATAGTTCAAATGTGGTTGAGACCCCGATGTTTGCTGCCATGAGGCACGTTTAAAAAAATACAGCAAAGTGCATTAGGATTGTGCCTGATTGAACCGCTGTGCAGTCAGCAACTCAGCATTATTGGAGGCCAGTGTTGGTGTCAGAGTAAAGCCCCCACAGATCCAAAATGATCTAAGCTCGGTTTGCAAATGAGCTTAAGATGTCAGCTTAAAAGCTTTTCCTGAAACTGAGACGAAAGACGGAGCTGTGATGGCTCTCTCACAGCCACAAAGCTGATATGTGTGTTTGGATGAGAAAGAGAGGGAGGGAGTGAAGAAGTCAAACAAATAGACAGAGAGACAAAGCATGTGACGGGGCGAAAGTAAAACACACCTCTGTCTGCAACATGCTAATCATACTCTTCATTCCAGACACATGTTGACGAGCTTTGCTCATTTCCGCTCCCTGCATGTACAACAGTAGCACAGTAGTCTATATTAAGTCTGGAAAAGGAAATTTTGAATTTAACTGAGGAGATATTGAAACATATTTTCACACATACGCTAATAACTTCATCAGCACCAACAATGCCTTCAGTGGCACCACCATTTTACAAGTTTTCATGGATTTTGCATAAATTCAAACTGGACTGACACCAATGTTATTTAAAATCAGATAGCTTCTGTTCAGTGTTTTTGTTCATTTGTTAATGTCTATGTTGGCGTAATATCAAATAATAGAATAATGGTAAGAAAACCATAATTTTGTTATAGTTCAGCCCAGGTCAGGCCATCCAAACAAAACATTTGTGCAAGGGCATATTAACAGTTAAATCTGAAAATTGTGTGTATAACAGCAGGCACAAATAATATGAACCATATGATAAGGATAATTAAAGCCGCAACAAGCTCAGCTGTCATAAATACGAAACTGAAAACTAATGGGCCACATGAAATCAAACAAGACCCTGACATCGTAAGGACAAACGTAAAACGTTAAAAGCAAAAAGGTATATATTTGCCGAGTTGGATGAGAGCATTGATGTCTCTCATGTCTGTCTTCTAGAACTAGCCAGTTAGCTTAGCTTAGCATCCAAACTGAAAACAGGTGGAAACCCTGGCTCTGTCAAAGCCTTCAGAAAACCTCCAGCCCTGACGGTTTCATCAAAGTGACAGCACCCAACCAAGAAATAAACTTGCAGTTTATCCCTGTCTAAGCTAAGCTAACTGGCTGCTATACAGTTAGCAGCAGCCTCATATTTAGCAAACAGGTAAAAGCGTGGAGTTAAAATTGTCTAGTTGTAAATTTAAAATATAGTTTCCTCCTCGTGACGGTTAGATCATATACGCTGATGTATTAAATCCGAAAATACAGCGCCAGTTCACAACCGAACTTTCATTCAGTGTTCTCTCTGCAGAGTTCTGTTGGGTGAATTATAGTCCATGAAACACTAGTATTTTTATGTATAGCCCTTAAGATACCCTGTTTTAAAATGGCAATAGCATCTTCTAAAGCGTGTTCTCTGTCTGACTAAAACCTGATGCATAATACTGAGCACAACCACAGAAGTGAGAAGGTGATGCACAGAAGTGTTGGAGCCAACACTGTCTTAAGTTGTCTCTCAAAACCCTAACCCTAACCCTCACCAACGTACATCCTGTCATTTCCAACACACCATCAGTGTTACTGACTCTCTTCTCTTTCTCTCTCTCTCTCTCTCTCTCTCTCTGTGTTTCATGCAGTCACATAGTTAGTGGCAGACAGTAAAATCCTTTCATGGTTCATAATTCATACAGACAGCATATATTATTTACGGACTTTCTGAACTGTTTGCTGTGTGATCGTCTCATGCCTTTCCTCCCACATCCCTCCTGATACTACGCTTTGTCCTGGAGTGTCAGGAAAATACTCATCGCTCACCGTGCTACTATATCATTTCATGTAAATTTGAATCTTTTTTGGTGTGTAGGAGGAAGTTGTAAAAATGTACCCAGATGTCTCCTGTAGGAGCATCTGTTGTAGGGCGCGTGACCTCCAGCCTATTGGAAACATTATCCAAGGTGAATTGGTTCATTCCTTTTTTGGGTGTGCGGCTATAAAGACAAGTCTCACACACACATACCAGCTGCACTTTGAAACAAATTATCAGGCTCCTGAAGCTTACATGGCCACACATGCAGGGCTAGGCATGTTATAGAGCATAGTCATCTTCAGGGGGAGAGAAACCGGTTACATCTCCATGATTGTATCACTGCATTCAAGTTAGAGGCTCATCCCCAATGCTCAGAGTTCAATTCATGATATGAGATATGTTAAAAATAAATTGACTGTCATCTCCAACTATAAAATCTGTCCCACCCCACAGCCCTGCACACAGAAAGCCATATAAAGCAGTGTGGTTAAGTTACGCAATAGTGCCTTCACACACAGAATAACAATACGCGAGCAGGCCTGCACGTTACTAACCTTTCACTTGGGTCTCATATTCAGCAATAATCTCTTTGTCCTTCTTGACTTTCGCCTGAGATGACATTTTGGGGAGATCGGATTGTGCAATCCTCGGGCAGGAATCAGCGTCTCAGTTGCCACAATGCAGCGTTTGCGCTGTCTGCAGTCCTCTCCGGATAGTTGAGCAACAATCAGATGCGAATCATCGCCCGCTTGACACAACTTCGGAGATTAAACGCACTTGGAGCCCTGCGAGGTTTGCTGCGCTGCGTTCAAGGCGACGTCGACCTAAAAGTGCATAATGATCTCCGTCCCTGACCACTCCTCTACACCAGCACTCTTCAGTAAATCGGAAAACAACTCACGTTGGATGTACATCTCACTGAAAAGGGAACAGCTATGGCAACCTTTGCGGTGATAGCACCGAGCTCCTTCTGCACAACCCTGTCCAGTCTGCCTTTTTTTTCCTGCTCCTCACCCCCCCTCTCTCTATTTTCTCTCCCCCCTCTCTCTCTCTCTCTCTCTCTGCAAGTTCAGTGCTGCTGCAGAAAAGGCTGAATGGATGTGAAAGTCAATGTGAGACTCCTCCCCCACCCCCCCTCCCTTCTTCAGCACTTTTCTTCTCATGGATGACTTGAGATTTGTCTGAGTAAAGCGATATGCAAGCCTTTGCCAAAACCATACATGATGTATGTCAGAGAGGTGAACTTCAGTGATCGGGATGTGAGAGCTCGGTTTCCAGGACACAAACAAACAGTTACATATGAGGCTGGAGCTGACTGCAGTATAAAGGGATGTTTGGCCAGCCATTAAAAAAATAAAAAAATAAAAAAATAATAATAATAATAATTTTTAAAAAATTAAAAAAATTAAATATATATAAATGACCGCATAGTGTCAGGTGTGATAAAACTACTGCAACTAACTAATTATTTCCACTGGTTGTCTATGAAATGTCAATAAAATAAAATAATCAAATTGGGAAATGCTCATTCAAGATGGCACCTTCAGCTTTCTTGTTTTGTCTGATTACAAAGTCTAAAACTTTAAAAACATATTCAGTTAACTATCAGAAAAGACTAACTGATTGTCAAAACAGTTGCAAATTAATTTACTAATCAACTAATCATTGCATCTTTGGATGAAACATCGAGCCACCAAGAACCACTAAAGATCTGCCATTTTGCTTGCAGGGCCAATACTGAGCTGTATTACAGTATCTCTGATGTTTTACTGTGTAGCCTGCTGCCAAATTAAATCATATTTATATGACAAAATCACCAAATAATCCAGATTATACAGGATATTCAAATTCAAAACAACAATTTAGTTTTTTTAAAATGAACTTGTATAGACTATTGTTATTCATTCTTCTCGGATGAGACATCGGAAAATCTTATTTCTGAGTGGAAAACTAAGGTGTGACTAATAACCTGTGGTACACTCTTACGGAGTTGCGACATTTAAAAAAAAACAAAAAACGATATAATGAAATATCTCCACAGGGGAAGTCAGAATGACTCCAAGAGACGCTTTGACCTGTTCTTTTCCTCTCAGTGCTCTTTACTTCAACAGTTTACTGACAAATAATGTCAAATAACTTCCTGTGACTTCTCAAGTGCAGCCGTGTGTCACACCTCTGATCTTACAGTTATCCAAAATGTGTTTTTGAGTTAAGGCGATGTAAACTACTTTATAGCACAGAGATCATCGAGCACGTTCTTTTTAAAGCCTTTTTGTGTGAAGACTGCAGTTTGAATGATGACAAGAAATCCTGATCCCTTGGCCTTTGCACCCGATTCGCGGGAAATCTGTGGGCTACTGTGAGCCCGTGTCATCTGTTAAAACTGGGAGAGAGCCCAGGAGAAATCTTCAGGGGGAATCGTTCACTTCTCACTACACAACCTCCACTTCAACTTCTAATTCCCTGAGCGAATGTTACTCACCAGTCCTTTGGCCACAGAGTGAGCCTGATGAAAGTTGGGGTGGATTTAATGTGAAAAAGCTGTGTCTAACTAGGCCATGGAAACTTTAACACCATCCACTTATATGCCTTTACAGGAGGAATGGTCATAACATGGTCCACCTAGAAAACATTAGGTTGCTTCAGGAGGCTAATAAAGATCCCTGGCAGTGTAAAGGTAAGAATTACAGCAGTCTTTGTGGTGAAGCTATTAAAGGTTATGCCTAATGATCACTGTATTTTATAATGTAAGCCATGATGACTTTACACTAAGTTAGTATTAACCAAAATAACCGTGGCTTTACACTGCAGGATTATTGTATCGGATAGCATCATAAAAAAAGTATTATACTATTTTGTTTTTCTTTTAACCAACACTTATGAATGTGGTCTCTTTGAGTTGTGTCTATGAGGCGATATGCTGTTGATTTTAAAAGTGGATGTGTACATAAAAGGTTTCAGATCACCGGACATTAAATGTTGCATAATGCCATATGTGATATATGACCATATATGACCATTTTAAACCATTTATTCAAAAGGAAGCATATAGATCTACTCAGCAGTATATTCTGTAGATAACCTAGTCATATGTTAATATGACTTTAACAGATAATTCTTGTGAACCTATTAGGAACTGCATTGCACCATTTCCTTGAAACACAAACTTGTTGATAAGAAGAAGAAGACGTGAGTCATTTCACTCTTTCATGATGTGAGTAATTCTATTTTGACAGTGTAGTACAATAGGTGCATTGTCATTTATGCACATTGCAGCATAAATGTTTGCTGTAGGAACTGAGGTTTGAGGTTGTTGTAGCTAGTCCGGCCAGTTAGAGGAGAGCACACAGAAGCTCAGTTAGCTCTAACTTGCTACGAGCTAACGACAACTTATGATAAAAACAATATATAAATAATATGATTAAAACAACTTTACGACTTTAAATAAATACTTAAACTTAAACTCGTGTATTTAAGAGTTTAACAAGCGTTATTTTTTTTTTTACTAACGTCACACAGACGTGTGTTGTGTGTGCTTCGAGTAACGACATACGTGTTGTTTTAGGGATACACTTAGGGGATGTTTGAGTTATTAACTCATTAACTTGTGCTCTATAAGTTAACTCACCCACAGGGTGTAAAAATCTACTTTTTCGTCCACCTCCCAACGGCAAAGTGGATGTTTATACCAGCCACGCAATGGGAGAGCATTGTCGTTATTTGAGCTAAATCACCGGACATTTGGCTTCATATACCGGCTGGTGCTTGGTGATAACTTTGTGCCCTGGTAATCAACGAAGCTATTTATTTTCAGGTGAAAAGCTGCGGTTTTTCTCCTCTCTTTTGTGCCCACTACTGAGTCTGTCCTCCAGCTTGCTCATGCTACTGTAAGGGCATTACTACCCTCTGCTGGTACAGTGTACACACCAAGCAACCAGCCCCCCTTATTTAAAATACTGTATGTAAGCATATGTTTCATGAGAATTAGTTTCAGTTTTATAGTCATAATTGATTGTAATTGACATGTATTACATTCGTTGTGTAATTGTTCTTCACTCAAAGTCAGAATAACAAAACATAATGTGGCAACAGCCTCTGGGCTTCAGAGTTGGGGCAATTAATCATAGGTTTCGGTGTCGCAGATAACGTCATCAGTAGATACCTGTGTCTGATGCCTATCAGGGTTTGTCAGAGAGGGTTTGTAAGGGATGTAAAAATAGACATTTCACAATATTCAAGGGTAATTGGACGTTGGCATTAAGGTAGCCCACATCACCACACTGAGAACGGGAGACACCTGTCAAAAAAATATGCGCGCCCTGACATCACCCATTACTAAAGAAACATGAGTTGCTTTACCTCGATGATGTCAGTGCAATGAAATGTTCAGGTGCCTTTTCCAGGTACCGCGCGTAAAAGCAAGCTGTTTCCCAGCGCTCTAAGAGGAGTTACTTCGTGTGATCTAAGCTTATAGAATATTATACAAAAAAAGTGAAGTGGTGCTCAGACAATTTCAGTTTGTGCTTTACTCAATATGGTGACTTTTGTGGCTGTCTGTCTGCAGTTGACTGTTGTGTAACATTTTGTGTCACAAGCCACACCTTTCCACTCCCCCTAACAAATAGCAGTCACAGCTGAACTTACAGCTGAGTTCAAAGATATAAGTGAGCTGCCAGCAGCCAGCAGCTCACTTATATCTGGAGTAAATATCTGCAAGACAGGACAAGTATCAGACATTACAGCAACATGTTATGGACAATTTTCCTCCTGCTTAACGGACTGCTTATACTAGTTCTCCTTTACTCTACTCGCACAAGGTAAAGCCATTCATTTGTATGTTGTATCTGTGCTTTCTTGGCAGTTGATCAGGACTGCACACTGCTGTACGTCCTTGTGTAGTGCAACTCTTTCTAACACTGTCATTTTGTAATACGATCTTTAATTTAATTCTAATATGTCTGTAAAATATTACTATTTTTCTTTAGGTGAAGTGTTAATCTAAGACATTAATGGATAGTAATCATTTCTCTTAATTCAGATATTTATAGTTTCTGCATTTAATTTAGTCTTTAAACATTTAAGGATGAAGCTCAAAATAATTCTCACGGCTTATGACTTCAACCACATGATTGAAAGCTTTTACGACATGACTTCATGTGAACGCTCAAACCTGTTGGCTAAGATGCATGGATAAGTGAAAGGTACACAAACCAGCTCTATCACGCTGCTGTAGTTTTGATGCGCTTCCTTGTACCTGAACAGACAGAGTAATGAGCTGCCTCTGGACAAAGGTTGGATTCCATGGTTGGGGCACGCTCTTGAATTTGGAAAAGATGCTGCAAAGTTTTTGACTCGGATGAAAGAAAAACACGGAGATATCTTCACAGTGAGTGCTTTTATAGATCATGTGAGATTTCTGGCGGATGCTATAGATAGCTAAAGATAGAGCCAACAACTCAAATAAGAGCTGCAATTTAAAAAATGCATATTAAAACAACTAAATTGATGTTCTCCCAGGTCCGTGTTGCTGGTAATTACGTGACAGTGCTATTGGACCCCAACTCTTTTGATGCCGTGCTAGATGACACAATCTTCTTGGACATCTCCCGCCGCAGAAACCAGCTCCTAAAGATAACTTTCAGCCTGCAGCTGCCGAGCATCAAACCTGCAGAAGAGAGGAAATGGATGGAACAGTAATGAATGCATCTTTTACTAAACAGATTTTGTGGAGCAGAATAATTAGGGGGGGGGGGGAATGAGTGATGCAAATCTCAATATGTTTTTCTATTATTATCAGGCATTTTCAGGGTCTCAGTCTCTCCAAGCTCAGCAGTTCCATGAACACTCACATGCTGAACCTGCTGCTGAGTGACCAGAAAGGCTTCAGCCCGTCCGAGTGGAGACAGGATGGACTCTTTAGTTTTTGCTACAGCCTGCTGTTCAGGTATTGCACAGTATCTTAACCTAACATAATACCATAAATCAAATGATGTAAGTGTTCATACTACTGGGAGTAACAGATGGAAATATTTGTACTAATACTTTCCTGTGCACTCAGGGCCGGGTATCTTACATTGTTTGAGAGGAGAGACAACATGACTGCAGTCTACAAAGAGTTTCGCAAGTTTGATGGCCTTCTCACCAAACTGGCCCGCGGCACAATTAGAGGAGGTAAGCTGCACCTATGAAATTAAAGTAAAAATATTTGACTTTCAATACTGTATCTGACCTTCTATATATATATACAGTCCAGTAAGGTATGTAACAATTGGTGTTGGGTCTTCAACAGAAGAAAGCAAAACAGCCAACCTGTCCCGGGAGAGACTGTGGGAACTGCTGTCCCCAAACTTGCTGAGCAGAGGATCAGAGTCAGAGTCCTGGCAACAGAGCTATTACCGCTTCTTGCAGAAGGAGGGAGTCGATACAGACATGCAAAATAGAGCTTTACTCTTGCAGCTGTGGACCACACAGGTAAAAACTGGTTTATTGTGTCTTTCTCACGCATACACAGAAACACAGAAACACAAACTGAAACATAAGGGCCACACATTGGCATCAAAATATGCAAACTTTCCACACCCACTCTGCAGGCTTGAATACCTTGCCAAGGTGCTGCAGCCTACCAACAATACCCAATTGAGAGGCACTGGATTCCTATTTGCCAGTTCACTCATAGCTGCTTGCTTCAACTTGTAACGCGAGAGGTTTGTCAGTTTTGATCACGTGAATTCATTTCCGTGATATTTGTTTGGTTTGTGGTAAATGTGGTTAGGTAATTGCAAATGAGTACAGAGTGTATCACAGATGTGTTAGTCAGCTGAAGTTGTATTTGTACTTCCTCTATATTCATACTCATGTGTGCGAAATGTGCCATCGGGTTTTCCACTGCTGACAACGGTGCAGTTTTACTATAAATGCTGTTTGACCTGCGCGCATGGATACAGACATTGTTTAAATATAGGATACAGGGATATATCAAAGAATTCCAACTTTGTTTTACTTTGTATTTATTTAGTTTCAGATTATTAAAGTGTGCAGCGTTGCCAACATGAGCAATATGGACATAGGTGTGAACACAGAATTGTTCCTCGACCTCGCCGGTCGAAGCAAGATCAGCGTGGTGTCATTGCTCTGTGCTGCCATTTGGGGGAGATAGCAAGCTGTTTGATTGTCTCTAATGTCTGCTCTCGTATGCTGCATTTTAGCTGTAATAGCCCTCTGTTAACCTGCCAGTCGCACTGGAACAGTGATTGTTTACCCAGTAACACCAGTGCACCAGTATTTAATAGAGGTGAAACCTCAGGCAGGCCACCCACGGTGGGATCTTTTTCGGATGCTCTGCTGGTCTGGGAAAGTCCACTCTTCCTCCAGCATATTTGTTTGTGCTTTATCATGTCCGCTGGGATATTTGAGCACACACAGTCTCAGTCTGGGAGGGAAACTGGAGCAGCACTGCAGAGAATAGAGGGATTAGATGTGAGAGTAGTGAGACGTGCCACAGTGAATGTGGCTTATTCATGTGTTACAGGCAGACTGAGGTATTTCAGGGTGCAATGCTAGGATTTCACGCAAGCCACCTACCACTTCATTATGGGCCCTACGCGCTGGTGGTTGCTGTTCGCTTTCCATTTGCAAACAAATCAAAGTTATTGACTGAAACATATATAGATTGTGAGTGTTCTGTGAGTCTCACCTCCCGAGCTTTTCCCAGTAAACAGCTCATTCCTTAAAATGATAATTTGGCTTATTCAAGACATGTTAAGAGTTAGTTGAAAAGATTGACTCTCCTCCACAATGCATATATTAAATATGTAGATGGACCCTGCAGCAGGCTATCTTAGCTTAGCATAAAGACTGGAAACAGGGGGAAACAGGCTGTGTCCAAAGGTAACCTGCCAGTGCTTCTAAAGCTCATTAGTAAACACATTATATCTATAAACTGCCGCACAGTGTCTGTGACATCTCCCATAGCCTTTATAAAGCTTATGAGTGATAGCTCTGGCCATCGCCATCTTAGCACTGCCAGCTCCTGGCTAATACGATGGGCAAAGTCGTAGGTGGAGCTGAGGCAGCCTGACTGAAGCCTAGGTTGCTGAAACCAGTCCCCTCTGACGGCACCCACCTGCCAATCAAAACTGCCATGCGCTTAATTATGCATAACTTTAACCCTTACGGCTGAGTTATTTGCATAAAAAAATCTCCCCTGCACAGGCCAGAAACAGTTTTTGTTCCAAACTGTAAACATGTTTATTTTGTGCTGTGAAACTGGACATTTTAATGCTGCATATTTGGAGCCAGCTATTCGAAATACCACATTTCAGCCCAGGGTATTGCCACTTATATCATTTGATTAATCCGTACAAAACCTGATGTATAAAAGAAACATTACTGGATATACTTATTCCTATAAATGCTATAAAAACTGTTCCTTTGAAAACATCTGATGGTCTGAACATCTAAGAAGTCAGAAAAGACATTGTGATGCACCTTTAGTCGCTTTTTGGTATTTGCCCTGGCTGTCAACGGAGAGCTGACCTGAGATGTGCAGAAGTAAGGAGAACAGCTCCCTTAACCCACAGCAATTACTGTCTGACAGGCTCAGGTGTCTCTCTCCCAAGAGGCTGACAGCAGTCTCTACAAAAGTGTGGACAGATTCTCTGGCTTCTTCCTCATATCAGTCATATTTAGACAGCAGCATTACAGGAGAGAAACTTTTATTACAATAATATAATAACAATATAATATAGAACAATACACATTTCTATATTATATACGTAGGTCCAGGAATACAAAATGTGCACTGACTTTTTTTTAGATAGAAAGCTGATATTTTATTTATAGTTTGAGCAAAGTTTGTGTTTTTCCTTTCAGTGTAATGCTGGACCTGCTGCCTTTTGGTTCCTTGGCTTCTTGCTCACTCACCCTGAGGCCATGGAGGCTCTTAAATCAGAAATCAGAGGCCTTACTCTCCAGGACACTTCCCTACAGCATCACACCATCAACCGGCTGGAAGCACACAGCACACCTGTTTTTGGTACGTAACAGCTGCCAGCAGCCTTTTCACTTATTCTCTCGAGCTCTTTCACCTTTGGGGTTTAGCCTCTCCACTGAGATGGAAACAAGGGCTCATTTGACTTGTCGGAAATAACAAGATAAGTGACGTGAAACAATGACAGCGACAATGAAAGTTTGACCTTTGATTCAATTAAAGAATTTCATAAAATCATATCCATGCAAATGTTTGTATCTCTTCCAATTTATGCCCGAAGGCACCGCTGATGTAACTCACGCTGACACCCCTTTGATTTCATCCTCTGTGCTGTCCTTTTCATTCTGCAGATAGCGCTCTGAAAGAGACTCTACGGCACACCGCTGCGGTAATGATCGGCAGAGAGGTGGTGCAGGACAAGGTCTTGCGCATGGCCAACGGACAGGAGTATCATCTCAGACGAGGGGACAGAGTGTGTCTCTTCCCCTTTGTCAGCCCTCAGATGGACCCAGACATACACCATGACCCACAGGTACTTTTGCGCGCTGACCAAAATGTTCTGCCACGATCGAAGCATTAATAGCACCAAACACAACAGTTTTTGTGACGTGTGGGATGTGGAGGCTCCGCCATCATGATACATATATCCATCAAGATATTTTTAAGCCATATCATAATGCACAAAGCAATCTTGAGGCGGCAGGATTAAGCGGTGTGATTTGAATCACTGACAGAATACATCCTTCGGGATACGCCGCTAAATGCCTACAAACAACTAGTGGACTAGCAAGAGAGTGAGATCACTCCCGGTGTTCACTATGTTTGTTCGTCCTCAGCGGTTAGAGGTGATAAGCGCGCATTATTTTTAGCAGGAGATACAGAGCTGAAGGCACGTGATCAAGCCTATTTGCATGATATTATAACCCGCGCCACTAACGTACGCCTTGTCTCTTCCTAACAGACTTTCAAGTACGATCGCTACTTAAACGATGACAAGACAGTGAAGGATAAATTCTACAAGGATGGAATGAGGCTGAAGTACCACACCATGCCCTGGGGTGCAGGAAGAAACATGTGCGTTGGGAAAGAGTTTGCCGTTTCGGCCATTAAACAGTGAGTGTTAGGTCTTGTCTTTTTATATCTTTCACGATGCATGTTAAGTTTTTAAATGATACATGCATGATCAAAGCATTTCCTGTGATTTCATCCCAATTATCCAGACCAGACCAGCAATCTACTCCATCTACATCCATCTACTCACACAATATTCCCACTATTATTGTTTCAGTCCTGCTTTCATGTCCTCTATCATCATTAGCAACAACCCTTAATGTAGTTATTGCTTATACGCTGTAATGAACTGTATAAAAAGGCTTAGATGAATAGAGGACAGTCAGTTGGAAGAGTGTGTCTTTGTCAGATGTCATATCCAGTTACAGAGGTTAAAGGTCAATCCTTGTAATCCACAAAACACACAAGGGAGAACAGAATGTTGCTCTTCATTTTGGATTGGTTGATTTATTTGATGTGGTCTTACGTTTTTAACTGGATGTGTGAAAACTGTATTTGTTTAGCTTCACGCTCAATGTCAGCCCTGTGACCCCGTTAAGCAGTAAAATGGATGTACGGAAGTCCTGTTTATCAGTGAGGCGGTTTATTCTTAACTTCTCTCTCGCCCCTTGTGTCTGCAGATTTGTGTTCTTGCTCTTGACCCATCTTGATCTGGAGATGTGCGACCCAGAGGCTAAACTGCCACCGGTTAATCGCAGCCGCTTTGGCTTTGGGATGCTCCAGCCTGATGGAGACCTGCAGATCCGATACAGACTGAAGAGGACGCAACGCGCAATGTGACTTGATAATTCCATTAACCCTAAAAAGTGATTTGTTTTTGTAGAAGAATTGTAGCACTATGTAGATTTATTCTGTTATATTTGCTTAGACACACTTATCTCATATATATATAATATGCAATATTTAAATTGTTGTTTGTTGTTAATATTATCAATAAAAGGAAAAAAACAAATATGTTTTGTGTTGTTTCTTCTATTTGGTGTTTAACCTTCACTGTCTACCATGATGCATCTGCAGAGCTTGACACCACAAGGCTGCTTTCACCTTCACTTGCTGATGTTGGAAAGTTTTGCTCACCTTTGTGCTCACCTTTAAACGTGTTATTGTCCAGTTTGCAACTCCAGTTTGAAATGTGATGTGGAAACTTGAAACCTTTAGATCACACACACTCAGAACGGACTTCAAGAGTGCCTTGAAGTGGGAGACATTGTAAGACTTATCTTCTGTACAAGAGGAGTAGATATATTTAGAAATTGTCATTTAACCTTTTTGTGTAAAACGATAGACCAATTATATATTATTATTATTTAAAGACAATTTATGTCTTACATAAAAAACATATGACCTTAGAAAATACAATGCATTGTTCAAGACAAGCCTTTTTGGCTTGTGATGACAAAAAAGAAGGGTGTGGCCTTACCTGTTTCAGATGTTTATGAGTTGGCAGTTCAACCCAAGAGACATTTATTTATTTAAAAAAACCATCCAAGGCCTAAGGTCAAATTATTCAAAGTCGTAAAACGTGAACAGTGTTGTTATTGTGCTTTTTCCCCCCCTGCCTTTCCAATCTCATTAATCATTTCACGGCACCCATATGCTCCATTTGCACTGCTGCATCACCGATCTAATACTGTAATATATAATAATATATCACTTACAGGGGCCATTTCTCTGCATAATTAATCCTTTTACTCTTAGTAGTTCAAGTAGGCTACATTTTACTGCTAATACTTCTACTTGAGTGGGATTTTGAGCGCAGGACTTGTATTGGATATATTTTACATGAATGTCTTGGAGTGGGTGATCTGAATATTTTGTCTTGCAATGTATGCAGAGGTTGGTAGAGGGTAAACCAGCGTTAACTAGACTTGAGTCATAAGGTCCTATAGTTTAGAATTTTCTGATGTTTTATTTTAAGATTTTAAGAAGGTATATTTGTGGTTTTAAGTACCCCAAACCATATACCAATATAGTTTCCCTGTCTCCTTAGCTCCAACAATGAGAGCTGGGTGTTTTGTCTCTTTAATATTCATGAGCCTCTCTTCTGATTGGATGATTGATTGATGCAAAGTCAGCCCAACCACTGGTTATTAGTAAATCATCATCATCATCATCATCATCATCATCATCATCATCATCATCATAATAAATGTAAATCACTTTCTACAATATGGGACCTTTAAATGTTTTCCTGTGATGCATCCCTCATTGATTTCCACTCATGTTGTTGGCTCCATGCCTTCATATCATATGACCCAACAATCTTACATATGAACAACATATCTTTCTATGCGCACTATCGTGACATCTTGCTTTTCTTTTTTCTTCTCCCCCCCGGCCTATAAAACACAACAACAGTGCTCATGTCTGTTTTAGTCACCCAGCCGGGGCGGTGCCGAAAGAGTTAAGGAAATGTGGGAAAGGAGCTGCCATGGATCCACCTTCAGAGAGATGCGGCGCCTCCTCACACGGCTGACTGGGAAACACAGGTAGTCTGTCCGAATGGGCTCTCGGCGTACTTGTTGATCTCCGGGTTAAACAGCGGTGGGATATGCGGAGCAGGAAGCCGGCGGGGAGGCAGTAGATCGTGCTGAGGAGCTCTCTGCCATGTCGGAGGCAGAGGAGGGGGAAATGGATTGGGTTAGACCCTGGCAATAGTAAACCAATAACGGCGCCTCCTTTTTTTTTCTTTTTTCTTTTTTTAAATGCTCCTGCTTCATCCCCGTTTGTACCAGCGGATTGATTGTTCACAGAGCGGTACGTGCCGGTTTGATTCAGTGAAGGATGACAACAACTCACTACGGTATTTTTAAAAAAAGCTTTTCTCAATCTTTAGACTATGAATCATATGTAACCTGTTATTTGTAATGTCAGTGGCTTTAAACTGCACCAATATGGAGCAGGCAGCCTATGATGCCCACCGATGGAGGATTTGCATTCATAACATTGCAGTTGTGGCTGCTCATTAAGCATATTCTCAATGTAACAGCACAGGGAAATATACTGTTTGTTTTAATGGTGCGTTTAATGCTGGATTATTTTGTCGAAGGCTTGACTTGCAGGGTGGGGGCTCCTTCAAATTAACATTTCTCTTCTTTTTTTTTTTTTTACCGCTTCCCCGCAGTCTCCTACGGCATGCCAAAACAACAACAATATATCATCAATTATGTATTCTGTGTCCGTGTTTTTGTGTTGCACGTTGACATAACCCTTAGGCCTAATTGTGTTGGTGAAGTGCTGGAAACTTTGTGTGACAGCTGATCGATGATCACATCTGCAGGCAGGTGGTCCTGTTGGGGGGGGGGGGCTTCCAGACATAAACAAAATGAGCAACATGTAGAGTGTTAACAGCTTGTGCCACAGTGTACAAGTCCTGAATGGATCCAAAAAGAGAGATGTTGTTGGTCTCTGTGAGGGGGGGAGACGCAGGCTTGTTGTATTCTCAGAGTCAGCCTGCCTTCCCCTGGGAGCTTTGCCGTGATTCAGGGAGTGAACAGCGCTTCCTGATGTTTCAGCACCATTAGAGTGGACAGCGCTCACTTTGTACGCCACCCGTCACCGTGGTGTCCGGCGTCCCCACCCACAGCTCCGCACGGGCGTCACATGAGCAGGAGCGGTGATTAACCAAATAAAACCAAACTACTACATCCAAAGGGACAAGCAAATAAATCACAACCACATCACACAATCACCCTTCTTTCTTTCTTCCTGAGCTGTGTGCAGCCTTGTGGGATTTTTAGAGAAATTCTTGGCCGTCACTGGCCGTGAAATTCTTCATTTAGAAATGCTCAAGCAATATGGATAAAAAGGAAATTAGGCAAGTAAACAAGCGAATGTAAGACATAGAATGGTGAAGTTCAGGAATGCAATAGAAAATATAATATATAATATCGTAGCAGGCAGACATGCAGTATTAATAAAATAATACGCTGTAATGACAAGATATGGACAAGTAACAACAGGATTTTAGACTAATAAATGTATATATGTATGCAGGCATAAACAGTAGTAATAAATACATATAAACTGAGCTATAAACAGGTAGTAACCAGTACGTAGTAGTGGTATAAAGGTAACGTGACAAAAAGTAAATACATGCTTTTTTTTGTGACTAAAACAATGTTTTACTATAAATAATACCAAACATAACCACCTTTATTTTAACGGCCCTTATTACTGTTATTATTGTTTAATGTTATAACTCTCATGTAGTTAACACATGATCCTCTGAGAGTGTTAATGTCCAACACTACATAGAAGTGACACTGATTGTTGTTAAGAAGTGTGAGTGCGTGAATGAGACCACATTCGTGTTAAGGTACCAACACTTGAAAAAGAGTTAAACTAACCCTCGTGCCGTGGACGCATATAGACACTTTAAAAGTGTTGAAATCAGCTCTGGCAGCGTTAATTTGGGTATGCTGATTTTACTGCGTGGGAAGTTTTTTTTTTGCATCCAACAAAACGTCCTTCCATTACTTGATGATGTAAGAGATAAGAGATCATCTATAGCTATTAGTCATGATTTTCAAGTATTTTCTTGTTAACCCTAAATAGAAATGTATGATTCTGCAGACTGCGATCGGCTGTGAGTCATCTCAAGAACCCACATCTGAGGGTATGTTTATTGTTTATTCAGGATCTCATTTAAAAAGAATTCAAAGAAGATGATGAAATAGATGATGTATAATGTAATGGCGACTGATAAATGAAAACCTAGAGGTAATAATTCAGCGTGTCTGTCCTACAGCTCTTTAAACCAGTGATACTTCAGTACCATGCAGTGTCATGCTGGGTTTCAATCTGAGGGAAGGCGTTTAAAAAAGTTTCTGGAAATCATATTCATTGAAGTATCTCTTCATCACAATATAATAAAGCTGGACTTCCATTCTCCATTGTTAACTCCTGATTTTGTAAGTATGAGTGATTTCAAGAACCCCCATCTGAAGAGTTTAAACATGTTGATGTTATTCGCTAAGGTTTTTCATTTACAAGTGAACGTTGTTAACAATTCAAATAATATGAAACCTGATCTTCGGGACACTGTTGTTATTGTCAATTTTCAGTCTATCAATCTGAGCATGGACTAGTGTGACAAACTAGATAGGACAAGGATTGAAAAACACTGCTTGTAACCTGTGGTCTTTTTTTTTTTTCCTCCTTGTGACCTGTAATCACAGATTACAGCCTTTGAATGGATACGAACAGTTCGGATTGTTTAATTTGGAGGATTTTCAGAGGCCTGAAGAGGCAAATGACCCAATAAAAAGAGTCGGTTTAAGTAGGTTTCTGTAACCAAAACATTTTTATTTTGATCTGAAATCATCTTGTGACCTGTCAGATTTATTTTATGTACCTTGACTGCTGACTACCCCTGGTCAGGAACCACTGCTCTAGCCTGTCCCTGAGGTGCTTTTATCGCTGTATTAGTTCATATTCAGATGATTGATGTGTGGGCTTTGACATCTGTGGCCTGTCCTAGAATACTAATGATTTCTTTTGTTTTTCTGAATCCTTTAGATACAGTAATGAAAGAAAACAGGACCAGCTATAACCCATAGCCCTGGATGTTTGCCTCCTTGCTCAAACCTAAAGTCATCATGGAGAAATCCCTGACAGAGTTAAATAAAGCCGGCTCCCGCTCAACATCATCTCTGCCACCTGAACCGGTGGACATCATCCGCAGCAAGTCATGTTTCCGCAGAGTCAGGCTGAATGTTGGGGGTCTCCCACATGAAGTCTTGTGGCGAACGTTAGATAGGCTACCACGAACACGTTTGGGAAAGTTAAGAGATTGCAACAACCACGAATCTCTAATGGAAGTGTGCGACGACTACAACCTTGAGGAGAATGAGTACTTTTTTGATAGACATCCAGGGGCGTTCACGTCTATACTTAACTTCTACCGCACGGGTAAACTGCACATGATGGAAGAAATGTGTGCCCTGTCGTTTAGCCAAGAACTTGACTACTGGGGCATTGACGAGATATATCTGGAGTCATGCTGCCAGGCGAGGTACCACCAGAAAAAGGAGCAAATGAACGAGGAGCTCAAAAGAGAGGCCGACAATTTGAAAGACAGAGAGGGAGAAGAATTTGACAACACTTGCTGTGCCGAAAAACGGAAGAAGCTTTGGGACCTTCTGGAAAAGCCCAGCTCATCTGTTGCAGCAAAGGTAATTGTTGGAAAATCTTAAACCTTAATCTTAACTATCAGATGGATTGCCATGGAATGTGGTACACATATCCATGCGCCCCTCAGGATTTCATTGTAATCACATTACACCCTTAATATTTCCTCTTGTGCCATCTGCAGAGCAAACTTTCAGTTTGTCTAATATTTTGGATTATAACCAAAAACCCACCTACTTTGTGTTTAGAGTGAGTCGCCTGCTTACATCAGCATGTTAGCATTAAAACATTAGCATTAGCACCTACTGTGCTTAAATACAGCCTCACAGAGACACTAGCAAGGCTTGTTTGATAGCGTGTCATACTGTTACACGATAACCCTCTCCTGAAGTAAGAGGTGCGTCTTTGTGAGTTCATTTTTTTAGAGGAACTAACATCCTGTCATACCGCTGTAGTTTTTAAATTGGCCTACGGCTGAAGATAGGTAATTGCCGTTACGTACAGAGGTAAACAGGTAAAACAAAAGTTTTGCACTCTGAAAAATGCACCGTAGACCAGCAAAATGGATCCTGCCTCTGTGTTGTTATGCTTTGTTTGGATTGTTCTGAGGAGGGAACACAGAATCAAGAGTGAGAATCAGAGAAAATGCTGGTGGATGTGATTTATTAGTGTGGGATGTGTGAGCCATTATCTACCATTACCCTTCTTCAAGAACTAGAAAAAGCATGTCTTAACAGTCAAACGTGTTTGGTAACAGTGAAAGCAGCTCTCCGGATGCGTCGCTAATAACCATCTTTAAAACACGAGACAAGGTTTATTATCTTAGTAATGTATGGTCCATTGCCATGTCATTAACTCCCTTGTGAAACTATCTACACATGTATATCTACTTCACTGAACCATACATGTGCAAAATAACACTTTTCATTTCACATCCAGACATGCCTCCGCATGCTTACACTTTGTCTGGCCTCATGCTCTGGTTACGCATCAATAAATCATTCGAATATCACTTAGTTGCTCTCGCTTACGACATGAAAATACATATTTGATTATTTTGATGTTTCTTTTGCATTCTGTTAGCTGTCTGTGACAACCCCACCCCGCATCATCCCGAGCCAACCGAGGCTGAGATATTCTGCAGGAGTCAGGCAAATTGAATTATATATCTTTGTGCACATAAACAATGAGTCAGGAATGGTATAGGATCGTTTGAATCATTCAGATGAATCAATATTTGGGAGGAGCACTGTTTGATCAATCGGTTGTCACATGTCATTAAAGCACGTATTTTGAAGACCTAAAGCAAGAGGCAGAAAAGGTTTTGTTGGTGTGTGGAGTTCAGCTCAGTTAGTCGGTTAAGAAAGCAGTCAGATCATACTTACGAGGGAAGACTCCAGGAAAAAGAAAGGTGACAGCGCAGCAGCTGCGAGAATGTGAAAACCATGTGGTCGTGCGTTAATATTATGCACTGTTTGATTGAATGAGCGTGTACGCATGCATTTTGTTTGCACGCCTGCAGCCATAATTAAATATCGAGGCCCCCCGCCGTACTGCACATTTCTTCCTTATCTAAAGGCCATGTGCGAGAGCGTCGACTTCTGCTGAGGTGTGCTCACCTTTGCTCTGTGGAAAACGACACAGTTAGCCTTTCGGAGGCCTTTCAGAGAGACATCTGCAACTGCAACCTGGGATACCACAGCATAGCGTGTTGAACACGAGCAGCCTTTGATTACACTCTTTGAGATTAGATTGGAAGGATCAAAGAGGAGGCTGTATTTTACCAACACCATTTTAAATGGAGCAGAATGCCTTGTTTAGGAAACATTTAGGAAATGGAAGTGAATCTGTTAGCAGTTTGTGCCGGGTGATTCTTTGCGGCGAGGATTTGTGAGAACTGTCAGCGATATCCCACAAACGGACTTGAGATGAGTGCTGGGAGTCTGTCAGTGAAATATCTCCTTCATAGGAATCAAAGAGATGTAAAATCAATGGTTATTGTGTTGGAGCTAAGGAAGTGCTGTAGCCTACACAAAGGAGATGACCACTCCGAGCCGACCTTACGTTGCTGTCTCCATTATCCTCCCGTGATATCTGCAATTTATCAAAATATCACGGGAGATACAGTTTTGAAGTGCTTAACCAAGACGGGTCCGCTTTGTTTTGAGTAATGACACAGCAAAGCTGCTGCTTGTGCATATTGTTTCCTACAAATATGGAGCTCGCCATAACCACCAATTGACTGCTTACCATTAACAAAAGTTCATCATCCCTCATTTGGCATCATTATTGGCCTAAAGCGAAGGATGGCGTGCCAGAAAAGAAAAAAAAAGAGCAACCTTGACACAGCAGGATGCGGAGTTTATCAGTTCCTAATTAGCTTAAAAGGGCAATGCGAAACCACAGACCAAACTACTAAAAGCATTGACAGGGGTTGATGTATTGTCTAAGTAATTTTTTTTTAACAGGCTTGAACAAACTGTGGGCTTGTCAAGTGGTCCAGCTTAGACCACAGGCTGTTGGAGTGTTAGCTCATCAGCTGTGCTCTCCTGTCCTGGGTCAGAGATGGAAATAAACAGATGGTGAATGGTAGAGATAGACAAATGGTTTCCAAGCAATACAAGTATAATTTTATCATCACTGAAGGAGAGGGTACTGAAGATTAGAGTAGGTCTATTTGTGTTTGTGTATGTGTGTGTGATGGCACATCTGCTTAGCTCATGTATTTCAATGCCTGTATGCTGCAACACAAGGAAGTGAGTAGTACTGGAGCTGCGATCTTTGTCAAGACGTTCACGGAAAAAATCCCTTATTGCTGCCTGTGTTCTTTCCGCCCTGTCGTCCTTCCTGTCTCACTTCTCCCTCACTGGCTCATATCTCTGCTTCCTTCCTTCTATTCTTCAGGCTCCACCACTATACCTCTGACTAAATGTCAGGGAAATGTCACATTAATTATTCTCCAGGAGACTCCGGGCCCAATTTGAAGCTTCTCTTTCTCTGTTTACATTCTTTGTAAGCCACAGCATTGTCTGTCTCTCGCGCAAATCAGATTTCAGTCACTATAACATACGATTGCGTCTGAGCGCCTCGAAAAGCACCTGCAGTAGCGCTTGTATAACGTCATCTTAGATTTGGGTGGACTCTTAGACGTCTGGATCAGAATATCACTTAACATGCAAAAAAAATTTTATATATGCTTCTTATGAACAAAGCATTTAAAATGCAGTGATGTTAATCTCTAGATTAATAATTAGGACACTACAGGTTTACAATGACTTGAGCAAAATTTGTTATTTTGTACTTCATTTCTGGAACATTGTTCAAAACATCCCATCCTCCTGGACATCTATTACGGACTGAAGCAAATTAAATCCTAATAGATTTGGCTTCCTGCATGTCCAAAAATGGAGAATTACCAGTTTCTGCTCTGTCAGTGGGTATTGTGCATCAGATGGCAGGCAACAAATTCCAATTATGCTCCTCTCATGTAACACTTAAGATGACATATAAATGCGGTTGGGCTATACTTCTTCTCATAAATCAGTCTGCAGCAGAATCCAAGACATGAAGCAACCAGACTAGAATCAATCAGTGTCTCTGACAGCTGGGAAGTCACAGCCAGTGAAATGGATGATGATGTAAAGGAAGCCATGTAAAAACAAGGCTAGACTACTGTGTCCCAATTCAGGGGCTCAATTATCCAAAGTCTGCATTTCTAGACTGAATCACTCGCGAAAGCCCGACGATTCCAGTCCCATTTCTCAATGTGCAAAAACTATTGCACAAATCCCATGAATCATTTTACGTACATTGGTGCATCAACTTGGTTCGCGTCCGGAAAATCTGATGGCCTTGTTTGGGGAAGAGGCAGGTTTAGTCTGGCTGCTTTAAAGCTTTTACAGATTTCAATCAGCACTGAGAAGGCCCTTGTAAACAATGACCCTCTTTTGAACCAGTTCCATTCATACCTCTATAACAAAAACATTTCCCCTTGTTTCCTGTTCCTCTTCAAATGACTTTATTATTAATTATTTCCCCAAGTGTCTATTCTTAGCATCCCACTTTTTAGTGTATTATCTGTCAGGTGGTGTAAAGCCATGATGATGACACGCAGTTATTCCAGTGGGACAAATAATTGTGTGGAATCTTGCTATTGTTCTCGATGCAGAACAATATCCTGAATGTAAAAGCGGTAATGACGGTACAAGCAACTGACAGCATGGAAACCAATAACAGCTTGAACAAACGCCTTTTAAAAGAAGTCAGATACCACTAAAACAAAACTAAAAGTGTAATGAGAGTACTTAAATAACATAATACATCGTGTGTATAACATATAGCAGACGATATATAGCCATACGTCATCCACGACCACACACTCTTGTAGGGAATCTACACGATGATGTAAGACAAAATTCAAACTCTGCACATTCAGTATTTCGTAACAGTTGCACTGCACACTGATGAATAATTCAGCCCCTTTGTCATATCTGTTGTTATCATCCAGTATTTACAGTAAGTCAGCGGAGTCTGTTCTGTGGCGGCATTGTTGCGCCTCCTGTTCATTGATTGTGAACATCATGCAAGTACAGCATGTGCCGGCATTCGTTTACAGGTCAACCATCAACCAGCGGTTTGGATCCGAGCGCTGTGTGCATCCGTTCTGTATCCTCTGCACGCCGTGGACAGTTGATCCTTCACAGGTGTACTGCCCTCGCTTCTTTTGCTTTCTTGCTTTTGATGAACACATCTGTTCAGGTGTTCCTTCAGCGCGACAGGCTGGCGGATGATCTGAGTTTCCCTATGTCGCGCGTCGAGCTGGTCGTGCGGATGATTTATCACCAAACTGTGTCGCTACCTGCCGCTCTGTTTGTGTTTTACTGAACATCCAGCATCCTGGATTTTAGGAGTTGATATTAAAAAACGAAAAAGAGAGAGTTAATTGTTGTTTGTCCTCAGTGCAAACTCTCATACAGATGATGTGTCAGGTGGACAAATAGGAATACAGACACACCCTCATCTTCCATATCAATAATATTGACCATTAGCCATTAGTGCTTTATTTTAAGTGCTGATGGTTGTTCATTACCTAAATGATCTAAAGAGAAAAATACCAACCTGGTAGCAGCAACAGGGTGTGTCTTTTTATATACCCATGTCCGTATTTGAGTCCTATATGTTGCATCGCAGAGAAATAGTGCAGACTATCAAGTGTCTCATGTAACGTCTTTCCTCTCATAGGAAGCTGCAGAGTGACCATGTGATACAGAAGACACACATTTGTGCTTGATAGGGGATTAGGGGAGGAATAACATATCAGACTTCCCCCAGGTTATGTGTCCACATTGTCTGGGCATGTGAGGTGCAGAGATTTAAGCTGGGATCATGTGTTCTCGGAGACTGAGCGCCTCAACAATTGCCTTCATGCCAGTTGCTCTCTCTGCCTGTCACAACGTCTCTGCGTCAACAGCAGCGCCTCCGAGTGATTATGCCTCTTCTAGCCTGCCCTGAAATCAGATTCAGATGCAGCTATATAAATTCTACTGCAGGTAGTGAGGTTGAAGTTGAAATAAAGTCAAAATCTCGAAACCTTGTTTGGTCCGTATTTCAGCTTTAGCTATAGTTAACATGTAAATTTATTGACAGAGAATAGTATAGGGAATTTAACAGCTCTCCCCTATAAGCAATTTTGTTGCCTATTAGAAGAACACAAGCAAACACACATACACACACACACACACACCTGTATTTGCATAATAAACAGTTTTTAATGTAGTGGAACACTATCCCTAGAGTTATATTGTAATGGATAATGAATATAATATATGATGACATTAAATCGCCTTATATAAAAATATCTTACTGCCTCTGCTTCCTCTTTCTTTAACCCCCCCTTCCACACACACACACACACACACACACACACACCACACACACAGCAAGCCTACTCAGACAGATTGAAAACCTGCGGAGATTAAAGCTGACATCCAGAGTAAAACATTCTTTAGATTTATGTAAGTAATTGTGTTACGTTTATTACTATGTGTCAAATAATGTCTTTCTGAAATACTGAAATATTGTGACAGTAAAATGAGTAAGACCCTGACAGAGGTAAGTCAGATCTTTAAACCCCCGTGCATTCAAAGGATATAGAGATAGAGCTGAGGGTTCTGGTTTTGTGAACTTGTTTGAAAAACACGTCATGTTTTACCAGCTAAAATGATAAAGACCACTTGTTTTTGCTTGTTTTGATCTGTAAAAGTCAGTTCATTTTTTTTTTGCCCCCGATCCCGTCTCCAAGAAAGTTGTCAGCCAGAAAGTGACCTAACATTTGGCCAGATGGATGGTGGCACAGTGAGGATTTTGGTATCTACTGAGCAATTATGATCAAGATCTTATAATGCAGAGAGAGATGGCTCCCTTCCCTTTGCTCCATCCTCATTGCCCATTCATTTGCAAATCACAGCCAAACAGTTTGGAGCACCATGAAACGCATCCAGAACATGCTTTTCCTCACATATGGTTGTTAGATTGTTAGTTTTTGACAACTGCTCAGAGTCGCACCCAAAAAACTTTAGTGAAGGAAATGAAGAAGAGAGCAAACAGTATTTATCGGATTACACATCTCGATCCAAGAAAATGAACCTTGCATTCATTTATTGGCCACTTGGGGGCAATGGAACGAGATGTAGACGTAAAATTAAAATAATAGTTGTTATGGAGAACATGTTAGCAAACAGTTGCCTCTTTACACCTCCAGTAGTAGTCGTATTTCTGGCCTCCTTTTCATTATTTTTCCGGTCTCCATTAACTGTTATAAACTCCATTGTGTTTACCAGATAGTCACAAACTGTGTGTGCCATTTGGTGTTGGAACAACGCTAACATACACTTCACATCTTCCAAATCCTGAATCCAGGAGAAGCTGAATGAATTCTCTGTGGGTTCATCGCCATGAGCACCTCCTGCTTTTGCATGATACCTAATGTAATTTGATCCATTTTAGTAGATAAATATTGATTAGTGCAGCTTTAAATCCATTTACACAGTGCCATTTTGTGTTAACACGTCGAATTAACCCAGAACTAGTTGATGAGCAGCGTGCACAGCTTAATTGTTTTCTGTGAAAAGCCTGGTCTAAAAGTTTTCGCAAAAATAAAAGATAAAATCATAAATTCGCCTTGTTACACTTCTTAGCTACACTTCTTAGGAAAACACTTAGTAGAGTACAGATGTCCACTAAAGCCTGATAATCCCCACGCTTAGCTGCTACTGTCACAGTGAACAGTGTGCTGGGCAGACTACACAATAGTAAACAGAAGTTTGGCCTGATGGTACAGTAAGGGAAAGGTGATTGCATTTTCTTTTTTTTTCGGTTGGCATCATCACTGTGTATCAAATGTTTTTGCTTCGGGAGACTCTCATTAGAAAACTGAATATTTGGGTTGATGGTGGCAATAAAGAGAAGGTCATGCAGGGCTCCAAAATCTGTGCTGCTTCCTCCTCAAGGAGATGTTCATGGCAAATTTCACGCTGATTCAGAGGTGATTAGATAATCACATTGCCGGTGCCAGTTATCATTTGATGTGTTAAGGGTATATTGAGCATGAGACTGCAAGCCATATGACCAAGCATAGAAAGACCAAGTGAATATTAGAAAATTAAAAATAGCATCACTTGGTCATATTGTCTTTTCATCGTTTATTTGATTGTTTGTATTTAGTAGCTGTTTTAATTTAATTGTACTGCGTATTTCAACTCTCATTCACTGTTTATGTTTTACGTTGGTATGCTGCGCTGCTGCAGGAGATGTTTAGTAAAGGCACTTTGTTCATTTTGCTTTATTTAATAATTTATTTCAGTGGACGTGTCTTGTCTGTTTGATGACTGAAATTAATAAGTGTGTGTGTGCGTGTAAGTTACATAACTGCAGGAATCATAGCAACAATCCTTAAGTCGGTGCAAAGTGATCATACAGATCTGTTGAAATGAAACGAGAATAAAGAATGTAGTTTAATGTGATAAAACCGATCTCATGGGACTACTCTCTTTGAGGATTGTGTAGGGTACGACATCAAAGTGGTCAAGAATTGTGCATTGCCACTGCAAGAGCTACACAACTCCTTTGTTCATTCAGTTTGGAGTTGAGCTGTTGTTACGTGAGCACTGAGCCAAAGATGCTAAGGCTTCACTGTCCCCAAGAGGAGTAAAGACTGTAAGGAAGAGAGAGAGAGAGAGAGAGAGAGTTGGAGACGAAGAGAGATGAAAGAGAAATTTACTGTGAGACATAGAAGCTGAATCTGAGCCAGAAAATGAAGACGTAGGTTTATGACTACCAGAGAGAGAAAAAAAAAGTATCAATCAGATAGTTGAATATTCACTCTTCTTTAGCCTGTGGGAAGAACATTTAAAATCATCTGTTGTCTGAGTATGACTGACATAGTATTGCTCATATTTCTATTTCTTATAGGTATGGGAATCACGTGTCCATTATACTGCTGTCTGTAGGGCCTCGGATCACAGCAACAATAACATCTTTAATAATTTCACTATTCTAAATTATAAACCAGTCCTCAATTAATTATTTAAGTCAAATTTGGGTTATTTAGACCTTCACGTCACCCACAGAAATAGAAGTATAGACTATTTATGAAAAAAAAACCAACAAATGATGATGAAGATGATCATGTTATTCTTCTGACTTTTTATTCAGATTTCATACATATAAGTGGCCTTTTTTTTTTGCACTGTTATTATTATAAGAATGATAGGATTGTTGGATGTTTACAGCACATGTTTCAGCTCACTAAATATTATTCTTAATATAAAATGCACATTAAGGTTCTAAAATGTGCTGAGAATAAGATCTAGTATGAGTGTATGAGAACCTGGAAAATGCATAAAAATGTAAATGTTTTTGTAAATGATCGCTGTGCTTCAATAGCTGTCTCTTAACTGTCCTCCTAGCTGAACCTAGATAACCCTGGAAAAGGCTGCGATAATCACTTTCATGGGGAGCGTTAGCCGTTTGAGTTTGCGGTTGCCTTCGGAGCAAATTAAACTCTAAAGAACAAGGCTCATACGCAGGACAGTCACTCTCATCCCCGCAGGCTGAAAGAACAAAAGCATCTGGTTAGTATTTTGTTTCTGCTATGAGAGCAGAAAACTAAAGTTCAACATGAAAGAACCAGATCTTCTAAATGAATTAATTCTCATCACGACAATATACACGTATTTCAAAAAATGTCATTCTGGGACACAGATGCCTTCCCGTCCACAGGAGAAAACACATGTATAGTTAAAATAATCATAAAATATGTAGCATAATGAAAAAGCAAACAACAAAAGCAATTTCAACATGAACAAGCGGGGTTTACTTTTTAATGTCTTAGCTTCAATTGTCTGCACAGCAAAGTGGAGCCATACACATCATGTGTGTTCAAGCCCTTTCCTCTATGAAACAACGTGACCCTTGGCTCTATATTTTATTGAAGACACGGTAGTTTTAATCTTATAGTCGACATAGTTCACGACATCCAGCTGAACTGAGTAAACTTATGGCTAACCCTCAAGGAGAGTGTTTATCAGAAACTGTCACAACTGCTGAATCATACACGAACACTGACGTTGTTTGAGCAACAATAAAGAGTTCGGGCAACAATGTTGTTCCCTTTTCCGACAATCAGCAGGGAGCCTGGGGATTTTGTTTTTATTTTTATTATTTCACAATTTTGAAGAGTTATTTTTAGAGTTAGCATGGCTGCAATAGTTGTTTCCCCCCTCTGTCTCAGTTATTGTGAGGTAAACCGTAAATTCATGCAATGCTACGGGGTACAAGCAACATGCTGTTCGACCTGGAAAGACACAACACAACCTTCGGTGGAAACAGCTGTCCCATTTCAAAAAGTGAAGGGCTTATAAGTGAAGTCAAATCTGCTGTCACTGATTTCAGCACAGACGTGTTAACACTGAATTTGCATTCAGTTGGGTTCATATTCATCATATAGATTCAAAATAAATAATATCTGTCGTGTGTTTAAGTAGAAGCCCGTTCAACAAATGATAAGTTCATACATCACGGTAGCTCAGTTGGTGGAGCTGCACACCATGACGGATCAATATCGATCTCACATGGGACCTCTGTTATTCCCCACTTCTTCTATTGCATACTGGCCAGTGAAGTGTAAATTACCCATTTCAGTCAGTTAACACAGAATGGATTTTTTTTTCTGTGAATATAGAGTATTCTGACTTGATAGTTGGTGTTCAGGCTCGGGCCTCTGTTCCTATGAGATGTTGAGCGGTGTCGATAATACATTTTCCACCTTTCAGTCAGACCCTACAGTTGGAGACGGAGGGTTGTGGAAAGTTATATGAGTGGCAGCTGCAGTAGCAAGTGCTTGCATCATTGTTACAGCAGAGTTTGCGAATGAGGAGTCAACACTGGATGGGGTATTTCCTGGTAAGATATACCGGCTGCCTAGCAGAAGGTCCTTTGGCTATGCTGCGTTGCATCAAGTGGAGTGTAAGTGTATCGGCACAATTCAAGTTGTCTGCCCGAACCAGCTCACAGGCTTTGTTTGGTTAAAAGAAAAGCTTTTCTCTCTATAGTGTGTGATGTTTGTGCTGATGTATATGTCATGGGACTTTATATCATGTCAATTTCTTACACACAAAACACAACACAGTGGCTCTGAGGTATGTGCTGGCCTTGGCCCTGCAGAGAGGCCATGTCACGTCACCGTTACCGTGATGTGCAACTAGCTGGCACACCGTATCCAGTCCTCGACATCCGTAGAAGTGCACATAACAACGGGGTCTATAAATCAGTGCTCTCCGCCCCAATAGCTGCTCCTCCTCTTGTTGTTGTAGCCATTGCAGCTTTCCCTATTGGAGGGTTTTACTCCAGTCTGTAGGCTGAGTGGAAAGGTGAATGAATGACTTTGAGGAAAGCGTGAAGGTCGGAGTCAGAAATAGAATCCACCAAGATGAAGGAAAAGCCTTCGTCGAGCCAACGGCCGAGATAACGCTTGACTACTGGTGCGAGAAGCCTTTCACCTTCCACCTACCACCTTGACCACCTTCACCCGGCTAGGGGAAACCTTCAAGTTTCAGCACTCAAACCCAAAAACACACACTCTCATAGACACGCCATTTGCATATACATATCATCACACTTCTCTATATCAGTTGCTGAAGCAATATGCATGGGGTAAAAGTGGTTTTGGTATCTTTCTTAAGCTTTTTTTCAACCCAATATTCCCAAAGCAAAGTCTGAAAAATCGAACCGGAAGCCCTTTGCTCTGAATACAAACAGCCTTTGCTCTGAAGGCCGATTGCTCTCAAAATAACAGCCTGCTATAACTTATGTAACACTTTTAACCTCCAAAGTATTTTTGGTGTCTAAATCTTACCAAACGGTGACAACAACAGTTTATTGTTGCTATGACGTTAAAGTTCGCCTATCTATGACAGCGTCCATCACCCGACTATTCTTACGATGACAATGAAGATCACCTGATGTTTACAGGTAAAAGTACACAAGATATTAAGGGCAAAAAAACTCTAGGGACGGTGTGTATTTTTGTAACAACAGGCCTTGTGATGCGGGCTTTTGCTTTCGGAAAAATTGGAAATTTTCACATTATGGGGGAGTTGGAATAACTGGCCATTCAGACAACGAGGAGTCCTGCTTCTGTTTGTGCAAGCTCAACAAGGTTATGTTAGAATTAAGTAACACTTTGATAGTGACTTCTGCTATCTTGCTTGTAATACTAGGACTAACTTGCTCAGCAAGACAAGAACAATGCGTTTCTTTATTCACATGTCGTCTACATATATTCATCAACCGGCGGTACTGACTTTTAGCCTCAGACATGCAGCTTCATCCTTAGCCTTTTAGCACTATATCATGTATAATATATTCATCAAGACGGCCATCAGTACAGCCAAGACACGTTTTACAAGACTGTCCTTGTAAAAGAGAGAAGGTGGGAACCTTTAAAAGTCAGCCAGAGATGGCCTTTACAACTCACATAGCTAACATTAGGTTAATTAGCTAGTAGTAATTAGACCTGTTCAAAAATGACTGCTTTTATCTCGCACTGTCTGAAATCGTGGACATAGACAATCATTGTTTCGAAAATGACTTAGAAGGTCAAGTGGTAAACCTGCGAATGTTATCAGCTGCGTATGTGCTATGTAAGAACTGAAAGGAAAGCTTGACGGGCATATAGCAACAGTAACTCAGGGTCTCGGTTAATCATCTCCTTGTACGCTTAAATGCGTTAGAGCCTCCCGTACATGCTGCAGTAATTAAATTACGTAGTGTAAATGTATATTGTGCTCATCATTGCTACAGTATGTTCTCACGTGTTCCTTTTGACCTGACGGCTATTTAAAGCACAATGAGGATGGCTGTTGGACTAGTTCAGGACCAAATACAACAGAGGTTGTCTTAAGTGCAAAAAAGCCATAAGAGCTGTCCAATTACAAAGAGTTCAAGGATTTACGCGGACAATCTGAACAGAACTCTTAAAGAGATCAACAGCACTGACACTGAATGGAATTATGGACGCTGTGTAATGTTACTCTGGAAGTAAGTGGAATATGTGCAGTAAACGCGTGCTCGAGTTCAGCATCAAGAGTAATCCTGCTTTGTACGTTGCTCTCACTGCGACGCGTCGTTCAAGTCTTGCCTTTTGTTGTTGAGCATTTTTTGTGCTCTCTCTCCCCCTCTCTCTCTCTCTCTCTCTCTTTCAATTTCTCCCCCTTTTATTTCTGTTTCACTTCCATCACTAAAATGTTTAAAAGTTCACGGTCACCGTCGCCATGGCAACTGTCATTTCTGTGATGCTGAGACTTGCAGCTGCCTCCTATTCAGGCATCATTGTTGATTGACTGTGTGTACGCGTGTATAGAGGGATTGTGTGCCTTTCTCTGTCTGCATCTCTCTTTGCATTTCAAATCAATGCCTCTCTCATGTTTACATTTTCCCTCTGCGCCGCTGTCCGCAGAGCATACTGTGACGTTCTCTGATTTCTGTAATAAATAAACTACCGTGGACTGCAAGACTGCGTTAACTGCAAAACACATTAATTATTACGCTAAACAATGTCCCTAAACGTTGTGATAGCCATGCTTCCTTATATATTTAGTACTTTCTATACACAGATTCAGACAGTTCCTTGAAATGCACAATTTGTCAGCGTGTGAATGTTCTCCAAGTTATTTTCTGTGCATAGAGACCGCCATAGGAACAGGATTAGATTCTTTAGACGTTTTAATGGACAGCAGCAGAAACCCACACCTCTATAACTGCTCTATGATATTTCCTCAGTTCAAGAAATGCCTCTACACAACACTGACTAAGCTGTCTTTCATCTTCTTCCAGTCCTTATAAATGCTCCGTACTCTGAGTCAAAAATTCCTGATGAAAACAGCCTCCTTTGGTGTGCCAGACCAGACCCTATACTGTTTCTATTTATACTGCCACCGTGGACCAGCCAGAGTTTAAATATAGATGCTGAGTCTGGATTCTCTTCTTCATCTGAAATGCATGAATAATTGAAAAGGAGAGGAGATGAGGTGGGATTCATTCAGGAGATGGATGGACCTACCTAGTAGTTTACTGAATGGGGTTGTGGGGCACTTTGTGCATATGAGAATGATTTGATTTAGGAAAAAGTTTGCCCCAAAACTGGCTATACTTCAGACTTTTTCATGCAGTCAAAGTACATAATGGTATAAGTGGCTAAATAAGAAGAATAAAAAAGAAACAATAACATACAGAAGCTTGCAGATATTATTCAGTGTTGAGAGTCATTTGAATAATTCCCACATCTTATGAAAATTAAGTTACCGATGGATGTTTTGCCCGTATATAGAATATACTCAGAGATGAAGCAAGGTCAAAGGGCCTGCGATGTAACTAAATCAAATTTAATATACTTTAGGGGAGTGAAAGGACGACAGTCTATCATGATAATGTGACTTTCAAATTGTCTTTTGCAATGCATGTGCAGATTATTTAAGAGAATGACTCTTAACCACCATATAATATTCATGGAGACCGAGCCTTCTGCAGGAGTAGCTGCTCATCAGTAAGAAACATACAAGGAGGTTAAAAGTGCAGAAGCCATAACGTTAGAAAGGCTGGGTCATGATCATAGGCCACAAATTTAAATCTACAGGCATTTGCTTAGAGAGCTGAACAGGCAGGAGCTCCCCTGAGGAGCCACAAGATACGACTTATTCATTTCGGCAAGATGTGGGAGGTTAAGATAAATGAGCCTCTGCTGTTCAAAGTTACAAGTAGATGTGATGTAGGGTGGAGAGACTACAGCTGAGCCACTGAAAATGTGTGTGTGTGTGTGTGTGTGTGTGTGTGTGTGTGTTTCAAGCTATCATGCTGGGGGAAAATGTGGAAGACACAGTCTCCTCCCGTCTCCATGGAAACCCCATCTCTTTCACAGACAGAGAGGCAGAGCCCGTCTACATTCAGAATCAGGGGTGTGAATTATTCCACATTATTTACCCACTCATGTTATTACTCTCATGCTATTGACCACTGACCATAACATCTTGATGAAGATGCAGATCAATACCGTGGTTGTGCGATGCCTGGTAATCCGATCAGATGATATGACGGCAAGAGAGGTGGCATAAAATTCAAGCAAGTACGTCTGAAGGAGGGAGCTTAGTAATGGAGCACACCTTCACTTTTAGAAACGCTATGCTGAAAATGAAGCCACAGTCCTATTGACCAGCATTAGCCAACTAACTAACAGTTTAAGCATTTGAAGAAAAGAGCACAGCGTGAGAAATTCAAACAGCAATCTGACACAAGCAAGAGAAAAATCTAGAGACTAGAGCAGAAATTAGAGTGGTGCAGATGGTTCAAAGCTGGGTGAGCTTTAAATAAGGTACAAATCAGGGATAGAAGGAAGGAGAGAGGGAGAGAGGAAGGGAGGGAGGGAAAGACACAGAGAAGGAGACTCTGTCAGACTTGCTTTTCACAAGCAGGTCCACGTAGCCACCTCCTGTCGAGCTTCAAGGGGGTTGTCATGGTGACAGTGGCTGGCAGTCGAGGCTGGGAGAGTGTTGCATGGTATCCCTGTGGCCTCGGATGTGGCTCAGGGGATGATGGGAAAGCAAGTCAGCTAGTCGGGGGATCTTAGTGATCAAAAAGACCTGGATTTACGCACCAGAAAATAAATAGACCTTGACAAAAACCTTTTGATTTGATGCCAATTTAAGTGTTAAGTGGAAGTTTTACTTATTCGCTATTATTAGGTAGGTCTAATGTGTGTTTCCCAGGGTGATTGCTGGCAGACTTAACAGACAAGGTGTTGGACTCACAGGAACAGGAGCTTCCACTGCTAAAGCACAGCGGTGTGCCTGTTGCTCCTGTTGCTGCTAATGAGAAAGGTTCCAACTGGAGCAGTGGGAGTCTGGGAGTTCCTGATCCGTCGCATGGGATGCCACCATGCTTGTTACAGACTAACCTGTGCTGCAACTAACCAGAGGTGGCTAAGTCAGATAAACAGCTAAACTAAGGACAAGTTCAAACCCGAGCTGACCCAAGGCAAAGAGAGAGGGTACAATGTGTAGAGGCCATCAAGAGGGCAGAAACCTTGAAAGCTTGGTGACTTTTGAAAGACAATCTTCATCATACGCATGAACACTGATGGACTGTTTCAGAATGAACTCACTGCTTTACTGCTCGAACCTCGATGAAGAGCAGTAGCTAACGGTGGCTAACATTAGCTACCGTGAATTTTAGATAGACATCGCTGAGTAATTCGAAATGAATCTGCTTACTTACTTTATGACTCTTCTGTACGTCTGTTACTGCGAAATCGTCTATTATTGTACCATAGCCATTGACTACTAGTGGCTTGCCTAGTGTGTAAGTTACACAGCCATACTAGCGATGAAATAAATGTGACAGGTCCAAATCATTGTGACACCATGATATGACCCTCAGCTTAAAAGTTTAGTTCACTCTTGGTTCTCTCAGCCACAGGAAGCATCTCAGTTTTCTTAAAAAGACTGTATGCTACCAAACTAGGATACAGACAAAGTTGATGACTCACTGGCGAATATAGTTCACGATAGTGCATTTAGCAACTAAAGAGCCTATTTTCCTTAGGATTTGGTGAAGACCACGATCCAGGCACAATATTATATTTGTGATGTGGCCACAATTACTGTTTGATTAAAAATGAACCAACAGATAACTTTTTGTTGTGGTGATAATACTGTATGCCAGTGATGTTTTTAAAAGGTCTTTTTTGTTTTTGTTTTTTATCAGCTGATGCTTCAGTGACTACTAATTTCCTACAGTGAGTTCTCTCACATTCACATCAGCAATTTAATGGTTTGTAAGGTTGCTCTTTTTTTTTAAAGACCATGTAAAATGCACAAAGTTCAAGGTTCTGTCCTTGTTCGACGGGTGCTGGGTAGACAGATGAATGGACCCGTCCCTGACAAAACCAATGTAGCACAAAGAAAATGAATCACAGCTGCTGGGACACAGCCAACATGAAACCAGGCCAACGCATCTTAACGAGAGCTGGTGACAGAACAAAGCAAGCACAGCTACAGTAACAGCAAGTGCCCAGGAATAATTGTTAATGAATGAGTTTTACTTCTCCCTCAGCTGCAAGTGTACTTGTCTCTGGAGAGCTGAAATTGTTTTGGTGTATGTATAGTGCATGAGTCAAAAGTCGTGCAATGGCTGAATTTATTCCCCCTTCTATATATAAGATAATTTACTGTATCTCCCATATGTGACTCAGAGGAGAGTGTCACAGGACCGTGATTGTTTTTGAGGGCGTCATTCACACCAATTGTGTCCCGGATATCTTTTCAAACGGGCTAATGAGGCTGGTGTCACCTTGTCCTAGAAGATGGGGGTATGGGGTGGGGACTATTGTGTCTGCTGATCCACACGATGATGTGCCATGAGAGACAAACCAGTGTGATCTGGCTTTGTTTAGAGTCACAGAGGGATTTCCTGTCAATCTGCTCTCCCTCTCTCTTCATCTCTTACACACATGTTGTCTTTTCCTCTCCTCTAGATATAAATATCTCTCTCCCTTCATCTTTTTTCCCCCTTTAATAGGCCACCAAGGAGCATTCACTGACAGTCGCTCTCATTTTTTGTGTCCATATAATCTGGTTGCAATACTAGAATATTCATCATACCCTACGTGCAAGACATAAAGAGCATGATTTAGGGTGTGGTCACTATTATCATCTTTTTTGTTATGTATGTATCTGGGTCCACTGAGAGTCTATTAATAGCCTGTAATTGTGTTGATGCCATTACAATCATGTCTGGAGGTCTATTGAACCTTTTCCTAGACATGGGTTTGTTTGCTGTCTCTTTTATTTGCAGTGAAAGGTCTATCTCATATTTTATAGTGCAATAGTTTGATGAAATTAGCGCCCTGTGACATTAAACAACCCATTATAGACGGAGATGAAGGCAAGCAAGGCAGTGCGAGCGAGTGCATGATGTGTAGAGGCAACAGAGACATAGGCCAGTGGGAGATACACAGGGTTACCTAGTGGAACTTGACCTCATAACCATATTGTTACACAGCGTCTTCATTAGCGACCTTTTAATAGCTTCGCCTATTTCCTCTGCCCTTTTTTTGGCGCGCTCTTTCCCATGGCTTCAAGTTCTCAGATTTATTAGCAGCATATCTCCGTCCTTTTTCCGACTCATTACAATTCTATTGTGTCTGCTGCTCACTGAGTGAACTTTAACCTTTTTTTTCCTTTTTTTTTTTTCAAAGATAGATACAACCTCACACAAGCAGTACGCCTACGTACGAATCATTTCCTCTTTAACAACATCATAATTTTCCATTCCTGGCGGCGCTTTGTGTCGCACTTGTCAGCTTCACCTTCACTCTCCGGTCCCAGCACCTCTCTGCACCTCAAGTGTTGATTCAAATAGATTTTCTCCAGGGCAGGAGGAGAGGAGCAAAGAGGGAAGAAAATAAACAGATAGGGTCATTATTCATGTCTGCCATGGAGCTATGGCAACAGTGTCCTCCTGCTCTGATTGGTCGTAGATAAGGTTGCCTCTTTAGCCATCACTTTCTTTTACTCTTGGGAATCGGCTCTGAATTATTACGCCGTTGTCGAGGCTCGTGCTGTCAATCACCTCCTAACAACCGTTATTGCCCTATTTCTGCTGTTGTGCTTGAATTTCCTTTGGATGATATAGGGATGTATAGGGAAACCATGCATCGTGTGCTCTCCACTGGCCTTTGGTTTGTTTATACAAGTGACTGTTTAACCAGTAGATCCAGTTCATGATGAGGTTTCGATGAAGCATAACACAAGGAGGGAGGGGGGCAGTGTTTATTTTGTATTGTTTTATGGTTCACATAAAGTCACACTGAAATAATTGGTTTATATAATTGCTCTGAACTCCGTCAATGTGTTTTCTGCGCGGTCTATGCTGCACCAACTTTGAAGAAAATATTGAAATATTCTCTGATTTATTTCAACATATAACCTCATTTGTGTGGGCTATAACCAAAACAGGCTCTGTGTTCCAGCCTCAACCTCCTACTCATCCTCAAGTTGTGCTGTTGGTTCTGTGTCAGGATTTCTTGGAGTCATTAAGGGTTAATGTAACAAATGCAAGCTGTAATTCATGAAGTAATCCTGTCCTTGTAAAGGACAGCTCTATAGTCAGTGAAGCCTCCCACTTCAGCATGGATTATGGATGCACAGTTCAATTTGGGCTTGTCTAGTCGGCAATAGAAATACGTAATGCTTTGTTGTGTAATACTTTGCATTGAACAGATTGTAAGGCAGAATTTTAGAGCACATGTAAGTTTATGATGATTATACACAATTTATACTTATAGCTGAGCATTTAATATAAAGACAGAAAAGCTGACTATGTGCCATACGCCCCCACGAGGGAAGCTGATTATCAATGGATGCATGGCGTAGTCAATGTCCAACATGGATATTTTATATGAGTAATTGAATAAACCCTATTTTTAGACATAGGAAGCTTAACGAATCCCCCAGTGTGTACAGAACCGCAAATTAAAAGGTCCGTGCACCCAAATGATATTACAGAAAATGAAATCAAATTCAGAAAAAAAAGAGATACTTTCTCACTTATCTCTATTGGATAATCCACTTCCCATTTTTCATGCACTGTATCTCCTGAACTATGTTTCTTCATGAGTTGTAGAAATGGATACTGTTCCAGTAAGAAGTCTTACCAGATCTGTGGAAAAAGTGGTAAAACACTGATACAACAAGTATAAAGACTATATGAAACAAACAGGAGGATAAAAGTCAGACAGACACAAATATTAAGGTAGGGTTTGATTGAGTTTTAAATGTGCTTAGGGAAAGGGGATGAATGTTCGGAGGCCATAACTGCAAAGGCACGATCACCGCTGAGTTTTTTTATTTGGAACGTGGGATAACTAGGCGACCACTAGGGAGCAGAAAGAATTAGAGGTGGAGTGGAGGCTGAGGAGGTCAGATATTTAGGATGGTGCCAGGCTATTAATAGCTTTAAAAACAAACAGGAGGATCTTAAAATTGATACAGTACTGGGAGCCAGAGCAGTGCAGCCAGAAGTGGAGTGATGTGGGCTTTTCCTGGTTCAAGTCGTGGCAGCCCAGCAGCAGAACAGGTCGCGTGTGGAAATGGGTGACTGCGTGATACTTGAGTGGACGGAGCTGCGGTAGTATATGAAGGCAGGAATGACTTTTTCCTCAATTGAGATGAGAGGAATGGTTTATTTTGGTTATGGATAGAAACTGAAAGAATCTGGATTTGATAGTTGCATTTACCTGTTTATCAGCATTTATTTAGGTAGTCAAAGATAGAACCAAGGTTTTAGTAGGGGGCTTGAGATAAGGAGACAGGTGGGTTAGATTACTGGTGAATAGTTTCATGGAGTCCAGAGATCACAGCCTCTGATTTATCATTATTGAGTTGTAGGAAATTGCAGGTCATCCAGACATCATTGGCATAGTGGTGGTAGGAGATGTTGTATTTTTGTATGATTCTACCAAAGTGGGGGAAAGCAGAAAGAAAAAAAAAGATGGGACTGAGGATGGATCCTTGTGGGACTCCACAGGAGAGATTGGTGGGAGGGAAAGAGGAATGATGATTTCTCTATTGGCAAGATCGAAGGAGAAACAATCCCAGCCCAGTGCTGACGGTTGATGAGGATGACATGATGCACTGTAGTCCAAGGTGGCACTGAGCTTTTTTTTTCAGAGGGGTTAATTCTGTGCTGTGAGCTGTCTTCATACGTAGTACATAATGTTGTAGGCTCAAGAGGTAGAGCGGATTGCCCACTAATCAGATGATCTCTGATTGGGAGAGGGTGGCTTTTTCTAGGGCCTTGGAGGAAGAGTAATTTCGAGATTAATAATAATGTAATTAGAGAGTATTTTAGGGTCAGGTCAGGTCACGTCAGGTTTTCCAGGATATTGTTTGAGGAGTAGAAGAGGAACTGAGTAACTCTATGAGTAAATAAGTGGGGACAATGTCAAAATGTTTGATTTCATCTTCAAGACGTGTGAGATGGATGAGATCCCAGACAGCTGGGCTTTGGTTGGCACTTGAAGGTTGAATTTGATAAGAGTGACATTATTAAGGAAGAACCATTACAATTTAGAGTCGATCCAACTGAATCTCTCGTTTTTAGTAATGAGGTTGGATGAATTTTTAGCATTTTAATTTTTTTAAAATCTCGCCTTACTGTACCTTATGTTACCTAGATTATTTTTAACTGCACTCTGCTTTCCTGCTTAAGGTTCTGGTGATGTCATTTTGCCATGTTTGAGATTTAGTGCCATTGCCTAGAGAGATAATCAGGTCCCTTGTTATGAGAAGGCCCTGCTGGGAGAGACCAAAAGTATCTAACGGAGCAGAGAACTCTCTAGAGGTAGGGTCTATAGGGTTATGATGTGATAAATATTAAAACTGCAGGAGGCGATAAAGCTGGCACAGCCAGGGGATATAAGAATAAAAGTTCAGCAAAGTGATGAATATAAGAAAAAAAAGTTGGATTAACTAGTATAATTAACTAATGTAAGGATGCAGGAGAAGCATTTCAAGACAGCAAAGGACACTGAAATGCAAATTTCAACGAGGAGAAGCTGACTAAGGGCTGCTGCACCTGTGATATTGTCAAGCCAGGTTTGAGTCAACATAAGGTCAAGATTATGAGTTGTTTGTTTCTTAATTTAAAATGATTTGTTAACTAGTAAGATTGAGCATTATCAAGCTCCAGTACCTTCTCCATAGGCTCTAACACAGACTGCGAAGTGACAGGAGATAACACTCAGATTATAAGCATTAACAGAGGGAGCGGAGTGGACTTTTCCTAGCAGACATTCTTTAGATAACAGGAATGGGGATGAGCTCAGGGATTTAAAAGGGATGCAGGCAATGAATCACTTATACGTACTTGTGTGTACTTGTGAGTTTTTCAGAGGCAACATTTAAATTCTCTTCACCTTTCTCTGGGCGTCAGCTCTAATCTCAGCGCCTGGATATGTCAAAACACGAGCAAACAAAGGCAGAATATTCCCATGGTTACATTGTTTGCCTCTAAGTCAAGAGAAAATCTTATGTGGATTTGTGAAGTCTGGGAATTTATGGATGCAAAGATTAAGTAGATTGAGCTATGAACCTAAAATCTGTTTACTGTTACTGCTATATTTTATCTGAGAAGTACATGAGGTTGATAGGATATCAGGCCGGATAACAGTTGAACACTTCCTCTGGTATTTCTCACTGCGGCATAAAGGTGTAGTCAGTTTATTCAGATCAAACAAACTCAAGATGCAAGAATAATATACACCAACGGCAGCGATATTTGTTTACACCATGAATGCTGGTTGAAAAGAGAGCTGTCATGAGGTGCTAAAAGAGGTGTAGTCTACCACCACGTACTTATTTGTTAGCATGATGGTGGAGTGTGAGTGGTGTGTGTGTGTGTGTCTCAGGATGTTCTGTGTTCTGACAGATTTCCCAGTTCTCTGTACTGTGTAATGCGAATCAGGCATCATCTTGTGGATTCTGGGGACATTGTGCTCCTTTGTGACTATTGCATGTTCATTTTTATGCCATAGTGGTGTCACAGCAAGGGTGCAAGTGACAGACAGTGATAGGCCTCTTCCCTCTAAATATAGAGAGAAAACTGGACGAAATGGCTCAAGGGTAATGTTTTATAACCATAGTTCTATGATCACAGACGGAGGCCTTGAAGCTTTTTCGACTTGCTATTTGATCCAGCATTTACCATACCACTAATTTGGTGGACACTTAAATATTAGACTTGTCTGATTATCTGAGAAACTTCATGCAAATTTCAGTGATCAAGAGCACATTCAAGGGCTTTTTCTGTGTTCATACAGTTCATGACCTACTTTCATTTATCAGCTAGCTTCTGTTACCATACTTATTTGGGTTTTATATATATATATACTTTTGGTCCAAATAGTTTATACAGGCATTCAAAGTCCCCAAAAGCAATTCAAATGACTCTGAGTTTATCGCCACCATTATTTGTTAGAAACATTTATGTCCCCCTCAAGATGATGTTGATAAATTGTAATAATTTTCTTGGTCTTTTTTTTTTTCATATGAAAACATTCGTTACATTTTTTTTTACAGTTTATTAAATATGTAATAATTAAGAATGTTAGAGAAGGTTTTCAACAAGTCACACACTGCATACTCTTTTGCTTTTGTTTATTAGATGCTCAACATTATTTTCCACTCAAGTATATTCACTCATGTGGATAAGCCTGATAAGTGAGTCATGAATAAATAAGTGGTCCAAGTCAATCCAATCCATTAGTTCCCAGCCAATCACACACACTTCAGCCGGGTATTCACTGGAGATTTGCTTATACTGTAAGGTTATTGGAAACCACTTAGAGTCAGCACTTTCATACTGTAATCAAAGCCCTTTTTAAATACACTGGATGTGCATTTAATGCATTTTGTGTGTAGAGTGTAATTGTCTAACCAGAATTAGCAATTTTATTCTTGTGCTTCTGTCTGATTTTAGCTGGTATATGTAATTCCTTGACCCCTCAATCCTTACTCATATTGTTTGTTTTTTTATATAAATTTGTCTTTCAGATCCTGGCCATCATCTCAATCCTCTTCATTGTGCTATCCACCATTGCCTTGTCTCTGAACACCCTTCCAGAGCTACAGGACACAGATGAGTTTGGCCAGTCCTCGGACAACCCACAACTGGCCCACGTGGAAGCTGTATGTATTGCCTGGTTTACCATGGAGTACTTGCTTCGCTTCCTTTCATCTCCTAACAAGTGGAAGTTCTTTAAGGGTCCTCTGAATGTTATTGACCTGTTGGCCATCTTGCCCTACTACGTTACCATCTTTCTGACAGAATCCAACAAAAGTGTACTGCAATTTCAGAACGTCCGCCGTGTGGTTCAGATTTTTCGGATCATGCGTATCCTGCGTATTCTGAAGCTGGCTCGTCACTCCACAGGTCTTCAGTCTTTGGGCTTCACTCTTAGGAGAAGTTACAATGAGCTAGGCCTGCTCATTCTTTTCCTGGCCATGGGCATCATGATCTTTTCCAGTCTGGTGTTTTTTGCTGAAAAGGATGAGGAGGATACAAAGTTTAAAAGCATTCCAGCTTCTTTCTGGTGGGCTACTATTACTATGACAACAGTAGGGTATGGTGATATCTACCCAAAAACTCTGCTTGGAAAGATAGTGGGGGGGTTATGCTGTATAGCTGGAGTACTGGTGATTGCCCTACCTATTCCCATTATTGTAAATAACTTCTCTGAATTCTACAAGGAGCAGAAGAGGCAAGAAAAAGCACTTAAACGAAGAGAGGCCCTAGAAAGGGCAAAAAGAAATGGTAGTATTGTTTCCATGAACTTGAAAGAGGCATTTGCTCGTAGCGCAGAACTGATGGATGTGGTAATAGAGAAGAGTGAGAGGCCTCATGACAACCACCTCTCACCGAGCCGTTGGAAATGGACTCCCAAGAGGGCTGCATCAGAAACAAGCTCAAATCGTTCGTTCAATGCCCAAGAGTTAGGCTCTCCTAATAAGGCCAGAGTCACCAGTCCCCAGAGGCTAAATGTTCAGAAGCTAGAGGAGATGTACAACCAGATGGCCAAGACACAATCCCAGCCAAACCTCAATGCTAAAGACAGGGGCTCCAAAGCTGGCAAACAGAGGGATGAGATAGAGCTTGGGGCCATCCAAGATCATGGACCACCTGTGCTGGGAACGAGAGAAGGAGTGGGGGACATGAAAAGCTTGTCCAGCATTGACAGCTACATCAGTTGTGCTACAGACTTCCAGGAGAATCCACGCTTCTCCCACAGTCCAGCATTGGACTGTTGGTGTTCAGGAAAGCAACCGGTTCTCCCACAGTCCAGCTATAGCTTTGTCCCAACATGGCATTAAAAAAACAGGCCAGCAAACCACCGGGGAGCGTGAGCCCATGTTGACTCCTGTGTCTGTTACAAGGCCGTCATACTCAGAGAATGCACGGAAATTCTTCTTTTCTGGCAACTCCTCAAAAAGCCTTACCCCCAAAGGAAGCTGTCGCAGCGATGGGGAGTCAGGCCCGTCCCCACTCTCAGACAGCTCAGTTCTGTCAGATCATTCGCTTTTAAGCCCTGAAGTTTCTGTCTACACTACTGCCAGCAGCAGAACCCCTCCGAAGTCCCCAGAGAGCACGGCCCTGGCGGCAACTGTATTCACCTTTCATGATTCCTCCATAAGCAAATACATTGACGCCGATACAGATGATGATGAGCACCTCCGCGACATCTCTGATACCAGTCCCTCAGAGCGTCTTTTGGCTGGTTCAAGCCCAAAATGCAGCATCAACATCAATTACCAGAAAGGCACCAACCATTTAGAAGCAGCCCAGAAAATGCTGGGCCAGAACTGTCTGTTCCCCATTGAAGGAATTCGTGGTGTAGCTCATGAGAATCACATAGGACCTGACATGGCACGTAGACCAAAGGTTGAGAGGGGCCGTCAAAATACTTTGGATAAAAGCCTCTGAGGTACAAGTGGAACCGACATAAATGGGAAGCTTTGGCCAGAGTGTTTCTGATGGAGATACAAGACAGACTTAAAACACTACATAAGCCAGAGACAAAAAAAAGAGGGAGAGACAAAGGGTCTCACTGAAACATTTCAAATTACAAATTACCTGAGCATGCCATTGGGCATCAAGCTCAGTGTGAACACGTATGGTGAATACTCTGGGAGAAAAAACACTTCTAAAATGGAGAATGTCACTGCCCCTCCTTCAGCTCATTCCTATTAATGGTATTACACACTCACAAAACAAAAGAGCACTCCCAGGTAGCCAACTGGTCTGTTCAGATACCCCTGTGGAAGCAGAGTCATGGAAAAATAGGTTATACCTGGTGTAACCCAACTGAATGATGCTTTTTGCAGCAGAGGGTTATCTTTATATTGTCCAGGAGAAAAAAAAACCCAGCTGCCCACTATCTCATTACTGAGTCCCAGTTCATTTTGTAGTCTTGGAGATACAGGAGAGGACCTAGAAGCCTATAAGCTACTTACTCGTGCCCTCCATTCCCAAAACTGGCCTTAGTCATTTACATTTGTAGGGATGTGCATGTCTGCATATAAGTGTGTGTGTGTGTGTGTGTGTGTGCATGTGTGTGAGTGTGAATGTTGTGTGAATGGTGATTTAATGTAAATTCATGTATACACACTCTTGAGATTGTCCTACCTGATTTATTTTTATATAGATAAGAGAAAGTTCCTTATAGAAATATGTGGTTTGCTAGTCTGCTGTGTCATAATCATATGTGAAGAGTAACCATGTAAAAGGTTTAACGTCTTGTCACAGAGGCTGCAGTTGTCAGAGGCTCCAGCCCGTCACCCATTACAACGAGCGCTCTTTATTGAACAGTATTTTGCTATCCCCTATGTTATTAAGTCATGGTGAGAATGGACGATACTTTCAAGATGTTGATCCAGTGGATATTGTCTTAGCACCTCAGTATCATTTTTAATGGATGGTAGTGGACCAAGAATTTTTGATATGGGCTAACACAACAGCCAGAAATAATAAGCTTGTTGCATAAAAAAAAGACATTTATGAAGTGTGCATGCACCCAACCAGTCAACATACAAAGACATGAGATGCTTTTAGAAATTTAATATATGAAAATCCTCTAATATAGTTTTTTCTGTTGTGTTTTTTTTGTTTTTTTTTTACACAATTACTGAAATAAAGTTTAGATTTCAGTAACAGATGTTCAGCATGCATTGGCCTTCCTTTGACCAACATGAAAACAGCCAAAAAGCTCACACTCTCAGACAATGGAATATGCATGTATTTGATACTGAAAGCAGTTTTCCATCCCTACTTTGTTACTTAAATCATCAAACTGTAATAGCATTGAATATACAAAGTCAGGTTAACTCTACCACTTCAGTTGTAAATGCCCGACCTGATAAAAACCCATGCATGATCACACACGCACGCACACATTAAAGATATATGCAGGTATGGAAGACAATCTTCAGGATAGAAAGATACACTTAGTTTCCATGGTGACAGCAGGTGTCCTCAAACGCTAGCAGCAGCTCTGCAACAGTTTGTTAATTGGGGGTGAGAAGGTTTGGTTGCATGCTATGTATGTTCAACACATCTACAAGAAAAACACACACAGGCATGTACCCATAAAGTGACAGGTATGCGCACGTGTTAGCAGAACCTCTCTTCACTGTGCAGATTTAAAAGCAACATTATGTAAGGACATTGTACATTGTTATGTTTCTCTCTAAAATCTATGTAGCATCCCATAAATACGATTCCTACACAATGCATTCACTATTATCTCTTTATATTACCACACAGCTGAGAGAAACGGTCTTATGTAACGTGCAAGTTTCAATGCTAAAACAAAAGAATGATCAGACACACAGCAAAGAGGTAATAAGCTACCGTTCACTGTTCCTCCTTCAGCCCTTTGAAATCTAATTTAAAACACGAATGGCTTTAAAAAATTCAAGTGCAGGTATGTCTGAAGTCATCGCAACTTTCTCAAATGTTAATGAGATGCGTGAAGAAGAACCACTGCCAAATAAACAAAGAAAATGAGCCACACCGTAAAAGCCTCCTGACACAAATATATTGGTGAAAGATGTAAATAAAAGAGGTGGTTATAAATGTAGGTGTTAGGTAGAATTTCATTCAAAAGTCAACAACTATGATTTACATAAAATGTTTAGAGTTGCGGTTGAAAGACTAATCACAAACCCTGATTTCGTTTCCTGTTTTAATCACAGAGTTGAGCCATTTTATATTGCTCTCCCATAGTGGGAGGAGCAGAGGTGTGAAAGGAATATCAATGACTGTGAGAGGCAGAGGGAACGGTGTGTGTCTGCATGCGTGTACAACTGCTGTAAAGACAGTGCATTAGAGCAGTGTGGCTGCTGCTTAATGGAAAAGAATGAACTGTTTCCGATATGAATGTATGCATCTCGGGGGAATCCTGCTCTTGTTTTCGCCGTATGCTATCTGCAGCTCTAAAGCTAACATGCAGCCGATTGTAGTACCAAGAGAAATCTAATCATATGAAAAATTAAGATTATTTCAGCGCACATTTAATCTCTGAAGTGCCGCTTCATTTACGGCACTGAAGAGAGGGAGGGGAGGAGCATTTTCTGAATCTTATTTAACACACATCTTATAATTAGGCAAGGATGGATGGTTTGAGCTGGTGTCAGATTCATTTTATGCAGCATTGTACAGGCATTTTACAGCTCTGAAAATATTCATCTATTCATCACAACATTCCCTTTTTTATATTCAAGTGGAATTTCCAATCATTGCGTCATTTGCTAAAGTTAGAAGTTTAAAATGGTCATACTTAATAATAATACTCATACTCTTAAAATATAAACTTAGGTATCATCTGCAAAGAAATGTTCCCAAATTAAATGATTTAACAAAATGTCCTATAGCGTAACATTTGGCTGCAGGTATTCATCATTTTCTAGAGGGGCCCTGGTGAAGAATAGCTGCACCTTTTGTTATATTAGTTCATTATTTCCCCAATAAATCTGCATAATCTTCTTATCACATTATGAGGTGGAAGCAGCACAGATTCAACTACACCATGAAAATATGAAAAAACAAGCTTGTGCCATTACATTTTATTTATTTATTTCCACAAGGAAAAACATTTGGTACATAGACTACTAGTCAGATGTTAGTTCCTGATGAACTTTTCACTGCATATTTATCTTTTGGAAAGTCAAGGCCAATGTATGCCAAACATTTCAGCGTCTTTACCCTGTTCCCCATGTCCATGGAGATTTCCGAATGTCTTCTTTAGTTACGGAGAAACAAATTTCAGTCACGACATATATTTCTGAGTGTATAACATCATTTAAAAAAAACGGATCATTAAGTTTAAATTTTCAACACTAAGATAAAGGGCATTCAGCACACACAACCTCTCATGAAGCATCATGGGAGCTTCTGTCCCATCATTTAGATTTTCTATATTACGGTAGTCAGGGACCATTTTTCACTGAAATATCTCTCAACAATGATGACAATCAATATTCCATAAATAGGCAGCAAGCACTATTGTAGAGAACTGAGATTTATTATGGGCAAATATTACACAAATGCGCACCCATGTGCACACACACACACACACACACACACACACACGCACACACACACACACACACACACACATTTCGAAGTATTGAAATCCTTATGACACTCTTGACCTTAGACAAAGTTGTTCAAAGAAACATCAAGCATGGTGTTGTGATTTGATACTTAGACTGTGATACTGTGACATGATACCACAATAATACAAATATATATAAATATATTAATTTGTTTTTACAAGTCATCCTTTTTTTTTTATTTGGGCACTTTACTCCCCTCAATCTCCAAGGGAGCCATTTAAATTAAAGAAATTTAATAGTATAAAAGAGCTTTTCATTTCACCGAGATCCCCCCCAAAGGACTAAACCATCATGCTTCATGAAGAAAACACACTCAAGTGACTTCTTTTCTTTATCATTTATTGATACAACTTAAGATGAAGAGCACAGTTTCCTCAAACTTTTCCATAATGGGACTCCCCACTGTACAGTAAATGCATTTAGTTTTAGAAAACTTAAAATAGAATATGGGGGTTACGCTATCTGCTAAATTTATCTGTAAAGAGGTTCAAGTCGTTTTTTTTATTTTTTGTTAGAACCCCACAGGACCCTTTTCAAGGACATGTGGTAATTTCCAAAAACCCAGTGAGAACCACTGCTTTAGCAAGTAGCCCAGTTCCACATACTTTGAATCTAACACTGTATTACAGGGTTGGGGTCGATTCGAGATGCCTTGATGGAGTAAAACACACATCACACATGACAACCAGTATTCGAGCATGAGACAAATTAAAACCTAGTACAAATTTAAAGCATAAACTATATTTTTTCTATGTTTTAAGCTCTCAGTGGAATTGACCCCAACCTTGCCTAAGCCATCAGTCTTTGTAAAGTACACTGTTTCCAGGGAATTGAAAAAAAAAAAAGAAGATATTTGAACGACCTTAGCCAGCTCTTATACAATGTTGTTTGTAGGTCCCGAGGCTTGTCTGTTTTGTAAAAAAAAAAAAAAAAAAGATAATAATTTTTACTTGTTGACTTTCTATGCTGTTGTTTCTGTATAAATGTTCTATTGTTCAGTGCATGTTGTAACTTTGGCGTTGTGACTGGTTGTGATTTACACAGAGCCAGTACTTGTCATGTAAAAGAAAAAAAAAGTGTCTCAATGTCCCAAGATATTTCTATTTCTTAAGAAAAGCAACATTTCCCTTGGATGACTAAAAATGAAATAAATCAGATCACTTTACATTTTATTTAGGATTTGCTGACTTTTATTTCTATTTCCATTTTTTTTATGCAAACAGGAATCTGTGATATTAAAGTTTGTGTTGTGCGGTAAGGACAGTAATTTGATTGTGTTCTGACTAAGGAAGAGGACTTTTCATTGGCACACACTCACCCTCATTAATGGAAGACCTACTTGTAGCTTGCTCTAATATGAAGAAGATTAAACTTGGTCATTATAAATAAACATGACTCTTTAATAGAGCAGGTTTAGCAACCAGTGTTTGTAATTACCGTGGCTGGTTTATAATTAAATAAAGGTAAATAAAGGTAAATAAAGGTCTTTACGTGCGCATCCGAGTAAATATGTCCAGAAGGAAGGAAGATGTTAGATGAAGAGGAAGCTGTGGGCTGTTGGACAGGAGCAGGCCTCCAGCCTTCCCACACGCCTCCACACACCCCTGCATCGAGGGTTTCCCACCGCCTGCCACTGGAGAGACTGTCTTCTGCAGGGAAGAGAGATGGAGGTGAAGAGTTTGTGGTCACAAAATTACTCTCTGAATGCAAGTGATGAACAATGTAGCCATCTAGTGGTAGGTCTCATTGCTACCTTTCAGACCTAAATCGGGGTGTAGATTAGTGTTCTGGGATAAACAACAAACCCTGTAAGTCTGACTGTTCTGCACGACTGATCCACACATCAGGAACAAGGCCAGGATTTTCGGTCTATACTATGTTTGTTGGCTGTACAGTGCAGATGTACCTGTATATCTGCAGACATACTCCAGTTTCATTTGATATGAACCCACTCAAAAACATGTCTTGGGATTAAAGCTCCTTGTGGAGTTGTTGACCTCTAGTAGCACTATGGATCAGTTTTTCAGTGAGTGGGTCCCTGTTTTGTTTACCTCGTGCATGCGTACTGGGCTGCACATGCAGCACACCAGTGATGTAATACACAGTCCTACCAGTGGTGTCACACTATTCTACTGATCTACAGTTTGATATGCAGCAATGCACCAACAAAGGCAGAAGAAGAGGAAGAATTCTGGATGTAAACAATGCAGGTTTCAAACTTGAGGAAAAAAAATCATCCATTCATTCATTCGTAACATTTGTTAGCCCAGAAATACATATAATGCATTTTGGTGAATAACTGAAGGCAAACATAACTTTGGCTTTAAGAGAAGTCTACAAACGAACGGTTCTCAAAGATCAGCTGATCAGTTTTTTTGTTTTTTTAAATAATTTAATAAGACCAATATTTGTTTTCTTTATAATGCAGTTACAGAAAATACCAATACGTGTGTCATTTACATTTTATGGTAAGTGGACTAGTCTACAATTATCCAAACCTAAATTATCCTAAAGCACAAATACATTGTATATGTAAAGAAACATTCAAATGTATTACTATTAAAGTCATTTTTCATGTAAATATTGTCATCCATTATTAGTCGTGAATGACAAATGGTGTTTTTAATACAAGTAAAAGAGCTGTAATGACCTTACCACATATCAGGTGAGACGGAAAGGTCGCCTTTATAGTGTAGTGAAGTTATGTTCAACATCGAGTTTCTTCAAATATGAGCAAAAATTCACTTCAAACTAATTTCATGGCTGAATAACCCTTTCCTGAACAACACAAGCTCTGAATTTGTCATCTCACCCGTCTTCTGCATTTTCCTCTCCATCTCCAGAACAGTGCGTCTGTCCGGCAGCAAGAGCTGGCGGCTGACACTCAACGCACACGCGGTGCCCCTCCGTCAGGTACTGCATCCACTGGGTGTGTGGGTCTGTACTCTGCTGGCATCCTTTTGTCAGAGAGGTCAACTGAAACTGGACACAATACCTAGTTCACACAACCACACACACACACACACACACACACACACACACACACAACTCAGACTGATTACAAACGGAGAATTTAACAGATGTATGAGGAAATATCAAATGCACAAAGAGCGTAATTTCACATTTCTCTGGAGACGGGTTACCCGATAATGTCACTGCCGTCAGGGATGTCTCTTTTCTTCCTGGCGTTGCCATAGCCACCCGTGATAATAAGCGCTGGGACTGCAGAGAGAGCATCCGCGATAAGAACATTACATGGGAACATGTGTTGTTATACAGGTCCTCATACATTTAAAATGAACATGTACTGGGGAAATGCTCATGAACGTAGGATCCTCTGGTGTGTCGTCGTCAAATTAAGGAGGTGAAGTCAGTCTGCACTGTTGAGATTACATCTTGTTTGATTTAGTTTACATTTTTGAAGAAAAAGCATGGCATGCCAGGAAGAAATAGTTCACTCTCAGGCTCCATCAGATATGTCTCGAGGTAGTGTCATCGGTCTTATACTGCTAGGGTTTGTCTAAATACCCTATGCATCACTATCTCACAACAACATAGCAATATCACTACGATTGTATAAATCAGTGTGAATAACAATGGAATAACAGTAATTACTGATGGACATGTGGAAGGATCCGGGTAGATGTAACTCACCAAGTGAGTTGTGACAGTGCCCTCGCTGAGACCGGTACTCTGCACAGCCGGCATGCTCCTCCAGATGGGGACAAGGTTTTCCTGCATTGAGCGGCTCCCTCAGGATGGTCCTGCTCCGCCTGCGGATTGTGGCCCTGCAAGCCTCGGCACAGCCCGACCACTCTGTCCACTCACTCACCACACAGGACACCGCTGAGGGGAAAGAGGAGAGAGGAGACAGAGCACAGAGAGCTGAGGAAGACACAAAACCGAGGATCATAGAAACCGGGCAATAGCTGTCATATGTCTGCAGATCCACACGCTAAATATTGATTTCAGGAATATTTATTTATATATATTTGGTGGTTCTCAAAGCTGTGGCCTCCTTTAAATGATCTAACTGTTCCCAGTTTGAAAGGCTTTTTAAAACACCTCTTTCCATAGCATGAAAACGTGTTGGATGTATTTCCATCTAGCAGTGTATTGCAGTGATTAAAATTGCCTTAGCCTCCAATTTCAATTGTGAAGGAGGAACTTCAGTGGCCCTGAAACAGGGCGGAAAATGTGAAAGGCCCTATCAAGAGCTAGTGTTTATTTTGTACATTCTGGGCTACTGTAGAAACATGCTGGGCCAACATGGCGAACACTGTGGAAGAGGACCCGTATCTGTAGATATAAAAGGCTCATTCTAAGGTAACAAAAAGTAAAACACATTAATGCATATAACATTTTTGCCGTGTTTTGTAAATAATGTGTTGAGTTTTCTTGTCAATACAAACCTACCGGGGCAGGCTGTCTCGTAGTCATAACAGCAGTCCAGAGTGGACACACATGCTTGGTCGCAGTAGCAGGTGCCATAGGACCGGTCCGACCTCCATCCTCTGCTGAAGCATGACGGGTCCCTGCCGGTGCAACACAGACCTGTATCCCGACAGCCTGACTGACATGGACTGATGAGGAACAAAGACACTCCAAGAAAAAACAAAGTGGCAGAGATGCTGCTCCTCCAGGCTGTCATCACGAAATACGCTCACTTCGGCAGATTGAGGCAGTTTAGCGCGCTGCTGTGGAACAATTTAAACGGCCGAGCAGTAAACCCTGACTGAGAAGTGTCGATCTGTTGAAGGCCTTAAAATGAACTCCATCTGTGTCCGTTAGGTCAGAACTGAACCATGAGGAGCTGCTCAGTGAGCTGGAAGTTATTCATGTGTCAACTATGAATCTGTTAAAGGAACAGTTCACCATTTTAGGTAAAAGGTGGGACCCACAAAACTGAATTTAGTGTGACTGCTATGTAAGAGGAATTATGCAATTATTAGACCTGATCTAATTAATATGTAAATCACAACAGACACAATTCTCGACTCTGCATCTATTTTCAAAGGATTTTACAGCTCATTTGTTATCTAACTGAATACATTGTTTTCCAGATCCTGAAACTCAAAAATCTCTTCCACTGTGTTTGATTTTTTAAATAAATAAAATTTTAAAAAATCCTGTCTCCTTAAATTCATTCACCGCCTCTCTGTCAAACAGCCAGCTTCCCAGGCCCATGTGTGCCTCAACATGTGAAAAGAGTGGATTAATGAAACTCCTATGGCCGAGGTTATTCATGCAAAAAGAACAACAGTGCAGGCTTCCACTCAAACTAAGATTCCCGGTAGCTTTCTGCTCTGTGTGTAGAGGGAGAAGATAGGAACACCAAGAGGGAGAGATGGGTGGAGCTGAAAGACTGATTATACTCCTCAAAACACCACAAGTTCTAAGTGTGACACAGCAAAAAAAAACATGTGGAAGCTGTGGTTTCTTTTCCAGTCTGTGTGGTCTCTACAAAACTGTGTAACTTGTAGAGAGGAGGACCTTCCAGTTGTTCCAGTAAACAGTCAGCACTAACTGGACACAGCTGCAGCAGTCCACACAGACAGCACTCACACCATCTCTCCTGGTCTTGTAATATGTTTCTCATCAGATCTTTTAGTCAGGATATAGATTTTCTTTTCAAATGAATAACAGCCTTAATTCCTCACAACAAAACTGCGACCTTGCAGTTAGAAAATGTCAATTTGGAAGCAATGGTGATAAATTACACAAGACAGAAATAGCCCAGAGTTGAATGGCTTCCCACCATATTATAGTCAAAAATGTGCTTTTTATGTGGCATTTCCAATGTAGAAACTGGCAAGCACACAATCAGACCCACATTTGAACTGCATGCAAACATTCAGGTACAACAACTAGATTTAAGGTATTGACTTTGATATAATTGTTCCATTTAGCAAAATTCTTGGCGCTGTTTGAACTACCCTTGACCAATTTCTGTAAATATATATTAGAAAAATAAATGGTACTGTTGTGAGATATAGAGCTCCGCCAAGTTAAAATGTTCAGTATATACACACATGGATCATCTTTACATCACTGTTAACAACTCCAGCTCCACTGATGCAGCAATAAATGCAGATGATCACTGTGACAGATGAGTTCTCTCAAGTCAGTGTCCAGCCAAATACCAGCCACCTAAAAGCTAAGGAAATGCCACAACAAATGGTGAACTGTGACTTTAAATACACATGATTTACACTTAATGGGTGAAAATATGCTAACTCACTAGTATGATTATCTAAATATGGCTCACATGCTAACATGAGAAGTAGACAAGGCTGGCAGTGTTCACACAGAAAACAAGAATGTGAGCAGAAACAAGCAGCCTACTTGAGACTTAAGTAACAACGTGGAGATTTACATATATATAATCTCCTTATGTTCTCATTCAGTATGATTCTGACTGCTCAATTGGCCATTTCATAATTTCCTCCGTTTGGTTTCTAAAAAAATCTGAAAATAATTACATTATGACACCTTCACAATTTTCATTTCATCCAACCAATAAGTAGAAAATATTTAAAAAATACATTTAAATATGAATGGAAGCTACAGAACTACAGGTAGCTGCCAGTCGATATTCTGTGAATCAATGAATCAGCTCTAATTGCACATTTATATGTTTTGTGTGCAAAAAAATCTAAATTTCTAAAATAACCAACTAACAGAAGCTGCCAGATAAAAGTTATACAGTAAAAAGTACAATATTCGAGTAGTAGTATCAGAGTATCCGAGATTAAAATACTGTAAAGTACCAGTGGATCTAATCTGTACCTAAGTACACTACTTACTGTTATGTTCCGCCATTGTTTACAGTATATAATTTAGTATTATTGTCAATTATTGTTATTAGTTTAGTGGAGTATTTGTACTTTGTCTTCCTACTTCAATAGGGAAAAACACTTCGTTAGTCCAGTTCATTATTCTGTTATGCTTGACACTGGTACAGCTGAGGCTGTATACGGATTGTATCACATCAGGATAATCCACTGATATATCATAATTTTGGATACTGTAATAGTTGTATTATGTGGCTTTGAACAGCCAAAGATTTTTATCAAATTTCAGGCGAGTCATGATGGTGATTAATCTCTTTACTTCAATATAAACGTGCATTCATATTCCTCTCCATTTTCTGCTTCTGCCTGTCCTTAAAAGCCTTGGCGATAAACTGAGATGTTCGCGTGATGCAGATATTTTATACTGACATAAAGGTGCAAGTGATTCATAAGTGTAAGAATAACATCTAGAGGTGCATATCACATGTACAGCATGTGCAAGCTGGGTTCTTTAAATAATGTCCTACAACGACCCTGAAACTTAAAGGCTCTTTAACTTGGCGTAATGCCTTCTGGCACGTTATTTTCCTCCGTGCTGGTAAAAATACATACTTTCACATCTTGCAACAAAAGTTGTTTCATTAGGAGCTCAAGGAATTTCCTCTAATCTGGGAGGAGAGTGTTTAAATAAACCGCGGATGGAGGCTGACGGCCACAGGGAGAGGGGAAACACCAGCTTGGCTGTCTGCATCCTTTGCACTCACACAATCTAACACTTAGTCAGTAGGAAACACACCTTCACAGGTAACAAGGTGTGAAGTCTAATCCCTTGAGGGCTCACTGAGATATTTGTTCTTACACTCAAAACCATCAATAGTAAAATAGATCATCATGATTTTTCTAATGGACCTCCAGATGATGCTGCTGGATGTGATTTACTTCATCCTGCGCAATTCTGTGCGGATCGTCCTGCGCCCCCGCACCAAGCCCATTGACGGTGAGCTGGTGCTGATCACCGGGTCAGGCGGCGGCCTGGGTCGCCTCTTTGCTCAGGAATTCACCAAGCACGGGGCAGAGGTTGTGCTGTGGGACGTCAACAGCAGCTGCAATGAGGCGACAGCCAAGCTGGTGCGGGAGATGGGGGGTAAGGCGTACACTTACACGGTGGACGTGACCAACAGGGAGGATGTGTATCGCAATGCAGACCTTGTACGAAAAGACCTGGGCCGGGACGTTACGATCCTGGTGAACAACGCCGGGGTGGTGGCCGGGGCGCGCATGTTGGACTGTCCTGATGAGCTGATGGAGAGGACCATGAAAGTCAACTGCCATGCACACTTCTGGGTGAGAACTCTTGGCAGGAGGTTCAGTTATCCTTAATTTATTACGCACGGCCGTATATCTTTGTGTTTTTGGGATATTAGTAAATATTTTGTCCAAAAAAAGTGAGTTTAAAGCAGTTTGAAACTGCAATCAGTTGTCAAAGTGGGGGAAAAAAGGTTGTGAACATAAATCAAAGCAGTCAAGAGAAATCTACAACGTCCTGACGCACGATTGTTTTTCCGCTTGGTACATGACACTTTAAGTTCAACACAGAGAGAGAGAGAGAGAGAGAGAGCTGGAAATGAATTACTGAGTTGGTATTTCACACGTATAATCTTTACAGCATCAGCTGCCATACAGAGAAGGCTATTGTACATAGTTTGACACATGGCGTGATGATGGATTCCCACATAAATCCTCTTAATATGAAGCCGCTCGTGCGATATATAAGCCTCCTTCACATTGAACATCTGAGTCGCCACAAGTCATACAGACACTCACACAGTTTTGTTGTTCCATAATAACCTGCTGCGTTACATCAATGCATCGCTCTTTATGTGTGTGTGTGTGTCTCTCTTTCTCTCAAGACAGTGAAGGCCTTCCTGCCTCAGATGAAGGCCCAGAATCACGGACACATTGTGACCATCGCCAGCATCCTCGGCCTCTTCAGCACAGCTTGTGTCGAGGTGAAGCAGGGGAGCGAGAAACATCGACGCAACACTAAGATAGGAAAGCTTTAATGTCTCAGTCTTTCACACGAGCGAGTCAGGAAAATAACGAGCCACATATCACAAAGACGGCCGCCTGAACACTGACCGCAATTGATTCTGTAAGCGTTCAATACCTGCGGAGACACAGTTAACAAGTTTTGATCTTTGTTTCGAGACAGGATTACTGTGCCAGTAAGTTTGCTGCAGTGGGTTTTCATGAGTCTCTGGCCCACGAGCTGATTGCTGATGAGGTTGAAGGAGTGAAGACTACCCTCGTATGCCCCTATATCGTGGACACGGGCATGTTTGAAGGCTGCAAGATACGGTATGTCTGCAAAATACTCACATACTGTTTGAGTATGTTAGTCTAATAAAAACACAATATTGTGGGACAGATTATCCCTATGGCAATTGTGCTCCTGCCCTACCTCCTGGTTTGTCTCTAGATTTGGGGATACATTGTCGTTACTGTCCTGAAATGCTGAAATATATCAAACCGGGGTATTCTGTTCATGCTCTCAACTAAATCACTGCCAAAGACGCAGCACGGGAACGCGCCTTGTGTCCTGTTGCACGTGTGGGTTTGTAGCCAAAGCAATGCAAACAAACCAACCCAAGTGACGGCCCGTTTGTACTTTGGTGCCACCGATAGGGAGGAAGTGGAACTGCTACTGCCCCCTCTGGAGCCCCAGTACTGCGTGGAGCAGGCCATGAACGCCATCCTGATAAACCAACCGCTGGTGTGCATCCCTCGCCTCACCTACCTGCCTTTCCTCTCCAGAGCGTGAGTATAAAACCTCCTTTTCATACTAAACTCAAGGCCATAAATCATTTTGGTGACGCGAAACGATTCGGTCCCTAATATTCAATGCAGTTTCACCGTATGAAATACCTCTCACTGGTTTAAATACTGGTTGCTACTGGTGCTTAAATGGAGACACAGTGGAGGAAAACAAGAATATGGAGAACAAGGGAGTAACAACGGGGCATTTTAGAGTGCTGGGAAACCAAACTGAAGTTTTGTGGGGGAACATATTTCATAGTTATGCTACTAAAACAGCAGGTCTACACAAAGGTACGGAAAGAGGCTTTCAGAAAATCTATACCGGATTTAACAAGTTAGACACCTGCCAACAGCACAGTCAATTTAGCGACCCTGCTATTTTCATTAACAACTCTCTTCTCCCTTATTGTCTTATTATCTTCCACTATATTCATACATTTAAGTACCACGAGGAATCAAGAAAATACTATATTTATACCTGACAACTAAATTACACAAATTGCGAGACGTATCTTACTTTGTTTTCATGTGCCTGTCTTTTGTAACAGCTCGTCTGTGTTTTAAGCTCTGCCGCACACCCTCTCTTTCAGGTTGTTGCCATGGGAATCCAATGTGGTTGCATATCGTTTCATGGGGTCAGACAAGTGCATGTACCCCTTCATTGACAACAAGAAACAAGTTTCTAACAACCCTGTCAAGGTTGAATAATCATACCCGGGCACAGTTGAGACAACAACAACAAAAAAACTTTAAAATCGTTAAAATCAAACATGTCGGTAAAAAAGAAAAATATATATCTTCTGCTTGTGTAGACCAAGCCAGGATCCAATCATCAAGAGGCCAAATGGAAAGAGGACTTTGGATTTTGAAACTGATCATTCAGAAGTGTGGGCTATATGATGACTCAGCCAAGTGATCATCTGCATCTAAAGAACATTTCTGTAATTATCAGCTAAAGTTTAAAGTCCCTTCAAACGGTTTGTTTTTTTTCAACCTTTAAAAAGACAAAATATGTAACAATGCTCAAATACTGGACTGACCAAAAGGGGAATGGGAGTGTCTTTAATATTACTGTATGTAACTTAATGTACCTGAATATTGCGCTGTATTATGTTTACATAAAATAAAATGATTGAAAACGACTGGTCTGAACACACACGTCTGATGTAATGAGCACCAAGCACCGAGGTGTGATATTAAGAACGGTTTCCGAACTTTCAAAACAGTTTAATTAACATGAATTCTTCAAGAAACATGATTTTCATTTTCACCCACTATTTTTATAAAAAGGCTAATGTTGGATCTACTCGCTCGTTCTCCATTTGCAAGGGTGGCTAATCTAAAAATCGACTTTACAGAGGGTTTACCTTTTCTAACTCCATGTGCGTTATTGGAGACGATCATATAGTAAATTAATGTTTTATATTTATGCCCTCCTGTTGTACGTGGGGACTGTGATTGGTTGCAAACAGCCAGTTCCTATTAAAGTCAGTTTCTCACTGTCTGATGAAGATCCAGCGTGAAACATCGCAAATAAATGCATTATTAGCTAGACAGTGTTTAATTTGCAGCTCTCTCTGAAACAAACTGTGCTGTTACGTTCGATGTTCTGCCACTTGCGGGTAAAGAAAAAAAAGACGCGGTAACAGAGGTCTTTGTTTTGTGCACATAAGCACGGAAGTTTAATTACCATGGGGAGCGGAGAGAGAAGGGATGATGACATGATGAGAGGGAAAGGGCGTATCGGGAAAATTTGACGCAACAAGGAAACATCCCTGCTGCACACACAGCAGACACAACGTCACATTACATCACACGCTACATTTAGTCAGAAATTCTTCCCGGCCCTACATGGTAATGTCGATAACACTGGTTGTTGATATAAAGCACTCTAGGAAAATCAACAGAGGTTCGCTAGCTGCATCCTAGACAAAAGGTGAGGTCCAAACCTTTACAAGATTAATGAACTACATCGGCGGGGGATAAAACATAAAAAAGACTTAAAAACGAGAGTTAGAAGATCTCACAGAAAGGAAACAAGTTCTAGACAAAACAAAACACAGTTCACAGTTAGTCAATTCTTCTTTTTTTTCCACCAAGTAAACCCCCAACTTATTGACCAGGATGCAGCTACTTTTTCTACAACGCAACAAAATAAATAATGTGGACAATTAAACAGAATCAAGAGAGAGAAACTACATTTTCCTATCGATCTTGTTTAACTGTGGACATTTTGGATCGATGAGTATGAACAGTGATGGTTTAGAGTGTACAGTGCCCAGAGCTTCCTGTAGCCGTCTAAAACTGACTAAGAACACAGTGTCTGAGTTTTCTCTAGTGCTTTTACAGACAACCAAACCTGGTCGTCTAAACAGTGCCATCCAGGGTCTGTGCCAATGTGCTTGAGTTAGCCTGTTTGAGGTGCAAGTCACCCTCGATTTCCTGCTTGCCACACCTGTGAAAAAGAAATCACACACACAGCGTCGCGGTTAACCAGATCTCTGACGGCCGAACCGGTGTTCCTTCATTGTGAACGTACTCCGTATCATTTACAGATCACATGGATGTATTTACATGTGTGCAGAAAAGCTAAAAGCCTGCCCGCTTGCCGCTGTGTTCTTCAAGAGTTCAGCCGGTGTGTGCTACCAGTCATTAAAAAAAAAAGAGGCAGGCCTTCTGTTTATGCCAAAATTTATTCAAATGAAAATGATTTCTCTGAAAAACACGGAGTGAGTGTGCTAAGTGACAACAGCAACAAAAGCCGTTCAGTGATTCACATCAGTGAGTGTGAAGTGTTTACACAAGGCACTATTATTATGGCCACTTTGATTATTAATAGAATGAAAGGCTTATTGTGAACGCGGCTATACATAAACGGAGGGACGGCGTTCGTCAAAGCTTACCGAGAGACTGGTCCATTCCCTGTCCTTTCATTCAGCTGCTGGTCCAATTCAGAGAGCAACTTCAGTATATTCAGTGCAGCCTGCAGAGGAGGAAAACGGTTCAGGTCAGGCTGAAAAATAAATCTTGTTGTCTTGGTAGCAAGTATTCCTTCAAAAGAATATATGTCTAAGTGTGTAAGGACGTCACATGCACGTGAGATTGTGTGATATTAATATGACTGACAATTCACACAGATTGGTGAAAAAGGAAAAAGCAACGTTGTCTTGGTAACCACCAGCCTCCAGATGAGCTTCACTTCTCTTTGGCAGCGATCCTACAAGTGTCCGGTCTTCAAAACGATATTTGGTGTTTTGATGATATTTGTTGGACAGTGCTGAGTTGAACGTCGATCTAAGATCTGGGTTTTCATCATAACAAACCATGATGGGATGTCAAAGAGGGTTTGTGCTTTTAGTGTTTCAGCTGCCAGACTGTGGAACAAACTTCCCCTCAGTTCAAATCTTTATCACATCTTACAGATTTTTTTAAAATTCTGTATAGGCTGGCATTTCTTGAAATGTATTACCACCAATGCTTTTAGGTTGTTCATTGTATATTTAGTGGCCATTCTCCTGAAATTCATTTTAAAAATAAGTTTTCTGACTGACTTCTCCATTCTGAGTTCCCCTTTTATTCATAAATTCATCTGTATCCGCTGACATTTTTCAAATTTGCATGCAAGGACTTAACAGAGAGTTTGAAGAAAAAAAAAAAAAAATCAACTCACCATATCATGACAGGATTCTACATCTTTCCCAATCCCGTGACTGATGAGCGGTGGCTGGGAGGAGCAGTTAATCAGTGACACAAACTCATTCTTATTGTTTTTGGGAAAATCTTTGTATTCCACCTGAAAGCACATCAAAAAAATATTTCAGTTCTTTTTTTTTTCTTCTTTTTTTTAACCATCTACATGAAACGCAAACCGCTGAGTTCACCGTAAGCGGAACATGCGTTCGGTTACCTGCAGGCCTTGCACAGATGCAAGGTAGCTGAGCTGCTCTGAAGGCCTGGTGAGGGGTCCGTGGGGCAGTTGGTTCATGTTATTTTTGTTTTTTAGGATAGTCTCAGCAGTTAGGGATGTCCCTGCATAAAGCAGCTCGTTGGCAATCATGGCAGTGATAGTGGCCTTGCCTGGGTTGGGCAAAGGTCGACTGTAGTCCTTGGCCTGGGATCCTTGGCAGGCCCCGACAGCTTGAGCCACCTCCGGGACCATGGGCAGGATGCCTGCAGGCAGCTGCTGGTGGCTCAGGTAAGGCAGGCGGAAGTCCTCCTCCTTGGAACCTTGGAAGTAGAAGCGCACTTGTTAAAGACACTTTACAATCTGAGCGCTGCCACATGAGCACATCTAGCAGATTTACTGACACTCACCCAAAGCCACATCTTCTACAGAGCCAGGTTCAAAGAAGGTCACTTTGCGCCCATCGCCAGGCTTTTTCACTGGGGTCTAAATATTGGGGAATGATGGTGGGAATGGTGGTTCAGCACTACAATAAGAACAAGACTTGCTTGATAAAGGTGAAGCAGTACCTTTTCATCAGTCTTCAGTGCCGGTTTAGGGGGCTGAGGCTGAGGCACTTTATATCCCAAGAGCTCAAGCATTTTCTCTGCTGCGTTCCTCTTGGCCACCTTCTTACTGGGTCCCATTCCCTCTGCAGACTGGCCGCATACCGTCACCTATACCAGAAAACATGCGGCCCAAAGATAAATTAAAAGTTGGGCAGTTAGCAAGCAAAGGCAGAGGAAAAAAAACCAGGGACAGATGTCAGGCTATCAGTACGCTCCAGGTGCCGCCGACTCACCTGCATGACAAACTCCCTGCGCCGAGGTAGACCTCTCTCTGTCACCATGCTGTACTCTGGCTCCTTCTCCTTTTTGGCCTGCTGGATCTGAGCCAGGCGGCTGATGGGGTTCATTCCCTGACCGTATTCTGGGCTGGTCTGCAGCTGTTGGTGTGACAGGTTAGTCGTCACTTTCTTTAAGGGAGACTTTCAGGTCTGGACTGAAACATTTTGCTGGTTGCACTACCTTGATGATGGATTTGGTTTTCTTTTTGATGCGTGGCAGCGTCTTTTCCACGCTGGGTATATGGGGTAGCCTCTTCAACTCCCCCAGCACTGCTGCTGCTGCCAGCTTCTTGGCAATCTTTTTACTCTTTCCCTCACCCTCTCCAGTGAACTCCCCGACTGTAACACACACTACAAAACTCTTCATGTGGGGAGGGCCTTCTTCCTTTAAAACCTGGAAAACAGTGACGAATCATGACGCAAGGGAGCTCCACTGCGGGCCTCTTAGGGCCTCAAAACAATTGTTTAAACTGGTTCTGTGGTCAAGGCTGCAGCAACCTTTAGAAAACCCTTCCACGTTGCTGTTTTTTAACTTTTTATTTGTGGTAGTTTACATTTGTGCACATATTTTGATATTGCCTTGAATTATCAGTGCGGTTCATAGTTGTTGCCGTGCCTTTTACGCTACTGTTTGTTCAGCTTTCATTTGTAGAGCGCTTAAGTCAACCCGGGTTGTTTTTATACCTACTGTATTAATAAACATGACTTCGCCTGACTATTATTAAACTGGATAAGAAACCAGGGCAAGTCAAACATCCTGTCTGCATGTCACTGAACCGATAACAGAACGTTTACAGAAGGGAACGTAGAAATCACCTCAAAGTTGACAGGTAAGTTGCGTTTAAGTGCAATTTCAAACACTTGGCTGATTTCTGATTTGTTGAGGTTCTCCTCCTCTGGCTCTCCGTTCATCTGTCAAGAGCAGAATGTATATTTAAAAAAAACAAAAAAACGAGGCAATAAAGTTGCAGAAAGTTGCACAAAGGCTTTTTCTGTGTGGACATCTTTTCTCACCACTGGCAACTGTTGCAATATTGGCTCCTTGTGCAGCACTTTCAGGGCCTTGGCAGCAGCGTCATGTTTGGCTAACTGCCGTGTGCGTCCCTTACCAATAAACTGCTGGCCTCCGATGGAAAGCTCCATGTGGTATAACATTGGTCCCACTGGAGGAAAAGGGTAGTAGTACCTGGACGCAGAAAAAGGTCAAGGCAGCTGCTCATGAAATCATTCAAAATTAAGACCAAATGGAAAAATGCGCCGTTTTCTGATTTACTTACTGTTGCATAGAGCGTTGGTAAGGTCCTGGAGCCCGGACGTTGTAGTTGAAGTTTGGTGGTCTCATCCCCGGGTAGGGGTCGACTGGTTTATACATAGGTTTTTTACCAAGCTTCATGCATAGTGCATTTAACTCCATGCTATGTGTCATGCCATCGGCTGCGAGGCCAACACAAAGAGAGACAGAAATATAGATGAGCGAACTCGTCTGCAAAGTGTTAAACGAGAGTTAAGAGAGTGAGACAGAGCCAGTGGGAAGAACCCACCTGGGTTCTTGCCTGTGTTACGGGGGGTCCTCATGGTGGGCTTGGGAAGTGTTGTCTCAGCGAGGGCAGATGCAGCAGCGGAATGCTGGGCTTTCTTGATGCTGGTCCCCTCTGCTTCCCAGTGCTGATCTCCCAGTGTGAGTCTAACTGAGAAAATCTGACAGAGGCAGGAAATACAATATGTTATCTGTCGACAAGGCGTCTTAGATAAAACGACACGATTGGGATTGTCTGTAAAAATGTACCTTGGAGTGAGCTGGTCCTTGCTCACAAAGCAGCTTATACTCAGGTTGGATCTTGTTGAAACGGGCTAACTCATTCACCAAACACATGGGGGTCTTCTCTTTAGGGTTTGCCATGTTAGATACTGTGACAAAACATACGTTTTGATTAAAAATAGACATGATCGAGAACACAAAAGCAAAAAGGTTGCTCCAAGTCCTAAAGTCTGACAGTAAATACGGAGCAAACTATTCCAAATGCCGTATCATTTATCACCCACAGTGCAGCTTTCCTTGACAAGAATACCACTGACCTGAACTGTAACATACAGAGATAGCTCCATTGACAGTGCGAAATGAGGGAGGGGTTTGAAATACAAAGTGGGTCTAATCTAATATGTAGTGTTAGCAAATATGTGATATTTGCAGAGGGATCGAGTTCTGCCAAATTCACCATGACACGACGCCACTGGGAGTGTGCTCGTGTGGGAGGACGCGCTCCAGAAGCTCCTCTGGCTCTGTGCGGATATTGTGGAAACGAGTATTGTACGCGCTTTATCGGCCACAAAAAAAAAGTCATGCAAGCAATGAAAAACGATCCTTTTGTAAAAATAAATCAATCAAACCTGGGGTGGTATTGTAGGGAGTGGCTGAGCCCGCGGGGAGAGAGGAGCTCCTGATGGGCTGACTGGCACTCTCCGAGGGTAGGGTGCCCGATGCGCAAGGGATGCTGTAGCCAGGCTGTGGCTGCCCGAGCTGCATTGGGGCAGGGGCGGCAGGCATGGGGCTGGCCGGACACTGAAACTGGATCTGGGACATCCTTGTTGGTGTTAGCTTAGTCAATCGTAGGCTGAGGTCAAGGTAGGAACTTTGTAGCACAGCAACGGTGAATGCCAAAGTAGGGGGAAGCGTTTGTTGAGGAGGTCTGGATGGATGCTCTGCCTGGAAATGAGAGAGATAAGATACGTAACTAAGAAAATAATGTCACTTTTAATTCATCTAAAAAATAATGCATAACACATTAACATCTATGGACAATTTAACGCCCAAGTCTAGTGTTTTGCACGCTCGTATTCAACCTTGACACAGATACTTTTTGCATATTTAAATAAAATAAAACTAAAATACAGGAACACATGAATTTAATACAATGTCTGACATCTGACAAGTGCCTTAGTCTGACTGTATGAAGGAACAGCAATGAAATGTGTGTGCACTGTAGCCACCTGTCACAGCTACAGAGTGTATCAGAGACGCTTCACGGTGACTGCTTAACAACATGTCATTTACACATGTGCAGTCAGACCATCAACAGTCACCCTGTGTGGGTGGTCATTTGTGTAGGAGCCCAACACAGAAGGGCACCCACAGTGTAAACAGTATTTCATAACAAGCACACGGATGGATGGTTACATTGTTAACCAGCAACAACCACCAACAAAAAACACTTGAAGATCTCATTCTTTTGGAGGTTTTTGGAGGTGGGTCTGTCACAGTCTGGGTGTTGTGGGGCGACAACTACTTTAACATGTGCCACAGAATGAACCAACATGTTGATAAAACGTCAGGTAGTGTTATAAGATTAAAAGCCGACACCAGCGTTATTTTTGAATGATCTGACCCTCTGTGTGAAGAAATCAGGGTAGACAGACAGAGGAGCCCACCATCACCACCACAGGACACGTTAGCTAACTAGCCTAGGATGGACATAATGGGACCTCTGTAAAAACCTGGACACGCAAATGGCTACAACAGTGATGTCTTCGTGAAGATGAGCTCGCGTCCACCTGGTTAACAGCAGCACCTCGGGACTAACACGCTTTAATTTGGTGAATTAAAATGATGTGTGTCAGTTCATACTGCTGGAGACAGCCGGTGAAATCTGCTAGCTAGCTACCAAACCGCCGACCAGCGATAAGTCAGTGTATAAAATAAACCTCACCTCGTCGTTGCTTTAGTTCAGTTTTTAGTTACTCCATAGTACACGTTGATTTACTGTCGTTTGCTTTTGTGAACGGCCAGTTTCGAGGCTCGGTCTGTGTTGTTTTTATATCAAAATACGGGCGGAGAGGAGATGGACATTTGGAGAACAGGGCAAACACTAAAGAGAATGGCCCTATGAAGAGCCCCTCTTCCGGAAGTGACGTCGCCAGACAGGAAGTACTTCCAAAATAATCACAATGATAAATAATTAAATAAAAAAAGATTCATCACGTATTTCTTATTATTATTATCATCATCGTCGTCATAAGAGAAACAGTGCGGGCACACTGCTTGTTGGAGGACAAATAAAATACAAAGACAAACACAAAACAGGGTAGTCTGAATTTTATTTTGGAAGGTTCAATAAGACAAAAAGAAAAACACTGGTTTTGCAGCATAATTAATCCGGTCTGTAAAAAAATGAAAATGCACACACGCCACACATACACGCACACACGCACAAATAACTATCAAGCTCATTATGTTGGCTAATAAATATAAAATTGATCAGGATTCACTATAAAATATTGCTTCTATGGTCTATGATCTTTCCTAAACTCCGTGACTTGAGGATAAGAGCAGTGAGTGAGCTGGTTATAGTGGTTAGTGTCCAGTAACAGGTTACAGGTTGTACGCCTGACAGATGTTGAGAGAGTCTCTCAGCATCAGGTCACGCAGGCGCCACAGTGCATCAGCCATGGTGGTGTGGGCTCCTTTGCTCTTCAGCCAGTGAGCGGGCAGCCGGCTCTCCTGTTCTTTGGTCAGGTGAGCGTCGCGCCTTTGAGCTGTTATTGGAAAAAAAAAAGAAGAAGAAAAACAGGGTAAATAATGTCACCTTTATGAGCAGAATGGGGATTCTTAAAAACAATAGGAGGCACTTGAGCTGATCAATATGCTATTATATTTAAAACGTTCCATATTCATGCTTTAACACGTCTACTTCTCTCCTGTACTGTTTTTGATATATGTAATCACATTTCCAGTAACACCAAACATTTCTATATCAGCATACTTGACGTAAAAATGGGCAAAAATTTTTCATTTTAATAACTAATAAAAAAGGAAAGTAGTAAATTAAATTATGAAAAAAAAAAGACCATGACCAAATGAAAAGACACGTTGCAGAACACTACCTCTGAGCGTTTGGTCCCACTTGCTGACGGTACTAGACTCCGAATTTAAGCCCTCGATGTACTTCAGGTACGCCTCTGAGTGGAGCACCCTCTGGGTCTTTGGTGGTGGAGCCACAAACATGGGAGTGGTGGGCTGCAGGTGTGAGGGCTGGCCCTGTCCCGGATAGGGTGGAGGAGCGTGTGGTCCTGGGCTGAACATCCCAGGCTACGATCGAAAAACAGACAATTAGTCTTACTGGCATGTGGACTATGAGGAACACTGAATTACACACTTCATCGTGACTGATGGAGAACACCAGTAACAATAAAACATACAGGAATCATTATATTATAATCAATATTTCATATAAAGAATGCAATCAGGAGTGTTTGCTGAAATAGGCCTCACCTGTTGCATAAAGTTTCCTGATGCAGGACTTCCTGCCATGCCATTCATCCCAGCACCCATCATACCTATTAAATGACAATATTGTTTCTGAGCATGTAGTAACTGTAGTAAAAACTCATCCTGTGTGGCTTTATGTTAAGATCTACAGCAACGTTTTATGGAAATGTTAGTTTTTAAATATCAGTCGACTGTTAGTTATCCGTTTTCACATGCATTATATCTGTGGATGTGTATATGGATGAGGTGTAGTATGCGAGTACACTTTGAGAGAGACTGCTGGAGACCAGAGAGCTATGGCTGCTCAGTGAGTACATCAGGCTGTGCAGCCTGTGGACCAGGTAAACCCCTCCGGCAGGAGAGACACGACTGGATGTGACTGAGCAGGTGTGGCTAGGACAGTGGCCCTTACCCTGATGGAGCATGCCAGGGTACCCAGGCATACCTTGCTGGAGATGGTGAGGGAAGCAGGTGGGCCCCCCCTGCAGTGTGAGGCGACATTGGGGCCACACTCAACAAACCCTCATGAGGGCCCTGCATGGGCATGTAAGGTGGGCCGTAAGCTCCCATCATGCCTTGGGGGAAAAGAGGGCGAGGAGAGGACAACAACATCCATGCATAAGTGACATGCAGCGGACTATAAAATGACATGCACTACGACTGCACAGTGTTCCCTTTCACACATGCACCTCAGACACAAGTTCTCTGTGTCCAACTCAATTTTCTTATGTTTGGGGAGCTTGTTAGCCATCTGCCAATGTGCAAGACTAGTGCAGACAGAGTAAACGTTGCATAATACTACAATTTTCTTACATATTTATGGTTTTACATAGCAACCGACCAAGATAACCGTATAAATCAAACTGTGGTGTGATTTTTTTAAACATTTTGATACAGAAATACAGAATGGCTGTCTTCTGTCGTATACTTCCCCATCCTAACTTGTTTTTCCTCAACAATCTGTGCCATCATAAAGGATCATGCAAACTAATAGGAGACTTGACAAATAAATGTAGGTATGACAAACCAAAAAAAACAAACACTGCTCCCTGGTGATGCTAAGGTTCAGTGTGTGAAAGGGGCAGACAATACACACAGTCTGAGAATGTTAGCAGGCAAAACAAGCATTAAATGAAAAAAAAAATAATAATAAAAATAAAAAGTTATTGATGAAAGTTAATCATGCAGTCAATGTCATGCAATTTCAAATATGGAGCTGATGATAATAATAAAAAAAACAACTATAAACATAAAACAACGTGAAACAGCAGCAAAAGAAGAATGTAGTTACGAGATAAATATGTTAAAGGATTACGATTTTTCAAAAACAGTCCAGCCTGATTTTCCTGCTGCCTTGTTGTCAAACACTCGTGCTGCCTCTGAGAGGGGTTACCTGACACAGGTGACATGGTCTGGTTTATCATTCCCATAGTGCTAGGCGAAGGCACCACCCCCATAAGTGACCCTACGGGGGTACCTGCTCTAGGGGATGCTTGCTTCTGAGGTGGCCTCTCGCGATCCTGCTGCTCCACTATCTTCGCTGCGCGTTCTGAAACGAGCACATCATCTCTGCTTTTACTTCAGTTCACGTTAGAAAATTGACGTGGACTTGATCCGCGGGTTTTCTTTGCCTCACCTTCATACTCCGCTTTCTTGGGAGCCTCGAGGTTCCTCCACTCGGTGCCCACGAGTCGACTCAGCTCCCCAAAGGAGAAGTCAGGGTGTCGAGCTTTGATGACCGCTCGCATTTCACTGCTGAACAAGATGTAGCCGCTCATGTTCATCTTCCTCTTGGCCCCTTCCTTCTTTGATAAGCCCTTCACCTTGGGAGTGGACTTGAAAAACGAGACCAGAGTTAAAAAAACAAACAAGTTGTGTGTTGACCGCAACACAATACCAACAGCAAATGGCTTAAGGTCTTCGGAGGTTTGTGGATACCTGGGAAGGTGTGTACGGCATAATGTCCATATCGCTTGCAAGCGGGGTTTGCATCTGAGGCATAGAAGGTGTCTCTGGGGCCTCCTCATCATCCATATCTTCCATGTCATCATCTCCATCCTCCATATCTGCCAGTTTAACCTCAAGCTCATCTATCTTCTTGTCCAAAAAGGGTGATGCCTCCTTCTGGGGCACCATCAATTTTCTGCAAAAGACACCAACAAAAGAATTCAGACCGAGCGAGACGGTGGATCGTTTTGGATCAGATTCTGTGCTCTGCTGGACTGACCGACCTGAAATAGAAAATCTCATCCTCCACCACTTTGGAAGAGTACGAGAAGCGTTTCAGACCCTTGAACTTTTTCATCTGCTTCTCTGTGTCGATGTAGCGACTCTCGCACAGCAGGACGTCCTCTTCTGCCACCTCGGTGGGTCTGCACGATAGGTAGTCCTTAAAGGAAGACACCATGCACTTGCCTGGAGAGCAGATGAGGGGAATAAAACTTGTTTGTTAGCAACACTATTCGTTTAAGTGCGCCGCATGAAGCGTGCATGAGCTCACTATGGTGTGTGAACAGAAATTATGGGAAGTTATCCGAGCGGTACCTATGACACAGGTCATGGGCAAGGTCTCCTCCAGGTGGCTCAGAAACACTTCTCGCTTGTAGAACATCTTGGTGGGCTCATGCTCCGTTTCCTCAGGGTGAATGAAGATGGGTCCAAAGAAGAAAGCAATTCCATTCTGCACCCACAGCTTCTCTATCCTGCAGCCCAGTCAAGGGAGACATGTTACTAACAGTTAACAAACATAGTTAACTAAATAACTTCATTGAAATATGAGTGTTTCTTACACTACAGAGTAAAATATACATTCACCCACCTGGCAACGCGGGGCTTTGACAGACCATGCGACTGGATGTAAACACAGTCTCCCACTTTATACCACATGTTGTTGTAGCGCAACTGTTCATAGTAATAACAGCCGGGCTCAGCTCCACTCATCTCCATGGGGACGTCCTCTCTCTCCTAAATGAATACATTTGCGCACACAAAGGACTCAGGTGTTTGTTTATATTGTGACAAACAAACTTTCATATTGGAACTAACTACTCCTCTGCTACCCGGCTAATCCTTGTCAAGACATGCCCGCTATCACTCTGTGAGCTAATTAATCCCCTGTAGTCGAGACCTTGCTTTGGCGACACTTTTTCATCTAGACTCCAGCCTCATCCGTTCCACTGAATTTGACTAGGAGGCCAGTGTCCTGATTCTGTAGGCCTTTTGGGATCAGGCCAAAGTCTGGTGTTACCCCATTATCTGTACCGATAATTTGACTTTGTTGTGTCCTTTGCTTCGACAATGGCCCAGTTCCCATGAAAGTAAACCTCAAAGTCAAACACGGGATGATTAGCAGCTCAGCTTATCTATAAGGGCTTATCAAGAACAAATTCCTCATATCACAGACATCATTTCATTGTTATTTTTAGATTTGTATTAGAAACTCGCCTCACCTTGTCCACAAAACTGCCACTGCCTGAATATGAAATTGTAGGTTTGTCCTGGTCAGGCTTGGCAAACATGGAAGCAACTCGAACGACAGGCAGCGGCACCTCCCGAGGGACGGATTTCACATCGCTCAAGGGCACATCCCATATCTTGATCTTGTTGAACGACTTCTTTCTGGCGGCATATCGGGATTCGCAGACGTACACATCCTCGGCTCGGTAACCCTCGGGCTGCATTTTGAAATAATCCTACGGAAACCAGCAAAAATGAGACGAGCCGATCCTTCTTTCAAACGAAATAAGACTTTCTGTCGAGGGTCTTACCTTCACAAACATGACCACACATTTGCCCAGAACCTTACTGATGGACACTTTGTTTGAGTAGTCGCTCTTGAAGACTTCCTTTTCCAGAAACTTGCGAGTTGCCAGGTGGAAGGTTTCACTTGGTCTGTAGAACCAGCAGCCATAGAGCCACTTGTCACCTTCACACACAAGCAAAGACAAGCGCAATATTAGTGAAGACTAATACAAAACAAATTATTATGTACAAGTAGTTTAAGGTTCTTTGATATATCATAATTGATCATATTTATTATATTAATTCAGCCTATTCATTCTGACATAAAAAGTTCCCAAATGTTACCTGCTTCATCCTCCCACAGGCGCTCAATACAGACGATGTGTGGCTTCAGGTTGGGCTCGGATGGCTCCACGTAGACAAACTCTCCCACGTGGTAGGTGCTGTTTTCAAAGCTGCAGTCTTGACTATACCTGCGCTCTTTCTCCAACTCCGGCTGCCACACCCCTCCTGGCACGTCCTTGGCTTTCGCATCTTCTTCGAGTGAGAAATAAAATATATATGATTTTAAAATCAATGCCGCATCAACACTTTCGCATATACTGTGTATTTCGCCAAAAAGTTCACACACACACACACACACACACCTTTGTCTCCCTCGTCCTCTTCCTCTATCTTCTGTTTGTCCTCCTCAATCTCTTTGGGAATTTTCTCCCTCTTTTCCTGGTCCACGTCGCTGTGCAGGTGTTTTAATGTGTAGTTGAGTGAGACCGACAGCAGAATCTCTCCGTTCTTGCACAGCTCATCCCTGATCTTAATGAAAAACTGCTGTAGTTCCACTGAATCCTCAAAGATCTCTGAGTCAGTCCTGGAAAAGCAGAAAAACAAAAAACATTGTGTAAACACGTTTGACCTGGATGAATGTGACTATTTAGCAGGCTGTTATTGAGATAGAAAACGCAAAACTTATTTTACATTACATTCTGTTAATCCTGCTGAAATCTTGGACACCATAATGTGTTTTTGAATTTCTAGAAAAATAGTTTCAAGGATTCCTGCACATACCACTAGAGGGAAGTTGCGTACCGCAGTTTCAGAACCAGTGAAATACAGTGTAGAGAATATTACACGTTTTAGCAGAAGGAAGCGTGTTGGACTGTAAGAATGAAATTGGTGTTAAAACCCTTAAATTAAAGTGCATAAATATTTTAAATGATTTTACACTAAAAGCCTCTAAAATTAAATGCTGACTCATAAATCCCAAACTGGACACGAGTAACAACAAATCCTAATATCCTAATTATGTTTGAAAACAAGGTCAAGGTTCAGGATAAATTATGTTGTCTGTTTTTTTGACTAGTACGAACAGAGCAAACTGTTTATTTTCACTGATTGCCCCAGCCACATGGTAGCCTTTTCAAAATAACGTAACATACCTATGTAGTCTCCTTGCTTTCTCTAGCACTTCGAACATGTGTTCCTGGAAGACGTCCAGCCTCCGGTAGCGGCCGCGGTCCACGTTCATCCTGATGATATCGAAGTTGAGCGGTGGTTTCTCAGGAGCGGCCGGATCCACGGCGGGAATCTCAGCCAGTGAGTCGCTGTAGCAACGGCCCTCTTCATCCTGGTGGCCCAGCACGGACACAAACAGGTTCCTGATCAGCTCCCGTACCAGAGGTCCCACAGCAGGAGGCCCTGAGTCCTCGCCTCCCTCCTGCTGCTTGCGCGTTTCCAGCAGCACCCGGTGCAACACGAGAGCGTCCCGATAGATCAGAGACTCGGGCTCGTTGTACATGCAGGCATTGTTGAACATGAGAGCAAAATCTTCCACCAGGGCTTCGACATCTTGATAGCGGCTGGCCGCCATATGGCTTCGCAGGCGCTCCATGTCGATGGGTCTCTTGATAGTAGCATAGTAGTCGGGCAGCTCAGCCCGAGATGGCAGGCGGAGGAAGATTGTGCTTAGACGCCGACCTCGGCGATCAGTAAAGTTTCGCACAGCATCGTACAGCTCGTTTAACCTCTGCTGGAGAGGGGTGAGGTATTTAGACTTCTTTGGAGAAACGACCGCTCTTTCCTGGATTAAAAAACAAACATTACACTCACAGTTCAGCTAGCAATCACTTCTTAGGCATTTTATGGGATAAAAAACCGAGAGGCTGAAAGCTGCTAAAAAAACACAAGATATTTTCAAACTTACGTAGTTTAAGTTTGGGAGATCCCACATCTTCTTCTTCAGGTGAAGGGCCCAACTCTTTGCGCTTGTCCTTCAGTATCTTCTCCAGGATATCAGCATCGTTATACACCTACATTAACCCCAGAGGAAATTGAAAAATAAAGCACACGACTGTTTTGGCATGACCGTTCAATAACAGCAAAGATCAATGCTGTTCACCGTTTACCTGAGATCCCTCCTCATTGTAATGCCGGGCGTTACGGAACATCAGCCGCATGTCTTCCATCAGCGCTTCCTCTGTGGCGTAGCGTTCGTTGCGGACGTTGTGCTCAATGGTCTTCAGGTCCACCGGCTCGAGGATGACCTTATAATAGTCCGGGTAGTCTTTCTTGGATGGTTTGACCATAAACAGGTCACAAAGACGGCGATTGGTGCCTGCCTCTCTCGCCTCAGTCACTGCAGCGTAGAGGGCTTTCATTCGGTTCTTTTTGACATTTTTCTTGTGGCTTAAAAAGAATCAGAACAGAGTGTGGATGAGTTTGGATGGCAAACGATGATGGTTATGTTGTTGGCAAGCACACGACAGATTCTAGAGAAATAGCAATGATGTACAGTAAAATTCAAGAGATACAGGTATACCTTTTCTTCTTGACGCTCCCTGTATCAGTTGACAGAATGCTGTCTCCGTCCTCGTCGTCTCTCCTCAGAAGTTCTCTCTTTTTCGCCTATGTGAAAACAGACAGATGGACACCTCAGTCGACAATCAGACTCACCGGGCTATTTTCTGCAAGATGCTTCATGGTCTGTTTCAAATTGCAGCTAATTTTTGGTCTAACTAGCATGAAAACATCCTGCAGCGGGATCAAAAATAAAAGAAGCAGATGTCCTTACCTGCATGATCTGCTGAAGCCTAAAGGCTCGTTTGTAAATACTTGAGTTAGGCATGTTGTAGCGCTTTGCGTTCTCACACATCAGACTGAGGTCGGCGTCCATCTGTTCTACACTTTCATACTCGCCGTTCTTCATCTTTGCCCTTCGAAATAAAACAGATTGTCGAGGGCTTGAACTTCCCCTTGAAACTGCCACTTGATGGCCAAATGTGAATAGACCATGCCAATGTGTGCAATTAAAAATATCAACCAATAAAACATGTCATTAAAGTTTTATCAATGTGCCTCTCAATGTGATACAAACAAATGTACAGATTGATAACTGCTTACCTGATCTGCTGCAGAGAGATGGGCTGTTTGATCTGCTGATAATAGTCTGGATATTCCCTGCGCGACGGCAGCTGCTGGAAAGGCTCGGAGAAGACCTGGCCCTGGTTGTTCCTGGCCCCCCTTACAGCCTCGTACAGCTGGAAGATCGGGTTGCTCATTTCCATACTGGAGCTCTGACTCTCAGCCTCCGATTCTCCCTCGTCGTAGCACACAGAGCCTGCAAGCGTTTACGTAAACTGTTATCTTTCCACCCCCAAACACAGACACATGGTAAGTTTCCCTGCTGCACGAAGCGCTGATACTTACCAGAGAGCACAGGGTCATCCTCACTCTCTGAGCCATACTGAAGAGCTACGTTGACGCCAGAGAGTCGATCTCCTTGGCCAGACCTGCGATTTCTAAATAGTAAAAGGAAAGACACAAGACACGCACCATGTGGATTTTGAAAGAAACTGTTTCACGAAGTCATTTGTTTTGGTTTTTATTTGAGGCAAAAGTAATGCACCAAAAGCCAAGGCTAAATACCTAATGCGAAGACTCGACTTAGTGGGTTCACCATGTTCAAGTTCAGTCTTCCGCTGAATGAAGACTTTCTTTATGGTGTTAGCATCCTATACAACAGGAGAATAATCGTCAATATTTAGGATGTTACATCTTATATAAAAAAGAAATAAAATGTTATAAGATTATAAGGTTACCTTGAAAACCTGAGATCCTGGTTCATTGTATGTTTTGGCATTTTTGGCCATCAGGTCCACGTCCTTAGCCATAGCATTGACACTTTTATAGTATCCGATCTATGCAAATAACACAAAAAAATAGTGCTGATTGTAATAAAACACCACAAAGTTATGACATCTTTGAATTTTAAGAAGATTGACGCGCAACAACACAACTCCTCTGCACGTGAATTAAATACCTGTATCCTTTGAGCAATCGTTCTCAGATCTATTGGCTCCTTTATAATGGCATAGTAGTCTGGGTAATGCTAGCAAAGACAGAAAAGCATGTAAATAAGAAGAACAATTACACAGGTGCCATCTCAAATCCAAACACTCTTCAATGACTTACCACTTTGGAAGGCAGTTTCTGGAACAGTTCACTGACCAGACGCCCTGAGGGATCAGTGTGTGACACAACAGCCTCCAAGAGTTGCTCCAACACCTCTTTCAAACTGCCAGTAGAGGTCTAAAAGCAACATTTGCATAAGTTAGTTTCCCTGTAGCATGATGCTGCTTGCTATTCATTACAACAAAGACAAATATCTTTGAAAATCACACCAATCAAGTTAATACAGAAAGACCTTCACCATTTAAAAATACTTAATTCAGAAATAAATACATTTTTAATGATGTTACACACATATACGTGCGTCATGCGAGCAGGAAAGGCAACTCAGTAGCAAGCTTTAAATGAGGAAATGAACTTACCTCATCTTCAGTTGACATTCCTGGATTATCCATCATGTCATCACCATCTTCATCATCCTCATCTCCGTCCCCAGGCTGCACAAACTCAGTCCTCGTTTGCAGGTATACCTCCCACAACCTGGATGCAGCTTGATACTCCTCGCTGTCACTCTGAATTGTTTAACGTGACAAAGAAATATGGAGATCAGACTTCAAGCTTAACTACAATGACTGAGGAATACTGCGCCAGCACGTTTTCTCCTTACCTTGTAGAACGATTTGGCATTGTTGAACATGAGCTGGAAGTCTGCAGTAAACTGCTCCACATCAGTATAGTCTTCTGACTTCAGTTTATACTGAATTTTCGTCATATCAATTGGCTGGGACACCACTTCATAATAATCAGGCTGATTCCTGAAAAAGAACAAGAAAGATCAGACATCACTGCGACCTCCCGAGGTCTGAATGAGCTGCACAGCGGGACCACCAGCCAAGACTGTCGTGCAAATGTCATGTTGCCGTTACGTTACCTTCTCTTTGGTACCCTCAGGAAAAATTCACAAAGTTGCCTTCCTTGTTCATCCTTGTGGTCCCTGACAGCGTTGAACAGCTCATGGCATACAGCAATCTGATGGTAACAAGCAATGTTATTCATATTCGAATGGAACCAGCTACTTCACAAACTCTGAAAAACTCTTTTACAAAACCAATTTCTGTTATTGCCATATTTATACTGTTTATATCTTTCATATTTGCCATAACGTTTTAACTTGTTATTTTATATTTCATGTATATTGCTGTTTGCAACAGGCATATGAGAGAAACACCGTTTCAATTCCCTCTATGTCCTGTACATATAGCAGCACTGCCAATAATGTTGACTGTTGACATTCCTAATATCCGCTAAAGGGGTTTACTAATGCACATTTATTACACCGAAGCATCGCATCAGTGTATTTACCGTATCTACAGGAGGAACATTGGAGATTCTTCTTCGTTTCCTGCCACTTCCAGGAGTAGAGGAGGAGGTATCATCGAGGTCTCCCCCTCCACTCACACTGCTGGAGGGTGAAGTGGCTCTCCTCCTTTTGGAGCTCGCTGACATCGCCGCTTGGTTTAACAACAGGCTAGCCCGCCAGCTACAACAAAAAAACGTTTTAAAAAGACGTTAAACTTATTGTGGATTTTATCCTGATTAACTTAAGCTAAAGTGAATGTTTGTTGTTGCATTGCGACGTTCACAACAAAGAGTAAACTCAGCCGGTCACAGCTCGGATGTATGAAACAAAGCAAGCAGCGGCTGTTAGCATGCTATCCTAGCTCTGCTGCCGCTTTCCTATCAACAACAACCAAGCGAAATATTTATATTTAAGTCACCGGAAAAACACACACACACAAGCAGGGGATAAATAAACGAAGAAATAAGATGATCTTTTAAAAGAAAAAAACAAATCTTACCCAAAACTCAGCAAAGTTTGCCGTAGTTCCCTGAGCAAAAAACGTTTAACGGCTAGCTGGCTAGCTACTGTTGTTTGAAAACTCCAGCCCGGAAGTAGGGGCTGTTTGTGTGTAGATAAGGAAGGCGCCACCCGAAGTGGTGCTGCCCTCGTCAGGCGAGGAATGGTACTGCACACAGAAGACTAGCCACCATAGATAGATAGATAGATTTAATTGTACATTAAACCCTGAACCATTTATTTATTTATTTAGTTATGGCTTATTATTTTCTGACAAGTTTACAAATTAAATTACAAACACAAGATTAAAACAATGACAACTATGATAAATGTAGTTCACAAGAGGAAATGTGTGAGATACAAAGTTAAGATTAAATGGGAATGTGTTTGGTAGACTTTTAAAAGAGGACACTGATATTGCTCTGCAGAGATTTACAGCCTTATGGTGAAGCATTACACTCGTAAGTACACAACAACCAATTTTAAGAAAGTAATATGGTCTATTCGTCATTGGCAGCGGACAAAATAATTTAGTTGAGTACAGGTTTGTGTCTGCAGCTGGGGGCAGCCCTATCTAAGTCTCTGTGCACAAACGGGGTCAAAGCCAGTGGTTAGAGCTCAGATGTTGCGGCTCACAGTCTGATGATGACATTTTTATTTTTGGAGCAATTTGTGGGTTTGACCATGATCCAAAAATAATGATTCAACAGCTGTGTGTGTGTGTGTGTGTGTGTTATACTTAGAGTATGAAATTTACTGCAGTAGGTCTACTACCAAAGGACCATAAGTTCAGGTTCAAGCGACTTAAATTGGATTCAATGGGATGGTGGGTTTGGATGGTTCAGTGGTGAGGTGGTCTGTGTTTACAACATGATGTTACAGTCCTTTACCTTGTGGTATGTTCAAGTTAAAAAAAATAGACAAGCAAATAGAAAGAAAGACAGAAAATTCACATTAAAATTAGGTTAATTCCCTCTGATGACACCATGTTATATATGGAGAATAAAATGAGTCCTTATAGAAGGAGTGGGCCAAACAGGACTGTGTTACTGCTAAACCTTTGGTCAGACTGTCAGAGCGATGGTGAATACACTTTTTTTCCTTGATGTTGGTGGCGTGTGTTGTTTTGCGTCCATGCCCTGTTACTGTCATGAGGCTGGCTGGGGCCCCACCCCTCACACACCTGTGATAGACCTGGTCCAGTGTGCCCCAGGTGGACTTTGAGAAGGGCCCCACGGGGTTGACAGTGATGATGCTGTGTGTGTGAGAGAGAGAAAGAGCCAGAAGCAGGGCGTTGCCTCAAGATTAGTGGAAAATTGGAGCTTTAATTCCCTGTGTACATCAGGCCTGCTGGTTTAACACGCACAGGTCCTCCTTCATTCTGCGGCACATTGTCTGCACAAACCCAAAGACCTTCATTTCGTGCAGGTCGACTCCGTGTGTGCGTGTGTGTTGTCAGTTCTGTATGATAGATTATTCACAGTGACACGTTGTGCCTGTTTAGAGAAAAAAAAAAGCCTCTAAAATTGTCTGCGCTCCTTACTGCAGCGTTACCAAACCGCGCCGTGGGAAGCTTGCAGAAAATAACAAGCAGATGTACCGAAAAGCTGTTCGCATATAACAGACGGTGGCTCGACTATCATGAGGTGAGTCGCAGATCACGTTGTTAAGAGAACAGTGAGTGATTTTATGCTGCACTACGTCCACAGACGTCTGGTTTTCTTGACGTCAGGAGAAGTCTGAGCGGACCCAGCGCTGCGCACAAGCACGGCAACCACATCGCTCCCAGAGGGAAGGAGAACACATCACAGCTACAGATCGCCATTTAGGTATGTGTCTTTTTTTCTCTTCTTTCCCCCACCTTCCACCGCACATTTACACATTCACCTACATGCACCATCCATCCCTGTCGTTTTTTTTTTCTTTCGACAGTCAAACTTGCAAAGCTTTTAGTGCGCCTCCATGTCGCATGTCTGCAGCCTCCTGATTTAACCCAAAGATGCTGTCTTCTTCCTTTGACTGCCATACCCTTGAGCGCTGCAGTACGGCTCGCACACCCACATCGCCCTTTCTTTCTTATAGACTGTGCATGCATGTTCGGCCGGGGCGACAGTCGGACTCGTTTCATTGTTGCAGACATTCCCTGCAAAATGTTTTTTTTTTCACCCCCCCCCCCCCCCACATTTCCATTCAACCTCCTGCTTGTCATTTACGCCCCTGTGCAGCCTTAACGCAGAGCAGGTTATGAAATGTTTCTCAGTGGAATACAGTTTCCATCTGAGCAGAGCTCCTTGTGTTAGTGGATTATTATTAGTATTGTTATTGCTTTCAGGGCAACATAATTGCTTAAAGCCTCAGATGTTAAATATAGCACAGGTCCCCCAGCTGGTATCTGCCCCCACTGACCATGCGTTTGTTTTATTTTTTTTGAGACTGTACATGGTCCCTTTCTTGCGACTGTCTCTGCTGCACAGTTTGCCCTACTTTCAAGCGGTTATTTGTAGCTATTTATTGTTCCCAGGCCGGATGTCAGAAAAGAAATGTGTCGCTGTTCTCGCATTTTCGGGTAGTAGTCATATCTTGTTGTCAGCGTGCAAGTTTATTTATATCTTGATCTATTCTCTGTCTCGCTGTTAACGCTCAGTCTTGCTCTGCCTCTTTCTCTGGTCTTATGAAATGAAGAGTGGCACAAGAGCAAACAATCATAAAACAAGAAACTCCCATACAGAAACAGGCTTAAAGCTTCAGTGTTCTCTTTGACTTTGATTGGACTTCCTCAGCTTATTGATCTGTCATGCATATAAGAAGAAACTTGCCATCCAGTCCAATCAAACTTGCAGGTAGAGCTGCAATAACCAGAACACTTAATCAGGATTATTTAGGTTTGGTTTATTTAATGGCTTCATCAGTCAGCCACACTGTAGTGGACATACATACGTTTCTTACTCAATCATATCATTTCACCACCGTGTGCTAGAATGATATTTGGAAGAGACAGCATCAGAAAATGGTTGCAAACTAACAAGCGCATGCTGCAAAATCGTGTGGCCTTTGAGGGATTTTATTGTCTTCATGAAAAGCGCCTGGTCCGATCAATGTTCATTCACTATTTGTTCACTATCTGATCTAGATTTCACATGCAAAACTCAACTGTACGTGTACTCTGAGTCTATTCACCGCTTTAAAAAAAAAAAAATTCTGTTCTCTTTGCCCCGTAGCTGTAGTGTGGCGAATCCGATCAGCATTGTAGGATGCCTCTTGGAGAGGATGGAAATGGATGGAAAAAGAAGACATCAGACATCAAAGAACATTACGACTTCAAAGAAGTGCTGGGAACGTAAGTTGCACACATAGCTTAGTGCTGCGGTTGGGGCAAAGTATAGGCAACTTGCACTCCTGGCCCCAGACCCTTAAGGGTCCTCAACACCTCAGTACCGGGACTTGTTTTTCTGGAAAGGTGCAATGCTTGTGAATTTTCCAAATCCAAATTCAGCTCAGTCTACTTCTATTGCAGCTGCAGACATCTCAGCAGGGAATACCTCAAAGCCTAGAAAAAATGAAGTTCAGCTTGCATAAATACTACAATGCATGTTTCTTTATGTGATTTAAGTAAACTGACCCTTGAATGTGGGTAAGTCAAGCTTTAAAGAGTGCCATTTGTCAAATGCATTCTTTATTATAAGAGATTTGAAGTGTTTGAATCAAACTACCACACTAACAATTGACAAACAGCAAGCAGAGGGCCACGTTGAGCTCTCCAGCACACTAGCTCTCGTTGGTTTCCAGAGTTTGAGGCAAAATATAATGAAGCTGCCATGTGCGGTCTCCCGTGTGTGGTGTAACTGATGGGTATTTGCAGGTAACAGTACACAATGTACAGAGAGCTGGAGAAACCAGAGGGTCAATAGTCGCCCACAGCTCATTTCACCCCCCATCTGCCCGTGCTGTCATAGCTGTAGAGTTTGATTCTCGATGCTGGGATTGCTCAAGAAAATTGACGCGCCTGTCACTTACTGTATGTCTATTTTGACTCAGACGTGGCCGCTGCTGGATGCTGACTCAGCTATTACCCAGTCACCTAAAAGTAACATTTCACAGTTCATGCATTATGTACCCCAGAAAATATAAAAATAAAAGCATTTTAACCGAATCCAGGTTTGGAAGCAGCTTATACTTTGCCAGGTTGGTTGTTATTACAGCCATGACTGTTCGCCTGCACATTAAAATGACAGTGTTAGGGCTAGGACTGCAACTGTATGTGCTGCAATGTACTTGTTGTGTACAGTCGTGTCGAGTGTTGTTGTTACTGAACATCATTTACAACATGATTTAGTTATTCTTCCAGCCTTGGACTTTAAGTCAGTACTAACATATGAGTCGCCTCAGTGGAGGCTTTTGGTCTTTGTAGTGAAAGCCCACTTTTCATCATGCCACTCTCCCTAAAACAACATTTTGTGGTTCTTTCTTATTGCCTCTGACCTATACCTACACCTAAACCCTGTAACATTTATTTCTGAATGTGTCAGAATCAGCTGCACCTTCCTCCGCTCATGTGATGATTGACGGGAGGGATGTGAGAGACGGTGAAACACATTTTGTGTGTCTCTTACTTCATTTATCAAGAGCACACCTGTGCGTAAGGTAAAAGGAAAGATCACATCAACCCGCACCCGCAGCTGCTGCCCACGTCCTTTTGCTCCCGATTGCATGTATTTATTCCTACATGGGCTGGCTTGTTTCATTTCATACGTCTTTACTTTGCAATAAACCGCAAAATTAATCTTCAACCAGCGGGGTAAAAGGTTGCCTTGCAGCCAGTAATGGCGAGGGCTGGACACACACAGACTTGCGTCTGCACCATCCAGGGGGACAGGATTGAGCCCAGATGGTCGGGTGGCACCTCTCCACCCTCCCCAACTAAGTACAAGTGACCCAGCACACGTCCACCTGTGATGACACGAGTGTGCCATATGGAGTGTGGTTGTTTTCTTTCTTCTTGGAATCGCACCTGCTTCCCCAGAGAGGCTGCACAGAATCGGATTTTAATGACCGGCAAGGTTTGGTTCACATCCAAAAAAAGTGAAATAGCGGTGGGAAGATGATGAGGCTGTCTAGTTATGTCGAGTGCTGTAGGAGGACATCAAATATGACTCCGCCGGTCTGTATCTCAGAGCTGCGCATGCTGTCTGAAATGCACTCCGACTCGCAGATTGTATACTTGAGAATTCATGGCCGCTGTTCAACGCTGATGACTTCTGTTATGATTTCGCAAAGACTGGCAGGAACTTAAAACAGTCATTGTAATTTGAAGTATGATATTAAAGGTTATGTAACAAGGATTGAAAGAATGGATTGCCAGGATAAAAATGTGGGATGGGGGGGGGGTGCTGTACTAATGTTCTTTCCCTCCTGTCACCGTAGCTGGACCTGACGGAGGGCAAAATTAATGTGTTGACGGAAAGCTCCTTATGCTCAGAGGGGAGATTACAGAGGAGCATTATCCAGGAATTCAGCGCGCGAAGTTAATTGATTTATGCTGAAATATTATATTCAGATCCAGCTAATCTTCACAGTTATACCACAGTTTTGGGGTCCACTTCAGGACAAGCTGGGAAAAAAATGTCCTCACTCTTATCGTGTCTGTCACCCTGATATAACTACTCCTGAGGCCTCCTGGCCTTTGTGGAGTTGTGATGTTGTTTCTGAGTGGAGTCTCGTTGTTTGTTTGTTTTTGTCAAATGAAGGTGTGACACACATGATCAGAGTCTCGCTTGCTCAGGTTTTCCTTGCTGTGATCTGGAGCCTGAGAGCTTTTGGTTAAGACTGTAGATTCGGGGGACGAGAGAGCAGCTCACCCATCAGTGTTGGGGTTGTGTGTTCTCGCCTGTAACGACACTCTCTTTCGTGAAAGTCGACACCTTCCATTTCATTTTCTTTTAGTTTGATTAAATGTCACATAAGTTACTTACGGGTTTTTGTATGAAACAGGGCGTTGGGGCAAGAGTTAAAGGGTTAGGAGGAGGAGGGTTAGTGATATTTACGCATGAACGTTGGTTCAGTTTATGAGTCCTGTGGACAGATATAACCCAGCAAGCTGGCAGTCTATCGGACAGAAATGAAGAGCATGGGGCCAGTTAACAAAATAAATTCAGATCACAACACAGCAGTAAAATCTGTTCTAAATATCCACAGCAGAGTACTTCTCAAATGTACTGCTGATGCCTTAATTCTCCTCTCAGATCACCAAACAGAACAGAATCTCTCACCATGATTCAAATGTGCAAATAGCTGCAGAAATTTGGTGTTGGTTCAGAGTTAGAGCAGCAGTACAGACACCCCGTTCATAATACACCATTTGATTTCAAAAGAAAAATTCAAAGATATTTGGCACGTGATACAACAATGGGCAACAAAGTTCCCATTCCTTAAATGCCTTTAAAAGGGAACAAATATAACAAGTAGGCAGGCCAGTTTTAAGAATTACTTGTGCAGTCAGTGTGTAGGAGTGTAAACGCTGCGACTATGCAGGACTAAACACTGTCGGAAAGCACTCAGGCTTGTCGGTTTGTTTATAGAGAAGAGCAGAGGAGTTAAGAGGTTTGACCTACACATGACTTTAGTAGAGTAGATGAAAAATATACAGTTGTACAATTGTTTGTGAATGGGCTAGCCCCAAGCTTTGTTGATGTGAATATACGACGTTATTTTTCATAATCAACGTACGAAGGGGGGAAAAAAAGAAAAGATTTGGGGCTGTTGTGTATGTCCACACATATCTACTCTAACCTTCCTGCCTCTCTCTTTCAAACAAACACACACACACACAAAATGGATTAGGCTAAAAAGAGAAAGCTTTTTTGGGACTTGGAGGCATGTTGGGCTTGAAGGTAGTGCTTGCATCAGGTAAAATCGATAGACTGATGGATGTTTGTAACTGTTTGCAACAGGTCCAAGGGGCCTGACTCTGCCTGATTGATTGAGTACGTTTGACACAGAAAAAAAGAATATTATGAATAATGTTTGTCATTATAGCAGGAATCCATTCTGAGTGCAGTGGGCTTTAATTATATCACACTCTTTATCACGTTGTTAGTTAGTCTTGACCAGTTGAACTTGAATTACTACTAAGATTTAACAAACAAACTGAACTGAATTATAAATCAAAGTTCCGGACCACGACAGTTTGTATCTCACAGCGCAGCTCTGTTTTCATGCAGTTTACCAACAGCGCGCGCATCATGTTAAAATTCATGATGACAAATTGTCAGGTGAAGCCTCGAAGACACGGAAGAGGGCAATAAGAGCACACATGTCATCGCGAAAGCGCCGCGAGACAGTGACAGCGATATGAGAATGTGTGAATCAATATTTTCCCATATGGACAGCTGGGATTACAGCAGCTACAGTGTGTGTGTGTGTGTGTGTGTGTGTGTGAGAGAGAGAGTGTGTGAGTGACCGATGCTGTGGTGTTCATGTGGGGCGAATGGCTTTGGGGCAGACACCATCACATCTATCTATCTATCTATCTATCTATCTATCTATCTATCTATCTATCTATCTATCTATCTATCTATCTATCTATCTATCTATCTATCTATCTATCTATCTATCTTACCGAGGTTTAGTTTGTCTGTAAAAATGTCTAAAAATATGACAGTCTTGTTCATGTACACAAAAACAGCCGAGCGTCAGCTGTGAGTCTTGAAACCAATGACTCATATGGAACTTATCTCAATTTGTTAACAGCACGTTAATGTGAATGCCAGAATTATTTATTGGCATGAAATAGATAAAATGATATGTCAACATTTCAGCGGTCTGTCGCAAACTGCTGGTGGAATAGAAAAAAACAAACCCGGCTGCTTGAGACTGAAGATGCTTCAAAATATGAATCTGGATAATAACCTATATCCTTCTCGTATCCAGTTTCAGTCCTCACACATTAGTTTAGCGCATCGGTTTAGAATAACAGCTACAGTATTCTTCCCCTCTTCCCCCGTCTACTGTTCCTCATCCCAAACTCCCCGAGAAGCCACCCCTACTACGTCTCCAAGTGCAAATTAGCAAATGGATGGTTAATTACAATGTGCCTCACGGCAACAGCAGTGTTTGTGCAAGCATTTTTTTTTTCTTCTTCGGAGCGGTAAAGACAAAGCTCGGATCAGGTCACATACAAGTACAAGTTTGAGTTAAAATATGTGATCAAATGTCTACAATAAAATCAAATCAAACATCCTGCAGCCTAATAATATAGTTTTTAGTCCAGGGGAAAAAACTGTTGGAACAGTAACGGACTCATCACACCTACTGATAAATTTGACAATAGGAGTGGTGAAAATAAAGATTTGTTTTATTTAAAAATGATTCTGGTTAGCTGGATTTTGGTGATTGCAATGCTCTCAGTTCACCATATTGGACCCGATCAGTCTAACGTAGATAAATGAACTTAAATGAGATACATAGAGAATGTCTAGTTTCTCAGTTTCTCTGTGTCTGAATGAGTTTTGAGAATCCACGTTGGGTTCTGGGAAAACTGACGTTATTATTTTCTGAAAGTTAATAGTCTAAAATATGAATCCTTTAATTAACAAAAAGTTGTGCAGAATTTAAACAATCGTTAGTTTTAGCTCTATAACTAACAGAGCCGTTTCTCCAAAAACAGAGACATTCTCATATCAGTTCATTTCGGGTCCTATCCATCTTTCCTCCAGTCGTGGCCCATTGACCCTTCTACTTTAAATAGCCAGTAAGACTAAACAGATTATTACTCACTGATAATAGGCGTTTAACACTCCTGACCCTCGGAGGAAACCCTGGCTATAAATGCTGCAGACTTAAACACATTAAAATGCTTTTATGGGTCGATGAGAATTGGAGCTTTATAGGATTGAGCTTTTGAGATTGTTTTAAGGACTTTTAAAAAAAACGAAACCAGAGACTTGCATTAGAATTGTCTCTCCTCGTGTGCATCAGCCTCACCATGCAAACATTTCTGCTGCGCTGCTTCGTTGAGCACAAGATGGCCACGGTACAAAGCCATCTCAAGGATTACCGCAGAGCATTTATGATGACACGATGAGGGGGGGGGGGGTAGGCATGATGATGAGGGGAAGGATCCACGTTGGGAGGGGGTTTAATGACAGGTTGCACGATAACTCTTCTGTAATTAACCATTAATACCCATTAAAAGCAGAATAAACAGAAAGTGAGAGATGTTTGCCTCCTTATCACACGGTTGCTGTTGGCAACGGCACCGTGAAGTCGGCACTCTTTTATTTAAGGTTGCACACTTAAGTGGAGTTGAGAGAGCGAGAACTCCTCGCGCGCTCCGCAGCGCGACAGATGGAAAAGAAAAGGGAATATTTGCTAAAGCGTGAACACTGAACCTCCGCCGTGCATTGCATGACAGCGCTGTTTCACGCACATGCAAAGAATCCCCGCGGTTGCTGACAACGTTCATGCGTTGAGGCCTTGCCTCCTGAGCTCCCTCCCACGCTCCTGTGGGGAGACTGTGTAAATACACACCATTCTCCCTCTCACCATCACCATTATCCATAATGCAGTCTAGTCTCCCTCAGAAAGGACCACACCGCATTTACTCTATCTATTATTGAATGGGTTAAAAATAGCTTCTCTTGTTTAAAAGCAACTGATATTACTATAAATACCCGTGTGTGAGCGCTGCTTTTGAGCCTTTTCTCAGCCCCCCAAAAAACCTCTCGGTAGTGTCACCATTTTTAATTATTCATCTAAGCGCCACTCACGCACATACAACATACAGACACACACACACACACACACAGCTGAATGGGGGGTGCTTTGAGATCTTTTTTAAAAAGCAGTGTTGGTGTCGTTGTTGAGTTTCTAGGAGGCCACGCAAACATCTAACGGCACGATGGCCCACCTTTGCGCTGAAGAGACATCAAGAAGAATTCAAAAGAATGATTTGCATTCTAAAAAATCTCTGTATAATGGTTCGTTAGTGCCTTCTGTCGTGAAGCACTTTCAATCTGTCATGGCTTGTAGACTACGACGAATATATATCCCACTTTAGCTTCCCGATCTTGTCCGTTTGATTTGACCTCGCACGCCCACACATCTCTTCCCTCCTCTGATGCGTGCGCTGCTTCTGTTTCAGGGGAGCTTTCTCAGAGGTGGTTCTAGCAGAGGAGAAGAGGACCCAGAGGCTGGTGGCCATCAAATGCATCCCCAAGAAAGCGCTGGAAGGCAAAGAGAACAACATCGAAAATGAGATCGCCGTACTGCACAGGTGAGGTCAAGTCCTGCGCGGTGCTGCGTCAGCAGCCGCCGCTCTGCGTCCGGCGGGGAAGGGTTAGTCAGTGCAGCCTCTGACAAACAATGCAAGTACAGATGCAGAATATATTATGCAAGGGGTCAATTGAATGGGTGACTAAATGCATGGTGTCAGTAGAAACAGTAGGATTGTGCGCCGGAAATGTCAGGAGTAAAGAAGATAGACCTATTTTTAGTGTCCCTGTTGCCAGGGCAACAGCACACAGAGGCGGAGATGGTGTGGAGTTCCCCGCAGCAGTGTATTGAAGAAAGAGAAAGAGACATAGAGGGTGGAGAAATGGAGAGGGGGGTAGGGTATGACAGAAGGAAGAAGATACGGTGGGATGGGAGGAGTGGAGTTTGGCCAAATACCTGAAGTCAGCATTGAAGAAATGTTTTTAAAAAAGTCACGAGAGTGCGAGACATGAAGGGAGTAAAAAAAAATCAAATAAACACACGAGGAGGGATTCGCTATTTCTCCCAACAGCCACATTAGCTCCTCTCAACTGCTGATGTGTTACAGCGAGTTATAGTTTGTGTGCTCTCAACTCTACTTGAATGCCAAGAGAGATGCTTGACTGTCTGTTAGCTGGTTCATAACAATAAACCATCCAATCCGATTGAATTTCTTTTCTTTTTGCGTGTTGTATTCAATTTGTTACATTCATTCTGTCAAACCCTGCAGCCTAGCCTCGTCGTCAATCATAGGTCCTTACTGCATCTGAAGCTTTTCTGTGCTTGATCTCAGAGGCCTTTTCAGATGGCATTACAGGGCAAACGCACAGGTTTGATCCCGGTTTACTGCAGGGCTTTCCACGGAAAAGAGAGAACAGATCGCTCTCAATTTGAATTGTGCAGCAAGAATGCCATCTGGTGACCAAGTGACAGTAAGCATTAGAGAAATGTGGCTCAACTGAAGATGCAGCGTATTCGGTCTGACGGTTTTCTGGTCCGTTTGTCTCCCCTTCAGAATCAAGCACCCCAACATTGTTACGCTGGAGGACATCTTTGAAAGTACATCCCATCTATATCTTGTCATGCAGCTGTGAGTTCTTCTTCCTCGTCATCTCACACAAATTACACGATGGAAGGCAGACATTTAGCGCCTGCCGGTTCACATAATCTTTTAGCAAAAGTACGCCAGATCTGTGATTTGTGAAGCAAAAATGCCAAACGTAATCTGGTTCTGTGTCCGGAAAGAGACTATTTGTTGCTTTTTTTCTGTTTACCATCATTGTAAATTGAATTTATTTGGGTTTCGTGAGACAAAACAAGGCACCTAAAATGCAGATGTTAATCTTTATTATGTTATTCTTCTTTTGTCACCCCTCAAATAGCTTTAAGGATGTATAATCATATTATTCTGCATTTTAGTCATCAATATTCATATTTATCACATGTATATAGTCTGAAATACTAGAATATTATTTTCTTATAGCTTCACCAAATTTTGTGTTACATACGTGATAACATGCATGTAGAATTTAAAAGTTATGTGAACAAAAGGGGTTTTAATTGAAAGATGGAGGATTCATTTTGATTTTTATTACCCATCTCTGTCCTCGCTGCCAAAATTCAATGCAACGCCTCTAATATGCATGTCTTTAGTGAAGGTATGGGACCGTTTAGCTGTTTTCCTTTCATTTGAACCTGGCAGGGTATCTGGAGGTGAGTTGTTTGACAGGATCGTGGAGAAAGGTTTCTACACGGAGAGAGATGCCAGCCAACTCATCCACCAGATCTTGGATGCAGTCAAATATCTCCACGACATGGGGATCGTCCACAGAGACCTGAAGGTATCATCGCTTGGGGGAAACAGAAATGTAAGAGTTTTCCCCGTTTGCAAAGCGTCCTCCTTGATCATTCTTCTTGCATTTGCAGCCGGAGAACTTGCTGTATTACAGCATGGACGAAGACTCCAAAATTATGATCAGCGACTTTGGACTGTCAAAGATCGAAGGAGCAGGCAGTGTCATGTCCACAGCCTGCGGTACTCCTGGATATGTGGGTGAGCCATTTATTTCTCTGGTCAGCCAGCCGGTCTCTCCTCGCCCTCCCCCTCTCTCTTGCTTGCTGTTTCAGCTGATACCCCCTCTTAAATTCACTGCGCTGTGAGAGGCTCTCTCGTCCACTACCGAGTCAATTGCAAGTGTTTCAGAAGGGCTCTCTACCATTTAACGTGACCTCGCAGATCACATGCTATTGCTGAAAGGTCAAGATTACTTCAACTCACCCACACTGCTGCTCTGTGTCGAATATTTTTTTTGACTTTTCCTGATTGCCTGTGTCTCGCAGCTCCTGAGGTGCTCGCCCAGAAGCCCTACAGCAAAGCGGTGGACTGCTGGTCCATAGGAGTTATTTCATATATTCTGTAAGTCTGAGCTCATTCACCGCTGGCAAGTACGTAAAGCGATCTGTTTCTAGTATTGAACGCGCTGAACACGATCCCATATTCATCAGGTTATGCGGATATCCTCCGTTTTACGATGAAAACGATGCCAAGCTGTTTGAGCAGATTCTGAAAGCGGAGTACGAATTCGACTCTCCGTACTGGGATGACATCTCAGATTCAGGTACTACCAGTCGCTAAGAATATCGACCGCAGACACAACAGCGAAAAACAAACAAACAAGTCAGAGTGGACGGTTACATCAACTTCTTTTTGGTTCGCAGCCAAAGACTTCATCTGTCACCTGATGGAGAAAGAGCCTTTGAAGAGATATACATGTGAGCAAGCGCTCCAGCATCCATGGTAAGACAAGTCCGAATACCCAGTTTCAGCGGAACTATTAAACATTTATCAAACATCATGTAGCTTCATATGAGGATGTGCAGCTTGAACGTGTTTCATATCTTTATGAACTCTTCTTTGGGATTTGGACTGTTGGTCAACCAAAACAAGCAACTTTAAAGATGTTCATTTACAGACTAGATAAAAAAATGTATCAAATCTTTAAAATTGACAATTCTGTTTACTATCAATTTATCTGTCTATTATCTTTTCAACTGTTCAATGATTAATGTCAGAAAGTCGTGAAAAATGAATATTCTAATCAAGGATTAAGAGTTGATGGTGACACGTTCAAATCTTGTTGTTTTTTTTATCCAACCAACAGTTCAAAACTCCAAGATATTCAGTTTGCTCTCACATACGTATAATAAAGAAAAATAATTTATCATCTATCAAACTATCTATTTTGATCTGTGCACCAATTGATAAACAATACAACAAATAAGCCCCCGTCAACCGTCTGTAAGTTGTCCACTTCTTGTTGACTTTGCAGGATCTGTGGAGACACAGCTCTGGACAAGAATATCCACGAATCTGTCAGCGCTCAAATTAAGAAGAACTTTGCCAAAAGTAAATGGAAGGTCAGTGTCTTGGCTGAATCATCGAGCGACTTTGCTGAAGGAGCAGTATTAAGATTGGCAGGGGATAGAGCACATCTTGTACGCCTTTGCTGTTTTTCTCCGTCAGTAGCTGTCAGACGCAGAAGGTCCTTCCTCTCTCTCTCTCTCTCTCACTCTCTCTCTCTCTCTGCCCATGTAGCAAGCATTTAATGCCACAGCAGTGGTGCGCCATATGCGGAAGTTGCAGCTGGGCACTAGCCTCGAGGGACCCAGTCAAATTACTCCCACCAGTCCCTGCCATGGACATCTGCTCCCAGAGGAAGAGGAGGAGGAGGAGGAGGACGACTTGGGGAACGGGGAGGAGGAAAGCTGTAAGTTATCAGTTCACAGCGAAGGAGCAAACACTCTCTTTTCAAAGCTGCGCAGTAGCATGTGGTTAAAGGTTTAATGGGATATGGTAGTAATAAACATGTGAGGGTGGATGGATGTGAGAGAGGAGATGAACCTATGCTGTTCATGTTGATTAGAGTTGCTGTAATTACCATTTTCCAATGTGGAAATAGTGTTTGCATCCGCCAAAGCCTGCAGATCACACAAATGTGTAATAAATGTAGAGCTAAACTCACAGTATTTTAACCCCCCTGTGACTCAGATAGCAGTCATACAACTGTCCTGAGTTATCCGGTGACATGGACACTTGCAAGTGGTGGTAATCTTTCTCATATTTCCCATCTATCCCACGTGGTGTGAATGCAGCATTAGGAAGAGGCAGATGCAGGGTTAGGCCGGTCTAAGGCGAACGTGTAGAAGGCAGGATAGGAGGGGAGATCAACCTGCAGGCATTGTCATCCAACTTTTAGCCCCAGACAGGGCCTAGAGGGAGGGAAGGGGATGCACAGGATGAATTAAGTGAGGGATTGAGAGGATGAATGTGTGTGAAGAGGGATAGAGGAGGACAGATGGCTGTAGGGGAGGGAAGCGGTTTGAACAAACTTAGACGAACAGAAGAGGGCATTGTGGAACCTTTCGTTGTGCTAACTTTGCCACCTCTGTTGTAGAGATTTGGGAAACGTGACTGATATCAGGGGAAGCAGCACGAGCCTCCTAAATATTTCTGAACCAACACTTGTGAGTCACAAACCGAGATCTAATTCAGGGCGGTTGTTTGCTTTTGGTGAGAGTCAGAGACATTTTATATGATTTCTGCACAAATTTTAGGACGCTCTTACTGCTCGCTCTGCTATATCTCTACAACGGAGACAGGACGGTCACAAGAGTGAGACTTGGGCTTCCCTTTAACTTCATATGTTCCCTGTTTTGTCCCTCCAGTGTCCCACTATGAGGACGGCCGCCGTGGAAGCACCGAGGGCAGCACAGATCGGGACAGCCTGAGAAGCTGCACTTACTGCTGCAGGCCAGCCAGTCGCGTCTGAGCACAACCTCCCATTGTCATAGTGACTTTGTATCCCTGGAGCACCCAGAGCCCACCCACCCAGTCTGGCCAGGAATGCAGAGTAGTTATCAGGCAGTGTCCGCCAGAGTACATCCACAGCAAGCAGGTCACTGTCCAAAAAAAAAAAAAAACTAAGATTTTAACTTTGTTGCAGAACAGAATGAAAAGCTGCTCCGAGTCACAGTGATTTAAAGAAAGGGCCTGTCTGCATGATCAGACCCCCCCCCCCAGCAATCTAACATGTAGTTGTCCTTTGAGCAGCTAAAGCAGACAGTGGTCATTTGGCAGCGTACATTACAAAAAGTGGTTCTGGATGTTAGCTTCGGGAAGGATCCAATCCTCTGGAGTCTTAATCAAAGACGAGACATTGTCCCAAAAGGTAGTGTTCTCTATTATTTTTGTTCTCACATTATCTGTCACATCTACCTCTAACCGCGATTACTGTCTGTCTACATCCATCTGGCTTACACACTCCACATTACTGGCAGCTTTCTCCAAAAATCTAGCCAGGCAGGGCACAAAAAGGGGGAAGGGGAACGCTCTCGCGTGGGAAACAGTGCCGAAAGTCGTTCCTGCATGTGTTTATACTCTTTACCCATCAATGTGACTCAGTCCAGTCACTGACCAAGTAGCTGTTTAGTTAAAGAGATTTGACCCCAAGCCGTCACTGCTGATGCCACCTTGTCCATTTGTTCTGTTCGGTCACACTGTCGTTTTTTCTCATATGAAGTGTTTCTGTCCTTTTTTTGTGTTTAGTTTAAAGCAGTTTTTGGGAAAGTGGAGGGTGATTCTGGAGGTTATGGACTCTATATTCTGGCTCAGACTGGGTTTGTGAAGAGTGATTCTGACCTGGAGTGTCTGCATGCTTCTGTTTGGGGAAAACCTTGAAATGTATGAATATCAAATGGAGATTTCCTTTGTTTTTATGGCTGTTCTGTTATCAGAGGACTCAAACTGAGATCCCCTGCAAAGTCCGTAAAAAAAAAAAACGCAGGAATCTGACCGAGTTATGTCGAAGCTGTTGAGACTTCTTCATGCGTGGGAAGAAAAAAACGTTCATATTCATATCAGCGCTCACCCTCTCCGTTCTGTTCCTGGCGAGCGTCTGCCGTCAATCTTATGCCGAGTCGGAGGGATCTCAGTCTGGGTGCTCCGCCTGCTCTGTGCTGTGCACCTCTAGTGGAAGAAGTTTTGGTCTACTGTTTGCATGACCTGGTTAAATATGTTTACATGAATGATGATCAATTAGTATAAACACACATGATTATTATTACTCTGTTGTATTGAAAAATGATGTAATACTGTAATTTTGAGCTATATAATGTGAAGTGAGTAACACCAGAAGTAATGTTGTTGACCAAGTACAACACAACAGACTATGATGGTCTAGTCTCTACCTGAGTGACAATTCTCCTGTACTATGTTTATTTACAACTCGAGATATTCTTTCTTTTTTTTTCCAGTCTGTTTTCTTGCCGTTGCTTACGTGGAATCTCTTAAGCTGTTTAGCTCTGTCTGATACCCAGGCACAAGCAGAAAAAAATACACATATCTTAATTTTACACAGGTGCCAGCCAGAGTGCAAAACATAAAAAAATAATAATATATATATATCTACATCACGGGGCTTCAAACGTCACCTGTCTGCCATGGGAGTGGCTTTCAGTTCAAGCTGTATCTGTCCTCCTGAGTAGATGAACTACAGTACTAAAGCCATACAGGGAAGCGATGATGTTTTACTGTAGATTCCGATATGTTGTCATCTCGACTCAGACGAAGGGCGGCGAAGAAAAATGAAGCAGAGTTCAGACTCCCTGCGACGCTCTAATCCTGATATTAATCATACCATTTTTCATTTAAGGTTTGGCCGTGACATGACGCCGTAGTTATTATTATTAGTTAGCTGTAGAGATCAACCAACCAGCCCATTAAAAAAAAAAAAATCGTGTTGCCCACATAAAACCGGTTCTCTCAATCTGTCATCAAAACCTTCAGGTCCATAGTTCAGTAAAACAAGGCAATCACTCTGGATTTACATGACTGTAATTGTGGAAAATATGCAAACTGTGTGTGAAGGGCTTCATGTTAACTGTAAGATAGCCAGTGTTGATGACTTTGACAGCCTGGCTATTATTTGTTTGGTATTGACCTTCTGTTTAACCTTACCTGGGATTTGTTTCCACTTGGCTGTGTTTTTTTCCCCCCTTAATTTCTTTATTTTTAAAAGCTTACTTTACCCATTACAAACACTGCATAAAGAAACACATGTATATTATATATATAAATATAAGTATATATTGTATATCCTTTTTTTGTAAAAGCTGTTTTGAGCTACAAATGTATGGATGCAATGCATCATGGGTTATTGAACAAGATGTAAGAAAATACAATGATTTGTACCCACAAAGATATGATTGCAGGAAATGAAATAAAACTTCCTTGTCTATGCATTGTGTGTTCTCTCGTCATACAATGTGTGTTTTTTTTTAGTTGCAAACACAGTGCACGGCCGGAAATACTGAATACTAAATACTGACTGAACTTTGCTTATCTGGCCTCTTGGCTTCCTCTTCCCTCTGTTGTCACGCTGAGAGAGCAACATGCAAATCCAGTGATTTCAAAGATACAGTGGAAACAACGAACAATGTAATACAACTCCAATAGCACCACTGTAACATTACCACACTGAACTCCGAATGCTGAGGCTCAATAAGTCAGATAATTCTTGTACACGGATAATTATTTCATAAAAAAAGATTTCTTTATTCTCTTATTTTCCTAAAGAAGACTTCCCTGCGGTTAAAACATGTCCGGCAACCTCGTGGTTGTTCACTAATTTACCGCGAGAAGTGTCAGTGTCATGCTGCTAAATCTTTCTATGTATTATCGAACTGCACAATAGTTCTAATCACACTCTCACTGTTGACATCAGTCGCTTTTAGTGACTATTATTCCACATTTCTGAACAGTAAAGCGATCACGCTAAAACCTCTCGTCGTTGTGCAACAGCTGCATGAAACAATGACGCGTGAATGGAAACCAGAATGCCCCAAAAAGCACAATGTGAAACTGTGCCATAAAACTGAGTCAGTCTTCATTACTCTTCATTACGACAAGCGTTATAAAAACAGCAGCAAGACACATGAAACGCTCACATATTATGGGGATCATTTCATTTAGTGCAGCTACTGTATATGTGACACATCTGATCCAGCACCCTGTATAGCAGTCTATATAGACTTGAGGGTGTTGTTCAAGTCAGAATCACTGATCTGTATACGCACACTTTCATTTCGGACTTATTAAAGCACACTGATCCAAACAGCAACGCTCTTCTGTAGATCATGAAGGCGATTTGCTGCCAAACGTCTCACCTTATCTGACTGACTTCATTTGTCAAATTAACACAGAGCAGTTTTAACAACAACAAACAATGAAAAAAAAAAAAAAAAAAAAGCTCCAATTTTGACTTAACACATCTTCCCAACAGTCTATTGAGCTGGCTGTCAACTGAACACATGCAACACACAATGACAAATCATAACCGTCACTCTTTGTTTTTCTCCTGCATCCATCACCGCCGTTCTTCTCAGCCTCTCTTTGACTTGGAGGAATTCTGCCCCCTCCTGCTGTTGTCCGTTTGTCTCTTTCCAGCTGTGAGAAATGAAAACATGCCAAAAAAATTTTAAAAAAGAAAAGAAAATGTGTCTGGCCTCAGTAAATTAGGAACATTTGTGTAGGATACTTTATGAATGTCTAGGTTTGGAGCTAATTCCCTGAAATTAAAGGCTTGACAAAAATCCACATACTCCATATAGTTCTATTGTTACAATGGATGAGCAGAATCATTAATTCTCTGAAGACAAGTATAGTGTCTAACAGATGAATCCAGATTGGGCCTCCTCGGTGCCTGAAACAATGTCTAGACTGCCCTCCAGTGGCTGACTGCAGGACAACTTGATGCTCCACAGAAGCTATGGAAGAATCAGAAACCACTAGCAGCATAGTGATGCCTGGAGAAGGTGGTATAACGTTAATTTAATGTTATTTATCCGTTTTAATGGCTCGTCTAGCAAAGGATAAATGCCAGCTCTTGAAGGATCATTATGAATCAACACTAATCACAGAAGAGGTGCAGATAAATAAGACAATCACATGATTGTGCATTGTTTCTTACATCTGCATGCAGATTCTACAGCCTTTGTTATGCCTTCGCCATCCTGGGAGAAAACTGGTATACCCACTGCAGACCGAAGTCCAACTTAAACCTGCGCTACGCCACTGGAAATCACCCCATGCCAATCTTCTGCGTGAAAATACTCTCATCTTTACATGACACAATAATTTAGGCTATCAGGATAGATCATTTGATATAATATAATCAACCAGCTGTGATGATCTGTTAATCAGGGTGTGATAAAAAACAGAGCGTGACCAACGCAAACCTTTTCCAGCCTCTGATGTCTTTTCAACAGCTCGTGATAAAGTGGAGATCTGTTCTTCTCTGCGACCTCCCGGCCCTTGTCAGCCTTCATCCTTTGTTCCCATTTTCTCTTCTCTAAAGCTCGCAGGAGTTCACTCTTTGCTTCGTGCGACACTCTCCTGACAGAAACACAGACGGACTTTATGATTTATACGAGCGGGGAAACTTAAGTGTCGGTACTTAACGACTGTCTGTGTGTCTGACCAACCTCTTGTGGGTCATCTGCAGTTCTTTGTGGAGCTCCTGGTGGCTCTTGGAGACCATTAAAGAATTTAGAGTTTTTTTTTTTGGATCTCACAAGATTATTGGTCTCCTCCTCAATCTGCAGTGGAGGGCCCTGAAGCTCTGAGTATCGCACGTGGTGTTCAGTGTCTTGTGTCTGCATTACAGAGGCTGGAAAAGAAAAGAAACATATCAACATATGGTATAGACATTTCCTACCAACAATTTCTCACAATAAAATATTTATGCATGTAAATCCATTCACCGTTTCAGCTGGTTTTAGTCTTCTAAACACACTATGGCGGCTTTTAGTGACACGGCTAGCAAGAGATAAAGCGGAAAGCACCACTGTGGAAAACATGAGCCTGTTGCACTGGGAGAAATTCAAAGATAAAACATAGCTGCAAGCGACAATTACAGGTTCAAACCTTTTAAACTGAAGCATGTAGTACTAATGACCCCAAATGAAACCTCCAAGCGGCGACGAGCAAATTCCAAGCTTCACAAAGCTGACACGAGATACTTTAATTCATTGGGGAGCTAATTGATGAACTGCTTCACTTGTGTTTATTATTTTTGCTCCAAAGGAAATACTTTAACTTGAGTTAATGACTTATGAAAAGAGAAAATAGTAATACAATTAAAGGTGCTCTGATGATGTTAAGTCCCCACTGTGCGACTTTCTACCATAAAATAACAGCCTTCTTGCACCCTGTGACTTTGTCACTCAGGCTCCTTTGCATCAGCCTTTTGGTGATTTACAGTTTCCAGAGGCACAGTAAAGTAACTGCGATTACACCTGCTGATTAGTTCATGTTCAGCTCAGTTTCTTAGCTGGGCTGCTCAGACTTTGAATTCAGAGCCCCAATGGAGCTCTGGTGTTCATACCACAGGCATTTTGATCCACTGGGAAGTGGAGGTTTTCATGCCCAGGCCATGGACAGATGCTGACGGGGAGCGGAGCTGGTGTTGTGCCACTGGAGCTGGGCAGGTGGGCGATATAACCAGGCTCAGCAGCCTCTATGGACATAATGGCAGAGGCTGAAGAGACTAAAGAAGACGTTGACAGAGCAAGGTAAGAAGAGAAAAGGAGAAAGTAAGTGGGAAGGAAGCTGCTGGACGAGAAATTTGGGACTGACTTTGAGTTGTTGACTTGATACATCACAAAATAAATTGCTAAAAGACAAGTAAGTAATATTAGCTGGCGGCCGTGTCTTGTGCTCTTGCACCTGCTTGATGTTATAATGTGTGTAGTATTCTGTGCTGCTGCTGCTGTTGTTAATCTGAAAATAGTACAGGTAGTAAGAAGATATCACAATATCACATATTTTTAGATTTCTCACCAGACGTGCTCAGGCGTGTCTCACTTTGACCTAAAAAACACAGCAGATCTCTCTGTCAACAGGAAAGAACGACGGCAAACAGTGTGACCAAGCAAGAGGCCGCCAGACAAGATGGATTCTGGATTTTCTGGCCGTTGTTAAGTAAGTTAACATCATCATAATGTAATCATAACAAATCCACCTGCGCAAGAAGAGCAGCAACATAGTAATACCTGTCAAACATTCGCTGACATGAGCAAACATTAGCCAGCAGAATCCGCCGCTCACTCGAGATCAAGTCAGCAGCAGCGAAAAACCTCGGAGTGTATCGGAGGGTGTGTTTTGTTGCTGATGGATTTATCCATTCATTTGTTAAAGGAGGACTGTGCTTCGTCTTTTCAAACTCAAATACAAATTTTTTACAGACTGTCCCTCAGCAAATGGTTTATTGACAGACACATTCATTGACAAATTCTGGCTCGCCCTTTTACTCTTTAATGACATGTTAAAATCAATAAAGACACTACAGTGTTTTGTAGCACAGATACACATCTTCACATCACTCACTCTCGCCTCTCTAGGATAATAATGGTTATTATAATAAACCTTATGGATGCTACAGTGGTTCACCGGTCACAGCAAGAAGGGGGGGAGTGTAAAATAAAATTTCACAGTCAAAATAACACAACAGATCTACTGTAATGTGTGGAGTACGCTACGGTGCTGTTGAAAGGGATCTGAAAATAGAACAGGCAGTAAGGCAGCACCAGATATCACCATATCATATCATGCTGGACATTTCTAGACTTCTCACCAGACCCGATCAGGTGTGTCTCGTTTTGACCCGGAAAAACGTTGCTGATCTCTCTGTCAACAGAAAAGAATGACACGTCAGATAGAATACATCTCACGGTTATTACAATCTTATCCCCGAGATATAGTGTTTTTGTGTGTGTGTGCATGACACATGATAGCACCCCCAAATCCACGGAAATCTCCCATTTCAGGTCAGGGCCAACAGCGCAGTTTCATGCAAATGGCAACAAGAGCGACACAAAGCTGTTTTGTGATGCTGACAGACTAATGAAGTGTCAGCTCTGGTTCCACATGTCCAGTGAAGCGAGTGCCCTTACTGGAGAGGTTTGCCCCGGCACTTCATTAATGACAGGATCAAACGAAAAACACAGTCTGATTCCCGCTGAGTTCCTCGTTTGCTTTGAGCTGGGGGTGAAAACACGAGACAGGAGTTACTCCTGGCTCCTCCGTGGGATTCATACACGGACTGCTCGCATCAAGTAAAAGAAAAATCATGGCACGCTCTTTTTTTTTTTAAAACTCTGAGCATGATCTACTTTAATTACAGTTACATCATGAATCCAAGCACATGTTACATAATGTCTTGTTGTGGCCTCGGCATTCGCTGCAATAGAGCTGCATCACGTCTCGACAAGATGACAGGGAGGGGGGGAAAAAAGTGCAATTCTAAGTGATTTTAATGACTCTGCTTCTGGCTGCTGTTTGGGTGATGAGGGAAGAGTCTTGCTGTTTGGCTAAATCTCCAAGAGTGGGTATTGTGTGGAGAAGAATTAATAGGACATGACAGGATAAACACTCTCCAAGGCCCAGTCTCCAGCGTTAGCAAGGGCCTTTTTTTTTTTATTGGATAAAGACCTGCGTTCAGTGCAAGCGACTCACTGTCTTTGGGAAATAAAAAGGTAGAGACAGCAATAACAGACAACGCAAGAAAACTACAAACGTCTGCGAAACAAAAGCATAAATGCGATAAAGGTTACACAATTAATTCTGCATATATATATAACGCATATATAATGACCTAGAAGTAGGAGAACGTAGTGGAACGCCGGGGTTCTCATTATCCTGCTAATCTCCTCAGACACACAGTGCAAGCCCAGAAAGTATTTTTGTCACATGGTTGCTTTTGCTGGATTATCTTGATGTGACTTCAGTAATGATACAAAGTGAAGGTAGAAAACAAACTGACACACTTACTTTCTTTCCATGGGTGACTCCCATATCCTCGGTAGCAGATTTTGTTTCCTCACAGGCACTTCCCGGGCTCTCAGTGCACAGCGTTTCACTAATAATTTGGGGTTCCTCTCTCTCTCTCTCACTCTCTCTCTGTTTGGACCGATGATGAAGCTCCCAGGGAAGCAGCAACCAAGTGGAAGACAAACCCTAAAGGACAAAGTGCTGGAAGGATATTTAGTGCACGGCAGTGGTGGAAAACTCGACTTGCAGTTCCACTAAAGAGTGATCGTCCTTCTTAACCTAAAATGGCTCCATTTAAATAACTCCTCGAGGGCCGGCGAGGTCAAACAATCCAAACATTGCTGAAAAAAATCCCCCAAAATTCTCAAAAACTTTCATCTGCCATTAATCATTTCACACCCCAATGCATTTATCTTGTGACCCCTTGGAGTGGGCCTGACCCCAAGAGGGGAACCGATAAATTTAACTGACAAACTGTATATAAAGTACTTCAAACAGGCTCCACCTTGACCAGCTACAACAGTAAAATGATCCTACTTCTGTGCTTTTACTTAAAAGACCAGTTTGTAGGATATAGAGGCATCTAGTGACGTAGATGCTGATTGCAACCCCTCCGTTTGCTTTCTGTTCCAAGCATGACGAAGAAGAAACTGCTGCTAATATAAAGAGAGAGCACTGCAGGTCACAAAAAGCTGATCACCCGTTTTTCATTGACAGGTAAATAATAAATCATCCTCCACCTCCGGGAATCAGAAGAACATCTTGTTAATTTATCCCAGAGAGACAAAAAAGCCGCTGGTATATGAAAGCAGTCAATTTTATTTATATAACCCAGAATCACAGATGTCAAACTCGCCTCAGACAGCTTCACAATCTCAAGGAAACTCCAGGAAGGGTAAGAGGAGGAATCCCTCTTAAGTCTAGTGAATTCAGTTTGGAGTTTGAAAGTCGGGGGTGGAAGTCTTGAAAGGGCATTAAAAGAGAAACTTTCATCATATTCTCCTTTTCATCACAAGAGTCCCTCGTCGTCAGGGTTCGGCAGTTAGGGTCCTCGGAAAACAGGCACCCATCTCCACCATCGCCGGCCATCCTTCATAAATGTTGTTTTTCTGATCATTAACAGCCTGCTGACAGGGGAACAGGGAGGCAGACGTTTGTTTTGCCATCAGTCCCCGTGCCTTTTTTGTGTAAAAACTCCTGGCGCATTTGAAAATAGACGGTCTTCTCTGACACAAATAGAACAAAATGACACAGCAGAGAAGAGGGTCACTTACCTTCTCATAGATGCTTTTGTTTCCTGTCCCCGTTCTTCCAGCAAACACCCAGCTGTCTCTGCGTTTCACGGACGGGATCAAAGTGCTGCCCATTCCAACAAATATCTCCCTTATTTCTTTTGTCATTCTGCCACAAAGAGGAAGAGAAAAAAAAAGGGAAGGGGTCATAATGTGCGTCGTGAAATCGTTTCCGTTTAAATTATTGAGATTTAGACTTACTTTGCTGTCACATCATCAAATGAAGCCACCAAAACAATCATTCCAGGTTTGATTTCTGTCAGATATGCCAAGATGTCTTTTGGGTCTTTTGTTAGAGTAATTAAGAAACAAACAGACAACAAGTCAGTGTCATTTCAAGCTGTTAATACACTTTGAAAGTGGGGGGGGGGGGGGAGAAAAGGATTAAAAGACTGTTTAAAAACTCTTACTTCCAGCTTGCATATTAAGGTAGCCAAATTTTTCCACAACTCCACTTTCACCTGAGATGGGGAAACATTATAAATAAGCGGAATGAGAATTCTTTAATAACTTGTTGTGAAATTGTAGAGATGGACGACAATGGTATCGGTGGCTTTCCTTCACACACCAGCACACAATAGCGGGACAGCCCTGAAATGGAAAGCAGCTAAATGGTTGGCCCGCTGATAAGATGCATCAAGATGTTTGCTGTACGACCGGTCGATTAATGGACTTTTAGATTAGATTGTTTTGTCAAACGCTACTTGTAAGTTTTTAAAAAAAGAAGCAGTGTTGGTTCATTTAAGGAAGGGCATTATTTACTGTGTGTGTTTCACAGCTCAGTTAACAAATCCCAGTAATTCACAAGATCTGAGCATTCTACTCACCGTCTACCACCACGATGTTCAGCCCCGCTCCCACGTTATTCAGCACGTGGCTCATAATGCTGTTGAGATTACCAGGGCAGAGTTATTATTTTGCATCTCGTCCTCGGGTCAGTTCAGGTTCTGCCTATGTTAAAACACATACATTTTACCCTCGAAACAGATCTTTGGTCCAACAACATTAGCCGCTCCGCTCTTGATATGTAAAGAGAAATGGTCAGGTGGACAGACTTTGGAGAGGCTGCACTTTGGCTGAGGCGCTGATGTGGCTGAAAATAATAAATAAATGCACCCCATGTTTCAGGGAGACAGTAAAGATAGTCACACGTGAAGATGAGCTGTACCAGAATTGAATTTACCTGCTTTGAATTTGATTCCATCTGCGTGATTAAGCCCTGAAATAAAGGAACGGGGACAGTTTTATTAAAATGTGGCAAATAAACCTGAGTGAAAAGAAGGAGTCGGGGATTTAAAGATGTAATAAGTAGAAATGAGCTCACCGAGAATACTTCTTGTGCTCTCCTGTGAGTCAAATAAATTCATGGAGATTCCCCACGTTATTAGGAGGAAAACAATTACAACAGCAAGGTACGAAACACCTGTCAGCCACAAAGAGTGGAAAGATTTTCAGACAGTCAACCAAAACAACTTTTTTTTAATAAAGTAAAATCTCACCTCGACATCTCATATCTGCGGCAAAAAAAAAAAATGTAGATTTTTTTCTTTCTTTTTATCCTAGATGGAAGAGCTGAAGCCTTTGAAGTGCACTTGAAGTATATCCTGTCAACAAGAAACAGTGTACAGCAGAGCTTTGGCGTCAACCCATCTGTGAACAGACTACCTGCTCACTCCTACAACCATGCCTTGAGGGAGAGGTGTTTGGATATGGAAAAAAAAAAGAAAAAGTTTCTCCTCCTCGCACTACACAAAAACCAGGATGTGCCATACACACACGCACACACACCACACACCCACTGTGAACTAGATGATCAAGTTTCTTTTTTTACATTGTCCTAGATGGGAAACTGTCCAACAATAACAGACACTGTCTGAGGTGAACAATGTGATTTGCAAATATCAGATTGTGCTTAGCTCGTGTGCAAACAGCCATTAGAAACCTGGATGACACCAAAAAAAAACAAAAAAAAAGGAGAGAAAAAAGGGCCAGCAGCTTCATATTTCAAGTTGGATGAGTAAAGGTGGGGGTGGGTGGGAAGACGGTTAAAGAAACATCAGAGTTTTCCATTTGTATGTAAATTTTTAGTAAATCCCATTTGATGTGTGTATCTGCATAAAACTGCTGATACACACACGCACAAAAGAAATAGCTACAGAATACAGAAAAAATAATAATAGAATAAAATCTTTTTTATTAATAATAAAAATGAACTTCATCAGCAGTTAATAAACTGTGAAAAAAAAAAAGAAACTAAGAGATGAGAAATCAATTTACGAAAAAAACATTTTTATTTTACCTGTTTCTATCTAGGTCACTGAAATTAAAACTTTTTTTCTGGCCTAGAGGGAGGATTACCACACTCGTGGGAGAATTGCCACAATAAAGATGGCATAAATAAGCCAGGGGCCACGGTGCTGCAGTAGATAGCGCTGTTGCCTCTGGGGTGGGGGCCTTCTCTGTTTGCAGGTTCTGTCCGCCTCTGCGTGTGGGTACCCCGGCTTCCCCCCCCACAGTCCAAAGACGAGCGCTTAACAGGTTAACTGGTGACTATAAATTGGTCATAGGTGTGAATGTGAGTGTGAATGCTTGTTTCTTTCTATGTGGGCAGGGTGTACCCCGCCTCCCACCCAAAGTCAGCTGGGATAGGCTCCAGCCCCACCGTGACCCTGTTACGGACGAGCAGTTACGGATAATGCACTGGATGGATAAACAGGCCAGAGTTTATGGTGTTTTTGTCAAGACATAAAGCATTAAAGTCCATATCTTTAATTAATAGACAACACAGTTTGCACAGGAACAAACGCCCTGCCCCGCCGAGCTTTGAACAGTCACTGAGCTTAAGCTTTCACCTGCCTGGAGGGCCCCAAACAAAACTTACAGGTTATTAAAACTGGTGTGACCACATTAAAATAAAGTCATAATCACAAATGAACCATTAAGAAGGAGGTGAGTGGCTGATTAAGGAATTAAAGCTTCTGCGTGGCCCTATTTTTATTTTTTTTACAAATGATCCCCGTCGATGTGACAAATCGCAGGAACTAAAAGGCTGAAATATCCTTGGCTTTAATCTGTCAGCCATTTCTACATAATCAGACAACAAGACTCACTCCATGTGAGCGCAGAACGAAGTGAAACAATATTATGTATAACTAAAGTAGCGCGGGGCGTACATTTCGGAGTCAGCATAAGCCCATTTATATTTAAATATATACTAAAATGATTCAAATTACTGCAAGCTCAGTGCTACGCATCAACATATTGGGACCTTGGAGGCCCTAAAGGTCTGGGGTCCTAGCCACAGAAGAGCTGTGGTATAATAACTCAAATTAAAATACTTAGTTTTGTGCGTCTGAGCTGAATCTTGAAGCCGAATCGTGGTCTGCTATTTTGTTTCTCTCTGTGGTCCCTGATACTAACTCACCTGCTTGTTAAAGTAATAATTACATTCCATGTTTAGCAGTCTGAACACTGTGAAATCTTCCAAGTACAGACCATGGTGTAATACTAAAGAGAGCCACCAGAGGGTCCGTGTGTACTACGTTTTACTGTTGGTTATGCACTCAGAGAATCAAGACTGGATTACACGGGAGGAATAAAATATCCATGTTTTGTTCCCTTTCCAGGCAGGAATAATGAAACACGGCGAGCTTTAAATGGGCAGCTTTAAGAAATGAAAGGTACAAACTGAAATATTCCCTTTCTAGTAAAGCAGCGACGCTCTTCGACAGCAGGCGGAATGAATGAATGAATGATCAGCCAGTGCACAGGATGAATACATTTAATAACCATCACGCACGTTTCTCAAATGAACACCGGAATATACAGCGATAACACAGTGGTCATTAAAACCATTTATACGCCTGTCAGTAACTGTACAGTAAGCACATCATTCATTAGGTGTTTGCAAAAGGTGCAATAATACTTGAACTTTGAACTCGTACACTCTCAGGAGGGGACAGATGACGACAGATTGAATCCATTAATTAATTTGTTGATCGTACAAACACTAATTAAAAGGGAAACCACGGCGAGGACTGTCACCAGCTTCCCGCGGCTTTGATGTTCATATAATAACGCTGCCTAGCGTGCGGAGTTGCTGTTTTCTGTTTTCTTCGCGGCAGATAAAGCAGTCCAACGACATCAGTGCAACATCACTCAGCCTGGAAGTCCATTAAAGAGTCGGCGGACTCTGAACTCTACAGCAAATTTACTTTAAGTGGGTTAATGTTGGCATGAAAAGGAAAATATATTTCAAAGAGAACCGGCCAACTGGTAGATAGCTGCAGTGTCTGCGTGTGACTATTTTTAGCTGCAAGTCAATTAGACTGTTTGAAATCATCTGAAATGTCAAATCTCCATGTGATGCTTTGTGGAAAATGTTTATTTCATGACTGCTGGATAATGTTTCATATTCAGGCTCATGCTGAATTCATGTAAAGGTGTGGATCCTATGTAGCGTGTGTATGTGACAACTACTTTAGCCAATTAACTGCATTTTGCATGTTATCTTGCTGATGTTACTGGCAGCTGTTGGTTTCTACAGATTCTTTAACTGGAACTGGCAACCGGTTCAGGGTCTACGCCGCTTCTCACCCACGGTCAACTGGAATAAGCTCCAGCCTCCTGCGACCCTGACAAGGTTGAGGAAAACAAATGGTTGGGATTTTTATTTTTTTTTTAACAAAATTTGGAGCGTTTCATGATTTATGATGCATTTTCATTCTCTCATTAATTGACAGAGTTCAAAGGACCAGCAAAAACATCTGAACAATCTGAACGGCAGCGTGTTGATTCGGGTGAGTAGCTTCAGCCTTGCTTTAATATGATATGATATTGGTTGCGGCAGTAGCTCGGCTGTGGCTGGGGAACCGGAGGGTGGCCAGTTCAAGTGCAGCGCAGATCACAGTATGGAACAGGACCGGTAGCTGGAGAGGTTCCAGTTCACCTCCTGGGCACTGCGGAGGTGCCCTTGAGCAAGGTGCTAAACTTAAATGCTCCCAGAGCGCCGCTACGTACCTGCCCCTCTCTCCACGTGTTTATAAGCCCTTTGTGGCTGTTTGGTTCTATTTCGGGCACATATAATATATATATATATATATATATATATATATATATATATTTAAAAACCTGAGCGAATATATCAATAACTTTAAATATCTTCTAAATAAATACTTTATGCGCATCTTTGCTAAAATGTGAGTGTCAGTGGTGATACAGATCAAGCTCAATATTTCACATTAACCATAAATAAATAACACTTTGACCAGAATTCAAGTCAGATGATGAATATAAATCCAGGAGCATAAATCCCACCACAACTGGAATCTGCAGTTATTTTGAAAGTGATTAAGGTGATTGTTCACCCAAAAAAAAACGCCAAACATTTGATGGTTGCAACTTTTCAAATGCCAAAATTGGTTGCTTGTTTCTTCTTAAATTATATCAATTAAGTGAATATTTGGGGGGGTTTGGACTGTTGTTTGAACAAGAATACATTTTGTTGTTTTTGATGTTGTTGTTGTTGTGGGTACATCGATTAATCAATCATCCAAAAGATAATTAGAAGATTACTCAATAATAAAAAGAAGTTGCAGCCCGTGTTTTTCAGTCAGTCCAGCAGCATCCCAGCCTGAGATTCATTCCAGAATATCCTGTCACACGGGGGGGGGGAAAAAAAAGGGAAGTTACAAATGACGTGTGATGTGATGAAGAAGGTTACAGCGGTGTCAACTTGCACTGTGGGACGGATGATTGTGAAAGCTACTATCAGGGAAGCCGTGATGCACTGACCTCGTCTGACTCCTCTCCCACTGTGCAGGGCCCCCTGTCACAGTCCTCCTCTGTCACTGCTGAACCCTGATCCTCCATCCGCCTCAGCAGTGAGTATCTGTACGTGGCTTCACTGAAATAAAGTGTTGTGACAGTCCGGCTTGATGTGTTTTTCACTGCGCCATGAATGTTAAATAATCTTGGTAGGGTTCATTAATAAAGTTTGCTTACTTGACTGGGAAGCAGTATTTCCGGATGATCAATACGGCAGCAACGATTGCCGCCACGGAGACAAAGATCACAGATGCAATAATCCCAGGGTGAAGTCTTAACCCGGCCTAAAAAGACAAATGAATCCAATAAGATCTAACAGTGGGGTAGTTAAAGAGCCCATAAACCTAACAGCTCAATTCATGATGTGTGGCTCAGATAAAAAAGAAATACGGGCAGAGGAGATGACAGCTGAACAGCAGTGTGTTATGGATCACGCTGGTGTACGACCCAAAATCTAAACAGCAGGGGTGTGAATCCCCGGCCAAGCGGGAACGCTCGCTGATGCATTTTTGACAATAAATGATCACTCGACATCAGAACTGTGATCAGTAGCCCGAGTGCATAACATCGTAGGTAAGGCTGGGAGTAGAGTGTGAGAAACATTAGTGTTTGTAGTGATAATTGGGATTCACGTGGAGTTTGGCCAAAAAGTTTTCATAGAAAACCCGACAGGAAAAAATGAATCACACAGGTGAGGAGGTGCCAGACAACTGCGATGAGATAATACTGTAGTGACACAGGTGTTTCTGTTTTAACTTTTCATCAAACAACACTAGCAACATTAGTCTAAGGGAACAGGGGGAAATGATCACAAGTGGCAGGTTGTGAGCAAGAATCTCCATTGTGTGTTTGTTGGCTGTTAGAATAATTATACGCCTATTATTATTATCTATACTGTCTATATGTCATGTATACATGGGGTATTTTATTCCACCACTTTATTTTGTATATATTGCTGACACACGCACTACTTATCTAACTATATATTTGACATCTGTTTACTGTACAATACATGTTCATCTACCTGCACTTGCTGCTTATACTCTACATATTCATATACTGTATAAATTCTATAAGGTATTCATTCACTCTATATATCCTGCAGCATATTCAATTCATTTCTATTTCTATTTATATATGTCGTGTTCTTATGTACATACTTCTGCACTTTACTACTCTGCACTTCTAGTTAGGCACTAAACTGCATCTCGTGGTCCAAGTACTTGATCACAATAATTAATCTAATCTAAAAATGTTTGTTTAAGGCTACATGATTAATTAAACACGCACACTAGGTAGAGTGCATAAAAGCAAAAGTCAGCCTAAATGTGTTTTTTATTATTAAAGTAGATGCTTTTATTAATTTATGTTGTGCCACTTAGTTCCTGGTAATAATGATTCCAGATACAACTATGTTTACAAGTAAATGTGCTGCTTTTAGTGCAGTCTTAATGAATAACCTCACAAACATTTCCACGCTTCTACTTCTGCTGCATGTTTGCACAAGTTTAAACAGCTCAAAGCAATTAGACGCAGTCACTGTGTACCGGGGGCATCTGCAAATTTAATGACCAACAAGTCCAGTGACCAGAACAATCAAGTGTTTGTCCTTTTGCGCATTCAAGATTATGTCCACAAACCAGCAGGAATTTAATGGCTCTAATTGTCTAATATGTATTTATATATTTACCTGTTGTGCTGACATCCTCGTGGCCTTTGGAGCTGCTTAATCTACCTGCATGAGAGAACAATGAAGCTCAGTACATTGTATCCTATTTAATTAAAAACTGTTCCCCGGACCGGTGGGGACAAGTCGATACAAGTACAAATACTTTTTGTCTGTCTGTAACCGCGATAAGTCAAACACCATGTCTGTTTACTTCCTGGTTGCTCTCTCACCTGGAGCGACGGGCCTCGTTTCCCCGCCCCCTTTCAGCAAACATCATGTGACGTGAGTTGTGTGTCACGTGGCCTTTTAATAAATAAATAAAAAAAAAAAATTTTTTTTATGATTTATGAAGGAGCCAATTTCAGTGAATGATCCCCATTGCAAAATATCCAGGGCAACGACCTACATTTTCTGTCATGCTTCATCAGATAAGGTATAAAGGTCAAATTTAAAAAAACAGGACTGTGAAACACATGACACGTCCTTAAATCACAGGCTTAAATATGTATTTAAGTAAGTGTCTACCTCAAGGCACAATTCCTAGAAGTAGATAATTCAAATATGTGTGTCTAAACTGTTGATTTTTATGTTAAAGGTCTTTTTCTGGCTATTTTATTACATTAATTGTTATTAGAAAAACGCTTGAGCTGCCGTTTGTTCAGTGTAGCTGTGTACACTCTATATATCAGTAGGTGACCTGAACCCAACATGCTGGCTGGACCAACTTTAACGCTCAGTCTGTCACTCTGATTGAACCTACTTGAATCACGAATGTGACAAATGAATTTTTTTTCTTCATTTGTTCAATCCTTTTTTCCCCGTCACAGAGAAGCGATAATTCATCTCCAGTTGAAAATGATGAATCAATCGTGTATCACCTGCTCATCAGGTGTGAGCGGTGTTTTGGCACGGCTGATGAATAGACCTGCCAGCGCTTATGAGCTCCCCGTCTGGTGTTACTGCCGCTCACACTTACAGGCCATAATAAATTCCCAATTACAAGTTCAGTTGTGATTATTACATCGAGAGACTATTGTGACTGTGGAAGATTCGACATTTCAAAGGCATTCAAACTTCACTTTTGCTTGTCGGGTTATTATATAAGGCCAACTACAGCAGCAGGACATAAAATCAACACATGAAATCAGGGTTAATTTTACTTTTAGTTTAATTCAAACAACATATACAGACACGAACATATGACATTTCTACACAAAATATGGTTAAAAAGAACAAAATGATCCATACTGTATTATTAATCCAGGCAGAGTTAAATGTTTGACGTAAAAAGAAGCTACAGGATGTTCTTTCAAAAGGCTGGCATATTAGTTTGCTAGCCAAGACCTCTGAAAAGACTCCATCAGATGTTCTACTGAATAGGCAACAACTCAATTTCTTACTAAAAGCATGTATCTGATTTATTGAGTCCCAATCCTTTATGCCCTAACATGACACAAAGCTCCTGTTAAACAAAAGCAGCAATGTGGAAGGGGAGCTCTTGTGAATGGGGTATTCGTTACTGATCAATGAGCGAGGCCTAAAAAAATATCCCCAAGTCTTTCATCCGCTGTCAATTCGGACTCTCTTGAGCATGCGAGTCAAGCTAGTTCGTAGTACTTCCCCGTCTTTGGATCGAAATAGCAGTTCAGGCAAGGATCATAGAGCAGATTCAAATATTCGTCCTCGTTCTCCTCTTCATTCGCCCATTCATCGCCTCCTGTAATAATGAAAGAAAATCACTCTGCGACACTTAGAGGCAATTGTTCAAAACATTCACGGATAACAGAAAAGCAGTAATTCACATCTACTCACATCTACACACATCTACATAGATGAAAAAAAACATGAATACATATTGTATTATGTGTGTAGCACCGCTATGCCAGATATGAATAAGAGCCTCCTCTATCAGCTGTTCCTGGAATAAAATGTGAAGCGTGGATGGTGAGGTGACCTTGAGGATCAGGGGGATTTAAAAGTTTCCAGCCGCTGTCATTTTTTCTCTCATCAATCAAGACCTAAGACACCCAGACCCTGCGCCGCATTATGAAGCTGTAAAGAGATTCCCTGTAATCCCCACTACTTTAAAGCATGTGAATTTAGCTGTTAAATTGACAGGCAGTTAAATGCTAAAAAGGTTATGGGACGCTCCAGGAGGAACATTTTTATCTTATCAGAACTTCGGTGACGAAGAATGAAAACTAATTATACGACACGTTGTGTAAGAGGTTTAAGAATGATGTTGTAAACTGTAAAGGTTTCATCAATTAACCTTGTTGATGTGTCCAGAGGGTACAGACCTGTAATGAGCCTGTCTCTTTTGACCTATAGAGTTATGTGGAGGACAGAGAGCTTCACTCTCACGAGGTTTTTTACCCTTAATTAGGTACAGTTTCACATGCTTTCCCTCCCGCCGAGTTCTGTCTTTGGTGGAAGCTTAACATTTTTGTAAGCTTTGACACTGGCGGATGTTTCCATTAGTCATGAGCTTTTGTGCAATTAGTGTGGTTAGTGTTAACGCATTGTATTGTTTGCTGTCCGCCTGACACTAAAGGACGCGAAAGAGCGTCGGCGGGTAAAACGGACAGAAATTAAGGTTACTGTACCTCCGATTAGATTTTCCCGATTACTCCATGAGATGCCTGACCTTCTCTGCTGGCTGGGAGGCATAATAGGAGGGCTGAGTACATCCATCCACTCCCTAGGGAAAAGACCATAAAGGCACACAGTCATGACAACACGTGCCATTACGTTCGACATCCTCCTACTGTACCATGCACATCAAATTGCCTCTATATGGCATTTTAACAATGAAGTCCCATCATCGTGTGCTCTCAGAAGCCCATCTAAGCTTTCAGCGTCCTTGAGCCACTTCTCCTGCACACTTAGCCTCTCCGCCTCACAGTTTTACCTGAAGGATCATTTATTAGATTCTGACTCAAGCTGTGACTTCCAAGTGTCCACATTCTGGCCCAGAGTAGGGGTCTTAACCTTGTCTGTGTCTGCAAGAGTAGGACTTCCTTTCACTCTAAATGAGTTTATCTTCCCGGTACTGAGAAGTTCACAGGCTACGACTATACATAAATCATTCTCCACAAAGGTATCAGACTGCTTTTTTACAGGATGGGACAAGAGAGAAAAAAAAAAAAGCCACAACACTTCAAAGCAATATAAGATTATTTAGTTAAACATAATTCATAAGGATTTGGGGCTATACATCAGTTGCATAGTTACAATTATCCATTTACATGTATTGCCTCAGGACCTAGCACTCATAAGAGCACACCATAGCATACTTAATTAGGAATTATAATATTCTTCGTATGATAACGACCGACAGCAGGCAATTTAAACATTCATCACTGCTTGGTCTGTCTCATTATCAAGAACTGCGATGATTGATAATGTCGCTCTTTGAAAACAAACTTACTTACTGAGCAAATCTCGACATGTTAATACTTCAGAACGATTCCAGCATCTTCTCTGATTAACGTTACTGTGGTAGACTGCGGGTTTTAATGGGAGCCAATGAGCCTTCTTTCAAAAATGCCAATGCTACCTCTGAGGACTGTTTGATAGTATATCTTAATAACTATATTGTAACGTTTTTATCAAATAGTAAGATGAAATTCACAGCTTTCAGCTGAAATAGGCCCGTGGTTGCATGCTTAAGAACCATGGTCACAATTGATTGAATTCAAGCAAATGCGGTGAGAAAACGAACACGCAGGCTGACTCGTTTTCATCAGATCTGCATTTCAGGATGAATCAGAAATGAATTAATTTCTAACCATATGCCTTTAAAGTGATCAAGTGTATTATCTCTATTGAGGCTCAGATTTTTTCTTTCTAACAAAGACATTTACCTCATAAGACCCCTCTGACTGCGTGATCGGCAAGGAACTCAGTATAAGAGTTAATGGAAGCAATTTTCGAGGACAAAGGCCTCTGCTACAGAGCTGCAAATTGGACTTCAAATTAAAGGGGACTTGGTGAGACTGATTAAATTCCTAGATTTTAAAGTCATTTTAATCCTGATATGGAAGAACCTATGATAAAAAATAATGAATTAGTTTGATTTAATTTGAGCGAGTGTACTGTTTTTGCACGGTGCTGAACTGAAATTAAGCTTTCCAAAATATCTCCCACGGAAACTGCATCAGGGCAACTCTGTTTGTCTGGCACTCAAGTGAGTGTACTGAGTTTCACAATTGTGCTTATTGTAAAACAATTGAATTGCTACTCAAGGTCTCTCTGACAGCCTAAATTTGTGGTTTGTGGTTTGGTATGCCAGCCAAAGGCAGACGCAAGTATCACAAACAAAGGAACGTTAAAAAAATGCTAAAAAAAATTGCTCTGGCAACATGAAGCATAATAACAGGAGCATTTTAGCTTTTAAGAAAACTGTAGCTCTCAACAGCGAGGGAGCCTTGCAGTGATGCCAGGATGTTCAAAAAAATAGCATGATAGAATTCAATGTAAGGGTGTCTCAGAATGCAATGCCTGAAAGAAAAGGAGAGAAAAACGACGACAAATCCTGTGCAGCTGCTCTTCAATATGTAAATCAAGGCTTGTTTCAAAGTCTAATTTCAGCAGTACAGCTGTGGATGCTGTAGTGTTGTGTGAAACAAGTCAGGGAGCATGTTGGAGGTGTCTGTCAATGGTAATATTAATTTCAGTGGACATTCGCATACACAGCATAACCTCGCTGAATATTTAAACCGGCCGGAATCATTTCAGCACTGATACACGACGAGAAGAAAAGCAAAAAAAAAAGAAGTCCCCACTTGTCAGCACAGTTGATCAAATGTCATACATTTAACATTTCTAAATCAGTCCCAGACAATAACACTTGAATATTTCAGGACTGGGAGTCTACACATGTTCGCATCAGGCTACCTTGCTTTTCATCAATAAATCAAAAGTGTTAGAGAGGAGGTGGTTGCATAATTTGAGTAGCGGATCTATGATGCAATCCCTTTGTCTTGTTTTGTAACGCGCTGAACGGTTGTGTACACCCGCAAAGAGATGAAGATGTGCGGAGACAGGGGCAGTGGGGTGATGCAGGGTCTCCAGAGCCCCCGCTCCTTCTCCCTACCCTGTGGGGAACCAACGGATGTCACGATTGGGTCTTGAGATGGACATGCAGTGCTTGTGAGGCAGCTTTAGATACCGCCATGAATTCGTATTAATACTACACGCTGGTAACATGCTCCCAATGTTAATGTGTGATATTGTATTATTAATGACGCGTTGAAGAGCTTCATCTACCTTGTCCTCAACATGAGAGCTATTTGACTCAAGCCTTAACTCTGAGCTATTTCCCCTCTCAGGCACATTACTTATCTGAAAGTAAATGTCAATTAGGGTTACAACGTACATAATTTCATTTAATCTTGCTCCTGCAGGAAAACTACAAGGCCCATTTAATTTCCTTTAAATTCCACTTTCCACTTCATCTCTTTTCACTTTGTCTCCCTCTTGTTTTTTTTTTTTTTTGTTTTTTTTCATTGCACACGCCTGAAGTTGATAGTGGATACACTTTCCCCAATATTTAAAATTGCAGCTGTAGGTTCTTCTACCTCCTCCAGTAATGTGAGCCCATTCATCAATGTTTTCTTTTTGAGGTTAGAACTTTAACTCTACTCTGGTTTTAACCTGTAGGCAGGTAAAAACAAGGTGGAACATATCTGGTAGCTGCTTTCCATTAAAAACTACTGAGGCTCCTGCTATGCAGAGGTTGGCCTTTGCTTCATCAATGATGGATTTCTCCTTGTATGGCTGCTGAAAGTTAGTACTAAATAGACTAACCCTTGCTTTTGATTTATAAGGACTTGAAGCAAAAACTTTATGCCTAACATTAATTATCTAGCACATAAAAAGTGCCATAACAAAGTTGCCAGACAAGCACAATAATAAGTTCAAAATTATCTGTACTCGGGAAAATGACAGCAGCAGTTAAGGGAGAAGAAAAGTACAGTACCTGGCACACACTCAATTTATTTATTCTCATCAGTGAGCACAATAAGCCCCATTCTGCATATCTATCTGACTGCTGACATTTAGCTTTAATTCTGCGGTTACTGGCTACCATCTGATTAAAAATTTCAGGGTGAGGTCCATGTGCATGCAGCCAAATAAAAATACAGGCTACACTGTGGAAGGCACATAAAAATCTGCGGTTTTTAAAAAAGACAATAAGTTTCTATTCTTAAACTATGTCAGTGTACATTTTATCATAAAGGTAAACATCTGAAGCTCAGCAAAGAGTCCTGCATGCTAGCTTACCTTGGGTTTGATTGCAGGAGGGGGTTCATTTCCTTCTGATAATGGTGACCTTGATTACATGGCTGGATCGGTAATATATGGGAAGAAGATAAAAAGCTGTGTTAGAAGTGAGTCACCAAATATTGTATTTACGTAATGTTTCCAAAGTTAACAATATATAGTTATTTCCATTATGTTTATAGGACCACTAAATGACACTAAATGACATGTTGAGACATAAGAAGACTCTAACATACACTCACAGCACCTCAAGATTGTTTTTTAGGTTCAGAATGACCTATTTCATCCAGTATGGGTCATTAATAATGGCCATCACGTCCGCCAACATCTGTTTACGCAGGTTTGCTTGACAAATGATGGTTGTAGAAATTGTACATTTCTTTCATAGATAAACTGTCACAAGCTATTCTGTCACTGTTATGCACACAGAGAATTTTGTGACGTCGAGTGCAATTGTTGCAGTGTTCTTGGAATTTATTGCAACTGGAAAAAAGATTGTATTAAATGTCTAACACTGAGGCATATGTACAGGAAAATCTATCTGACCATGAAAATGTCACTTAAAGTCTGTGGAAAGGCAGCTCTGAGATTTCTTTATATTTCTATGTGGGGAAAATAGTTGCTGAAAACATGTGAGAGGCATTTGAATGATATATTACTGAAATGTGGAGCTAGAGGCTTAAAACAGTTTGTCCACCAGTCCAGGATTTTGTGGGCGGTCCTAAAGGGCGGCTCGATGACACGCCGAGGCCACCCTGAGCGTAGCCCTGCACGCCTAGCAGAGAGATGGTGATTAATTCATCTCACCCACTGTTTCAAAGTTAGTCATGTCACTTTCTGACACGTTTCAGTCGCTTCAAAATTGCTGCCTGACTGCCCCCGCGAGTGGGCGTGGCTTCAGCGCAATCAGCAACACGTCCCCCACAGTCCATCCTGGAACTGAGAACACTGCTAATACTCATTTTTATCTGACTTTGACACCTAATTTCATAAACTTGTTGATATTTTTAATCATTCAAATTTGGCTTGGGTGGTAAATAACACTTTCTTCTTTGGTCTGACAAACTCAGAACACATATTTATTCTTGCACTTCACACAGACTTGAATGATTTCTCTCTATACCAAGCGTAGCTCATGTTTAAATGCAGAGGGAGGAGAGTCTTGTCTTTTGTGGAGAGACCACATCAATTCAGTTGACACAGTATCACATGCAGTAATTCTCTGAAGTCTACGGGCACACAACAACAACACTGACTGATCAAGCCCAAGCTAGACAAGAATATTTTTCACCAAAACCTTCACACAGCCTCAAATGAAGCTGAAAGCTTCTACAGTTTATGGAAATGCTCTGTGAAGTCTCTTCAGGTCAGGACAAAAAGGTCCTTCTCTAGGTTGTGTGTTGCGCTAACGTGCTAACAAGTCAAGTATAAAAGATCACTGCAGAAGAGCACACACAAAGGAAAATGGAGAGAGCAGCAACAGGCAGAAAACATTGGTGAGCAATGGTGAATAAACCGAGATAAAGGGATACATAAAATCTTATAATCTGTCCAGAAATTTAGACATACTCTAACTGCTGCAGGGTGACAAAGGATTGGAGCTGGGTTCTAGCTGCGAATGGGACCTTTTAAAACACTAACGGCTACATTCTTTGTGAGCTGTGGCTATTATATAAGAGGTAGAAGATAAGAACGGTGTCACTTTCAGTATATAGTAATATTCACCCTTAAGAAACACAAGAAGATTACCCTCTCCATCTTGTCAAAGCTAAAGACCATATTATAGCCTCAGGAGGCTATTTAAGTCTAGTGCCTGCTTAAGGGCTATTACATTACGTGACGTTGATGAAGAAGCAGTTATGTTGAAACTGTAGCCCTTGCATTGCTTAAGTAAATTTTAGCTATCTGTGTGCTTCAGTCCCTTCTTTTTATGTAATCCTCTTCTAAAAATAAGACGGGACCTAAAATTGTACCCTGTGGAATTCAGCAGGTAATATGTACTGATGATGATGAGTTACCTTTGGGGTGATGGAGAAAATTCTTTTGGGAAAGGTAGAAGCTAAACCACCAAGGTAGTCTATGTGTAATATTAAACCCGGTGCCTCCGATGGGAGATTAAACTTACATGAACTACAGAATCAGAGGGAGCGCTTAGGTCTAAAAGAATTAGAAACACATCTGCTGCTAACAGAAGTACATTACTCATTTTGAGCAGACATCACCTCTTAATCCCACTGCAAAATGTGGACAGGAGTGTGAACACAGCAGTACTAGCTGTCTGTAGCTGCAGAGGCAGTCTGATGACTTGAAACATACCCTGACTGGTGCTCAAACATTTAGCTATTCTGGTGCTCGGGCTCCGCTATCCACCCCCTTTTACATACCCACCCCATAAATGACCATCAGTAAACCTAAAAGAGCCATCGTTGATCAACAATGCTGTGGACTCGATCATTTCTGGCCCCTTGCCTGCCTTCTGTTATGGAGACATAAAACTCTGAAGAACCCTTCGGTTCAAAACAATTGGTTGTAAAACTGTGCTGCACAGCATTTCTGGGCTGCACAGACTTGTTTGGCAATGATGTTCAACAACACAGTGCTAGTGCCAGATAATTTCTTTTTAACATCCATCTTACTGCCTTATTTATCAAGGCAGTTTCAAGGTGACGGCTGCTGGTTCAGCTCCACTCTAGTGACTCTTTTCCTGCTTTTTATTCTGCGTATGCTACACCCCCCACTCGCCCCTTCTTATTAGTGAATACATTAGTGTTTCTCAGACCTATCATTGCTAGTCTTCCTCTTAATATTATTTCCAAACACATCTAACATGAATGCCCCTCCATTGATTTGAGAAATACCTTGGACACAGCCTTGCACGCCTAAAGTTAAGGAGCTTGCTTCCAAAATTGGACTTGTGTTATTAAGCGAAACAACAGAAACATTTGGCTCAGTGCCAGCCTTCACACGAAAACATAAGAGTTGCTGGATATAACTTCTCAGATGACCAGGAAGCAAATTAACACATAGCTTTATGCTTATGCTATGTAATACAGCAAACCAGTTAGTTCACTTCATAATTACTTAATTACCCTTCCCTCGCATCTGTCATACACAAATTAATTTCATATTTACCGTCAAGCTAACTTGGAAAAATATATATCTGAAAAACGTTCACGCTCGCACTGCTGCCAATCATGCATTTAAAAGCAAGAGAAAGATTAAATCCCTGGTTTCCAACCTTCAACTTGCACTTGCTGTATGAAACAGAAATATATTCTCGACTGTGAGAGCTTCTGGTAAAAACATTGGCTGGCCGACAGCAGAAGAACGGTCTCATCATCTTTATATGGAAAGCTAAATCTGACAGTTACCCACTCTAATTTTGAAAGTGTTATTTTGTTTCCTAAAATCTTTAAAAAAATAAAAAAAAAAGAGAGAGAGAGAGAGAAGAGAGAGATTTGGATTCAGTCTTTCACGCTGCTCTCATCAGTAATTATTGTAAGAAAAAAATCACCTGCGTATGAGGAGTGATATGTTTGAAAGAAACATTCATTCATACAATCTACTGATTAATCTCACAGCAAAACTATTCATCTATTCAGTTTATTGTAGCTGACGCACATTTATGGAAATGACAGCCACTTTTCAAGCCAAGAGGGCTTAGGAGTGTTTACTTTCTTCAAACTGCCATCTGTAGCTGTGATCAGGTATCACGGTCCAACAGAACTACATATTGAGGTGTCAAAAATCTACGCATTCGCACAATCATACCATCTACTAGATGATTCTTTTGTGTTTAACTTAGTAAGTATAGCAGACAATCGCCTGGGGCTGAAGTTACATCTGGGCTGCTACAGCAGCTTCAGTAGCAGAGACAGAAGCAGTACCAGCAGGGCCACTTGAATCACAGCATCCAGGGACAAGAAATGGCTTGTCAGTTCTTGTGGAAGAGTTCCAGACTATTTTCTTGCTTGGTCACAAACACGTCGCTTGTTTTTTATCTTTTCCAGACACTTATTAGGTCCCTTTTAAAGTTTTATTTGTTGCAATGTCACCGGGGCTAGATTCGCATTTGAAAAAAATGACTTTTGCTGTCATTTTTTATCTCTCTCCCTCTTGTTTTATTGGCAAGCATTTTCCTGCTATGCTGATGGTGGTGCTGTTGCCATATGTATTTAGAATTGTAAAGCACTGCAGCTGATTTTTAAAACATCACTTCAGGATTTGACAAAGTCAGATGTAAATCTCATCCTGTCCCTGTGGAAAATCGGTAGCTACTACAAGGTCTAAAGATACGTGTATTTGTTGGTGACCACGTCGCGGTGTCCTCAAAAAGGAGCCATGAGATGGTAATCCCTGTGGTAATACTGCTATTCATTGTTTTCTGCTGGAATCTCAGGATATTAATGGATACCTGCATGTGCTGAAATGATAACAGGCCTATAACTCGAGCATCTGTAATTATTGTATTCACTGGGGATCCTACAGTGGTCCCAGTAGGGCCAGGCAGAGCAGTGCTCTCTCTTCATAAGTGCAATGTGCTTATGCTAATGGACCATAGATCTACATGACCTTCAATAGCCAAGAGCAAACTATACCATCTTTGAATTCTAAAAAGACTTCTGGGGATAATTTCTAATGACCTAAATAATTTTTATTCACTGGAGGAAAGGTTGATATTATGCCAGTGTACTGTTAAAAGCTGTAAGCGGCCAATTAACATGTTTCTATCTCCATAATCTTTTGCAAAGCAGAAAACACACCGGAAAAAGAGGTACATTAGCACTTTATCATGGCATAAGTTGGGGGGCTGGAAATGGAAATTAGCAAGGGCGAGGATCACCCGGGGTCAAACAAATTATTCCAGATGGGAGGAAGAACCTGCTAATGATTGTAAATAGTAAATCAGCTGCACATGAGTGTCGCTTTTTTAGTGAAGAATCAACAGTCATGAGTAGCAGAGTATGATAGCACAGACCATGGAAATGTGGGTCCAGGTAGAGGTGTCATCGCTGCTCATGCTGATGCTGACGTTGCACTGGTGGATCTGAGATGCACTGAGGCCTGAGGCTCTACATTCATCTTCCTCCTGCTCCCTTTTTAGACTTGCCAGCATCTGAAGCTCCTCATCATCATGCCCGAGCATTTGTAGACTGCTAAGCAGGTGTGAGTTGTAACCGCTGGAATCAACAGGCTTCAGCGGGTTGTCTTCTTCTCCTTCCTTTAAAATGATGACCCACAAAACAGAAATTACTTATTTCGGAAGAAATCCCACGCTTGTATACCCAGTCTAGAAAGTTGATGCAATGTTTAGTACAAGCAACAAAACAGTGTGAATGGTAAAACAGCAGACCCCAGATGGAGCTCAAGGCAATGCTGAATGTAATATATTATTTTGACCCTCTGTGGAAATGTCTTTTAACAGTGGATCTATACAGTGCTATGCTAACTTGATTTGTGACAAAATGCAAAGAGGCCTGGAGTTGCCCTGGTGTTGAATCAATGGCAGTCAATAAACCAGGGCTGCAGGGAGGGAAACAAGCTCCTTGTCATATTTCTCTGACAACCTTTCAGTCAAAGCCTTCACTGCATGCTGCCTGCTGGAGTTGGCACAATTCGACAGTCAGGAGCTGCACTGATGAAGGATGCCGGGATATGTCTCAGCAGTGAGTTGTGTAAATGCAGAAAGCAACAGCCAAGTGACAGATCTCCCTTCAGGCCTTGTGATCTCTCCAGTTGACTTTCCTCTGATCCTGGATCTTTTCAACTGAAGCAGCGGCCTACCTCAATTTGTAACAGACCATAGTCTGCTCAATCTCAGTGCGGCATTACAAACCTTTTCCTCCAAGTCCTCCATAGTTGTCCAAATCAGCGGTGCCCACACATTATTATGGAAAAAGAGAGACAACGACAGAATGCCATCAGAGCTTTTAATAAGCTGCACATTTGCCACCAGACCTTCGAAACCCACTCTGCACATCCGAGCTGAAGACAAATTTAATTGTAACTTTAAATTATGAGAGTCGAGTCGAGCCCGTCTACTGAAGACTTGGGGTGCAATAACAGTCACTGTAAACAAACATTTTCAAATTGAATTCAATCATACTGATGTTTATCTAACCAAGCTGCATTAATCAATTTTGAGGCAGGAAAAACTGCAAACAGCTACACTTTTGCATTCTGTTGTGATCTCCACCAACTCCTGAAAAAAATATCTAGGTCTTTGGTCAGGTCTGCTATCGCAGATATTCGACTTTTTTCACCTGCCCCTTATTAACATTGTGCGTCTGATGTTTGGTGCTGGGCAACCTGGTGTACAGTGGATTTATCAAAGCAAACAAAACATTTAAAAATGATCTTAATGAAGCATAAAGCTCTGTGTCTATTTTAGGGCTCTTAAGTATCCCTATTCATTTAAGACAGCCATTTGATTGAAATATCCAAGGTTTCAAATGTTTTGAAGTATTCTGTATTTTCACCATAAAACTTGCTCTTTTCCTCAATGATGACGTAAATCTTAAAAATCAAAAAGCATTAACGATACAAATACTCGGCTTGCCATTGCGAAAATGGGAGGTGTTTGTTGAGATGTCAAGCTTGTTTTTGTGGATAAGTGCGACATCCACGTGCTAAATAATGAGCACGTTTGCTTTGAGAGTGTTGACACAGTGTGAGGTTATCCAAATTGGCAATGTCTTTTGTGGGAATATAATGTAGCATCAAACATTGGCATCACACAGTAGAGGTAATTAAGGGTGATGGCCAATTCACAGCTATTCAGTTAAATATGGGGTTCAAAATAATAGTCATTTACATGCTTACAGAAAACCTATACGGAGCCATAGCTCTCTGGACGAAGCCTTGTGTTTGTTAAATCGTAGATATAAGCAGTACCTTGTGCTGTGTGCAGTCATCCAGTTTGACTTCTTGCAGAAGCCTCCTGGAAAGTGATACGCTGCTGTTTCTTTTCACAACCTGGTTCACAACCTGCAATCCACGTCGGCCACTCTTGTGTTCCTGTCTGCTGGATGTCGCGCTGGGTGAGCGGCACCGTGTGGGGACAATCTCAGCTGGCTCCGCTCTCCCGCTGGATGGAGACTGCAAACTGGTGGAACTAGCTGGACTGGGCTCTTTTGGTGCTGGTTGTTTGTGAGAGTCGGGATGGACGACTTCAAGTTGCATGTCCAAACTTGGAATGGGGGATCTGTGAGCAGCAGGGTTGGAATCGGCGCTAGTTCTTTGATGCTGGAATGCGGCGTAGCCCTTATCCTGAAAGAAAAAATATTGATTTAAAATAAGTTATCACGCTGTAAAAATGATAATTAGCCATGACTTAAGTGTATATCTTATTCTTTATAATGTCTCCGATGTTGGCTGAACAACTTTGATGTTGTGTTCAGCCCGTTAGAACGTTGTGTGCTTATAATAATAATGAGATTGCAAACAGTCATCGGGATTGACCAGGTGGCTTAGCTTTAAATTAACCTTTCTTTTAAAAAGACTAATAGCGTTTCTCTTTCTCTCCTAATCTTTCCCACCCTCAGATTCATAGTCACCAATTCGTCACTCAGTGATGTAGCTCAAAATTGGCCACAAAGCAATCAGAATACGTAACAAACTGTACATGCAGATACAGTACATGGTTCTCCCGCAATATCAAAGGAATGTAGCCACTGAAAACCAAAGTTTTGAATATCAACCACCCACCCTCTAGGCTTGAAAAGATATGTTATTCGGATTAGCTTGTAACATGCTCCTTTTCCCGAGGAAGGCAGCTGGATACACAGTAAGCAACAATGGGTTTCAATTGTGACCCAGTTTCACAGCAAAAAAAAAATAAAAAAAAATAAAAAGGAACCCATGTAAACTTCAAATTACAGAAAAAAAAACACTTGTGTCGCCAACAACATAGGTAAACTGAATAACCATGCTTAGAGCTCCACATCAATTCAAGTGTAGCAGACAGGCAGGTAAAAACAGGCTGCCTTCACACAAGAGCAATTAGCCATACCGGAGGAATTCTGATTACTTTGAAACAAACATAGCTTAGGCATTTTTTGATACAATTGTGTGCAATGAAACTGGGTCACAGTTGTAATCCACTGTTGACTACAGCTGCCCATGAAGGAGAAAGCTGCAACGTTTTCAGATCCACCATTCAAGCCTAAAGGGGATGACTGTTCCAAAACCAAATATTTTTGGTGGCATCTTCCTTTAAAAGTGTTAGTTGTGATAATTCAATATTTTAGCTGGACACACGGCACGTCTAAATTAACACTCTACCTTCACAATGTTCACACCAGTCTTGGCTAATTCTGCCTGAAACGCAGAGGATCACGATTGCAGGATACTTGCAGCTAGATTGCCAGCAAACCTACTTTCCTTAAATTTATAATATAACATTGTCTCTCATGAATTAAACAGCTCGAAACCTCCATCAACTGCAAGACTCTCTATCTCTCCATTTCTTCCGTCTGCTGTCTCTTTTTGAGGTGTTTTCTTTCATCTCTGAGCTTTGTTTTGGGGTGAAGGGTTATCATAAGCCCCTTGAGGTTTTTATCTCATCTGCTCCATATGTTATTTGTTTTCTCTTTTCTTTCTATGCTTTATCATTTTCGTAAGCACGAGCGAATAAACAATGGACTGAATGAATTATTGAAAGGCCTTACATGGGTGTGGCTGGGAATATGTGTTTTTTCGTGATGTGTGTGTAGAAGTGTGTGTTGAAGGCACGTAGCTATGTTGTTTGGCTAGTAATTTGGGTGTCCAGACAGCAGTTTATTATACTTCTGCATCTTATTTTCTCTTTTAGCGATAATTGCATTAAAATAGCTGCATTTCTATTTAAAAAAAAAAAAAAGCATAACAAATGTTACCTTGTTATACAGTGGACCAATCATATCAGACAGTTCATAGACTAAACGTTCATTGGCTTGTTTTGCTTTAAATATTTCTCTATGTTTAAGAACAAACGTTAGCTGAAAAGAATTGCATGAACCTGATGCAACACTTTGAAAGATGATATTGCTCCAAGTTGAGAAATGAGCAACCTGCCAACTTATGTCAGAGGGCCTCTAACCACATTCTGATTTATCACTCTATCCAGGTTGTCAAAATATGGTGGCTTACCAAGCTAAAGCTTACAGCACTTTTTAAAAAGAATATCACTTAGGTGATACTATAAAAACTGTCTCATAACCGGTGTTGCCCTTTGTACTGTACATCTGTTTATAACCACCAGGGAAAAACCTATATTTGGAATCCCTTGTGAATTGTGCCATTTCTGGTTCTTCTTCTTTAACCCTTATCTCATGAAAATGTCCAGGGGTCACATAAATATATGGCAGACACACAGTTTACTTAAATCTTATCCTTTGGAGCACAAATGCCAGACATGAACATTGCATAGCAAAGCTGTTCGTGACAGGTACGTGTCATCAGTGCAGAATCAGTGCTTTTTAAAATGTTTATTTTCATTTCAGGAGCGATTTTATGTGAGAAAAAAAGTGAATGTTAAGATAATGTTTTTCAGCACGTTATTTGTAGTCCAACATAAAAAGCATTTAAGACAATATTTAGATAGAAAAAAAAAAAGCCTCTGAGCGCCTATTTAGTCGCTTCTGATCTCACTTAGTTGATCACAAAGAAGCAAGATAAAAAGTTCCAACTTGGTGGGCCTAAAAGTAGTTTCTAATTATATGCAAATGAGCACATATTTAATTAAATACTGTCTAAATGACATTATTTAATTATGTTTTAAAAAGTCATAATAAAAAAAGTCTTTGTGTTATTTGGGTTTATATTGATGTGGCACCATTTGATCCGAATGGAATATTTTTCTCTATTTACGGGTGATGTCTGGTCTTAAGTAAAGCTGGAATCAAAGCTTTATATGTTGCAGGTCTCATTTACCTCTGCTAGTGACCAGTGCAGAAGCCCGGGTCTCTGTCAGATGACCTTGATAACTTCTCATCCTCACACAGCAGGCTACAGACTGAAAGACTGAGATTAAAAGCTAATGACTGGGGCCTTATACTCTGATTATCAACAACTTTGCTATAAAAATGCAAAAGGCATAAGCAATAAGAACACTAATAATAAACAGCTTTCCAAAGGATCTGGACTCTGATATAATAGAAAGAATCCCACATATTCTGGCTGCACACCCAAATGTGAATCACAGTGCACATAGGGACTAATGAAGAACTGAAAGAAGACTACTGATTTATTGAACACACTCAGCTCCTTGAATACTGAGGTGTTTATCAGTGGCCCACCACCACCACCAGTCAGAAGAGGAGTGGAGATTTTTCAGCGGACTGCTGGCACTGAACATGTGGTTCTCAATTGCACGCTCCCTCCATACAGTGCACTATATTTACAATTTTACTTTCTTTTTTTCCTGGGGCATCTCTTTAGAACAGATGGAATTTGTCTCAACAAGTCAGGAGTAAAACTGTTCATTTCCAATCTATTTTTCTTCCTGTGACACCCATCTGCTCCCTCTGCCAGGGACAAGAGACAAAAGGAATCAAAACAAGACAAGACATAACGCCACACACCAGAAACCTCGAAGGAGAGCAGCCATTTTAGCCCAAAGAGCATTTAAAACTTGAGGGGCGTCAGAACCAAGAAAGCGAGTCTTCACCCCACATGCCAACTGTTACTTCTTTCACCCCATTCAGTTCTCTCTCCTCTCTAGGCACCTTCTCTCCCTCCACTGCCAAATGAGAGAGATCATCACTGTTGGGACACAGCTCTCCTGAATATTCAATCTCTTACCAACGAGACATTTTTAGTTAACGATTTTACCGTGATATATAATCTGGAATCTATGTATTTAGTTGAAACCAGCCTAGATAACAGCAGCAATGCACTAGCTGACATTGAGTCAGCCCTTTCAGCCCTTAAATCTTAAGAATTCTTTTTCACGTGACAGTTCAGTGTGAGCAGTTATCACGTGGTGATGTTTCCTCCTTTGAATATCTTTGCACTGTGCTGAAAAGCTCGACAAAAATCCTGCTGTTTACAGACCTCCAAGGTCCTTCAAAACTTTTGTTGATAACTCCACTGGGCTGCATTCTGTTATCTCTTGTCAGGGACAACAGTGAAATGTTTTTATGCAAGCTATGTCTATGCTAATAAGCTTAACATCAGGCTATGTTGATTCCCTCTTTGATTATTTCAGCTGTAAAAGTGAAAGTCGGTGACAGTATTGTACTTGAAAAGGTAGGAACCATCTCCGGCAAGCAGAAAGCACCATGGAGAAACACTGCAGCTGTCTCAAGTCGTACAAGTCAGGAAATGCAGGAACGCTGAGTGCAAACGAAGAGAAACAGTCGACACACAACTTTAGATTCACGACATCATCTTTAAAAGAGAGGCTTCATGTTTGCAATTACAAAATAAATACGGCCAAATGAGCTCTCCAAAATCATCCACTGAATATCAACAATTCTCATGCCTTATTTACCACCGTTAGCCTCTGACTTCTTATCTCTCAATAAATGTAATGAGTTCACATCTTTTAGCCTCTTCAGTGCTGGCGAGTATATAGCTGACAAGAACAGTATATGTATGGTCAATGTGCAGACTGATAGGAGAGTCAGTGTTAGTGTCCATAATCTAAATTCCTGGATATTGAATGTTTATCTGCAATTTTGTGCCGTCACACTAACAATTGTAAATAATGACAAGTTTTAATGAATGCAAATTTGCAAAAACAATACTTTCCACTCATATCTTAATGTGTTTAATTTGAAAGAGAACTTATTCTGATGATAATTATAACTATTCTATTTCATTCTGCTTCATTTTATGATTTTTTTTCCTTCATTCTTTTGCAGATGCCTCTCATTTTTTACGATGACTCACTCTATCTTAGCATCAGTGTTTTGTCAGGGTGATTGTTATTGGAAGTGCTTTAACTGTGTGCTCTCTTACTCATACCTCTCAGCACACGGAGAGCTGTTTTCTCTCCTACTCTGCTGGACTGTTACAGTGCGTAATGATTGTCTCTGCTTCTCACAGCAGTAGATTTTTTTTGTTGGATTTCAGTTTCATTCCCTCACGGTGAATATCAGGTACCGTTCCTGTGCCATTTGTGTGTAAATGATGTACTGTGATGCAATGATGTGATTGATTTCTCATGAAGTGGGTGTGTGCCTCTGTGTGTGACGACCCAGTGGGGCATGGACCACATCCTGCTTCGCTCTCATCCCACTAGCGAAAGCCATAGAGGACAAAGCCTATATGAAAGAGAATTTTAGTTACATACTGTAACTCCAGACTCTAGATTCTATGAGTGTAGGTACAGCCCTTCACTAGCTGAAGAAAATGCTGTTTGCGGGAGGCGGGTGGGGCCTATAGAGTAAGTGGGCAAGAGTCTTCTGTCCTGCATGAGGGCAAGTGATGAGATGAACCAATTAGTTATAGCCTTAAAAGGCTCAAACTACACTCACAGAATCTGGAGTTACAATATTTGCCCATACTCAAACCCATACCCATACTTAAAAGAGCGTGAAAACTGAATAACCAAGATTGTGACCTCAACACTCACTCGCTCACTCAGAAAGTGAGTGACAGACTTTCCCCGTTTATGAGACAAAAACGATTCCATGTCAAACAATGGAATCACTCCCACAACCGCACATCAACAATTTGGCTAGATTGTCAACATTCAGCGCTATCAATGCTCAAACTCTGGAGGGTGTGAAGCATCTTAATGCATCCACCTGTTGTTTTGACATCCTGCTAAAGAGCTTTTTTTTTTTTTTATGGTTTCTGTTGCTTTGAAATGAATGTGCTCAAATTGTCAATAGCTCACTCCCGTCAGCCACTTTTCCAAAATCACTGCAAAACTGCAGTTTTGCCCCTTCTAAAGAAGAGCTACCTGGATATTTCAATATGGAATAATTACAGACACTTTTGGACAGATTTCGAGACCACATCACAGCATTCATTCAGGTAAAACTCAGGTTTGGTACTGCTTGATGTTAGGTCTTTGATATATATTGCTCATAAAATACTCCTTGACAGCCTGGTAAAGTGTGGTTGGGATCTGCTACAGTCTTTAGTGGGTTCAGAACATATCTTGAAGGTTATGCCGTTGCCATTGGTGAATAGAAAATCACCACGTCATGGTGTCCCCCAAGGTTCGATTATGGGGTTGCTGTTATTCAACCTGCTCTAATCATGCCTACACAGATGACACTCACATTTACGTAGCTCTTTCACCAAGTGGCTGTGGTCACTTAAATATGGACAGTTGTACACATGTATTTATTATCATTACATGACTTTTGTTAGAGTCAGCCAAACAGTGAGCAGGTGCAACAACAAAAGACATACCGAGCCAATTACCGGTCCAGCAGCAAGAAACCCAGCTCAGCATCTGTCTTTCAGCATTTTATTTCACGAAGCTCTCACCGACGACAAAAAAGCCAGCCTGAGATTTACTCTTGTCTAACGCCACAGTTATGTCAATAGAGGCTGCTGAGCTCCTCTCTCCGTCTGCATTCATGTACAGGGTGGAAATGACACCATTTATCTGATTACACATCAGTGTAGACTCAAAATGATTTAAATTTCAATGAATTGTGCGAACTTAGACAATGCTGCTTTAAATAAAAAAGGGAAATCTTTGTATTTGGCAACAAGGGGGGAAGAATTAAAGTTCTCAGCTTGATTCCAGAGATAAAAATACAAAAACCCAAATCCTTGGTGTTTTAACTGATTTAGATCTGAACTTCAACAGCCACATCAAGGCACAAACTAAATCAGTATTTTATCATGTCAAACAAAGAGTGAGAATTAGAAGTCCCATGTCCAGACAAGATTTAAAGAAACTCATTCATGCCTTCATTTCCAGCAGGGTGGACTATTGTAGCAGCCTCTTGTTTGGTCTTTCTTCTTGGTCTTCATTCAGAACACTGCTGCCAGAATGCGAACAAGAACCACAAGAACTGAGCACATTACTCCTGTTCTTAAATCTTTACACCGGCTTCTTACTTATAGATTAGAGTTAAAATGATGATGTCAGTTTACTCGATAACTTTAGGTCAAAATACAGTACGCTTCTCATCTCCTTGAAGAGAATCAACCAAGTGGAGACCTCAGAACTCTAGGAAGTAGTCAAAACGTAGTACCTCAATTCAGAAGTGAACAGGATGAAACTACTTTTTAGCTATTGTACTACATGTACTATGCTGGACACAGATGGAACCAACACCAACATCATCTCAGATGTGCCCCAACTTTTAAATATAAATAAAAACTCTGCTGTTCCCCTGCGCCTTTGATTGATTGGTTCTGCACTTCTTTACTTTGTTGAGTTTGGAGTCAGTCAGTCAGTCAGTCAGTCAGCCAGTCAGTCAGTCAGTCAGTCAGTCAGTCTGTACCTAAACTTTGAGAAAAAAGTCTCAATAAAAAATGTTTACATGCAGTGTTATTCATCAAAACATTAAGTATTAAGTATGTATTCCTGAGGTGTAATGTATTGATTGATTTTTTTTTGTTTGTTTTTAAGCTAAATTCCCGCAGCAGATCAGTGGAATACAGTAACACCATTGGCAGGACTGTGTCTGGGCTCAATGTGCGTCCTTGTGGCAGTGCATGAGATAAACAAAACAGGGAGCCACTAAAAAAAAAACAACAACAACAACAACAACAAAAAAAACTTCTCCATAATGCTACTACAAATAAAAAAAACTCAATAAGGAACCTTTCAATGAACTTTGTCAGCTAGTGTTTGGAAAGATAAACGGAAAGTTGCTACAATAATTCTAGGTAACCAACAGTATGTTCCCTGTATATCTGGGGCAATATGCAGTTTGCAGAATTGTGCTCCACCAGACATACTGAAGCCATCATAAAAATCCATCACAGGAAAACACTTACTATATACACATACTATACCACATTGGAGGGTAGTTTATACTTAAAAAAAACACTGGCTGTCCAATATATGATCTTTGTGGACACTCAAGGGAACAGCCATTGATTTATTTTAGAAAAACTTTGTTTTCCTTGGATATTAAAAACATGTTATATCTCTCTTATATTCCACTCTGAAGAATAGTCACCTCCAAAATGACATCAGAGACACTGTATGTAAGAGGCCAGGAAAACACCTTTTTTCTGCTGGCTGTTTAAAAATAACGAGATCAAAATGCTTACTCTGCTCCAACAGAATGAAATCACATGCTCCTTTCACCTTCTGGCATTAGTTCATACAATGTGTGTTCATTTGTGACCCTTTGTGACACCCTACAGACACACGTTCAGTGACATTTCATTGCAAATATAACACCTATAATACATTTACTATCAGTTAAAAAGTTGCAGTTGTCATGGTTCAGCTGTGCCTCACGCTCGTTCCTTGTCTTTTCAGTTGTTTAGCCCTCACTTGTACGACATGCTCTGTCTCTGTCTGTGTGTGTCAGTATCGGGGCGTGCCACTCTATCTCACTCCTGCTGTCGATATTCCTGCACACCTGCGACTCATCCACTCATCAAGCCCCTGCTGCCAACCTGCATGCACACCTGTGGCTCATCCACTCATTAGGCTCCTGCAGTACAACCGTCTTCACTCCGTCCTCCGCCAGATCGTTCAGTCTGCCAACGTGGCACTAATGCTACAGTCAAAGTCTAGTCTAGCGCAGTATTTCCTTGCTCAGTAACCTCTATCCTATTTAACCTTGTTTACCTACGCCTCAGCTTCACTGTCTGCCTGCGGATCTCGCCCTGCCTGCCTCATTTCACTCCTGGTCAGTCTGCCATCTAGTCGCCAGTCCCACTCTCTCTCTCTCTTTCTGCCTTGCTCCACAGCGAAGCTCTGGATAAGCCCACCAAACATCATTTCCTGTGCTCTGAATAAATCTACTTTGGACCGTTAAAGCCTTTTATCTCAGTCCTGCTTTTGGGTCCAGAAAATTAACAGAACATAATGGCAGTTCTTTTTTTTTTTTTTTTTTAATATATGGAAAGGTGGAGAGAAAAAAAAACTTTCTAAACTATATAATGCATAGCAATATGAATGGTAATGGTTTCCAATCTAAAGTAAAGCCCCATTGTGGGATCAATAAAGTCTATCTCAGCTATCTAAACAAGTAATAGACGTGCCGGGAGTCGCCGCACACCTACTGTCAGACAATCCACTGTTTAGATGCAGGGTCCTGTTTCAGACAGTACGTTACAGCAGGTCTTTTTTTTTTTAAAAAAGAGGGAAAACACGCTGCACATAATATTTGTGTGTTTTGATAGGCTTACTTTTTGGGCAGTTTCTGTTTCAGAATTTGAAAAGGCTACATTATCATTAGAACACACAAACACACAACCTGTGTGTATGTGATTTCTCCCCACCTTTCCAAAAGTAGCTACTTGTAGTATCTTCTTTTTTTTTTGTTGCCTTTTGTTTGTTTGTTTGTTTTGGGAATTAGTTCCAGGAGGCATTGCTAATAAGCTACTTTTGGCTTGTAAACAATGTAAAATGGCAGCCAAGGAAATTTATGAGACTGTACACTTTAAGCAGAGGCAAATAGAGATCGAAAATAACTAAACTAGTGCAAAATCTTAAGAAAACTGTCAATCTGGAATAAAGAAGACCTGCATACCTGCAGGGTCACTTACAAGGTCGCCATAAAAAGAATCGCTTCTATGTTTGTTTTTTTTCTTACTGGATCACGGGTCAGAAAAAGTGCCTGAGAAATGTACCTGTTATTTTTTTTAGGTTTCTGTGTATTAGAGTTGTTTTTTGTCCCTGATATTATGCATAGAATACATTATTTTGATGCAAAAAAAAATGATTAAAGCTTAACTAATCAGCTGCAGAACAAAATGAGATTCTTGAGTCTGAATTATTAGACTTATAAAGTTTTAAATAAGTAAAAGCAATTAGCATTTCTTTGAAGATAGTCATCTTTAAACTAATAGTTCAACTGTTTAATTTCACTGCTCAGCATAAAGAAAACTGCAATTCTTTATTATAAGTCTCAGAACCATTAATAAATTATCTGATGATTAATAACCCCACTCACGTTTTGATGCTTAAGTATACTGTATATTGTACGTTATGGAATTTTACACTCCAAAATACAAAATATGCAGTGTGCATTTTGAGACATTAATCACATTAAAATTTCACTCAATCATACGAAACTATCTATTTAATTCATTAAATTAGAAAACACAAATCAGAACACATCCTTGAAATGGACATACAGTATGTTTTTGGTGCCTGTCTGCACAAGTTTGCTTATTTAAGCAAATGGCCATGTGATCTCACTGAGAATGGACGTACCTCATCACTTTCACTGCCGATAAAGTCATCTTCAGGCTGGGCCTCATACCGCCTTTCAATTTTAGTGTGAACCTGATCATTTCCCATCTCCATCTTCTCCTGGTCAGCCTGGCTTTGCCCCCGTTTGGGTGAATGTGGCTGAGATAAGAAAGTGAACACCTCCTCTTGCAGAGTGAGCTGGGGCTCGGACCCCTCATTACTCTCCCAGCTGCTACAGACCTGCAGGTCACAAGACAAACCTGGCCAGTTCGAGCCAGAGAGAGACTCTGCTGTTGTGGGAGAAGTTCCCTGAACTTTCATTGGCAGGACTGCAGCTACGTTCATCTAAAATAAAAGATTACAAAGCAAAACAAAGGCAGTGTTAACCTATGCAGGAGTGAATTCTCTTACTGAAACATCCATTGTTGTGAATAAAAAATTTTTTAGGGCTTTGACAACATTGAATGTAGAAATTTTAGAATACACATGCAGGACTTAACTGCAAAGACTAAGTAGAAAATAATGATACAGATCTAATTACGGTGGACTAATAAATCCTCTTTTGATTTTTTTCATCATGTGGCTAATGTTATTCAAGTTCATTTGATTATATGCGCATAAAGTGTATAATAACAATATGCAAGGTGGTAATGAATTCCACTGCTTGTCAAACGTGAACATTAATTTCTCCTGCACTGGCATTTTTGTAGCTTTGCTAATGGCTCTGCTATGTTAATACCTTAATGAGAATATAACAATATAAACAACATAATCAGCATAGCAGCAGTTTACTGCAAACACCCTTAACAATCTAACCTGCTCGCACATGTTTTTCAAGCAAATACTGTTGTCATTCCACGTTAGTCTCGCCCCCCCACACACTTTTATTTGAGCAAAAAGAGAATCTTACAGCAGAGTAAAAAATACCCTACAACACTATGTTCCTAAATATATATCCAGCGACGTAAAATCTTTTCCGACCTTAAGTTGCAACTATTCATGTGTGCGTGCAAGAAACAATGAATCCTTAAACTCCTGAGCTCAAAGACAGAGGCACCTCTGTCTGAATGAGTGAGCACATTTGAACCTCTCGACAGTATAATCACTTTCTCTAATTGCCCACTGTGTGGCAAACCCTGGGCCCGAGAGATGTCCCTCTGACTTTTATTTAATGTGCCACATTACCATTAATGAACTGACTACTTTCTGTCTGTGGGCAGGGCTGCAGCAGAGGAGCTTATTGCGGTGGAGAAACATCCATAAATGAGCTTTCAGAGCACGCACACTCATTTCGTGAGGACAATGCTGGTGTAGGTGTGTATGTGGGTGTTGGGGAGGGGATTTCGTGAGTTGGAGTCTCGGGCACTCCAACAAAAATCCTGCCAATGGCCTTGACGTGGGTTATGCAAAATTTAAAAACGGGAACAAAAGCGATGCTGTATGCAGCATAGAGCGAGGCTCATTAATATTCATGTGATATTTTGAAGTGATCTAATTCATAAATTAAGAGGAATAGGTACCTTTCTCAAGAAGAAAGGAGCTATTTGGTAAAATTAGAACATGCAAAGTAGACTTCAATATCAATCAACATAGATATTATTCTCTTTTGTCCCACCCCCGCTGTCTTTCCACACTTTTCCAACAATCACGCTGTCTAAAACTACACGTGTCGTTCTGCTGTTCCACTCCCCAGTCTATTCACAGCAGATGTGAACCTCACCTGCTGTTAGGTGCTCTGTCCTTTCTGTTAGGGTAAAAGGTTGTTGCTTGCTCTCTTGCCTACTGGATGGGGGAGTGCACTTCTCTCTGGTTTGACTTCTCTTTCTGTTTCCCACAGGGACCACAGACGCTGTTAACCAGACAACATATCGAAGCCACGCATTCAACAGACCATATATTGCCACATGTGTACAGAATGTGAGATGCAGTGCACGCAGCTTACCTGACGATGCTAGCCTCTCTCTGCCAGCGCCGTAGACCCAGTAGTTTCTTAGATCCCAGCTTGTCAAACAAAAAGTCTTCTGCGAGATGGGGCTGCTGCAAAGTACTGGGTGTTCCTACATAGAGTGTTTTCAACTTTAGAGAAGCTTTATAACACAAAACAGTCAAACAACAATGTTACCGAAGCTTGCCAGAAGCATATCTGTGAACTGATTATGCATTGTGAAAATCCCTATTAATGAAGGCATTTTAGTAACTGAGCCTCTTAAATTCATTCAGTGTAGCGAGGATACATCCAGCTATATTATGTTGAGCTGAATTAAGGAATTTTAATCATCCTTTTTTGCATTCAGTCATGCTCAAAGGATGGCATATTACCAATTGTGAAAGCTGTTATTAGGTGCATGGAATAGCTTACTTGGTAAGAGCTGGAGTCTTGTTGGTTGGTTCTTGGTTTACAGGTAATGCTTTTATCAGTGTGCAGCACTTAGGACAAGATAAATGTAATAAGAGGACCATGTTGTGCACTGTTAGTTCAGGCAGTATACTTACAGTATAGAGCTGGAAGCTTTTAAACATTATATTCACATGCTAGAAAAAAAAAGAAGCTGAGTGGTTGTCATCTATGAAGATATTTAACGGTACTCTTTGCTCATTAGCTCCTCGGAAGTGGCATTGTTTTAATATGCATTGTTAGTATATCAGTGTCTGTGGAGGGGTATGATTAAACTCTCGCAATTTACATTTAAAATGTGCCATTTACCATTGTACTGTTTTAGTTTATTTCATAACGTAAAGATAAAGTTTTGATTTTCACTGCATACCAACAGGAGAAAGGTAAAACAACAACATGAAAAAGTGATAATCAAGCTCTGTACTCAAAGCATCTCTACTGAATTATGAACTACTGAGGTCTGGGCAGTTGTGATACTGGCATCTCCTTAATAATTAATTATGATTGTTGAGCATGGAAAGTAGACATTTTATTTTATTTTCCACAATATTCTACTACTGTAATTATTTGGAAAATGTCCAAAAACCTGTCAGCTACATTTCTTTGTCTTTTTAGTGCATTTTTACATTTTTTTCCCCCCATCGAGTCATTAAGTATATATACTAGTCCTCCAATTCACTCTTCTTGAGTCTTGTGCCTTACATTCTCTTCCCTGTCAGGTCCCTGAAGCACTGATTGCTTGCCTATTGACCCTGCTTATGAACAGAGATTATATAGTACTATATTAACTGCTTTTTTTTACAGTAACCACTTTACCTCTGCATCAGCTCCTGGGTCCACCACTTACACTACAAATATAATTATTTGTTTATTTTCTGTCATTTATTTCCTGTTTCTGTGCTTTCTATTGGATTCCAGGAAGAGTAGCAGCTACTATACTTAGACCGATAACCAGACCATGGTTGGCATGGCAAGCCCATGCACCACAAACCAAAACAATCTAAACCGAGACAGTGTCCAAAAATACACAGTATCTAGCCAGCTTTGGTGTAGGAAGTGGAAAATAAACTCAAGCTTGACATGCAAGTTAGTCAGTATGCAATGAATCAAACAAATGAATGCCTGAATGATCACTAGAAAGCCTGCAGACTCAGTAAAACAAAATATTAACTTTTATTTAAATTTACCCTCAAGAAGAATATGGGAAGGTTCTCCGTGTGATAAGTTCTCACTCAGGTTGGCAATGCTCTGACTTTCTGCAGTAACGTTTGGGTTCATTTCACTGGACGAGGATGCCTGTGGGCCAGAGCAAAAGAAGAAAATTTCAAAAAATGTATATATCATTTCTGTACCTACAGCTATTTATGACATGACGGTGCAAATCATTCAGAGGGGATATACTGTATGTTATTAGGAGAATCACTCGTTTACCGTATTTGAGATAAAGTGAACACTTTTATCCGTTCTGTCTGAGGCTGCAGTGCTTTTTCTTCCAGTTAGAGGAGGCTGGTCCTGGAACCCTGGAGCCTGATGACGTGTGTAAAACACCCTGGGGCTTGGTTCTTCGATAACTGGTTGATCTGGCAGTGGGAGACGGATCAGGAGCTGCAAAGAAATCCCCATCATACATTGACGTTATTGATTTCCTGTTTGATTTTCCTTTAGGCATGTTCTTACATCTTAAATAAAAAAAAATAGGAAACTACACTACATGTCTCTGTCTGTCTCTCTGTCTTGACAGATTTTGTCATTGTGGACTGACTAGAAGTTTTTAATTTAAGCCTGACATTGGTTGAGTTTCAAAGCAATGTTTTGATTTCATTGGACAGATATTGACACATTTTACTCTGATACTCAGAAGTACATTATCCATACTGGATACTTGTTTCAGCCAAGTACTCACTCTAGACTTTGACATGATTATTCATATCATAATGTAGTAATGACTACTTTTCAGCTCATGAGCCTTTGACTCTGTGTGTGTGTGTGTGTCATTTTTGAATCATGACCGAGCAATATGCAGTCTGCTGAAACTCTACAGGCGTTAAGAAATGAAGCTCCAGGAGCTTCAGGACGGGTGCGGTCTGATCATGAGTATTCATGTTTTAATGTCGTAATGACTAGGGAGAATTAATGGGCCAGAACATGGCTGCTGTGATCGCATTGCAAGATGGTCTCCGGTTTTTGTTTTGTTTTGTTTTTGAAATCTCTTTATCTTGGGCAGCGACAATAAAGAGAAGCAGGAAAGGCAGGAGAGAAAGAAGGAACGATACACAACGAATGGGCCTTCACATCAGCCACAAAGCCCCTCCAAAGTCACTGTAAATACAAAAGTCTTCATACACTGGAGTATGATTTGGATTTTGATGAGTGGTTTATGTTTACAATGTACTAACACAAGGCTACTACAAACTTTAACTAATGTTCAGCTTCTGAATGGCTGAGCTGAGTGCAAGATTGAACTGCTTGTTTCCGTTCAGTATGAGTGACGTTTTACACACGATATTGTAAGCTAGCTAAGCTCTGTAATCATATGCTGGCAGAATATAAATTGGACTTGAACTGATTGAGTTGATGCTTTTCTTTAATCTATCAATCTGCTCCAAATCATCATGTAAAAATAATGGCCTGTAGTGGGAGTTGTGATAAGGCCATAACCTGACCCTGCTGTATCTGTGCCAGGGCTCATTAGGCACACCTCCGCTCATGCTAACAGCAAAACACACTTTCTCTCTGATCGTGATCCGAGCAGAGCAGACATCTCCCTTCCACAAAACACACTGGATCTTAAAGATAATGCAGATGGAGTGGTGCTGGATGTACCGAGAGTGAAGCAAAAGATGAAATCCCTCGAAACTGCACATTCAACCCTCACCCAGGTTTAAGGGTGAGTGTATTTCAGCATACTTTAAATCTGCTGAAGCCCATAAAATAATGTGATAGCAATACGGGATAATATGAGGTGTGTGATAGTTGATTTAAAAATATTTTGAGCAGTGATTTTTAATCTGTGAAAAATGACTGACCTTGAGAAACGCAGAATACCTTTAGCGTTTGAGATAATCACTATTTGTTTGCTGCTGTGTGACAAAAACCGCTGCAGCTTACTTTTAACGATTTCTGACAGACTGGGTACTGATGCAACAGTATTCACAAAGCAGCCCTGTCACAGTTAAATTGTATGCCTACTTTAATAGCAATCGTTTTAATTATGATTAGGAATGTTATGCTAATAATGCAGATGCTAATTATGAAAAGCTATTTCTTGTGTGTGGCTACTGGTCTCTTCTATGGGCATCACCGACTGACTCAACATGACTTAGACAGGTGTCAGAACAAATAAATAAGCACTGATAAAAAAGGCCACAGAGGCGGCAGAACTGAATTACTGGTGCATGTCTTTTTATATGAGGAGATAATTGCAGCTTTCTCAGAGCAGGTGAGGTGCAAATGAACACAAAAATGAGGACCACAAGAATTTCATACAAGGGAAAACAAAACGATTATCATCACAGTCCCGTTGTTGAATGCAGTGTCTATATTAACCATTTCATTCGCAGCTGAGAACTTCATAGAAATTCACACCTGCAGTACACCTGCCATAAGTCAATATGTACAATAAATTCTATCAACCTGCTGGGATGCATTAGAGATGGCATACACTAAATGGACAAAGGTATGTGGACACCTGAACAAAGTATGTGAGACAGCAGAATATTATGCTTAAATGCGATTGTTGAACATCTCATTCCAAAAGCATGAGCATTGAAATGCTGCTTGCTCTTCTGGGAGGGCTTCCAACGAGATCTGGAACCTGACCGCAGGGATTTGTTCCTATTCAGCCACTAAAATACTGGTGAGGTTGGGCACTAATTATGGCTACAATTCCAATTCATCCCAAACACACATAAGAGAGTCCTTGCCAAACTGAATCCACAATACTTTGTCTCTAAAGATTACTGCATGCTATAGCATAACCATTCATCACCTTTAATCATCCTGGAAGTGGCATCTAGCACAAGCCATGAAAAACAGGGCAGGAATTAAACAGCCATGGATGTCCTGACATGTGGCCATAATGCCCCTTCTAAAATTAACTACCAACACAGCCAGTTTGGCATGCGTTGTTTTGAACTGGCCGCTGTGCCCTTGAAAGTTAAAAAAAAGTTGCTCGATTTCCTCATTTAAAACTACTTGCAACACATCAAATGTCTCTGTCATCACACTTGACAGTAGCACAACATTTCTCCCACTCCTTTAAAGGATTTCCAAGAGAAAGATAACACTGTGTACCTTTGATGCAACATTAAAAGAGGAGTAGTTAAAGTGTAGAAGCTCAGGTTGTAGTATTATAGTTACTAAAATGATGTGTGTTGATCAGATGATTGATAGCTGATTAGAATTTGTATTAAGGATTTGAATCTGCAATGTACAAAGTACAATATTTGCCTTCAAAATGTAGGTACAAGTGAAGTACCACAAAATTGTAGTTGGAGTACTTGAGTAAATGTACTTAGTTATGCTTCACCACAGATTTGCTCTTACCTACCACAGTCAGAGCTCAACAGACCAGCCCTCATGTCTGCTTTCCGCATAGTCTCCATGTTCAACACCTGAGTGACATGGCTGACATCTGGTGGGAACTGGCAACTGCGAGGGATCAAGTCCACGAGACCGGCTCCACTAAGGAACATATCTGGATTAAAAAGAGAACAATCAGATTTATCCTGCTCATAGACTAAACAAAGACACATCATCATAAAATAACGTCACCCAACATAGGTAATTTGATCAAGAGAAAAAATAATAATTAACAAGCTAGCGAGTAGCCACCACTGAGTGCAGCTGCTGGCACTGCTGAGCCATCTCCGAGTGAAAGAAAAACCACTGCTGAGCCCTAAGCCAACTACTACAGCAAACAGCCAACTCTCCCCCTCTGCACACTCATTTCGTATAAACTAACAAGACAAGTGCCAGACAAATCAACTCACAACAAATCTACTGAACGTGACGACCACTGAATTGCTTCAGCGGCAAGTGCTTTACAATTGCATGTCTTTAATAACCCCCCATGGGCTGGGTGCCTTAAAGGTAAGCTGATAAAACTCTAATTGGACATTACTCATTCAGGTGTGATGAATTCCATTACCATCATGTGACATTCCCGTAGGCTCTGTTTTCATGGTGAAGATTCTGCGGACTTTACAGGTAGCGAACAACGTGATGACGTCCAGTGTCAGAAATCCCTTGAACAATGCCCCGGTGAATGATACAAGGTCGATGCACAAAGTAGACCACTGAGACAATAAAAACAAGATGATTTCGGAGTTACAAGGATACGGCTCAGTAAGTTATGGACATCACTGATTAAAAAAGCACGTAGCTGAAACCAAACACTAAAAGGATATGTCAAGGATGGGTTAGTCACTCACAATATTGCGTTTCAATCCCACAAAAGGTATTTTTGCATGCAAAAGAGTGGCAGACAATTCTTTATGCACTGTTGATAAGTGAAGTCTTCTTTTCAGGTGCTCTATATCAGTTATCCTGTGAATAAGAGACAACAGAACAGAGCATAAATTATCACCAGCATCAATGGTGTCCTGACCAGAGAAAGCCACGGGCCTCACTGGTCTCTAAAGTGAGCTTAAAGGTGTTTTCACTTTAATCTAGTGGTGCGAAATCAGCTGTCACAAGGCACTCCAATGGAAGAAGAACAGCAGCAGCAATATTTCCCCAGATTCTTAAACTGATGTAGTGTGGGAGTATGTAAGTAGGTAGGTAACTTTATAGCGAGAAATGATGTCAACTTCTGACATGTATTGCTAGTTTTGTTTTCTATACGGCTCCAGTAACTTTAAATCAAAACAGTAGTACCTTCCCTGTATACCACAGCCTGTGAAAAAAAACAGATTCACATATGAGGAGTGTTGAGTACACGAAAGATATAGTCTTGATTTCATAAACTGTATTTTATTGATCATAAAACACAGAATGACATTCTTCCTATAGTAAAACATCCACACACTATACGATATTTTTCCTTTCTTCTTCTTATTATTACTTACTATTACTTTCTACCTTGAAGAATTTGCTGTGGATGGAAAGATGAAAGCGTTATTGCTAAATGGTTCAACAACATCTTAACTGCAAATGGTTATCCAAGCGGTTACATAAACTCTAATTGCTAATATGATGCACTAATTTTTTCAGGTGGCTCAAGGGGTTTTCCTGCTAAATGTAAACAAGCTGTCTTTTACTAATTTGCTCTGTGGTCTGAAGGGATTCACTGTGATTCACTAATTATTTTCTGTATCTCAATGCGCATTAAAATATTACATAGTCTCTTACATAAGAAGATATTAATTCACTCTTTATTTTTTACTATTTTGTGCTACAGTAATAAAATTCCTTTATCAACAGAAGAGTTTTTGAGATCTACAACAGTTCTCAAAAGTCTTGTTCAAGGTGAGTTGTCATGTATAAAGTGCAAAAGAAGCTTGACTGCTGTACTTACGCAAGCTCAATGGAAAAATCTTTGCTATGAGGAATATTCACTTGAAGGACCAAGAATCTTTGAAGAAGCCCGACTGCAAAGAAGAGAACTGTTATTGAAATGTGAGCGTAACAAAGTGCCATTTACAAATGGGTGCAAGTTTGTGACTTAGTGCAGTGACTTACGAGACATTTTTCCATTCTCTGGCAGCTGCATCTTGACTGTCTGGCTGCTACCCTCCAGGCAGTAAACAAATCCTTTCACTTCTTTATTATACTCCTATGGGAAGAAATAATACAGAAGATGTTGTGCTAAGTCCTTGCGAAGTTTGACCAGTATTGTGTACCTGTAGTGTCAGCCAGGGGTTTTGAGATGGAAAGTTTGTGTCAAGAACAGTGCTATTATGATGGAAAAACCCATTGTCTGCAACTATAAAATGTATGGTTACAACAGCAGGGCATCCACTATGAATTTTTCAAAATTTTCTCTGGTAATACAGTTCAGTAAAAATAGTTTTTAAAAAAACAACAAAAAAACTGTATTGTATTATTTGTCTTTTATTCCCTCATTTTAACAGTTTAAAAGTAATCAGCATACTGCACTAGCATCCCAATGTATACATCTGATGTTACCTGTCCATGATAGCACCAATGGGAATATAAACACAAGGTCAAACAAGGTAGCCCTGCTTTAGTGTGCCTTTAGAGGCTTGGAGCCCAAAGTTAAAATTTTGATGCACTGGTTCATTAAATGTTAATTCATCTGTGGTTCATTCAGACCATGTAAACTTTAGACTGTATTTGCTTCTGTCTTTCCTGGCCCCTTCGTGCCAACTCGACCCAGGGGACATGTAAGCTAATGTTAATGTGAAAATGTGCAATAATGAGCGTGTTTAATCACTTTAAGGACAAGCTAATGTCAACTAGCATGCCCCGAAAACTCACCTTATGTATGGCTGACGGTCCTCCGCTGAGTTTCCATTTTGCCACAGGGTCTTTGCCCTGTCCACTGAAGATCTCGACCACAGCTCCACCCTGCGAGAAACAGGATTTTAGTTTGTAACTAATTAGCCTGCAGCTAGTGTTATGCCATTACTAGCAGCATAGCTAACAAGGCTAGCTAGGTTACCTGATAGTTGTTCCTGAACATTTTACGTGACGTCAGGTCAACGGCGGAAGAAAATATTTAAGGTGTGCACCCAGGTGAAATAGTTTGGCTAGTTACATAACCCCCCCAAAAGCGTTTTCACATATGTGGGGGGGGGGGAAACAACGTATATTATCACTTGGGATAAGCTGGTAACTGAGCTGCTGTAGCACTAAGCTAACACAGAATACGTCGCCATGGTTACCTGAGTGCCTGTTACTACAGCAACCAGCAACCGACTCGAACCAGACTGCTGACTGCTGAACTAAAGGTGAGGTTGAGGTGTTTCGTCAGTATTCATTTCTGTGACAGCAACAGTAGGACTATAGAGTAACTGAAACATAATGTTGACGTCGTTTGCTGTAAATTACACGGAGCTTTGTTGTCATTTACAGGTGATACACTTCTCCATGCCCCGTCCGGGTTTGCCGGGGCGTACATCTCTTGGATATGTCCTGTATGAAATCCCATTAAACGAGCTCAGTTCTGAAATTCAATTTCCCTGCATCATAATGTGAGAAAACAGCTTTGCACATTTTTGGGAAAAAGTTGTATTGAGATGGGAACATTAGTATGTGAAACCAAAGTGTAAAATGCAAAGCGGGAAAACAATACGTAAATAGCTACATCAATAAGGACAGAATTATGATGGTGAAAATGTGAAAGTTTGAAGCTTGCTTTTTTTTTTTTTTTTTTTTTAGTCACAGGTTATTTTTAATTCCAGCTGCATTTAATTTCATATTGCTGGTTCTCATCACAGAGCATGGCTATTTAATCAATCAAAAAAAGACAGGCCAGAGTTCAGCGGTTGGCTGTGATCTGAATGAGTGCAGAGTATTTCTGGCAAAATTAATTTTTTCCTTTTTTGATAGCATTTTTTCATCTCTGGACTCTTCTAGAACAAAATAATTTCTCATATATGCAAATATAGTATGTCAAATAATCATTCTATGGTCATAGAGTGTGATATTGGACATTTTATTAAGCATCATACCTATACCGAGGTTGCTAAACAAAAGAGTTAAAAATAGGCCGGTGTTAAACTAGTTTTTTTTTTTTCTCTTGAAATGCAAAAATCTGTTATTGTGTCATTGTCACACGCTTTGTTTACCCTGGCAGCAGAGCTATTATGAGATCAAAAAGATGTCTTTTTAATTAGCTACTGAGGGACACTACATCCGGATGTATGGCATAAAGTGCGGCTTACAGCTTATTAACATGTTTTGCATGTATCTGACTTCAAACACAAGGTGCTTTCAGTTATTTATGGTTATAGAACAAAAGACACCACAAAAAAGAAATCTGTCCAGTCACACTTTGTGACTGCGGTTTTATTGTTCTTGAACGAACACCACTACTGTCCCCATTTTCATGTTGCTGTTTTTTTCTTCTTTGTGTGTTCAGGCTTGTTGTAATGATACCGAGCAAATACAATTCTGTTTTTAAACCATTTTCATAATGAATCACGAGAATATATTATAGACTAAAAGGAATGCCATGCATGTTTAGGATAGCAAATCTTCCATAGCCAGCTACATTCATGAGTTGGTCATCATGTCCCAGCCCTCTTGTGTCATACAGCAAATTTGTGGGAACATTATGCACATGTCAAAAGGTGCCAAATGATTTTATGTATAATATCACTGCATCCAGATTGGAATTATTTATTCTAAGTGATCTGAGATAGTTCATCTTGTACATATTGACTTCTTTAGCTGCTTCTTCTCCCTGCACTAGTTTCACATTCACAGTATTGTAAGAGCTTCTTTCTAACTTCATTCCTTATAAAACATTACACATGTGGAACTGTACCTTTGTATAATAAATTTGTCTGTTCACATCACATTGGTTATGTAAAATCATTTATGACCATAGTCTTAAGAAATGGCTTATATTGCGTAGCAGTAGTAACCAAGAATATATGTAGTAATATTACACATTTTACATATATGCGAAAGAAATGCGTATAAGATCATGATAATCTGCACCATGATTTATTCTTAATCATAACGAAGAGGACTTGGGCAAAGTACCAGTACTACTGCTGTGAGAGCTAATTCTGTAACTGCATCCCATCTGGACTCATAACCACTGTAAAAAGTGTCTCCTCTGTATTATTGCTTTATTATGAAACTCCATGCAGAACTGTGTGAAATAGAAATTTCATCAATAGAGCGTGGCACAGTGAAGGTTTCATAATTGACTTTTTTTTTTCTCTGCAGGAATGACTTGACACTGATTGGGACAGACAGCCTCATTAAAACAAAGCCTGGCATGCAGTGAACACTGACGAAACCGGTATGGAGAAATCAGTTAATAAATCAGTGCTTGTTAGCATACTTAATTATGACTAATTATTCACTCATTATTTTGAAAAGAATCTATTCATTTGCATCAGTCAAAACACATAAATTAGTGTAGACAATGTTAGTTTTGATATACTGTGGAGTGACAATAAGACAAGATGTGTTTTTTTTTTCTTTTCATTGTTGTAATGGCCATAATTATGTTGCTGATATTCCCAAAATATTTATTTTATGATAAAACTCTGAATGCAATTAAGTGATCTGGATTTGAAGTCATTGTTATGACAGATGATCAGCAGTATTTAATTAAGTTTTCCTTAAAATAGTTTAAGTGCACGGAGTGACCCTTACAGATGATTCACCTGACTAAAAAACATCTCAGAGTATGTCATATATAAGGCAGCTGACTTCTGCCGTCTCTCTGTATGTGCCTTCCTAATGTGATAATTCACTACATGACTGTAGAAAATTGTTTCCCAGAAGACCAAATACACTGTTAGGAAGCAGAAGATGACTACTTCGTCTCTATACTGAACCATATAGATCCCTAGAAAATTTGTTGTTGTTCTTGGAAAACTGAGAAAAAGCAGGATAGACAGGATGACAATCCAGGCACTGCAAAAATGATATGAAACAACACGAACGGAAATATTAAACCTGTACTGTGATGGCTAAATGCTTAGGAAAAAAAAAAGACACTGTCAGTCTTGGTCAAGGTTAAGCCATGATTGAGCATTTTAAATGGTTTAGCCACAACAATAAAAGCTTCTTTATATTTTCTTCCCTGCTATTATTTTCTTTTGTTCTGGAGTACCTGTGTTACCTTCCTGTCTAGACTGTGCAGTATATTAGAAAAGACAGTTATAGACAAAGGTAAACGTAATTAGAATTTTCTTTCCCTTCTTTTCTTCTTTTTAGTTAGAATTTTGTTGCAACTAGTGAAATTCACAACAGACTTTTGTAACATTTAAGAGAAAAAGAGAGAACATTTTTATTATATATTAATATAATATAATTAAATATGTAAATACAATATAAATATAATGCCTTATGCTGAAAGACATAGTGAAAAATAAGATGTATCTGGTTGTTGGAACTGTTTTTGTATCCATTTGTACTGAAAAGATTCACAATTGAAGTGAGGTGCCTTTGATTTCAAAGGGCCAAATAGAAAAAGTAAATAAAATATAAATACTTGACAAAAAAGCAGCTGAATCACATGGCAAACACTGTTCTAAAGCGGGATATATTTGGTTTTAGCAGCGTTTGTCAGCGTCTTAGATTGTATGTCTGTCAAATCCCTCAATTATTGTGTCGATGCAGAAATCATGATTTTCTGAGACTGTTCCTGTTGTTTTACTAAATCTATTCTAGCAATTGTGTTTGATGCCAACAATACAATTGAGGCAAAGATATTTTTGCTTCTTTTGAGTTATTTAAAAATGCCGGTTGTCAGATTTTCCAGGCTGTCAGAAACGTAATTGCAAGGTACTTGTTGGAATCTTATTTGCATTCAACAGCCCAGTATGAACCATCTTTGTGGCAGTGCTTGTAATTGGGATTAAGACATTTGAAAGATAAAATGTAGGGTTTTTTCACATGATCTTTTTTTCCGCTCCATATGCTACGAATATTAGAATAAAAGTATCATGCTTGTTTCATTTTTTTCCCCATTTATGACCTACTTTAATAGAATTAAACACAGGAACAAGTACTGTTCAAGTCACCTTAAGAGACACTGTACACATAAAATGTGCAACCTTGATTATGCAACATCTATTTATAGACATTTGACCTATGTCTTGTCGTAAGTTCACAAAGACAAACTAATCAAAGTGAGAAGTTGGTAATCAGGGTCACCGTCCTCCATATTCTCACTTCCTGTTCTTGCTGGTGGCAAGTGGGACAAATGCTCAACCACTATGACCTCTTTTTGTATTCCACAAAGCCACGATTCTAACCTTAAATAGAAACTAATTGGGAAAATCATAAAGCTTCTCATACATTGCGTCTGCTCATATTCCCCAACAAGTGCTAATTTACTAGACCAGCAAGGCCCCAATCCTCTGACCTAAACCCTTGAACCAATCATATGCGTCAGATTATTGCAGATATTTGCTGTGACTTAACTATTTCTTGTCTGAGGTTGATTTGTTTTGTTTTGTTTTTTTTAAATTTTACATTCAAAATAGACTTTGTGTACAAGCTGTGTTAGATTTTATAGTGAGCATTTTAACAGTGCTGTGGGAGCCTGCGTAAAGGGGCTCAGCCTCTGGCCCAATAAACCGTATCACCTTGAAAGCCAATTCTTCTTTTATATCTGAAGACATATTTAGGTCACTCCATTCTTTGTTCTTTCTAGAAGTGTGTTCAGTTAGTCTACTATGATTGCGCATAGGTCAATGTGACCATGCCCATTAATTTAGCAATTAATTATCTAAATATACATACTTATTATTATTTTTGAGATGACAATGACAATGAGACAATACAAAAGTGGCTACATTTCTGAGAAACAGGATCAAAATGATGGCAGTGCGTTGACCTTGTTGTGGATGAATGTGGAAATTGAGCTGCAGCCTTCAACATAATGCCCCATGTAGGACATAAGTGCAGGTGTAAGTAATAAAATAAAAGCTGGAACCCTGATATTGTTCATGCTTGCTGCAATTAAGATAAAATATTGTATAGTATATAAAAAAAAAAGGTTCAAGCTATGTGATAAAATATCCTGCTATTGTTTGCAGTCATTAGATTGAACACTTGATATTCATATCAACAAAATGTCCTTGATGAATAACCTTGGTAGTTGTGTTGTTTTTTGACAGCACACTAACACAATGGCCCTTCAAAATGTGATATTTTGGTTGCAGAAGTAAAATATATTCCCCATTATTTCGTTATAATGGGGCAAACATTTAGTAGATCTTAAGTGACCAAAACGTTTCCCGTCAGTTTGATCTTGAGAGGATATCACACATTGGATCTCAGGGTGGTGAATCAGACCTGCTCCAATTTTAAGGAATCAGATTTGAGAAGTGGTGATCCCCGTGCTGATGTCGAATGTCCTGAAATAACCTTTGTTACTGAAACTCCAAAGTGTAAAAATGACTCACATTAAAATAAATGAAACGATACATCAGCATCAGTTTTCCCAAATTTTTCTCCAGCGCTTTTTATTTTATCTTCTGCCATTTCATAGACATCACAACCTGCTGTGATCCAATCAAGTACCTTGCCAGAAGATAGAAGCTGCACTGGAAAGTGAGCTAAAAAGAGATAATGGGCAAGGGACTGTCATACAGTAAAAATTAGCCTGAGGCATAAGCCAAAGTCAGTAAAACCTCTGTCACAAAGGAGAGTGTTGATTAATTTGTCAAAGTATGCCGTTTCCAAATTACACGACTGCTCTGAAAGAATGGGTCACCTGTATGACAGGTGATAATTCACATGCACGGTTACAGACAGACAAGCTGCTTTCAGCATTTAAGGATTTACGGTGTTGAATTTGGATAATCATGTCTGTCATGAGAGGGGTTTGTTGCTCAGGCTGCAGTGAGGCGAATAAATTAACAGAATACACACAGTAATACCTCTAAAATGTCTTTCTGCCTGTTTCATCCGTAATAAAACTGTGGAGACAAGGCTTTGGAGCAGCAGAGATTGATGAGTGTGTCTGCGAGATCGAGACACTACAGTTGCAATTTCTGAATTAGCTGGGACGACGAGGCATATAATTGAAATACCTATACAGTACATGAAGGAGTTCCCATATATTCTGAGCACTTATTGGCTGCTTTTCCTTCACCCTGCGGTCCAACTCATCCCAAACCATCTCATTTGGGTTTAGGTCAGGTGATTGTGGAGGCCAGACCACCTGAAGCAGCTCTTCATCACACTCCTTCTTGGTAGAATAGCACTGAAATTGTGTTTTGGGTCATTGTGATATAGAAAAACTAATTTTGGGCCCACTACACGCAGACCAGATGGGAGGACATGTTGCTGCAGAATGCTGTGGTAGCCAAGTTGGCCTTGAATTTTGAATAAAGCACCAACAGTGTCACCAGCACAGCACCCCCAACATCATGCCATGTTCTCCTTCATGCATCACTGTGGGAACCACACATGCAGATACCATGCATTCACCTTCTCGCTGTTGGAACCAAAAATCTCAGATTTGGCTCATCAGACCAAAGTAAAGATTTCCAATGGTCTTATGTCCGTTCTGTTTGTGTTTGTTGTCTTCTTCTTCTTCTTGGTCTCCCTGAGTAGTTGGGTCTTTGCAGCTATTTGATCATAATGATCTGATTCACACAGTTTCCACCAAACAGTTGATGTTGAAATGTGTCTGCTACGTGAACTTCATGAAGTATTTTTGTGTGCTCTAATCTGAGGTCCTGTTAATTGGCTTTTTCTGAGGCTGGTAACTGTAATGAACTTATTCTCTGCAGCGGAGGTAACTCTTGGTCTTCCTTTCCTCGGGCGGTCCTCATGAGAGTCATTTTCTCCGTAGTGTTTGATGGCTTTTGCGACCACACTTGAAGGCACATTCAAAGGCTGACCTTCATATCTTAAAGCAATCATGGACTGCTGTTTCTCTTTGATTAGTCATTTCTCAGTAAAGAGATATGCCATAATAGGGATTACCTCTGTAGCCAGAAAAGGGCTATTTACAGTATGACAACACTACCATTAAAAAAATAACATGGTACAGCTGTTAACCAAAAAATATCGAGGTGGCAACCTCATGAAGCTGTCAAAGCAAAAGGTGGCTACTTTTAGGAATCTTTACATATAAAACACATTTACAAACATTTTTTGTTTGTTTACAGCATTATTACTTATGTGTTATTTCATAATTCCAATGCCTTCAGGATTAATCTGCAATATAAAAACTAATAATAAAGTAAAGATAGAATATTATTTATTATTTAGAATTTTTTTTTTAAAAGAAGCTGCTCTGCAGCAAGTTACACTAACTCCAAAAACTGGAGATGGAAATGATTTAAAATGGACTATGATGCATTAAGTCACAGTTGCTCAGCTATACCCATCCCCAGTGTAGAGTGGCACTGAAGTATAAAGTCAAGTAAAATTACTTCTGATTTAGTCTCCTGACCTTGGCACAAAAATTTGATCTTTACTTCTTATGAAGTTGATGTATGTGATGATGAAAAGATGAGAATTTCTTAAGGTAGAAAACAGGACTGTGTTTATTCTTTTAGTTCTTTATCTCTCTTTGCTCCTCAAACACACCCTGGCATGCCAAAGGACCAAGGTATACAAGTTGGAATATCTATTAAAGTCAGATCTTTGCTATCAGATCTTTGTTAATTTGAGCTGCTTAATATATTTTCATGTGCAAAAAAATGAAACGGATATATACATCGTCTTTGTCCTCCAGTCCACATTCAGCCATATCACATATGACGAGTGAAAGTATCATTATCTCTTTTCAAATAAAAATACTACCTCTAGTAATACCTACCTAAGCATTTGTGGATGGGTATGGATTAAAGTTGGCGATAATCAGCGCTTTTTATGCACATATAAGCCAGTTATTCCTGTAAGCACTGCTTACTGGACAAAGCAACCACAGCCAGGAACACAGAGTCTGTTACCTTGGAGTGAAAATGATGTATCCTGTCTCAAACCATTTCAATGTCCAAAAAAACATGGATAGAGCTGGAGAATTTTCATGGCACCAGCAATTACTGCAAAGCCTCCCTCCACATGACAAGAGCTGGCAACACCAAACCCGCACGTTGGCAAAGCCGATAACTCATTCTCATCAGGTTCTAATCATTCTTTGGCAAGGTAGATGAATGGGGAGACAGACAAATGGGAGACTTACAGGCCTCATTAGTTTCCTCAGTGTAATGGTTGTTTTTGCTAAAACTCTTGAATCTGATCATTTGAGAGCTTGTCTTTGTAAATAATACTATTCAGATTTATTGGAGTTGATATGATTTTTTTTTGGGCTTTTGACCTTTCTGTCAGGTTGTGATCAACAAAACAATACACTATAGGAACGAAGCATGATCACTTATTCTCCGCTGGTCCAATAAACAGTTAGCAAGCTGAGCTGTCGTTGATCCGACTTTTCATTTCCATCATTAGGCAAGCATTACATTAGTTAGAATAATCAGGTAACGTCAGCTCCTTCCCAGTTTGTGTTTTTGTTCCTGTATTTTTAGTAACACCTTTTTTTTTTTTAAATACTTAAAAACTCCATCTACTAAAGCCAAATATGTACCGGGGTGACTTGACTGACAAGAGCAAATTGGAAGCCTCAAGACTCAACACTGTAGCTCTTTGAAAAAGGAAAATGACAAGCTGCTCATCTTACTGATGTTATTGATATTTTATTAATTGAACGCAGTCCATTGCTGTGAGGAGGCTTTGTGTTCATTTAATGAGCACTATGCTGCTTCTGCTGCTGCTGCTGCTGGACAGTCGAGACAACTGAGAATCAGAAGCAGAGAGAAGACCAATTTTTCTATGTTGTTGGACAGCAGTGAATAGATTCAAGACTGGTTCATTCGACCCTCTTTGTAAAAGAAAAAAAAAAACATTTTTGTAGCTGGGTGTGTGTGTGAGAGCTGGAGAGAGAAAGAGACAGACAGACAGAATTGATTATTTTCTGTGGTAGTTGGCATAGCTGCATTGAGAGCTCAGTGGTGGTTTTGTTTAACCTTCATATGGCTCAGCAGTGCCAACAGCTGCACATTACCAGCCCAGTACACCTACATTGGCTGCCAGTCAAGACTGTTCTGTCATTTTGTAATTTTAAAGTGGTCACAGTGTTACCTTTGCCCCACCATTTTTTGTTTTTAGTCTATATAGTTCCGGGTTTCATCTGAGATTTTTTTGTTACTTTAATTTATGCACTTTTCTCAGTGGAAGCAGTTTTGTGGACTTGATCCCTCACAGATGCAGGCGTGGTGTGTGTGTGTGTGTGTGTTTGAATATACTGCCCTGGAGGTGGGCTTGGCAGTGTGACAGTGTTGTGGTTCTCGGTTCTTTCCTGCAGGTTGAGATAGCTCATATCAGCAGAAAAAATCATGCCTTTGCATTGCAAGCAATTTAGTTTATGGGTTGCTTTGTTTTTCTTTAAAAAAACACACACACACACACATAATTGTGTACGGCATGGTGCCAAATTATTATGAAAAAAAAGAAACACAATTACAATAAAAGGATTATTTATGCATTAACCTTGAGTCCCTGTGTCACAGGGGTGTGTTGTAGGTTTTTTTGAATGACCCTTTCTTCAAATGGAAAAAAGAACCCCAACAACAGCCATAGAGCAGGGTTTGCAGTGATGATTGCCAGGTTGCCATTAACAACCATTATGTGAAACTGGCAACTAATTCTTGGACCTTGGTTGTCATCAGTGGCAACTACATTTTAACATATAAACAAAACATGCACCAGAAAATCAATATTAGTGATATTTAAATATTTACAATTATAGTTGGGCAGACAACGCTGGACTACACCAGCATCTGCTTTAAAATCAATGTTCCACTAACATGACAACAGCTGCACTACCAGTATTTTGTTTACCAGGAGTCGAAGGCGGACACATGAACTGATAACATGAAAGGTTCAAATTTTGTGAAGTTACAGTAATAAAGCTTTGAAACATTTCTTAGGTCATTTAGGTCTTAGGTCATGTTCATTATTAAGCTGATGTATGGCTGCACAGTATCTTAGTTACTCAGTATGGTTTTCAGTTTTGGCAACCAAAAGTTGATGCCTGGCAACCACTTTTAAAAGTTAGCGTTGAGCCCTTGGGAGTGTTCTCAAACCATTTGTCTGCTGTCTATTCATATGCTGAATATGTCATACATTAATAGTTTCTTCCACATTATGGCTAAATACAGCTTCCAGTTTTATCACGTCATGTTTGATCCCGTCACACACTTGCATGAGGACTGAAGCTTTGATTATACAGTACATAGATGTCCTAGGCTGTGATTTATGAATAGTCACTTACAAGATAAAAGAGGGGGGAGAGTGACTGCGAGCCTGTCTGCCTTAACGCCAACATTTTATCACACATTTTCTGTGTAAGCAAACACAGAGTCAATCCACTGAAAATAATACTACAGGCCACGGAAGCATTGATGAACAGCAAATTTATGACTAATAGAGTTAGAGGAAGGAAATCAGAGTCTTTTGCCTGCAATATTATGGGAGGAAATGGTAGCTGTCAAACACAGTGTGGTCGCTACTTTGCACTTTTAATGAGAGGCGGCTGAAAAACACAACACACCTCTGTTTCAGCCTATTCACGAGACCATGTCTGCAGTTGTCGCTTCATGATCTCTGTGTCACCGAATGTAAATGACATGTTAATCAAAACATGCCACATACTTTGTTTTCATTAGTGCCAGAATGAAAATAACGTTTAACTTGGCTCATGCTATTCTGTAATCCATGTTGGTCATTTAAATTTAATTTGCTGCTGAGCATGAGGCATTTGCTGAAGCAAGCTATATCTTGAACACATGCCTGCACATAATAATGTCTGGTCCACTGGGGGAATTCATTCACCTGATATGCTTGCATTGCCACAAGCTAAGATTGTCTAATGTAATATAGTTATTCCTAAGTGGTATAAAGTTGTGTAAGTAAGGAATAATCCATGACACAAGATATCAACACCAAGACATGTCAGACATTTTAAATAAAGATACTATTGTCAGTTCATCTTCACTGTAAAATCTGAATAAATTATATGAAATTCACTGTAGTTAATTGGCAGCCATTGACAAGTAACATCCATCCATTATCTGTAACCACTTATCTTAATCAGGTTCTCGTGGGGTTGGAGCAGCTGAGTTTGGGCAAGAGGCTGGGTACACCCTGGACAAGTCGCCAGCTCATCACAGGGCACATAGAGACAAACAACCACTCACACTCACATTCACACCTACAGGCAATTTAGAGTCACCAGTTAACCTATTACTGTAAGTGCACGTCCATGTGCGGAGACATGAGGAGAACATGCAAACTCCAGCTGAGGTTCGACCATGGAACCTTCTTGCTATGAGGCGGCATTGCTAACTACTGCACCACCGTGCTGCCCCTCTTGTAGTAAACATACTCTCAATAGTTAATTAGCAGCCATTGACAAGTAACATCCATCCATTATCTTTCACCACTTATCCTATCAGGTTCTTGTGGGGTCAAAGCCTATGTCATTAAGTAACTTGAGGTAAATATAATCACAATAATTAACCAGCAGCCATTGAAAAGTAACTTACTGTAAAAAAAGTGTATCATGTTTCTACATATTTAAAATGTTTTTGAAATCATAATACAATCAAAATAATAATTATTTAGAAATAATACATGTTTCAGTGGTCTTACCAACAACTCCTAGACATGTCATTAATAATCATTAATTGATAGCAATGATAATGATTTATGTTCCTTGAATGGGTTCGAGGCTGTAAGCAGTGACGAATTGTATCCTTGCAGACATGAAACTTTCCAGATACAGAATGGCTCAGCAGCGGCCCAGGGTTCGATTCTGACCTGCGGCTCTTTGCTGCATGTCATTCCCCATCTCTCTCTCCCCACATTCCTGTCACTCTTCAACTGTCTCTGACAAAAATAAAAAAATAAAAATAAAAAAAGCTTGAAAAAGGCCAGAATCATGCCCTGGACATTGCCTTTGTTGTTTGATTGCCAGGTGAGTAATCTGCTTGTTAGAGTGGAGAGAATTGCATCTTGCAGACCTCCAAGTAGTCTTGATAATGAAATTCAGGAGAAACCTGTCCATTTGTCTGGATTTTTCCAAGATAAAACATACAAGTGACGTATTCTAAAGTGAAAAGGGATATTTATATGCAGTGTGCATTTCAGCCAGGACTCAATATAAAGCAAACTGGGCTTAGTGAACAAGATTTAGCACAGGACACAATGGCTCCATTGTTGGCATTTTGTAGAGCTCAGCACTCGGTGTTTGGGCAGTCGTGTAACATTAAAGGGCATGTTGGCATCACTAAATTAAGACGATCTGTTCTCTGCCTCAAATACACACACACAGTGAAATACAGACCTTTTTGTCATTCATTGAGGTGTATTGAATTGATTCCGTGTGTGATATTGAGGCAGTCTCATTTCTCAGGTGTACTGATACTCTGACAGCACAAAGAGACCATTCAATGCATTGTGTCTTGTTGGTTGTTGCTGGATTTCTTTATAGTGTTTTTCAGTTTGTGTTGTTGTGCTTAAACATACAGCTTGTATGCCTCTGGTATCTTTCTCGCTGCACACGGTTGCCGTAGTAACCTCAGCCTCTTGGATTTGTTGTTGTGTGGCGGACTGAGGTCAACTCGTTAGCATTATAAATGTGGCCTTTATATTTGTGCATCAAAGAAGCACATTATGGAAAAATTATGATCCTAGATCTCTGGTTTCCTGAAACAGAGAACTATATAGTGTGGCTTTAGAGCCAAATTTATGGATTGGGATTATTTCTTGAAGTGAACTCAGTGACAACATGAAGCATCTCAAGGGGCTTGGCAACAAGCTGAGGTTGTTTCAAACACTTACTGGGGAAAAGCTACTTTTAACTGAAGCTTTCCATCTGCTTCAAATCTTTGAGTTAAAACTTGGAGCAATCTCTGAACCCGCACACAAATGAGACTCATATCTATAAATAAATGTTATATCTATCTAATGCTGGGACTGGTAGCAAACAGGCATATTACCCCAAATGTTGGAATGTGACATATTTTCAATTATTCACTTTAGTGGGCTGTAGAGGCAGAAAATGAATCAATTAAAGCATCAACACATTCATTTTAATATGTAATTTTTTCAACTAAAGTCCAACACACACCAACAATATATATTTTTTCTGTCACCTGCTACAATCAGCATACTAATGGTGAAGAGTGTTTTTCAGAGGGGTGGGTTGGCTAGTTGCCCCCAATTGCACTTGATTGGATACATTTACGTGTCTGCCCTGTGATGAGTGCAGGATGAGTCATCAAACATATTTAAATATTTTTCAGGAGAAAGGAGATGGGGCGGAAAAGACTACAAGAAAAATATTTTTACATAATATTTTTTGGCTTCTAACAAAAAATAACTGGATAATTAACACAAAACACAGGATGATAACTTCACTGTGTCTTCAAATAACCAAAAACATTTCAGGTTCAGAGTCACTTCTCTCCTCCCTTAAATGCAGTTTAGAACAAAGCTGTCAGCCCCCTGCCACCAGGGTATCAGTTTGTTTAAATCCTCTATTACACAAATGATTTTCAACATCAGTGACTATAAACAGGACCAAGTTAGAGGTAGGATGCTTGAAGAATGCAAATATCTACCAACCAAGGCAGGAAACCGACTGACTTTACGACTTAGATCTCGTTTCTATTGAAGAATTAAAATGGTAATATAAGGAGAAAATCTCATACATTTGATTAAGTCATCATCGAAACCATTTTCTGAGAGTCATTTCTGTAAAACATTCATGCGTAATCCCCTGCCTGCCTGCATGGCACCTTTGGCCACTGACGGTGGCCCCCCTTTCATCATTAACCTTTACCTCACTTTCAAATTACTGTATAATAGAGTAAGGTAATCTTTTGCTCTGCTTAGGGAGACCTTATGCACTGCATTTAGTTCATCGGTTTCTACAGTCTTCTTAAGATAAAAAAGTAATTTCTAAAACACAGACAGATAAGACCCCGACTCTTTCATTTTCTGCAGTATGGCATTTTGAACTTAAGGCAGAATCTTTACTTTACTATCCGTGAGTCTACAGACTATTATCCTCTGCATATTGTCATTGGCCTTACTCTTTTTTGCCTGAGACACGTGCCTTTGTGTTTGCCCCGAAAAAAAACTCTTTCCTGAGCTTCCCCTCTTTGCTTTCCGCTAGGTGTTAAAGTACAACTGCAATAATTCAAAACCCTGTGTCCTGAATAAATATGAGCTTAAAAATAATTAGATAAAAGATTCATTCATTGTCATTTAATATTAGTGAGGAAATCAGGGTGAGACTCCATCCTGCAGCCCTTCAGGTTCAAGAACGCATGATTCTTTAGCCCCTGCAGCCATAGCAGTATTCTCAGATCTGCCTCAAAGTGACTCATCAGCCCGCGGGCTCTCCGAAACTCCTCTTCTCAAAGCAGGTCTGCCTGTGCCAATGTCTCTTCTGGGGATGTAGAGTTCTCCTGATCCTTGGAGCATCACAGTTGTTTTACTTCAAGGATGTTTTCTTTGTGGGAAACTAAGGTCACTCTGCCCCCCGCTGTAGATACACAATACACTTTGTGCTCAATACACTGTTTTAAGCGATCCCATGGGCCATTCTACAGTGTGCCCGATTCACAAAAAAAAACAGTGTGGCTAAAAATCTGAAGCAGAATGTAGAATATCTGTGAAGTATTTTCAAAAATGACCAAATAGAGAAGCACTTAATGCCAGGATGAGGACGGTAACTACTTGTTCTTATGTTCATCTTGCGCCTCCTTTGTCGACAGTTCAGCTCTGCTGTAACTATTTCCAGTGTCCTTAATTTTTTCGAAGGGAGTCTTCATTGGGCATTTGATCACATTCACTATCTCCTTTGTTCAAGTTCTCTTCGGTTCTTTTAGTTTGAGTGCACCCAATAATAGAAAAGAAAAGAAACAAGATGTGGCTCTACAGCCCGACCACACAGATCAGGTTAAGTAAAGACGTAAAGGAAGGGAGAGGGTCGATCGGCATCAAAGTAAATGGACAATAAACTTTTTGACTTCCTTTGCCAATGCAAAAGATCCCATGCATGTCTTTGGAGAAATCTATTAAAATAGGACATTTTCAAGGCTTGTTGAGTCAGTACATTGGAGCATTCAACATGTTTCAATAAAATAGGTAAAATCAGGGACAGAGTGGAAGTGAAAAAAAGAACTTTTTGACTCAGGCTTACAACCCCACCATCAAATCCTTGAGCGAGAAAAGTCTAATATTGGTGGTTAGTCTGGAATTTGTTAATGCTAAGTACGAACTTGTCATAAGTCTGATTAGAATCATTCAGGCATAACAATAAGTTTAATATTTCAAAAGTTTACTCGAGCACATGAAATCTATTTTAATGTCCCAATGGCTCCATCCAGGCTGTGATTGGTCGGCCCGCGGAAAGTGACATCGTTCTGTTTCAGGCTGTGAACTAGTACAAAATCAAAGTGGGCTTTTTCCGCTTTTTTTTTTTTTTTTTTACTGTAGGCTGGTCAAGTGGCGTGCAGTCACAGTCACAGTGACTCTGTCTGATCAGCGATCCACTGGCTCGCCTGGCTTTTGTCCGATTTCCAGTTTGTCAGCATGTGAAATATATTTTAAGGTTTCTGCTTTATCAATCGCAGCTTTCATCATTAATTTAAATTGTGTTTTACATCATCTTACCATGCTTTCTCGTGTCTTGACACCTGTTCCTCTCCGCTACATTTCATTGATATCCGTATTTGGGAATCAATAAAGCAATCATTAAAACAAGTGATCTGCATTCAGACACCACGAAAACATGTTTTTGTGATTTATTTCAAACTGATAAACAAACAAAAGCAAAAGCAAACCTCCTCGGCTGAGGTCAGGATGAAGGGTGAAATCATCATCAAAGCCTTTTAAGTTGTTTTTCATTAAAACGCGGTGGACAAAAAGGGACAGAAATAAACTAATGAAAACCGGCGATGTGGCAAGGTGAGTTATGCATTATCACTTCAGTGTGATGACTTCTGCTAATGAATAATAACAGCTAATAACGCTGTTTTGGTTGGTTTTTTTTGGACTTGTTTGTGGAAAAACACAACACTCTAGTCAACAGGATATTACAGGAATGGATAAAGAGCTATTTAAAATCTTTATCTTGAACTCATTTAACTGTCTCTCTCTGCGTGGTGGAGGCTATTTTCTCCAACTTTAAGGCTATGAATTCAAAAAAGCAATTTACCGCAAAGACTCTTCGCAGCCATCTATCAGCAAGCAGTGTTTATAGAAAAGTGCGTTTTAATACAGATTCCCTTGGCTTGAATCTTTTTGACTGCTGATCCTATTTGTGTTAGATTAGTGGATGTGCGGCGCCTCTGTTGAAAACCACTGAAGAGACCTTGATAGCACTCTCCATATGTTCGTCTAAATGAGTTCAAACATTACGCAGTCACTTGAGTGATGAAAGGCACCATCACTGGTGAATGTTGTCAATGCTTCATTACAACCAAAGTATGGGCATGTGCTGTAGCACTCTCGGTATGGATGAGACCGCGTTAGCAACAAGACGTGGACTTGAGATGGATGAGATAGTCTGTAATAGACTGTGTGAGACATAATGCGGAAAATGCGCCTTTACACACTGTACATGCGCAGCATTATGTGCCTATTCAACAACTGACTGAAGTTAACAGATGAAGAAAAAAAGTTCACCAAAAAAGTTCATTAAAAATGAGGAAAAATCACTCAATCATTTTAAATCCGTGCCATCGTTACACCCGGATTGCAATTGGTATTCCGCGACAGTACTGTGTGTATGGCGTGCGTTGCCCTCCTCCAGTTGTACAGTGTATAAACGAAACATAATTAACTTTTGACTAGTCTCATTACTGTGTGGTCTATTTTTTCTTGACGCAACTTTTATAACTGATTTCAGGGAGACTATAGAACTTGTGAGAAAACTGTGCCAACGTCTGTTTGTTGTGAATAATGAACGTGACCTGATAAGGTTGAAAAAGACGCTACTTTCACTTTAATTTATGACGCTTCACCCTCGGGGTAACAGAATATAATATTTCTCAAATGACTTTCTGAAAAACACTCGTATTGTAAAACAACAGGGAATAAATGTGATGTGTGCGCGTGTGTGTTGTACTAAAACAAAAGATTTCTAGATTTCTGGGGTGCTGTAAAATGTTTTTATTATTATTTTGTGTGTGTGTGTGTGGGTTTGTGTGTGTGTGTGTGTGTTACATGAAAACATTTCAAGTAAAATACATGCAGGCTATTGTGACAAGCCTGTCTTTGCTGGGATTGTTAAAGGACAAAATTAAGACCAGCATTTTCAGATCTCTGTTGAAAAACCTCATTTAAAAAAAACAGTTCAGTCCATCTCTTACAGCCTCACTGGAGGACATAAAGAACATTAAGAACATTATGAATGGTATATGTAAGCACTGTTTACTCAGCTGGTAAGTCACCCACTTAAAGCTGTGCAGTCCGCTCAACTGAGTCACCAATCACTCTTCAGTCAGCACATGATGCCTGTAACGGCACCCTGCTGCCACATAACCCACTAAAGAACATTCTGGGGAGTCATCCAGCCAGTGACCGACTCCCCACCGCCCCACATAGCTGGAGGAAAAATCTGCCACCGCCATGTGCTACCCTGGGCCAAACATTCCTCTGCTTAAAGTAATGTGAGGCAAGGACCCGGCAGATGCTCGCCCCGCAACAAGCTACCAGAGTGATCTACGCCACCAATGAATAGGCATTTTTGGCAATAAAGAGTACGACTCACCTGATGGTCTCACAGTATATAATGTGGCTGCCTTGCTGTACCACTGGTTTCCTGCTGATATATACACAGCAAAGGATATATCTCGCCGACCAGATGTTGAAAGGCGACAGTATCACTAAACCAGAACCAAACTCAAAGAGACGTCGCAAAAAAACGAGCTTTGCATTGCACACAATGGACTGTGGAGACAGTGGAATCAGCAAAACCCGTTCAGTCCGAAACATTTACAGAAGCTGACCATTAACAGCAAATAAATAAAGTTATATTTGGCAGTAAAGGCTCTGCTCTTTGAGGGAGAATACGAGCAGTGACGAGGATTCTGCTGAGGGAGCTAAACTCCTTTAATAAACGCACACGCGCGAGCATGAATCTCAGTTAAATCAACCGCGCAAGATACGGCGCATGAAGGTGTTTGGCCTGGTGGAGGGAGCTGTGACAGCTAACGGTGTTGGTATGAGTGTGAGAGTGATAGGTAGTAGGTTATAATGTCAGTGCTGCACATTTGTGTGAACACTATCAGACTCGGGCTGTCTTTGGAGACCAGGGGTGAAAAAAGTTTGTGCACCTACAGTGGTACGATGATTTAAAGATTTAAAGGCCCAGCGTGTAACATCTCTAACATCTATTGGCAATAATATTGAGGATTATGTTTTAATTAGTGATTAATCACCTGAAAATAAGATTTGTTGTGTTCATATATATATATATATACCTAGAGTAGGTTCTCTTACACGGAGTCTGCCATGTTTCTACAGTAGCCCTGAACAGACAAACCAAGCACTGGTTCTAGATAGCCATAACCACAGCTACAGCATTCAGTTAGTTGCAATTGATTAGTGGCATCGTTACTAGATGCCACTAAATCTTACGCACTGGACCTTTAATGTATAATTACTACAACTATTAGTCCGTTTAACCATGTAGAGGCACATAGGGGCAAATTAACTAGCATGTAAGGTGGATGATATGGAGCTGCATTGGGTTTCCTCCAATTTTTAAGGGCAACCATAAATGCACTTCATCACGTTTTCTTGCTCACTGGGTCACCATAAAGGCCCTGTTATTGTGTTTTACGTACTACAGGGGCTTCAGAGAGGGCACTTTAACTTGATATGATTGGACTAGGCACACAGTTGATGTCATTCAGCCAATACTAATGCAACTTCAGTGGTCCGCTTGAAATAATGGTTTGCTTGCTTTGTTTATTTGTTTAAACTCAGGGTTTTTTTTTGTTTTTTTTAAAGAGAGCATCACGGTCTTATAGTAACCAATTCAGCAGTATGTCGACCTGGAGCATCAATTCAGCGTCAAATGGGGATCATTCATCTTTCAAGAGCTACCCCAGAACGCCCAGTCCCTTTGAGCACCATGCACAAGCACAATGCAGCTACATTAGTCATATTATCTGGTGCACGTATAATTCCCATCACCGCGCTGTCTATTTCTGAGAGAAAGTTCAGCGAGGATGTGTTTTTGATGTTTTCTAGGGGGAGCAAACACATTAGCCAAAAAACACTGTTGCAAGCACTGTTACCCCAAATAAACAGAGACCTTCTTTTTTCCATGCTTTTAGTAGGCTGAGGTGACAGTAAACCTGTGGGAATCCTCAATCTTCACCTCATATGTATCATCATGTACATGCCACCTCTTGTGCAGGTGGTGGTGTTTCTTCTTTAGGTCTCCAGTAACATCTCTCTATATGTGTTGGCCCTCAAGTTCAGGATGTATTGAATTTCAGCCGTAGAGAGCAGAATAGGCACCTTTACTTCATTCGTTTTCTGCAGTGCGGTGTCATTTCTAAACAATATAAATGGTCGCCGCAATGTAGCAGCCATTTGTTCAGGTTCATATTCGACATCTTCCTTCCACTGTGCCTTTAACTGATATTGCATTCAGCATACTATATGCAGCCTTTGAGGACTAAAGTAATTTTCAAATCAAATTAAATAAAACAGCCACTGGTTTAAGGTCTGCAGTGATGCAAGTCCTTGAAATATGCGAAGGCCTACATTCGCCTAAAACAGCATTTAGACAAGTGTTTAGAGCTGTTTGATGTCTTTCATTACAAATATTCAGAAAGCAGTAAGAAACTTTTTTTGAGAAGGGGTTGTGACCTGTCGACGGCGTTCATTTGCATGTTACAAATCTGGCAATCAAATTGTACGCTGCTAGCTACAGTACAGTATACAACCTGTCATGCATGGCAGACCAAAGGGATCCTATGTCACGCGTGGTTTCCTCTAAAACATATAAGCATGTGACTGATTTCTACCAACTGCGATTGAGATTTTATGGATCATAGATATAAATCAGAATTATGTTGACGTCTTAAACTGAAAGTAAGGAAAGTCACTCAGTTTTTCATTTCAAATGATGCTTTTTGTATGCAATTTCCTGTTTAGTTTCTATCTTCAGAATATTTTTTATATCTCAGGGCATTCATTGTTCCATTTAAAGGACTCAAATTGAATCCTTCTTTGTGCTGAGATGGCAGAGGACGAATTTCAATCAAGGATTGAAAGAATCAATCAGGCGAGATGGTCTCTTTCTTCCTTCTTCTTCCTTTTTACTGTGAGGACCTTCTGCGCATTCCCTGTGGACCATGCCTATCTAAATGCGGACCCTCTCACATGATTAAATGTGTCAGGTAGTAGTTGGTCTGTACATCGCCGCAGTGATATCAGATGCCTGGAGGCTTCCAGTGAATGACAGCTTCCACGTCCTGATCCTGATTTTTTTTTTTTTTTACAGACGTGAGCACAGCATTAGCAGTTAGTGGACAAGGCTCACACTCGGCTACCATCAACAAGACGAGGTTTGAAAGATTCATTGACAAAACAAAAAATACGGGAAAGAGGGAAAAGACTTGAACTCTCTCTATGCGTGATCTTCGATCTGCCTGCTGTGTCGCGTGGACGCTTTGGTGGGGAATCCGCCGTAGCACCTGGGCAACAACAGGCCCCCCTCAGGACCCTTTGGAGAGTATGAAGGAGTGGAAGAAACTGGAGAAAGAAACGGGAGGCGGGGGGGTGGAGAATACGAGAGCAAAAGAGGACGAGACGGTTAGGAGGGTATTTATAGGAATGTCGGAAGGGTTGAGGGGTGGCTACTGAAACACTGCTAGTTTTAATCAGTACAATGTCACATAGCTGTCCTCACGGCCTATAGTTTCATCTATGCCATATCCAGCATCAGCAGTGCAGACGTGCGAGAGCCTTAATTAACTTGAATGCGTTTGAAAGCTTTGATGTCGAACATGATCAAAAATGTTTGAATTTTCCCAGCCAAACATGCTCCACTGACTTTACCCTTTTCATAAACAGATGCATCGCACGTTTCTCATCACAGCCAGCAAAGATGTTGTTCAATTTCTTAGCCCAGTAGTAACTCTCCAAAGGACCGGTTGTCTTTTTTTTTTGTTGTTGTTGAACCACCAAGAGTATTGTTTGTGATTATTAAAAGCATTCTTTTCTTCTGATCAAACAAAGCCTGATTAGTGTGTGTTGATATCTGTGGTCACTGTCCCCAGGTGGAATCAGTCGATGGGAACTGTCACCGGCTGATTTAATTTCCATAGGCTCATTCAAAGGGACTCTGGGAGACGCTTGCACCCCGCTCTCTCTCTCTCTTCATTACACTCCCAATGCACATTCCCTTCATTTCTACAGACAATCCATCTGCCGTTCTAAACCCTGTTTTGTCAAGAGTTGTTAGCTGCTTGGCCCCAGGGATGAGCACCGCGGGCTATTATTAATCTTGTTTGTTTCGTGTTCCTCTGTCTCTGTGCAATAGCGGGATCGAATGCCCGGTGGACTTTCTCTGCCACAGACATAATCAGTGATGTAAGTAAGTGCAGATTATTATTGAGACTTGTGAAGGAGGGCCGCCTCTGAGGTCTACAAGTGTCACCTTGTGAATGATTAGATATTTGCACAGAAGCAGTTTTGCTCTCGTCGCATTGGATTTCGACCAAATTAAGTCAAAATACAAGGGCAAAAAGCTCGAGACAAAAAGAGAGACGTCTGGTAATAAATTCTGCCAATAGGCCTACAGACATGTGCTGTGTATCAAGAATTAATTGTTATCATACAGTATAACAGTTAAACACAAAGCTAGCTTCGTTTTTTTTTGTTTGTTATTTACATTTCTGCTTTGTGTGGTGTATTTCATACCAGGGGAATGCTCCCGCGAATGGAATATGTAGATATTAATTAAACACCTACGGCGAGTGTGATCTCCAGTACGTTGTGCTGACCAGTTAGCACTGTGAAGCCAACGGTGGGAAGGGCTGACAGAGTCAGATCCCTGATAATCACGATCTTGTCGGAGAAGGACGAGGGGCAGAGGAGAAGGACACTGCTGATTCTGGCTCCAGATGCTTTAATCTAGCCAGAGGCACTGAGGATTTCTGAGCACTCACAATCAATATGTTTACACCCATGTTTCTCATGTAAGTGAGATCTGATCTGGAATCAATCGCACTTTGGTGACTCCGATGCCTTGCTGACCTCATCTTTTTTCCATCACATTAGCATCGAACAAATGAGCTGTTTCCCTTCATGCTGCATTTCAGACCGAGAGAGACATCTCAGGAATCAAAGAAAGAAAAAAAAATGCTAAAAGAATTGCACTGCGGATGTTTTTCTTTCAATTTAACTACCGTGTATTTCCCTGAACTCATAAATCTTAAATTGTCACTGTAAAATTGAGTTTCTGCAACAAAAAAAAGGACTGAATAATAAAAATAAAATATATTTTCTAAGAATTAATTTTGAGCATTGTAATAAAGTCTAAATTGCAAAGGCACTGCAGATTGAAATTTCTTGCGAGGTAATTTCTGATAAGTTGCCAATAATGTCCAATAATTCACCACTCGGCATGATGATAATTATAATGAAACATTTTGTGCACACATTCATGACTCAGTTCATCCTATGACTTTGGTGATCCCATACGTTTCCCTCTATTCCTTTGCACAACAGTTATTCATGTGGGAGACAATTTTGTCCAAAGTGAGGTAAATGAGGTACGATCTGAGGCAGAAAAGATCAAGGACGAGTCTGTGAGAATAAGTGCTTCAACACTCACTTCCGTATTCCACCTGACACAAGTGCCACAAGGCTCACAAGTGCATGAATTAACAAAGCAAATGACTTTTTTTTTTTACGACAAACAGCTGTAAGTAGATAGACATAGAGAGAGCTGCTAGCATGGCTGTAGAAAATAACAGTGACTGCAGCATCGCATTTTCAATTTAAATATACACTACTGTCGTAAATATGTACACCTGTACAGGTGCTTGATATTTATTTTTCAAAAGTTCTCGCAACTAAAGAGATTTACTCTGTTTTGTCTTAGCTCTTTCTTAGCTTCCTTGTCAACATCCTCTTCAGTCTCTTTGCCTCTGCCATCATGTCTGGGGAGATTACCTGCTTTCCCTAGGTTTGACTCTGGCATGACAGCAGCTGCATCGCCACCCCATCCCACACCTGAAAACATCCTGCACCCAGTGGTCCAAAGCTCTACTGCTTCCACTGTAAACACCAGCCTTCCCCATGGTGCAGGCCAAGAGCTAACTAGCTAACGGCAGCTACAGCACACAGAATTTCTTTTCAATTTGTGTTGCTGCAAATCACAGCACAGCGGAGCAGCCGGGGGACATCAGAGGGAAAACCAGAAACATTTTCTCCATAAAATATGACCCAGTTTCAACATAATCAGTGACATAGTTGGTAGTGTGTGACATGGTGGCATAAAGCAATAAGCACTTGTGGAACACAGCCCAAAGTTACATGGTGTGAGAACAGGCATACAGAGTGGGAATGAGAGAGGCACCAGCATTTATCTTATTACTGCTGGTGTTATTTTAAGATAGAAGTGTTAGATAATGTGACTTTAATTCATTCTAATTTGTCAGTTATCATTGCAGAGCTGATGGTTGGGGACACAAAACAATACGAGACTGAAAGATGTCATTTGTAGCAATTTATGTTAGTAATTAGTCACGTTGCCGTTTTAGCATGCTGCTGTATACGAGGTGCTTTATTTGGGGGAGGGCGACACAGAATCGTGTCCCCAGACATCACATAAAAGAGGCTCACCACTGTATTTCCTCGGTGGTCTGAGGCGAAGTCGACGCGCTGCTCATTTGCAAACTGTGTGGTAACACCGATGCATACATTTTCTGCTGCAGTAGCCTTTGCTGCTTCATTCAACATTTTAGTATGTCACACGTAGCATTTGATCAGGGGTTATTACTGTCACTCTCCAATCTCTGCTGTGTTCAGCTTGGTTTATGTTTGCACAGGGGGTTTGAAGGCAGAGCTCAGATGTCAAATATGAGCTCCATGTGATTTGGCAGACGAGCCAGTCTGACTCTGCCAGTATTTTGCTCACCCTCAAAATTAATCAGTAATATTTAGCCCAGAGCTTGTTTTTAATCAATTTTGTTTTCACACAACATTTGTCAGAATGTTTCCTGGAGAGTGAGATTCTTTGACTAAATACTGTTTTGACAGTTGAAATTGTTTGCAGACTTATTTGCGGTGATACAAAGTCACTTGTGATCCCCGGCGGAGTTTTAAGCAGAATACCTCATTAAAACAGGTTTTGTTCATGACCCTGGCGCGATTACTCATAGAACAATTTGCAGCTACATGCATGAAAAAGCCATTAAAGAGGGGGCTGTAACAAAAGAGTGACATCTCCCAGAGCACTAAATTATAATTGTGTCCTTCAGATGAAGAGACCAGAAAAGTACTTTTATGCCAGGATGGACATGATTGAAACTTTCATTAAGACTTGATTTCTATAGGATCCACATTGACACGCATATATACTGTGAATGCTGAAGAAATGTAGAGATTTTTTTTTTTATTAATTGCGTACGTTGATTGAATTCTTAAATGCAATAGCATGCATCTAACAGTTGTCAATGACCTTCAGCTCACTATTTTGAGCCACAGGCAAGCACGCCGCGTACAGTGCATCCCCTTCTGTTAGAGCCATTTCAAAGCGGCGGTTAAAATCAAAGTGTGATGTTGAAAATTCATCTTAAACGTGAACAACAGCTTAAACATAAATTGAAATGTGACTCATATCGCTGCTCCTAATTTCCCCCGTTTCATAGTTCATTTATTATTTTGTGCACGCAGGATGTAATTTGTATTTCTCATTGTTTCGCTTTTTATATACCGGACCTCATTTGTCACATCAGTTGTTATCACCCCCTCGATATTACCACTGTTGTAGATTCTTACATCAAAGACTTGGGGATCAGTGAGTGGGAAAAAAAAGGGGGGGGGGATTTTGTCATGCAGAGTCACTATGCAAAGTGTCCCGATGCACACAGTAGGTGATGAGCCACATCTGTAGGTTACCTGTGTACTTAACCTGAGGCGAGGTTTTAATGAGCATTTACAAAACAAAGAAAACATTGAATATTAAATGGGCAGATTATGTCCCTCAAGAAATGAATACATTTGTATCCCAGTACTTGACAGTTAAAGATCAAGATCAGCAGCGAGGAAAAAACATGCAAGTTCTTTTTAAAGACCATATTGCACCCGCTACTTAATAATGCATATATTAATCAGTATTCAGTATGAAATAAAAATTAATCATAAGCATTCCGCTGCATATTGCAATCTCATGGCTGTAGGGCTTTTCCCAATGAGACTTTAGGACTTATTTTCTACACGGCATCTCTTCCCATTAGAAAAAGCTCATGTTCAAAAATGTATACTGCATGACTTTTGAAGGGGAAAGAATCCTTTTTTGCAAAACAAGCTTGGAATTGTCCGTTTTATTTGTATCCGTTAATCATGGTTACACCCTCGAAGGACCCCTTCAACAAACTGTACAGATAAATGAAAACCACAAAGCATTTTGAGCTTCTCAAGAGCGAGCAAAGGGAAACTAAGAAAACAGTGGCCCACATAGAAAGTCAACAGAAACCTAATAAAGCTGAGTTGAGTGGAAATTAATTTCTACCTTGACACTCTGGTTAACAAACTCCTTTGCTTGAAGGCCTTGAAAAGGTGAAAAGTGATGCTTTTCTTCATATCATTAAAAGCAAAAAAAGTATGTGAAGCATCAACTTCCCGTCTATTATACTGTTACCTCTCTTTAGGTTTTTATTGTAGTGATGTCCAGCTCTGCAGAGGAGCTGATTAATGCACTTTCCCCACCTCAGCTTACACCTATTTTGTAACGATGGTTATCTAACAGCAAACCTGTGCATCTGGACTCATATGTAAAGTTTTACTCCTGGGGTTTTGTGTTGCTGAATTTGTTGTGGCGCATTTGTTCGGGAGAAGACCACTGACAGGGACAACAGGGCATACAGTACCCAATTATCCAATAAGTTGTCAGCGGTGGTTGGTGAGCTGGTGTTACTGTGCGCATAACTATGGCAAGATATTTCTTTTTTTCCTGTGTGAGCTATTTAAGTTGTATCTTATGTAAGTTGTTTTTGCCAGTGGGTCAGTGGGTCATCCTGTTGATAACCCAAACAAAGTCTAGCTGCACTTTATGGAAATATTAGCTCTTTGTTAGATGGTTTTATGTTAGGGTCAAGCTTTAGGATTCCACCGATACTAATGTGATTGCTTTTATCAGCTGCTGGCAAAAGAATGATCTGGAAACAGCCACCATATGGCATTGAAAGTTGGGATGCTGTTTGCAATCACTTAAGAAAGGCATTAAAAGTTAAGCTTTGTATGAGTGCGGTGTTGGCCTTGTTAATAGCTGCCAATGGTAGATTGTGAGCCACAGATTGGGCCTTGACACAGGTGGTTTAAATATTTTTCAGGTAAGATGAAACCTGTGAATGAATTCACTGGAATTACTGAAAGGTGAAGCTCCAGGGTGATGATGAATTATAATGCTATTTGCTTCTCTGCTTGAACTTGTACTAAAAGCTTCATTTGAGACACAAAGCCGGCAATTTTGCTACGGGCGCCGGGCACAAAAACAATAGAGCGGCTGCACAGCCAGTAAAAACACCGAAGTAACACAATCAGCCGGGGATTCGTTCACTAACAGAACTGAAAATAAAGTGCAGAGATTTTAAAGGACAACTCTCACGCCTCGTATGTATCGTTTAAATTCCTGCCCTCTGGGATGCCTTTAGCCAAAACCAATATTTACAGAAAGTAATGCATTCCCAGTGCAACTCCTATCTGAGACTTAAAAATAGTTTGACTATTATATTACGCTTGTATTATTGCACTGTTCTTCTGGACTGCACGCTGACCGTGCATATTAGTCGCCCGGGAAAACAGTTTAGCACGTCATCTTGCGAGGCGCTAATATGCAATACGGACTGAGGTGGTTAACGTGTGACACGCAAAGGTTAGGAGGAAGCAGCTCCACGTTATATGTGCTGCTCGAGCTAAAATGTTTTACGCCAACAGAAAAATTCACCAGTTCATCAGTTTTCAAGCAAAAGTGACAAATATATGCTGGTTCCAGCCAAATGTGTAGGGTATGTTATATAAGATAGTGAATACCTTTGGGATTTGGATGTGACCTTAGGCTCTGGTCATTTATAGTGAGAATACTTACAGATATTTCGGCGGCAGAACAATCGCTTGAGAACTAGAACGAGATGAAATAATATTAAAAGCAATTATTTGGTCAGCTACAGAGCGTTTAAATGAGCCAAATAGTTTGTTTTTTTTTCTTTCTAGATATCATTATATTTCTCAGCTGGTAAAATTATCCGCACATCTACTTGTAGTCCATTTAATTAAGAGAAATAAAAAACCCTGAATCCTTTCATGTCCAAGTGTAAACAGACAAGCAATGCAGATATGTGATTACCATTTTGAGTATCAGCTCCACGTTCAATCATCCACCCACCACCCCAACGCGCGCACACACACCCACATCCGCGCACATACACAAGCACGTTGAAGGTCAGTTAAAGGACAGATTCGCTGTTTTGATTTTTAAAACAGTAGACGCCAAAGCCATACAGCGTTCGCCTATCTCAGATCATCTTTCCGACTAACCACTCAACATCACTGGCACCTGTTTGGGGTTAAATGCCAAGCTGATGGGCATGTAGCCAGCGTGGATTTCCATATTAGCGCCGCTGAAAGAAAGAAAGGAGAAAAAAACACACACACGCTAATGGTTCTGCTCGCAGTGATGCTGATGAAAACAGTAGCATCCAATCTCTGACATTATGCGGTATTTGCCATTATTTATTTATTTTTCGTGTTTTTACTGAGCTCAGTGGACTTTAAAAAGCCATCTGTCAACTTACCTGTCAGCATCTGTTACTGTGACTGTTCAGCAGTTATTATCACGGCATTATTTTCAGCGCACCAAAGTGAAAAAAAATATAGATTTTAAAGAGAAATAAATTATGACATGATGTGACAGGGAGATCAAGAGAAACAGGCTGGCTAGAATTCTCTAAATGTGTCATTCCTTGACTATTTTTCTGTCTTTTTACTCCATTTGTGTTCGCACATCAAAGGAAACGCTCCATCTGTCTTGGACTGAACTGGACTCTGTGACCAGTCTCTCTCTCTCTCTCTCATGTTGCATTCACGTACAGTTTCTAAGAGCATTTGGAGCATGAAAAAGTATTTTTAAGAGCTACATTTTACTGCTTTTCTCCTGCTGCTCACCATCTCTGTCGCACCTTCCCACTTAGTATGTCTCTTCTTTCCTCCCGTCACATACAGTATTCTGTTTCTGTATCTGCAGAGGAAATAACTCAGATGGAAGAAGGGACCTGCCAGCTGACTTCCTCATCATTCATCACAGTCTGTTTGTGGCCACTGTACGCAGTGGGTGAGTCAGCAGCAGCAACCTGCGTATCAGGGTGAGACTAGCTGCACCACGACTCCGAGGAAGACTGAGGGGGCATTTGCGGTCTTTGGAAAAGTGGACAGCTGTGCTGCTTTTGGCATGCTGTCAGACATCCTGCTTGCTTGCCTGCCTGCTTGCCACCTCTGACCCAGCCCTGCGTGGCTTGAATGCTAATGAGCGGCAGTATATGAGCATTGTCATTGGAAGTGCGCTTCGGAAATGTCATTAGCGACGAGGACAACCCGTGCTAATCGCTAACATCTTGAATAGGCTGCTTCTGACGTTGGTGCAGGGGCCTGAATGAGTTGTGATAGCTGATGATTGTTATCTGCTCGCTGTGGAGACGCAGCACTCCCGTCGCTGTGCTGCAGCACCTATGAATGCACCGTGACAGAAAGCCCAATCTCACATCCCGCAAAGAGGATTGATAAATGGAGCCACGGGTAAAAAAAAACATTGGTGGCAAGTTGGTATTTTCTCATTGAATGGTCATAGAGAGTATCAGGAAAAGCCGTTTATGTTATGATTTGGTGAATAAGCGATTTGTCATAGAAAATCCTGCTTATCCGGGCTGGCATATTCACTAAAGAGTTATATAACTTCGATAAACCCCCTTCCTGGATCGCACATTGAATTATGTTTGCAAGTGCACAATGCATTTTTATTCAAAACCAGACACCTGTGCAACAAACCAAATAACTTCCTGATATTATTCATACACTTTCCATTTCCCTCTCGCACAGACGTACACATGCATATTGAGTAAATGTTTACCAATTAGCATTTCAAAACAAAAGAGAATATATTAGATGCTTATCGGGTGTGTGTGTCTCATAATGGATTGTCATTTGGCTTATTCTGTACCCAGCAAACATACCGTGTGCGCAGCGATGTGGAAATGTTTAATTTCACCGCAGCGTTGGGGTTACATGTCCGGCTCAAGGGAACGGAGGCAAAAACGCTTCCATACCTGTCATAATGAAGCAAGGGGGTCAGGTAACATCTCATCAGCCACCCACCAGCTTACCTATGGTTGTGCACGGCTATTACTGTTCAGTACCTAAGCTTGAGTACCCAAGCAAAATGTTTTCAATGTCGTAAGGTGGTTTCAGAGAGTGGGTGGATACTGCTGCATCTACCATCTGTTCTTTTTTGGTAACAATTTAAAGATACGTTGCTCAAGAAAAGGAGAGAAATGAGCGTCAACAAAGCATGAGAACAAAGCCGGGTATACATTTCTCCCTTCGCTTTATATGCACGCTGATCTTAGCTTTATGCAGATCCGACCGTGATTGCATCCTCATCGCTGATGATTCATCTCTCTTATTTTCTGGGAGTGGTCTCTTCCATATTCCTCAGAGTAAACACCAGTTTTTCAATCACATTTTTATCATTATTATTATTATGTATTCGGCTTTTGTCAAACGAAAACTTCTTCTCACTCGACAAAAGAAGTCAATCTTCTCATTATGTTTAAATCTCGTCCAGACAGCAGAATGCCGTCTAAAATGGCTGAACTATGTTTTCAATCAGAAACTGTCAAAGAATCAAGAAACACAGCCTTCTGTACTTCACTGTACATTCAGTGCTAACACAGCTCATGATACTGATCCTGATCCTGATACTGATCCAACCTTAACCGTACTAGTTCTCATCACGCTTGTTCTGTAATGTGTGTCAGCAACATTTCAGTCAGTAACAACCGACTTTGAATACCCAGACATCCCGGGGCGGCCGTGGCTCAGGAGGTAGTCATCAGATAGTAGTAATCAGATGATCGGCGGTAGCCTGCATGTCCAAGAGTCCTTGGGCAAGATGCTGTGTGATAGTGTAAAAAGTGCTTTGAGAGGTCAGAAGGCTAGAAAGGCGTTGCGTAAGTACAGTCCACTTACCGTTTACTATCCTTTGCAACTTCAAAAAAAAAAAGTTTCAAAAAAGTAGCACACTTAATTCATGTAACAGTAGTGTTTACATTCTTCAGCATGATACTGACAAGCAGTGCCTGCTGAAGCACAGATGTAGGAGAATTACAGACAGTATACTTAAACAACTCCCTGGTGAAGGTCAAAGTCATTACTGTAGGTAACAATTAATGCTAAGGTGAAGAAGACGATACTGGCAGGCCCGTATCTTATTTTATGCATACCAATCAGATAGTAATGGAGGGCCTGCGGTGCCCTTTCACTCAAGCAGAACATTACTTGGAGTATTAAATTATTTCTTATACTGGTTGTGTTGATGATCATATAAATTGACTGTTTGGCTCTTTAATTGAGACAAGCAGTGCCTGCTATTTTTCTCCTGATTAGACTGAGCTAAAAACACTGACCTGTCTTAATGAATCCCAAACACGGCACTTTTTTTTTTACTTCATCCAACTTCGACTCCTCCTCTTGTTTACACAGTAAGTGGAATAAATCGGAATAATCAATTCTAACAGAAAATAAAAAAAAAACCTGAAGTTACAGGATGTCAGCCAGTGAAAAAGTAAAGCTGAAGAAATGTTTTTATTACCAGTAATACAAAATGAACTTACTTTCTTGTGTAATTTCTGCCAGACAGCTACAATTACCAACATCCTCATTTACATTGACGGCCCATTATACTGCAATTACCACTACAGCATCATGCCATAACTTAGAGTAATGATCTAAATCTGGCCAGCTGCACTTACAGCTTCTTTTCTATGACTCATTGTATTCGTGACCAGATTTTAATGTTCAAACCGGCCGATAAATACTGACATGTTTATGTAAAATGAGCACAAAACAGGTTCCACCGATGCTCCGCTTCCTCACTGTCGTCTGTATAATCAAGCTTGCATATGACCCGGCACTCTCAGAGAAAACCACGCTCCATCTGCTGCTTTAGGAAACGAACACAAGCTGCTTTCAACACATCTAACTCACACACCTGTTGCTGTTAGAGAGACTTGCATCTCGCAAAATCTTATAAATGATCGTCCTTCTGCCTCGGCTAAATGTAATGGGCTATATCAAGTTTACCAAGGAAAATTGCTTTACTCCTTCACGCTGCTATGATTCTAGGTGATTGTGACCTTTACAGAAAATAACTTGTCATTTAGATTTTGTTAGCGGCAAACTTTCTCCCATTGGCTCCCGTTGTGTTCCTATGGACACAAAGTAGTGTAGGGTTATACTATTAGCCAGTGAGAACTGATGGAACCACATGAGGACGGAAGCTATTTACACCCAATTTACACCTATTTTTATCTTAAATGACACTGCAAACTATCCTATCTGACAATATGTCTGTGCGGTTTTACGTTTCTGTGGCCATCATTGTGTCTTCCGTATCACATCGTTGCTAATCACATCAGGTGATGTCAGCAATTAGTTTAAAAAAGGTTGTTTTAGAGTCGGATGCTGTTTGATGGAGCTATTCAGGACATTTCTTTTCTATTAAGGTTCTGCCTATGTGGCCTGAAAAGCATTTTACCTGCTATAAAAATACGGAAACGGAACAAAGTCAATGCTGAGCTGTTGTGTGATTTTTAAACTATGAGGTTACTGGTAAAACTTTCACTTTTATGTGTGAGATATCGTTTCAATAGGACATCGTCTTGGCTTTTGTGTTCAGCGGTCCCACCTGTGGAAAGATGTGTTATATCTAACGTCTGCGCTGCCCCTCTTGTTGTTCTCCTCCCCTCCTTGTGTGTTTCTCCCTCCCTCCTAGGGGCGGGTCCCAGACACAGGCAGCTGCTGCAGGGCACACCTGAGGCTCATCTACTAATCACTCTCCTGTTGAAATACTCCGGCTCGCCGCTCACTCATTGCCAGATCTTTGCCGTTCACCACGCGGTAACTTCTGAGGCTCCTTGCGACGACGACCTTAGCGTTTTCCTGAACTTCTTGTCTTTTTTGAAGACTCGCATTTTTTTTTTTTTTTTCCAGGTATTTCTTCTGCCTTCACGTGTTCCTGCCTCGTTTTTGACTCTGTTCTCGTCTGCCCCTGCCCAGCACACTGCTTTTCTCCTGGATCCTCGCCTCCCCGTCGTGTCATCTGCCCTCACGAGTATCCCAGCTTTCCCCGCCTCACTTTCCCTGGACCCCATCTTTGTGCTATCTGAACCTCCCTGATCTTTAGCCTGTCTTACACTCCCATTTGTTGAATAAACCCAGTTTGCTCGTAAAGTCAGCGTTTGCCTGTTTGGTCCACTTGGCCACTCGTTTTCACAAGATCTCCGTATTCATCACTGATGCATGATCCGTCATTCACTATTCTATCGTTTAGGTGATACCGTAGTTTTGGATCAACCCTCATACATCCACTGCTGCAAAATATTTTATACCTGGCATAATCATGCAATGTCCACCGGGAAAAATGTGTGTGTTGTTAATGTTAATGCGGCCTGGCTTGCGTTGTGATCAGATCCCAACCAGGTGCAAACGCAATCCATACATCATGCGCACAGCAGGACACAGAACCACAATTCGTCTGTTTAAATAACTAACCTCTTCCTTCCAGCTCACGCAGGCTTAAGTACAGACTTTGAAGTGTGTTTCTCTCTCGAGTTGTCTTTCCATCAAAGAGTGCTTTCCTTACTACTGAACTGTGGTTGTTGTTGTTATGGCTTGGTTAGGTTATGGCTGGATATTTCAGAGTTGAATTATTTCCGTTGGAGTAAGGTCATTTGTGGTTAAGCGTAACAAGAGTTAGAGGTTTGTTTGGGCTCGGGTTAAGGTAAGGGTAAACACAAATCAATGGGAATTGGTCTTCAATATAAGACTGCTGCTACAGTAGCTAGATAATGGACAAAATGGATATAAGAATGCTGTGTTGTCATAACTAAAATTGTGTAAGCACAAAAATAGAAGAATGTGCATTCTTTTTGTTGGTTTTATAAAGTGTGAATTTCTAGTTCTTTTTTCAAAAAAATAAATAAATCTCACTTGTGGGTCTGGACGTCTGTGCATAAGCCTTATTTCCACTCCCAATTCCCAATTCAGTTGGCTATAAATGGATGAAGAAAAGCCCCTAACCAGCCATTTACATATTGATAGTTCTGCCTGCTCCACCACTACAGAGACCAGTCAGTGAAAAGAACAGCTAAGGATTTGACCAACTGTGTCGTGTCTGCGTGGTTCTCAACAGTTCCAGAGCATCTGCTACCATGTGCAACCATTACACACTTGGTCCTGTTTGTACCCAGCTTGTACCTGTAAACTTTCATAGGCAGTGAAGTACATACCAAGGTATACATGTACATAGATATCTGGGTATATTATACCTGCTTATGGATATAGATACATACCTATGTATACATGTAAGTAAACACCTGGGCATACCTAAGTTGCTAACCAGAAGGCGCGAGGCTTGCGGCAGGTGACCCTGGGTGTTAAGCTGAGTGGCTATACCTGGGTAAGTTAAATTAAGCTAAATTACAGAGAAAGAATGCAGTGAAAACATGAAGATGGTACTGACAGCTTATTGTGGGTGTTGTGAGGTGCTAAATGATGTGGCCAAAGGGCCTAGATATAAGGTTGGCTGATATGTGTCCGTGGTATGGCACAGTATGTGATTATATTTGAAGCAGAGAGAAGCAAACCAACAAATCAAAGTGTGTGTGTGTCTGTCATTTGAACCTTGGCACAGAAATGGACTGCTCGGTGGACTGCTTAGAGGGGAGCAGACAGGACCACAGCGGGGCCTCTGGTACTTGTGACCAGAATCTGCCTCAGGTGATTTCTGTTATGTCTTTTTGGCTAAATTGGTCCCAATTAGGAGATTCTTTCTTCAGTCAGATGTCAGACCCAAGTAACATGAGAGGAAAAATAAGTTTTTGATTTGCCATTTGGAAACTTTTGCACCCAAGAGAAAAATAATGAATGGTATCTTACAGAAACGTTCATTTTAAAATGCAGTTCAGCATTTCTGTAATTATGACAGTGGTGTGACTTATTTTATGTTCAATCATATTGGAAATAATCATGAATATGAAGATTTTTTTTTTCTTATGTTTCCACTGCTACCAGTTTTACTTCGCCTTAATTGCAGTAACTTTAGAGCAAAGAAGCTTGACTAGCCTGACTCTGTCCAATGGGAACAAAATCCAGCACCTGTATAGCTTACTAACACGGTCCTTGTTAGTTCAAAGTAACAGAGTGTAATTTTTCAAAAAATAAATCAAAATAACTTTTTTTTAAAAATCATGTTGATGCTACACTGGTTTGTAATTAGGTGAATGGTGCCTCTGCACCGTACCCCTGTTTTTGCACTGTTTAGACCTGTGAGATGTACGTAACACTCCATGTCAGCGGTCCTCAACCACCGGGCCACGGACCGGGACCGGTCTGTGGGTCATTTGGTACCGGGCCACGCACGAAAAAAAAAAAAAATTCTCCCAATTACATCCGTCTGTGCCTCTTGACACAGGTTAAGACAGGTCAAGACGCTCGTCTCGGTCACGTGATAGGTTACCCTAGTTAAGCCCTCAAAGCTAGCAAAAATTAGTTAAAAAAACCAAACGTTTTCGGAAAGCTTCTTCAGCGACCGAAAGAAAATTACGGTATAGACTGGACATAAGGAGCACACTTCAGGTGTCATTGTCTCCCATTACTCCTAGATGGGACCGGTTTGTTGTGGAAAAACAAGCTCAGGGCTCCCACTAATTCAGGTAATGCTGAGTTGTATTTTTATACACTTTATATTTGCATCATACGCATCATTTTAATTTGTTGTATTTACCCCCCACACCCTGAAGGCTGGTCCGTGAAAAAATTATCTGAAACCGTTATTATGAAACCGTTAGGTTACCGCTGCTCTATGGCACTAAGTCCCACACTACCAACTATTACACTTATTTTGGTGAAACTGGATCATAATTTATGGAGAAAATGCTTCATGATTTTCCCTCTGTGGTCCTCCAGTTGGTTTGTATCAACTCTCGGTGATTTACAGTTTCCTGATGGACGGCAAAGTAAACTAAGCTAATGTTAGTTCAGGTTGTTAGCTGGGCTGACAGACACCGTGCTTGGCTTCTTGCTGTTAAACTAGTAAGTAATATCAACTAGCTGCTATGTCTTCTGTTGTTACCAAAGTTGTCGACTAGCTAGTTTTTTAACATTACTAATTCAATCATAACAAATATACAGCTGTCTATAAAAATAAAATAAAAATATAAATTGCTATGCAATGTTGCTTTAATACTTACAAAAACAGAAGTTTAACAATGACACATCACTTTGCCAGGTAGTGTGGGCTGGACTGTTTGGCCTTGGCCTGTACTAGTAACTTTTTGTCGGTTGCCTGGCAACTAGTCCTGGCCAAAAGTTAGTCTGCTGCATAAATTTCATCTAACTATCTGTAAAAGCAAATCATCATCTTTCCCAAATTATTAAACTATTCCCTTTACAGCAACAATATGCAAGCAGACAGATGACTGGACAAATTACTATATAGTCCAGACAGCTTTTATATCAGTCACCTGCAGCATCTCTGTCGTAATAAAAAATATATATTTTAAAAGTCAGTTTAATGTAAGAAAATATTGTAAGACAACTACCAGCAAAGAGAACACGAGAGAGTTTAGTCTGTAGTAATTTTATGTGTTGATCAAATAGTAAGTGAGACAATAGCTGTGCAGCATCTGTTCAAATGTCAAAGCATATATGAAAGTATGAGTGTATCTGCTGCAAATGTAGTCATGTGTAATGTCATCTGGCAAGTGGATCAGCATGTGTACCAAGCAACATGAAGTCTGTCTTTTGTAAATGTGACGAACAGTAGAATGCCTACAATGGTTACACTATTTTGGGTTTGTTTTGCATGTCAATAACCTCCGTGAAGTGATCAAACTTTCATTTTCAACTTTTCACAATGCCGGAGACAGTTTTCAGTTTGATAATGAGCATATTTTCTGACTTCCTAAGACCTTTTTGGATATTTATTATATTCAGTTCTTGGACAAAAACCTTGACCTCATCTCTGTTGGCTTGAACAATAGACTCATTAATGTTTAATAATCAAGTTTAATTTTCCAGAGAGACAAGTATCTTTTTAAAAGTCAATACAATAACTTTCCTTAGAGAAACCTTTTTTATCAGGCCAATTCCTCATCTTTGATGTAAGATAAAGCAATTGAGAATCACATTAATACCAAAACATGGTTGGGTAAATTTATCTCAACCAGCTAATGAGCCTGGGAATGTTTCCAGTGTGCATAATCAAATGTAGAGGGGGGGGGGGACAATAATTAGCATATAACAAATCCACCAATGCAGGTACAAAAGAACAGGTAGACTGTGACAGAACTGGAAAGATTATAGAGGATTTACCTGAGCACAAAATGTATGTCTCTCACTGATATTTATCATCATTTTTCCGAATAAATTAAGAGAAAATACACAGCTTATACAGTAAGAATAGCTTGGCATTTAGTTCAGTGGACATTTGGTAAGTGGGATTCACTCATATGGCTTGTAATAATACTGTACCCATCAAGTTTATTGCAGACATCTAGGAGTCTGGTATTATTTCTTAAAATGAAGTCATGGTCAGTCAGGCTGAAAGCAAATTTAGTGGTTCAGCCATAAAAAAAATCAACACTTACGCACTGCAGAGCAGAGCACACATTGAACCTTAATTGTGAAAACTACATCATGCTATCTATGCCAACATGATACTCAGGTCTGTGAAAGTGTATATAGTTTGGAAGTTAAAACTCAGTATAGATCCAATAGAGAGCTACTCTGGTCCAACTATGGTCACAGTGAAGTTGCACTCCTTTGTGTGTCCACGCTGCTTATCTCAGCATCGCCACATGTTTGTACATCTCTTCACCTTGACCTGCCCATGACATTATCTTTTTTTTTTTTCTCCAAACAAAACCACCATTATAATCAAGGCTGCATTCCCACTGCTAAACACTAAAACGATTAGTCCTTGTTTTTCTCCTTTTATCAGACTCCGTTCGATGTGTATTAAAATGCATTCTGCAAAAGTTTCAAAACAACCTCCAGAGAAAAACATCCAGACCATTGCTTAACGATAAATAACTTGCATTATATGTTTATTGTGGATCACGTGCAGGAACCCGTGAGGTATCAGTGGTAGCTTTAAACAAGTTGGCTTGCCAACTATATGTAGCCTATAATGCACCATACAGGAAAACAGTTTGTGTGCTGCAGAAGCTCGTGAAGTAAGGTAGACCAAAACTTACTGTCGATTCTGTGATGGATGGTTACAAGTGACAAAGTAAACTTTATTTCCAAAGCACCTTTCGGAACCAAAATTACAAGCTGCTGGATAATGCAAGCTTGAGTAAAATAAAACGGAACAATAAAACAGTGACGCTGCCGGAGCAGGAGGTAAAAAAGATATCAATGACGTGTGTTTTGTGATGGATGTCAGGCAGTCTTGTAAAGTAGAGATTTGACTGAGGTTATTAGAATTAAAGGAGATGTAGAGCTGAGTATCGTCTGCATAACAGTGATGGGAACTGTACTTAAGTTATCTAATTAAGGAGTCACGGGTGAGCATGTACGGAGATAAAAGACTGGGGCCGAGGATTGAACCCTGTGGTACACCACGTCAGCTCAGCAGATAGTAGACAGTACAGTAGACAGTTTGGGTAATGTGTTTTTATTATTATCTCCCAACAAGTTTGGCTAACCTCAGGGTTTGTTTACAACTTGTATGATGTATGATCACTTGTGCTTCTTGGCCTGTAGGACTTCTTTGAGATGTGTTAGTAATTAATTTAAAATCCAAGTTGTAAAAAAAAAATATATATATATAAAAACTGCAGAGAGGCACTAAATAGGAACTGGTACACCCTTCCTGATGAGTTTTGACTTGACGTAACGTTGGGTCGCGATAAATGAAAGAAGTCCTGTGACCTCGCTCACTAATCACCACTACAATTAGAGCCTCACAGTGTCACACAGTCAACGTCACGCAGTCACAGCACAGGCTTTAATGTAGGCCATCACATCGCAGCTAACTGGCCGCTAAAGTGTGAAAACACTTGCATGATATAGGAATGATTAAATGGGTAGCCGACTAAATTACAGAGAAAATGTGTCTTTCTGCAAAGCATCAAAAAGATGCTGTGAAAACATTCAGAATTGCAGATGATACTGACTGAGCTAATTAAGCTGTGGGTGTTGTGTGGTGCTAAATGAGCTGGCTAAAGGGTCTAAATGTAAGGCTGCTGTTACTGTCATCTTTACACAGTGTGATTATTTAAAGCAGAGAATAGCACATTAAAGTGTTTTGTGTGTGTCGTTTGAACCGACCTGCCGCAGACTTTCGCTGCATAGTTTATCTCAAGCAGGAGCTCGAAACAAGGATGGATCTGCTGTTAATTTTTCTGCTTCTTTTGTTCATTAAAAATGTGATGTGATTAATCCAAAACGTCCCCCCTGTGTGATTTATCGTATATCTCCTTGCTCTTGTTCCTGCACGTTATTGATGCACAATTTGTATATGAAACAAGAGCAAGATTAACGACCCTTGGCAGTGAAATATTAAATGATCCAGATGCAAATACACTGTATGGCTGTGACCGCTTTTTGTAATTCAATTCAAGAGCAGAAATTTGACTTGCAAAACTTCCCATACACAGGGAAATTACACTGAGATGTAGCCTCGCTGTTACTGGCAAACAACAGGGAAATGAGACATGCACCAAAAAGAAGGGACAATCAATCTAATGGGATTCTATTGCAAATTCTCTGCATTTCAGTATTGCCAGCTCTCACTGGGGGATAGTCAACAGTGGAATAGCTTTCATAGCTTTCACACTTCAGCACACACGCGGGAGGACTGCAGCTCTCTAGATCACCTATAAGCTTTATTGCATGCAACGTTGTACAATGGAAATCATTTTTAATTTTCTATAGAAAGAAGAACAGCTTGGGTATAATATTGTGGGATCCAGTTAAAAATACAAATCAGCTTCATTAGACACAGTAATAGTCTCAGTCAAAATGAGTGTGACAGGCATTAACTATGCTCATTAAGGAGGTTTGAGCCTCACTGTGATCAAAACATGCTAGCATGAGATGAATGGCACATTATGCTCCATTTATTTATAACATTTCTGTACTGCACAGTAATTATTTTTTTTTATTCTTGACCTTAATATAGTCATGCGTCATGAGTGTGGCGCAGATATTTCTCTTGGAGGGAACTAATGGTGTCACCATAGTGTAAAAATGAAGCCTGAGAAGCAAGAAGCAGATTTCTGTGGGTGCATTTATTTGTGCTGGAAAAGAAAGAAAGTAGAGGGGTGGATGACAAATTTGGAGGAGGGAACGTGATTACCGAGACACTGGCAGCATCAGTTGTCACTTCTGCAAAGCTTCAAAATACAGACATCCTTTTCCAAACTCCCAACTTCTTACAACTAGTGCAAGAAGGAAGAGAATAAGTTAGAGCTGCTTACACATTATGACTGATAGTAATATACGAAGGTACCATTTGACCTTCTTAGTACTTCAGTAGGTGGCTCGATGCAGTCATGTCACGTCACGCAAGATGAAAGTCCAATAACCTTTGCATCATTCTTGCTCTCAGCTACAGAGAGACACCCTGGGAATGAGATACCTGGGGAAAAGTGTGGGCTGATGAGTGAAAAAAAAATTTCACCACAACCGGTACAACAGAAACATCTGCAAAACATTAGAGGGCTGCAGACCTTACTGCATATGGATCTGTGTTCATAGCTACAAAGGCTATTTCTCTAAACTAAATCCCCTGTTATTTGTCATTACAGGTGGAACGTCAGGTTAAGTGGTAAACTCGCATTATGACTTCCTTGGGTAAGTATGGCGAGATCACAAGATCACATCTCACCAGGCGTCTTCATTTAAAGCGCAAATAATGGCACTGGCGGCTGTGCTCGATGGAAAGATGCTCTTGCTCTTCTCCCAACTGACTTGCTAAATTAAATAGAGAATTAAATATATGCCAAGAGCAAATAAATTGGAGGTTTAAAAAAAAAAAAAGACTTGAGATGAATAAACGTAGTTTTAATTTGTTTCATTAACTGGGGGGTGGATAAAAGAAAAAAAAGAAATGTTTAGTTTTTTAAAATATTCTTGAACCTTAAAGTTTAAAGGAAAAACTTATTTTTCTTCAATATTTAACTAACTGTATTTTTCCCGGCACCCTCACATATGATAACTCAAATAGATTCACTAGGTACACCATTAACGCTTTCCTTTGCTGCTTTTCTTCTTCTTCGTATATATCCTATTCTTAATCTCACACCACTAAAATTAATTCTCACTTAGATTCAGTTTCCTTGCGATAAACCCAGGTGATGCTAAAGAACTCGATTTACCATCAACTGCAGAGGAAATGACTGTTGCTATGAAAAGCATGGAGAATAATTAAGTTCCTGGCACCAACAGATTTCCAATTACATTTTTAAAAGATTACAATGTAAACTGGAGCTACGACTGCACTGTGTATGTGAGAAATGTCGGCAGCCCGGCTCTCTCCCTCCTACTTTAAGACACAAGTGTGCTTCCAAAAAAAGACACAAAGACCCAAATCTCTTAAAGACCTCCCGTCTTCGCAAATGCGGATGGTAAGATCCTTGCTAAGGCTCTGGCCCATCGCTTGGAAAATATCCTCCCAACTATTGTTTCAGACAACTAAATTTAAAAGGGGTGCCAGCTGTCTTATAATGTCTGTAGGACTACCTCTAAAGTATTATCCACTCTAAAACTACTACAACTATTTGTGATCTCAATTGATGCTAAAAATAAAGTGTTCAACAGGGCTGCAAGGTACTTTTTATTTACTGTATTAAGTAAATGCCAACTGTGCTGAGGGTGTATTTTTATACAACACCTGTTCAGATTATTTTTTACCTTAAGGCTTAAAGTTATGCATAATTAAGAGTGTGGCTTTGACAAGTGGGTGCCATTATAGGTGACTTTGTTTCACTTAGCCCGCCTAGCCCAGCACCATCCATGCTCAATATCTTTGGACTCCACACACTTATTGATGATGATGAGACCTGGTCCATGTTTTATACAATCTACGGTGGCACCTGGCAGAGATATTCCTTATATACCCCCTATAGTTTGCACTAGCACTACGTACCCTGCCATTTTTACTGTGATATCACGATTGAGCATGGGATCACTCTGCGTTCATGATTTACTCAATTAATCTTAAACCCAGACCATTTTATACCAGCAATTCTATCCAGAGAGTCAGCATGTTCTCATGTTATAGAGAAAATACACAATTTATAATAATGTAAACAGTCTAATATTCCTTTTAAAGCTCCGGTATGTACGATTGCTCTATTTACAGAGTAAAATTAAATCTGACCATTAAATATGGTGAAGGTCAGCCACATTTCAAATTTTATTTATTTCAGGAGCCTCTTTAGCTCTTCACTGCGGAATTATTTACTTCAACCAATGTTGATGCCTGAATCTTTTTTTTGAAGACCCGTATAAGGATGATATTCTTCATAACTTTTCAGATCTGTCAAGCAAATTTCACCTCCCACTCTTTCATATTTCTCAGTATTTTCAAAATAGGCACTCCGTGAAATCTTTGTTCCCTACTTCCTTACCACTCCTCAACTATGAGACGAGTTTCTCCGTTGTAAACCCCTTCAAATGTCACTTATTTCGAAGGTTTTATGGCAAACTCCTGTCCTATGACATTGCACCAGCTCCCGGAGTCAAAGCAGCCTGCGCGACCTGGGTGTGAACCTGCAGGATAACTGCTGGGACACTGCTCTTAACAAAATTCACACAAGCTAAACTTGTGCTCATCTCACACCCATACAGTTCAAGGTACCGTTTAGGATTCATTACTCCAAAGGCTGATTGCCACTCATTTCTCCTGATATCACCAACAGCCGTGACAAATGTCACGCTTCATCCTGTAATCTAACCCCCGTGTGCTATTTTCGTCCATTATTATTTTGCTTTTGGCAAAACTACTTCAAATTATGTCAAAAATACTTTTCATAACTATTAATGGCTCTCCCCATATTGCCATATTTGGGTTTCTACAAATACACCTGGCAATTAGGTCCTCTAGCTTTCGCTTCGTTACTCGCGAGACGCCATCTTCTTCTTCATCGGACGGCTACTAAAGCTCCCTCTAGCACTCAGTGACTCATATCAGGCCCTTTGTAAAGAGAAGTTAAATATTCAGCGCAAGCTGTCCCCTCATCACGGACGTCCTCGCAACTTTATTTGGTGCTTGTTTGGGATTTGTTTCGGCAAAATGCGACAGCTCTCTGTAGCTGATCGGCTAGTGACGCACGGGCAAGGTGCCCGAGGCTTTTAAACGTGACTCAGTTCTGAGGTATCTTCAGGTAATGTACGTATGTATGGGAGAGTAATGTAATTCAGGCGTCGCTGAATATATCTGAGATGAAACAGCGCTGTTTCGCGTCTTCCGCTGGCTGTGAAGGTTTCTTTACCTGCAGCGTCGCACGGGAGCAGAAACACTTAAGTGCACCTTTAAATTAAGAGGGATGTATGCGTTTACGCATGTGGCACAGCAGTGGTAGCTTCATTAACATGCTGCCCAGGGGACAATGCCGGTAAATTCAAGTACAATACAGACTTTGCTTATCCCGTGAAAATGCACCACACAGACGATGTTGGGGTTGTGGGTAATTTCTAAATCGCACAAGGTCCCGTGGTAATAATAGTCCCGTGCGAATAGGGCTTTAGAAGGGTTTTTTTTTTATGTATTCAGAGAGTGGATTAGCCATGCTGTATTGACCAGGACTGCCAACTCTGACGCATTGGCTGTGGCATGGGACTCACTCAATTGACACTATTCACATGCACCCGCGCCGCTGGCCTCAAGTTTTGTCAAGTGAAAAATACATTTATAACTGACACCGTCGCGGTGCGAGGAGAGAACAGTGACAGCACACGACGGGAGAAGAGAGAGCAGCATAACATCTCTCCTTGTCTTCTCACATCGTGCGCACACACACGGGCAAGAGTGAGAGTGCGTTACCATGGCTACAAGGATGCTCCGTGAGCGCTGCTCTGAAACTTTCTCACGACAGTACCGGAAGGAAAACTGGGAGATAGACAACACAGGGGGAGAGCAGAGACGTAGACAACACAGTAGGTGATCAGGGAGGTAAATGGACTGTGCTTATAGTGTCTCTCTCTGGTTTTCCGACCACTGAAGGCGCCTTTACACTACATATCACAGTTACCCATTCATACACTGACGGCACTGGCTGCCATGCAAAGATGCCAACTGCTCATCAGAATGGAGCTAATTACGTTCACACACACGGCACTGCCTTCGGGAGCAATTTGGGGTTCAGTATCTTGCTCAACATGCAGACAGGAGAGCGGGGAGGCACTGTAGACAACACAGGAGGAGAATGAGGTAGGGTTGTAGAGAACATAATTGCAGCGGACTTGTAGCCCAAGCTGACCAGGGGTCAGTTTCACTTGGAAGAGAGCTATAGTTACTTTTAGAGAACAGGCAAAAGGCAGTCTAAGAAAGCTCAATTTAAGACTGGGTTGGATTTGAACCGGGGGACAGACTTCAAGATACCACTGGCTAATTCATTATTATTATATGAATTCCCAATCATTTGTGCACGGATCACTTGTCTTCAAATGTCTGTACACGCCCATGGCATTGTGCTAGCACTAATAAATAGAGCTTAGACTAGCTGTGGAGCAGGGGAAGGAAATATTGAAAGTGAAGCTACAGTGAATAAAAGCGTGTGTGTGTGTGTGTGTGGGGCAGATCTTATCTAAAGTGGTGAGGAAAACCACTGGGAAAAGGGATCTTTTTTCATTTTGGTCAAATCAACACAGTCTAAGTACTGTACATTAGCGGGCTGATAAAGGGTTTAATCCAGAGCTCTGTCGAGGTTTATTGATTGTTGTGTTCTACATTTGAAAAGACATTTCCTGTTGTTTATGTTGGTGTTGGTTTTCTAAATGAATCGAAATCCAGTTGGATTCCAGAATCCCTTCATCTGACCGAAGCGGTCTTGCATGCATTCAATCATTAGTTACTAAATATCAGAAATGTAATGGGCGTTACTTGTGCCAGAGCGTTTTTTGCCAAGCGCACATCAGGTCATTTAAGCAGCAATTATAAAAGCTTTTAAACTGGAAACCATTGACACCGGAGTGTTATTAACCCAAATCCAGCCTCACAGTTATGCGTTTCACATTTTAAATGTACATCGAATGCCTGCTCAGACAGCAGAACGCAGGAAAACGGCATCCAAGAGAATTTACAGTTTCCTTGGAGAAGATCACCAGATATCTGGGCCAGGTTTGGTCTTCTGATTTAGGTGTTGTCTGGAGGTTGATTGACAAAAATGCTTTAAAATAGTCTCACAGCTGAACGTTTAAAACAAAATTCCCAGGGTTGGGGAGGGATAACCCCAACCCCTGTGGTCAGTGATGCCACAGAAAATACTATATGGGATTATGCTATATGCGATTGAAGGCATATTACTGTAGTTAACGTTAACACGCATTTAAATGAACTCTTGTTGAATCCTGTGTGCTACACAAAACCGGATTAAATCCATGTTTGTCTTGACTTGAAGTATATAAAGTTTTTTTGTTTGTGGTTTTATTTTGTTGAGTTATCTTTGTTTATTTTGGAGCACATATGCTTGTATGGTTAGAGAGACCTTTGCTGTTGGCTTTGCGTCAGCATGGCTAGTTTTAAAGTCAATTTTGTCAAAATGATTCTGGATGTATTGACTTGTGTAAACTTCAAAAAAACAAATTCACAGCTAAAAAAACTACAAAATTGTTGATGTCCAACCAATAAGCAAAACGAAGAAGGAACCAATTAATACCTGTGTGGATTAACCGCAATGGACTCTCCAGGTTGATACTTTGTGTATTTATTTTTGGTCAGACTCAGAGACGGGTGTTTGAGATGATTCATGTAAAAACCATCTTTATTTGGAAAGCCGTAGGAGGCTCGTCCTCATTTCCCAGAATCTCTACAAAAGACATGGCAAGTGCAAAGTTAGATCGACCCAGAGAGCCACAATAGCCACATTTTGGGGGGAAATATGGATGAAATAAACTCTATAAATTTCCTTTGAATACCCAGTGATGGTAATCGGCTAGACAACCATTTAAAGAGGAGACCAAAACCCCCTTGTTTCACTCCTGCTTCTGGCAAATGTAGTAATTGTTTTCAGCTCCATTTATGTCAACCCCCACGGCAAGATAATCACAAAACAGGGTGTCAGTGTTACTTAGCAATGCATATCATAACGTCTGAATGTAGGTGTGATTGCTGTGACGATACTTATCAGAATGCTGATCTGACTTGTGAAATGAAAAATTAACAGAGGCTACTGAAAATGTTTCCAGGTCTTGAACGTGTTTACATTATTTTCCCTTTTTTTTTTTTAAACAAACCCACCCGAGCATTATTCTCATTACTGTTTGGGCAGTGAGTTTGGCTGAATTACTATGAATTTCTGTCAGCGTCTGAGTCCAACTTTGAATTAACTGCAAACTGTTGAAATGATGCCACCTCCCACAGTCTCTCTGAATTAATTTGACAGCGCTGAATGGAGGAAACATAAGCTTGACTGTAGCGCAAACATTTATCGTCACAGTTCAGAACTAATGAGAAGATGTTTGGAAATAGAACAGAAGTTATTGTATGTAATCTCCACTGCTGTGAGGATGATTGTTTTTTTTTTTTGTTTTTTTTATTATCTGCTTACTGTACATCTGATGGATTTGATGGAGTGCTTGATTTAATTTCATATGCACAAATGTAATTCCACTGAACAGAGGATCAAGTGAGATGGCACCATATGGCTTAGAACCATTTTTTTTTGCTGCATGTCATTTCAAAAGTGCAATTTTTAAAATTTGGTCTCATCTACAGGCAAAAAAACCCCCCCGACAACATTTTACTTTGCTTGAATACTCTCGGTAGAGGAAAAGGTCAAATTGATTTTGCGGAACTCTAAACAAGGTGAAATATCTTGAAACGAGCTGTAAAGCAAATTTAGCGGTTTCAAGAAAACCATAGTTTACAGCAAAATCAATCAAACAAGTTCCTGAGAGATATAGCTTCTCACTTAACCCGGCATTACATTTTAAACCTCAGCGCTGGATTGTGATGTATTATATCACATATTTAAGCTCATTCCTTCGCAGGAAACTTTTGGAAGCGGCTGCATTATTTTAATTCCGCAACACCTTTTCAGCAAAACGTCTCATGAAAATGGAAAAGGAAAGAAACAAATGAGACAATTATTACAGAGTGTTGTATTTCCAAACAATTTGCAACTCCCGGATTAGTATGAGGCGCTAATTGTTGTTACATATGCATCTTGTTGGTGGGAGGTATAACCGGTCACGAGGGATGGCATCCATAATTCATTAGGTTACCTTTAAATTTAGATCATAAAGAGGAGGGAAGAAAAAAAAATACCTACGCGAGCGCTGTAGAATAACAGCCAGTGCACTGATGTACACTGTGCATACATAGTGTCGAGAATTCAAATGAAAACATAAATGATGGTTAATTGATTTGAGGATCGTCATTTCCATTAGCTCCAGTAAAAAACTAATTGTGTTGTGCATACAATACTGGATAATATAATCCAGTATTCTTCTTTATAATGGAGCTAAGTAACCAAACAGGTCTGTTGCATTACACTGAGTTTGTGCTGTGTTTAGTTGCCCGCCTGTTTCTTTCTTTCTACCTCTTCTTGGATGTGGAAAAAAATCCCTTGAAAGGTCAAAACAATATGAGAACAATATGAGTCTGGGTTAGAGTGACACAAGCAAAAACTGGAGGTCATTTTACAAAGTCAATTTGGCAACACGTTATTTCAATCTAGCATTTATAAACGGTCCTTAAGTGATTAATGGATGTGTCAGTAACTATAACGCCTTCTTTGAACGGAAGTTAATTATGAATGATTGATAATATAGCACGCTTATTTTTCATGTTATCTTCACAAATGTGAAGTCATTTTTTGAAGCAATTTATAAAATTGTTAATATGATTCATATACTTTATAAATACTTCTTCACCCTCCATGCCACCTTAGAAAAACATCTGTGGATGAAGGCCACACGCTGTGACTGAAAGAGGTCTAATAAGCTGACCTTGAGTTTGGTTCTTCCCGTGGGTGTGTTTGTATCAGACTACCGTTTCCAAGGTCAACAATTAATAAGTTTGACGTGTCTTCATGAGTTTTAAACAGTGTTAAAGCCGCCTGGCAGTGCTTTGCACCTGTGGATTAACAGCCCATATTTTTAAACGCACCGAGGATTTGCTCATGTGTGTATCATATTTAATATATGAATCGTTAATGAACTGTTTATGCAGTCTTGCTTACGCTTAAAACACAACGACAAATGTCCTCAGAGCTGCCTACAGCTCCAGGAGTGTGTATCATGAACAAGCGGTGAAGCGTCCGTCTATGCCTTGTATGCTAAACATGAGCTGTCAGGTGCTGAATTGCAGCATGTATGCTAAAGGAGTTGAAATGTTTCTTACTGGACTGTTGTTGGCAACCTCTGTCACGATCCCTGCCATCTCTGTTAATTTGTCAATATCACGTGTCATTTTTTTCTTTTTTTTTCCTTCTTTCAAGGGCACATAAATGAAAGGTTGAGCGCAGACATTGAACCTAATTATGCTGATGGTTGTGGGACTCCTAAAAGCCGTGGGTCATTAGCTCTCATAAAGGTCTACATGCCGTCCCCTGAGTGACGTTCTGCTGAGGACAGGGAGATGCATCTGATGCATTTTTATTATAGACTCCACAATGACTGCGGAGGGAGGTTGGTCGATAAAACAAAGGCTTGGGGAGTGTCAGGAGTGTATTGTTTTTTCAACTGTCAGGCCTGCCATCACACATTTATATTGAATATATGCTCTGTATGCAGGCCTGTATCACATATCTGCAGAGTAAGCCCCTGCTGTTGTCGCAGCAGTGCGGCGAAGAAATTTGATGCATGCTTTTTTCACTGAAAGGGACTTAAAAACAAGATTGTCTACTTTCCCTGTCACAGATATATTTCCACTTCCCCCCCAATCAGAGTTAAGTTTACAAATGCAAGACATCTGGACGACATAATTGAGAGAAACATGCTTCATCTACTCCTATTGAAAACTGCACTTGCAAATTCTTGTACATGCTTTGCGCTGGCTGTTCTCCCGCGGGACGCGCATTCATCTTCCGCACACATAAAAGCTTGATTTATTTACAGTCTACTGTGTGCATTCGATAATGTTGTTTAATCTGATTCAAGGCAGAATCCTGGCATCCAGGTAGGGACCGCTTCTATTTGTCTGCTCTTGGATTTGGATCCATCTTCTTTTTTTTTTTTCTCTGGGACGCAAAACAAAGCATGTGCTGGATGTGAGCCACTACACAGACGAGTAGCTCAGAAAATGATCTTCGGCGTGCATCAATCCAGCAATGATTCAGGTGGGGAGGCTGAATGGAGCTTGTCTGCAAAGCTCCCGTCGCAAAACAAACGCATTAAGGTGTCTGGATACCTGCACTACCCATAGCACTGGAAGGATTCCAGCTCATGGTTAAAAAGAAGCTTCGTGATCAAATGAAGTGTCTGTTTATGCTTTATACATATCTAATATGTTTCGAAGACGGTTAATACCGGGCCAACTTTCTTGCATAGAGTTATGTAACCACAGCATAATACATCAAAGATAAATTATGTATCGCAGAAAGGTCACACATATGGATTCTAATTAGTATTCATTATTACAACCGAGCCACTAAAGAAAAGCAGTATAAGACCTTTAAAGGCACATAAAGAAGACTCGCAAGGGTGTATTGACAGTGAAATTGATTTTTGTCCTCCGGTATCTGATATGATATCATATCTCCTATATACAGAAATACCACAGTATATCAGTAATCTCACACTTGACTGCGTGGTTTCATAATGTTATCCTTCGCCCACGTACAGCCAACGTATGCCTGTGCGGCTTGAAGCCAGGTGACATATTGCAATGAGAGCGCATAAAAAGTGTTTCACAGGTGATCGCATGTGGGAAAATAAGAAAGTACATAAACCCCCAGAACTAGGCATGAATGTCACATCAAAATAAAATCCTTGTTCGCCGGCCAAAAAGACATTAAAAATACCTCCGCGGAATTCAACTCGACCGTGCACGCCGAGCTGTTGAGCTGTGATTTGTTTCTGTTCCAATGATACACGCCGCACATCTGTATACTTTTTATAAGCCTCCTTTTTCTTTTTAAGCATCACTCGGCCGTCACTCAAAGCAAAATGGAAGCAATATAAACATGTCAACGGGGGCGATAGATTTAACCTCTAAATGGATGAAAGATATCTTTACAAATAGATTATTATTCTCAACAGGATTGATCTGGATAACAGGTAGCAAAGTAATACAAGCAAGCCGAATAAGTAGAATATCCTATTAGGGGACACTGAGCCAACAGTAAAACGTGGAATTTACTTTGGGTTGATGCACAGAAATGCACATTTAATACCATCAAAGTAAGACATTAGCAAAAAAACAAAAACTGAATTGCCAACTAAACTCAAGTGCAGAGCCAACAGCCTCCTGCATTAGATTCACAGTGTGCGTCCTACCTGTGGGTTACATGTCTGAATGAGAATGAACGCAGACAGTATAAAAGCAATTCTCTGCTGGAGCATTTAACACTTTACTTTCATTTAAAAACATCAGGGAGAGAAAAGATAGATTGTTCCATTATAAGAGTAAAGAAACCTCATTCTAATAATAGAATAAAGTGCTGTAAACAACCTGACCTTGCTGCCGGGTTGTTTGTACTGCTTGTGCTAAGCAAGGCTACTGCCTGGAATCTATTTTTCCTTTGTTTTAACTTGACTGGGTCAATAACATCCATGGACACATCAGAGATATTCAAGTGAAGCCTGTTCTTCACCGACGCGGCGCTGTAATTTCTATCAAAAACGTTAAAAGAAGAACAGCTTTCTTTTGACTGTGCTTGACAAGAATAGAGGACAGAGACACATTTCCCAATAGCAATCCTTTTGTTCGTCTGCATAACTCCAATTTTCATAATTGCATTGCTCAAATGGAACTCCAGGCACCTGCCCAGCAGCACTATTTGGCACTCTCCCACACGCTGCATTCAGACTCTGGATAGTGATTTTTCACACTTGCGTTGGAGATAGAAAGAAACAGGGGTAGAAGGAAAAAAAAAAAAAAGCAAACTATTAAAATATTTATCCCCCAGTTTCGCATAAATTTCATCTACTTATCAGCTGTGGATACAGTTGCACGCTTTTTTCAGATATTAATGTTGTAGCACTTCCATCTGTGACGACGCAGAGCTTGTAGTCTCTCCTTGGTGAGTTGTCTCTAATTTTGTGTACTTGGTTCGTCATCATGAAACGCTTATTTTCAGCAAAGAACATGTAACGCAGCATATGTTCTCTGAGTACATACCCTCTCCTACGGACGTCCTTCATCTGGTGTTGATTCACATACAGGCCGAACCAAGAACTTCTCAAAAGAGTATTCCACAGTACAGGGATGGAATATAACTAAGTACATTAACTCATCATTTTGAAGTACTTGTACTTTACATGATTATTTCCATTTTATGCTCCCTTATACATCTAATGCACATTTATTTGCTGCTTTAGTTATTTGTAGATTAATACCAAATCAACTAAGAACTTATTATTATTATTATTATTTTTAAAAAAGGGTCCCAGATTCCAAATTTAGGGTGAGAGGTGGTGTACACCCTGGATGTAAGTTCATTACAGTTCACATAATCTTATGTTTCTGAATGAGTACTTTCACTTTTGGTAACAATATTTTAATAGTTCTGTACATTTACTTAGAACTGTGTATTTTACACTGTAGTACTGCAACTTTTAATTGAATACTTCGGTTGCACTCCTAAAACACAGTAGGACTCATGGGCAGTTAAAAACAAACCAAAATAAAAAATAAAAAAAAACAGCAGCACCTGCTGCACATATCATCTGTTTTAGTCTATGCATTATTCTTCCATGTCAAAACCTGGCGGCTAATGTAGCCTCGAGTTGCAAGCCTCAAGCAGAAATGAGGAGCAGTCTGCAGAGATCTGGTAAGATTGCTTCTTTCTGACTACACCCTCAGATTAATTTTTTAAAACCCTCTGGAGTCATAAAAGCTTTTATACAACTTTTTTTTTTACTTTTTTTTTTTTTTACATACAGTGCGTATTAGTAGTCCTCATGAGTAAACAGACTCTAATGTGTAACATAGACTTCCTCTGCTGTTTTGGTATGCTATGCTTTTCTAATCTGGCTGCTAGCCAGGCTGGCACAATAGAAACTCCCTGAGGACGGGGCTCTTTGGCGTTAGGTAAGGCACACATACATCTAAAGGAGACAACCTTGACAAAATTGATTTACACCTCTTGGTAGAAGCTAAATGCCTTATGGTGTTTATCATAAATAAGACTTAAAATAATATGTGAAGTATTAAAACAACAACAACAAAATACTGTTACGTCGTGGGTCACTTTGACACAGTGAACGATATTAATGGGTCTAAAAACTAAATACCACACAGTGATTAGAGGCATTCAAAGGTGAAGCCAACAGGCTCAGAACCTCCTAAAATGTATCAAAACCCAGCAACAGTTGCCTGAGGAGCAAAAGTATGTCAGGTCATCTCCCACCTCCTGGGTCCCCTGGAGTTAATGGAAGTCAATTCAAAGTAAAAGCTCCTGCTTTGAGAATGTTAAATTTAATTCAATCGAGCAGGAAAGGGGCAGACAAAATTGAGACAAATGGAATATGTATCGCTGCTATCCTCACTTTAAAGGTTACAGATCTGTCCTTGTTTCTTATAAAATAAAATAAAAAAATCAGCAGGCTAACTCTCGCCACTTCAGCAGGTTTCATTTGCCTTAGAATAAATTGTCTACGACTTCACTGATGGGATCCAACGTCAAGTTTGTATTTGATGTTTTATATATTGGAAATTATTCAGGTGAGCGGAGTCTAATTTAAATAATTAGTTGTGGCAAGAGGGCCTTGGGATACCCGATGTTTGTGGGAGAATGTGAATGGACTGGAGAACGCTTTACGCCGAGGCTTCCAGAAGATCCACGAGATGGAACGCTGTAGGATACCGTGCTCAAACCATGTCATAGATGTGGTGTACACACAGAGGGTGAAATCCTCTGCCACCATGGTGACGAGCTGAGTTTGACAGCTTATTTTATGGAGCGCTCGTGTGCCCATGAGACCAAACATCTGCCAGCTCTATCAGGCACTCTGCATTTAAAAAAGACTCCAGCCAGTGCCAAGAGGGAGATAAACGCAGCAACTTCTGAATTATTGACAAAAGTCAGAGGTATCTTAATTTTAATGACATGGGGGGAATTTGAGGATTGTCGTTGCGCTTTTCAATCAGAGCAAGGACATAAAAGCATCGTCTAATTTAAGAATGAGCCAACTTCTAATCTATTTTAGAAACACTGGAGATCCCAAAGCAACTGAAAGCAGGCTTAATGATGAGGCGCAGAACTGTGTTGATTGTGGTGGGTAAAGCCAGAACGTATCACTGTTACAGCCATGCTGAGAAATGAATGTATAATACAGGTGAGAAATTAGTATATAATACTTTCCTCTACAGTATATTTCAATATCCTATATATTCATGCTGTATCCATCCTGGTTACCGTTTGAATTAATTCAACTGGAGATGATCCACGTATGCAGATTTCTTGAGAAATGCAAGAAATATTCTGTAATTCCATCTCTGGATTTCTCCCTAGCAGTTTTGCATCATTTGATAAATGGTGATAACGTTCGGCAATCCTCGGTGACTTGCAAATTAGCGCAAGTTGTTGGAAGTGAAATGAAAATTGATCCCTGAGCTTTGTTGCAAATTATATGTAAAAGGAAAAGAAGAAGAAAAAATACGAGAGAGATGTAAGACAGACTTTCACAGAATATTCCGGGATGGTTTTTCTTCCATGTTGGGTGAAGACAGCATGTGCTGAGAATACACACAAGCAAACGTAATAAACTGGTTTCTCACAGCTCAGTTTTATAAATAAGTCACAATGGAGAAGGAACATCATGTTTTTCTTATGTTTTGCTTGTTTTTTTTACACCGAATACATAGCGGCCATCTTCTTTGGAAAGCGGTTTCCAGTAAACACCCCACACACTTCATCAAGTAAATTACTGTAACTTCCATATACCGTATTAAAGATGTTGACACTGTGACTCTGTATTCTGGATTTCTTGGCTATTAAATCATCCACCCAAGTTCTTTCCTGGGATTCGTTGCCCTTGTGTGACAAATGAATCTATTATATTCTTCAGGAGCTTCACTGATGGTCCTAGGTGGTTTGAGCAACTGCAGTGATTAATAGCAACATGAATTTTGCAGACACCCTCTACTGGCTTCAAATAGTAACTACTACAGCCTCAAATCACTCAAGTCATAACTCTCTTTTTCTCACTCTGCCAAACTAATTTTTTTTTCTCATGCTCACATTTCCTTTATCCACTACTGACCACCTGAATCTACAGCTTCTCGGGTTTCTCTCATTATCTCCGCATTACAGAAAATGATTCTCCATCCTCCAAAATTGGGTCAACTGCTCCAACATATTACATCATGGCAAACGCCTCTTTATGTAACTGTGATGAATGAAGTCATTCGCACAAATGAAACAACTGCATGATCTTACAGTGGTTTAAAAGCTAGCTGTAGAAAAACAGGGTGGTTTAATTAACACTTAGAGTGCACAAAGAAGAAGTTTTCCCAGAGACAGATGAGACAGATGACATCAATAATCAATACAGGGGTTAATGGTTTCCCCTCAGGAGTCTTATCATCCTGTTTCCTCTGTTCTTCTCGGGGGCATCTTTGTTTTGATGCACAATTTCAAAAGTGCAACGCAACCCCCGAAATCCCTGAGAGGAACCATGAGGCACATTCAATATCGAAGACATAGCTGGCTGCTGCAAAACTCACACATTTTACTTTGCAGCATCCACCTCTTTGCTTATCGACTGTCTTCACGCCTTCCTATCTGCATGATGAATGCAATCCCGTTTGGCAACTGACTTCCCACAGCGCCACGAACACAGACTTTTCAAATCAAACCCTGCATTACAACACAAAGATAACAACTCTGACAGAAATAAAATCAAATGTGCTGTTCTTTGAAAGGGATTAACTTTTGTCATACTGTGAAGACACTGATTCCAAGGAGGCACCGCGAGCATGTTAAAATCGGTTGCCATCTATCCCAAATACTTGTAATCTCAGTAAATCGGATAAAAGATGCAGAACATGGTATGTTCCTTTTAATCTTTCAATCAATCACTCAGTGGTTGCCATAGATTTGATTTTAACCTTTGCCAAAGTGCCATTATAGATTCTGAGCCTATTATCGTCTCCTAAAATGGGTTTCAAAAATAACTCGGCCTCGGAAGGTTGAGCATTATTTTTTCAATTCTGGTGGAATATATGTCATATAATATAAGATGAGTTAAATCTTTCATCTGAGATAAACTGGCAAATGTTAGTCAATGGGCTGAAAGATCATATTGTGTAACTGGAGAGCATCCATTTAGCCATTTAGGGATACAGTGCGGCTAGGACATGTTGGTGCAGCAATAATACTGTGGCAGTACTAGAGTGGATAGATCTAGCATGTCCAGTTTTGGTGGTGAATCCCTCTTCTTTGACATTTTAGTCTCAAAGCATATTTTTCAAAAACAAAAACAAAACTGACGTCTCCTTGCCGGAGACTCACTCCTGAAGCCCTCTTTGCCGTCTTTAGAGTGCCACCCTTTTTAAGGCTTTCTGCACCAGCTGACAGACACTTGTAACACCGTCCTGAAGCACTAATGCAGAGCAGATTCGGTGCAGAAACATGACACGTTGATCTGGAGAACTAAAAGAGGGACCAACAAAAGATAAAACTATTTAGGGAGAGTAATAATGGTAAAAATAGCTTTTCACTAAATAATGTAGGAGATAGAGAATCAGATAAATTATATATGGTCATAGCCTGAATTGCATTACATAATTGATGCACATAGTCGTACATAATGTACCAACTGTCAACATGTGAAATGTGTTTGAAAAAATAACATAAGTATGATTCTCAAGCCACTTAAGGGCAAAGAGGAAGGAGATACCCGGGGGACAATGCTGGTGTCATCACTGGACGCGAATAAATCATGTATATCTCCGTTTTTCTTTTCTTTTTTTAATCTGAAGTACATTTTAACTGTCAGAGAAAGTGTTAGGATGCCCTCAGGATCTCGACTCCCAAAGGGTGAAAGAGATTAGAATGTCAGATGTCAAAGGACACATTATAAATGCCTCATGGCGCTACTAGAAAGTGCAAAGAAGTACTGTGGAGAGAGGAGGGTAGTTTTGAGCTTCTTTGATTCTTCAAAGTCGTGGCATGAAGCTCTGCGTGATGCTTTTAAGACAAGAAAAATAATGTTCAAAATTCAATTTACACTATGTTGGATGCGATTGCTTTTATGTGTTTGCACCGATCGGAGAGAGGGGGGAAAAAAAGCAGTGGCTCTGCATGAAAAGGCATGACTTTGACTAAATTAATCACCTGGGCGCACTTGTCAGGTTTCCATAAATGTAACTTATTGCTGTATAATTAATTATACTGTTGCCTTTATTTTTGCATGTTCCAGAAAGCCGCAGTGCACTGCATTCTGGGAGACTAATAAGTGTTACTGAAAATTGAGATTCAACAGGGGCTGAGAGGCAACCGCAAAATTAATCTACAACACTCATCTGATGAAGAAGTCCTTATTTGCATTTTGTTTTTAATATTCTCAAGTTAAGAATTATCATGAAGAACGTGTCACTCGTCTATTTTGTTTTATTGTTGTTTGAGCGTTATTGGAAATATAATAAAACACCGTGGAACACATCCGTTTTTTTTTTTTTTATATTAAAGCTATAAGCCTGGATCATGTCATGGTTGATTTCAAAACAGCTGCAAGGCAATGTTTCACAAAGCACACTACATCACAGCCTTGGCTTTGAGGAGCCTTGTGGCTTATTGCTTAAATTATAACCACAAATGTTACCGTGGCCTTTTAATATGAGACTGCCCCTTTATTTTACACTGGTTGCCGTTCGTGTGCTACTTTTGATGAAAACAGCAGTGACTTGGCACCACCACGGCATGTTTTCATTATAACATTAGGGCTGCATCTTATGGCTATTGTCGCCATTAATTAACCTGTCTATTCTTTCATAAACTAACTGGTCTTTAAATTGTTGAGCAACAATCCAAAACTCAAAGATATTCAGTTCACTTCTTGTATTAGGATACAAAGAAAAGCAGCAAATCCTCGCAACTGAGATGCTGTTTCACTTGAGAAATTACCGAAACAATTACTTGATCACCAAAATAATTTAGTTTTATTTTTATAGCGTGAAATCATAACTGGAGTTATCTCATGGCACTTTGACCTGGACCGTACTCTCTATAGTACTATTTTAGTTACAGGTGCAACTGTGGCTCAGGAGGTAGAACGGGTCGTCCACTAATCAGATGATTGGTGGTTCCGTCCCCTGGCTCCTCTAGCCTGCACATCCTTGGGCAAGATACTGAACCCCAAAATTGCTCCCGAAGGCTGCGCCATTGGTGTGTGAATGCTTACGAATCCCTTCTCTGTAAGTCAGCTAAATGTTACAATGTTACAGAGACCCAGCGGTTCTCACAATGAGCAAGCACTCTGCAACAGTGGCAAGGAAACACTTCCCTTTAACAGGCAGAAACTCCAGCCATGAATTGACAATTTCATATGTTTAAGTACATTAGAGGTAATATGAATTACAGTTAACTTAATTTGGTAATTGACACTGTAAAGATGTACTGGTTTGGTGACCTCTACACATAAAGCTACATGTGCTGAGTTTGTTGCAGAGAGATTTATGGAATCTGACAAATGCCTGATAAATTTAAAGGACCATCCAGTTGTGGACCTAACACGGCCGTGACAGACAACAAATCTGGAAAGTCTTCAAGAAACTTCTGTTCGGGTTAATTGCACTTGATCGCTCAGAGTACTGTCAGGTATGGAGCATTGTTAACCACAGCAGTGCTGCGCGGCGTGCATGGAAGTACTGCAACCTGGAGGATCGTGCGAGGATGCCCACGAGGCTGAGGGGGCTTTGAAAAGGTAGGCATTTTGGAGAGGAAGCAGATGGCCCACATTAAAAGCAAAGGGCCCTTGTGACTGTCTTCAATGGCCCTGCAGAGAACTGGGTAATTAAATGAGAAATTTAATCAGATTCCTCAAATTAAATGTCCAGCTGGATAGTTCTGCAAGAACACCACTGACTACACATTTACCTAAGGGAGTGTCACCGGTGGATGCATAATTCTCCAATCAGTACACACTCATACATGATGATATTCCAGGTGATGATTACTGCTAAAGTATTCCATTCACAGTTCTGCCAGCAGGAGGCAAAGGGACATCACTGTGTGGCCACAGGAGGGTCATTTTAATAATGGCCTGGGAGGAAGCAACAAAACAGTGGGATGACAGGATGAAGGGGGGGTGGGTGGAATCACTGGATACAGCAGGAAGACTGCTTTAACTTCCACTGTAGAGTCTGAACTGAGCCTCAGCTAGATAATATTCCAACAGTGTTTCACCATTTGATGCAACATGTTTAATGCAACATTTTTTTTTTTTTTTTTTTGCTGGAACAATCCAGTGTCGACTTTCAAAAAATCATAATCCACTGACTTCTGGAGTCCTTTCCTTATCATAGGAACCCGTAGACAGAAAGCAGCCTCTGGGTCCGTTACGAGTCATTTTGCATTCAGCAAATCCAAGAACCGCCTCCCCTCCCTCAGCTGCTCCCCGCCCCGCGCTGCTGGCTCCCTCTCACACGCAGCCTGTCCGGTAGGATGGGACCAGTAGCCAGATATCCATGCATGCCTGACCGCTAGTCTACTTCCTGGATGGAAGAATGGGACGTATCCAGCACCACTTTTTCTTTTCGCATTGTGCTTTGCCCTTCGTCACGCTGACGCCGCGGATAATCACTTAATAATGACCACGTGTAATCAATAATATTCGACCACTTTTTCTTTCCTCCTTCGCGTTGTAGTTAAAAGACAGCGATTGATCGCCGATTGACCCCCTCCAACACTTCGGGAATGTCGCTATCTGGAAGCCCGCTACAGGCACGGCGGAGTCCACCAGATTTTGAACTGTTTTCGCACACAGCTGTGGCGTGCCGTGTTTCGTTTTCCCCCTCGCAGGCTAAAAGCAGCTCCAGCTCGGACCGGAGGCGAATAAATGTGTCTTTTTAAGAAACAGTGACTCTGTCGCCCTTAACCGCTAACCAGTACTTTGATGCTCTGCCTTCGTGGCTTTGCTGTGCCAACTTCGTTTTCAGCTTCGGTGGTGTGTGTATGTGATTTTTTTTTTTAAAGAAGAGAAAAGACTTTAAACAAAAAAAAACTTTGTCACCCGTTGCCTTCTTGTGACTCTCGATGAGTAGTCTAACATGCGGAGAATACGGGAACCGAGTTACTGGTGGATTTTATCCTTAATGTTTTTAACCTTGCCCAAACACAAAGACTGTCATCCTGGTAAGTACTCCCAACACGGGTTAGCTATCATTTATGTAGCCTTAACTAGTGAGTGTTCACGGTGTTGAGCTGCTGTTTCTTCTTTTATTTAAAAATGGTTTAAAAAAAGCGAGTTTTTCGGTGTCGAATAATTTTTTTGTTGTTGTCTTTGTTGCCAACGGTTACACTAACGGTTACACAGGGCCGAGACGAGTTTAACGTCCAGCGGTTGACGCGGAGCCGTTTTAGCCTCTCTCGTGATTTGTGTGCATGTTATTGATTAAAGCAACAACGGGACTATGGCGCAAACTATCCCCCGTGTTTTTCACGTCAAAGCTGGGCTTTTCTCTCTCTCTCTCTCTCTGCGCTCTCTCAGCTTCTCTACAAACTCCCTGTTTGACCCTGACGTTTTTACACGTTAGCCAGGTTGTTCACACGGTGTGCGACACGGTGCTCGAGAAGAATTCACCGTCAGCCCCACGAAATGTAGCCGCCGTGACATTCACCACAGGCACACACGCAGTTAGGTTTGTGGTTATCGGTTGAGTTAGTCTACTTTATCTCTCCCGGGGGTGGTGGTGGTGGGGATTACCGGGATTTCTCTGCCCCGTTTAACCTGTAGTTTTGCCGCGGTGTTTATAAGGTGTCTAGAGTTTTATTATAGGCGTGCTATAGTTGTGGGTTTGGCTGATGTGGAGGTATAATCTGTGTGTCTGCCTGCTGTCATGTGCGTAGGTAGAAACGGGGGGGATGAGGGCGATACTTAGCGCCGTTGGCTCGTGGATGTGCTGTGTGCACGTATGAGGGGCGATTAATGCCGCTGGAGCATTAAATATAATCCTCTGAATATCACCGGTCTGGGATCACTGGTGTTGCACTGAAATTTGTGACCCGTCACATTCTGTGCCACCAGAGGTTTAGCTACTAATGAAGACCGATGGGCTGATCTGAATATTAACATATGCTGTGCCACCCGGAGCCTAACACTCCTGTCCTATTGGACACCAGTTTATCACAGCTACCCTGTGACTCATCGGGGTCAACTGCTATGCCAATATAATATGTGACTGAACAGTTTTGCCACTGAGATAAGGCTGAAATGATCCATCTGGTCATGAATATAATGCAACATTGATCTTTTATTTATGTCTGTTTCCCCTTTTTTTAAAATAAGGTTTTGGGATATGATTTCATTCAGGTTAACATCACTGGATAGGGTATGGGCTACAATCGGTTTGAGCCTAAGCATCAGTAATTCGACAGGTTGGGTTTAGATTTGAGGTAGAATTGATTTTTTTACCGGTACTGCTTTCTGAGTGACAGAATAGATAACACTGTACGTATATGGCATGTGTGGCGGTAACAAAAGATGATGGAAGACCCACGCAAATATAAAAGTTAATCCTTTTTCTTCCCACGTCGAAGTTAAAATAACCTAAGAACAGACATAAATCCCCTGCGTGACTACAGTGTAATACATCATCACACATTTGCATACAGCTTTTTTTCCCCGTGTTCCTGGATTTCGCATTCAACCCAAGATGCATTCTTTGATTTTTAGGGCGGTATGCTATTTCCTGTTCTCCATTAGATTTTAGCTCCAAATGTTGTTTTGATGGACAGCCTGACCGATACTTCATTTTGGAGACCAATACTTTTATCAATACTTGAGGTAAAAAATTTTTTTTAAAAATCTGGTAATCATGCGCTGTATTGATCGATATGACATCATGGAACCTCAGTGTAAACCAAGTGGCAGCCTCCGTGGGAAATAAAGCCAATGCAGAAGTGCCAACAACTGTAATTCCTCAAGCAGGCACTTAAAATGTCTTATTAAAAGCGCCCAGCCTCACAGCAGGAATGTTTACAACCCGGTTCAGAAAACGGTCTCCATAGCTAATATTCAGGACAACTGTACAGGGGGTGACTTTTTGTTTTTCTAACTCAACCGTCTTAAAGTTGCGCATAATCAACAGCGTGGCCACTTTGATTGACAGATTGACAGGTAAGTGTCATTACAGGTGGCTTATCAGAGCATCCAGATGTCACTCAGCCCAACTTAGGTCTGCCAATGATCCACGTCTTTGCTGATGTTTAGATTAGCTGGGAGGCGGTAGAAGCTGTACATCCAACATGACGGCAGCTAGCACCGCATATATATGTCAGGCTCTGTCCATTTTTTTGTACCGTCATTGATGTAGGGCTGTCATGACATTTGAATATTCCCTCTAAAAAAACACATCGGTCGAACCACCCGAATATCTGTATTTGCGCATTATGTCAATAACAGTTAACAAACACATTTTCGAGATGTGCCCTCATGTTGCCAGTGGTGGAATGGTAAGCTAACTGCAGCTTACACAGCTTGCATACAACTGTATCTCGAGGCTCCGCATTTTTGCCATCTACTGGCTAAAATCCGAAGTATTTCCAAACGGGGCTCTCTCTGCTGCCGAGTTGGGCTCTGGACTTTCTGCCATTTTGTTTTTCTCTCTGTCATCTGCATCTGCAACGTCCACAATTTTTGCCGTGTCTCACTTTCAGCAGTGAGTGACGCTGTGCAAGTGACTCCTGTGACCTGTCCCTGACCTGTCATGCAGTGTGCCCACTTGCAAAGCAGCCGCTGATGTGTGTTTTTTTGGTTGAATTATTATTTTCACAATCGAATCTCCGTTTTCTTTAAATATTCAAATATATATTCTTTGACCTACATTGATGTAAACATAACATTTCTGCTGATTAACCCTTATATTTATTCGATTAAAGAAGTGTGAATACGATATGTACTGAGCGAGAAATTGTATATTTAAAAGACTTTTTGGTGCTCTCTGGTGGACAAACTGTGCTACTATATTACTACAAACAGTTTTGTAACTTCTGCCCTTAAAATGCATATTACTTGTCAGTTAACATGCAGCGTGCAACAACAGATCTAGAGAGATACAGATATATCTTGGAGATACTAATACGGGCCAAGAAATAATTGCTAACCGAGTTATCAGTCTGGTCTTTATACTATTAGAAGCAATAACAAACTTGTATTGAACAGTAGTTACATGGTTCTTGTATAATCAGCTATTGTTAAATTATATTTTAACACTGTAGTAACTGGAGAGACTGTTGTATAACATTTCCTAGTTAATGTGCACTCCGACTATTTTGGATGTTCCTACTTTGTGGCACCGTTCATCCCCCATATGGAGGCAGCAGTGATGTAACACAGGAGAATGGTTCCTCTCTGAGTCACCCCCCTCTGCCCCACAATCCCCCAGTTCCATGCTTCCACGTCCTTAGTGTGCAGCTTTATTGACTAGCAGCCTTGCAAACCCCTAACACAGTTGAGTTTTCTCTCATGGCATGTCTCACCAGACCTCTGACACACAGTCGAAAAAGCAGCACGGCCTGATGGGCCCGTTAAAAGAAAAACAGCTAGGAAACGGTAGAGAATAGATTCAATTTAACTCCTCGTGCAATGTCACATAACTGTGTTCATTTACCGTTTTAGTCTGGCCTACATCATAGACTGCATTACCCAACCGGAGTTAAGTCAACATGAAAATAAGATTTCACAGGAAGGGGGATTATTTCCTGTCTCAAGTCAATGCATAGCAGATTTAAAGGCATAGTTGTCGATAACACTGGCCTGATTGTCTTGTTTTCCTATTTGGAGAAGCAGTCTTATCACACTGGCACAAACCTAAAGCCATTGTGTGGTTTAAAAACTGCAGATCAGTAAATGTATATTACTGCCTCGGTTTTAAAGTTGCAGCTCTGTTGTTTGGCGTTTTTTTTAGAAGAATAGCTTGTCATTAATAATGGAAGTGCTCCTGATTGCATCACTTCGGTAATGAGGAAATCAGTGGTTGTTACATAAATACAGCTATACGAAAAAAAAAGGATAAAGTATAAAGCCTGGTGATACAGCTAGGGAATAATTGGCAGCATTAAAAAATATGACTTCAGTGAACAAGGCTCTACAGAATTTATGTTTTTTTGCAAACATATTGGCCATTTTCACGTGTCTGTATACAGGGATATCCCTCTCAAATAACACTAACAAGCGTCAACTGCAAATAGAATATTAGTGAACAAACACATTATTAATGAGGTCCTGATGTACTGCTGTGCCAGCAGGATGCCAGCTGTCTGGACATCACTGATGTTGACAACAGCATCATTATCATCAAGCCCCTCCTTTACCTCCTCTGGATAATTGGTTCAGCATGTACAGAAGTGACAGAACATCTCAAAAGTAACTTTCTCCTGGTTTTAAAAATAGCACCAGTAACATATGCTCGGTCTCGATCATGGATGGTCTCGGCACACTGTTGTCTGTTGTCTCTCCACCAGCTGCCCGTGCCACCCACTAAATGGTCCGATGGGGAAACATTGCAACTGTAATCACTTTTCACTCGTGCAGATAATTCGCTGTTTATCCTTTTTGCTAGTGGTACTCATCCTTTTGCTTATTCCATTCAACGTTAATGGCGAGCTTATCTCTCTGTCTAATTAGACTGGATGAACCAACGGTGCAATTTTGTTATTAATTACACCGTTTGAACCATGATGGTGTCGACTTGAGACTGTAGGCTGCTTTTGGACAACAGGGTGTTATGTTAATATTATATTATTAGCAGTGGCCGCTGTTGTGGTTTGGGAAAAGCACCCCAGAATGTTTTCTTCAAATTGAGCCTCTGTAGAAAAAGCCTGAGAATAGCCTAAGAAAGAAAGCTACCCTTTTATTATTCTACGGTTTCCTCCATAAATTGTTGTTACTGATAACCTATGGTTAATTTTGTTTACGCTACAACAAATCCAGGAAACTTAAAGTAGACAGGCATTTTCAGAGTCTGCAAAAACTTTCAGCAACACTTAGGAACCATTTTCAGGTCTGAAATGATTTCTTGTAGTTGGGTATGAATAATTTTATTCTGGTCCAGTTCTACTGTTGCAGAATGTCTTTTAATGCTGGAAGATTCTGTTTGAGAAATTGGTCATAATTTCCCTGATGTAGCCAAGGCAAGTGTACGGAAACATTTGCAGCCCTGTGTTACTTTCTGAATGCATGATTTATTCAATCATATTTTCCAACAAGCATTTTCTGTCTGATTTTTGGCCCCGAAGCCATTGATTTGAAAATGGGTGGTCATGTTGAGCATTTAAAAAAGTCCATCCTAGATTGAAAGAACCGTAGCTGTAGCAGTTACTGGAAGAAATCTGTGCTTCACTGTTTGTAGCAATGTTTCTTTGTCTGAGCGATGGCACCACCAATCAACAATAAGTTAAAAAGTTTTTCAGCTGTCATGGTTGAATAGTAATAGCTGCCAGGTTGCCATTGGTAACCATTTTGAGAAACTGTCAACCCATTCTTGGCGTATGGTTTCCATCAGTAGTCAGCCTCAGGTGGCTGTTTGAGGAACTGCAGTTTTTGGCACTTTGGCGTTGGCTCACAGCCACAGAGGTTTCTGCTCTTCACATGAATCACAGCAGAATAGTATCCAACAAAACCACATTTAAAAAAAAAAATCCCCCACAGATTTACTGTAATATGAATAATCTGTTTAAATTATAGTTTTTTTTTTTTAATTTTTCGATCATACAACCAACTAAAAACATGACAGAAGATCTTTTTTCTTTGATTAGCAGAATGATGTGAGATCGGCAAGAGGAAGTGTATCGAGTGACCCGCACGCTTGCGCGTGTTTGTGGGCGTGCGTCCGTGTGCGTGGTACAAACTAAATGGAGATGTCCTTTTATAAAATTCAGCTTTATTTATATAGTGCCAAATCATAACAAACGTTATCTCATGACACTTATGACACTGACATTTATTATCAGTTTTGTTTTACTCGCATGTCAAATACATATTTGCAGCTCATTTTTGAGCGCCGTGGCACTCTGTGGCATTTCTCTGCTAATTTTAATTGCTGTACTCCAGCATTGCAATCTTTTTTTTCTTATCTTTCTTTCTTTTTCCTATAACCCACAGCAGATGATGTCCTGCTTCCCAGTCACAGGAGACATTAACACACAAGTAACACATAACGCACACACACACACACACAATAGACCCAGTGGGTAAAAATAGCTAAGCATAAAGAGCCACCATTGAGATGGTCTGTTCACACATCTGGTGCACATGGGCACACTCGCAGCGTCCGGTTTCCAGGAGCCGCAACTGAACCGGAACGACCAGCGGACATTACCGGCGAGGTCGTCCTCTCGGGGGCATTTAATATATCGAAGTGGAATATTTCAGTTCATATGAGCTCAGCAGAACGGGAACAGTGCCTTATTTCACAAGATAATTATAGTAATTTGACATTAATTGTGATTAAACCGTTTATTTGTCTAACTTATGTTAATCAAGGCAATCAGTCATCACTTCGTTACTCGGCGTGTATGGTTGAGTTCACTCAGTGTTTCAGCCAAGATACTCCAAGCTGGTCACAGTGGCATTTTAATCATTTAGAATGACTCATAGACACTTCAGTCTAAATCATTTCATCTGTCCTAGCAACATACAACCCAAAACATGCTCTCGCACACACACACACACACACACACACACACACACACACATTCGCAAACCGGATTCGCCAAGGATGGTTGAAACGAGGGAGGAAAAATGCTCTTGGGGAATCGAGTGCACTTAATTCTTGTGCTTCATGACAATAGTGATTAATGTCCAGGCAATAAGGCACTGTCACTGAAGGACATGTAGTGCTGCACTCAAGGACTCGGCCATATCAATAAATGTCCTGTGTCCTTCAGTCGCCACGTCCTCTTTCCCCTTAAACAGTCTTGCTGCGATGTGATACCGTGTCAGCTTTACTTACAGCTGAACTGTCAGTCAACGCTGCCTGCGGAGACCGGAGACAATGGAACCTTCAGGCTCCCTTTTCCTGCATTGTGTTATTGTGGGTCAACAGAGCATGTGTTTGCTTTGTGCTCATTGTGTTTTTTTTATTTTTTTGATTTGCGGGCTACATTCAAGATCGTCTTTTACAGAGGCGAGGGAAAAACAAATTGAAAAGTAGGCTACCCCATCCGCGAGGCTCATTTTCCATGTCGTGAATTATGGCGACAATGACTGAAGATATAGGATTAGAGGCTGTGCATGTATCAAGCTCAAAGTACTCATTTTTTCTACTCACATTTGCATAACTTATATATGTATTTTATTTCGAGCAGCTATAGAAACACCTGAAACATACACTTCTGCTCCCAGGTCACTTTAAGCTCAAAAATGCAATTCATCACAAGTCTGCAGCCTCTGTGGACAGTAGTTATCGCTGTCAGCAGTGAAGTGTGTTTGTTTAAATGGAACAACAGCCACAGAATGCCTAAGTGAAATTGAAACAATGCCATGCAAACCTGACAGCCCTTGGATCTCTGGCGTTGGCTGCCGTTTTGCACATTTTACAAAGAAAAAAAAAACAAAAAAAAAACACCCGAGGACATTGTATTATGCAACTGGATGTTTTAACAGCATTGTTGTGTTTTTCTTAGCGGGCTGCTTTCAAACCTATTGATTATTTAAATTCCTGTAAAAGATTTCTTTTGACATAATTGTTGCTTTTGTATCGCCTCGTCTGACTATTGGGTTTTTGAGGCCGATATCAATATTTGAGATTTGAAAAAAAATCTGATGACAATATGTCTGACTGTGACAGAAAATATCAAGCCCGCTGTGTAATGCCAGCTCATTTTCTACATTACTGCAAACAAGTCTTTTAGAAATGCCGTCCTCCGGTCTCCTGTTACATAAGCCGACCTGTGCCAGCACTGATATATCTGTGATAAGTGACCAAATGATTCATCAGCTTTTCTGCTCAACTATGAATTCTATACTGACGAAATGAACACACAGAAACATAGTAAATGCACCCCCAAAAGCAGACTATGATCTGTACATTTCCAGAAAAGAATCTCACTTTTTCATATGCTAACTTAACCAAAATCATCAAAGGCTGCAAACTATTTCCGAGTATCATTACGTTTGTGTTTCGCCAGCATCCGCTTACATCCATCTGTCAGGAGAATTGAATTCACAACGGATGGAGGTTTAGTTATCCTTGGGTTAGCAGCTCTCTAATTTCCAGTTTGGCTGTTGATCATTGTACAGAAACAAGTTAGCTCACTTTTCAGTTCAGTTTAGACTGCAGTAAAAAAAAAAAACAATGTCTACCTTTTTTTAGAAAGTTTTGACTGTAGGAAGTCTGTGAAGGTTCTTTGCCAAGGGGAGAAAGCAGCTGTTGCCATCATCAGCGTGATACCCAAAAGACTTCTTCAAATGTTGTCATCTTTCCAAATGGGTATCAAACTTAGCAGTGATTTTTAAGTAGCTTTCAGGCACCAAAATTAGAAAGTCGCGGCAGTAGCGAGTGAGATAGTTGAAGGCTAAAAAAAAAAAAAAAACCCAAAACATCAATCGATCAATCAATCAGCAGACGGAAGCGTTGACAAATTTGAAGTTAAATGTCTGTTCATCAGGACGTATGATAAGCGGGCTGCTTTGACACGTCGCATCATCGTTTGATGTATCGTTTATTATGGGATAAACGCCAAGCATATGCCACATAGCCTATCAAACTTTGATAATCACGACTCGTTCATCACGGATGCATGACATAAGTGGTAAATAAAGAGGAATAGTTGTAATCAAATAAGACTTGACCGACTGAAGCGACACCCACTTTTCCACTCCAGCGCTAAACCCATTTCATTAATTTCTTGTCAAAGGCGTTCTTTTCGCTCCCGCTCCCTAAGTTAACACCCTGAGAGATCAGTCCCCAGGCTTTTTCCTTTGGGTTTAAAATGAGATTGATGTTCTGTTTGTTTCTCTCACACACTTCGACTCTGTCTTCAGTCTCTATGGGAGCTTTTTTTCTCCTTCTATTTCTAGACGAAGCGCTGAAACAACAATGGAAGGGGTCATTGTTATTTAACCACGCTACTATAAAGGCAGCAACATATTTCTGGTGGTTTTAGGCGTTTTTCAGGTGCTTTAATATATTGTATCTGAAAGCTGGCTGGTGACTGTTTTTTAAGGGAATCTCTGGTATTGACAAAAAAAAAATGACAAAGGCAGCTAGTGTGAAAATCTGGTGTTAGTTAATTTCAGAGAATTCCAAGGGAGAAGATGTGCTGAGTTAGTTAGTTTTTGGAGGCAGAACAGGAGTTTAGAGACTACCCTATCGATCCTGTTGACACGCTCCCCTTTGGGGAATGCAAATGTAACACAAACATTCAAACCCTCCCGCTAGTGCAACCCTAATTAACAGGGGATTTGAATACCACGGCCTTTTCCTTTTGACACTTTCATATTTCAGAAAGACATTCTTTTACGCGTCCTCAAAAAAGACAAGTCTCATGTCTGTTAGACGTTGAGAAGAATTTGTACGACAGTCACGGTCAACAGTTGAAGATGTTGAACATTTCAAAACCAAAAAGGAAAAAAACCTAAGAAAACCTTTCATTTGACTCCTGGGTAATTTTTTAGCAGCGCTGCCATACAAATTGCTGCTTATCTGTCAGGCTCTTGGTGTGAGCTGAAGGTGTGACAGCTGCTGCGTGTTGTTGTCACTGCTAATCTAAACCTCCCAACACAAGTGTTTACCGCAGCAGCGGAGACCCATCCCCAGGTAACCAGCAATCACTCAGGGATTCCAGAGATCATCTGTCCCCACACTCAACAGCCGACGTGAGGCAGGTGGGGAGCTAGCAACCACGCAACCAGCCTCCGACTTGCTGCAATGTCGAGGGCGAAACGCCGCTTCATGGCGGCGTTGCTGACATTACTGAATGACCCCTTAAGTTGTTGCTTCGAGATGAATCCTATGAATACCATGATTGCCCTGTCAATGGATGGATTGTAGCGTTTTTTTTTTCTTGTAGGGCGGTGTTAAGGGCACTCAGCTTAGCACTATTCACCATTTCGCTGTGATCCATTATTCCCGCGTCTTAAGATCACAGTAGATACAACCAGTCCTTTTGTCCTGTTCTTTAAACTGAAGAGGCATTCACTAGTTCCAGCTTCTCAGATGTCAGGTTTTGATGTTTGCTCTTTTGTCATGGTAATAAAGCAACTATTTTTGTGTTTTGGGACTATTATGTCTTCAAACAAGATGTCTGAAGACATCACCTTAAACTGCTGGAAACTGTGACGGGCACTTTCCACAATTTACTGTTATTTTATAGACGTGTTGATTTGATCGTGAAAGAAAATCGAAGACAAATCATGATCATGAAAGGAAGTTAGTCGCAGCGCCAGACTTCCAGGAGACTCAGAAATATACAGTAAATTTAGTTTTTTTTTGTAAAGGTCAGGATTCGAAGGCTCATCCCAGCGTGTCTGTCATTTGAAGAGCGTAATAAGAGGTTCATCATTAGTCTGTTATGATCAATTAACCTCTAGTCGGGTCAGGTCAGGCCCGCATGAACGACGGTATGAAGCGGTGGAAAAGGCACTTGGCCCTTGATCGTGACTGGAACTAGTTTAGGTGCGTAGGGTGCCAGTGTTTCCATAAGCACAGTGTATGTTCTGTATTTGACATTGCTTTCATTTGCCAAAGTAGAAGGAGTGTAATTCAACAGATGGGAAATGGCAGTGACTTCTTTACTGTTGTTGCTCATGGTAAAGCATATCCAAGTGTTTGTTAGTGAACTAATCTCTTAGATTCAGTTATCTGAGTAGGCAGTGTGAATATCTCTGATCTTTTAATACCCAACGCAAACAACTGCAGATGCTAATATAAATTTAATATGAGAATTTTTTTTTTTTTTTTTTTTAAATGTCAAAGATGACAAGTTGTTTTTCTGAGATAAAGAAGACAGAGAACATATTAACATAAAAAGTTGCCTTGGATTAGGAAAATATACTGTAGCAAAATATAGCCATAGCAATCAGTGACTTTACTCTAAACTGTTAAATAGTGAAAAGCTGAGAGCCCACAAGGTCTTCAGACTGCTTTGCACCCAAGAAAAAGGTATACATGCAAAATACAGTCCTGTATTCACCAGGGCCATAAGAAGTGGAGTTAAATGCACCTGGCTTCAAGACTCAGTTGTGTTGTTTCTGCTTGATTAGAATCATTACCTTGAGTCACAGCCAAGTACTGCTCAATTGAATGCTGTTTTTTTTCAGCATTCGTTTTCCCCCGCTCTCGGGTGCATTAGATCTCATGTTTTTTAGCCTTGGATTTGTTGTCGGCGCGAGTTTGACTACACGCAGGTGAGGAAATGGGCGCCAGGGTGGCTTCAGTAACTTTTGGTGTGAGTGAAGATGTTGCGTGGGTGACTATTGATATTATCTGCTGTTGACTGACCGCAATGGGATGCGCTTTCATATTTTAACAGATGACCACCAGGCAGCCGTGTATGTAAGCAAGGCCAAACAAGAGTGCGAGTGTGGAGGAGCCGTGGTCTGAGCAGATGTCCTCCATTTGTCATGAGTTATATGTTGGCATAGTTGATGGGCACTGTTATAGCCTTGTAATCCCATATGGCTAATTAGCGGCTAGCTTATTATGATTTGCCAATATTTTTTTTATTTATTTTTTTGTTGTTGCATCCTAGTATACCTCTAAAGTTAATCAGTATGTTTGGACCACAGCTATGAAACTTCACTTATCCATCATTTTGAGTGTGACATTTCTTTCCTTGTACACTGTTTTGTATATAAAGTACATGGACTGGATTTATTAGACTTTGAGAGAACTGATCATGAGACTGTCAGACTTCACTAGTTTTACTACTAATGTTAATTATATGGGTGATTGCAAGGGTGTTTTTTTTTTTTTTTTTTTTTTTTTTTAATTTTGCCCGTCTTAGTAAGTCATGATTGAATTTAGAGCAAAATTAATTAGTTTGAACAGTTGGAAACAAATACCGTGATTTTACTTGCAAAAAAAGAAGAAAAGTAACAGTGGGAATGAGGGGAACTGCAGGAGACCGACAGTATCTTAATGTGAAAAAGAGATCATTTCATTTTCTTGATCTCATGATTACATTTGAGCATGCTACTTTTTGGGGGCAATGTGATTAAAACCTGATGGGTAATTAATTCATCAGGAAAATGAAGACTACTTAAATACATTTCATTTAAAATAAAGGTAAAAAAAACCCCACTATCATCATAAGAAGCTCAAATTATATTTAGATTTTTGTACTTCTTGTACTTTCCTCTTAATCTGTGTGCTACAGATGTTGTTTTTTTGTCTCATTACTTAAGTAGAACTGTATCTCACCTACTTCCTTGTAAAGTAATTGAAGGAATAATGGACCGCGTACAGTAAGCTGTACAGTCTAGTGAGGCTGTTACGGGAGGTATCAAGTGCGTTGCTTTTCACGGTTTTTATTTATCGTTTCTAAATTCGGCCTTCAAGTATTGATTAGAGCCCCACATCAAAAAGCATTTAAAAGGAAGGGAGGAGATCTGACTGCTTGTATGGCCTCGGGCAGTCATGAAGAGCCTGTTTGGAAGAGATGCATGCTAAGTCGTAGTGCAGTGGTATTATTTATGGATAGCATTGAGTCATTTGGCCAGTGAGCTGCAGGTTAGGTTTTTTTCAACAGCACCAGGCAGATATTTCCACCGAAATCACATTTCTAAAGGTATTTGACTTCACACATTTCCTCGGATCTGCGGCTTTGTTATAGTGGCATTTTACAACTGCTATTTTCTAGATGCCTTTCCCTAAATCACTATACTGTAGCCGCGACAATAATACGTTTTCAGCCCAAGCTGTGATGAAATCACCGCCGCGGCGGTATCCCTATCATATTCTACCTGTTGAGTTCGAAGCACCCATTTACATTGCCAGTAATCAACATCGCCATTCATGAACACCAGTAATGTGTGAGGAGTGTAATGTATCCACCAGAGGCTGCAGAATTTATATCAGAATCAATAACTAGACAATTCATGCGTGGCTGTGTCCTGAGGAATGACCTCATAAGCTCTCGGCACTTAAGAGATCCAATTGCCACATATTGAAAATTGAAAACCTCACTTTACACAGTAAATTTTCCTGACACCGCCGCAGCTGCCGCTGCACAGCCCCGCCGGTGCGTGGAGACACGTTTAAGGATTGTTTATTGTAGCCGGCGAAGGGAACGGAACACGCTATAGGTGGTACAGTAAAGGGGTCACAAGTCCTGAATTTGTTTAATCTTGTTAATGGTTTTCATCAGCGTCCCTGACGCACTCAATCAGCCAAGCGCGGTAGCCATTCAATGCACTTAATTCACTGTACCAGCATTATCCCAGAAGCACACTCGACAGCAGATTGACACAATTGAGACTCGCCGTTTTAATTTCAGTGCAGCCGGGGTGGCCATTTTCTGTAACTTCAGCCCCTGTGCGAGTGTTCACCGCTGACTTCCCCGCAGGAAGTCACGCCGTTTTTAATTCATAAAAGAATTACTTCTGGTCAGACAATAGAACAATAGTTCTTTACCAGCTTCTTATGAATAGAGAATAAATGCCAGGATGTGTATTTTTTTTCTTTCTTTTCTTTCTTTTTCTATTCAAGGAAGACTGGGTACACTGGAGACTTTCATCTAGACCTTTTCGCCCACATGCTCTATCAAAGTCTGACATTTGATGTACTGTGTTTCTCACTTATTCCTTGTAGTAAAAGGTTGAAGAACAGTAACACATGACGCATTGCACTGCTCAGGCCTCATCACCTCCTGACTTCTGTAATATTATAGCTCAGATAATGCGAAGCTTCACAATGTAGAGACAGAAAACTGCAGGTGGGGATGCAGGTGCCTGGACTGAGAGTGGGTTGTAAGTTTCTGACACACTTGGATTTGATTATAATGATATAGCCTTATCCACTTTTCGACTGATAAGTTTAGGGGAGAAAGAAAAAGACTGCAGAGCAAGTGTTGCATAATGAGAATGTCTAGCATGCCTCCTTTGCCCTTCCTTCCATTCTGCTCGCTTTTGTTGTTCGAGTTCGCTTAATGAAACACAAACAAAAAGGTTTTCTGTTTGGGAGGAGGACCAAGGCCGCACTGAACGCGATGCCTACGCATGCGCGCGGATGTTTTTTTTGTCGGAATTTTTTGGACTTATTTAAAAAGTTTGGGTTTGAGTTTTTTGTCATTTCCCCCCTCGTCCTACAGCCTCTACATCTCGCTATGAAGTCGTATTTTAGGCTTTCAGCGCCCCGCATGGCATTGACGAAAACATCTCATCTCAGTCGGTGTTGAATGTGCGGTAGCACTTCCTGTCAATTAACATGATGAACAAAAAGCCAGACAGGTCCTGACACGCACAGAGGCATGCTCATACACGCAAAAATGTGTCAAGGGAAATTTTTAAATTACTTTTTTGGAATTTTTTTTTTTTTTTTTTTTAAACTTCTATTTCTCATTGAGTCAGTCATGGAACAATGTTAGCTCTAAAATAATGGGCTTAATTTCACTGTAATATGGCTATATTTCTTTGGCCCAAGAGTGCTGATGCTTTGTTTGCTGAACCAGCTTGTTTGCTTTTTTAGCTGTGTAGGCCTAAATATCTGCATTGGGATTTGAGTTGTTGTTTTGTTATTTCTGAGCTTGATTTTTTTTTTTTAGCCCCTGCTTCGCTCCGTGTGGTGTCTTTGGCTGATCTTGGCAGTTCTCTTGTTCCCGAGGTCTCTTGGTGTGACTCGAACACTTCCGGGGACATCTTAGCCACGTCGCCCACTTCCCGGGGAATGAAAAACACATGCGCTCTCGAGATCAAGCTCCGTTTTACCCCCTTTGCACGCTGCTCTACCTCACAGACGGACCCCCGACCTCGATTTACCGCCCCAGGTTGTGCTGTTAACCACGTACAGGTCCACACGCTACAAACCGAGTCAGATATTTGGCGCTTGGAAATGAAACAAGCCCGTTTGGACAGCGTGTTTGTCATGAAAAACGCGTGTTACCGTGTCACCGATGTCCTTACGTTTGATAGCTGACTATGAATCGTAGATAAGATTGTGCACACAGCAGCTGTCACCCCCAGTATGCACATTTGTTCCTTATATACACAGCAGTTCTCCACCAAGAGTCTGCCCTTTCCTACACTCATCACGCCTGTGAGAAACGCGGCTCGCTTCTGTTTAGTGTGACAGAATAACGTCTGAGTTGTTTATACTGTAGTTAGTCTAATTAGTACATTTAATGATATCCCTTCTCCCTCCCTCTAATTAAAGGACGAGCTGAAAAAAAAAAAAATGGGGATGGCTTGAGTGACCACGTTTTCCCTCTCCCTTGGTAACTTACTGTACAGTGGAAATGTCTGCGTATGTAACTGTATGAATGTAAAGCAGGCCCGGCGCTGGAGGAGAATGTGAAAGACGAAAAACGCTGACTGACGTGTCGGGGAAAAGTATTCATTTCATCCAAACACACATTCTGCCACGTCGCTTTCGTTAGGCATACGAAAGTGATGTGGCGAAACACGTTTATTAAAATGCATACTCGTTTGAGGAAGTTAGTGTTGCTGAGTTATTTTTCACATTTTGTGTTTTTTTTCCCTCTTTCCTTTCTTTTTTTTCTTTCCCTTTTTTGAGCATCTGTTTGACTAGTGAAGTAGTGTCAGGACACGTAATATGCTGCTGAAAGGGTGCAAGCGAGTGATGTTTGCTTTCTCTTGATAATTAAGTTTAAATATACTGAACTTTTCTTGGCGATAATGGCTTTTAGCAACAAGAAGTAACACCAGCGCCGTGTGGCTAATAGGGATTCCAGCTCCTCCACTGCTGCGCTGTAGTTCTCCAGTTAAAGAGGTTACAGAGTATAGAAGACAGGAAAATGCATTTATTATCCTGTTGTTTTCTGTGAAAGATAACTCTGTTGACGTTCTATAATTTTCCGACGGTGAACAAATCCAACAATGGATTGATCCTAAGCCTTATGTAACTTATTCCTCTGAGCCATAGATCTCGATTTTTATTTATTTTTTTTTGGCACGCTGTCGTTCCTTTGTGACATGTTCCTTCATTACGGTTAACACTGGCTTTGTAGTTTGTAATGAGTCAATCCCACGTACACCATTCTGCTCCAGTAATTACACACCAGCAATCATGGCTGAAAACGGTCCTTAACACTGTTTACTCCTGTTATTGAGTAATGCTGTGTTTCTGTATTTCTGAGTAGGGGAAGTCCGAAAGCACCGAGGGACACATTAATGCATTGTTGGTTTTGGTCTTTTCGTGGGATTTGTTGACGATGAACACAATACAGAATATCGACAGCTTCATCCTCTCCGAAGCCAAATGCTGTCCGCGGACGGTTAAAGATAAAAGATTAATTGATGGCTCCCCGCGTATGACTTGGCAGTACAGTGATCTATGGAGAGCCTGAAGGTTGAAGTGAACTCGCGTTCAGCGGAAGAGCCTCAGATTTGCACCTCCAACTGTCCTCTGCACACGTGGCGTCGCTCGTTATCCAAAACAAGTAGATATAATGAAGAAAAACAGGTCTATTGTTCTGCTTTTAGGCCAAGTGTTTTATTTCCAGTGTTCTATTTTCCATTTTCAGCATTTTATTAGCAATTAGCCACCTATTGCCGTATGATGCACTTTTTCCTTTGCTGTGAGTTCTGTCCCATTTTGCATGAATCACATTTGTTAGTGGAAATTGTTAGACTAAGCACTAATACTATATTAAGACGGCAATCTAAAAATATTTTGATTTATTTTATTTGATGTATTTTTGGTCCCGTGTCATGCTTAATGAAGCTGGAATCAACTATGTTAAGTCGTTATGCAGGCTGTAGCAAGAGGGAACAAAAGAAAACTTTACTGTCCTCCGATAGTGAACTTGAAACAACGTAACAATATGTCACAGCGTGTAATTTCAACATGCGTTTGACATAAAGACGGTAGAATTCACCGCCTCACATAGATTATCTCCCCCTGCCACTCTTTGTTTGCTTTGTGAAGTACATTCACTTTGTTAACTTGGGACACACTTTTTCCATAGTATATTTCCATAATTCTGTTCTTCCATCAACTGTGCATGACAACAAGGCAAATGAATTAGAGAATGCAGATAAAACATGTAAGCCGATGTCCATTGCAGTGACCTCTGTTCCACAGTTGTGCCTGACATCAAGCACATTTAAAATAGGACCTTAAAGACTCATTTTGGTAGCTGATAAAAGATCATATTGAGTTATTGCCCAGCCCTGGAGGACAGGGGATGAACCCCAGTCTGCCGGTGCCAAAGTTGGACCCATTACACACCCATCAATCACCTTCATACCCTCACATTTTGTTAAGCTGCTTTGAGGACACACTTACTTCTTAGATGTGTATTTTTCACTTACAGATAGCAGAATTCACCTCCTCACATGAACTACCTCACTCCAACCCTATTTGTTTAGCCACATTATATGGACGTTGCAGCTCAGAATGCATTTGATGGCTTCATGCATCCCCCAAATAATCCTTCCGGTGACACGGATGTGCCCGTCCAGCTGTCCTACACATACCTGATGCCTCCGTTTTTTTTTTTCTCTCTTTTTTTTCTGGCCCCCGGTGACTAATGTGAGTTAAACGCTCCTGTGGTTGTTGTTAGGCTGCTGTTTTTCAAGGGCTCTCAGGGGTTCTGGGCTTGTTGTTGAGTGTGATATTATGGAACACATAGCGCGGCTTAATGGCGGTGCAGATGATTTAACTGCCCTTGGGGCAATGAAAGAAGGGAAAATGATTTTCTGTGCCTAGACGTTGTACCAGTTGTTGTTCTGTAGGTGTTTTTTTTCTTTTTCTTTTTCCTTGGATGAAGGCATGAAGAAAATTAGGCAACATTCCACAATGCTTTAATGTAGAAATACCTTTTTTTTTTTTTTTTTTTAAAGCCAAGCTCTCCTTATAGAGCAGCTCATCGAAACGACCGCTTTAACCTACATATTTGCTATTCGCTTTGTGTGTTTTCTAGATTTCAGATTACTGAACGATTCGAGTGCTGCGCGGCTCTCGTCATCCTCCTTCAGGCCCGGCACAGACTGTGTTGTCTGCTCTGCTCTATCAGAGATGCTGTGGCTTTAATCCTTTGCCCACAGGGGACGGCTGACATGGATGAGTGTAAACTGTTGACATGGTGCTGTCTCCTATGCTCTCTGATCAAAGACGCCGTAGCCCTCCTGTTTCACAACCTGCCTCCAAATATGCTCCAAGTCTCTGCCTACGGAGACTTCCCTCCCCACCCCGCTGTCTGTCGTCACGCTTTATGTTAACCCGTGGTTTCCCCCCAAAGTGAGTTGATACGTGTGATTAAAACAAAGCAGCTATTTATTGCTTTACTACAGCCTCCGTGACCTTCCCTCCGAGCAGTGGATTTGATCTGGAAAACACTGTGCAAGTGGCTCACACCATAGTTTTGGAGACGGCAGTGAGCTGATTTTTGAGTGCAAAGAAAAGACTTGGCTTGATGTAGTGCTTAGTTTAATTAATCCTCAGTAATGATGCAACTATTAGTAAGAGCTGAGCTCGTCTTAAGTGGTTGGAGATGTGTGTGTGTGTGTGTGTGTGTTTGTATTTGATGCGTGAAGATGCTGATGGAGCCAGTAGAACTGGCTCTCGAAAGGTGATCTGAACTTCAGTGAGTCCGGGGAGACCCGCTGTCGTTCCGGAGCCACCTTTAACCTCACGAGAACGCCAACGATTGTGACAGTAGTTGTCATGGTTACTATGTTGCCGCATTGCATGTATGTTAATCTTCTGAGAAAATCTTGGCATCTTGGTAGATAATCCTGTGTAATTCATAAATATTATGGTCGTCGCTCTCTCTCTCTCTCTCTCTCTCTCTGTGCTTTGTGTTCATAGAGCCATAGAGTTCATTTTTTTTTTTTTTTTGCTAATGTTGTGTTAGAATGAACCGACGCCGAGGCACTCACGAACAGACTGTCCTGGTGGTTTCCGTGCGTTTTTGGATGCGATATTAACCGTCCGTGCCAAGCGGCATGTTTGTAAAAACTGTGTGAGGAGTTTTAAAAAACGGTGAACGCAGCATTGGGTACAATTGTGTAACCAGTTGTACAAAGAACTGCAGTAAATCTAAAGAGATTCAAAAACGGCACGGCAGCGAGGAACACTGATTTCTGTCTCCATTTATTTCGAGTCCTGTCAGATTGGCATCTCTGGTCTTTCCTGCCATTCCCTTTTACACAAAACAATCTGCTTACTCAATTGTTTGCATCCTTCCAGCAACAGGGAACCAATATTAGCCAAAGCATCCCCAGGTTTTGAACGCCACAGTAGGTTTCGACTGCTTAAAGCAACCCGAAACTCTCTCCTGTTTTTCCTCACGCATCTGACTGACAACGGCTTCAGCCAGACATTTACTCTTCTACAGGCAGCAGGCTGCAGCCGTTGCAAGGCCGCATTTTCCCCAATGAGTTTGATTATCGCAAGTCTGAGACTATACATGCTCGAGAGAGTGTGTGTGTGGTTAAGGACAATTTGTGCCTCTAGCATTCGCTGTAATTCTGTTGACAATGTTTGATTTCTTTCGGGCAATTGGCCCCAGAAGCTAAAGAGACATTTTGCCTAGGAGACATGGGACTGATTGTCTACTCTCCCGGTAACATAGGCTGTCTGCAATTCATGAAATTAAGTTTTCACATAGGAGCTTAGCAGGGAAGCTGCTGAGGCATTATTAGGCTGTATCTGTGCATATATTGCAGACATATTGACCAGTCCGTTTTTTTTTGTTTTTTTTTCCCTTTCCTAGGCTAGTGAGTGCTGTAAATAATTCGATTATGGGTGTAAGAGCGCACTGAGCATCATAGGGACTGCAGGAAACACTCCTTTTGTCTTGTGCAGAACTCTGATGGCGATGATCATTACTACTCATTAAGGCATTGTGTGGCACCTGGGCCGAAAACAAGTTTTTTTTTTTTCGTGTACACAGTTGCTTCTATTTTCACCAGTTCGGTTTGTGACGCTCCGAAGAAATTTGTCAGAATAGCCAGACTGGAAGGGAGACCCGGAGATACTAGGTAAAAGTGATCCTTGTTAAAGTAGGTTTCTGTCACTGTCACCACCCGGAGATACAGTCCCTCCTGAGAGGAGCTGCAACAGCTGTAATTTGGGACAAGATTTGAGGCAATTTGACAGAATCTTTCTATTAAACTGAAGTACAGAGGTACTTTTTATTTGTAATCTGCAATGTGGCGCATGTGTAGTTTCTTTTTTTTAAAATTATATTTATGCTGTGTTTTCAGCACATTTGCAAAACAGAACATGAAACTATGGATTTTCAATATTAGGTTTCAGGGCCCTTTTTTTTTAAAGAAACAAAACAAATTGGTTTTCACATGCAGCTTTTGTAGGAATAAATATCGCCAAGAGCTCAGCCAAGACCATTCCCAAGAGGTTTGGGAAAGGTCGGACATGAGATGATTGCACTGGGTCATATGGTTTAACTCAATATTAGTAAGAGTATCCCATATATTATAGTTTTATGACATTTCAAAACGAGTGTACTGTATGTCACAAGAAGGCAAATTAATTACCCAAATTGCAAATAAAACGCGCAAGTTAACGTTGAATGTGACGATCTCTGTTCCACGATTAGGCATCGCATCAAACACATTTAAAGCAGGACCTTAGGGAACTCATTTTGGTAGCTGATAAAAGATAATATTGAGTTATCTCCCAGCTCTAGGAGACAGAGGACTAACCGAGTCTGCAGTGCCAAAGTTGGGCACATTACACACCCATCCATCACCCCCGACCTTCATACCTTTTCACATTTTTGCTAAGCTGCGTTAAGGACACACTTTCTTCTGCTTTGGCACTAAAAACTGGCATCATACGTAAATCTTACGTGTCCTACAAAACACGACGAATCTCTCGGGAGGCCGCGCTTTTGTTTTCATCAAATTATTCTTTATAGATCTCTCACCAACGTTACCAACATATACGTATATTTTTTTTCAAACGCCGTGGAATAAGTTGCTGAATTTCCTTATTTGTTCAGGTAGTAAATGAAACTTTTCCTCCCCCTGCGGATTTTCTTACCTCTGTCTCTGCCTCCCACAGTTGCATCAGGTGGCCAACCTCACCATGCTGGAGACGGGCACCATGGGAGCACAGGCGTAATGAGGGAGAGGAGGGCAGCTGGTGACCCCTATTGGTCCTATTCAGGTGAGCTCTCATTTGTGCACCGGCATGAGCCCTCAGTAGGAGGGGAAATGTATTTCTTTGACTTGCTCACCCCTGCTCCATCTTGCTTATCATTTTTCGCTTTCAGTCTACCATTTTCCCAATAACCCCTATTCCCGCCACTGCAGGAACCGGTGTGGCTGAATTAGACAGTTAGTATTCATATGATAGTGCACTGTATGTTTTCATTGCTCTTAATAACACTAATTAAACTAATGCACTGGAGAGAAGAAAACACTGTCATACAGCAGAGTGATTATATTACTCAATAGAATTTTATATATATATATATATATGTATAGCGCTAATTCATTACAAAGGTTATCTCATGACACTTTCCATATAGAGCAGGTCTAGACCATAGTCTTTATAATATTATCTACAGAGGCCCAATAACCTATGTTGTAACCAACTGTGGTGAAACACAAAGGATTAGTGGGCTCAGTTCAAATGTATATTTATCATTCAGGTTTGGATCGAGCGTACAAGCACTGTGTGGACTGAAATGCACGAGGAATGAATTTTCCTGTATGTAACTGAATAAAAAACACAGCCAGTTTTGAACACTTCTTCATCCAGGGAAGTACAACTGTCTGAAACACATGGAGAAGGACTATTATGACCTGCAGTATGCCATATTTTGATGCGCAGATGTTCAGCACAGGCCTCCATCTGTACTGAAGTATATTGCATCAGCGATACAGTAGGCTTAGCTGTAAAAAGTCTGTGTAAAGGCAATTCTGAGATTTCGTTCAAAATGCATCAAATATGTTGAAAAATTGTTGCTGGAAACACCGAGTTAAAATGTGGAGTCAGGGGTTGAAATGGTTTTTGCACCAGTTTTCAGTCCTGGATTTTGTGGGCGGTCCTTAAAAGGTGGCTCGATGACACGCTGAGGCCACCCTGAGCATACCCCTGCAACCCTAGCAGAGAGATGGAGATTAATTCATCTCGCAAGTGTTTCAAAGTTAGTCATGTCATTTTCTGGACTCGTCTGACACGATTCAGTCGCTTCGAAATGGCTGCTGACTGCTCCCACGAGTGGGCGTGGCTTCAGCACATTCAGCGGACACGCCCCCACAGTCCTGGAGCTGAGAGTACTGCTCATTTTTACCCGATCTGGACACCTAATTTCATAAACTTGTCAATCATTCAAATTTGGCTGTGTGGTTAATAACACTTTCGTCTTTGGTCTGACAAACTCAGAACACATATTCTAACTTACAGAGACTTTAAAGCCGAGCTACTTTTAAAAATGTTGCTTTTATTTTTCCATTCCTGCCTGGGTTCGTCATATGCATTCGTTTAATGCCAAAGTAAGTGCTTCTGGGACTTCTGGCTTGCCTCCCCTTCTAATCTGTAAGCCATATACCTTCATAAACTGGAAAGACAGACGAAGATGGCACCCACACTGAGCAGTCAGATGTATGCTCTAATGGATGATTCATTCTGTGCACTTTTATGTTCGCTCTCAGGGTAGCACGCGTGTGCATGTGTGTACTAGGGCGGAACAGTTGTGGTGTTTTTCAAGTGGCAAAGTGATTGTACTGTTTTACTGTGAAAGACCTGCAGACAGATCTTTATCTATACATTCTAGCAGTATTTTTGCAGTATTCATGCATTAAAGTAGCACCCACTAATCATTTAAAAAAAAAGGAAAACAATGATAAATATAAATGTCTTGATGTTTTAATAGAGTGACGCTTTTTAAAAAAATATTTAGGTAGGTGTACGTAGACCGGGAGATGTGTTATTTGGCTGGGAACCGTTCTGATAAGCACACATCAATGTTCTTTCACAGCACTGCTTCACATTCAGCTTTCACACCCTAGTGCAAACACAGTCCTCGGTCGGCCATTGAGGAGCTCCGGTGGGAAATGGGGGTTATGTACTTTCATTGAGGGCACCTCATTGGAAAAGATCAGGATGTGAGGAGCAGTCAGTAAAATTATATTTACAGGTTCCAGGGTCCAAAAACATCACCCAGCAAATAACTAACTCCTCTTCTCCTGGAGTGAATCACAGCCCTGAAACGTATTATACTGATGGAATATTTTGTTTTTGGCACTGCTGTAGTGAGGGGAAAAATAGTCTGTGTATGTGTGTATATTTGGACTTTTCACATTTTGTTTGGTCAGTTCAATTTTACTTTTATCTGACAATGTTATATAGTGTATGTCAGGGTTGTGCAGGCAGGCAAGCTTAGCAAGAGGCAGGCCGGTGACTGGGAAAAGATAGCATCTCTTAATGTTTTCTTTTTTATTATTTCTATATAGAGAGGGTGGACGAAAAAAATTAACAACGCTGGGTCAGGGAACTGGCTGACGGGCTGATTTCAGACATTCATTTCAGGCCTGTGCGGAGCACTATTTCCTACCAGTGAAGGCAGCTGGCTGATTGTACGGCGAAAAAAAAGGGAAGCATTGAGGGAACACAGAAATGTCCATTGCTTTGGAAAGGTAATTAGTGGCTAAGGCTGTGAATGGGGGACAGACAAGCGTGCCTCAGCAGCTAAATGGTTATTAAGGGCATTTGCTGTGTGCATGTGAGTGTAGCGTGAAGAAATGCACACAGTAGGGTTAGCCCGAAGCTTCAAGGAGCTCAGCTCTCGGCGCTAGATGAATATAGACACAGTACATAATATATAGGTGAGTACATCACCCATTGTTTCACACATACTTTACACGCCCTTCATTGTGTTTCCTGCAGTCTTACAGAGCTGTGTGAGGAATGTGGAACAATATGAGCCTCAGAAACTGGAGCAGTAGTAATTTGGAAAGTTTCTTAAATCCCTAAGTTTGTTCAGATCAGATTTTTCAGTTGTGAAAAGTTTAATTCAGTTGTGCGTGATATGTTGTAATGCTGGTGGGGGAAAATCTAAACACATTTTCATTTTCTGAGTGCACTTTAAATGTTTGGTAGACTCATGAAATAATGATCTTGATATGCTCGGGATCCAAATATGTTCCAACCTTCTCCGGATCGGAAACATTGCTAAGCCCTTGTATTTTACACATTAGCCGAACGCACCGAGGGACGAAGCACACAGTGTAATGAGAGCTCCCATGACGCGTAACCTTCCTGTGTGCTTTGGTTATGAACCTCCAATGTAAGTAGCCACGAAACCTACACCCTGAAATTTGATTAAAAGTTATTTAAGGCATGCCGTGTGTGTCTGCGTGTGTGTGTGCGTGCGCGCAGGCATTTTTCATAAGAGGGATGATATCATACTCCCTATAAGACTCCCACAGGAACAGGGCTATGCATCATTTTCCCCTTTTTATATCTCTGCAGGTTTTCACATCTTTTCCGTTAGTTCCCCGGCTTCCTTTATCGGTAGTTTTCTGTTTTTTTGGCCAATACAGACAGTAGTTTGCGTATGATTGCACTCTTGTTGATTTTATTGTTCTAGTTTAATTACAGCACAACAGTTGGAGTACCTTAATGTGCATTTGCAGAGGCATTATGCGTGATCCCCTCTAACTGTGTTGAAGGGAGAACCGAGCAAAGAAATAAATTAGAAGTAGAAAGGTATAGATTAGCACCCCGAAGATAGTCATCACGATTTTTTTTTTTCTTTTTTTCGCAGCGTTATGACATTATATCAAGTCCCTGAATGAACTCGGAGACATGATTGGTATGAAGTAATTAAGCATAATGAAAGATTTATGTTCTTGCTGTCAGATTTGGGATGGAAAAGAAAAAAAAAACTGGAAGGAGTTGGAGAAATTACAGGCAAATACAGGCAGGAGCACATGCCACAGTAGCTAAAATCATTTGGAGAATATCCAGTAACAGTCTAGCTCCACAAATAAAAAATAATCCAGCTTTTAAGACAATACATCTCAGTGCCTTCTCACATTTATAACTCAACTCCAAGCTCTGCACAGATGCAGCTCCTGCTGCCTGTTTTCATCCAGCAGTCATGCATGTTTGGATGGAAGCCACCCTGACGAGCTGTTGTAGCCACTGAAAGAGCCTGCGATTGTCAGATACGCGTGGATTATATTTCCCCTCAGCCTGACTGTTTTATTCCACTTCACCGAGGTTGCCCGTGATCATTAGCAATCTTTCCACTCGTGTCTCACATAATGAAGTGAATGAAGTGTCATTTTCAATCAATTGCTATGTTGATCCAACTTAATTAGTACTTTAGAGGATACAAAACAAGATTAGGTAACTCGCTCTTCTCGATTGCCGGGGCTGTTTGTTTTGGCATTGAATTAACCTGCAATTCTACTGCTGCACAGTTTTGTTTTGTTTTTTCTAGCTGCTTATTATATTCCTCCACTAGTTCAGATCCATCACATTTTTCTCTTAATTCTTTTTGTCGAATGTTTTAATATTTTTTATAGCTAACAGTCGAAAAACCCTAGCTTTTAAGATAAACACGTCAATCATGCATTATTCTGCAGTTGCACAGTTGCTCTCATTAATCAAATGTTTTTATTAGAGACAGAGTTGTTTGAACAAATCCACCCGAGGTTTTCAGAGGAGTTTTGGGGTTGATTTCAAAAATGTGACCATGCTTCTTATTTTGGTTAGTTGCTTTTGACATGTTAAACCGTATGATTCATCTAACCTTAAATTGGCTGGGTGCTTGTGAAGGCAGTGCACTTTGTCTCTTGCGGCTTGACACCCCCCCCCCCTACAAAGGCTGGAGGGAAAAGAGCAATGCCATGTTGTCATGGTGCCCGACAGAAGGAGCTCTGCCTCCTGGAGGTAATGAATCGAAAGGAGGATTGCTCCCGGTAGACCTCCATGTATGAGAAGCACTTGACTTTAAAGCAAAGCTCCCTGACTACGCAGCCATACGGGGGGTGTGCATGGGGTGAAAAGTATGGGTAATACTATACAGGGATCGGGGGACATAATCCTCAGGGATGAAGTTAAAAATACCAGCCATAATATATGTTTTCCTGTGAGTTTGTCTGATGAGAAAGATGGAGTTATTTTTTTTTTTTTTTTAGACCAGCTCCAGAGATCTTGCTTGATGAAATGAGATTTATTCTAAATAATGATGTTTTGCTCCTGATTGTTTTGAACCAATCAAATACTGGTTATTAAAGCCATTGCAGGATTTGTTTTGTATCATGAATCATGATACATAATTTTTGTTGTCCAAATGAACACGACAAAGCAATTGTTAAAATCTCATTTCTGCCAGAATGAAATACTCGAGGACGGCACAGTTGAATTAAATTTCCAGTTACCACGCAATCCAATGACATTAGCATCATCAAAACAATACGTCGTGCTTTTTTTTCAGACAGAGTAATTGTAAGATTTGTTTTATCCATCACAATATTTACGCATCACCCCGATTAAGCGTAATGTTCAAATTGGTTCGAGGAGGATTCCGCGGTGGCTCCGCGGAGTGAACTGGTGGCCGCAATCACAATAAATTCACAGAAACTTTCCGTCTATTCAGATGGCCGAAACCTCGCAGTGGTTCTTGATTCTGCTGGGGTGAATCAGCTTGTGGCAGAGGCAAAGCTGCCAGGCCCCTCCAACCTCCACTGGCTAAAATCAAGTTAAGTCTTTAAAGTAATAGGTTTTCCTGCTCTCCAGAGAGACTGTAGATTGTGTTTTTTATGATGTGTCACTCCAAACGACATCACTAGTAAATTCTGGTCAAACAAATAATTTTATTAGTGACAAAAAATGATGTAGGGTTGCCAAAGTCGCCGTTTGGAAAGCCATTATGTATTTGCATTTACTAAACACAATAGTAACTCAAGGAGCTTTGTCAATTCTACTAAATGCTCTGACATACTCAAACTAAAAGAGTCGGCTATTGTAGGAGGGAGAACAGGCCGTCCGCTGATCACAGGGTTGGCAGTTCAATCTTCGTTCCCCGTCTGTTGAAGTGTCCCTGGGCAAGACAGTGAATCTCAAAATTGCTCCTGATGAATCAGGCCGCCACCTTGCAAAGTAGCCCGCCGCCACGCGACGTGGGTGAATGGGTGAACGAGAGGCAAATTGGATAAAAGCACTATATAAATGCAGCCACTCACCGCCGAGCCATTTCAAATCGACCAGTTAGAGCGACTCTCTTCGGGATTCCAGGGTTTTGAGGCCAACGCGCACTGACAGGCTCTGACAGGCGGTAAAACACCTGCATCCCTCGATTCCTATGTAAGCCCCGCACGCGCCGCTGACGTCTTAAGATCGTCGCCAGCTGAGACGTGTCACCTGTCCAGAAAGGCAGCAATTTTATCACGTCCCACCCCCGCCCTCAATCGGCACTGCCTGGCTACTTTATCGTGACTACAACGCCTGTCCGTATGGCACATCGGCGTGCGCTACAGGCGTCAGATGACGCACGGCTACGTGACGTGACTCTCTGTGTGTTGCACATTTAGAATTGTCTCCCCCTTTTTTATTTTGAGAACAGGGGACCAGTGTTCATTTACAGTAGAGTCAACCCTTAAGATCTTCTGAACTTTGTTGTGCTCATCCTGCAACATTCCTCTACTGCCTCCCGTAGCCAGAGTGCTTTCTGGACTTGATTAATTTCCTCCTCCTGGGAGAACAGAGAGAGATTCATCTGTCTTACACCCCTGCATTTGTAGTCACAGCCATTCTCTGTAATGATGGAAGCTTAACACAACATCATCTATATTCCTCCAGTCGTGCTGATGTGTTGTATCAACCTGTAGATGTACCTGCACTCATTTTCTGAGAAAATGAGAGGTGCAGGAACACTAATTATTAAAAATGAATTTTTGCCGGGGCCCAAGCTGACTCATTATTCATCTTGGTTATTGCTAGCAGTTCGGATCAGCCTTCGTGTGCCAGAATTGGTCCATTTGTCTCTGTCAGGGGCGGGCACTTGACAGATGTGCCAATATGGCTGCCGAAGTTCTGTGCTGGGGGAGAGGCATCTTAATTCTCCATGATGTATCACACTGGCAGCAACCAATTTAGCAGAATTGAGCTCCAAATCATCTTACTTCCCACTGCTTCTGACAATCTGTTTCCTTTCTCGAGATGAGGTAAATATATTAAGGATGGAAATAAATTAGGGATTCCCACGCCCTGAGCTAAATCAGTGAGTTTTTGTTGCAGCTGATTGTGTACTGTCACGCTTGCATGTCCGCAAAACAGCATCCCGGGTCCGTGCGACCAGGATACATAGAAGCTAAGGCCCAGTGAACAGCAACTGCGATGAATACTGCCAGATTCTCCGGTTTCCCCGTTTAGGGCAGATTGATGTATTGGACCGACAGGTTTGTTGTGTAAACCTAATTAATTTAATTTCAGGTGTCACATGGCGTTGGTGTGCCTTGTGGCAGCACATTAGGCCTACTTGGCGGCTCGGGTCCAACATAATGGATGTAGACACGCTCGGCCTGCTGGGATTTGAATATTGAGGAAGTGTGAGATTGCCAGCCCACAGATTTCCTCTCTAATGCGGTTATGCTGATGAGCTGGAATGAGCTAGCTAGCAGCTCAGCAAATTTTTAAACTCATAATCATGATGACTTACTTTGTAATGAGTGCACATCCCCCCCAAGAGGTGAGGAGTTAACTGCAGGGGCAAAATGTTGGAAGAAGTGCAGCCGCTTTGCTTGAATTATAAAACGGCGCTTGATGGACAGTCGCGCGCTCCACTGCTACAAGGTGTATTGGCATAAGATTTCACTTGCAAGCCAGCGTTGCAAGTGTATAGATGACATTCAGCACTGCATCACTTCTAGATCACTGAGCTTCCCGGTGCTTGTTGTGTCGTTTATCCTGTGCTACTATCTAGTTTACTGAATTACACCACTAACTATTGATTCCTGTCTGGATTCTAAATTATAAGGACACTGGCTGTGTAAACATGTAGCCATTGTTGTCCCTGCTTAGCTTGCAGAACATCTGCAACGTAGAAGAATAACGACTGCTGAGGGGGCGAGTCGAGCTCACCGAAGGCAATAGCTCAGAGTGGTCCGAGCCTCTTCTATTTCTTTTTTTTGCACTGTGATTTTGGGAGCTAATGGTGGTGACGATCACGGGGTACCAGATTTAAATGTGAACCTCGTCCTCAGCATAAATATCGGGTCTATAATTTGGTTCAGCGATCGCACTTATTGTTGGATAGCGTAGAAGCAAGTGAAACACGAAAACCGAAACTTTCTGCGAACCCAGAGACGTTCGTGTTAACTTAGGACGGTCCAGCTTCATATTCTCGGAGTATCAGGCGGAGAAAAAAAAAGATCACGCAGGTCTGTCATTCTTTGTCTTGTAGAGTCTCATTACTCATTTAAGTCAGGGCTCATATACCTGCGAGGGGTGATAAATAATGTAGATGTATCGTAAAAATTATTGGGGTGGAAGCTGTTCTTTACCTTTTTTTAGAAAATGTGCGGTCGTCTGAACCTTTTGTGCAATCTGCAAACACCCTCACAGATTTTCAGTTATTTTCTTTGCTTTTCAAGCTGAAAGATGAAAATAAGCCATTTAATTTAGTCACACTAGGCAATATTTATATATATTTATAAATGGACCATTTTTGATTAAGATGAGCACAAAATAATGATGTTGAAAAGTCGGTTTTAGCCATTTTGCGGTTATTTTCTTTTTCTAAATACATTTTTTTTATTTTTCTTTTGCCTCAAGCAGCAGAGGAAAACTTTGAATCCAGAGGGCAAACAGCTACTTTGCATACATGTGCACATCACTGCCTCTGCTATTTCATGTCATTAGTTGCTTTGGTAACATCGCCGAGCACACATTTTTCATTTCGTTTAGTCGCCATTTACAGTACGCTCGGTTCATGTGCCTGTAGGAACGTGTGGCGAAGGTGCAACCGAGGAGATGAGATTGAGAATTTGTACTTTTACAGCCGACTTCGTTTTTGTATTTTTATGTCCATACCTAGTGAAGACCTGCCCACAGCAACTTTAATTATGAAATGAATTTAAGTGATCTTCGCCACCGTTCACCTCTCCTTTGGAATTAATGTCCTGTTCCTCTGTGTCAGCGCCCTCCTCCCTTCTATCCCTTAATTTCCCTCCTCATCTATCTTTGCTAATGCTGGCCGCATCTCAGTTCTGAGCAGGGGGTTTCTGTGTGGATGCTACGGGGGTAGTGAGGAGGGTGAGACAGACTGGATTAGGGCCGGATTTAAAATGGCTGCTCGCTGCGCTTAGCTCAACACTCATCTGGGGGATGTGGTCATGTGCTATCTTGTGATTTGTGGCCTAATTAGCGGTTTTGGGGTACGCGGGGGGCTCAAGGTCTTGCGCAGTTCCTCGGCCTTTAGTTTGAATTTCTTCCACTGTTCTTCCCTCCGTGTCTGTTGGCTGGCACATGTGCCCACGTACGCACGCGCTCTCCCACTCTAAAGCTGTAAAAATAATAAAATAAAATAAAAATACCAGCAAAGGACGACTGTGAAACAGCACGAATAAGCAGCAGACAGAAGGTTTTAGCTGTGCGGAGTGAGGCTCCTGCGTACAGCCAATTTATCATCATCTGCTGGAATAAATAAAAGCTTGTCTGTTTAGTTCAGGTCAAAGTGCACAGCTGTAGCTGCAAGTTACAGATAGGAATTTGGCTGAAGTCGATGCTTACCTCCGCCAAGAAGGTTATGTTAAGATGGCCCCTGGCTGTCTTGTTTTTAGTCTGAAACCAACATATGTCACATTAATGGCCGGATTGACTCGGAGCTCGTTGCGATCAGCTGCGATCTCTTCAGTCCAGGGTTCATGCAACAAACCGAAAGGACACTATTAAATGACCTTTCTCATACAGTCGCCGTCACCCAGACATTGGCTGTAAACACCGCTCTGTAAACACGATTGAATATGAGGGTAACGGTTAGCTTCGGAGATTATTAGCACTTGGTCAAGGTTTCCACTCGATTGAACGGGTTCTGCCTTACACGTGTGAAAGCTTCCAAACGCGAAAATGTTGCACGCTGCAACTTGTGCAACTGGTAGCGCTTTCCTTGGAAAACGCTGTTTGCTTCGTCAGTGAATCTCTGTCCTGTTTTATGAGTGTCTGTGTGTATTTCTGTTTTTGGCTCATAGGCAAATAAAATGGCTTATGAGCCTTTGGAAGATAATCATGATGTCAGGACAGTGCATGGGCCTCTGTATCAGTCCCAGACAGCTTGTTGTACACGTGATTTGCAGAGCTTATCTCCACTTTGCGATGAAAGATGAAAATCTTGATGCATGAACTCTGTGCTTTCCCCCGATTTCATTCCCAGTCCGTATCAGATAGTGGAAATCACGACAAACATTAGATACTAGCTGTGTCTTCCACACACATACTGTACACTACATTCAGTATGTATTATTCACAATATCTGTAACTATCACGTCACACTTTAGACATTTTCGAGAGGCGATAAGCTTTCATATTATTGCAGATTTAGGGAGGATTATTGAGACATCTTCTGGTTTTCACAGAGTAAAATGGGCATTGCAGAACTAAGCGTCTAAAATCGCGGCACTGGCGAAATAATGTACAAAAAGGTGAAATAAAATACAGATATCGTGTCATCTGAGGGTTCACTATGTGGGAAGAGATCTTTCACCTCTGCCTGCTGACAGTGGCTAATGGTCTGCTTAGTGGTGACCTCAAGCTGCGCGGGTCACCCTGACGCCATGACAGGCAGGTAAGTGAGAGGTTTTTGAGTGTCTCACAACCTCTGTCCCCTGGGAGACAGCAGCCGGCCTGTCTCCTTATGCCTGTCCTGGTTTTATCGCTCTGCAGTGACCCACAGTCAACTCATCCTCCTGCCGCGGTGTCCCTTTAGTCAAAAAGGGATGACGGCTCTCTGGCAGGCATCTACCGCCGCTCCCCTCTCCCCTCCCTTTTCTGATGGCCAGCTGCTTTATGCGAGACTGGTGACACAATTGGTTCAGTAATCTTTGGGATGTGTTTGGCATTTTCGGCCACACTAGCTGCATGGCTCTAGGCATGGCAACGTCTGACTGTCTGTTGTTCCACCGCTTTGGTCTAGACTGAGATTTCTCATGGATGGATTGCCATGAAATGTGCAGATGTCCATGCCGCCCCGAGGATGAATCTTATTGACTTTTATCCCCTGACATTTCCTGTAGTGCCACAAAGCAGGTCAAAGTTTTAACCTGTGAAATATCTCTGCATCTGCTCTATGGATTGACACACACTTTTGTACAGACAATCGCGGTTCCCAGAAGATGAATCTTAATGACGTGATATCTGGCTTTTTTTTTTTTTTTTTTTTTTGCAAAGTTCATACAAGTTCTACAATTTGATTGTTTGCCCTGAAATTTGGTACGGACTTTCATTTCGCCTCAGTGTGAATTGTAATCGTTACGATGATCACTTAATTTTCATCATCATACTTTAGTTTATGACCAGACACCCGCAAAATGAATAAAGCTCCAATCATCCTCCGCTCTACTTTGTGTGTAGTTTTTAATGAGCAAATAACAATTTGCTAACGTGCTGTAGTCGCTGCAAATGGTGAGCTGTAAGACTATACGTCGTCAAATTTGTCGTTTTGCAGGAGGGCGGGGTAAGAACTGCACAAAACAACACACAGGCCGATCCATGAGACCATTTCAGCTGCGTAGACATCCTAATATCATAAAGATGATTGGTGTGTTTCACTTTATGGTGACCGCGTGTGAGCCTAAGGACATCAGAGAGCGCGCTTCCCCTCTCCGTATTCAAATGGACTGTAATGATTTGGACTGATGATCAAGCTTTATCATTGTTGAAGTTTGGCACTTTTTGCCAGTGAGTTCAGAAAGTGGTAACAGTGCGTCCTTTCGAATAGTCAAGTGCGGAGGTCTTCGCTCAGTGGAAGTTCCAGGAGCCAAAGAAGAGATAATTAAACTAATGGATGGAGCTGCATAAATGGAATACGAGGCGATGACAGTTCAGAAAGAGGTGATGGCTTAGAGAGAGATAAGGTGCTTTGCTGAAAAGAAGCGTAACAATAGGAATAGATGGAAACGGCGATGGGACAAATTACAGATGGCTTCTCTTATATTTTTACAGCATGTGTGTGTTTGGTGCACGGTCTTATGTATGCCCGGGTACTGATTGGTTCAATTTCGAGAACCAGATTAAGCACTGTTTCCTCAGAGGGGGGAAAAAAACTAACATAAATACATATTGTGCAGATGTCCTCACACATTAGTGTCTTATCTACTTCAGCCTCAGCTCTTCATCTCCATCGGGAGGGCCCTCTGATTTGAATAACTACTGAAATACATGCTAATTATTCCTTAATATAATATCGGCTGTGATTGGAGTACAATAGCTATTTCTGATATTAAAACGTCCATCACATGACTAGCTGCAGGACATTTCTGGTTGCTGATGTCGGCGTCTGTGCTTCCGACAGTTAGCTGATATGAAACAGTTGCCCTTGGACAAAGCAGAGTAATGTAGCATCACTAATCAGTGTTTCACTTTGCAGCGCTACAGAGGAGGTCCGTGTTCCACTCGGCAGAGTGCTCACCTCTCTCTCCTGTTTACAATTAGCAAGAGATTTCCTTACAATGATGCGGTATTGGATTGGTGTCAATGTGCACTGACACGGAGAGGGCAAAACTCCAGAGAAAACATTTACCGCCTTTTTATACAGTGTGGAAAAACAACTTTTAGACGTGCAAGCACAAAGTGCAACTTGTAGAGAGGAGCTTTCATGTACTATAGCCCTTTTTTTTTTTTTTTTTTAGTTATGCAAAACCCTCTTTGCTCAAACTGCGTCATTAGCCAGATGAATCTGAGGTTTGTAATCCTAAACTAAATGACGTAAATTAGAGGGAAGTGTGTTATTAAAAATCTCCTACATCAAACTCAAACGAAAACTTTCAGAGACCAAACTCGTTTGAGCTGGATCTAAGTAGAAAATCTCTGTAGAGGAAATGATTTGGTAGAACAAGTGAAGTTTATAGAGAAGGTACAAATTATAGAGAAGGTACAGATCCTCAACATGGGGACAGGAAACAATAACTCCTGTTTTTTTTTTTTTTTTCTTGGCCGTTTTGCTAACCACATGAATCGCCTCGATTTGTTCCTTTTCCTTTTGTTGCCCTTTTCAAACTGAATTCAATTACTTCAGGAACAGGCACGTGCATCCGAGTCCAAGTTTTTATGAAATGCAGTTCATTTTAATTGGATTACTGCTTTGATAATTGTATTAAAATTAGTAAAGATGCGTTGAACCAGTTGTTGATACAGTAAGCTATAGCCCGGGGTAACAATTTCACGATTAAAAGAATGAAATAAAGGGTTCATACTGACATAAACTTAGGAACAATGAGACTGTTTTGAGTTGCGTACTGTTGCATACCCAAGGTACTGGATACCATCGCATTACAGCATCATAACAATGCAATCATGCACACTTTAATTGCATAACTAGATGTTTAAATATACCCCGGAGCGAAAAAATTTAATTGCCGCTTCCAGTGTATCTCTCCAGAAGGAGGCAGATTATTTTTGGCCCAAATGTAATTACTGGTCAGTATTTAACTACTACAGCTTGATACTTTGATTACTTACATTAATCTTTGTTTTAAGCTTTGCATGCTGTGGAGATGATGAGCTTATTTTTGTGCGGAGATCATCATTTGACACAGCGAATGCACAAAAATAATGAACACATTTCTCTACTTTTAAAACACAACAATTGTTAGAGCGCTCAAATTGTCCAGCAAGCTCAGCTCAAACACTGATCAGACTAAATCCACATCTGAGACCCCTGACGCACCAGGTTGGCTTTACAGAATTAGTTCCAACAAAGGCAAACCTCGAGATAAAGTGTTATTTAACTACACTGGCTGTTTTTTTTTACAGCACAAATGAACTGAATTTAAAGTTCAAACTAAATGAATAAAAAGTGATTCAACTCATATAAATGTAATAATGTCATCTCTCCACATTGCATCCTTTTTTTTTTTTTTTTTTCCTATTCAACAAAAAGGCCAAAACAGAATACAAAAGGTTGACCGTAATAATTCTGCACTACTTACCCAGGGACGTATACTTGAGGAGACAAAACGAAGGTTAATTTTGCCTTCCACGTAAAAGGGACAGTAAAATATATATTTTTAGAATGAATTATACTGATAAGTCTGGATATCACATAGCAGCGCATTTAGCTTCATAAGCCATTAAAAGTGGAAAATAAACATGTTAACAGAGGGTTGGTAACTGTCATGCATTGATATTCTAACTGCTCAGGTCGCATCTCTTTCCCTTTGCTTTGAAAAGTTGATATCGTTGAGTACAGAAAGATATTACAACCTACAGCTGTTTGATCTGACAGCGGCCCGTCCACCTGCTGCCTTTTCTCCAATCGCTCGCCTTGCCTGTCGCAGAACAGCAGCTGTGCTGTGAGGCAGAACAAACAGGGACATGTTGAAAGTGATGGCCCACAAACTGCACCCATCTCTTCTGTCTCCCGAATGCTCGGAGCCGGTTTTGTAACACCCATTGTATTCAAGAATAGAGGTGTACAAACTCAGGCAGGCCCGTTAAATGTGAAATGACGCGGTGTCGCTGTATACTGATGATTTTGTCTTGAAGTAGCACACTAACTACTTCTGTGATGCAAGTTAATAGAATAAATGATTATCCAGAGATCCCATTTGTAGACATGTTGGCCCTTTGCCATATTGAAGAGGAAACTGTTAAGAGTTTTTGAATTGTAGGGGAAGCTCTTCCCCATGGGACAGAATGTATTTCTGTCCCTCTTTTTTTCTTTACACAAGGTCTTGGAGATTATTTTTACAGACCAGGGGATGTTGTACTTATGCAGCGGCCAACACCCAAGAACAGGAAGCCACAGTTTCTATGAAAGTCCACGAGATGGAAGCAGATAGCGCCAAGGGAAAACAATATTTTGGCTGGAGCTCATTCTGGTGGCCAATTAGACCCCAGTGCCTGTATGATTTACCACTTCCTCTACCTGCTTTTATGTGTTTGGGGGCTGCTGTGTGGAACACAATGACCCCTGATTAAAGATTGAGCTTAGGCTCTGAGACAGCAGTGGCGCCATTCTTATCAGATGCCTACTTCTCAGAACTCAGCAAGACCACCTGAAATCATTGGTTGTACGGTCTGTCACACTGACATACTCGGAGTCAGTGAGCGCATTTAGCCTTTAGTTTATATACTGTCATCCTTGTAAAAAGTTCAGTATGATTCCAATAATTCTGGTGCTGCTTTTACTTCCCAAAGATCTCATTTAGGCGCCTAATCAACTGCTCAGTATTTGATATCTTTGCGATGCTTAACGCCCTTAAAATATGAAAGTGTTATTTCTTGCCGGTCCCGATTTGTAAAGGGGAAGTCAACGCATTAAATTTTAACTCAAATTACACCCATGATCAACTCTGAAACCGAGTATATCCAAGGGTTTGAAGTCAGTAGCTAAGTATTCTGGGGTCCTTTGTCTTTTAAAGCATGTACTGAGACACATTGTATACGCGGAGAGACGGATGGATTGTTTGTCTTTTCCTCCACCCTCTCCTGTGGACACAGCCTGGAAGTGAAGCCCGGATCTTGAATGGCTGGGTGGAGTGAGGGGGATGAGGTCACACTGTTAATTGCATAATGAAACATGTCTGGGTCGAGATAACACATCAAAGAAACCGTTATATAACCAAAAATAGGAACTGACTTAAATTTGATTAAAATCTACAGGGCGGAGAGACAACATCGAGACAGGGATATTCTTTATCAGTCCGTATTCTTACATTTCATCCCCATTAGCTTCCACTAAGTAGTTGCTCGTGCTTCTACATATGAAACAAAAGTGCCACAGACACACATCCAAAAGGTTCAAAAACAATACCATCTAGGTAAGATACATCCGCTTCTTTTAGCGACTTATAAAGAAAACGTACCTCGTTTGTTTGAGTGGGTCCATGTTGGACAGTGTAGGTAGACCTATGTGTAAATAATCCACCAATTTAAGGAGACTGGAGTAAAACAGTGGTCTTAAATGAACAGCGTCACATCTAGTTTTTTATGGGCAAACAGCAGAGTGCTCTTGACTGGCCAAGTCATTTGACCACAGTCCAAATGAGCATGTATTGCACTTGCTGATGGCCTGACTAAAGGCAAAAAACCACTGAAGCTAGTAAGAAGTGAAAGTAGCTGTAGAGGGAGGATGTCGTGTCTCTGCTGATGTCTCTGGGCCCTGATTGAATGCAGAAGGATTTGCAGCCAAGTTCGGAAAAATACTGTGCCTTGATTTAGGTTTATTTTTTTACGTGTCTAATTGCTATCCGTCCCCATGAATTCAGGCGATGCTGTTCGAAAACGGCTACACATTACATCTCAAATTGGGTAGAGTACAAAATATATTCACTAAGTAAATTTAAGTTGTTAGGACTTTCTTTGGATGGAAATCTCCCTTTGAGCTTGTTCTTAGTCACAGGAACTATGCTAATAATGATGGAGATGCTGCTTGGTTGAATTATGAAAAGCCGGCTTCATGGTCTACCTTTCAAGTAGTGGGAATTATTTACTGTGCTAGCAAATTGTACGTTTGTCTTGGGTATAATTTTTTTGAAGGCCACATTTTTTTTTTTTACAGGCCTTCTTCTGTTTGGTTGCTTCCTTTCGGGTGGGAAATTCACCGACCCTGAAAGAAACCAATTAAAATCAACATTAGCACTCTTTTGTTTGACAGACAGGGAAAATCTCCGGATTGTTTTACTTGAGTCACGCATGCCATATCTTCACGCTGCAAACTGGCACCCCAAAAGCTGCTCACTTCAAGGTAAAGAAGGGGGGAAAGAGAGAGATGTCAGTTTCTGGTGGTGGTTGTGTGCCCGCTGGTGCCTGTCAGTTGGCGTCAGTTCGTCTAACATATCACAGAAAGATAATGGCGCTCTACAAGAATGCCGAACTCAAAGAATCTATCCAGCTGGGTTGTATCTTGACTTCACCCTTTCTCATCATTTGTCCTCCGGTGACGGTTGTCGTCTTGAAGACATGTACAGCATTTAAACGGCTTTGGCATTCGCACTTTCTCTTACATCTGTGTTTTTTGTTAATTACCCCAGGTAATGATGAGTGCACAGTGTGTCTGGGGTAATAAGGGTCAAACCCCCGTTTTTATATCTCGTCTCACTCAAGGCAAGGTGCTATATGACCGGGCTTTCACTGAGCCTCTTCCCAGCATAATTCCATATTATGGCCTCATCACATATAAGGATGTCATTATTAACTTCTATGGAGATGAGACATTTAACCTCCACTTCTCTCTTTAGAACATTTGGCTTCAGTCCCGCTAATTGGTCATTAGATTGCTATGAAATGCTCGAGAGAAACTGCTAGAACCACGAACGGTTATTTTCTTGATGCTGGTTTGCTTCATCAGCTCTGTCGAGGTGACCGCCGAGTCTGATCCTTTTTGTTTCAATCATGGGAGCTTGTCTGAAAAGCTGGCTGTTTTCTGGACAGCTCTTTGGAAAGCTTTTGATAGAAGTTCACTGGAATCTGAAGCACTTTGTGTCTAATGCAGTGGCAGAAATAGTGTTTGTGCTTGAAGACTGTTACTGTACAAGGAATTAATTTGGCCTACAACCTCCATGGCAGGCAGGCAGACAGCAGCACAGAACAGCTTTTGGATGAGTCTGCTAGAAGCCCAGTGGTGGCTTGGGTTACAGTTGTAGGACATGATAGATGAATGCAGATCTTCCAGAGTAATAAAGTAGATTAATATCTCGGTGAAGTACCACTTCAGACCACCCTGGGAAGCAGTCTGGGGCCCAGAAATCTGGCTCATAAGTTCAGAATCATTTAACAAAACTTGTGTCTTATCATATCAGTCATCACCGAAATCTAGAGTAACTGGCGCCGCGTTATATAAAAACCAATTTGAACTTATGTAACATGGGTCAGTAAGTGACCTGCAGCATCAGCAGAAGGGAGTGCAACTTCAAAATGACTCTGGCAGAGTTTCATTTTGATGGTTGAGATAGCACAGGATTATTGATGATCCACTGGATCTGATGATTCATTGGATCTTGTCTGCTTTTTCTGTCACTTTGGCTTTGGCATTACACTCAGGGTGGAAGTAGTTATCTTATCTGAACCTCCTGCCAGCTATCTCCCAGAACAGCTAGACCTTTAATCACCTGTCACAGTTGGTGACTGCAGTAACTCCAAGGAAGCTGATACTGTAGTTGCTCCGGATAGAATGATGGAAAGTTGTAATTATGGGGGTTGTATTTATCATATTTATCAAATGTTTCAGTGGTGTGAGAGGTCTACGGAGGAGGGGAGCTGTGGAGCTGGGCACAGATAAAAGGAAGTCAAGAACTGGGATATAAATGAATGAATGTGGCCTATAGTAGTCCGGTAGTCCGTTTTAATAAAGATGTATTATGATCATGATCATTTTCAGCAAAATAGGTGAGGGGAATGTGCTGAGTTAAACAACTTTTCCGCGTGTTTTGTGGATGAGAACAGAGCAGACAGATATGTTGGTCCAGATGTGGGAGCAGCTATGCTACAATGCTCTGTTCTGTCCCGCGGCTTCCTCCATTCTCCCCCGACTGATTCAAGATTCATGTGCTGTAGGAATACAATTACCGCATGGCCATGCAGTAGTAACATATTTTGATTCCGGTGTAACGTACTGCGATGCCGATCTTTAAGTGTTTCCTCATAATACAATTTTTTTTTTTGTACTCTTGTTGCATTTAAATATGCACATGCCAAACGTCGTTATATTTTTCATGTATTAATATGTTCACGAGCATTTTAATGAATTGCATTACTCCGATTGGAATCTGTGACTGTAAATGTCCAAGTACTTTTATTGGCATGTACACAGCAGTTACAGTGAAGCAGTCATTTGCAATAAAACTCTCGGATGTCAGGCTCCCTTCAGCTGTGCTCTACAGATACATCGCCTATAAAAATGTGTACAAAGAAAAATGATTTAAGTGGAACAAAATCTAATTAGAATCCAAGGCATAAAATCTCGCAGCAGCTAAAATATAACTAGAATATTATTTTAAAGAGTAAAATATCATTTGAACTGATGGAAACTGGAGACCGGCCGCAGTGCCTTTCATCATGATGACAGTCTGACCCATGACCCGCATTGTGACGCGTGGTCCACGCCCATCTCCCCACTCTCTCTTCATTTTGATCTCAAATTCTCGTGACTCCTGCTAGTATTGAAAAACATCACAGTGGTGTTTCCCGCTGCGGTATGTGTGTCCAGGACCACATATTGCCATGATGACACACACAAACACACACACACTCACACACTCACAAGGTGAAAACAATATCAGCCAACACTGTCGCAGCAGGTAACCGATGCTGTCACGGCTGGTAAATATAACATTATGGTAGTTTGATAAGTAATGCTAAATGATAAAATGTATAATATGCAGGTCGTGCAATAACGAAAGGTGTATTTCCATGAGAGCAGATTGTACCTGAACCTTGTGTCCTCCCTGAAAAACAGTCTAGACTGTCTACTGTCTATTTATACTGCCATTTATTTCTTGTCTGACTTGTCATGACTTATCCTGCCTCGTCTGTTTTGATCTCAGTTCATTCTTCAATCAATAATGACAATAATCATTATTTGCAACCTGCAGATTCTTTTATTGATTAATTGTTGGATCTGTAAAACATTAGCAAGCAGTGTTTACTACAGTGTGAGGGGAAAAGCAGACCGTTCTCATATCTGAAAACTTGAAACCATGAATTTCTTTTTGCTTTAAGAATTACTTAAGTAGTTCATTGATTATTAAAATTGCTGCTGATTCATGGTCTTTCGATCGACTGATGCAGCTCTATTGCAAAGCTAACCTAAACCTACCTCACAGATATTCAGACTTTATTGATCATATTTCGAAGGCCATAGCAAATAGCAAATTTACTGCATTTGCTACATATTATGATGCCTTGTTATCCTATCTTGAAGAAACATGGATGTCCGTCTACTCTCAGCTGTCATTTTTATTAACTCGCTCAGCCTTAATTCTCATTGTAGTCCCAGAGAAGGAATACAAAGAGATTATTTTTGGTGTTCTCACTTCTTCTGCCTTTTTGTTCGTGACAGAACTGACGAGGTCAAATAAATGCACCTTTTTTAAATTTGAAGTGTAACTGAAGACTCGCTGATTCGTCATCCTGTATGTCCCCGACGGTGACCCTGGATGCCTTGTTCCATTCTTGCAAACGATGCTGATATATCGAGTACCTGTTCCTTCAGATCTCCTTTGAGAAGCTAGATGTTGGACAATGTTGAGAGGGAAAAAAAAAAAAAAACCTTTTAAGAGCACTGAAGCGGACTGCAATTATTTTTGCGTTTTATAATTCCTTGGTTTAAAAAAAAAAAAAAAAAAATTCACTGTTCTTCATTGCATATTCTCTCACTTGTCTTTGAAGCCTACTGACGCCCACTGAGGGCATTATGGTTTTTACCTTCATGGTTCACTGATAATTGAGGCGTCTTATGCAGACTGGCCAATAAAGGAATCTGACAAGAAACTCCTTTGAAAGTACAGTTCTCTATGAATATAAAATCATACACACACACACAGAGATAGAAGGCTAATTGTCGCAATTGATGATTCACTTTCATAAACATTCTTTCATTTGCGTGAAAGCGTCCGCTGTTTATCTCAGTGAGACTTCCTCTGTGGGTGTGATGAAACTTTTCAGTGACATTTTCTTTTTTAGTAAGAAAAGAGACAGAAATGTATTCTGCATGTTTAACTCTACAGTAATGACAGCAAAAATGACCCCGTCCTTGGTGTTTTTTTTTTTTTTAGTCACACATTTCACTCTGGTGTAACATTTTGTAGTTTTGGCAGCGTGACCTCATTTGGAGTCGGGAACATTCAGATACCAAAATTGCCTGCCCCAATTTTGCCAGAATGATTTCCCTCATTTTGATTGTACTTACACGCAGTTAGACTGAGACCCACTCTAGGTATTAGTGACTCCAAGAAATTATATCCACCGTGGCTGCTTGTTAGACCTGCTGCAGTTGGGAGACAGTATCCTTATTGTTAAATGCTCATAATTGGCATCGTTAAGTAGAGTCTGCTCTCTTTTTCTCGCAGTTCATTCGGCTATGCGCCGAACTCTCTCTCTCCCTTGCCTTCGTCACATCGCAGCCATTGGGGTCGCAGAGAGCTGTGAGGAAGCATGTAAAGAGATCTGTAGGGCAGAGACAGTGGAACGAAGCGATGCTGGAGGAAGGGACAAAGGCCGCTGGTTTGTTTTGCACAAAAAAAAATATATTGCAGTTTACAGTGGATATGCTTGTTATGACAGAGAAGTGCACGGATTTGTATGATGCTGGAGTTCATTTTGAGTGTAGGAGCCAGGAAAGCTCTCCACTTACACAGTAAAGACTCCATCCATGCGGAAGATCCATATTAGATGAATATATACTGCTGTAAATAGGTAGAATATGTATCTACGCTATCCTTATCAGGTATTTCTGGCTTATTTGAAGAAAACAGGGACAAAGAAATGTGCTGGCGGCATGACTTTATGAATGGATATTTTGGTCTGTCTGTTGGGTTTACAGTCCATCACGCAGGAAACAGCAGGAAGCGCACAGGTCGGCTTAATGGAACTGAACCATCGGTGCTATTACGTGTCCTAGTAACCAGCGCGCACACACACACAACAGCAAGACCTCCCGTAAGTTAAGTGCAGCAATCATTAATACACCTGTGAGTTTCCTACGACGACATGTCAAAATGTCAACGCCGCATATGAAATGTCAAAGCTGGAGCACTCCGAGAAGCTGCAGTTTCTTTGGTGTTTACATGGTGACATTTTAATAAATTTACCCCAGTTGCACTTTTGCAAATTTTGATTCTTCCCAGTCTGACTAATTTGACTTTTCCCTGTGAGGTGATTGTCGTCACGTTGGACCTGTTTTCACTGAGCAACCTCACACATTTCAACAAGGCTATGATTTTAGAGGCGCTATTACTGGCTAATACAAAATATGTCATCGGCTGGCCATCAGTTGACAGACTTGGTGGACATTTCTGGCCTGTCCCCACCTTGCACAAGCCCCAAGCCCATCAGCTGTCTAACCTGGACATTTGATACTCCCCAGTGCTGCAAATGCCTGTGTCTCCACCATCTGGGGTGTTATCAGCATATTGAAAGTGACACCAGGAATGCTGTTTCAAAATGTTATCCGATGCTCCCGCATTCACTGACGGAGTTTTGCAGGAGACACGAGGCTTGATCTCGCTTTACCACCGCTCCATCTAGACAACAGTTGTGACCCTCCTCTGCGCTCCTGACACCGTGCCTCATTTCTGCTGGCCGTGTTTTTGTTGTCACCGCCACTCATACATATGGACTGATCAGCGTAGATTTTTTTTTTTTTTTGCAAGTGCCAGTGTGCCAATTCTGGGAGGTCTGCCAGGCGGCATACAGCACGGATGCTTTCTCTCCGAGGGACAAAACGGAAATGACAAGGCAATCGCCATTCTGTCAGCATTACCATGGTAGCACAGGCTCGGCTGTTTATCCCAAGGTTAATGGGATGACGCCTGGAACTGAAAGTGCCAGATTGAGAGAAACATGTGCCTGTTTTACTTAAAACAAGTAGATGGCAGAGAGTGGTGTCAGAGCACACAGAAGTGAGCCCAGAACAGGGCTTGGATTAACAAACAGCACACACATTATAAACATCTCTGGGCTGCCTTCAAGTGTAGATCCAAAATAACAAACGGGAGACCTTATTGAATCTCTCAGAACCCTGACGTAGATGTGACGCAGAAGGTTCTTGAAACCGAGACAGGTACAATCCGTATGTTTCGTACTGATATGTTTGACTGCTATGGCTGTATGTTTGGTTTGCTGCTGCCACAGTGAACAGTTATTGTTTACACATCCTGCCAATGACACATTGTGTGAATCCTTCAAGGACACCGCACACACACACACACACACACACACACTCACACACACATAAATGAGCCATGTTTCATCCATCTCTTGCAATCAGAAGTTGCCACTTCCGACTGTAAACATCTGACCAGATTAATCAGTCCATACTGTTTATTTTAGACATTTTCTGTCCATGAGGGCGCTATCATCGTTTCCAGAGCCAGCCTGGTACACAAATACGCCACCGATAGTCATCGTGAAGCAAGTTAAATATATTTCAATTCATCTTTCACAGGGATTGGAAAGAGAAGAAACACATACAACAAATAACAGCAACGCCATAATGCAGCACAACAAGCTAAAGACTCTAAAATAAAATAATAATCACACCTCACTTTCACAGTTTCAATAAATATAGAACATTGCAGGCTTTCGCAGAGGTAGACTCTGTTGCAGGGCTATTGCATTGTTTTGAATTACACCTTAGAAGTGTCGAGGATGATGCGAGATGGATCATTTGCTCAGCTTCTCTTCAGGTCAGAAACGGAGATAAAGAGAAACATCTTTCCTCCCACTGCTGTTTTTTTATTTTATGGCAACGCTGCTAATTTGTGTACCATTCAATCTCATCTCGAGCAGCTGTGCACAGTCCAGCCGGGCATCAAGCGCTTTACACAGGTAGCTACTGCACTAGAGCACTATAATCAGACTGATTTTCCATTTCCACAAATCAGAGACGTATGTGGTGTTGCGGGGATCCTCACCCACGGTAGGTTACTGTTACAGAGGACCGGACTTTCCCCCGGCAACACTGGTAACAGATAAATTCTGCCAAATACTGTTATGCTCATGGAAGGTGAGCTGAAACGTCAGCGTAACTCACTCATCTTTGTCCATCATAAGGATATAAAACCATCAGTATACTGCATGAATTGCCTTATAGCAGCTATAAAGATTTTCATTAGAACAAATGTGTCGTGCAGCCAAGTGCGCGCACGCTTTCGTGTGTGTGACTGCGAGTGTGCCGTTCTGTCAGAGCCATATGCTGAATATAGTTGCAAATGTGGCGTGTAACGTTTTAGATAAATCAATCGACAACATTTTAAAACATGTACTTATTTTTAATTTGTTCACCTCAGCCTGATAGAGTGGCAAGGCTGCGCGGGGGGAAAGTCTTAACCACTAGGATTATAGTCATTCTGATGGATGGCAATGAGACAGATTAATCGACTGCCGTGCAACCCTCACTTATCTGATTGTAGCGCTGCTCCTCCCTTTCTCTTCTCGAAAGGCAGAATTATATCTCTTGCAGTACAGTAAATGGGATGTAATGTGCGTTTTTTTTAATGGAAAATTAGCAAAAGATGACACTTCTCTCTCGTCTCTACTTCAACCCGTGACACATTTTTACTGGGTTCAGTACGCTCTGCTTCCTGCATCGCGTGTTTCTGATTTGTTAAGCTATTGATTTTGTTTGGCTTTTTTTTAAGCTACCTTTTCATATTCTGAGTCAACATCTATTCTCCTTCCAGCTGACCCAAGGAATTTATAGCTGTTGTGAAATATGTCAGTCATGTTTGTGAGGCGCGGTATATCTCAACAACATCTGAAAATGGTTTTCGCACGTTGCCACAATTCACTCTAGAGGAGGAAGAAGAAAAGCAAGGAAATGAGGGTTGAAATTGCCCACTGGAGAACCAAGATTTTTTTTATTTATTATTTTTTTATTGTTGGTAGCCCACATAGCACACTTTGTCGGCCAGGGGAATGGTAAATGTTCAAAGTAACTGGAGGCATTGTACTTCAGACAGCTCTGCCAACGAGAATATATATTTTCTTCAAACACAACTGGGATGGGAGTTAAGTCGTATCCAATTGTACAACTGCCTCAAGTGTGTACTACTTTATCAACACTATTTATCCAAACTGTGTAAATATACAGCTAACCCTACACAGTTTCAGTCTGGGCTCCATCGTTTGTCCCAGAAAACATTCAGAGACGTACTCGTACAAAAATTTCAACTGTGTGAGCAAACTAGTGAACTAATATAATATTGTCTTGATTGATAGCCTGACCGATGTTTGGTGATTTGGTAGTTTTAAGAGAAGTTTAAAAAAAAAAATAAAAATCAGACATGTTTCTTAATCTAACTGCATTGTATTGTATTAGTGTAATATACGTTAAGGAGTTTTTCAGAGCAGCAAAAGATGTCAGGTTTGTTTGGATTTTTACACAACGAGTACAAATTGCGAGTTAAATATTGAATATTTCATCAACTCAACTCATGAGGCTAAATCTAGCTGTGCTAGATGTGGAACTTGTTTCCATGCGTAACAAGACTACAGGGTGTGTTTTGCTTTAGTATTAAAGCTGTATGAAGCAATAGTATTGTTTGATAAAGTTATTATAGTTTGTCTGTTGTCAGCAGACATAAATGAGATATAATAGATCAATGTGTGTATTATTTTTCCACATAAAAGCTGAATAGTTTTTTGTTTTTTTTTAATGCACAGACCACTTTTCATTTAAATATGCTAAATAGTCACTTCATTTATATATAAGCAGCTTGCCTCATAGTAATAGTAGTGTTTTCATAATGGGCTTTGTTCCAGGGTATGAAATATTGGTGTTGTTCTGGTGCAGACATATTGCTAAGTCTAAAGCCATGACTGACAAATTTAATCCTGCTTGCTAATGCAGTAGCATTAATTAGAAATGCAGCTCAAATCCATGTGCCTTCCAGACCTCACCCGTCTGTAATCTTGCAGGTGGTGTTTAGAAGACAATTGATTTTAATTTAAGTCACTGGACAAATCTGAGGTATTTCCAAGGGCTTAACAGTGTGCAGTGCACCTTTTTTTTTTATTTCCTAACCTGGTGACACGTTCACTGGAGGTGAATGAAATGACTCTTGTTTTTGTGCCTGACGCATGTTCACGGTTGTTTTCTGGTCGACGTGGCGAAACACTGGGTATTCAAGATGAATCCTGAAAGGCACCGTCTCTCTTCGAGGCACTAAAGCACAGCGTCTTCGGCAGCTAGGTGTTTATTCAGAGCAAGACATAAAGCCAGTCTTGATACGGGGTGTTTCAGTAAAGAGGAGTTCTCATATCATTTTCATGAGCCAGTAGCGAAGTTGCCCTATATCTGTTGGGAATGGGATCATGAATATTGTGTTAACCCAGAAAAGTTAAAATCCATGCATGCTTCCTTGTTCCCCTGATCCCACAGCTTTTGTTGTTGCATTGGCCCATTGTACCCGAGAAGAGATCAAGGGGACCCCTGTCGGTTGTGGATTATTCCTTTGTAGAAGCGACACTGTAGGGGATAGAGGATTAAAAGAGCAGAGAGTGGATGGGGATTGTATAGGAAGTTCGTTTACAGCGTATGCTGCACATGAATTGTTAAAGTGAAGTATTTTCTCTTGGAATAGCCCATTTAGCGTACTGTTTCTTTAGTTTTTTTCTTTCTTTTTTTTTTTAAACGCATCCGAGGCAAAGACCCACATTAACTCTGAACACATACTAGGCTCAGTTTCACTAAGTGTAGCACTGTAGGAATAAGCCTCATTTGGATATTTATATCATATATGGACAATTAACGCAGGGATTGCCTCTAGCCAGATGATGAATTTTCATTGTGTTTACATGTTTTCCCAGCTGTCGGAGGGGTTTAGAGGGCACAGCAGCTAAATGAATACTAAGGAATCATTGTCCTCTTTTTCTCTATTTCCAATAAAGGGCATATTGAAACCTCGCTGTTGCTGTAGCAGTAATATTGTCAGTGTTTATAATTTTGTGTGTGTGTGTGTGTGTTATAGCCCTAACTCTAAGACAAAGGAGATTTCTAGGCACCAGTCTGCATTTTTCATAAGCTCTTGTTTCTTCTCTGTCTGCAGGAAGCCACGGACCTCGAGGCTGGGCAGCCTCATACCCAGAATGTGCTGCGAAGAACCAATCACCTGTGGACATTTCCGACAAACAAGCCCTGGTTTCAGAGGAGTACCAGGCGCTGGTGCTCGAGAAGTTCAGTACCGAGTCGTCCAACCAGACCACCATGAAAAACACAGGGAAGACAGGTGTGCATCACCAAAGCTGCTGTGGACCAGCGCTCTAAAACTCACCGATACAACGACGGCCAAATACAAAATTGAAATCTCTGAGTCGAGCTGGGCAGAGATTTATTCATCCATAGAGTTTAACTCAACCTGGGAGCCAGGGCAGCCGGGGGGGGGGGGGTGCCAAATGATTGTGGATAATAAAATGAAATAATTCCTTTTAAAATACATTCAACATAGGGGACAAAAACTCACAAACACTAGATAGTAAACTAAGCAGTTTACTAGGGCTGAATTGCCTCCAGTGATAGAAGAATGTATTTCTATTACTATTATTGTTCTTTTAAGCCTAGAGCACACATGTGGACTTTTGGCTGTGAAGGTGCTGTTACTTAAATAAATCAGAAACCCTAACCTAATTATTCTGGGCCAGGGAGGGTGCCACAACTCTAAAAAGGTTGAGAACCACTGTGTCAGATCATCGCAGGCCCTGGCAGTGTTGCTAATTATCCAGCAGGAAAGCCTGATGGCAATATTGGATAGTTCCCTGGATTAGTTGAAACCAGACGTTTCATGTGGAGATTTTATTTTGAACGGCGCGAAAACAAAACAGCAGTGACTTTATAGATGAAACAGTGATTGAAACCGGGATAAAGTAAAGGACAAACACAAAAAAGAGACAGGAACAGGATGAGGTACAGGACATGAAACATCTTATAAAACAAAACAAACAAGGATGAAATAGCCGTGAAATGGTGGTGGTGATTTTATCTAGAGACTGGTTTAAATTGGATTTCTACAAAATGTAGCACTCCACAAGACTTACTTAACATGTAATATAAAAAATCTATATTCAGTGATGAAAGATGTTATCCTTGCCACTCACTCCAAGGGTGGAATATTGAATTTAGAAAGACATACACAGTTTCCTTTGATTTAAAGATTCACAATTGGACATGTTCCGCGTAGATCCTTTTAAACGCGCTCACTTGATTGATTATAAGTAGCTGCAATAACTCTTAACGATTCAGTGGAGCAGATTAAAATCGCACATTATCTTATCAGTCTCGTGTGATTCTCATAATCTGTTGTTTTAGTCATTCTTCCTTTATTGCCTTCATTATCCCGCCCTCCGCCGTCCTCCGCTCTCACCATCCTCTTTGTGTCGGCCTTCACGCCTTTTCTACGGGATATTTTGAAGCTTAGTTGATTAACCACTACTTCAGACCATTTTTTTTTTTTTCAATCAGCTAATCTGTAGACCATTTGTGTGAAAACCCTGACCTTAATTGAGCTCCTCTGCTTTTGGCACTGTTCCTCTCAGAGAGTAGTTTCATCTTTTGCGTTTGATCATAATGAGAGTTGTTAGCCTCCGTGACAACCAAGGCCACTGGGACAGCCGCGCGGTGCTCTGGGCTGCTTATTTACAAAGATGGAAATAACATGGCTGGCTGTACTTTTGGGCACGGGGAGAGAATTTTTTTGGATAGCTTAAGCAGTGTGAAAAGCAGGATAATTGAACAATATTACCACAAAATAATATCATGCAAACAGCAATTAGAGGAGCACGACAAAATATTTAGCAAGTCACCTTTCGGTGTTGTGAAACTGATTAGTTTGCTCTCGAGTGTAACTATAGGTTTCCATTGGTGCTACCCTTTTAGAGTGACCATGAATCTAAAATGTTTTTGATTGAATGATACATTTGATATTACATAAACAAGATGAATATAAATACTGCGCTAATGTCAAATGACATTTAAAGACGTTAAATACGCCACAAATACACACGTTCTGGCGCATTAATTGGTTTTCTGATCATTAGCGGCGAGCTTTCCTCCATCTCTGTATTTTCAGGGTTGCATTGACCTGCTTTATCACTCATGTCGGATGTGGATGAATGCGTTCATGAACCACATTTCTTGTAACAAAGACCCGTCCTTGGAAAACCGAGCCCGAGTTGTGAATGGAATGTGTTGTTCTTTGTCCTTGCCAGGCGCGTTTTGTTTTCCACATCACGACTTGTTGTAGCTTCTTGATATGTTGCGTTTACCAAGTACACAATCTTTTTAATGTGTCCTCCCTGGGCAGTCTTTTGTTGTCGAATCCCACTTCACATCCACTCGAAGACGATGTCAGACATTGCCGAGCTCATTGCCGTCATTGCATGGTTGTCACGGGGTTGAGATCCTCGGGGACCCAGCAGAGGTCTGTCTATTACACTTTGTATTGTGAAAAGTCAAGTGTACATTATCTCTCCTCATAAGCTGCAATGAGTCACATTATATATCTTTGCATCCATTTTGAAGCAGTATAGAATATGTCACTCGAGTTATTTGTTTCCCTTGACTGTTACAAAAGAGTCAGGTCGGAGGGAGCAAACCTCCAGTGTCAAACGTTTAATTGCAAACATAAAACCTTTTAAGGATTTTTTCCACCAACTTGGGCAGCAGGAACAAGCTGTGGGCACAACATTGACACGCGGTCACCTGGATTGACATGGCAAGGGTTTGCTTACTTACACATCCAGCAGTTAAACATCATTTATTTGGAGTCTGTCCATTATTCGCTCTCTTTCCTGGGGGAAATCTCAAGCTGTTTAGCTGCTAAATCTTTTACGATGTTCGCCAGCTAGTCACTGACTCTGCCTGTGTGCTCTCTGCCGCTGAGCAGGTAGAGCACAGTAGGGATGCGACGATTATAGACTTTGATGCTACGATTTTGAGTCTGAGGAGAAATCCTGGTTTCACGCTTATAATCCATTCATTTCTTTCACAGTATAGTAGGCAGGTATATAAAATCACAAGAGCACTTTTGTTTGTTCCTTGCAGTTCTAGTATGAATGAAAAAAGGAAATTGAGAACATCTCTTAAGTAAGTGTTCTGCCCTTGAGGGGATTTCATGTGCCATTTTGATGAGCTTTAAATGTATTAATGGTGCAGTGCTCATTTTCCTGCCTCACTGAAAAAGCCCGACCTTTGACTCACCGCGACTTGTGAAAGAAACCGTAGATTTTACAGTCACAAAATTGCACCATCTCATGGTCACCGTGATTTCTGACAAGCAGTCTCATCGGTTCTGTCGACAAAACCTCAGCGATCAAGCAGAGAACCACACAGCGAGTGGAACTTTCTCAACATCCGACGTGTAAAGTGGGTTTTTAGGGATTTTTCGCTGAAAGAACACTTGCATGCTACAGCTAGAGTTCATGTCTGCGAGACATCTGGACAGTGAGCTGAAACTTACTATAAACTCTGTAAAGTTGAGGGAAGCTGCAAATCAGGTGCTACTAAGTTCAGTATATTTGACGATATTGTTTAAGACAAGAAATTTTGACACGATGGCGCCAGTTTTAAGCATCTTCCTTAATAATCGTGGCACCATATATTGCTTTCTCCCACAGTGCCTTATTTCACCAGGGGCTACTCAAGTCGAAATGTTCAAATCCTGCATGAAGGGGCTTTCACATCCTTCATGCTATTTAAAAGTCAGCGTTGTAATTAAGACCAGAGTGAACAGATCTTAAAAGTTCATTGAGACTTGTTTCACAACATTCCCTTGTGCCTTGATCCAGTTAGTGATCGAGCTGATTGGCCGCCATTCAACCGGCGTTCTCCAACAAAACATTTCTCAGTAAAATTTCAAACGACTCCCTACCAAATTCATGAGGAATCGGAAGACCCCTGGGACATTTTCATTGATCAAGGATTTACTTTCACACACGCTATCCTTCTTTCACTGGCTGTGATTCAAGGTCTTTTTGGCTTAGCTTCTAATTCCTGCTCTACTGTTGGAGGGTTCAAACACACCCAGGGCCGCATTTCTAATAAAACTCCCAGGACCAGCCAGCATCCCCTTTCCTGAACGTACCTTGCGTTGCAGACGGGATTATGCTCCTTCAACAACAGCAGTAAAGTTTATTACCATACGATACGCTCGACATAACGGGTCGCACGCGAGTGTCACGCAACGGTTCATTCTGTGCTAAGCAGCCTCATTTTCACTTTGACTCGACTGCTTTCAGTTTTGGAAATCTTCTGCATCTAAGACGTTTTCCCTCATACTGTGGGCCATCAGCTTAAGCAGCGCTGGCGCATTAATACTGCTGGCAGATTCTTTCTTGCCTCGTGACAGACGATCATCTCTCATCACAGAAGGTTTCTCCTTCTTCAGATCTTCTTATCTCCTCCCTCGTCTTCTCTTGATCTCGTTTTCGTACCTGCCAGTAGTCATCACATGGGGATCTGTTTTGCTTACCTTGATTTCATTTCCCCTCCGCAGAGCTTGTCCGGCATCTCATCTGTGTACTCACAGTGTTTGCTTGTCCACATTCTCATCCCCTTGGTTTGCTGATTAGAAGTGGGCTGTCCATATCCACCGAGGCTTACTAAATCCCCCTGTAACAGCAGGGATCAGCCGACAGAGCACTGGCTCTAATCTGGCTAATGATGTCAAACGTAGACGTGGTAAATACATTAACATGTAGCCTCAGCCAGGACAGCAGAAGGATGATAATCTGCCTTGTCACGGTGGTGTTTTAGGTGTCATGAAAAACTGGAGAATTCAACCGTACATGACACTGCTGAGTACATTTTCAAACGTTGGCTTCTATGAAAGCAGACGGAACCTTTTTAAGGTGAATCCAAGTAGCTGCTGCCACGTTTAAAAAAAAAATCTCATAACGGCAGTAATGTCTGTGTTTTTGACTCTAAATTGTGGAAAGTTTTATGACCCTTTTAAAAAAAAAAAAAAAAAAAAAAACGTCTCAGATGGCGCTGCAGGATTTCAAACGTGTGTGGTGATCAAGCTAGGAGGAATAATATTTTTCTCCACTGGAATTAGACATTTTAGAGATACACCCAACCCCTTTTCTGGCAGATGGCATTGACATGCAAAACTGTGGCATATCTTCCCCTCTGTGATAATGTCGTTTGATATGGTCAACTCTCTTTAAGCGAGTCATAATTTTCGAGGGTGTTGAGGTTCATTTGTGGCTGCTGAGTTTAATTTCGCTGAAATATCTTTCACAGTTTTGGGTTTTTTTTTTTTTTTTAGCCCGCTTCCCTTCCTGAGGCTTCTCATAGACACGTGAGAGAATATTGGATGAAGAGATATGGATTGAATACCACTGGGAACTTAACTACATCCTACTGAATAATCCGAACCAGCAAAGCCCACATTGAAAAATGACCATTCCACAGAACAACAAAAATCATTTTAGAATCAATATCATTAGGTTTCACGGTCCTGTTTTTAGTTTTCAGTTTTGACTGAAACTGTGACTATCGATGTTCCCAGAAAATGCTCACAGAAATGTTATCAGCTCATTCCCACAGAAAATTCGCAGCAATAGAGACTCTGGCTATTTAAGCAAGTGGTTGTCAGAAGACCTCTCTAACATTAAAATCTACCAAATGGCACAAAATAACTGGTGTGTTTACATGGTACCTTATCTGGGGATCTCAAGGGGTTGAAAGTTGGATGGGACTGATATTCACACGTATTTAAAAATGAATCAGGAACTGTCGCGAAATCAATAATGTCGTAAAATTTTGTAAGTTCATTTGCACATTCTTGTGTGTATTGATGGAACGTCCATTATCATAAATAGCCACCTAACAAATCTCATTCTGCAGTCTAAGTCTTCTGGACCACCGTGCATTTGAAAAAAATCGCTGTAGACTCTTGTAGTAATCATGCACGAGGGAAAGCGTGGACATAGTTTTCGTACGCTGTAGAACACCAGTGACGTTACAGCCTTGCGAGAAGCTCGCAGGTTGGAAGAAGACCACAAAGCTTGTGAATGTTGTGAATGCCATTATGTTGTGCTAGAGAATAAGTTAAAGGAACAATGTTTTTATAGGATGGAAGGTCAAGGAAGAGGGTGCCATGCGCTCTGTCTGTCTGTCTGTCTGTTTAAAGGTATGTCTCTGTACATTCATTGTGAAAGTGTCCATCTCTGGCTTTGTACAAGCTGATGAAATGATTCCCTGCATAATGGGTCTTAATGAAACTAACTGTGTCAGGCTGCGGGTTGCCAGGTACCAACATGTTCCTCTTGCTGCTCTCAGTCCAGATCGTTTGAGATCGTTGATATCGTTTCACAGCCTCGTAGCCCTTTTTAAATAGCCTCCAATGAAAGGACAAAAGCACATTCGCCAGTCCCAATTGAAACATCTATTTGTGATCATTTCATATTAAAAGTCTTCGTTCAATGAAACATGTTTAACATCCAGTTTCATCAATACAAGCTGATGTAGAAAAGGAAACGTGTATCAGAGATTAAACCGAGTCAGAGCTACCCTTTCATCGGGCTTTGATTGCCTCATTTGGGTTTCACACGAGCCTGTCCAAAGTTTTAGTTCATATTGACAATGTCACAGGGAGAAACAATGATTGATAAATTAATCAGTGAAGCAAGTAGACATTGCATTGTACTTTCTTTTTTTTTTTTAACAGGAGAAACCGGCCAGTTTGTGCTTGATATTGAGATAATAAAATGCATCCACTCAGCATCAGAAGCTCAAAGAACAAACACCACGGAACTGAAACGTGTTATTTGGAGATGATGAGATAATTGAGTTATCATTACAACAAAAAAACAGATGAGAATTTAGATAATGAGAATTAATTTGTGAACTTGAGATAATGGATACAAATTAAAAAAGATGAGCAGTCACTGCTGCGCTGCTCTAAAATCAATTCAGTGACTAATAATCTCCTTTTAGCTGCCTTTGTATGACCATACTGCATTTAATTGTACTATTTCTGTTTGACACCATCTCTTTTTTTCCCCCCCTCTAGTTGCTGTTCTCCTGAAGGATGACTACTTCGTAAGAGGCGCTGGATTGCCAGGGCGTTTTAAGGCTGAGAAGATGGAGTTTCACTGGGGCCACAGTAATGGATCAGCAGGCTCGAACCAAGCTACACGAATGTTCGACTTCGGACCAAAAAAAGCGCTTGCCTTAGCGCAACAGAAATAAATGCACTTTATTTTCGATGAGCTTATTTCTTGTGCCAGGTCAGTGTGGAAACATCAGCACAGGCTCAGTATGCACAGAGTTGGCAGTGTTCAACATTCGACTGTTCTAAAATCCAGTTTACACTCCTTTCCAAGAGCACACTGATGGCCGAGGATGTTCAACATTGGAGAAACTAAATTCCCCGTGGTCTTAGAAAAAGTCTGTTTTGGCTGCACTATGGTGGCAGATCCAGCATGTCCTCATCCTGTCACCACAATACACTTTGATAAATGTGCAAATAGGGACATTTAGAGTTAACACTGAATGTTCGAGCCTTTCCGGGACCAAAAAAAAGCGCTGTGCCTTGAGCAGCAACATGAAAATTAAAATGCACTTCTATTTGTCGATGAGGCTTATTTCTTTGTGCCATGGATTCAATAGTTGTGGAAACATGCAGGGATCACAGGCTCAGTAGTGACACAGAGTTGGTGCAGTGTTCAGACATATCGACTGTTCTAAAATCCAGTTTTACCTCCTTTCCAAGAAGCAGCACTGATGGCCGGGGATTGTTCAGACATTTGGAGAAAACTAAATTCCCCGTGGTCTTAGAAAAAGTCTGTTTTGTGCTGCACTATGGTGCAGGATCCAGCATGTCCTGGGCTTAAGCCATACTATTCTAGGCACTAATGGCGAGGATACCTCAACCTCTGCTGCCTCAGTTCTCACTTTTTGAAGAACAGCGCAGGAATTAAAATATCTAACGCGTGACAATCTAAAATACAATATATACAAAATCTTCTTTCATTCACAGTCAAGGATATCGCGTCGCTGAAAGCCGAATGAAAAGGCGTCGGAGAAAAGTTTTGTTGAAGATTACTTTTCTTGCTTTCAGAATGATTTTTCACAAGGTCACAATAGATTTCTTAATTCCATTAATGCCAAAACAACGAGCAGACAAAGGAAACAAAGGGAGGAGAGACTGCAAGTAATAAATGAAAGCAGGGAAAAAAAAATCACCAACTCTTGTAGCTCAGATATAAAGGGTATTAAGCCTGAACCTTTTGGTATTATTTATTCTGGCTCCTGGATTAAAGCAGAAATCCCACTCTTTTTTTCTACGGTGTGGAGAATGGCTTATTAGTGCCTTTCAATGTTTTTTTATCATTTACAGTCCCATTTCTATTCATTATCTAAAATGGATTTGCAAATGTGTCATGCTCTCACATTTTATGCGGTTATATAAAATATTTTTTCACCCACTCTATTGTCAAATGGTTAATAATTAGTGTAAATATAAGGTGTGTTTAAAAAAAAAAAAGAAAAAGGAAATTACTGTAATCTCCAAGCACGCAGCTAGAGTCCTCCTGTGTTTGTTTCTTGGCCATGTTCTTCGGAGCCCCTCTCTGCAGGCACGGCGTTTGATGCTGTACGGCTGAGTAATTAGATTTATTTTTGCCACATCATTTTGTGTTCAGCGTAGTGTTAAAGGGCACCGGATTATATACAACCATTATGAAGCTGTTGTGCATACGGCTGCTTTGATGGTGTGCCTCTAAATAAGACGGCGGAATTCACTTTAATGACCAATTTGAGCAGCTGTTAGAAAAAAAACGCTGAGCACGAACAAGTAAATTATGCCCTCCAGATGCGTCATTTATAGATGTGATGTATAGATTTGAAGCTCAGCATGTCTTTTGTGTAGATCAAGGTTTTTGCATCGACCTCTCTGTCAAATAAAACGGATTCCGAAGCCTAATGTGCTTGAAATTGAATACAATGAGGCTCTTTATTTGAAACATAAGGAACATAGTTGATACGTGGAAAGATTGTGAAATAGCATAAATATAATTACAGATTGATTCTGATCTTTAGTTTATTTATTACTGCGAGTGAGAGTGTATATCATTTATGATATATAAATGATATAAAATAGCATCTTAAAGGTAAAAGAAAGGAACAAAAGGGACCAAGCCCCCAAACGTTGACAGTTACAGGATAACTGTGTCATGCACAGTGTGAACAACTAGCCCTATCCACTAATGTATTTAGTTTGAATTATAATTTTGTGAGTTAAATAACCTTCAAAAAACATTTGGAAAGGTAAAAAAGAGAAAAGGAGGACGAGTCTTGGACTCACTGAGGGGCTACATCAGACCAAAAAAGGTTACTTGTGGTTATGTGTGGAATCCTAATGCACAGCAGTGATCATGAATGGATGCAGAGGACGTCTGGGGTTATTTTTTTTTATCACAACTAAAAAGGCAGATGACTTCTGGTACCATTTATTCCATTAACACACATGATAAGAACATGTAGCCCGTCTCTAATTGACTTGACACACACCATAATGGGGGCTGAGTTTTGTCACAGTGGAGGAATATTCAAAGGAACTACCGCCAGTGGAAAAAATAGGACCAACATAAAACTAATGGCAACATAAAAGTCCTTATTCTCATGGGATGACCTTGACTACAGGAAGTGCAAAAAAGAATATTCCATCCACGCATCCGCAAAAGATATTTCCTGTTAACTCTATGCTGCATGCACGTGGTGCACCATGTACGTAGAAACAGCACAGAGTGGGAGGTCTGTTTTTTTTTTCTTCTATTATTATTATTATGAATATTACTCTCTTTATCAATAAGTCACCCTACATATCTCAAACATGATGTATTATTTCACAGCCGGGAACCAGGAGGTGAAAGAGTGAAATCAAATGATGAATAGTTGAAGGGGAATGTGTTTATGCAGGATCTAGCCTTTGGCCATTTAACCGCTTCATCCTGTGAGATGTGGCATTTTCATATTTCATGCTTATGCCTTGACAGAATTTGATGTATTTGAGATTATATTAGATCTGACACCACATGCGCGGCAGAACTCTACCCTTTTATAAATGTTTGTGTTTGATAAACCCAGTGATCTTTCATAGCAGAGGTTGGCTTTTGTTTTGTTGCGTATATATGTTTTGTTCTCCGAGAGTTGAAGCGACGTGACCTTGGAGGTTGAGCTCCAGGACTTATTTGTCTCTGCTAAACAGAGACTGTTTTCCAATCTGCCGTCTAATTATCTCCCCACTCCAAATGAATCACATTCCACTCTGAGTCTCTGGTAACGCACTGCATAAAGCGTTTAGTGTTACAGTGGAGGGGGATAAAAAAAATCAGAAGTGTTTATCCGACCTGCCCAGAAGCTTGAAAACACACAAATGTAGTTCGCACAAAGGGTGGAAAGACAAATTTAATGAGCTGTATTACGAAGCTGCTCTGTCTTTGTAACATGGTCATGCAACAGAAAAAAAGAAGAAGAAAGAACCTATGAGCTGCTTGGCCTGTGGCTCCAGAGCTTGACATTAATCTAACCACGGCCCTTTTCGTGGGAGTGAAGTGAGGAAATCGATAGATGGACCACCTGTTTGCTCAAACAACACAATGAAAAATGAAACAGTGTTTTTTTTTTTTTTTCCCTGCCTCAGGGTGCCATAGGGAGATCTTTTCTAATAATATATTAGGGTGTCACCAAGGTTAGATTAATTATACATGGATTACAAATCGCAGCTAGAAAAGGGTACGTGTTTGCACACATTACTCCGGATGTGTTGGTGTCAGGATGGGGCGCACATTACGGCACAGAACGAGAGCTCCGGTAGCTCTGAAAGCACATCTGCGACGGAATGTTGATTTAAGAATATGCATTAGGAGTCTCCGATAAGTCACGGCTAATGGGGATAGTTATGGTGCCCCTGAGAGTTTGGGCAACACGTATGAAGCTGCGCTGCAAATGCATGAAACTCACCTACAGAAAAAAAACATTAGCAAATGCATAAATGTGATGTGCAAACTAAAAACTGACGGAAAAAACACCTGAAGGAGCATGTTGTCGCCATGGCACGTGGAAGCCAACAACCAAACAGTGGTAGAAAGGCCTGAAGTATATTATAGTATTTACCATAATATATTACTGCTTACGTCTGCAGTACTATCTGAATCAATTGCTATGGTTTTCTTTATCTGCTTGTTTTTGCTTGTTTGCATCATCATCATCATCAAGTGCCTAAGCCATGGCAACAGTGACGCACCATCAACACAGTGAGCATGTTCTCATAAGGAGTCACTGTGACAGGAGACCAACAATACCCGCGATGTTGGCTGGCACTGGGATCCATAATAATGCGTGTTTGACAGGTCAGCGTGACAATGGCCATCGCAGTGTCTCGTACATAAATGCATTATATCTATGTTCGTGTGATTCCCCTCGTCGTTGTGCGCTGTCCCTTTTTCATCGTCTGTGAGGTTCACTGTTCCCCGTCAGTAGTCGGCAATGTGAAGTTTCGTATGTTTTGTTCAGCAACACCTTCCGCACAAATTTTGTGACACTTTATCCTTCTTGAAAATGAGTCCTCTAGCACTTTGTAGGTGCCAGAGTGAAAGGATAGCATAAATGGTTAAGTGTGGTTGGAGTGAGAGATTCGTACGTACAAAAACACAGACAAAAGACACAATTACCTGTTAACAATAAAACGCTGCAGTAGCGCACTTGTTTTAAAGAATAAAATAGGAGAAAAAAAGAATAAATTCATGCCGCTGTGATAAATCTAAGATCTCTCTCCGTGCACAAACTTGTTTATTTTCCTCTCTTGCCTCAATATGTCCCTGTCTTGGGAAATCATGCCAAACATGACTTTCTTTTTCACCTGTTTGTGCTTAAATGGATCTTGGGAATGCAGAGCAGCTTTCGGCTTTGGTGTTTGCACTCATTTTACACTGGAAACAAAAAATTCAGGACTATAGAATGAATTTATAAAAAAAAAATACAAGGGCTTAGGAATTGTGGACAGCATGGGCTGCCTGTTCTCCAGAGAAAACCGGAGTTATGAAGCTCAAATAATGTTTTGTTGTCTTTCCTGTTACCTCGGCTCTCTCGCAAGCTGTTGCCGGTTGCCGGTGTTCGCCATTTTCAGATTTGTCTTAACATATTTCTCTCTCTACACCAGCAGCACGTTTTGTACTGATAAAAACAAACTTGTATGAATGCGTCTGAATGTCTTGAGGGGGCTTAAACGTCGGTCAGACCACCTGTCTGTCCTGCTTAAAATCAACAACTTTCACGGTTACCCGTGGATGTGAATAACGTCTTCACCAACGAGGGTTTTTTTGCGTCAGAACTCCCAATCATACACTGAAACCAAGCGTGCAATCAGTTGATTCAAATCGCTCTTGGCAACATTTATTTTTATTGGCTGATATGAAAGTGTTTGATAATTGAATAGCACATTTTCCAGTGTGCTGTTAACAAGAGCAGGTCACATGAGCTAATGTCAGTGAGTAAATGAAGCCTAAGGGGGCCAGCTTAATTGGGTGATGTAGTTAATAACATCTGAAGGGTGATGAATGGCCAGAGCTCTTTCTTGCTGAGTTCCCAGACAACAAATTAGTTCAATTAAAGGCTGCAGTTAAAGGAACTCTGAAGGAAACTGATCACTTAAATTCCTCTAAATTATCTGGATTGAGTCATTTTGTACCTGGTTCAGGCTTACGGTATGCATTAATGGATTTACCCTTATTTATAGTGCATTTATTTTTACGTTTTGCATCAATTGCAGCTGGGGGCTTCTCGTAATTTTCCTTGGAAAAAGAAAAAAGGCAGGCATACCCTTCAATTAAATCAACATCTAGGACCTTTTTCTTATTGCCAATTAACTCGGTTCAGTCACATGAAAGGGCTTTTCATTTTAAAGAGGCTGGAGACGCAGAGATGATGGACAGCTACAACTGCTACTTTTAGAATCATTTGATGATTTTGATGAATGATTAAAAGCCCGCCATTCTGTCAGATCTCACCACGGGAAAAGAGCACAATCCTCCGGTCCTTCCTCGCTGCTCGCGACTGTCTCCGCGAGGGCAGTCGCCCTCAGGAGTGAGGATGCTGTATTTCTCTAGCACCCTCCAGGAGTGGCAGAACACAAAAAGGAATGACACAGATTATGGGAGATTTATGAGAGTGATAAATACACCCTCTTTTATGTCCCTCAAAACAGCTTTTCATCAGCTCCTCAGCGGTGTGTCCAAGTGATTGATGACATGACTGTTGGTTCTCCTTGTCCACTCCTCAAGCTGTTTATGCTCTGTTTCCCAACCCAGATGCAGATCTACCTTTACAATTCAGATGACTTTGACAGCCTCGGCGCTGCCATCAAGGAACGACGCATCATTTCTGCCATGGCGGTCTTCTTTGAGGTAAAGTATGACCAGGGTTGAAGGTCAGGACAAATACGTACACGAATGTCCACGCTAGCGTCAGTCCACCGCTTTTGTCCGTACTGAAATAACTCAACAACTATTGAATGCATTTCCATGACAATCGGTGCACACACTCATGCTCCCCCTCAGCATACATTGTAATCACTTTGATGATCCCGTGACATTTCATGTAGGCATAACAGGTGAAACGTTTCTATCTAATCTCATAACTTTCTATCTAAACTAAGATGAATGTCTTAAACATTATACCCGCTCTAATCTCAGAAAGCTAGCACTGATACCGCGAGCCTCATAGCGTGCAGGTTTTAGCCGTTGCAGTTAGCGTGGCTGTTGTTCAAACGCGCTGTTCTCACCGTTCCAGATCCATCCTGCATAATGTTCTCATGTTGCAGTAGTCGTGAAGTGAAGGAAACCTCTTTGTGATGACTTGTTAGTATTCCCCAGCTAGAAAATATCTTTCTTTACAGGCCTCTAAATTGATGTCACATTCATGTACACGAACAGTGCTTAGCGCTGAAATGGTTCCTAAACCAAGGAAATGAGCAAATAAATGAAACAAGCGGATGAAAAGAAACTGATTCAAAAATAGCAGAAGTGAAAAGAAATGGATAGAAAAGGACTTGTAAACCAGTGAGGCTTATGACTTAAGGGGAAGAGTTGAAATTCTTAGTCCAGTTATGAAAAGGATGAAGATGTAAATACTTTTTGAGGTCAGTAAATAGTAGACATTTATTAGAGATGATCTTTGCCACGTGTGCTGTTGAGAATTTCTTTTCACCTAGAAGCTGGTTATTTTTTTTTTTCTGTTCGGTGGCACATTGCAGATTGCTTACCGAGATACTACAAATTGTCCCCTGAAGGTCTGCGCACAAAAGCTCTTAATGGACAAGAATGGTCCTAATTTTCTGCTAACTGTAAAAACACCTCCGAGATTTATGAAGTGTGAAACGCACACACCAGCGGCGCCGACAACTGCGCGGCCCCTCTCTCCGTGTTACGCTCTTAATTTCTATTAGTGGTATGCGGACGATTGATGGCAGGTGATCAATGCGCGCTAACATTCAGCTTAATAGTATATATGAAGGGTCAGCTCTCAGGAAGAGGGAGGCTGGAATGGGGACACAGGTGTGTGTAATGTAGGACTACTCTCAGACAGTGATAAAAGCATGTGTGTACGAGGACCTAAATGCCTCCGCTGGGTCCTGACAGCCCTATTGCTTACTGCAATTAGCACCACCATACACAATCCGCTGAATAGCAGTTTACAGTGTGAGGGTTTTTTAAGCGGGCACACACACATTGGCTCAGATTTACCATCTCTAATCAATGAGGAGAGTTCTTTCTATGCTCCCCAAAGGCCTATTAATGGCCTCTAAGGTGTGCATATTATCCACATTCAGCATTCAGTTCCACACAATTATTCTCCACAGACTGACCTGAATTAATGTTGAGCAAGGGAAGATTGGGCCCTGCATCCCAACTCTGTTTTGTCCAGTCGTGTCTCTTAAGTAGGACATTGGGAATATTGTACAATGTGGGCCTGAGCAATATTTGCCAGTCTTCAGTCATGGCAAAAAAAAAAATTACCAGTAGGTCTAATAGATAAGGAGGGAATCAACACTGGTGTTAGTCCTCTGGAGGCAGTATGGCTAACAGCTAAATTGCCTCATAGAGTTACTGGTTACCACCAATGACAAAAGGATACAAAGCTCATAAAGGTATAGGATGTTGAGTGTTTATGGTGTTCGAATCTAAAAAAAAAAAAAAGTGTCAAACTAAATCTCAAGTTTATTTAGTGTAAAATGAAAGATAATTATAATATTGCAGCTCAAAATATATTCATAGTTAAGAACTAATTACTGCTGATCAAGTGTTACATTTTTGTCTAATTGCAATACCATCGTCTAGTACAACACTGGACGCAACAGCCTTGAAATAAAGACCGCTTTAACTCTGTAGTCAGCTTTGAACATCTCAACACAAACTGAACACATAGGTTAAGTGAACGATGGCGGCTGACGGTGTTAGATGCTTCTGTTGAGATGTTGCGTCCACCCCCTGCATGCTCGCACTGATGTGTCTTTAGTATTTACGGCAGATTACTATTCTGTTTTTGTAATCCTCGTTGTAATCTTTGTCTTTGGACCTTTCCTGCAGCTGGGGCAAAAAGACAATCCAGCTGTAGAGCCAATCATCCAGGGACTGAAAGGAGTAGTACATCATGGTAAGTAATGGAGGGTGGGGGGGCGGCAACTCCCTTACAAACTCTGCTGTCTATAGAACATAGTCTTATGTTATGTGATGTGTTCTTTGTTCCTAATCTCCTCCATATGAAACAGCACCGTGGGATTTAAATTCACGTGGGATATCCAAAGAGCAATTATCCCTTACAAAATCACTCTGGCGTTTCTGTTGTTCAGGTTTTGGTTGATCCTAGAGGTAAATTCCTTATGACAGTGCAGACATTGTGCTCCTCCTAACCTCCCTAGAACAGACTGGGATGCTGTCGCTTTCAGCTGCTTAAGTAGCGGGCACAAAGACACAAGCAGAGTTTAACTTGAAAAGGAGGCAAAATTTCCAAGATTTCGCCTCTCCCTCGCTGTCCCTCGTGGCTTCAGTCGCAGAGAAAGAGATATTAATTACGTCCAAGCCTCAGTCGGACGACGCAGTTTGATTCTGACTCAGACATACACGTATGGGCTCATCCGGAGTGTGGCTTGCTGCAAAGCCTCTGTTCACATCTAAACGGTTAATGGCTCGCGTTGTATGCCAGGGCACAATTCATCATGGCATGATGTCTTAAATGAATGCTGCTGCGCCGGCTTTACTGCATGCATGACTTATGCGGACCATAAGCAGATGTCTAAGCATGACTGTGTAATCTCGCCGCATCTGGGGACTCAGCCGCTCTGTTTACACGGACACGTATGACTTGTTTTACAACCTGCCACTGGCGGTCTTTATGCGCGCATAAGCACGCGCTGACAAGGACATGTAAACGGATGCGGATGTATAGACACATTGTGTAATTGCTCTGCACCGATTGTGGTTTCACAAGACTACTGCTGGGCTTCATCGAGTCACTTCTAATTAGAATTTCACTCCCTGTACTTTCTGGAGATGGATGTTGTTCAGTGTGCGCTGGTGAGGGTATTGCTTTGGGTTGAAAGGAGAAAAAAAACTTTTGTAACTTTCTGAATGAGCAGGAAAAGAAATACATGAAAACAAACTTGATTTAAAAAAAATATGTATATGTGTATATATATATATATATATGCTTTGGCCTCAGAAAATGGGTCACTTTGTTCAGTGAAATTTCAACAGTTTCAATGAAGTAATTGCAATAAAGAAATTAGACTTTAGTTTTTAGAGAACAGAGGTCTGTTTTCAGCTGGGAGGCCATTCCGCTCGCGCTTTTCATTTCACAGATGTAGACGCTCTTCTACGTTCTTTCATTATATAACCTTGAAAAAAGGCATGTTGCCGAAAAAAAAACATTGTTGGATTATTTTCCGAATCTCCATCAGTCTCCGAAAGAGGTTGAACTCTTGTGCCGTGTAACTGCACAGATGTTCGTGCTAACACCACTGTATCTCTCATCTCCCCCCTGAAAGAGCGGTCTGTGTGGGTGTGGTGATTTTTTTGGACTCTCTTCCTGCTGGCTGCTAAATGCTTCTCGCCTCCTCCCCCCGTTTGGGCGGTTGGTTTTTCCACTAGCTCGTTATCCCACAGTCATCCATCCATCAGCATCTCAGCGGCCCATGAGCGATAGGGCACGTACGCTGTCTGAAGACGCCGAGAAGAAAGGCCGTGAATACTGAATTTGACTCCGAGCACAGATGAGGCATGGGGGCGAGGCTTCCAGTGCCTCGGCACTATCGGCCCAAAACCTCTGCTTTGTTTTGCTTTTCTCGTGTGTGTTTTGTTTTTTTAGATAAGGTCACGAACTGCCAGAGATTGGATTTGGCGTAAATTCGGCTATTTGGGTTTTTTTCCGCATTAGGATTCAAGGCAAAAAAACACTTGTATAGCCCATGCAACGCATTTGCAGGAGATAAAAGGATCTTCCTCTGGATCGCCAACTGATTCCTGCATGTTTTGTTGTGTTTGTTTTTTTGACACATCCATCTGATCACGGAGGATAGAACAGATTATTTGGATCTGTCTTAATCCCCGTGGCCCATGCCACAGTTGTTACGCGGAGCAGAGAAGGCTACCACCTAGCCATAGATCAGCTGTCAGAGCAGGCCATTTTATCTGACTCCTCTCCCTTTGGTCCTCTCTCAGCCCGTCTGAGTACAGAGATCTGGCCGGAGTGATAACAGGCTCTGAGCCTTTTAACTGCAGTCACCATCATTCCACTACTGGAGGTTTCAGGAAAGCGGTAAAAATGCCACAGGGACAGTGAAATGAAACTAACCTTGCAAGTGTAAATGTACCTCAAGATATGCAGGTTTTTTTTTTTTTTTTAGCAATGCGATATTTTTGCACCTGCACAAGAAGAACGCCTCCTTTTCTGTGTATTGACGAATATCGATCACCTGCTTTATCCAGAAAAGGAGACCAACCTCCGGTCGTTCATCTTGAGGGATCTGCTGCCATCATCAGCGGACAGTTATTACCGATACACCGGCTCTCTGACCACACCGCCCTGCAGTAAGGTAGTGGAGTGGATCATCTTCTCCAGGCCTGTGTATCTGTCCCACTCACAGGTGCGTTAAATCCGCACACACACACACACACACACACACATATACACACATGCCCAGACAGCTATATTCTCCACGCACAGTCAGATTCCATTTGCACGCAGTCAGTGGATCACATGCTGTCCCACAGTGCCGACGTGCCAGCAGTTTTCTCCCCCCATCAACCTCTCCTCTCTCTTCCCTTTTTTCCCTTGTTCCTCCCCAACTCCTCTGCATATGAAACCATAACTGCCTATATAGTGGATGATTAAGCAGGAAGGGGAAGCCAATTACTGGTATTTGAATGGCCGCGTGAGATGGCTCTTATGCATTTATCATGATGTTTGTCTCAGACAGTGACTATAGGCTCTTAAATAGAATGCCGCTTCATGAGGAGGCTGGTTATCGCGCCGCCGAAGCTGTTCAAGTGCAGAAGTGTTCATTAATTTAAATGTCTGTTAATCTAAATTATTATAGTGAAAGGGTCGACGTGCTAAATGAAAAATGCAGCGTTTAAAATCACGCACTCGCGCCGCCGTACCAACGGCACGGCTCCAACTCTATATGGTGTTTGTGATTTTCAGAGATAATATATGCCAAATCATGCCCCGTGCTTTTTGCTGATCCCATACACAGTCCTTTGCTGCATCTTTTATACATACAGTTCTTGGGTTACCCAGCTGCATATCCTCCAGAGCGTTCTGTGCTGTAGAAATTTGCAGGGCTCAGTGGAATTTCTATCAACGCTCAGGGGTACAAATCTTTTGTTCAGAAATGACTTTTGCCGCAAGAATATTGACCACGGCCACAATGTTTGTGACGCTCACAGATAATCTTTTATGGACCTGTAATTCATTTCTCCAAGTACGCATAGGACACATTGATTCCACTGTATCTGTAATGTGTAGTCATTACAGCGCGCGGCAGGAGATCATTCATGGCAATCAATGGCCACAAATTTGCCCCATTGAGAAGTTACAGCCCGGTAGGTAGCCAGGATGATGATTGTGGACGGCGCTCGCCGGTACCTGTGGTGTGAATGTTTCTTACAAACACTGTGCTCTTGTGAACAGTCAGCTGCTGGCGAGCGGCTATAAATGCAGTTCTGCATGATATATTATGTTCAGCACGCACACACACACGCGCTAACAAATGCCCTAAAATTTTGCCTCAGTAGCTGTTCTCTCTTTCTTTCCACCTAGCTGGAGGCCTTTTACTCCATCTTCACAACAGAGCAACAGGATCACGTCAAGTCCGTGGAGTACTTGAGGAACAACTTCCGGCCCCTGCAGGACCTGAACAACAGGAAGGTCTTTAAGTCGGCTGTAAAAGATGCATGGCAGAAAGATTTAACGGAGATGGTGGGAAGCCCCCATAGCACCGAGGCTTCAAGAGGTAAGCTGTTTTCTGCGCCGTATAACACTACTAGTTTAACACAGTGATATTGTTAGTTATTAAAATTGCCGCCTAAATTACTTAGTGGTTAGTCAACTGTAAATGGAGGGCGAGGTAAGTGATATTACAGTTGAGTGTAGATCATTATCGCCTCACACAAATCACGGCTAGAATCTAGGTTAGATCAGTAATCCTCACATCCCATCCACATCTACCTGATTATTTTCTGCTAGTTTACAGCCTCAGAATGTGTCCTAATTGGCTGTTCACTAAGCACAGACTAAGCCACTTAGTTACTCTCCTTGCGCTTGTCAAGCCTCCATTCTCGCACGGTGCATTTGCAGTTTGCAGTGATAATGGTGGCAGATTTACCGCTGAAAATTCTCCGTTATTCATTTATTTATTTTGATTTTGCGTGCTGAAAAAAAAGTTGGGCATATCCTGTGAGTTAGTTGGGTAAATGTTAAAGTCATGGATTGGTTAAAAATGCTTTGTCTACCTGACTTTTTTTGTCTTGTCTTAAATAAAAACACTTGGTTGCTACATACATCCTCTACAGCTGCTGCAGATGAAGACTTGCACGTCGCCCTTCAAACTGTTTGAATGCAAAGTATCAGTCTTACTAGAGCGCCATGCAAATCGCGTTGACAACCCCGCCGTGGACAGCCACTGTTAGCGGTTTATGGAGTGGACATTTGGATTCCACACTACTGCTGAAACTGTCAAACTGTTGCAAATATTGTCCAGTGATGTCCCCATGCTAATGTAGAATACATGTTGTTATGTTATGAAATGATCAGCATGGGATTAATATCATCACAGGATCTCTGAGTGCCCTAAAATACGGTATTAGTCCCAATTGCACACAAAAAAAAATCCTTATCTTTGGCAGATATTATTTGTGTTCTTAGTCTCATGTGAATATGCATCATCCATGATGTGTGAATTAAAGTTCTGGCTGCTTATTATCTTTCATTCTATATTTATTTCATCCCTATTTCCTTTCATGGTTTAAAAACATGAGACTGCAGTGAAAATTATTCATGAAATCTGAGACGGGTCCAAATTCAGGAAGCTCATCTTGACGCTCTCTGCCTGGAGACCCGCTCATGGGACCCATGTGAATCAGCGGGTCAGTGAATATAATCGGTAACCTTTCTTTTTAGTAGGGTAAAAATGGCTGACGGAGCACAATCTGGCTAAAAGGCAGTTATTGACATTGTTTGGATTTTGGATGAAGCTTATAGTGCATGTCGTTATTATGACTCATTTTTATATCAAAGAATGCATCAATACAAAGCATAGGCCTTATGTAGGCCTTGACTTGGACTATTTTTGCTTCCTCTTTCTCTTTTATGTGTGCATCTTGCACCGCCTGCTTTAACAGAACAGTACAGGAACTATGGAGACTAATGAGAAAGGCTGCTGCGCCTTAAAGTGGTGTTGTCGGTGTCTGGCAGGGAGAATTGATTGGGAATGCTTGTGATGAAGTTGGAGCACTCTAACAAGGCCGATCAGCAATCATCATTAATATGTGGCATAGCTAAAATAGACCCATACAAATTAAGTTGTGAAATTGCTTTTGTGGCATGTCAGTAGGCAGAATGAATGTGGACCAGTGTCTCTCTATTTTTCCTCGCTTCCCCTCCCTCTTGCTTGTTTTCCCTTTGTTCCTCTCGCATTTTCTATTTCACTGTGTTAAAATGTAAGAATCCATACTTAATGGGAGGCGCTGGGAGTGTCAGCCTTATCTCCAGGGTTGACATCTGTCAAGGTTGTCGGAGGGGGGTGGGGAGAGTGGAGGGGGGGGTTGCATTTTATTTATGCACCGTAGTAAATGGCGGCTTTGCTTGTAAATATTGTGAGAGCCAGGGCCACACCTTAGCTGAATATTCCATTAGTGTGGCTCTTATGACCGTGGAATTTGTTTGTCCATTTTGGATGCATAGCTAACCTTTTCTGACGTAAAGCACACGTCGCAGATTCATGGTTTGAATCTCCAACATGTGATGGAAAGTATATAGGGTGGTATTTATTGTATTGATTGTGTTTGCCCTAATACTCTATATCTGCACGTGCTCTGTCACCCCTGCGCATACAAACTATTTGCTCAAGTGGAGACTGATTTAGAGGTTCTTCTGTTGACAAAACCTGTTATTTACTACTTGCCAATCCATGGTCTCTCAGGTAGCCAATCATTCATCCAAGCAGCATTATTAACATAGTCTAAATTGTTAAGCAGGGTGGGATTAAGTAACATCTGATGGTGTAGTTGTTCATTGCAGTGGTCGTGTAAAAATGCAAACGGTCTATCAAGAGCCGGTGTTTAGTTTCTCAGATCAGTGGACTCATGGCATGAAAGAGGACTTATGGCTTCTGTAGATATAAAAGTCTCATTTTAAGGTAACAATACTAATGAAAACGTAGTTATGAATATTATATTCAATTTCTGACAAACTATATAAACAAAGCTCTCTAAATCTTATACACTGGACCTTTTATGCGGTGCACACTTTATAGTCACCACAGTTTTAGCCTTTCGATGGCTCGACGCGTAACTCGACCCTCCTGCCAATTGTTATATATATTAATATCGTCATATCACCGTCGTGTTTCTGATTAAACTGTTATCTTTGTAATAATTCCAATGCCTGCACGCGGCCTCTTTAAACATATTGTACATCAAGAAGAAGTGGAGCTGCTGTTTGTTGACAAGAGTCCATTCATCCTCTTTATGGTGGAAGCTGCCAGGAGAAAGATTCATGTTCTGCTCTGAGTGGTATTGCAGACTGAGGTGAAAACCCACTATGAGGCTTATTTTGGGAAGTTATGGTGTATGTATTCACAGAGCAAACAATAGGCTTTAAAAAAAAAAGAGCCCCTAGCATGTTAAGTAAATCTAACAGTGATGAAACATTAGGAACTATTCACTATTTTATTCATAACGTGTCTAGGTTCAAGATATTTTCTCCAGTCGAATCGGAGAAAAAGTAACAAAATCCAATTTTCATTCAAATATTGAGCAGTTAGAGGAGCCCTTATTAACTCGCTGCATATCTGCCATTACGTCTAATGGTTTTCATAAAATTACCTGCCCCGGATCGATAAAGTTTCTTATTAACACAGAGAAAATGCGATAGGAATCACGACACTGTTGTATTGCAAAGTGGAAAACATTTGTTGGCGAGATATGTATGTTGCACTGCACATCTCCTCCTCCTCCCGCTGCTGCTGTTGCTCTTGGTGTTGCTAGTGCAACAGTGTTGACGTTGAAACGACTGATGACTGCCAATGCCAGTCATCGTGCCGGCAGTAAAACCGCAATGACGTCTTCAGCTGTTGCTAAATGACTTTTGTTGAGCTTACTGAGGTTGACAATGGACATCTGACGGGTTATAATACATTTCACACCTGTCACACCTCATCAACACCTCAAGATATTCTTGCTATTGTTTTGTCTCCCTCGTGCCCCTCTGAATGATTTCCTTCCACCTTGGCTCCCTATCACATATCAGGGTGCATCATTTGCACCACAGCATCATTGTGTAAATGGGGAAAAACTGTGGTGACAATTTCAATTTGACAGAAACCCTGTGTGCACATAATCAGTTGACACTGGTTGCTGATTGCTGTTGCCCCGATGCGTTGAGAAGCATGTCCAGATTGTCCCTTACTCATTCTGACAGATCCCTGGGTAAATATCCATGCCGCAGCCTACACTGCCACCTTGAGGCCGCCGCGCATGTTTCCCTTCATCCTCCCCATAAATCCTGTTTCATTTCACACAGACGCAGGAACTTGCAAATTACGCATAGGCAGGAAGTAGTACTATTATCTGTACCATATGTTTGACACTACACCCGGCTGTTTGACGCTCTACCTCTCTCTTGCAGTGTTGTCGGGCATGAAAAAGCGAAAAGCGTCTAGACTTGACAGTCTGCACTGACGACTGAGGTTGTGCCTGACCCCGGCCGAGCCTCCAGGAGTGTTTTTGTTATTGAGTTACTGTATTATCTTACACTTTTAGAGGACGCCCAAGTGGAAATTGCTTTGAGTCAAGTCAGCATTAGACAGTAATAACAGGCTTGTTAAAAGGCAAGCTGCATTCTGCCTCCCCACATCGACAGGCACAAATACATGTGGTCAAGCAGTCCTCTCAACCACAGCTTTTCACCCCCCCCACAACTCCATTCGTACGGTGAAAAGTGGCACCTCTTCTTTTTTTTTCCTCGCTTGTCATTTTTCTTTTCATGCCTCACCTTTATCTTACTCCCCTCTCATTTCTGTTTTTTCAGTGTGCAGCAGTGCCCCAGTGAACATGAAGATCCAGCCCCTGAATCAGACGGCGTTGATGGTGAGCTGGGAACGCCCCCTTACCGTCTACCACCCACCCATCACCAGTTACATGGTCTCCTACAGCTGGGTGAAGCGTGACGTAGCAGATGAAAGGACTTTCACCAAGACCGGGGACCAGAGTATGGTGAGTCTCATTATCGCCTACCTACCTGCCTCTAACAACAATTCATACAAGGTCAAAGCAGCTGGCTTGCGGGTTTAAAACAGCTGATTGGTTTGCAGAGCCTCAGATGTATCTGGCAGGATCAGAGGGCTGGCTGGATCAGTGGCAGCGTGTAGATGAGGTGACAGGTTGTGATGAACTCTGCGTTGGGCTGATGGTTGATATAAGGGGCCCAGACACTGCTCTGTCACTCACCTGTCTAAAAATAGACACGTGGGACTGTCACACACACTGACAGGTCTAACTGATACATAAACGTAATGTCCTGACAATAACAAACACAGCTGTGGCCCTTTTTCTGTTTTATTTCTTTTAGTCTGTATATGCTCAGGAAACCAAAAAAAAAAAAATCTAAATCAAATATGCAACAAAATAATTCAGCCTGTTTTCAGGCAGCGGAGGCAACTCTTTCAACGCAAACCGCCTTCTTTTAGCAGCCAATGCAGACAACTGTGCGAGTGTAGTCCTTTAGATCCCAGTGAAGTTTCTGACACCAGTGATCATACAATTCCGCCTGTGCGCCTTAAGCGTCAGGTTGCCACTTCAGTTCTTACTGTATCTCTCCATCAGAGCGTTCACTGTCTCTACAGAAATATATACCCCCCCCTAACCCCCTGCAGGAGGTCGTACCTACAGGGCTGTTCTTTTGCATACTTTAGAGTATATTCCTCTCCCCGGAAACATATCCTTCCATTTGTGGGAATCCAACACCCAGCTGTGCGTCTCTTTAAAGCCCACTGACCCCCAGCTGCCTTGACAGTCTGTATGGCTGTCTCTTTAGATGTAAACAGTTAAGGGGCAAAACACTCACCCACTGGTTCATAGACCTGGGGTCAGCTCCCCGGTGTCAGTGCTACCACCTACTTGGTGCCGCGTTCCAGTAAACACATTTGTCATTGTCACGGGCGGGGAGCTGTTCAATTTTCTATCCGGATTCAATATATTTTCATGGTCGTAGTTACGCGCCGACATTTACTTGCACAGTGAAGTCTGTGAGTCAATCATAAATAAAATCCATATCAGTTGTCCCGCAGTCTGCCTCAAAGGCAGCCGGAGAGGAGATGACTCATGAACAGCTTTGCTATGTTTAGTGTAAAAAGTAAACTCTGTCAAGAAAGGAAGCAGTCTCACGCCTGTTCTTTATGAGAGCAAAAAAAAAATCCAAGCGTACACCTTCTGAATTCAAGTGTTGCCCAACAAAGATGAACTTAATTGCCTCGTTAGCTCATTCAAATGCATCAGAAACAAAAATAAAGTCACCAACAGGAGAGGAAAGGAATGTGGCCCGGCGGTTTTAAAGAGAGGGTAGATAACGGCGTCAGTTCCCCCCCGTCAGAGAGGGCTGCCTGATGACAATGTAAAGCGCTGAAAATAATCTAAATATAGTGCACACTTAATCTGATATTCATCTAAAACACACTCGGCTGCTCCCCTGTCCACAGCAGTACGTTGCTCTGCTTCCGTGCCAGTACACATGAGGGGGTACAGAGTTTTTTGTGGATGCTAAATGAGAAACTCAACTTTGATGTCATGCATGCATTTTTACTACTTCAGGCCACGTTTCCAGGAGCTTTAAGTGTGATGTGCAGGCTCGAACAGAGATAAATGTACAATATTTGAGAGAAGATTCCACTCAGGTCATTTAGGTTTTGTGTGGAAAAACCATATCAGGCGCGAAATATTATCCCGTGCAGCTTAAAACCAGCCTGGAGAAGATCTTTAACTTCCATACTAAATGCTAAAGCTTAGAGACCAGACTAATGCTGTCCTCAGCATAAATTTACATTCATATCCTCTTTTCTTAAATAATTCTAATCTCATTAGGCTCCACCTCTCTGCATCTTATTCAGAAACCAGCCGTGACACTTCAGTATAATGTTAAACACTGACACCATCTCGCCGCAATTTCAGTCTGCCTGAAAGAAAGTTTACCTGCTACCATCCATCCTCCCCCAGCTGAATTTTCTGACCTTTTAACTCTCCATCAGCCACACTGCTCCCCGAGGTCCTCTGGTGGAGCTGTCACATCTCTACAGCGTAGTCTTCATTTTCTATCTTCTGTGGTCTTGACAGGGACACAGGAAGGTAGAGAATATTCTTTTTATCCGCCATATATGATGTATGATTTTTTTTTTTTTTGAGAAGCTTAAGCATCGGATATGAAGTAGGCCATTTAAAATAAATAAATAGAAATTGTATTTGTAGCCTTGCGAGCTGAATGATGCAATTAAATGATTGGTAAGAAGCATTTTTAGAGATTGTGTGAAGCTGTCTTAAACATTTATTCTAGATTTGTTTTTCAAGGATTAATACAAATGATGTATTTTGTTGTTTTGTATTCATGTTTTCACCTTCGTGCTCTGTCGAGAGCTTTGTAAGTTTGTAATCAGACATTCATTGCAAATTAAGAGCGATGAATGTGTCCATGAGGTGCTCTATGTAGTTACACCCCATTAATACAGTCCTTCAGCCGTTTAGTGACAGTATTCTCTCCGCTCCTCTCTCTCTCTCTCTCTCTGCCTCTTTCTCTCTCTGCTGCCAGTGTTTCTTATTTTGCTCACTTCATTTCCATTTCAATTTTCAGTTTCTATCTTTGGACACCTTTTTATCAGCATTATTTTCGAGCAATACTAGCTCCGCAATACCAAAGGCAATCAACCATCCGTTCCGAGAGCCATTTTAATATAAGTAAAGCCATCTGCAAACTGCGCAAGACAATTAAATTAGACAGGAATGGAGGCTTTAAATGGCACTGAACTCGCTGGATTTCATTTTAGGTTATATTTATCCACAGTATTTTTATCGACACATTCACACGTCACGTACTGTATGTTTTTTTTCCCCACTCGTCCTAAGCGCGTACGTATGTATGCATCTCCTCTCTTACAGAAAGCAGTCATCACTAATGTGTCCCCTGACGTCCTGTACCTGTTCAGAGTGCAGGCGGTGTGTCAGCATGACCTGCGCAGTGATTTCAGCCAAACGCTGTTGTTTAGAGGTACCTGGTCAAACCCTGCAGCCATTGACTCACTGTGTATTTTTAAACTCTTTTGCCTGTCAGAAGCAATAGGTTTTTAAATGCTCGCTCGCTCGTCTGTTTTTCAGCAAATACGACAAGAATATTTGAAGGCTCTCGCATCGTGAAGACCGGGATGGTGAGTTGACCAGAAGTTGACAGTGCCAAACTTCTTTAGTGACATCCGTGCAGTTCTTGTTGGTTAACCAATATTTCTCCGCCTGTCTCTCTCAGCCCACAATCTCTCCAGCGTCCTCAGCAGACATGGCTCCCATCAGCTCTGGTTCCTCCACTTGGACGTCCTCTGGCATCCACTTCTCCATTGTCTCCATGGCAACAGGGATGGGCCCCTCCTCTAGTGGCAGCCAGGCCACAGTGGCGTCAGTTGTGACGAGCACCTTACTGGCAGGCTTGGGCGTAGGCGGCGGGGTCATCTCTTCGTTGCCAAGTTCTGTTTGGACCACACAGGCGCCCCAAGCCACGCAGAACCCCACCCGTCCATCCGCCCCGCCCGCAAAGTCTAGCACTGAGCAGGCTGCGCCACAGGGCTCCGATACGGACACCCCATCTGAGGAGAAACAAGCCGCACACGAGGGCAAGGAGGAGGAAGAGGAGGGGGAAAGGGAAGACGAGCAGGAGGAAGGAGAGGTTGACAAGAAGAAAAAGAACAAGCCTGCACCTGATAACGAGGAAAAGCAAGCAAACAGCACCGCGGTCAAAGACCCTTTAATCCCCACCCCTGCATCCACAGCCAAAGAGAAAGGAGAAGAAAGGCCGACAGTCAAAGGCACCACAGTACCTGCAAGCACCGGCGATGACCAGCTGGTCCACGCAGAGGAGTCCACAGATGTAAATGCCATCTCCACTCAGGAGCCTCGTAATGACAGTGCAGAGATGCAGATACCCCAGAGCTCCACACTGCCCCCGTTCATTGTCGATGGGAAAGGAATGTGGCCTTTCTCTGTCCACACTGGTGAGCAGACCCATTTCTCCCACACAGATATGAGACAAGTTTCAGTTTTCACATCCTTCTCAAACAGAAAAAAAAAAAAAAAAGTCCCATCTGAATTCTCGGCGAGGCTTGTTCTTGTGTTGTCAGCTATGATACAAGACAAGGCTTCTCTGCAATGCAGGATCCTGTCAACACTGCCAACAGTTGTGGAGCCCAGTTTAGCATAACAAAGAACTTGATTTAAGACAGTAACTACACTGGTTACCATCTCAGTCAAAGGTAAAGCTCCAGGCTTTTGTGTCACTACAACACAGAGGCCTGAAGGCAGAAGTGAGCCGTCTGCCACAGGGGCTCTGCCTCGAGGAATTCCTTTGAGTTTGCTTTAGAAGACCGTTTTTGAAGCTTTTTTTTTTGTCAGTTTTTCGCCATCAGGTTTTTATCATAATCAGTCTCAAGTGATTTGTGTTTTGTGGTGAGATTAATATATTTGTTTTATCATTGTAGGCCTAGTGGTTGATTACACCTTACAGGCTTCTCCAAAACTAAGCTAAATATTGAGGTCGGACTGGTGTCGGTTCTTGATTGGACTTTTTGGACAACTGTACAAACTGTTTATCATAATCATCAATACTTTTTCCTCTGGAGACCATTTTGTGAGCTTGAAAATATAAAAAAAAAATGAATAAATATAATGCTCAAAGCGCCGAATTTGAATATTTCTGACTTTAACGACTCCCAGTGGAAGCGTCAAAAAAAGATAATTTGGCAGATAGCGCTGCATGCAATACCAACAAAACTTTTGCCACCGATTTGAAACATGCAGTAATTTCGTAGAAATCCTCCTCATTACTACTTTAAAGTTGCAACTTGAGTTTGTGTGAGTCACTAAAATGTTCGTTTTTGTTAAGCATTCATTTGCATGTGTTACCCACCAGACCGGACCGTCGTGTCCAACGTGACCCGAGCCCCTCACCCCGGTATGGGCAGGATGGTGTGGATCGTCCCCCTGGTGGTGGTGTCAGCTCTCACTCTGCTCTGCCTCATAATGCTGCTGATAGTGATGGTCTACTGGAGGTGAGTTCAACATGCCTTACCTCATTCCAGGAGGGAGATTTTACTTCTAATGCCTCATCTTGATAAGGCTATCGCTGGTACCTCCCTCGGGAGAGTGAAAATTGTGCCGCCCCACACCCACCCCGTCCCCGATCAAACATTCAAATGACATGCATGTCTGGATTTTTCCAGTCAGTCTGCTCTACATTTTTAGGCCCATCTAGTTTGGATGTGTCTTGCTTGATGCATGTGTGTGCATTAGTCTCAAGCAGCCTGGCAGCAAAGCTCGCCTGCGCGGCGTACATCAAGCCCATCACCCACCAGGCTGAGGGTCAGGAGACCTGAAGGTCCTGCAGTGCCAGCAGGGGTCCCAGCTGTGTATTCATCTGCTGGGCTAATTTCCAGCCGCTCTATTGGATCCCCAGTAATTACACAGGCCAGGCCACTGGCACATGTGGGATGGTTAATGAGTTACAAATCGCACTATGGGCCATTTCCTCAGCTGGTCCCGTGAATATTTAAATTGTGTTTATTTACAGTCTGATTTGAAATGTGTTAAGTGCATTTTTATAAATTCTCTTTCTCCGATCATTTTAAGTGTGATTCCGCTACAGCAAATGTTTACGGGCCAACATTTTACACCGGCATTCCGGGGTGTCAGATAATATAACAGCGCTGTATAAATAACAGCCTGGTTATCAGCTCCATAGAGGTGTTCGGGGAAAAAAAAAACAAAAAAAAAACAGACAGTTGGAAACAAGATGACTGCAGCGGATTCGGTCGGTGGATGAATTACTGAGAGCTGAGGTATTTGAGTAGAAGCGAAAGGGCTGCTTTGAGATTAGAAATGGCCATCACAGCTGTTGTTGTGACAACTCTGACAGTCTGCAGACAATGGCTGCTTCCCCCGGGGGAAAGGACCATGATGGAAGATGAAATCAACCCATTCACACTCTCTTTACTCTTCGTGCTCCACGGTGTCTCTTGGTGGCAGTCCTGCTGTTAGAGCCAAAGAGTTCCTCTGCTCACAAATGTCTTGGTCATTAGCAACTTAATTACCCAATCCATTTGATTCTTGTGTATATGTAAAAGAAAATATGCGATCAGTGGACTGTTTTTTGAAGTTTAATACCCTCGTCTTGTTGTGCATTTTTGCTGTTAATCTTAAGTCATGAGTCAGTCTACAGTGGAATTAATTGCTGGTGCTGCAGAACACATCTGGAAGCTTCTGCGGCTCGAGGTGTTTGTTTAAAACTCACAGATGTTCAACTTTGAAAGAAATCCCATTACGTGCTTGTGTGACTCGGTGCTGTTCAAATGGGATACTTCTCTGCAGTTATTATTATTTTTTAAATTTTTCTTTGTTTTACAACTGGCAGCCACTCAGAGAGCCCATTTTATCCCAGTTTCCATTTCCCCAAGAGCAAAGTATTCCTCTGAGACCATGGCAGAGAAACGAGGAGGAGGTGTCAGCCATGCTGGTTAGTTAGCGTCTGCACCCACAGGGAGCCATTAGATTGAGAGGCTGTGACGCAAGCCGGACGGGGGGGGGGGGACACGGACTCTCCTCCCTTTTTTGTTTTTCACCTATTCCTCCCTCTCTCTCTCTCTCTCTCTCTCTCTTCTCTCTCTCTCTCTTTCTCTCTCTCTCTCTCTCTCTCTCTCTGTCGCTCTATATCTTTTAAATGCAGTGAAGTCTTTTTAAAATTTTTGTTCCATTTCTCATAATGACAAGCATCTGCTCCCTCCTCTGCATCAAGTACAGGTAGGATTATTTGGACCGGGTGAAACATGGGTCTTTTTACATTCATTCATTAGTCTACACTGTGTGTATGAGGAGGGAGTCGAGGCTAGAGAGGATGTGCAAGGCGTCCGGGACCCTAAAGACTCCCTCACTTACGCTCCGTGTGTGTTTTTATGAACTTCCTAAAAAACTCATGAATTTCATTTTTTACTTACACTAATTGCAGGGAACTATGTCTCGGATGTAGCGAGTTTTTAGGGATGTTTTACAAAACTGGAATCTCCCTGGAATCATTTAGATATTCTCTAAAGATCACGGCTACCTTCCTGTCATCAGTTTGAATAAAGAGCTAAATTTGGCTCCGCGCTGTGTGTCGCTATGAGTTGTTTACCTGTTCCCTGTAGTCAGCTCAAACTGTTTCCAGGAGCTGCTCACTGCCAGCCATCTCTCTCTCTCTCTCCCTCTCTCCTCCCCCTCCCTCCCTCTCTCTCTGTATGCGATCAGCTGTGTCTTAACTACTCTGGGGTTTTCATTAGCAGTTTTCTGACGTCGCCGTGTCGTTCCTTTCAACTTTTCAACTTTTTCTTGACAGACCGGATCTGAGAACAATGGCATAACGACTCCCTAATAGACTTTACCGTGGCGTCTCACTGTACTTCTCTCTGTGTCCCTGCAGGAGATTTTTCCAGACAGCTCACTTCTATGTGGAGGAGAGTAACTCTCCACGAGTGGTGGCCAATGAGAATATACCAGTCATACCTATACCAGGTAAGCTGTTTTTTTCTTCTTCTTTGTGTTAAAATATTCATGTGATGTGCAGATGCAGTTACGACTGACTATTTGTTGCAGTTTTCTAAATCAGTGATTCCCAACCACGGAGCATTGTTTTGGTGTTTGTGGAAATAAAATTGTAGCTCAAGAAACCGAAAAAAACATTTCATTTACAAATGGCAGCTTATGTAGTCCGCTATAACACCAGAACACGTTTTAAGACTTTGTGGAAAACAAGTTAACAAACAAGCAAAGAAGTTTTAAAAGTTCAAAGTGAGGAATGAACATTTCTAATGGCAGGCTAAAAGTAATGAATAAAAGTGAATGCGTCGGTGGTCGAAATAAATGGTGTGCAGTGGAAGGAGTGCTTGGGTTTCTCTGTCAGGACTGTAGGGACACATGGGCAAAAAAAAAATGTAGGAAAGTTTTCAGGCTGAAATTTAAAACCAGAAAATTACAAATATGACAAAGGAATCTTGACCGACCTGAAGTGATGTATTTCCACTGCTACAGGACATATCCACAAGCCCCCATTAAACTGAACTCAAATGGTTTTTTTCCTCTAGTACCCTAATGTTTGCATTTGCACAGTTTCTGTTGATTTACATATGAAATGACTCTGGGAGCACCTCCGTAGGAGTTGTGTAACTGGCTTTTTGTCGCCTTTAATATCCCGGGCAGCAGAGCGGTGGCAGCTAGTCGATATCAGACTTTACTTTCACAGTCGCTTAAAGCTCGGGGACATTTCAAGGCTGTGATATCATAGTTAAAGAGCGCGGCGGATGCCGGTATCGACTTCACATTCATTAGGTTTTTATTGCTTGTCTTTTTTTGCCTCTCTTCCTCCTCTCTTTTTTTTTTTTCATTGTTTCCTTTTTTATTTTACTCTCGTAGAAACTCTGGAAATTTCCTTACAGCACATATATTCTGAATGACTGAACATGTCCTCGATTCAAGTCGAAAATGGGCAAGATAATGAAGTTCAGAGAACAGTGACTTTATAGTGGAACAGAATTACAGCACTGTTATATTGCACATAGTGCTGTGGGACATGTGAACATACCTCTATATAGTTTTATATCCAGTCATGAAGAACTCGGGCCTATTCGGCCATACTTCATTTCAATTTATAACTCCTAAAGCCACGTTTCACCCAGAGCTATTCTGATGAACTGATTAAACCGGTAAGTCTCTAACAAGTACAGTGTAGGGAAGACATTTTGATAAATGAACACATTAACAAAGCAGAATTCATCTTGATGCTGTAACCACTGAGGCAAGTAAGAGCCCTAAAGGCCCCAGCTGCGAGGGTGCATAAGTTAAGACATTGGCTAGGATCAGCAGCGATGACAGCTGGGTCCCCTGCACTATTGTCCCAGTGTGATGGTGACTGGCCTTATCCGCGATCCCTCATGTGTGATTTGGAGCTGATTTGGCTCAGAGGAGACAGATGCTCCCTCGTATAAATGCTCAAAATACCAGATTTAGACTTTTTTTTTTTAGACTTTTATGTTCTCATCTTTATTTTTTGTTATGAAGAAATGGACTCATTTGATGATACATTACATTTGCTGCACGAAAGGATAAATGAAACTGATAATATGCGCCACACAGACGCATCACTGAACTCTCTGCTAACTGCTGCGAGTTTCCTCTTGCAGATGACATGGAGGCCATCCCCGTCAAGCACTTTGTCAAACACATCATGGAGCTGTACAAGAACAACCTGCAAGGTTTCTCCGAGGAGTTCGAGGTAAACTCTCCACTTGAATGACGATCGTTTTTTTTTTTTTGAACAAATATTACAAACAAAGTGCTTTTTTACATTTGAGTTGTGTTCTGTTGGGGAGGGAGAGGAAGAAAAAAAGATGATTTCTGTTCTCTCTGTTCTGCTTTGTGAGGTGGAATTTTCTGTAATACAGATTCTCACACTTCAGTTGGCAGTCACAGCCTTCAACAGACCGTCTGACTGAGAGGCACCCCTTCTCATCTTCTCAGGCAGTTATTTATACAGGATGTGGTAGGGTCACCGTGATGCGAGTGACTGTAAACCATTATCCGTCATCAGACAGTCTGCAAGCGGCATTTTGATGTATGGAACGCTCCTGCCTGACGTGCTCCGAGACAGCCTCCGATGTTTGCCTTGATGAGTACATTGTGACACAGCCAGAACACTGTGACATTATGCTAGCACACGAGGTAACACCCGAGCTTCAAGGCGGCGTTTCTAAGAGCTCAGTCACGTCATGCAGCAGAACATGTTCGAATGGGAGCAGACATGAAGTCATATTGACCCGCGTCGCCAACACTACGTGGACTCGCCGGGGAAATCAAACCCTGCTCTGGTGTGAGACAGCAGGAGACGGCGAGTCCTGTAACACCCGACTGCACCGTATGTGTTCATGTGTGCTCAGCTCGTTTAAAAAAAAAAAAAATTGATAATGAGCGTTGTCATAAAAGAAGCTTTCTACCACAATAATACAAGATAGGTTACAATATTCAATACTTTGACACTCCCTTTTCAAGCGGCCTTGGCCTGGTTATTTGTCCGCAACTTAAAGAAAGCGAACTTAACGGGCAGTCAAGAGTTTATTTGACCTGAAGCTAACAGGATTCGCACGCATCCTTGAAAAGCCCAACATTTCTTAAATCAAATTTCATCCCATAAAATCTCTTTTAAAGTCTTATTTTTGCTGATGAGAGGTCTTAGACTAACTGAGACGTGTCAGGATACTTTATCAAGTACCTATATTACTGTACACGGGGTCTAGAACGACTCATGTCTTTTAGATTATGTCTTGCATTCACATAACTTATCACATGCGTTGTCTCCCACATTCACGAACCGTGAACAAAAGAGAGACGAGGAACAAGCCAAGTGTAAGGAAATACCAGGAATGATTCCACCTGAGCTTGTTCTGCGGGGAGAATGGTACAAATAAATCTTTGTTTAGGTCTTAATTTGATTTTGAAAATGCGAGTCGACCCAAACTAAACAAGTTAGGTGTGAAAGCTCCCCAAGACTGCAGAAAAGCATAAAAGTACATCTGGGTTTATATATTGTATTTTAAGTTAAGTAAATTCTGATAGCTTGTTCAGCACATTTCGTCTTCCCCTATACTGTGCTTATGTAGTCTGCAAATGGGCCCGGTCTGAACCGCGGTTAGGGATTATTTTATGCATGTGTTTGTGTGCAGGGTTGCTAATTTTGAGCAGATGGTTGAGAGAAAGATGGAGAAGAAAGATCAAGAGAGACGGAGGTTAATTAGAGAAGGTCTGTCTGCTGGTTGTCTGGATGGGAACACATTCTCTGTGTAACCAGGTTAAGAAACGTGGCAAAAGCCTCACCCCCAGAGGATTCCTTCTAATTGGGGTCAGTCGATGTGAAGCCCGCGTGCATAATTGTCCAACGCGGCGCAATGAAGCCGCGTTCGGAGACGATTGTTGTATTTTAGAGGTGGGTGCAGTGTGGCATAGTGAGGAAGAAGAAGAAGAGAAGAAGGCCGTCCCACTGGAGGCCTGAGTTCAAGCCCCAGTGGCTATAAGCATCTGCTCTGCTGGTGCGTCCTTGACCGAGACACTGAATCCCTGCTATAGGTTCTGCTTTGCAGTCTATCCAGAGCTCCGAGCTCCGTATGCATGGGGCGGGTTTGAAAGGAAAAAAAAATCCCCTGGAAGACTAATAGCATCATAAAAAAATGAAATCTACAAAAGCGCTGTAACAGTTTAAGTAAATATGGCCTCCATGGAGAGAGGGTAATTCCATTGAGTCTTCTCTCCTTGTTTTATAAAAATCCATCTGTCTATTTTTTCCTGTCTCCAGGAGGTCCAACGCTCCACAGCGGACCTGAAAATCACAGCAGAACACTCGAATCATCCTGACAACAAGCACAAAAACAGATACATCAACATTGTGGCCTGTGAGTCATCTGTAAAAGCGTATTATGACGTCTGCAGCTGAGGAATCCAGTTTTCATGTTTTTTTTTATAACGTTTCTTCCTTTGAATAATTCGCACCAATCTGTCACTGCTCTCCCTAGATGACCACAGCAGGGTGAAATTACGAGCCCTGGCGGGGAAAGATGCCAAACATTCGGATTACATCAACGCCAACTATGTGGATGTGAGTTTTATTTATTTTATTTTTTTTCGCATTTTGCGTCTTGAATGTCGCTTGAAATTCACTGGCACGTTCGAAACCGTGCCATGCTGCTAGCTTCGTTTAAAATATTAATTGAGGTATCAAAATCATAGACCAGACAGTCCAATAAAAAACTGGTTCTCTATTTTAAAAAGTATTGATTAATGTATAAATATTTACAATTTCTGTCAGCTGAAGGAGAGGATTTCATGACCTACCAATGTCTTGTGTCAGTAAACCAGTCATATCAGCTATATCAGAGCTCGTAGGTAATTTATACAGTATTGATTGCATCTTACCAGTAAATACATTCCACCGCTCTCCTGTTTCAGGGTTACAACCGGCCCAGAGCTTATATAGCTGCTCAGGGTCCTCTCAAGTCCACGTTCGAGGACTTTTGGAGGATGGTTTGGGAGCAGAACACTGGAATCATCATCATGATCACCAACCTGGTGGAAAAGGGCAGAGTAGGTTCAACTGAGCGAAATCCGAGTCCAATAAATCCCTCACAGCGACGTCTGTATTTCAGATACGTGTGTAACATTCACCGTGTCCTTACAGAGGAAATGTGACCAGTACTGGCCGATGGAGAACAGCGAGCAGTACGGAAACATCGTGGTGACGCTGAAAAGCACCAAAGTGCACGCCTGCTACACTCTGCGGCGTTTCCTTATCAGGAACACGAAAGTTAAAAAGGTAACCCTCAGACTCACGTTGTGAAAAACTTGATCCCAAATCTGTAACATCCAAGTTAGGCCGTGTGATATTTTAAACCTAGCTAAAGCTTTACAGCCAATACTTTGTATTATTTGTATATACATACACAAAGAAATGCTTATATAGAGTTTTAACATTTTTTGACTGAGGGTACACTGGCACTGGTTTTGTGCTATGTAATTGTTATTCAGTCACATATTTACATTTTCAAACATTGAGTAACATCTGTGTCTGAATGGTGCCTCCCTCTTTTTTAATTATGTGTTGTAAATCTCCGCTCAGTAAACTCTTCACCCAGCTCCGAATAGTTTCCCCCCCATGTACAATAAAGTCTAGTGTGTCCATTGTATTCTCAGCAGGGTCACACGTCTGCTCTCATGTTCTAGGGTCAGAAGGGGAACCCTAAAGGGAAGCTTAATGAGCGCATCATAGTCCAGTATCACTACACTCAGTGGCCTGACATGGGAGTACCAGAGTACACCCTCCCCGTCCTCACCTTCATCAACCGCTCCTCAGCGGCTCGCACTGCAGACATGGGCCCCGTCCTGGTGCACTGCAGGTACAGAACTTATTACCGAGCTCCCGGGCTAAATGAATGTTACTTAGGACTGCCTGATTCGCTTAACAGCTCCCTCTGTGGGTCGGCCATTACGCTCATATCGCTTTGTGCTCTGCTCTCCAGTGCAGGGGTTGGGCGCACGGGAACGTACATCGTTATTGACAGCATGCTACAGCAGATCAAGGACAAAAGCACAGTCAGCGTCCTGGATTTTCTCAAACATATCCGCACACAACGCAACTACCTAGTTCAGACCGAGGTAAGAAATTCTCAAATGTCATCTCTGACTTTTATCAATCAAACAGCATTAATGTTTAATCTGGTGTGTCTTAATGCAAGTCCATGAGTTAAAAATAAAGATTGAAATAAGATATTGAGATATAAATATATAATAATCAGTGAAATAATGCTATACAAATTTAAAGTGCAGTTAGTCACAGACAGGCTTACAGTTCTGGGCTACTTTCCACTCTGCTGCGTCATGGAGGCAGATATTGTAATTTTTACTCCACTAAATGTGTGTCACAGGTTCAGGTACTAGTTATGTTGCAGATTTCAATAATTAATACATACAGTTATATTTAAAGTGTTGCTTACACATTAATGGAACTACAATAATATCAGCAGTATAATCTGCTGTACATGATTCTGACTATTCTGCACAATAAGTAGTTTAAGTATATTTTGATGCTCATACTGTGCTTTTACTTAATTAATTCAATTAAAAGCAGCATCTGTAACAGAGTATTTATACACTGTAGTGTTGCTATATATATTTATGTAAATATCTAAGTGCTTCATCCTTTGCTGATTGTTGTCATCTTTTTACAGTGTCTGTTTTCATGTCACGATGCCTTTCTTCCCCGATGGTCACTTGTCATTGCAGTCAGTCAAAGACAGGCTGTGATTGACTTTTGCTTCTTTTTGATTCAATTAACATCGGTTCCCAAACAGTAACTGCTTCTGCCTGGTTTTGAAAATTGCTGAAATAAAATAAAAACAACGCTACCACAATAAAAAGCTCGGTGAAACAAAACGCAGAAAAAATAATTAGATTTGGTTTCAGGGTCATATTCTTTATTTAGTCTGTATTTATTCATATGATTCTGAAAACACTCTCTGTCTCCCCTCAGGAGCAGTATGTTTTCATCCACGATGCTCTAATGGAGGACATCCTGAGCAGAGAGACGGAGGTGCCCGCCTGCCAGCTGCACAGTTATGTCAACAGCATCCTCACGCCCAACTCGACAGGCCGCACGCAGCTGGAGAAGCAGTTCAGGGTGAGTAAACCTTCTGGGAGGTGGACAGGTCCGGTTAGACGAGCTGTCAGCATCTGCAGTTTGCAGCACCAGCTGAAATCGAGGTAGTCTTTGTATGAGACGCTTGTTAGCAACTCGCAACAGTGACTTTCCAGTTTCCAGACCGGGAATAGATTGAGAGTGTCTCTGATGTTGGCTGTAATAAAGTCTGTCACCCCTGCTGGCTCATGCAAAGCATGATGAATGTTTTATCAAGCTCCTGCTCTTTCAACATCAAGAGGGAGAAACTAATTGCTTGCACATAATGTCACTTCCTTCTGAGAGGCACATGCACGTTATTAATGCGAAGGACTTGGTGTTAATCCTGGGTGTTAGGCAATATTATATCTTTATTTTCCATGTTTGCTTTTAATTCGCAGTCCCTCTCGGTAACTCAAATCTGATCTTGTGGTCTTTGCCTCGTCTCTCACCAGCTTCTGAGTCAGTGCAACACGCGCTTTGTGGAGTGCTTCAGTGCCCACAAAGACAGCAACAAGGAGAAGAACCGCAATTCCTCAGTGGTTCCCTGTGAGTATTTTATCTGTTCTACCACCGCGCACTTGCAGTGGAGCTGAGGTTTTGGAGAACCAAGGTCATGTCGACCATGTAAAGCTGCTGCAGTGTGCATACAAGTTTTAATCACTATATATATATATATATATATATATATATATATTTTTTTTTTTTTTTTTTTTTTTTCCATTCTCTGATGTAAGTACTCAATTTTACAATTTTACAGCCAGTAAATTATTAAACTTTAATTCATATCCTAGATTTAGAATCTGTTTCTATAGTCCTTTAAGTAAATCTTAATCTATGTGTTCACTGCACCCTGACGAGAGTGGGCGAGGGTTGGGGGGTGGGGTGGTGGGGGTGTTTCTATAGCAACAACAAGGACTAGTAATGAATGTGTGCATTATCAGCCAACACGATATTATCGAGGCCTGGGTTTGCAATTTGAAGTGTTTTTTTCTTTCTCTCTGCCTCTCCACAGCGGAGCGAGCAAGGGTCGGACTCACCACTCTGCCTGGAATGAAAGGAACAGATTACATTAATGCATCTTACATAATGGTACAGTCTGATAGGTTCATTGTGTGTTTTGACGAGCCTCATTGGCAGGTCCGACAGTTCTCGATGATGATTTCTTAAGGAAATGATCAGTGGTCTGTCAGTCGCTTATACTCATCCATCAGCCTGAGCGATCTCAGCTTTAGAGAGGCTAACAGCTTACCTCTTGTCACCTCAGGGTTACTTCAGGAGTAATGAGTTCATCATTACCCAGCATCCTTTGCCTCACACCACCACAGACTTCTGGAGGATGATTTGGGACCATAACGCTCAAATTATTGTCATGTTGCCTGACAACCAGGGCCTGGTAAGTATCCACCAGACTGATATTTTTCATTTTCTTTTTTTCGTCCTATCAAATTTAGGGCAAATCTGTAATCTAATATACGTAAAGACAGAAATCACAAGGACGGATAAATCAATAAAACAAAGGGATTTATAAATAAGTGTACATTACGTGAGTAATTCATATCTCGTCTGACGTGTTGTTGCTTCACTTGCAGGCTGAGGATGAATTTGTTTACTGGCCGAGTCGGGAAGAGGCCATGAACTGCATCACCTTCACGGTCACACTCATCAGTAAGGACAGACTGTGCCTCTCCAACGAGGAGCAGATCATCATCCACGACTTCATCCTGGAGGCCACACAGGTACCCAGAGCTCTGCTTCGTCACGGTGGTTGATTATTGGGACGTGAGGCATCAAGTCAGGAGTTCTTGATTACTCTGATGTGTACAGTCCCACAGAAACATTATTCACATCATGCATGTACGCGTACTGCTTCAAACGACACTCTCCTCCTGTGTGTGTGTGTGTGTGTGGGTGCGCGCGACAGGACGACTACGTTCTGGAGGTGAGACATTTTCAGTGCCCTAAATGGCCCAACCCCGACGCTCCTCTCAGCAGCACCTTCGAGCTCATCAGTGTGATCAAGGAGGAGGCCATGACTCGAGACGGCCCCACCATCGTGCACGATGAGTAAGTTTGTCCTCTGTCGACAAAGGGAAATGCAAACACACACACACGCCACTAGCAGAACGATCCATCAGTATGCCAGTTTTATCCGCCTGACACTGCAGACGTATCGGTATCCGCTCAATACGCTCTAATATAAAAACAGGACATAGTGCAGGAACGGATGCTCGGGGTAATTTAGATCTGTTAAAATGATGTCCTACTTATAGATATTTAGAACAGTTCAATTAACAGTGAAGTCTGTTGTTTGAGCGCTCTGAGTTAATAACCACGGGTGAGGGATCGCTTGCAGGAATGTGGGTTTATATGGAAAGTATATGAAGAGAACATCAGTCTGTATATCGATATGTTGGAGATGATAGAAACAATAGAAAAGATGTCCTCGGGGGTTCAGTTTATTCTCCTGAGATCCGAATCTGTAGGTTAATATACACCTGATTTTTATCACATCATGCCGGCCTTGCTCCTTGGCTACATCGGGATCTGCATTACAAAGCTTTAACAGTGGCAAGAGCATCCTGAGGTGTTTAATTACCTTTGATTTGTGTTTGTTGAACTGCACACTATGGGGAAATAAGCCACTAAATGCGCAGAGCTTCCTGTGGCATGAGGTTTGAAAGTCTTTTTAGCACCGAGAATCTGCAGGCTGCTCCCACCACAGACAAAAGCAATTCTGAAGTCTCTTAGTAACCAGGCAACCGTCACAACTTCTCAGTCTCGTTCCTCTGCGCCTTCAGCACCTAAGCCGCTATTTAAGAAAACATCAGCTAATTAAATAGTCCTCATCTCTGAAGGTCCTGACACTCAATCACACTTTGTCCCGCACTGACTTAAAGCTGTATCTGAAGTTGTCAGATGCGAAATAACAGGCCAGTCTGTCTCCCAAAGCGTTTACATTTACATGACAGGACGCTAATTGCTCACAACCTGAATCCTTATGCAAGAAGATCGCACATTTCATTCTTTCATTTGCTGCGGTGTATTTTACTTTGACAGCCAGAAGTGAACATATGTTAATAACTTCGCACTCTGCAATTAGTTAAGGTGATGATGAGAGCAAGCAAAAAAAAAAAAAAAAAACCTTACTCCATGTCATTTGTGACGGAGTTTTAGCGATTTAGCAGGTGCAAAGTTGTTTTGCGAACACCTAAACGGGATGCTTGGATAAATAATTGTTCCGCCGGGCTAATTGTGAACATCTCCACGCAGGTATGGAGCAGTGTCAGCAGGCATGCTCTGTGCCCTCACCACACTGTCCCAGCAGCTAGAGAACGAGGGGGTGGTCGACATCTACCAGGTGGCTAAGATGATCAATCTGATGAGGCCGGGAGTCTTCACTGATATAGTAAGTTCACTTTATGCAGACAATCGTCTCCGACGTTTGCCTCAGCTCTCCGCTGTATTTTAGCGTCTTTCAGCTTTTTTTTTTTTGTTTGTTTTTCTTGTCCGCTGCTTTGCTGTTTAGTTACTCCTCTTATCAGGCTCGTTTCCTGCGGCAGCAGGTAGCTCTGTTCAGCCAAATAAAACCTGCGATAAATGCCAAGTACACCTACCTACACCCAGACAGCCAGCAGGCAACACAGTGGAGCACTGAGCAGCTAAAGGCTCAGATGTTTCCTTCAGGAGGTGGTGGAGACCAAAGAAGGAGCTAAAAGTAAATATTGTACTTGCAGTTAATGCTAATGCTGGTTCTGCTGGCCCCGAGTAGCCCACAGATCAGAACTGCTTTCAGCAACATTTAGGGCTGCACTGTTCAGTGTTTTGTGTCACTAGTGCTCAGAAGCAGCCGCCATCACTTGCTCAAGGCGAAACTTGAATTGTTATGAATGACATCTTAGCAAACCACCATGCCAACATACATTTGGAGTCACATTTTTCACAACCTGTTGAGAGCAAGACCAATATTCAGCTCTATTTTTTTTGTTTGCACCAACTCCTGATTAAAAGATGCCGGGCGTGATTCCATGTTTGTATCAACACCATTGATTTAAAGCAGTGTTTAAAGAAATGTCCTGATCTGTTAGAGCAGTTTTGAATGTGATCTGTAATGTTAACCCGTCCTGTGCTTGTGTCTGTGTGTACAGGAGCAGTACCAGTACCTTTACAAAGCCATGCTCAGCCTGGTCGGTAACCGAGAGTGTGGCCTGAGCCCCATGCACATGGACACTAATGGGGTGGTGGTGATCGCAGACGAGTCGGACCCTGCGGAGAGCATGGAGTCGCTCGTCTGAGGACATTCCTGCAGGCACTTAATTTGTAAAAACTCGAGAACTTTTCTGAGGCCTTTTTTGCCAGACTATTGATTAAATGAATAACCTTATTACTTTTTATACTGATAAAAGTTTTTTGATATTTATGTTTTTGTCCTTTATTTCTTGTCTTAAATGTTATCCTGCTGAGCGTTTGCACCTGTTTTAAGTTGACGTGAGGAAAAAGCAGCCCTGTCCGGTTTGCACTATACTATCAGTGTTACTGCCTAAATCCAGTGAGTGAAAAAAAAGGTTTCACGGTGAAATCCTGAGCATCACACGACACAACTGGGATCTTTGGACCGCATTGAGACAAACCTGAAGCATGAAGACCAGGAGGAGTCACGGCGATCCACTTCTAACATTGTCTCAGAACAAAACATCACATCACAGCGTAGCCCAGCATGCATTGCGTCACTTTGCCACCTCGATCTAACTAACTGTTCTGAGGCTCCGCTCCACATGGGTGAAACTCTTTATCACATGTCAAGAGACTATTACCTGCCTAATATTCATATATTGTCCAAATATCTCACTGCTGTCTTGTATAATGTACTTATGGCTTATTTTGTGTGTTACAACATCTAATGTGAACGTTTATTGCTTTTTACAGGGATTTATATTGTTATATTGTTTATCCTTAATAACCAGCCAATGCTTTCTCTTTTTTTTTTTTTTGTATTTTTGCTTATTTGTCCACTTGCCTTGAAGTAGATTATTATTATTTTTTAGATTATGTACCTTGTTATGAATTATCTACATTTTCATCTTTTTGGGTTTTTTTTTTCTAACTTCAACTGTCAAAGCTCAACTGTTAACAAATGTAATGGGTGTCTGTATCGATGCAGTACAATGTCTATGAAAAATATTCACCCCACCTAAACTTCCGTATTTTACTTTATTTTACAACCTTGAATCTCAGTGGATGTGACCGTGGTTTGCTTTTGACACCGATCAGTAGAAGAAATAAATTGATCTGCATACACGAAGCCAAAACTTGGAAGTCTTCACAACTCATCAAGACGATATTCAGCTTGAAAAAAAATGGTTTTGGCAACATTACAGAGAGAGCTGATGTTTATCTTTGTGCGCGTGGACACGTTTGCAGGTTCACAGAGTTAAATGAGGACTGGGAGTGAGTGCGACTTTGTTCTTTTAAAGACATTCCTGTGTATAGCTCTGGCTTCATATTTTCGTCACTGATCTGATGAAAAATAAATCTTCTTGCCGTTCTCTCATTCCAATCCACTTCGGATTTAAAAAATATATATATATTTTACTGCATTCACTTTATCCTCACACGCCTGCTGCAGAGAAGCATCCTCGCCATGCTTCACGATGAGGATGGTGTCATCCTGCACGTGCGCAGCGTTTGGCTTAAACTCGGCATAGCGTTTATTATCATCGGCCTATAAAACACTTGTCGCGGAGCCTCCCACGTGTGTGTTTCAAGGCTTGTTCTTTGACAGTTTTCCCATAAAGTTGCAGTTGGTCAAACACCTGGACAGCATCTCCTGTCTCAGCCATTAAACCCTGCAGCTTCCTCAACCTCTTCTCCACACACTCAGATTTTGAGGATGACCTGCTCCAGGCAGATTTTAGAGCTGCGCCAAGAGTCTTTCATTTTTTTCTAATCGTATTAGGGATATCCAGTGCCTTGGAAATGTTCTTATATCCTTCCCCCGATAAGTACTTTTCAGCAAACTTGCCACATAGTTTGAGTATGAATTTGTTTTCAAAATGTAGTTTTTGCCAAGAAATTGGCAAAGTAGCTGTTCGTATATTTAACCTAGATGAACTTGAATACTGCTTTTTATGATTCTAAAAAATGGCGAATAGATGATTTAGAACTGATTTAGCGCTTTTACAGGAGCTCTAGACCTTTTTCACTTTGACAGTATAGTCTGTATCGTCTTTTTCTTCTTATCAGTGTAAGATCCTAATTCACATCCACTGCGATTAAAGTTGTAAATGAATAAAACATGAAAAAGAAAAAAAGATCCAAAGGAGGTGAGTATTTTCTATAGGCATAGTAGTTTCTTTTTTGGGGTGGGGGCGGGGGTTGACGCTTTATTTGTAACCAAAGACGTGGTTCCAGTTTGCAAGTTTGTAAGTGGTTTTTGTCCTGAGATCTATTTAATCAACTAGAATTTTACCAGTGTCAGACGTATGAATTTAACACGTAACAGTTCAGCAAGCTTCTGTTCACAGGATTACTGAAGACGATCTACAGAACATGGAGCTTTTCCTCACATTAGATGATGAGATTTAAAGTTCAGTCTGTAAAATGTGTTTTATTTGGGCTGATACTCTGTCTCCGCATTATTTTGTGGCTCTTAATTATAAGCCCTTTTCAACCCTGAACATCCCTCTCTCTTGATTGATTTATGTGTATCATTCTAAATGAAAGTTATCAATATATATATATATATCTATATATATCAAACTTTTCTTTCTGTGAACACCCACTTCTCTGATAAGGGGGAGTCTGTTTAAATTCAGTGAAAACTCTCCAACATTTGGAGAAAGTCCAAATTGCTGATCACTTAGCTCTGCAGCATTTTTTTTTTTTTTTTTGCTTTGCAGCAACCTGCTTCTTTTTTTTCCTTCTTCTTCTTTTGAGTGAATGCCAACGTCCTTTGTGTTTGATATTTCTACGCTCACGAGTGCTGTGGCCGAACACTTCAAGAAAAGCGAAATGTCTTTGACTTTAATGTTATCTTTGTGATCATAGAAGTTTATATTTTCATACAAAGATTTGGTTTGTATAGTGGCCCTGTAACAGATTGTACTTTTGTGGGAAATGTATTATCCAAATCTCCGCAGCTGAATCCCCCCACCTGCCCCTCTGAGGTCCATGCTGATGTTTAAACCTGACGTGTGCTCGATGGTGCAGGGATCCAGTATGTTAGCCTCAGTGCATTTTAGCCGGGTCGGTAGGTCGGTAGTCTATTTTGTAATTTAAAAAAAAAAAAAAAAGGTTTTGTCCATCATATCACATGTTTATATGATAGTATCATAGCCGTATAGTTCTATGATGCTGTCATATACCATATTATAGTGTAATAGTGTTATTTAATAGGTAACCTGTATTGCTATACATTAAATAAAGTTTGGGTTTGGGTGCACAGCATCCTTGTGTTACATGAAACTACTGATGGAGGAGTGTTGACTTAAACTGATGCCATGAAAAGCAAACGAGCTCATTCTGTCGCCCCCTGCTGTCAGCGTGTCACCAAACACCAGAGGACGAAGAACTTGGTCATCATTACTGCAACGGAAAGTCCTGCATAATGTAGAATATTTCAAATGCTTTGAATTCATTTCAATAATTTCAATAGACCGTCTTCACAGCAGCCATCTTGGACATGAAATAGTTGGGTCAACTCAGCTGTTGCCAACAAAACTAGTTACGGTTCACTTCTCAGTATCATTGGTAACGCCTGTGTTTAAACTAGTTTCATATCAAAATGACTGCTGTGAAAAATGTCTTTTCAAATCAAGTAGTAACTTCAGCTAAAAAAATAAATGTAGTGAAGTAAAACGTACAATATTTCCCAAACTACGAGCATGAAAGAAGCAGAATCAGCTCCTAGCAGACCCTGTTTGCCACCATGTACCCATCAATGTGCGGCACTCACTGAATTATTTTGATGCTGGAAAAGAAAAACATGGCTTATGGGTCATAAGAAGCCTAATTGTCTATGATTACTTAATGGCTTTCATAATGGTGTCCTCAGAATATGTGAGTCTAAAAATATGACTGTGTCCAAATATGACTGAGGAAACAGCTCACAGCTATCGAAAACACAGCGCGGTGCTTGAGTAGACGCACATAGAGTGCCAAACACTCACAGGCACAGTTCAGTTCGGTCTGTAATCGTCTCAGTAAACATGACAGAGGATGTGCACATGTACAGTAATTTTTATTTAGAGGCCACAGCTCTTGCATATTACAACTGTTGGCGTTCATAAGGCAAAAGCAAGAATGAATCCACCAGCTAATTCACACAGAAAACAGAAAGCGTTTGGGGAGAGTGGGAACCCACGGGCATGCAGCGATGGCTCAGAATGCAATGTACAGCATTTTATATTTATATATATATTTATATAATATATACAAAACAACAGTGAGACCCAAACAAATGCCAGACATCTCATTCTACACAATTACAGAACAAAGACAGACCAACTTTTTTTTTTTTTTTAATAAAAAAAATTATTTTTGCTCTTTTCTCTGTAAAAGTGCAACTCAATTAAAATAGAACCTGTTTCAAGGCCTTTTTTAATGTTAAAATAAAAATAGAATCTCCCAAGTTATCAAAATGGAGCTATGAGAATATTGCATCTCTAGAATACCCACTCGTTGAAGTTCAAGATTCCTGTTGAATCGTGTCTAATTAGTAATTGAGATAAGATCACATAGCATCGACACATGATAAAAACGCAGGTCTAGACTTACTGCTGATGTTAATAACAGTGAGTAAGACGACAGTGTATCTGTAACAGCCGTAAACAAATACAGAGGTTTATTTTCCGTTTGAAGCAGTTGGCATTCACTTAAAAACAGACAAGACAAAGAAAAGGGTCCACACACTCATCATCACGACAATGTACCATTAATGAATGTAGAATACGACAAAGAAGCGCCATATAGGTTTGCATTGGACAGGGACACACCTATTAATCTCACTCAACATTGTCAAACAAATGGTTCTCCATATTGCTTAGTAACACATAGAAATGAATTTTTTAGAAATGAATGAATCAAAGATAGGTGCTATCTTTATCATGACACAGCTAAACTGCCAATCATGGTTATTTTTTTTAAACATTTTTATTTTGATTTTCCTCAGTATAAGTACTATTTTTATAGTTAATAGTTCCTTCATAGGCATTTCGAGCTGACAAAGAGGTCCTAGAGTGGCTATCTGAGTTGGTACATGCATCGGTAACCAGGCTAAAGTCAAAAGTGTGAAAGGGGAAGGGAAGGAGAGAGAGAGGGGGGGGGGTTCAGGGGGAAGGGAGGGAGGGTCGGAGTGTCAGTGTACGGACTCTAGTCGTCCTCTTCATCCTCCTCATCGCTGTCCTTCATGGAGATGCCCTGCATGCCTCCTTCCCTCACTGAAGCAGTGGCCTCCTCCAAGGTCAGCCTGTTGCGCACCGTGTCGTACATCTTGCTGTTCAGGGTGGAGTCGAGCACGCCCTGCAGGCGGAAGTCCCGGTACTTTTTCTGCAAGAGGACACAGATGCATCTGAACAGCGTGTGGATCACAAAGAATTGGGGGTGTTTTTTTTAAAAAATCAATCAGACAGGTGTGCCCTTACCTTTGTAATCCTGATGAGGATTTTAAGCTGATAGACGTGGAGCTGCTGATCCATACGTTCAGTGAGCCAGGTCCCCAGCAGGTTCATGGTGGCAGTGTACCATTGCTGAAACACATAAACACAACGCTCTCCAGCAAAACACACACTCACGCACATACTCAAGACATCGTGACGTAAAACTAACCTCCAGGACGCACATAAACAACTACGACTGACACGCACAGTATGTGACAATGCGACGCTGACGTTCAAACACCCCCCGTGTGTGCATTCAAGCATCACAGTAAAAAACCTCCGGGCTGCTCAAACAGATGCGAGGCTACATTTCATTTGACCCCTGTGTACAGTATATGCACCAGTTAGTGAAGAGTAATGGCGAGTCTCTCCGTCCCACTTCACCAGACACACATTCTTGCATTTCAAGAGCCGGAATCAGTGATCAATGCAAGTTAATGGGCTGCTAACGTCAGAATGAGGTCATGTTATCAACAATAAACTCATTTTATCAGCTATAGCTGATAGTGTGCTTGTTTCAACTGTTTCTTTTTAACATGCATCACAAATGTAGGAAAACAAAACATAACTTACGCCTTCATCGAGTGCTTTTAAAGCCCCTGAAAACTTGCTTTCAATTTCGATTAGATAAGTCTAAAATAAATCAATCTAAGGTTAAGTTTTGTATTTTTATTCGTGAATTTAACACTCAAATCTGAGCTGCACTACTTCATCTTACTGTATGGGTGTGGTTTGATCAGCTCTGACAGCTTTAATCACATTTTAATTAACCTGATCGGTGCACAGAAGTGTGCGATGTCACCTTTTACCAGCTGAGCCCTGTCCCCTTATGACACCTGAGCAGAGCACAGACAGAGATCTCAAAAAGAAATGTTTGTTCACTGGCTCACAGAGTTAGATAGAGAGATCAATATCACTCTCATGTCTGTAAGATAAATATAAAGCTACCACCAGCAGCCAGTTAGCTTAGCTTAGCTTAGCTTAGCTTACCGTAAAGCCTGGAAAAAGGAGAAAACACAGCTAGCCTGGCTCTGTCTAAAGGCAACAACCTTTGCCTGCCAGCCACTCTAAGATTAAACAGATTAATTAACACAATATTATGTTGTGTAATCCGTGTAAACTCCAAGGAAGACAGAAATTACTGCACCCTGACCCAGAAATAGTCCAGCACCCTGTAAAACGTTGAATTTTTACACTTGTGAATGGATTTCACCTTAAAACCCACAAATCAAAGAAAATACAACGTGTTCATCGGTGACTTTTAAACATGCTGGTCTAGCGAATTTTGTTACCAGACAGAGTGAGGTGTCACATGGAGCACACATTCATGAGAATGGCATCACTCTCGTCATCTAACTCTCGACAAGAAAGAGAATAATATTTCCTAAAATGTCAAACCGCTTACTCAATGTACGTACTAGCTGATTGAGAAAACAGATTTTCAGGGCTGTTAAACGTATTAAACATAGTCTTACCTACCTAAACTCATGCATTACTTACTCAATCAGTTATTTAATACGTACTATTTAAGTATCAAAAATGGTCCAACACAATTATGCAGCCAGCCATGAAGATAAATTTTAAATTTGGGCTGGTTACTGTTTGTTCAGTAAATATGTCTCACACACACACACACACACACACACACACACACACACGCACATACAGACACACACACACACGCATACAGACACACTACAACATTTAACATCCGCACACAAACTGCATTTACATTGTAGCACTCGTAGCAATTGTAGAGGAAATACTCAGGGCACCGACGCTACTGCTACTTGAAGAAAATAATGAAACCGTGGAAAAGTCATAAAGCATTGACAGAGTTATCCGTCTCAAACTTGAATTACCCTTTGAGATACTAAAAAAATGTTCTCTGAGTAAATATTTTGTAAAAGCCGTGCGGCCCATCAATTATTGAAGGCAATTACTTAGCCTTTATTTATAATTTATTTGAGTAGAAAACACCGAGCTGCATCTGAATACCCTACACTGTGGGTAGAAAACGGCTACTGTGTGGGGAATTTAAATTATAGTTCTGACACCAGTTCATTAGCAAAAGAAAAATAGAATGAGAGTGAGTAAATGGTTAGCAGGCAGGGAGCAGCGGTGCTATTTTCTTGTACCTTTTCTCTACTTTGCTTTGGGTGGTACTTTCCCAGACTGTATGCGTTTAAAGTTACAAGAGAACAGCACCCATATCTAATAGAAACAGTTGTCATACCTCCATTTTTTAAGAAAAGAAGTCAACTTTAAACATGTGAGTAGGCAGGAACGCAGAAAAGGTTTCTTAGGCCCGAATTAGAGGTGTGAGGATTTCATTCGTTTGGTTGTTTGACAAAGATTGGGTGAATGGTTGAAAGGTTTGAACTTGTGGCCCGATATGCAGATGCCTGTCCACTTCACAGTCGAGTTGAGCGTGCAGTGCATGCAGACCTCGCAGGTGGGTGGGTGGCAGAGTACGTGCTAAGGAAGACTGCTGTATGTGCAAATGAGGCAGAACTCTGAGGAGGGTCATGCTAGAAGATGTACACAGGAAGATTATTTGACTCTAAAATCATGCCAACCAACATAATGTGATAAAACAACGCAACAAAACACTAGAGATAAGTGCCACTTTTTTTTTTCAATAGAGGAGGCAGCAGGAATGGTGTTAATCAGAAAAGAGGAGATAAAATAGGATTGAAATTAATTAGTGAAAGAAAGAGAGATAAAAGTAGAGCCTATGCAACATCTAGGAAACGTTTTTCACATGCATGCAAATGGATGGATGGATGGGAATGCATTCAAATGAAAGCGAGAAACACTGATATCCTTGAATTACAAAAAGAAAAAGAAAAAGTTTAAAATGCTAAAACTGAAACATTCATAGCTTGAGAAATCTTCAGAAGAAATTTAACATGACAGTGCTGAGTAGGATTTCGGTGCACTTTGGGGCCACACAGAGGACACATGGGGGGAAAAACTCCACACTACGACACAGAAGGAGACAAGGGTGGAGGGGGTGGGGGAGGCAGTGTGGACCTCAAAGACAAAAAGCAGACCCACACTTCACAACAGCATCACTCCTCACTCCAAAAACAACAACAACAACAACAAAAAATCATATTTATCTGGCTCCAGACTCCCATGTCAACACAAAATCATAAAAAAAAACAAAGGGAAACTTCTGAGTATCTCTCAGACATGAAAACTTGACGTCACTGCCTCACAGAACTGAGAATCGGTCAAACACACAAAGCCGTCACACACCTGTAGAGGCACAGGTCTGTACAAATAGTTTCTGAATGACATGAAGCACACACATCACAGCATTATGTGTCGTTCAAACTACACATGGAGGACACATTACTGTCAATGTATCCCGTTTAGGATTATGTTTTTGTAAGACAGTGCTCTCTTCACCCTCTAACGCACTGGTTCCCAACCTTTTTTTTTGACTCATCGCCACGTCACAAACCCCCCCGAACCCAGGATGTATCTTCATCAACCGTGAGGCTTTGAGCTGTTCAGGCAGAGCTATGTTTCCTGCTCAGACTGTTTGATTTTAGACTCTTGCAGGCTGTGGCACCAGTTCAGCTTAGTTTGAATGTGATGGAGCGGCTGTGTGCTATAACCTTGTTACTATTTGCACCACATAAGGTAGTTATGTCAGGAAGACCTGTTCGCTCTGGAGCTTGTTGGTGGCCTCAATTTTTCCCCCTTGGAGACTGAACGCGTGGATGCATCTCCGAATTACTTTCTCATATAACTGATTCATCATCACGTCTGTGCATTTGTCGAACGGTGAAAAGTTTCTATGCCGTTTCCTAAAACTCATCAGCTCGTTTAATTGAATCAAACCATCTGAAAGTTGAGGTCAGGGGTGAACCCTGTTCTCACCTCACATTATTACTCCACTCAGTATTTCTTGACAATTGAGGTCCATGCTATATAACAGCGGCTGACACGGCGTTATTTAAATCCCTCTTTTTTACTTCTGTCTTTCTCCAGACTGCTAACACGAGCAGCTGGAAAAGTAACACCTCAGCCTATTCTTCACCACAGAGCAGACACGCTGTGTTAATTGTCCCCACATAACGGGACAAATAGGGATCGCGAAAGGAACCCCGGGATGTTAAAGACACCAGACAGGAAAGAGCATTTTCACACAGTGACTAATCGCTGATCAAAATAATTGGCAATTAATTTCCTGTCGATCGACGCAACCGTCGCGGCTCTAAAGCTGGAGGAACACTGAGAAAAGTTGCACCTTTCCTGAGCAGGCGTATGTCTCTCCTTATTAACTGAAGCTAGCGCTAATTTTAGAGGAAGTCAGAAGACATACGTGTGTCTTGTTGTTGTTGCGCTTTTGCGTTACTGTGTAAGACGCGATGGAAAAGTTATTATTATTATCAATTATCAGTTGCGTGGTCCAGACAAATACAAGTTGTGTCACGCTACTTCACATGTGATGTGATTCACATGACATTTTCTTGCTTTCTCGTGTTCATCAGTGATTCACACTCTACTCTGCTACAATGTTCTCATTAAGGCTGCCTTAATTAAGTTGTAACACGAGTTCAGATGTTGCAATTAAACGAAGTACGGAGTTTAGTTCGAAACTAACAACGTAGCAGTTAGCGCTGACTTATTATGTTCGAACTGGTGCAACAGGCCACTCAAAGTCTTTCACAAGAAAGAAGAGAAGAAGAAAAATGATTCTTCTGTGTAACAGTAATGATTTTTTCTTCTTCTCTCCTGTCCTCTAAATCATCTCTCAACCCCTCAGATTTATCTTGCGACCTCTCTGTGGCTTCTAGGTTGGGAACCACTGCTCTGACGGATCAAGGGTATGCGACATGTCAGCCTCTGAGTGTGACATCATTGTGTCACCTTGGCCCATCCATCAGTGCGTCCTTCACCCAGCATTTTCAGTTCACGCGGAAACTGTGCGGGTGCTCCACTGTGGACTGAGGCCAGCAGGGCTGAGTGTCATTTATTCAGGAGGCTGACATGTTTTACGTGGAAAGTGTCTGAAAGCACAGAGAGTACGGTGATGAGCTAAAACACAGAAGTCGGTGCGCTGGCGTGTGATCGCTCTGTTCTTTCCAGAGAGCACTGCTTCAGATAATCCTTTTTTTTTTTTTTTTTTTTTTGAGGATGCTTTTATGGACTCTTTGTAAATAAAAGTTTCCTTTTTTTTAATACACAAAGGCCCAAAAGCACTGTGGCAATGTACACCAGAATGCAGAGGGCAGCAGCTAAAGTTCAGAGAGAGAGAGAGAGAGAGAGACAGAAAGAGAGAGAAAAGTCAAGAAGGGGTAGAGGGTCAGAAAGGCCTCTTCTGCCAGGTTAAAACACATTGGTCTCAAAATGGGACTTATCCCTCTCTGCCCTGTTGTTTTGCCACATTTAGGAAGGCCCCTCCCTTCTTGTTAGGAGGAGACGGCATCTTACTTACATCAAATAACCTTTCTATATACACCTCCTCATTGACCTTATCACGGAGCATATCCTGAGAGTGGCGCACAAAGGTCACATAGCCGTCGGCCACGTCCATCCCGGGTTTCTGTTGAACGGAAACAGAACAAGGGTCAAGGCTCGAGAGAGGAATGCACGCGCACTGGCAAGCAAGAAAAAAGACTGCTGATGATTAAAACAAAACATGTTTAGTTAAAAAAGAACTGATACAGGATTCAAAAGCACACGGAGAGCCAGAGAGTTAATGCACTTACAGGTACATCCACGTATTTAGAGGCAGCTTTCACCTGAAATCAGAAAAATGTTGTCAAACACAGGCTCAGATCACTCAGTATCTTTTTGAATTTACTATACTATAGTATAATAATACTTCCAATTCTACGAAACTGAAAGGATTAAGGTGGAAACCGAACAGTACAAATCTGAAGAGGCATTTAATGCCAGCTTTATGCACTACACAATACCCTACAGACACGAGTTGGTCCATATCCAAATAGTATTGATGATTCATAACCAGCCTTAAATATAACTGAGCAATTCGAGCAAGAATCAGCGCATTAGGAAAATGAGACAATAAAGAAGCCCAATAAAAAGACGAGCTTCATCTTACCGTGAATGAAAGGAATGAGGAGAAGAGAGTGCCTTCATCATATCTGGAAATCTTGGCCAACACACCCTCCAGAATGGCAACAAACTGCGAAACGAGGGAAAGAACACGAGTCGTCAACAGCTGAACGAGTCTACAGCAATGTTACGCTTGTAGCATGAGCATGTTCATACCACGTTCCCCATCTTTGGCTCGGCATTTGATGATTAGCAATAAGCACAATGTATAGCTGAGGCTCAGGGTCATGAAAAACAAAAGGTGTTGGAGAAATGTGAACTTCCACCTGATGGCCACCTATATGTAAGGTGACAATTTAACCTGAGGAGGGCTCGAACGTGTGTTTTCTTGTTGCTGAGATATTTCACTCACGCCCACAAATGCAGACCTCACCGGTGGAGCTACAGGAAATGTCAGAGGATCACCAGAGTCAGTGAGATCCATCCAATGTCTGCGCAACATTTAATGCCAATTCATCAACTAGTAGTGGAGCTCCGACCCGCAGACTGACCTGCATCCCGAGAGCAATCGGATGGCTAAAAATCAAAACTTGTAATAAGCAGTTCTGTTTATTTCTTCTGCTCAGCTGACAAGAGTAATACATTTAATGTCACAGCCGATAAACAGCCGCACCTTTGCAACCAGAAGCTGGATCATGTCCTTCACGCTTTCCTCGATCAGCTCATCTATCTGGGAGTGGAACTGTTTCTGCGGGGAAGAACAAAACATTAATTCAATGGATCCTTCACTTTCTACTTGTTGCAAGTTTAAAACTAATTGTCATTGTTTAACATGCAGTCGCCGTCCCCGGTGAAGGTTTTACCTCTTGGCCCATCTCCATTGCGCACAATTTAGCTGACTGGTCCTTGGCATCCACCATCACGTTGAACATGGTGCATAATGTTGGAGAAATGCGGAAATCTGTGGACTTGCTGCTCTTTGTCAGCTTGGACTCAAATGCCATCCTAGTGCTGCAATACAAGTGAAATATTTATAGGGACTGTGATATGAAATATTCAGTAAAGCATTCATCCTCAACATTTGGTGCCTCTGAAAGTGTTTCTGTATCTGTCAGTCTGCCTTCACACACACCGCTTGACGCAGTTCTCGATCATGTTGCTCGACATGAGCTTGATGCGACTCTCGAGGTGTTTGGCAAACTCCTCCTCAGGCCAGTGCAGGTCCCTGATAAAAGTCTGGAGGGCGTCCAGCTTCCAGAAAAGGTCCTCCGACGTCCCGGAGCCATTACTGCCATCGATCCAAACAAACACACACACACACACACACACACACACACACAGGTCAGAAGACAAAGGTCACCCTGCTGGAGAGAAAGGGGGTAGGAGGGGTGCGTGTGTGGTGGCGGTGGGGGTGGGTTGTTGTGGCAGGTGTGGAGGAGGACGCTGCTCCTCCACACCTGAACACAGTCAAATTTTACTCCGACCATACAGTGACTGCTCCGTCAAAGTGTCTGTCCCAGTTCCTGTTTGAACAGGTGTTTTTGGACAGTCAGTGTATGGGTGAAAAGAAGCGGGCAAGGTTTACTGTAACAAATCAATAACCATGCTGCAAAGTATGATTATTGACTGGGATGTGAGGTGGCCACATGCAGGTAAAGTCACTGCAGATACAGCAGCTAATCACAGTGTGTCAAGACAAAGGAGTAGGGAATGGAGAAGTGAGGGAGGGCGTGTAAAAAGTAGCGCTTTTTTTTGTTTCCACAAAAATATATATATATATAGTATTCATATATATATATATATTTCCAAATTGTTTTCCCTTCATCACAGGCCCTCTCTCAACATCCATGTCCCCAGGCTGGTCGGGCCCCTGGAAGAATTACCAGACAAACCATGCAGACCTTTCAGGGCAGCCTGAGTAGAGCTCATTGGGAAAGTGCTGCAGGAAAGATGTGGAGTCATGAGGGGAGGTGATAAAACAGAGACGGGAAGGTCCGAGCGCCATCTGGCCAGTATCTCTGTGCCATCACCTCCATTCCCTCCCATTATCTTCCGTCCCAATCAGACTACTACTAGCAGGTGGCCAAGGTCAGAGATTAACCTAAGGCCATGAATGATCTACAGTACGCTAAGAAAATCACTAAAGCAAATGTCTGTGGGCAACAACTCTGGGGAGATACATCTTTTGTCGAACGGAGATCTTGACTTGCAAATGTTTTCTTAAATGGGGACATACTGTTTTTTTTGTTTCGTTTTTTTCTGCACAGTAAATCCCCAAATAGCCTCATTGCAATATATAATATGAATATTTAGTTTTGTTTTGGCCTGTATCTCCTCACCTCAGCTCAACAGCATGCATGTTGAGACAAATGAGAGCGTTTCAGCCTCTCATTTTAGAAAGCAGAACCCCATCTACTCTAACACCTCTCAGAGTGCTCTTGGCATGAACATGGACATAATTAAGAAGTTTTCCCACATGAGAAAACATACCGAAACGGGTCTTTGTATAATTAGATTTCGTGTAACACTTCATGTCCAGTTAGAGTCAGAGACATAAGAAATTTTTGCTGCGCTGTGCGGCGGAGGTCATCTTCATACCAAGGCAGTCTGCTTGCTTAAAATTTCTAAAGTGAACTAGTTGAATACACACTCAGAGTCATATATAGCAGCCATCCATGACGGGGTAGAAAAGCTAGGCATTTGTGGAAGGTTAACTGATAGTCCTGCTACTGGCACTGGCAGATTTGGTACTTTGGGAATTTGGAGGTTCACATTTGGTAGATTCACATTGGGCAGATTACTTGTTAAACTCCTGCAGAAAAGACAGACAAAAAGAAAAAAAGAATCCATAACAGTGGTGTGGGAGCTGCAGAAAGCCATGTAACACTCATCATAAAAGTAACAGAAATCAGAAATCAGGTGAAGACAGAAACATACAGTAACGCACAGAAACAAGACCGACAGTCATCGTCAAAGACGCATGTTATACGAAGGCCTACGGAATAGTTGGATGCACACATATATTGTATTAAATGACAGTGAGAGGGAGAAACAACATGACAGTGAAAGCAATAAACACTAATAAAGAGCAAGAAAAAACATTTTACCTTAATAAATATTAAATATAATCTTTGCAATAAAGAAAAAATGCGAAAGCAAAAGTGTGAAAGCCACAACGGATGAATTATAAACAGCAACATAACAGACTGGAGGCATTTTGTTTCTGGCAACATGTCAAAGCACACATTATGGAGGTTAGTTCACAAAACAAAACAACAGAAATATTAGGTGTTGCCCTGACCCCAAAGTGTCGGAGAGAAATTTGTAAGACACATACATTAGTCAAAGACTATTTTCAGAATAAATAACCCTATTTCTTGCACAGAAAAAATAGGTTATTCAGCCCACTCGTGGCTCATTCTTTAAAAGTGAACCTACAGGAAGCCTGGGTGAACATTACAGCTGCTCTCCCAGATTTCTCAGCCTCCACGCAGTCAGTCTGTCATCTGAACATAAAAGCCTTGCATCTTCAACCATCCTACAGCCTAGCTATAAAGACGGAGGCTCCTTACTTTACAGGCTCCCAGGACTCTCGCTCAAAGCCCTTGTGAATTGACTGTGCGATGGAGGACTCCATCAGATCCACATATCTAACCACCAGAGGAGCATACAGATCCTGAAGGTGCTTGTGGAACTTTCCGTTACACAGGTGATCTGTGCAAAAAAAAAAGAAGAAGAAGAAGAGGAAGAAAAAAAAAGCCAGTGACAGAAAGATATTAATGTCTTTGTTTAAGAATAAAAATGCCTGAATTAGCTCCAAAAAAAAAAAAAAAAATGTGGAGCAGGAGCTTACAGTCTGTCCGGAGGAAGTCGTTGAGCAGCTGGAAGAGGGGGAAGCTGTCCCAGCTCTCAGGGGACTGGATCTCCAGAGCGGCATCCATGTCGATGGCATAAAGGGCCAGGAAGTTTTCTGCATGCTCCACCATGAGGTCTGTCCACCATGCAAATGCCTGGAGACACAACACGAGGGGGAGGAGAGCAACGCAGGTGAACGAGAGCGCCAGTTTAGAGATGAGATGAGACAAGGAAGGAAGACAAGGAAGCGAGGAGGGAATAATACACACAGCTGGAGCTCATCAGGTCTTTAAAAGGAAATACCACTGGATTTCTAATCTATGTATGTCAAAGCACATTTATTTGCCTTGTTTTTTTTAAGAGCTAGAGAAGATTGTCTGTTCTTTAAAAATGAAGCTAAAACCAGCAGCTGGTTAACTTAGCATAGCGTAGAGACTCTGATGCCTACATCTCATTAATTAACATGTTATATCTCGTTTTCTTCATTCTCATTAAACCATAGTGAAAAAATAATGCTTATATGCTGTTTCATGGCTGGCACAGTGACTTCCTGGACTTCTGACTTCTTAATTAGTGCGCTTTAGAAGAGATGATGGGTGAGTTACCTTTGGACAGACCCTTGCTAGCAGTTTCCCCTCCCGCTCCCAGTCTTGTAAATGCTAAGCTAAGCTAAGTTAAGCTAAGACACTGCTGGCTAAAGCTTCATATTTAACGGGCAGACATGAAAGTGGTTTTTCTATCTTTGCATTTGACTCTCAGCGAAAAAGCAAAACCGTGTTACTCCCAAATGTCAAACTATTTCTTGAAGTAGGCATGAAGTACTCACTGTTTCCTAGCATTATTTATTCATGTTTGTCTCATGCTGTGCAGCATGTGGACATTGCTGGGTATTTCCTTTCAAACATAGTTTTCAGGGAAAGGAAAGGACACACCATCACACCTGTCTGAATTGTCCGTGTACTGCGTGTGGTATACGTGTGTGTGTGTGTGTGTGTGTGTTTCCCATCGCATACTCTGAGACTGAATCCACTCTGCTCTCACTGATTCGGATTTAAAAGTTGGGATTAACTGTAAGCCAAGTTTATAGGTAGCAAAGTAACCACACAGTAAGGTTGCATAACTCGTGCCTTGTTATATTCTTGCTTTTCTCATGCAGATGTGGAGCTCCCTGCATGCTTTTCTCTCAAGCTAAGAGATGAGGGCATCCACCATTCACATCGCCGACAAACCCACAGCTCGCTAGATGCGAATGTGACTCATGCACATCTTTGACTAGGCATACCGAAGACTGCAGCGCACAGCATCTCTCTCAGTGTTTGAGTGCGTCTGTTCCAATTAGTTAAGTAAGTCTCTAAGATTCAGCTGATGGTTTTCTGGCACAGTCAGGACTTCCTCGCCCTTTGACAGCAGAAGTACAGTAGCTGCTTCGCTGGCAGTCTTGGCTTGGCTTATTTGCTTATCATTCAGACTAACATGTTGCCAAGTTCAATAAATGAAGCTTGATCTTTCCAAACTAACGCCGCATGCTTCATTTTACGGTGTTTCAGCTATTTTCCCAACTTGGCTCAACCACCACAGTGGCAGTCAAAACCTTACTTACCTGTGTACTTACCTGCCCACTCCCAATATTTAAAAAAAGCTCGACACTTCTAGTGTTAGAGAAACAGGCAGCATACAAAGCTCTTCTCCACCACATTCAAGGGGAGATACTCTTATTGCGGACAGGGGAGACAGACGGACGGGAGAGAGGGGGAGGGGTTAAAAAGGGGAGGACTGTAAAAGCTTCCAACGGGTGAGGGAAGGAAAAACGCTCAAAGGTCGGCAGGTAGAGTGGCCGCCAACCTTTGATGGAGGTTAAGGGACACATTCAGGACCCTGAGAGCTCTAGGGCAGACCCAGTGTTCAGCCAGACAAGACTATAGTGCTGTATCAATGCAGCCGGGACAAAGGACCAGTCCTGAGGGAGTGTACTGATGCTGAGGGGTGGAGGGAGGGGGGGACACGTGGTATCATCTACTGGACATGCACAGAGCATTATGGGGGGGTTTTCATTCAGCTTTACTACATACCTCTTTTCCCTGTTTGGACAATCACCAATCATATGACAGTGAGAACACAGGAAGATGTACAGAACAATAATGTATTTTTGCGGCATTTCTCTTAAAAGGGTTTTTAAGCTAGGGGTGGACAGCAGAGAGGGATGGAAGAGGAGAAGCTGGGGGGGAGTAATGCTGGAACAAGTGCGGACTGTGAAATTAATCGTTGGATGGAGGGGGAAACAAATGTTTATGGTGGATCAAACTTCAAAGGTTCACATGGAGCATACTTTGGGAAATTTACTGGTTCAGCATGCTTGGAGCGAAAGGAAACCTCTTTATGGCCCGATGAACATGCTTTATGATCACAATTATGTTGTGCAAGCTACAGTGCCTTTTTAATTTTTAAACAAGTTTGCTCTCACCTCTATGCCTACAAACCCACCCATTGCTACGCTATCTACAGTATGAGCTCCTACTTGTCTAGAAAGGTGCCTGTTGCCATAGTGGCGCACATGCCATACAGGGGGGTCGTGATGGGGACTGAAGAGGAAAAAGAAATAAAAATACTGTACCGATTGATCTCCAGAACTTGTGACTGCCGCCTGTCAAGCATATTCAGAGAGATACAATAAATCTGCTTTATCTGAATGTTCTAAGATCACATTGGATCACCTTCAGATCTACACAACTGCACATTACCATCATGCTTTTCTATCAGCTCAGTGTCTCTAGCAGCAAACAGGGTCAATAAGGAAGCTATTTTCAGTGGTGGAAAGATACATTTATCAAAGTATTGTACTTAATTACTTACTTTGGGGAACTTAGGCCTAACTTGAGTATTTCCACTGTATGCTTTATACATATAGGGTAATATATTACTTTTTACAACACCTTATTTGTTTTTTTATACTGGTATACTCTGTTGTTGTTACAATTTCCTTCTTTCAAAAGACTTTACATACCAAAGACATACCATAAGCTCATAAAATACAAACATTATAGTAGATTAAACCATACCCTTCTTATAGTTTTGCTTATAAACCAAAAAAAAACATATTTTTAATCATCTCAAGTTATTGCCTCTCTCTTTTATGCAACAGTATTAATCTAATCATATACGCACTTTTACATTTGATACTTCAACGTCTATTCAGCTGGCGATACCTCTGTACTTCTACTTCAGTAGGAGTTTGAATGCATGACTTAAAATGGCGTTTCTCTATTTCTGCTGTAAGGGTACATTTACTTAAAAGCAAAAGATTCGAGTACTTCTTCTTCCACCACTGGCTATTTTGTCTTCTAACTGTGCCAAACTGGAATCTCTACAATCGTAAGAGCACGCAGAAGCTGTGAGCAACACGTGTTGGCCTGTGTCACTGTTAACCTTCCTGCCTTCTGCTCGTTCTGGTCTAGCTTGAATAAAACATTACCATTTTTCAAGGCTTTGAACGGCTTATGTAACACTGCAACACTCGGCTACGAACTGCGATTAGAGGAAAGAGCTGCAAACATTATATCATTTTCTGTCTAATTTACACTCTGTGCTCAAACATCGTGCTCTGACTCCATGCAGCCATGGTCTGTCGAACACCAATTAGAGCTTTCCTAAATTAAATTTATCTTTGAAAGTTTTTTTTTTTTTTTTAGTAACCCATAGATGAAAGCAGCTTTATTTATAGGAGACTGATAATAAGACTAACTCCCTGTTGTGGGGCGGAGTGAGATAAGAGTGAGAGTATAGAGGGAAAGTGTTTTGAGGAGGAGAGGAGGAGAGGGTTCTCACTCACCTCCGCATGGTGTTCCTGGTTCTGCTGGAGGACCTCTATGACTAACTCCGCCAGGCGAATTGTTTCCTCCAGCTTTTTGGCAGGCGTGACTAAGCGGCCTACGTTCTCTGAGACAAAAGGATGAGGGTGAGGGATGAGTGGTTAGTCAAGCACAGAGAAGGATTCCAGGGGGATTTTTATGACTATTCAAGAAGATTTTCCCTGTCTATATTTTTGACTGTTTAATAAGAGTATAAACACAGCGCTTACACTGTGATATTTACCTACCATACCCCCTTAACAAGTAAAGCGTGTTCTCATTTATATGCATTTTGGGCTGCATGACATAAAGCAACAGAGCTGATGTGTTTGTAGGATACTCAGGCTTATGTTGGAGGAGTGTCAGGCACAAGAACAGTGGCGGTTGAAGATGGAGGTGCAATGTGGCATCAGAAACATGCATATTGTGAGGCGGTACTGAATAAGCCATCTGTGTAAGGAGCTGTCGCATGTCACGGTTGGAAAAAAAAAAAACACTTAGCATGCACTGTAAAAATAATTCATTACTTCTGCATAAATCTTTCCATTAAATTAGTTTGATTATCCAGATATAAGTGAGTCTAATAATATGTCACAGTTATGCTGCTATAGAGTGGAATAGATAACAGGCTGCAATAATTTAATCAATATCTTTACAGATATTTTTCAAAAAACAAGCAAACTATTTTCAAATGGACATTTTTTAAGTAATTTAAAGACATTTCTCTTCAATCATACTGAATTTCACCTTTTCAGGAATACAGGAAATCACTTTTTTGAAGCAAGTCATAGATTCTCTGTTGATTAGATGCTTTAGGGGTTTTATTGCTGATTAATGATCAATTATCTCACAGATGATTATGCTAGCTAGTTGAATTAATGTCTTAAGATGTGTTTTAATGAATATTTTTACAGTGCCACTGTAGTTAAAAAAAAAAAAGAAAATTGCTTTGGCCCTTTTTGCTCTAATTAAAGTTTGTTTATAATTTGCAAAAGCTCCAAATCACTTGCTTGTACCTTTGCTGACAGAATGATCTGATGAGACAGTTACATGTCATGAAATGGGATTATTCAAACAGTAGGACTATGTTGGCGTGATGTGTGTATAATTTGAACATGGAACTGAATGGCTACACAAATCCGAAATTAAAAGCACATAAATACGTAACTCTACATAAAGCATTAGCGGTCTTTCGACTGCGGCTCTTACTGGGGATCTTTTGTTGCTTTCGCTATTATTTTAAAGTAGTAGTAACATTTTCTCAAACGTTCCTCGGGTATTTCTACTCAAGCCAAATGAAATTGTGGATCTATTTTAGGGTCCTGAGAGTAAAACAGATTAAAGAAACCTTTATTTAGGTTACATCATGTTGAGTTTATCATTAGGGGAAATTTGAGATATCTAGAGAGCCGAGACAACACTTGAGTCACTGTCTTCAGGGACATTTAATCGACACTAATGGATGGATCACATGGATTTGTCTTACAGTAACTGTATAGTCTGTGGTCATAATGCCCTGTAGAGGGAAATGCTGGGAGCAGATCTGAAAAAAACAATATTTATAAATATTTATATCATGGTTTGGTCTATAAAAATAGCAAAGCGGGCCTTTGTGGCTTCTTAAGAGCCGTTAACGCTTAAATAATGAGTAGATAAACAGTTTGTCTGCATCTATTATAGCATTTAAAATGAAAGATTGCATTGTTCAAACACAGAACAGCGATATCGAGTGTGTCTGACTATTTAAGGGCCAGTTCACCAAAATTACAGGAAACAAACAAGACAAACACCGGGTGGTATTTAGCCACGTGAATAGTTCCCGTTTGCTGTTAGCTGGTGGGATGAAGATGGCTGGATGTACTCCAGCTTTTATGTTTTTGATTTAGTGTTTGCTTTTAGATATTTCTATATACATATCTAATAGCTATGTCTGTGTCAAGATAAAGAAAATAAAGTTAAGTTTGAGTTGAAGAATAAGTTGCGACAAAACCAGAACTATCCGCATGGCTAAATACCACCGAGCTTTTTGTTTGTTTATTTTATGGAATATGGTTAAACGGGGCCTTGGAGGATCTAAAATGACGAACTGATTGGATTTAAATGTGTGATCATATACAGGTAATATATGACATTAAGAAAACTCATGTACATATACAATCACATTATAAAGTGCATGATCTTTAGTTGAAATGTATGTTAATATTTGCTCCGTTTGATGATGAGCGTTACATTGAAATGTTGCTTATGTCCCTCTTCTTCATTCTTAACTTTAACACGTAGGCTTATTCTTTTTGTAAGAGATTGTATTACTCTACATTCGTTTCATGCAGAAATGTTGCTTTAATATACATCCCAGCCACTTCCAACCACCTGAGCACATAGCGAACAGAACGTCGAAATGAAACCTCCACAACAAAGTAAACAGTCGCGAAATCTGAAGTGATATAAAGTAATACAATCTCTGAGTATTTACTTGATAAAAAGAGATGCTTAAACATGCCAAGACATTTGAGAACTTCAGGGTATATTACAAGTGTGTATAATATACTGCATGGAAGGTAAACTCTATGCATGCATGCATATGCTCTAGGCGTCTGTTCACAAAAGACATGTGTGTGAAGGGGTTAGGTCTGTGTGTGCGTGTACATGTTTGAGTGCACTGTGGCTAGACCACAAGCTAAACATGGGGTTCACCTGGATCCTTTTGATCCTTTTGCCCTTTCTCAACTTCAGCGACAAAAAAGGGAGAGAAGAGATAAAGAGGACATGTTTAGGATTAGTTCTGGGGTTATTTTCACGTTCCAGAGGGGCGGGGTTGGGGGGTCGGGGGGGGGGAGCTCAGAGTTGTTATTCATCACCATGTGACCCTTTCAAATAATCTGCAGGGATGATCTCAGCTCCAGGGAGTGAGGTTTCTAGGCAACAGACAAACGTCACAAACATACAATAATAAAAAAAACAAAAAACAAACAAGAAATGCTGAAATATTAGCCTGTGGAAAATTGGAAATTAAAATAGTGATAAGATGTTTGTTAACAAACAGACAAAGCTTAGACTATTGTAACAGGTAAGAGACACACACACACACACACACATACACGGCTGCCAAGATCATAGACAGGACACACTGAGTGGCTTGAGTTGATTTGAATCAATTTAATACACACACAGGAGCTGGTAAATCCATACGCCCTACCCTCTCCTGTCCTCCCCATACAATAGCTCTGTCGCCAGATGCTCCTTCGCTATCTCTGGCGTCACGGTGAACCAAAAGCCTACCTGTTCGGCACAGCACACCACTGACACATGATCAGACCAAATGACTGGAGGAGATAACAATGTAAGCAATGTAAAAATGCATTCAAGTCAAAGGAATGGGCATCCAACCAAAAGAAAGAAGCTTACAGACCAGACTGCTCATTCACGTCCATCACAAACAGATGGTTTCTTAAAAAAAAAAAAAAAAAAGACCCTCGACTGATTCAGTACTGTGTTCAGATCTCTCGACTGGCACGCTCCCCACTCACTCTCACAAACAAAAGGCACGGATAAAAAAGAAACAAATAAAAAAACAAGCATGACAGCAGCAACATCTCTGGAGAAAGAGGAGAGGCAGAAGAGGGGGGGATGGAGGTGAAGAAGGAGAGAGAGAGAGAGAGACCGGGGAGGGTGTGATGAAGGTACTCACGGATGGTTAAATCCATCACTTGAGACGCCAAGCAGAAGACAGGGTGCTCATACATTTCCCTCTTTTTCCCTATAAAAAAGGATCAGTGCATGCAAGAGGCTGGGGTCAGAGGCGGGAATGCTGGAGGTCAGAGGCTGATGGGAAGAGGGCTGTCCAGGTGAAAACGACAATCTGCAGGGCAGGAGACCCGGCAGCGAAGCCAAATGTTTGGTTTATTTTGAACCGGGCGCCTCACAAGGACAGAAATTTGTATAGCATGACAAGATAGTAAGGTTTGACCCTTAGTATCTTTAGCACCCTTAGGGATTTCTTTCAAGGCATAAACGACAGTTTTCCATATAAATATGCAAAAAAAACACAGCGAGAGAGAGAATAAGACATTTTAAAATGTCTTGTCACTGATGTAGTTTTTGATATGTAATCCATGCCAGTAAAGAAAGGCCGTGTGGACTCAAAGCACATGCAGGGAGCTGATGCTGGTTTGTAGGCGTTCAATCCCAGCATTCCTTTGGTCAAAAGCCACTTATCACATCACAAGTCAGGAGGTCAAATAAAGGGATAACTGTGGAAAAGCCCACAACTGTGGGTGAGGAGGAAAAGAACGAAAAAAAAAAAAAAAGCAGAGCAGACAGCGTAGGACAGGGAACGGAAGATAGCGGTCTTCAGCAAGAACATAGGACAGAGGTGACAGGAGAGCTGCTGGTATTTCAAGGCACGGGTGTAAAGGGGGGGGGGGCGGGCAGAGTCAGCTTGAGGAATCAGAGAGGTAAGAGCTACAGTAATAGTAGGACACGGAGGGGGGGTGGAGTGGGGTGTGCATCGACCGGGAGCTGGGAGTCAGAGAGGACTTTCAGTTTAAGCTGAACTCAGCTGCTGCTACACAGCTTGAGGAAGTCAAGGCACAATGAGAGATCGGCACATCAACAGATTTCAGGGCTTTGGATTTGAATGCATTTTTACTCACACACCTCTACACAAAAGCCAACTTGACCTACAGAACAGCACAGAGCTAAAGCAGGCCTGAAACAAAGGAGAGAGTTATTGCACTGAGAGACAGAAAGTGACCGGCAAACTGTCACAGATCATTCGGGGGTGCCACAAATCATTTGGGATATGGACACAAATATACCATAGATACCGAGTAAATAACAGCGACAGGTACAATCTCATACTGGAGCAGGAGAAAGGAAGTCTGGGAATATAAATGTAGACCTTTGCTAAATGTATTATTCCACACACAAGCACTGACTGGGCATTTCATACAAAATGACTGCATTGCATACACACTGACATTTTAGGATTGTTTAGTTCATCATTATATCATTATAACACACTCACTCCGGCACTCGTTATGTAATGTTGGCTTGCATCTCTCTGTTTACCTTCAATTTTAGCATATTCTTTGATCCTTTCGTAGTTGAGCTGGGCTGCCTGCTCCAAACATTTGCGAATCACTCCTTTGACTTCTTCTGGTGGAACTGGGGTCACAATGTCCTTCATCAGGACCTGCAGGCCACATCACAGAGGTATTATGTAACGTGTTTTTATTACATCACAGTTGCTGTTTCATGGGGTAAAAAAAGGCTTTTTTTAAAAAATAAAAATCTTTACAAACCCTCTCAAGCAAAGATAAAGTGGCCTTCAGCGCTCCCTCTGGGCGGCCGAAGGGGAAACAATATCTACAAGGGAAGATGTAGACGTTAAATTTAATATCAGTGGAAAAAAATCCAATGGGCTTCATATTTTGTGTCTTGGCGTAATGTGCTGTTAGTGACCTAGCAGTTACCTGAAATTTACAATATGGTTTTCCAATATCACACGCAACCGCTCCTTGATGTCTTCAAAGCGCTCCTTCTCATCCACTTTCACTGTGCTCAGCCCGTCTGGCCTATGAGAATCACACCCACACACTTTAACCCAGCTGAAACCCTGCAGAGGTTTAAGTTATGCAACCCCTCAGTCCGACAGGAGCAAACCAAATAAACCAAATAAACACTGGCTGAAAGCTTCAAGCTCCCAAGGAACTGACTGCAAATTGTGTGAGATTGAGGTTCCTTGAGTTCGCTTTGAGCTTTACACACACAAATAAATGACAAATGTCTCACCTTTTCTGCCCTTGAAAGAGTGGTATTTTGGAATCCTTTCTCTTTCTAAACTTGAATATGCGCGTTCGCTTAGAGGAAGTGCGAGGATCTGGGCTTTGGGAACTCTTTGGAGACATTAGAGCCTCATAGCCCAGCGGCCCCCAGTAATTGCTGCCCTCTCTGACTTTAACGGACGCATGGGAGGATGAATAATATGGACAGTAAGAGACTATGGCAACAAAGGACAGAGAGATAAGAAAACAAAGAAAAATGGTAGAAAACAAGGAAATGTGTAGAGATATGCAACTGATTAATGACATAACAAGACATTAGACAAGAAATTAACACAACAGAACATAAAAATAAACAAATATGAATAAATTATATAGATGGGAAATTAAAAAAAAAAAAAAAAGAATAGGACTGATTGGGCTGATTTTTCTCTGCGTTCATGTGCCCACCTACTCAGTACTCGGGCGTTTTGGTCCAACAAAGCACAAACATATTAAAAGAAGAGATGAGGGCACACCTGTTCCCATGGACATGGGAGGCACAGAAAGCGAAGCTGTAGTGAAGAAGAGTGGGGTCAATAATAGCCCCACTTTCTGCTCTTTCCAGTAGATCGCGCAGGTAACACAGATGTCTGTGACAACCTCGAACTCCATTCCTGGCACAGTACTCATCCAAGACAAACACCTGGCCTGGGCTAAACCATCCCTGCACAAGGCAAACACACACATGTAGGTTATGTTATACAGCATGTCGGCTAACAAAAAAAAGAAAACAGCCCAGAGAGTCGCTCACCAAGCAGCAGAAGGTATCATTGAGCCTGTGGTCCAACGTGAGTCGCTGCACCATCTCAAACAGCGAGGCGTGGTCAAAGCTACAGGGGTTAGCGGAGATAAACTCATCCATGCCATGTTTCTGAGCTCTGTCAGCGTCTATCCAGCCAACGGAACAGGGGAAAGAACACGATTCAGAGGAGAAGAAATCAGTGAGGCAAAAGCAGCAAGTCTTCATCACAACACAGAAACACTGGGGTCGTTTTTATTTCTTTTTTTTTCTCTCTTTTTTTTTTTTTTGCTACTTCTAAGGGCAAATTATAAACACGCACAGCTTACATTGTCAACTTGCATTGTGTCAGACAGCGTAAAGAGATTTTGATGTATCGGTGAATGAGATTCTATCAATCCTCTATTGTATGTGCATGCATGCATCTTGGTATGTCACATTCCCTGATGTTTTGAAAGGGGAAATATGTCTTAAAATATCCAAAACATGTTTGATAAAGTGCTGGTTTGATACAGTTAGATGCATCCTTCCTTTATGTATTCAATAGATTCTGCCATTCGCGATTGTTGAATGTCACTCAGGTCCTGACAAATATTGGGACGTGTGCTAATAAAAAGGACAGAAATATGGCAAAAGAATAATTATTCTGAACACACTGTAGAAATACAGTATAAAGTGCTAATTCAAGAAAAAAAAGAGTTGTGTGGTAAAAAGAAGAAGTTATTAGTAATAAACTGGAGTTTTCCCCAAGTTATGAATCCTAGAAAGTCATACTAAATTTTTATGGTTTGTCTTGCTTCATAACTTTTGCCATTAACCTTCTCTGGACTTTAAAAAGACTAAACCTGCTCTGTGAAATTCAATGAAGAAAAGAAGATTAGTAACATCAACTTGTGTAAAAAAAAAAAATGAAACTATCATGGACTCAGTAAATATGGGTGATGAAAACATTGGCGATCTTTTTTTTTTTTTAAACTTCTCTAAACACGATAGATAACTAAACTAACCCTAAATGGGTAAATAATACAGCTGTCAGAGATGAAATGATGGGAATGAGGATGATTCAAAATAGATAAGAGATGCAGTCATGTCCTCAGTGTGAGTGACAGGTGACATGTCCATGAGACACTAACATGAGTGATAATGACGATGCAGAAGTTGGGGGAAAGGACGTGGAGGTCTGATCTTGGCTGGGCAGGGATGGGGTACCGAATAGAGCACGACTGACATCTGTCAACATTCAGGTCAGTGAGAGGGAAAGGGAAAGGGTTGCTAAACATTCACTGAAAAAAAAAGAAACCTACAGAGGGTTTCACTTCAAGAAATTAGCTTTTTTTTTTTTTTAGGAAAAGCTGTGAGACAACAAGTAAATTGTGGACGATGGGAATAAGAGATTGTCCGAGGAAGAGGGACAAGACAGATACAGTCACTCGTAATGGAAAAGAGTAAGACAGTTAACAACGTGAGGTCTAGGAACACAGAGAGAAGTCAGTGGTGATAGAGGTGAACCCAGTGCTGGATGAGAAGATGACAGCAAGATGATACAAGGATTTGGTGTGATAAAAGATAACCTCTGAATGGGACAACAAGACAGTGGTCAGACAAGTGCTGGACGAAAGTGATGACTACAAGAGGAAGATTCACTCAGGACCAAAGTACAAAGAAGTGATGTTGTTGGATCAGTGTTGAGATAGTGAGAAAACATCCATAGAGTGAACAGAAGGTCCCTGGGGTCGGGCTGTGACACATAGTGAGTGGGCTACGTCTCCTTTGATTGGATTAAATGAGGAAATGGAGTTTAAATCCAGAATACACCCAATGCTACAGTAACATTATCATAACTTACAATAATCAAAATGACTTCAACCATAAATAAAATTCCCAAATTCCCAAAGTAAATAGGCGAGTACTGTTGCATACATATATAAATGATCACATGCTGGAGAACAGTGTGACTTTTCATTGAGCTTTTAAATGTCATGCACATCTGCAGACCCATTTTCAAATTTGCATTTTTTTTCCATCTTTTTTTTTTTTTTTGGCATTCCCTTTTTTTTCTTTTTTTTTCTCTACGCATTTGCAAGTTGACAATACTTGAATATGTTGCAGTGTATTCATGATCTCTACAGAGCACACTAACAGGCAAACCACTACCGGAGAACTCTAATAGGGTAGCAATACAATTTGGTGCAAGTACATGGGTAAATAGCATGAAGCCGACAGAGGCAAAACTGTATCATTCTCTGGGAGATGGGGGAAATGAATGAAAACTCCTGTATTTGTACAAAATTATGGACACATGACACAGGTGTTCTCCTATTCAGGCAAACAAAGGGCAGTCAAAAGAAATCAAAATGGATCTCCCCTTGCTGGAGGTGTAACACCGGTCTAGCTTCTATCTACAGGCCCATCTACTGTAGGAAGGAGGAAGGGGGGAGGTCCGGAGTATTTTATCGTAAGAAGGGGCGGCATTAGCTACTCCTTGTCTTTGGCATTCAGAATACTCCGCATACATATTTGCCAACTCTCATCGAGAAAAGTTCAAAGAAAAACAACTAAAAGTGTTTGAGCCCTCTGAAGTAAAGCATGAGCAACACTGTTGAGAAGTGTTCAAACAAATTTCACTCATGCATCAGACCGCCAACATCATTCACACGTTATCTACACTTGTGTCTATCTGATCACTTCTAGGTTTCATCTAACTGCTACATAAAAAATAAAATAAAGTTTGCTTTCTGTTCTTGAAATTCATATTTGCTGAATTTTTCATGAGATGAGAAATTTGCACTTACTTTTCTAATACCATGTCACATTTTATCATCATATTGCTTTACTCTGAGGGATCCAGTCACCAATATGAATAAAGAGAGAAGGCAATTATGCAGTAACAACTATAATATCAACTTTAACCATTGCTGAGTCAAATAATAAGCTCTTAGAATAAAATACATGCATCCTATACTGGCACGAATGGATGCTTATACTTAGATCCTCGAGTTGAGGTCATCAAAAACAAAACAAAAAAAAGTTATCAACTAATATCTAAGACATGAGGCGAGACGTGAAAAAGGAGAAGAGGGAAAGAAGAGAGAAAGAACGTTGCATTTGTCAGATAATCAGCGGGGATTATCTGAGCTGTGCCGGCTACAGGGAAGCACTTACCCTTGAGTCCAGCTAGAAGACAGCAGGGTAAGAAGGGACAAACCAGAATAACATAAAGACTAGCAACAAGGCTGGAGGAGAGCAATCACGAGAGACCCTGACCTAGCAGCTGCATTACTCAAGAAGGGTACAGGCAAAGCATGAAGAAGAAAACACAACTCAAAAACAACAACCTATACCAACATGAGAGTTTGTGGGTGGTGGTGTGTGAGTACATGTGAGGATATGTGAACTTGACAACAGATGCTGAGGCATATTAAAGACAGAGAGAGAGAGACAGAGAAGGAGAGAGAGAGAGAGAGAGAGAGAGAGACAGAGGGAGGTAGAGAGAATTTACGATCCTCATCACTCCACTGCAGTTTATTTGTTCTGGATTCTGGACAAGTACTTAAGGAGTCAAGAGCTACACGTTAAGTACTGTCACTCTGTGTAACTGCAGATCAAACAGAGGGCTTACTTTTAAAAGGGGCATTGGCAAAGACATACACCAACCTGATGAAGTAAACCCCCGAGTCAGTTTTATGGGAAAGGTGCCCGTGTCTTTTTTAAAAGGAAAGAGACTATGAAGGTCCTGGAAAGGTTGAAATACATCAACTGCAGAAACTATTGGTAAGAAAAAGATTTTATCTGTGAGACAACCCATATTACATTTTGCTAACTTTAAAGGAGCACTCCTTCTTTTTTTTTTTAAATTAGTTGTTTTAGATATGACCCATGAACAGTAAATAATGTCTTTGGTAGCTCTGGGCAAGATTTGCGAGGTCTTAAGCCCCCTTTGGACTGGATTTATTTCTCTAAGGTGAATTTAATATTACCTGCGCTGGGTGAGTGATGTTGATCCTGTGCGTGGGTCATTTTTTACAGCTGCAATGACCTGTTTTTTTTCCTTGTGTAATTTAATTAGTCTCATATTTTAAAATTTATCTTAAGTTTATTGTTTTCCATGCAAAGAGCTGCTAAGAGTCCCTCTGCTTTCCTTCCCTTTTTTAATCAGTTCAGTGTGAAATTTGATTTTTGTGTGAAATAAATAAAAATTGTTTTTCCTACGTTACATTTGCTACATGCTACAGTTTACTCCCCGCCTAAGCCTGTAATATTAATCACATCCGAATAGGGCTTTAGATAATAACCTTCATGGTGATATCAGGGTTAATACCACTAACCTGCAGTTAGTAATCCACATTGTGGAGTTTTAATTATGTGGGTGTTTACTAGAGCTTCTAACAGACACATGCTATTGAGTTGCATTATGGGAAATGTAGGATCCAGCGCGTTCCCACATTTCCCATAATCCAGTGGATCCTTTTTTCTTGGTTTAGTCCCACACTAAGAACTGAATGACTTACACGTCAGGATATTTTACCTTTTTTGATGTTGACACTAAATCTCTGGAGTACCCCTTTAAACAGTCAACAAAGATCTTTCAGCTTTTGATCAGTCTGATATCCACGTGTACTATGTTAATTTGTTTTCTTCCCCGATACAGTCTATTATACATGAAGCGCAACACAATAAGCCTGTCTACGCTTATCAGAACACCTACCTATGTGCTTCTCGTATGAAACTGGTTGATTGTGGAAAAAAAAAAGATTTAAAAATTTGTGCAGATCGTTCAGAACCTTCATAGGACTCTTGTCCAGTCCACTGCAGCAGAGTCAGGAGGGCTGTGTATGTTATGGTCCCAGTGCCATTCAAGACCACCAGGGGGTGAAACATGTACGCGTGGTGTGCCACAATGTTTCAGGGAGGGGGTAGGAGGTCTGTGCCACTGTGAGGAGGCTTTGAATGGCAACAGCTGGCATCAGAGGAGTCAACTAACCACAAGAACGATCACATACTGGACAAAGAAACCAATGGAGAAACAACATAGAATTTATGTGATAGGATTCTGAGTAACTGATCCAATTCATGTCTTTATAGTTTTACTCCAATGATATGACTGACAGAGAGTGAAATAAACTTGGGTTTATTATTATTATTATTAGTAGTAGTAGTATTTATTACTAAAAAACCCTGTGTGTAGCATGAGTAAATACTATTTTCTCTACAATTCGTCTGAGAAAAAATAAAGATCTTGTTCATTAAAGTAGGAAAATAAAATATTCTTAAACTATGGAGTCAAAAGATGCACACAAAAAGTCATGTTTTTTTCTGAATAGCAGGATCTATTATTGTGGATTGGTAAAAAAGTATGTGACATTAGGTTCAGTAGGTCCGAAAGGTCTATGTTAGTGTTGCTACGGGCGGAGACAGGTTCATTACTTTAAAATAAGAAAAGGGCTAACAGCACGAGTCAAAACCAACCTGAGTACAGACTGTGTGGAGAAAAATGTTGCTGGCAGAATTTACAGTGATAATTACAAAAAAATATATATATATATTTTTCCCTTCTTTAATGAGGGGGGGGGGGGACACAAGAGACGGTTACAACAGAAGTTGGTACAGATGCCACACTACTGTAGACAGCCTTACCTTCACTTTGCTACCTGACCTGTGAGCTGCTTAGAGGTGCAAGTACAGTGACAGATTTGTTAAAGACATGTTGTCTGGCTTGTCATTCGGTGACAACGGAGGAACTGTTTCAGAACCACGGCTGCCCTCTAGAGCTACGACTGGGTTAAAGCGGGCCTATCGGTTAGGACAAGAGCAGCACACCCTGGCACTGTCAGTCTGAATTCAACCCCAGCAGGCTTGAATGTTCAAATCTTATGTGTGGTGACCTATTTAGTTTTTTATGCAAAGATTGCGCGCCATGTCCTGCTGCTGCATGAAAGTCTTTTTTCTTTTTTTTTTCGGGTGGTTGTTCTTTGTGAACAGACTGATGAAATAGCATGGAATTGCACCTTTAAACACTGTGGGAGTGGTGACAATGAGTGGAAGTCCATTGGATGCTGGAGGGATCTGTGAGAGATCAAGGCATGTGTGTGCGTGCTTGTGTGTTAGTTCTACCAGCACGTTTTGTGACTGCAGTGTGGAGCGCATGGCGTGAGACATTTATGGGTTAGAGCTTTCACTGCTTTGTGGATGAAAACTGCTCTCTGCTTATGTGACCGTGTTGTGTTCCAGGCTACTTACAGAACTGAGAAATGGGAGCATCCATCTGGGCTGAGGCACCCCCTTTGGAGTTAAGTTTCTGGACCTGAGTGGGTGGGACAGGCTTGTGGGACTGGCCAGTGGCACGATACATGGCCTGGACCCACAGGATGCGGTCCTGTTCGTCATCACTGGCAAACATCACAGTGTCGCCTTCCTTCACCGCATTAAAGAAAGCCCTGCCACCATCCAAGCCTGAAACAGCAGGACGTTAGGGAACAAGTCAGTGTTTTTCTAACGCGTGTGTACCTGTAGTTATCATATAAAGGTGTGTCCTCTCACCTGGCTGGGGGTCACTGTAGTCCACAGTATACCCGTCCAGCTGGAGAAGCTCCTGCGGTTCTGACTTCTTCTCTCTGTAGCTGCACATGGCGAACGTATACTGACTCACCTACAACACAAACCATTAGCAATCACTTTAACTAGCCAGAAGTTCATTCTCTCCTTGAGTAATATAATTTAAAATATAAAATAACCAGTTATTTTAATGAAGAAAATGAAGGGAGCAGGCTGATGCATCTCATGTCATGACTCCATCGTTAAAAGAAATTTTTAAAACTAGGAAGGAAGAAGGTCGTTGCTGCTGAACACGTTTTTTTTTTTTTACCTACCTGCACAAGGACAAAGAAACGCTTCTTCCAGCGCTTCCAAACATTCTTGCCAAAAGCCCACAGATACCTGTCAAAACATACAAACACAAGAGACAAAGACAAAAGCCAGTCGACGTGTCACAACCGAAACGAACACACTTCATTATATTTCCTACAGCAGATGTGGTTTGCTACAGAAATGAGAAACGTTGAACCACATTTTTCAGACGAATAGCATAACGGATATCATATATTGAATGAAACATGATTAATGTTCTGTTCAATTAGTTTTTTTTTTTTTTTGGTACATTCTAATTAAAATCTAAACTACACACTGGCATCCACCAGGGGGAGTAGTGCACTTCACAGTATTTTTCCATGGAACGTGACTAGAAATGAGGCCAAGGAGCTGAGCGGGCTGTAGTTCTATAAGAAATACATGGCGAGTGAAAGGCACACAGGAACATCACTACATGGCGTACTTGGCAGGGCATTTCTTACCCGCAGTGTTTCATGTTCTGTGGTTTATCCATACGTATGGCCAGTTTGATCTTCAGATCTTGGTCGGGGCACGCCTTGGTCACAGTCATCTTATGGAGCTCTGACTGCTTGGGGCTGTTAGGAGTTGGGTGGAGGACAACCTGCGCTCAAATGAAAAAAAAAAAAAGAAGCAAGACTCCATAAATGCTCAGCGTTCAGATCCAGGAGGTATATCTTTGATCTCATCCTGTGCAACATTCAGGAACACCGATTTGTGTGTTTGCAAAGGCTGGTGATTATGTTTCTGGGTTTTTTTTTTCTCTGAAAGTGAAAGACTAAAGTGAGTCAGGGTAGAGAAACAGAACAGTGCTTCGCTCTCTCTCCCCGAACACGAGGTCTAATCTCTCTTTGCTGAGTTAAAGAGCTTTGAGGAAGCCTGCCTTCCTGCCAACGCTGCTGCAGTGGGAGATCAAAGAGCCTTGTCACAAACCAAGGTCACTGTCACTACAGGGACGTCTGAGGCGCCGCTGCCCCAACGCAAACACGTAACGCCGCCTTCCTTAACCATCTATCACAATAACCTTACACCTCAGGAAAGCACCGGATGGAGAACTAATAAACGTTTCTGCTCTCTCACGTCTTTCAAAGTTTAAATAGTCTTCAGAGGTCGGAAATCGGACGAGAGAGAGAGCGCCTTTCAGTCGGGTTCTGCTCAAACACAAGCGTGATGCGAAAGTATCAAAATGAGAAGTGTCTGCTCCCTCGCCAAGTACTTCAGAATTCAGTGATTTGTTTTTCATTTCAACAACCTCTATCTCATATTTAACTTTTTAAAAAAAGAAGAAGACAAAGGTTTCCTGAATCACATTCAAGTGACGGTACACAGAAGACTGCGTCGGTCTTCCTGTGTTTATTTTTAACATCCAAAGAAGTTGTAATTTGTGCAAAATATGCTTGGTGTTTACGCCGTGTGACATGGGAGACCTGCTCACAGTATTTCCGTGCTGGTAAAAATAACACAAACAGAAGGGTTACCCTGCCCAGTTCTTTGTCCTCCAGTGCCAGCACCCCAGTGCTCTCTGTAAACAGTTTCACCTTGACAGCAGGCAGAGGGTGTGTGGTGGTGAAGTCCCCTTGGGTCCCCCAGCTGAAAGACACAACAAGACACTCCTGGGGGTTAGCTTCCATGACAGCATGATGGCCAGCGATCCCGCACAATGACTTCATCGCCGACAACCACTGAATACTTGTCAATAAAACCATAAGAGAGATTTCGGCTCCTTCTAAACATTTTCCGACTGAAAGCAAAAACTCAGCAAACTACATCAAGCGCGCAAATTATATAGCAATCAAGTAAGTAAGAGTCTGTCTGTCTATTTTGAGATAGAAAGTGGTTGCAGTATACAATAGAGAGGAGACGATGCATTGTTTATAGAGAGACACACAGCACAGTATATCTTTTTATCACAAAAAGAAAGATGATGCAGGAGCCGGCTGGAAGACACGCACAGTCTCACTGTCGCTTATTTATATACCAGACATCTTTAAAGCTGGACTTGGCAAAATCTTTATTTAACAAAGCAACAATCTTATCAGCCAAAATTATTTTGTGGCTCGGCAGCAGAGAGACGCTACAGAGACTGGCTAAAATTAACTTCTGCCGTCGGGCGTATTGTGTTTATTCAAATCTTATCACAGGCATGTCTCAAAAGCAACACAATTTATTTATAGAGAATCTATTAAGCGCAGAGGTAGTTTAGCATGAAAACAAATTAAGTCTACATTCAACGGAAAACGAGAAAACACATATTAGTCGTAGTTTAGTTTCACACACCGCGCTACATGGGTTACATTCAAGCTCAAGAGACCTGATCTGGATGTCTGTATAGGAAGGAAGAGGCTCAAGATTTGGCAAAGTCAAAACTCGAAGGACATGTTCACATTTTTTCAAGTCTCCTTTAACATACATGCTTGTCCAAGTGATTTCACTGTAAGTGGTGGGCGACAGAATCTAAAGATCAGTATGAAAATAGCTTTCAAAGTTCAGCCGAAGCTAATACAAGGCTCCGGGCTCCAACTTTGGAAGATACCTGCGTAATATGTCCAACTCAGAGAGCTGAATCTTTGCACAGGACTGATTTTCTCCCCCCCCGCCTCTTCCATCGAAATCGCTTTAAGAAGTATGGACAGGAGGACGGATTAAAACAGCCAATGTTGCTTCCAATGTACACGTGGGCATGTGAGTATTGTTTGTTGTAACCTAATAATGGCTAAACCTCATCAGCGGCTATGCCTCTGCGAGCGCGGAGGATTAAACGAAACAGGCGAAAAGAAGGCAGGGAAAATGTGAGTTTGCTGTAATCGAGTTATACGACGTATATGAGCGTTTGTCACTTCTCGCTGCCATCTGGGGCTGCCAACATGTTCTGACATAATGTAAATGCCGGAATTTTCTCTCTCCGTAGTGAGGTGTGAAGGACAATGTGTCAGCTTCCAGCCTTTCAATAGCCAGTTTCCTTGCAAACCATTTCGAGCATTCATAATTAATTGCAACTTAATGTACACAAAGACGCTGCGGCTCCCGACATGCGCAGAGCGGAGAGGCTGCTCGCTGACACTGAGGGGCGAGTGGTGAGCTGTGTTGATTTCAGAGGGGAAGCATTGTGCTAGCATGAAGGTGACCTTGTGGATCAATCTAAGGTCTATTAATGGATGTGACAGCGCTGTGCTCCGACAGCTCTTTCTGCAAAATGTACGAGGCCCCGCGCGTGTGCTCGAGTGACAAAATAAACAGCAGAATCACAAGACAAGAAGAACAGGAAATGATTCTCATGGTAACGTCAACCACAAGTTACTGACTACAGGCAATTAGTGTATGCAAATAACCTGCAGCCGTGTTGTATGTACAACAGTACACGTGTCTCATGTGTGTGCATGTAGCCACCCACCCACACGCACGCACGCACACACATATTACACTCTCCTTGTTCTCCTCTAATCCCTTCCCTCATTCATGTCCCCCCATCTCTCTCATACTCACTTCATAAAATGGCTCTTGAATTAAGGAGATCAGAGGAAGACGTTTGGGTCTTAAAATAGCTCGTATTTGCATGAATGTTTCATGGACATTTTCTCCTGTATCTTGTGCTGAACAATGCTGGTTAATTAGATGACAAAAAAAAGGTAGATATATTTTATTAGAAGATTAATTTGTCTGCACAGGGACATCGCCATTAGTCTGGAACCGATCTAGCCTAACAAGAAGCAAGGCGGCAAAGTATTTTGGGATATGTGCAAACTGTATCCTCAAAGGAAGGGAGGAGATTTACAAACCGTGCCGTCTGATTTCATCGTCGACATCCCGTGGGATTTGACAAGACACTTTCACACCTTGATCGGCTGAGTCAGAAATCATCCAGTCAAAAAAAGGGTTTTTTGGGTTCAGCTGTGAGTCACGAACGACTCAAGCTGCTTCAGTCTAGTTTAGGCAGTCGTGGTTCATCGCAGCACAACACCACCAAATGTTCATTAAATCTAAAGCGCACATTCAGGTAGAGGTGAATTTTGATCATTCATTTCCGAGAATATCTGCCTACAAGAGGTCAGCAATGTAGGTTTTCTGTATTTTCCTGCCAGTGAATTTTACTTGGGGTATCTAAAGCAAGGAGGCTCCAAAGATCAATAGAAGAAACTGAATTGGATCAAATAGATCATTAGAAATGTTTTTTTTTCTGTTCAGTGTCTGTAAGTTACATCCTGTAGTATAATCACTGACTGTGGACAAGATTACACTATTTAAGGAAATGTCTAAAACATATTCTGATACATTCAAAGTCAAATATGCCCTGGCCGCACACGGAGGAAGGCATCAGCTGAAACATTTGTGCTTGTTGTTCGTCCACGTTACAAAAAACAAAATACAGATACATCAAATCTGACATCAAATGTTTTTTTGCAGACAAGGTGACATTCAACTACCTCTAAATATCTCGTACATGATACTATATGCTAGGCTGAAGTGAAGCTGCTGGTGATAAAAAGAAGATATTTAATATGAACGGTAATGAAGTCTGAACAACAGAACTGAAGCACTCATTTGATTCAAAATTGGCTGAGATGGAGCTTCGGCCATGGCTGCCAGACACAAACATAAACAGCTGATGGAATTGATTCTGATATTTTTGCAAGGAGAAATACCTCAAATGAGTAACTGCATACTTATAATGTTGCTGCTTTGCTTACGTATACACAATGCATGTTTAATTTACTTGTAAGGAGCTAGACCAGTCTTAAGAGAAGTCTGGAAGATGGGTTGATTTTAACAGTAACAATGTGGCGTGGATCATTTATATAGTTCATACACGTGTTTTTATATTTATATGTATAAAAACACGATAAAAAAATAAGTGCTCTTACGTTGGCTTGGATGCTTCTGCTTGGTCAGTCTGGAGTTTCTCGCCTCCCTCCACCTCCATGGTGCAGTAAACAATCCTGTTGGGAGCCAGAGACTTCAGCCCCTGCACTTCCATGATCACCACCTAGGAAGCATAGACACCTCAGTGAGAGTAGTAGACGGGGAGGAGTGACTCACCTTTTGAAAGACTCCATAGAGCAGCACGAGAAGGTGGCAAATCTCATCGTTTTTGAAAAGCCACAGTCACTATTTAAACTTGCAGCCGGCGCCATCATAATACTAAAATATCGATTTTAGCAGATTTTCTGCTAAACCAGCCTCATAAAGATTACAGCAGCCCGTGCAAAGTACAATTCTCTATCATCGAAACTGCTACCACTTCTAATCTTATATGTAGTCTTTAATCGGCCAGTGAATACAATATTGTGCTAACACTATTACTATTATATTGTAGCTGTAAATTCCTAGAGGGCAGAAATGTGTCAGGATTCCTCTGATCCCTTCAGGGTCCCAATACATTTTATTCCTCTGCCGCTCTTCATATATCGTTTATCAGTCCAGTCATCCTATAGATCCATGCTCGTCTGAAGCACACCTGTAAAAACATGACCTAAACTACAGACTACAAAACTCACCCAGGACATTAAGTGTCTCTGAACATCATTGTCATGGTAATGTGTTCACGTTGTTATCCCGCAGAGATCAACATTGCTAAAGGACTTGTTCTACACTACAGCTGATTCCAACTCGATTCTCTAAATATTTTTCTGGTTTGTCGCTGAGGGATTTCTGGCAGCTGCTGCAGCCAACCACTTGGAAAGTAAACAGACTTGAAAAATGAGGCTTAACCAAAGCACTGTGGAATTACCACCTCACACAAATAGCTAATTGCCGCTATTGTGCAAATCATTTCTGCATTCGAGTTCCATAATGGCATGCCCGGTGCTGTGCGAAGAAACAGAGAAAACAGTGTCATATTCTTCGTACATTATGTGCTTCCTGAAATAGCGCTGCATCATAAGGAATGAGGTGCGACTGCTCCCCGTTCGCTGGTGATAGCTCATCTCAGACGAGCTGATAACAAGATGAGTCACGTTCCGCCGTTAAGGAGCAGGTAAAAGGATTGTGTGTGTGTGTGTGTGTGTGTGTGTTTGTGTGTCAGTCTGTTCCTCACATAGCGTCTGTTCAACCTCCTGAACAGGTCTGCTGTCTGTTTCTATACTTAGTCTCAAGCAGACAAGTAGTCGATGACAGCTCTGATTTATGAGTTCTGGTTTCGGCAGATGTAGTTCTGCACTGAGTTTAGGTATTCTAATGGGATAAGGTTTGCTCCAACTGGCTATAGTTTGAATGCCTTTATGAAAACTTTTGATTGTACGTTCATATCTAGCCTCATTCCCAAAGTACTGTACCTCCAAAGTAAAGGACAGAACGACGTCAGACTTGGACAGTGTGTTTTCGTCCTCCTGGCCCATGTCAATGATGGAGGTGTTGTGACCCCGTTTCAGTTTCTGGAGTTTGAACTCCCCTCCCTTGGACACGGGCATGCTCTCCAGATTGGCCATCAGCTGATTCACTGAGGACTTGAGCTCCTCGATGTACATGGCCTCCATCTCTTTAGATACGAATTTGGGGAACTTGCCACCCTGTTGAGAAAACAGAAAAGCAAGATATGAGGAAACCTAATTTAGCGTAAGAGAAATACAATGAAATGAATAAACATATATTCTTTAAAACAGTGCAAACCGTGGGCGGAAGCTTCCCTTCTGATGTTTACACAAGTTAAACCATATTAGTGACATATTAACTATATAACAAAGCATATTAAAAACAATCTGAGCCCCCCCGCAGAGTCTGACTCACCCTGGCAATCTGGTCCGCCATCTGAAGACGACCATCCAACTCTCTTCTGATCTGCGCAGCCTGCTCATCCAGGTTGTCCAACTATTGATGAAAAAACAGAGGAGCAGGTCAATAAGGTCCCATTGAGAGCCCAGCAATACTTAAATATGGCCAGGGGTCAGTGTCAAAGGTCATCCAGACCTTCCACTGTCATTTATCTTACCATGAAAGATGAGATAATTCAAAACAATACGTAAATGTTATTTACATTCAGTATTTTGTGGAGTGCATGACACATCTTATGATATTTTTAATGTTACAGATTGAATGAATGTATATCCTGACCATCCACCCTGCTCATGCTGGGATGACAGCCAGTCCCTTGTGACCTGCACAGAAATCAGCTGGTACAAAGGAGGGATGGATGGACAATCTGTCATCCTGACTAGTTAGCTTGATGATAGTCAGTCTAGATTCATTGCAGCAGAAAAATGACTTAAGTAATTAGCTAAGTTGTAGCACACCCTAAGCCGCAGAGGCTTTAAACTTTTATCACATACGCAGTAGAACTCCGTAAGACCTGTTAACAGACTTTAATGTGTAAATTCAGAGGAGTTCTCCTTTGATGCAAACTGTGAGACTTCATATATAATCATATCTAAGCTAGAACATATTAAAAAATGGACTGACGCAAATGTGACCATGCAATCCAAACGGTGCTCACGCAGACTGGCAATAATGATGAATGGTAGGGCATAAAAAGGCTAATTAGAGCTCCAGTTTGTCCTAACGGGCTGCAATCATAGCAGCATGGTGTGGCAGCACACATGAATAGAACAAAATCAAAAAGAAATTCATCACTCCCTCATAGGAACCATGCTGCCATCACCATAGAGACGGGCGAGAGAGTCTTTTTGGAAGTCGAGTGTTTGGAATTTTTTCTCTTCGTGTTGATTTTAATCGTCAGAATGAAAATTCAACTCTCCGAAACGGTCGAGCTGAAAGGGGGGGCAGCGAAAATAAAGATCATATCTGTAAATTACGACAATTCAAATACATTTTCAGTGATATAAAAAAATAAGGCTTGACTTGAATGAGACATTTTTTAAACCGCTGGCACATTGAGACATAACCCAGTGTTAATGTAATTTCTTCAAAATGTTTGAAAACCGCCTGCATAGGACAATATCCGCTTTGGGGCAAAGATGCCTGACATCTGTTAGCCTGAAAAGCAGAGAAATTCATGGCTCCTTCACATCAATAATGAATGAGAGTTTTATATTAGCTGACACAAGGAAATAGAGGACTGAGGGCTGATGTCTCTCTCTTGCGCTTTGCTTCACGAGTTATTCTCTCAGCCAAAATGGCTCATTCTTGTCAAATGCGATGTTGTGACTCACCAGTCACCACCATTTTCTCTATGAGGACGGAAGCCTAATTGAGACATATCTGCAGCAAAATTGTACCTGGGGAGTCGCAAACCTCTCCACACTGCTGTTTTACAAGCCTTCAGTGAAGAAAAAAAAGATATATATACTGTACGTTGGTAAAATCCTTGCATTTTACAAGTCCTGTATTTCAAAACGAAGCCGTAGTTTTCAGGGATGGAGCACATATTTCAGTTTCAGTCTCAGTTTCAGTTTCAGTTTATATAGTGACAAAGTCACAAAGCAAATGTTTGGAATAAAAATATGTCAAAGAAGCATATTTGTTAGCGACAACATTGGCTCTAAAAAAAAATATTTGACAACTTGGTTTCTGAAAGCACCCACTTATTTATAATTTATGAGTTTTCTCTGTTGTAGATTTTATCACTTTAGGCAGCGGGGTGCAGACCAGTTTGAGTTTCAGTGCCAGCAAAGGCAATCTTTCATCCTGAGAAAGGGTAAAAAAAAAAAAAAAGAATCTCAGTTTCCTGGCAGTAACATTGTACATTTTAATTTAATAATCGTCTGTATGTTGTTCATTTCCGTGTCCACATTATGTAAAAACTGGAATCTACGATAAAAACAACCTGAGATGTCGCACTGATGAAGGCAAGCCAGTCAAATAGTGTCTGTCTGGTGTATACACAGCATGACATGTCTGAATTTTGATTTTTATCGGATCCATTTATCAGGATCTATTTTTGATACGGTGCTCTAAACTTCTCTAGACGCTCTCCTGCTTCTGGGATGCACGCCAGAGCTGACCTCTCTTAGCCTTATGGTATTTCACCCACTCCTATTACATTAACTGGCCTTGTCTTTCAAGGCTTTACCATATTGATTCTCTGCCCCTTCCAGCAATCCTTTTTAAGAGAGAATGAGCCAAAGTCACCGTGCAGCCGTTTACAGCAGGGGAGGAGGGGGGGTGCACAGCTGGGACTGGGGTCAAGCAGCTAGACGTGATAAGGTGGACTGACACCCCTCCATCATCACCTATTTCTGCTATTGATTCTGTTTACTGATGTGCACATCATGAAATGATGTCAGCCAGATGGCATCTTAAATAGGTCTAGTGTGTTACCAGTGTTGGCCACTAAACAGCCACCCGGCTACATAACCCAGAGTTCCTGTTTAGTAGAGCACATAATCAGACTTCGCCACCAGCTGCAGCAGAATGTCTGCACTTGCAGCACAGCAGTAACTCAGTACTGTTCTGCCACACAGTGACAGAGTGGTGAGCAATTATTTTATTTTTTTTCATTGTCATGTCCGATAGCAGAAAACCAAATTCATCCACAACCATAACCGTGACTGATACTGATTGCGTTCGTGCTTGAGCTGTGCTTCAACTGCTTCTTTCCCCACTGCTGCTGGCGATCCTTTGCTGCCTGTCAAAACACTCAGAGCTCTGGGCACTATTGGACTGCGGTGCCAGCGACATCTGACTCGTGCACTCCCAAAAGAACTCCAGAAAATCCAGCATCCTGTCCTGGCCGCTGCCTGACACTGCATTTTCACCGTCTCATCTGTGTGCCTACCCTTTCCTCGAAACATGACAGACCTGAATCCATGTGCCCAGGCAAATTCTCAAGGCTGCAAAATCCTCAGCAATATTTCATAACCGAATACTGCAGCAGCAGCAGCAGCAGCAGCAGATAATATTGGTCATTATAACTATGTGCAGATTGCAGCTCATCTGCAAAATGGCTAGCATGAAAGGAGTGACTCTGGAGCATGTAATGTGAAGGGGGATGGGCCACTTTCTTCTATTACTCCCATCCCTCTCTTGACAGCAGTGAAAAGCAAAGACAGTGCTGGCTGTGGGAGGAAGTAGAGCTGGAGGTCAGTGTCTGTGTTAACAGCCACCCCCTGCTGAGCCCCACAGCACCCCAATCTTATCAGGCCAACAACCACTGAAAGGTCACTGTTGTCAATGGCCCACAGGCACGATATAGGTGGACAGGCAATCTCGTATAAAATAAGACTGGCTAAATGGCTAAAAGGTAAGTTTCACTCTATGTTACTGAAGCTGACAGCAGCACTGCAGCAAAATAAAGGCGACAATTCCTCAGTGTTAGCCAAGCTGACAGCGGGTCAAAGGTGACGGAGCAGAAACAGGTGGGTAGTTAACAGCACAGCTGATGACAGATTCGCAGGTGGATGCTGGGACATTAGCAGCAGACAGCACGCTCGGGCAGGGGCGGTTTCTTGTGGAGAACAAAGACTGGGCGGGCAGCTAGATCTGAGCTGGATGGGACCTGGAGGAGTCGAAGCAGCTGGTCTATATTTAGACTTGCTGTGTGCGACTGTGTGTCTCTACGTGTGTTTTATCTGTTTGTGTAAAAAAAAAAAAAAAAAAAAAGTGCGCAGTGTGAGAAAAAAAGCCTCTCGTGTGAGTGTAGCGACATGCGAGGCGTGCTAATTGGAAAATGTGCTCATGAGCGTTAGTGGGATGAAAAAAATCACAATCATAACTTCTAACATCTTAACTAACCAACAGTACAATTAAGAGAACGTGTCTACAGTCTAGTGTGCTTCATTTTGTCCTTTAATCTTGATTAAAGCTGCCCCGATCAGTTATCTTACATTGGGTTATGAGGGTGTAATATGAAACGATCACTCACAGGGGAACATTACCACCTGACTCTACAGCTACAGCTCTACAGCAAGTGTGTTGCAGCTTCATTTCCACGTGCAGCAGGCAGCTGTCCCCAGAGAAAAAGCTCAGATAAAGCCAGTGGCAACTAGCTGATGAACATATCGAAGCACGTAGCAGCAACCTAGCCGAATATTTCCTCCAGGAGCTCGTAAAAATGTCTGGTAACACATTCGCCATATTAATATTATAAGGTGATAATATGTTTTGTTAACAGTGCTGCCCCGACTGGACAAACATCAGGTGCTACAGGTCTACAGAAAGATTTTAAACATTACTGGCTCAAAAGGATTCTTATTGGCAGATGTTTCACATCATTTTTACAGAATCATAGGCATTCATTTCTCCGTGTAGCTGAGCTATGCTATCCCCATCAAGCACTAACACCTTTTTCCTATAATAAACATTGTCCAGATTCTGAACCTTGCCGGTGCAGTCAAGCTTCACCCTGCGTTTCAGCACCACTGCTCTTTCAGTTTAGAGGTGGCTGGGCAGGCACGGCGAATGCTTTCATCCTCTCCCAATCCTGTGTGCAGTGAAGAGGCTCCATTACGCAATTATATGAGCTACAGGCTAAAACCTGCAAGAGCTCAGGCCTCATTTCCCAACTAACAGTTGACAAGACAAAATTTAAGCGGGAAAGGAGGGGTCTCCTGCAAAGCCTGTACGAGGGGGAAACTAATTTGGTCGGGCAGTCTGGGAGGCCTACTGGCCGCGATTCACAGCTCTGTGGGGGGCAAGTCTCAGTCTGAATCGCTTGTGCCTTACTTTGACTCCCAGGGTTAGGTAATTTAATCACCCACTTTAGATTATGGAATTTTAGTGAGTGAGAGTCCACTGGTGTGAATAAATATCAAGGTTAAAACACCTCAGCATGAGAATCTGTAAGCGGTGCCAACAGTACTACAGCTGAACGATTAGTGGATAGGACAGGAAATCAATCAATTATTAATCTGTAATTCATATTCTATAAATGTTTTCTGAGGATTTGATGATCTTCGTTGCCATGTCACATCATTTAAGTGAATATAGTTTGTTTTTAAAATGCACTTTGGACGAACAATATTAAAACGTTGCCTTATTTGATAATAGATACTTTATCTTCTTCAGGTAGTTTTACTAAAAGCATTTCAAACCTACATCAATCAATATGTTTGATATAAACACTGAACAAATGACAATAAAGGCCAGCTCATGCAATGCAAACATCCCAGAGAAGTGGCACTCAAGGTCTACATTGCTTGCTACATTGCAGCGAAGGAGCCCTGCTGGTTTCACTTACTGTATGGTTGAGTATGAAGGTAAAAAAAAAACAAAAACGAGGTAATACACCCAATAAACAACAGGCAAAGTTAGCATCTGGCTAGTGGGAGCAGTAAAGGGACACTAATGGTAACGTCTTTACGCTGTACGTTACACTGTTACTCCATCATGCAACGTCCCCAACATAAATTATAGGGATAACATGAAAACTACCTGTTACAACCTGTTGGGAGCAGGTTGGGAGATAAGCTGGTCTTAAAATGTAATCTAGTAATTAGTTTCTTGATATCAGAGACAATGACAGGAGATTGAGGTTAATGCAGTGTTGATTAATAGTACTCTGCAGTAAACATGTAAACATAGAACATGGTAATGTCTTGTGTTTAGCTTTATTGGCATCCACTTGTGATAATAATATAAAAGTAATTGAAAAGATTCTGTAAAACGAATGCTTCCCTTACTGTAAATTATTAAAACGAAGACAAACACCCACGGTATCAAAAGAGCAAATATAAATTATAAGATATGTTCTAAAATAAACCTTGTTTTTTTCCTCTGTGAAGCACCAGCAAGGTAAGTTTTAGAAAATTGATACTGTATGTTCGAGTTACTGTGAGATCTTTCTTTTGTCTTTCATCGCCTACAACACACACAGGCTTAGAAAATATGTGTTAATAAAGATCATAAATCATTTGACAAAGTTTAATAAGAACCTGTTAAATGTCATGCAGTGTCTGGTGTGCACTGTTCAGAACGTGGTGTATTTTCAGCGAAATGTGTGTTTAGCAGAGTCATTGTGGTTAGAGTATTTGAGGAGTATTTCTTCTCATGTGCCGCTCTCTGCCGATACATAAAGTATTCCTGTCGCAGCTGATTTACTTTATCTAAAAATAAAATCCAAACCGTGCCATATTATAGACATTACAAGTTGTTCTATAAATATTCTTAACCAATTATGGTTCACAAACTGCTCGAGGCCAAACACATTTTCTTACAGTTGTTTGGTTATGCTTGGTGTCACAGAAGCTAAATAACTGTGCAGCCATCAGGGAGTGGAGCGTGCTCAGAGTCTGGCTGGCGCAGCCACTGGCCTTACTAGTCTAATCAGTCTGTTAGTCATTTCCAGGGGCTGCTCTTACATGAGACAGAAATAGACCAGTGCTTTCTTTCTACTATTTGGATGTAACTGCAAAAAAAAAAAAAAAAAAAAATGTAAATCCCCAGCGATAACAGCTAAAAATTTGATGGCCTCTGAATCCCAGCCAATCCATGAAAATCTTTCATCAAATCCCAGCAGCCCTGAGCCATGCTGACTGGATTGCCATGTCTCCTTTTTAGTGGGGATTTTATTATTTAGTAGAGGGCAGTATATGGCTGCTGGTTGCTTACCGAGGAGGTGCTTAAAGTCAACATTCAGACTGATATATTCATTATTACGGCAAAGGAAAGGGCGGCTGGAAAAACAGCTGCAGTGAAAACTGATATTTTAATACTCTGATAGTTTATATATCTCTTTTGCATCCATGAATTATCAATTAAAAAACAAATCTGCCTGCTTTTTAAAGCTATGATCTGTCATAGATTACAAATTCACCTACCTACAATCAAAAGGAAGCATTACACCACAGTATGACGCTGCACACACACATTTCTCCAGCATAGGCCTTTGTGGTGGCGTATTGTTTGAATGTTCTTCTACAGCTCTGCAGTAGGATCTGTTCAGGGAAATGGTATTGTGTTGTGCATGCCGATTTCTGACCCTATATTAACAGCTCTGCTGCCAGCATAGAAAAAAAAAACTAGGTTAAGCATCTTCAAAGGCTTGGGAGGAAAACTGCACACTGGATTTGAAGGCTATGGCAATGCAATGCATCTCAGCATTAAGAGCATAGCACAAATGAACACTGCAGAGCAGAGCCTACGTATATTAAATTTGCCAACCGAGATGTTTGAGCAATCTAATTTGTTTAACAGCACCTCGTGCCATCCGTGCAGATTTATACATTAGCAAACGTTAAAGGAAGGTCCACCTGATCCAAAGAAAGTCAGCATTTTATAAGTCAGCGGCTTCCAAGAGATGTATCCATTTGATCTAAATGAAATGAAGAGGTGTGTTTTTCATGCATTAAATGATGAGCAGATGTAATTGTGTCAGTGCCCTCCTCCAAATCCTGTCGTGATGCGACTTTTAATCAAGCTCCTGTAGAAAGAATACATTAGTGCTGCTTTCAGCATTCCCATAGAGAGCAGTAAAGCAGTAAAGGCAGCATGGTAAGGAGAGTTATGTCTGCACAAGCACCCCAGTGTACACTATTATCCACCTTCAATCCCAACATATCTCCCCTACACTGAAGTATCGCTGGCCTGGTATCAGGAGATACTGTATATCTTGACGAGACATAAAGTTTGTCTATTCAACACCATAGACAACAATGGCATCTTGTCTGTGGCAAATAATAACACAGACATGCACATAGAGTCATTAAATAGTCATTATAATTATTAATCTAGTCATTAAACTAGACTAAGTGATAATGGATTATTCTTTTTGAGCAGTTGTCTGATGAAAACTCTTTTCATGGAATATTTATTACAAATCTGATCATTCTTTAGCCATAATGTAACTCAGTTGTTTTATTCAGTTAGACTAGAATAACTAACTCCTTCACAGAAGAGTATTTTCAGACAATTGGCTGTTTTTTGTTATTGTTTTTTTTCATTTCAATAGTCTGTCTCATTTGATGAAATGTGAGACGTGGTCAGAAAAGAGATTTGAGCCTTTGGCCTTAATGCCATGCTTGCAAAAAATACCCATCACGGTTCACAGCACACAGTGATGCCTTCAAATGTCTGTTGATGATGTTATTTTGTTCAAATTATAAAGACATTCAAGAGACTGGTTGTTTTAACTCTAAACCCGTGCCTGCAGAATGAAGAGAAGATAAAAAAAATGTTAACAATATTAAAAAATGAAAACTTTCACTGTAATAGTTTAGAGCAATTTTATGTGTGAAAATAAGGTCATCATGGTGCCCCCACCAGTCCAAAAATTCTAAAAATTGAAGCCATACTTTGCTGACACTTCAGTATTTGGGCCAAGCATGAAACTTTCTGACACTATCTTACCTGACAGGCTTGATAAAGCAGCTGGTGCTCAAACTTTTTGATGCCGAGGATATTCTGGAACATCTCGTACAGCTGGTCCTTGCTCAGGATCAGCTCAGAGGCCGCGCTGGCAGTCATGCGTTGCTGCGCCTTGCGTGGATCCTCGTCACCGCGGTAGATGGTGTCAAACTTGGCCATCCAGGAGCTGAGCACCGTCTCCTTGCTCAGGCCGTCGATCTCTGGAAGGCTGCGCACGCGCTTCTCGATGTGCCTCTTGAACACTTCCCTGAAATCATTGGCTGAGAAGCCGCCGCTCTGGACCATTTTAGCCACACGGTCACTCTTTAGGAACACCTACATTGTGGGAGACCAATGTCACTAATTACAGTTATGTAAGAAATCCATGAAAAGAAGCACTTTTTGTTTTAAATGATAAGTCTGGTAGCTCAAGTCTCCTGAATAGACTCATATTTGTGATAGAGTACAGAGAGAATAGCCTTTCTACTTCAAACAATAAATGTCTATCTTCATGCGAAAAAGGAAACCATGAAACCATTTTGGTTGATTTTGAATTGAAAAATCAGAGGCATATACACAAGACTGTGACTCAGCATGGCTGCATGCTGTCTCCTGCTAATGACAGGCTAACAGGGACAGAGACAGGCGAGGCTATATTGTCACAGCATCAAGCAAAGTAACCATCAGAGCTGACTGCTTTGTCACTCTGACAGTCACATTTTGTTCTTAGCATCCATTATGGCTAAAAAGCAGTGACTACTGTGCTGAAACATTGCAGTACAGAGCTACATCGCCCTCGTCACTTGGTGTATGTATCAGTGGATAACAAAGGTTTACGGGCTGAAATTATTAAGAGGTTAATTCAATCTTTGGTATCTCGTTTAGAGAACTGCAGACCGCAGCGTTTAGAAACATTTTCACCAAATACAGTACACAAAGCAACCTGTGATCATCCATAAGTTAGCTAATAATAGTGGCTCTCACCATTTCAATAATTGGCCAGTTTAAGTGGGAAATTACTGAGTATTTTTGAGATAAGGTGAAAAAAGATCTACACACTGCACTACACACTACACACTGGGTACAGAACATGTACTTTAGTACTGCACTTTCACGATATATACGCACATAGTGCAAAAATGTTATAAAACGACCAGACAAAAAAAAAAAGGTTTCCATCATTCACACTTAAAACAAGGCAGGAGCTGTATTGATTTTAAGTGTTTCCATTTAGGTTACATTTCACAGGATGTTGAAGTGTTCGGGTATCATACACAAGCTCTTAGCCAGCACAAGTACAGTAATAAACTGCCAACAGCCACAATCATTATAGGACCAAAAATATAAGATGATATTATATACTGTAGGACGTCTACTTCTAGTGGTACGACACTGATGATGGTTGGATAAGACGTTGCAGTATGTGAGTGAGCGTTATATAATACAAGATAAATAATTTAAAGCTTTTAACTGTTAAACTGTTAAATTCAAACATATGTCACATTAACATGAATAAATAAATTGAATTCATGGTCAGCTATCACGCACTAAAGAGATCACCCGGTAATTAACTTTATTATGCTATACGCACGGTGATAATGACTTTTTCGTCTGCGTATTGAATACTGAGGTTGGAGAAGATAGCTGTGTCAGCCACATGCTCTGACTCATAATCTGTGCAGTGAAAGGCTCCAGCCACCATTTTACCACTCAGCCGTCTGAATACAAACATTTGACATGGAATCGCGAGAGCAGAGTGTGTATCGCTGCTGACTTTTGAGACTAAACGCTAGTCGTTTCTGGTTTTAGTTATTAACAGAAATTGAATATTCAGCTTTACATTTCTGATACGAATGACGTCTGACACTATAGCACAAAACACCGTGTGATTCATTTAAAAGCATCAAGGTCCTGTGCTTGGATAACAAAATGGTTCTGACTGCGATCGTGCTGCTATGGTTATGGTGCGTTGGTACCTCATTGTAGCTCTGCACAGCGTTGATGAATGCCTCATCAGCCACAATTTGTGTGTCTCCATTGAGGAAGGCCTGGAAACGATCCTTGGTCTGCTGAAGCTGCTGCTTGGTTATCTGTGGAAACAAGGGCAAACAGAGGACACCTTAGCGTTGAAGCCACAACGGAAAAATGCGTCAAAATAAGACGACATTTAAACAATAACATCCACCCATTTCTGTATAACGAATTATGTGCAGCATCCTTTCTCCCCAGCAGATTCCTCGAGCTCCTCCTGAGAAAAACGAAGGACTGGGTCAGTTGGGAGATGTAATCCCTGTAGTGTTTCCTAAGCCTACCTTTGCATCCCCTTCTAGGCAATCATGTTTTGAACAACTCTTAAGGTAGGTAAGCCAGGAGGCATTATTATTCAGTTCCCCAACCACATTATCCTTCTCCTGTCAATGTGAAAGAGCGTCAGCTCAATACCAAGGTCCTCCCAAATCTCCGAGCTACTCATGCTATCAAATAGAGTTATCCCAGGAACCTCATCTCAACTGACTGTATCCACAAACTCATTGTTTCAGATTGTGACTCCAGGTGAGAGGAGCTGAGATTCACAGCTTTGCTTTATAGCTCAGCTCTGACTTTACTGCTACAATCAGATACAAAGCCTGCATTGGTACAACCAGCACTCCTAAAACAGCGGTCAATCTTACAATCCTTTTTACCATCTCCCATGAATAAATCCCCAAGGTACCCGAATTCTTCTGCTTGGATACTGACTCCTCTTAACCTGAAACAAGCAGCCTGAAAAAGCCAAAAGGACGACATCATCCGCATAGAAGAGATCGCACCCTAATATCACCCATCTGGGTGGTTTATAGAGATTAATCTTGTTTGGGTTGCCTGTTATACCAAACATAAAGCATTTGTGAAAAATAACACAAAATAATTGACATTTTTGGAAACTCTGCTTTCTTGAGAAGGATTTGAACATTCCTCATTACGTTTTCTTTTAGCACTGAACAATCTATCCTTTTTTTAAAAGAGGTGTTGTGTTGCTCTCCCTTTGTTTGATTTTCATTCCTCACTCAGGTCTACATGTCCTTGAATTGATTTCACACATGGTTACTGAGTCGGTGACCTAACCATCAATGGACTAACAATCTCTCTCTCTGACTCTAACTGCTTTTAATTTACAGTCTAGGCTGTTGTGTATATGAAACAGGCACAAAGACCTGCTGGTAACGTGTGTGTCTGCATGCCTTTAGCTGCACATCACAAGTGACAGACTTTGGTGTAGGAGTGAGATGGAAAAGTACCACATATCATGCGCCTTTGAGGCAATCGCAACACCATCCGTGTGTCCGTCATATCATTCTAACCCCCCTTTCAGTAATGTTCAGAAAATCAGGATAATGTAACACAAGATTCAGTGCCAAAGTGCGAGAATTTATATAAGAAAGATTTACAAAGTTGAATATACATGCAAACCAAACTGCACCCAAAAGGCCACCCATACTTCACCCAATTCAGGACTAGAAAAAGTGAATATCAGGATGATATACCACTTAATGTCCAAATATAAAAGATCCACTTACAACACATAACAGCACATCAACAACATCACAGATCAATACTTGTGTTTCAGCTTCAAGGTGTCGGGTTTATTCATCCTTGCAGTAGCAAGATGTGAGATTAAAGAGAAAGTGTAGACCCTGGCTGCTGTGTTTTAATAGACCACGGTGTTCAAGGAACATCCTGAGGCAAGAAATATTAATATTAACAACAGTATGCAAATCAGCCTGGTCTATAGAGGCTGAGGTCGACATTACTCTGTCTTGGTTTCTTGTCCGTTTCTGGAGAGAATAAATACACAACACAGTTTTTACTTTGCATTGTCTGTCTTCATAATACACATGAGAACACGTTTCTTATTGAAATTTGAAAGCACTATTTTCTAAGCAAAGAGTCATACTGTGTGCAGCGTAAACGTTTTTAATTAAAAGGAATAAATGGGGGGGGGGGGGGCGTGTAAACATGCCCAGGCTGACGTCCAGGCACGCTGAATGATAGAGCTACAATCAGTTCAATGGGGAAAGCAAAACCAAGAAAGCAGGAATGAATAATGTGTAATATACTGAGGTAGAATATGGGCTGAGATGCTTTCTGTTAAAGAGCTGCAAGGCTTTTGAGAAAAGGTAGGAAAACAGACATGAATCAAGCTGACTGAAATGTTTTAGGGCAATTCTAGCACTGACGCCACTCGACCTGAGGACACGTCAACCTCGCACTGTTCAAAGTGTCCAAAAGAAAGTATCGTGGTGACAAAATACATATCTGAGTTTTATTGCATTTTATAACATTTTCAGGGTGTTGTCATGTGATCGGAAATCATCGTTTGAATCTTTTACTATTTTCTGAGCTATATGGACACAATGACTAATGGAGGCAGATAGATTAATCAACAATGAAAATGGATGTAATCATTGGCTGCATCCAGGATAGATTGGCCTCTATTAACCGCCCAGATATACATTGTATATACAGCAGCCGTAGAAGAATCACAAAGATATTACAGTAAACTCCAGGAGATGGGGTATTGGCAGTCATCCAAAAGCTGACATAACACATTTATGTTTTACCTGAAGATTTTACCATGAAAGGTCAAAGCTAATAATACTTTTTGCCTCTGCTGACAGTTTCTCTCAGCTGATCTGACTTTATGTGACAACACAGCAAGCTGTGGATGCATGTGTGCGTGTGAGTTTATTTGGAGAGCTGACACTGATGTACACAGCAGTAAACCAGGTGAAATGCGTCCACCTTTCCGCCGAAGAATAGTTCAGCTGCATAAACTGCTCATGACTTTCAGTTCTGCATGCTTTTTATTTTATTGCTGATTGGAAAAAACTGTGCTGATTAGTAACCAAGTTGATGGATGAGAGAAAATGTTTCCATTTTCATCAGTATTGCCAGACTCCCAAGACATACTTTCCTGCTTTGCTCCTATTGATTCTCTCTCTGTGGCTCTTATCAAGATTGCAGTGTTACACTGTGATTCATTGGCTTGCAATGAAGTGGGCAGTGACATTAATCACCCTTCACATATCAATAGAGGGGATATGCACATTGCATTGGCCTGATTTACAGTAACTTCATTACAGTTCAGAATGACTATGGATTTGAGTTTAGTTCCGAACGTATGGTTGATACAATATCTGAATCGCTGTAACACATTTGATGACATGTGAGTCTTTAATTAAAACTGGTTTTATGATGAATTATAAGGATTTTTTTGTAGTTTGGGTCCCTTAAACTTTACATAAGTACTCTGAATGGTCATTTTCCATGTATTACTGATTGTATAACATGAAGGGAGAGTCTGTCCAAAATGCTTTGAATCTTACAGACTATTGAGCGCCTCACACAGGTCCATATTTTTCACCCCCCTCCGGCACTCGTCTCATAAAATGAAAGCTGCCTTTAGTGAATCTTCAGTGAACCGAGAAAGATTATTTCAACATGCTGTTTTGTCAGCGTGTGTTTGGTCCATTTTGACACCATTTCTTTCATTTGAGTGGAGCACAGGAGAAAGTCTGAGATGAAACAAATATTGAGATGCTGTTTTTTTTTTTAAAGCAAATGTTTGCACTGTGTAACACGTAAACTAAAACTATGGCATCAGGAAATGGAGAATTGCTCATTTCAAAGGATGTTTACAGCTGTCAGTCACTTCCTACAGTGTAAAATGGGGTTTGTTACATAATATAAGGGATCTGTACATTATACAGACTATTCAAGGCCACAGGCAGGATTTTTAATTATACAGGGATTATACATGAGTCAAACATGAAAGCCTAATGTTGCCTCAGAGCTTCTCCACACTGTCAGGAACAAAACCCTTATGGGGAAATATTGATTCCTTTATTAATTTATGCATTCATTCATTCATTAGCTGATCTAAAATGAATGAAATTTAATATATCAAGTCTAACAAATGTTACACATTTTTATAGACAGGCGTGCCGGATCAAAAACTCCAACCATGAAAGAAAAAAAAAAATGAAAGTCCTGAATTCGTTGTGTGTAGTTGCTGCGCCAGTATACCCTTTCATTAATTAATCAATGTTACACCTTCATTCATTCATTCTAAATTATAACTTAATATTAATTTAGTATAAGTGTTTTATCTTCTCATCACTTGGTCATTCATCTTTGCCACACGTCTTTCTTCCTTTCCAGAGAAGGAGAGAGTGAAAGATGAGTACAGGTCGTGTTCAAATATTACGAGTGCTTCAGAGGAGCAGCTCTTCGCCGTGTGTGTATGAAAAGTGCACGCCGTGTTTAAAAATGAGAAGAGCAGCAGGTTACATAACATCTGTAACACACAATAATTATATATAATGGTTCAGATTCTATTCATATTCATTATACTATCTCTTTGAAGTTTTTAATCAACAGGGATTGTGAACATATCAGCTGTCCTTGCAGTGCTGTGGTGAAAGTGGAGTAATTAGCTAATTGAATGCAGTATACACTGAAGCGAGTGTAGTTTGGCGCAATAAAGCCTCTGCTGACTCACACTTCGGCTTCCTCTAGAAGTTACGTAACGTGGAAAAAGTTAAATTAAGGTGTTTTCCAAACTTAAAGGCCAGCAAAATACAGCCGAGCTGAAGTTTTCAGCCAACAGCTGAATCCGGAATCCAAAAACGAGGCTGAAGCATGCAATTTTACATGAAAAGAAGAGATTAAACATCGTTGTTTTGATACGTTACGATTACGTGAAACTTAACTTTCATGAGAATATACAAAGTGAAGGTTATATCATGTAAGCTAAATGATCTTATTGTGTCTAAATCTGTTTGCTCATGAAAGAGCTGCCTACCAATGCTGCTGTTGGTCTTCAGCAAACACGCTCTGGTTGAATTCTCTCCGCCAGACAAAGCAAATTTCAGTCATGTTGCAGATGACACCACCGGCCCACATCTGAGTAAACAGCAAACACGAGTACGGGAGCAAGCACTGCATGACAGCTGCACAAAATCTACCAGCACCAGGCCTCATCAAACACAAAACACCAGAATCATGTAGTGACTGTGGTCACAAAACTACAATTATGCACAAGCTATTATCCCCAAACAGACACGCTCACGTAGATTTGCTCTGAAGACACACACACACACACACACACACACACACACACACAGTATTGTGTGAGTAAATACAACTCCACTGGGTTAGTAAACAGCCAGGTGTATACTCTGCAGACAGAGCCTGACACATGGCAAACAGGGATAAAACAGGGAGCTCCGGATCTGTAGAACCAGTCCACACTGTAGTCATATTCAAGAGCTGTGGCGGTGCTGATATATACAGCAGAACACTGTGTTCACAACCAGCTAAACCCCTTCTTGTAACAGTCATCCATTATCACACCACCAACTCGCTGGCAGCAGCCGTAGAGCTCGGCTGGTTCCTCGTTATGCTCATTACTGAGCAGAAAATAAGCTCTTAACCTAACGCAACATAACTGGACGCGTAAGCTTCAGTGGTGTAAAGAGGATAGAATCAACGGGACAGTTTCTCTAAATTTGGTCCAAAACTGTTGTCGAACTCGCTGCATTAACAGGAATCAAGTTTGAATTAAAAGAATTCACGTTTACCATGAGAACCAACGCCCCGTTTCATTCCTTTTCTCTACTCTAGTGCTCCGACTGTGAGCTCAGAGCGACGGGGGAGTTTTAGTGTTTGTACCTCAGGCATTTTGATCCAGAGAAACAGAGAGATTGACCGAGCAAGAAGCTGCTGGACAAGAGTAAATCTTGGACTGACTTTTAGTTATTGGCAAGAGATCTGTGGAATAAAAGGGCCGAAAGACGAGTCGGGCTTTTGGCTGTTGGACTGGTAAGTAATATTAGCTGGCTGCTAGGTCTTGTGTTGTTCCACTTGACTGATGTTTGACTGTTAGCAAAGCTGTCAGTTCGCTAGTTTTTGATCATAAGCAATGTAATCATAACAAATGCGCAAGTACAGCTGTCCGTATTTACAACAGTGGCACTGCACTCTGACACTGGAGGCGCTAACTCACTAAAATACTGAGAAATCAGTATTTTATGCACAATTTTTGATATATTCCTTTGGGTGATATGACAAATAACTAATTGTGATAAATAGAAACCTGCAATCAATCATTTCTGACTTTTAACAATCTATCCAGTTAAACATTCAGTCTTATATCCTGATGAAGTCCTGTACTTTCTTACAGAAAAATGATTTCCAGCACAGTTTTTTTTTAAATGCAATCCAAGAGTGTTCTTAGTTCAGTTGGGTCCTTGTACTGTTTGAAGGTTACGGCTGTGCTCAAACATCTAAAATGCCCAAGTAGCTAAAAAGGCCAAGCATGAAAGTGGCTCCATTAGCAGATCTTTTTAACTGGAAAAAAAAGAAAGAAAAATAAGTATCTTTATAGCAGAGAATATATATTTATTTTTTTTAATTGATGGGTGTGTCTACTGTGGGTTGCTGTCTCTGTTGGAAGCTGGTGCATTACTCTCATCCAGAATCTAAGGCATATATCCTTTCCTATCACACTCTCATTACAAATCACTTAACGTCTTTAGCCTCATTTCTTTTTCTAGTAACTGAACTCTGTTTCAAAGAGGTAGCTTAGGAATGTGATGTCCATAATAACACAGAAAAGGAAGTGCAGGTCTGCCCGACATACAGGCTCATTGCTGTCTTCTGTATGTGAGAGTCTTTGGAGAAAGAGGGAAATAGAGGTTCAACAAAGGACTGCAGTAATGATCCTGCTATAGCTCTTACCTCCGTCTTCTTTCTTTAATGTGGAAAATCACCACTACTAATCTCTCTCTGTCTCTCCCCTCTTTGTTTAGCCGTAGTGATTTTCCCTTTGAAGCAATCTCAGATATGGTTTAACATAAACGCACACATTTGCACAAACACCTTCTATTCTCTCCTGACCATCAACAGCTGCCTGCTTTCATTTCACTTGCAAAACTACAAGAAAAAAAAAAAGATTTTGTGTGATGATATACATTGTGTTCTTCAAAGTTTTCTTGTACTGTGATTATAACTTCCATATCTCATAATTAGGATTCAGAATCTCATAATTATGACAAAACTATCTTGTAATTATGAGAAACAAATTATAATTACAGTGTGAGGGGGAAAAAGTGCGTTTGAGAAGTTTGAGAAGAAACATGATGACACTAGCTGATTTAATTTGCTTCGGTTTAATTGCTTAGTTGGATGTTAGTTAGTTAGTAGAGTGTTGACGTGACTGAGCAGTGTGAATGGCATTACAACGAACATCAAGGCTGCGCAGGCATCTTTAGTCGCTGGAGCTGTTTGGGCACAAACACACAATGCACGCTGATCTCTTTGAGGTTTCTGTACCAGTCCACCAATCTCAGCAACACAGACTGTTCAACAAGGCTGTTCAGGAGTTTCAAACCTTAATATGTAAATGTTCGCGTTTGTGTTAAAGGTCCAGTGTGTAAAATTAAGGGGTCTCTATTTACAGAATTGGTATCATCAACTCAAAATAAGAATTATGTTTCTTTCACAGCGTCCGCCATGTTGCGCTGATGTTTTTTCTAGAGTAGCCCAGAAAGACAAACAAAACATATAGTTGTCTTTTTTTTTAATTAATCTTTTGTTGAGTTGTGCACTAACATTATTCTGAATGTTTGCTGAAGGTAATGGTGTGTTTCATTTGGTCACCTGTTTTTGGTGTCATATCCCCGGTTTATCGCCTCTAGTTGCTATAACTTCCACCGAAAGTGAGTGCGTGGTGATTTCTGCCTGAGTCAGTCAGAGAGCTTTACATCAGCATGGTTGACGTAAAGATGGGTGTTGTTTAACAATGAAGACAACAACTACTGTAATCACACACTACTTCACCTTGTGTGTTGGAAATAATGCAGCCATAGTATTAGTCAGTCAAAGTCTTAGTCGTTATAAAAGTCAAAGAAAATTTGTTGTCGCTTTAAAAATAGGTCACAAATTTGACTTGTTATTTTGAAAAAAAAAAAACATTAATCTGATTTGTTGTCCTGCTGCATTACCAACCAGAGCTGTCTAATGACTACAGCAAACCAGCTTTCTGACTGCGTCTGACTCACATGCAGTATTGGGAGCAGGGATTATATTATGTACAGCATTAAAAACAGGAGACCTACAGATTAGTCTGTCTAATCCAGGCATACAGTATGAAAGAAAATCATCTGTCAACCAGACAATTCTACCTCATGTCCAACAAATGTATCCCTTGGAAAAGTAGTATTTTTATGTTATATATGTTATGTTATATTACATATTGGCCCTGTGAGCACACATAGGTACGGCCATAATTAACAAGTGCATACTGTATTCTGAGAGGGAGGAAGAGCTTTCAAGCCGCAGCACAGATACATCCTTGCCTCCTCTAAGGAATAATCCTTTACATGATCCTACCTTCCAACATAAAATATTGTACATTGACATGCAAACACTGCTGTGTCATTTGCATTTCTGCTGCTATTTTCGTCGGTACATGATTGCCGTGTGTACAAATGTCAGGTCATATAACTGGGTTATTTAAATATGAGTCAATTTGATCCTAATTGTGGCAGCTTCCTTCAAAGAAGACAGACCTGTGGGAAAAGATGTCGTTTTTTTATCCTACCGAATAAGATCTTAGCCTTCCCTTCTGGTCATATGCAGAGACAGAGGAGATGTTTAATTTGCGAAGCTGTGATTTGTTACACGCGGCTGCACAGACTGTAGGTGTGGGGGCATTTCGCATGCTGCTTTTCAGCTGTCACCTCTTTGGAATCCACTTTCATATCCATACCACTGATGATCACCTTTATTCTTCAATACTACTGTTGCTAAAACACGCTACAGCGTCTGCTACTTAATGTGAGAGACTAAAAAAAAACCTCAAATGTGATTGACGTGTTTTATTGTTAACTCAACGTTCAACTTTCACACTGACTGTGGAGCTTCTTTTATTGTCAAAGGATGTCTTTTTCAAGCAGAACACTATTTAGAGATCTTACATAATAATGCAAATGATTTCAGCGTCGTACTTGCACTCTGCATTGCTGCTGCTCTCTTCTGCGTGTTTCATGAACATAATGAGCTCAGATGGCTTCACCTCAGTCGCCTGTGTATCTACATGTTCATTGCTCACTTATTATCTTGTTAAATAACTTCGGATTGTATTCAAAGAAGACTCCAGTGACAGGGAGACATTGTGTATACTATTTTTAAAGCTGTGCAGTGCACAAAAATACCAGCGGTTATTGAAAAACCTTACCGCACATACACCAGGGTATTCTTATTAATTTTTTAATGTTGCTAATTTTACTCGTGCCTCTTTCAGTGTCAGCTTTCTTCTGCTTCCCGGCTTCAGCACCTTCTACCAGTTCCCTTACTTATATCACTGCGTTATCTGTCCTTCATCGAGAGCACAAATGCCACAGTTTCCTAAATCATCAACATATATGAGTATAGACCGGTCTGTTTCAAATACATTAAGTCATTAAGTACCATAGTTTTTGCATTCATTTCAAGGCAGTTCATCAAATGTAAGAACATGACAGGAAACCAAGTCCACGTTCACAACGAGACACCCGAAATCCTTTTCCAGGCTCAGCACTAAACATCAAAGTTGCAAACTTCATTCAGGTATCACTGATTTGCATTTTCTGTCTACTTCACATTCACATCACAGATCCTGCTGCACAATTCACAGCTCCTCTCCCTCCGAGTATTAACAGCATACTGTAAAGTATTAAAATGCTGAGCCAAGAGGCACTCTATTAATTTAGCCTGCTGGCAGATGAGTTGATTGGGTCAGATTATCTTGCGGGCATCACACTTTCTAATTGAAAAAATACTATACTCAGGAGATTATTCAGTTCTGAATACACATTCATTCTGATCTTTTGGGTTTGATTTGTCAGATTCATTTCCACAGCCACACTGACAACTTTGTGTGGCCATACTGAGGCACAGATCTGAGCTACTGTCAGCACGCTAACGTGCTGAGTGATAATGCTAACACGCTAATGTTTAGCAGGTGTAATGATATGCCATCATCTTAGTTGAGTGTGTTAGCATTTGCTAATTAGCGCTGAACAAACGTTATAGTTGAGGCTGATGTGGATGTGAATGTGATTAGTTTTACATGTATTTGGTCACAAACCAGAAGTAAAATCTGACCTGGTGATAGAAATCACAATTCAGCCCGAGGGGGACATGAATGTCTGTACCAACATCAACCATGTACAAAGATTTCATGGGATAAGTGTCAGAAGGGTTCATCCTCTGTGGACCAAGAATATCAAATAGTTAATATGCATTGAGATGTTTTAGTCAGGACAAAAGTGGTGATCTAACCAAGAGACTGATGGACCAAACAATCAATAGACAGACAGACAGACTGGCATAGCCATCAATTGAAACAGGTCATAAAATGTTTTTCCACATTCATTATTACAGGACACATAAAACAATAATATATCAGCTCAGAAAATGAGGACTCAGCCTTTCAACATCCAGAATGTGATTCCATAAATTGCACCAATAAAATCTATACCTGTCAATAATCTCAATAATTTACTTACAAGATATGAAAGAAGTGGGTCAGACAATTACCCTTGCATTCGCACACATACCACGCGCTCCTAAACATGCATTTGAATAGCAGCTTTACACCGGCCGTTTGTCAAGACATCTTTCAGGCTGAATGAGAAAATATTTCCCTTGCCACTCAAAAAGGAGGAAGCTGCCTGTTACTGCCCTATTGTGTTACCCTTTCACAAGGTTATAGCAATACATTTCAAGAAGCAGCAGTGGAGCTTGCATCCTCTGCAGCCTGGCCTGTTTCTCTGTGATAGCCCATCACTGCTGTTTGTGTGCCAGAGCTTCTAATAACGGATTATCATGGAGCTGCTCCACATGTTTCGCTGAGGCCTTTAAGTCTTTTCATTACAGAAATTGCTTCATCATATTTTTGTGACTAATCTATAATGGCCAATACTGTAATGGGCTACATATTAGATTGTGAGGCCATCGCTGCAAGGAATTTCCTTAATAAATGGTTGTTTATGGATGTCTGAGGAGTCCACATTCAAGGGAGCATCATGGTGGAGAGGAGTCTACAGAGGAAATACGGGACTGGTGTTGAATATCCTTCAATAAAGTGCACAACCACACATGACGGAAATATAATTAAATGGCAGTGAAATGTCATGACACTATAAAGGCACATAATTGCCAGAAAGTAATCATCTTAGTTTAAGCGCTCTGTGTTGTTAAATGTGTTTCTGGGAAATTAATTGTCCTCTTTCTGTGTCACTCAAATGAAACCAGTTAAATGTGTTCAAAGAAAAGACTGTATTTTTTTTTGTTTAATTTTCCACAAGGTACAAATTTGGACCAAATTAAAGTCTGGACTGTAGGCAGACAGACACACTTTGATTTCCTGGTCTGACAGCAAGCATTGGATAGTTTGTCCAGATATTCACTCACCCACAGCAGAGGATTGTGGCTGCCGGAGCCACCAGATACGAAAGTGTATTAGTAAGCATGCATTAAGGCTATCAGTAACCTACACTGATCAGGACTACAAAAACAAATAAATTGATGGAAACACTGTGGTTTATGCCACCCACACACACTTGCGCATGAGTCAGCAGAAAATTCAGACCATATGGCTTAAACTGTGTCCAGCCGATGAAGAATTGTCTGCAGGTTAAGCAAAGATAAGACTCAAAAGAGCGATTTCCATAGCGCTGCGTTGTTTACAGCGTGCTGATACTCGATCAGCCAAAGATTAACTGAGCGGAATAAATCTTCTGAATGCAACTTGAGGTGAGGAGAGCTACAAGAAACTGCTACTACAGTCTCGTCGAGCCATGTGATGATCAGTGTTTTCAGAGCGGAAAGATAACCCTTGACAAAACGTGTTGATCTTGTTTGTTCCTTAATTTTCAAGAGACAGAAAATGGACTTCAGAGCCTTGGAGTACAAACATAGGCAGTCTATTTCTGGTGGCAGACAGATGCACAAATCAAGGACAATAAACTGGGGCCAACAATCAATTCAACCTCCTTTTAGTACAGTAGTGCCTGCGCACGGTGACTTTGACAGTAAGGACACCATGACCAAAAACTGGCTTCAACATCAATGGAGCATCACGGCAGCAACGTGAAACCAGGATGAGGGCCTTATCCCTTACAGTAACTTATATAGATTTTATAATCTGTAGTAAACAAACAAACAAAAAATTTTAATGTGTGAATGTGGAAAATTTGCAATTCCAATGAATGCACTGTAACCAATCCAGAAGAGCCAAGCTCATCTGCAGAGAAAGGCTGTTAGGCAACCCCTCCTCAAGAGGTCTGTGCCTAAAAGTCACCTTGGGAGGCCAAATTGACGGGATAAGTGATGGCGCAAACGGGTCTGAATTGGGTTTCTGCCAGGAAGGCAGGACACAGAGACACACACGGCTGCATATCTAACGAAAAGTAAGACTTCGGTGAGATGTAACCCAACAAGGACAACGACGCCGTCCTCTCTTTAATCGCCATCCACCATCTCTTGAACGCCCTTTCAATTAATGGGCTTGCTAGGATTGATCTCACTTGTGAGCGTGTGTATGGAGGAACACAGACTGCACTCAGTCTGCAGCTCTGCAGTACCATGTGTCCTTTCACTATCCTGGCTCGAAGCGCTTTTATGTGCTCCTGTCATGCTCCAAAGATCGCAATATTTGCGTCAAAAAAAAAAACAAAAACAACACAAACAAACAAACAGTGCTTTCATTTGGGACTGTGCTCTATCCGTGCGCTATCGGATAGGCCTAGTGGCTAAAACCCCTCTGTGCTATACCTTATGTAGGTCATCAATGACAACATCTGCGATGTGAAAGGAGGCATTTCGTCAGCGTGTGGTTATTAATTATGCCTTTGCAACCGGGGGCCCTTACCTTCTGCTGTCGCCTTGCCATATCTGTGGGCTGTTTTGCATTGAATGGGTAAGCGACGCATCGCATCACAAAAACATACAACTGCAGCTTCTTTTTGCGCTCTTCCTCGTCCCTCTGCAGCTTCTCCAGGTCCTCTTTCTCCTCGCTGGCGGCCGATGGGCTCGGGCTGGTCGGACGGGCACTGCTGCGGCTGCTGCTGGGTGCTAGTCCACCCGAGCTCTCGCTGGTCCTGCTTGGGGAGATGCGGGATCCGGCCTGAGGTGCCATCGCCTCTTTGCTTTCCTCCTCCACTATCCCATCAGATTCCTCCTCGCTGGACGACGGGTCTAACATCTTGCTCTAGAGGTGATGCGTCCCTACAGATACCCTAACCTACTAAAGGAGTTTCTTTCCCCCCTCTTAGATATCCCTCAATGACGGCTGAGTCGTTGTCTTATCTGTGTCTTGATTTCATGTAGAATACACCCGAAGCCAAGGCAGAGGATAGGCCGTGATTGTAGCCGCTCGCTGGGAGATGTCAGCAGTACTAGTGGTGCTGGAGGACGTTTTTAGTCTGCTTCACACTGAGCTTTCTCCGCCTGCGCCGAGCGCTCGTCGATGCTTACGTATTTTCTGTATTTTATTGGCCAGTCACCGCTGCGGATGTGAGAGGGGGAGGTGAGAAGGGAGCATAGGGGAGGGGCAGGGGGAAGTGTAGTGCACAGATGAGGGAAAGGAAAGGAGAGATGCTTTCTTCCCTCTCTCTCTCTCTCTCTCTCTCCCTCCCTCCCTCTCTCTTGTCCGTGAAAGCGGGCGATGGCCTCTCCCTGCCTGCCAGGCGGGGGGACGAAGGCGCGGGGAGCTGGCCGTGGTCCTGAGCAGAGACTAAGAGCAGAGAGAGTGAAGGATGCGCCTCTCTTTTTATATATATATTTATATATATATCGTCCTAATGTTCTGCAGTAGTACACCTAAGATGGCTGCCACGGGATACTCTCTGATATTGTCACTGAAATGGGGAACATTATTCAGTTTCTGGGCTGCGCACGGGATGCAGATTAGTAGGTGTGAAATGTTTGAGAATGGCTCCCGAGCCGTGTGTTGCTGAAGGGTGGGGTTGCCATAAAGACTCTGTGTGACTGTCTGTGTGAAGGCTCCCGGTCGAGGAATTGATTGTTGCCGCATGTGCTGCTCTCTCTGGTCAGGAAATTGCTTTACGCTGCAGTCACATGAGCTTTCTCTTTATTAAATATAGATTTATCACCCTGAATAGAAATCTTCAGGTGTTCAACTCAATTTCATACAGTTCCTGCCAAAATTCAAAAATCATATCAACATATAGTTTCCCTTTAATAAGAATATCACATTTAAAGCAAACACTGCCTTCAATTATGGTATATTATATTTTAATATGATGACATTAAGTGATTTTTATGACTTAAATGTGTGATTTGCGTTCAGAATGTTCAGAAAATCAAGATCAAACACTTCAGTCACATTTACATGGCACATGCTTGCTTTGTATCTGCAAGCAAGGACATTTTTCACACATCAGATCAATATTTTGTTTGGTCTGAACAAGACCTACTGCTACCATAAACTGGTATTAGCTAATGTGACAGGAAATTCAGTGTAAATGCAAAGACTGTTTTTGAATATGTCGAGTCAAAGGCGGCAGCTCTTGTTCTTATGAACAGTATAACACAATAGGACAGCAGTGGCTGTAGGTCAGACCTACTATCTGACCCCTAACCAGGGGCCTCATTTAACTGCCTGACGGAGGTGAATTATGCGAGACGCTGCCACAGACTTTCACTGATGTGGAACATAATAATGACAGACTAAAAAAAGATGCAGACTAAACCACATACTGGATTTGTTGTTTTCTCCTCTTACTGACGAGTTGAGCTTGTAAAGCAGCTCTGACCTCCTGGTCCAGTCCCTGGACTTTTGACTTTTGACTAAACTTGTTGGAATGAAACAGTTCCTTCCTGTGGCATATTGTCACAGGGTCGAGGTGAGAACTGCTCAACCTAAAATTGATGTGATTTTACAGGTAAAACTGTCCAGTTATTCACAAGAAACGAATCCTCATCATGGGTTGCAGCAGGCTGGGGCCTAGTCTGTTGCCTTGATCAATTAGCTCAGTGATCTTATGATGTGTATATATTACAACTGGATAACCCATCGTGATAGTTGATGCTTTCTCATACGCATAATAGATGGCGGCTAGTCCTTGATAGCACGGTGGCCAACCTTGAGCCACGTTATCTAGTTTTGAGCTGTAATAAGCGATCTTAATTTGTCTAAATTTGAGCGCGAGGAGAGGTACGCCTTAAACAAGTGGCCAGTTCATATATAATTTATATATAAAAACACAAGATGATATGGCAAGATGATAAACAGGACAGAAAAACAATTAAAGAGGTTTAATTGTTTTTCTATCCTGTTTATCATCTCGCCATTTGTCCCGTGTCCCCACAGGTTGGAAACTATTGCTCTATTTCCTCTCTACCTACTGACCTGCCTGTAATTATACTTACAAGTGAGATCAATTAGTCAGTCACTGGCAGTGGTCCATCTCAACATGGTCACACAATAAATTTTAAGATGGAAAAGCAGAGGAGTAAGTGATCAAATAAATCATGAATGAATATCATTTTATTGTGCAGGACTAACCCCCCACCACCTAAACACCACCCATACCACCGGATCTTAATGTAAACCCAGAGATCAACTATACTAATCTCTATAAACACATGAATGAATCTGTGGGCAGAGGACCAAGACTCTGGCACCAGAAGCGTTCTGGTTTCAGTTTCTAATCTGAGTAATATTAACTAATCATGTTTGAGCAGGCTTTGGTTGCAACAGTCGGCGTGGAGAGCAAAAGAAGCAGAACGCATTGGCGGAAAGTACAATCTCAGAACCCATTAGCAATCATCTTAGCGTTTTATTCACTTATCTGAGAAAGTTATCTGCATCCATAGGCAGATATCTGTTCGGAGAGCTGAGCAGAAATGTGTCTTTCTCATCATTCTCGTGTATCAAGTTGCTAATCACACTGCAGAGGTAGTCTTGGCCCAGATGTCAATTTTTCAATTTTAATTTTCACAATATGTGCTGGCTAAAGAAACCCCCAAAACACTGGCTGCTGATCCAAAAGGCTAAAGATAACAAACGAGGGGGTTCGGAAAATTAAATCTACTCATTTTCTATTATTTACATTAGTCATTTAAACATAATTTATGATTATAGGATCAATACAAACTAAAATAATGAATGTCTTAAAGCAATGTTTTGACACAAGGCCCATCAGTAAGATGTCATTCTGGTGAAAACCATTTCATATTTTTATACTTTAAGGTTTGGATTGGATTTGCCCGACAAACTCATCTTTTCTCACCGCTCATGTGACGCCCTCTGACCCTGCATTACGTTCACTTCCCCCACCATGGTGGTACTTAGAGGACCAGCGCACTCATGTTGACTGCCTTTATACTGTGAACCCAGCATGCACAGAGGATGAGCAAGCCTGCCTGCTTCACCTCGGAGATTAAATTGAATCTGACAGCTGGACTGACTAGCTGCTGCCCCAGATGTTCCACACAGATCTGACCAGCAGTCCCTGCAGGTAACCGTGCTTTCAAGGATTCCTCATCTCTGTTTTTGCTATAGTGTTGCTCCTGTTGCTCTGACTTGGCGTTTAATAGTGATTCTATAATTTTGACTCCCACAGTTTACCCTTGTGGAGTCCCAGCATGAGGTTTGCCTTTGTTCCCTATAGTCCTCAGCTCGTTAGGTTTCTTAACGGGCTGCTGCCAGTTTCTAATGGTGAGACCCCTCGGTTTTCTGCGACTGCACACTCTTTGGTACAGCACTAACCTCAGCAACGGAACTCCAAACCTTTTTAAACATTAATAATTGACTGATGTTCTCTGCCCTGCTCTTCTACTTCGACTAGAGTGTGTGTACACATTAAATGTTGATGTTCTTCAGGGTAGTGCAACACAAAGGCAGATGCGGAAAAAATATTTATTATAAGTTTTGTTGTGCAACAACAGCTTTGTTTTATGCCTTTAGTTTGCAGCAACTTTACACTGTCAGACTAATATTCACGAAGTTTAGAAGATGCTCCAGAGATTTTGATCATATTACACAATCTTCATCCAGGTAAGACTCAAAGTTAATTCCTGATGAAGATGGAGGCCATTTGACAGAAGCTCAAGAACAGCTGCTAAATAGATTTTGTCCGGAGATTGTTTTTTCAGCTGCTTTTTCCAAGGTTACGAATACATTTATACCTTAAGTCTTAATCTAAGTCCTTAAACCTGAGGTTTTTTTTCTTGAGAACAGTAGAAAGGAGTTTGTGACATTGACATTGATAATTAATGATTCATCTATCAATATTTACTCTCTTAGCTCTGTTTTGCTTTCCACAAACTCCTGAGGGAAATATCTGGCTCTTTAGTTACTAAATGTTCCACTATGTTCACCAGCTAAGAGCTAACTTTGTCTGTCTGCGGTTTGGTGCTGGGCAGGGAGTGCTCGGTTTTTAGTACGAGACTGTGAGCCAACAATAAAAACTGGAAACAGCAGACCAGAAAACCAAAACAAGGTCTGTCACTATAAGCTACTATACTGTTATATACAAGTAGCCAGATCAGATGTAAATATAAAAATATTGAAAATTATGCAGCTTCTTTAAACATCTACGGTTCCAAGACACTTTCTGGACAAAATCTGCTGATGAAGAACATGTGCAGTATAACTGAAAGGTCCGGGCTTCTAAATAGACCTTGTGGTGAGATTATTTTCTATGCCGCTGTTTCTATAGTCAAGAATTAACTTCAGTTGTAGTTACACAACCACTTGAAAGCAGCCCCTTCATGAATATATCTCAAACGAATGAATGTTAACGAGGAAAAAGAAGCAATGTTATGAATTCTCTGCTCAACTGGATCAACCTGGAGAAAATAAAGTGACCTCTCATTGAAATATGCTGTACTAGATATGATCTGCGGAGATGAGATGAATCATTTGACCTTCCTTTGACCCTACCCCAGAAATTCATTATTAATAGCAGTCACACTCTACAGGGACCTACCTCGCTTTATCATCACACCTGATTCCAGTTCGAGCACCTTCTTAACAGCCTGTGTTTAATTAATTTTTGACTTTAAGCAATTAAAACCATTGAAGAATACAAGGATCAAGAGAAATTGTGAAAATATGAAAGACTACACACTCAATAAAAGCGCACTGGAGCATTTTGTACTCATGTCATACTATATCATATGGGTCCATATGTCATATGGGTACCTTTGGAGTGTTGACACAGACGGCATATGAAAAACACACAGTGACGCACTAGACAGTGCCACGCAGTTGACACATCACCGAATAACTGCGTGATAATATATTCATGACTCCTGCCTCGAGTTCCCCTCATTTATATATCGTCCCTGCCTCTTTGTTACATAAAGAGCACGTTTAGTTCATCCAGTGTGTGTTCTCAAAGAGTGACAGCGAGTTTGTGCCATTCGTGTCTGTGTTCATGTCCCCCTTTTTAGACGTTAGCTTAATGTTTAGTCACCAGTCATAAGCTGCATCTTAAAAAAAGTGACACACACACACACACACACACACACACACACACTCACACACAGACGCAGACACGCTGAGGCTCACAGCTTCTCCGGAGTTAGCTGAGGAGCTCTTTGAAATATTTAAATGCTGGGAGCGTTTTTAATGTGAGATTGATGGAATAGGGTCAGTGTCAGCACTGCAGCTACTATAGCTGTCTCAGAGAGGGCTTTACTCCCAGCAAATACTGTATGATGATTCTCAACGTTTTAACCAGGAATGTGTTTACATCGTGGGTGACTGGCATCCAAAGATATCTGCTGTAACAGGTGTCTTTTTTTTTTTTATGTGAAATTGAATGTATGTGTATGGATTTCAGAGTGTGAAATGCTTAACAGCTTTTGAGGAGTAATAAGGAGAATCCCATTTTGAGGAAATTACCACTCTGGCCAAACCTTTTACATAACGTCGTTTCTCATGTTGTTTTTCTTACAAACACAAAAATAGAAAATAGAGTTCTGATATTTTCATGTTCCCTCTTTGACACTAATCTTTCAGTGAATTTAAGGTCCAGAGGAACACATTTAGTCTTTTCTTTACATTTCTCTTCAGGTTGTTTTATGCAGAAATGCATTGTTTCCCATTTACTTGCATACACTTGCATACTTTGTATTATTTGCGCAGTTTAAGGTTCATTTTTTTACAGTTTCAGGGTACGCTTTAATCATTCTATCATTCTAAGTACAAATATAAATTACATACACTCAGCCTTAATTATAGGTCTGGTTCGCATCTTCTAAATTAACCCTGAGTCAAATGTGGTGCTCTGCAAGAAAAGACAAAACGACAATATATCAACTTGTTGGACAGGACATTTCTTTAGTGAGTCCTGAATGTGTCTGTCTGCTCAGTCAGGATAAGTGGAGGCCTCATGAAATCCACCAGATTTATGTTTGTCTCTTCCTCCCACAGTTTTCAGGGTAGAGAGGGGAGATGATGCCAGAAAAAGATTCATTAATAATGCAGCGAGAGGCTGGAGCCTCACCACTTTAACATGACGAAAGAGAAAAAAAGAAAAACAGGACCTGCGGCTGTTGGACCAGCACAGTCTTCTCATCGACTGGAATATATATACGGATGATCCAATCGGCGCACACAACAGTAGATGAGTTAAGATGTATTTACATGACTGATCATACAGGAGACACAGGCTCAACTGGATTTTGGAGAGAGAAGGAAGATCAGATGCAGAGAGAGAAAAGTGAGAAGAGCTCATCACTGCAGCTTCAGAGATTTTCCTCTCAATCAGCATAGCTAAGTACTGCCCCCTGTTGGCTGAATAATTTAAAAGCAGTTATCAAAGTTATCTGTCAAGATGAATATTTGAGGTTACGTGTCGTATAGTTTGAAGAAGATGAGAAAAATGATGCAGCAAATTTTAGATGAAACATCGTTTTTTTTTTAAAGTTTCTTCATCACATCCATCATAAACAGTAATTTCGTACATCGCTTGTGTTCCGGACATTCTTACTGATCTGTCTGAATATGTGACTATAGAAACAAAGACGAAAGAATATATTACCAGAAGGAGGCAGAGTGTACAGCGTACAGCGTAGCTTCCACAAAGTGTGTTGTCGTTGGGCCTCCCCTGACCTCCAATCTGCCTCCTTCTGTTTCAACCAGAGCTCATTAGCTGAAATAGTTTATGTATCATGCACCATGTGAGGACAATAAGAAGTAAAATAACGAAGCTATTCATCTAGCTCATCCAAAAGTCATGGCTGCAGAATTACCTAAAAAGGCAGGACTCCAAGGCCCCAACTCTGGGGACAGTTGTAACATCATCAAGGGTGGTTGCAACGTATTAAAAATATATTTAATTTCACCCATTAGCTTGCTTTTTTTCCCCCAGCAAGCCCAATAAATTAAAAATATTCATTGTTTGTACAGTAATATTATAGTATAATTCATTTATTTTATATAATTATCAAATAAAGTTTTGATTGCGTCACACAAAAGCTCAGAATAGTATGAGAAAGCATTTTCTAACAAAGGCAGCAGTGCATGTTGAACGTGTCCTGTGTGAGGTTGGAGGGTCTAACTGAGCATGTGCGGAGAGTCGCCTCTGTAGCTCTCTGTTTCTGATTGGAGGAATAATGTATCGACCTCTATTTTTACCCCAGTTTAATGTTCTTGTCAGCCTCCTTTCCAGCATTGGGTATCTCACTTCCAGAACTGATTTCAAGAGATTACTAAGCGCTGGCATCTTACTGCCTCTCAAATTCTTTCACCTCATGTGAACCGAAAAAGCAGCCGGCGATCTTTTGGCACAGAGTCCTTCTGCTTGTTTTTCAGTGGATGCAGAAAATGTGATCAGTCATTTTGTCTTTCAAACGCTTTCCCAAGGGAGTCTGGGGGAGTTAGTCAATCATAGTCACTTTCTCTTTTTTTAAATAACTTCCCAAGATAAACTTGACTTTTTAAAGTCATTGTTATTCGTGTTTTTAAGTTGCCTCGCTTTCCAGTGCCCCATTTATTTACAGTCTGCTCTCTCTTTCTCTATGACCCACACCCTTTCCATTCTATTTCCATCCTTTTCTATTTACTTCATCTTTTAATCCAGATGTGATCCTGCATTGTCTTACTTTGTAATGTCTTACTTAAAAAAAAAAAGTTCTTCAGTTTCTCCCATTATATTGTTATAAATCTAATTTAAATATCCTATTGCTTTTTATTCTACATCACTGCCCTCGTTATGTCTGAGTATCTTTGAGCATGTGCTATTTTTCTCAGTGTAATATAATGGGCATTACATCTATCCCCAACACTCACCACCTCCTACCACAGAGAAAGGATACATCAAATACACTTGGAAACAAACAAAGGTTATAGGGAAACAGCAGAAAAGGTGCAGAGATGACAGCGTCGGTCTGTCATGTTAAGTAAAGGGTCTAAATTGATAGAGAGTAACCATTGAGGAGTGAGATGTACAATGCATGAGATTGCGCAGCAACTTCCAAAACAACAATCAACACAATCCTTGATCAAGAGCAAACTATTCCAGCAGCAAAAGATAGATAAACCTCTTGTGTTTCATATTTATAATCTGGAAGTCCAAGGAGGAGGCGCACAGGGCTTGACTCTGTTGGAGCACCAGAAATAACGCAAAGCTCCTCCACAATACCAGACCAATAGTTTCGCACATGACCAGAAACACCGAGTGTGATTGCCAGTCTCAGAGTTACACTTACAGCAGAGTGGAGACGCGTTACATGTGTGTGATGTACAAGTCTAAACTGAGTACATTCGGTTTGGATACTTTCTCCCAGTCTAGGTTATTAATAGATGTGCAAGTCTCTCTCCCGTGGCAGCTTGCAAGGTTAGAGAGGAGTTCAGAATTCAACACACTGAAGAGTTTCTTGGATATTTGTAATAACAAGAAGCTATTAATTTCGTATCTTTAGTGATGAAGTGTCTGTGGTTTTGACTTCCGCTGGCTCCAGATAATAAAGGAAGCCGACCTTGTTTGATAACAAAGTAGTGATCCTTTGCAGCGGGTAGAGCAGTCTGGGCTGCAGGTTTCAATCTTATCCAACCAGAAACGAGGAAAAAGGTGTCCAGAAATCTAAATCTGCTGTTATCCAAAAGAGGAGGGAGATTGTTCTTAGACATTTGACCATATGTTAGAGACCCCAGCAACATGGCCTCTGATTCTGGTTAAATACGTTTGTACCCTGATGGTTTGGAGCAGGGAATAGAGGTGTACGGGCTTGATAAAAAATATCAATGTGTCATCTGGATAGTGTGGTGATGTTATGCTCTCTCTCACTGCGACAAGAATACCACGTATTGAAGCGCTGTGCTTTACTGCATGGGCCAGTGGCTCGATAGCATCATCAAAGAGTACTTTTGGTACTTTTTTTTATTTTAAAGTACCAACATGTGTCATCCAGTGGTGTATAATTGCAGTACTTTAGAACAATGTGAAGAACTTGTCTAGAAAATCCCAGCAGAACATCTAAAACAAAAAGTTGCCATTTCATAAAACAAAACCAACCCCAGGTTCTTACTTCATTAATCATGTTGTCTGTATCTTTTAGGTCATGAACGATTTCTGCGTTCTAAATATGAAATGACTTCACCGCTGACATATTTTATAGCTAAAATACAGTGAGGCGCAGTACATCATTCGGCTCCCTCACTAACGTGAACAACCCCACATTCATCCTTGCTTAAAATAAATGCTGTAATACAGATTTGTCACCAAAAGAGGTCAGCAGAATCCTTTTTTATAATGATGCAAACGGCATCGTGATGATGTGTGAGCCATTACAAAATAAAATGAAATTCAAGTATCTGCTATAATTTTAATGCAGACCCACAATGCACCCTGATTATTTCACTCACAGTAATAAATGTTTTGAAGAAGAGACGTCACGTCAGAATTTATCGAGCCTGATCCCCAAACCGTGTCCTTGATTACTGAATATAACACCAGCTGTGAACAGTTTCAAAACACTTTATCATCAAAACTTAGTATGATGAGTACGTTTCAGGTGTGTATTTATGTTAAATAAGCATTTTTTTGGAAACATATTGACTGAAAGGAAGATTGTTGAGTTATTAGGAGTGAGAACACACATGCATTTCCCCAGTAACACAGGTTTTGGTTAGGAATTAGCTAGATGTAATGTAGGTTCAAACAAAGTCAACTATTCACAAAAAATTATACATGGATTCAGAAAAAAGACAAACTCAGATCTTTATTCCTTTTTTTTTTTTTTTTTTTTTTTTAACATTTTCATACCACAACAGTCATCAGTGGTTTCTGGTGCAGCATGCGATGTACCCCTTGATGAAAAATACTATGTACAGTCTGGCACTGTAACACAAGTACAAAGGTTAAACCAAAATATGGTGAAATTGTTTCTGCCCAGTGACGTCATTCTTCTCCAGCCTTTTGACAGTACATGTTTTAGATAATCCAGTGGGTTTTTCTAATTTAATGAGAAATGTCTCAGTCCCCACAAAGGAACAACTAATCCTCATCCAATCAGTCACTAAGTTTTGAGTTTTCACTGCTGTGATTCAATTATACAGCATATTTCTCTGTTTGTCTCATGTTTCTGATGAAAGAAGATCTTTTGAAAGCAATATTTGTATATTCTTAGAATAACAGTAAACAACCCATTGGCACACATTCACTCAATTATGGTCTTTAAAGTTTATTGCAGTGTTTGTGAACAAATGAAGAGGTAGAGAAAATCTCAGACTCCTCCCTGGGGAAGATATCTCCCATCATCCCTCCCCTCTTCTGCAAAGAGACGCTCTCTTGTTCCTGTCTACATCAGTGGCATTTCAACCTGATGACAAAAGCTGTCGACACTGTGTGGACTCGGACTTGATATCTTGTGATTTTTAAATGTGTATGGTTATATTTGCTCCGGTAAGTCTCATTTCAGTTCTGGTGATTCCTGCTTCTATCAACTTCTAATGCATATTACATTGTATGAATAACAAGATCAAGCGTGAGCTCGATGATGTTTTATGATTTGCCGATTTGAAAAATGACTTAATGAAATGTCTGGCCGGTTTAGCATCACTGCAGTTTGTGCCACATGTTTAAAGTAAAGGAAAATCTCTTCAAAGTAGCCGACACAGATCTCTCATTCTTTGTTAATATTGTGCATGAGGACAATAAAGATAAAGTGAGTGAGAGACATGTGTATTACATCTTCAAATTTAGTCTCACTGTACTGCTGTGGCCACCCTGCAGCGCACAGTAAGCTGCTCTGTTAGTTGTCTTCCGACATCTGAATTATTCAGGTTTTGTTTTCAATTATAAATATTCATAATCAGTCTTGTTATTTATTGATGTGTATACATTATGCAGTATTATGATCATTTCATTTATTGTTTTTCATAGATTTTTGCCATCTGTGCTTTTGCAACATGTGGAGGATACTATGGTCATCTCCAGGTTAAAGTGGACTGTGCAGACAGACGGCAGAGTAACCTCAGCATCAACATTGATTTTGGCTACCCCTTCAGGTGAACTCGTTGTGTGTGTGTCTACAATGTGACTCTTGTTTTAAATGCCCAAATATCTGAAAAAGGGCAAATTCATGGAGAAATCCCATGATAAATATGAATTTTCCATATTGTTTCTTACCTTTGACCTTTGATCTCATGGGACAAATAACCTATGAATACAGAGAGAACAGTTCTTAGCAATATTCATGTATGATTTTATTTTTTTTTTAGTTCATTTAATCATTCAATCTCAAGTGAAGACTTTACAATGGACACCCAATGCGATGCTTTCAGACCAGACCAGACATTCAAAGTGATCATCACTGCATATTTCAGGAAACTGGCAGGACATGGAGAAGAAGAAGAGAAAAAAAAAAAGATTTAAAAGCTGCAACTCCATCATGGTGTCAGGCTCAGTAGCCTAATTTAAGAATTTGAAGCTGGACAGCTGAGCAGGAAGCCGGCCCAATTTAAGATCCCCGTGTCCAAAATGTTTCATTGCATCATTAGACAAAAGTGTAGCCGGGCGAGACTTAACCTCTGGTGGTCTCTTGTGATGTTACTGCACTTTGTAGTTCTTTGCAGCGTGCGCCTACAAGATGTGACTTATGAGCTGATGAGCGACAGAAAATGGTATCTTTCTTTCCCTGCTTCATTTTGACTCCTGCAGACCTGCATGTCGTGACCGCCTGGGACTGCATGGTACAAACATTAGCGAGACGTCAGGAGAATGATAAAAGAGTTTGTCTATTTGGTCTGCCTCGTTGCTTTTTTGGCGTGAAGAAAGTCCTTATTTATACAGACAGATCGTAGAAGCAGTACAGATGCTGTAATGAAACTACACAACCTCCTCTCCTAAGTGACTGGTCGCCGTTAACATTTCATTTGGATAATGGATGATGTGTGTGTGTGTGCTGATGGTGGTGAACTCTCTGGTATTGTGGTCAACCACCCCCAAACTCCCAAACATGTTTCAGAGTGAGTGTCAGTGATGGCCAAGTGTCTAATTAGCAGCTCAGCCGACATGACACTGGTGTCTGTGTTAGTTCAGCGGGATCCTCTCTATTCATGTATAAATAGCACTTTAACCCAAATTCCCTCCTTCCTCAGCTCTTTGTAAATGTTATGCAAGTTCTAATTTAGAGACTAAAGGGAGTTTTCATGTTGATTGACTGATTACAGTTTTGTGTGTGCGTGTTGTGCATGGATTGATAAGAAAATGAGACGACGGCTCGTGAATATTTTTAGATGCAGCTCGATATATATGTCTTGCAGCTTCCCTGTTTTAAAACAATCGTTAAAGCAGCATATTTAAATTGTTGCCGAGCTTCCAGCAAACGAATGTCATCTGCCACAGCGTGCACGATGACCAGCATATAAAGGACAAAACTGTCGCAGTGATGTAATGATACTTTTTACGGTCAACTTTAAGTCGTTCATTTATAACAACTAGATTAAAACCGCCCCAACCCGTGGTGACTGAACCCTCTCCATACCTACAATTAAGTCACACTGACACAGTAATTAAACCTCCTAACATTATGCAGCACGTTGGAAATGATCTAAGACAAAATATTAGAAAGAAATTGTGATTTTCACTTAAAACGATATTAAAGAAATACTCTTCTATTGAATTGAACCTCGCTGGATGTAGAAAAAAAGAACTTCTTGTCATTTTCTCTCTTTGCCACTGTCTGAGAGTGACTTTGGAAACTGTTTCACATTCCAGATGTCGCTTCCTTCCAGGTTGCACCATGCTTGCGTTCCTTCACCAGCAGCTTCTTCATAAATCTTGTACACTCTGTCCCTTTGTTTACGACACCATATTCGCAGAAATCTCCCAGGAAAGAAGACACACAGACTTATTTTTCAATAAAGCACCACAAGGTTTTCTCAGCTGTGTTTGCATGTTTTTCTGATCTTGAATTATTTCTTTTTTTAGCCAGCTAATGAAAGAGTGCCAATGAACAATGGGCGGCTAAAGTGGCATGACAAGCGTCTGAAACTTTCTCACATAGCAACCAAGTTTGGTTTTTTTTTTCTTTCCATTCTTCTTTCTCTTTTTTAGATTACAAGAAGTGCATTTCAAGGCGCCCCTGTGTGACACAAAGAGAGAAGAGATTCTTTTCCTGGATGGAAACTTTTCCACAGCTGCTCAGTTTTTCCTGACTGTCGGTGTTTTTGCTTTCCTGTACTCTCTGCTGGCAACCATTGTGTATGTCTTCTACCAGAACAAGTACCTGAAGAACAACAGGGGGCCGCTTGTGGTCAGTGAGCTCATACCTTCAGCAAACACTCCTCTAATGCCGCAGCATGAATTAGATGAAGACAATAAAGTGTGATTATGTCAGTGTTTGAGTAACGTAAGCCACATTTCATTGAGTGTTTTAATCGCTGTGTGACTTCTTTCCTTGATATTTTCTTTCTACTCTTTTGTCCTGTGCAGGATTTTCTAGTTACCATCGTCTTCTCCTTCATGTGGCTGGTCAGCAGTTGCTGTTGGGCCAAAACTCTTTCTGATATCAAGGCGGCCACAAACCCAACCCAGGTTCTTCTTCTAATCTCAGCCTGCAGAGCCCCGGAGAACAAATGTACAGCTACCCAGGAGCCTCTCTGGTCACGTCTAAATATATCTGTGGTAGGTACTCAGTTGACAAGCACAGGAACACAAAACTGAATAAAACGAGCCATTTACTCCCATCCATTCTTCTGTCTCCAGGTTTTTGGTTTTATAAATGTCATCCTCTGGGTTGGAAATATCTGGTTTGTCTTCAAAGAGACGGGCTGGTACAAGACAGGTCAGAGATATCCAACCAGGAGCGCTTCTGGGAAACGTGCCAGTGAAATGCGACAGCGGCTCTACAGTGAGAGCAGCTTTGACCAGCCTGAGGAGAGTTTTGGTCCACAGCCCTCCAGACAAGACAGTTTCAATCAGTCAAAGGGGGATTTTGGCCAGCAGGTGTACAGACAAGGTAGCTTCAATCAGCCGCAAGTAAGCTTAAGCTTACCGCATGCATATCTCGGCAAACCGGTCATTTATGACAGTGAGAATAAAGTGGCTTCTCAAGGGCCAAAGATATTTGTTAATGAGATGTGATTCTGGCTCTGCTATAATACATGTGCTGTATTAGAAAAAGATCAAATGAAAACACAACATAAAGGGGGCTTCCTCCGGATAAACTGAGGTAGATCAGTCAGACATTAAAAAGAAGAAATTTAAAGTCGTTGAGCAATAATGTGCTAACTAATCTATAAATCTTTTTTGGTCGGCATGTCTCAGAAGTCACTTGACAGCCAAACCGAGTGGTCACTGAAATTAAAACAATAAAAAATTAAGAGGACAGGAATACTTGTGGAGTTATCATAAGAACAGAAGAACAGAAAATCATTACAAGTATTCAGATGGAATCATGGATTAATAAAAAAAAAAATAAAAAAAGATATATTCAAAAAGCATGAAACAATCAGAAACAACAATAAACAGTGGTTACAGCGTTGAAAGACCTTTAATAGAAACTCTAATTCAACTGCTAATGTTAGCTCACTATCATTGGCCCTGGAGAACTACGTATTTAGCTATTAAGATTGCAAGTATTGTGTAATGCAAAGTATTTACAAGTACTACACAGAAGATATTGATGAGTTTACAAGCAGAAGTACTGAACCTGTGAGATTAATCAGCGTTTCTTTGTAAAGTAAAATTCTGACCATTTGTTTCTCTTTTTAACTCCAAACGTCCAGAAATCCATTAAAGAATAAAACATGGTGTTAGGACATGGACCGTTTATCTGCTGTAGATATTGAACTCGTTTCTCTTGTATTATTATACATGTTTCTACCTGTAAATGTAAAACAATTGACACACTTTTGACAATACCAGTTGTACATTACAGTACATATTTTGCTATATACAGTGTGTGTGATGGAAATAATGTGCAGTATAAGTTCAGGAATATATAACCAGTATGTTCTCTATAAATATTTAATGTTTGATTGTCTCATATATTCTCTTTGTCATTTCCAGTGGATTTCCTGGTATTATAGTCGATGTGGCACTCCAGTGTCTATGTTAGTCCTTTCTTTTTTTAAATGAAATTTGGTTTTGAATAGATATGCATGTTGTTTCACTGGAATTTTGAATATATTCTTATTTTTAATGTGTACATACACGTGTATTCACATGGTGTCTGTGTCGAAGCTGAATGAACAAACTCAAAAGACAATTAACTTGGATGTGGAAATATGTTGAAGTGCTTATGTTGCATATAATCTCAGTCTTATGCCTTCATTGTCACAGTCCTCAGCACTATACTTAAATCTATAATTTCATAAAGGAAGATAATCTATAATTCATAACATACTATACAAAATCTGTACAGTGTATGTGTGCATTATGTGATAATAGGTATTAAATTTAGTTTGCTGTTTTACTTGCTCTGCAGACGTCTTCAATGATACTCGGTAATATTTTCGGTAATATCAAAGTGAGCGTATTCACTGTGGAGTGGTTGTTATCATGTTTTTTTTTGCTTTGCTTGTTTTTTTTATATATAAAGTGAGAGTTGTCAGCCTCTTCATTTCCATGGAAAACGCAGTAGAGGAGAAAGAAAGTGAGGAAATACTGAGAAAGAACCAATATAGGGAATCAGTAATGAATATTGACTCTTGTGTAGACACCAGTGTAAACATTAAAGCATGTTTCACACTGTGTATCAGGATTATCTCAACTGCAAAGGCCAAAGGGATAATCCCCCAGGGTGTCTGTTTCATCCCGGCTAAGACAGTTAACATAATACTAATGCTTAAAACCTCTTAACACTCCAACCATCAGATCTGTTGATGACAGTGACTTTGCGTATGTAATATAAATGAGAGCTACAGGCTGTTTAATGTCATCAGTATAGTATAGAAGTACTGATATTATAGTCAGTAATTCATTGTAGTCTACATCAGGCTCACTTTTGCATAGTAACACGAAGCCAGGGGCCACAATAAACATTAAACAATACAAACAATATTATATTATATTTACAGTCGCAGCAGGTCGGCTTTACGTGAACTTTTTGCAATAAATGTGTCACCACTTCTGCTCAGTGTGCACCAGCCAAGGGAGATTATTAAAGGTTGATTAATTGGTATAATACATTCTCAGTGGATTAATGTATTTTTATTGTGAATAAGAAAATGTTCAGTGTTTTTCCTCAGTTCAGAGTATCCGTGGTCTACAGTGGCGATTTAAATGTGTGGTCGTTTATTTAGGTAAAATTAAAAGAAAACAGATACCATACAGTACCATGCTGTAAAGGCAAAGCAAATATTTTTCATTAAATAAAAACTGTCTTCATGAAATCATAAATTTTGATGACAAACTTCTGTGGCTCTGGAGGGAGCTTCAAAATGAACCAGATGACGTTATCCTGTGTGATGTCATTTGAGGGTGGTAACCATGTATTTTTTTTCCCTCACAAATGTTTGACAAAATTGTTCCGCTTTGCTCTGGTTTCTCTGTAGCAAACAATATGAAAGTCACCAAACCACCAGGTCACAAGGTTTTGCCAGTATTTACCAAACTTTTCCATTTCTCTCTCTCGCTCATTCCTGTCGCGTCCTTCTGTTGGGTCCTTCCTTTGTTGCTTCTCCCCCTTTTATGCCTGTCAGAGATTGTTTGTCTAGGGTCTTTTGTACAGATCGTAAAGGCCTCAGAGGCAGGAAAACGTGAGATTTGGTTGCACAAATCGGGCAAGGGGGCAACAGCGGAGGGATCCATCTTCTAGGACGTACAGTACATGATATATATATTTTTGTGCTCAATCATCGTGATCAACAATGTTAGAAATGTCATTACTAAACATGCTGTTTATCTATTTGATGTTACAATTAGGAGGACATCCAATCACACACAAGAAAATGTCAAAGGTAACACAATAAAACACTTCCATTGTGATTTTTAACCAGTATTGTGATTCACATTTGCAAATGTCTCATTCTTTATTGTAATGTTGTGGTTATCGTCATAACAAGGAATAAGACCGACAATAACACAACAAGAATCATTTGATGGAGAATGATATGAAAATACCCCCAAAACTCACACATGATCTCATCAGTCGTGTCAAAGACGACCCTTTGTTTGCCTCAGTTAGCAGAGCTGAGTGTCTTCATCCAGGCCTCCTAACAGCGAGCATTAGCCTGGAAATATATTCAGTGCGTCCCCAAGTTTGTTATTAAGACCTCTATATGCTGCTCCTCCCATCTGATTAGAACAAAGAAAGGCGACGCTTGTCTCTGCCGACCCCCTGACAGAGACACTAAGCACATGCAGGTGTCCAGAGCAGGCTCTTTGAAGAAAATTGCAGTGTATGTGCACAGAGCATGACAATTAGGGTCAGGTTATCAGCAGGAAATAAAGGGCTACATCATGAGATAGATGGCCTATCGGGTATGGGAGAAGGGTGTATTTATATGTAATTAATCCCCTGTGAGCTGTTACATGTTATACACACGTGTGTAACATTTATTCGTCTGTATTTCCCACCAGCAGAACATGAAGCAGCCATGATTTCAGAGTAGGGCCTAATGTGGAACATTCTTTACATTGTAATGGTGGACAGGCATTTTTTTCATTTCTTTGTAGACACCTGCAGGGGGCATCATCTGCCTGCGTTAACATCTAAGACTCTCCAACGCAGGGTCCAGCTTGTGATATGATGATAACAAATGATTTTAAAAAGAAAGAGGGAAAAAAAAGAAAACAAATAAATAATTCAGGTCAGTTTTTGTTCTCTTTATTTTACACACATGTCATAGTTCATTACACTGGAGCAGAAGTTCAATTCATTTTCACAGCATATGCTTAAAGTTCAAATATTTTTCTGCACGTGGCTGAAATGCCCTCCAAAAGAAGATGAGGAATTGTGTCACTTGAACATTTTATAAGGTTCTAAATTTGAATTTGCAATCATGGCAAATGTGCAAATGTGTACACACGTGACTATGAATTGTCTGTGTGTCTTTCTATACTTAAACTGTATACATTTACTTATGTACACAGGTCTCCTCTGAAAAGAGATCTCAGAGAGATCTATTGAAGTGAAGGATTTTAGTGTATACATTGCCTTCAACCACATTATATGGCTCACTGTGCTGCAGATGATACTGTAGTGTCAGGTTAATGTTACAAATGGCCTCAGGGGGGTGGTAGAGCCTCACACCAGAAACATAGCATGAACGAAATCGCCCATGGACTGCAGGTTTCCACAGCAGATGCAACATGATAAATAGTGTTAGACGGGTTTTGTTTTTTTTTCTATGAGGGCCATACAGGAGTCCCTTCTTTACTTGTTCTCTTTAACTGAGAGATGAAAAAGAAAAACCTGTAATTAAAAAAAAAAAAAGATTTTAAACTTGAATCTCTGGAGTTTCTATTTCACTATTTAACAACGTACATCACAGATGGACATCAGGTATTTGGCCTGCAGAGGTATCCATATCCATATCCATATCATGATGATGATGATGATACTTTACTGCCAGTTCACGTCTGATTTTTTTTCTTGCATCACAGCAGCTCCATTTGCAACATCTTAAATGTGACAAAAAATATGGGAAGAAACAAAAACTCATGCACTGAACATTAAAAACAGAGAATCAGTTCAATGCCCTGTGACACTTTCATCTGTGATTCTATTCGATTCGATCTTATGGACCCCTGCTTCAGTCTAACCCTGTTAAATCATGCAACCCTCTACCCGTATTTTCACAACTGATTTCTACAACGTAGATGACTTCATATGGCCTGAACATTATGTGTCTGCACATGCAGGTATGAGGAAATACACTCTTACACTCTCTCTGACTCGTACTGTAAGTCATTTTCTCTCTGATTGTACTATTCAAAGACACGGGATGTCGAGTTCTATCCATCTAAATACTGTATGTCCTATGTATATGTGAGATTAAAGATGTTATACTATGTGATTGTAGACTTGTGGGTTTAATATCTGATTTATTTGTATTTCACTGACAGATAATTCATTGTCTTGGTGGATTTTTCAAATGACTTAAGCTTTATTTGCGTTTTCCAGTTCAGTTCAAGTCGTTTTCACAACTCCATGGTGGAAGTCTCTGTTAAACTTGCATTTATGTTAATTCAGAGTGACAATTACTATGAAACAATCTCTGTAAATCTAACGTGACTAATTGGGTTATCAGCATTTCCTGGAATACCCACACTTTAGAGGATTCACAAAGGATTACAACAAGGGATTACTGTGGGATCTGCTCAGAAGTGTTGACAGATAACTTTTAGTTATTTTTAAATATTTTGGCTAATGATCTTTCTCTTTGTCACTTGTGAGTGACATGCTGACGTAGAAAATATTCTATATCTCAAATCGGTCCGTTTATACTTCAGTTTGAACAGCTGGTAATCAAACATGTCAGCATGTATAGTTCAGAGATAAATGAACACACCAGTAAAGTTCTTTTCATGAATGCATTTATTATCTACTCAATCATTTTTTTTCTTTTTCATAAAATACATGAAAATTATAACACTGGTAGACCAGTAAAGCATATGCTCCTCCACATAATTACATGAAAATCTTCCATGTGCGATAACACAGTGTAACTTCGGAGTTGAGGTGTATTTTGCATCATCAAATGCTGTACAGTGAGTCACCGTTCATTCACGCTCACTCGCTCATTCACTCATTACGTACTGCCACGCACACAGACACAAATGCTGCGCCGTATCATCTTCGCAGCAAATGTATTTCTTTACATATTAACAGGTGAGTTAGAATTCCTTAGTGTGTGAGTCCATTCATCAAATCCATTTGGCAAAAGTTCTTTTTGTTTGTCCCCCTGGATCTGAATGTGAAAGTAAAATGTCCTCGGATGAGAGTATGTCACTGTGATTAAGACCCAGGAAAGTCGAAGGAAAATATCCAGGTATGAGAAAATGTCTCTATTTTTAAGACTAAGACACAGAGGACACTTCTGTCTTGCTGGCAGAAACTGAGGTCTCATCCTCCACCATGCCGCCCATGCCAACAGTGCTCAGCATGCAGTTACGGAACTGAAAACAAGAAAATTCAGAAATTAATACATTGTTCAGAACTGAATCAAGAAGAAAAGGCAAATACTAGAAGCAACAAATATGTTGAACCAACCTGTTTGTTAAACAGCACATAGATAATAGGGTTATACAGAGCAGAGCTCTTGGCAAAGAAGGCGGGGATAGCTGCGGTCATGGCGGAGAAGTAAGCTCCCTTGTTCATGAAGATCCAACCGGCGAAAGTGGCATATGGTACCCAAGCTACCAGGAAGCCAAGGACCATCAAGACGCACATGCGTGTCACTTCCTTCTCGGCCTTCTGGGTGGACTCTGACTCCTGCTGCTGGGCTGCGGCCTAAAGTGTTTGAGTACAGAAAACATCATCAGAATTCACAGCTAACCAGCAAAGATTTGGTTATAAGTTAAACGTTTCATAAACTTCACTTACAGCTTTGACAGTCAGCACAAGACTTCCATAAGTGAAGAAAATGAGGAAGACGGGAACGAAGAAGTGGACAACAAACATGTAGATGACATATGATTCATTGTTGAAGCCTGGAGCTAGAGTGTAGTAGTCGGGTCCGCAGGAGCACTGCATGCCCTCAGGAAGGTACCTGTGTGAGGTTTAAGAAGAGACTGATTAAGACTCTGCATCAACCAACCTCATGATGAACCAGAAGATGGAATAAAGTCATATTTATTGTAAGTAAAATGACAAATGTGATTTACCTAGACCAGCCAAACAGTGGGGGTGCAGCACAGGAGAAGGCCATGATCCAGGTGAAAATGACTCCAGCTGCAGCATGAGTTCCAGTGAACCTGAAGCTTCCCATGGGTTTGCAGACGACGATGTATCTCTCAACAGCCAGGACGACCAGTGACCAGAGAGCGACTTCACCTACAGAGCAAAAAGTCATATAAATGAACAATTTATGTTGAGTATATTCCAGTCATTGTCGGCATTTATAACTGCTCTGTGGTAAAGGTCAAATTACTGAGGAAACATCTACCTAGCTAAAGTCGTGGGAAAGGATAAAATTGACTTGATACCTCCAAGTGTGGCCATGAATCCCTCAACAGCGCAGGCAGTGGGTCCAAGAATGAAGTAGCCATTAAGAGCAGATGTGATGGTGATGGTGAATCCGAAGGCGCACATGATCAGTCCAGCCACGGCCAGGTTGACCAGGATGTAGTTCAGAGGTTGCCGGAGCTTCTTGTTCTGAGCCGTTACCAACAATGTCAGACCGTTGATGGGAGTTCCAGTGCAGATCAGGAAGAACATGTAGAAAGCTAGCAGCTTGTAGGTCATTGGATCTACCATATAATACTGCGTATATTCAAAAGGACTTCTAACAACCCCAGTCCTGTTGGACATGGGGATGTAGAAGTTCTTGCCCTCTGTGCCATTGGCCTCAAAACCTCCATCCCAAGCCATCTTCAGTTGCCTTCTTTCTGGAGCTTCAATCGAAGGATGGAGACAGTATCAGAGGTCACCCGGTACCAGTGTAAGCTAAACTCACATAGGCAGCTTATGCTGTTCGTGGGTGCTGTTTTATACCTTCCTGAGGTGATCCTCAAATTGGCAAAATTAGATTACCTGAGGATTGTGAGGAAGCGGACAGCTCAAGTCAGGTTGGTAATCGACTTTAATAAAGCTGTGACCTCAGCCACACGTTTGAACTTTATCTTTCCTGTCCCTATATCGTCAATGATTATTGCATTACACTATCAATATATATTTATACTTTCTTATATGACTTTTTTTTCTATGGTCTATGCATGAAACCTATTGTTATTATTATTTTGGTTGAAATAATTATTCCTTGGAAATAAGTTTCAGAGATAACAACAGTCAAAATCCCTCCAAGATAGCACTTTAAAATTTCAAATGAAATGTTAAAATAATAAATAAAAGGGATAATAATCATCATCATCAAACTGAGAAGTGTTTTGTTTAAAGGGTTTTATTTGTCTAAACGCAGGTGCCCCACATCCTCGTGCGTGCAGAGGCATTAGCCTTCATGCAGCACTTTGCCCAGCTGACACAGATGGCTGCTAAGAAGCCTTTATATGTTCTTTACCACTGATAACTTGTTCTTCTGCTTGGCGACACGTTTGATTCTCCACTGGTCATTTTGAAATTGTTATTTTCCGAAGATCAAAATGTATATCCGGTGCAACTATGGAGATTGGGACTGCTGGGACAAGTGCTGGAGATATATCTGGCAAACTCCTTCTGTGATGTCTGATCATCAAATTAACCGGAGAGACTTGATCGGTGTGAGAGAGTGCAAGAGAGAGAAAGCACAGCACTGTTAAAGACTTTAATGATGACATTTGTCCTTAGTTTATTCTCTGGGAGTGAGTTCATCAGTCTGCGCCTCCTCCAAACCACCGCTCGCCTTTAGACCTCTCGTCGTGGATCAGTTGGTGATCGCTGGTTTCCAACAGGTGGCGATCTCAAGCATGTAGGTAACAACTTTGTTTTGAAGTAACATTTTCAGCCCCACGGGAGCGAGCGTTTCTTCGACGTCCAGCCAGACATAAATGCAGCAGAGCACACTGTTAGCAGAGAGGCAGAAGAAGCTGCCGCATACCTGACTACAGCACAAGGCATGACACTTATTTAGTGGTGGGAAGTTTCTGATCCAGTACTGTATTTGGGTACAATTTTGAGGTATCTATACTTTACAATTAAGGAAGAATTGTGCTCGATTTATTTGTAGTTGGCCTACTTTTCAGATTCAAATTGCGTTTTATATTAAAAGAAGATATGTGATGCTAATAAACTAAAAATCCATTGTTTAACATTAAAACAGTGGCTCCCTGCTGTTCCCCTGACAACAAGTGTGCTGTTAGAGCCTTTTACTGAAGTCTGTGAGTTGTTCATTTCCAATAAAGGCACATTTCCCCTCATAAACCTCTCACATACGTTAAGGTAATTCTTATGTTTGGTCCAAACATAATGGTGGTTCAGTTGGTTCAGTTATGGCTGCAGTGGACCCACCAGAGCAAAGAAGTAAATAGATAATTCAAAGTTTTACATAAAAGTGAATGTTTCACCATTCAGAATCTTATGAGGAACTACTGGTAGACAGGATATTCAAGTGCAGGCCTGCTGAATTCTGATTCTGAAGTCTGATTTTGGGAACTTTTTTGTTCTTTGCAGATGATGTGATGATTCTGTTGGCTTCATCGGATCGTGACCGTCAGCACACACTGGAGTAGGCTGCAGGTTGGGAGGGAGCTTAAGTATGGTAAGTGTCAGCAGTAATACGGATGTTGTACTGGACCGCTGTGGTGAGGAGGGGGGTTCAGCTAAAAGGGAAACCTCTTGAATGATCAGCTGATCTGTGTTCCAACCTAAACCTATGGCCATGAGCTTTGGGCAGGGAAAGAGAGAATGAGAACATGGATACAAGAGGCTAAAATTAGTTTTCTCCGTAGGGTGGCTGGGCTCCGCCTTAGAGACAGAGTGAGGTGAGGTGCATCCAGAGAGATCTTGCAGTGGAGCTTGTTTGTCATGTAAGGAGAGAGCTGATAGAGCAGACCTTGAACTTACTGGAGGGATTGCATATTTCATTTGGAATATCTGGAATTTGGGATTTACAGTAAGGTCCAATTCTATCAAGCTGATCAACTTATTTGAACTTATTTCAGCTTCTGAAGATGGATTATTTATACTGTATTATATACAGTATGTATTAGTAACCTGATAATATCATGGTTATGGTCAATATTGCAATATTGCTACATCCCTAGTGTCCAGTAAAAAGCTTCCATTCTGGAGAACATGCATCTTAATCTAAAAATGCCCTTAAAATCTGAAAATAAAAGCAATCATAATCATATTTAAATATGTATAAAGTATCATTGCATTCCTGTCACATGTGTGTGTACACTACACAAGTCTAGTGGAATAAAAGGTAAAAATAGACACACTCAAATAAAGAACACTTCAAATTTGGACTAGAGTAAATGTACTTAGTTACTTTCACCACTCGGTTACAGTAACGCTGCAACCATATGCACTCAGGACTTACAGGTCCATTACAACCGTCTAATGGCATTTTCAGTCACTTGAAAACAAGGTACAACATGAAAAAAAGGTAAAGGAAGAAATACATAAATGAATAAATAAATACATCTGTATGGTTTGTAATACAATGCTGGTCAGACATAGAATCACAGAATCAGAAAGAAATACAGTGAAGACTTCAGTCTTACTGGTTTCATCTACCAATTCTCTAATCCCACTGGCACATACCAGTTATGGGAATTAAAATTTCCCACAATACAGAATAACTTACAGACAGGTTAAACATATTGAATGTATTTAATTGGAAAATGAACAACACCAGAATTATTCACACATAGCAAGTAGATAGTTGGACTGTTATGTACTTTGTTTGAAAAAGAAAAGAACAGAAAGGCTTGGCAGTGCTGTAGAAGCAGCAGCACATAGATAACAGGATTATACAGAGCTGAGCTCTTTACAAAGAAGACGCAGATTGCTGCTGTCGAGACAGTGAAGGCAGCTCCCCGACAATGATGACAATGATAATGATCCAACCTGTGAAAGTTTTGTAGTCTAGGCAGCTTAACAGAAAGTGCCGCACACCTGGATCTCAGTCTTCTGAGTATGCTGTGCTTGCTGCTGTGCCATGGCCATTATGTGTTTTAATGTGTTGTTCAAAGCGGCCTGTGAAGGACCTGAATCACATGATCATGAACGGCACAATGATACACAATATCTTCGTGCACTTTATCTAGATGTGCCAAGAATTTATATGAAAGAAATGTTTTAATTCACAGTTGATTTGACTCGATTAAAAAGATACGTTAATAAAAGGACACTCAGGAAGGCACTTGTGTTATAAAACAAGAAAATATATCATCATTACGTTGCTTTGGAGACTTGTATGTCCCATCAAATAAATTAGCATTTCACACTTGTCACTCTGTCTCTGAGACTGAGACTGTAGTCCTAAATTCATCTTTCATGAAGACCACTGGCAAAGATCTTAGTTCTGTTTGTTTAATTTACACCAGTATATAATAATTACTGTTTCTAAGATAATGTCTTATATTCATATTCATCCTCCTGCTTCTAACTGCACCTTTGTCCAAGTAGATGCTCTCTGTAAAGACATGTTTGTGTTATATTGGTACATAAATGAATTATCCTTTAAATGAACTTCAACTTTCAGTACAATATAAGCATAATATACCTGGAATAGACGGAAAAGTGGAGGCAACATGAACTAGAACCTTAATCCAGTTCTTTCAGCGGCCAGCACAAACTATGATCATCATCTTGAACAGACATGATGTCAATGTATATCTAAGATCTCTTTCAGACTGATACAGATAATCTCCTAAAACCTTCAGATGTTCTGTTTTGTTTTGTTTTTCTTTGTCCAACAAAAGTTTTTAAGTTTTGCTGTTAAAACTTAAACATTTAATTCTAGTACATCACTTCAATATATGAATGACATTTGTGGTAAATATTAACAGTACTAGTTGTGATAGCAGTAGTGGCAGTAGTAGTGTAGTGTTAGTAATACCATACATTATATATGCATAGCAGGCTTTATATTATTTTCAGCATAGTAAAGTTCTTTGATACAATTCATATAATGACTAATAGCCTGTTATATTACTAACAACTAACTAATAACTATTAGAAAATTATGGATGCCTCAATCTGTCTTATTTCAAGATATTTATGTGACTACAAAAATATAAATGACTTGAAATTTGTGTATCACGTCTACAACTCTAAGGACATTTTGTCCGAACTCAAACTTTTACAACATTTTACCAAGACTCACTGAATGTAATGTCAAGATAGATTGTTAGCAGAATAGATAATACATTACGATCATTTGATGATCCCAGATGTGAAGATGTTCCCAGTATACAGAGCATTGTTCTAACATCTTCTCTTGCACTTTACCTCCATGTTAAGTTGGCGAAATGGTGACGGTGGATCCAAAGCACATCTGCCCCCAGCCTGCTGGAGCTTCATGGTCCAGGAACAATGGAAGGCCTCTGTTGGGAGTTCAAGTAAAACTACATCTATGGTTACTTAAAAAGACTTTTCACGCTCCCCATCCTGTTGGGACATGAGAATGTTGAAGTTGTGTGCCTTGATAGTGTTAACATCTTCGATCTGTGGATGGAGACTACAGTATGAGTTAGGTTGTCGATTAACTGCTTAACCGCTTAATTAACTTAACTAAACTTAGGTGTCTTATTTTATAAATGGTGACAACTACAAATTAGATTTCAGCTTGGTGAGGTAAGCAGAAATTTGCTAATGACATTAGGACCGGATGGTGTAGTAAGTCCTTCACTTAATTTGCTAGGTGATAAGGCAAAGAGGGTGAAAAAAAAAAGGTGCCACCTGTGATATTCTTCAGTGTGTCCAAGGTTGAAGCCTATTACTTACACTTCTGTTTTTGATTTCTGGTGAGGTCAAATGGTCACAGAGCCATCTGTATAATTTTCAATCATTTCAGTTCATTAAATCTTGAGTCACGCATGTATCCATGTACCATGCGAAATGAAGACAAATCCAAATACAGATTTGGATATCTATATAGATAAAAACAGAAATAAAAGAAGTAAACTGATTCCTTCTATGTAGTCACGTTAATGTGTATGAAATAGGTAGGTAGGTTTCATAGTTTATTTTGGTCATAATTCAAACTACAATTAAATTGCTACTACTCTGACTTCTGCACAATTTTGATATTGAGGTTAATCAAAGCATTCATCTCTTTAAAGCTTCTATTTAATAGACTCTTTTGAGGTGCCTATCAAGTAACTCAAGCACACTTTGAAAGCAACCAAAGAAACATGAACAGGCAAAAAACTAGGCCTACATTAAACAAGCTTCAATAAGCATGAACTACTTTAAAACAGAAAGGTTACAGTTAATGTAAATACAGTCAAAGTAAATGGTGATGATAACAGATGATTTTATTACATAGGTAGTCTATTACCACCAATGTGGTTGTCTGTTTTCAGATCCTTTTTTGACTTTTCTTTTGAAAGGGCTGTCTTTAAATAAAGAAAGCATTGTTTGATACCAGGCAGGAGCACACATACACAGGAGCACACGTGTGATTTGGCCCCCGGTTCTTGGCCGCTAATAGTCTTGCTCTGGCTTAGAGAAGATAGCAAATTAGGTAAGTCCACAGCAGACATTTTCTTTCCAGCCTGTGACTGTAAGCTTTTGCTACATCTGAGCAGGGGCCGCTACAAGTGAGACTGTGAGGTCAATCCAGTTTGGATAATGACACATACACTTCCTCCACATGGAAACAGACGCTACCGTTAAAGTGTTAGATTACTCATCTGAACAAAATAAACATGTTTAATGAAATATGTTTAAGCAATCAATAAAAGGGAGAAAGGAAAGACTTCAATAGTGACAGAGAGGAGGATTTTCATACACACACATGCACATGCCTGTGTTTGCAGTGTACCATTCTGAAAAGCATCATTTCCTGTATCAGTTACCTCTTCTCATGGGTTGTTATTTAAAACAAACATATCAGTAGAAGTATCCCATAGATATTAAAGTAGATATAACCTTTCCAGGTTTTATTAACTTATTTAAATGAAGTTTACTGTAAATAATGTCCTAAAAGCTGTTGACTGAATTTAATTCCTATTCTTTAATCAGGATTAAGAGAGACCCAGTAAGTAGAGCAACTTACTTTAAGTTCTAGCTTCTCTAGCCGGTGTTAAGATTAATTACTGTCCTCTTTACTACCTCACAGTCCTGTAATCCAATTTTGGCAATTTGGAGACAGGGTTAGTGGTGAGGTATAAAAATCGACACTGCACGTCTCTGACTCTTGTCCATCAGCACGATTGGGTTCCTTAGTCGAAGAAGCTCAACCTAACAAAGAAGATGGCTTGGGATGGAGGTTTTGAGGCCAATGGCACAGAGGGCAAGAACTTCTACATCCCCATGTCCAACAGGACTGGGGTTGTTAGAAGTCCTTTTGAATACCAGCAGTATTATATGGTAGATCCAATGACCTACAAGCTGCTAGCTTTCTACATGTTCTTCCTGATCTGCACTGGAACTCCCATCAACGGTCTGACATTGTTGGTAACGGCTCAGAACAAGAAGCTCCGGCAACCTCTGAACTACATCCTGGTCAACCTGGCTGTGGCTGGACTGATCATGTGCGCCTTCGGATTCACCATCACCATCACATCTGCTCTTAATGGCTACTTCATTCTTGGACCCACTGCCTGCGCTGTTGAGGGATTCATGGCCACACTTGGAGGTATGAAGTCAATTTCATTCTTTCACACGACTTTAGCTAGGTAGATGTTTCCTCAGTAATTTGACCTTTACCACAGAGCAGTTATAAATGCTGACAATGACTGGAATATACTCAACATAAATTGTTCATTTATATGACTTTTTGCTCTGTAGGTGAAGTCGCTCTCTGGTCACTGGTCGTCCTGGCTGTTGAGAGATACATCGTCGTCTGCAAACCCATGGGAAGCTTCAGGTTCACTGGAACTCATGCTGCAGCTGGAGTCATTTTCACCTGGATCATGGCCTTCTCCTGTGCTGGACCCCCACTGTTTGGCTGGTCTAGGTAAATCACATTTGTCATTTTACTTACAATAAATATGACTTTATTCCATCTTCTGGTTCATCATGAGGTTGGTTGATGCAGAGTCTTAATCAGTCTCTTCTTAAACCTCACACAGGTACCTTCCTGAGGGCATGCAGTGCTCCTGCGGACCCGACTACTACACTCTGGCTCCAGGCTTCAACAATGAATCATATGTCATCTACATGTTTGTTGTCCACTTCTTCATTCCCGTCTTCCTCATTTTCTTCACTTATGGAAGTCTTGTGCTGACTGTCAAAGCTGTAAGTGAAGTTTATGAAACGTTTAACTTATAACCAAAGCTTTGCTGGTTAGCTGTGAATTCTGATGATGTTTTCTGTACTCAAACACTTTAGGCCGCAGCCCAGCAGCAGGAGTCAGAGTCCACCCAGAAGGCCGAGAGGGAAGTGACACGCATGTGCGTCTTGATGGTCCTTGGCTTCCTGGTAGCTTGGGTACCATATGCCACTTTCGCCGGTTGGATCTTCATGAACAAGGGAGCTTACTTCTCCGCCATGACTGCAGCTCTCCCCGCCTTCTTTGCAAAGAGCTCTGCTCTGTATAACCCTATTATCTATGTGCTGTTTAACAAACAGGTTGGTTCAACATATTTGTTGCTTCTAGTATTTGCCTTTTCTTCTTGATTCAGTTCTGAACAATGTATTAATTTCTGAATTTTCTTGTTTTCAGTTCCGTAACTGCATGCTGAGCACTGTTGGCATGGGTGGCATGGTGGACGATGAGTCCTCAGTTTCTGGCAGCAAGACAGAAGTGTCCTCTGTGTCTCAGTCCTCTTAATATAGAGACATTTTCTTATACCTGGACATTTTCCTTTCTAATGTCTCTTTGATCTGGAATAATCCTCGATGTGAACCAAATGGAGTTCAGGGACCTCTGAACTGCTTGACCAGTGATGAACAGCTCCATGAGCAAACTCATGAACTGCATTTTCTCATCTTTTTTGTAAGGATGTTGGGAAGTGCTTGTCATGTCGACGTGAATTGGAAATCATCACAAGTAATCGTAAGATCTGTGAACACATGTATGTGGGTGCTCACTTTGACTCCTCCTGCTTAGTTGCCAAAGAAATGTTTCAGCAGTTTGGCATCATTGAATACACACAACATCCTTAAAGAGCATATGATTTGAATGCCACAATATGGGTTATGTTTTTTTGTTGCTGCATCAAAGAGGAACTCATTTTCTACTGGATTTTCAAAATGGGCAACTGCATACAATGTGAAAGTCTGTTTTTGTCACTTGCTGAGTTTGTCATCATGAATTGTAAACATTGTATATATATATATATAAAGAAAAAAAAATCATAGATAAATAAATGCATGATAAAAATGTGTTGTCGTACATTGAGTTCATTTTAAAACAACAGGCCTTACAAAGTGGCTGCCAACATTATACATCTGCAACCTGAAAAGGTGTTCACTCACAGAGAAGCCTGTGTTTCACCTGTTCACAGGGAAACCAACTGACCTGAAATGTTCTTTTAAGTCTTAGCCTCTTAGTCTTAATGCATACCTCTGCACCGTGCCTGTAGAGGGCGTCAGTGCCCACATGGTGCTGTGACAAAAAGTAGCGTGCTAAAGTGAGATCAGGGTAATCCAATTAGCAGACACAGGGATCTTTCGGAGCTTGCTGTTTGTCTGTACGCTGGCACAGACAGGTGAACGCTAACACTGTGTTAGGCTGAATGCCAAAGGCTTCGTCATTCAAAAACAGATAAAAGACCAAATGAGCTTACGTGGAATTAACAGTCTCCCTGTGATTATGTATTTGATGCATTATTTTGCCTGATCTTGTAATATCAGCAGCAGCAGCAGCATTTTAATGTTGCAGCTAGTTGAGTGAAAGCTGGTTTACCTACTCAGGCACATAATGCATCATGAACGTGGACTAAAAGAAACAATGTCATTACAACCCTCAAAGAAATTGGACTTCATTAGTCAGTGAAGTAGTTAGCTAAGGTGACTTTTATGGTGTGTTATGCCGCTTACTCCGGAATAGCATGGATGTATTAGTGTATTATTTGTAATTCTGCTATATTTCATTGACCTTCCTCTCTTCCACATCTTTTTTTAGTCTAATAGGGTCAGTGATGGACTATTTTACTCTATTGTTCAGGCACAGAATAGATAACCTGCATAAAAGAACTCATAGTACCTTACTACCCCTCTAGACCACTGCGCTCTCAGAATGCTGGGTTCCTTGTGGTTTCTATAGTCTCCAAAAGTAGATTGGGAGCCAGAGCTTTCAGCTATCAAGCTCCTCTTCTGGGGAACAAACCCCCTTTCTGGGTTCGGGAGGCAGACCAACACCTTCAAGAGTAGACTTAAGACTTTCCTTCTTGATAGCACTTATAGTTAGGGCTGGCTCAGGTCATCCCTTAGTTATGCTGCCGGGGGACTCTAACTTCTTCCACATTTTTTTCCCTGTTAAAAGGGTTTTTTTTGTGGGCAAGTTTTTCCTCAGGGTCTAAGGACAGAGGGTGTCACTCCCTGTACAGATTGTAAAGCCCTCTGAGGCAAAATGTGTTTTGTGACTTTGGTCTATACAATAATAAAATTATTGTAATAAATAAAATTTGATCTGATTTGAATTTGAATTTTTGATTAGATTCAGATTTGTCTTCATTGCACTCATAATGTTTAGCTCTTTCTATAGACCTTTGCCCCTGTATTTATGTTGCATTGGTCATGTAAGTCTCCTTATGTCTGACCTACTTTCAGTGCTACGGATTCCTGACACGAGGATTAACGTTTTTACTACTGATGGGCTACAAGGTGGAAGTAACAAATATATTTCTCAGCTGATTCCAGAAGATCACCAGTATTTGTGATAACATTTTGAAAATGGAATATTGATATCATGTTGATAATACAAATATGATAATAACTAGCACATTTTTATCCCTTGCATTTCTTTTTTCTTTTTTATAGTTATGGATACAGACTCCACTTGCCTACACTCACACAAATAAATAAATAATAATAAAGATGAATTTTCTGTCGATATTGAATAATATTGTAATTGTTAATATTGTTAGAGTAATGTGATGTTGGTCATTACATCAACAACTTTCTCACCAGATTAAAAAATAACTTCTAGTAATTAGCTTTAGCGAATATGTAATATGTATGCTGAATTAAAATATAAGTGGAATCAAAAGAATTCTCAGTTTCCAAGTAAAACCAAGAAATAATTTATCTGCTGAAATATCAACAACAACCAAGATGTCTTTTCATGCATCATTTAATAATGTTTTTCTATAAGTTTTTGTTCTGAAAATATATACAGGATATTATGACAGAGGCAAACAAAACCTCTCCATGTCATAAATACACACACACACACACACACACACTATTCTCACCCAATCACACATGCAAACAAACCATCACGTCGTCATGAGAAAACCCTGAGAAGGCTTTGTTTCACAGATGTTTTTGCTTCATTCTCTTTTAGCGGCGAAAACAGACAAATGAAGAGTGTGCGCAGTAAAATTCTGTCACAGACATTTTCTGAGATCAATGTCCATTTCTTCATCGTTAGCGTGCGTTCAACCACTTCAAGACAACCATTCAGAGTCAGGGACACATCTGGCAGGAGGATGTCTTTAAGCAACAGAGGACACTTCTGTCTTGCTTGTAGATACTGAGGTCTCATCTTCAACCATTGCGCTCATTCCCACTGCAGACAGCATGCAGTTACGGAACTGAAAAGGAAAAAACATACAGAGATAAGATATTAAATAATGAACTAAAGCCTTCTCGTGCTGTGACAAAAACAACTGACCAAATATCATAATATATGAATCAGTCAGTCTTCTGGTTGTTTCAGGCAAAACAAATTTCTGGTCATGCTTCATTCAACTTCAATCAACACTTAGTTCTCATATTTAGCATTCATAAGCAACATTTTATGTGCTTAGAATGACACCATCAGCAATCGTAACTTCTCCAATGAAGTCTTATACCATTAAAACAGTGTTTTACTTCACTGTCATTCATTACCTGCTCATACAGCAGTCTTGGTGCTGACAGGAGGAGTTACAGTTGTGACAAAGGCATCAATGACCCTTAAATCTGCTTACAACTACATTATGATGTTGCTTATAAATACTGGAGGGAGAATGTCAGGTTTTTGTATCAGACATGTTGCAGACGTTATGTTACTCAACAGTTATCTTTCCGGCCTCCTTCAGCATCCTTGTCATTTAATTGCCCTCTGACTGTGTTGGCTCTGTTGGTTTATTTACCTTTACCAATTACTTTTGTATTAATGACTCACAACCTGGCAACCCAAAAGTGGTTTTCATTCATTTCAAGTCATCTTTGAAGCATTTAGCAAACCATTTATAACAGGTGAGTTACCAGAAAAGGCCTCTGATCCATCTTTCCTGGGACAGTGAGACAACATGACAGTAGCAATAAACTGACCTGTTTGTTCATCAATACGTAGATAATGGGGTTGAACAATGCTGAACTCTTTGAGAAGAAAGCAGGGACGGTCATGGCTGTGGCTGAAAATGCAGCTCCTTTGTTGAAGAAGATCCAGGCAGCAAAGCTAGCATACGGAGTCCACGCTACCAAGAATCCCAACACCATCAGGATGCACATGCGTGTCACCTCCTTCTCAGCTTTCTGAGTGGATACTGAGTCCTGTTGCTGAGCAGCAGCCTGAAGGATGGAGGTTAATAGGTCATACAGCAGGCCTTAGCACAGTAAAATGTTTGATGCTAGGGGGTCAACTAAAAAGGCCTTAACCCCACACAAAGACTAGTGTAGTACTGTTCATAGTTTAATACAGTTATGAAAGTAAGACATACACTTTTGACAGTCAGCACGAGGCTTCCGTAAGTGAAGAAGATGGTGCCAACTGGGACGCAAAAGTGGCAGACGAACATGTACAGGACGTATGATTCGTTGTTGAAGGCTGGAGCCAGAGTGTAGTAGTCAGGCCCACAGGAGCACTGCAGACCCTCAGGGATGTACCTGTGTCAGATCAGAGAGAGGGACAGCAGAGAAAAAAAAACATGTAATACTGTACAATGAGTTTGCTCTGTGAAGAAAACATGCTGTGGATATTTTGTGCACAAATTCATTTTTTACTATTAATCTAAGATTATGATATTATTATGCAAACTGCCACGACACCTGCAGCCTGCTGTAGAATAATGCATGGAGCAACATCTGGAGAAAACATCTCATCTCAAACAAACATTGATTTTTCTAAATCACTTTTAGACCACTCAAGCAGCTTTTTGTGCCAAACCATACTTGCAAATATCTAAGTGATAAGGGTGGAACATGGCTAAGTAAATTTACTGCATTCAAGTACTGTATTTAAGCAGAGTTTTAAGGTACAGCACTTTACATTTCCATCGTATGCTACTCAGCTTCATGACATTTTCGAGGGGAATATAGATTGCTTACCCTTGTGCATTTATAAGACACTAAGCCACTGTTAACTTGACCAATCAATGTTTCACATAAAATGATCAGCATAGTGTTACAGATTAAACAACAACAAAAAACTAGTCTAAATGAGCTCCACTTCCGCCACATTCAAATGCTACGTGAACATTAGTCCCCAATAAAAATAATCAGCTGTTTTATATATAATATATGAATTACCTGGACCAGCCAACGAGAGGAGGGGTGGCACAAGAAAGAGCCATGATCCAGGTGAAAACAACTCCAACTCCTGCATGAGTGCCAGTGAACTTGAAACTTCCCATGGGTTTGCAGACAACAATGTATCTCTCAACAGCCAGGACGACCAGTGACCAGAGAGCAACTTGACCTGTATAGGACAACGAGAAGAAAGAATTAACTGTAGCTCTGTTTATGTTTTAATCGTTAGATGTATCAGAGAGCTTTGCACTGAATATTTCAGGCAGCACTTTAAAATATTAAGTATTTTTCTTTTTTGACAAAAGCCGTAACAATGTCACACAAGTTCCTATGTCACACCTCCTAGAGTAGCCATGAATCCCTCCACGGCACAGCCCATTGGTCCAAAAATAAAATAGCCATTGAGAGCAGTTATAAAGGTGATGGTGAACCCAAAGCAGACCATGATCAGTCCTGCAATAGCCAGGTTGACGAGGATGAAGTTGAGAGGCTGCCGGAGCTTCTTGTTCTGAGCTGTGACCATCAGTGTCAGGAAGTTGATGGGGAAGCCGGTGCAAATCAGGAAGAACATGTAGACGGCGAGCAGTTTGAATTGCCATGGATCTCCCAGGTAGTACTGTGTATATTCAAAAGGACTCCTCACAAGCCCGGTCCTGTTGTTCATTGGGATGTAGAAGTTCCTGCCCTCTGTGCCGTTCTCCATCTTTGGACAGTCTGCTCTCTGACTTGTTTCAGGTGATGCTGCAAGCTATGGTTATATAGCCCGCAGGCTCAGACTCACAGTGGATCAAGGAGATGAGTAAAGAGGATCTGCATTAGAATTCAGCATATTATCTGTCAAAGTATAATCCGTCTTGGCTCAACAGAGCGGGGCTCAATTTCATTGGATGGCACAGAAAAACAAACAAAAGTTTAAAGAGAAGTTTCCCTGTGAAGAACAGTTTTATTAAACACAAAGCTGCACTCAAAAACAATGGAGCATCTCTTGTCATAGATTGTCCAACTCAAAATTCTGTCGCGCTACTCATCTTTAGACTTCCTTTGACTATACTTGTGTGCAAATTGTGTTTACGCCTGAACTCCATTAAAGGAGGCCTGAAGCCTATAATTTCATTATTGCACTGTCCATGTAGTCAATAAACTTTAATAGGATTTTAGGTTGCCGTTTAGTGTGCACATGTGCTGCAGCCACGTCAGAAGGATATTATTACTGTTATTATTAAAATGGACAGACAGACAGATACACACTTCTGTCACACTTTGCAGCAAATAATTTCGCAGGTTGCCATGGTTTTAATGATGCAACATTTAGACTGGGCTTGAAAATTCACCAACAAAATTGAATAATTGACACATTTTAACACATTAAACTCACTTTTATTGAATAATCATAAGCACATACTGTGCAATAAAAAGTGGGGGGAAAAAAATGTTAAAATTAAAGTAGTTAAGTCAATGTTAAAACCTAGTACATTGTATTTATTGTGCATTTTCTTGTGGATTGTGTTTACACAACAACAACTCGACCTCTGAGATCAAAAGGCCAAAACTTTAACTTAACTTAAAAGAAGATTATCCCAGTTAAACAAATTGTCCATCACCCACTGAAGGTCAGTGAAGGGTAAAGTCATATTCAAGTAAAGTATGTCAGCTTCTTAACTACTTAACAACATGCAAGCCTCACAAAATCGTTGTGTAACCTAGTGCATACCCTCTGAAATTTAAAATATTGCAGTAATATCGACTGCACGCAGCCTCTTGTTGATCATAGTGCTATTTGTCTATACTTGTCTATCTCTGACTCGCTTCCCTTTCCAAAGGACACCAAAAATGAGATAGCACATGTACATTTGAAGACGAGAAGAAAGTTGTCTTTGTGTTATTTCCAATTAAATGTGGGGTTTAAATGTTTTGCACATCACCACATTTTGTTTCACATTTTACACCCTGTGTCTGTCTCTTTTGGAAACTGTGTTGTACACCAATAACTGGTGCTAGTTTGGTTTTTTTTTTACACATAATAAGACTATAACTGTAATTATCATGATTGTTCTGATCTTTGTATAATTCAATTCAATTCAATTCAATCAACCCCCCCAAATTTTGATCATAATTTTTGTTTCGCAGTACCCTCTGCATTGCAGTCTTGTCATTGCTAAAACTCCACTGTTGACCTTGATAAATGTGTAGACAGCTAGGAGTAACTGCTGTGACACATGGAGTCACCAGATGCTACTTATCTCCTGTCAGCAAGCCACTTCAGGGGCATAGGCATGATGCAGATTCACACCCAGATTCGCACCCCCCCATCCCCATCCATCAGCTCCCACATCCTCCAACTCCCCCAGCCAACTCGCTTGCTGGATATCCAACCACAAACACTTACATAATGTTTAATGGAAAGCACAACCAAAACCAGGAATCATCCCGTGTCTATGCTCTGTTGTGAGTTTACAACTGCTGCAGACTCGTCCTCCTAAATCTAATGTTCACGTCCGACCGTTGATTTTCCTTGCTGAATTTATCAGCTGTACTCTGGATCATGGAGCTGAATCTATCCAAGCCTGCAAACACAATGCACAATATCATTACAGACGGCTACAATACAGTACATGTAAAGTGTTGACAGGACATACATACAGTGCATTAATAAATATGAATAGTAACATAGCGACAACACAATAGTTGTCCACATAAGTCTTTTTACTACACTCTTGTAGTTCCTGCAGGCCTGTCTGATAATTGAAACTGGGTAAATCCTATTATTGGTAAATCCTATGTGTTGACTCTGTGTTGACTGAGATAATTGGGATTGTGTTCTTATTTAATTAAATAGGCCAGAACCGGTTAGAACCTAATTACCTCATTACTTGTAAATGATTCAGTTAACTTACGTGTTAAACAGAGTCACCAGACTCTGGGGGTGAACACAGTGTTGTTTTAATTAACAGTGTTTGCTTTGAAGACTGTGCGCTAAAATAAATGAAATTGTAATCATTATTAGCTGGATACTACTGAGCATTTGTAGGTGTTATGCTTAATTTCACACACATTTGTCTGTAATTCAGTATGAAATTTTTATTGCTGATGTCACCACGTGGATTTCTACACGCTCGCATTGTAATGAGCTGCTGGTGTTTCAGTTAAGTTAATTTAAGTTAATAAGTTTAAGTTAATAAATATTACAAAACATCCTCACTCAGCAGCTCACAACAACACCACTTCAAATAACTGGATAATTGGCACGTCGTCCATCTCGTTACAGCTACTAATCCATTTACAACAGGCTCCTATTCACTAAAACACTGTATGCTAAGACATGCCTTCTCTTTTTTATTTCCATTTTCATTTTTGCCTTTTCCATTTTTAACAAAAACATTTCCCAACAAAAGGTGAGATATTTGTTTCACGCTTTTATTCCCCACAGGTGGTTGTTTATGAAATGTAAGCTAATTTTATTCATAGAGACCAGAACTTTACAAAATTCTGACTTTTACTTGCATTTATTTTACGTAATGTCACTTTATATTTCCAACCACTAACCCTCTGGCCTTCATACCATTTCAGCATGACTTACCGGCCTCATCTTGTTTGCAGATTAATGATTCTGTTTGTTTGTGGAGGTCAGTCTTATCCAACATAATCCATTTATCCAAAAGTGTCTCCCGGATAAAACACTTAATTAATAAAGCAATGCAGAACCTAGTTTGTCATTATTTATAGTTTGCACATCAATTATAACTCTTATTTTGAAAAGTAGCTCTGGTAGAGCTGCCTGAAACTGCTGTATCCATGGCAACCATAAGAGCAGTTTAGGCACTTTCAAAGTTTCCCATACAACAATCTAATTTATTTTCACTCAATAAATGACTCAGACTTTATTTGATACAAACAAATTGTAGCTTTCTAAATACTAACTCAGGAAATGCTACCTTATCATTTTGCAGTGAGGAATCACAGGAAAAATAAATATGAAATAAAATACATTAATATATAAGTATAGTAGGTAAAGTAAAAGTCAGGCTAAAAAGATGTGTCTTTGGTTTGTATTCAGAATTCTATACTTAACACATGATTGCCTGGTACTTACTGTAGGTATTAACGCTTCCGGTGTACAAGCTTTACTCACCTACACTGGTAATGTCTGGTTACCTGATTCAAGTAAAAACATGTAGCTGAGATGTTTCTCATAGCTTACATTAATGCCCTGAGAAAGAAAATCCAATGTCATGCTACCACTCGACTTTTCACTTTCACAGCTTTTCTTCACAGCATTAAATCCTTCAAATATCTTAACATCTGCCAGTTCATTTGAGAGTTAAGCAGGTGGTTCCGTGAGTTGAATTGGATGGGGCTGTCTTCAGTTTACTGAAACAGAAACTTTTGGCTGCCTCACACTGTAAGTATCCTGATTCCAATTCAGATAACTAGATTATGGGCTGGAGTAAAGCACTGTGTCTTGTAATGAACAACATAATCCCTTTATAGGACAGTCCGGTCTTTGATGTGGAGAGTTTACGTTCTTCAATACGGATTGGAAATTCTATTATCTAATTAAACTCTGAGGATACGGCCCTGTAATACTGATTGAACCACTTTGCCTGAACTTAAATCTATTACCTCAGTTCGGGCCCCTGCCGTACAGCGAGCCATTCACCAATTGTAAATAAAACTGTTGCACAAATTGCTTTACAAGCAGAAATTGTGCAGTGTACTTTAAATGTTTAAACGTTCAAATGTTTTCAGGCAGTTTCATGCTAAAATGAGAATGCCACAACACACACATAAAATTGATTTGTTTATCGGTTTATGATGATTAAATGCTCACAGAGCAGCTGTATTTCTGGAGGACAAAAGGAAACCTAAATTCATTTAAGCTTTCAACTTTATATGCAACTAATCTGCATGTATAAACTTTTAAGCACTTCCGAATTATTTCATTCATAGTAATGGAAACATGTCATGTGTTGCACCTTTCATTTGGTGCAACACATGACATGTGGACTGTAGATGAGAAAGTGATCTAATGTGCAGTATCTAATGATAATACAACCATGTATGGTAATGCCCTGGATGTATAATCAGGAAACCATCTGTCACCCAGCTTTCATAAGTATGCCAATTCGTACAAGTGAGATTTGCAGACCAAGGAGCTTGCGTTCAGCTGCTTAGCATCCAGAAATTGTCACTAGCAAGCTGTTAAACCGGAGGGATTTAGGGCCCTTCCTAATCTCCAATCCTCACAAATTGGATTCACACCATGCGCGCAAGTCAGAGGTGTTGAGCAGGTTGTCTAGAAGTCAAGGCACATAGGAGAGGTGCCACCTGTCTCCCTCAATTTACATCGTCTTTAAACGTGATTACAGAGTTCACATGCTGGCTGTAGAGGTCAAAGACCTGAGGTTGTCTGTGAAGGCAGAGACTGAAGGTCAAATATATTTTATCATTCCTATGCTTTTTCTGTTTAGGAGGGAACAAACAGTATCAGAAACAACATCTGTCTGCAGAATGGTGACTGATGAGTTCATTTTCCATTTTGGAAGAAATTTAAATAAAAGTTAATGACTAACACATTTGGTCGTTCATTTAGGGAAAATAGAGGTGAGTCCTTCTGCTCTTCTGTCTAAATTATCATTTATTATTGCAATAATTAACTCACGTTAGCAGAAACAACATTGTGGCAGTTTTTTGTTTTTTTTTATTCAGTATGATATAGATAGGTCAACATGAAATATAAGAACATATAATATATGAGACATGTTGGCAGTCCATTACAAACAGCACATACGTGTTGAGATGTCTTGTGAATGTGACAATCCAAAATAAATTACATTCGGCAACACAGAGACTTTGAATTATAGAGGCCAATGCCTATTATTACTTAATACAGTAAATTGCAATACAATAAAATGTAAGACTAGCTGCTCTGTCTTTGTCTTCATTTACATTTGAATTATGGGATAGATAGATAGATAGTTAGATAGATAGATAGATAGATAGATAGATAGATAGATAGATAGATAGATAGATAGATAGATAGATATATAGATAGATAGATAGATAGATAGATAGATAGATAGATAGATAGATAGATAGATAGATAGATAGATAGATAGATAGATAGATAGATAGATCTGGCAACAACAAGGATGTGAGAACTGAGCTCTAAATAAGATTAATACAGAAGCTTGTGCTCGTAAGCCTGAGGCAGGTGAGAAGTCTAAAAAAGCTTAGATCAAAAGGCTGCAAGCCTCGTGCACAAAGTCACACGTAGACAACCGTTAATTGGGATTAGCTGTCTAGTTCACAGCTATGTGAGTACCTAACACACACTCCTGGGGAGAGATTGGAAAGTGTAACAGGAAGTGGCGCACCTGTGAACTGTAGCTAATCTGTGTTTAGGTCACTTGTGTATTTCAATTCAAAACTTCCATTCATTTGAATTACATATTACATTACATTGGTTTGGGCAAACAAATTGGCTTTATTAATATTGAATGCATAATAGCATAGTATAGATTATATGACTGGTCTAGAACATACTGTACTACAAGTTATGTCAACCGTGTCAACGCAGCTGACCACTGTATAGCTATATACAACATGTTTTCCTCACCTATCAGTGTTAAAAGACGTTAGAGACAGTATCATGCACCAACAACTGTAGAGCTGCTATAAGTATATTACCATAACTTCATCCACTTTACTTCTTTTTATTCTGAAGGATTCAAATACTTTTATTTTTAAATAATACATCCAAATATTCACCTCACCTGTGTATACAGCAGCACCAAGGCTACAACAGCAAAGACACTATAAGAGACAAATACGCAACATTTCAAATTTACAGAAATCCAAAGAATAATGTTGTATGATAGCGGGCCAGTAGAACACAGTGAAAATACAACGTGAAAGAGACAAAGGTGAACTACAGTCGTTAATGGCAGCAATTGCCTGAGGTTAAGTGATATTATAAATACAGGCATCCCGTCTTTCTCAGGGGGGTTCAAAGGAAGTCCACTCGCAGGTTAATGCACCTAAAACTCAATAGTGAATACTTTTCTGGGTGTGGGCACCACGATACACTGCTGAGATTTAGGATATATTTAGCATGTTAGTAACCAGTGCATTTTTAATATCTGTTGGTGGTAGAGATGAGTAGTTGAATAGTTGATTGTCAGGAAACTATTTTGGTCCAACAGAAATCTGTTTTGTTGGTTGGTTGGACGTTGATTAGTTTGTTTGGCTGTAAACATGATCCTGACAATGCTTAATTCATAACAAGATATAGACCCATGCTAGAGGAAAGCTAGGTTTGAATGCTAAACTCTTAAACTCATGAACCTCGTGTTAAAGTCCTATCAGGTCACTGAGGGGTGATCATGTGATTAACACGGAATAACACTCAGTGACACTTTCTCCCAGGCCCTGCTGTCACAGACTCACTGTGGCACTCTGTTCTGTCTAATATCCACTTACAGAGAGACCTCGAACCACATATCTGCAGTATTACAGAGACAAAGTGTATCACTATTATCATCAATCGATCAATATTATGTTATCATTTAATGATCCTGTAGTTACCAGTGTTCAATGAGTCAAATGGATTAAATATACAGTATGGGTAGCATTAGCTTGTGAAGCGCCCTCTGGTGGTCTCAGTACAGTTCTGCCTCAGCAGGTAGTGGCTTACACTCATTTGCCGTTTGCTGAAAATGATCAACGCACTCTCATGCCTCACAATAAATCCTCCCTTGATGAAGGTGATAATTCGGTTTTTGTTGAAACACTTTCATAAAGCCTTTGATTCAGCTTCCTTGCACAGCTGGATGCTGTAGATTGTTGTTACCCAAAGCAGACGCTTCACAAGAATCACACCCACCTCCCGCATTAGTGTGCAATGTGGCAGTTTAGCCAGCAGATGTCACCTTCTACTAGACTGACCTCCTTCATCTCTAGCTCTAAGCTGTAGCCTAGGTGATGTTTATATGCTAGAAAAAGAGGAGCAAACGTGATAGAGCCAATATCTGTGAAGGTATGAAAAACTATACTAAGACTAATCTAATATTATGTGATTATACTTATTAAGCCCTTATGCCCCTCCTATATTTGTGTGTAATAAAAAAGGTTCAGCCAGCAGATGTCCTCCCTCCTCGGGACAGCACTGCAGTGAGGCCGAGTTCATAACAGACTACTATATTATTAGAAAAATACGTTTATGGATTTAACACTACAACTACATAAGGAGCAGATGTCAAAGGAAAGGAAACAATACTTTTTATTCGAAGCAGGGTCCTCTAACCACAGACCTGCAGCGCCTCCCAGGGGCCAAACCTCGGAACAGTGGATGACGGTTATAGGACATAAAGGTTTTTGATATAGGATTTATAGCGGGCATCACGGATTAGCGGACTCCGGTCCGGATCCGGACCGGGAAATGGCTCTGTCCGGACCGCGACCACTGGCGAAATAAGTAGTGTTTTCCCCATAGAGCGGTTTTAAGCGCACATAGAAATTTACCGCGGGCGCTGCTACTATAGTCAATCCGGTAAACTCGTGCCGGTAGCCAAGGACACCCTGCAGGGAGAGCAAGGCTGAACGCAGACATGGCTTGTTCTAAAAAGAGGAAAGTAGATACTGAAAATCGTTGTTTTAATGATGAATGGACAACTAAATATCTGTTCAGTCTCCCTGCTGGCAGCTCCAAGCCTGTTTGCTTAATTTGTTCCGAGACCGTGGCATTGATTCAAAGTGGGAACTACTTTTATTTATGATAAGAGATTGAATATGTGTCTAATATCTCGCAACTTAAGTAAAAACTTAAACAATTAGTTACTTTTAAAAATGTGGCCATGACTTTCGCTCGGACCTTCTACTTGTAAATGTAATAACCGGACCTTGGGGACTTTTAATTGAATACCCCTGCTCTAAAATCAAACCAGTGAAACACAGAGTGGATGACTCACATGTGAAATATTCACAACACTTAAAAAATAATTTGTACCAAGCTAGCTCGCTTGACTTACCTGTGACTCACCTGTTCGTTGTTCCCTCGATGCTCGTCCGTGTTGAAATCGGAGAAATTTGACGGAAATTCACGACGAGAAATGAACGCAACGCAACGGACGGGTTTGTTTGGTTTGTTTGTTTGGTTTTTGAGTTTTTGAGTTTTAGTTTTAGGTTTGAGTTTTTGAGTTTTAGTTTTAGGTTTGTGTTTGAGTTTTTGCATACCTCAGGTTGAGCCGGGGCTCGATCCCACGTCTCCACGTTGGCGGTCGGCGTTCTTCCCCACTGGACCATCTTCAGTACCGATGAAGCAGAAGAACCAGGATCAGACTGAGGGGAGGAATCATGCTGAAGATTCTCCTCCATCAGTCCTGATAGAGCTGCTGAAGAACATTTCTGTTCTTCACTTTGTCTGTCTCATCATGGAGAAGGAAAACCACGTCTCCATGTCCTTTTGGACCACATGGTCCACTGAAGCTGCTCCTCATGGCCTCCTGCAGCTTCACTGCTCCTCAAGGCCTCCTGCAGCTTCACTGGTCCAGTGGGTTAAGCACATGGCACCAACTTCCTTTTTAATCCAGAAGTCGTGAGTTCAAATCCCGCTCAGAGCAGCACTGAGCAGAAGTGAAGGTGATGCAGCGTCCACTCTGTTTTCTGTATTCACGTTTGGTCGTGTTCCTCAGATCAACCTGAGCAGACAGAAGACGAAGGCAAACAAAAATAAAAGCAGGTTTGGTCATGTGATCGTCACATGACGTCTGCTGTCAGGATGTTTCCTGAATTCTCCTTCAGGGCTCAAGACAAAAAGTTTCACCGTCCTCCTGATCCACATTCAGCCGAGAACACGCTTCATCAGTCAAACTCTTCATGCACACCAGGAGAAGTGGCAGATTTACTATTTTGGAGCTGGAGGAGCTGGTGGAGCTGGAGGAGCTGGAGGAGCTGGAGGAGCTGGTGGAGCTGGAGGAGCTGGTGGAGCTGGAGGAGCTGGAGAAGCTGGAGGAGCTGGTGGAGCTGGAGAAGCTGGTGGAGCTGGAGAAGCTGGAGGAGCTGGTGGAGCTGTCAGAGTGCAGCGAAGGCTTCAGGTTTGAGCTCCTGATGTTTGTGAACAGAGGCAGCACTGATGAACCAAACAGCCCGTCACACAGGCTGAACCGAGACTGAACCAGGTCTGAACCGAGACTGAACCCGCTCAGATCAGGTGTAAATGGACCGGGCTGAACTACAGGTTCATTAGCACTCTTCTGTGCACTCTTTGTACTGTGACTGACCTGGTCACTGCAGTACCAGTTTTAACCACTAGGTGTCAGCCTCTACCTTCTTTTGGACAGTGTTCCAGCAGTGTGGAAGTTTGGGGGAGGAGGAGGAGGAGAGGGAGGAGGAGGAGGAGAGGGAGGAGGAGGAGGAGGAAGAGGAGGAGGAGGAGAAGGAGGAAGAGTCCATTATTCAGAGGACAGAAACATGTGAACTGTGTTTGTCCACAAACACATCATGATCAGGTGTGGCACTCAGAGACGTCCTGTCAGGTCAGACTTGGGTTGTGAGTTCTTCAGGTCTGTGTCACTGCTTCACTGTGATTGGCTCATTTAAGTAAAAACTTAAACAATTAGTCACTTTTTAAAAATGTGGCCATGACCTTCGCTCGGACCTTCTACTTGGGCAAAATGTAATAACCGGACCTTGGGGACTTTTAATTGAATACCCCTGATTTATAGGCAGGTAGACCTACAGGTAAAAACAGCTTGAAATAAAATCAGGTGTCTATCTGTTGTAATAGATATTTTGCAAACAAATAAGGAGACAAGTGACACACTAAACAATAAAAATACAGTTTATTTACAGCACAAATTCACAGTACTTTAAAGAAACCATCAAAAATCAAGTGAACGAGGAAAATAATTTTGAGAACAAAATTAGAGAAATTGACTTGAAATTGAATTCAATAAAATACCGATATAGACATCATATATCCACGTATAAGTATACATAATATGTACACACACACACACACACACACTTTTGTATGGGTTTTTTTTTTTTTTTTTTTTTGTCTGAGAGTTTGTACTTTGAGTGATTACAGTGATCAAAAGGAACACACAATAAGTTTTACATTGCAGCCCACATAATGTGCACTCAGACTGTAAATAAAGTGCAAAACAGTTGAACACTGACGCTTTATATTACTCCCTAATTAAAATGAATGAAGCTCTGAACATGGAATGTGTTGAATTACATCCCGCATACAAAGGTTTCAGTCAGTTTCAGGTGTTAAAGGAACACCGGTGTAACGCCCACTACATTGGACAGGTGCTTTGTAAAGTGCTGTACCTACCGACACAATCAGCTTTATCTCTATACCTCATTTACTATTTTATAAGCCTGTTTTACCTACATATCTTTACTGAGGGTATATCAGTATTTTACTAACGTAAACATTCATTTTTATTGCTAAATTCAACACCTCATGTTTGTTACACAATAAATACCCCATACCATTATTTAATGGGATTTCTGTAATTAACAATAATGTAAAGACTACTGGAAATATAATCATTACAAACGAAGGAAAGACATCCCTGTCTTTGCTAAATTCATACAGAAAACTGTTGTTTGCACCCTGTTGTTATTTAAAAAGAACTTCAAATAAAAGTCTGATTTCCCAAAGTCTCTGTAATATATATAATAAAAAATATATATATGTATATACAGCTGGAATACACAAGAAAAATAAGAATGTATGTATAATATATTTACATTCACAACCCGGAAGACCAGATTGATATGTTTTTGCAGTTTTGGCTGACTTAAACTGTTTAAGCTCTGTTAAACTCCTCCTGGTTATTGTCCCATTGCAGTCTTTCCCCCCCTTGCAGTTTAAATAATGAATGGCATCTGAGCTCTGTCTCCTTGGTCATCTGGGCTTTCTGCCGTGCGCAGTGTGTACAAGTCCGTGAAGGTTTGAAATGCTTCTTTATTTGACGCCTTCTTTAATGTCGCAGTGGGTAAGTCCTTTGATGGCGTGCACAGAAACTTCAGTCTCTGTTTGGAGAAAGAGAAGGTTAACTGTGGCAAAATAACAAATCTGCCGAGCGGTAATCATGTTTTCCCATAATACACTTGAACTGTCAGTAACAGGCAGGCTAGGATCAAAACCAATAACAACTACAATGCACTCCTATTTTAAAACGGTGTTATGGTCCTTTTTGCTCTTCGGTTCCTCTTATTTCTGTCCAGGTGTGCTGGTAACAATCATGCTACACATGACTGTTAAATGAGGTGCACATGGCCTGGGAAAGAGGCATTGGAAAACTGCTGTGGCAGTGGAAGAACGACGGTTTTAGTGCAGAGACTGCTGATGTTACTGCCTCTCAGAATGGGACTTTGTGTTGCTTTTGTGTCTTTTAATCGGTCAGTTCATGTAGTTGTTGTATGTTTTTGCTCCCATGAACCTGGCTTGCTGTTGGTTTCCCATTTCCTACTGACCACAATCAGTCCCTAATGACTTTTTCAGACATTTTTCCATCAACATACTGGAAAAATAACCCTCAGTTAGCAACAAAAAGCACGCTACAGTCAACAATTGTTTGTTGTGTTTCTAGGAAGTTTCCTTTCCACACAACTCTGATATGATTCCTGCACTGAAGCCAAATGAAACTATGGAGTTGTCGGAAAAGTTGTACTGTTTCTTATACAGTATAATATATATAATATATATTTATTTTGTCATTTTAATTTCCTCATCTCACACAGTCTTGACCAACCTGAAAGGAGTCACTAGAGCATAATTCATCCACAGCTTCATACCATTTTTTTTCACTAATTTCATGCTACATGGGCATCTCATTGAAGATGCCATATCACCTTTACTACTGATTGTAAATCCAAATAAAATTCTGCTTGTAATATTTCTGATTCTGTGTAACACACAAGACACAAGGGTCAATGTGATCTGTATAAACATAGAAACCCCAAAACACTTCCTATAGCTCACTAATATGTATAATGCATTCCGGATTATTGCTACTGGAAATTGAATTGATATCTTTAACAATAAGAAACTACAAACACAGATTAGCATACGTACGCATACTGATCTTTTCAAGCAGGTGACTGCCAAATGTGACTGAAGCACTTATATAATACAGTTTATTTGCCAATGTCAGTTCAAAATATGAAAACAAAAGGCACAGATAGCCTAAATAGAGGTAAATAAGTATTCTGTTGTTTGAATTACGTCTGCTTATAACCTTAACAACATGTGACTGTACCTGTTTCAATGTTCCCGGAGTGACACACACAGCGTACAACATCCACAGAGGAACCAGGAGTGTTGAAGATAGCGTAAAGAATCCTCCGATGGCGTAGCCCCACCAGGGGTATTCATAAGTGTTGTTGAACTTGAGTGGGGTATATTTGACCAAGGAGAAGATAAAGGTGCACTTTAAAGAGAGAGAATAGAAGAGAAGACATAAATATGTCGTCAAAATGATGTTTTAAGGTCAGTTAAGGTCAAACAATTTGTGATTAAGTAAATAGTCAATTATTTTGGCAGTGATAGAAGGAGTTAAAATCTTACTCAAACACCTTAAACAATTGATTGAAAAAGACATTTAACAGCCTTGAGTTGCTGTATAGCACCCCATCAGTGCTACTGGTTTCCATATGGTTGAGACATGGACTACCTTCAGGACAGAAGCCTCTGGCAGCTGTCAGATACACTCGCTTGTTACAACATGAGCAAACTTACGAAGCAGGCATTCTCCCTTTTCTTATACTTACAATACAGATAGCTGGTGTGAAATACCTCCAACAATATTTCATAAAAGGCCATGGCCGATATCCAATCATGTCCTGTATATTGTCATACTGACGATCTGCACCTGGGGAGAATAAGTAGTTACATCAGTGTTATGGCCTATACACAACTGATCAAAACATTCCTGGTGTAATACAATGTTAGATTTATATTCTGTATCTCCATGTTCCAGCACATCTCTGAAGATATATTAATGCTTACATCAAGTGAAATATTCACATACGGGTTTACAACATGGATTAGAAGGCTTTTCTGCTTGACGTCCTTTGAAATGAATCAATGTCTGGTTCACAGTATATGTCTGTGACGAGGTTAGCCGCACAGATGATTTGTCCTTCTTTAACTTGAATACTTCTCATAGAAATTCACAAGATAAGAGGCAAAGGTTCGAGTAACGTGCGAAAACAAACATCATAAATTCATTTTTTTGCTTTCTTATCGTGTTAACTGAACCATTTTGTAAAAAATTAAAGATGGATCCAACACTGATGTCTCCCTTTTTTTTCCTTACCATAGATCCATCCAATACAGACAGACTGGAGAACAGCAAAAAGCAGGAGTGTCATCCCACTGCAGGCATAGTAGTCAAACAGCTGGAAAACATACAGGCCTCCCTGCAAATAAGAAAAACCAGAGCCAGGAACTAAGGTAACCAATAAGGTTGTCATTTGGTTGTGTTTTGTAATAAAACAAACTTACATTAGCTGCATGTCTTGCTTTGAAATATACTGTAAATAAAGGCTCACCTCTGTGACCATCAGAAGCCCAAGAAAGAAACTGCCAACAGAAATGGCAAGAAGAAGGAGTTTACGCCGACAGCCGCTTTGAAAGAAGCCAGGATACATGTCGGAGATGGTGGTGACCAGCGCCTCTTGGTACACAAACTATGGTAATGAAAGAGATGCAAAAAGTTGAATGAGGCCGTCTGAATCAAATTACTACACCTCAAACAGACTTGATAAGTAGTCCTACCTCACTGTCTAATCCCAAGAAGATGATCATAATGAAGAAGAAAATGGCCCAAAGCTGGGGAAGCGGCATCATAGCCACGGCACGAGGATAAGCAATGAATGCCAACCCTGGACCTTCAAAGGTACATGAAAGACGAGATGTAATATTCATAAACATTTCAAATAGTATCACTCTAGGTTCCTGTGAAACCTTATTAACTCTCCATACCTGACTCTGCCACCATCGAGATGTCCACACCTTGCTCCTTTGCCATAAATCCAAGTACGGAAAAGATGGCGAAGCCAGCAACAAAGCTGGTTAAACTGTTTAACAGGCACAGGTAAACACAGTCTCTGTGGGTGAAATATCAAAGAATTAATAAACTCGTGCTCTCATCCAGACTATAATAACTAGGCTGAACAAACTGAATTCAATTCAGGCAATAATAAAAATACAAACCTGTAGCAGTTGTTGCTGTACTTGTTGTAACTTCCTAAAGATGTCAGAACGCCTGTGCAAACTCCATAGGAGTAGAAAATTTGGCTGCCGGCATCCATCCATACCTGTTGGATTTGGATGTGATTATGTTTAGTTTAGGTAAATTAGTTTGCAACACAACATTGCTCATAGCAACTTAAGCATGACTGACATTTTTAGCATTGCTAGAAGTTTGACTCTGAGGATCTCAGTCCACCACCACTTTGGTTCAGAATGAAATATCTGTATCCTCAGGGGAGCATGAATGTCTGAACATATTTGGATGGAAGTCTAGCCTACAGTTGTTAAGATATTTCATGGTGCCCTGAGTCTCTGACTTTTCCTCTTTTTTGTTTTTGAGTGAAATGTCTCTTTCAGTTGAATGGATTGTTAAGAAATTTGGTTTAAACGTTCATGTTCCACAAATTGTAATCACTTTGGTGATCGAATTTTTCCTCTATAGCCTTGCTGTAGCTTGAGTCTTGTTCGTGGTCGTAGAAGATCTTACCTCTGGATCAGCGAGGCGGGAAGGGTCTGGGTAGAGGTAGAACATGATTCCTTCTTTGGCCCCCGGTAAGGTAAGACCACGAACAAGCAGAACCACCAGCATAACGTACGGAAATGTGGCAGTGAAGTAGACCACCTAAGACAGAACCAACAGCTTAGTTGTGTGTCTCTTCTTTACGATGAAATATTCTAAGAACAGACATTACAAATCAACATTAAGATCGTACTATACCTTTCCCGTTGTTTTCACTCCATTCCAGACACAGAAGTAACACAATATCCAGGCGAGAAGCAGACAAAGGGCCAGGTCCCAACGAATATTTCCTATTTCCTCAATTCCACTGGACAGGCCCAAGATTCTTCTCCTATAACAAAGTTCATTAAGAGACAATACAAGAAAAACCAGCAGTCCTTATGCTGTATGATGCCTTAATTCATACTTACTCCCAGAATTCTACAACTGAAGATGTGCTACTTCCGTACAGGAGCAGAGCGGATGATTGATTGTGACCGTGTTCAAAACAGCCATCTTACATGAAAAACATAAGAGAGGTTTGATGAACCTGATGAACAAAGTGAAACACGTGGCACGGTTCTATAGTTCACAGCTGGATCAATAAAGTCTCGGGTACCTGTGTTCCAGCTGTTTTTACAGCTTGCCCATGGAAGCTCAGACCTGAAGGATGAAAACAGGTAAAGAAACGTCCAAGCCAATATGATGATGTAATACACCCCAGTGTACAAAACAATCACTTGGCTTCCGTAACCTAAGCCTGTAGAGAAATAGAGACGTCTCATTGTAATGCCATGAATAAACACATATGTAGATGGAAAGCCACCTTTCAAAATTACACCAATTCAGAGATTATTTCCTATTATGAACTAAATAGGTTTTAATCAGTGTTATGTATGGATGGATTCCTCTTCTCTTTTTGACCACTTGTGTGCAGAACACACCTTTGACATATTACGGCCAATGGTGGAAAGTCATTTAGTTCATTTACTCAAGTACTGTACTGATGCACAGTCCTTATGTGCCTGTACTTAATTGAGTATTTCCATTTGATGATACTTTATACTTAAAGTCCCACAACATTTGAATGAATGGTAATCACTTTGGTTACCTCTCTATTATGTCTCTCCCCCTCACAGGTGATTTCACTTATTCCATAGCAAATATAGAATAATTCACAGAAGACATTTGCTATATGACATGTCAAAATAAAAACTGCTCTGAAAGAGGTCAAACTGGCTAAATCAAATTAAGTAAGCGAGGCAAAGCAGTTGAAAATAAAATCACATTTCTGCATCAACATGTGGTAATCTCTTGGTGGGACACGGAGCAACATTAATATTCATTTGGAGCTGTCTGCAGATAAGCAAGAGCATATTTTCTGTTTTTTTGTCATCGCAGACTCCCGTGGGAACAACAACATTCTTATCAGCTAAATGCTCCACCTTATTCACCAGCTAGTCTCAAACGTTGTCTGTCCACTGTTTGAATTTTTTGCTGCACTACTACTGTACTGCAGCTGATAATGAGTAACATTAATGTTTTGGGCTGTAAAATGATGATGAGTGATCCCTTTCAGTACACATAGTCACTTGAGCCATTGTTTATGTAATAATATGCAGCGTAGTGAAGCTACACACTGTGGTCATAAACAATATTTATTAGCAGTTATATCTGGTGCCTGTTTTTTAACATTACCTAAAATTGTTTTAGAAAAAAAATCTTATTTTTGTGAAGACTTACCTTCAAAGAGAGGGCAGATTTTTCTCCAACATGTTATTCCACCCTGACTGGTGTACTGGCCCAAAGATGTCTCCAGGAAGAAAAGTGGAATGCCACAGGTGAACAAAAATAAAACGTAAGGTATGAAGAAAACCCCTTGAAAATAAAAAATAAAATCTTGTTAAATATTTATAAAATTGGATACATTTGTGCACAAAAATAATGATTTGCAAAAATAAGTGCAGTAGGCAGCAAGAATATCTGTTAATCAACTCAAAGACATGTAATGATTTTAACATTTTCTGCTGTCAGTAGAAAATAACTAACTAAACATAATCTTAATCCTCGGCATGGCAGAATTCGCCGTAGCCTTTTGTACATGACACATCTGGCCACAACAACAAAGATTTACCTCCTCCATTTTTGTAGCAAAGGTATGGAAACCTCCAAACATTTCCCAGACCAACGATGTGTCCGGCCACAGCCAGGATAAACTCAATCTTACTGCCCCATTGGTCCCTCTCCTGAGGTTTGGACTGAGTAGGTTTGGTCCCAAGGTTCATCAGATTCATTTTCAGTGGCGCGTTTTGTATTTGGTCCATTTCAACCTTCAGTAAAAGTTGAATTAGGGTATGTCAGTGCGTCATACAGTCAAAAACAAGTTGTTTTGTTTGTTGTTTGTCACCATTAAGTACTGTACAAAGGAAATCATGCAGGATTCCATTCAGTTTCTCTCCAATATTATCAGGTTTCACTCAACATGAACGATTTCCTGAATGGCATACACCATACTAAACCTGAACATACTAGACCTGAACAACTCACTTGCCACCTTCACAATCATATATATTAAAATACCATGAAAAAGGACAAAGAGTCTACAGGCATGCCATCAGCTATGTGACGCTGTACAGAGGCACAACAGTAGGCTACGTCGGCATGCTCACAATCGCTAACCTCCTGATGATAAGGCGTTATAACGTTTATTTTGTTTAATTTGCTGATTGTCACCAAACTAAAGCTAGGGCTGATGGTAATATCATTCGTTGGATCCAATTATTTGATCAAAAAACAAATGAAATTTTGACCTGATGATGACACAAGATAAAAAAAATAATTTCATGACAACCACAAAGTGTGAATTCTCCAGTTTCATCCTCTTAGTAGCAGTCATAGTTGTCATATCATAGACTAATTTATTGCTGTTACATTTCCACACAATGTTGCATCAAAAAATTATTTGTTAAACTGGACCTTTATAGGATACCCGGAACACAAGGATTAATATTATGATACAGTGATATTCTAATTACAAATGTAAGATACTTAAGATATTGTTTAAGATACAAAGACGCTAGTGTGTAAGATGTAAGATACTAGTGCAGCAGCTGACAACTACTCACAGCATGTGGTACAGTATGTCTGATGGCAAGCGCATATCTACTCCAGCACAGTAACATTTAAGCATTTTTCCAAAGAGCACAGAGTCGCTGCAGTATTTTATCTCCTGACCAAAATCACTGTAAATAAAAGACCAGCTCAGTCAGAGGCACTAAAAACGAAGACATGAATTTAAATGTTTTAAGTCGCATGCATTTCTTCTAGAAACACTTATCAATAACACCACACATGTATGATTCAATTTCACATTTCTATGTTTAGATGCAATAAGGAAAAACTCAGGAGCAGATTACCTGGAGCAGTTCGAATGTTGCCTCCTCTGTGAGCTGTTTGATGAAAGAAAACACTGGCCCCTCTCCAAGAAGAAGTTGAGTGAGATGGGTTTCTGTGAGGAGTGGCCACTGAGACTAACACAACCAGTCTTTTCTTCTCCTTTGAAACCAATAGAATACATGCACACACACACACGCGTGCACACTCGTGCACACAGTGGTAATGTCTGTTTGCCAAGAGATAAAACCGATAACCCTTTTCTGAGAGGGGGTCTCCTTTATCTTGGGGCTAGACAAGTACATGCAGTACATTTGTTTTCTCCTTGTTGTCTGTAAAGTACATTTAAGGGAGCTGAGTTATATGAAAAGTATTATCATTGCTGTAATCAGTGTTTCACCAATCAATTGTGTTGTTTTAAACTTAATGATGCATTGCAGGGTCATTTTATGTTATCCTTATCAATAATGCTCATTAGAAAGTTCAGATATACGTATTTTTTCAGTTCACGGCTACACTTTCAGCTGAGTTCACCTCCCTTTATATCTGTCGCATAACAAAGGGACAAAAGCTTCTAAGGCGACAATAGGATTTCTCACCTTTCAGTCTCTCGGTCCCTCACCTCTCAGTTTCAATGCTCTCCCAGAAACTTGAAATGATTGAAGTAAATGATTGGCTGGACTACCTGCCCGTCTAACTACCTACCTATACAATCATTGCATATTAAAATGTACTTTGGGGGGGAGTGACTTTGGAGGGAGGCCTGTAGCAAGGGGATCTTGCTGTTACAGACTGTAGCTCCAATAGGTTCTGTACAAGTATAATTCTTTAACAGGTAAAATATTTAAACATTAGTCTTGAGGGAATCGTGAATGTCTGGAAAAAAAAAACCATATAGTGTTTATATAGATAATAATATAGAGATCAACTAAAAATTGACTGGTTGTTGTAAACATTTATGCATCAGTTCTGGTCCTCCTCAATCTTTAATTTCTTTTGAACTGATATATAAGTCTTTAATAAAACTATAGCACACTCATTTACTAACCTCGGATCAGTGGTAGTTAATCCTCCCATCAATGAATGTGAGGGCCGAGTCATTTCACGTTTTACATCAGTGAAAGTTAAAGGCTGGCCTAAGGAACACCCCTAGGATTAGATAACATGGTGACAAATGTGTCCGTTACACTATTACATTTTAACTATATTGAATTTTGGTACACTCTGTGTATCTTCCTTTTCACCATGATATGACTGCAGTTTACAGCTTGCCTTATCTCACAACTGTGACAAACGCCAACCAAGAGTTTGGGTAGCAAATTATGTCTCGTAAAAAACGGCTGTTATTCATATTAGTTTTTATGGGCTGTGCTTTTTGATAACTTCCATGGCCAAGATAAGGGTCCAGGTCCTCAGTATGGGAGGACTCCCTTGTTAGGATAACAATGGAGCTTCAGTTGAACTAATAAAGTAGGAGAGTGGTCATGCCAGGTGCAGGGCAGGAACTGTAGAAACGAAACGTCTGTTTCTTTCACACATTGTCAGACTCTCTGCGTGACATTAGTGTTCTTGTAGTTGTCTTAAGCTCATAGTATTCTTACTCTGTTGAGGTAACTTGTTATTTGTTCATCTCTCATTGGAATTTCCCCCACAGAGAACATCGGTCTGTAAGATCTACAGGGCCAGAAAACTGCCCACTGCCAGAGACAAGGAGGTGTTCACAGCCTTAGTGACCAATACAGGAGCTACAACAAAAACAGATACCAATTTACAGAAAGCCTTGAGGTAGCCACATGCAGTGGTTCTGGGGAAAAGGAGGGAATAGATAAAAAGCACAGAGTCAGTCAAGAAAAAAAAAGAAAATAAAAGTACTAATGCAACAGTGAAGGTTTAAAGGCTGTAGGAGCCATTTGTGTGCATATTTTGATTTGACCACTGGGGGGAGTTCTTGTTTTGGTCACTGATTGCAGATATATATAGATCATTTTAGATTAGTTTGGGGTAGTAGGTGAAGGGAGGACACATTTTTACCATTTATCCATCATTTACCCACCGTTAGCCACACGTGCAACCTTTCAATAAACGTCAACAACGAAACCTAAGCCAAATATCACTCAAGAATCCACCTCTCACTACAAAGGCTGTAGGGACTCCATATAACCACAAGGTGGAGCTTTATCCTATAAAACTAAGTGACATTTCAATGAATAAAGCAAGGCCGGCCTGTGTCATAGGCAGTATAGGCAAATGCTAAGGGGGCGTCACAAATGGGGGAAGAAAAAAAACAAAAGCAACTTATATTATATTATAGTAAACCTATGTGGTACTATTATTTCTTGATATGAAAAAAACAAGCCCAAGTTAATTTAACTGAATAGCAAAGTCTATTAGATAATAATAATAACAATCATAATTTCTTAAGCCCCCTCCTCTGACTAATTAGACTGTACCTGCTCTCAGTTTTATATAATAAATAAATATAATAATAATTATAATATAATAATGTGAAAACTGCCAAATCTCTCTGGTTAATTCTTCATTCATTCTCATATGTTATATTATCCTGCAGTTTAATACAATCAGCAGTTCACTGTAATGCTCATAAGATTGAATCTAACTTGCATATCAGAAATAATTGCATTGTATATGATACATGTACAGAATAGGGGAAGTCATGCCCCCCTTACGTTTTTCATTTTTATTACTTGTTTCATTTTTTTCTTGATATCATGTTTTTTTATGATTAGACTGTAACACCCAACTGTTTCAGACACTCCCCTTCTCTCTTCATATGTGCTGTTGAGATATCTGAATCTCCCACAGTCACCAGTTATCGCCACTTCAGCAGCATCAAGCCTCTTGTGTACAGTTTTTATTTTGTGGGCAGTTAAATCTTATACTCTGTGTACGCTATTTATATTAAATGTATATATTGTATTCACTTTCATGTGTGTTTGTATGTAAACTGGCAGTGCTGCCATGCAAGGGGGGCACCACCTTAAACCACCCAAATTGGTTAGGGCCGGGACTGAGCTGGGGCCCGCACGAAACTGAAAGCACATCTTACTAATGCCATGAGGTCGCAACAAGACAGATTCATGTTTTACATCAGATGCACTACTACTAAGTGTTTTGTGTCAGAGTGATATATGAAGAAATAAAGTTAGTTAGTTCATTGAAAATGACCACTGGTCTGTACTTTTGAACTAAAATTTACATTTAGTCATTTAGCTGACGCTTTTATCCAAAGTGACTTGAAAAAAAGGGAGTAGTTTTGCAGTTAAGCCAATAAATATGGTAACATCAGTGTTCTGTGCAAATCATATGGCCTGGGTTAGGCAGACAAAACAACATAATGTGGACAAAACAAAATCTTTTGGGGGTCTTGAATCCTTATAATACCCATGCACCGGCATCAATAACAACCTTGACAGCCCACAAAACATTACTATTAAATTGGGGTTTCAGTAACAGACTTGAGTGGTATATGTTTTGTCTTAGTGCTGGCAGTAAATTAGAAAAATGCCTTAAATGTAGAGTCCACTGTTTGTAGGGTAGATGAGAGTTTCTCTCTCTCTTTTAATATCCAGTTTTCCAACACGTAAGTGCCCAGGAAACTAACGAAGTAGACTTGTAGGTATTGTTCTCATCACTGTCATCACTATGCAGGCAGAAGATATTGAAATTCAGAGATCTGGAGTGAAAGGAGGAGGAGGGAGGAGACAGAAAGGGACCAGGGTTAACGGGGTTCAGTTGACTTGTTGACAGCATGCAGGGAAAAGATGCAGATGATGATGACTAACTTGCTATCAGTGTTGTAGGAGGCACTTTTGCAACTGTAACATTATAACCCCTTGGAAAGAAGGCTTTAAATGCTGTTGTTTCATGGAAATGTGTTTTCTCTCCATAAAGATGGGTGACAAATCAAACATAAAGATGGTCAACGTAAAGCACTGCCACATGCCTCAAGTCTCTGGAAGTCTTCTGAAGTGATGAACCTCCGTCATTTTGTGTATGGATGACGGTGACAGAGAGGACTATCTAACACAATGGTACAAAATCTCCCATGGGGGTTCAGAAATCCTTCAGTGACACCTCGTGCCCTATGGATGGGAGCAGGTAGCTCAGGATGGTGGCAGTACTAGTAGTCCATAAAGACTTGGCTCCTGTGCAAGGCACCGAACCCCCCCCAAATTCTTGCAGGGCGCTCCTCTGGGGGGACTGCCCATCACTCCACCATCTCTCTCCACAATGCGTGTCTATGAGTTCAGGGTTAAAATGCATGTAAAATAAACTGAGTGAAAAAAGAAGTATCTCTTCTTCATTTCATCTCTTCGGTGTAGAAATGTTTCATCAAAGGATAAAGGTGATTACTCAGAAAAACTTAGTATTGATTTGAAGGCACTGACGCTAGAGCAGCAGAGACAACAAATCTTTTGCAACAAGACCAAGCATCTAACCTAGGTCTTATCGTTAAGTGTCTGCGTGTGTTTGTGTGTAAATCAGTGATTGTAAAAAAAGATGGACCGAAGCATTTTCTCAGGAGAGAAATGCTTGAAAGAAAATACAGTCCACAAGAAAATTGTCTGACATGAAATATGTAAGGGAGTCTGTATTTGTTGGTCAGGATCCAGCACAGGGCATAAGTAAAAGATGAAGGGAGCCAGCTCCACGATGATTCAGCTCTGAACCTTACCCTACCTCGGTCTACAAGCCTCCCCACCTCCAAGACTTAGCTGAATGATTACCCACTGCTTATATAATGATCTAATCCATTTCTTCGAAGCAAAATGTCAGCCTCTCCAGAACCTGTTGGTCGGTAATTTTTATGCTGGCTTATCCATAAAAGAGGTGGTTGTGACATTTCTTGACTCCAGTTTGACTTTGGTTGACAAATTCTGGTTCAGTCAGTTTGCATAAAATCAAATGTGTGAACTGGTAAACTGGACTGGACTTACCTGGCAAACTCATTCTCCATTCTCCCTCTGCACAAAAGGTCTACTCCCAAAGTGAATGAATCCTGGGTGACTCTTGGGAGCTCAGATCCCCTTCACAGTTAATATTTGACATCTTGGTCATATTTTCCAGCCTCACCAGTGTTGTGGAGAAATTACTGAAGTCAAAGGTCAGTGGTGAGGTCAGGAAGGAGGAAAGTGTTTAGGGGCCTCTGATGTCTTATGTTGTATTATTTACTTGACACTTGATCAAGGAGAATTAGAGACACTCTTATAAAGCATCAGAAGTGCCTGAGTCGGTCTCACATTCTGCCGAACTCCCCCAAGATAACATCACAAACACTATATACCCAGAATTAGGTAAAAGAGAATGCTTTTACCAAGGATGGTGTCTTCGTCAACATATTATAGTCTAAGCATGCAGCACTAGATTTCTTCAACCCTGGCCACCACAGTGTTGAGATAAACTGCACCTACTGTTGCAAGTCAAAGCCTGACAATGAATACTGCTGAGCACCTCAAGGCCCACACGCAACTTCATGTAACCTTGTTTAATGTGTCTGTATGTTTGTGCTTTCATTTTACTCCATTTAAAAGCATATATGTGTCACTCACAACACTACAAGAATAGAAAATTCCATAACAACCAGCACGATTCCCCTGGAGAGCTGAAAGCGACCGATACGATACCGATAGAGTTTATATGAGTGTGATACATGCTACAAAACCCATTTAGCGTGTGTGTTTCCCTTTGACAAAGGGAAAGGCTATGTCCTGTGTGAGAGTTATCATACACTTGTCCCATGTTAGGTCTACCAACGCAGTGTCCAGCTGTGTCGAAGGATCCTGCTGTGAGCACAGCAGCAGCAGTAGTCGGTTGGTGAGGGGTTGAAGGGTTTTTTAGGCCAGGTAAATTTGAGGCAATCCCATGGATACCACAACAAGTACCTGAGCTCTCAGACATGTAGAAGAGGGAAGAAGCTCTTGAAGGTTCACCTGTGTGGAGTGATTTTCTCATTCTGACATATTGATTTTAACCTCACAACGAATATATAATTTATTTTCCATTTTCAAGACAGTAGCTGATTTCATTTCTACATGTTGGAGATGACCTTCACTGTAATGAAACAACCATTTAATGCATGTAGAAGTCATTCACAGCTGAGGTTTAAATGTTCAACATGGAACAAACTGGAAAGCAATCAGATGTTTGGGTGTGCTGTCGAAAACTGCATTGGAGTCACAGGATGAATCTCTAGAAAGAGGCAGAAAACTAATGGAAATGGTCCTACAAAGAGGTGTGAGTGCTTTGTGCTGGAAGGCGGAAAGTATTTAGAACAGGCTGGAATCATCTGCGAGGAATGAGAATTCAGTAGTGTTTAAGAGCTGAACAATGAGCCAACAGATAGATACTACTGTGACAAAAAAGAAGAAATGAGGTGATAAAGTAAACAGAGAATGAGACCAGTCATGTATTGCAATGTTCTGTTTGGTCATTTTTGCCCATTAGTGCAGATTAATTAGGCAGAGGTGTGAATGCTGCTTCGCAGTAACAACACTGTGGGATGAACTCAGGCCACTGCTTTTGTGAAATGCAAGTATTTAGTCCCACTCAGTCTAAACCCAAAGAGCCAGCTAACTCAATGCTGGATAAGATCACACGTAAACCTACCTATTAATCAGAGCAGAAATTATAATAACCTCGAGAAACGGGTTACACCAGCTTTTACCACACCTTTAGCCGTGAAAGATTTGTGCTGTCCTCTCCTATCTGCGAATGTAGCCTTGAAGCACCACAGAGCAGGACGCATACTTATCACTGCCCAGGAGCTCAGTGACATAAACAGAAGGCCGACAGAATGAACGACTATACTTTTTTATTGTTTTTATCAGGGGAAATCCAATAGGAAATCCAATAGGAAATCCAAAGTGTCCTGGGGTGACTAGTGAATCCTCTTCTTGCACATGCTAGCCTTGCTGACGGCTCTGCTGTGTTTGCAGGACTATGTTTGAAATGTCTGACTATTTTAAGACACTTGGCTAAAGCACCATCAAATCTGGTGTCACGGAGAGCCGCAGTGATCACCCTCTGTACAATGTGTGTGCTACATGAAGCACATGCTCGGATTGTAGACTTCTTGCCGCTTGCAGTAATATCGGATGCAATATCTGTCCCCATAGTGGTTTCCTATCTGTTTTCACCAAACCTAAAGTGAACAAGTGCAGTTGCTACTTGTCTTCAGTTAGGTGTGCTATAGGCAAACGGTGCTTGTGCCAACTGCTCTGCTTACGTTTCCTTTTCACTGCCATATCATTTATGAATTCCTGTAAGAATGGTTGCCCTTGTAGCCCTTGTTTCAGCAATGTTAAAGAGCTTGCAGTCTATGGTGACTGCTTTAGTAAAGAAAGCGGTCACATCCACACAAAAAACATTGCAGTCTTTGCTGTTTTGGCTACCACCCTTGGGAACCTTTAAGCTTTAAGAAGCTGCTAAAGAAATCACCTTTTTTGTCAGCACTTTGTCCTGTAATGCGTTGTATTATAATAGATATTGTATATACGTGCAAATTCCAGATAGGCAAACAGCCATGCTTTAATTTTACACTTAAGTCATAATAATGAAAATAAAAAAATGTTAAGGTTTCCAGATGTATGTGTACAGTAAGTGAGACAGATTTGCAGGACATTGTAGTCATTGTGGAGTTGAGTTTCTCTGAACTCCAATACCCCTGTGCAGCCTCACTTCAAAAGAGGCTGCCAAAGATAATTCATTAACCACCAGTGTAATAATTTGTCCAAAAGCTTGTGCCTATTACACCCTACACACTTGTTGCAAGCGCCTCTGTCAGACATAGACAGACATCATCACCGAATTAAAGACGAGAATGGAACATCCACCAGGATATCAATTTGTTCCAGAGGAGGAAAATTGGTGAGTATATATGAGATATGATTCCCCTTGGTTAGAAATTGGATCTCACTGCAGTAGTATTCTTTAAAACACTAACAACTATATAGATTCAGTTAAGTAAAAAAAAATAATAAAGTAAAGAAATCTTAACATACTGACAAGGGTACACCCGTCAGTTTGGCTTTTGACACTCAGGGTTATGTCTCAAATACTGCATGCATGAACAACAGTACAGTTACAGTTAATAATTTTTTTTTTTCCCACTGTCCCTGATGTGCCCAAATAAAAACAGTTATTATGTCTGGGCTCCACATGCATCTTAGAATTATTTGTTTTGTCTCATAAAACACTGAACAATGAAAGACAAGATTATATAAAGAGTTTTGTATTTCTCTCACTAACACATGGTTCCCGCACATGCCAGGTTAAGGTGTATTTGACGACAACACTTAAAGGAAGCAAATCATTCACAACAAATCACAGAAGGAAGCATATATTGTGAATAAAGCCAGTACTACCAAGAAAGGCAACATCTAATAAACAAGAACAGTGAGTGCAGTCATATCAGAGATTGTTTGTCTTTCACATTTGTGTTTTTTTTTTTGCACAATTGCTGTGGATGTTCGACATCAGGGTGCCTGTGTGGGACAGAAAATGACACAGAGGGAGGGGACAAAAGATCACGCTGGGTCACCAGCTGCCTTTGTGTGAGCAGAATTGGACTTGTAGCTGCGAGGAAATGTTTACCCTCTCCTGCACTGACCGTTTAAGACCGCAGTTTTAGAAATGTTGCTCAAGTCTTTCAGTTTTTTGTATGTATGTATAGCCATAATATTCATCTATTTCACACAATTGGAATTCAGTTTTCATGAAAATGTCAGTCTTTCTGAGATTTGTGTGTTAAGTCATCTCATTTCTTCAGTCTCATTCATACAAATCAGACCCTTTTCATACTCTGTCTACTGCTTCTGTGTACAAATTAAAGCCATCAAGTTTACCAGACAGGAAAATGTGAATTTCAGGGCTTCAGCAGGTTACATGCTGCTACATCGGTGATAACTGATCAGTGTTAGTTAGCGCCCGTGTCACAGACACAGCGTCACCATGAGGACACACCCACTATAGTATCTGTTCTCTTTTTTAAATTTGCTGTCAGAGAGAGAGCTACCAGAATTTGGGAGATTTGTTGAGGATCACTAAAGTCATTAGGATTCATCCTCGTGGTCTGTGGTTATAAATTCCATCTATTACTCATACATTTCTATATAAAACATACATGTTAGCCTGCTGGTGAGGCTAACTGAAGACAATAGTGGTTGACATACTGTTGCTGTTATTACTGTGCAGACCACGTGGTCTTGTTGGATAGTCTCCGCCTCACTCATTCAGGAACTGTCCCACCCCCCGGCTCTCTCATTCTTTCCCTCTGCTCTTTCTCCCCCTTTATTGTCAAACAAACAGAGCTCTCTCAAATCTCCACATGGGCTCACTCATGGTCAGAGCTGAAACGAACACTTGTTCTGGGGAGTCTAGGGGATCTAGACTTTTATTTTACCTAAAAGGCACCAGATGAATCCCAACTAAGGCTTAAATGGAAGCATAACACCACAGACTACTGACGTGAAGCCATCATAATCAGGTACTCTTTACCAATCCCTTTCCCTTAGAGACAAGCAGTTCTTTATATGTCTTTATATATTTTTACCATTGTGATAATTATGTGGACATTGGTGTGGTTTAATTTCATGAACAGGAAACAAACAGTGTCTTTGCGGTTCAGTGACAGCTGGGCTTTTGTGGTAGCTTGTACACTATGTAGGCCAAAGGTTACCGGTTACGCTGCAGCGAGAGCAGCTATTTCCCCTTGTTTAGTGCAACACCTCAGGCTGCTCTTTGGTTGTTGCTGTTAAAAACACACGTGTAAAACAAATACATTTCTCTGGTACAAATATTTGAACATACTGCATGGTAATGAACTATTCAAAAAGTAACTTTGACTACATTTTGCAGCAGCTTTAATCCTAAATACAAAACAGAGGCAGAAGAACTGAATGCAGTAATAAATATTATAAATATAGAGACCACTGGTGGAGAGCATGCCAAGACGCATGAAAGCTGTGATTATGATGAGTTGTTCCACCAAATATCGATCGCTGAACTCTTCAAACATTAAAACATTAGTATTGTGTTGTTTTAAAATGAATATGATCTTGTTTTCTTTGCATTATTTGAGGTCTGAAAACATTGAATCTTTTTTGTTATTTTGATCATTTGTCATTTTCTGCAAATAAATGCTCTAAATGACAATATTTTTATTTGGAATTTGAAGAAAATGTTGTCAGGAGTTTATAAAATGAAACAAAAATGTTCATTTTACTCAAACACATACCTAATAAGTAGTAAAATCAGAGAAACTGATTTTGAAAGTTTTTTTGAGTTTTACAGTCTTATTTTTTTCCATAGCTGTATAAATATTGTATTGTTTTTTCAGGTGTGGTCTGGGATTGTCAGGTATCCAAAACAAAAAAACTATTTTCCAGCTGAAACCACAGGAACAAGCAACTATACATAGCCAAGTTTGGTCACATTTAGAGCAAATACAGTATTTTTGAAGTTGTTGACAGCAAATGCATGCCACTTAGTCAAGACCTTCCAGAAAGTTAAGGGGGAAGTTATTCTGTCACTCTGCTCTGTGTGCGCCCTGCCACATGTTCTACGGACACAGTGCTCACTCTCTGTTGTCCCTCTTCCACAAGACCCCAAAATCCTTTGATTGGCTAGAATACATCATAAATACATCCACTTATTGGTTGAAAAAGAAAATATCGTAACGATTAGGCAGATCCACCCAATCTGTCCCCAGACAGTTAAATAGCTTCAGAAGCACGGGAGCCTTTCTAGACTACGGAACGAAGAAAACCAAATAACGTTTTCAAATATTCCCCAAAAAACGGGACAAATTGTGTCCCGGGAGAACAATTCTAGGAAAATGGGACGGGTGGCACCACTAGACTCAAATATAACCCCATAAAGCAGTTCTTCTTCCGTTTCATAGTGTGTGGCAACAAATGACCACTATGTTACGTGCTCAGAAACGTAGGTGCTGATTGGCTGAAGGCGTCCTGTATATCTTTGCTCGATCGTTCTAGCTCAAGTACCCGGAAGCCAAGCAAAGGTTCTACAATGACAGAAGGCCAAAAGAATGAACAGAATGTTCGAACATGTGAGAAAATGTATGCTGACAAGGAGGATGGTCACACCCCTGGATAGAGTAGTTAGTTTCAAAGCACACTGTCTTTGAACAAACACACTGAGTCCCTTCAACCTCGAAGAACACCTTATTGCTGGCACCACTAGACTCAAATATAACCCCATAAAGCAGTTCTTCTTCCATTTCATAGCGTGTGGCAACAAATGACCACTCAGAAACGTAGGTGCTGATTGGCTGGAAGAGGCGTCCTGTGTATCTGTGCTCGATCGTTCTAGCCTCAAGTACCCGGATGTTTGCCTTTTACATCTATGGACGCTGCTGGTCCTCTTCATGGGCCACCATGTTTCTACAGTTGCCAAGAGCAGACACACTAGACACCGGCACCAGAAAGAGCCTTTCGAGTTTTCTCTGTTTTCAGTGTTTGTTAGTAGTGTGTGTTACTACACACTGCCCCTTTAAGCCCTTTCCTTCTCCTCCTTCTCCTGTACAAAGTTTGTAAAAAAAATAATTGTATTTTACTTGCTATCAGCCTCAGTTACACGATTTTAGTGGAAGAAGAACAGTAGGAATGGCAAACCATTTCAAAGCACATGGCCTGGGGTAACTTTTGGATCTACACAAAGTAGTCTGCAAGCTAGTGTTCAGGAAGTTGTTCAAGTGTTGCTTGGACAGAGGAGTCCCAGTTGAGTTAAGATAAGATGATCCCATACCGGGAAAATTCGCTCTTGCAAAATCTTTGAAAATGCTGGCAACTTGTCCAGGGTGTAACCCACCTCGTGCCCAAAGTCAGCTGGGATAGGATGAACATTGATTAAATAAACAAATAAATGATAATCTGTCGTTACTTATCACTGTTAATTAATGCATAGTGTTGCAACTGTTGTATGAAAGAAACATCAAGTGAGGGAGTGTTGTCGCTCTGAATATCAGCACAGCTGTGATTATCTTTGGCACTCGGCCTGCGACCTTGTACCTACAATCGAACATCAAACTCTTTATATTGCTTTAATATCAAAGGACTTGAGAGGCACAAAAACAGAAACATGAATTATATGGACATATACTGTTGCCATGCTTCCCTGGAAAACAGTTGGCCAATTTTACAGGACATGAGTTGATTGCCTCAGTTGGCCTACAACTACATAATGATATACACAAAGTTGTGTGTCTGGCCATGGCTGTCTGGACCACATTTGTATTTTGTTGTTGTTATTCTGCACCAGCCACTCTGCAGAAGTAGATTATAGACTAATATCTGGATGATAGTCTTATGTCTAAAGTAGTGTCTTCTAACACAGAAGAGTCCTTGAGATATTCTTCTTCCAATGTTGAAGCTGCTGTGTGTTGTGTGATTACGCAACCTGTCTTCTACTCACCTATAGAGATTGTAGATGTAAATACTATAACACAAGTAAAGGTTCTACAAGACAGAAGGACAAAAGATTTTTTTTTTTTTTTTTTACAGAGAGAGCAGCTATTTCCCCTTGTTTAGTGCAACACCTCAGGCTGCTCTGTACTTACTGCTGTTAAAAACACGCGTGTAAAACAAATACATTTCTCTGGTACAAATATTTGAACATACTGCATGGTAATGAACTATTCAAAAAGTAACTTTGACTACATTTTGCAGCAGCTTTAATCCTAAATACAAAACAGAAGCAGAAGAACCGAATGCAGTAATAAATATTATAAATATATCTATATAAATATAACAATTAATGTATAATGTATTTTCAGGGGTGGTCTGGGATTGCCAGGTATCCAAAACCAAAAACTATTTTCCGGCTGAAACCACAGGAACAAGCAACTATTCATAGCCAAGTTTGGTCACAATTAGCGCAAATACAGTATTTTTGAAAACCCACCATAAGTTGTTGACAGCAAATGCATGCCACTTAGCCAAGACCTTCCAGAAAGTTAAGGGGGAAGTTATTCTGTCACTCTGCTCTGTGTTCTGTGCCCTGTTTATGGACACAGCTCTTACTCTCCGTTGTCCCTCCTTCACAAGACCCCAAAATCCTTTGATTGGCTAGAATACATCATAAATACATCCACTTATTGGTTGAAAAAGAAAATATCGTAACGATTCACCTAATCTGTCCCCAGACAGTTAAATAGCTTCAGAAGCATGGGAGCCTTTCTGGACTACGGAACGAAGAGAACCAAATAAAGTTTTAAAATTTTCCCCCCAAAACGGGACAAATTGTGTCCCGGAAGAGATTTTTTTCCCCTCAGGATAGCTGATGAAAAAAGGATAGAAAACGGGACGGGTGGCAACACTAGACTCAAATATAACCCCATAAAGCAGTTCTTCTTCCGTTTCATGGCATGTGGCAACAAATGATCACTATGTTACGTGCTCAGAAACGTAGGTGCTGATTGGCTGGAGAGGCGTCCTGTGTATCTGTGCTCGATTGTTCTGCCTCAGGTACCCGGATGTTTTTTACATCTATGGACGCTGCTGGTCCTCTTCCATGGGCCACCATGTTTCTACAGCTGCCAAGAGCAGACACACTAGACACCGGCACCAGATAGAGCCTTTCGAGTTTTCTCTGTTTTCAGTGTTTTTCCTGTTTTTCAGGGCTAGCTTGATGGCACTACTACACACTGCCCCTTTTTGTAATTTTCCACCAGGCTCCTCGAGCTTTCATGAAGTCAGTTTTGTGTATTATCCTATTATACAACAGCTAATCCCGACCAAGTAACCTGAAATTAAAAACAAAGTGTGACATTGGACCATGAACTTCACAGACATAGTTGTAATGGTTGCCTGGACCACATATTTTTTTGTAGTTGTTATTCTGCGCCATTTTAGCAGACTAATTACTTATTATGGTTACACCATTGGTGTCACTTTATGCAGAAGTAGAGAGTGTCAGTATGACAAACAAGTGGAAAAATATTTGGATGATAGTCTTATGTTAGTGTCTTCTAAGGCAGAGGAGCCCTTGAGATGAAAAATTCCTCCTCCAGGGTTGAAGTTGTGTGATTGTACAGTCTGTCTTCTCCTCACCTGTAAGGATGCCTACAGTCATTCTGTTGCTATTGTTTGGTGGGGTTGCCTGCAGGCACTAAAGCGAAGCAAAAGTTCTTCAAGACAGAAGGCCAAAAGAATGAACAGAATGTTCGAACATGTCAGAAAATGTATGCTGACAAGGAGGATGGTCACACCCCTGGGTAGAGTAGTCAGTTTCAAAGCACACTGTCTTTGACAAACACACTGAGTCCCTTCAACCTCGAAGAACACCTTATTGCTGGCACCACCAGACTCAAATATAACCCCATAAAGCAGTTCTTCTTCCATTTCATAGCGTGTGGCAACAAATGACCACTATGTTACGTGCTCAGAAACGTGGGTGCTGATTGGCTGGAGAGGCGTCCTGTGTATCTGTGCTTGATCGTTCTACCTCAAGTACCCGGATGTTTGCCTTTTTTACATCTATGGACGCTGCTGGTCCTCTTCCATGGGCCACCATGTTTCTACAGTTGCCAAGAGCAGACACACTAGACACTGGCACCAGAAAGAGCCTTTCGAGTTTTCTCTGTTTTCAGTGTTTTTCCTGTTTTTCAGGGCCAGCTAGATGGCACTACTACACACTGTCCCTTTAAGCCCTTTCCTTCTCCTCCATGAAGATAAACTCTAAAAAAAAATTGTATTTTACTTGCTATCAGCTTCAGTTCCACTATTTTAGTGGAAGAAGAACATAGGAACAAGGCAAACCATTTCAAAGCACATGGCCTGTGGTAACTTTTGGATCTACACAAAGTAGTTTGCAAGCTAGTGTTCAGGACAGTCCTGTCCTAAAGATCCGCTCATCACTGAATACCACTGGAATCGACACTAACCAAATAGGCTCCGTACGCTGTGACGAATTTACAAACTGACAAGGCAGTCAGTCTGCAGTGAGTGGTTCATTATCCTAATATGATTCTAGTCACGTTTTCTTATTGTTGTTATACAAATTAACTAACAAACCTATGCAAAGCATCACACATTACATCAATTGTTCTTTCTTTCTGAAGACTTTTCAATCAAAAGACCTCAGACGTGACAAATATTATGATTGGTATTCCAATCTGTTTCATATTTAACAGGGGTTTATTCAAATGTCTTATATTATCAAGTATATACAGCATGTAAATACAGTACAGAAAGTTAAAGTCAAGTGTTTGAGAAACAGTGTCACTATTGTCATAAACAAGCAGAGAGTGCTGTAAAGATATCCTGCTCAGGTTCTTATGGATCGCGGCTGCAGCTGTTGCACTGTGCACCATACATATTTTCCAAGTTATTCACTTCACTCCCACGTTAAATCCAAGGCAGCAGCACAAAAGCAACATTGATGGAACAATTATCCTCATGTCAAGCAGCACTGACCCTCTGTTGACCCAATACAGCAAGACTGTTGGCTTTGTGCAGTTTCTGAACATTAATATGCAGTGATTGAGCCATGACAATATTCCTGCTGTTGCCCTTTAGGCCATGGACTTCACGTGGTACTAGAAATTGAAATACTGAGAACGTGTTCTTCAATTATCATTTGCTACTGCAAACTAAAATGTAAACAAACAATTAGGGTTGATTCACAAACACTACATGATTTTAAAAGGTAGTTAACCATACTTTTAACGTTACAATTCTGGCCCTGAACGCCACTGAAAATGTTTGTTTGTGGACACACGGTTCTGCAGCATCTGCCTGCCCAAAGATAAAACCTATTAACCCTTCTTTTGTTACAGTGCAATGGAGAAGCCTTTTGTTCCAGAGGTCAAGTTCAGGCTGGACAAGAGCACAGCCATTCCTGCACCCATCACCCTGACCAGAGGACAGTGGTCAAGCAAAGTCGAGTTTCTCTTGGCTGTTGCAGGACAGATCATAGGCCTAGGAAATGTGTGGAGGTTTCCTTACCTGTGCTACAAAAATGGAGGAGGTAAGTTTTATGATATGCAAAGAAATTAGGAGCAACACAGAAAAGGACAAAACAGTGAGATTATTGTTATTAACCTCATTTTCTCAAGGGGTGTTCTTCATCCCTTATGTGCTCTTCCTCTTTACATGCGGCATTCCCCTGTTTCTCCTGGAGACGTCTCTCGGCCAGTACACCAAACAGGGAAGTATAACCTGCTGGAAGAAAATCTGTCCCCTTTTTGAAGGTAAGGATCTAAAATTATCATCTGTGTGTCAAAATGAAATCAAATAAAGTAGGTGTTTAAGTGTAAAAGGGACAATTCGTGTGTTAATAATTAACATCAGTAATGTTACTCTAGAGAGCAATAAAACTGACAAATGTTTTCAGTTATCATCTGTTGAAGAAACCAATAAAAATGACCTGAAGAATTCCAAGCTGTCCTGTGAGCTCAGATCTTTATATTATGAAGCTCATGAATGAGTTCTAGTCATATTTAGGGAGAAATTACTTTTCATTTATTGCATTTGGCCTATGAGTCATATGAGTCTAGTCATATTGAATTGAATCTCAGGTGATCGTTTGTCAGTTCGACCATGACAGTCTGATTCATACACAGTCTTTCAACAGTGGATGTTGAAATGTGTCTGATACTGATACTACTATGAAGCATACGTGTGGGCTCAAATCTGAGATCCTGTTAGTTGGCAATTAGCGGGGCTGCAGAGATGACTCTTGATCTTACTTGGGGCAGAGCGACAAATATCTTGTGTGTGACAAATCACTTCAGTTTTCAGTTGCAGTTTGGTTTAGAGTTAGGTTTACGCAACAAAGGTTTCAGAATACCTTTCTGGTGAGGCACAAGCAAGGGTGCAAACAGCACATTTTTACTAGTATGTGTGAAAGCTTTTCAGTAGTTTGAGTGCTTCACTACGGTATGTGAATGAGTTTGAGAATGGTTTCATATCTGTCTGTACATGAGTGGAAAAAGTACATTTAAATTTAAATTACTATTCAGCCATTCTTCAATGATGTGCTGCTGTGACGTTGGGAATTTTAATATGGGTGCTTTTGACGTTAATATGACGACTGACTTGTTTTTCTAGTTGGTTCACATTGGTTGTTTCTTTGTTTCAGGGATGGGCTATGGCAGTCAGGTGGTTGTTTTGTACTCCAGCATCTATTACATCATCATCTTGGCGTGGGCTTTCCTGTATCTCTTCTTCTCTTTCCACTCTGAAGTTCCATGGGCGAGTTGCAGAAACAGTTGGAACACAAGTAGGTACCAGGGTGTGATAAGGACGTGTGTAAGCATCAAATTAGTGTTATGAATCTTTAGTGCATTCATGGCTCATTGCATCTGCACAAAGTTAAGGGTCATTATAATGTTACTGTTTAGTTTTATTGGGTTAGCAGCTGCTGAAAACATTTTTATTCTTGATGTGTCAGGTTTGCTTTGCCTGGCTTGACGTCCATCTTACATACATATCATACTTAAAGTCCTTGGATGCTTTGGTTGAACATCCTGCATGTCTTTGCAACAGACACTTGTGTAGAGTTTGATCGGAGGGCTCATTCTTTGAACTGGACTCTAGTCGAAAATGCAACTTCACCAGTGAGAGAGTTTTGGGAGTAAGTATGAATTTAAAAAAATAAATATATAAAATATGACTATAACTGCTGAAAGTGACATTTGTCAACTGAAAATGTTATTTACAGGAGAAGAATTTTGAAGGTCACAGGAAGCGTCGATGAGTTAGGCAGCATACGTTGGGAGCTGGCTCTGTGTCTTCTGTTGTCCTGGATCATCTGCTACTTTTGTATCTGGAAAGGAGTAAAGTCCACCGGGAAGGTAGGCCAACACTTCTCTACGTTGTACGCACAAGCAATTCTTAAAGTGTTTCAGGGCAATGAATTAGGAGTGCACTGAAATACTGCAATTACATATTCCTAAAAGATGACCTGGAGTACTTACAAAGAACATGGCGTGTTTGTACAAAGTTAAACAGTGAGGCGGTCATCACACAGAACACAGGCTAATTTATTACATCGGAATGACTTTTGTTATCCTTTAACTTTTCATCAGGTCATATTTAAATTTGTGTCCAACACTTTGGTTCATCGCCACATACCTGCATGTGCTAGCATGCTAACACACTAAACCAAGAAAGTGAAAACTAGGAAACGGTGATGAATATCAAAACATCCATTCTGTTGACACAGCTACCAATACACTGTCAACAAACCCTCCGCCCTCGACTTTTCCATAGGTAGTTTACTTTACAGCAACATTTCCATATGTGATGCTGGTGGTGTTGCTTGTTCGTGGACTCACGTTGCCCGGGGCCTTAGATGGGATCAAGTTCTACCTCTACCCAGATCCATCCCGCCTGACTGACCCACAGGTATGAGCAGATTTCACAACTTCTCTGCTTTATTATGTGGCTCTAGTGAACCTACTGCCGCTTCAATCCTGGTGTGCGCACATTTCATACGGGCAACATACTGTAAATGAATAAAGCCGCTTTCTTGGAAGGACCGAAAGGATTGGTTACTTATGCATGTTTTCAAATTGAGTTACTTTTTTAACAGTTCTGCAGGTTGACGTCCTTATGGACATCACCGGCGTGAAACATTAGCGAATATTCACGAAGCAGAGATTCACTGTAGAGCTGCAACATTCAGGGAAAGCCTTTCATATGTAATTTATTGTACAATATGTCCTTTGTTTATCTTGCAGGTGTGGATGGATGCTGGCACACAAATCTTTTACTCTTATGCTATTTGCATTGGGTGTCTAACTGCCCTTGGCAGTTACAATAAATACAACAATAACTGTTACAAGTAAGTTTGATATAATAAGTGTACTGTAGATGCACACAAACAGCACTTTCCAACAATGTTTCCCAGTGAATTGCTTCAGTAGACCAGTGGAAAACTATTGAATTATTATAAGAAATGGCACCAAAAAAAACCAACATAGACAAAAGAGAGGTAACATTTTTGTTACACAATCCTCAACTAAATTTCAAAAGAGACCTCGGAGCTTTCAGAATGTAGTTGCTTCCAAACATCACCACTAAAGATACGCAAGACCTTTTGAGACGTTCGCCAGAACATCTGAGCCGCTTCAATGCCCATGTTAGGCAAAATATTTCAGAGTGGTTTACACAAAGAAAACCCGATCCACTTTCCTCCAAAAAATATTTCTAGTGATTCGGGAGTCGTGCCAAAAGTTTGAGTTATCTAGTGTTGTCAGGCCAGTTTGACTACAGAGTGAAAAATGTGAACATTTTATGAACGTAATCCAAACTAAAGAAGTATAAAATGCATTTTTGTCTTTGTTTTTCAGGGATTGTGTGTACTTGTGCCTTCTGAATAGTGGGACCAGCTTTGTAGCTGGTTTTGCCATCTTCTCTGTACTTGGATTCATGGCATATGAGCAGAACACAGACATATCAAAAGTGGCAGAGTCAGGTGAGACTATAAAAATGCTCTAACAGAATGTATTCTACAGTTAATGAACCATTAAATGACTGAGCTTTGTAGTTTTAGTGAAATATTTTGACGCAACAGCAGAAAATTAACCAGATGTCCATTATTTCTTTTGACCATCTTATTCTCAATGCAGGTCCTGGCTTGGCATTCATTGCCTACCCTCGAGCAGTCGCCATGATGCCTTTACCTCAGCTCTGGGCGATATTCTTTTTTATTATGATCATTCTACTGGGACTGGACAGTGAGGTGAGCTGACTCTTTTTAGAGATTTTAAATTATTGTTCTGAGCCAAGAAACAGTCGACAAACACACAGTCTTTACTGACAAAGATGGCTCAATTGTCAATCACTAGGCCAAGGCTGAGTCAAGATACTAAGAGGTAAGGTCTAAATAAAACACAAGTAAGGAATTGCTGGATCTGTCAACAGATCAGACAGGGAAGCACAAAGACTAAATACACAATGATGGACAAGTGCCACTCATCAGGGTGGGGTAGGTAGTCCCACAGGTGGTAAAACACACAAGGACAGAAAGTGAGGTATCTGAAACAAAAGACAAAGGTGAACACGGCAAAATGAAACATGTGTGCTGTGTAACAATGAGCACATAACAAAATCCTGAAATGCTGGAAAACGAAACGTATGTTGTGTAACGATGATCACTTATCGAAATTATGAAATGCCGATCTTTTTCTTCAGGATGAAGAATATTCAGATGCAGGAATAAATCACATTTTGGATGCATGCATTGCATAACAGTATTCGTGAACTTGTAGGAGGTTTGGCTTTTGAGCTTAGGTGCTTGGTTTGAAGCCTGTCTCACATTTTCAGTTGCGAGACATCTCCATCAGGAAAGTTATGTTTTGATTTTATTTGTTTGTTCAGTTTTATTTATATATCATAATAGTACACTCAGGACATATATACATACTTTACATATTACCACCAAGGCAGAAACCTGGCTCATGGTAAGGAGGCTCTCTGCCTTGACCGGGTGAGTTTATTAAAAAAATAATTCATTTAGAAGATTGTGCAGAGTATTTACAAAATTATTGCGAAATTATCCCTACGGTTTTTATGTGACCAGCATGCCTAGAGTTATTTTGTAACTGGGAGACTTGTGTTTCAGTTTGTAGGTCTGGAAGCTCTCACCACAGCAATTTCTGACGTGAATCCTTCCTTCTTTCACGTCGGCCATCGACGGAAAATTCTTCTGCTTGTCATCAGTATTTTTTGTTTCTTCAGTCGGCCTCGTGATGGTTACAGAAGTAAGATCACTAATTTTACAACAATACTGTTTCTCTTCTGTTAAGACAGCGTAACATAACAGCTAACTGAGGTCTCATATCACACGCAGGGCGGACTGTACATCTTCCAGTTGTTTGACTACTACGCCTGCAGTGGGATGACTCTACTTCTTTTTGCCATACTGCAGTCGGTGTGTGTTGGATGGGTGTATGGTGAGTTAATAAACAACATGACTACCCACTGTTTCTTCACCTGCGATGCTGAATTTCCCTCACCGTAGCATTTCCATCTACTTACAGGTGCAGACCGGTTTTATGACAACATTGAGGACATGATTGGATACAGGCCTTTTCCTCTGATTAAGTATTGTTTGAAATATGTCACTCCAGTAATATGCATGGTGAGTTGCAGTCTCAGTTGATGTATGAGTCCATCTGATATAGATGCATGCTGAGTCTAAAGCTGCATGATTGCAAAAGGTCTGCATCCTCATTGTTCTTGAACTGTTACTTTGTCAACAACCCCAATTTGCTTAGCTTAAATATGTTTATATTTTCAGTTGGTATGTTATGTAGCTCAGCCTGTAGGGACTTGGCTTGGAGAGCCAGAGCTTGGCTGGTTCAAGTCCAAGCATGGACCACAGTATGGACTAGGTAGCTTGTTCATCTGGACAAACCATGGATGGATAAACTGTATTCTCCATGTTTTCAGGGCACTTTCATTTTCTCCTTGGTCAAATACACTCCTCTTAAGTTTAACAACACAACGCCGTATCCTTGGTGGGGTTACGCTCTTGGCTGGTGGTTCACTCTCTCCTCTACACTCATCGTTCCATTATGTATGGTCTACAAAGTGATCGTCACCCCCGGCACGCTACGTCAGGTGAGCAGTTTGTGTTTCTACAATTGGGTCAACAAAAGTCACGTGTTGTTTTTTTTATTATTATTAAAACCTATGTTCTCCTTTGTTAGAGGATCTCCACATTATGCACTCCAGATGAAGACCTTCCTATGGAAAAATCGGACAAGAAAACTATTGAACTGTACAGCTTGACCTCATCTCCTGACAGCATGATGCCCTAAAGAAAAGCTGGAGCAGCTTCAGATATACTAAACACCTCCTGGTCAGCAATCACTGCACTAAAGGAATGTGAATTGTTTTTTTTCTATGTTTTTAAATGTCAGAAATTAGTGACACCTTAGGGGACATCTATAGATCAAAAACAGATGTTCATTTACAACAATATACAACATTCAAAACCGGCAAACTGCTCAAAATCTACAAGTCCATAGCAGATTTCTGTCTATGAGATAACTGATCGATCTCTTACTTGTTTCAGCTACTAGCAAGTGGACCTGAACTTTTATCTTCAAGAGTCAAAGGTCATGAATGAACATCCACGCTCAAATTCAAATGGATATTTGATGTTTTAAATAGTTACTTCTCTGAAGAAAAAGTATAGAGTCTATATGAGTTTTCTGTTTTGTTTAGTTTGAACTAGAAACGCGTGCCAAAAAAGCCATACAGATTAAATACTTGAGTCACTTTTAGGCCACTGTGAAACATAAATTCAATTTAGAATTGTCAGTGTCAATCATAAATAAATCCAGAACATAAATAATATAAATAAACAATCCAGCCTTAGAGACTGCGTGCACCTTAGCCAACTGAGCCACCGTTCTGCGTCCAGCTCTATGACATTTACGAGCTGTAGAGCTCTGCTACTGTAAATAAAGTAATCTACTGCTCCTGCAGGCATAGAGGAGCTCGCTTGTGTTTGTGGGTTTGACAAGACAAAATGGAAATGCCAATGAGTTGTATTGTCATAATGGAGGCACAGAAGAGAAACATCAGTCAGAAAATAAGATATTTTCAAGGGGGACATAGATATATTTTTAATATAAAGTCTCAATTTTGAGCTTTTACAGTTTTTGTACAACACTGCTTTTATAGAACAAATCAGTTATCAGTTTATAACATGAATATGCTGTAATATGATTTTTTTTTAAATGTCTGTTTTCAAAAGATATCTGTCAAAGAAAATGTGTGACTTTGTTTTAAATTGAAATGGTCACATATTATATATTTTACTCTTGCACGGTACGTCACGAAAAAACCAGTGAGCTAACGTTAATGTTAATCAAAATGTTGGTGTGATTCTCTGAATTGTAGGATCTGTGCATAATTTAATTTGGTCATTTCGAATCATTCTTTCTTTCTTAATCATTCTTTATATATTATGTAGAAATGAGGTCAATCAAGTATTAATGTCATTAAGTATTAATGGGTGTTATGGATTTTTTTTTTCCAAATGTTCAGTAAAGATCACTTACCACTTTGTTGTTGTCTTGGAGGAAACTTTCACGATAATTTCTGACCTTTTTTTCTAGACCATGAAAATCAGCAATGTACAAAAATAAAAGTGTTGAACCATCGTTAGTAATTTGGTAATTACTTCTGTGAACACTGCACCACATTAAAGGAGTTACAATGCAGTCCTTGAATGCACCAAATCACGTTTCCAAACAAAGCTGCAATACCACACATCAATAACTCACTTTAGAAGTCTGTTGGCTTTTGATCTGATCACATGATTTTCCTCAGCAGATGGTCTTTGTCTGATTGTTGTGAAATTGTAGATCTGGAATGTTCCATGTTTTTGGAGCATCTCCTCAACCGTGTTACTCAAAGTTCATTCTTGGCTTTGGAAACAACATTTAGTCCTGGAGCTTCTCCATATCGTACAGTATGAGCTTCAATCTTCTGCCTGCACACAAAAACAAACTATATATAGTCAGTTTGCAGCTGCAGATTTTTTGTGGCAGCAATGAACCAATCATCACCACATATCAAAGTTTCCTGTACTTTTGGAACGTTGTACCACCCAAACAGGGCTGGGAATTTAATTTAGATCCCTGGTCACTGTGGACACTCAGTGTTCCTTTAAAGATTCCTCGTCCCTGGTGACAGATCATGTGGCGGAAGTACAGATTAGCATAACCCAAAGCTTTGGAGCAACTACCAACCAAACTGTAGTGAGACTGTTTTCTCTGCTGGTCAAGAATGAACTTTGAGTCTCAGATTAACCAATTTAGACTAAAATAAAGAGGATAAATAATAAAGTGGCTGTATAAATGTTTCAGTAATAACAATGTATGAAAGTTAGCAACAGTGTGTCTGGCCCTCAACTTTATTATTTACTTGTTTTCAGTGAAAAGATCACCTGCTGTGTACTACCTGCTCAGAACCAGAAAAAGTTAGTGACTAACTGTATTATATAGTAAAGCATGTAGCAGCTACAGGAGTTGGTAGAGACCAAAAGTTGTGCTCACAGCTTGTTTCTGCTGCGGATAAAAGGAACAACAAAAATCAGTTATTGCAGGTTTAAAATGACGTGGCTACACTTAATGTGTAGCAGCTATTAGCTTAAATCTGATTGTATGTTCAATGCTAAGTTGGAGTGTAAACAATCACTGACTTGAGTATAAATGAGCAACTTTGATCTCACATTGACGACCTGCGTCTGAAAGAAGACAAAGCTGAAACTCATATAATCTATTGTTAATCTATTGCAACTAAGGTTCAGACAATTAACTGTGATGTTTCCTCAAACAGCGTTACACAAAGTTAAACCTCACCATCATTTTCCCATTTGCATGGCAACACTGCTATGTTAATGTCAATGTCGTGTTGTGAAGAATGACACCTTTCTTTTAAATGCAACTCTTGGTTTTATTTAATGCTTTTAAAGTGCAAAAAAATAAAAAATAAAATATATAAAGAAGACATGAACAAAGGTACCCTATGTAGTTTGTCTGTCTGAAAATAGTTTTTTTGCATAAATGCCCAAACATTGTTAATAATTTTCTTCACAGGGTGAAAATCTTTTGTATACATGTAAACATTTTTTGGATGACATAACACTTCAGTTTCTAATGAAGTCAATCTCATGTCAGCTGTGCCACAGCCGTATTTAAACCTGTTTCTTTACGTCAAAATTGTCTAAATTATTCCTGTAATGTGCAGTTATCGATGATATAGGTAGCAAGAGGCCTGGAAATCTGTTCGGAGTTGACAGTGGGGGATAAATATTCTGTATATTCTTAAAGACAATTTATAACTGCTAGAAAAAAGTACTTCATGCTCATTTCCACTGTAAAAAATGTTGAATTATTGATTGATTAGAGCCAGCAGTACTTGAAAACATTTAGCAATAAGCTGTTTAAAAACCTTGCTAACATACAACAATATATATTAACACACACACACACATACACACTGTTGATTTTTTTTTTTCACACAAAATATTTAAGACAGCTAAGGTTTTCATTCTGAACCAACCAATGTTTATAAAACATCTCAAGATTTTTGTCAAGATTTTATCCTGACGTTTCATGAAAAGATAACAGTGTTGGCTTGACAGTCACCAAAGTGCATCATTGTCAACTATCTACTAACATTCATACGTTTGACGAACATAAAAAAAAAAAAAAAAACAGATGCAGTGAAAGAAAGAGACATCTGTTTCAGGACTGAGGCAAAAAAAAAAAAAAAGAACTACACAGATATAAAAGTATGTAGTTGATCACATTACCACAGTTGAAAAATTCATGAAATTTGTGAAAGCTTGAAAGAAAACTGTGGTTCTGACTTTAAAGCTTAATTGTGGTTTGTGTGTTCTTCTCCCACCTGCACTCACAGAATAAATAGAAGGGCTTCTGCTCTGTCAAACACAAAGGTGGGAATGGGCTGATTTTATGATCAAAAGCCTCCTTTTGTGGGAAGTTTCAATCATAATTTACAAGTATTTTTGACAGTCAGTAGAAGTAATGCTGCATGTATTGTTTTGAACTATTGAACTTTTTTTTTTTTTTTGTGCATTGAAGATTGTGCCATGCTGTTTATACAGTTAGCTGATAGATAAACATACAATGAGTACAACAAAAAAAGAAACATTGAGTAATCAGTCACGAAAATCCACCAAAGCTCAGGCGTGGAAACGTTTGATTTTATATATATCCTGTATTTTTTTTTTTTTTTTTTTTTTAATGTTTCTGGAGCTGCCACCGGATTAAAACCGTATTCAGTCCCGCGGACAGATACAATCAGCTGTTTCACCTGCACCAGACTGGCTTCACTGTTTGCACTGTGTGATGTATTTAACGGATAAAATGCAAGGCTCATCCTGCATATATTGATGAATAAATTATCTTAGTGCATGACCCTAGTAAAATAATTCCTCATCTCTGCCCAAAGAATGTTACAGTACAGTTTAGGTTCTGTTATAGGCTTTAAAAAAAGATGTACTGATTTGCAACGCTGAGGGACGGGGCCAATTAAGGCCTATTGAGTCACCTTAATGTTTTTGTAAGTAGGAGCATTAAATGAATGAAGAACGATGTCTTGGTTCATAGTAGGAGGACCATTTCATGGGACCAACTCAAGCACCTGTGCAATGAGTCTTCTGATTAAAAACTCTGCACTGTCTGAGATGGACTTGGTGTGTGTGAAGTCTTGCCAGAGTCTACAATGGGTTTTGATGTTTTTCAGTAATATAAAATGCAATTTTTACCCTGGCTAATATGATGCATGGCCTACATTATGACATTAATCAGCCACATTTATATTTTATTTTATTGTTTTAAACTTTTTGCTCTTTTTTGGATTGTCTATTACGTATCTGTGGTTTTTATTGGCAAGAAAATGGGAACCAAATCTTGCCGGTTCAGGGAACAGGCGCATGCACTGGTTTTGAAAAGCAGTCTGAGGCAGTTAATGATTATTGGACATTACAGTACTACATGTTTGCAATATTTTAACCATTAGGCAAGATTTTTTTTTTTTTTTTTTTCAACTTGTGATGTGTCGGCCAACGTAAATGAACAAAGAGATGAAAAGGAAGCCACGAAAGGACACAATTTTCTTTTTCAAAGAAAACAAAAAAAAAGTATATGGAGGCCCGGAGAGAGAGAGAGAGAAAGAGGAAGAGCAGGATGGAGAACAGAAGTAACAGAGGCGGATAAAAGATCCACTACATCCACAGCTACTGGGCCATCGGGTTTGTCAGCGTGCACAGATGATAGTAGAGAAGTTCATGAAGCCATTTCACAGAATTGAAAGAGAAACATATAGGCCTACTATTAGAATTCAATATAATGGTCCACGATTAATAACCCTTAAAATTAAGTGTATTTGTGAGATAAAATTGACTATTGCTATTGTTCCCCTGTAAAAAATTGTTTCTTTCTTTCAAAAATGTCTGTGTTTTAGTGCAGTTTCAGTACAGTAACCCTCATTTTCCATCGAGATATTTAAGAACATTTTTATGGGCATGATTACTGGTAAGTGTTGACCATCCCAGTCAAGGACTCTAATGGGGAACAGGAAGAGGAGTTTCAAGTCACTGTGGTACAACATTCACCCACTGCTTTTAAGATTCAGGTTTTTTTTTATTATTCTGGATTTGTGTTATTGTTATATTTCTGTATTAGTCAGTTTTAAATGAATGAACGAAGGCTTTCCTACAGCTAGGATATTATTTTAGGACTCAAGGCTAAGTTATGATCAATTTGCTTCTTATTTTTGGAAAGAAAACACAATTTTCTTTTAAAATGTCATTAAGCTAACAGGGCTTGTTACACTTTTTGTTTTTATCCAAAGTACATATTGCACATTATAAAAATAAAACTAGCAAGATTTCAAGTCTTAATCCCAAGCACCTTATGAACAGAGCAAATACCAAATACAAGTCAGAGTTCAGTTTTGGAATTAGAGGCTGTGGAGGCACATCTCAGCTGTACACAGAAACCTAATGACAACAAATAAAATGAAATTTCTCTGTGTTTTTTTTCGAAGAAATAAATTAGATTTTCAAAATAAAAGTCTGGTGGGTAGAATAGTTGACCGGTCTTAACTCACTGACTCTGCAGTCCTGACTCCATTGTATCGTGCGTCCTTGGCAGTTGCACCGTCCATGTGACAGGGGAAATGCAGTTTGGCTTGCAAATGTCCCTGCTAACACTCTGATTTATATGCAGGAATGGTAACGTTGGATTTGGGGATAAAGAGGTTTGGATTAGAGGCCTTTATATACAACTTTGTTCCTGCCTCTGCTCCCTGGGCTTGGAAAGCAAAGAGAGGCATGTCATTATTTTTCTCCCTTTCAAATGTCACCATCACGATGGACAGTCCTGACTCCTCCGCCGTCGTTTAATGCCCACTTCCCCGTTCACGCTGCTCCTCATGCTGTCATCCCGCCTCCTCTTCAGCCTCCCAGTCTGTTGAGGAGAGACAAAGCGCAACTGATTACAGCAGTGTGTGTGAGGCAAGTCATTAGACTGATTTTTTTAAAAAGATTCATAAAATCCATGTCCCGTGAAACTGTGCCTTTTGTTTTATTAGCATTTTGTGTTGAGATATTCTCTTCTTTTTTTACAGAGAGGAGAATCTCCACCAGTAGAAAATCAACAAATCGATGAATGAACACTAGAGGGCAGCATTATACTGAAGAAACCACAGTGATACACAGGACGCTGTTACACCAGGACGATTTACTGTGAAATGGAACTGAAAACTTTGAAAAAACAATAACCATTGACATAAAAATCTAATATAGTTTAATGAAGGGAAACCCGTTGTGAATAGCAATATATTTTACAGGGCATGTGGCTGGCAGTGGTGGGAAGGATGTCCTTCAATTGCGTCAATAATTCTCACCGTGATATACAAAATGGCTGACCGTTCGTTTAACCAAAGACCCCCACACTGCTAAACCTGGTAAACTAATTGATTGGTGGTGGGAGCTTAAAAAGCGCCCAGGATTTTTAAGCTCACCAGAGGTGAAATACAGATTAAATTTGGGAGGAGTTGGGAAGTCCCTCAACTAAACTGTACTTATCAAAGGATGCATAAAGGCAACGGGTTTTGGAAAATAGAAAATGAGGACTAGGTGCCAGTTTTATGAAGTTTTTCTTTTGTAAAGTAATTTGTAACATCCGATATAAATTCAGGAAATACCTGCAAATAAACAGTTTTTGTAGGTCATAAAATTCTATATATCTTTTTGGTAGGTTAGAGTTTTAATTGCTTCTTTTAATTAAAAATGAAAACGAGTGTTGAATGTTTTATGCACTTAGCTGAAGAAAAGAACAGAGAGGAAAAGAAAAGAAAACCCAGTCAGTCTGATTTAGCCAAAAACAATGAGTTCACAGACCTTGGCATCCCGTTCTGCAAATTTCTGGAACATGTTGGCGTAGGTCTTCTTGTCGTGCTCATGATGTTCCTTAATCTTATTCTGACACATGGAAATCTGAGCACGAGCAGCTCTATTTGAGGGGTTGACTTCCAGCACTTGCTGAAAGTCTGCTATGGCCAGACTGAACTCGTTACGGAGGAGGCGAGCTTCTCCGCGACGATACAAAGCCTTCTCATTTCTCTCATCAAGCTCAATCACCTTACACACACACACACACACACACACACACAGAAACATAGAGAGAGAAATTAGTGATGATCATATTCAGAACATTTAGCAGCTGCAGAGAGACAATGCAATAACATTAAATTGACAATCATCGGCTCACCTTGTTGCAGCTATCCACTGCTTGTGAGAACTCTTTCACCCGCAGGAAACACAACGCTAAATTGAGGTGCGACGTCAAAATGAGGTCCCGTATCTTCTTCTGCTGCTCTTTCCCAACACCACACTCCATTTCTAGCCAGGAAATGATGCGCTGGTACTGAATGACTGCCTGGTAGTGCCGTCCTCCCTGATAGGAGCAGGAAAATAATACCATTATATGAACACGTTCACATTAAAAATAATAGCTTGTTGAGATAAAAAAGTCAGCATGCCCGCTGTACCTTAAAATACTGATTCCCTTTATGCTTCAGTCCCACTGCCAATTCCAGCTTTTCTTTTAAGTCCATTTCCCAGAATTCTTTAGCCTTGCCGAGACAGAGTTAACAGAAAATGAGTAAGTTATGTACATAACTAAGACATGTTGAACTTTATGTGTGTGCATGTTTGTTTGTCAAGCCAAAACCACACTCATAACCACTTTGACAGTTTATTTCTTTACACACATAAACAGTAGACAATGGCTCACCCTTTTAAAGTCCTTGAGAGTAACTTCATATACGACGTCTTTGTCTGGTCCAACTTTGTACTCTGGTTTACCTTCACTTCCGAAGGCATATCTGTGAAGGGAAAAAAAAAAACAACACGACAGAGCGCACATGAGCATATTGATAATGAGAACACTGAGAAACAGACCTAAATTTCGAAGCATGCAGCCTCTCAAACAAACCGGATGGAAATTTCATTTCAACCAATAATGTGCCGTCTGTTTGTCCTGAATCCCAAGAAGAATAATTGATGTGTATAAATATCTAAGAGGGTTCGCCTTGTGTGACAAATGTGGATTTTTATCATTTACACTGAAGAAGCATAGCATCTATTTGCGTTTGCATGTTACAGTTTTCTTATCTCAGACTTTGTGAGTTAACTACTGGCTGGCATGAAATATGAATTGTCAGAGTGCATGATTCTAGTACTTAACACCAGTACTTTTTATTGCTCATGCCTGAGGGAATAATAGGGAGGCCTGTGTGGGTGGGGTTAAGGCAGTTATATGATGTGGTTTGGGCAGTACAATGTGTCCTATTCATTTTTTACAATCCCCCCCCTTATTCCTGTGTATTTTCTCTATGATATATATTTTTTTTAATTAGGAGGAAGACGTGACATGCTTTTGGCTGTATGGCTCTATTTGTTCCGCTTTCCCGTCTGTGTTGTTTATGAACAGAGCGAGCTGGATCAAGGTCACAACAATATCTCACAGCAGACAGGCAGACATACATTAAAAGTACTGTACATTAAGTTTTTGAGCAATGCAGATGACTAAACCAACATCGGTACCAGATTCATGCAATATCACTCAGATAACTGTCAGTCAAAACGGTTTGAGAATTACTGAGGACCAGATGACTGATTCTACACATGTATGTAGAAATATAATGTAACTGATAAGAATAATCTACAAATTATAAATTATAGGTTTAGCCAACACTACTGTCAAATAAATCCTGCATACTCTATATACTATATATAGACATGCATACAATATGCGTTTACTGCACATGACCGACCACTTCATGTCAGCCTATATTAGGTAATCTGTTACAAAGGGCTCTGGTCACTCGGTCAATTAAACGAGAATAAGAATTTGGTCGGACAGTCACGTATTGGCCGACCAATATGTGACTGTCCGACCAAACAATCACTGGTCTTAGTTTTATGAGGAGAAAAGAGTTTCTTAGTTATTAATCCATTATTTTCGGTTGCTGGAGCGACATTTCATCAAATTATTTTGAGTGACAGGAGGAGGAAGAATTCATTGTGTATATAATAATAGTTTATATTATTATAAAAGTGATATAAAAATATACTGTATTTGACCAAAAATACCAACCAAAAGTGGTTCTGTGTTAATAATCATATGTTTTAGAGGATTAGAGGACCTATAAATCAAGAAGCCGCTTTCACAACTTTGAACTTCCCCGGTCTAACAGAGACTGCTAGTCCCAATTTAACAGTTAATGAACATTTACTCAGCTACAAACTAATGTGTATAAAATCGTGTAAGCTGTTGGTTTGTTGGTAAGCTCAGCCATAGCTTGTCGCGTGGCCAAGTGGTACTCCCCAGGTTGGGGTGATGTTGGACTAATACTGTGATATTGAGGGACAGTCAAGAGAAAGCATGCATGTGAACATTAATGCTTTCTTTGCTCGCCAGTATATTTATTTGCTTGGCAACGTGGTGTAACTTTGATTAGCATTAATTAGCAGCAGGGAGGTAGAGTGCACTCAGTGAACTGTGGCCAGTTTGTGCAGCGATAACATGAAGATTTTTCTATTGACTGGGAGAAGAGTATATTTTTCTTGGTTGACTGCAGCTCTAGTATTACATTGCCCAACCATTGTTTATTTGTTTGCACTATTTGTACATAGAGACTGTTGCTGTCTGGTCATTGTTGCATTGTATATGTATTTATATATACAAACATGTTTCCCCTATTGATGTCATAGCTTTATCTTTGTTTGTACCTAATTTTGTTCAGCTCTAATGTCTTTATTTTTAGCTGTATGTGTTTCTATTTTCCTGTAAATTGAACTGTGTGTAACACTGAGAGCAACTTCCTTGTATGTGTACACACACTTAACTAATAAAGCTGATTCTGCTGAAATACTGGATGTTTGTATATTTTGAAAAAAAAGAAAAAAACACCAGTAGCACGGCCCAGGGAGGTGCCGTTACCGACACACGTAAACCATATTCAAATCATATTAAAAAATAAATCAACTTCCTCTTCATCTCTTCGTGTTCGGGAAGTTTAAATAAAGCTGTTCATCCAGGGAAGATGTATTTGCAGTACTGACTTCGAAGTACTGCCATCGCCGGTAAACAAGAATAATAACTGGCATCACTAATTACATTAACACACTGAAGGCTTTTTGTGGGTTAGGGAGACGGGGGGATTATGCTCAGGGTGGCCTGAGCGTGTCATCGAGCCACCTTTTAGGGACCGACCAAAAATCCTGGACTGAAAACTGGTGAAAAACCTGTTTTCAGCAACTATCTCCCAACATATTGGATTCTGAAAGAAATCTCGGAATTGCCTTTACACGGTCTTTAAACTAAAATGTCACGTTTTGGATTTTCAATAACTTACTTTGGTTTTAAGAAAAGTACGCAGCACTCTCCTTTCTGCATATTGTCCATTGCTCGGTCCACTCCAAGAGGAACACCTTTATCTTCAGCCTCGCCGACAACAAAGGTGATGTCCCTGCAGTCGAATAATCTACCGCCGCAGCTTCCCTCCAGGTGGACTGTGTGTGACATAAATCATGACACAATTTAGTGTTACCATTTAATGCGTTGGTTATCCGGTAAACTGACAATAGAAATAATTAATCATGAAGACAAGAAGCAGTTTTTACCGTCAACCGTTGCTCCATCGTTGGGGTTAGAGGAACCATCCCCTTTGACCTTTACTCTTCTTATGATGCCGCCATCGCTGGTAAGCAACTCTCCTTCAAAGTTGAGTAGCTCCATCTGTTTTGTTGTAAATGTTTATTCAATCAATGTACTACACAGAGAACATCTTAAAACCAAATATAAAATTATAGCTTGGCTTAACTCGGTGTAGGTGTAGGAGGAGAAAAACAAATTGAAAAAACAAGTTATGAGTCATCGCCTAAGTCAGGGAAATTAAATAAATAAAAAGAAATGAGAGATACAGTATAAGTCTAATGTGTAGTGCAGACTACAGTATAGATTGTGTAATCAGATATATATAGAAAAATTTATGCCTCTATATATATCTAAGACAATATATATGATGGATCCTGCAGCTACATACATCCATTCCTCCCTTTTCTGTTCCCGTTAGGTAGCTTTGCAAAATGATCTTCAATGATCTACTCTGTCTGACAGCGTTGTTATAGCATGACTGTAAATATGAACCGCAGCCATAAAACATCAAAACCCAAGACCTTTTGTTTTTTATGGCTGCACATTTTCCATGAAGTGGAAATATTTTTTGATGGCATACATCAAAATGCATTTTCCAAAAACAAATTTGCTATCTTTGGAAACGTCGGGATGTCCACCACAATTTAAAAAGGCTAAAAAGCATGTGTGTGTAATGATTGTTCCATCAGAAGGTCATTGGGATTTACAGTAAATGCCAACAACATTTGGTAACGTTTTAGTTTAAGTGCCCCTCTTAAGTATTTATATGCAGTTCAAAACATTTGATAAATGTGTTTTTACCATAATGTAGCTATAAATAGATACAAAGGCGGTTTGTTAATTAAGGTATATGACCAGAATTATAGCTTCTTTAATAAAAACATATTTAATATTATTACAACTGTGTTTTTACTATACGCAGTCAGTCATTTTTGGTTCAACCAGCCTTTGCTTACAGGACAAGTTGTAGCTGTTGACAAATAATAACAATTAACAAACACTAAGATTTACTTAAAACTGCATTATAATCAGTTATAAACCATTTAATGATTATTTACACGCTCCTTATAAGTGCTAAATTAGGGGGTTTAGAATAAAATTCAATACCCCTTTTAAAAATTAACAAACAATATGTGCGTGTAACTACACGATTATATGACACTTAACACGTGTAACGATTAGACAGAGCACTGATGATAGAAAATGTATGAGGTGCAGGATATTAATTTTTATGACACAGATGTGCACATGGGTGGGTAACGTGTTTAAAAAAGTTTTTTGGTTGAATTGCGTCCCCACTGAGCTCCTAACGGACCGCTAAGAATGGCAGCTGAGCTACCCTGACTGCTTGACTGAGAAGGATTAAAATAGACAAACCAGTTAATTTTATGACCAGAGTGCTCTATCTGCAGAGACCGCAGACACATGCTCCTAAATTATCAGGGTCCCTTGGTGTGATGCAGAATAAATGCAGGGCACAAACGGCAGCTCTGACGTGGCGCGCTTACCTCAAACACGACTGAAGACTTGGGAGGAATTTTATTGGGAATACCGGTGGATCCATAAGCATACTCCGGTTTGCACAGGAACATAGATAGCTCACCTCTCTGCATGGACAACACACCAATATCCCAGGCCTTGATGACTTGCCCTGTGAGTGGATGATGCAAAGGTATTAATCTTCTCATCTAACTCTTAGCAACTGGGCAGTTACGTATCATTTCTTAAATTTGAAACTATTTCTTTTAAGGTCCAGTACTGGAAATGGCAGAAATGGAATACAATGTGCTTGGTACTATGTTTTCATTGGTGTATAACCACATGGAATTTTTTTTTTTTATGTTTTTCTTATCTTAGAACTAGCCTTTTTATCTAGAGACCCATGTTGAACCACCATTCTTTGAGAAGAGTTAGATCTTTCTATTGGACTTTGATGTACTTGGATTTAAAGAAAAATTACCTGGAACCACCATGTTATTACAGTAGACCATAACTGACAGGCCAAACATTGGCTCTAGACAGGGCCTTTCACGTTTTTCACACATTTCGTTGTCCACCGTATGTTCTCCCTCACTCTTGGGATGGCAGGGTAGACGGACGAGGTTGCAATCAGGCGACTTCACCTCTACATGGCTCTAAATCCTAACAATAAGTAAGAGACAACACTGGGGCACCGTCAGGATTGACAGTAAGTCACCTACCCTTTCCAGCGTTGAAGCTAAAAGGTTGTTTACGATCCCGACTGCAGTCAAACTTCTTCCCGTTCAGCAGCTTCCCGTTGTAGTGGACAGTCACTCTGTCCCGTATCATTGGCCGTTCTCCATCTACCCCCTGACGCTTCACGATCTGACAAGAGACACAAGTTTCCAGTTCAAGAGAGAAAACTTTTTGACAGACAAAAGTCATGATCACGCCATACGGTGGAACAACGAGTCCTACTCTTGCCTGTGCGCCTGCAATAAAACATTCAAATTTAAAGTAATGACAGTATATACCTTGATAACTCCTTGGTCTTTACTAGGTGTTACATCGATGCCCTTCGCAGCAAACATGGCTGTAGCTGACTGGCTGTCCATAGGCAAATCTTGATCAGTGGTCATTTCTGCATGTGGGCATCACACAGTAACACTGTGGAGACTGATGAACACACAGACCTACGTATTAGCAGTCTGAGCACCATAAATAACATGTCCTCATGTCTCATGTTTTCACTTTGAGACAAAGTTGCCGCAAGAAAAATGGCACAGGAAATAAATCTAATTTGTTGAGCCGAACTGGAAAATCACGATCTCTGACAAAAATATCAATACAAGATCTCCATAATCCACCCAGTAAACTTGATTATATTATATAACTTGTAGCTATTTAAGGCTGCTTGTTCTGAGTCCATGTACTGTAGTGGAGATGTATTTACAGTTTTATAGCAAAAGCTACATTAACGCCGATCCCAGCTGTATGAGGAGTAATACTTTGCACTGGAATAACCCCCGACTGAACTGCACCTTTTCTGATACCCCACAGATGAAGTAATTACACGACTATAAATATGTTAAAGGCAGCAGCGTGTTGCTTACTTTAGTCATTTCATTTTGTAACAGGCTCCGCACTCACCAAAGTACAGTACGTTCCAGGCTATTAGTTTATGGCCCTTTGTGCTCTTTGTCAATCTATAAATAACATCCACATGTCTTACGGACACCAGAATTAAATCTGGAGCACAGCAGAAACTCATATAGATATTTCCACTGCTATTTTTTTTTTTTCGTATTATTTTTTTGAGTGTTTCTTGTGTGGGCTCGACTACACTCAGACTCTGTACTGATAAAGCTGTGCCATTACAAATACAGTCATGTAATCCCTCTGTGTTTGTGATGAGGCAAGTAAAAAAAATCTTCAGTTTGATCACGACTGTTCAGTGATACACTGATATATTATGAGAATATGAGACGACATATTGTCTGGTTTTAACAGGTGCTGTTGTTGTAATAGCTCAAAAATGTAGTCTTTTGGTACTATCTGGTAGATAGATAGATAGATAGATAGATAGATAGATAGATAGATAGATAGATAGATAGATAGATAGATAGATAGATAGATAGATAGATAGATAGATAGATAGATAGATAGATAGATAGATAGATAGCTGCAGGCGTTTCATCAGTCGGGCCTGGCAGAAGAATCCTGACATTGTTTGAAGACAACGAAAAAGCTAGTTAGTAATGTTAAGCATGTTGGCAAACTCTATTTCATGATTATTATCACACGCAACAGCTGAGTCGTCAACACTTGCTCAAATAGCATCGAGTCACAGCTGCCCTGGGACTGCGCTGGGATGTTACTAATGCGAGGACTTTTGGCCAGACTTGTGAAGTAACAATTACAAAGGATAATGTAACATCTACGACGAGAAAAGAGATGTTACACTGACTGTCAAGTGTCCTGCGCAACAAGTCCAGTGGAAAAGAGCCAATTTGGGCTTGAAATGTTGCACTTAAATGTAAAAATGTAAGGAAGCAGAGATTATCGGACAAATGATGCAGACTAGCCTACCAATTGTAAACAAATGTAACAAGATAACTTCATATATTCACATTGTCAACTGAAAGCTGGTGAGCCACCGGGGGCAGGAGATTTATATAAAGGCTGTGCTCCGAGTTTGTTTGTGTTGTCTGCGTTGCTATATAAATGAAGATAAGAGTTAATCTCACTTAAGTTGTAGTCAAAACTCTGAAAGTCTGAAATTTTTTTATCAGATCGCACCTTATTGTAACTCTCTGCCGTCATTCAAGCTCCCTGCGCTGGATGTTGTGTAACATTCGGACAAGTTTAGGTAATAAATCATGTTTAACTTGTCAATCTGAGCAAAGTCAAGTTCATAGATTACTGAGAAGCCTCAAGACAGTAATATGAGGGATAGGTTACGCAGTTCGCCGATCAGGCGGCACTGTGGCCACTTTATTTTTCCACAGGGATGCTGTAAACTTTGTTCGAGGGCAATGGGTTTCGAGAGGGAGGAACGGCAGCTCCATCAGTTTCCTAGATTTTCCACCATTTGTCCTGTCTTCACTTTCAGGACATCCCAGATGCTGTTGATGACCATGTGCAAATATTTGGATATCGTGCCGTGATGACTAAGTTCTAAAGGAGCCTGTATGAAAATGAAGCAACAGAGCTTGGCCTCGGATGCACCAGCTTGGCAGTAAGATCACTGTTTTGGATAGTGATCAAGGAATGGATTGAAACGTTTGGGGGTTTTTTTGAGAAAAATCTATTTAATAGTGAGCCATGGCACCGCTCACGTGCCTCGACCAACGGGGTAAAACCAAAAAGATCTTCTTCTTCTTCTTTTTTAAAATTCACTCTCAGAGATCAAGTTTCATGAACTCTTCAGCACGCGTGCAGAAGAACACGTCCCTAACACCTGCGCTGTGTCTTTGAAATTTCTTGGATTTCATTTTAGATGTAACTCATTGTGCGTGCATGAGTGTGTGTGTGTATGTGTGTGTGTGTGTGTGTGTGTGTGTGTGTGTCTGAACACAATGTTCCTTCTATTCACAGTTCCCCGCTGGCGAAGCCTGATGGTGTTCACCAATCTGAGACCCCCTCACGTACAACCGAGCTTAAATCTGTTCATGACAATGAGCAGATTTTAAATATTCAAATTATCCATACCTTAAATTACTTACATTCCGTTTAATAGCAACGGTGTCATGAAAAAAACATCATCGATGCATTCATATCATTAAAACTTATTCATTCTATCGATGTCATCATTTAACTTTTTGCCTCTCCTCTGTGCAAAACGTTATTTTTTTCAATGAAACACTGAACAAAAGAAGCCAACTGCAAAGTACACGGACAAAATGGCATGCAGATTACATATACCTAAACTCACGATACCCTGCGGAGGAATGCAGGAGCAGAAGACAATGAGGCAAACACCTCATCCACAGACGTACACGGTGTATCTGTACATTCTGTCTCACATCCGTACTCTGCTGCTGATTCCTATGTGAACATGTGAGAACACTGTGTGCGCGATACACGCTGACATCCTGAAGCAAGAGCACCGTCTGCCGTGTCTTTTATAAACCTCATGCCTACATCACAGCAGAGTTATAAATGAATCTTGTGAAGTTGTTGTTGTTTTTTTTTTTTAAAGGACATCACTTCTTTTTTTCTTTTTCTTTTTTGGAAATGCTGCAACGCTGGCACAGATTTGTGATGTGGAAGCCTTCGATGTGAATCTTTACTGTTTTTATAACTCGTCAGCCTCTAAACCTTTCTTGTCAGAGTTTCTTTGGACGAGAAGTTATTTATCTTCATTAAACGTCTCCCTACGGCAGTCTGATTCATCTGTGGGACTTTGTCTCAACCCGTGTCCATGTCAGCAGGCTAACTCTCTCTCTATCTCACCTACTCTCCTAAATCTAAACACACGTCTGATAACACCCATACATTTTAAGTTAGTCAGAGGCTACCATCACGTCCTGTAACACACAACTTGGATTCAAAATGAGTAAGAATCAGCAGAGATAAACTCCAGTCAATGTTACTCATTCTCAGAAACAGGATTAGACAACCTGCAATTTCTGCGGATACACCTAAGCCTAAAGGGGTTCTGGTTGTAAACTGTTGTCCTCATCTACCTCCACTGGGAACCACAGCCAACTGCCACATTCACACACACACACACACACACACACACACAACCTCGCTCACAAACACACCTCACAGGCGTTGAGTCTTATCAACCCTTAATTTCCAGAGCACACTGGGTTACAGCTGTAACCTTAAATGCCCTAACACGTGTGGCAGATTCAACGCGAACCCTAAGAACATCTCATGAGGCAACCTCATCTGGATCTTAAACAGGCATAAATAATCAGTTTCATCAGACTTTTTTATTTTTATCCTGCATATAAAAAGCTCTTTATGATTTATAACAAGTGTCCCTTTAACTCAGCCGGGCTTGAGGAGAAGGCGCTGGGAAAGCCGGTACACATAATATTTGAGGCAACTCCTTAATTAAGTCTGTCATCTTTAGGATAAATGAAGGGAATGAAAAAAAAAAAAAAAAAAAGACTCACATTTCCTTGGCGCTCCTCACTCTTAATGTCTTCCCAGAAACGGCCGGTGACCCGCTGGATTTCCAGTTGATTTTTGACCGCGTCTGTTCCTCCTAATTCAAGCCCGCCCTCTCATCGCATGTCCTGGGTACTAAATGTTCTGCACACGCGGTTACTACGTAGCGCTGGGGTTGTTGTTTTTTTCCGCCAACCCTGGAGGTGGTGGCGGTGTTGTTGTTGTTTTTCACCCCGCTTATGTATCCCCGTTTCCCCTCTAGTGGAGGTAAACGTGCCGGTGAAGTAGCCACATGGATCTTAGACTTCAAAATGACACTGGTGGGGGGAGAGAGGCTGATAGAGCGAGAGAGAGAGAGAGAGAGAGAGAGAGAGAGAGAGAGGACTCGAGTAGAGTTGTGGGAGGGCGTTTAGTGTAAAATTAAGGGGCAGGTCTTGGAAAGCAGCCACAAAGTAACACAATGTTCCGGCTGTACTGTAGCTGTACCGCTGCCGCTGCTGATGAGAACACTGTGTTCCAATAGACACCCTGACCCTGTAACCCGTTCCGTGCCGAGCCAGGCCGGGAACAGCTTGTACCGCAGCAGGCTGTTCTCTCCCTCTCTCAGCTGACAACACATATCACCAACACCGCCGTGTGTAATAGCCGAGACTTTACGCCTGCAACACACAAGACGGGGGGATGTGTAAACACCGACATAAAAGCACACCACACCGCCCCGATAAGACGCGCCGTGAGACGGATTAATGTTTCTGTAAAGAGACGGTAAAAAAAGGAAAGAAAATATGATTTTTTTTTAATGTATTTATTTGTTTGTTTTTTTTGTTTACCGGCGATCTTTAAGCTGTTTGCATTTGCTGTAACGTTATAACTTACATGAAGGTAGGGATTTCGACAATGCCATCTAAATGTATGCTTTAAGTGTAATATTTTTATTTTATTATTATGATTTTTTTTTTTTTTACTGGGTGGAGATCATTTCACAGCTTCACCCAAATGACAAGTCTTGCATTACTGTGGTGTTTACAGTGGTGACAACCAAGTATTCAAATCGTTTAACACTATTATTATTTAAAAATGGAAAAAAGAAATGTAAACAAACAGCTTCTACATTATATTTAAGTAGTGAAAGTAAAAGTACTCACCAATATTGTCAGTTATTTCTTGTCATCTGGGGAGTCACCTGTGATACAGTCCCTTTTTATGTGTTTTGTTTTGCAAGTCAAATCTTAATCTGCAAAGAAAGTGGCTGTATTGCAGAGAGAGCCTTCCCTAAACTGTTACTGTTGCCTCATTTTTAGTTTTCCATCTTAGCAGCGGGCTGTTAAAAGTACAAGTAAATACTTGAGCTGCAGACTGTAGGTTCTGGGAATGTTCCCCTAACCTAACAAGAACGTTCTCCGTGACCTTTTGTCTCAAAGGCTGGGTAACTACACAGTCTGTGCAGAGGCAGAATGATCAATGGAAACAGGGACTGCTATGTGTATTATAGGATTAGGACATCTCGACCAAGCAATAGTCAGATAATAGACATTTGGGGAAACAAATCATACACATGTGCCTTTCATCCATCACAATAAAAGAAAGTTTCAGGTATTAAATTTACTTTTTCTTTAGGCCAGAATAGTATCTTCACACAATCTCTAATCAACACTTTTGTTACTGTACCTGTTGTAATTAGCCTTAATCCAGCAAATCTAAGGGGAGATGCCGTGTGATAAAAGCTTTCATTTTATTAAAACTGGTCAATGTGGCAGGTATTAGGACACCGTAAAATTTAACTCAGATTGAGGCTGTAATTTGACTAAGGTTACCCAGTGATGCCTAAGTTTCATTACATTAGCTGTGAGCTAATCATTAGCACACCTGGCATGAAACAAAAGTCAGTTATTAGCTATTGCAAGAGTTACTGCGACAAGACAGTTTCATGTTTTCTACACCATTTTAATTTAGACACTAACCACTATGGCTGTAAGATCAATAAGCTAACATAACTTAACTTAACTTAGTTATTGATTAACATTAGCAAACAGTAACAAACACTACCCCTACTATCTGGATAACCAGGAGGCAAATGTTTAGTAGATGTAGCCTATAAAGTCGATAATGTGAGAGGTACGTTTAAGGACTTTTAAGTAGTTACCTTTAAATTGATTTAACATCAACAGGAAGCAGTAACTTACTGAACCGCTTTGACAGCCGTTGACAGATTTTTCCACTCATGAGGATGTGAGAAGGCAACTCTTTTTAAGAACGACCTTCTGGAAACGTTCCTAGAACTGTAAAAGTTTTACGGAAATAATCTTTTGGGAATGTTCCTAGAACCATAATATTTCTTTAACGGTTGCAAAAAACATATAGTTTAAGGGAACCATTAGGGAAGACAAACTTCTGGTTTCAGGTGACGTGATAATTTATTTTGTACAAAGTTGTACAAGGCATCATATTTTATGTCCAAACAGCTAGCACAGCTGTTTTGAAGTTAATTACATTCGGAGCATAGTACAGTAAAACGTGTAAATACTTAAGTAAAGGAGCAGTAATAAAGTTTACTCACAGCTAACTATGTTATGGTCCAATTAAGTTTATTCAAGTACAAGTATGTATTAAAGGATCTTATTGTGAAGGACAGTCCCTGTCAACGTGTTAAAGTAATAAACTGAGTTCAAATGTGCAATTAGAAGATACTTAAGAAGACAGAAGGCCTATATTATTTTGTAGTGCGGTAATTATATTTGAAATGTAGTAACCTAACCTGATGTAAGTTGTCACTATAATCTAAGCAGGTTTTTCCATGTGATCCATGAAACAAGATAACACAGTAATATTAGATAATATTAAAATACAAGTAAATATACACAATAAAAGCTCTCACTGTGTGTCAGCGTCAGTGTGTCATCTCACAACTTAAAGCTGGAAACACCTGCTCCAGGTGGAAGTATAATCCATCTTATTTTATGACTTCTTCTTTCAGATGTCAAATATTAATCAGCAAAGTAAGAGTACAGTTTTCACAGCAATACAATGTACAGTTGCATACATTGGAAATATAATGGAAATATTCAAGCGGTATTATCTCAAAATCCAGCACCTGAGTAAATGTGTAACTGCTTCATAACTAACACATTCTCTCATGTGATCGGTCATTTAAAAAAATGTCTTTAACCTTTATTTTATCACAGCTTCCTAAAGAGACTTCTGCTCTGTATTGTTTCACAGTACATCAGTGATACAATCGAAGCTTTAGTATTGTGTTGAAGCCCCACCCAGCAGGTCTGGGACATATTTTAAAACCGCCTATTCCGAGGCTTGTTTTACAGGCTTTACATTGTATCAGGCTAAATATAATTGCTTATACATCTATTACCTACATTGGCATGTTGTGCATGTCAGTGCAGTCAACAGAGGGACTGAAGTATTCAAAAAGACAAAGGAGGGATAGAGAAAGATGGAGTGGAGCAGAACAGGGTTAGATTTGTGGGTGTTATTGTCTCAACAGTTTAGAAAAACCTGCAAAGAATTTGACAAAATTCTTGTTTTTTTAATTGTTTCTAACCACATTCTGCGAAAAAAACAAAAAAACAAACTGGCATTTCCAATTGCCCGCAGGCTAACAACGCGGGTGGCTGCCATCAGTATATGTGTGACGTATACAGGCAATCAAAACCTCCCCAAGTGAAGTCTGTCCAGCTCATATTGTGCATATTGTTTTTCATTGTTTATACGCTGCATATGTTATTGTCGCACAGCACTTGCTTTCATCTCTCTCACACTATGTTTATTGCTACGCCTTTGCATGTGAAGCCTGTGAGGAGACATTTAATATCCTCCTATGGAATGCAAATGATAAATGATAAATGATTTAATGTGCTTATTTGTCCGCACTTGTGTTTAAATGATGAGCGTTTTGTTAGCGGTTGCATACAGCGTTGATATACATCGGCTGAGAGAGCAGCTGAAATTCCCATAAAAGTCATAAAAGATTTTTATGGCTTTGCTTTTCTGCTTTTGTGGTCTGAGGATACTGGTGTATTATTATGTCCATACAGGATGTTTGCAGTGCAGCAGGTTTCATAGCTGCCGTTCACATGTATGTCCCTTGTGTATTTGCATTAAAGAAAAAAAGTTGTTTAAAAATATGGCATCTGGTGTGAGTATATCCTTGATAATATGTGAGCCAAGAAGGTTTGTTCGTGTGAAGCTCTTTTCCTTACTGCTTGAACCGAGGCGCTCAGACAGTTAAACCTTTATAGCAGGCTTCTGGTGGGTGAATCCCACAGTCAGAGGTGGTGGAGACTGTCTGACCACACTGCTGGCAGACAGCCAGGCAGCTATTGAAGGGAACACGATGATCCTGTTAATTATAAAGGTGACATAACACAAGTGAACCTGATGCTGCAAACCCACCGGGATGTTGTCAACTGGCTGTGTAATCTTCAGTTATAGGAAGAAAGTAGGTTTCACATACTCTTGAATAAGTACATTAAAAGCAAACAATAGCGCAGAAACAAAGCAAAACTCAGCTTGTGTACAACACTCAATCTGAAATCATTAACAATAAATGCATGAATCTTTTTTTTTTTTTTTTTAAATCATCAAGGCCGTTGACTCCAGCTCAGGCAGAGATTTGTTTGTTTTCCCAAAGCCAAGTCTGAACTGCGGTGTCCTGGTAGCTTTGTTGGCACTTCCCCCTCATCTTGTATGCTTAAGTGGAGGTCAAAAAAGAACTCAGCTGACCTGAGCTGAACTGAAATGCATGAATAGATTTCTGTATTGACACACGGCCCAAGATGTTGTCTTCCTTCCTGAAACGTCTTGAACATCTTGTTTCTGTTGTGGTGAAAGCAGCAACCCCCGTAGGAAACAGGACAGTTAAAAGTTAAATAAAGAGCTTGGAGGTGTTCTGATACAAATATAATGTATAGCATATTTTTATAGATTTATTAGTCCAGTTTTGTGCTCTAGAGCCTCTTACTGCTCTTAGTAAGAAAGCTTAGCTGAGTATTCACTCAAACCTCTTCTTCGCTTTGTTAAAAATAAACCGATAAACTGTAGTTGTCTTTGATAACTGGCTATCACAGCTACTGAATATTGTATGTAGTACCAAAATCTGACGAGAACTTACGAGTATACGTCTGTCTGAATGAGTGTCTTGGTGTAACCAGAAGCACGCGGGTGAGTTCATTCAGGGATACAGGCTGCACAGTCATCAGGAAGTGAAACAGAACAGAATGTGCTGTACTAATCTGATTGAAAAACACTGCCCTGAGTGGAGGCACGAAAAAAACAGAAAGATGTTTCATTTAAACAGCTAAAAGGAGAGTCCTATGGCAGCAGGAGGATATGTACAAAGAAAACAAACCGAGCTTAACTCTTCATTTGGTGATATAAAAGACAAGTGGTGAGGATAAGGTTAGAGAAACACTCGCTCTCGCACAAACACACACGCTGTGACTAAAATAAAGCTGAGCAACATAATGCTCTTTGTTTGTGTTCTAGGCATCTGTGTTACGTACATGGGAGTAATCTCCTGAGTGATCCCTTTTATCCCTGAACTTTTGCCCCCCTGAAGCAAGAGGTCTTTATTGCTGTGTCTGCCAAGGACCCTAAATAAATGATTCTTCGCTGCTGCTGATGAAGACAAACACGGCGGAACGGAGAGCAACAGGAGGAACCATTTTGTTTTCCTTTTTCATGTCAACTTGAGTGATTCAGTATCATGATATTAATCTTTTTGAAGGATTGTGTTCACTAAATACGCAAGCTGTAAGCGTAGTTTAGTTAAGTTTAAGTCACACATTTAAATTTTTAAAAGGGAGACTGCAGACATATGCACATTTAAAGCAAAAGTATCCGGAATACATGCAGAATGGCCTCTATCCATGCTACATGCTACCTTGTTGGATTATTATTAAGTGTAAGAAACAGTTTAATGTTGCAGCCAGGTCGAGGACTTTGAATACGTGCTGCTGGGTAGTTTAATCCATAACAATGCAATATCTAATAAGTAAACCATCTGTTTCAGGGTTAAAGCACAATATTTAAAATGTACCTGAGTGCAGGTATGACAGGCAGAAGACATGTGCACGCATGTACAACTGTAAACTGTAATACTGTAGGTAAATGTACTTAGTTACATTCCACCACGGACTGTGGTTTAACCACACATTTATGCCTATATTTGGCAAAGTAATAAGGTTGGCTGACGTTGACCTTTCTTTGACATAAATATCTGCATTCATTTGTGGATGTAATTTGCCTTTGCCTCTAATTGTAGGTGCTTTCCTGTGATTTTCCCCTGCACTGTTGTGGGAGCTTAGTTGTTTAGTATCACTGGATTACTCTCATGCATGATGGGCACACAGTAAGAATAAAAGCATGCAAGACTTCCAGATGTGTGGCTCCTTTTGTTCTGATGTATTTGTTTCTGTCTCTGTTTATATTCTGAACCTAAAAGAAACATTATTTCATCGAACTGCGGGGATTTTCTTTGCGCATAAAAAGACAGGGAGAAATCTAATGTTCTGTTTGGAGGCACTGTTTAACAACTCAGTCAACATCATGACTTTGCCTATTGAACTGCTGACATATTTCATAAGCTTGCAACAGAAAATAATGCATTATTTCTGTGGTCCAGCTGTAAAACATGGTGAAACACAACGAATGTTCATATGCTCTTTATCTGTGATTAGTGTTGACACTTTTTACACAGCACTACCCTGTAAAAAAATCCCACACAAGACTGTTTGGTTCGCTACAGGGAGATGTTTCTGTTGGCCTACATTGAAATAAATGGAGTGGATGAAATAATAGTCGGTACAATGCAATACAGTTCAACGGCACCACAAAGTCCACCTCCACATTCTCCAAAATGGCCATGCAGTTGAATAAACAGCTCCCTAGAAGAGTTTCAACAAAAAATGAACATTACAACCTTCACCAAGGTAGGAATTATTGTAAGATTGTTGTAGTTTGAACTAAGTGTACGTAATAAAATGGCGCCGTATGTTCATGCTGAGCCCGTATAACACATAAAACATGACACACCTCCTTATTTGGTGGGATGACATTGCTTTATGGTCATTTCCACATTTCATCACCGTCATCTGATGTGTAAACACAGTTTGTAACCAAGGGAAAAGTTACCATTTCAACACTTTTCTACATAAGGCAGAGCATGATGAGGTTATAAAAGAATTGGATGTATTTAAAGAAAGAAAATTGGTTGGTTTCCAAGTTGTTGTTATTAAATTACACATGCAGCAGCAGCCCAAACAATGTTGAAGTAAAGCCAACGCCAACAAAGCGCAAATTAAAATAACTCTCTCATTCTCGGGGTAGCCCTTCCACCAGACTGCTAATGAGGGTTATTATTCTTCATTAAATTATCTGGCAACCGTTGCAACGAAGTCCAGTGCGTAGCAATTTCATCTGTCATGTCAGGTGGTCATTAATCATGGCTCGAGTCGTGTGTGAGTAAACGCTTGATAACTAATTTGACAGCTCACAATGGTAGTTAGAGGATTATCCAAACATATTAGGCAATGCTAATTAATTACCACAAATAAGACATGTAACAGTTGGGTTACAAGAGAGGATATATCCAGCCACACCTGACTCTAAAGTGCATTAGATTAAAGACTATATGGCTTGTGTGGTAACATAATTAACAGGTGAGACACACATTTCACTGCAGCTGCATCCGTATGCAGATTTTCACCCGCTGGATGAAATAAATGGAGATGAAATAAGAATTCCGGCTTGCCTTAAATGTCATTTTGCAGCGTGAAGAGTGAGAGGTTAGACACGGTGTCAGAAAGGTGCAAAGTCTTCTGTTACTCACACCTCTTCCCCTGCTCAACACTTCTTCGAGAATGTTTCCAGGAAGTGTACATACAGTATCTAACCACTGACCTGAACCCTTACAAGGGGTCGTTTGTGGTGTTTTCTCCTGTTGAGCAATAAACCTCCTGTCAATCTACTTCCCTGCACAGTGATCACTCAACGCCAAGCAGTAACTGTTTTTAAGGTCAGACTGCACGAATCCAGTTTGTATTTCCTGTCAACTTGAAATGTGACAACTAAATTATATGCTGTCCACTTCTGCACTAGCAATGCATTTGATGTTGCACGACATAAGTTTGGCAGTGAGTTCTCTCAGGCTTGTTACTGTATGTAGGCGATGGATTGTTCTTTGTACATAGTAAGCGTGACTCAATATGTGCAGTCAAATCTCAATAAGTAATTGTCTTATTCCACTCAGTGGTAGAAGAAGTATTCGGATCATTTACTTATAAATAAAACCCAATCACACAGCTAGATTTTCAGCATTTTAAAGGACCAGTGTGAAGGACTTAGTGGCATCTAGTGGTGTAGTTGCTGCATTGCAACTCCCTCCTGCTTCAGTAGAAAGTTGGCAGGTCAACATGGCGGACTCTGTAGCAGAGGACCTGTGGCATGTGCAGACAAAAGTCTCATTCTAAGGTGACAAACACATAACAACATGAAAACATACTTTTTTTTCTCACTACTGAAGGTGAAGTTAGGTTTACATCCCGCACTAAGGGTCGAGGCCTGTTTCAAAGGGTCACAAGATGAATCTGGGGGGTTGATTAATAGGAGAGGGAAAAAGAAAAACACAGAGAGAACATGGGTTCATTTTTTAAAGTTTATTATGAGCGTCTCTTTCTGGTTTAAAACATTATATATGACATGGAAGAGGAGTGGAAGATTTTTACAGCAGATAATCCACATGTCTCCACACATTGTCGATTCAGTATTTACTGAAAGGGATCACGCCCAGGCCGAAGCACACAGGAATGAGAACAGCCATTAACGGAAAAACTTCATCCGTGAGGCACAGACGAGGTTTGAACTGAAAGTCATGAATGTGAGGAAATACTCAAAGACAGAGGACAGAATTTGCCAAGAAAGCACAATTTCTGTCTTTACGGTTGTAACACATTGTGATATTGCTTACATGCTTACAAGTGTGTTAATGTGGCACTGTGCAGTTAGACTATCTATCTGTCTATGCAAACTCAGGCAGTGGTTGGAAATGTTGTTACTGGCTGAATGATTATTACAGCTCGTGCTGGATTTGAAGGACTACAAAGGCTTTACTTTAACTTAGAAAGTAGTATCTTTATTGTGTTATGACATCAGCAAATTATTACATTTAATTCAACTATTTACAGAATAGAGCTCAGCTGGTGTTGTGCACCCATTTTTAAAGATAAACTAACTAAAATATGCTTGTGTATCTGGTTGGATGAGATAATGTAAGATGAGATTTATTTTTAAAATGTAAAATTATTAGAGAAATTGTATAATTTAATTCAGAAGTATTGGTATTCTTTTCCTTAATTCGGAACAGGAACTATATTTCATGATATACGTTGTCTTTGTTAATATTGGCGGAGTGATAGGATATGTGACATGTTGGTGAGTGTTCAGTTGTCCTGTTGTTGAGACGGACATTAAAGTATACATGTTACATTGAAGTAGTTTATAGTTAACACTAAGAGATAGATATTGTGTGGCTGGAAGATTTGTCTTTTTTGGTTGACATAATGAAGAACGTGCTACACATAACTGCTGCTGGTGTTATGTATCTGTAGATGTGACACAAAATATTACTTTCTGAATGATCATGTGAAAGAGAAAAGCAAGAGTGAAACGTTTTAAACTTAAATGTTAACAGACTTTACGTTACTCATAATAAGTTTATGCAACTTTACCATATTCCATATGATTTATTCTTTCAGATATGAAAGAAAGTGAAGAACTGGTTTTTAGATTTGTTCACGCATGAAAAAATATGTGACAATTAAATTGCTTTTATTGTCCTTTTTTCCCATTTTTAAAATTATTGTTATTATTTTATTGTCAAATCTGTCCCTCTGTAGGCGTGTGACAGGCCGCCCTCCCGTGCAGCAGGGGGCGGTGTGCGCCTTCGACGCTGCGCTCTGACGCGCAGCCGCAGAAGAAGAGTGACGACCTGTTGTCTTCCGCAGTGAAGCTAACCCAACAAGTCGAGCTAGTGGCTGAGGCGGGCGCGGTGTGAAGATTTATTCTGTCAAACTGCGGCCACAGGAAAAAGGTGAGCTTGGACACATTCACCTGTTAAGTTCCCAACGCTCTTTGTATAATATAACGTGTCTTCAAATGCTGTTGGGCTCTTTAGTTTATTTTCTTTTTAGCGATTTCGTCGCGGTAAAAGCTAAAAAAAAAAAAAAAATTAGCCAGCCAGCGCAGCACAACATGTTCTCGCTAACACTCATGTTTACATGATTTTGAGGGGTGCAAGCACGAACATTTGCACGCTAACATCGACACAAACCTTGCAGTATTGTGTAAAGCAGACGAAATAGTGTGTTAAAGTAACTAAAAAACAGCTTGAATGTTTGCTATCCGCGGTCGCTGTCACGCACAAGCTAACGAAGCCTAAGTAAGTTTAGGTGAAGATGCATGAATATGTGTTTATTACACGTGCTCTTAGTCATATTTAAGTGCTGTTGTTTTTAATTGTAGTCAAGTCAGCGTTGGCACTGGTGTGTTTTTAAGTCTGTCCACACAGCTGCAGAGTCAAAAGCTATCGATGCATAACCAGTCACTGACATCGGGGAGGGGGTTCATGTGTGGAGCATGAGTCAGATCTGATCATACTGTCACGTGTGTTTTTTGCACAGCTATCAGCAGGCTGTAAAAAAGTTTCTGACTGCCTTCCTTTTGATTTCCTTCAGGCTCCCTTTTGACTGCAACGAGGACACTTTTGCGCCAGGCGAAATGGGAGGTGAGTTATCATGACAGGTTACTTCCTGGTCAAACAACCAAATTGTTTGAACAAGGCTGTAAACCACTCAGATCCTGAGACACACCTCATGCTCTCAGCTCACTTCCTCATACATGCCGTAAAAATTGTACGTTGCATATTTGTTTTTGGGTTTTTTTTGTGCAAACTGTTCTGGTTAACCGCTGTGGTGAATGCTGTGCCATTCAGACTGCACTGAATTATTTAATTTTCACATAGTTAGTTCACTGCTGTCACCCGTGGAAAGTACTACGTGTGTATAGTGCAGTCTTCTAACTGTCAAATATATTTCATTCCTGCAAAGGCTTCATGCAACTAGCGTTGGTAGTTTAAGTATGGCCTGACGCAGCTAAATCTTTGACAGCTGACACAGTTTCAGATTTTTAGCCGCCCCTTTTCATCGGTTAAAAAGACACACAGGTGCAGATCTTATTATGCAGTGTGATAATTCTGTGAGTTACTTGACAACAGGCCAAATTTAAACTCGCCCCGTTAAACTTTTCTCAGCAAGATGGGGCCTGTACTCAGCCAACGGTCCTCCACTCTATCACAGCTGTACAAAACCGCAAGTGTTACAGAAACTGGTTCGCTTCAGTGGACTGCCAGCAGTCAAACTCCCTTATGCAAACCTTTGTTCATATCAGATCACTAACTTTATTTAATCATTTTGAATAAATATATATGTCATTTAATGTGAAAGATGTATATTTATTCAACGTTTAAAGATCAAACTGGACTTGGACTCCATGGGGACTAGGTTGGAAAGGACTCAGATCGGGATCACCGCCAAAAACACTTGATCAGGACATCCTTTTTTTTTTCTCAGAGTTCAAACGCGATAAAGAGACAGATTAAATTTGGCAAAACAAGTCGTGGTTCACTTGAACGATGTACTTGGCACCAAAAAAAAAAGAAAGAAGGTAGATTGGTCATTTAGATTATTGCAGTTTGCAGTTCGCAGACTGAGTGTCCTTCAGTCTGTGCATCCAGCTTTGCAAGTATTTTTGGATGATGCAGAATAAGTTATAATGCATAAACAGCATTCATCATATCCTTTCATGTCTGTGTTTTTTCTCTTTCAGACCCTGCTCTTCATAGAGACTGTCCCCTTGATTGCAAGGTTTATGTTGGGAATCTAGGAAACAATGGAAACAAGACAGAGCTAGAAAGAGCATTTGGGTACTATGGCCCTTTAAGAAGTGTTTGGGTTGCCAGAAATCCCCCAGGCTTTGCTTTTGTAGAGTTTGAAGATCCCAGAGATGCATCTGATGCTGTGCGAGAGCTAGATGGAAGGTAACTCTTTTTGACAGTTACTTTTGGCTTTTGTTTTTTTTTTGTTTTTTTTGTTTTTTGCACTTCCTCATTCATGCAACGCCTTTTCGTTCAGGCACATGTGTGGCTGTCGACTGCGCGTCGAGTTATCCACCGGCGAGAAGCGCTCTAGGAGCCGTGGCCCTCCTCCATCCTGGAATAGACGCCCTCGGGAAGATTTTAGGCGACGTAGTCCTCCAGTCAGACGCAGGTATGCATTCTCTACTTAAAGATTTATTTAAAGTCTTATTTGCAGTGTCTAAAAGCTAAAATGACAAAGCTTATTTACGTTCCCCACACAGTGTAAGCATTGTTTTTGTTTTTACTCCTTCCAGATATTTGTTAGTTTGGCCGTTTTAAATCTAACAGCCTCATACACAAAAAAATCTCTCAAATCTTGAGACATCAGAGCTGTTCAAGCTTTGACAAGCCAAAGCCAAGCAGGAGGTAAAGTTTCTGATTGGTCGTCCCGTTGGTCTTGATTAAACTTACGAAATCATACATACAACTTATTGACCATGTTAGTAAAATCAAATTATGAGTAGCATGCATACAAAGTGAGTCCATCGGTAGATAATCTGATGGCTGGTTCAGGATGTGATATATTGACGTCATGCCCTTTCCTTAATGTTTTTATAGATTTGAGTGATACAAACTTATTTAATAATTCCAGTGGCAGCTTATGTCAGCACTTGACTATGAACTCTTATGTCTGTAAAATGGCCGAGCTCTGCCAGAGTGATGTAGCTTTACGGGGACAACTTAGGGACGACAGTTATCACTTCATCATCCATCAAACATTTTTTATAGGCACTTTGAAGAATTACTTTCTGCAGGTGTAAACATTGTTTTCTTTCTGAGTTCAGTTGCCATCTATTAATAAAACTGAACCCCGTTGCAGAGTCACCACCACGCTTCTCACCATCTGAGTCAGTCAACTAGTCCTCTTACAGCATCATGTGACTGCTGACCAGCGAGCCCCAATCAGCTTGGCTGGTGTTGTCACATGACCCAGGCGCACCGCCAGTCGTCAGGTTCCACCAACCTTTTGGTTCCTGAGCATGCGGTTCCCAGCATCCTCCTCTTCTTCCTCCAACCTTAACCCAATCGACAGCGGTTCCACTTCACATTATCAACCAATCAGCGTCTTTACTCTTTCTATTCTCCGCACAACTACTGCGTCAACGGGAACAGCCCTTGGCTTACATCCCCTCCCATCCTTCCCCCCCAAAAAAGGCAGGGAAAATCGACAACTACCCCTCCCAACCAGCCACCAAGCAACTTCATATCTCCAACATTTGCATCATGTGGCAAATCCTCTCTGCAATTCGACCTCCCTCACCATCAGTCTGGCTTCCTTGCGTCATTTCTATCTTGTCCAAATCCCCCAAAATAGTAAGTTGCTTTTATCCTGCTCTTTGTAGTTTTTATGCTTAATCTAGCTTTCAAAGCTGCTTGACAGTTTTCCCTCAGCAGTTATGTAATTAAGAGCAATTTCAGTGCAGAGCTGCAAAAATCTAAAGATCAGAAGTTGTGGTCAAGGAACTTTTCCGTCAGTCTTTTAATTTTCATTTGCGAAAATGAACTACATTTATCAGATGTCAACGGTGTAAATTGCGCCGCTGAGTGCACTTTCATGGCTCGACATTAAGACATTTTGAGTAATCTCAAACAATGTTTGCTCTGTTTTGATGTTTTCAGACCATCTCTCTTTTCCACTTAAATATCCTTTCACCAAAAGTGCTCCAGTAATTGAAAATGCTCCACACACAATTGTGGTTCACATTATGCCCTACATCCAGGTTCCTTTTGAACTAAAAGTGAAAGACAACCACAGTCTGTTTTAGATCAGATCCACAGTATTGAGCAATATGCTTTTAGCCGGGACTCTGAGTGGATCACTGTGCACAAACTGTGTGCCTCCAGTGTCGCTTAAAAACTCTTTGTAAGAATAAGTTTTGCCCACTTAGAATTAAGACAGGTCTTAATGTCGAGTCTTGATTTTGTTCTCTCTGATTGGTGCTCACTGGACAAAGTTTCCTTTTTAACGAATTGATCTTGATGCAGTTCATGGATGCAGATGATCGTTCTAATAACAGACAAGGAGCTACGTGTAACCACGTGTAATCCATGTCTCTGTATGGATCACGAATACCAAAGGTTGCATTAGTGATAGAAAGGGTTGAATTAATGTTTGTTTTGTTTTTTTGACTTCACCTGTACTATAGATCACCGAAGAGGAGGAGCCTCAGCCGCAGTCGCAGCAGGTGAGCTTCTGACAAGTTATTTTGTTTGTTTTTTTAACTGTGCGTTTTTAATGATACAATTCATATCAACGGCTTGATCTTGTTCTGCAGGTCTGTTTCAAGAGACAGACGCAGATATCGGTCTCTCTCCAGAGACAAGAATCATAAGCGTTCAAGATCCTTTTCACGGTCAAGGAGGTACGTTTTAAGTGTCATTGATTATCATACTCTACTCCGAGACTTGATAAAATATTTTACTGTTAAGGTTTTCAGTCCTTTCGCGCTTATTCACTAAATTGTTTATTTCACAGTCGTTCCGCATCCACCGAGAGGAAATGAAGACCTTTTAGACAACGGTTCATCTGCGGGATCCTGCTATGGTTGTGAAAATACACATTTTTATAGTCATGTTTTTCTTTTTAGATTGTGTTTTCTCAGCTTAAGACAGCCAAAGGTTGGCCTTGTTACGTGTTGTGTAATAGCAATCTGGTGAATTAACAACAAAGGACTGGAACTGTTCTTGTTTTGTTGGTGAGATCAACCCATTTTACTGACATATTTTCTCTTTGAATTTACTCTGTGAAGCATAAAACACATTTGTTGTGCCCTGCATGTTTTAAAATGGAATACTGGATTTAGTTTTACATTACCATCCTGTTTTTTTAACTGTTGAATTAAAGTTCAGGTGATGTTTTTGGTTTTTATTTGTTTTGTTTGTTCTTTTTTTTTTTTTTTAAATTCCTGGGTCACTTTTAAATTACTGACAGTGGGTAACTGTGAGCTGCATTGCCAGGCATAGTTTGTATCAGTGACAGAAAGCAGAATGGCAACAAACATTGTAAATACTGGTGCTGTTATTTGCAGGCTATCATTGAGGCCTAAAACATCATCTGTAATTCTGTATTTCACCCGTCACTTTTGCTAATTAAGGCGTTTATCTATTCAACTTTGCTTGATTCTCTGAAGTCTGACATAGTGTGCTGATGCAGTTAAACAACTTCTTCAATAAATGTTTTTCCAAGGTGACAATATTTCCTTGTCCTACTTTTTTTGTTGTTGTATTTGAATAGTTCTATAAACAAATAAGATTTATAGCACGCAACAGTCAAATGTAAAGTAAATGTAGGAAAGTAAGTTGATTCAATCCAGGAAGTAATAGATGATGTTTCTGTTGGCTGATAAAGGCTGCAAGCGTAACCCACACAGGAAGCTTTCAGTCACAGTTGCAGTAAAGGAACAACCCCCATGTGTGAAATGTACTTAACGTTCACGATAGGCTGATGACATTACAAAACGGCTTGTGTTGTGAGACGACAGAGGTGACAGATTTGGGTGGTGAGTACTTGTGGCGTTGTAACAATTTCCCAATGTAATTGGTAAAAGTAAAACCTTTTCAAGTGATTTAATATTGAGCACTTGTCCCTTGAGAGTATGTTTAGAAAGTATCAAAAGTTTGTTTGTTGGAGAACAAAATTGTTTTGTTTCCCAGTAGTTAATGGAGGTAGAAATTAGTCGTATATATTTACTCTTGTATGTATTTGATTGAGATTCAGTTGTTATCTGATAATGATCAGTGACAGATTTAAACTTGATTTGCTGACTCGCTGCATGACTAAATGTTTCACACTTTAGGAGAGAAGATTAGACGTCATGTCGGCTCAAAGTACAAAGAAAAAAAGAATTGGTTCACGCCGCTGGGTAGCAAACCAAAATAAAACATCTGAGGCTGAGGACTTCCACCTAACGGACAGCACTGTAGTGCAGCACAGTACACCAGGAGGAAATACTGAATCATTAAATATATTGGCGAACCCTGACTATTCAAAATCTGAAACCCAGAATCCAGCTTCACCAGAACTCTCGCACAGAAAAAAACTGGGGTCTAGTCGAAGAAATAAAAGAGAACATGGAAAGGACTCAGCAACTGAACCATACGACAAACCGAGAGAGGAAGTTGAGGAAAAGACCCGGGGTAATGAAACCCCCCGAAAAACCACAATGTGTGTGACAATGGAACCTCAGCAGCAGGAAGAATTAAGTCCGAGAACTGAGGATGATATGTCTGCGAGACATGACAGCTCTGTGTATTCGGCCATTACACCTGATTATTTTTCTGGGGTTCAGTACTCTACTGGATCAAACATTCCAGAGACTGACCAGGAAAGTTTAATTTCCAAAAGTCAAAATCTGCAAGCAAACCAAGATGGACATGATGCAGACTACAAAGTAGTAAGTAGTAATGATTCTTGTACATTAGTGGAAACCATGCTGGGAGGAACTCACAAATCTGACACTGTTCAGAAAGAGGAACTCACAGAAAATGCACATCTTGTGGGAATCCCTGAGGTAACTAGTTTAAATTTACCTTCAGGTCCAGAGTTTATTGACCAGTCAAGTTCTACAGAGACTGCAGGAGATGAACGTTACAATCTGAGTTCTGTAACAGAAAAAGAAGCAAAGAACGACACGAGGCACATATCTTGTTAGGGCAGGATGGAAATTTCCAGGGCAACGATTTGGAGAGTGACTCACATGTAAAATTCAGTAGTTACAGAGTTTTCTACCACAGCAGAGCGGTAACCCACAGATCAAAGCAGCCCAAGGACAAATACTGAGCTTGAATGCACTGTTGAGCAAGCAATATTTTCATCACCAAATGAGCATTTAAACTTGCATCAAGTCAACAGTGCTCAACATTCAGAGTGTGACCAGGAGTTTAAGCCAACAGAAATGTATGAAATCAGTCACTCTTCAAGTGCGACGCATGTCACAGAAGATGCTGAAGTAAATTCTGGAAATGTGGTAGACCAAGCTGAACTGGGTGACACGCACCAGTCTGAGTTGACTGTGAAAAGTCAGTTAGATTCAGATCCGGATGATGAACACGATGTCCGTCCTACAGAAGCAAACAACTTTGACACTTTAAAGCAGACCCATGATTTATATGATAGTGAGATACCACAGATCAATTTGATGAGCGAGTCACATTTAAGATCAGAGTTTTCTACTGAGTCAGAGATAACCACAGATGACAGCAGAACCAGAGAGCATACAGAACCTGAATGCAGTACTGAGCAAGCAATGCTTTCATCACCAAAAGATGGGTTTCCTAAAACTGAAGTTGAAAGTGTCCATCATTTAGAGGATGCTGTAAACAAAGCGCATGAACCGGAAGTTAAGCCAACACAGAAGCATGAAATGGATCTCTACTCTGATCATGATGAACATGAAAGAGAGACTGACTTTAAGGTGGAGGTGTCCAATAAATCAGTAGGAGCCCCACTAGAAGAAATTGACAAAACTGACACTCTTCAGAGTGAATCTTCTTTACAAACACAGCAATCAGAAACAAATGCTTCTTTGGACTCACAACCTCAGCACGACGACACAGACTTCAACTCCATTGGGAGCAGAAGAAAACTGGGGTCTACCCGAAGACATAAAGGACGACACCGGGTTAAGGAATCTGAATCGTACCTCAGACCTGCAGAGGAAGTTGTAGAAAGTGTCAGTGATAGTGAAGCCCTCGAAACAACTCAAATGTTAGTGGCAATAGAGAAAACAACTCAAGAAGAATCAAGTCCAGAGAGTGAGCATGATGTTGTTGTGCCTGCAACAGATGACAACTCTTTATATTCAGCCATCATGTCTGATTATTCTTCTGAGGTCCAGAGCTCCAATACAACAAACTATCCAGAGACTGACATGGAAAGTTTAATTCCTAAAAGTGAAAATCTTCAAGATGATCATGATGAGGAGGTTAAGACAACACATGAACTTGATCACTCCTCTGAAAGTGTGACACAGGTTGCCACAGAAGATGCTGAAATAATTTCTGGAAACCTGACAGACCAAGCTGAAATCACTGACACATACCAATTTGAGTTCATCATGAAAGATACTGATGATTCTGCTGCTAAGCAGGAAGACTTGAATCCTGTTGACACACAGGATGTTCATCCCACAAAAGAAAACAGCATTGAGGCTTCAGAACAGACAAATGAGGATGAGGATACAGAGAAACTGCAGATCAGTGATCCTGAAAGAGTAGACTCTGCACTTGGTCATGTGTATGAGGGCGAAGCCAGTGTGGTAGAGGATGATATAAAACCCAATGTTCATCAGGAGAAGGAAAGACTCAACTCTGAAGTGGAGGAAAGTGAATCTTCTTTACAAACACAGCAATCGGAAACAAATGCACTTTTGGATTCACAACCTGAGCAGGACGACACAGACGTCAACTTCATTGGGAGCAGAAGAAAACTGGGGTCTAGCCGAAGAAATAGGGGAAGACGGCATGCCAAGGACCCTGTTGCTGAATCCAATGACAGCCCTGCAGAGGAAATTATTGATCTCTCCTCTGAAAGTGTGACACAGGTTGCCACAGAAGATGCTGAAATCATTTCTGGAAACCTGACAGACCAAGCTGAAATCACTGACACATACCAATTTGAGTTTATCGTGAAAGATACTGATGATTCTGCTGCTAAGCAGGAAGACTTGAAGACAGATGACACACAGGATGTTCATCCTACAAAAGAAAACAGCATTGAGGCTTCAGAACAGACAAATGAGGATGAGGATACAGAGAAACTGCAGATCAGTGATCCTGAAAGAGTAAACTCTGCACTTGGTCATGTGTATGAGAGTGAAGCCAGTGTGGTAGAGGATGATATAAAACCCAGTGTTGAACAAACAGTTCATCAGGAGAAGGAAGGAATACTCTCTGGGGATGAGGAAAGTGAATCTTCTTTACAAACACAGCAACCAGAAATAAATGCTTCTTTGGACTCACAACCTCAGCACGACGACACAGACTACAACTCCATTGGGAGCAGAAGAAAACTGGGGTCTACCCGAAGAAATAAAGGACGACACCGGGTTAAGGAATCTGTTGCTGAATCGTACCTCAGACCTGCAGAGGAAGTTGTAGAAAGTGTCAGTGATAGTGAAGCCCTCGAAACAACTCAAATGTTAGTGGCAATAGAGAAAACAACTCAAGAAGAATCAAGTCCAGAGAGTGAGCATGATGTTGTTGTGTCTGCAACAGATGACAACTCTTTATATTCAGCCATCATGTCTGATTATTCTTCTGAGGTCCAGAGCTCCAATACAACAAACTATCCAGAGACTGACATGGAAAGTTTAATTCCTAAAAGTGAAAATCTTCAAGAAGATCATGATGAAAGACAGACTGACTTTAAAGTGGAAGTGCCTGATAAATCAGTGGAAGGCACACTGGAAGAAATGGACCAATCTGATATTCTGATTGTGAAAAGTACTGATGATTCTGCTGCTAAGCAGGAAGACTTGAATACAGATGACACACAGGATGTTCATCCTACAAAAGAAAACAGCATTGAGGCTTCAGAACAGACAAATGAGGATGAGGATACAGAGAAACTGCAGATCAGTGATACTGAAAGAGTAGACTCTGCACTTGGCCATGTGTATGAGGGCGAAGCCAGTATGGTAGAGGATGATATAAAACCCAGTGTTCATCAGGAGAAGGAAGGACTCAACTCTGAAGTGGAGGAAAGTGAATCTTCTTTACAAACATCAGAAACAAATGCACCTTTGGATTCAGAACCTGAGCAAGACGACACAGACTTAAACTTCATTGGGAGCAGAAGAAAACTGGGGTCTAGCCGAAGAAATAGGGGAAGACGGCATGCCAAGGACCCTGTTGCTGAATCCAATGACAGCCCTGCAGAGGAAATTATTGATCACTCCTCTGAAAGTGTGACACAGGTTGCCACAGAAGATGCTGAAATCATTTCTGGAAACCTGACAGACCAAGCTGAAATCACTGACACATACCAATTTGAGTTTATCGTGAAAGATACTGATGATTCTGCTGCTAAGCAGGAAGACTTGAATACAGATGACACACAGGATGTTCATCCTACAAAAGAAAACAGCATTGAGGCTTCAGAACAGACAAATGAGGATGAGGATACAGAGAAACTGCAGATCAGTGATCCTGAAAGAGTAGACTCTGAACTTGGTCATGTGTATGAGGGTGAAGCCAGTGTGGTAGAGGATGATATAAAACCCAATGTTGAACAAACAGTTCATCAGGAGAAGGAAGGAATACTCTCTGGGGATGAGGAAAGTGAATCTTCTTTACAAACACAGCAATCAGAAACAAATACTTCTTTGGACTCACAACCTCAGCACGACGACACAGACTACAACTCCATTGGGAGCAGAAGAAAACTGGGGTCTAGCCGAAGAAATAAAGGACGACACCGGGTTAAGGAATCTGTTGCTGAATCGTACCTCAGACCTACAGAGGAAGTTGTAGAAAGTGTCAGTGATAGTGAAGCCATCGAAACAACTCAAATGTTAGTGGCAATAGAGAAAACAACTCAAGAAGAATCAAGTCCAGAGAGTTGTGATGGCATTGTGTCTGCAACAGATGACAACTCTTTATATTCAGCCATCATGTCTGATTATTCTTCTGAGGTCCAGAGCTCCAATACAACAAACTATCCAGAGACTGACATGGAAAGTTTAATTCCTAAAAGTGAAAATCTTCAAGAAGATCATGATGAAAGAGAGACTGACTTTAAAGTGGAAGTGTCTGATAAATCAGTGGAAGGCACACAGGAAGAAATGGACCAATCTGACATTCTGATTGTAAAAAGTACTGATGATTCTGCTGCTAAGCAGGAAGACTTGAATCCTGTTGACACACAGGATGTTCATCCCACAAAAGAAAACAGCACTGAGGCTTCAGAACAGACAAATGAGGATGAGGATACAGAGAAACTGCAGATCAGTGATCCTGAAAGAGTAGACTCTGCACTTGGCCATGTGTATGAGGGTGAAGCCAGTGTGGTAGAGGATGATATAAAACCCAGTGTTCATCAGGAGAAGGAAGGACTCAACTCTGAAGTGGAGGAAAGTGAATCTTCTTTACAAACATCAGAAACAAATGCACCTTTGGATTCAGAACCTGAGCAAGACGACACAGACTTAAACTTCATTGGGAGCAGAAGGAAACTGGGGTCTAGCCGAAGAAATAGGGGAAGACGGCATGCCAAGGACCCTGTTGCTGAATCCAATGACAGCCCTGCAGAGGAAATTGTTGATCACTTCTCTGAAAGTGTGACACAGGTTGCCACAGAAGATGCTGAAATAATTTCTGGAAACCTGACAGACCAAGCTGAAATCAGTCACACATACCAATTTGAGTTTATCGTGAAAGATACTGATGATTCTGCTGCTAAGCAGGAAGACTTGAATACAGATGCCACACAGGATGTTCATCCCACAAAAGAAAACAGCATTGAGGCTTCAGAACAGACAAATGAGGATGAGGATACAGAGAAACTGCAGATCAGTGATCCTGAAAGAGTAGACTCTGCACTTGGTCATGTGTATGAGGGTGAAGCCAGTGTGGTAGAGGATGATATAAAACCCAGTGTTGAACAAACAGTTCATCAGGAGAAGGAAGGAATACTCTCTGGGGATGAGGAAAGTGAATCTTCTTTACAAACACAGCAATCAGAAACAAATGCACCTTTGGATTCACAACCTCAGCAAGACGACACAGACTTCAACTCCATTGGGAGCAGAAGAAAACTGGGGTCTAGCCGAAGAAATAAAGGACGACACCGGGTTAAGGAATCTGTTGCTGAATCGTACCTCAGACCTACAGAGGAAGTTGTAGAAAGTGTCAGTGATAGTGAAGCCATCGAAACAACTCAAATGTTAGTGGCAATAGAGAAAACAACTCAAGAAGAATCAAGTCCAGAGAGTTGTGATGGCATTGTGTCTGCAACAGATGACAACTCTTTATATTCAGCCATCATGTCTGATTATTCTTCTGAGGTCCAGAACTCCAATACAACAAACTATCCAGAGACTGACATGGAAAGTTTAATTCCTAAAAGTGAAAATCTTCAAGAAGATCATGATGAAAGAGAGACTGACTTTAAAGTGGAAGTGTCTGATAAATCAGTGGAAGGCACACTGGAAGAAATGGACCAATCTGACATTCTGATTGTAAAAAGTACTGATGATTCTGCTGCTAAGCAGGAAGACTTGAATCCTGTTGACACACAGGATGTTCATCCCACAAAAGAAAACAGCATTGAGGCTTTAGAACAGACAAATGAGGATGAGGATACAGAGAAACTGCAGATCAGTGATCCTGAAAGAGTAGACTCTGCACTTGGTCATGTGTATGAGGGCGAAGCCAGTGTGGTAGAGGATGATATAAAACCCAGTGTTCATCAGGAGAAGGAAAGACTCAACTCTGAAGTGGAGGAAAGTGAATCTTCTTTACAAACACAGCAATCGGAAACAAATGCACTTTTGGATTCACAACCTGAGCAGGACGACACAGACGTCAACTTCATTGGAAGCAGAAGAAAACTGGGGTCTAGCCGAAGAAATAGGGGAAGACGGCATGCCAAGGACCCTGTTGATGAATCCAATGACAGCCCTGCAGAGGAAATTATTGATCTCTCCTCTGAAAGTGTGACACAGGTTGCCACAGAAGATGCTGAAATCATTTCTGGAAACCTGACAGACCAAGCTGAAATCACTGACACATACCAATTTGAGTTTATCGTGAAAGATACTGATGATTCTGCTGCTAAGCAGGAAGACTTGAATACAGATGACACACAGGATGTTCATCCTACAAAGAAAACAGCATTGAGGCTTCAGAACAGACAAATGAGGATGAGGATACAGAGAAACTGCAGATCAGTGATCCTGAAAGAGTAGACTCTGAACTTGGTCATGTGTATGAGGGTGAAGCCAGTGTGGTAGAGGATGATATAAAACCCAATGTTGAACAAACAGTTCATCAGGAGAAGGAAGGAATACTCTCTGGGGATGAGGAAAGTGAATCTTCTTTACAAACACAGCAATCAGAAACAAATGCACCTTTGGATTCACAACCTGAGCAAGACGACACAGACTTCAACTTCATTGGGAGCAGAAGAAAACTGGGGTCTACCCGAAGAAATAAAGGACGACACCGGGTTAAGGAATCTGTTGCTGAATCGTACCTCAGACCTACAGAGGAAGTTGTAGAAAGTGTCAGTGATAGTGAAGCCCTCGAAACAACTCAAATGTTAGTGGCAATAGAGAAAACAACTCAAGAAGAATCAAGTCCAGAGAGTTGTGATGGCATTGTGTCTGCAACAGATGACAACTCTTTATATTCAGCCATCATGTCTGATTATTCTTCTGAGGTCCAGAGCTCCAATACAACAAACTATCCAGAGACTGACATGGAAAGTTTAATTCCTAAAAGTGAAAATCTTCAAGATGATCATGATGAGGAGGTTAAGACAACACATGAACTTGATCACTCCTCTGAAAGTGTGACACAGGTTGCCACAGAAGATGCTGAAATAATTTCTGGAAACCTGACAGACCAAGCTGAAATCACTGACACATACCAGTCTGAGATGATTGTGAAAAGTACTGATGATTCTGCTGCTAAGCAGGAAGATTTGAAGACGGATGACACACAGGATGTTCATCCTACAAAAGAAAACAGCATTGAGGCTTCAGAACAGACAAATGAGGATGAGGATACAGAGAAACTGCAGATCAGTGATCCTGAAAGAGTAGACTCTGCACTTGGCCATGTGTATGAGGGTGAAGCCAGTGTGGTAGAGGATGATATAAAACCCAATGTTGAACAAACAGTTCATCAGGAGAAGGAAGGACTCAACTCTGAAGTGGAGGAAAGTGAATCTTCTTTACAAATACAGCAATCAGGAACAAATGCTTACTTGGATTCCCAACCTGAGCAAGACGACGCAAACTTCAATCCCGTTGGGAGCAGAAGAAAACTGGGGTCTAGCCGAAGAAATAGGGGAAGACGGCATGCCAAGGACTGTGTTGCTGAATCCAATGACAGCCCTGCAGAGGAAATTGGTGGAAATATCAGGGATAATGCTCAGACTGAAGGAATTAGTGATCAAGTCAAAGAAAATGAACATGTTGGTGCTCTTATTCACGTCTCTGAGTTTATGTCTTCAAGTGTGCATCCCAGTTTAACAGTAGATCAACAGGTAATTGACCCGTCAACTTCCAAAGAAATGCAGGAACAAGACCTGTCTAGTGTGTATTTTGTAAAAGAAAAAGAAAGCAAGGATGGAGATGAGAACACTGACTTGTTAAGGCAGGATGGAAATTCACAGGGCAGCTATTTGGTTAGTGAGTCGCATTTAAAATTATCTAATATAGAGTCTTCTACCACACCTGAGATTTCTATAGAAAAAAGCCGCACTGGAGAACATGTTGACACTGAATATGTTAAGCAAGGGGCAGTTTCATCACCAGAGGTGGAGTCCTCTACAAATGAGGAACAAAAGCATGTAAACTTTTCTCAAGTCAGAGGTTCTCTGCCTTCTGAGAATGTTTTAAATGAAGTAACCGAAGAAGTGGTTAAACCAACACAAATGCAAGAAATGCATCAAGTTGATTTCTCCTCAGTTAATGAAAGCCTGCAATCAGAAACAAATGCTCTTTCGAACTCCCAGGACAATTCTCAAGACAGTTCTGTGAGAATGGAAGAGGAAACAGACTTCAACCCCACTGGGAACAGAAGAAAACTGGGGTCTAGCCGAAGAAATAAAGGACGACAGCAAGTCGAGGTATCAGTTGCCAAAACATACCATGAACCTAAGGAAGAATTTGGCGATGAAGCCCTTGAAACAACAAAAATGTTATTAGCAACAGATACAACAGGGCAGGAAGAATTCAAACAACAAACCAACCTAGACCTCAAACCTGTAAATTATGAAGAAAACACAGAAAAAATGCTGGAGGACACAATTTTTTCACAGAATGTTATGGACAACAGTACAACAACAGACATTACTTCAACCTCAGGCAAAGATGACTCTGTCAGACCTAATAAGGAAGTCAAAGAGCATGAGAATTTCAGTCAGTGTACAGAAAAAAACACAGTTAAAATAGACTTGATGCAATCACCAGAGGATGATTCATGCGTACAGAATATGTCAAATCACGATGACAGTGTTACCACCAGGCCAGTTAATACGGATGTTCTTGAGCAAGAAGAGGCATATCTTGTCCAGAACAGGGAAGCTTTATCTTGTGACAAAGACTCTTGGAAACAGATAGATGAGGCAAGTTCATTGGATGTGTTTAGACAAGATGAAGTTGGAGAAAATTATGAAGATCCTACAAAGAAAGTTCATGAAGCCCAAGAAATGAATATTTCTCAAGGGATCACACATGATGAACTGTTCTCAGCTGCGCAAACCAATATTGGCACTTTAGCTCCATTTGACATTGGTCTCAACGAAAACGGAGCAGAGACAGCCATATCATGTGACCAACAGCAAGGGATACAAGACAAAACTGATTTAGATAACAGTGAAAATATGCATGGAAAATCCAAACAGAAGAAGAGGAAGATGGGCTCTACTCGCCGGACTCACCCCCACAGGCAACCAGAGGAAGGAATGGGCAATGAAGATGAAAACAAAGAAAGTGACTCTAACGTGGTTGAGATGAAATTTGACAAAATGGAAGTGGTAGTAACTGCAGATGTACATCATAATCAAAATACAAGACAGGGAACTAATGTAATTAGCACTGTTGAAGACTTGGCATTGACGGTTCTACCTCCTGTGGATCCTACAAAAGAAAACAGCTTTGAGGCTTTAGAACAGACAGATGAGGAACAGCAGATTAGTGGCATAGAAAGTGTAGACGCTGAACTAGGACAGGTATATGTGATTGAAGGACAAGTAGGGGATGATATAAAAGCCAGTGCTGAACAAACGGTCCTTCAGGAGAAGGAAGGAATCTTCTCTGAAGTGGAGGAGAGCGACTCTTCTTTACAAACCCTGCAATCAGGAACAAATGCTACTTTGGATTCCCAACCTGAACAGAGCGACACAAACTTCAAACCCATTGGAAGCAGAAGAAAGCTCGGATCTAGCCGTAGAAATAAAGGAAGAAAGCATGCCAAGGACTCTGAGCAACAGGGAACAAATGAAATCAGCACTGTTCAACACTTGGCTCTCCCTCCTGAGCAATCTACTGTGGATGTAGAGCCTTCACAGCTAGATGATTTTACAAGCACTGGGATGCATGTACCCGCTTTGCTTGCTAGAGAAAGGACAACAAATATTGGTATTACAGGAGAGAGCTTTGTATCTTCACATGAGGCCACACAAAATGACGAGGAAAGGCCAGAGAGTGTTAATCTCATACAGGACCAAGCCTTGAAATCAGCAGAGGCACCAGTTGTTGCAGATTTGGAAATGATGAAATCTATAGTCAGAGGAGGAGCTGAAGATGTTGAGCACAAAGATGACAAAGCTAATATACAAGAGCTGAACGACGTGAATGAAGGAGCTCACGATACAAATCTCGAGATGAAGAATTCAAGTCCCAATTTAAATTCACCCGCCAGGAGAAGAAAATTGGGCTCCACCCGTAGGAACCTGGGATCACGAAGCAAAAGGGAAGACTTACATCAACAGCAGGAAGTGGAAAATGAGGAAATAGAAACTGTAACAAATGTTGGTGATGTAAAGTCTGCAAGTTTTCAAAATATTGAGGAAAAAGAAGAACTACAACCTCTCACAGAAGACAAGGAAATCGACTTGGAACAAAGAAAAGAAAAAGTATTTGAAACAGCGGAGTACAGCCATGCTTTTGAGTCTCACGTCAAGCCCCCACCTCACCAGGAAATTGAAGAAAATCCTGTTTCTCATGTCCAACCAGTAGAAACGGATTATCATCTAACTCCCAGAGATCTCTCTGCAATCCTGTCCACTTCTCCCACAGCTGGTGGGAGAAGAAGAAAATTGGGATCTAGCCGGAAGACACGTGGACACCAAAGCGAAAGAGAGGACAGAATAGCAGATACACAAAATATGAGAGATGTCACAAGTATCACAGAAGAAAGTGACATCAAGACGACTGAAGAAGATTCTCCGGGCCTGGACAAAATATCAGAGGTAAGCAGCTGAGTAGTAGTTGTGTGTACTTAAACTGATGAAGAGATAGTTGTTAAACTACATGCATTTGAATTCGCTTATTATTTAAGACCACTTCTTTGTGAACTTTCGAAACAATGTGCAGCTTCTGTTTTGTGCCTTCAGCTTTATTTGTCTTGGTTCTGTCACATATTAAGTTGTGCGTTGTGCCTTACTTCCCATTTGTATGAAACCACTTGTGCATTGGTAAACTGTGTGTCGCAAAAGGGAACAAAATGACACAAGGAACCAAATAGGGAAGATGCAGCTCACACTACGTGTTTCACATGAAAAGAAGAACATAAACATGCATCTTAATGATAGTGTGTATTTGTAGTCTTGCTCACTTGCATAGGCCTAAATGACAGCCAAGAAGCTACCAAAAAGCATCTCATGTAAAGCTGACCTCAGCCTCAGCTGAACCTCTAAAATGTCATATTTTACTGGTTGTAGAATAATATTTCTTATATAAAACAGGACAGTACCTACATATACCACTTCACTTTACCTCACTTTCTGTGTTCAGGATGATTATTCCTCGGAAATAAATAAAGATTATCCTTTTATCATTTGGCAAACCAACGGGAAAAAGATATGTATGCTGTATTTTCAAAATCTCATCTAGGGTTGTGATTGGGGTGTTTCTGTCTGTGCAGGTTGAGGGAAGTGACGAGAAACCACCGTCCAACATCAGCGCCTCGGAGGCAGAAGAGCAGTCGAGGCCTGTGAGGTAAGTCTGACACTAACTAGAGAGCTCAACAGAGATATTAACGCGACGGCCTCAAAGACTTGTTCAGCTTCCTCATTAGCCTTCACACAATAAAGTGCTGAAAGTTAGTATCAGAGAGGAATGTCCACTCATAATGAATATTGACCAGCTGTCAGTAAAATTAGAAATTTATCACACTTTAATTCATTAATTACAGCAATAGACCACTAACTATAACCTCAGCCATGTTATGTAACAGGCTCTTACTCTACATCACTTTGTTTTTAGATAAAGTAAAATATTTGTTAGCCTGACATTTAATCCTATTGTAATATTGCAAATGCAACAATTATGTGTCTGTTTTTCTTTTCATTTAATCTGGGAATTATTACTCTGTGCTAACATTTAAAACAGATACTTCTAATGTTGAAATGTTAAAAATGTTAAAAATGTTCAAATGAAACTTTCCATTTCATTGTGTGCCACTCATCCAAGCGACAAAGCCTCTGACTCATGCAAGCCTCCCTTCTACACTAATCCTTGTGCACACAGTTTGCAGCATAAACCGGTTTGTTTCATCAGGATGTTTTGTTTGTTATCCGACTACCTGTCCCTGTAGTGAGTTTATCATTAGTCATCTGAGATATATGAGATGAACATACAAGCATAATTGTTGCAGACACTCATTTATTCTTCTATCAGTTTTTCACTTTTTGCAGGCATCTAACGGAGGCCAGACAAAAAGGAAGCGCATATTGAGATAACTGCAGATAACTTATTATTGTGTAATTTGCTGATGTTAAGTGAGTGAGTCAGGATGTAAGTGTGTATACAATACTTCTACCTCTTCTAAGTGGATGATAAAGCAAGACGTATACATGGCAGACCAAATGACCAACTCAAATATTTTCCTTTTTATGGATTTTTTAATCTCAACCTTCAATAAACATGCGGTTATACTTTGCACAGTTAGAGTCATCTCAAAGAAATTCAGACATTTGGATGGCGATACAGATGACTGACAACTAAAAATGTGCTTTTAGTAAACTGCTGTATATGCTGTGTTTTTTTGTGTTTTGTTTTGTTTTTTTAAAACTTTGCCTGGTTGTCTGCTCCACAGCGAGAAGACTCCTCAACAAGCGACTCCAGTTCCCTCCACTTCTGCTGAAATCCGCCTGAGTCAAGAGGGTCAGAAGCCGTTTTCTCTGGGTAAACACAACAGTAATACTTACTCACAGCTTGTGGCAGCTTGTAGACAGATGGTGAATACAACGTGCGACCAGAAAGTGTTTTTCATTTTAGCAGGTAGTCCCCGAGGAGCGGCTCTTAACTCAAACAGTTACAATGTGATGATGGTTGGAGACAGCTCTGTGGGAAAGTCCTCCTTCATGAAAAGAGCTCAAAGTGGGAAGTTTTCTTTAGATTTACCCGCCTCGGTTGGTAAGCACCTTAAGATCTTTGGCCTACTATATTCCCATAAATGTGTCCTAAAATACAAAATGATGTGATATAAATATATTTTCTAGGACTTGATTCATGCACGTGGACCGTGGTAGTGGATGGAAAACGTGTGGTGCTTCAGTTGTGGGATACAGCAGGTCAAGAGAGGTAGGTTTCCTGCTGCTCTTTACAGTACATCATTGAGACACTTGTAGCAGTTGTTGCTGTTATAATAAAACATATTAACTATAGGTGAAAGCACTTGAGTGAGTGATCCCAGTTATTTTAATGTTAGTTGTGTTAGGAGTGTTTTCCTCTTCAGGCACATACTGTGAGCCAAGCCATCCAAAAAGTGTGATATCACAGATACACTGGGTAATGTGTTACGATAAGATCAAAGTCTAAATACTCATTTCTCAATGCCCAAATTCAGCTCGTCTCTCACATTTTATCTCACCTCATCTTCAAAAATTCAACCAATATTTATGAAAATAGAAGAAAAATTTTGTATTTTACCCCTTTTTGCAATAGGAAATAAATAGTGGCACAGAATTGTTATCGTACAACAACATTAATGGTAACTGTTTTGGTGTTTTGGGTTCCCTGAATCTGTCCCTGGTGAGAGAGAGTGCTTTAGTTCGACCTTGGGGCTGCCATGAAGAAGAAAAAGTGCATTTGTGTGCCTTGTAACGCATCTTGAAGCACTTCATTATGGTTTTGTCGCTACAGGCTGGTAGTTGTTGATGCGTAGTTCACTCTTTTGCCATTGTCATAAGCTAGAAGATGTCTGTAAGGACATCTAAAAGCTGACCACGTCATTCCCTGAATTTATGATGAGGTGCGCTGTCTGGTGTAGCAGCCTTTCGTGGGTCCTCCTGATGCCTGCCCTGGGTGGGAACAGCGCTTAGTTCCTTGATAGAATCGAGAGTCATAGGCTGGAAGTCATTGTCAAAGGTACAGGGTGTTATTTTGTGGTTTATGGTGGCCTGCGTGTGTGTCTCTTCTATTCTGGAAGTGGTGGTGGTTTTGTCTCTCTGGTGGCCCAGAACAGCTTGTCTCTGTGTCCTAAAGGCTTCCTTGTTACCCAATGTGAGGCAGCAGAGTCCTCCAGCAGTGCATGCTCCTCAGCAGTCAAGCCAAGTATTCTGATGAGCACTTGTTGAGCATGAGCACTGAGCATGTGTGACGACCCTTACATAACGCCCTCTATGCACTTCCTATTGTGGCTTTTGAAAGATGTTGTAAAAATCATACAGCACAGGGAGCCCCCTCCCTCAACATGTGTTGAAAAGTGTCTTTCGGGCCAAGTTGTAACCTGTTTCATAACCTGTTTGCCACACCTCAGCAATGTTTCGCGCGTTACAATAACATATTTCGACATGCAGCATGTAGATATTTTCACTCCACAGGTCGGTTGACATATTCTGAATAGTTAAGTTCAGGAAAGTTAGTTAGTGGCCTCTCCTGTCGTAAAGATGTGAGAGATTTATGATCACATAAATCTCTTTGTTTTCCTTCAAAGGTTTCACAGCATCACCAGACAGATTTTCCATAAAGCCCAGGCTTTCCTCTTGGTGTATGACATCACTTCCACTCAGAGTTTCACTGCAGTCAACTACTGGGCGAGCTGTATTCAGGTACGGTGCCCTTAAAGCTTCAGTGTACATGTGTAATGTGTTTTTGTTGAAGTTATTACATTTAAAAAAACATCTGATCATGGAATAAGTAAACAAGCCTCAAAATCTGACCAGGTATTTGTGGACAGTGCCGGAGACACATGCAATCAGTCGATAAAAGTATTTTAAGTTTGATCTCCAGCCTGTAATTAAATAATTATGATCTGATTCAATTTAAAATGAAACTAATCTGAATATAGTCTAAATGACATGTACTGAATCGTGTATTTAAAACAGCAGTACATGTTAACAGTAACCTGTGGTGGAATGTAAGTACATGTACTAAAGTACTGCACTGAAGTACAAGATTATGGTATTTGTACTTGTACTGAGTATTTCTATTTCCATTCTGTTACTTTATACTTTACGACATCTTCCACAATATTTTTTACCACACCCCATTTATTTTACTTTCGTTACAAGCTACATTGCAGAGTCTGATTATTGATACAAAATATAATCAACTAATAAATCATCAAATTTTTTAAAGGATAAAGCTACACAGCAGTATATAAAGTCGTTAAAATTAGCTCCACTTTACCAGTTTCGAGATAAAAAAATAATGAGCACAATAATGCATCAATAATTATAATCCAATAATAATAATGCTCAAAGAATACTGTTGTACTTTAAGTAAGATTTTGAAGGCAGTACTTTTACTTGTACCAGAATATTTCCACATTGTGGTATTACTACTGTCACTTCACTAGAAGATCTGAGTGTTACTGACAGAAACTACAGTAAAGATATATGTAGTGGATATTTTTTTTAAGTATACTCTCTTTACAAAAATAAAACTAGGATTTAGAGCACATGGGACCTCAAACATAGTTTTATTGGTCTGTACAAAGATCACTTAAAGTAAAAATCAAACTAATCTGTGTTTTGCAGGAAGGGGCTGCAGAGAACGTGACTATTTTACTTCTTGGAAATAAGAATGATAAGGCAGAGCGGAAAGTGAAAACTGAAGAGGGGGCGAAGCTCGCTCGGGTATGGATCCATGGCATTAAGTCCTCTCACACTATTAACTCATGTAGTGATGCAGAAATAACTAAATAGTTTGATTATTACACACTAAAAAGCAGCTTATCTACTTCTACAGGAGTGCAAACTTTGAATTCATGGAGTGCAAGCGCTGCCACAGGGGGAAAATGTGATTCACTCATTGGAAACTGTGGCCAGGTAACACATTTCACATCTGTCACTTTTCCTCTGTGTTGCACCATCTATAACACCCAAATGATTTTTCGCATGACTGTCCTTTAACATTCTTGGCGTTGTTTGTTGTGTTGTTTCCAGGATATTGAGTCAAAAGGTTGGCACAAGAGAGGAAACCACGGTGTTACAGAAAGAGCCCCAAAAGAAAAAATCAGGATGTTGCTGAACACGTGTGTGTCACAGTGTCTGGATTTTTTTTTATGTGTATCAGAAGTAAGACTGGTAATCAAACCAACTTTTGTTCTTTTAATCCGTTTATTACAAATAATTATAATAATTTGTGCAAATGTATAATTTGCTTGTCCTCCTTCCTTTTGTTGTGTTGTTATTTCTAACACAACTTCTTAATATATTTCTGTCATTGCATGAATGGAGCATTTTCAGACGAGCTTAGAAATTTCCTTATGCGAGGAAGCCATAGGGTTGACTTTAATGTGTAACTCCATTTATATATACTCTAGGGTATAGCTGGTGCAGGCCTTCTTTAGAGGCAGGTCAATGAAGAGTTTTTAGTGATCAAGGAAATCATTATCACGTAGTGAATAATGGATGATGTCTGATTGATTTTCATTATGCAATATGAACTCCTTACTATACCAGTGCAATTTCAAATGGTCACTTTAAGTCAATATTTATAGAGTCTTGTCCCAGACTGATGCTTTTCCATTTGAAGGTATATTAACTTAATGTTTTAGTACTTTAGCACTTTCAGTTCAGAAAGATTTCTCAGGTCCTTAGTGTCTTTACTTTGTGCTTAAATCTTAATTTTAATTCTTAATTTTACTCTAATGACATAAATATATATTAAATGTAATATGTACATACTTTTAAAATATAAATGTATAAGTCTATATAAGATTCTTGAAAGTTACAAATCATGATACCAAAGTGATATTAACAAGGACCAAATATTCAGTATGTTTGTTAAGTATAACTGTTTAACAGTATAACTGTTACTTGTGTGTGTTTACAAGCATCTCGTGCAATATGCCTGTGAACAAGGAACATCTTTCATTTCTGCAGCTGTTTAGCACACAGTGTTATTCAATAATTACATTACGTGTATAACTGAAAGTGTATCGTGATTTTATTTGTTTCTCCATCTGTTCTAAATGAGCGGTGTTGGCACGCGGCCTGTTTGAAGCGGTCACACAGTTGACAGGTCAGCCAGATAATCATAAATTAATTTCATGCCTTGGATAATTAAAGACAGTGGTAGTTAAACCCTTAACTGTTTAAATTTGTTACATTTCAATTCTTTTTAATGGTTCTGTGCATTTGTACAATTTGTTGTTGTAATGTCTCAGACTGTTCTAATGTCATGTCTCATGCTCAATAAACCTCCAGAACAACAACTGTGCACTCTCGAAGTTAATTTGTGTCCTCATGGAAGTTGTGTGTTTCCAGACTGACAAAGACAAACAGTGTTCCCACTGGAACAACAAGTCCTTGACTGGTATGAAGAGCATGACAACAATGGCGCCAATGCAATAACCTCATAACATCCCAAAGGAGCTTTTGTGGGAAACAGAAACGCTGAGGCAGCATCTTCCAACATCAGAGGACACAGACAGATTCTCCAAATCTGATATTATGGTATTAGTGATTGGCTCGGACTTCACTGGCAACACTTACAACGATTATTCCTCATTACTAGGTTAAAATATTCCTTTTGTTCTCAGTTATTCAGATAACTCAGTTTTAGGCTGGAACATGTAAACTTTGTAACTCTGTTAAACATCAAACACGACAAAACTTTATTTCTGTTCACTATATTTTCTAAATGATTTCAATGACGTCTCCGGATTAAAAAAAATAAAAACTATTTCATTTGGTAACAATTGCAGGGAATATAGAGAATATGTTAAATTAGGAAACTTCCAAATAATTAATTTCCATTAAATCTTGCTTTTAGTCAGTACACAGCAGGTACACACAGAAGTTTCCAATAATTAATCATTTATAATTATTTTAATATAAATTTACAGGTCTTTCCTGGAAATTAGAAGTAAATTATTTTAAATCAGTTAAGTTATATTCTTAATAAGATGAGGCATGCTCACCTTATTTGAGTTTTTATTGGGGTTGTCATTTCTTTCAGACTATTAGACATGTCATGACAATAGACGCTCAATCTCAGTTGCTAAATAGGGTAACAGGATGTCCGGGTAGTCTAAACGTTACCACATATCAACAGCAGAAAGAAAGTTTGACCTTTTTCCACATGGGGGAGACATATTTGTGCTGATAAAGCAGGTACATCTCCTCTACAAACTTTAAAGAGTGTTCATTAACTCCACCCGTCTACTAACGTCTTTATGCACCAACCACTTTGTACTGATGCACTGTTTAATCTTTTGTGTAAACTTGAATTATCAAATGGTAGCACAGCCAAACAACAGTTATACAAAAAGTTTTTATTTCATGATATAAATAAACCGCTTTCATTAAAAACAATTAAACAGAAGCATAATGTCATGAACCATTAACATTTTCATCTCTGGTCACCATAGGGCAGTAAAATGTGTCACTAGGATGCACTAACACAGTGATCAATTTGAAGTTATTTAATTACACCTACTGCTGTTTCGTCACAGGTTTCATTTTGTTGACTGTCTGTCGTCGTATTCTCTTCTGGTGTTGAGTCCACGATCTTTGTGTGTGAATATGCTTTCGTTTTTTTGGAGGAGTGGTATTCTCTGACGGCCTTCATAACATCAGAAGCAGTCCAGTGGTTACGGGTCAGAGCATCTTGCAGAGTGAACGGTCCGTCTCTGATCCGTCTAACTCCTTTACACATCGCTGTACTGCGTAGCTCAAGTCCTATCTCATGCACAACTTTGCGTAAATATTTCTGAGTTTCATTTAGACACTGCACCTCTGTAAGAACAGAGAAAAAAAACAAACATCAAACAAGATCTGTAAGTATCCTGAAAATCTGCATAATTAAATGAGATTTTTTTCTGCATGTTCAATTGAAGGTTATTTACCTAAAGTGAAGTTGGGAGGCTGGAAGTGGATGCAACGTAAGCCTGTCAAAAACAGGCCCTGATTTCCCTTCAGGGCCCAGTAAACCTTGCACAGCCATCTCATAAGCTTCCTGTGAGCGCATGTCTACGTTGGAATACCTGTATTTTAAAAAAAAAAAAAAAACAAGTATAAAAGTAAGTATAAACATTTGGCACTTTACTGTGGCCCTGCTGAAAGCACTTTGTGTACTTTATAGTAGATCTGACATAAAAGGTAAAGAACAGAGAAAAAGTGTCAAATAAGTATGAACTTAAAAGCCAAATCTGTCAATGTGATGTTTATAGAAATGTAATGAATATTAAATGTCATTAGCATACATTAACAAGGCCTTCTGGTTGGCTCCCTGTAGCATCGCCAGACTCTCTCCAGCTTATCCTGTGTGATGTGACCTGTTGAACACAATATTTTAAGGTTAAATACAGACAATCGCACAATAACTGATGCTTATATTGTTTTACAAACTTTTGAATTTTAAATCTAACAATGAAACCAATTTGCATTACATTTCAGACAATATTATTATATATGACTGGTGAGCTGTGTAATACGTTGCTTCAGGTTATTTTGATATAATATTACTAATCAGATGTCTAAAGATCTAAGAAAGATCTGGAACCGAACACACTGACGGATCCTACCATAGGTGGACCTTTCCACAACTCTGCCGCTGTGAGAGAAATCATCTGTTGCGGTCCCAAATTCTCCCTCCAGTGTGTAATCCTGAAACACATCAAACAGCATTAAAACTGTGCATATTCTACCCTCATTGCATCTTTGTACAGCTCACGTAAAACCAGCAGAAATGATAAATTACCCTTGTGACTCGTGTTCTGTAGAAATTATTCAGGACCTTGTTGGAATTCCCGACAGCAAGAACTAAAGTTATTAAAAGAAAAAAAATAATATATTAAACACAACCTGGCCTGAAACAAATGTTTTTCTCGTGTGATCAGTTCTAAAATAATCATACCAAGAACACCAGAAGAAGATGCATCGAGGCGATGTCCTACTCCAACTCTGATATGCTGGAATTCCGGTCCAGTCACTAAAACACAGAGAAAATATACATTTTAATAACTCTGCATACAAACATAACAGATGTATATTAATATTATTCAGTCATTCCAGCTAATGTCAACCTGCACCAATGTGAGAATGTCACTAATGAGCCACTGGGCTCATTGTCATTCATTTATGGTTTCTTCCAACAGGTCCAACTATTATTAGTCGCATTGCAATAACAGTGGAAAGGGTTTACCTGATGACAGCTCGCACTATCAGAGTCTCAATTATTTAGTAAAAGTAAACAAACAAAAGTGCAGTTGCATTTTAACAACAAAAAACATGTTGTATTAAATCAATTATAAAACTGTCCCTGTCCATCTGCCCAACATGGCAGGACAGTGGCCAACCAGCTTTATTTATATTTCTTTAATAAGTACTACAAAAGATGGATTTTGCAGGAAAAGTTATTATTTGGTTCTATCCTTACATTAAGCTTTGAAAGACAAGCTTGTGCAACTGCTAGATCAATGTATTTACGATTTACGGCAAATTTCCTGCCGGAACAATAAAGTTTATTATATCTCAGCTTATTCAAGACCATGAAAAGACTTCTATGTGCAGGAAATACACAGGTGAACCAGGAGACGAAGCCATGCAGTGAAGTGGACACACATACCCAGGGGATGCTTGGACAGTACTGGCACAGAGACTGCAGACAATATGAGGCCCTTGGGTGCTTCAGTTTCACTGCCTGGGTCTGGCAAGAAGCGAACCTCTTTAGGAAGTGGCCGGGACGGTGTAGCATCTAAACCTACGAGGGAACAAATACAAGGGATACAGTGATGTAACTGGTGACCAAAGTTAGAGCTAATGCTGACTGACTTTTTAAATTGTTTGATGGGCCATAGGATACACTTTTAAGGATGGTATCCTCACCTTTTAGAAGATTTGTCTCGATGGTATCCCGCACGAGCTTCCAGTGAAGACCGGGAGGTTTATAAACACAAAACAAACCCTCTAACCTCCGAAACATCCGGATAGCTGGAGTTGCCATTATGTTAACATCCCGATTCCTCGATAGTCTGTTGAGATTTCCTTATGATTAGTTTGTTTTCTAAGGGCTGCTTGACTTTGCTGCATGTGATCATCTGCACATGCGTACAATATCGTCTTCTTCTTCGGGTCGCGCATGCGCAGGTCTTAGGCTAACGGCCACATTCTCATCACATTGCCGCCTGCTGTGCTGGATGTAACACAAACAGGCCACAATAAACCGAAGACTGAGTGAGGATGAGGGTGTTAAACTGACACCAGAATAAAACTTTAGCGGGATTATGAGTGGTTAGAACTGAGTTGAAATAGACATTTCGGCCAGGGTTAACAGAGAAAGTGTGTTTTAGGAGCTAAAACTCCAGGAGATGGCAACAGTTGCGCCCATAGCACACCACCGAAGAAGAAGACTGCCAGTGACGGTGACTAACCTTGCTCACAACCGCTGACAGCTCAGAAGACTCCGGTAATGTTTTAACTTTAGCAGCCTGTTACGTGTCTTTGCTGGAGTCGCGTTCTAACGTGTGCAAAAAGGGGTGAAAAAAGGCTGACAAGTAGTTTATAATACAAAAGCAACGAGCGTAGCGTTAGCTAACAAGAAGCAGCTAGTTACGCGTATTTGACGTTTAAACTTGTAACCAAGGCGACAAGGGCAGGTGGCAGTTGACGTTGATTGACGTACGTAATCACGAACTTTGCTCGCATCTGATTGGCTTAGATTTGATTACATTGTCATTAATAATAATAATTGTGACAATGAAAGTAAGATGTTACAGAGCCGTGCATTTGTATGCACGGACTAAAAAAACTATTTATTTACACGTTTTTACTTTATTTACATTGCCTGTGGTGATGATGTGTAACGTTAGCACGGCACAGGGCTCTCTGTCTCTGGCTCTCTAGCTTCAGTAACGTTACAAAATGTCATTAACACAACAGCAAGACGTTTCCATGTAAACCAACCAAAACACCTTTTTGTCTGATGGAGGCCAGTAGCTGTAAAAGACGTTTAAACACGTTTCAGTAGGGAAAGCACGGGTCCACGAGTAATAAGACAAATTATTATTAAGTCTATTTAACTGCTTTAGTTTCAGGTGTTTTCACTTAATCTGCCTGATTACGCATCACCTTTTTAAGGTGGGACTATATCCTTTGTATCTGAGTCTGATGACTTAATTTAACAGCCAGCATAGCTGCACGCCTCTTCAACCTAAGTACTGGTCTAATGAGACAGAATAATTGAAAACACCTGTGTGGGTGAGCAGGAGCCTTTAATGTTATTAACAGCAACACCTGTGAGTTAACACGTCTTCTGTTAAAGAGGCTTAAAAGTGCAGCATCCATGGCTGAATTATCACGTTTGTGGGCCCCTATTGGCCCTCAGCTTGTGGTACTTTGATTAAGTATTAAGGAATATCCATTATCTAACACGGGACATCTCTAAAAGACAGACATTAGTCTCCCTGAACCGAGACCAGCACCAGAATGCATCAAGACTGAGACAAGACCAAGACTTTAGGAAGCGAATATTTGCCAAATATCTTTGAGCGAGGTCCATGTCTCGCAGCCTCCTCAGTCAGTGTATTGCAGGATTTACAGACTGCTGTGTGTTTTCTTTGGGATGAAACTCTTTAGGTTTTAAAAGTTCCAATCATGTCCTCATTAGAAATGAGTCAAGTTTTATTTAAAGCAGGAGGTTTTATCTCCAATCACAGTTATGATGTTGATGATATGCTTTAGTGGTGCATATTCCCAAACAAATGTTAATTACTAAACTGATGAAATTACCACAGATTTCCTTGGAAAATAAGGGTGTTATTAATAAAATGAACTTTGGCTCAGTTCCCTTTAGCTGCTTTAGATCACTGTCATGTCTCACTGGGGCACGTCTGCTATGAAAAAGGTCTATAGTACACTGCTTCTTACATTGCTTTACATTGGGATAATTTGATTTCTGAGGTCTCACTGTGACCTTAATCTGTCTTTGCCTACCTCTGCCTAGGTGCAATGCGATCTCGTCTGCGCTGGGTGCTGTGGGATGTGAAGGACACCCTGCTGAAGGTGCGTGCGTCTGTGGGAGAGCAGTACTGCAAGGAGGCTGAAAGACTGGGCTTGAACGTCAGTCCTGCGGAGGTCGAAGTTGCTTTCCACCATGCGTATCGACAATATTCCAGCCGATACCCAAACTATGGCATCGCTCAGGGCATGGATGGGCGGTCTTGGTGGATGGGGGTGGTGCAGGGCACTTTCTCCCGGTGCAGAGTACAGGACCCAGCGGTGCTGAATACGATGGCTCACAACCTTTATCATAACTTCTGCAGTGCAGAGAACTGGGAGGTAAATGACAGATGACACATGTGGCACATACATACAACTAATTAAAGCTTCTTCACTGGTGTTATCTGCTGAATACACCATGCCAGAAAACACAGATTTATTTTTTTACAATAGTGGACCAAGAAGTATGGAAAAAAACAATTTAAAATTGTATTGTCTCCTTGTTGTAGGTATTTCCAGACTCACACAAGGCCCTGGAGAGTTGTTCCTCCCTAGGACTGAAGCTGGGTGTGGTGTCAAACTTTGACAGCCGCCTAGAAGAGATTTTACGTGCTTGTGGCCTGCTGTCTCACTTCAGCTTTTTGATAACGTCAGAGGAAGCGGGCATAGCAAAGCCGAGTCCAGCCATCTTTGATCAGGCACTGCAGAAATGTGGCGTACCGGCTGCTAATGTAGCTCACATCGGGGACCACTACGTGAAAGACTACCTCACCTCTCGATCTGTGGGCATCCACGGGTTCCTGTTAGACAGACACAACAAACATAACCAGCAGGACATTCCTCAAGAGCATCGGCTCAGCTCCCTGGAGGAGCTGCCGTCACAGCTTCAGCAGCGCATGGACTAATGCCAAACAGTCGTGAGCTCAAGTGCAAAGCTACTCAGCCTGTCTGTGGTTCAGCTAAGGAAGTAACTTCTGTGATGTAGCCAAGTCTGCAGAATAAAAACTGTAGGCACAGTATTCAATTATCATGTGTTTTTTTCTGTACATCAATTGTGAGCATGTATCAAATTAGAGAGCAAAAAAGTGTATCTCAGTAAAGTGTCGGGTCACCCTCTCTGGAACTGTTTGGAGGTCTTGGAGAGCATCGTCACATGACTGCAAAATCTCCTGAAAGTGTTCAGACGGTTTGACGTCGGGTGAAGACTATGGCATATGATTCACATCATTCAAGCATTTAGTGACGCTCTTGTGCTACGTGTTGTGTCGGAAGAGGGGTCATTACCTAAAAACAGACCACTCCATCAGGATAAAAATATTTTACCACCACCTAACCTTAAGACGATACATGGATCCCATTAAAATGCCTATTCTATAAAAGCGTTTGTCCCCTCATTCATTCAGGATCTTACTTTTTATTGAGAGGATATGCAACAAAGCTCAGCCAGACTTTCCCAGAACCCGCTTTTAATTTGTCACCCATCTGTGCATGTCTAACCTTCCATAATTGACAGCTGGTGCAGTTAAAGACGGGGACACTGTGGTTGCATTCTTGTCCACTTTTTTCCTTTTTAAAAAGGTCTCAACAAATGATTCATTTTTTTTGCAGAGGTGACCCTGAAACATACAGATTCACCATTATTCATTCAGATTTTTGCTTGAGATCATTGGGTTCCTGTGTTTACACTATTTGCTTGTCATCATTGATGGCTGAAAGGCAGCACGGAAGATATTAAACCAACGACTTCAAGTATACGTTAAAGTCACTCTTGAAACAGTCCGTATGTTCAAACAGTTTTTGGCTGCTGTAAATTGTTTCTCCTGTAAGTACTGGCCCTGGAAAAAAATCCCACCACTGCTCAGCAAACAAACACGGTCCAGGTGAGACACAAAGAGGGAGTTTTGTACTCAGGCTGAAACTTTGGACCAGGGGTGTCAAACGGTTCCACAAAAGGGCCGGTGTGGCTGCAGGTTTTCTTTCAAACTAAGCAGCAGCACACCAGACTGATTTAATCAACTGATCTCAGTCTTCAGAGAGTTGGTCAAACTGTGTGCTCTTGGTTGGTTGGAAAAACCTGCAGCCTCACCGGCCCTTTTGTGGAACCGTTTGACACCTGTGCTTTGGACAGTATCAACGTGATTTACCTAACTAAGTATTTTTACAAAGAGCAAGGACTGTGGATTTTGTCTCCAACACACTGTAATCACATTAGGTAGGGATAATTTCAAAGCCTTAAATAACTCTTGTGTATGGGCACGTGAATATTAGGAGATATTAGAGGACACGAAAAAATGTGAGTCTATCCAAGTCAGATGGATGAAGGTGAGACAGAAAGGATCGAACTATGTAAATTATCGACTTATGAACATGAATTTGAACATTGTGTCATCACATTCGTGCTGTTTGAAAGTGTCCTGAAGGTTCTGACAGTTCTAGCTGAACGGGATCAGGCAACACTGTAAAATTACACTGCTTTTTATGTAATTTGGGCGAACTTAACCTTTAACAGAAGCTGCACGCTTTCTTCATTCCTAATTATTTGTTTTCGGCGCTTAGCGGTGAAGAGAACAAGGCAGGGTTGCTTAACCCTAATACCTTTGTAAATACTCTTATTTCAAACCATCTGGTCAGAGGCAGATACTGGGAATGTTGGGCTGAGGATCAAAAGGACCAGAAGAGGAAGCAGAAGTGGGGGAAAAAAAGAGAAGAATCGCATTGCAATTCAAAGCAGAGCTTCAGCCTCTTATGGGGACTAGGGATTGACACTTGTCCAGATCAGATTTGAGGAGTTCAAGAGAATTTCCTGACAACATAGAACTTCCTCTTTGTGTCACCGAATGTGAACAAACACAGTTTTTATTAAGTCTTAATTTCCTTTTTTTTCCTTTGCCTTGTTTTCAATTGATTTCATTTGTTTCCCCTGGCACTCCTTTGTATGTTAAAGGGTATTGTGTATCTTTGGGGAAGCGCCTACAAGAGCTGCTTAATTCAAAGCTGGTTTAGTAGCTCAGCCAGACGGCTCTAAAAGGGCTCCACAGAAATCCAATTGCAGACATAATGGGATTGCAAAACAAAACAAAGCTCCTCGTGTGGAGAGCGAAAGGGAAGAGAAGAGGAGATGAAGCACATTAGAGAGGGAAGACGTCAACCCGTTGACATACAATGGAAATAATAAAAAAAACAGGATGTATGTGACGCAGTCTTGTGCATTGAACAAATTCTTTAACGTGAATGGGTATACATTCTGTTGACTCAAAAACACAATACATCAAAAAATAAATTAATTCATGGCAATACAGAAGAGGGCTGAAACATTTCCTTCAGCTATAAAAGCACTCAAGAGTTCAGCTCTTTGTTCGGTTGTGCCTGGGGTTCAGGGTTCATGTTGGCATTTTTATGCTCCTTGAAATATTCAGTGAAAGAGAAAAATAGAAGAGCAGAGCATCAGAAAATCGGTGTATTTACAGAGAAAGAGAGAGACGGAGAAAAGGAAAGAGCTTCGGAAGTGAAAAGAAGGTCACGCGATGAACCTAATAACAGACTCCAGGGATGGAGCAACAATTAAACGAAATGCATGAACAAAAATATGCACATCAACACTTGCCTTTTTAATTCATTTAATTGGAAAACAGATAATAGGAGGCTTTTCCAATTGTGACAACATAAATCAGACAAAGTAAGGGGTTAATGCATGAGAAGATCAACCATTTCGTATACGTACACATTGAGTGGTTTTCGATATATACACATAAAATGCTGTAATGACAGACACGAACACCCATTCTGAATGTAGCTCTCATCACATAGTGTAAACAAAGACAAGCGGATCATCCCCTCAGAGTCTTTTGGCATTTAAATACCATCACATTCATTTCAAATTTTTCACGCTTTATACCCGAGTCAGTTTGTATTCCTTTAACAACTGTTATTCCTTTTTCTTTCTTTTTTTTTTTTAAAGCAAATCTTAAATATTGTGTTTTAAATTAAACTTCAGAGGTCTTTTCTCTCTTTAAAATGATCTAAATTCAAAGCGGAGGCAATGCTATAACACACCACTGTTGAAATTAAAAAGTGATTCATGTTGGTCCTTTAAAAATAAAAGCCGTGATTTAAGTGCGTGCATGCTTAGGTGGACGTGTCTCTTCCCTTCAGTGTATTTGGCGTCTCTCATCCTGTGGACACTTATTCCAAGTGACTCCCTTATACAGGAAGTGCAGTGTTTTTTATCACGAAGTGCAACAATACTATACGGCCACTGAATAACGCGGCCTCCCGGTCGTGCATGTGTCGTTACAGTTATAGCTTGCAAATCAAAAAAACCCCTGATCCATGAACGTGTTCAAGTACAGCTCAGGAATAAAAAATAAAACTGACAAATATTTCAGCTTCAGTAGCAATACTGGAGTCAAATCATGTTTTTTTTTTTCTCAAAAACCACATTGGAACAATTTTAAATTGCAAGATTTGTGTATAATAACAGATTGAAATCCGTGTTTTTAATCCACCGGCAGTCAGGTAAATCCATCATTCCTATTCCTGTCAGATAAAGTGAGTTCATTCTTTAAAAACAAAACTTTTTTTAAAGCATCAGTTTACCCCACCATCATATATTAAAAATGTCCTCTGTGCTTGTAGAGTTCTGATGAAAAGTGTGCCAAGTTATTAAAAGACAAAAATAGGAATTGGGGTCTTCTGACTTAAGTAAATGAATTATTGTTGTCCTGCAGCCCAAAATAAACACGGTTCATATTCAACATCCACACCGGATGATTAATAGCCTTGCAGATCATTTCTCATGTCCTCTAGGCCAGCCATAAACAGTAATCAGGACACACAGAGCTCTTTCCATGTAGGATTTGGCAGCAGCTTCATCCTCAGAGCTTCAAACAGTCTGTTGTAGTTCTGCGGGTATTTCCACAGAGTCAAAGAGTGAAGAAAACACGTTCCTATGGTGCTGCAGGTCAAAAGTTCCAGTCAGTGGAAAAAAAAAATGTCATGGAACATTTAACCTCCCACATCAAGCAGGCCTACCTTAGCCACACACTGAAGATAATGCTGCTTCGCCTCTGGCCAGGTCTGCTTGATCGGAACTTGTGAATACCACTTTGAATGCAATCCTGAGGGTTTGTGGGCCAGATAAGATGAGGAAAACCAGAAAAATGGCGTGATGCAAACATCTCATGTTCCAGCAAGATGTCTTCTCAAACCACTGAAAGAGATATCATAAACACACAAGCTGATTTGAAGTTGTTTTATTTTTAAGTATTTAACTTTGCTTACTGCGCCGATCTCAAGATCTTATCAGGTTGATATATTTATTATATTTGAATTTATTTTAGATTTTATCTACTGTCAACAAACACTGTGTATTCAAAACCTGATAGGGCTCATTTCTCTGTGCCATAAATCTTTGAAAGAAGAATTTTAAAAAGCTGCACCATTACTCTGGGTGACACGGCTCTTTATTACCATCAACACACGCCTATATATCAAAAAAACATATCAGTCAAATAACAAACAAAAACTAAATGTGTATATAGATTTTTTTGTTTGTTTTTTGACCCAATCCTTCAGTCAATCCTGGATTTACTCAAGTGCAACAAACCTAAAAAAACACTATTAACTCTTGTTTTGGTTTTGTTTGCTAAAAAAATACAGTTGCCAGCTCATGAAACATACTTGTGACCTGTTTGTTGAGGGTTACGTCTCGATTAGGATCAAATAGGTATAGATATTTAAAAAAAAAAAAAAAAAAACTTTTAACAACTGTTAAAAACTGTTAACAGAAGGAAAAAATGAACAATTCCATCTTTATACCTCAATATGTATAGATTGACTGACGCTGAAACATATAACAGGGACACAGAGATTCCCTCAATCACACGCTCGACCTGCAAATGTAGGACTGAGCATCTGCACGTGGGGCACACACTGTAACTACTGAGCTACCCGCCGTCTCTCGTACTTTTGCCTAGATTTAGCATCAACTGAACATTTATTAACTGTAACTGTATAGTTTTTTTTATTATTGTCTATTTTTGCAATATTATTTCCATAAAAAACTTTTTTTTATATATGTAGTTTTCTACTTGTACAGCACAGGTTTAATTTCTTAAGACATGTTTAATTTCTCAGGTTTAATTTAAATTCAGACTGATCTCATAGGTTAATTTTAATGTATGTTTACGATGTCTCATGAATGTGCCTTTCCATCTAGAATAATCTTTCTGACGAAAAACAAGTTAAGTACCACTCTCAGAAGGATAGCAGGGCGCTCCATGCTTCTCTAGGACGTAGTGATGCGCGAGTCTCCGTCTGCGACAGTCCTGCCTCCACCAGCAGCTGCACGAGAGAAGATGCAAAAATCCCGCTCACATTTATTGGCCTCATATCGCTTTACAATTGTTGTCCTCAACACCGTTAATCAGTTAATCAGCTATGACCTCAGTGAAAATGAAATATAAGATATGTCACGCATATTACTTACTGTAACAGTGTACATAACACCATGATGAGAACACACCCAATCACACACAACACCAGCACCGTGGCAACCGTCTGTTGTCTGTGATTGGTTGCAACGACAGCGAGTAGATCTGCATGTTCACACCTCATCCCAACAAAGCCGGGATGACACCTGCAGCAAGGAGAAATATGTTAACTATTGAAGGTGTCCTTTGACCCTAATGAAACATAAATCTGATGTCAAATAGCTCACATACTTTTGTATATAAAACTAATTTTGATAATAAAAACACTTTCTATTTTAACCACAACGCTCGGCCTCCTTGCACTAGTTACAGCAACAAATATCTTTAGATTTTACTAATGTCTCTTTTGAGGAATGACAGCATTTTGCTCTAACATATTATTTTCAGATCTCACTGCTCAGCGGAGCATCACCAAAATTACCAAAGAAATCTTGAAATGCGGAAGTGGGAGAAACATCAACATTCATCAGCATCTCATTTGTTTGGCAAATATGAAATGATCTTAGTACAATAACTTTACAGATTCATTTCTGGTAACAACTTACACACATGCAGGTGTCTCCTCTAATATCAGGAAGCGACAGGAGCCATGGAAGCAGAAATGGCGATGGGAGTCTGGACAGTCATCAAAATGAGACCGGACAGCTGCCGCCACAAACTCTGTGAGGTTGTAAGACGAGATATTGTAGGCAGTGAGAGATGTGTAAAAGTTTTTGCAAGTTCAGGGTAGTTTTTTTTAGTTTAAATATTTACCATCAAAACCGATGCAAATCAATCCATTGAGGCGCAGGGAAGCGTCTAACCCTAACCCATCTTCCTCAGGGCAATGAATTACACCCTAAATTATAATATCAAATATAATCAAAGTGCCCAGAAATCTAAAAATACCCTAAGCCTGCAGAGACCTGAAACAACAGCATGTACTAAATCCTAAAGCTGACACCCACGCCACCAACGGTAGACTGAAGCCTTTTGTTACCGGTTGCGTGTGGATTTATGGTGGCTTACAACTCTCACAGCACCTGGGAGGGACAATTAGAGTCAAGAGAAGTCCCGGTGGGACACTGCAAACAAAAACCTCTGTCCATCAACCTAGATTAGAACTCAGGAGAGAGCACATCCCTGAAGGAACCACAGTTCTTTAGAAATTCAAGCCTTTAAGCGACCAGCTCAGTTTTCACTCGAGACAAAAATATCTGATTAAATGAACACCCAGACAACACGGGCAACACAGAAAACACGACATTTCTTACACATAAGCCGTACAGTCAGACAAATTCCTACATAACTAACTCAAACAAACGTCAGTGTCTCCCGAGCAGCCGAAACAGTTGCACAGTGTGGCATTCAGGGTGGGAAGGAGGATGAACGTCCAGACAGATAGCTGCATTACAGCCTTCGTCACACACTCCATTCCAACGGTAAATGGGCTTTTGGATTGCAGCCTACATGTATTGTCTCCTTCTTTCAGACTCTGTGAAAGCCCTCTGTTGTCCCTGAGGCATCTGCCTACCAACCCCTCTCCCTTTCCATGTGATTTTGGCAGTCGAACGGGAGAAACATTGAGACAGAAACCAGCCCTTGGGGCATGTCAAGGTGCTTTTCACATGATAATTCAATACAGGAGGTGCAGCAGCTTTTTTTTGTGTGAAATTGCTAAATATCCTGCTCGTATGTGCTGCTCATAATCTTTAATTTGCCACAATCGCTGCCCTCACTCACGCTAAGAGGATCAGTTATTAGCGAGCGCCACACTGTCTGCATGTGTCGATGCACTTCAGCTCAATGGGAAGCTTTACAGATTTGAGAACTCTGTTGCTGCGGAAGCAACGCTGCAGTGAGAGTCCGTCAAGGGCTGCAGAGAGCACAGTTGGCACATTTTATCTGAAATACAGCTATTTCTGTTTTGTTTTTTTCTTAATGGAAATGGCTCGACAACGAGCTTGAACCTTCACTCGTCTGGACACAGGGCGGCTTTTCTTAAACTCACTTTTAACTGGAGGGATGTTAGTTGTAGTAGTTGCAGTAGTTGTGCTCGTTGATGCAGAGTGGCTTGCCGAGGTGTTCGAAGCAGCAGTGAAGTTTGTTTCCATGAAAGCGATGGATTCGTTCGTCGTTGAACCGCTCAGCTCTGTTTCTAATGTAAAGAGGGAATCTCCAGAGAGGAAAATAAACAATAGACACAGTTCTGATGTGAAAAAAATACAGAAATAACAGCAAAACACCTGAGGAAAATAAACGTGGAAGCAACAAGGCAGTGCATCAGTGGATCATCTTCCTGGAAAGGCTTCATGAGCTTCAGCTTTCGCGCGGAGACTTACCTTTACCTGGAGGGACATCTGTTGTTGCCGTCGCAGTGGTTGTGGTACTCGTGTTTCTGCTGCTGGTTGTAACAGAGCCGCTTGTCGAGATGTTGGGAGTGGCGGTGGAGTTTGTTGTATCGATGGAAATGCTGGCTTCAATAAGTGTTGAATTGCTCGGCCCTGCTCCAAATGTAAAGAGGGAACCTGCAGAGAGCAAAAATAAACAGCTCTTAACATATTACACAGTCCCGATGTGAGAAAATATAGAAATAATAACAAATCCCTGCAGGAATAACAAAAATACCAGAAAGTTCACCGTAAACTCACCATTGAGTACCACAGACATACTAAAAGTACCTATAGGAATATAAAAAAATATATATTACTATATTGTGATTTTCTCCCAAAAGGAAAACCAGGTGTCACATAATCTTTATATGATAAACCACCTCAGTGTCCCAGTAATCTGCCCTTGGACATCTATGATCATGTGACTTGGTCTTCTATGTCATATCGATGCTTCATTGAGTAACTTGTACTCAACAATAGTAACAGGGTCAAGCATCCACTAAAAGGATGAGACCAAAGCACTATAAATACAGCAGGTCTACTGTATGGGGCCACACGCAACGCACAGCTAGGGACACAAACCAGATGGCAGACACACAAGAAGGTGATTTGTTTTAAATAAAGTGTGACAAATCCTCAAAGATTATAAGAATCTGGATATATTCTGGCCTTTTCCCCTCCTAGAAATCAAACACCAAAACAACACACCCACTTCAGATTAAATATGCTTAATTAAGGGGATAAATAAAAACACCACCAACCACCACAGTAAACTCAATACAAGCAGCAAAATAGTGCCACAGTTAAACACTTCATATTTAGATTAGGACAGGATCCATATAATCCAGTGGAAATAACACAGATGAATCTGTCATTCAGCTCTGTTAGCTTCAACAGTTAATCAATACATTTATCTGAACGTGTGACATGGAGAAAAATGAAAATGGAGATGGAGACCAACAAAAACAAAAACATAGCAACTCACCGCTTATGAGAAAAATTGCATCCCAGAAAATCCGAGTCATCATGTCGACCTGGTGGTCTAAAACTATGCTGAGTTGACGGACAGCTTCACTGAAATGCGGGCGTGTGTTGGGGAAACCACATTAGTCAGGAGTGTGGCAGGCTGCAGGGCGAGCAGCGGCAAGCAGCAGCAGCACAAAACATTTAATCCCGTGATCACAGACCTGCACACCGGTGTCATTTACACACATCTGAACCGTCGATTTAGATAAAGCCGTGGCAAAGTCTTCAGCCTTCAGTCAACAGCACAAGAGTCCTGCAGGGGTGTCCCGGCGTTTAACTTCTCTGTGTTCAATTGAGGAAACTCGTGTAATCCTGTCAGAGGCTGACCAATTAGAGACACACAGAGGGAGGAGGAGGTGGAGGAGGAGGAGGTGGAGGAGGAGGAGGGTATATCATCTCACTGTGACCTCAATATAGCACTTTTGTTTTAATTGTATTTATTTAAATCAAGGCAATTAAAGTTAATTAAAGTGATTTAATCTGATTTTAATCTGGTGAATCCACTGCAAGTGAATTCAGAACATCACTTAACTCCTCATTCTAAATCAGTCCCTGGCAGTGTTTTATTATCATCATACATGATGTTTATGGATTCACATTCCTGCTGCATTCATGTGTATGTTGTGTTTTACTGCTGTAGATGTTTCAGTTTGAGCTCATTTCACCTGCTTTCTTCACTGTTTTTGGTGGTTTAACCTACAGAAATGCGTCATATTGTAGAAGACCAGCATCTGTTTGTCCTGTGAGAACCACGAATCTCTGGAAAGAATCTACTTTTATTGACCCCGGGAAAAACAAGCTCCTTTTTCAGCTTTATTACGTTGCATTTTCCAGCTAATCCAAGAGGTTTAAAATAGTTTGTTCAGCGTGAGAAGGAGGAGAATTTTCTCAAACATTAAAAAGGGAACAGTTTATCTGAAAATAAAAACAAAATGATCAGTTAGTAAGAGCGTGGAAGAATGTAGTGGAATAAAAACATTTGCATTGAAATGGCCACAATTGAAATATTTATGTACCTCAAATGTGTACAGTACTTATGTAAATGTACGTAGTCACTTAGCCAGCACTGGTCCTACTCCTTAACCTTTTTTAGGCATCCTGCCTGCAGCACGATGAATTATTGTAAATACATTTATAATAAAATAAACATGTAGGTTATTTGATATGTGACAGTGAAATATTGATCGTGTGTACAGACTGTAAAGCCCTTTACTAAAAAAGAAACAAACATTAACTGATCTACATGTCTTTATTTATCGCTCAGTTTTAATGTGAATAAAAGTCATTTTTCATTCATTTCTCAGTGCAGCCTAAGAATAGCTCTGCTGGGCCGTCTGTTCATTCATCTGTCCTGAACATGATGTTATGTTATGTTATTATTAGAGGATAAATCCTAATGCTCCGCTCTCAGACCTCTTGTCAACAGTGTCATGACGTCATTTAACAGGTTCATGAAAGCTGTCAAACTTTACAGGAATACTTCAGACACACGACTGTGCACGCTGTGTTTCTTCTACACTTGCTCTCAATAATAGACATACATCATCCTAATAGTCCCACAATGCCTCTCCTTTTTCTTTTTTCTTTTTTTTTTATCTGTGGCCTTTATCCTGGGGGGATAAATTCAGCTGGTTTCCTTCTGTAAAACATATCAGGGCGGATGTCAGGAAGAAGTCATTCAGCGGTCATCTGAAGGAAAACTGCTGAAAGGTTGCTTTAATAAATAGGTAACCCGATTTTTACATGGATATCAGTTTCTTTTATTTTACTATTCAACTTAACAAAAGTTTTAACATACGGTTTTTGTTGGTGGCTCTTTTGTGTGTGTGTGTGTGTGTGTGTGTGTGTGTGTGTGTGTGTGTGTGTGTGTGTGTGTGTGTGTGGAGAGAATTAGAGAGGAAATGCCTTAGTTTTTCATTTGTGATGCTGAAACACACAACATGAGCTGCAAACAAAGAAACAGCAGCAGCAGCAGCAGCAACATTTGCAACCAGCTCCATCTGCTGGACATAGACAATCTGCCATGGTTTGCCTGAGACTTAATCATAATAAGATAAAGATTAATTACAAGGTATTGTTTCAGAAGAAGAGAATAAAGTGCGGGACATCATAAGAGCCGAAGAGTTAGCCTTATTCATTAGTCTCTCTCTCAAATCTCTCTGAAACCGTAAAAGTTGATGCGAGTTGTCACAAAATCTTCAAGTTTTCTGTGCCTCAGTGGGTTTTATTAAATTGATTTAGTGCTTAATAATTAATTTGTCTGTCCTGTAGAACAATTTTGTGTCCAAATCCAGATTTAAGACCTTTATTATTTATTATGTATTTTGGCGCATGTTCCTATATACAGTATGTGTGTGCTGCGTTTCATAACATTTCCACAAACTGGCCAGATACTCAGGGGCCACTTCATCAGACACACCTGTACAATTCAATGTTCATGTTTACATACGTGAGGTGAAAACTGAAACGATACTGACAGACGGAGGTCTGTGTGAATGGAGAAATGTCACATTTAGGCTATAAAAACTGTCTGGACTGTAAATGTAAATTGTTTTTTGTTTGCCATCTCACCTGAGGCCTTCTCTTCTGTGTTGTTGTTCTTAAATACTCACCTAAAATGCAAATGTCACATGTCACAACAGAACAGCCCACCTGAGTGTTTGGTTTCTTTGGTTTGTGGTTGCTCAACTGCAGCCAATCATGAGAGGCCCCGTGCCTGCAGTAAGAAGGTTTTTACAGCAGGAGGTGGGCTGACCTGTGTGGTTCCCCATCGGACTTCATCAGGTCACTTTTCACCACCGCCTTCGATGAACAATGGAGCATACCGACGCACAGAAGGTAAATGAGTACATTGTACATTTCATTAAGTCGTTTATGCTCAATTTGTTTGATCTGTGGAATGAAACGCAGGACCGCTCTGTGGTCGTGCAGTAAAGAGGAGATGCTGTGCTGTTTGAAGGAGCAATGAAACAAGTGCAAACACAATGTGCAGACCAAGAGAGTCCTTGCATGTGTTCATATTTAGCAGCTTTGATTCTGATCTTGTCTCCTCTCTGCTCTTGAAATGAATGATATATTCACAGTCAGTGACGAAGCAACTGATTGAAAATCTATAATCTGTCTGCATTAACAGAGCAGCTCTCTGATATTGGTGCTGATGGTTGCTTCTGCAGCCATCGGAGGAACCCTTCAGTATGGCTACAACCTCGCAATAATGAACTCTCCCACAACTGTAAGTTTTTTGGACTGTGAGATGAGTGTGTGTGTGTGAGTTAGTATAGGTGTATATGGTATGTACAGTATGTATGTATGTATGTATGTATGTAAGTGGCTGTTTACAGAGCTGATAAGTCTCTGCAGGGTGAATGTTCAAAATGTAACATCTACCAGTTTAAACACACTTATTAATACTTACGATGCTCTTCTGTGAGTGCGTGTGTGTGTGTGTGTGTGTGTGTGTGTGTGTGTGTGTGTGTGTGTGTGTGTGTGTGTGTGTGTGTGTGTGTGTGTGTGTGTAAGAGCTGCATAAACCAGCATCACTGATATTTTGTATTTAGGTCACATGGTAAATTGGCACGAGCGAGAATTAGGCTACTTGTGTCTCTGATTAGTCATTCTCATTGTAACATATCCAATTGTAGGATTCCTCATTCCTCAGTGTTTAGTCGGCTCAGTAAGGCCGAGCACGGACTTCCATCGGCGAACAGTTCTGCCACCTTTCAACAGACACACATTTTATGACAGGCATACAAACAAACTCTTTGTGTAGAGGTAATGAGTGTCATCTTTAACCACTGCTCTGATTAAGTGCGTGTTTGTTCAACTCAGAGAGGCTCTAATGGTCTCATCTTTTATCCCAGTTTATTCAAACCTTTATCAATGAGACATTCCTGGAGCGCTGGGACATGCAACTGGAGGACTACCAGGTGACTCTGGTCTGGACAATTATTGTCTCCATCTTCTCATTGGGGGGCTTGGCAGGGGCTCTTATTGCAGGACCTATGACCATACGCTTCGGGAGGTAATGTCACACGTTGCTCACATGCCGCTCTGTGAAAATGAACGAATGCACGAGTAGCCAAAAGGTTCCGTGTGGAGTTTGTGTGATGACATGGTGGTGAGGCTAAATCATTGATGCGAATGGTTGTTTGCCTCACCCAAAAGTCTGCTGGGATAGGCTCCAGTCCCACCATGAGGATACAGATAATGGATGGATGGATGTGTGAATGAATAAAGAGATTGCTCATTTACTTTCCTCTGTTCCCGTCATGACTCTCAAAGGAACACACATTGATCAATGATTCTTGAATGCATCAGGCTGGCTGTTCTATTTTTGTCTTATTGTGAACAAATCTTATGAAAAGACTGAAACCAACAATGTGTTGGTCCATCTGAATACATTCATTCATTTTAAAAAATGGGTGACAAAAACAGCATAAAAAAGGTACATAATGGTGAGTTTTTATATGAGATACATCGGTCTACACTATACAAGTAATTATTCATTGCTGGTTTGGGTGTAATATTAATGTTTTATATATAATAAATCTAAATATAAATCTCTCACTGACCAACTGTTCATCTAGCCTTTTATTTTTCTTTCCCAAGGAAGAAATGCCTGTTATTGAACAACATTTTCCTCATGAGTGGCGCGCTCTTAGCTGTGACAAGTAGAGCTGCCAAGTCTTTTGAGATGATCATCATCTCACGCGTCCTGGTTGGGATAAACGCCGGTAGGTCATGACATGAATATATGTAAGTCGCGCTTTTAAATTTGAGATTTTCCTTGAATGCACTGTGTGTTCCACGACGATTCGTAGAAGGAGCTCAATTGAACGTAATAAGCTCTACAAGAAAGGCACTGTGTGTTTTGCAGGGGTCAGCATGAACGTGCAGCCCATGTATTTTGGAGAAAGTGCGCCGAAGCACCTGAGAGGGGCTATCTCTTTGTCATCGGCTGTTTTCACAGCATTTGGGGTTGTGTTAGGACAGATTGTTGGTCTCAGGTACGGACACTGTCTGATCTCGTCTAGGCTATAAAATAACAGATATGTGCTGTATAATATATTTTCACAGTAACGTTCTGGATTATTTATTTATAGAGAGATTTTGGGCAGTGAGCCGTGTTGGCAGTATCTTCTTGCCAGTAATGCCATTCCCGGCTTCATTCAGCTCCTGACCCTCCCGTGGTTCCCAGAGAGCCCCAGATACCTGCTCATCGACAGGGGCGACAAGGATGCTTGTATTAATGGTGGGTGCCGTAAAAGGGAAAGTAACTCTCAAAGACAGAACTTAAGCAAAGTTTTAAAGTACTTTACTGGAGTTTTTTCTGTCTTTGTGACAAATGTCACTGTGTCCAGTCATATTTTATATAATTATGACTCATTAGCAGTTCTACCAGAGATACATAACAATCAAATTATCCAATATTTCACAGAAAAAAAGGAAATACATCAGAGCTCAAAGCATGGGTACAGAAAAATATCTTCTGTACCCATGCAAAGGCAATTTTGAGTACTTGTACACTATTGTGTTAGTACTTTTACATACTTAACTAAAGGATCTGAGTATTTATTGACCACTGCTGTCAACTCAGATTATATTATACATTTCTTCAACTGTATGCAATTTACATGAAACACTCAGAACAATAAATTCTAACCAAAAAACACACAGTAATTTAAGTTGTGGTACTTTTCTCGGCTCAGCTTTGAGGCGGCTGCGGGGCTGTGAGGTCCAGAGCAGCGAGCTCGATGAGATCCTGGAGGAACAAGCCGAAACCAAAGGCATGAGACCCGCTCGACCGTGGGAGCTCTTCACTGATCGCTCAGTGCGCTGGCAGCTCATCTCTGTCATGATCATCAGCAGTGCCATGCAGCTCTGTGGCAATGACTCGGTAAGAAGAGCTGGCATCAATGTCATTACATACAGTGTGGCATTTCAGTGTCACAGTGACACCAAACACGTAGTAAGAGTATCAGGTGGTCTTCTGGCCCGCTGCTCTGTCGGGTTGATTAGAAATTTGAGATGATCCATCAGCGGTGTGAGTTGTGTCTGGCTTTCTTTACGTTCCTGTAGGTCATATTAATAATGCACAGTGGTGTTGAGGCATCATCACTCGCTACAGTTGTTGCTACAGCAGCTTATGTACTAAAAGTCACCCTAACTCTGTATATATGGGCATTACTAACATGTCTGAGCTGATTTGATTTGAACAGAGCTGCAACAAGTTCTCATCAGAAAATGCTGACTAAATACTCCATGTGTTTCAAGACTTTTAACCACATGCTTGGCAGTTTCAGGAAGGGGGATAAGGCATTAACATAGTTACTCGTTGTACAAAATGCTGGTTTAATCAGCTTAATAACAGCTGAAGCACTTGTCATGATGCTCTGCATACCTTAACGTTTCCTCGTGTCCGTTTTCTTTCAGATTTACTTCTATGCAACATATGTATTCAAAGAGGCCGGGGTATCTGATGATAAAATCCAGTATATCACAATTGGCACTGGGACATGTGAATTCACAGCCTGTATAATGTGCGTAAGTATCTGTTATGTAACCTGTTCGAGCCAAAGAGAGACTGCATTCCTGTCACAGCTTTAACACAGGCTGAGGACTACGAACAACCCCACATGCTGCACACGCAACAGAGTTTACACTTCATCTCACGGTTGAGATTTTTGAGTATATGATGTTAACTTCACCACAACATGATAAAGTTAACATCATATCTAACTAACTGCCAATTGCAGACACGAGAAACATTCCTGGATATCTTTAGATGGACTGTGTGTGTGTTTATTTTTGACATTTTGGGAAATATGCTTATTTGTCTTCATACTTTTTCAGGTCTATGCATCTCCCATGTTTGTCATGCCAGCAGTGGCTTACGTTAGTTTAGCATAAAAGACTGGTAATGATGAACCAGCTAGCCTGATACTGTCTGAATGAACACAATCTACCTCCCAGCACCTCTAAAACATCAGATCAAGCTGTAACAAGTTGATCGTTGGTCATTCTCTTAAGCCATACATATCAACTACACGACATTTTTACCGAATATCAGACAGGAGTCGATCTTTTCATGGAAAGTGAAGAAACATATTTCACAAAATGTCGAACTGTTCCTTTAATAAGGCAGCAGGTAATCGTGAGTTTCATGTTTCTGGGAATACACCAACTAAACATGATATTTTCAGAACCTGCTGATAGAGCGCAAAGGCCGGAGGTTCATGCTGATGGGAGGATTCATCCTCATGACCATCTGGGCTGTTGTTTTCACAATTGCTCTGTCGTTTGAGGTAAATCACTTATATGGCTTACACAATGACCCACATACTCATGACAAATCACACATATACCTCCAGTGTGTCAAAGTTCAAGTAAAATGATTTAGTATGTGTGATTATTATGTGAGTTTTCTATGGTGGAGTGCAGTGATTATGAGTTATCAGCAAAGTCCGGTTTGTATTCACGCGTTTGTGGATGTTAAATTGTCTCTAATTCTTTAGATCACAGATTGACTGAATGTCCAAAACAAAAATATAGTAGTGGATTTATCAACCGTGTGTTTGTGTTACTGTATGCAGATGAAAACACAGCTGATGCTTTAAAAAAAGAAGAAGTGATGTGTCGAGTGTGAGAACAGAAATCTAGTGAAATCTGTTTTATGGTGTCAGTCAATCCACTAGGAGGCATCAGAAGTCAACACTTTTATTGGGGTGAAGACATAAAGTAGATTGACAACAGGAGTAAACGACGATTTAAGTAACTTCACCGGATTTCGCTACAAGATTTGGAGTTTGAGTTTTTAAAGACATCTCAAATCTCTTGTCAAACTGTGAAATCTAAAAGTGCCAAACCTCTTGATCTGGTTTCTAATGTTTGTTTTTTTTTAAGAGAGAAAGAGAAAGAGAGAGAGTGGATACTGTGGATATTTGAGGTTTTTTTCTCTCCTCATGCAAACAGAACCATGTATCCTGGATGTCGTATCTGAGCATGACCTGCATCTTCACCTACATTCTCAGCTTTGGCATGGGACCAGGTCGTTTTACCGTCTTTATTTTTATGTGTAACACACACATTCAGATAAAATCTCACCTCAGGGTGTATTGATGGAATTAAAATAATCAGTCCTCTTTCTGTCAAACCAATCAAGATGTCCCATTTAAACACATTTTGTATTAAAACCGTGTACCTGTAATACATCAACATCTTCAGTACAGTTTTAGTCATTTTCTCACCCTTTAGTGCAACTATAAAAATGCTAAATGTAACTCCAAAACATTAACTTTGGATGTTGAGGGCCCATTCGCATCCAAATGAGCCATAAACGCACTGCCCCCCACACATCTCAACAGCTGTTACCATCTGTATAAAAACTCAAATGGTCTCCTCTGGGCACATTTCAGGTGATAAACAGCTTATAAGGTACGCCCAGTGCAGTCTAACACAAGAGTTATGCAACAAACTCCTCATTTCATGAAGATTATAAAGAGAGGTGTTGATTCAACAGGATTTATTAGTGCTGCTAAACCGTCTTACAACACACACTGTATATGTATTTATATTTCTAAGGATGTGATGTGATGAAGGTGACTCTGACTGATGGGTTTTACATTTCAGCCGGAGTGACTGGTGTCCTGCCCACGGAGATCTTCAATCAGACTGCTCGTCCAGCGGCCTACATGATCGCTGGCTCCATGATGTGGATCAACCTTTTCATCACCGGAATGGTCTTCCCGTTTTTAGTGGTCAGTACGCCACTGCATCCATCCAGCTGTCAGCGGACAAGATAAAACTAAGACGCTATTTAAAACACGCTGAGGAATGGCATACGCTCTCTCTACTGTATGCCATCTAATATCAGGCAAAAAGGCTAAAATATATACTTTTATTGTATTTTTTACATATTTGGAACATGAGGTGTTTGAAACACTTAGCATTAGACTTTTGTTTAATTTATTAGGAGACTAAATGCAACATGACACACTGTGATTTCATCTTAGATCCTGATGATCTTTCTACAATGTAGAATTTTAAGTTGTTGTTCATTTATTCCCAATAATATAAATAGGTTTCGGTATATGTTTACATATGCAAGTGTAGAAAATAGCTTGGAGGTGTTTAAGACTTGGAGACATAATTAGACATTTAATTACTCATTTTTCTGACACCTTTCCATTGTCTTTCTTTTCCAGAGTGGACTGAGTGAGTTCTGCTTTGTGCCCTTCGCAGCGGTCTGCGTGCTGTCTGCTCTGTACATCGGCCTCTTTCTGCCTGAGACCAAAGGGAAATCTCTGCAGGCCATCACGAGTGAATTCCACAAGCTCAATTTCAAAGGCCAGAACAAAGAGTGTGAATCACAAACTCAAGCACATTATCAGTTGGGGGAAGTATGTCACTCCACCACGACCTTGTAGACTGGATGTATCACCTGAGGCGCACAGCCACCACAGTAAAACTCCCTTTGACCCGCTTGAGAGGGAAGAAGTCCTACACAGACTGGAAGCGACTTACATCTACCGTTACTCCTTTATCTGGAGTGTGTTTTCTTTGAAGAGAATTTAAAGGAAGTAGTTTTTGATGTCTTCATACGTAAACACACAGTTTTGCCACAGTAACTTAAAGGACTGTTTATTTGGGTATTTGTGACAGACCACAAATCATCGGGCTACAAAGAAACATATTTATTTATAGGTAAAGAATCAGCCTCAGAAACAGTAATGAATTTTCTAAAGATGTTTTACTGTTTAATGGGACAAAGAGAAGAGTTGTCATCCGTGTTAACAGCAGATTTTTTTTAACGATTGTGGCAAACGATGTCTGAGGTGAAACCTCATTTGCTGTCTAAATGTATTTACACAGAAGCGAAGAATAAATTTGCACTTTATCAAATATAATGTTTGTATCAGCAAGCAGACGCCATTCATAAAATTCAAATGAATTTTAGTAATTGTGAAATCTGCTTTACACGAGTGGAATGTGTGCAGTCGTTTATGCTGAATATTGGCAGTATTCTTTTTGTTTTAATGATCTAAATCTGAGCCAGTAAAATCGTCAGATATTGACACAGTTTATCATGTTTCACTTTACGGTGAGAGAAAAGCATTGATGAATAAGCTGCACAAGCTGCTGAAAGCTAAGAAATAAGCACAACTCAAGACCAAAAGAGAATATGGGACAGAAACACAAAACTGTAACACAAAACTCATAAATACAATAAAGCAACGGAAAACACACACATCTGTGTCACAGTGTTTACTTCTTGAAGAAAAAGAAAATGGCCAAAATGTTGATTGTGACTGAATTAACCGGTTCGATGAATGAGTCATGAAGTAGAACCCAGTGACAGCATTTCAAATGTTCACAAGTGATGAAGAAAATACACATTTAACATAGTATAGACTGAACTGTCTAAAAACATCTAACATTCTAGTGTTTAGGCCTTGTGGCATGCTAAATATGTGCCTTTACTGCATACCTGTCCTATTGTTTCTGTGATGACTTCAGGTCTCAATGCTAATGCCCTCCAGTCCCTAAACTTTTGCATATTTTTTAATCACGGTTGGGTTTTTTTCTATATAAAAGTGCTCCACTGCGTCAACTCACCGGCTCAGATACCCTCTGTGACCGCCAGTTCACCAGTGTGCCTGGCGCGCTTCTTAATAAACACACCACCACAGCAAACATCTCAACTGGACTGGCCGATTTCTCTGACACAAGTCACAAGGGTAAATCCAGAAATACAGGATGCATTCAGGCGGAGTCAGGGGCATTTGCATTAAACGGGTCATGTCATGTAGTCTGTGGACACACAGACCACATAACGTAACACGACTGACACAGGACAGCAGTCAGGTACAGTTGGATTTACTGGATTTTGTCTTTTATGGTGACGGGGAACATATGACAAGAATACTTTGGGTATTTTGAAATGGGGTTGTATGAGGTACTAATTGGCTCATTTTGGATCCCAGCACAAAAGCTGTACTATGCATCACCATTGTTCATAGAGCTGTACAAAAGAGTGCATTGCTGCAGAAGCCTTTAATTTAATTAGATTATAACTGGACATTTGGATTCTGTTTCTGTTTGATTTAGAAGACAATTGAAATGTTGTCTTTTCATAATAAAGCCAATTAAGGACACGCCACAGAATCACCGGGGCACCACAGCTTTCTTTGGATCTCTTTTAGTGAATGAGTCCGTGATCGATACAACATGTGACGGCTGACTGTATCAGCTCACACGCTCCTGTCAGACTCAGTCTCCTTCAGCTCCAAATGCAGCTCATTAAGGTGGACAAGCTCCCGTGAGACAATACCAACTCACTTATCTTGAAGTTAGCTGGAATATTAAAGGACACTATTACATTAATACATTTACGTGGGTTTATATGTGTTTTACATTGATGTGTCGCGGGTTGGGTTATTTTAATCAAGGATTTTAAAGGATAAGTGCTATATGATTTAGAGACATCTAGCAGTGAGGTCGCAGATTGCAACCAACAGACTACACCCTCCCCTACCAAGCGTGTAGAAGAAACTACAGTGGATACAAAATGTGTGAATACCAGAGGCCCCACAGCCAGTGTTTGATCTGTGCTGATTTTTACTGTAGAAATACAGCAGCTAACTTGTTAACTTGTAGCTCCGCAGTCACTATTTAGCACAGTTGTACGCAGTCCCTCTAACAGGCACTTGAGGCTGGCTACAGAACAAGTCACTTTCCTTAAGGGCCCATGTTAAAATGTCCATTCTTTCTTGTTCTTTTGGTCTTTCCCCATAAATGACAACTGTACTGAGTGTGTGTTTTATTTGTGGATATTAAAGAGGATGACCCCTGCTTGTTCTCCTCCCCAAATTCTCCCAATCAGCTCCTTCGTCTTGCTGATATTCAGGAGTCGGTTGTTGTCCTGACATCAGGAATATATATGGACACTCTGGAAACTCTTTCAGTGTAATCTGTGAAGCTCCTCCACAGCCACAGAAGACTTTGTGCAACTTTGTTCACAGGATGAGCAGCACCTCCCTCAATGAGTGACCTAATGTCCATGTAAACTCAGCAAAGTGCCTCTCTAATGTGTGTATGTAGTGAACTGTACTTACACAGGATTACTCATAAATGATGTATGACATACGAGCTCCAGGTGAGCTTAAATGTGCAGCGGCGATCCTCTCGTCCTTACAGCCAGTCCACGTCCCTTTTGCTTTTTCTGTTACATTCTATAATCTGCATGGAAAAGTAATATTACTTGAAATCTGTTTACCAGTTAGACATTATCAGGAATGTTTAACCAGCAGCTAGGACATATTGGCAGGTAATAGCTACAGGATTTATCCAGACAGACCAGGTTTAATCTGCTTTAATCAGCGTTTGGTTTGTTTGGTTATCGCTGTCAGACACATTGAAAAATGATTGCTTGAGCAACATGACTGGACAACTACAGCCTATTGATGTGTAACTTCAGGTTTCATCTTCCATATATGTTGGCCGTCCGCTCCTTCTGTAGCCTGCATCCAGGGAGCCGGAGCAAAAAATGGAGTGTACATCAACAAAGGTAACACAATTAATCTAATATTCTATTCTGATTTATAAACCGCCATGTAAGCATTTGGGGACAAGCAAAAGAAGAAAGCATATTCATCGACGTGTCAACTCAAATACAGACAAATACATAAAAAATGTATTTGAATTTGCTGTATTTGTTGTAGGTTTTTAAATTAGAAATCAGTTAATCAAACTGTGAAAGGTTACCTGCTTTATGCTATAACTTTATGATGATCATTTTCAAAGAATTCCATTTATATTAAAGCTAAACTAACTCTGACCTACAATATTTCCATTCATGTTTATTATGTATAAATTGTATTGTAAAAACATTCAAAACTTATCAATTGTCACTACATTTTTACATGAGTACTAAGCAGTCGGACAAAAGGACAGGTGAACTGGGGATCAGGCCAGCCTGGGCGGTCATAGATCTACTACATGGCGGCACGTATCACCAGGGGAAAAATATGGAGTGAAATGAAGCTGAAAATGAAAATGATTTATGTAAAATAAACAAAATACAAGTTTTCTGATGCTATCTTGTTGATCTGTACTAAAAAAAATATGTATTAGTTGCATCCCAATTTTTCCGTTAATGACTGATACAAACTTTGAGGTGGAGGACTGAACTTCTTTTGGTTTTACGGGCATGCCAGCAGAAGTTTGAGGACCACTATGTCCAGCTGAGTTGCAGGTTAGTTATCCATCATTTAAAGTATCGAAGAACCCATCACAACCGAAAACACACAAAAAGTGTGCGAAGGAAGTTTTTCTTCAATTGGTTGGAGGTGATGAATGCGTCACTAAGTCATGATTAGGTTATTTCCAAACCTAAAAGTAGAAAATGAAGCAATAGTTCAACTCTCTGTCACCTGGAATGAATGAACGAAGGTCATGGGAGATAAGATGCTGACTTATATTTTACTAAAATTGAGCTTGGATCCTTTTTTAATCGGTTATTAGTTATTGCTAGTTATTGTTAATGACTGATAAAAAAAACTGAGGGGATTTGTCTTCAGGAGTATGGCAGCAGTACGTCACTCACGTAACAGAGCAGAACGAGGTGGTGGTCAAAGTGTGAAGGTCTTATAATGACTGAAAACATCATTTGGGTCCTCTTGTCCTCTGTCCTGTAAATATCTACTTTATAGGTTTAAAGACGTAATGATTTTCCACTTTATTGCAGCTGCAGTATTGGAGGCTCTATCTGCTGACACTGGTGTTGGGAATTGGAGGATCGTTTCAGTATGGGATTCAAGTTTCTGTCATTGCTTCTCCAGCAGTGGTAAGGTTTCTATTACCAAGCATGCATCAAAACGTACGGTCTGCTACAGAAAGAAAGTTAACTGTGTCTGCATCCCCCTCACTTGATACAGTCGGTCTCCCTTCTTTATTGTTCCCTGTAGTGTCTGCACACCGGCAGTGTAGACAGAGACATCAAGTCTTATTTCCACATAAGAAAAGTGCCTGAGCAACATAATGAAGAGCCAACGATTTTAACGTGCTGAGACACCAATTTGACACTTCATGTCTGACCTTTCTGCAGCACATTCAGAGTTTTGTGAACCACACATGGATGTTAAGGTACGGAGCTCCAACAGATGGTTATACCAACCAGCTTATCTGGTCCTTCATCGTGGCCGTGTTATCCCTCGGTGCCTGGGCCGGTGCTATTCACAGCGGCAGCCTCCCTGTCAAATATGGACGGTGGGACACACACGCATCATGGTTGTATTTATCTAAATCTGTGGGGTTGTTAATTAATAACACACACTCAACAATTTCTTTCTTCTTCTTTCCAAAAGCACCGCTGTATGACAGCAGTATGGCAGAAAAGCATCAGGTTTTAACGTGAGAATAATCTGATCTGGTTTTCTAAGCATTTTCAAATGATACAACAAGGGTTGAAAATATAATAATTAATTCATTCAGTCATTTCTAAGGCAACAAAGCAAAGAAAGTATTGTTGGTATTATGGGATGGTATGACATTTAGCAGCAGGAATTAACCCGTTAAATTTCAGGTTTTGGTATCCCGCCCTCAGAGGACACAGTACACACAGTACAAAGAGTCACACATTTTAATCCAATGGGCTTAGTAGTTCAACATTTTACCTGCCAGCACCTGAATCTGAAAACAGTTCCAGCACATAATAGATAATGATGTGCCATTTTTACAAGCTAATTAATGAGCTTTATGGGGTGGTAGGGATTAAACTTTGGACTGAACCAGGCTAGCTGTTTCCCCCTGTTTCCAGTCTTTGTGCTAAGCTAAGCTAATTAGATTTAATAAAAAGAGAATGATATCAATCTTGTCATCATGTGTATTTCCCCAAATGTCATGCTACTCATTGAATAGCAAAGAATATGGTCCATGCTGGATGCAACATAAAAGGCTTTATTAGACTTCATTTGTGCTACACAGATGAATTATGCCATTGGTCTTTAGTGTTTGTTTTGATTCTGCAGAAAAAAAGCTCTTTTGTTCAACAACGCCGTGGCGGTTGTCGCCGCCGTCTTCATGCTCTTCAGTCGAATGGCCAAATCTTTTGAGATGATCTTACTGGGAAGATTTCTCTATGGATATAATGTTGGTATGTTCTGATTGCGTGGATGTGTGTGACCCTCTTTAGCTGTTGTTCTTGTGTTTATTTCTCTCATCAGCCTGTCTCTTTTTTCTTTTTCTTTTTTTTTTTTTCAGGTCTTGGCCTGAGTGTGCACATCATGTACCTCGGAGAGACCTCTCCAAAGAACCTCAGAGGTTTCCTGACTCTCACGGCCTCAGTCTTCATCGGCTTTGGAAAAGTCGTGGGTCAACTCATTGGCATCAAGTAAGACTGATGGCATAAGTTTAATAATATTCACGGCAAAAAAAAAAACAACCTTCGATGGGTAAACAGTTGAGAGCTACTCGCTTACTTATTAAGGAGGCCGGATTACTTAAGCTCTGCTTTGGGTACAAACATTACATTGGTAGTCCATTGGTTCTTACACGCCGTGATCAAAGATGTTTTCTTGTTCAGGACTAAAGTACAAAACCTTGTTGACCTCATCTTACAAATTAGCAAGTAATTTCCCTGGATGACATATTAAACCGTCTTAATTACTGATCTACATCTACCTTTTGCCGTGCTACTTCACTCATTGATTTGTTTTGTTTAGGGAGATTATGGGTACAGAAGAGATGTGGCCATATCTCTTAGCTGTCAGTGGTATTCCTGCCATCCTGCAGTTTGTGATGCTGCTTGTCTTTCCTGAATCACCTCGATACCTTTACATTGACAAAGGAGACACTGAGGGCTCCAAAAAAGGTGAGCGGACGCAGCAGACTGTGTATCTGTGTAGCACACTAAATTACACAGTTATACAGTCTTTTGCTTTACTCTGTAACTGTCTCTGATAATGACATTAAACAGTGCAATCACTTTTAATAGTGAATGGAGAGAAAGGATGTTCCCTGTTTAGATTGGGTCCTCAGTCTTCAACTTGTTTACGTGCGTAAAAGCTTTGCAGTGGCTGTGGCAGGAGGACGACTTAAAGCTGGAGATGGACGACATGCAGAAGGAGAGAGAAAGCGCGCAGGGAGAGAACGCCAAGACTGTGAAGGATGTTCTCACCTCTCGCTGCGTGAGATGGCAGCTGCTGACTCTCGCCATCCCCTGCGCCGGTGTTCAGTTCTGCGGCATCAACGCTGTGCGTTCATTTCAGCCTTTCCCTGTACAAAAATATACATTCACACACGCCTGCTTGATGATCATATCTCGTTCTCTCATCCAGCTGTATTTTTACGCCTTTGACATCTTCCGCGAGTCAGGCGTGCCAGAGGGCCAGATACTTTACTTGTCTGTCGGCATTGGAGCAACAGAGCTCATCACTTCGTCACTGTGTGTAAGTATCTCTTCAAAGTGAGCTCATCATGAAGTATCCCGACAGAAGGATAACAAGGCAGCAGTCTACAGTTTTTGAGTATGGATGCACATTAAACTATATGACACAGCTCAATTTACAGACCTTTCCTGTAGCGCACATGATCTAACAAGGTGATTATAGAACAACAATATTCACAGAGAGACTGGGAGAGAGGAAAATAACACGCATACGCCTCTCATTGTATTAGATTTCCATGAAATGAATAACTGCTTAAATAAAAGTATTCTTTATCATTTCATTTTTCTCCAAAGGGGAAACAAAAACACAAAGCACTTAGAAATCTGCCCATTTTAGAACATGAAACACCTTTCATGTCTCATTTTTCCATGGTGACTGTATGTTGCCATAGTACTTTTGCATGTAACTCTGAAAATCAAATAAATGAATTCATGAAATGAATAAGAAATGGGTAAAAACAGGCTGGTATTGATGAATATTGATTAGTTGCATGTACTGCTGAAGGTTTCAAGTCCTGTGTGAGGAAGCACCAGCGTGTAGACTTTATTTGACTTGTCTGTAGATCACTGCTCTGTCTCAGTCTGTCTTGATAGATCGTGCCGGCAGAAAGAAGCTGATGGGCTACGGCTATCTGCTGATGGGTATCACCATGTCTATACTTACTGCCACGATGTCCTACAAGGTAATCCACCTTTCTCTAGCCTGTGTAGTAGTAGAGGACAAATTAAAAATGTTTCTCTTTTCATACAGCATATAAATTCATGGATCCCGTATGTGAACATCGCCCTGATCTTTTGCATCATCTGCATTTATGGACTTGGACCTTGTGAGTTTGTTTTTTTTCTTCTCACAGCTGAAACGTTTATGATGATTTTTTAAAATCTGATTATCTGATCATTTTGTTTTAAATTGTCGTTCAGCTGGAGTGTCCATGGCTCTCCCTGCTGACCTCTTCCTACAAGCCTGGCGACCTTCCGCTTTTGTGATCAGCGGGACTGTCAACTGGCTCGGCATGTTCCTCGTGGGGATGGTGTTCGGCTACATTGTGGTGAGATACCTGCTCTGTGTTGTTACTTCAACATTTCCACATTTCTGCCTTGATATCATGTCAGCTACTGATTTCATGTGTATTTCACACAGGAGGCACTCGGACAGTTCTGCTTTCTCATCTTTGTGGCCTACTGCGTTTCCAGTGCAGCATTTCTTTTGTATTTTGTCCCAGAGACCAAAGGAAAGACAATGGTAGAGGTTATGGAGGACTTCAACAAACTGAACTACAGGAACAGAGATGCTCACACTGAGAATACTGACGTTAATCTTGGAACTAGGTTATAACTTGTTTTTTTATATTTCTTATCATATAACTGAAGGGGACACGTGCGTTTAGTGGCTTACTTTTTTTTAATGCTGCCATTGACTGCTGAGTTCACTTCTCTTAAATGGACGGGGGGAGGGTGCAATATTTTGAACGTGGAAGTGCTGGTTAAAAAAAATATTTGGAATTGGAGTACAGGAAGAAATTGTTGTGCCAACATGGAAAGCAGGACTTTACATTGGTTGTCTTCCCTTTAAAAGTCTTAAAAACATTTGTTTTCATAATTGCCACCATCGCCAAGTCTTTGCAGATCTCTGTAAATAATATCTATCCATCCTGACCAACTGACATCACCTTTATTAAATCTATGTAGCTGGAACTGCAGTACTTTTACCCTTAGAAAAGAATCATTCCAGTGTGTTTTCTCTTAAACATACTGTATATGCTTTTGCCTTTTATCATTAGACTTTTAGTTTAAGGCACTTTCACCTATAGTCTACTCATGACTTAGATTTGCCACTTATACCTGTTATTGTATACAGGTGGTGGGGGTGTTCTACACCCAGGAGTTCTTCCGTGGCTGTTCTCCTTCCTGTCCTCCCTTGTGTTCCTTCCCTTACAGGTGCCAGTCAATCTGGTAATCAGGGAAGGGTTAAAGAGGAGGGGGGCAGGGCTCCCTCCCTCTCACACTGTGGCAGCAGCAGTAGGGGAAAGGTTTGCCTTGCTTTCTTGGGGTTGAGTTAACCCTTGTTTTTTTTTTCTTACTTTGTCTATGACGGCAGAGTTTTCTTATTTTAGTTTGAGTTGGAGACCACCGGTAGTCTGGTTTTCACTTTGTTAACTTAGGTTTGTTTTGACTTTAGTTAGTGGGGAAGCACAGGGTGACGGCCTACAGCGTGGCTGGCTCTGTGTTTCCCCCTCTTTTGTTTCTTTTGGCCGGGGTCTCCATCTGTTTTTTGTTTGTTACTTTATGTGTTAAACTTTTTTCCTCTGAATTTCTTAAATAAACCTTTTCTTTTTGCAAACCTGGAAATTTTTGTGTGGCGTCCTTTTATGTTATGGCCTCATCAAGCCAATTGTGGCTTCAGTGTTAATTTAGTTTTGTGAGGCCGTAACAATACCATACAAGAGGTAATGGAAATATAATATTGAAAACTCTAAAATGGTATAGATTTATTTCAAAACATTGTAGTTTAACTCCCAGTCTGATATCTTTCTACCTTTTCTTTCCATACATCTGTTGTACATCTCCTGCACAGGAGCACAGCGCCCTCTACTGTACCAGAGCAGGTGTAAAATTGCCATATACACCTTGAGGGTCTGATATCTGGCTCTGGCCCACTCCTTCTCTCCAAAAGCCAGTCCAGGCCTCGATGAACAAAATGTTTCCTCAGAATACTGGTAACTGAAAGACAGAAGTTAGGAGCTTTTTCAATTGCAGTTTATTTGCTGCTCATCTCTGTACCAACAAAAGAGATGAGACCCAATAACAGAGTACAAAAACAAATATCTATAGAAAAGTATGCTTATATTGAAATATGTCCAAAGACGTTATAATAAAACATGTAGCTCACATGTTTTAAGAGCAATCTTGTTGAGTACGATGATAAAATACCAAGTTAACATATTGTACATTTTCTGTGTGTGTTTTTATACAAAAGTGTCAATGCAAGTCACTCTGTACAATTCATAACCTTTAGAAAAGAGGACCTTTTTTAATCCACTGCTGTGCACAATCAGTATTTGGAAGGCACTTTGCAACAGACCAAAAGCAGAAAGCAAAAAAACAACAAAACATTTAGGCCTAAATAATCATTGGAAATAATCTTTTTTTTTTTCCTTTCTTTCTTTTCTTTTTTTTTTTTTTTTTAAACACATGAAGTACCAACATGAGTGAAAACAAAAGTCATACATCCCAGTGAAGAAAAACGCTCAAACAAAGAAGGAGCATCGTTTCCTTACAGCATCTTCAAACCGCTTCTTTCCAAATAAATCCATAACAAATCAACCCTTATTACCTTTTTTTTTAAAGGAGTAAATACTAGTGCAGAGTGGATCAAAAAAGGACAACAACAACAAAAAAAGAAATTGGTCAAAGACATGAGTCGTGCAGCTGGCAGTGTGAGCGCTACCAGAGCATCGTGACAGTACGGCGAACAGCGAAACTATTTCTACTGCCACCAACCAGTGATCGACATTCAGTCCCCAGCTCAGCTCGCATGCCGGAACATGCAGTTTTACACTTTCAATCAAATGGCCATAACTTAACATCCCTCCATGATAGACAAGGGAGAAGGAAAAAAAATCTATATATGTACAGGACCACCATTGACAAACACTGATCATATTGGTTGGTTCATATATATTTATATATATATATATATTTATAGAATGTGTATATGAATGGTATATACACTTGTTACAATCACAACATAACCATAAATAAAATAGGAATGTACTGAATTGAACAAACTAAATTACTCACAAATAATAATTAAAACAGAAAGCAGGAAACACAGATCAAACACAGAAATAGACACTTATAATATTTTTTGTTGTTTTTCTTTTCTTTTTACAGAGCCATCACCACACACACACACACACTCATAAGCCCCTTCACTGATGGATGGGTTTCATTTGCATCATGATACAGCTTTTACAACACAAGAAAACCACAGACCTGTGAGAAACATGTTAATCATCCGACGTGTGAGTCATAATAATAATAATAATAATAACAATAACAATGATAATAAGATATGTGATTGTAGTTGGGATTCTTATTTTGGTGTAAATCGCTTCGATAATTTCAGCCGTGTTTTGACTTCCAAAACCAAATTAAAGAATACTTACAAGGAACTGATCTTCACGCACAAACTTTCTTTGAATCGTAACATCCTGTTGGGTCTTTTTTTTTTTTTTTTTAAGACGTATAACCATCAGCATCACAGAAACGTTTCGATTACAGTGGAAGTGCAGCGGATTTGCAAATCAAACAGAGCGAAGCAGAAAAGTGGATGTGAGGCTGCTGCTGCGTACTGACTTAAAGTTTCCTCTCACAGGAATGTTCGCCATAACAGATCGATCGCTCGTGCCTTGACCTAGAGATCATTAGTGCAAACACAAGACATGTCATCTACTCAACACCACAAGCCAATCTGACAGGAGGCGGCTGAGCGACACAAGAAGAAGGAGGAGGAGAGACAGGGGGGAGTTAACGTGAGCTTCACTGTGTGACTCTGTAAAAGTTGCATTCTGTTTGGTTGGTCCGGAGGCTGGTGGATCAGGGTGTGACACGCGCGCACACACACACTCGCACAGATACACACACACACACTCACACGTCTCTGCTTGACATAATTTAGAGAGAAAAATTATCAAAAAGGAGCAAATCACAAGACTTTTGTTTGACGATTAAAAAAAAAACTGTACACAAAACCAAGGGCATGAATAAGTTAATAAAATATAATCTACATTTCTCAAAATATATACTGAAAATATACCTGACCTTGGTCCCTGTTTAATGTACACAACTGATTTAATACAACAAGAAACCTTGTTATTTTAGGGGAGGGGGGGGATACAAAAATCATTTCTAACAAGCTCAAGGCATCGTTCAAGACTAATTTTACAGGTTAAAAACATTTTCTCCCGAGAAAATATTCAGGCATTCCTGTGCACACTATAGATCATAATAAATAATGATGGCTTTCCTCTGCTTACTCCTGCAGTTTGTCATAGGACTAATTCTTTTTACAAATCGTCAAATCAAAAAGTGATAAAGGGCTTTCCACATACAAATGAGCTGCCAGTAGATCTGCTTCATGGACGAAACTAACAAAAATCAAGAAGGTAAGCCGAGTGCCCGATTCTTGACAGGGAGAGTGGAAACCTAATGAAGTTAGTGCAAGATTTAACCCTGCTATGACACACAAAGGACTGCGGCGTCGTTTGTAATATTCATTTTTGTTTTAGTCAAGGTGTTTGCATGGTGAGCTTTGTGTTAATTTACAGGTAAAAGTGCTTCACGACTATAATCCTGTCAATAGCAATTCTTTAAAAGGTCTTTGATCAACGCCACGCAACGGCGAGCATCCTGATACTTCCTTTACGAAGTGGAAGAAAATGACGTATAATAAATGTGTCAAGAAATATGCCTCGGGCCTGTTGGGAATGTTTCTTGGAATAATTAATAGAATCAAAGAAAACCTGCTATCAAAATTGAGGCCAATTGAAATCCCTGTCCTTAAGAAAAAAATAGATCCTTCTTGAAAAAGACGCAGAGAAACAACATAAATACAGAATTCACAGACGGACAATAAGCAGTTACTTGTTTTAAAGTAAATAAGCAGTAAATAATTCACCTCATGGCAAGAAGCGTTTGTGCAGCTAAGAAAGCTCAAGAACACGCAGGCCGAGAAACAAATGAAAGCAAAAAAAAACGGAACTTCAACAGATCTACATCAGGCAAAGGACATAAAACCTTCATGTTGTCTCTTTATAAAGAAAATTCAAACACGCACTTTTCATACTCTGAAAAAGTAGAAAAAGTAGGAATTGTATGGCAGTCTGTGACAAAAATATCAGATACACGTTAAGCAATGTCACAAACAGAAAAAAGTAGTCTTGAGGCAAAGTTATTCCCAAATACAGAGCATCTTCTGTGGGCAACCCGGCTTTGTCCTAAGAATGAGAGGCTTCGCAAGAACTTAAGCAAATATATCACTTCCCTCCAAAGTCCATTCCGCTTTGACCCGCCTCGGCATCCACCAGTGAAGAGGCGAACGCAGACTGGACTATCTGAAAGCCGAATGACTCGAGCAGAGACATGTTTTGTTGGGGGGAGAAGGGAGAGGTCAGGGAGGGGGCCAGCTCATTTAAGCCCGGCCCTGAAACCGCCTGGGCCTTCTGGGCTTTGTGAACTCTGTGCTGGTGCTTGTTGAGGTAGGACTTGGTGCGGAAAGCCTGGCCGCAGATGCCGCAGTTAAATTTCTTCTCGGGGTCCGTCTTGGCTTTAGATGCCTCCGGAGAGCCGAGGGTCCCCGCAGAGGCTCCGTTGCAGGCTAAAGAGGGCATCTCCAGTTCCGGCCCGTCGGGTTTGTGTGGGGATTTGAGCTCGTCGCCATTGGACAGCTCCGCAAATGAAGGATCTGATTCTTCTGATTCCAGGTGAGGACATTTCCCGGCGTTTTCCTGCCCGTCTGTGTGTAAACACAGCATGGATAGGAAGGTGGAGAGTGAGAAAGAGAGAGGGGGAAAAAAAAGGGAAAATGGGAGGAAACAGAGGCATGAATTAGGACAAATGAATTCTAAAAGAGTTTCTGTCAAACACAACTTTAATCCAGTAGCTGGCTGGCACCTGCAAAGACTTAAAAATTGTAACAAAACTGTAGTGAGAAGGCACCAAGTGACAATTAATTTTACAGATCAGTCACAAAATATAGCAAACAAAAACAGACACAGTTCCTTCAAAATCTGGCTACAGCATTAAAAATATACAGTCATCTATCTCAGGCCGTTTGCCCAGTGTCCACTGACAATTCTGCTGTGCTCATCCAACCAGTGGGCAGTGCTAGCACCATGCCCCCACCCACCCTCCTGCTGGACTGTACTGACCTGCAACAGGCCCATGGACGGGGAAGCCAGGCAACCCGCCAGAGCGACACTCCCAGAAATATGGAGCCCCACCTGCCTTCCCCATGAGCAGCTCAGGCTGCAGGCCCAAGGCTGGAGGGCCAGGCTGGGGAAGAACTGGGTGTCCAGAGAGCCCATGAAAGCGACCCTCTGCCTCAGACGAGGTGAGAAGCAGCTGGCGACTGGCGCACAGGTCTACACAGCACCCGGCCAGGGAGAAAGGAAGGGGAGAGGGAGGGCAGACATAACAGGCCGGCGGAAACCATACGGACAGAATTACCTTCATTTAAATCACCAGTATTTGAAAAGTAGACAGGTTTACTCATGGTTCTCTGCTTCGAGATGAATTCATTACCTTTTTTCCCTCTTTCTCCCTCAAAGTGCAAAGCCCTGAACTCAGTGACTTGTGATGTAAATGACTATTACTGACTGAAACAGATGACATTCGTGCTGCTTTTGTCAGACAGAATGACACTGACCGTGTGCCGCTGGAGTACAGACCTTTCTCATAGTGGACAGTTTGACTCGTTGAACACAGGTGGAATTAAAAACATTTTTTTTTTTAAAAAAGCGACCACATGTAATACAGGTGTGACAATGCCAGGATCCCGTTATTGTGCATGCGGGCTCACTGACACTGAAACATCATGAATGTTATTAGCTGCACCTGTGTGTCCCGTGGTAACATGTCAGGAGATCCCTGTGAGAAAAGCTCATACTGCGTATAACAAAGTACACACACACACACACACACACACATACACACGTCTTGTTTGCCCCACAAATGGCATGACTCTGAAGGAAGGCTACAGTGAAAACTGCAGTAAATATAGTGACAGTACACACGTCTGACCGTGGCCATCTCCAGGGGGGAGTCACATTTTCAGCCGTTTTTTTTTATCTGGAGAGCTTTGTCGCTCAGAAATAAATCATTAAAAACAAATCATTGCCAAATCCTGTGAGCTCTCAGCTCACTCAATGCTAATTTGCATTGACTCAAATATTTACACCGATGCCGAGTCAATTTATATTTGGATTTGTATAACAGATTTGCCTCGGGGGGCTTTACAGTCTGCGCAGTAAACAGCACCCTAAATCCTTCACGACCCTCAATAAGCAGATGCTCCTTCGGTTTCAGACTCGAGCTCAGCAGCACTTTGGTAACTGCTTAGATGACGTCTAGAGACTCGTCCTTTGTCCACGACTTTGACAGTAACTACATTTAAACTGCTCTAACAAGAGGTCTGCTCATTTAGTGACTCCGCGACCAAATCAACTTCCCACTCTGCTATCATTTAACCGTTCCGTCAAAAATAAGCAAGGCAAAACTTACGTAACGGCATAACCTGTGCAAGCAAATAATAAACAACCACGCTGCCCGCAGGACGCGCGTAAAATAACACAAGTTATCATTTGCGCTGCACGCGTCTGCGAGTCACAGGCTATTATTGTCACACGCTCGCTGGCAAACGCTACAACACTCCAAATTGATTTTATTATCCTGGATTCCCATGAAAACACTAACCCACTAACATCTAATAAGCTTGTCAAGTCTCCACTTGCCAAAGCAGACAGCTTTTCCCTAGGTAGGCCAGAAAGCATAGGGTCAATACGGTGCTAATGGAGTCCTATTTGTGGTATTGAGACTGATAATATCACTCATTAACAAGAGACTTGCACACTGTCCCTAAATAACTGACATAAGCTCTATCTCTTACGATCTATCGAGGATGATGTGTGTCTATGGCACCTGCTGCAAAACAGCAAGGATGGTAAACAAAGTGACAGAGCATGATCGGTTTTAATGATTTACAAGGTGACTAAGGTCTGTAACTTTCAATGATCAATTCATATTATAATCAATAATCTTGACAGCCAACCTTAGTTTGGTAATTAGCCCAATAGCATATTTTTCAAGCATCTTTGATTGTTCATATAATTGCAGAAAGTCGATCAAAAGTACGACCTACAGACATAAACATCGTCTTCCGCGATCGTTTGTGGTTGTGGCTCACAGCTCACTGTGCACTGTCTCCATGCTACTGCTTCTCCCACAACAATGGCACAAGTACAGTACAAGTCATCAACAAGGCTTCAATGAGTCCAGGGCAAATGGAGCACAAATCAGGACGATCATGCAACACTGTGCATTGCTGAACAATTTGCTGATGGACCAGCCAAGCGGGGAAACAGACGCTGTTAATTACACGATGCCGTGGCCATGCTGGACAGATGCACACAGAAAAAGGTACACAGTAAAAAGCAAAAGTGGCTCAAATTCTTCCAAACGATAAAGAGTCCAGGCAACTTTGCTGTGTTTCCAGTGTCTGTGTGCGGTGATGGGATCTTTTCCAGCCTGATAATAAGCTACATCTTAGCTCCGCACATAGCATCGGGCACAGGAAAGGTCATGAGTTCACCTTCTGTAGAATGTATGCGAGTAAATGAGTTGTCTGCCTATTGATTTCAGAAGAAGTACTTTAAAAAAAATGGTACAACATGAAAGTGTTTCCTCCAGCCATTTCTGCAGTTCTGAGCTTTGATGTGAGTCAGTGAAACCTCAGAGAACACGTGGGTATTTCCAACACTTTTCCAGCTCTGTATGTGGCACTACTCACTAAAGACTGTGTGGCAGTCGGAGAATAACTAGAGAAAGAGGTTTGCGGTGCTTTCAGACTGTTTTCCGTCTACCTAATTACCACAGAAAGTGGTTCTGTAGACTGCCCCCTCTGAATAAAACACAGTTAGCTAGCAGAGAGACGACCAGCACATGAAACTGCACAACGGTAAATGTCAAAGCGAAAAAGCGTAGCAGCAGAGGCTGATGTATGCTCGTGTTTTTAAAAAAAAAAAAACATACACAAAGATGTGGCAGCATGTTTCTCCAGAAAAAAAACAAAGCAGCAGAGCAAATGAAAGCCAGAAACATGAACGTTTGGGATGGGGCGGGCGGCTGCTTGCCTTCCACTGAGCACTGGCGTCCCATGTGGTAAGGGTTGCCGTTGTGCATCTGCAGTTCCCCCCTTGGCTCAGGGAAGGTGTGCATTGTGGCAGAGGGGGGCAGTGGAGAGCCATGGTGTGTCTTTATATGCACCTTAAGGTAGGACGCAGTGGAGAAACCTGGGACCAGAAGAACAAAGAACAAGGCAGTAGTTTGACACACCCGAGGCCTTGACTGAGAGGAGGGAGCGTCCTGTTACACAGTGACAGGCTGTTTGGAGAAACCAGTCATGGCATCTGCCGGCTCACTGTCATCAGTAACTCCGGAACACGAATGATTAATTAAGGGGAAGTTAAATTAATATCCACCTCTCAACCTCTCGTCACCATATTACGGGCAAGATATAAAAATCACTCCGTTTTAACTCGGTTTAATTTATTTATTGCCAGTTTGATGGCATTTTTAGCTTTTATTGATCATTTTATTCCCCTTACTCCAATATCAGTTTCAGCTTTGTACATTTTGTGTTTCACATCTTGTTTGTGTGTAAGCCGAACATTGCTCTCATTGTCTTATTGTACAAAGCGCAATCTTCCAAATCAGGACACAAAACTTTCGTCTGACCTCCCTGTATAAACATAGGTTGAATTGAGGGAGAAAAAAAAAAAAGAGTCTCAACCGGTTTGACCAGAGAAGGACTCTAGTGTTTGTCCTCTATGGGAACAAAAAGAAAAAGAAGAAGAAGAAGGCGAGGAAAGCCTCATGATCAAGGTAAAGGCCAGGTTTTCGACATATTTGTCACATTCAGTATGTGAATTTCATCTTCTCTACAGACGGAGCAACAAAAAAGAATTCTGAATATTTTTATACTGCTCCATGCGACCTGTCCCTGAGAGACACAATGCATTGTTCAGATGGAATGATTTGAACCGAAATGTAGCCTTCGCCCCCCCCTTGCAAGGACGAGGCGCTCGTTTATGGCACCGAGTTTACAAAAAGTGCATTTGAATAACGCCATCGAAACCAGGAAGCACAAGACACTCAAAAGGGACAGAGCCTGAATGAGGCTGAACGAAGGACATGTCACGGGTGTTTGTGCTTCCTCCTGCGTCTGGGCAGCAAATAGACAAGGTGACTGATGCCATGTTTGGAACAACATTAGCGCAGTGTAAAAAAAAAAAAATCATTTTAATGGCGCTTCCTTATTTTTCGAAGAACACACAGCAGAGCCAGCCAAATACCTAAACCAGATCGCGGGAAGTTCTCTGAATGTCCGTGACTTCAGCGCCGACTGAATATTGGTCTGGACGCGAGGAGCTTTGTAACAGTGTGGTGCATGCCGAGGCGTTTCAAACAATACAATACCTTTGTTGCAAATGCCACAGTAGTTATGCGTTCCTTCACTGTGTTTCTTGAGGTGGTCCGTCATGTAGGCCGCTCGCAGGAACTTGCCGCAGACTTTGCAGGGGATTTTGTCCTCGTGGCATGCAAGGTGTGACCGCAGGCGATCTCTCGTAGCAAAAGAGGCGTTACAAATCTGCGATACAGAGATCAACATGTCAATGCCTTTCTCGAGTTTAGAAGCATCATTTGCTGGGCTGATTTATAGATGCTTAATGTTACCTGGCACTTGTGGGGTCTCTCTGTAGTGTGAACCTGTTTGATATGTCCATTCAGGTGGTCTGGTCTGGAAATAAAAGGAAGGAGGAAAACAACATTTGTATTTTGTCTATACAAATCATTTCTAATACATTTCCACTCAGCTGAAGATGCCTGTTCTTACATTCCTGCCTTTTAAACTGTAAGAAAACTGTGCTGTTGTTTAAACCATGCAGTGCCAGTCCTTGGCCAGATTCAACCCATGGATGCTGTAGCTTTATGGCTTGTGCTCCAAACCATTTGCTTAGCAAAACGAAAACCAAAATAATACATCCAAAAACAAAAGTCTGGTGACGGCTAGGCCATAAATGTCCTTCCTCTCCCTCATTACGATTCAACTACTTCACTCGTGCACGCTTGATTTGCACGGGTTAAATTTAAAGGCTGATTTATGTTATAGGTTAACTTTAACGCATGATTACTCTTGTTTGAGTTATTTCAATGTAGGTTTGCTGTGTCTCATGCTGCTACTGGATACCTGAATTTCCATCAAGATCAATAAAATATCAACCGCTCTCATCTGTCTATCTGCTTTTCATTCGATCATCTGCATGCACTTTAACCTCCTAAGCAGTAGGTGGTGACTGCGAGCTCTCAACAGGGCCTGAAAACACTGAGCCTGGGAAACTGGTTGTTGTGGTTGAACCCAAATTTACACAGATGACAACACGCTCAGTAACGGCTCTGCAGATGGCGTATGCAAACATTTAAGAGTGTCAAGGTTTGCAGAAAGTGATTTTCTTCCCTAATGACAGCCCCGGGGTTTGAATCGCTGCTGACAAAGTAGCTGTCTGTATTCTGTCTGTGGATGTCAGATGGGATGATTGCAGGGCTGTCACGGCTTTGTGACTGTGAACGCTGTTGTTATGTTTCATATGCACATACACAGAGGTGCACTTATAATAAAACAACACTGCAGCATGTGCACGGTGTCACAGCATTGTTTCTGTACAACTCCCAAGCACATGACCTGGGCTGTCAGCGGGTCAACTCACCTTGAAAAACCTTTCCCACAGCTTTGGCACACGTACGGTTTGCCGACCGAGCCGTCATGGGACCGCACATGGTATGACATCCTGTCCTTGCGCTTGAACCGGAGCCCGCACACCGGGCACGCGTACGGCTTCTCCCCGGAATGGGAGAGCTTGTGTCGGTTCAGGTGGTAAACGTCGCGGAAAACTTTCCCGCAAATGTCACAGCCGACGTGCCGCCTGGTCCTCTCCCGTTTGCGGCCGTTATCCAGCGTCAGCCCTCCGTGGAGCTGCACGCCGTTTTCCACCAGACCGGGCTGAGACATTAGAGACACGCCGCCCGCCGATGACAGGCTGTCACCGACGTTGTTTACACCGCCGGTGTGGGCTCCGTGTTGCGCTTCGTGGTTCTTCAAACGGGAAGCCTCCGTGAAAGCTTTCCCGCACGTCCCGCACGGAAACAACCCATTGTCTTTCTGGGTGCTGTGATTAAAGTGTAAAGGCTCCACTGCCCCGCCAGCTTTCTTTGGTCTCCCCCTGCTCCTTTTCGACCCCGGGGAGCCAGCGTCGTGTTGAAACGCATTCCCCGACATTTCCGCGGACGGGGAAACGGACAGCCCCTCGACGGGCTCCAACACTGGCACCGACGACTCCCCGCCGCTGCCCTCCAGTAACACGGCGGCGGCGGCGTCTTCACTCCCATCCACATGCATGTGTGCATTGTTAGCAAAGCCCTGACCGTTCACCAGCATGTTCGTTCCGTTCACCAGATCGTGCTGTGCCACCGGGAAGCCCAGCTCCGTGGCCCCGGTGGCCTGGAAAAGGCTGGCGTCTCCTCCGCGTGAGGTGGGGACCAGGATTTGTACGTTGGACTGTTTGATCACCTCCTGACATATCTCGATGACTGACCGCATCAGGAGAAACTTGGCAGCTGTCATCAACTCCGGAAAACACTCCAGTCGCACCACGATCCTGGAGGTGTAAGCAAAGTCCAAAACGTCTTTAAAAACTTTGGGGCTGATGGTGTGCATCTCCAGCTCCTTGGCGTCGCCGTCGGCGTCCGTCTGACGGCTGAAGACCGACTCGAAATACTCGCTGCAGGCGGCCAACACAGCCTTGTGAGCGGGGAAGCTCTCCTCGCCGACGCGCAAGATCACATCGCAGAACCTGCCTCCATCTTTCCTCTGAATGTTGAGGTTGTGTAGCATCTCCGCACTGTGCTTGCTCACCTGGTAGGTGTACGAAGAAGTCCAAGACGGCTCCGCTACCTTCTCCATGCCGAATTCATCCAAATAACAATGGTTGTTGGCGACAACGGTCGGAGAAATGACGGTTATTTTTATGCGCGCGTGCGTGTGTTAACGAATAAAAGAGCCGTTGATTTCAGCTAGCTTACAGGACCCGAAACCAACCGCCCCTCCCCGTCGTTTTAGCATCTAACGTTAAAACGTTAGCCGTAGCAGCAGCAGAGGCAGCAGGGAAAAATGGCAGCCCCCCAGCTTCCTGTGAACTTTGACCCTGGTTTCTTCGTGAAGGGGGGTGGGGGTCGCTCGTTTTGTGTGTATTTATATGTATATAAATAAATCTCACGGGTTTCATGTTTGTGTACGTTTTTTGGACAGAAGAAGAGGAGGGAGGAGGAGGAGTAGCGGCGGTGGTAGAGAGCCCCGGCACCGCAGGGGTCTTTCATGTCTTTATGCCAGAACGTTAACACGCAGGTCTCTTCCTGTCTGGGCTGTTAGTAAAAACCCCTCCCCCAACCAGCCGACCACAAACACGAAGAAGAAGCAGCCCTTTTCCTCCGTACGAGCCCGAACCACACACCACACTGTACAAGTCACTCAAATCCGACTAAAAGACAATAGAACATGTGTATTAAATGATATTAAATATAAACGTTTGGAATTACGCGGTGTTGCTGCAAATATAAAATCATAATTTAATGGTGGATTATTAGTTTTAGAGAGGATGGATGGATGGATGGATGGACGAGTGTGTTTGGACCCAACAAGCCTCAAGAGTGATACATTTTACATATTAAACCTTCAAGTAGAAAGACACTTGCAGTGAGTTACCACTCATTTCGCCCACATTAAAAAGGCAGATTAGAAAATTAAATACAATTATTCTCCCGCTGCCTTGAAAACAACCATAAAACAAAACCAAAAAAAAAAAAAAAAGGATTTAATACAGCCCGATGCTTTGGACTCATGCCTGATCAATGCTTCTTTTTTGGCATCTGAGGAATCCCTTAGATGTGATTATTAAAGAGCTAAATCTTCGTCTGACTTACTCGTCGATGCAATCCTCTGGATAATTCATCCATCACTACTTTGGACTGGATACTTTAATAAAAAGGGTAACTCTGCTAAGTGTCTCAAGCAACACAGCCAGCAGTGTCTTGGTATCCTTACATTTATGTAGTTATGTAATTCATGGTTGTGTATTTACAGACATTTTACATAAAATGACCAAGAACCTGCAAGACAGCATTAACCCTAGAAAGTACAGCCAACATACAGAAGCCTTTAGTGGTGTGCAGGTACACATTATATACACACACGAGACACAAAACCCATTTAAAACAATTAAGCAAATTGTGTTTTACTGAAGATTTTATTTATTAATTCTATTTGTGCTTTTTTATAACTTAATAGCACATAAACTGAATCCCAGCCACCCTCAGAAAAAAAAAGAAAAAAAAATTGACAACAACAGTGCTGCCCCCCCTTGTGACAGGTGGGATGGGAGAGGATACAGTTTAAAAAGGAAAAAAGAAAAGGCACAACCAGCGCTAGCTGCATCCCCTGGAGTAGTCTTGAGATGCTCCAGTCAGTCACATCTACAGAAAAAGGGCCACTAGCCACAAAAGGAAAGGTGGAGTTCACGCTTCAGTTACTCATCCATCCAACATTTGTTACGAGCAGTAGCCTTTTCTCTGCGAACTTCAGGGGGGAAATTAAAGTTGGACACGACGAAGGAATGCTACCAGCTCTTGGTGACTTTGTCCCTCGCAGTTTTCGGTTAAACTGCAGGATCGTTTCACCTTCCCCCATACCAAGAAAAAAAAAGGAAAAAAAATAGCTATATACAGGGAGAATAAGATTCTTTCCCATGGTCTGTACAATTGGGCCTATACATTATTTACTTTGCAGAGCCTAATGCAAATAAAAAAGGAAAAAAAAAATAAATTCACTCAGTCTGCAAAACTAATCGCCATCATTCGTCTTCCCATATCTTCTGATGAGCCTCTTCAAAAGCAGTGACTTCAAAGTTGAAGACAAAGCATGGCATGGTTAGACTGTCCTGGTCTGTGCACTGTCTTTCAAATTAAAGTTCACATTTTTAATGGTAGGAGGAGGTGGAGATGGACAAAAAAAAAATATAATCATCTTGCTATCAAGCACAGCATGTATTTCCTTATGGCCGGAACTCCAACTCATCTACACTTATGACCTTGGCTGGCATGGAGGGGAGTGGCTGTTCTAGCACGTCTGTGCCGAACCACTTGGCAAGGCCTAGAGGGGGGCTGCCCCCATGTCGCTGCGAGCCGTTTGTCCGGTGAGGGCCTTGGCTCTGCGACTGAGAGCCTGGGATGCCTGGATGTACTGCAAAGGGATCAAAAAAACAAAGTTTAATCTGAGAAACTGCAACACAAACACAACCTAAAATGGGAAGTTCTTACCCAAATACCTCAGGTTTTACATTACGTCCACTCACTTGGTCTCTGTTGCTGAAGCTGCTGCTGCATTACTGCTAACTGCATCTGAGTATTGGCTCTGGGAGGTAGAAGTGGATGCCCTGTTGCACTTAGAGGGTACAGCGGTTGTCCAAGCAGGGCAGGAGGCAAGCCTTGAAGTTGTGCAAGGTCAACGTGTGATGGAAATATACCTGGCGTAGGAAAAGCCACTTGTGGTTAAATTGTAATTGAAGTTTTACAAAATATAAGAATGTGGAAAAAAGAGAAAGAATGCCAACACTAACCTGCTTGCACAAGAGCAGGTCCAAGTTGCTGGGGCTGGATACCCTGTGCTAGCATTCGCTGAACCACATTGGGGGGGAGCTGGGGAGGAGGACGGCCCATAGGTACATGAGATAGCAGCGGTACCGGATAGATGGGACGAGGGAAGGATGAGGCGGGTCCTGGGGGCGCCATGGTGGATGTATGGTATCCAGCGGAGCCAGGCCTTAGACGCTCCTGGTCCTTGTTCGGCAAGGTCTGTGAGCTGACCTTCACCCCCCCAGACTGGGCAGCATTCCCATCCATCCCTTCCATGTATAGATTTGGAGAGCTGCCATCTGTAACCACAAAACCCCGACATTAAAGAGTCGTAGTGCTTTAGCTAAAGCTTGAATCACAAGCTCAGAGTATTTTAAAGCTCTGTACCTTCTTGAGAGGGACCTCCTGCCTCCTCCTTTGTCTCTGAACGGCTCGATGGTTCATCTCTGCTTTTATCTTTTGTCGCGTACATTTTGCGAATCACAGATGTGGGTGTAAATGATGGGGACAACTGCAAACAACAGCAAATAAAAATTAATACCAGCAATAGCAAGAGTTGTAGAGTTATTCTCGGTCGTCACATCAAGTTAAAGACAACTAGGGGAATGAATGTCATGCTCACCATGCTGGTGACAGCGTTGCCTGGGGAGTTCCTTCCAGCAGGCTGAGGGCCTGGACCAGGGGAGCGATTTGTACGCTGCAGTCTGAATCACAAGCACATCAAATGTTAAACAAGCCTCAGTATCTGGTTTGGGTGTACACAGTCATGTATATTGATGTATGGCAATATGTAGCAAAACTGAATTTTATCATCTTTAATTTATTAGGTCAGATGAAAATGAATTGTTGAAAGCAGTAATGCCATGTGGTCATTTCAGGTGCTTAAATCAAGAGCTAAGACAAGTAAGAGGATCACTGAGCACCAAATGGGGCATTAATCACATTCAGCATTTGAGTATAAAAATATTTGGCAGTAACACGTTTTAAAAACAAACTAACCTATTTCGATAAGATTTGTCCTGTGGTGGCTTGTAGCCAGACTGGAATGAGTGGTGGGCATGTAGAGCCAGGTCCTGCTGGAATGCCAGAGCTTCAAGGTCTGCCTGAGTCACGGGCATGGAGAGCGCCCTCATCTGGACAAATGGAATACACAAATGAAGAGATTCCCAACTGATGTCTTAAGATGAGTGTTACTTTATTATACTTTACAGTATAGCAACATATCTAGCTATATCTATCTGGAAGCTAGACAAGGACTTTTGTCAGGCAGCTTGGTATTCAGGCCGTCGATGTGAAAACTGATACATTATGTAGGGAAGGTGAGAACTATATGCATTACAACAGCTACTTCGTAAGTAGATAACCAAATTTTATAATATTTTACATAGTATTACTTTTTACACCCAAAACATGAGCAATTCTCACATTTAATGAGTGCAAAATATTTTTAGTAATCCAAACAAACCATTTAATCCAAATGTCCAAACACTGACGTTACCTGTTGCTGTGCGGCAGATCCAGGGCTGATGGACCTGTGCACGTCAGCAAACTGTTCTGGCAGCATGGACTGAGGACCAACAGGAAAACCTTGGAGGTAGAGAGGCAGAAAAAACTATTAAATGATCCAACTTAACAGTCGACTCAACTTTAAACAAAATGTAGCATCTTAGTATTGCCCTCAGTTGATGACAGGCCGCCTCAAAGTCTCATGATACAAAACTGTAACAGTTTGGATAGTGGCTTAACGATTCTTCAACACTTCCTGTCGCTTCATATTTAAAGCTTTCCGCTTTGAGTTGATGGTCTTTAGCCTTTACCTGCTGAAGTTTGCAACCGGCTGTTGAAGTAGTCGGGTGACGGTGCCCTCTGTGGAAAGAGAGGTGGTGACGGACCCTTGTGTAGTAGGCCATGGAGAGGGGCAGAGGTCACGGGACCTTCAGAACTGCCCAACAGATTGCTGAGTAGCGCAGGGGAGCCACTACGAGCAGGACCTCCCAAGAGCTCCTACAATACAAGCACATACACAAACGCAAGTCTTAATTCACAGTAACGTTCTTGGTCTGGCAGTTAGACTCAAGTGCAATACAACCGTTCATAAAATGCAGGATAGTCATTTTCCCCCCCATTAAGTTCACCTGGGCTGTTTTCCAACAACCTTCCTGAACAGCTCTAGTAAAACACTGCTAGATACAGCACACACAGGGGTTTAGTGGTTTTAGACATTTAATCTTTATGGTTCTTGTGTTTTAAAACCTTGGCTGCCCGTCAAAACAATCTGAACTGCTTATATATACATGTACCGTTTCTATAAAATAGTTTGTAGACTGATTTGTTGTAGACCAGATTTTTCCTGCAGATCCGGCCTCTAGTTCACATATAGTATTTATCATGCTGCCTCTGTCTGACAGCAAGAAATGTGAATTTGTTTAACGTTTCATTTGTCGCCAGTAGCAAGGGGTAAAAGTTAAGTCAGACGCATTATCTGTCGGGACACTGCTGTATTTCCACACTTTGCATTTATTTATCTGTCAACTGAGACCAGTATTGAGAGGTTACACAGTCACATGTGGCAGCAGTGAAGGGCTGGGCCAGTCTTGCCTCAGTAGTGCATATGATGATCGATCCAGCTGGGATACACAATCCTCAACTGCACAACAGGTCTTGACATTTAGGCTGCATGTGTCAGAATTCAAGACACTTCCAACAACATACAATTCGACACGCCACTGTTATCTGGCAGCGCTGCCACCATGCTGAGAAGAAAAAAAACACTCCCCGTCCTTGTTGCTGCAATGTTTTGAAGACCTGAGAGGACTGTTTGAACATAGACATGTAACATAAGGACCCGATTCAAAATGCAGCTGCCTCGAAAACAAACAGGACACCAACATGGGCAGTTAGGCCCGCCACCTACTGGTTGGTTGGTCCACATACTCTTATCTGAAGAGATTCTTTGGTGGCAGACAATGCTGGTGTTACTTTTGTAAAGACTGTTCTGTTAGGGCAATGTAGCAATTTAGTAGCGATTCAAATAAATTTTACTCAGTGAACTCCTAGTTCTAATTTACTGAACACTTTATCAACTCCAAACTACTTACCGTGTCAAAGAACCAGCACAAATAACTACATCAGCCTTTAACCTCAGAGGACAGAAGAGCTGAGTGGATATTTTATTTTTGATGGCAGCGTGGGTGTATTTTACTCCGGATTACTTTCTCAGTGGGAACTGGTAAACGTTCGAGCTCAAGGATGGCTCGATGCTGTCTGCAGTATGCAAATGTACTCGATAGAAGGCAACAAAACTAGCTACATGTGAAAAAGAAACCATCAAACTGCAGGAATTAATTTGCATGGCAATGTTGTGCAGCTGAATTAAAGACCAAGTAAGATTTCAGTTGAACACAGCAGTCCTCAGACTGAATACAATTTGCACCTGGTGCCAATTCTGTTAACAGGAGGCGACTGGAAGACCTCTATCGTATGCTAAATACTCATCAGCCAACATACGCACCTGAAATATGTTTTTCTGCTGCTGAGCAGGCACTGGAGCCTCAGACACGCTCACCACAGCTGGATCTGAAGGTTGCTGCATTGTACAGGGAGAACAAATGTGTGCCAGGTGCAATGCAACAACAACAACAAAAACCATTTCCTTGTAAAAACCAATCTGAGTGAGTAATGTGGAGTGTTTGGGAGGCATTTTGAAGAGCATACAAACTGGCTTTGAAGTATGTGGCCACCTGATCCATTTCAGTATTTATCAAATCCAGAATTTGGTGAATCCTCCTCAAAAACTCCAACACTGCAAGCCCACTGAGATGGATTTGTACATGCAAGTCACAATTAAGTGTCCCTCATGCAAGTCAGGTAAACCTCCAGGTGAAAATGTGTCATTGCCAGTGCTAACATTCATCCAATGACGGTGGTTCTTGTCTCAGTACAGAAATAAAACCACATCACCAATCCAGAAACTGACTTGCATAAAAAAGGACACTCAAATATAACCTCAATACAAATTTATGCCCATCACTTCCTGGTCAGTTTGTGTTTTTCAAAACTGGTTTGATCTAGGTTCAGGTTAAAAAGCACAGGGACAGATCTGTACAGTTACTTGTTTCATTAAAGATGTACACAATGTTACTACTTATCCAGTGCAAGTCTGCGTCAATACAAGAAAAAACAAATACAAATATAAACAAATATAAAGTGACTTACATTGTTTGTGTTGGTTTTGGGGTGAGTTGGCAGAGTTCCACTTGCCTTCATGCTGCTAACCAGTTTATTAAAGGCCGACATGTCCGAGTCACGTGAATGTGGACGGACGCTGGGGCCCCCAGTTAAAGCCTCCTCTAAATGTTCGGCCATGAAAGGCGTGCCATTGCCCCGCGGTGGAGGAGGCACCTTTCGCACCTGTGGTTCTGAGCCCAGCTTCATCCCCTTCATCCCTCCTTCCACCTCCTCCAGCGAGAGCACCGCTCCACAGTTAGCTAAGGACGGATGGATATAATTTAGCTTTATGCTGATCAAAAGAGACTGTAAAGAGATTTATATACTGCATACTTTATAAAGTTATTTTGGGACATTCATTTCATCTTTTGTTTCAATGACCATAAAGTAAATAGAGAAAATTTTCATGTTGCAAAGTAATCAACAAAATGTGTCCTTCCGTGTATTTGATTGGCCACATGACCTGCAGCCTGAAACCAAAGGTTTCAGTCAATGAGACCAAATATGGGGAGCGTGATTATTATTTTTTTCTTTAACATAGTGCTAATGTTGATGTGATCACAACCTTCGTATCAAGGGGTGAGATTTGGGAACCAACAGAGGATCTAAGGCTCACATGGGATAACATTCACAGAAAAATCTATTTAGAGCGCATCAGTAACCTGGCAGCCAGATGTTGGACACAGCACCAAGGATGCAATTGCAAACAAAGTCTAGAACAGCAGAGGTGTCAAGGTCTTGAAAAACCACAAACACTCTAAAGAAACTCTTTAAAACATTCAAACATGAATATACTTTTGTTTATAATTTGTTAGTCAAAGCATAAAATAATGCTGATTTTGCTAGAATGTTTCTATAGAGGGCTTACTGTCCTTATACATCTGGTAGTTGTAGGCATGGTTGCAAGTCAGTGAGCGGAACTAGTGCACAGAAATACTGGATTTAGTCACATATTTAGTTCACTGGATTAGCCAAAATCTCTTGGCCATCTGGTTATTGCATCTACAAATGTTCCCAAATTAACTTTCATAAAGCGTACTATAATCACATATGTAAAAAAAAAAAAAAAAAAAGCTTAATTTTTATACATAACCATATCATACATTACCAAGTTATCTCACAGTATATTCTCAGTACAACAAGTGCCACGGTAGAACTCGACTATGTATACGTTTAGTGAATTGGCACTCACTGCTTTCCCGTAGACGAGCTTTGTTGACCGTCAGGGTAGAAAGAAGAGGCTTCAGGTCTATTTTGGCCTTGTGCAGCAACTCCAAGATGTCCACCTTCTCCTTGCAGTCCGATGATTGAATAGGTGTGAAGTATGGGGCAGGCCCGTGGCCAGGAGATGTGCAACGTGGCTCCAGCCCTTCAAGAAGAGCAAAACAGTTCAAGACTTACTACATCCTAAGATATTTTGTTTAGGGGGCATTGCAATAGAGTGTAACAGACACTCGGAAATCTTGAACATGAATTATTCTGATAATTCATTAAACCTACTTTGAAAGCACGGCCTCTGATCTTGAGGTTTCATGTGCGAATATCATGAGCTTTACAGACAATGTGCCTGGTTTTAAGCTATATAGTTACATGAAACTCCTTTGGGGAAAACAAATTCGGTTACCTGCAAGTTTTTCCAGCTCCTCGTGGGGAGTGGATCTCAGGCTGCTTGACTGGCTGCCTGAGGGGCTCATGTTACTGGAGAACCACTGACTGAAGCGGCTAGCCGACACGGGGCCCTCCCCCAAAACGTCCTCTATCATCTGCAAGACACAAACAGGCGTCTGTGAGACAGAGCTGGGAAACACAACTCAGCAGACCGAAGGATACGAGGACTAAAAGGTAGCACTTACGTGTCGAGCGTTTTCCCTTCCATTTAGCACAAAACGTGCCAGAAGATTGAGGGCAGTGACAGTGCGTGTACTGCTGTTTGGCCTTGTGTTGATTTAATGCCACAGACCAGTCAGTACACAGCTTTCTTATTTAGTTTGCTGACCGGTTCACTGTCTGTCCCAATTAGTAAGCAGGCCTAATGTAGCTATCGTGATGGGCATAAATTTGGATCACTGATACATTTTAACCCCATGCAGTAGCCCGCTGACAGTAATATTTAGAGAGTACACCATTCAGTGACAATGCCAACCACCACCAGAGAGCAGGTACAGTGAGATCAAGCAACGCAGCAGAGGTAATCTTGTGCTGACATCAAGTATCTGCAAACTTGACTTCAAAAATGCTTGTTTTGTTTATTTAAAATGTAACCACAAACTGACAGACACTTCTTGCACATGTTCTGACTGGATAAATTGCAAATTCACCTTTTAAATGTGCTTTAATAGTTAGTTATACAAATGCAGGGTCTACTTCGAGGGGAAGGAAAACCTCTACTGTTAAGCTTTGTCATTCCTTGTGTGATGTTCACACCATTAAAAACAAAAATGAAAAGAACGCCAACAAAACCACTCAGTGCACCCCAGTACTTACAGAGGCCAGTCCTGGCATCGTCTTCTCCAGATTGAAGAATTCGTTGAAGTCGAAGTCTCCAGTTGACTGCTCTGGCAGAACATCGGGGTGTGGAACCTCCTGATCGGCAGAGGACTGCAAACCCACATCTTGCTCTCCAGCCTGTCCACCATTACATTCCACTGCTACACACAAATGTTTGAAACCACACACAAAAAAAAACAAAACCGTGAAAAAAAAAAAAAAGGGTATGCTACATTATGGTGCTGTACTTCTGAAGAACAAAGCTTTGACGTGCCTTCTTTTAAAGACTCTGCCCGCTTCCTTGACCGCTTGGACTTGCGCTTATCATCTTCCAGGATTTTGTCGTCAAATCCGATGAGCTCAATCGTCTCAGACTGGCTGGTGGGACCACCGGAGAACCACTCTGGCTCCTCCTCTGCGTAAGAGTCGTTCCTTCTCCTTTCACTAAACACACGTTTGTCACAGAAATCTCTCTGCAAAAGGATGAGACAAGGCAATCACTATTTGTGCTTCCCATGCTGCTGAAAATTGATGAAATGGAGACTTCCAAGCACCACCTTCATTATTTTGCTAATAAGTAAAAGTTGTTTGCTCTAAGTTTGATTTAAAAACAACTCTTTCTTGTCAATCTCAGTTACATTAGCAGTGCAAAGAAATCTCAATGTATTGAAAGAATCAGCAGTCTTAACTCTGAAGGAAAATCTATTATGCATGGAAAGAAAGCAATGAACACCAACCCTGAATCTTTTATCCTTAAAGTCTCTCTCACGTTCCCTCTCCTTGTCAGCACGGGCTTCTCTTTCGAATGCTCGAGCAGCAATTATGCGGCCACTGCCAATTCTGCGTGCGGCTCCAAGACGGAGACTCTCATTCTCTTTATTTTCCAGGGGGCTGATAGGGCGACGGGCGTGGGGCGCAAGGGCAGCGTTGCCTTGGCATCCACCTCCGAAGCTGCGGCGCTGTGGGCTCAGTACGACATCCAGATCATCCTCCTTTAACCGCTCACGGGGATCTGATAACAATGTGTCACAAAGTTTTAGAGGTTTAAAGTCAATAGAAACACCCACACGATCACATTACTACAAAACCAATCTGAAGCTGAGCTTGATTACAAGATAATTTAGTGCTCTTTCAGAACATTTACCTGGGATTCTTCGTTTCAAAGGGACTCTTTCATCTGCATAGTCCTTCTTAAAACCTTCCACTGGAGAGCTACGCTCTGAAGTGGGATACAGTGAGGCGTGCCACTTCTCAGGGTCCCAGACACCGTCACTGGATCACAACACACAATTGTATAATACATTAAACATGATTCCAAAGGTGTTTTTACATATGAATAAAACATTCAAGATGAAATCATACTAACAATGAAGGATAAATACAAATATATCTACTTTGGGACTACTGCACAGCCACTGCTTATGTGACAAAGCAGTCTTCAGAATTTACAACTGTAATAATAAGAAACACAAATGAGCTGCAGACCAAACATCTTGACTTGTACCTTCACTCTAAAGAAATCAATCACAACGTCTAATGTCAGAAACCATCTTTGCCCAACGACTATGCGGTCAGTATTTCCTCATGGAATCTAAATGGGTTGCACTGAAATCCAAGACAAGACGTAAATCCAACTAAAACTGAAGGAATCTCTGTCTGCATGTCTGTTATTCAATTTTCTCAACAGCTCTCCATCCAGTGGACTCAGATTTCATTTACAGGGCTTTACTTTCAGCATCTCCCCCATAATGTTAGTCTATAAGAAGACAATTTTAATATCACATGCTTTCATGTGTATGTGTCTCTGGCCTAAATTCAGTCAAATGTTGTTAACAAAGAAGCAGACATAATTAAGAGTAAACTGTGGGTCTACAGCGTTTTACTGGCTTTAAAAATAGGCAGGGCTCTGTAGGATTGACAATCATTCAAGTGGGGGAAAAAAAATGAAACAGCTCATCTTGGGCAGTTATTGAAACAACATCAAAACAGTTGATTCATCAGCAGATGTCCAGAAACCCTGCTGTTACTGACAAATTGTGCAGAGCGTATAGAAGCGTGTCAGAAAATATTATTCTGATAATTATCTAAAAGGAAATCAATTCTTACCTGTCATATTTCTCAGAGAGACACTCTGGCCTTTCATTGGAGACTGGCAGTTCTTTTATTTCCAGAAGCTCCTCCTGTATAACAATAAATGGGTCATTTAAGTTTAGAAGAAATGTGTACAGCACTTAAATGATCATATTTTTGGTGGGCATTCGTCATCACCTTTGTGTATCTGAAGGGAGCTGTGACTGTTGGCTGTTTAACTTGGTCGACAGCAGCATCGCCATTCTTCTGCTCCACACAAGCATCGTTCTCCATGACTGATGATTTCAGACGCAGAGCAAACAGCTTCCAGCCCCGATGACAATGACCCCGGTTCCTGTTGGAAACGGAGTTTCAAAATGTTAACTGACTGTTAGCAGTCGAGCTATGAAAGCGTCTTTTAAAGTAAAAGTAAAACCGCTTCATTCTCAACTTGTTGGCACCGAAAAAAAACAAAACAAAACATAAGAGACGTGTTCTGGCTTCCAACATGAATCAAATATAATAAAAAATAACAATAAACTTCACCTAACGTCGAGCAGGACTGTTTAAAACACACGCTGCCAGTTAATTAGCACCTTAATTGACAACAGCCAGAGACGAGACGTGTCAATTACGATGATTCAACTAGCCTTAACGTTAATAGATACATTCCCTATAAAGTCTAGACGTGAAAATCTCCAGTTAGCACAGAACACTGACGTTACTAAAGCAGTACGTCGCTAAACAAATCACCTCTTTACTGAGTTTCAAGAAAATAACACGCTAGCAGCAGTTAGCCCAGACGTTGCTCGCGTCCCACACACACACAGCTCACTCTAAACCTCGCTCGTGCTATACAAATTCTCCACAAACAACTAAACATCTGGTATATTTAAAAAAACTTACTCGGTTTGAATGCTGTGTGGATTTCTGGTGGCCAAGCCGCGATAGTTCACGTCAGTTAACTAGCTAGCTGAGCAAACCTAGCACCTCTAGCTAGTTAGCTGGCTAGCTAGCCAGCTAGCTAACTAACTAACTGGCCGGGGGATAATGCCCACCCAGCGCAGAGCACCAAATATTAAGCCGGTTCAGTCGTTTCAGTGATCTCCACAAACACACGACGTACTAGGGTAACTAAACACAATTAATACAGATCCAAATGACTAGTGAGTTCACACAGAGGCTGTGTAATCTCAGATATTTGTCCGCTCTTTCTCTGTTTTCTGAGTCGTAGCAGCGATTTTCCTCTGATCACCGCTTTAAGAAGGTCCTAGGAAAGATTACACCGTGCCCACTGCGCCTTTGTAGAATCGAAAATAGTTTCGCGTTTGGCGGGTTGTATTCTATTTTAATATCCAACTCATAATACAAAACAAAAATATATACCTATATAAATCGTGGCGAAAAATCTAACTCGCTTTGCAGCGATGTAACTTACGCTAAACTGTAAACGTTCAACAGGCAGTGGTTAGGGCAGCTACTTATTGTTGATGGGTTGGCCTGATTTGTCACCCCGTCGAAGCCGTCACCCGGCTCTTCTTTGTGTGAATGTGAGTTCCCGCCCTCACGGACTGTACAGGAGTTACATCGCGAGTAGCCGTTACTCTGGGTACGTTCCAGACGGTTAGTACTCGAATAATAAATATGTCACAAGTCAAACTCTTGTTTTTATCATGTGGTGTTATAACCGTTGCTTCGTTTACACCTTTAACGGCGTTAAAAGCACACGTTTAAACGTCCGTGACTTGGAACTCAGTGAATTGGGTACTGCGCAGCGCATCTTGCGCCGCCTTGTTGCCATTGACAACTGCGTCTGGAACGAACCATAGCGTCACACCCACGATCACGTGACAAGGAAAAACAAACGCGCGGTACTACTTAGTTACCCCAAACAGTCACTTCAGGTCAATTCAGTTGAAGTGTTGATTTTTTTTGTTGCTTTCATTTCATTTCAAATGTTATACTTCCACAGGTGTGTACACCTGCGGCCTGATTTAAAACAATGCAAAGTAACGGCCGGAGGCCAGATTTAGTAAGAGTCCGAGCAGCAGCGAGCAGCAGTGTCAGCTGTGGTGCTGAAACAAAACCAGTCCGTAAAGTTCAGGCCAGGAAGGTTCCCTATAGAGTTGGATACAGCTGGAACAGAGGTGGACGACTGAAGGAGCTGAGGATAAGGTGCTGACACACTTTCTTTCGGTGTTTTAACCTTTTTAAAATATATTTTTTTATAACTCAGTCTAACTTTTTTCAACCACTGCAGGCACTTGGCAAGGAAGTTCCTGAAGATTTGGATCCAGAGAACCTTTGGACGAGTCCTTCCTCATGAAGCCAGGTTATACAAATCTGTGAATAAGCATTAAATCTAGGGCTGTAGTCGAGTGGGGGGATTTGTCTTGGGAACAGGATCAAATGGACGATGGGATAATAGCTGGTGCCAGTTCACCTCCTACACCGCTTGTGTGTGGCTGCCCATCACTTCACCATCCCTCCACATTCACATGTCTACGATCCCTTATTCTATCTGTGATCGAAATGCATGTATAAACTCTATTCTAATTTGCTACTTTCAAATGTCCTACCTCATATTGCATGTTGCAGGTCTCACTATGAGAGCGTGGCACTGAGACGAGCCTTTGAAGGATGGAAAGACGAGTGGTGGGCGTCCCGGAGGGAGTGGAGTCTTACAATGCGAGCAGAGTGTCACCACAGGTCCATGATCCAGTCTTGTACCTCAGTCAGCTGGTTGCAGGCAGTGGTTGATCCTGCTAATGATGTGTTTTGCGTTTCAGGTACTATCTGTATAACTTGGCCTTCCGTAGCTGGCGAACATTTGTGACACTGCAGAGGGAAAAGAAGAGCAAAATCCAAGATGCTGAATCGTTTGGTATGATTTTGACTCTGACATTGAGAACGTATTAAAGCATTATGTTTTGTAGCTGTTCTGGCATTAATCACTCCTCTGTTTCTTTAACTAGCTGATAGGCAACGGATGCGTCTGGTGTGGGACAGATGGGAGGTTTTCACAGAGATGAGGCGAATGAAGAACAGAATGCTTCAATCTGCCCTTGAGCTGAACAGACTCACAACCCTGCAGTAGGAGCATTATATATAAATTGAACACACACTTAAAATGCTTAGCAGATTATTGTTTTTACCACTGTTGTGTTTATTCACGTGTGCAGCTCAGCGTGGAGCTTGTGGCAGATCAGACTGCAGCAGCAGCAAAACCTTTACGCTTTAGAGGACCAAGCCCTGAAACAGAAGGCGCTGACTTTACAGAGCAGGGTAAAGACATGATCTCAAGCACCCATAAATCACGCAATGCGAACATTATGTGTGATGAACATGATGTGTGAACTTCTATTTTCAGACATGGCTTAAGTGGAAAGAAATGCACACAGCTGCTTGTTGCCAGAGAGAGAAAGAGTCCAAAGCTGCTCGTCACTTCATCCTCAGACTGAAAGGAAAAACTCTGTGTCGTTGGAGAAGTTATGTGTCCTGTCTCCAAAGCAAGGAAAAGTCACAAGGTCATTAGAAACCTTCATTTAATATAAACCACAAGCTCATTGACACTGTACCTCTTATGTACATTCAACTGTTTGTGTTTTTATATCCAGCTGTGGCTCAGCGTGCATACCATCTCCACCTGATGATGACGTGTTGGAGTAAATGGAGCAGCGCCTTGCATCACAAACAAAGCGAGGAGGAGCGTTTGCAAGCTGCAGGGCATTTGGCTGTACGGAGCACCCGGCGCAGAGCACTGGAGCGCTGGAGAACTTGTATCCTAAACATAAAACAAACATACCTTCCTTTTTTTTATATACCAACGGCAGCATCATAAGTAAGACTTGTGGGCCAATGGAGGATAGTAAGAGCTCATAATTATCAGTACAGCTGTTCGATCCTTAAGCTTGTCCATAGACGTGACATTGCGCAGAGAAGAGGATGAAAAAAATAGGGATCGCAAGTCGACATCATCGCCATTATTTACTGGTGAGAACTCAAAAAAAAAAAAGCAACTGCAAACTGCATATAAGCAGAGCGTGCAGATCGTTTAATGTACTGATCACTGTGTGTTGTTGCAGCGTGCTGGACTACAGGGACTTTCTCTTAACATCATCCGGAACAAAACTCACCGACTGAACAACAACATGGCTGTCCAACATTATCATCAGACTGTAACTAACAAACACTCACCTTAACATCTTAATATTACTGTGCCAATTACACACTTTAAGGAACCTCTTTGTTTTTGTTTTTTTTCACAGATGACAAACAAGTATTGGAAGCTGTGGCAGGACCGTCTGGAGGAAGCTGAAGACGAGTGTTTTCAACCCCAAAGAGAAACGGCAGCGACTACCTACAGGTCTTTTTTTTTTTACATTTTCTTGTCCCTACCTGTAGCTTCACTATGTTTGATCCGGAGGGATAATATATTGGGAAAAGTGATAATCACAATTATTTAGATCATTATTGAGATGACAACCAGAGCCCGCTTCCACACTGACTGTGCTACATTCCTGCTAATGTGCAAAAAAAGAAAAAAAGCAGCCCAGTCTTTACTCACAGTGCGTTTCCTAGAGGCAAATTCCAAATACAATTATACCAAAACGTGACATCAACAAAGCACTGCTTTCACATTCACTGGATAAATACAGCACGGGGGATCTATATTACTCTTCTACTCTGAAGTGTAGCTACTACATCCATGAAGCTAAGTCTTTAATTGCGACCTCCATACATTGGATTTGTGACTTGAGTTGTTTTTGTCCTCACAGCACATCTCTGATGAGCGGCTGTTTTCACTACTGGAGAGAGAAACTTGCTGAGCGGAGACACATGCAGGTATTTTTAGAGCAGAGATGAGGACGTATCTCTAAACCTCTTGTACACATTTTATTACATCGTATCACAGTTTGCAAATTCCTTCAAGATTTAGGCAGCAGTAGGTGAAAACACGAGTTGAATCCCCCGTATACTTTGATTACGGACTCTCACACATCGTGTTTTCTTTGCAGGAACTGGAGCGGCGTGCCAACATGTGGTTTGCTGAACGCATGCTGCCTCTGTGTTTTAACTCGTGGATTGACTTTACTCTGCAGAGGAGACTCCATGAACGGAGGAAACGCAAGGCGGAAGTTTACAATCGGTGAGTTACCTCCCATCTCGCAGATTTGTATTTTCATTGTTATTTTTTAAAAAATAAGCAAAGTTGATCTGACTGTTGTGACTCCTGTGATCAGCCAGCGTCAGTACACCTGGGTGTTTTACACCTGGTGGGGACATTCAGAGAAGCACAAGGAGCAGATGCTTTCCGAGCGGATGGTAATGTTCAGCTGTGAATGGAAACACAAACTACTGCGCATTGTTTATCGTGTGTCAGATACTGACAGATAACTCGCCGCTGTCAGGCAATTTTACACGAGGAGCGGTGCCGCTTGGGGAGAGCCTGGAGTCGCTGGAGAGAGCGCGCGGAGCAGCGGATCAAGGAGGAGGAGAAACAGGAAGCTTCAGAGCGCCTGTACCTGCACAGGCTGCTTCGCAAGACGGTGACACGGTGGAAGGACAACAGCAACGAGATGCGACACAGGTGAAGCAGATGTAGTACTGTGAAAGCGTCTGAGCAGAGTGGCGGACTTGTTAGTCTGTGGGCTGAACTCATATTTTTGAACGCATTTGTTTGCATGTCAGGAGAAACCAAGAGCAGCAGGCCTGTCGTCGGGGTGACCTGCGTTGCATGAGATGGGCTGTGGAAAAATGGAAACAGGTGACTGCTCTGTCCTGTTTGCACATCTGTTCACATAATGTTTGATGATGATAATAACACCCTGATGCTCAAGGCTGGTCTGCCAAACGTCTCCGGTGGCCTGCATAGTGTCTCAGTAATGATGAGTCAGCATGTAAACCTGCTGGCTGTGTCCCGGAAACACTCGCTGTGTAAAGAAATTCAAAGACGCAGTGGCACCAACACAGATCGGATGTTTCAGGTCTGTGTGTGTTTGTGGCTCTTGTGTCAGTTTGTTCAGAGCCAGCGGGTGAAGAGAAGCAGACTGAAGCAGATGCAGCGTTACCACCAAGTTAAACTCCTCAAACGCACGTTCGTGGCCTGGAAGGTAACGTCAGCATTCTGTATTTGCATGTGTTACGGTGGAGTGATGAAGATGACGGTGAAGCTGATAAACTGCGGCCTGCTGCATTTACAGACACACCGCCTTCAGATATCTCAGGTCTATGCTCACGCAGAGGAACTTTACACGCAACATAAACAGAACTCTCTCAGGTATTGAACACAAGTATTCACATCTTAATTTCCTTAATTAGAAAGATATCAATAAAAACACTGTGTCGCTGTTCCCGCTGATGCCAGCTTCATCTCCTCATTCTCAACGGTCTGTCCCTCTGCAGGAAGGCCCTGTCGGTCTGGAGGGAGAACGCAGTGCTCCTGGCAGACGTCAGGCTCATGGAGGGACGAGCACGGGATCACTTCCAGCATTTCCTCCGACTCAAGGTTATAAAGCAGTCTGCTGCTATCATGTGCAAAACGCCAGTAGTTCTTCCTCTGACGGAGCCTTTGTTCATTGTTTTCTTTGCACTAAATCTGTCAAGGTGCTTCTTGCTTGGAGAGAAGCAACAACACGTGCGGTATCAAAGCGCCACCAGCAGGGGGAAGCAGTCAGCAGGGCTGAGAGGTCCATAAATCAAGGTAATAGACCACATGTAGTATAGCTTCAGTATGTCTAACAGATGGAGGTTTTTTCATGGTTAAGCTTCATGGCTAAGAAGTGTTTGTTTAATGCAATTTCATTTGCGCTTAGTCTTGTTGGTGCCAGCTGATTGGCCAACTTTCAAAGACGCAACACAGTATGAAACAGGCTGTGATGACAAAAGGCCCTCACACAGGAAGTTCAACACAAATTAAGTTTGAAACTTTTGTTTGTTTTGAGATTTTTTTTTGTAATAAATGTCTAGTCAGGGCAGATGACCGCCCACCATGAACTGGTTTCTGCCTCTCAAAGGATTTTTTTTCCTTGCCACCATCGCCAGGTGCTTGCTCATGGTGGGAATTGTTGTCTCTGTACATAATGTCATACAAACGGGAGTTGTTGTGATCCGTTGTATCACTCTCTTCACAGCTATTAAGTTCATTTTGTGTCAGAATACCGTTAAGATTTGGCCTGCGCGCATGATTTTTTACACTTTTTAACGTGATGTTCTCTGTGTTTAGCACGGCTGCTGCGGTCCCTGAGACGATGGAGGAAGCGAACCAGGGAGGCTCGGAGAGAGCGGGTCTGCATGGAAAAAGCCAGACGGCACCACGAGTCCAAACTCCTTTCCAAGGCAATGAAAGCATGGAATGTGCATCACAGCCAATATCAGAAAAACAAGGTCATAACTTCATTATCCCTTTTCATCCCATGAGTGTTAACTGCTGACTTTCACGCCATGACATGCCTTTTTAACAGTACGATCGTTTCATAGGTAATGAAACGACAGGGAATCATTTTGCTGAGGCTGAAGATGTACCAGACATACTTTGAACTGTGGAAAGTGAAGGTTTGTTAATATTCTTCTTCGCACATTAAAACACATAAACCTTTTCACACATAAATATTCTTTTTCTTGTCTCAAGGAGCACAACCAGGCCAGAAAAACTGTTACTGACCCATACTAGAGACAAATTCAGGATGTATCTTTCTCCTGCTCTGACTTTGACTGTTCTGTTTTTTCTCTCTTCACTTTTAACTTTTTGGAAACACTAAAAAATACTAAATCGCCCTTTAGAGCTGATAATCTTAGCCAGATGTAAAGACCTGTCCTTGTTTTTTTTGTATTATGTTGTTTCTTCTGTTGCTAATTGTTCAGCCTCTATAAGGAACAGATATCAAGGTCAGACAGTGGTTTGATTTAGTGCAGTTAAGCTTGCCGTGACTTTGGTTTCCTTCCTGCTAACAGCTGCAGCACAGACGGAGAGAAGCTAAACAGACGGAGCGAGCGCTCTGGCACTGGTCCCTCACTCTTCAGGCCAAAGTAACACCTGCCTGCACATTCTTCTCTCGCTGCAGAATCCAGCAATGAATTTGTAGAGCTGGTCTTTTGTGCGGCTTAGCGTGTGGTTTTGTGAACCTGCTGCAGGTGCTGCACGGATGGAGGCTGTTGGTCACTGAGCAGCGCAGGAAACAAGAGCAGGCGGCCCGAGCTGCAGAGGCCTACAGGGACCAGCTGCTGAGGGAGGGCGTGTCGTGCATCCTCACCTACGCTGCCCACATGAACGACCTCACGACGAGCCTAACACAACACAGCCAGGAGCAGGTGGGTCTCTGTGTTTGCGCGCTTTGCGCCGCTTTAATGCACGCTCACCAAGTCTGTTTGTGTCCTGCAGAGATTGCGGCACTCCCAGAGAGTGGTCAGGCGTTGCTTTACGCAGTGGAAGCAGCGGGCGCTGTGTAAAGCGCGCAGCGGGCAAGAGGTCAAAGGGCAACCCCCAAGAAAGAGCGTGACCTTCTGTTTGGACACGCCTGGAGTGTCTGACTCAGCAGAGCAGGAGGATGAAGTTGAAATGCTTAGCGAGCTGTAAGTTTGAACCCATGACAGGTTTGTGAATATGTGTTCAACACATGGACTCAGAAAGTCAGAGAGGTTTTTTCTTTCTTTCTTTCTTTTTTTTTGCTCAGCTTCAAGCATCGACGTCAGCCACGTCGCCGCGAGGATCTGTACCTGGAAATAAAGTATCAGTCTTTTTCTACATCATCCACATCTTAAACAGAATTCAAATTAGAAATCAGCTGAAGTTGAAACATCACGTTAAAAATCTTCCTCACTTACTCACAAAAGCTTTTATTCTCTTGTTTTTCAGCGCTGAGAATCAGTCGGACGTCACCGGCGCTGAAGCAGCTCCAGAACCCTCGCAGCTCAGTGGTCGTACAGTGTTGTCCTGCCACCATCCGGCTCAAGTCTCTCCTACCTCCACAGATCAGACAATCATCATATCTAATGTGTCGCCCTCCGAGCCTCACAGGTCCACTACGGACTCACCTCACGAAACCCAAGACATTCTTTTACCCCCCTCCGCTTTCATGACCATCAGGGCCGAAGATAAGGTAATAATCACCTGTCTGACTTGGACAGACATCAGTATGCATTCAGTGGTGAATTAAACAACTTGACTCATTTTAGTGTCTGCTTTTTCTTTAAGGTGGGGACCAGAAGCTCAGGTTTTAGAGATGCTCCACCTGAACAACGCTCATTCCTTTATTCGGGTATGATGGCTGCATGATTGGCTCGGACGGTGCTGAACGATACGAACGAATGAACAACTTTTGCTTCTTTCAGAGCGACTGAGAGCGTCCTGTGGAAAAGCTGCGGTGACTGATCCAGCTTCAGCTCTGACCAGCGAGCTGCTCAACATCCGGCTGGAAATGAAGACATACCAACAGGACAGGAAGCAGCTCCGGTAAGAAATTTGCGAGAGCAGTGTTCGTAGTCGTGTCGAGTTGCTGGACACATTGTCTACATAGTAAGTGATGTGTGTTCACTCAGGGCTTGGCAGAAACTGAGGGAGGTATTACAAAGCTGGCTGCAGAGCAGCGGAAAGGACGAACAAGTGGAAAAACATGCTGTTTGTCAAGAGCTGAAGGAGGTAAGAGTAGAGTGTATTACTTTTGTCATTGTTTTATGGCGAAGGAGAAAAAAAAAACACTTAAAGTGTCAAACAGAAGGATGGATCATCAGCACTTGCACGGCTCTTAGATTTGAAGTTTACGCCAGCAATATTACAGAATTTTTAAAAACTGAAGTGTCTGTACTTCATCTGAAAACATGTTTTGTTAGCTAATAGCGCCACCTGTCAGTCGACTGACGACTGACTGTAACTAACTAATAAAAGCAGCGACTGATGTATGATGACACTTCATTTTTCTAACTGTAACCTGTGAGGTGTTGATTATAGGGATCGATTATTGTTATTATTTACTACTACGATTACTGCAGCGTAACTTTTCAAATGACTTTCACTGATGGCTTCAATTATGCATGCATTCCTATGTGGACAATAAATCATTGGTCATAAATAAAGCAGCAATCAGTGGAGACATGAGGAGAGGAGTAACTAAACTTGAGTTGTTGTTGTTGTTACTTCACTTTATTCTTATACTTATTCTTCTACTTTAGAGAAGAAATGCACTTATTGAAGATTTTGATGGTTTGGTTACAGTTTTTCACGATAATAATGCATTCATTTATTCAAAATCTATAATTGTTGCATCCCTGTTCTACTTTACTACATCTCAGATATATATATATATATATATATAATTAGTTTTTATTCCATTACATTTCTCTGGCAGCTTTAGTTACTTTTCAGATTTGAATATTTCATCCATGTATCTGCAAATATGATATTTTGGATTTGATAAATGTTCCTCTATGGGTTGATGGCATTGTCACAAACCTGAAAAACAGTTCTGACCTTGTGAAAAGTTGATTTAGAGATTTGTGGTTCTCACAGGACAGCAGCAGTAATATTAATCTGAAAACATTATGTTGAAGGTTATCGTAAGTATCCAGGTTTCTTTAAGACTTTCACTTCTTATCCAAGAAACTTCCATAAAGCATCTTAATATTTCTTCCACCAGTGGAGATCACTGAAACTCAAACGGATGTTTTTTGGTGTTCGCAGTTGGAGGAGCGCATCGACAGGCTGTCCACCGAACTGGAGACACGGAAACCAATAATGCTTCTCCACAGAGAGAGGATCCAGCATTTACAGACTGTGCTCACGGATCTCAGCGTGTTTACAACATTACAGGAAATAGTTCTCACACAATCCAAAAGTGACGACACCTGCTGATCGTTTGGACCACGGGTCATCTGCCTGGATCACATTTCATGTAACAGCACGGAGTGAAAAAGAAACCTGTTCATTCACCAGCCGACATTTTTACCCCCTCTGCCCTCAGCCCGTGAGGATAAAACGCTTTTTCATTTATTACTGTTAAATATCATGTGAACAAACACCCCAAAACACATTAGAGCCAAGTTCCTTTCTCTGCTACATCTACACTTAAAATCTCCAAAAACGCTGGCTAGGGGTCGTCCTTGTGACGGCTGGCGCTAAATATTTTCCATATGTGTGAAAAAAATGTGACTTTACTGTTTTCAGCGGAGCTGCCCTTACGCAATGGGTTTTCTATTTATCCGTTAGTACCAGTGCCTCTAATACTTTGGAAAATCTATGCAGGAGTATCTGGACAGCTGTCTGGTGTGCTCTGCAGACTACGTAAGGCAGGTTTGAGCTACAACAGGCTAAAAATGCGAGGACTTTATGCCATTTTAGTCTTTTTCATCTTTGTCTGCTGTACCAGAGGTGAGTTTGGTTACTGAACTAGTTAATTTGCTTACATTGTTCACTTATTTTAATGTTCATATTCAGTCTCATTGTGTTGTTGAAAGTCCTTTTTTATTGTTTTGTACATGTTTTGGCTTTTGATTGCTGACAGCATGATTGTGTCCAAACTGTTTGGAGCTTTTTGTGGATTTTAATAAAATCTAGCTTTTCATTTTTGTAAACTGTGGAATTATTTGACAAAATTTCTAATATTAAAAATCAATTTTAAGAATTTACAAAATGCACAAAGGAATTCATCAAATACCTGCAACTTTCTAAACATTACTATGCATGAAGCCAAGAACTAAAATGTTTATTATCTTCTGATGAACGTGTGTGTGATTACCCCTTGCACGTCAGCTAAGAAGATGCGGTGGTGCACAGTGTCGGATCCCGAGCAGAGGAAGTGTGCAGAACTGGCCAAAACTCTGGTGGCAGTGTTGCCGCCGGCTGTTGTGGCGGCTTATGGCAGACTCTCCTGCATACGAGCGTCCAGCACGACTGACTGCATCGATAGGATCAGGGTGAGCCATGCCTCACCTTAAGTGTTAAAGTGTGCCAAGGACAAAGATGTATATAAAATAACAGCCAGATGAAGTTTGCGTATTAAATTAATATGTTATAAAGCTCTTCCTGATAAATGCACAAAGATAATCAAGGTGGGAAATAGAAATATAAGATACTAGACATAGAAAATAGATGGATGTTGAAAAATTTAGAAATACTCAAGTGTTTTTTTTCTACCTTTCAGTGTATTATGTAGTCTATTGAGAGTTTATTGATCAGCCACCATATACGCTGATGCCCAGCAAATTCGTCAGGTTAGATCTACTCTTGATGTTTACCAGTTTATAGTCTCAGATGTGGGAAAATCCAAAGACATTTGATGCAATACTAAAATCTCTCTTGGGTGATTCTGTTCAATGAAAGTCTTCAGAAGTGCATGACCCCTGATGGAGCGCCACTATAATAATCTTTTACAGTATTAAGACTCCTCGTGTAAACGCTTTGTTTCAGGGTAACCGTGCCGATATAGTGACGTTAGACGCAGGAGAAGTTTATTCTGCCGTGAAGCAGTTTGGCCTTGTTGTCGTCGCCAAGGAGATCTACAGTGATGGTGGGTTGACCTCAGATTTCGGAGACACTTCAAGCGTGTGTCTTCAGCACTAGTGTCTGAGTCAGTATACCTGTGTGTGTGTGTGTGTGTCCTGCAGGAGGCTGTATTCTGTCTGTGGCTGTGGTGAGAAACAGCACTTTGGACATACGGTCCCTGCAGGGCCTCAGGACCTGTCACAGCGGGGTTAGATGGACAGCTGGATGGAGTCTTCCCCTCGGCTTTCTTCTATCCCGCAACTACCTGAGCTGGTCGAAGGAGCAGCCGCTCAGTCAGGGTAATCAGATTACTATCAACTGTACAGCCTGGAAGTTGTTTCTTTTTTCCATTTTCTCTTTTTGGTCCTTTTCTGTCCACTCATTTGTTTTTCTCCTCTCGGGCAGACGTCAGTACCTTTTTCAGTGCCAGCTGCATTCCTGGAGCTGCTGCCATGGCGCCACCTCTGTGCGCTCTTTGCCAAGGACAGAAGTCCTACATTCGGCAGAAGAATTACCACTGCGAGACGTCGCACAGTGAGCCCTTCTACAACAGCCAAGGGGCCCTCAGGTCAGGCTCAACGGAGGATAAGCAAGCTCCCAGCTTGATTGGGAGACAAACATTTTTTTACCTCTTTGCTCTTTCACAGATGTCTCAGGAGCGGAGCGGGAGATGTTGCATTTGTGGACCATTTAGCTCTTGAAAATTTTGAAGGTAAACTATCCTCAATTGAACTCTTAAAATATCTAGATTGAAAACCTTTTTCTGATGGTCTGATATCTTCAGTTTGAGTCCAGCCGGGGATTTTAACTCTTATCCCTCATGTCTTTTTTATTTTCTGTCAGCTCTCTAAATGTACATTTAACTACACAAGTGACTGCCAAACCGGGGTATAAATGTATATAGATGTATCTCTGCGTCCACATGTTACCAGGAGTGCTACAAACATCATGGAGTAGCTCAGCTACCAATGATTTGATTAGAAAATATATGCATGTTCAAATATTTGCGATTAGGAGGAAATAAGATCCACAAATGAATTATAAACATGTTTGAGGCTGATCTTTGAGTTTATTAACTGTCACTATAATCAATAAATGTGTAGTTACACCGAGCTGACGCGGTTTACCACCAGCCGGAGTCAGTTTTAACACCTGAACACCACCTGCTGCACATGAGAGTTCAGTCTTCACCGAGCTGTGAAGTCAAAAGATGAAAGTAATGGATGAATTATTGAAATGTCATCTGCCTCGAGAAGTACAAATAGAAAACCTGCTGCAGAAAGACAGACAGGATGACTGTGTCTTATATTCCCTCTTATATAAACGATAGTATTAAATCATTTCCAGTTTAAAATCAGTTCAGCACATTTAAGGGCTCCACAGGTGGTGCTGAAGGATGAAGATTTACCGAATCTTTTAAGGACTGTATCATCTGCTTTTCATCCTGTGTTTGTCCTCTCAGGCGGTGACAGAGACGAGTTCAGGCTGCTGTGTACAAATGGCACACAAGCTCCTCTCAGCCACTACAGAAGTTGTAACCTGGGTCGCGGCCCAGGTGGCGGCATGGTCACCAGGTTTAACATTCGCAAGGTTGCTCGCAAGTTTCTCAACACGGTGCAGGTACGTTTCTCTTCCCCACTTCTGCCCTCAAATATTCCTTTGTTTCCACGCTCCGTGTCCCTTTGCCGCATCGTAATATTCTTAAAGACTCTTTATTGTTGTCAAGATGCTGTTTGGCCAACGAGGACGGGAGAGGCAGCGCTTCCAACTCTTCAACTCATCCTCCTTTGGAGAAAACGATCTGCTCTTCAAAGACGTGACAGACAAACTAGCCGTTCTTCCAGATGACATGGACGTCAGTCAGGTGCTGGGGTTGGATTATGTGGCGCTCCTCAAAGGCCTCGGACATGAAGGTGCGTGCGCATGTTGGCGTGCGGTTGTTAATTGTTGCACCGAAAACAGATGTGCTGCGAGTTTATGACCTCATTGAGTCGTCCGCAGGAAGTTCACTGGAGGACAGCGTGGTGCGATGGTGCTGCATCAGCCACGCAGAGCAGAAGAAATGTGAGCAGTGGGCTCTGAGTATAAAGTCAGACCCGCTGGTGTGTGTTAAAGCGGCCTCAATCCGCGACTGTATCGAGAAAATTAAGGTAAGTCATCCGGGTAGTGCAGATCACGGGATGTTTGGATGTTAAAGGTGTGTCACGTGCGTTCTCTCCCAACATCACTGATGCCACAGAGGGACGAGGTGGACGCCGTCTCGCTCGATGCAACTCACTCTTTCATCGCAGGGAAATGTGGCCTTGTTCCTGTAGTTACAGAATATTATGGTAAGACTCTGTTTGCATTGTTTCTACTTAAGTCTGCTCTGAAAACACACAGATACCATCCGTCGAAATCTAACATTGAGTTAAATCTGGGGCAGCTGGTTGTAGATCTGTGAAGACGTTTCACCTCTCATCCAAGAGGCCTCTTCAGCTTTGACAGTCTAACTTATTCAGCCTCGGTTCAATCATTAATTATTGTTTCCACTTCATTAGTGCTCCTTGCTGTTGTGACGACTGTCGCCTCAGTACCTGAGGTCACCTGTGGTCTGTTGTGGTGTCCAGGTGAGAGGTGAAACGTCCAGTTGCTCCAGATAAACTCGACTCTTCCATGAAATAAATGATGGATGAGAAGGTTTAATATACAAGATCTAACTCTCATATTTTCTCAAGCTCGCAGTCTTCTTAACATTTTATAAACCAAATAATGAATTATATAAAAAGTAACCATCTGATTAGATGCAGTTCTAGTCCTCATTAAAAAAAAAAAATCTGATCTTCCACTCTGCCTCTCTCGTACTCTCAGGAAGAGAATGCGTACCAGCTGAAGGATCGACACACTTAGAGACCGATGGTGAGACACCACAGTAAACCTGTAGCTGACATGGTCATCGTCTTTGCACTGAACCCGCCTGCGCCTCTCTCCTCAGTGTTGCCGTCAGCGGTCGGTGTGGCAGTGGCAAAGCGCTCCAGCAGAAACATATTCATCGGGAACCTCGGAGGCCGTCGCTCCTGTCATGGACACATGTACAGCCCGGCGGGCTGGCTGCTGCCCTACAGACACACGTTAAGCCTGGAGCATAACAGCAGCTCCCCCTGTGATCCAGACCAAGGTGCTGTTCTGAATATGGAGACCTTATTCACCAGAACTTTATAATTACACTGTTGGTCTTCTTGTTATGAGATTGCAGTGCAGTGAGTCACTCTGTGTTTTCTTAGTGTACAACCAGGTGTTTTGGAAAGGCTGTCTTCCCGGCTCTCAGGGGAATCTCTGTAAAGTGTGTATGGGAGGCACCGGGGAGGCTGCCACCAAACGCTGCGCTGACAACCACAATGAGCGTTACTATGGCAACATGGGAGCTTTAAGGTATGTGGCTTACTGTACCTGTGTATTGTAGTTTTTGTTTTATTTGTCCTGGATCGTGATATTTGTCTTACGATTTCCCAGTACAATGATCAGTAATAATGCAAACTGAATTTAGTTTATGATGCTCACAGCATTTTGGAGAATAATTTTTGGCCACCTTCAGTGCAACAATTGTCTCTTTAAAAGAAAATTTCCAATATTCACGTTGCTTTTATTTCTGGTTGGGTCATCGCTAACGGCAGAGGAAAATATCTGGATCTTTAGCTGCTAAATCCTCCAGTATTTTTACCAACTAGTTTCTAACTCTGTGTGTCAGCTGTTTGGTGCTTGGATTGATTAGAAAACAAGACTGGTGAGAGAGGCGAGAGTGAACTAAGTTGTGAGCTTTAAACCAAACAATAAGCTGAATGATGTTGACGGAGTCTCTGTGATCCATATAAGAAATTATTTAATCCATTGTTTATATAGATATATTGATTATAGTTACTTTAAGAAGAAATCAACAGCACCTCCAGAAACATTATTCTAGATAGATCTACAAAATACCCTGTCAAAGAGGCTGTTGTTACACCTCCAGTGTATTTTGACTAATATCTCAAACTTGTGCAAATAAAATCAAAACTACCTGTATGGATGGATGCTATTATGGCTAAATGCAGAAATGTATTATGTTGTTTGGCTGAACTGATCCTTTAATCCTTTACTCATCATTCACAGGTGTCTGGTTGGAGATCCAAGTGGTAAAAGCTACGGGGATGTGGCCTTCCTTGAGCAGCACAACCTTCAGGCCAACATTCTCAGTGAGATATTCAAGTTTCGAGAGTTTCAACACAAACGGATACAAACATACACTGTATTATTATTTTGATACATCATGTCACGTTGTACTTCAGATTTGGGTTCCACTGGATGGGCGGATGGGTGGACGTCATCAGATTTTGAGCTGCTGTGCGGCGACGGTCGCCGGGCCTCGCTGTCAGAGTGGGAAAGCTGTAACCTCGGAGTCATCCCACCGAACACCATCATGACACGGCCTGTTCTCACGGCACGAGTGTACGACTTCCTCATGAAGTCTCAGGTCAGCTTATGGGATTTATGGGATTTTTTTTTTTTTTTTAATCAATTTGACTGTTTCTGTGTGTGTTTGTGTGTGTGTGTCCTGATTTAGCACAATAGCAGATAGTACACATGGGCCTGCTGCCTAATGAAGTTAGAGGAAACAGTACACGTGTTGATTTTATATACAAAGAAAGTTATTACTAGTAGTTTTTGTTGACTTTATTTTCTCTGCAGTTTAAGGGACTGTGGAAGAAAAACAAGGAACAAGGAGCTAACAAATTAGCTACATTTTTATTTAAATCAGAAATGATCTGTACACAGAGGTGTAAATCTTACACTGCACTAATCTAAAATCATTATTGAGGTCCAACAGAAGTTCTAGTCACGGCCACATTGCAAGTAGCAACTTTTGGCAAAGATAAATTAAAAAAAAAAATCCATGTGTGAGTGGATATTTACTTACATCTTACAGGAAACTTTGGCAGCCAACCCAAACGCAGAGTTCAAGCTCTTCGAGTCTCTGCAATATGGAGAAAGTGATCTGCTGTTCAAAGACGCAACTCAGTGCTTTGTCCACACGAGCCACATGGACTACCGCTCCATCCTCGGAGACGAGTTTTACAATCGCGTAGAAACTGTCTTCAACTGCACGCACTCTGGTATGGACGACACACACGTTCACTTGCTTACTTGTGAAACAAATAATTAAACCACCTTCACACATGTAAATAATTCAAATGTTGTTCATTTTCCCCATTACAGATATCTTGGAGTTTTGCAATCAGGACGTGTGCAGCATATTTTAACAGACACACCAAAGTAAACATTACCTTTCCCTGCGCTGCTCGGTGGTTTCATCCTTCATCCACGAACCTGTTTCATCCACATCTGCAAACCATCACTGGTATCATCCTGTTCACAGCAGAGATTAAAGTCTTAGCTCCGCTGTGAACTGAAGAGATTGGCCTCTTTAATAACTGCCACATGTTCTTGTTCAATAAACACATTAAGTGATAAAGAAAACTCCTCAGGCTCAGCTGTCGTTATAACTTACAATAACATAATGAAAGCACATTTGCTTTGAAACCATTTCCTGCCATGACTAAACCAACGGGTGTAAAATCAATGTGTGTATAAAATGTAAACATGTAAATCTTCCAAGTTTTGACTCAAGTGTTACATTTTTACAGTAATCACATCACTCTATTTGTTAAGCAATTTCAAAATGAGTGTGAGGCTGGAGGCTGTACATTTTACGCACCAGTTTTTACAGAATGCTTGTGAATGAAGCGTCGGCTATCCACACTCTGTTCACGGGAAGAAAAGTTTATTTTCTTGTACAAATGATGTAACACATGGTATGTTTTGCACCAGTTATGTAATGCGATGTATGTAATGCAGTTAACATGGTGTAAAGTTATACGAAATTACACATTTTCTGAGTTAATTATAAAAGTACGTTCAGTATATGGTCTCCTGGAGACCAGTGAAAATATGCTAAATTATGGGCTCCATTCAAAAATAACAGCTTGCTGGATGTACCTATATTATTTGTTGTGTTTTTTTTTTCTATTTATGTGTTTACTGTTTAGATAATCACTTTTAGAAATAGTCTGAAGATATTCCTTTGCAAGAATAATGTGGTTAAAGTAAAAGTAAACATCTGTGTATGTTTGGACAATTTGAAAGTAGATTTTGTCAATTAAAACTAAACACTGAACACCACACACACGGTCCGGAGCTACCTTTGTCGTATTTGACTACAACTCCCAGAATACCGCGCAGTCGCAGTGTTTGTTGTTACGTTAAATCTGGCATGTCCTGTTGCTGTGCGTCAAAGGTTCCGCTGTTATATCAGCGTGTTGTGGTCAGGCTTGTTATTCAAGCTGCTGACGGTTTGTCACTGCAGAAACGTTTAACTGTAGCTGCCGCTGTAAGTCACTCTTAAGGTATGTTAGCAAAGTTAGCAAGCGAGCCAAGATTGTAACGTTAGCGTTAGCCAGCAGTTAGCAAACCGGTTAAAACATGCACTATAGGAAAGTATCGCAGGGAGTGTGTCAAGCCTGTTTCGATATATTTTAATACATTTCTTGTATATATACTATTTATTTACTGCATTAACACTCATATGAGCATTAAAATATAGTTAGAGGTTGTGTCATAGCGTGTAGTCGTGTAGCTTCTTAACTACCCAGCTAGCATTCACGTCTACAGTGACTTGTCGCCGGTGTTCCGGTTTAAAGAGTGATCGTGCTAACTTGTGACTCGTTAGCCAAACGCAGCCGTGGTTGCCATAGTTACTACAGCTGTTAAAACAGGAGGAAAATGCGTAACTGCCAAATAAGTTGTGTGTTTGTTTATTTGTTTTGTTTTTTATGACATAACGTTAATTTAAAAAAATAAATAAATAACCTGTCTTCCTGTTTTCAATGGCTGTAGTAACTATGACAACCAAAGACATTCGGCTGATGGTCGCCAGTTGACATGGTCACTCGTTAAACCGAAACACCAGTGTCGTAAAGGAAATGTGAATTTATAATCATCATGTGTTTGTGTTGTTTTAGATGAGACTACCACGGCGGATCCTCACACTGCCCACACCACCTGTAAGGTCGGCCTCCTCAGTCCCTGCAGGTGTGTTGACTTTTGTCCCCGCCTGCAGCACCACTGATGCCCACTCTCTGGAGCTGCTGCAGGACTTTGTGTCCCGAGCCAGGCGTCTCTTTGTCATCACCGGAGCAGGACTCTCCACAGAGTCAGGGATCCCTGATTACCGATCAGAGGGGGTCGGGCTGTATGCTCGCACCGACAGACGGCCCATGCAGCATGCAGAGTTTATCCGCAGTGCAAAGTCCCGTCAGCGGTACTGGGCCAGAAACTTTCTAGGATGGCCGCAGTTCTCCTCCCATCAGCCAAACTCTGCACACAAGACCCTGCGGCGGTGGGAGGAGAGAGGCAAGCTGCACTGGTTGGTCACACAGAATGTGGATGCTCTGCATTCGAAGGCAGGACAGAAAGGACTGACTGAGCTCCACGGCTGCACCCACAGGTGAGAAAACCTTCACCGTGAAGGTGCTCTCATAGTAGAGCTGCAATCGATTTATCGATTAATTGTGTGTCTAAAGATGAGTTCATACTGTGTCCTCAGGGTGATGTGTCTAGGCTGTGGTGCCATCTCAGCGAGGGAGGAACTCCAGGCTCGATTTGTAGCTCTAAACCCGGAGTGGAGAGCGCAGGCAGGCGGTGTAGCTCCGGACGGTGATGTGTTCATAGAGGACGAGCAGGTCCAGACTTTCAGAGTTCCCTCCTGTGAGAACTGCGGAGGGATACTGAAGCCGGAGGTCACGTTCTTTGGAGACACTGTGAACAGAGCGACAGTTCAGTTTGTGCACGACAGACTGTCGGAGTCGGATGCGGTGCTGGTCGTGGGCTCATCGCTACAGGTAGGTTTTTAGAAAAATGTGTGAAGCAGCGTTGCAACAGAATTTGCTATGGATTTTTGCATTAAACTGTGTCCCTCTCTGTTTTTACTCGAGGTATACTCAGGATACAGATTCTTAATGGCAGCAAGTGATAGAAAAATGCCAGTCGCCATCCTGAACATTGGGCCCACGAGGGCAGATCACCTGGCCGAGCTGAAAGTGAGCGGGCGCTGTGGTGAAGTGCTGTCGGTCATTCAACCCCTCTGATGGTCGCGCTGTACGGTGTGAGGAAGAAAGACTGTCAAAAACTACCTCATCTTTACGCAGGTAAACCCTTGACTGTAGGATGACTGCCTCAGCTGACTGAGGAGCATCTAAACTTCTCTGCCAGGAGAATTCACACGCCTATTTTATGCAGAGCAGGTGAATGTTAAAATGCTAATTGTGCTACACGGGGAAGTATGCCGTCTTTGCACACAAGAAATTGATATCTTGATCCAGCAAAAACACGTCTGACTGCTGAGATGAAAGCTGTAGGCTTTGAAATGACAAACTGTGCAGCTGTTAGCCACATGGGTTGTGTCTGTTCACTGTTGCACACTGATGTTGCTTTTATTTAAATGAAATAAGCTATAACAAACACTGTATTACAATGAAAGGCTGGTGAAGGAGTATTCTTGTTTGTGAACATGGAATTGCAAGCTGTTAGAAATAATCATGGAATGTAAGACACAATAGAAAGTTTTTGGTTTGGAGATTATACAAATTATGGTGCAATCAGCTGCTTTTAAAGGGTGTGATTAGTCTCATGTTTTTATATAATGGTGCAGAGATTGTTTGTATGCATTTTAAATTCTAACATAGTCTAAAGAATGGACCTTATTACATTTTATTGATTTTAACTTTTTTGTTCTGTCAAGAAGCAGATCTTGTTTTACCTCAAACCGATGCAAACATTTGAAATAAACTGACAAACGCCTGTCTGTTATTTTCTGTTTTACATTGTTAAAATAAATTATTTTAAAACATTATAGCACTGTGATTAGTGTGGATATTATTAATTATTAACCCTAACCTCTGCACTTTTCCTGCTATGACATGTAAAACTGTTTTCCATGAAAATATATTCTTTGTATATGTTGTGGACCTTTTTATTTGATTGTCAAAAAGACCGGAAGGCTCCTTCTTACAAATAACACCGTATTTGATAACCAGACAGCTGATGAATCAGCTTTATTGGTGAAACACAGTAATCAAATGTATTCTGTGTAGTTCACTGAACTAATATTGAATTTTATTTTGGATTTCATCTCTGATGAGATAAAAATTTAATTGCTGCTCAGATTCAACTGTTGTTGTCCTCACAGTTTAGCTGAAGGTTTTATAGACCAGATGTTAACTTTGTAGACTTTAAAAATAGCCGCTCAGTGTGTGTGTCGTCTCCCAGGGTTTGAATACCATTACACATTCACATTAAAGAACAGCTGTTTTGAAACAGTTTAATGGAGCGATAGAGTAAACCCACATGTTCTCACACACAGTTATTGTAACGAAATATGCTAGCATCACAAACAGACTGAAGGCAGAGTGACTGTGGACTGACAAACTGTGAGACCTTTTAGGACATTTTGCTGCTGAAATCTTTCCTGTAAACGAAGCCTCCAGTTTTCCAGGTTGGGCTGCAAGTCTTGAAGCAGAGCAGCCGGGACGCTGAAGGAGTACAGACGACACGTGTGACCCGCGGAGTCTGGCAGCCATGTCGCTGAAGCTGTAGTCACCATCAGGGGAGTCATAGACAGACAGTTCTCGAAGCTCTTGGTCTGATCGAACCAGTAAGTGACGGGGTAACCCAGTAAAAGACCGAACACTGTGCACAGGTTCCAGTTCCTCTGATTTCTCTCCGACATAATGAGGTTTCTCAGCATCCTCCTCTGCTTCCCTCAGGAGAAGCAGTAAATCGTGCGTCATGCTCTTCAGCTCGTCTGTGAGCGGGTCAGCGATGGCAGGTTTCTCCAGTGAGTGGCAGACGTCGATCACAGGCACGCTGCCATCATGGACCAGCTGTTCTACATTTGTTCTGACTGTAACTGGGTTGACAATAAGAGTGTTTCCATTCAAATCTAGTGTGAGAAGTGATTTAGACACGAGCTGCGAGGACTGCAAAGAGCTCAAATACCGCTGCACCTGATCTGCACTGGCGCTGTTGCTATCGTACAATAAAGCCGGTTTCAATCCCAAGTCAACAGCCGAGACCTGAGCAGCCAGGTCCAGACTCTGAGGGACAGAGAGAGACTTTTCTACCAGCGGACAGATGTTCACGAGCGGCAGCAACAAAGAGCTCCTGAGCCGACATAGCTACAGAAATCACAGGACACACGGTTCAAAAAGACAAATGTACCAAAAGCATACACTTCAGTGATTGGACGTAGGATTTAAAAATTAAATTATTAAACGGGTCAACAACAACAAGATACAAGATGCAATGTCGCTATTTCTCTTCAGGCCGTCTACTGTGCAATGACATAAAACAAGTTATTCTACAGAAAAGTCAAGTTAAACTAGGCCAGCAGGATAATTTGTATTCAAAGTGTAACTAGTCATGAAGGTTTGATTATCATTCGTGTTCCATGTTACTTCTTTGTTGGTCCAAGACACCTAAAAAGAACAAAAAGACCAAGTTAAACACAAATACATCATTTGTAACCTTGGCATCAGTCTTCATGTGTGTACACTGTATAAATCAGGTTAAAGTGAAGGAGAGGATCTCACCATTATCCTGGTTTTGGCTGTGATGTATTTTGATCAGGTTATGTCACGGGCTGAGGAGACATGAGGTCAAAGTCTGAGAGGTTTCTCGCAACCCAAACGCCAGCTGCAAACAGGCCCAGGTTGACCAGAAGATTCCTGAAAAGAACAAGTGATGATTTATTCTTACTAAACAACAGAGCACAAAAACAATGTCTCAACATGAGGTGAAAATAAAATACTACACAGTAAATGAAGTGCTGTGTGTGTTTTTTGTGTACACATTTTCTGTGCTGGGTCAAGTCCACTACATGGCCAACACAATAATTCATAAATATGATGGTGTGGTCTGTACAAGATCCAATAATGATATATCGGATGATATCTGCATTTTACTCCACAGTAGATACAGACAGAAAACTGAGGAGAGAAGAAGGCTGCCAACTGCAATCAAACCAGGGAAACTGTGAGTACATGTCTCATGAACATCTTTAACTCAGAATCCATTTCAAAAATATATATTTTAATTAAATGTGGACAATATGTGTGCTGAAAAAAACATGTGGCTCTACAAATCACCTTACACATAGTTTTGCCTTGCTGTCTTGCTCATTTACTGACATGCGCACCAATATGCAGACATATCAATGGAGCTGTAGTTTTATCACCAAACATAATGAATGATTTTAAACTTCATTTAGCCACAGCAGTCTCTTTAAGTAGCAGGTAATGAAGGGGGACACAAAAAGGTCATGACACTGGATATTTCATTGTAATTTAACGGTGCTAAACTACTTAGTTAAAACACAGCGGGTCTGGATCTTTCGGGTGCCTCAGGAGCTCAGGGATCCTGGATCAGTTAGCCCATTTGCCCAGTTAATAATCAAAACAAACGGGTTTGGTTAAGTCCACAGTTGTAGGCTGGAGGCTGGACCCAGTGTGAGCTAACATTAGCTACAGTGCTAACAGTAAAACCTAACATTACGCAGTGTTTTGAGTGTTTTGAGCTCGTTTGCTCACCTCCTGAAGTCGTTTCTGTCTGTTGCAAACCGACAAGCCGAACCGATCCAGTCCATCACACCGGGGGACGAGCCCTTCTTGCCGTCTGAGCCGTTCATCTTTGCTAACGTGCGAAGATTAAAAAGGACGGACAGCGACCGCAACGAGGTGAGCAGGCAGGCAGGAGGGGGAACAGTTTAGATGTAACACAAGTACGGTGAGCGATGAAGCTCAATTCGATTAGCTGCACTTAGTGATGGGAAGTTCGGGTCTTTTTAGGGAGTCGGATCATTTGACTCAGTTCACCAAGAAGAGCCGGTTCTTTATTTTACCACTTATACCATGGGTGTCCTAGCAACCAAGAGCATACAGTGTGACCAATCAACTCTCTGAAGACTGAGATCAGCTGATTAAATGAGTCAAGTCTGGTGTGCTGCTGCTTGGTTGGAAAGAAAACCTGGAGCCACACCGGCCCTTTTGTGGAACAGTTTGAAACCCCTGACTTATACCTTTAATAATTCAACCAAACTTAGCACAGTTTTGACTTATTATTTGTATATGTACACATATATCATGTATATATTCAATACATCCTATGTACTGAAGTATTCAAAAGAAAAAAAATCCTAATATCAATAAAATGCTGTAGCTACTTGTTTTGTATTATATTGTATTGTTTTCATTGTATTTACTCTCTGAAACTGCCCAATGAATGCACTGACTTGCTTGTAGAACCACCCTGCTACACAAAAGAGATGACCTGTAAAAACTTTCAGATTGACAGCTATTGAATGCACAGTTCTCATATGTCTGTGAAGGTTGTTTGTGGATCCTGCTTGATGCGGCAGCTTGCCTTTGTGTTTTCAAAAATGTCACTCAACGCTTAACGTACCGGAGCCGGCTCCCGTCGTTCAACTTAAAAGAGCCGGCTCTTTGAACCGGCTCGTTCACGAACGACACATCACTTACGTCTTCTACATGCTATGGTCCAAAGATGTCTGCTACCAGGTACCGTCGGTTCTTGAAGCTGTGTGAGGAGTGGCCGCGGGATGAGTACAAGAAAGGTCGTGATTTGGGGACGTTTCTGCGGCAGAGAGTAGCATCAGCCTTCCGTGAGGGCGAAAACACACAGGTACTGCGGGCTAAGAGACACAGCACACGGCATAACAGACCGAGCTAAGCCGGCTAAGTCGATAGCTGTGTGGAGGACGGCTAACGTGAGATGAGCTAACAGCCGCTGACCTTGTCTGTCCTGCTGATTGATTGATACCTGTGAAGCCCCTTCATTAGAAATGTAGCTCTAGATGTGCCAGTCATAATGTCAGTGCTCATTTCTATGGCTAGGCTGATAAACAAACACGTTTAACGAGCTAGGCAGAACACACACACAACAACATTTTTCATGTAAACAATGTTTCACTACAGCTTTATGGTGTTTTCATTTAATGTAATATAAAATATACTGTTCACTACATGTCATTGAAAAATATCACCCTTTCTACTCCATTAAAAGTAATTTTAAGGGTAGTTATAGTGTGACTGGTGACTAGGAAATATAGCCAAGTTAGAAATAATGATTTTTAATTGAAATAATAATTGTTTCCTTCAAACATAGGTCAGAATATCTCTAGAAATAAGATAACAGCTGTCTGCCAATGTTAATTTGTATCCAAAAATAGGACATCCTTTTTAAAATGTGATGGAAAATGGTTTGTTTGGCGGTCAGATTTATCTTTTTTGTAAAAAAAAATCAATGTGTTTCCCACCAGATCTCAGATCCAGAAAAATGTGACCAGATGTATGAAAGTTTGGCTCGCATCAACGGCAACATCTACAGACAACGGGTAAGTACAACCGTCTCTGATATGTCTGTGCTTTAAACTAATTATTTTGTTTGTCAGGCTAAGGAATAATTAACCAGTTAAGTTTGAGTATTAATTCAGGTTTTCACTTTAAATCTTTTTTTGGTTCCTAATAACACTTACGAGCAACACTGACATAAGGTACTGTCTCTATGAGACTACATTTTAAAAAATAGGATAAAGACTGTTAAATTATCATATCTGTAAGCTTTAAGAATATACAAAACATCAGGGGAAACCTGCTCTTCCAAACAATGTATTCACACAACTATGTGTCTAATAATGTATGTTTTGTCTGTCCTCAGTTTCCTCGTGTAAGAGACTCAAGCTTTACTGGAGTGACAGTGGAAGAGTGTAAAGTACTTTTGACAGGTAAGGAGCAGCATTCATGTTTATGACTGTTTATGAAACACACTTTGGCTACAGTTGGCTTTTTGTTTCATATTTGATTGTCGTGTGCAGGGAGTTTGCAACAGATGGACGAGGAGAAAAAGGGCTTGTGGAAGACGTTAATGGAGCGATTCTCCAAATCACCAGAAGACACTCCACCAGAGAAAGCTCCAGAAAAATAACTCTCTCTCTCTTTCCTTTCCTGTCTTTTATTTTCTCACTGTATGTACAGAAATAAAGCTTATTGTTGGTATCTTCATAGACTGTTATTTCTATTTTGAACTTACAAACTATTTTAACTGCACATATTATTTGTGCAGCCTGTACCTTTTGGGAAGGATCAATACGCAACCAAATAAATAAAAGAAATTGCAGAGAAACCAAAAATACTTTAAGTCCACTAAAATTTACCACCGTCTATTAGTTAGGCTGTTTTAACAATGTGTTAGAGGGCATCACATGAAAAACCTTTGTTTTGTAGACCAAACATCTTCATTCAGATGTCTCTCAGCCTATGACACAGTATTTTACAGACTGGATGCACCAATACAACTTTATCTTCAAGATATGCCGTGGCTTTAAAAACTGAGTTGGTGGCCTTCTGTGACTGAATATTATTACCATGGAGTTTAACTGGATGAAAACCTTTTCAAATTGAGTTAAAGCAGTAACAGTACAACATAACACTCCTCGTTATTGATGCACACATGGGACATGAAGTTAATGAATGAGATTTAATGTTTTTGATCATACATTTCTAAAAGCTGTTATTGCTGGTACATTCAGCTTAGTACAAAACTGTGAGAAACAGGCAGGTTAGTGACATAAACAAACATTCACATTACCACGATCGGACGGAGTGACACACCTGCTCAGGTGTCAAAAGCTGCCATTTTAGATTCTGCAGATGACGGTAAACAAACGAGTCTGCTGGGCACACTGCTTCTCAATGACCTCATCATGACGTTAAATCAAACATTAAACATATTTGCAGATAGTGGTCGATCTATGACAAGCTGATATTTTAATATCAATCCTCAGAGATATCAGCTGAACGTGCAAATGATCCGCAGCACACAGAACAGGTGTCCTACTCTTCTTTTTCCTCTGGGGTTGTCCCTCCATATGCAGTAGTTCAGAGAGGTGGCGAGGCACAGCCAGGACAGGTAGGGCGCCATCAGCAGAGTGGCGGTGCGGCTGATAGAATACCAAGACACCATGGTGGCTCCGACGGTCCCAGTGAGAAGCATTATCTCAATGAGAGCCTATGTTGGACAGAGAGAAGGATTTAAACAGAGTGTAGAGTATACCCGATTCAAATAAACAATAACATCAGTGCGATAAACTTGCCCATTTCAGTTTGTGTGCACCAAAGAAGATCGGAGTCCAGGTCCAGTTCAGAGCTAGCTGTAGCCCATACAGTCCCAGTGGAACCACTGCATCCTCAGTGAAACCTCCCAACTCCTTCCACACCAAGTAGGAGCCATACCTGCATAAGAACATGATAAAACAGGATCCTTTATATGGAGAATAAAATCATTAAAGGCTGCAGGGGCCTGGTCGTAATGCTGCTTACCCCATGCCTGTATACAGACATGTCCACACTACGGGGAATGCTGCATTTGGTGGGCGCCATGATGGTTTCTGCAGGGTTGGGTACCAGTTCTTGACCTCTTTGCGTGTGATGTAGCCTCCATAGAAACCTCCCAGGTGTGGCAAGGCCGTCATTCCAAGCATGGGCAGCCACATGTTCTGAGATGAACATGGGAGACATGGTAGCTGTTAAACCTCTGCTATGGCAGTGAATCAAACCTCAATACTACAGCTGTGAAGCACCTGTAAAGCACTAGATGCTCATCTGACCTGCCTGCTGTGGCTGAACAACAATAGTCAGACTAAACCATGGATGCGTAAAGAAAACTGGATACAGCGTTGGAGGCGGGACTTCGTTTGGAAGCTCAAAATCCGTGACTCTGGCTACCGACATGTTGGTAGTCCTCCCTCTTCCGCCTCAGGTGTCTGTTCAAGGTGCTGCAGTTTTAGGCATTTCTGTACTGGCTTCACTCCGCGGAGGTTGCCACTTGTCAGAACTACAACCCCCACAGATGTATAGGGTAAAGGTCTCCATTTAACATGGTCTCTTGTTAAGCTGAAACACCAAGAGGCTGGAGAGAACCACCTGCAGTCAGGTGATAATTTTCTGTGGGTTGATCATTACTAGCAACCCCATCTCACATGCAAGCAGTTATGTAAACCAACATTCATGTGAAAATACTGATTGTAGCTGATTTAAACACACTGTAATTCATAATAAATGTACTAAACTGAGTAAAATAATAATCCTGGTATCTGAGAGAGGTATTTTAGGACAGTTAAGGCCAGTTCCTGTTAGTTATTAATGTTATTTCGAGTTGTTTTTCATGCTGTCTTGTGTGAAATGCAGCCAACCAACATTTTTAGACTGTTAACAAGTATGGTTGCAAAACTTTAACTCCAGGCGACTTAAGTGCTATTAAAATATGTTTTAATAGAACAGTGAATTATTCAAAAGCTATTTTAAAGATATTTAAACAGCTGAATGTGGGATAACATTACTCTGATCTGAAGGACACTTACCTAACTTTCCTGTCACTGTATTGCAGGTTATGTGAGAGCTGCGTGCGTGTTACTCACCGCTGGTTTAGTTGTCAGCTCCTTCGCTCCTTCCTATGTTGTTTTCCTCCGACCTAATGTTGCACAGCTAGGTGGGACGTATGTGTGTGTGTGTTACAGTTTGCTGGACGGGCAGGGCTGTCTTATCGTCTGTGTCCAGTCCACATACGCCACAGACGCTCCCACACACACGTATACACACACACACACACAAAGAGCCAAACAACGTGACGTCGGAGCGTGGCGGGTGACAAAGATTGGTCGCCAAGACAAAGTCAAGAGGAGGATGACGGTTAGTGGAGTATTTTGGTCGCTAAATAAACATGTTGTATAACCCAGCCGTGGTCCCTTAAAGTCCAAAGGTTATGAAATACACAGGCTTTACTTCCTGCTCGGTCAGTCATTACATATTTCCTCGATGCTTACAAAACACCCACACAGCTGGAGAGGCGACAGCAAAGATTACTAAACCAGTCAAGATGATTCCCGCCCTCTTAGCGCAGCTGTCTTATTTTCCATTGAGGATGTGTCACAATGGGACTCTTTCGGCTGTTTGTAAAGAAAAGCTTAAGGCTAATAAAGCCTGACAAACACGTTAAAGCTGTTTGTTTAATTGCAAAAGCAAACATGCATACATTTAGACTCGTTAGAGTCGGTTTACCATTTTATGCTGCTAATAGTTTAATGTATTCATACATATTTTGACATAAAATAGCTTTAAAACAGCAACAGTCAAGCTTCTTGGGAGGATATTTCATTTTAATTAAAATGAGTATATTTAGTATATATATTTAGTAGTATAAGAAGAATGTTGTGTTTTCGTTGTCTTCAAACGAAATCTACAGAATGAGCGGGTCCTCTTCCATGGAGTCTGCCATTTTTGAACTGCCATTTTTGTACGGTGGCCCTGAGCAGACAAACCAAACACTGATCTAGATAAGACCTTTAGCTTTTTATGTGCATTTCTGGCCAGAGCGTTTCCTACAAACTTTGAAAGAGAGGGTGAGCCAGGGGAGAATATTCAATTGTGGTTGCAATCTGCAACTTGACTGCTAGGTAAAACTTGTACACACTGGACCTTTAACACAAGGTTTCCTTTTAACACAACACATACCCATGTGCTCATGAAGTTAGATAAGAAGATTGACGCCTAGAAATTTGATTCTTAACATAATTAACAGCGTGGCCACTTAGACTGACAGACAGGTGCCATTACAGATGGCTTATTAGAGCACCCGGGTGTCATTCAGGCCGCATTAGGTTTTGTTTAGGTGTTGGTTATTTTTTTGGTACGAATTATACAAGCTAGATGGAAGGTGTTAGTTGATGAGCTTTAGAAGTGCTGGAAGATTGATTTTGTTACCTTTAGACAAAGCTAGGCTAGCTGTTTCCCTTTGTTTCCAGTCTTTATGCTAAGCTAAGCATGTTAACCACCGACTGGCTGTTGCTTCGTATTTACAATACAGACATGAAAGTTTTATCAATCTTCTCATATGTCGTAAGAAGTGAAAATACTGAACTATTCCTTTAACATGTAAACTTTCTTTCATCTTTTTGTTTTGTTTTTTTTAATTGATGAACATGAAAATACCCTTTTTCATTTTTCATTTAGTGCAGAAATAATAGATTTAAACACATTTTTGAGTGAAGTGGGGCTTTATTCATACACCCCTGAATAGCTATAAAATACAAACATTCACGTATTGCTCCAAAAAGAGAATAAAAGGTAATATTTCTAGTAAAAATCAAGCCGGTGGAGATGCTCTTTTCCTCCCAGTTGAATGAGTCTTTTTTTTTTTTTTTTTGCCCCTCCTCCTCGTCCGTCAGGCTGGCACACCTTTCCTCTCTGGTCCTCCAGCGTTTCTTACCTTCTTGTCGCTTCTTTCAGCCTCGTTGTCTGGCGGTGAACTCTCACCCCAGCTGCTTGGGAAATGTCATACAGGCAGAGAGGCCCGTGCTGCAGTAGGGGGGCGTAATAGGAGGAAGAAAAAAAAAATAACAACATTTTTTTTTTTTTTTTTTTACTGCTCTCACTGCATCTTTTACTCGCGTCTCTGCCGTGCAAGTGCCACATCCCGCTACCAGCAGCAGCAGCAGCAGCCGCCGCCGCCGATAACTAATCGCAGTCTCAATGCCTCTTTCGCATTAGGGCTAATATAAAAAAAAAAAAATCCGTGCCAGACATGTGAGTAGCAAACCATCGCTGTCGTTCTCCACTGACTGCTATATGCTCACGCTATTGTATCCTCGCACCAATGAGAACAAATGGTCATTGAGCCGTGTGGTTGTGCGTTTAGTGTTTCGTGGTAGCATGGCTGTACCGAGGGCTCTGCACATTGATGGGGCAGATGAAGCCTCGCTGTCGGCTTGTTTTTGGGGCTCTGCGTCGGCTTGGGCTAATTGAGCAAAGGAGGTGGGGATAAAAAAAAAAAGGATGTGGATTATCCTAGCTCAGATGAAGGGAAAGCCCAGTCAGTTCAATCACTGGCTGTGTGACAAGTGTGTAACGTAGCTGAGCTCTTTTAGCCTCTAGGTAGCTGTGATTATATATATATATATATGTGTGTGCGTGTGTGAGTGTGTGAGTGAGTCCAGCAGCCTGGCATCTCCAGTCAGATGTGGAGGCCCAGGTTAGAGCTCACATAATGCGGCGGTGTTGATGTGAGATGTGTTTGGAGGCTGTGTGAGGGTGACAAGGAGCAAGAAATCACAGGATGAGCACTGGTGCAGATGTGAGGGAGAAACCAGGAGACATGTTTTTGGTCTGTTTTGTGTCCCTTTTAGTCTAGAAGCTCAAATCCCAGATGTGTGAGATGAGTTGTTTTTACACTCCTGATCTTAAGATGCACATATTGATGTTTAATACAGCAATTTTAAGTAATAACTTTTAAAATATATATACGTATATATTATTTTTCTTATAATTTATAGTATGTGTATAGGAGATGTGTGACACTTAGACAAAAAGTTCAACTTTTTCTCTCTGGTGATGCCACATCAGTGCTCATTTTAAAATCTGGAAACCATTTGGATAATCTTTATTCATAACAACACAGCATAACAGCATGCTTTAGTCATATTATTGTGGGACTAAAACAATATATATCAAAATATAATATATACCATGAATTAAATTATTAATTCTAGATATAGATTTAGTATTGTGATCGATACAGTCTGCTAAGTGAGATCAGATACTGATTCGGTTTATGCATTTATTTATATATATATATATTTTTTTTAATTAATTAAATGACTGAGTAAACTGAATGAGTATATGCAGTCATTTAGTTACATATAAGAGGGATTTTTGTCATATTTGGTGGCAGGGAAAAGCTCCAAAACAATCAGCTGTCTTGGTAACTTCATTGCTAAAAAAGTCATAATGTTAAATGTTTCATGATCATGATTTTAAATATCCTTTAACTGTAGTTATGTACAGTACAGGAAATGACATGCAACAGGTTCAGTATCAGGTTTATGCACTGACATGCAAGTTTAATGTCTAAATGTGACTGTTGTTTCAGGGGGGAGAACATCATGCTTCTCTTGAAGATGTCAGTCCAACAAACCAACTGGCTTGTGACGACGAGGCCCAGTCGAAGATCCTGGGATTGAGACGTGAATCCCTTTACACTGATGGCCTGGACTGAGTAAGAAGTTTGTGTGTGTCTGCTCCCTGAAGTGGGCGTTCGGTGTTGTTTTGTCCGAGTCGGATAACTTTGCTTTAAATCTCTGATATTGGTAATTGTTTGTTTCTGTGACAGGTTTCAGCTGGCCTGCTGAAGCTATGGGGAGCTGTTGGAGCTGTCTGTACAGAGACCCCATTCGAGACAACCATCTCACCAAATTTAAGGTGAGTAAACAACAAAATAACTTTAAATTCAACAACTTAATCACCTGCATAACAGCGCCACTTTTACTTTTTGTTTCCATTATGCTGTAATAAACTATTTTCCAGTGTATCCTCACGTTACATTTCTCCTCCCTGACCCAGGTCACCAATGTGGACGATGAGGGCAACGAGCTGGGCTCTGGGATCATGGAGCTCACCCAGACCGAGCTCATTCTTCACACACGTAAGCGGGACGCCATCCGGTGGCCGTATCTCTGCCTGCGACGCTACGGCTACGACTCCAACTTGTTTTCTTTCGAGAGCGGTCGTCGCTGTCAGACTGGGCAGGGTGAGCAGCATTTTGTCTTGCTTCAGTAACACAGCTGGGAGAGTCGTGATGACGATGACGCAGTGTTCGATACATACCTTCAGATACCGGTGATGTTTTCCGTATATGCTATTTCAACCATTTGTGTGTCTTTTTCACTGAAGACATTTTGACATGTTACAGTATGAAAAGCACAGATGTAAATGAGAAAATGAATCATGGCTGAACTCCATTGAGCTGCTTCAGCCTGCTGTTATGAAGAGGTGGACTCCATACGGGTTAAACATGGCACACGTTTCTCCTGTAGGACACTCATAGTGTGGCTCTCAGTGGTTTGCATAAGAACTGGAAGAAATTATTGTGTTGAGAATGTAAAAATGAAATTAATCAAAGCCGTGGGTGCAGCACAGCTTTTCCGCACACACTGGCCTCTTTTGGGGGAAAAAACAGAAACATCACATGTGTGTTTGCAACTGTAATCTTTAGTTTTGAAGCAATAAAAGATGTTAGCCACAGGAATCTTTTTGGTGGTTAAAGGACAAAATCTAACTTCGGTCTTCCATCAAAGCTTCAGCCATGGGCTGCTTTATCCTTTCGCTGTGTTAGTTGGTGCCTAACAGTGTTGTCACTTTGCCTCTTTGATCAGGAATCTTTGCATTCAAGTGCTCCCGGGCAGAAGAGATCTTCAATCTGCTTCAGGAGCTGATGCAATGTAACAGCATCAACGTGGTGGAAGAGCCTATAATGATAAGTCGCAGTGGTCACACACCAGAGATGGACATGTCTCACACACCACAGACTCCCAACAGTGAGTCACACCCCACGCACACACACACACACACACACACACAGAAAAGTAGGAGTCCTGCTAATTATACTCTTAAGATTAATTGTAGATTTTGAATGCAGCAGTAAAGTGAGCAGAGTTTGTAAGCTATTAATAGACACGGGTTAAATTGAATCCAGTGAGTCACAGGTACAGAGATATCCAAATAACACCAAGCAGAGCTACAGACTTAACTTCATATGACCAGTTAGTGTGAAAAGTTACTTTTCTCTTCATCGAGGTTGTATTGTGACAAAATTGACACATTGAGATATTGTGAGTTCTAGCTCCCACGTCGATATGACTAATAAGAAAGTATGAATTTAAGGATTTATCAGGTCGCTTTGAACACTTGAAAGCAAATTCTGAGTATAATACTCTGAGTGTTTTGTTAAATAAGTCTCATGAACTCAAGAACTCAATAAATGAGCGATGCCCTCGCCAAGTGTTTTCAAAATTTTCAAAATTAAAGAAGTCAAGTGACGTATCGCACCAGCCAGCTGTTCTCTGGCATGAAGGGGAACTTGAATAGTCGTATGAAATTGTACCTTAATATTACATCATCATATCATCTGGCTAAATCAGCTTTTGCATCTCTCAAACAAAATGTAGCAGGAAAAAGAAAGTCTGCAGTCGGTGTTGTTTTAGGTTCCACTGACGTGATCCGTCCCCAAATTCCCAGTTTAGCCCTCCGAAGACATTAGTGGAATAAAATATGACATATTTTTAATAGACTTATTCCCTTTATTTGGCCATAAATGCAGCGAACAGATGTACCAATACCGAATGTTACACTTAGAGTTGTTGCGGGAGAGGTTTATGGATGTGAAACTTTTGATTCGTGCTTTGATGAGGTTAGCTGACCGCAGAGGGCCTCTTTGTCCTTCACACTTGGCATATTTCATGTGAGGAGACTCTGAAGGCAACGATAAGATGTTCCCGACTCCCCTGATAATGTACGGTTCTTGACCTGGAGCCTGAACACACAGTTTGTTGTCTTTATCGAAATGAAGATGACCAGAAGATGGATTTTTCCACATCGCAGTTATAAAACAAAAACCAACCAAAAATGGATTGATTAGAAGATCCTCTTTCCCCCTTTTAAAGCTTGATGATATTCATAACACAGTATTTCTTTGGGTTTGGCATGTTTGCACATGCCAGGCTCACTGACTCACCTGTGACCTTTCTTTGTCTGTCTTAATATTGTCACATAAATGTGTTCGCAGCTCCAGCGTTCCCTGTCCAGGCGTTTCCCAATGGATACCCTGGTTATCCAATCAGAGGTGATTCCTCCCAACCCTCTCTTGCTGATGATCATGGACATAGCCTCATGGGTTTGGAAGACCAGGTAAGACTTATCCATGATTCTTAGAGATCTCTGTATCTCTGCTCGTCCACACTTTGACCCTGCTTTTTTTTTTTTTTTTTATGTTCCCTGACAGACCCACACCTATGTAAATACTGTTAGTATGGAGGGGGATCTCTCTATGCGTCACTGTGTGCACTCCCTGCCCGAGGTGCGACCCAGCACTTTCCCTGAAACAACAAGGGGAGCCATGCCTGTCGGGGGCCAAGGAAATCCGCAGTCCAACCTGCGGTGCTGTCCCCTGGAGGAGCATAACGATCCTCAGGTGTTCTTACAGCCGTCCTCGCAGGAGGTCAAATTCATGCTGGGCCCCACGCCGGCACAGCGCCATCTGCTGGAGAGAGAGAGGGAGAGGCATGGGCACAATCCTCACAACCTTCAGCCAGTAGAGGGTGCAACAGGCTCAGAGACGGAGGGAGACGAGCCCTCCATGCACCTGTGCAACTCTCACTCCTATCACCATTTCCATCACCATACCCACCGGCACCCGGGCCTGGACCACTCGGACAGCTGCCAGAGCGGCGAACTCACCTATGAGAACATCAACGGTCTGAGGAGCGGCCGGAAGCAGCGGTTGAGTCCCAGCAGCGTGTCGCAGTCTGTGGGTTCGAGCAGCAGCAGCAGCACTGGGGACAGTCACTCTCACTCCCTTCTGCACCCACACTCCCACGGCCCGTCGTCTCTACCCCCGCAGGGCTACCCCTGTGAGAGGGGAATGGGTGGGGGTCATCGTCGGACAGCTCTGCTCAACTACGAGAACCTGCCCTCTCTGCCGCCCGTGTGGGAGTACAGCGCTCTGCAGCGGGATGACGAACAGGAGGAGGAAGACGATGAGCAGGACGAGGAGGAATACGAGGAAGAAGAGGAAGACTTTGATGAGTATGAGTTCTCAGAAGGCCCTGGGACACCCAACGGGTACCACCAGGATGGTCGGGGCATCCACAGAGATGCCCTGCAGAACTATGTCAACACAGAGCAGGTCCAGCCGCCCCGGCTCCGACACGCCTGCCCCCCACACCCACGGCCGTGTCAGCCAGACAGAGGGGGGCGAATATTTAGCTTTGATTTCCGCAGACGATCGAGGTCAGGGGTTGGAGGCTGTGAGCACAGCCACATGCCTCCATCGCGGCAGCTGAATTACATCCAGGTGGACCTAGAGGGAGAACCTCCCTGCCAAGCCCTCAGCAGCGGGGGTGCCCAGACCCAGCCACAGCACCAGCGCCTACCACCCTAAAAAATGTGGCCCACAGGTACCCCGGCGCAGTGAATGCTACGCAGTCATTGACCTAAAGAAGACCGCTGCCATGTCCAACCTGCAGAAAGCTCTGCCCAGGGATGATGGGACTTCCAGAAAGACTCGCCACAACAGCACAGACCTGCCTCTGTAAACGGTGTTCAAACTGAAGAGGAGCGATGAAGACAGATGAAGGCTTATCCTCATCTTAGCACACTGGACCCTTCACTGTCATCCATCCATTCAACTGTCGGGCTGACTAATACAGTACAGGTACCTAATTAGAAACTTACTGAAACCTATCTGTGCATATAAGAGGAAATGAGAAATCTCTGAGGAGAATTTGCCATTTTATTCTGTGTTATTTATTAGACATGTGGTGTGAAGCTCTCTCAAGAAATTGGCAGTTTTTACTACAAATACTGTTTGCTGGATACATGGATATTTATATAGAAGCATAAAATCATATATATTTGTATATATATATATGTATGTTTTTATGCTTAGCGACGACGTAGAGCAGAGACCTCTGTTTTCAGTGGAAGTCATTGCCATACTGTATTAGAAAATTTGAATTCATGAAGTCATCTCCAGTCACAGATATTATTCATTTACTTATTCTTCATCCATGTGTTTTTTTGTTTTTTTTTACTCAATACTATAAAAGAGTCCAAAAAAACGTGACTCTCGATACAGAAGAAGTAGAGTAGTTGTTGGCATGAAGGAAGGTTAATGGTTCCTCCATGATACTGGCCAATATTCATACCTCATCACAAGCATCTATGTCTAATATTGTGGCTAGTAGAAGAGACCATTATTTGTTATTATATGCCTATAGAGCATTTTGCACACAATCCTATGGAATTGTATTTTATCGTATTTTAGGAATGGTGTCGTCCAATCCACGAAAAAAAAAAATAACAGAATTAAATGAACAGAAGAGATTGTGATATCTAGAGAATTATACTAAACTGATTGAAGGTAAAAGTAGCACACTTGGATTAAAACGAGCTTTTGGCTCCCTTCTGTCCACATGCAGCAAATGGGGGAAAAAAAAGAAAAGAAGTAGCATATCATCTTTGATCACACCTCCTGCATATCATCCCAAAAAGTGCAGGAGGTCCACGTGGTTTACGCTTGTCACATTGCACTTTTTGACCCTGGGCCACTGAAGCGCTCTTTGTCTCTTACTCCCACTCCACTGGAGCCACAGGTTTGACCGTGTCCTTTTACCACAAGCAGGGGGCCAAATATTTCATTCTTAAGTCAGCATTGTAGGTAGGACTTGTTCGCGTGTTTCCATGGAGACATCAACAACCTCAAATAGTGGCATTAAGCTATAACCTCACATAAAATGTGCTGAATCTATAATTTGTTAGTTATCAGGTGTGAATGCTCTGTGTTAAAGGGTAAATCAAGTATGTTGCAAAGTCAGTGGAGAGTTTTGTGAGGCTATTTATCATCCTTCGTAGTCAGATATTTATTTATTTATTTATTTATTCTTCTTTTCTTTTTTTTAAATAATAATAATTTCTGTTTTCCATGTGATGACCAGCGTTTTGTAATCCAGTTGGTAATCTGGAGACCAAAGTTTCACCTCAAATTATCACTGGACACTGGTGTATTACTGTTATAACTGTGCTTAGTTATATTTAAGAAGAAAAAAAAAGAGAGAGAGAGACTGTATTTATATGTTAAGTGCCAAAACTTAATTGCAAACTGTATGATGAATAAAAATCAAACGTGCCAATAGGATTTGTAGAAAACTATAGGACAGAAAGGCATCAGGTAATAACGTTCGGGAGACAAAGACAAAAAAAACAAAAAACAATCCAACTTTTTACGGATACGTAGATTTTAAAACAACAAGAAAACTGCACATTCCACCTCATCCGCATCGACAGGCTTTTCAGAGTGAGATATAAGAATGGGAATCTTGTAGTCTGATAATCACAGTCAGGGTGGTTTTATGCTGCTACATGTACATACTAACAGTAGCCCGCGTCAGCTACAGGTACCTGTCAAAATGAAAACATGCGTGTTTGAATCTATGCGACGGCAGATCTTTTGCCATATTGTTAATTGCTAATAGAAGTAGCATTGTTGTGTTTTCTTCTGAGGTCACTTCCGAGCAGTAGAAATATAACGTAACCCTTTCAGAGGATGTTTCATTTGGCCAATGTTTCGTTTTCTTGACAAACTGGCTGTCTGGTAGGAGAGAGGTAACGGGAGCACAGGCCCACCGATGCCGTCATCTTTTTGTCGAGCGCTCATGTCAGGTTTTCAGGTTGTCAGCTGATGGAGGAAGGCTGAATGTTCTGGATTTACACGTGTATAGGCCTTCAAATGCAGATGTATTGTGGCATTTAGCTGAAGTTGATCTTTTTAGGGCATTTAAGAGATAAATATGAGATGCAAATGCAAATTCTCAACTTCTGATACAGAGGGGAGTTTTTTTGGCTTCTGTGTAACACGAGGTTAGTTAGATTACAAGTGTGTGACGCTCTGATCACCATTTTCCACCGAGACTTGCCCACAAAAAGTTTTTAGGGCTTCCGAATAATAACTTCCAGAATTTAGATTTTATTCATGATCATCTATTTTTTTTTTAAATTTTGACTAATTATTTAATTGTTCTGTTTATAACAGAACATAAAGTTCCCTGAAAGTTATGTTTTTAATAACTAGATTAAATTAGATAAAATTGTTGTTTTAGAAATGTCTTAAATTAATCATTATTAAGATTTTTCAGCACTATATTTTATATAAATATTTTGCACTTTTTTTAATTTATTTTATTGACTAAAAAATGAGGCTTGTCCAACCAATGGGCCAAAATTCAAAGAAAATATTTTCCTAAATTCAAGATGAAGACTAATGTCTTGTCAGCAGTCCAAAGCTCTCAAATATGTAGTTAACATTTATGCAAGAAAATCCTCACATGGCTGTTTTACCTGATATGTCATTTCAGTGTTACTGGACTGAAATAACAATCATTTAAAAGTTGGGTGAAGAGTTTAAATGTAGTTTACGATGAACATCCTCAACACAGAAGCGTTCAGTAACCCAAAATCAAAAGTTGATAGTTTGTATTTTGTCATATTTGTTATGACGTTAAAAAAAGAAATATGTTCTCCAACAAAGAGGCCAACTTTAGCTGACATTTTTTTTAACCATATTTTCAAAGATATCGTCATGATACATCAGAAGGATGTTTACATTTTTGCAATAATAGGTGACTTATTGTTTTTGTCGATCTAAAATCAGACCAATGTGTGAAGTGTGAAATTTAAATAGTAGTCTATAGAGCTGTGGGCTTTATGTATTTAATCGCCTGTTCTTCTGTGACTCAACAGTTTTATTTCAGGTACAATGTTTATTTTACAATCTTCATAGTTCGATTTTAGCTATGAAAAAGAGAAAAAAAAAAACAAAAGAAGATGCCTGTTTTCTTGATTGTCAGACAACGTGTTTGCTTAAACTCACATTAACAGTGCCATACAGTAGATGACCATGGCCAGTACTTACATTTTATTGTATTAAACTTTTCAAACCAGTGGCAATGTTTCATCCAGGAATCAGAAAGTGTTTCATCTAATTTCTCAGAATATTGTTACATGTGGTTTTATGGTCATTTAAAAAAATTTAAAAAACGTGTTAACTATCTTTGTTATAACGCAGTAACCTCACCACCACCCAAACTAGTCAACAGTGATTACAGCGTCATTACCACATACTACAGATGAATAATTAAAAATAAATAGATATGTTAAATTTTATTTTTTTTTCAAGTCATTCTGCACAAAATAACTCTCATTGCACTCAAGGTCAAAAAAAAAGAAAAAGAAAAATAAGTGCAGCTCCCATCTCATAATTCATCGTGATTGGCCGATGTTATCTCAAGCATTTCATTTCCATAACACTCTGATTAAACTCAAGGCAAAATCATAAAGCGCTGCTCGTTGGTATGATTTGTTCTGCAATCTGCAGGGCAAGGAGCTACAAGTCGAGATAACAACGCCCGTCAGTAAGTTCTCCAAACCGAATTTATTGTGTGGGTTGTTTAACAAAAGGGCTTTGCTCTGTGTTTACTGTACAAACATGAAGGCGTATCTTGAAGTCCATTGAAATAAATTTCTCACCGTGCCTTTCATATTCAACCTGGAGAAACATTTTCATTGCTGTTTATGAGAGCGGACTGTTGTAAAAAAAAAATAATAATAATAAATCACCGCCTGTTTTAAGTTGTAAGACTCATGATGGTGAAGTTGAAAGGGGCTTTTAGTGAAAGTGGTTTCATACTTCAAGTGTTATTTGATGAAAAAAAAAAGAAGTGCCAACTCCTGATTGTTTTACATCATACTGTATTTTGAAGATTTGTCTATTTGTTTAAAGGAATATTTGGACATTTTCAGAAATATGCTTCTTTACTTTAAGAGTTAGATTAGAAAATCAGTGCCACTCTGTCTGCACACGAAACAGCAGTTAGCTTAGCATAAAACACTGCAATCAGGGGGATTGACTTGAAATGAGTCTACCAGCACCTCTAAGCACGCTCAGCAAGTAAGCATGCCATATCTCCTTTGTGTAATCCATACAAAAGCCTGGGTGTAAAAATGATATGTTTCCAAAGTTTACGGGCGGTGTTTGGTGACAGCTGTTGCCAGACAACCAGCGAACTGGACTCCAGGGAGTCCCTGCCTCGGGCCATGAACTAATCCGACACATCGTTGATTTTCATTGGTTCACATTTAATTGATACCCAATGAGAGTGGCGTCAGTCTAGTTATCTAAAAGCTCGCCGACAAAGTGAGAAAAGCATATTTCCCGAAATGTTGAACTATTTTATTTCCAGGTTGCAGGAATTAAAAACTGAACGAGTCATCAATAATCAATAATCTGTCGGGTGATTTAGGAGACGGAGTGAAGTAGCCAAACTCAGTGTGACTGAAAAAGTGTTGAATCATGTCTGGTATGTTCTGTCGCATATGATGTTAATTATGAGTAAAGATTACAGTGTTTGTCATTACAACGTGGCTGTGGTGCACTCCCATATGATTTCTCATCAGCCGCCATTTCTTCTCATAGTGCCGAAGAATGTGAAAATAAAATTCCTTTTTTTTTTTTGTACACTTTTCCCAGTTTGTACTCGAAATGTGTAACAGAAGTCTATAGAGAATATAGTAAGCGCAGAAAGAAGGGCCAGCAACTCGGTGTGCACCACAGTGCTACACACTCTTCATCATCGTCATCATCTCTTAAGTGATTCACCATCTTCAGAAAAAAAAAAGAAACCGAAAATCATCATCAATCATAATCTCAATCACATATTGTAAAACCTTAACTTCCTGTCCACGCTATGAGATAGATCTCTGTCAAAATATTGAAAGTATCAGAAAAACTGTAATATCTCTTCTTCTTATTGTGTTTTTTTTTTGTTTGTTTGTGTTTTTAATCTGGTTTGTTTTGTTTTGTTTTTTTTGTCTGGTACGAGGGTGTAATCACCACCAGAGGGTGATATACATGTACGGGTCTGAGCTGTACATTTTTGTGACAGAGTGTATTTTGTGTATTTACATACAGGTTGCATTGGCCTAACTTTGTGACTATTATATCAATTTATGAATCGAATGAGTGCCAAATATGCTTGAGCATGACAAAATCCGGGACCTACAAGGAACTGCAGGTACTCTCTGACTCATCGAGTGAGCCTCGAGTGACTCACAGCTGTTGTAGACTCTACTTGTGATATGAATGCACATCTGAAGGTTTAACCATGCTAAATATTTTTGCTGAAAGAGGGGGAGGAGGGGGTGCTGGGGCTGGCGGGGTTGGGGGGGGGGACTTCTTTATGTTTTTTGTCTCAGTTTGGAAAAAAGTTTCTTCAAATATTTGTTGTATGTTTCCGTGTCCATCCATGGCTTATAAATGAGTATGCAGTGATGGTCTTCTTTATCATGCTGCCATTAGAGGTGAATATAAAAAGCTGATTTGCTTCATTTGTTGGACTGTCAAAAAGAAAACATTTGGTTCATTTCCATTCTTAAAATCATTCCACACAGAGATGCGTTGTATGTTATCTGACCTTCTCTTCATCTCCACCATGTTCCAAAACAAAGTGAGCCTGACATTTGGTGAATTTTACCCTGAATTTTATCAATTATAGAGTGTGGATTTGTCCAAAATGTAAAAGTAAATGTAATTCTAATATTAAAATGAAGCTATGAAAATATCTTATTGCACACTAAAAAAGTGTCTATTTATTTTTCTTTTAGTCAAATGTTTAAAGTCTTTGAGCAAACAAAGAGCGCCCCACCCCCCCGGGGTCGCGTGCCTCCTCAGTTCATAACATGTGCAATTTTTAACATTACAACATTTACAAGATATTTTTTAAGGTGCGGCGAGAATATTTTTTATAAAATATACCAGAACAGGCTGCTCAACAGTCAGCACAAGATATAAAAACATCTCTATGCGAACGCCTGATCACGCTTGGAGGCAAAATGCTTTTGTTTGCTCAGATATCCTTTTTCTCTTTCCCCCCCATCAAACATTAAAAGAAGAAAGAAATTTAAAAGGATCCTGTTTAATTTATGTAATACAACACTTAAATCACACATCCTCAAGCTCAGCAGTTGAGTCTATACACCGAGGGGAGAAATTACTTTAACTGTGTCAACATTAGCCGGCGAAGTAGCCCGCCCTTTCTGTTGAGTGTTCAGCTACCTGTAGCTCAACGACATGCCCAGGATATATCACTTATTATCCAAGTGGACATCATCATCTTTCACGTTTTTGCTTAGACTAGAAATTCAACCGTGATTTTAATCCACAGTTGTTTTTGCAGCTGAGTATGAACTTCTTTTAAGCATGTACTTAGTGTCTGCCGGTGTATAAACAAAGAGAGCATGGTCCTCGTCAGCTCTAGAGATTTACAGCAACCTGTAAATATATGCCTTAAATAGTAGCCGTCGTGTCTTGTGTTCGTATGTCTGTCTTGTTTTATGGTTATTGAATGACTGTATCAAAAGAGGAGCCTCACAAATAAAGCAGAGCTTTTATTGTTTCTACTCTACTTGGCGTCACTAATGTTAACCTCGGAGGGTTTTAACTAAAATCTCTTGTAATAGGACACGGCTAGATTGATAATACCTGCACATGACATCATGAAACTTGCCATTTTACATTTTTCTTTTGGTGGTAGGATTTCTGTCTGACCGCCAAAACCTGAAATATGATCAACTGAAATTTCCAGTTTTCCTGGGTTTGCAGCAACTGTTTGAGTTTGCACTACAAACAGTTCACATTTTGTAGTGCAAACAGCAAGGAGGAAAAAAAACGGTGCAAAGCGTGACAGCACGTCTTCGCAAGGCTGCGGATTTACAGAGTAGAGATATGCCAGCTGAAATGCTAATTGCGGTAAGTAATGAAATACAATTTGATTTATGGCCTCCGTACAGCAGTAATTATGCACCCTGTGAATTCTGGGTTAAAATATCTGCTATGCAGCGGCAAGAAAAATTGATCAAACTGTGTGTTTGTTATTTTTTTGTTTATAGTTATTGTAGCTACAACCAATATTTTAAGATGAACGATGTGTAATGTAACTCAACAGACTCAGCAGCTCCTCTCGGTTAAATATGGAGCTTCATCTCAAGTTTCTTCTTATTGTGCTGCCGGCACATCTTTTCTGTGAAAAACCCTCTAATCCGGACACTACCTGCTCAGCAGCAAACATCAGGCAGTTTCAAGTGGGGGTTAAACAAAGCGAGTCGTTTAACAGCTTGAGGGTCCCCTCAGGGGTTTGTAGAGACCAAAAAAAGAGAGTGAATATTCGAAAGGTAACTGATAAACAGAAACAAGACTAAATTGGATGTTATGTCAGTGTTGCGTTCACAACTTGGCACAAAAAAAAAAGACTTTATAGGAGTCTAAAGACAGCAGCGATTCAATTCATCGGTCTTATTTTGGACTAAAATATTATTTATAACCCCGCCTTCCCCTTTTATTCCTAAACAGTTCCACGTGTCAACTTTTAAAAGTATCTGGTGACCATCTGGTAACAATTCAGATTCTGGAAATTCATCTCTCTGTAACCCTAAAATAAAAATAAAAAACAAGTAAAATAACATGCACATTAAATAAAAGTGACATTTTAACAAAAATCCGATTCATTGAGCAAAACCAGCAAAAAATATCCAGGTCTACAGCCTTGTAACCAGCTCAGCAAGGCTGTAATTAAGCTTAATTAAGTAATTAAGTGTTTAATTAAAATGTAAATGCTCAGATGGTCAGCGCCAATTAATCAACTGAGGCTGGTAGTAACGTTATATCCAGACTCCACATCCACAGCTATTTATAGACCCAGATGTGAGACATGGATAAGATAAACTTTATGCATGCCACTCTCTTAAGTGTCAAGTAATATTTATGACCATATAAAACAGAAGAAGGAAGTCTCTCAAGTTATTAATGAACAACAGGATTAAGGTACGATACGTGTCATGGAGACAAGCATAAAGAAAAGACTACAAAGTAATAACTAAACAAATGAATGAAAAGAGTTGCAGATGTACATCAAAAAAAGCAGCTTAAAATGCCATAGATTATAGATGAGCAAAGCAAGTAATAAAAAAGTCTCCCCACATATGTTTAGTTATTCAAACCAGATGCCTGTTTACGTACAGAAACTCAAGTTTGTATTGTTTTTCAATGATTTATGACCCAAAGCGGCAAATTCCCAGTTGGCAGACAACAGCTGCCTGTGTACAGCACTGACATAATAGAGACGGCTCAGCTGATTTGGTTTAGTTGTTAGCAACTAGCTAATCTCACTGAAGTAGCCCTGTCTCAGTGGAAAAATACTGCAGGGAAGTAGCAGTATAGTATACCTTGAATCGTTGAATCTGTGTAACCACAGGGCGTGCATAGAGGCTGCTTGACAATTAACTCTACAGAGGAAAAAGGAAACCATACCCACTTTGTTTCTCACTCTGGGTCTGCTCATGACATGTTGTTTGTGTAGAGAGCCTGCGGTACATCCAGCTGAGAGGAATACTGATCAGTTTGCTGTGAGGAACTCTTCGGGGAGGGGTCTTTGTGATGGAGGGGTAAGTAACTCTGTTTTTGCTTTACACCGGGCTGATAAATGCATCACTTTAAGTCTAAAATGTGCTCTAATAAGCGCAGCTTTCTGATAAACACTTGCCAGTGAAAACTTTCCATTCCTGATAATCCTGCCGGCTTAAGTTCAACAAATAAATAAAGCTTATGAACAGTGCCAAATAATCAGCTGAGCTTTTTCTCTCTGTACATAACTCAGAGTTACAGCCCTTCACCTATAAATGCGGTGGAAGTGGAAGCATATTTCAGGTCAGGATTTTATTGTAAGCAGCTATTTTTCCTGATCATGTCAAGGGAATTCCTCAAAGGAAACAGCCTAGAGACACCCGGGCAAGATAACAGTCTGGCGAAGAAGGCTCAGCTCTTGGACCGGGGCCAATGGGCAAATAAGTTGGAGTTCTTGCTTGCTGTGGCAGGAACCCTAGTTGGACTGGGAAACCTCTGGAGGTTTCCCTATTTGTGCTACAAGAATGGAGGAGGTAAGCAGGTTTCCAATAAGAACCGTACTTAACTTTTACATTTATTCTTCAGTACGAGGTCAGGCAACTGCCCTGTATCTCAATGTAATGTCAACAAGTCTGAATAACCTTGATTCATAGATTTAAATAAGGAAGTCACTCTAGCATAGCCAAAATAGCTGTGTTATAAAAGAAACTTTTTTTTTTCCTGTGTGTGTCCGTGTGTGTGTGTGTGAGAGAGAGAGAGAGAGAGAGAATGGGTACCACTGTTTATATTGGGAGTTAGTCATTAACAAAACAGTTTATGTCAACCTATGCCTTGTTGAACTCTAGTTATCTAGTTATCTAAAAATGTATGGCACTATTAAGTAAGTTAATCCGTGTATCCTGTAAGTACCGTGAGACCCAATGTGGGTTAATACTATATCCAGATGCTGCCATGCAAAAGACAAAAGAGGCATTAGCCGTGAGGCAAACGTGATCGAGGGGGAAGCGTCTCAAATCATCTAAACATCTTGTGAACTCGAATCCTCGGTGCATAAAAACAAGAAAACCAGCAAACTTGTGTGATGTGTGAATATTTACATCATCACCTTTCTCTCAGGTGCATTTTTGGTTCCGTACGTATTGTTTCTGCTCGCTTGCGGCATCCCAATGTTCCTCCTGGAGACGGCCATGGGACAGTTCACGTCTCAGGGATGCATCACCTGCTGGAGGCACTTCTGCCCCTTGTTTGAAGGTCAGTGTGTTAAACAGAACGGCATTATGTAACCGGAGAGGGTAATTACCGAAGAGATTGCAGTGTGAATGCTAGATGTTGAAAAGTGCCAATAATTTATAAAAGAAGCTGATTCAGACGCTGGAAAGCTGATGCTAACCTGAATCGCAGGCTTCGACTTGTATGAGGAAGCAGTTGAAGGATAAAATTAATGGCTGGGAACTAAACCACGTGAGTGTACAGAGCTGAATGACTTTACCTCATTTGATTTACGCTCTCATATTCTTGGGAACTTCTTTTACATATCAAACTGGTAAAAGCCTTACAGTCATTTCTGTAACTAAACATAATAACAGTGGAATTCAGTCCAGGGTTTTTATTGAGCAGGTATCAATCAATCAACCAATCAAATCTGTGAGCATAGGTATTAACAGGGCTTATAGGGTACAGGCACAGAAAGGGCTTTTGGTGCAAGCACATTCCTTTCAATCAAGTTGATACGTGTATTAACAAACATCAAGCCACATGAAAAGTCATAAACCATTTAGATGCCTCTAAATACTTTCTTCTCTCTTCTCTTCTCTTCTTTCTTCTTCCCCTGTCTGTGGATATAAAACTTAAAAACTACAAAAACAGGTCACAAATAAATAATGTATTAAGGCTCCAAGTTTCCTAAAGCGTCTCAGCACGGTAGCTTTTAGCTTTTAATACTGAAAAAGGACAAAATTGTACTTTTATTACTATTTGTTGAGGACTATGTATGAGGAGGTGTATGTGAAATTTACTCAACACGAACAACATGTTTGCCAGTGTGGTTCATTGACGAGTTTTTGGAAAGGGTCGACATATAGCACACCAGCAATATTTGTGAGTATTAACGCATCACTGGTTTATATAACCCCAAACCACTGGCAGTATAAAGCATGGGTGAGGTCACCCACAGGTTTCTGAAGCTCAGACTATGCGGCTCTGGCTGCCGCCGCGTTGGTAGTCCTGCATCCTCCACCTCCCGGCTAATCTAAAGATTGGCAAAGACGTGGATCATCGGCAGACCTGAGACGGACAAAATGACTCCTGGTTCCTCAAACAAGCCATCTGTACGGCACCCACCTGTCAATTAAAGCAGCCGTGCTTTTAATTATGCATAACTTTAAGCCATAATGTCATTTGAACGGGTGAGTTATATCAAAATTCACCCTCAGTACAGTTAAACAGGGAAATTAGCTATAGAGACTAAAACAGTTATTTGAACCACACTGTAAACCTGAAGTTGGACATTTTAACATGGTGGCTTCCTCTATACATATTTAAATCCTCTGCAAATGTTTAATTTTGCTACAAATGTTTAGATTCTCTGCAAATGTTTAATTTTGCTACAAATGTTTAAATTCTCTGTACATATTTAAATTTTAAACTGTATTCTAATTTTAACATGTGGTTACTGTGTCAGTAATTCTAATGCATGTTCAATGTTTGCGCGATACTACTGGATGCTCGATTTTCCTTCAGGATCAATGAAGTATCTATCTGTCTGCGGAGGTTGAAATGTTCTGTAGCCAGCTTCAAGCAGCCGCTCGAGGAATTGAATTTTTTTTCTTTTCTTCATAATGCTTCATTCCAGTCACGGAGGTTGCTGTGTGCCCCAGACATATCATTATCCTACAGTAAAACAAACCCACATGGATGACTGGTGACAAGATTGAATGACATATCGCAAGTTAATTAATCTTAGCAGGTGTGCCAGCTGGCAAGAAATTCTACACCTCCAATCTGTATTAAAAGCTCAACAATACTTGCCACAGGTCTGAGCAGGCATGCCTGTCCTGAGCCAAACCACAGGCCTCAAACTGTTTTACATCCATGTCGCAGTGGTGCTGTGAATTTTCAGCAGCCCTGTAAACAACCATCCATCCCAGATAGAACTACAATAACAACGCTCTCCCCTCGTTGTACATGCTGCAGTATCACTTTGCCCGTCGTTATCAATATTCCACATTAACCGCACCTTGTCTGTCTCCGCAGGGATTGGTTACGCTACCCAGGTTGTGATTGCATATGCTGCTGTGTCGTACATCGTCATCCAGGCATGGGCCTTCTTCTACCTGTTTTCGTCTTTCAGCGCAGAGGTCCCATGGGCCAGCTGCAGAAACGACTGGAACACAGGTACACATGCAGGCAGATGCATGAATTAACTGTCCGTGACAGATATACAGATATACAGCGCCTACATGTTACTGATTCAATTATTTTGTCTTATATCTAGGAACAGCAGTAATACAGAAAGTTTGCACTGATAGATCAGCTCATGTTAGCTAACTCAAACCTGTAAGTTATATTGTTTACTCGTGTTCACTGTCATCAACCAGCCACCAACCAACTTAAAATGGAGGATTAGCTTGCATTTTATTCTATAAGTATATAGAAGTATATCTGTCTTTTTCTGTTTCAAATATTTATGTATGTATGTACAGTTTGATCCATTCAAATACCACCTTGTTTTTTTCTCAGAGACTTGTGTTGAATTTGACAAAAAAAATGCATCGTCCAACTGGACAGCAGCTGCGAACGCGACAACGCCTGCAACAGAATTCTGGGAGTAAGTACGGTTCAACCCTTTGTAGCTAATGTCACATTTTTAGGAGGCTTATAATGCTTATAGTGCTTTGGCACGCTGTTGTTTTTCTGTGTTTGCCTGTCATTCTGTAAAGAGAGTCTATGACAGCAGGTAGATCCAACTGATCACATATTAGGAATGCAGGTACGTAGAGAGAAACCTATTTTTGGGTTAACAGTGAGATGCATTTCCATGTTGCTTAGTCCGTAACTGCTTGTCGTGTCTTAGGAGTCTCCGCTGTAGGTTAACTGTCTGGGGCTACTGTCAGTCGACACATTAACTGTAACTGCATGGCTCTAAGGATGACAATGTCAGTCTCTGAGTTGGTCCACCACTTTGGTCCAAACCAAAATACCTAAACGTCTAATCAATGGATTGGCACCAAGTATAATTGTTAGCAGACAATAAATATTAATAACTTTGCTACTCAGCTGCCACCATGAGGTTCACATTTGTGGTTTTGTGTTCCCAATTATTGGATGGATTGCAGTAAAACTGGCATTGATGTCCACTCCTAAGCATTAACTTAGCTTTGGTCTCATTCTCAGTAGCCTTGGCTGTACTTTGTGTTTATTGCTAATTGGCATGCTAACACGCTAAATTATGATCGTGAACATGGCAACCATTGCAAAACATCACCATGTTACGAGTCTAGACGAACCCCAAAATTATAGTCCTGCCAGATTCAGCAAATTATCTTTTGCTGTCATTTTGAGTTAAAACGAACAAACTTCTTCTTGTACAAAGCTCCAAACCTCAATATTTGTTTAGGTATATATCTGTGACAGCCTGTAACCAGAAAATTACATCTACAGTATTTGGCCATTTCGTAGAAAAAATATTTGGCAGCAAAGACCAAAAAAAAAGGGTGTGAAAATTTCCACAGACCGCTGACTCATGTTCAACTTTTCTCAAAAGATAAACATGCAGAACATTCTGTGGAATATGAAAGCAGTCCAACCACGGAAAACAACCGCCATTTTGACTTCAAATAAATTTGTTCTGCTAAACTGATCCATTTTTAGTATGTTAAAAAAAAACAACAAAAAAACAAACAACAACAACACACCACTTCTTGTGGATCTGCAGGACGACTTTCTTTAACCCCAAGCATGTAGTCAGTCAACCACAAATGACTTTAATGAAGTGATACTGTTTTGTTTTATATTTGTGCGCTTGGTTACCAGCCGCAAAAAAATGAGTCATCCATTTTCTTCCATGTCACATGCTGAGCTAAAAATGAAAAAAAAAAAAAAAGGAACCAGCCAAATACAGGGATACAAAATAAAAATAAAAATGTATTTATTTGGTTGCACAGGGCCGATATTTATACGGGACATCGCTTATTTTGGGTAGTATAATTACTGAAGTTTTATTACTGTATTTATTTAATTTCCAACTGAAATTGAAATATTACATCTGCATGTCTGCTTATTTTTAACATGAATGTGGTGCAATGTGTGATCAGTCATTCTTCACCATCATAATAACACGCCTTATTATTTTATGATCAATATTAGCCGTCTTGAACAAAGTCCACATTGTTTTTGTCTCCAAACTCTTTCACTGATCCTGTTTTGGCAATATGACGTGCTTTCTTTTCAGGAGAAGAGTACTGGGAATATCTGAAGGAATTGAGGAGATTGGTAGCCTGAGGTGGGAGCTGGCCTTGTGTCTTTTACTGGCGTGGATCCTGTGCTACTTCTGTGTCTGGAAAGGAGTGAGATCTACTGGAAAGGTAGCAGTCTTTCTGCAGAGGATGAGATTAGATTGTGTGTATGTGGGCGTGTGTGTGTAAAAGTGTATATAGGTTTATACACTTATGTAAAAGTGTAGCGTATAAAACCAGTTTGTTCAAATATATAGTTTTAAGCTGAATTTCACCTATTTGTGAGGGAAAGTTTCGCACACGAACATGTCATGCAACAATGAAAAGAACTCTGCAGATGTCTTTTTAGGGCTCACAATTCGAAAATATTAACACAGCTGCCTGTGAGAGCTTTAGGTCCTGCTGTCATAAATCAGCAGATGAAAACAAGTCATATTTAGCAGAGCCAGACGTCATGTTAGGGGGACATGAAACAATTAGAAAAATATCAACACAGCTGCCTGTGACATGCCCTCAGAGGAGCGCTGTACTGTCACAGAAATAACAAGCCGATGGTTTAATATGAGTTAGATCCCTAAAAGAAGAGTCTTCCTAACGCATAATGGTCCATAACATGATGGAAGGCAGTCATAAAGTGTGAAGTGTGTTGTTTAAGTTGCTGGCTTAAGTTAAAGGCTTAACAGATGTGAGAACACTGCATGACAGTTCGTGACTCACATACAGGATTTTGCAACCAACTGTGGAAAGGTATCGTAGTGGCACGCACACATAAGTCATAATTACACACACCAGACACAACTCCAACACCAAGCAAATTAATTCTCATATATTAAAATCTGTATAGCATCATAAAGTAAAACCCACTCACCACATTTCCATTGCTAGTGCGCTGACACAAGAATAAAGTTTATCAGTTTAAACAATAGGTATCTTGTCTTGTCTGTATTCAAGTAAATATAGATTGAACAAAATCAACTTTAGACCACAGATTTATTTAACACGTAAGAGAAATGTTTCTTTAATGTGCATTTGGAAAATAATCAGTTAATCACCACAAATCAAAAGGCCTTGATCTGTTAATGCAAATTTGTCAAATATTAGTGAAAAAGAGCAGCTGTCTTTCATGCTGTCTTCACTATCCGTCACCGTAACCTTACAAATGTGAATGGCACCGTACACGTCATGAGAACTGTGGTGATAATTATACTTTAGTTTCTTTCCTATGTCTGTTTTTTTGTTATGTAGCTCTTCTGTTGCAGCTTCTTGTTAGATACCCGTAGTCAACGTGGTCTTAAAACAACATTAAAATGAGAAACCTGCCTTTGTCTCGTGTTGACAGGTGGTTTACTTTACAGCCACGTTCCCCTATGTGATGCTGGTGGTCCTCTTGGTCCGTGGACTCACTTTACCAGGAGCTATGGATGGCTTAGCTTTCTACCTCTATCCTGACCCGACAAGGTTGGTGGACCCTCAAGTAAGTAATAAAGTCAAACATTCAACATAAACACCAAGGCAAGCAGCCAGAGGCCCAAATACTGTAAAACAATTTTGTGCTTTTGTAAGTAAGACTCCACTCTTACAGTAATTTGAGAGGTCAAAGTTCACTGATGTTTGTGTTTTGGCGTCTGCCTAGGTTTGGATGGATGCAGGTGCACAGGTGCTTTTCTCTTTTGGGATTTGTCAGGGGAGTTTAACAGCTCTGGGCAGTTACAATCAATATAACAATGATTGTTACAAGTAAGTGCTCGCAACATTTGCTTGATTCGCGCCCTGACAGTTCACTTGTATCGTTGTCCCCATGGTGCTTTATTGTTTTTTTTTCTTAATGTAACGTTTTCACGCAATTTCATATGTAAACTTTAATTACTTTCATTCTTTTGGTTTGTTTATTTCCTCAGGGACACATTTGTGCTGTGTTTGGTGAATGGCGGCTCAAGCTTTGTGGCAGGGTTTGCAATCTTTTCAGTTCTGGGTTTTATGTCGTACGAGCAAGGACTGCCAATATCTGAAGTGGCTGCTTCTGGTAAGACCACTATATGACTAAGCTATGGTGTAAGAGTGGTTTTACTCTGTCCAGACATGTTGAATTGGAAGCTTAGAGTATGACAATTGAGTATGACGTGCATTCATTACTGTAGAAATGCTAGTGTTAGCCCGTCAGCTTCATGGGAAGGTGCTTTTAAACTGATGAACTGGTTTCATCACGATACCAGTGAGTCACTGTACAAACAAATCTGAACTTGAATTACAGATTCAACCACAAAATGTTTGCATTAATTCATCTTTAATATCCAAAAACTCTACTTCATGCACAGTGTTTTACCGAGCAATGGATTCTCCTTTCCTCGTCTAAAATACTGCCGATTAATTAGTTTCAGTTAGTACAATTACAAACTTTAAAGCTTCCTGTCCTCAAGCGAGACAACCAAACTGCTGCCGCTGTTTCCAGAAACATAACCACCACTTTAGGTTACATTTGTGATACTTTCATCCCTTCAGTTTGTTCGGGGCAAAGTACAAGTTTACAGCTATTATGTCAATGTGATCCACAGGCATTTTAAAGGCAAAGCAAGTCATTTGTGGTAGCTGGAATAAAATAACTGAGGGTATTTTATCATAAACACAGGACCTGGCTTGGCATTCATCGCCTATCCACGTGCAGTAGCCATGATGCCTTTACCTCAGTTATGGTCTATTTGTTTTTTCATCATGGTCATCTTGTTGGGTGCCGATACACAGGTGAGATAAAAACATATTTTATCACAGTATAAATATATATAAATATATATTATAAATGTGTTTTTCTTTTTTTTAAATTATTACTTAACCTTTGTTAATTGTTAATTTCATGTATTTCTGATTGCACCTCTGGCAGTTTGTGAGTCTGGAGTGCCTGATGACCTCGGTGACAGACATGTTCCCCACTGTGTTTCGGCGAGCGTATCGTCGAGAGCTGCTGCTGCTGTGTCTCTGCTCTGTTTGCTTCTTTCTCGGCCTCCTCCTTGTCACAGAGGTGCGAAGTCTCTTTGGTCTCTGCCACATCTTTTTATAATGTTTGTAGTCTGTCCGCAGTGAACAAAAGCTAGCCTGTGCACTGTCCAAAATTAGACCCATACTGTTTGCTCCACCACCTTTTTTTTAAATCTGTCCTGGACCTGAAAAATTGAATTTGTGTTGGAGTGTTGTTTTTGTGTTTGATGTGCAAGTAACAATCGACCCTCTATCTTCCTTCAGGGAGGCTTGTATTTCCTTCAGCTTTTTGACCATTACGTTTGCAGCGGCAACAATCTGCTCCTTCTTTCAGTGTGTCAGTCGATAGCAATTGGATGGATATATGGTGAGGCACTATGGTTATCCTCGATCTTCATTCTACCAAATTATTAGAAAGTTTTTAAATGTTTAAATCAAAACATTCAAGTCAAAATCTTTTTGATGATGGGCAAAAAAGTCCACTATACTGTATTTCTTATTCCTTACATTCCTTGTGAAAGAGTAGCGAGCATGTGCACGTTCCTTCACAAGTTTATGACACACAAACAGTGTCACCAGTTCATCTGTCACACCAGGTGACTGGTTACTGGTTTGCCAACATTACTGAGGAGCAAGCAATGATAAACGACATGTCAACCTGTTGCGAATACACGGAAACGGGAACATCATTAGTTGTTTTTGTTTGAAAACTAGTTTAACTGGTGGGCTGGCAGGCTTAGTGATCGAGCCCTGCCACAATAAGAAGCCTCACACCATCTCAACTCTGCACGGAGATGCTCCTACTGGAGGTTTTGTGTACTGTAAAGCTCCCAGTAAAAGACGTCCGCTGAAGTGATGAAGGCCAAGTAGTTTCATGTGGCTTGCAGTGGTGGAAGAAGCGCTGCGGTCTTTTTTTTTTTTACACCACAGCGTAAAATACAACTAAACGCACGGCAGTCAAAGCATCAAATTATACCTTAAAAGTGCTAAAAACACTCATTATGCAATGCAAACAAGCTAAACACTGTTTCAAGTGACTGTGCAGAATTACTTTTAATTTTTAAAGACTATGCCTTTTGATCACCGCAGGTGCTGATCGGCTCTATGACAACATTGAAGACATGATAGGTTATCGTCCATGGCCGGTGATGAAGTATTGCTGGCTTTACGTTACCCCCATTGTGTGTCTGGTGAGTGAAAGAGTTTGTTTCATTTTCGTTTAGTTTTTTTTTTTTTTTTTTGCTCAGAAAATTCAAATTTAACGACAATTTGGATTCTTCTGTCCTCAAATTTCATCGCTGTCTCTCACTCCTGCTTTGAATGGTATGAGGTGAGGAATGAAGAAGAGATTGAGCGAATGAAGTGAAGTTTTTAAAAATGTGTATCGAAAAAGGTTCCTGATAATTTAGTGACAGAGGGAAGGAAATGACTATACAACAATTTATCACAAGTTATTAGGAAATGAGCAATATTATTACTTTATACTGAGGCAAGTTTCAAACAGTAGTGTTTAAAGTAGGGGCTGCACTTCAAACAAGAAATGGCAACAATGTTCTTGTCAACAAAAGCTGTTGGTTACAGTGTATGCACAGGATACCGAACATTACCTAACATACAGTACTACACGGCCTCCACTCTTCTGAGACGTGGGCAGAGCGAGGGCGTTAGCGCGGTCAGGCTCTGATGTCGAGCGATAAGACTTGGCTCGTGTCCCAACTCTTCCCAAAGGTGTTCAGTGATTGGGTCGAGGGCAGAAAACAGTTTCAGAAAGATATTTTTAGACTGGCCTGTAGGGTTACACCCCTTAGATTAGTCTAACGCAATTAGAAAGTTTCGCAAAAGACGTATGTTATTTTAAAAAAATCGATGTGAGTGACTTACTAAAAGTCGAACAGAGCAGATAATCTATCTTACTTGGGTGGGGACAAGATGTAAACAGGACTTTGCTGTAGCTGCTGATTTGACACCCTGGGGGTGCTTTTGCTTTCATTTGTGCACAGCAGTTGTTCTGCTGTGATAAACCGTTTCCAGTGAGCAGATCTTACAGAGCGCCACGTGGTTGGGTGGCATTTTACTTGTGGGTTGAGGGTTTTTTCAAGTGAAGCTTGATTTCTTGGTGACATGCTTTGGATGCGACATATTTCTGCAATCGACGAGCAATAATAGGCTCATCAAAACGTACTTGTGAATATTATACTCCATTTCTTCCACGTTGTGCCAATGGGAATATTTACACACTGGACCTGAAGCTGACCAAATGTAATGTTACTAATTATAAACAGACACGCTCAGGGACTCAAGAAATCTAACAGGTTGAGCATTTTATTTTTACCTCCAGGCATTTTCGAGCCTCGCATTTTCCTCCACAAGTGTCACCAGTTCATCGGTCACAGCTGGTTACTGGTTTGCCAACATTATTGAGGAGCAAGCAATGATGCATGGCATGTTAACCTGTTGTAAATACACAGAAACGGGAACATCATTAGTTGTTTTTGTTTGAAAACTAGTTTAACTGGTGGGCTGGCAGGCATAGTGATTGAGCCCTGCCACAATAAGAAGCCTCACACCATCTCAACTCTGCACGGAGATGCTACGAACCTGCTGGAGGTTTAGTGTACTGTAAAGCTCCCAGTAAACGAAGGCCAAGTAGTTTCATGTGGTAGTTTGCAGTGGTGGAAGAAGCGCTGGGTCTACATACATCTAAACGTATTCAAAGCATCAAATTATACTTAAAAGTGCTAAAAGTAAAAACACTCATTGTGCAGAATGGCGCATTTCTTAATGAAATATCACTGGATCACTTTAAAGCAACACCTGGTAAAAGTGCAGCTAATTTGAACTACTTTATGTACTGCTGAGTTGCTTAATCTGTAATTTTGTGTTAAGAAAGTGAAACCAAATGCAAAAAGGAAGGCAGAACTTAAAAACTTTAAGTCTTAGTCCAGCCATTAAAGAAAAGTCCTAACAACAGTCAAAACAAAAATACAAAGCCGAGTTACACGAGGAGCAGGAACACGGGGAGAAACCAGAAGACAGAACAACGCCTCACTGGGAAACATAATACAAGACAACCTGACAAGTGAAAGAGAGAAAACACTTGGACTAAATACAAGAGGGCTAATTAACAAATTAAAGACAGGTGACGCAGGAAGACGCAGGAAGCAGGAAGGCGACAAAGACAGGAAGTTAAGTAATACAAGACCCCCAAGATCTATGACAATATTATTCTGTAACTAGTAACTAAAGCTGTCAAAAAAATATACTGGGGTGAGAAATTCACTATTTCTATTAAGACTATTCGATATAAGTCATAGTCATAGTCTGTCTTTGTGTCTGCTAGTCAAGCTCTTTCATTCGTGAATCAGAAAAACTATTTCTTTATGTTTCCTAACTATTCTTTGAATGAATATGACAGGATGCTAACTGTAATGTTGCAAACAGGAAATGACTACAGACTCTACAGACTTTGAAAATAAATAAATACTTTTTAAATGTGTTTTATCTTCTTCATTAAAACTGAACAGCATGGCCCAAAAAGTGAAAACCTGCCAAGACCAAAAGTGTTAACAATAAAAATATTATTCACGATAAACTGGACAACACTAAAATGTCACTGTGTCACTTAGAGGTTTTGTTGATATTCAACACCTCATTTCACTGAAACTGATACTTGTTTTTCTTTGCTCCTGTCAGGGTACCTTCATCTTTTCATTGGTGAAGTACAAGCCTCTCAAGTTCAACAAAACCTACGTCTACCCGACCTGGGCTTACGCTTTGGGCTGGTTCCTCGGATTGTTCTGCGTTCTCTTGGTTCCTCTGTGGATCATCTTCAAAATGACTCAGTTGAAAGGGACAGTGTGGCAGGTATGTGCTGAGTAAAGAAAAATGAATATTATGAACAAACGATTTAAGTGTTGTGCTGAAACAATTTACCAATTGACAGATAATTAGCTAAACGATTAATGAAAGTTAATATGAAAATCTTTTTACACAAACATTTATTGTGACGTAAGACGTATTCTGCCTCTGCTTCTTTCAGTTTTCTTGAATTAAACCAAACTTTTCAGTTGTGCTGGGAACAGTTCGGTTTGCACTTTAAACTTTACGTGGCTGATAGATTGATTTGTTTATCATTGTAGTAATAATTTACAAATGTAATTCACAGACTCGTGGTTTTATAGCTTTAATTCTTGCTTATCGAAATTACTCAGACTTAAGAATGTGTACTTTGACCTGAAGAACAATGAGTCTCTCATGGCTAATACAATGGACCACATTCAAACAAGTTTGTCACACTACTCCGACTAAGTTCCCAGGTTAGATTGACACTACTCTGCACAGTGCAGTCAAGACGCTTCAGTAATGAGAACTAGTTCAATTCTGCCACAATTACAAGTACTGTTGTACAACGAGAATCCGATTAGTCTCCAGTAACGTACTTTAAGGTTGAAAAGTGTACAAAGGAACAGCAGCATATCAATGAGGTCCTCTAGCCAGACATGCTGGTCGAGGACACGCAGCTGCACATGCCACCATGGTCGACAAAAATACTCGACTTGACACTAATGATGCCTAAAAATGTGAGAGTAGAGAGTGAGAGGCCAGGCTGTTCTGTGCGCGTTTGTGCCTGTATGTGTATGTGAGTGTTACATACAGGATCATATTTTTCCCACCATTATATCTGACTGTTCTGTTCTGCTGAGTCCTGCTTTGTGCCAAAGGCGTGACTCACTGGATGCCAACATCATGATTAAACTGATTAAAACCACATATTATTTTTTCAGCCGATAGTTTTCAGCATTCAAAATTCATCTTATTTTGTCCAAATAATTGTCCCAAAGAAATGTAATTTACTATCATGCAAGACAAAGAAAAGCAGCAAATCTTAACAGTATTTAAATTATCAATCACTTGTCACGGCAGTTGCAGATTATTAGTCAACCATATTAAAACAATTTAGAGCAAATGCTAGACAAAAACATAAACTTTGACACCATGAATTTAGACAGTGCCAAAGTACTGTTAAAATATTCACCAACATTCACTTCATTCATTCATTTCAGTATGGCCGTACGCGACGCTGTCACACATTAACACATTATGATCCGCTGTATCAGGATCAAAGAAGAGACGGAAGTGAGATAACTCACTAATTAGCCACTATCTATAGCTTGTGTCAAAACTTTGGTGCCACTTCTGCTCTCTTATCTAAAAACTGTATACAGTATAGAGTGAATGGTGCTTGTCTGTCTCACACACGTTTAAAGGTGTAACGCACATATCACCGTATATACCCGTATCAAAATGTGTTTTAAAAAGCTGAATCGGTAACACACAACAGCCTCATTTTTTCCAGTGCTGATGGCGGAAGTAGCTAACGTGTGAGCCAGTCTCGCTTAATGCATCTCTGTGGGGTGTTGCACATCATTGCACAGTACCAATCGAGCAGGACTTATGGATCGGGCAGCACAGTGTTAATGTATTAACATGATCTGTAAATGTGTAAATGATCCTGAGTAGATCTGGCAGGACGAGCAGATCTGCCACCTACCCCAACAAAAAAAGGTGAACCTGACTGAATGTGTGTAACGCCCTGGATCAACCACAGGATGCAAGTTATTTGGAGATTACAAGCCTCAATAAGGCCGAACAGCACAAGATATTCCTCCCTATTGCAGAGGAATATCCTATGTCCTATTTGTACGCCTTTGTGCCGTGTGTTACAAATTAAATGTAATGTTACTTATCGTATCTCCACCCTGTTTCTGCAGAAACTCAGGCAGCTTTGCAACCCGGAAATCAAGACGCACAACACGGCGAAGCGACCCGAGCAATACCCCCTGAACCCAGACAACTCTCTCACTCCTGCCGCCAACGAATACAAGGCAAGTGGCGGAGCTGAGGTCGAGATCCAAATGTGAGGAGCTGCACGTTTTTTGATACTGTTTCGAATGTGGTGTTTTTATTTTTAAACTTTTAACTTTTAACTTTTTTTTTTTTTTTTTTTTTTTTTTACAAGCTATACATTTTTAAGAAATTATGGTAAGCAATAAAGTCTTAAGACTATTTCTGTATAGGTCTGCAACCCGCACAATAAGCAGTGAGTTTTGTGTGACTGTAAGATGTCTCTGCTGTAAATCTACTTTGTAAACAGTATTGACAAGACAAAGACTAAAATGTTTTTAAGCTATTTTCAGTTAAAGCATACCTTTAGTGTGATGTTTTCATGTTTCAGTATGCCAACTACATAGAGGAGCAGAAGATGCCAATCTTGATTATCAATATGATGCACTGTCAGCACAGGATTTTAGTCTTAGAAATTACAAAATAAAACCAATAAAAAGCTCCAAAGCTAGTAGCAGCCGGTGTAGGATGTCCTTATAAGAAGTTGTCGATATTTACCTTCTATTTTTTGATATATAAATAAATATATTTGAAATGGTTTGCTTTATACTATTTTAAGTATAAATATTGTCTACTCTATCAGCTATATTATATATTTTCATGGTGTTGCATTTAGTTCACAGTTTATCGTAGGGAGAAATCCTTTTACAGATATTCTGTAAATCTACACACATCTACACAGAAAATTTAATTATTCTATTTAATTTTTTGGCCACCTACATTCTGGTATGGCACTGAGGTTGATAAATGCTCGCTCTGCTTAGTACGTGGTTGCTGCCAAGTTGAAATGTAAAGCAAAGCAAGACAAATTTCAGGAATCCAGGCCTCCTGGAATAAGTAAAGCACTGTTTGTTTCCTGCATAATAAATGTAAGGTGACTGCCAGCTGAAGCACTTCCAAGGTTTGGACAGGCATTAAATTCTCCTGTTTGAATCACTACAAAAACAAGTTACAAAGTAAAGCACAACCACAAAATGGCAGTCTACAAGCTACAAATTACACCTTGCAGCAATACAACCAACACTTAAAATTTTGGATGAATTTTGAATAAATTCAACAGCTACTGTGCATGGTTTCAATACTGTTTGCCAACAACAAAGCATCCTGAATGTGTTATAGGTCTAGATTCAAGCCTTTCTCCATAGAAACAGCTGCTGAGGCTCATGGGAACTGTAGTGATTACTGGCCATAACAAATTCTGATCAATTTAAAGTGGGGAAATGTTTCTGGAAACTGCAAAGTCACAACTTTTTTGAAATGTGATTAAATTTAAAATATAATTTTCCAAAAACAATAAAAGTTCTCAGTTTTAACATTTGATAAGTTGTCTTTGTGCTATTTTGAATTAATTATGGGGGTTGAATGTTTTGCACATCATCACATTTTGTGTCTATTTACATTTTACACAGCGTGGTAACTCTTTTGGAAACAGCGTTGTATATTTCATTGCCATACATAAACCACTTCTGACAGTCACAGATTTTGATTTTTGGCAACGTCAAAGTTGTACTGACAGGAGAGCGACAGTGAATGTCATAATTCCATCAAGAGCTCCTGGCCATATCCAGCTACTCAAATAAATTCAAATAAGTCAAATTAATAATAAATAATATTCAATTTGGATTTCACATTATGACACAGAGTTATTTATTGTGTATCTTCATCAGTTGTAATTACTTGCTGACTTATTTTGGCATCTGAAAGCCTTATCCCACCATAAGGAGAAGCACAAAATCGCACTTTGTCAGGTTAATTAATGTGAACTTTGTATATGCAATGATTTTTGTTTTGTCAAATGATATCTATGCTACGATAAATCAATAAACGTTGTTTCATATTGTGCAGACTTTGAATTTATTTCACATTGTATGTATACACTATATTCAAATTCACAAAGCCTTCAAGAGGAGCCTAAATAAACCTAAACTATATACAGTACCATACAAACTAAGAGTGACAAACATCTGCTGAAGTACTACTTTGAGGTACATTCAGTTTACTGTGAGTGTTTTTACAGTGTGGTATCGCTAGTTTTACCTGGGTAAAAGATTTGCTGATCTGCTGAAGTACTACTGTGAGGTACATTCAGTTTACTGTGAGTGTTTTTACAGTGTGGTATCGCTAGTTTTACCTGGGTAAAAGATTTGAATCCTTGTTGCACCGCTGGTGTAACTAGTGATTGGATACATCTGAGAGATTTGGCTCTGTGAATGCTCTGTCACATTAGCAACAAACAACAGTAAGAATAAGCTGCTTTAAGTGTCCCTCTGCTGTCAGAAATAATCCTCAAGGTGCAGAAAAGCTGGCTATCTACCATTCATTCAACCCTGAGGTGCCTTTGCTCTCACTGATAGTTGTTATGTACTTCCATTACATAAAGATTTATGTATCTGTCAGGTTGGATCCTAACAGGTTAACCTTGGATTGATTGATAAAGTTTCCCTCACATATGAACACTCAACATACGAACACTGTTCAAAAGCTTAATATCGCATGGCAACACATAATAAATTACTTAAATCTGTCTTCATTATAAAAAAAAGTACTGTACTTAATGTAAAGGTAAATTAGCATTTAGACCTTTAGTGCAAGTTTAGAGAGGAGAAGCACATAAAAACCATGACAGCGCCCATGGCCCCCTGACAAATGCTCCTGTCAGCTCTTTAAAGGTCCAGCTTGGTGACTTTAGCGGCATCTAGTGCTGAAGTTGCAGATTTCAATTAACTGAATACCTTTCACTTCTTCCTCTTATTTCAAGCATGAAGGAGAAACTATAGAGGCCGTGAAACTCTTAAAAAAACGCTAAAGGTAGAGCCAGTATTTGGTTTGTCCCTTCTGGGCTGCTGTAGAAACATGGTGATTTAACATGGCGGACTCTGTGAAGGAGGACCCGCTCCGTCTGTAGATGTAAAAGGACTAAGGTAACAAATATTACAATTAATATTTTCAGGTGATTATACACTACTGAAAACACATTTATGAATATTATATTCAATTTCTGCCAATAGATCCCCTTAAATGACACACATCGGACCCTTAAGAGGTACTTTTCAAAAAATGTGTAATGTGTTATGATGATGATTTAAGGTGCAGTGTAAGATTTGGGGACTTTATTTTCAGAATCAAACATAGAATATAATATTTATAACTATGTTTTCATGCATGTGTAATCACATTTGGTTTTTGTTCCTTAAAAATGAGCCTTCTATATCTACAGCGGGAGCGGGTCCTCTGTTCATGGAGGCCACCATATTGAAGCACTGTGTTTCTACGGTAGCCCAGAACAACAACTTTACACTAGGAAGGTGAGGGTGATGGGAGGAGATTGCAATGCAGCGATTAGTCCACTAGATGCAACTAACACACTACACACTGGACCTTTAAGATTATTTTTTTGGGCCATTTTATGCCTTTAATGATAGTGCAGCTGAAGATGGACAGGAAACAGGGGGCAGAGAGAGGGGGAGTGACACGCAGCAAATGGGCGTCCGATGCGGGAGTCGAACCGGAGCCGCTGCAGCGAGGACTGTAGCCTCCATGGGGCGGTCGCTTAGCCCGCTACGCCACGGGCCGTCCCCACACTGGACCTTTAAAGCAATATTTTAACGGCCTGTCAATCATAGAGCTCCACTTTCAATACCATGTCCAAAAAGAAATTAGTCACACAAAATCCATCACTCTCCTGTTTGACATCTATATGCTGGCAAACTACATTTTGGTGCACATCTAGTGGTCCCCCTTGTAGCTAAATTACCATCAATTATGGAGCCTCTTACAAAGCTGCATCAGCCAACCCCCAACCAGTGGATACAAAAACTCAAGGATCTACGCCAGCCTTCCATTCGAGCATTTCTCCATGAAAAGCATGGCAGGCTCTGAGCGCAGGCTGTGCTATCTCCATCCAAAGACTACTACTTCACAAACAGTCCAGGAGCGTGGCAAGTGGGGCAGCAAAAAGGAGTTCATCCTGTCTGTGGCTGGTGCTATTATTGGACTTGGAAATGTGTGGAGATTTCCATATCTGTGCTACAAGAATGGTGGTGGTGAGTATTTCTGTTTAGTATTCTGTCAGGTTTGTATTCTTAATCCAACCTGCAGCTAATAAAAGTGCAGTGTAGTGCCCATGTCAGATGCAAACTTTTTAAAATGCTCTAAGACACAAAGAAAAAAAGGGGAAAGTACTGTTTTATTATTCACCATCTATCTGCCTTACAATAAGTGCTTAAGTAATTTACATACCGTGTCATATGGTGATATTGTTTGCACTAAACCTGACAAGAATCAGCGTGCCTATAGTTATAATCTGATCTGGTCTGTCTGTTATAATGATGAGTCAACATAATGGGCCGTTTCTTTAATCGATGAAGACAAAATACTAGTAAAAGAGATATAATGGCACTATATTTCATGTCAGATCAGGCTGTGCCAGGTATATCTGTGAGTCGCATCAGCTAAGAAACACATTTTTTGTGGTGACACCCTGCTAAGAATTATAATTTCAAATTTAATGGCCGCATATTTTAAACATCATTGGATCTTCTCATTTAACAAAAAAACATCTTCTTAAAATACTGTAATGACTGGTGCTTTTGCAGTTTAGCACTCCCCACTACCTAAGAGTGTGATACCTAAAATCCTCCTCCTCCTCCCGGTGATCCAAAACACCTGTCCTACAAACACTAACACACACTGAGCTAATGTTAACTAACAGCAGCTATAGTTTACAGCCGCAAATTATTTTCAGCTAATAGCAATAGCTAAGTAAATCTCGGTTTAGCTTCGACTGGCAACAGTAGGCGCAGTTTATCTCAACACTGTGGTGGCTAGGGTCGAAGAAATCTAGTGCTGCATGCTTAGACTATAATATGTTGACTGAAGACACCGTCCTTGTTAAAAGCATTCTCTTTTATCTAATTCTGGGTGTATAGCGTTTGTGATGTTATCTTGGGGGTTTAAAGTCTATCCACCAGCACGAGTTCGGCAGAATGTGAGATCGACTCAGGCACTTCTGATGCTTTATAAGAGTGTCTCTAATTCTCCTTGATCAAGTGTCAATAAATAATACAACATAAGACATCAGAGGCCCCTGAATACTTTCTTCCTTCCTGACCTCACCACTGACCTTTGACTTCAGCAATTTCTCCACAACAGCAGGAAATCAGGCTTGAGAATGAACTTGCACAAGCCTTTTGAAAATAAAAAAATAATCAAGTCTGTGTCAACGCCCAAATTAATGATAGTGTGGGAAGAAGGAGAAAGCTTGTTTCTCACTTGAGATGGCTGCGATTGGTTCATACGTTACTTCATAAATACTGTGAGCCAAATTTCTTGACAGTTTATCAAACAGTTGCCGAGACATTTCAGTCAGTCAGTAGGATTCATCCCTGTGGGGGCCATGAATTACAAGGGCAAAGACGGGGAAAGAAGACTTATCGTATCAGTTTACATTATAGGTCAAATATCAACGCGTATGTGTGGTATACTACGCATGCTTCAAATGATTTGTCCACATGTGCAGGCGCATTCTTCATCCCTTACATCCTCTTCCTTGTGACCTGTGGCATTCCTCTGTTCGTACTGGAGACGGCACTGGGCCAGTACACCAGTCAGGGAGGAATCATGTGCTGGAGGAAGGTCTGCCCTTTGTTTGAAGGTCAGGTTAACCGAGCAAGTTAAGAAAGAAACACTACGTCAATGCAATGTTAACATTTTCTGTTGTTGTTCCAGGCATGGGATACGCCAGTCAAGTGATCATTTTCTATGGATCGATCAGCTACATTGTGATTTTAGCGTGGGCTTTCCTCTACTTTTTCTCCTCCTTCTCTGGTGAGCTGCCATGGGCCACCTGTAATAACACATGGAATACAGGTGAATCAGTCATTTGTCTTCAAGCATTATCAGTATTAACTCATGCACCACTGACTATTACTGCATTTGTTTGGAGTGTGTACACATTTAGCTGAAATGCTAATCAAAGCATTTACAATCATTTAAAGAAAACTGTATGTAAGAAATGAAATATCACGTCTAATAACTGGAATTTACCTAAACTGGTTAGTGCGTCACTGTGCAACGGTTAACTTCTCATGTAATACTGATCACTGAGCATGCACTTACAGTTTTGACTGTGAGTGTGAGTGAACTATACTTTGATGTGTTTCAGATTCTTGTGTCGTTTTGAACAGCTATAATGCTGCTGCTAACTGGACCTCGCCTGTGAATGCATCATCGTCTGTCCTAGAGTTTTGGCAGTAAGTTTTTATCCAGATGAGGACTGAACTTAATATAAATGTGGCGTCTGTTGTGGAGAATTGTATTCATCAATGCGCAGTTCAGTCAGTGGAGAGAAAGTTCACGGGAGTCCAAGATGCTGAAAGATTTAGTGAAGAAACTGGCACAACTACAACTCTAGGTCCATAAATTTTATTACTCAATGCCAGTTCGTTTGTCAAATTTACAATGACACTCCCCGATAAAATCATTTATCATGTATAGGTACATGTACGGACTGTTTATTGACGTCACCGTCGCTCTTTTGAAATGTGCTGTTGCATCTGTTAGGGCTGGCCCCTGACACAAGCTCACATTGCATAGCTCCAGCTTCTAAAATAGGTTTAATCAGCCGGAATAATTGAAAACACCTGTGTACTGAAGGTGTGAGGGACCTTTGAATGTACCTTCAAGCATGAGTGATCATGAATAGTTTGCTGCGCTGCTACATCATTAGTTAATAAATATATAGACAGTACAGAGTCCTTTTGTAAGAACAAATATATAATCCAAACTAAATATGAGAGTTATAAATATGCTGATATGTATTTTATGTTTCCTCAAATAATTAGTCAAAAATACTTTGGTCCTTACAGACGACGGGTGCTAAATATATCCTCTGGCATAGAGGTTTTGGGAAGCATACAGTGGGACCTTTCTTTGTGCCTCCTCCTGGCCTGGATCATCTGCTACTTCTGTGTGTGGAAGGGAGTGAGATCCACAGGCAAGGTGAGACGGAAAAGACAAATCCCGGCTCAGAAATGTTGACTTCCCTCACTCGTTTTTTGTTTTCATTTTTTGATCTAGGCTACTTACATCACAGCCACATTCCCCTTCATCATGTTGGCGGTGCTGGTTCTCAGAGGAGTTACTCTTCCTGGAGCCTTCCACGGTATTAAATACTACCTGTACCCCAACCCTGCGCGGCTCGCTGACCCACAGGTGCCCATATTTGAATTTGCATTGAATTATTCTATGTAGCAAAAGGAGGACTGTATTTGGATAATGCGTTACCTGTGTCTGCCTGCAGGTTTGGGTGGATGCTGGAACGCAAATATTTTACTCGTATGCCATATGTTTAGGATGCCTAACCACGCTTGGGAGCTACAACAAGTACAACAACAACTGTTACAGGTGAGTACTTCCACTTGCTCTGTCAGCACCAAAAAAGCTCCATATATTATTTCAGCTTTGTATCTAAAAGCACGTTCCGTATGTTATTTTACTGTAAGGCAGTGTAATCAGTTTAACAGCTGTGTTACTAAGAGAGACATAACAGCACAACACATTGTTTCTGATTTACAGAGACTCCCTCTATCTTTGCTTGTTGAACAGTGGGACCAGCTTCATCTCCGGCTTTGCCATTTTCTCAGTTCTGGGCTACATGTCAAAAAAACAGGGTGTCGACATTTCTTCAGTTGCTGAGTCAGGTAATAAAAGTGTCAAGACTAAATAAATACATAGTCCTGCCTCAAGGATTTTAAACATACCCTGAAAACTAAAAGAATATACTTAACTGTTTGATTCCATTAATAGGAAATCATTTCAAGTTTTCAAATAGCTTCATCTGTTATGAAGTAAGAAACAACAGATGTAGCTCTGCACAAAAAAATCCAAACTTTGTCCAAAGTTGTCTTAAAAAAGACACTTCTGCAGACATACTCACTGTCGCTTTCACTCTGCAGGGCCTGGCCTTGTGTTTATAGTCTACCCACAGGCTGTGACCCTCTTGCCGTGGCCTCAGGTCTGGTCTGTGTGCTTCTTCTCCATGATCATCATGTTAGGAATAGACGGTCAGGTGAGCTGCCATCCTGATGTATCAGAAAACATTTCAGTTTTTCTTCTTTTGTCGTCTCTACGCCAACTAACTTTTCTTTCTGTCGTCCTCCAGTTTGCCGGGCTTGAGAGCATCATGACCTCTCTGACGGATGTCTTCCCCTCCCAGATCCGAAAAGGATATCGCAGAGAGCTTCTCCTGCTGCTGATCTGTGCTGTTTGCTATGTGTTTGGCCTGTTACTGGTGTCAGAGGTGAACTTATTGGTGGTTACGTAAGCAAATTCAGCAAATTCATCGCATTTGAAGATGTTTGTAGTCTGATCGGCAGTTCATATATAGTCTAATGTCTTTCCTGTTTTCATGTTAGGCTGGTGCATATATTCTGCAGATCTTTGATCACTATGTATGCAGCGGTCCCACTCTTCTTCTGCTGGCAATCTTGCAGTCGGTGATTATTGGATGGATTTATGGTAAGATGCAATTGTCACTGGCACACATTGGTTACACATTGATGTCATACTCACTGGACAACGTTGTAACCAAAATTGCAGCAGGTATTTGTCCATGTGTGTTCATGATTCCCTGGAAAGGTATTTAAAGTAGATTAAAAGATGTCAGAATACTTAGTTGGCTGGAATTTTTGAAAACAAGCTACTTTAAGATACTTTAACATTACACCACCACATATAAGATACACCAGATTTAAGATACTTTAACCTTAAGTACTGTATGATTGGAAAAAAATAAAATAAAAAACAATACAGACAGACTGTATAAAAAGTTCCTAAAAATATCAGGAAAACTAATCTCTGATGCGATATTTACAGGATAAATTCACTATTTGAGTTAATTGTACAGTTTATTGGTTGTCCTATACTGTTACTGATATACACTGAACATGATGAAATAGCCATGAAGTAAAAAGGCTTTAGGAAAGAGGATGGGGAAATATGTTGCTGGGAAGGAGCTTATAAGAGTGTTTGTGTCGGTCCTAGGTGCCGAGCGCTTCAGTGACAACATTGAGGACATGATTGGGTACAAACCTTTACCACTGATGAAGTACTGCTGGATGTATGGCACCCCTCTGATCTGCAGCGTAAGAGCTTAAATTAGATTTCCTTTAGAAACCCAACAATGTTTAGATATTCATGATTTGTTCTTTTCTCTTTAAAGGGCACACTTGTGTTTTTACTCCTGAGATACACCCCGATGAGCTTCAACAACTCCTATATGTATCCTTGGTGGGCGTACTGGATTGGCAGGTTTCTGGCCATGTCCTCTCTTACGATGATTCCAGTGACCATGATCTGCAAAGTGGCCAAAGGAAAAGGGACTCTGTGGCAGGTCAGTGGTGCTTTAAGAAGCATGCAAAGTTTCTAAACTATTTATTGCTGCCAACGTATACCTCTCTGCTGCAATCGATATCCTTTTACAATATTAATCCCTTCTTTGGCCTAGCGTCTCAAGTCAAGCTCCCAACCTGCCGATGACCCCCTAGCGATGGAAATGACTGGCAATGAATTTTTCTCTACCTGAGGACACAGTGCAGTTATTCTATCATTCCTTTATGTAACATAATGTTGACTGCTACTTAAAAGTTATTTAGAGATTGTACTGTTTGCTATTATACCTACAAGAAACTGGTTTCAAAGCTAACTTATTTCCATACATACTTACTGAGCTATTACTTGAAAGAAACGTTTACTGTAGAAACTAAGCTAATCAGCTTCATCAGCTACGTGTGGGAGACTGACAGTATCATTATCAGCAAGCTTCAACAATGCTGACCTCTTCTGTACAGGTTTTCAATGCAGTGTTCAAGTCAGTCTCCTGTTTTTCTAGCTGTGCAGGTTGGAAACAATCCCGTTATTTCAAAAGTCACTCATGTGACTCCATCTCTAAAACTCTGAACGTCCCGACTCGATTACATTATCATCAATACTATCAGTGCTGTTGACAGAGAGTTTCTCACTTTAACTATGATTTGATTAGATACATTTTCTTTATGATCGGCTCTGACTTATTAAGAGAAATCATGGAGTAATACTGCTGTTACTTGTTTAATGTTTATATATTCTAAAATATATGTTATTTCACAACATATAGAAGGATATTTTAAGTCAAATAAATATACCTCAAAATAAGTGTTAAGCTGTTTGTTATTTGGAGTTATAATACAAATCCTAGAGTGCCTTAAACATTACTTTGACTTCTTTTGGTACATATTTCCTGAGTAGCACGGGATATGGATGATATTTTATAAATGTATATATAACTTGTCTTCATACATGACTTATGTGAGTGACCAATTTGTATAATAAAACACTTTCTCAGACAATTTAGCCTGTTTGTTTTCATTATATATGCATGTGACTTCAGAAACGAATCCGTCGTTACACCCTTTATCGTGTCATGAATTTAATTTCAGACTGATTCAATTTCACCTTACAGAGGCTTCTAGAAAAGAGTAGAAAACCTTTTCTGAGGCTTGTTCCCAGAAGCACAGTGAGCCCCATTGTGATTGTGAAAAGCTGAGAAGACAAATGCAGTGAAAACATCACGAGAGGCCTTGAACCCAATGACCACTGTAACACTTTGGAAAGAAGAACAACATATTTGCTTCACATCGTGAGCTGTGAATTATTAAACCTATAAACACAATCATGTCTGAAAACTTCCCTGATCCGTTGTATTTAATAGAGTTGTGTAACTGTTGTCTTTCTAATTATTGATTCATGTGTTGTTTGATTACTTCTTTCAATTTCAGTCTAATGTCACAATTTTTTTTAGAATTGTTGCTTGAAAAATGTTGATAATCGATTATCAAAGTAGCTGATACATCAACGTGTTAATTAGCGGATAAACTGTTGCTGGTCTATTTAACAGCGACGCCAAACACAGTCAAGAGTCATTTCCAGTATCCGTACCACGTGGGTTTAGTCCCTGCCGCTCCCCTTCGGGAAGCAGTAGGTCTTGAGTCTGTTGACTCTAATGGGAGAGGTGAACGTGAGCCCAGATTATGAGTGACTCTTTGACCCCAGCGACACTAAACTGGACTCTTTCTTCACAAGCTGCGTATCTTCTGAACATTTACAGACATTTTACAGACTGATAAATCAGGAGATGATTAACCTAAAGACCGGTCTCACACACACAATCTCACGAGATCTATCAACTTCTCTCTGTCACTGCTGAATTGTTGGTCAGGTTTGTCCAAAGAGGAATTACAACTACTAACAACTTTAACCGGCCTCTGGTACAATGTGACCTGTTGGCAGGATGTGCTGAAATAGCTCAGCTGGGAGAGCGTTAGACCTGGTCGTCGGGTTTCGGCAAAAAACTGTGAATCCTTTCTTGGATTACCTTACCTTGGGGATTAATACAATATCTGTTCAGAACACTTCTGAATGAGGTTTGAAGCATACTTAGTAAACAGGAAGTCTGTTCGGTGTCACATCACTTTTGGTTGGTCACATGTAGATGGGAAAGTTTTTGTTTTTTTTTTACTTTTCAGCTGGTTATGAAAACGAATACTGCCCATATGCTGGTCTTATTATATATATATTAAGAAACATGACCCTTGACATTAAAAAACAACATTTATTAAAAAAAAAAAAATCAGAATAAAAAACAAAACAGCATTTGTTTAATTTGCTACATGAGTTCTGACAATTTTGATATCATCGACTGGCCGATCTTGAGGGTTTGTCTCTACCATCCCAATCCGGTTCAGGACTCCCATCCCCTTAGATACTCTTCCAAAAATACTGTGCTTTCCATCCAACCACTGAGTGGGTCCGAGGGTGAGGAAGAACTGACTTCCGTTTGTGTCCGGTCCTGTATTGGCCATCGCCAGAATACCAGCACCTAACACACACAGAAACACGTTCACACAAATGATGTGAGATAATTTTGTGACTTTTTCGCTGTTACAAATCCCTCAAGTATCACATCCACAATTTATATTCAATGCTAGCTATTATATATGTATTATCATATGATATGTGTAATATCCACTTAGTTAAAACTAATGTTCAATGCAACAGCACTGCAATAAATCATACCATCTCTTTTGTCAGAGTAATATTTAGGACTCAGTAGACACATTATAATTCGTTGTAAAATGTGTAGTAGCAACCTACATGTGTGGTGGTGTAAATGAGGAGCCAAGAGACGATTTGGAGAAAGGGTGGCCAAGTGAGATGATTCCTTCTTGTAGAACAATACACCAAGAAATTCACAGACGATCACGATCACAGACATGTGGAAGCCCCCTCGCATTTATACTCAACAGAAGACAGAGCTCGGCAGCTTCCACCACTCAGATTCACGCCAGCTAACCAAGCAAATGACTTACTTAGTTAGTTCAGATCAGTGAAATGGCTGAAAGAACCAACTGACCAGTTGACTTTGTGTAGTTAGTAGTTAGTGGTGTGAATCAGATGGACGGGGTTGTCAAACACCGTTTTCTGCAGAGTATAATTTGTATATGTATAAAAAAGGTATTTCCGCACATCGGCAGTCTTTTTCTTGGTTTATTTTTCTACGAGAATAAACAATCCAGCTGGTCTGGATGTCCTTTCTACGGCTCATCTCTTGGCTCCTCATTTACACCTCCACACTCTGCCAGCTTGTATTCAGTGGGGATTTTTCACCGTGTTTACCTGTGAATTTCAGCTCTGGGTTCAGCTCATCTTCAAACTGTTTACCAAATATGGAGGCACCACCGCGACCTGTTAGGAGAACAAAGATGAGTAAGAACAGAAGTGACGAATACTGAAAAAATATATACAATTATGAATACTGTGTCTTTTTTGAAGAGGCTAGTGTTTTACCACTGACGCGTGACCTTCAGACTTTGCTGTAAAGTTTAATATTGCTCTGTCTATATTTCACACTTGTTATTTTGCCAGAGCCATGTCAGTTTTGTGCGTGATAAGTTGCCAGACAAATAAGGATGAGTCACTATATGTGGCGTGAAGTGTTTTTTATTTGGTGACACTTAGAAATGAAGTATTCTCACAACGTTAGAAGACTGCCAATAAGTGCTGGGGGAAAATGTGTGATCAACTCACAATTTCAAGTAAAGACATATTTTGAAATATGAGACGTGTGGTGATATGATCCTCACGACACAGAATCCAGAAGAACCTCTTGTTGTTTGGTTAGCACCATTTCTCCGCACAAAAACACAGTTCCTACAAAACACACTGTTTTTTTGTTTACCTTGCCTGAGATGCAAGGCACTAGGTACACTACATTGCCAAAATATACACCTGAATGTTACACACAGTTGAGCGGTAAGGCCCGACTAACAGCTGGCATTCAAATTCAGCCCAGAGATGTTAGATGGAGTGCTGGGGGCAGTCTGGAAGAAGACGATTTGCCGGTCTATTTCTTTCACACCTAAGTCTCTTCAAAGCTTGAAAGGACCTGGAAACTGAAGCTGAAGCTGGAAACTGTGTTGTAGCGCAAGATTCGTAATGTTATTTTAAACGTTTCTGTGAAAGTATGTGCCATGGTAGAAAATGGAGACAATGTTATGATTATGCACAGTTTTTGATTTTAGGTAGTTGTGTTGAATTCATAAGCGGTTATTGATTTCCTGAGGACCATAATTGGGAGAACCCAAGCATATATTCATCCTTCGTTTACTGTTTATTTATGGAGCAGAATAAGCTTTACTGGCATGTAGGTTTTCACATAATGACACATTTGTCTTGGTATTTTGGTGCATAACAAACACAGTGAGAGAAAATACACAAGTACAAGTAATTAATATGTACAAAATACAGTTTACTAGAAGTCTTCTTCATATATAATGAATTTTAATTGTATTTTACCTAGAATGAATTCATTGTAAGTGCACCAGCTGAACACTATATGATATTTTTTCTTTCCACGAAGTACACCCCGTGTGTCTATCTGTATATATGTGGTGTATATGTTGAACCCACCTGTTCCTGTGGGGTCTCCTCCCTGCACCATGAAGTCTTTGATTATCCGGTGAAACTTTGTGTTGTTGTAGTAGCCTCTTCTGGACAGCTCTGCGAAGTTCTTGCAGGTTTTTGGTGCGTGTCTCCAGTACAGCTCCAACACAACCGTCCCCATCCTGTAAAACACACGGTTAGTATGTTAGTAAGCAGTAAGCAGCACGGGCTCTCTTTAGGTTTTCAGGTAAAATATCCAAAGTGACCAGTGACTTATTGTCACAAACAAAGCCAGCATAACATCATCAAACCGAGCTAGCTTCACCTGGAGCTAACGTGAGCTAGCTGCGTTAGCTTTAATACAAACTTACGTCGTTTCCAAGGCAACCGTCGGCGGCTGCCACGTGTCTGGAGGTATGCCCGACATTATGAGCCCAAACAGCGCCCTTTGGTAGTCTTTAAATAAGTCAGGCTGGATAAAAGTGAGTTATCAGAGTTAGCACATTCATTCAACGCATATGTGTGCTGGAGTTTCTTCTTCTGTGGTTCCCGCTCGTTTCCGCGTGTGAGAGGAAGTCAGCGGCGACGACTGCGCGCCCCCTGCTGGACAACACGAGCATTACATGATTACAGTCAAACAGGTTGTGTGCGTGTTGTACAAAGTTTTAGGGGCATAGTATTGTATTGATTTCTGATACCAGCTGTTCACTTTACAGTCCTTATTTCACCAGCGATGAACAATATATAATTATATTTATATTTATAAAATTAACTTTCATCCATCTATCTTATGTATGTTACATTTGAATTGTCACATAGTCCATAGAGACCTCATGTTGTCTGTTTTATACTGATGACTTGGACTTGGTTTGTTATAAATAAATGTTTCAAATGAATTTGACTGCACTTTTCATGTTGATTTGCTTGAGATTCTGTCCTACCTCTGCTCAGTATTGATTTTTCTTCAGCTAAACTCTGTCTTGACTCCATGTGAAACTCTTGATAGATGTTTTATACTGCAGGGCTGAATGGACAAATATTCTTGTTTTGGACTTAACTGGGTTTTTTTTTAAATTACTATTATTTTATTTTTTAAATCAATCACAGTCCAAGTCAACAAATTCAAATGTCTGTTTTGTCAAACCAAGAGTCCAAAAACATTTTATGATACGGTGGTGATATGGTATGATATGGTACAATGTGGAGACATGGCAGGAATTATTAATATGTGCCTGGGAAAAGATAAAATAAAGAGGAAACTGTCATAGTTTACATGTAAGGGCAGGTACTGAGATATTTATGACTATAGCTCATGTGGAGCATATAGCAGGAAGGTGTGAGAAAGTAGATAATGTGAGCGCCTGCGTTGAAGGCAAACATAATGTATGTTATGATTTACACAGATGTCATGGCTACAGGGTACAGGCTACTCATAGCTCCATAAATCATCAACAAAATGTAGTCATAAAAATATTTCCACTCTTGCCCCTGGCTATGAGGCCCCAAGTCCAGTCAAATCTTTTAGAAAATAAATATATAACTGTGTTAAGAAGTGAACCCGCATTAAACATCTAAACAAAGACTTTATATTCAGATTACTGGACATCAGGAAGTTTCGCTGGTGTAGTTCACGTTTGGAGCTGTGGGGGCAGCAACGCGTAGCCGAGTGTGCCGGAAATGGATTAGAAGAAGAAGAAGAAGAAGAGTAGGAGGAGGAAGAAGAAGACGAAGAAGAAACTGTGCTGTCTGCTGTGTACGTGCACGCCTGCACAACTTCCTCACTGACTTCTCTGAGCTCTGTCAAAGGTAGAAACACATTAACGCCGTCTGTCTGCACTGTTAACACGAAGCCTTCATGTGTCCGTGTGTGTTTTCTGGGCAGTAGTCTGTCACCAGGCTGCTGTTTTATATTCATGTGTAACTTTTTAGCCTGTCTGAGGTCACTTAGCTCATGTCATCAACCGGAAACGTCTCTGCGGTTTGATGTTTCTGCACATTTCTACTTAATAATTCAAGTTTTTACTGGATGATTCGCTGTTTTAATTTGTGACACGGTTTGATGACCGGTTGCGATCAATTAACGCGTTCATTTTATTTTCTAATCAGCAGCAAAAAACGTGTTCAGTTCTTTATGAGATGCAGTTAAAGTTATTTTTTTTGTGTGTGTCAGTCTACTTTTACTCGAGATAAAATAATGTTTTTCTGATTCATATCGACAGCTAACTGTTGTAAAATGAATATTTAGTTAATGAGTTAATTATAAGTTAATAAAACCCACGTGTTCCGGAAATATGCAGAATTAATATTAATATATTTTTTAAATAAGCAAAGATTATTTTCATTTAGCTCTCTCCTATTAAAGATATAAAAAGGCTCAAGTTTAACCAACATTTTATGATTTTCCAACACTAAAAACAAGGATTTTAGCAGATAATGATATATAATTAAATGTAATACAATTAAATGATAAAATTTCCTAATGCATAAGAATATACAGTTGTTGGTCTACTTGTTTGTGCTGCTGCAGGAGAGATGTTGCCCAAACACACGTGCATTTAGTTTTTTGGTGTTTAATTGTTCATTGTTATCATGAACTTGTCAATTAATATCAACTATGCTCCTGTTCTACCTGAACCTCGGGTTGTCAAAAGACGAGCTTAAAGTCAAAAACTAGTTTACTGCAGTAACTCCAACAGATTTTTGTTCAAACCTGACTTGTTTCACTTTTTTTCCGAGTTCAGCAGGCCTGTGTGCATAATCCACGACTGAAGGAGTCATGAGTTGTCTCGTGGGTTTCAATTTGTCTAGGTTTTCATCCACATCGTTTGAGTCCCATACACTGGCAGCATTTGTCTTTGTCAGTTATGTCTCCCGAGGATCGGATGACAACATTGGTCGATAATAAAGCTCTACATTGTAATGCTGTAATTTAAATTTGAAAGTCTGAGCAGGAATTGCAGGTTCCTCAGTGTTCTTGTCTCTGTTGTGCAACACAATCTACAGGAAGTGTCATTGTGTTGTTTAGTTGGCGCACTTGTTTACCTGACAAGCAGAGTGAAGGGATTAGTGAGGATATTATGTCATGTGGTGAACTGCGGAGGGACTCTGCTATGGCATAAATTCTGTTGTCATGAAAGTAGTACCACGACTGTGCTGAAACATACATTCATATACCTTTTTTTTTTTTTTTTTTTTTACTCACACAGGCTCGTACTAGTTTTAAACTTCTGCTTGCTTTGACGGATGCAGCACTTTCTGCCAAGTGATTAATCAGATGAACGTCTAATCCAATTAGCATGGTAGCATGCCTGTTAGCATGCCTAAGCTTGCAGCTAGGTCAGGATATTTTTGTGAGTAAGCCCCAAGAGGAGAGAGAGTAAAAGAGGTGCGCCAATAGTAAGGAAAAAAAAAAAGACTTTTAGATACTGTGTTTGTTTTTTGTTTTTTGCAATATTCTTCTGTCTTAGTCCGGAGTTGTTACAGGCTACAATGCATGTTTGTCCAGATAACAAGTTCAACCTCTGTGTTTCATCTCAAGGTCCCACAACATGTCTATTGTCAAGATCCACGCCCGAGAGATCTTTGATTCTCGTGGAAACCCCACCGTAGAGGTTGACCTTTACACCGGCAAAGGTAGGCAACAGTGACTTGACTTATGGGGCCGTGTACAAACACATTGTGCCTTAGTAACATAAATATGTAATATAAAATGGATTTCATCATCCTTAGTGATTCTCATGTTTTCCTCTTTCGGCTGCTTCCTCTTTCACAGGCTTGTTCAGGGCAGCTGTGCCAAGCGGTGCATCGACTGGAATCTACGAAGCCTTGGAGCTCAGGGACAATGACAAATCTCGTTACCTTGGGAAAGGTTCGTGCACCGCTATTGTGTTTCCTTTTAATAGGAAGGAATTAGTTAAATGTCAGGAGTGGTTTTGATATTTTCCATCAAAAATGTAAAAAAAAAAAAAAAGTTTTATTGCCTTTGCAGTTTGAAGCAGAATTCAGTTTCACGGACAAATCTTTTCTCCTCTGCTCATTTTCTCCATCTTTCTCTCTGTCGTCTTTACTCTTCACTGTGTCTCGTCCTTTTTTGCCAGATGTGAAAGGGTTAGTGATTTTTCTCGTTGCCTGTCTCTCTTAATTTAAAAACTAAGACTTGTGCATTTGACAGTGGAACGATTAATTGTGCCGTCATTTAATTACACGGTCATAACAACTGATCACTGAATGCCTCTGGCAGTCATCCAGATACGATGTGCATGGTGAATTGTCAGTGAAGAATGCTCTCTGATGTTTAGCCTGTGGATTGATCGACTGTGAAATTAAACTGTGCTGACGTGTCGAATAAGAATAATTATTTCTTTTCTAATAAAAAAAAAAATCAATGTCATAATATCATTTATAGCATTGCATGCCTCTCTGTCTTTCAAAACTTGCATGTGTGTCTTCATGATTTGCCCATTGTATTGCGAAAGAATGATCTCACTCATCTGTCTGTCACAGGAGTCTCACAGGCTGTGGAAAACATAAATTCAACTATTGCACCTGCACTTGTTGGCCAGGTAAGAAAATCATCCTGTGTCTTTGTGTGTTTTGAAGTTGTGGATATATATTGCTGTAGTACCAGTATAAATATTTCACAACTTGCTCTTCCTCTCTGCTCAGAATGTGTCTGTGGTTGAGCAAGAGAAAATAGACCAGATGATGATCGACCTGGATGGCACAGAGAATAAATGTAAGTGACGATAGCCACTCTGCTCTGTCTTGTTAATCTGTAACAATGACCCATACAATGTACACATTCAGGGCTCCAGACAAACCTTTTACCTAACTTTCATTCTTCGGGTTAAATGAGTAAATCAGTCTTTCTTGTTAAGTGAATGCAAAATGAGGATCGGTCAGTTGCTGTTGTTGGACAAAGAACAAGAAACCTAGAGAGTGGATTGGAGAGAGGGAGTGCCGCTTAGAGCAGTTAATCTGATAAATCAAAAGCTTTTTTTTTTTTTTTATTCTGATTGTTTCACGGCGGATGCATCCTAAACCACAAAAAGGCCACACCTTTCACAACACCCTGCAGGAAGGGGGCATGTTGCCAGATTTTGTGTGAATGGTTGCCACTCAAGGCACACTTCATCCTGTCTGCTGTGCCTAGTTTAGTCCCGCCCTCGACCTGCAACTCCGAGAGCCAGCGACGTAACCTGATCGCTACTTTTTCACGGGGTCCTGATCTCACACTTTTTTTGGTCTAATAAACTTAGTGACGTATCAGGAGTCCAGCAGATTTCTGGTGAAGCAGTTATTTTCACTTCTTTCGTGCAACTGCTTGACCAGCTTGATCAGCCACAGACTATTTAGAGAAGGTTTTATTCCATCATTTCCAGCTTTAAGATCTTTGTCCTGCTGCATTGTGACACATCTCCAGTGAAATTTTATGCATGCGCTTAAATCTGACATGATTTCCTCCAAACAGCCAAATTGGGTGCCAATGCTATCCTGGGTGTGTCCCTGGCTGTTTGCAAAGCTGGTGCAGCAGAGAAAGGTGTCCCCCTGTATCGTCACATTGCTGACCTCGCAGGAAACCCCAAAGTCATCTTGCCTGTGCCGGTGAGGATCTGTGTCCCAAACTACGTACTTCAGTGTCCTGGTGTGTTTGGTGTTTTCGTTGTGAGGTCACATCTCTCTCGTCTCTCCCCTGCACCTCCACCAGGCCTTCAATGTGATCAATGGCGGCTCTCACGCAGGCAACAAGCTTGCCATGCAGGAGTTCATGATCCTGCCCGTTGGAGCGAGCACCTTCAAAGAGGCCATGCGCATCGGAGCCGAGGTCTACCACAACCTCAAAAACGTCATTAAGAAGAAATATGGTCAGGATGCCACCAACGTGGGTGACGAAGGTGGCTTTGCTCCAAACATCCTGGAGAACAAGGAAGGTATGATTTCGTTTGAGCTTCAGTGCCAAATTATTCAAGTTAATGACTTAATTAAAACTTGTGATAAGTAAACCAGATTTGTTCACGCTGATTGTTTTAACTCTGCAGCTTTGGAGTTGGTGAAGGAGGCCATCGCAAAAGCGGGATACACAGACCAGGTCGTGATTGGCATGGACGTGGCAGCATCTGAATTCTACAGGGACGGAAAATACGACCTGGACTTCAAGTCACCTGACGACCCGAGCCGTTACATCACTCCTGACGAGCTGGCTGATCTCTACAAGAGCTTTGTGAAGGATTATCCAGGTAACTTTGTCACACTACCTTTTTTTTTTTTTTACACATTTATTTATCAGATGAAGAGCATTCCCTTCATGGGAATGGCCTTTCCTTAGTTTTAATCTATCCATCCTCCAGACAAATTGTGTGAACTTGTGAAACATCTGTTTCATCTTTGGAAAGCTTCAAATACATAAAGCACGTAACGTCCTGAGCTGCAGCTCGAGTTTTAAGTGGATATGAAACAGAAAAGATAAGAGGAGGGGATAAAAAGCAAAGCAGCTGCCCGGATGTCGATTACACAAACGTGTCCACATGTGTGATTTACAATGGCAAAAACAATTGAGCATTTATTACAATAATCTTTGTTTACACTAAAAATATGAAGCTGTACAAAGATAAAGATTGGTGTCAGATCCATTGGCTCCATGATCATTCTGTGATGAAAGGATGATTTGGGTTCATCACATCTTAGTTTAGTTTAGTACTGGCCAACGCTCCTAACTGTGATAACATTATATTCTATCATTCAGATGATTTTACAGGTTTTAAACTCTGAGATTAGGCAAATTTATCTGGGACGCCTAAATTGTGACCCAAACTGTCTCTTGTTTAGTTTATAGATCAATTTCCTGGTTCAATCAGTAGACGATTGTGTCATTGTTCATGCTTTTTTTTTTGCCCTTGTTGGACTTTAATACAGTGACGTTGTTATAAAAGTGGTAACAAACCAGAAATATTAGATTAGAAGTCATAATTAGTTAATTAAGGATCTTTACCTGGAACAGCAGCTGAACAAGATCACAGATATTTCTGTTTAAGCCACAGTGATTCACTGTCCATTCACTCACAGTGGTTTCCATCGAGGATCCCTTTGACCAGGACGACTGGGCGGCCTGGACCAACTTCACTGAAACCACAGACATCCAGGTTGTTGGAGACGATCTCACGGTGACTAACCCTAATCGCATCAGCAAGGCCGTGGAGGACAAGGCCTGCAACTGTCTGCTGCTTAAAGTCAATCAGATCGGCTCAGTCACCGAGTCTATGCGAGCGTAAGTCAGTGAGTGTGGGATGTGTGTAGATCAATTTAATGTAAAGTATATACCATACAAAGATCTGCAGTGTCTAGAAGTGAATGTTCTGCCAGCAAAATGTCACTCCTCTTCCTCACAGGTGTAAGATGGCTCAGGACAGCGGCTGGGGTGTGATGGTTAGCCATCGCTCCGGTGAAACTGAGGACACCTTTATAGCAGATTTGGTGGTCGGCTTGTGCACTGGACAGGTAAGTCTACATAATAAAAGTGCTTTATTGTATCAGTTTATCCTTTTTGATTCCACAAAAAATGAGACATTTACACCAAGAAATTATAGACTCATCCTCACTCTCCATTTTATAAACACTTTCAGATCAAGACTGGAGCGCCCTGCCGCTCTGAGCGTTTGGCCAAATACAACCAGATTCTGAGGTAAGTCTCTTGTTCTGATAAGTTTAATCACAATCACGTCATTTTCAAAAGAGTAAAATGCAACCTGGGAAGTGTTATTCTTTAAATTGTCAAATAATGTTAAAATATTAAAATACATTTCCTGCTAAACTACAACTACGGACTGTATTGATTCAAATTGAATGAATTAAATTGTTTCAATTGTTTTAGTTTTGTGCATTAATCTCATAAAAAGAGAGGAAATTTAATTGACTATTTTTTTTGTTACTGTAGAATTGAAGAGGAGCTGGGAGACGGGGCTTGCTTCGCTGGAAAAAACTTCAGAAATCCACTGAAGTAAACGGATGCAGTGATTACTTCACCCACAAATGTCTTCATGCACACACACCGGATTGATAATGAAAAACACGTCAAAACAATAATGGTTAATTTAGAACTGCTCACACACTAACCGTGTTAATTACTAGAGAGCACTTACTGTAGTCACCAGAGCTGTGACACCTGACTGACAAGTCTAATACTGGATTCTGTGCTGTTTGTTAATGTGGGGAAAAATAATAGATGTGATTTATAACTTGAGTAATTTATGTACAACACAGCACTTAATAAAAGAGTTGTCTCAGTGACAGAATGTGTCATGACTATTTATTCCACGTGTATTTGTTCTTATTTTTGTGGTTGTGGTGATTTTAGTTTGTGTTGGCGTTGGAATTTTTCCTTTGGTAATAATAATGAATAATAATGTTTGTATTTATTGTAAGTTATTAAGAAGAAACATGATCAGGATGACACCAATGTGGGAAGTGCAAGTTTCTTTAATTCAATGTATTTGTCCATAAAAATCATAAAAGAACAGTTATAGTATTATAGTATAGTATTTCTGTGAGCTCTTACTGTACATTTTAAATTAAACTAAATAGGTAATAACAGTATAGTAACATTGACAACAGAAATAATAACAAAAACACTGATTTCAAGTGTGAGGTCAATCTGTATAATAATAATGATAAGCAGTGGAATCAGACTAAGTATTCAGACCCTTTACTTCAGTACAAAAAGAAAAGTATAATCAGACAAATCTACTCAGAGTATTAAATTTAAAGTACTTATTGCAGAAAAAGTGACCCTGTGACTGTTATAGGCATATAATAGATAACTTGCACTGAATAATAGACAATGAACTTGTCAAAAAACAAATTAAATCCATCAGCATTCATGTTTATTGTTATCAGTATCTACTTAGAGTATTAAATTTAAAGCACTTAATGCAGAAAATGCCCTCTGTGACTGTTATGCTATTATATATATCAGAAAAAGGTTTAATGCCAAGTATGATTTTTCACATACAAGGAATTTGTTTTGGTGTCATTGGTGCATGACAAACATTCTCTAAATAAGATTATATATTATATAAAAGAAAAATAAAGAAAATCAACAATTAAAAGTATAAACAATATAAATATATATTACACTATGTTTTAAAATAGAAATCATTATAATAATATTATTATCATTGTGTGACAGTTCTCTGAAGGGCAGATATTTGGATATTGGCATATAATAATAATAGATTATCCATCTATCTATCTATCTATCTATCTATCTATCTATCTATCTATCTATCTATCTATCTATCTATCTATTGATTATTTACATCATGAATAAAATAGAAAAATCTGATAAATGCTGTCTAAATCAAAAATAAATTAAATATATCAGCATTCATATTTATTATAATTAGTATCAACCAGTAACCTCATAAACCAATCTTGCTATAAATAGTACCGAACTGACAACGCATAATTACTCAGTGGTTTCCTCCATTAGGGTCGACCGGGCCGAACATTTTGCGTCGGCGGTAGGTTAACGTCGTGTCTTACATAATGTTTAATAACCACAGCAGTACACACAGTATGACATGTTGTTTAATTCATGGACGCCTGTGCAGGAGCAGCAGCAGCAGCAGCAGCAGGAGGAGCAGCTGATGATGATGATGATGATGAGCGGCTCCAGTAGCTGCTGCTTCTGCTGATCCGCGGCACATGCTCAGTTATGTACACCCAGACAACTTTGAAGGCTTAGCTGTGGCTGCTGAGGTCATTGCACTGGAAGAGGGAGAAGAAGAAAAAAAAAAAAAAAAAAAAAAAACACCGACTCCCTCCACTACACCGCCTCCATTTTGAATAGCCATGTAATAGGGGATTCGCATAGTTTGTGTGTGTATCGCCCACTGCGCTGCGTAGTGTCAACAAGCCACATCCAAACATCCCTCGACATGGACGACCTGTTCAGTCCGCGGAGGTAACTTGATTTTTTTTTTCCTCTTTTATTTTTTTAACTTGACCGCTCGCCTTCGTACACACACGTATATATCTCGCCAGCTATTGATTAAACGCGTCGTTTGGCGTTTCGTGGCTCTACTTTGAGAGCCGTTTGTATGAAATAGTCCGAGTGTCAGTGGTCACGAAGTTCGCGTCTGGCTAACAAGCTAGCCAAAAATAACGGCGTAATGTTACTGTCTCGTTAGCAGCTAGCACGCTTTAGGGCTATTTCTGCGGCTATTATGTTTGATAGTGACATTAAAGCGGACGCATCGCTGGTTAATAAACCGACTGCTGTTCCCTTTTTGAGGTTGACGTGTATTGACACGGGTCGTTGTCGCTCTCCCCGTACGTATTTATGTATGTCAGCGACATGTCGTGCATGCTAACGTTGATGTTTATTATTGATTGCACACTTTGGCTAACAGTTAGCCCGTGGCACGGAGCGCCGCTGTCAACCTGTTAAGATCTCCAAAGTAGCACACACTGTTCTCGTAATGGTGACCGTAAAAAAAAAAAAAAAAATTAGCAGCTCGTGTTATGATTGATTGGCAGTCTTTTTGCGGTATCTAGCGTCGGATTTCATTCATGTAATATAAGGAAACGTCGCAGGTCACAGCTGAGATTGGTCCACGGTGATGGAGGGGCGGGATGTTATTCCTACTGCCTTTAAATCAGTGTGCTGTGGGAGGGAAGCTGCTCTGACAGCCGGCCAACTTATACACTTATTGATCGCACGTCTGTGCGCGGCGTTAATTACACCCCAATTAACAGTGTGCACGGTTAGCGGGCTGTCTTTGACTGTGTCAACGCAAATTTCTGATCATAAACACTTGGAAGTGTCAAGATGAGCTGCTGAAATTTAATGCACATGATAAATATGTTTGTTTGTTTGTTTGTTTGTTTGTTTTTTTGCATTTCAGGAGCCTGAACAGCACACAGGGCGAGATAAGAGTGGGACCAAGTCATCAGGTATACCCAGAGACAACTCGGATATTATTTATGTCTTCGTTACTGCATCATATTTTCTTTATTTCTTATTTTTCTGGATCTCAAACTGTTGTTTGTGGTGGTGGCTGGAAGATAGATTAGCATGCAAAGAAATGAAACATGCAAAAAAAATAGAAATATTTCTATAAATGAATAAATGGGACTAGAGGTCAAATCACAGCATATAGCAGAGGTAGTGAAACACATTATACTAACAAGGATCGGCAGTAGTTAGCACTGTTGCCTCACTGCAAGAAGTTTTCCTCCGGTACTCTGGCTTCCTCCCACAGTCCAAAGACACGTAGGTTAATTGGTGACTCTAAATTGCCCGTAGGTGCGAACGTGAGTGTGAGTGTTTGTTCTCTGCGCGCTGCTAGCTGCTGACTTGTCCAAAGTCAGCTCCAGCCGGAAAACGGATGGATTATACTGTCAAGATGTCACGTTTTCAGAGTGAAGTGTCCTGCACTGCTGTATCGAGCCGAATGTTTCCTGAGGCGGTGCACGGTGTGAAAAGTCTGAGAGACACTAGAATCAACAAACAAGTTTGAAATTTAAATTTAAAGCACTTGTTTGCCTTCAGTGTGTACCGCAGATCCAAGAAGCCGATTAAGCTCATTACCAAACTGATCAGGCCTGTCTGTTCAGTGTGCTTCATTCACTGGTGTTTGATATACACCACAAAATATTTGATTCTAACTAAATATTTATTCATTAAATGTGAACTGTAACATGTTTAATGTCAAATAAAATGTTAATCTGTGTTTTTAACAAAGGGGCCTGGACGTTATTAAACATTAATCCTAGCAGGACAATCACCAGTTGTTGTTCTTTGAGTGTTTTTGTCTATCTTTGGTGTCACTGCAGGCCAAACTCCCAGAGCTGCAGCCGCGGCCTGCGCCTGGTCTACAGACTCAGACAGAGAGCGAGGAGTTGATGTGGACGCCTGGTGTCAATGACTGTGACCTTCTCATGTACCTCCGAGCTGCCAGGTCAGTGTCTGCACTACATTACATAAAATAACTGCCACTTGGGTGAACTTTGTCAGTCTTGTGTCGTGCCTTTGCAGAAAATGTCAAATCAGAATAATTGAACTGAACTTAAGCTGCAGCCATGTCTTCACTGACCACCAAGAAGGAAGCACTTGTCTAAACTGCTAAATGTAGCCCGACTGTGTTTGTTCACTGCAGTGCTGTGACTGTAAAGAAATATCATGTTGCTATGAACAAATACCTCTTCACTATCTGCCAAGGCGGTAGTAATAATAGATCAAGTGGGGCTCTGTTGTAAGAACAACATTAAAACACAAAGATAACCAGTATTACTTGCTCGCTTTTTGGCATCGTGTTCAGAGAAGTCTCGCGAACTGGGAAGTGGATGCAAAACAAAACCAGTCTCGGTCCTGTGATGTGAATGCCTTTGTGGGTGAAGCTTGTTTCAATACATTTAAAGTCATTTAGAGATGATTAGTGTCTCCGGTGCGTGCTTTCCCCTTTGAAATTCTTGCACCACAATGGACGAGCGGATGTTTGATGTATTCACTCAGTGCTTCAGACACATTTTTCCATTGTCGCCTTTTGTGTTAATTAAAACAACTGCAGAATAAGTTGCTCCAGTGAGACAAGTGTTGCGTATACTTGTGCTTAAGCAGCCCGGTTGTTGACTGGTTTCTATATTTACCTGATTCCTTAAATGTCAGGCAACCGAGAAATGTGGTTTTAATTAAAGCCGCAATTAAGATAAACACGGATAACGCTGTTCATTTTCTGCAGGAGTAACCAGGGCTTGTGTTATTAAGCATGGCAGAATTATACTGAAAATTAAACTGAAAAAAAGGACCCTTGATATTCATTTCACCTAATAACATAATTGTTTTTTGTTTTTCAAGGAGCATGGCGGCGTTTGCAGGGATGTGTGATGGTGGCTCCACAGAGGACGGATGTTTAGCCGCCTCCCGCGATGATACCACACTCAATGCACTCAACATGGTGAGAAGCACATCCTGAAATGTGCTACATCAGTATCCAGTAAATGAAAGGAACAAAAAAATATCGGCGAGCAGATTCACAAACTTCCGCTCTCGATTCCAGCTCCACGCGAGTCATTATGACGCGGCAAAAGCTCTGCAGCGCCTGGTGAAGAAGCCCCTGCCGAAGCTCATTGAGAAGTGCTGGTCGGAGGATGATGTGGTGAGACGCCCTTAGCGCTTGTTAGTCCATAACAGTGTCTGTGCCTGTGTTTCCGCACAGTAAAGCCTCTGTGACTGTAACTAACAACTACATTTGACATGTTCAACTAGTGGAGCTGCTTTGTATCACAAGATTAACATTATCTGCACTGGAGAGTTTCAAATGTATGTTATGTAATTTTATCCACCCCCCTCCTCCCTCCTTTTCTCCTGACAGAAACGCTTCATCAAAGGCCTGAGACAGTATGGAAAGAATTTCTTCCGCATCCGCAAAGACTTTCTCCCCAGCAAAAAGACTGTAATTGAACACTATGTTTCAAGAACACTAGTAATGCATGCAATTTTTATTTTTATTAGAAAGATAACTACCTAAAAAAACCTGTGTTCTTATCATCAGGGGGAGTTGATCACTTTCTATTACCACTGGAAGAAAACTCCTGAGGCTGCAGGAACGAGAGCTTATCGACAACAGCGCAGGCAGCCGTCCTCCCGCAAAGCAAAGACTCGCTCCGCAGCAGCTCCCGTCAACACGCCATCACGAAACTACTCAGGTGAGCTCGGAAATGTGTTGCCATTTGTGTTTGCCAGTGGATTTTGTTCATAGCTGTGTTGTCATGATGTTGGGCTTCCGTGTGAGTTGAAGTGATCTCCCCTTTGCAGTGGATGCAAGTTCTGCCAGCGAGGATGATCTGGATAGCGAAGACAGTGAGCAAGAAATCAAGAGCTGCAGCCACTGCGGTGCAACAAGTGAGTACACGCCTTTTGTAACTGGGCAGAGTTCGGTGTTTTATGTAATGCTAATGTTTTACAGTTACCATAAATGCTTTTAAACATGAGAGTCTCTTCTTAAACAGGCTCTAAGGATTGGCACCACGGGGGAAGAGACAACCTGTTGCTGTGCACGACTTGTCGCACGTACGAAAACAAACATGGATGTCTGCCGCCGTCTCCAAAATCTGCAGGCGCTGCGTTCATGTTTAAACCTGTTAAAGAGGAAGAAGAAGTGAACAGCAAGCACGGCATGAGGACACGACGAAGCAGAGCACCTGTAAGCCTGAGGCTGACAGATCAGTCACTATCACTAGTAAAAAAAAAAAAAAATCTGCGCACATGCCAAAATATTATCAGATACAACAGGAACCATATTTGAAATCCCTGTTGAATCTGCCAGGTGTTTAACAGTGCGAGCATCGATCTACATTCACGGAAACACATCTTTCTTGCTTGTATTCTAACAGTATTTAATATGTTTTTAAAGCAGCTGTCATCTTTAAGAAGTGGCCACAGGAGGCTCACAGGCTCCCCGACCAGCGAGGATCAGCAGTCCAGTTGCCAGCCGTCACCGAGCGGAGCGGCTTTGAGATCGTCTTCGACAGACCATAAGAATGAATCCAGCAGGAAGACCAACAAGGTAAACACAACATAGTTCTTGTTCATTTACGCGCTGTACTTGTATGACCGTATCGTAACAGACTACATTGATTATTTGCACATTATTGATCGTGCGTGCGTTGCTGGAGGCGTTGTTTGGTTACAGTTAGTTACACATTAGGAATGCAGCTGTTAAAATCGATTGACAGTGTGTTGACTTTTGATTGTGCTGCTACAAAACCTCTGCGATTAAACTAACCAGCCTGTACAGTTTTGTCTTATGAAATGATGCATGCGCAGTCTGTTTCCTTTGACAGCCATGCCTGTTGAATATCACTGATTGCGGCATTTGGCAGTAATTAAGACCTGTGTAAATATCATGCTGTGTCCACAGAAGATAAAAGAGGAGGTAGCGTCACCAAAGACAACAAAACGAGTACGAGAGAGTCCTGCTCAGGAGCCTGACGAGCCCGATAAGGTTACACCTAAAAGGCCGAAGACACAGGTTTGTTTAGCTGTGATTGTAAACTCAAAATCTGTAAAATTCTGCAATGAGTTTCAAAATATTAGAAGCTAAAGACTTTATCCAACCTTAGAAAGTTAGATAATAATAATAGTTACATATATTGCTGGGCATAAATTTGTTTGGTTGCTCCTCCAGGATCCACAGGGCTCCCGGTCAGAGGGAGAGGCCGAGGTAGAGGAGGAGAGCTCTTCAGAAAGCCGCAGTGCTCAGGACGATGGCAGCAGCGACACCAAAGACATCGATCAGGACAACCGCAGCTCCTCTCCCAGCATTCCCAGCCCTCAACAGGGCAACGAGAGCGACTCCGACTCATCTGCTCAGCCCAACGGCGTCCCATCAGAGCCTGTCGCTCCGGCTGCTGCGTTGGCCGACACACCAGTCCCGGAGGCGCTCCCCTCTCAGGGCCCTCCCGTCACTCCTCAGCAAACACAAAGCGTGCCCTCAGCTGATCCTGCTCAGAGCCCCCCTCCTCCTTCTCCAGACCCCCCCCAGCCTGCTGCCGGTCAGTCAGCTGCTGCAGCGAGCCTGAGTGGCCGACCACAGCCCGCCTCTCACTCTCTTCCTGGCCCTCTGCCTCTTCCATCAGCACTGGGTCAGGACTTTCCTCTTTCTCCAGCATTTCAGGTCCCACCCGCTCTCAGCTCCGCACAGCCTCATGGCCCGTCTTCTCAGGCCTCCCAGCGACCCCCGCCCTTTTTTAGGGAGTCTCAGCTCCCTCAGCCTCCCCTGTCTGGCCCACAAATCAAGCCTCCTCCCACCACTCCCATTCCACCTTCACACAAGCAGATGCCACACCAGTCAGCTACCCCTTTCCCTCAGATGCCCTCCAATCTCCCCCCACCTCCAGCTCTAAAGCCCCTCAACTCGCTGCCCAACCAGCATCCTCCGGGTGCCCCCCCTCCTCCTCTTCAACTCATGCCACAACCTTTGCCGATGCAGTCTCTTTCTGCCCAACTTCCAGTGATCTCTCAGGTGCAGACCCACCCTGGAAAAACCATGACTTCCTCCCACTCGTCTGCTGCAGCCTCACAGCCTTCCACCTCTGTAACATCTTCTACTATCGGCCCTGGACCTGTCCCGACCCTGCAGCCGTCATTCCCGCCTCTTCCGCTGAGACCCTCGCCGGGCAGCACGTCAGGAGGATCACAGATTCAGATCAAAGAAGAGCCGCTGGACGAGGTGGAAGAGGCTGAGAGCCCACCGTCTCCGCCCAGGAGCCCCTCGCCAGAGCCCACCATCATCAACATGGCAAGCCATGCCAGCCAGTCTGCACGGTATGCTTTTGCTGTGTATTCTCGCTAAAGCGGATAGCGTATAGTCTTTGAACTAGACCAATGAGCCAACACTTCTGTAGAGGTGACCCATTTTATATACAAGTGATCACATGAACGGTGGTTCAGCTTTAACCTGATTAAGTTTGCGTGTTAAGAAGTGTTTGTAAATCTGCTTGCGTGTGTTACTACGTCAAGTATAGTTGGTCTAAGTTGAAGCTCTCACGGCTCTTTGCAGCAGCAGGTTTTTCTAACATTACATTCAATTTCCAACGAAGTGTTTCACACAGTTAAAACCTGTGGACTGTTTAAAACACGTCTGATTGCTTTGTGCTTGGCTTTCTTGTAAAGACGGGTCTGATTGAATTGATTTCCAGATCTCAGCCTGAAATGTCATTATAACTGCTGGAACTGTGACAAATGAAAGAACTAGATATAAACCGTTTCATATTTATCAAAATGTAAATAAAAGTAAGGGACAATTTCCTGACATCTTCTTGGCAGTATTCACCACACGTACATTTCATTATAGTTCTGACAGCTTCGTGATCTTCGAATGAATCATGTTGCTATTTTGTGTGAATGAAGTTCATCAGCCGTACTCAGTGACGCACATGTGATCTTTTCTTTCAGGTTTATCAAACACCTCGATCGCGGTTACAACTCCTGTGCGAGAACAGACCTGTTTTTCACTCCGCTTTCATCCTCGAAGCTGGCCAAGAAAAGGGAGGAGGCGGTGGAAAAGTCGAGGAGGGAGGCCGAGCTCAGCGCTCGGCAGGAACGCGAGAGGGAGAAGGACAGGGAGAGAGAGAGAGAAAGGGAGGCAGACAGAAATGCAGTGAGTTTAACCTTTTTATTCCTTTTTTTAAAACATCTTCTGTCATTAAAACGTGACTTTTCTCACACGCTGTCTTCACCTACAGAGAGCCTCCAGCTCATCTCACGACAGCCGTATGAGTGAGGCTCAGATGGTGGTTCAGGGCCACGGACGCCCCTCCTTTGAGCAGCCGCCCACTACCGTAGCTGCTGTGCCCCCCTACATTGGCCCCGATACGCCTGCCCTGCGCACACTGAGTGAATACGCCAGGCCCCATGTCATGTCGCCCACCAACCGTAATCACCCCTTCTATGTGTCACTGGGCCCTGGCGACCCCTTGCTGGCCTACCATATGCCTGGCTTGTACAGCGCTGAACCCAGCCTCAGAGAGCGCGAGCTGAGGAACCTCCGCGAGAGGGAGCTCCGCGAGAGGATGAAGCCCGGCTTTGAGGTCAAGCCCCCGGACCTGGAAACTTTACACCCCTCAGCCAACCCCATGGAGCACTTTGCCAGACACGGGGCGATCGCTCTTCCACACATTCCCGGACCTCCCCACCACTTTGCACCCTTCCATCCGGGGCTGAACCACCTGGAGAGGGAGAGGATGGCGCTGGCGGCGCCTCAGCTGCGCCCAGAGCTGAGTTACGCCGAGCGGCTCACCGCAGAGCGGCTTCACGCTGAGAGGATGGCGTCCGTGGCGACTGACCCCGCCGCCAGGCTGCAGATGCTCAACGTGACGCCGCATCATCACCAGCACTCTCACATTCACTCGCACCTCCACCTGCACCAACAGGATCCGCTCGGTCAAGGTGAGGTTGGATTTAGTTACTCAGGTAGTCAGCAGCAATACATCCGGTGGTGTGTTTACCTTAATTTACTCAATGATGGATTTCATGCAGGTTCAAGCCCACATCCTTTAGTGGACCCCCTGGCAACAGGACCACGTTTGGCCCGGTTCCCCTTCCCTGGTGGCCCGATCCCCAACCCGTTACTAAACGACCTTCCTCATGAGCACGAGATGCTGCGCCACCCACTCTTCGGTTTGTAATCTCAACCTCCTACTCACAGCCCACACCTAGAGTCTTCCCTGAGTCCAGCTCCTCCAATCTGATCTTTTTATGTCCGTGTTTTCAACAGGAGCTGCGTATCCACGAGAGCTGCAGGGCACGATTCCTCAGATGTCTGCTGCTCACCAGCTCCAGGCCATGCATGCTCAGTCCGCAGAGCTGCAGAGGATGGCTATGGAGCAGCAGTGGCTGCATGGGCATCACCTGCATGGAGGCCCTCTACCGAGTCAGGAAGATTACTACAGGTGAGGTTTGTGAATATCTGATCGAGTGACGGGCGGGGAAATCATCTAATTCATGTTAGCATGTCAGTCATGTGTTATCCAGCAGAGCAACACTCAACAAGCGTAAATGATGAAATAGTTAATAAACCAGTAATCTTTATTTCAAAGAGACCAGACGTACTTTATGGTACGCCGTGTAGATTTTCTTCCACCACAGTAGCAATATAAAGTATTTTTGTTTTTGTTTTGTGCAGCTGCACAAGAGCGCACATACACAAATTATTCTTAATGGGAATGAACTGAACTCCCTGTGCACAGCCAGTAATTGCAGTCAGGTGCTGTTCGGTTGCATGTGCATAGGGTGAGGATCAAAATTAACCACTGCACATTTTTAATTGACTTCACTGTGGCTCAGTGCTGAGCGAACCTACAGAAGATACAAGCAGAACATCTTGTTCATTCCTGATAAAGTCACAGTGAAGTCATTCAAGTGTGCGGTGGTAAATTTTGATCATCTTCAACGGGAATTCATAATCCATCCCTTCGTCTTTGCTCAGCAGTTGCTATAATCTCATGTTTTCCCCGCTTTGGAGCCAAAATTATCAGCGTCATTCCACATTGTTTACTTAAACTCTGTGCTCAAAGTGTTTACGTACCTTTTTTTTCTTCTTCTTTCTTTTGCAGCCGTCTGAAGAAAGAAGGCGACAAGCCATCTTGAGTCCCAGGTGGTGCATGAAACACTCAATACCCAATAGAATACTGTGTACTTTTGAGACTGTAAGAGAATATTTGTGTGTCCCGTTTCTTTGTTTTAATATATTTTAGATTTAAAATCTTTGTGGATCTTTTATGTGCATTCCTTCTTCAGCACTTAATGGGACTGTCAAAGTCCGTCTGAGCTTTTCATATCACTTAAGACTTTATACTAGTTTTATTATCAAAATAATGAGCGATCTCACACATTGACGTGAGATTTAAAGTGGCAGATTTTCTCTAACAAACTGTAAAACGGTTTCATATGCAGTGATAATAATTTGCTAGAAAAAAAAAGACGGCTCTTATAGAGGATATGAAAACAGACTGACTTTGGTGTTAAGTTGAAATATCCCTATGGTTTCTAAATGATTTCCTTGTACAGAATGACATTTAAATCAGTGTTTTGAATGATTGTAACGACCTAGCATGACTCAGTCTTCATCTTTCACCAAACTAGAGTAGCAAGTTGCATTGTGGTGTTTAGACTTTGAAAGCGTAGTAGAGGTTGGTTTTACTCTTTAAATCTGCTAAATATTTGTCTAAAATCCTAAAGTTTTATATATCAAGATATCTTTTCACAGTATAACCGAAGCTTTTATTCGCTCATTTTTGAGACTGTAAATATTACATGTTCACAATATTCTATATGAATGAGTACTATTGATATAGCAGTAGATGTGAACACCTGACCCCTGATTCCGCACGATAGCAGTAAGTAATAAGCTAAAACAGTATATGGTATTATAAGGTGAGACAATTACTAATTGGACCATGAAATGTCACTACAGACGGAAAGTTTGATTATTAATATAGCCTATTTACATTGTTTTGAATATGAGAATAACTGAATTGGAGAGAAACTAAAGCATTTTAATGGACTTTTTAAAAGAACTGCCTCTAAATTCAATATTTATGTGACATAATATGAAAGTGTATCCATTGCATATTTATTTCAATAAATATTTCTGCAATGACACCTTACTCTCTTTGCGCTTAGACTTCCTCTTTGTGAAACGCAGACATACATTCAGATGCCACTTTATTAGGTACACCTAATGCTGAAGCTAACACAGTCTGATACAGCAGCAAACCTGCCTTAATTAAGGTTATAATAAAGAGGTATCGATCACATTATACAGAGTGGAGTCTCTGTTATGGGATGGACAAAATAACAGGAACGCCTCAATCAATTCAGTTCAGTCCACAACTTCTGAAACGGCTTCAACAAAAACTGTGAACATTATAACCTTCGTGAAGGGAGGATTTATGGCACAACAGCTGTATTAGATTCATTTTATTTAAACAGCTAGTGCTGCTGCTTTGTGCACCCATCAACTTGGACAGAGAGGAGTGTGGGATATTCATTTTATTGCACAAAATGTGTCGTATATGTAAAATCATATGTATCCAGTCTTGTTTGACAAGAGATATGAAATGTTCTGACAACAATCACTCGCTTATAAATCTTTACACAAAGTATTTTTAAACACCGGCAACAACAGATGTGAACCATTTTACTGTTTTGCTTGTATAAATAGCCAAAGCTATGAATTTGCCATTCATATTACATTAAAGCTTACGTGCAGCGTGTTTTTTACATCACAGCAGATACACTAGCTTCATTTTTTTAGACCAGTGGTTCCCAACATGGGGGTCCTGAGAGGAATCAAAGGGGGAGAGCAGCCAACAAGAACGAAAATCTTCAGATTTGTCTCAAATCTTAACAGCTGTGCGTAATACTGGATAGGTTTACCTCTTCAGGCCAGTAGAAATTCTTCGAATCACTCTGAAGCGCTCACAACTCATGCAGTCTGTGATGAGAGCTCACAAGTTAGACGATGCTTTCCCATCACACAGCTCATGCAGTCACCTACTGAATCTTTTCTTACAGCATACAGACAGACCAGACCAATATCTACATCACAACCTTGTTCAGGTTTTCATCCCTTTTTTTTATCCTCTACATAAACTTTGCATCTGCTCAAACTCTACAAGCTGCCATTACATTAGTTGATTGCAGCTGTATGACGTACAAAGCGACCTTTTAGGAACGACAGGACGTTCACAAACAACACGTTTAAAAAGCTGAGCTTGTGTACTGACAGAATGGTCCATGTATCAGCGTCTGTTTAACTAAAATGTTCAACTAGCTCCAGGCTGAGTCATCAGCTTTCTAACTTCAACTTGACAAGCTGTATTGTACGTTTTAGAGTAGACATAATGTGTATTCATCAATGGACCCTAGTGAAGATGTTTGGAAATGACATCTCGTGTGTGTGTGTGTGTGTGTGTGTGTGTGTGTACGCATCAGGGATCATCTTGAAAGGGCTTCTTCCTCTTCACATACTGCCGGAGGTACTGGATAGCCGATAGTGCACTCACGTTTGCTAGCAGAGCTGAACAGGAGGTCAATAAAGGTTAGTTTATAGAAATAGATGTCAGTTCACAGCTGAAATGATTTAGCAGAAAGAGGAAGACAAGGACCGATGAAGTAGTATAAAGGCAATATAGAGAATGATAAAAGTGCCAACTTAAACAAAAACATTTTTATTCATTAGTTATTAAGTGAAAAAAAACCCTCAGCCATCAGATCATAAAACTAGTCTTGATAAACTGATTGGTGCACAGAAATTCACGACATCAACTTTTCACAACAGAAGCTCGCCCACGTCAAACCAGCAAGTAAAAGCAAAGACAGAAAAACGATTTAAACTATTTAAACTACCTTTAAATCTCTTGTTCTGGCTAATAGGAGGAAGTCCATAGTAAATAAAAGGCATTTTTAAGGGCTTCTTATTCGTGAGTTTCATACCTGCTTTCCAGGTATCAGCAGCCTCTGGATCGGAGGATCTTAATACCCAGGAGGCAAAAGCAATGCAGACCAAACACATATCTGACTGCTTCAGTGTGGAGAAGATGCCTTCTCGCCCTGTCAGAGACATAAAGGTAGATTTCATTCAGTTGTAGTTTTGCTTCGGGTGTATTTATTTAACATTCAGCGCGGTGCATACTTACTTGTTGTCTGTATGGTTTCCAAAATCCTCTGCTGCATGGCCAGCTCTCTACACAGCTGAGAAGGCGTTGAACAGACGCTCCCTTCAGTGACCACGGTGACTGGCGGATCGGCTGTCTTGACGGTAATCTTCTCAGCCTCCGCTGGAAACACCCAGGCACCGGACTCACTGCACCAGATGCTACCTTTATCCTGGAAGCGAATCTTCCTTATGGACAACAAGCTTTTCCAGCTGCGAAATCCTGCCGCCGCAGACGCCCCGTAACCGCTGTCCTGGATCAACGCGCAAGACACAACTTTGATTGGAGAGATTTCACCTTTCTCTTTGCAGCCTGCACTCAGGAAAACATAGTCCGGACTTGGGATTGTGAGTTCTCTGACGGTAGGGTGACGGCAAGAGAAAATGGGGATGGGTTTCTCGGACTCGCTGAGGGAAGAGAACAACGTTTCATCCCTGAATGCACAAACAGTGTAGTCAAACACAGGAGCCACGGAGATGTCCTCTGGATCATAGACAGTGATGCACCGGGAGTCTGTCTTTACTTTATCTTCTGTGAAAAACACTTCAGGGAAGGAGATTTGAGTATGTTCATCCAGTATGTCTGTGTTGGACAGAAAATGTGCAGGTATCAGTGTCTCCAGGCTGTCACTTGATTTTAAAACCAGATTTTCCTCCAGAGATGGACAGCTGCCGAGGAACAGACTGTTCTCATCATTACCAAGCAACGGCCGCAAAGACAAATCCTCTGTGTGAAGATCTCGTATGTTGCGCACACTTTTGCTTTTTGTTATCCGTCTTGGCCACGCGGGGTCACTTGAAATCAAACCGCTGGCGTCCCGATCCTCAAAACCTTCCCCTGCAAAGTCTTCTGAAGGTACAGGCGTCTCCTTTCCTTCAGAGCCCGTGGAGTCCTCTACTTCGCGTGCAAAGAAACAAGAGTCATTCGCCCTTTGTTGGTTTTTGCTTTGAGGGTCAGGACTGGAGTTCCTGCTGGTGCCAAGAAACTGCCAGTACTCCTCCTCAAAATCGGAGCTGGAGAAGTCACAGCTCGAGCGATCTGGCTTGGATTCGTCAGGCTGCGTGAAATAGTCTGAGTCAGTGGTGTCGGATGTATCCATCAGGCCGCCATCAGACGAATTATACTCCCTGGTGTCGACCAAAGAGCTCTCGTTTGTTGGGAAATCATCTACATTTGGTCTCGCTGTGTCTTGTGTGCCTCTAGGCGGCGTGCTTCTACCCGCTCTGAGCTGCAAAATGTCATTTATGGTCAATTTTTCCATTTCATCCCAAAAAGCCGAAATGGCGAACACAGGCCGCGCGTTGCCCACAGCTTCGGCATATGTTTCAGGGCTGTCAGCCGCAGAGCACGGTGTTAGGGTGACATCGGGGACAGAGGGAAGACTAAACGGATCTCCTGAAGAGCAACCAGATGTTGAAAGATTAATGTCATGTTTTTCCGGTCCAGGTGTATCTGAGGGCGTGTGGAGCGCCGTGCTGTGCGTGTCGTTACCACACGTGGAGCTGTCACCTGGCATTTTGTTCCCACTTTGGGTAACAGATGGAAATGTGAGAGCGGGCTCAACACCGGCGCTTTCATCACCCTCACAGTTCGAAGTTACATCGCAAGAGACAGTGCTATGACAAGAATGCACTTCTCTGTCCCGCGTACTCTCGGCCGGGCTGAACAGAAAGCTGTTTCCTGTCAGAGGTGATGAGCTCTGCAGTCGCTGACTTTCCACGGGAGGTTCCTCCACCGATTCACTCGCTGACAGGTAGCTTTCAGAATCGTAGCTGCGAGTGGAGAAGAACTCAACACTGTCCCCAAGCTCGTCGGACTCCACGCTGTCCAACCGTGAAGGCTCATTGTCTGTAAATGTGTCATGTGACGCGGATGCTGAGCTGTTTGGCTCCTGTTTGCTCCTGTGTATCGTTGGCTCAGAGATAGGAGGCGCTACCAGTCGTTCTGACAAATTGTCTTCTTCACCAGATGTTAAACACATCTGCGATACATCTGAAATGACTCCCACCTGAGCGCTCTCAGGATTTTCTTCAACGCTTGGATGCCCACCTGAGTTTTGCTTTGATTGTGTGACACTCTCTCTCTCTCTTCCTCCTTCAGATTTATCGTTATCTTTGGTTATTTTTAACTCTGAGCTATTTTCAAGTGATTTCTCCTGCCCGAGGGCTCTGCGCACGTGATTGTTCCTACAAGGTTTTTTTTGTCTTCGTTTTTTTTTCACGGACGTGGCGCGCACTCGCTGTCGTGCGGGAATGTCATTCAGTGTCACGAACCAGCGCTCTTTCTCTGCTCTCAAAGTGACGACGCTAACATCCTGGCTCGCAGCTCTGTCTGTAGTGTGCGGCTCCTTCACTTTCTCTTCTGTTTGGCTGCAACAAAGTAGGTCAGGCCCATGTATGGATGTGTCACTCTCCCTTCGCACGTCGGTTTGCAGTGTGGTTGCGGTTTCATTGGTTTCCTCTGCAGTCCTCAAGTACACCTCCTCTGTCTTTGTGGTATTCCCTTCAGCATAATCAAGGCTTGCGTCGGGCTTCAGCGGCCTATCTTCTTCAGCTTTTGTTGCAAGATCTTGTTCTCCTGCCGAGCCACTCTGATTAATCTGCATTTCTTCCACGCGGCATCCTGCTGCGTCGCTTTCAGCTTCCTCACTGTTTGCAGCGGGGCTCTGCCGCGGCTCCTGTTGGACAGCGTTGAAGACCGAACTTGACTTTTCTGAATCCTCTGAATCACTTAGGCTTGAGTTATCAGGCCAGGCGAGCGAAGGCTGCAGCAGACCACACTCCTCACTGTCCTCATAGAAGCTCGCCCAGTCATATTCTGCAATGCGCATGCTGTGATCTAAATCATCCATTTTGAAACCTCACATGCTCCACAATCTGACAATAACAAGAGAAAACAAAGATTAGTGTTGGAAGGTTGCAGATTTGGAAGTGGGTATACTCTTAATTCATGGCCCCCCTCCAAGGCCTGTCCAGCAAAGGATAAACACCCGGTGTTATAAATAATGATGTAAGACTACTCTTGCATATTAAATCACCCAATCAAGTGCCAGTCCTATTCGCACATTGTCGCTCCTGTTGTGCTGCTTGACTTCAGGGCGTGAGGATTATCAAATCAACATTAGCCACAGAAGAGGTGCAGATTCTCCAATAAATACCCTGAGGTTATAGGGTGAGACAACTCTGTCATGCCTTTGCAATCCCAGGAAGAAAAAATGATGATACCCGATGCTGACTGAAAAATAACAGGTATACCTGCGTAAATCTGGTGCTACACTACGGAGTTTTCTATATTTTGCATGCAGAATAATGAAAGTGGCTTTATGCGGTGTGCAGTAGCACGTACTTAATATCTCAGCTGGGTTATAGTTGAACCTCCATCAACACATTTGAGTTAAATATAGAACATGCATTTGTCTGAAGCTTAACCGTGCTTGTAATCAGCTGTCATTAGGAAACAGTTGTGCAGAAGCACAGCAAACTTCTGTACGCTAAACGCTTCAGAGGTGAAGAAGTCAGAGTGCAGCAGCAGCAACAACAACACCAGAACACCGCGGTCACAGGCTCCATAACAGACCCCAAAATACTCTGCCGCCCCGCTCTTCGTCATACGACCTGATATGAAAAATTGAGCTGTCCAATGTCAGAGTACAACATACTGTATCACTTAACAAACAAACTCAAGGGGGAGGGGTTTAAACATTATAAATATATCACATCAAAACATGAGATGAACTTTAAGGGCAATTTTACGCATCTTATATTTTGCATTTTTGCAAAACATTTTTTTTGTATATTCTTTTAGCTACAGAGAAGATTTATTTAGTTATTAAAAACACTTTAATCTTCACTATAATGGACAGTGATATTAGACTCCTTTGTCTTTTCTACGTCAAAGTCATTAAAGGTCTTATTACTAACACAGCAAACATGAAGCGCAGAGCTCCAGCACATTCTTGTTCATGTTGTGCAAAGTTTATGTAGTAACATATGAAGAACCTACCTGTAGCAGAAGGACGAGGAGTCCAGTTTGAAGGTGTCACTACTTTCTCCCTGCGGTGACATTTCAGCTCTGATGTCCGCCTGTCCTTGCATATGTCACACCGGGTCCTCGCTCTTAGATGTTATAAATAGAGGAGTATGTCCAGTCACATGTAGCTGCTCGTGCAAACGTCTGTCCCTCCATTGCCAGAGGTATGAAGTATGAGGTGTGAGGCTCTCTTACATTTATTAGAGGTGAGATCAATAATCAATAACATTATTAACTTGAGAGAAATTATAAGACAAGGATACATTTTGTTACCATAATGGATGGTGTATACATTTATTACACATTTATTTAAAATGCCAACTTTTTTTATTAAGTTATGAATCATTCTTTCTTTTTTTATTATTATTGTAACAGATGGCATTTTGAATATTTAAAATCAAGTTCAATTATATATTTTCCCAAATACTCGCCAAAACTTGTGATAAAGTAAGAGTAATATCAATCCCAGTATTTAATATATAGCCTCAGTCAGTCAGCCTTCAAAATCTTGACTAGATTTTGCACACTTCCATATAAAATACATGATTATTTGGTAAATATTTATACTTTGAAGAGGCACCTGTCCTCTGAAAATACTGAAAATATGGCCGCCAATTTTGGACTACATCTATAAATAAATCCTGTCACATTCACCTCACCTTGATCTACCAGGCGTGTGGGGAAACTATTGTGGTGGTGAAACTGGAGCCGTTTTGTTTGTCTGTTCTGGGCTACTGTAGAAACATGACTTGGTAACATGGCAGACTCTGTGGAGAAGGACCTGCTCCCTCTTTAGATATAAAATGCTCATTTTAAAAGGTCAAAACAACACAATGATTCTTACTTTCAGGTGATTATACACCAATGAAAATATAGTTATGAACATGATAGTTCAGCTCTGCCACACTCTGCCAAAACAATTAAATTAAATCGTCAGAATAACTTGTCAGTCACGTAAAAAGATATTCTTGTCTGGCACACGGTGAGGAATTGTTTATTATTAGCAGCATGAAACACAAAATAAACATACAGTATCAAAATTAGTCAAATTTGTCTTTGGACAATATGGAGTTTAAGCTAACTTGTGACACAGAGGGAAACAACAGTTATGGAAAGGTGCTTTATTTCTCCAAACATTACATACATCTTCAGAACATTCTTCATGGCAAACTAGAAAGTACGTCATTACAAAAACAATGTGTCATTTGTATAAAACAATATGTACATGTATTCAGCTTATGGTTTGTCTGTACAGCAGCAAACAGATGAAACAAATAAGAGGAATATTCATGGAATGGTTGCTGCCTTTTATCTGGTTCACTTCATATGGCTTCACCTATACTGAAGACAGGATTAACTCTTTAGAGCCTTATTGTTGTCAAGATACAAAACTATAGGAAAGAAAAAAATACCATGTAGCAAATAAAACTTGGATAACTAGCCTTGTTTTAGAGTTGTGTACAGTAAAGGCCACTGGATATAATTCAAATACCCAATTATTCTTCATGTCGTGACTGAGCGTTTCCTGGCTGCGTTTAAAGCTAATAATGGCACAATAATCACAGTAATGGCACAAGGTAAAAGCCATTTTCTTCAGACAACATTTGGCAAAAGGTAATAGTAGTCAAGTAATGTTCACAATGCAACAATAATGTTGCCATCTATACAACAACAACAAAACAAAAAAAAGTCGCAATCACACTCGATGGAAAAGTGTTTCTTTTAAAAATTAGCTGATGACCTCAGACAAGTAAAGTGCACAAGGGTTCAGTAATTCAAATATATTGGAATTTAAACTGACTTCATGGAGTAAGAAGTTTTTGCAGGATCAAAAAAAAAAAAGATGATTCTGTTGAATGACTTTCAATCTGTCCTGATTGACTGGGTCTGTGGTGGAATGCAAGATGCAGGATTTGTTGTACACGTGTAATACATTCATCTTGGTTACGTTTGCAAAAATAATAAATACAAATGCAACAACAACAATAATAAAAACACACAAAAAAAAAAAAAGCAATGGAAAAAGAATCATCTGTACAGGGTCTCCAGTGATCGTCCCAATCCACCAGAAGTGCCATTGATCAAATCCATATTCTGCTGGTCGGATTAAAAATCAGTAAAACTCAGTGCACAGGTACAAAATGCAAATAAATATCATTTTTTTTAAAATCACTTGGCTGTCACTTTCTCTTGGCTCGATTCATCTTTGCTTTAAAAAGGAACAGTCTGACAATCTCATGTCTGTATCTTGTATCTGCAGCTGCTTAGCTTAGCATAAATACAGGAGGAAACAGCTAGCCTGGCACTGCAACAGCTCACTCATCAACACGTTATAGCTCGTGTTAGGCTGGCTTGTTTCCACTCCAGTTTTTAGACTATAAAAGAAGATATAAATTAAGATGAGCAATAGGTATACTTCCTTAAATGTCAAACTATTCCTTAAGCAGAGAGCTCCTCGTGTTCACGAGACCCGTCACTTTCTGCGTTCAGCAGATAAAAACTATTTAATAACAGTGTCCAGACTAAAAAACAAAGCAGTGATCCTGGAGTGCTGCATGAGGGGAACGCAGTACATTTTCATTGGATATTTAAGTTGGGCATATTTGCGTTAATTACTGGCTGCTGACAGTTAAAACAGAAAAGATACTCTCGGGTGGCAAGAATGCAGCAGAAGCAGCTACAGTTCAAATTTGGCCACTTGTGTACGAGTCAACTGGTCTTCCCTCACGCCGTTGAACCTTCACGCGATCAGAAAATCTAACGTCGTTCCTGAGCGTTCCTCTCCTACCTGCACCGTCCCGTCCCCCTTACACGTTGTAGTCTGAAGTGGAGGACGTGGTGGGTACGGTGGCACTGTTCAGTGTTGACGTCGCAGAGGGCCGCTCCCGTCTGACATATCTCGGCTTCCTCACTTCAAGAGAGAGACAAAAGACGAGAGAACGTGTTGTTGTGCTATAGGCTGTGTGAATGTGTTTGGGCAAATATTGACCACGTAGGAACAGCTGGAGGGAATTAGGGAACTTGGGAAGCCGCGCTGGTCTTTTATCTGATGACGGTGGTTTGAGCACTCGGCTTTTCTTAATCTGCATATAATTAAAACGCTGCATACTCAATGGAAGGCCTCATTTTTTTGCACCACTACACGTTGGAAACATCTTCCAAGTTCCCTCAGGTGGCTTTTTTTTTTTAGTTGTTGTCGGATTGCCACTACACATTTAATCGTGTGTTAAGAGCCTGACCTGCGTTGCCAAATGACTGCTGCGCATTACTCAATAGCTTCACATAATCCTACAACCTGTTCAGCGAGGTCAGAGTCTCAGAGTGAGTAGTTTACAGAGTGGAAACAGTGATGTCGTCTCACCTGATGTGGAGGGGATCATGACAGCCTGGGGAAGAAAAAAAACCAAAACAAGTTTTAACAAATTTACACATTTACATGTACAAATAATGTGTCATGTGCGAATGAGCAAACAATAAAAGAGACTTACTGTCTCACTTGGTTGGAATATGAAGGCTGTAAAAAAAAATGCACAAGATATTGTCACATTTGAGTTCAAGCAGCTGAAAAGCCGATAAATTACCTTTGATCTAACGGGTGTGGTGGGTCAGCGGTAGCTGCAGAGCTTTATAGGTCAGGTATGACAAAAGACTTGTGTAATTACAGAGCTGTGCAGTGTTTTACCCTTGTTGCGGCGGTAGAAGATGCTCGGGAGTCGGTTGGAGCGTTTGAGGTAGAAAAAGGAGGCAACGGAGAGGATCAGAAACAGGCTGATCAACAGTGTTCCCAGAAGGAGAGAAGCGGCCACGCCTGGTCCTCCTGCTCAACAACAGAGCGTCAAACAGGAAGAGGTTAGTGAGAGACATGGAAAACCGGCTGCTGCTCGCTTGAAACTGAATGAAAAGGGAATCAGCTGATCAGCCCAACATGATGGCAGATGTGAGAGCTTACCAATTTTAGGAATGACAGTGGTCACAGTAGGTGTGGTTTTTCCTCTCCACTGTGTAATCTAAGAACACACAGCAAGGTCGAATTAAAAAAAAAAAACAATGCAGCATTCAGGTTTTTATGCATTTAACAGTCAGTCGACAGTTTCCAGTCCTTACTGTAGGTGCAGACTGTTATGTTCTCCATATCCACAGCTGCTGAGTCACAGAATATGCAAACAGTGTTGCTGTTCTCAAGGACACGCAAGAAGCATCCTGAACAATTCAAAAAGAACAAAAGACATTTCACCTCATTTGCCACTTTTTGATGCCTCTGCGCGAACAAGTGATTGTGCTGCTTGTGCTGCGTCTATTTGCATGTGTCGTCTTGAGCTGCAGTGCGCTGAGCTGTCAGGGTCACCCGACGCTTTTATACGTATTGCCGAGGACAAGGATGGACGGGATGGAACAGATGGCTTCATATGAAACGCCTTCTTTTATCAGTCCCTTCACTGAGTCCTTGAAACATGCAGCCGCAAACTGCCTCGCTCGAAAATTTCAATAACGCAGTCATACTTTCACTTTCTTCTTCTTCACTTTGTCAATTCTTAATTTGCTCAGTGCCCAGGTGTCTTTCATAAATAAATGCCACATAAAATTCATGTATAAATCTAATAAATGCCCGTAAGAGGATTACGATTCTGGATTTGTACATTACCTGGTTCACAGTGAGTGTCATTTGAGCATGAATTGTTCACTTTCTGTTTGTCGCCACAGCACTCAAGTGAGTTCTGATGTAGGGCCTACAGACAGAGCAACGTTCACAGATTAACACATCAGTGCAACAAGCACACTTTGGCTCTTCAGGTGGAAACATTTATTATTATTATTATAATTATTACCTTTGTTACAGGTGTCTCGGGTCTGATAAGAATCACAGTTGCAGCCAGGACCAAAAGGAATGACAGAGCCATAATCGAACCCTTGAAGATAAAACAGACTTGAATTAGATAAGCAACTTTCACAAAGCGCCCTGCTGGACACGTTTACCTCCATTTAGCCCTACAAGGAAGGAAGGCTGATCAAATAAAATGCTGTTTGTCTGGTTGAGTACTTATCTCACAAAGTGTGTGTTTAAGGTAATTTCCTGTCCTGAGGAATGAGCTGTTTACAAAATAAAACAACAAGGGCTGGGTATCCTGCTGTGGCGCTTCACCTCACAGCAAGAGGGTTACTGGTTCGAACCTCGGCTGGGGTCTTTCTGCGTGGAGCTTGCATGTTCTCCCCATGTCTGCATGGATAATTTCTAGGTACTCGATCCAAACACCTGTTAATCGGTGACTCTAAACTACCCAAAGGATGTACCCCGCCTTTCACCTCAGGTCAGGAGGGATAGGCTCCAGTCCCCTCGTGGTTACAGGAAACGAATGGATGGCTGGAACGCCTGGTTTAGTTATTCTTTAATCAAAAACTTATTATTCTAGACTGTAATTAATTTATTTAAAGCTTGACACCATCATAAACAGAGCAATATCTAGCTGTTTTAATATATTTGGAGCTTTCTTGCAGAGTGCTGTCACTTGTGAATTATTTCCCCCCAATTTAGTCCTCCTTATGTTTATACAATATCCAGATTTTTAGGTGAATTTATGAATGTAAAATCACCTTTTGGCTGAGCATAAATCACACAAACAGGTAGTACTTATCCTGATACTGCTCCCAAACTATAAAAATGAGTCACCCCTAACAACACCAGCAAACAGTCAATGCAAAGCAATGTCACACACACACACTTTCCTGTCTTTGCGTTCAAACTTTTACATAATCATTTGAAGGGTGAGGCATCACAGTGTTACACAGGACACCAAAAGGTGTTCAGCTAGCTAGCACCTGTCACTGTGATGAAGTTATGTCGTGTGCTAGCAGCCCGAGCTAACATGCCGAGGTCAGCGTCAGACAGGACAGATCAGCTCATCGGTGAATCGCTCAATAGCTTTCTTTAAAAGAAAAAAGGATCGACTGTGTTTACAATCACAGACCGAGCAGCTGCTGCTGCACGTTGCTGAATGTGGAAACACAAAAAGTTAACTCACCAGCTACACGCCAGGCTTCGGCCTGACCTAACACCGAGTCGTGGTGTTTAGCCAAAGTTAGGTCTGGTCCGCCGCAGAGGTATGAACAGACAGTTTATAATATTTGGCAGCTTTGTCATCGACACACACACCCTCTGCAGCCCAACCATGGATGATCCCCTACAGTACGTAGCTCATAACTACCTGCTTTCGTTTAACACACACACTTCCGCCTCCGCTTTTCAAAATAAAATACTGAGCTGTTTATTTTTCAACTGTAACGTTTGTTAAGTCCCAAACAAGCAATAAACATAAATAAAACAGTATGGCATGCAGGTATCCATATTCATATTTTAGATTTGCCAAATATCTTTTATATTTTATATTTCATGTATATTGAAATATAGTATATATCTCTGTAAGTCCTGGACATATAGCAGCATTGACAATAAAGTTAAATATTAATTTAAATATAGTAGAGTACAAATCGGATTTATAGAGTATTAAGTTCACATGTCTTTTGTTATGTCATACAACCCATTTCTTCCATGTTGTGACAGAGACATCTTCCTCTAGGCGAAGTTGGTAGGTCATTTTTTTCCCCATACAGTAGCCTATATTTCTCTTACAATTCCTAGCCATTGTTCTATGGTAGCAGATGTTTCCTTGTTATTGTCTTCTTAGTCACAATCAGTAGTATCTTGACTATATATCTATCATTTCCAGTGAAGCCAGTCCTGAAGTGGTAAAAACTGTGATTCCTCGAGCGGCCGCTAGAGACAGGCTGCAGAATGAGTCATATCTCCATATGTGCCCATATTAAACTTCACAGCAGAAATAAACATATTTACTGCCTGGTTCAGAAAACAATTTTGGTCTCTATAGCTTAATTTCCCCATTCATGACAACTGTGAGGGGGGTGAATTTATTTGAACTTACCCGTTCAAATGACATTACGGCTTAAACTTATGCATAATTAACAAACTACGTTTGTTTTCCCAGTCCGACATTGTGTTTTGGAGTTTTTCGGACGGCACTTGAACGCACCACAGCCTCTCTCTGGAGGCTCACATGGCGGGAGTTTTCAACGGTCCCCGTCACAGCTAAAGCTAACCGTGAGTCAATTTCACAGTAATTTATCGTTAAGTAATTAATCCAAGGTGACAACAGCACAATGCTAAACTTAACATGACTAGCTGATTAATGGGTGAATAAGATTTTATAGCTGGATTAACCCAGATTTTTTATAGCTTCATGTTCTTCTTTCTAGATTAGCATCAAAGCTAACGACTCTAATACTTGCTAAAACTGCTACTAACTTGTCGCATTTACAAACAGGTAACTAAACACAATGAATCATGCGAGGAGCATAAAAGAAATGCTGAGCATCCCAACTGGAAGCAGGTACTACTTCTAACTACTTCACAATGTCTCCCATTAGCTATTACCGTTACACTAGGCTGCTAAAAATCAGTGTAATATTATTTGTGCAGCCTGTGTTTACATGATCTCCACAAACACGTTTGTGTTTATTCATCAAACCTTGTCCGGGAAACAAAACAATCAGCAGGAATGTGGCTACCAGCGGATACTCCAGCTTCACAGACTCACAGGTTTTCTTCGGGTCTCAGTTTTGGCCTGAAAACTCTCAAGGCTCATCTCAAGACATGAGTATGTCATCCAGGACCTCGAGTTCACAAGAGGTAAGATGTACAGAGGCGTGGACAAATGGCGTTAATACTGCATGCAGGGCCACACTCGGTCAGTACAGTATTAGTAGTGAGCAGAGTAATGGGTCTATTGGGGAAGCCTATGTGTGTATTTGTTTATTGTACTGTGAGAAAATCAAAAAGATGTCAAGCTATTTGCAAGGCTGTGCTTTTGTTCCTTCACTAACTTTATATATAAATATATTGCAAATTTAAAAAGCCACCTTGCATCCATCCATACGTATATACATTATTATAAGGCTCTTTAGTCCACCTAGACGCGTGATATGAAATGTTTTCCTTTTGGTTGAACATATACTGTCATATGAAAAACATCATCTACCTTATCTTACCTTAGGGCCATGTAGATTTATCAGTCATTACTCAGACTGTGTGAAAAATTGTCAATATACTGCTTGTATTTTCTTTATATTTAGGGAAGTGACCCAAAGTTTCTAAGCAGTTATCACACTAAGCCTCTCCTGTTTGGAGAATTGAAGGACAAAAGCAAAGCGTTTGGAGTGCTGGAAGCATTCGAGGAGGACAGGAAAAGAGCAAAAGAAAAAGCGGACAGGTATTTCTCTGTATATCACGTGAAACATGCAACTTGACTTGAATTTGTGCTTGTGGCATTATAAAAGAAATAGCCTGTCCACTTCTGAAATATTTACTTTCATCTGTCCTATCTGTCCTTTTGCTCTGACAGTGAGATTTTAGCCAAAGAATGTCATCATTTTCGAGAAACTCTCAACAACGTAAGTAAAGACAGCCTCCATTCTGTTGTTTGCTCTTCTCTTCTAGATGTAAAATGTTAAGAAGATGCTCAAATGTGTTCCAGATCCAACAACTGGTCGCTGGCACAGAGAGAAACACTGCTGTGTGCCAAACAGTCCTTGAAAAATTTGATAATTTTGTGTCATCATGTAAGTTGGATTGAATTGATTTGTACGTTTTTTTGTTGAAATTATAGAACTCAAGTTTACGTAACTCAAAGTAGCTTTTTATATACAGTGAGCAAAGATTTCTTATTGACAGTAGATGGTGCTCTTTGCCCAGTGATGAAACATTGGTCACTCTAACTCTAACTTACTTCCCTGCATTTTTAGATAGTCTTGACTGTCTTTATTTCTCTTTTATTCAGTGCAAAACAATATTAACAGTCTTCAGAGTAACATTTCCCAGCAGTTCGAGACATTGCTGAATAAAGTCAACTCCCAGAAAGGGATAATAACAGAACTGGAGGAGAGAGTGCAAAAGGTGAATTGTATACATATAATAATGTCAAGACTGCAGAAGATTTTGGTAGGTAATAAATGTTTCTAATTAGTTATTTTCTGTCATTCAGAGTGGAGACGGCACATCAGAACTTAATTCAAATCTGCAAAGCTTAAAGAATAGTCTGGAGTGTCTGAAAGATGAGCAGGAGAAAGAACGAAACATGCTTGAAGAGGCCCTGAAGCTGCTCACCAACTTAGCCTCAGAGCACTCAGCCAAATCCAAGCCTCAGAAAGTGATGGACAGTGCCATCCAGACATCACCAGGGCTGGAAAAGCCACTTTCCAACATCCTGGAGGACAATAATCTTGAAAGCACACAGCTTACATGTATGTCACTCAACACTGAATGCAGTCAGGCTCAAGATCCCCTTCAGGATCACCGCAACATTATAGGAAAGAGGAAGGTCACTCGGAGAGCCCCTAGGATGCGCAAAAAGAGGCCGCTGGTGCTCTCACAGAGGGCTAGACATGCTGTCATGGATGAAAACAGTCAACCTCTCGTGAACTGTAACAGACAACAAAAAGTGTCAATGCCAGTCTGTGAGCGTCGTAATCTGAACATGGTAACGAGCCAAAACAGTCTCACCCTAGACTGTCAAATAAGGCCTAACAGGGGGATAAGACCTGAAGCTGCAGGTTGTTTGATCACTCCTCTCAGCTGCTGGTCTCAGGACAGCAACAGCCCTGTGTGCATCACAGGAATCGAACCCATCTTAGAGAAGCTCTCCAAGAGGAGCCCAGAAAAACTGCAAGACCTCTGGCAGTTGTTTGACATGGATAGTGACTCTGTTTTAGACTTTTAGAGGACGAGTAACGGACTCACAACAGTGATGCATATGTGTTCTTTGTTTTGGCGTACAGGGGAATAAAATCCCCAAAATGTTATTATTATTCGTGACATATGTTCTATTAGATGTCAGATGTTTTTTCATCATATTTTCTGCTGACATAAATACTGTAAGAGTTATGTGTTCAAATATGTGTTTAAATTATTTATTATCTATACACTTTGTTTAATTTATACCACTCTGTTGACATTGAGAATAAACTGAAAGGCTTGCAAACGAATCACTGGTCTCATATGTTCTTTAATATCTCTCTAGTTTCAACAAAATGAACATTATAACCGTCATGATGTTAGGAGATACTGCAGTGCAGTTGTAGACTGCATTAGTTTAAAACAACTGTTTGCCAAGTCTCAAGTCAAAGTATACATTAAAAGTGTGTTCAAACCACAACAACCACACTCCGTTATACTGGTAAAGTGCATAATCATGAGCAAAAAAAACAACAACCCATAGCAAGCTGCCTTAGCAAGCATAGCACAAAAACAAAGGTATTACTACATAAAAACATGTTTTTATCCTGTATTTGTACTTTGTCTGCCAATAACAGTTTACTGTAGTCGTTGAGCTCTAGTATTTATTGAATAACAGACCAAATATTTTACCAGTATTTTGGTATCATTTTTAGTACAGGCAGAAGTCCATCGTTGTAACTAGAGCTGCAGTGATTAGTTGACTGAATTAATCTGCACAAATTGTGATTTTTCAGTGTTTTTCTTGTCCTTTATGAAAGTAAAAACAAAGTGAAGACATCTCTGTAGCCTCTGAGAAATTGTGAATGCTATTTTCTCAGTATCCAACATTTCATATAAACAGTTAATTAAATGGGAAAGTAACTGCAAAATTAATCAAAAATCAAAACAATGGTAAATACAGCCCTAATTATAACCATGATTTACGTTCTGGTTGCTGACGATCTGCGATCAATCTCTGCAGGTGTTACTAAGTTTAAAAAACAACAACAACAAAACTGTATTTACAAATTAATCTGTCCATTCTCACTCTAACGTGCAAATCTTTAACTGCAGATCCTTTTTCATGCAGCAGGACACTAAGACCTTTTGTGCTTGAAAAATTGAATGCCTTTGGCCCAGCTATAAGTGCATTAATAATTAATAACTGATTTCTTTTACTAATTCTCCCAAACAGACTTTGATCATACAGGGGTGTCACAGTTTAACTAAGTCTGCGGGTGGGGACATTAGACTCCTTGGGTTGAGATTTGCAACTAAGCAGACATCATAGTCGTCATGCATCAGAGCACGCCGAGCCACCACCGTCCACCGGTTGTCCCAGGGGTCCAGTTCCAAAATGTCTTTTGTTATGATATCATGACGATCTAAGGATAGAGACAAAAAAACAGAACGTGTGATGCCATCATCTCTCAGACATCTCTTTCATTCGTTGGATATAGACATTCTTTCATTACCTGCCCCTTTGTAGTATCCACAGACATAAATCTTGCCTCCCACCACTCCTGCGTTAGAGGCAGTGGTGCGCAGTGAGAGTTGCGCACATGGAAGAGAAGGGCCATCCCTCCAGTAATCTCCATCTGGGTTGTAGATCTCCACCACGTCGAGGCAGTGGCGTAATTGGCCACGGTCCACACCCTCACACCCAATACCTCCTGCAAAACAGTATCTATTCGTAAAGCTAACTCAAACAGAAATCAACGCAGTGAAGCAGGATCAACATCCACTGGAATGTGACATTTTTAATAAATGAGCAAGTATCTCACCCATCACGAAAATTTCGCCATTGAGTACAACAGCACTGCAGCGGTACTTTGAGTACTTCATGGGGCCTAACTCTGTCCACTTATTTGTGTTTGGATCGTACTCCAGGAGGCGGTTACTAAGACGGTCAGGCTCATCATCCATTCGGTATGACTGGATGGTTGAAGGGGAGGGAAAGGGTAAAGGCAAAGCAGAGGAGAGTCACATACAGATACAGTCAGAGCTCTTGTCAAATGTGTTTATCATGTCTGATTTCCTCAATTCTACAAGGATCAAATTGAACGCAGGGTTTTGCATAATCGCTAAGAAGCTAACGTGTGTGTAAAGATCACCTGTGGTGTTCGGCCACCCATCACATAGAGGCGATCTTTCATTCTGACCACGTTGTGATAGGCCAAAGGAAGAGGCAGGGGTGCTGCACTGCGCCAGGGCCCGCCATGCAGAGACCACCGCTCCACACAGTTTGTAATGAGAAACTGGTTCTTCAGCTTCATCTGCCCACCCAGCAGGTATAAAGTGTCACCCAGTGATTCCAGAGCGTATGAATCGCGGTACTCCGCTGACGTCAGGTGCTCCCAGCTTCCCTGGGCCTCTGCTTTGTACCTGGGAACCCAAGACAACAACCAGCATCATCTCTGTGGATCAAGTAACTACAGCGTCACAAAATGCGTCACCTAATGTCATTCTTACCTGTAAATCTCAACTTTCATGTCCTTCTGCCGGGCCATTCTGCGTACACCTGCCTCTCCTGCCACTATAATGTCATTTCTTTCAGTTACAACCCCGGCACACACGTAACCCAGAGCCTCCCCATAGCGAGGTGAAGTGATGTAGTAGGTTCGGCCTGTGGATGGAGCATAGCAAAAACTGCGCTCAGCATAGCTGCCATATCTTGACCTAATCCCACCACTGTCATTGCCGACACAGAGCAGCAGGTCTGTGGTCTCCATGCCGTAACGTAGCTTTAGTTTGCGTGGTGCAGCTGAGGGATGCATTGACGTGGCCTCCAAGGCTGCATTGAACATTTCTAGACATTCAGCGTCAGACAACAAAGCTGTGTTCCTTTTCATCGCCTCTCTTAGGTAGACATCATTTATAAGCGGCAGACGGACCTTCCTCAGGAGCTCAGGAAGGTGCAGAATACGGACCTCTCCATCCATCAGAGTGCTGTGTTGGACCCAGCGAAGGACCACATCCAAGATGGTCTCTTCTCTTGAAACATTAAGGTCATCCGAAGCCAGGAGCTTTCCCAGCTGATGGGCCTCAAGCTCCAGGACCTCCTCGTTTTGACAGACTTGGACAAAGTGCTGTCTCAGGAAGCGCTGGGCACGGTCAGCCAGGTCCTCTACCCCGAGGTCACGTGCAAAGTAATACACACCGAGGCAGTTGGAGGCATCCATGTTGTCGGTCATGTGTTGCTGGCAGCGAGTGAAGACGTCATCCATCTGAAGGAGGAAAGCTGCAATAGAGATGCCTTGTACGTTGGCATTAGTGAGAGGAAGCTCTGAGCAGTACATGTAGTTCAAGAGGAGGGCCAGGCTGTCTGCAGGGGTGTCACGCAGGAATATTTCTCTGTTGTTGCACTCACGCAGACCGCATGTAAACATGACACGGAAATATGGGCTAAAGGCAGCTAGAACAACCCGGTGACAGGGAAAGCTGATGCCCTCAGCAACCAGCACCACATCTGTGAGATGCTCCGTCTCCCTCATCTTCCTCAGCTGGTCGAGCAGCACCAGCCCGTGTTTGGCTGTAAGATCCATTTTGCCTCAACTTATAATGTGAATAATAACAATAATATTTACATACACGGGACGTTTTTTTGCACTCTGAACAACTAGCCAGGAGGTTGTCTCTGAAAAACAAAGAAGATAGAAACAAATGTTTTAGCCAAACCAACCCTTGATGTCATTAATCATTAGTCTTCATACTTTACAAAGATTTTAAATAATGCAAAACCACATCCTTATAATTAACATATTGCTGTGAACTTCATATTTAAGCAGACATCACTCTAATAAACTAAATTCTTTCTAAATCCTTAGATATTATAAGACATTCATATAAAAAACACTAGCAAAATGCCGCCATTGACTACATGACATGCGCTCATATGAGTTAGCACTACAGCTGTCCACATCATACATCATGCCTTAAAAAAAGCCTTACCAAAGTCATCAGCTCCTTTTGTCTGCCGTTATCGTCGGTCTAAAAAGTCCAGTCACTGTCCATGTTTTTCGTCAGGCTACATGTGTTGTTGATATTGCCGACTTTGTCGGTCAGGGGGGTTAGAAGGGGTTTGAGCTTTTGCAAGAGACAAAGATATGTGCCCCCTCTGCTGCAGAGGCCCTCTGAGTTACTAACCCAAAAATAGACAGTGTTGTGGCACACGGCAAGTGGGTCAGAGGGGTTTGAATGATCAGGAGAGAGAAGGTTTTCAAGTCACGACAGTGATGAATGTTGTGAATTATTTTGACATGCCTTATTTGACTCCATGGCATTATGTTGTACTTTCTTTGGGGTAATTCTTCATTCTAGTTTGTTTGCCTCGGTCACGTGCATGTAGCTCTGGAATGACCGAACTGAAACATTGCTCCCAGCTTCAGATTTCATGACAGCGTGCTCTTAAAGGCCCAGTATAGTGTGTGCCCCGCACGTTTCTAAAATCAGACCTTGTCTATAAAGTTTGGTTCTTAAAATTGTGGAGACAAAGTTTGTAAACTGTATAAAAACCTGCCAACATTGTGTTTGATATGAACTATTTGAATATTTGAAGTATTTTGTTTTAGGCCTTATAAAGACTTGGTTGACCAATGTGAAGTGACATTTTATGGCTCATTAGCTCTGCTTTTGCTAGTGAATGGAAAAAACTGGAAGGATGGAAACAGCTGTCAAACATCCAGTAAAATTTGCCAATCTTTAAGTTAATATTTTTCCTCTTGAAGTCTATAATTACGGCCTTTGTTTCTTCCGGTAAGCCATCATCGTCATGAAGAGGCTCTGCCCACAGCGTCCTGATTATAGTTAACCATTAGGCAATGTTATATACAAATGCAGACAGTTCTTGCGACACTAGTACTATTTGGTTGACAGCGTGTAGTAAACATAGGAACAGTCTTTGGAATAAACCTCCTTATAAAATACATGACAATATTAAGATTTTGACAGATTGAGCACAATGGACTCTACACGCAGATTTGGGAAATACAAAGTGGAGCGCGAAGTACTGGATGAGCAGAGACTGAAAGAGGTGACAAAGAGAAAATCATACTCTGAGACTCACCCTTCTTTAACTGAGCGGCTTAAAGCCTCTTTAAGGTAAGGCGATTTTATAGCTTGATCTTCTAACTTGATGTGGATGTCTGGTCTAATCTTCATGTCAAAAATGACAAAACATCAGCCACTAAAAAGACATTCACTTTCTGTGTCTCTCTTCCAGATGTACAGTACCCAAACTGAAAAAAACTGTAGTGAGCAGCTTGCCCGTGTTATACTGGCTGCCCAAGTACTCAGTATGGGACTATGGCATGCCAGACCTCATCTCCGGCATCAGTGTTGGAATAATGCACCTACCACAAGGTATGGCAGTGCTGTAGTCCATCATGGTTGAGTAAATATCAACAATATTGCAGAAAAAGAAACTAAATCTTTTATTTTTTAAATAGTGCAACTTCAAAAAAGACTGACACAGGTGTAACAGAACTTGTATTTTTCACAGGTATGGCATATGCGTTATTGGCTTCCTTACCTCCCGTGTTTGGGCTCTACACATCTCTCTATCCAGCACTGATCTACATCTTTTTTGGAACATCGCGCCATAACTCCATTGGTAAGTAGAAAAAGAGACAGAGGCACCGCACAGTGGATATTATAACCTCTGAAATAACACATGTTGTTATCTTTTATTGTGTTCAGGCACATTTACAGTGCTCAGCATCATGGTGGGTAGTGTGACAGAGAGACTTGCTCCAGACGTGGATTTCCTCAAAATAAATGGGACCAACGTCACAGCAGAGGTGGACATAATTGCCCGGGACTCTTACAGAGTGCAGGTGGCGGCCGCAACTACAGTCCTAGGAGGACTTATTCAGGTCTGAACACAACATCGCACAGATGTAATAATAATGTCTTAGCTGCAGCTGAACTCATGTATACATAAATGATTGTTTGTGTAGGTTGTACTGGGTATGGTCAAGTTTGGATTTGTGGGAACGTACTTGTCTGAACCTCTGGTGCGGGCTTACACAACAGCTGCCGCAGTCCATGCTGTGGTGGCACAACTGAAGTATATCTTTGGAGTTTCACCAGACGCGAACAAGTGGTCCTTTGTCACTGGTGTATGTGAGTACTGTCAAGTATGTACTTCAGATTGCTGCGTTTTTGTTGATACAACAGTACAGACCATTTGTGCTGATAATGAACCTGGAAGTCTCTTGTCATCCATTATCTGTTTGGCAGCGTAATATAGGTATCACATCCATACTCATTATTAATTTATAGCAACCACAGACTGTATAGCACAACATAACATTTTGGAATCAGACATAAACAAACACTATCACATTCCTCTTGTCTTTACCACGCTTTGAAATTTCAAAACCACCAGTTGTGTGAAGCATGTCTGTTTTTAGCTAAGCCATAAACCACCTCCTGCTTTCTCCATTTTCAGACTCTGAAGAATGTTTGCTCCTTGCTGCCAGACACTCATCTTCCCACACTGGTGGTCAGTGCTGTGTCCATGGTGTTTTTAATTGCAGCAAAGGAGCTCAACTCTTTCCTCAGTCCAAAGCTGCCAGTGCCCATCCCAGTGGAGCTCATCACAGTAAGTTGACATGAGGACACACTCTTCATGTTCATCACCTCTGTGCTCTGCGTTGCTGCTGCTGATGTTGCAGCATTGCAAAAAAAAAAAAAAAGAAGCACACGCACAGTGGAACCAAGCAGCTGAGTCAGCAGTAGGGCCAGGGCCCCTGCATATTTGTGCAGTTCACAGCAAAAAGGAGATATTTATAGCTAATAATTAGGTTCATGTCTAGTGTATGATTTACCAGATTTTAAATGATTGAAGGTTTGAAATATGTTGCAATGTGTGGCTTCTTTGTGTGTGTTTAAGATCTGTATGTTTTTCTGGTTATGGCTGTAGATTGTGGCAGGAACGTTCATATCATACTATTCCCACTTGAACAGCAACTACACAATTTCAGTTGTCGGAGAAATTCCTAGTGGGTGAGCATTCGGGAGTTATACAGCTGTAATGATCTGTTTAGTCACATTCCCAGCTTGTTAAGCGCTAACGTATCTCCATCTTGTCGTCACCTGCACCAGTCTAAGCTCTCCCAGTGTACCAGATGTGAGTCTCTTTGGAGAAGTTATTGGTGATGCTTTTGCATTGGCCATTGTTGGATATGCCATATCTATTTCACTTGGAAAAACATTTGCACTGAAACATGGATACAAGGTGGACAGTAACCAGGTAAAACAGAACTCTCAATAAATATCTGTTGAATTATGCAGATACTGTTTGCATACAATAATCTTCACATCCTGTATTTTCTGTTTTTATCTTGTGTGTCTGTCTTGAACTGTCTGCAGGAGCTGGTGGCGCTGGGTCTCAGTAATACAGTGGGAGGCTTCTTTCAGTGCTACTCTGTCTGCGCCTCCATGTCTCGAAGTCTCATCCAAGAGACCACTGGAGGAAAAACACAGGTGAGCAACAGAAGTGACAGCATTACAAAAAGAGACAGCCAAGAAGTCAGCGTGACTCTGATTTTCTACTGTGGACATGCACTAGGTGTAAATATGTAATGAATGTGACCTAGTTAAGAATTTATAGAGGTGGGGTGAGAAGTAAATTGTACTGAATTATACATGAAATGACACGACTATGACAAGCATAGCCACCTTATGTACTGAGGAAGAAATCCCAAACCGGGTGGTGCTGAAATTGTATTGTTAGTTTTTAGTGTAGCCCTTAAATCATCATATAATGAATAAAACATGAAATACATTTGTCTTCGCTCTCACTTAATATACTCATATAACACTGTTTTCTCTTAAGGGGAACCAGTAAACCTGCCTGCTCCTATAGCTAATGCTAACGTACCTGAACAATATACTAAATCAACCTCATGTGTTCATCTCTGTAAAACAAGCTAATATGTTAACGTCTTAATGTCTGCAGAACACAGATATTTCAGTTAAAGCAGTGGTGTGGTGTTCTTGCAGATGGCTGGAGTGGCCTCGGCTCTAATTGTGTTGGTGACTATACTCAAACTTGGGCCTCTGTTCCAGGAGCTGCCAAAGGTTTGGTTGCTCCACCACTTACTTTCTGTAATGTAATGGATTGTTTATCTGCCCCACACATTTTCAGGTACATCGGATTAATCATGATAAAACCTGTGCGTGTGTTCATGCTTGTTTTAGGCCGTCCTTGCATCCATTGTCTTTGTAAATCTGAAGGGCATGTTCAAGCAGTACTCTGACATTGTTACCCTGTGGAAAAGCAGCAAGATCGATCTGGTGAGAGGTTGACTTATTGCTGTAGCAGAGTCATTATTCTTGTTTCTTTTTTTTTTTATTGTCACACTACAAAACAAGTAATGTCATGCTACATCTCCCCCAGGTGGTGTGGTTGGTCACTTGGGTGTCAACGCTGCTGTTCAATCTGGATCTGGGCCTCGCGGCATCAATCAGCTTCGCTCTGCTTACTGTTATCTTCAGGACTCAGCTGTAAGACTCCTCTGCACCTTGTCATAGTATATTTTTCACTCGAGTATCTGAGTGACAGCGGCACGCGATTGTGAGAGGCAATATTAGTACTGATGTTAGGCTGCAGAACTTAGACAATATAGAGTGCACAAACATATTTCACACATCATAATTTTGTGTTTTTTTTTTTAATTTCATCCAGACCGACATATTCTGTTCTGGGAAATGTTCCAGGCACAGAACTGTATGTGGATATAGAGACCCACAGAGAGGTAAAACAGAAAGATGTAAAGCCATAAATAAAAGTTTTTTTCTACCCTCACAAAAAAAAAACCCAACTAATATTTCTTTGCTATTTGGCAGGCTAGAGAGATTCCAGGGGTTACTATATTTCGCTCCTCTGCTACAGTGTATTTTGCCAATGCTGATCTCTACCTTGAAGCTCTGAAAGAAAAGGTTTGTTTTTTTAAATAATAATGCTATCTGTTCTAGTTGTCTATTATTTCCATTATTGAGTTATCTGATAATTATTTTCTCAGGTAACCATTTTTTTGACACTGTTTGCCCCATAATTTCCTGATTTTCATTCATATTGTTATATTCTATATGCAGATGATGTCTTATTTTTCTTCTTTATCTGTTTCCAGAGTGGGCTTGACATCAGTAAAATGATTATCTATAAGAGGAGACAGGAGGCCAAACAGAAACGTAGAGAAAGGAGGGCTGAGAGACGAGCGAAAAGGCAAGCCAAGAGAGAGGTAATGTGGAAATGCATAACATAACTGTAGAAACATGGATTGTTTATAGATTTTTCTTTTAAATTCTTTATTTTGGAACGACTGTTTAAATTACAAAACATACATCAGGACAATTTATAGAAATTTTACAAATGTTCTGAGGACTATGGTGATTTTTTGAGTGTTTGGCCCACCGGTTATGTTGTAAAAAAATGGACAAATCAGCATACTCTGGTAGTTCCAGTAATTTCTTGCTCTTACCACTCTACAGAGACGAGCACAGAGAGCAGCTAAACAGTTGTCTGCAGCACCGGTGTTCTCAGTGGAGGAAGAGGCCGGACGTTGGGGGGACACATGCATGGATGGGGACGCTACAGACAATGAGGAGCAGGACTGGACTGAGAGGGAGAACGGTACAGTGTTTGTCATCCCAACCACCCCTCAAACACCAGATGGCCACTGCAGATGGGAATACCTGAAAGGCGGAGATCCAGACTGCACCAGTTTGGGGTGGATGTCTGACATGCAGGACGGGGACACCACCACCCTGGGCTCCAGCAGTGAGGACACGCTGAGTCACGACCTAGAGCGGGTCTCTCTCGGGTCACTGGGAAAATGGACCTGGGACATTCACTCCATCATTATCGATCTCTCTACAGCTAACTTCATTGACACAGTGGCCATCAAGATGATGAAAAATGTAAGCACTAAAGAGAGAATATCCTTTAAACATACATTTGGACATGACTAAAGATGTCTTAAAGGTACCTACTTTCTCAAACTACTTTCTCTAAAACAGCTAATTTTACTTTGGTAATAGATTATTTCTGTTGTGGTGCTCATTAAAAAGGGAAAAGGGACAAATCAAATCAGGCAATGCAACAACACAAACAGGCAAACATATTCTTATTATTTTGTCTTAGTAAGATGAAATGCAAGTGCAATACTAATTTTTGATGAGGACAAATATTTTTTATATTTGTTATGTTGACAGATTTTCCAGGACTTCAGTGAGATTGATGTTGATATCTACATGGCTGGTTGTCAAAGTAAGTGAATACCTTCTTATCTTGGGTGGATGTGGAGGCTCAGGAGGCTGCATGTCAAAGTGTCCTTGAGCAAGATACTGATCCCCAAATTGGTCAGGGAGGCTGTGCTCTCTCTGTGTGAATGATTAACTCCCAAGAACTGCTGAACAATTGGCATGAATGAGATGTGTAGTAAAAAGCCCCGACTAGAGAGATGCTATATAAGTGAAGTCTGTTTACCTTCTTCTTCTTCTTGTACTACATAAATACACTTCACCATAGTTCCTATTTCTTCTTCAGCCTCTGTGGTGGAACAATTAGAGCGCGGCGACTTCTTCTCTGAGTCAATAACAAAGAGGCGACTTTTTGCCTCCGTTCACGATGCTGTGCTCTACTGTCTGGACCATCGCGGAGCCACATCGTCCCCCAGACACGAACGCTCGGTGGTGAGTCTATGCAGCTGATGTTCAGGTGGCACTTTATTTGGATGGTCCAACGCTGAAGTGAACATAGTGAACTGCCTATTCGCTGTCAGCACACTTCATGTTGACATTACAGTTAATAGTCCAACTAAAGTGTGACTGATATCTCGCTGAAGATTTTTAATCATGTTATTTTAACTGAATGACTGTTTGATTTCAGGACATATACAGCACCACAAAACTTTGAGGACACTCAACACTGAAAAAGGAAAAACTGCCTTAGCTTTGGAGGAATATCAGGAGCTGAGAACTGAGTGTAAAACAAATAATGCATATGAATCACTGATTAAATGCTTTAATGTGTCCCTTTAATTTCACTGTTGATTTATATTGATATTTATACATTTTACTGAGGACACGGTCTTAATTTAACTTTATTCATTGTGAGAGAGTGATACAGTGCATTTTTTTAAGGAAAAATATATAAATAAATAAAAGGAAACAGTCCAAACAACATCTTTCAGAAAATAACGATCATTTCAAGGAACAAAGACAAGGCAACATGCATCACACTGACGGTGTGTGAGCCTCTTTTTCTTTTCTTTTTGGTCATGGCAGCAAAAACAAGGTAGGACATTGAAATGTTTACAGTAGCCATTTCAATTTTCAAGTGCAATTATTTTGCTCATAGCAACAGCAAACCTGTGAAGCTAATGCATGCAAAGGGATTTCTTTGTCTCAACTCCTTCAATGAGTTTCTAGTGCAACATTCCTAAAAGGGAAAATTGTAGCAGATTAAAAATAACAATGGATAACAATATCCGAGCAATATTTAACAAAAGATCTCTTTACAGTTGCATAAACCCACCGTGGCCTCGGTCCCTGAATAAATCTTGTCTCTATACTGGCCACAGAGGATGTCGCCAAAGTTGTGCACAGGATTGAGGAAGGATAGGTAGTTTTTTGTTTTGTTTTTAGAAATTTGGTTTATGAGCTACAAGTCTTGATGAACATCAGAACTCTGTATGTCCGGGTTCAGAGTCAGACCTTCGTCGTCTTCGTCCTCTGGCTGCTGTGAAACCAGCTGTTGGTAGCGCGCCTGCCGCTGATAATCTGGATCAATGTTGATCCATTTATTGGCGACCCACTTTGTGCCTTGGGTGACCATGCAGCCTCCATGCAGAGCGTATTCATCTTGCTCTCCCACCCAACCTGTTGAGAAAAAAAATAATTTAATATAGGTGTCTTCACATCGCTTCACGCTGTGACTATTAAACGCACTGCTTCAACTAGTTGTTCAAGACAAATATCTTGAACTGTTTTATTCTCCCAACTCACATCTAACTTTATTTGTAAAACTATTAGATTAAATTAAATCCACCTTAAATAGTGTATTGTCTGTTTTTGTATTACGCTGTATTACTAGACTACCTTAAATCACATTAATATGGGCTTGAATGTGCATTTTATATGTTTTGTATGCTGAATGTTAAATTATTTAAATGTCAACATGAATTTAAATAAATAAATAAACGCTAACATGCTACTGTGATAAACACTTTAACTAATAAACTGACCAGTATCTTAGCCTTGTTTTTATGGGCATGTTAGCATGCTGATGTTTGTATTCAGCTCAGAGCAGCACTGTGTCTAAGTATAGCCTCACAGAGCTGCAAGCATTTTTTTATTCTCATTGCATTTGCAACACTTGCAAATTACATGTAAAGAGGACACTGGGTTATAATATTGGCAGACAATGTGACACACAGTGTGCATTTGTCTTTACATTAAATGTAAATGTGATGTGTTGCTGATTTTCATCTTCATTGGAACTTTATTTTTTATTTATCCGACTGTAATTTTTGATGGGAGTCCTACCTCTTCCATCGGAAAGGTAGTTGTACCAGAAAACAGCCGTCCCTTTGGTAGGCTTGACCCTCAGGTTACTCTTCTTACAGTTCCTTCTGGTGTCCAAAAGATCGACGTCATTCTGTATGAGAGACTGAAACACACAGTCACACTGAGTGACACTCGCTCGCTTAACGTCAAGCCCATGCACTACGTGACACACACGTGAGCTAACACAGACGTGAAAGACATGCACAGTGTGCACACAATACTTTGTATAAATACTCTGCACACATTTCCAGACCCACACACAATTACGCACCACTTCATCATAGGTCCTGTTGTCTGCCACAGGGAATGCGGTCTCCCCACCCCCTTCAACAGAGTTCAGGTAGAAGAGAACTGTGATGTACCTGGGTGTGCAACACAGATTTAAAGTGACACACACGTACGGTGCTAACAAATCCCTACACGAACAAACACGTACAAAAACTAACATGCCAGCGCTCACAATGAAGTGTCGATACGCAGTTTAGTAATCACGTTGGACGGACATCCACAGATTTTTCTAGTTGAGGAATTGCCGCTCCAGTCACCTCGGCCGACATTGTGCTCACCTGCAAGATGTCTCAAAAGGAGTGGAGATGTTGGCTGCAAGGCGCGTGTGTGTGCAGGCTGTTTCAGGATACACAGGGCCGCTGTCATGGTGGGCGTGGTAGTGTCCTCCTTCCTCATAGCGAACCACCTGGAGAGGCTCACTGAGGTCCACTAATGTGGGTGGGAGCCGAGTGAGCCGAGTCACCCTTTGTTAGAGAAAGTTGGTTATGCGACAGCTACTTTAGCATTACGGCAATCAAAGAACTTGAACTTGTTTGACTCGCTCACCTCGTCTTGATGTCTTGGAGGACCTGGTGTGCTCCTTTGCCCTGGTAGAGCCATGTGTGTCTGCTGTTCCTCACCAGCTGACTCCTCTTTACCCCTTGCTGCATCAGGAAGCGCTGGAAGGCATCGTTGCTCAGAAGCCTGAACTCCTCCAGACTCAGCAAACCTGTCCAAAATATACAAATGCACATATGTGTCCTAACACTATTCATATCCTTCCTCTTATCATAATAATAATATACAATATAGTGCATAATTTAAGAAATCATGGTTTCTGTCTATACTTTATATTTGTGTTTGAAAAAAGTAGATGTGCAGCTGTTCCTAGACACATTCCTGATCCATTTTCAATACTACGTGTTTAAATTGGGGCTGATAAAACAGACTTGATACAACCAATCTGTAACAGAAATAATGTTTTCAAAACTAAAGCTATGCCAATAGAAAATGGTTGTTAAAAGGATTTCTTACCATCATCATCCTTGTCAGCTTTCAGCCCAGCGTAGATTTCTCGCAGATTCTCCGGTGTGAGCCAGATGCCGTCCCTCACTCGAGAATGAGTCAGTATCTGTCAGTAAAAACAGGACGAGTTAAACAACTCTGAACCAAACCACTACTGCATGTCATACACTACAGTATGTGCTCACAGTCAACAGACTGACATACACCTCATGGAGCTGCAACTGTCCATCCTGGTTGATATCCAGAAGGTTGAAGATCTCCTCTGGGCTGAGGTTGAGCTCCTTGGCCAGCTCCTCCTGTCCATCTTGCACCATCAGCTGGCTCTCCATCAGACCCTTGAGCTGTGCAAGTTGCATCACAACACGGCACTCATCCTCTGACAAAAAGTCAGGGATCTCTGCAGAAAAACGCAGAGGGAAATCTTTTGGGTCAACAGGGCTGCACGATTGCAGCATTTTCTCTGCTGCATGCTTCACATTTACTGATGTTCTGCCTTGTTACACTGTGTTGTACCAGTTCTGGAGTACAATAGAAACATGGCAGTTCAACATGGTGGACACTGTGGTAGAGGACCCTTCCAGCATCTGGAACTTTAAAATCCCCTTTCTAAGCCAAAAAGAACCATCCATCTGTTTTCTGTAACTGCTTATCCTAACATTGGGCGAGAGGCAGGGGACAATCTGGACAGGTCGCCAGTTCATCACAGAGCTGAGTCATAGAGATAAACAACCCTTCTCGCTTACATTCACACCTATGGGCAATTTAGAGTCACTAATTTGTCTTTGGACTGTGGTAGAACCCGCGCAGACATTGGGAGTACATGCAAACAAGGAGGCGATAGTGCTAACCACTGCACCACCGTGACCTCCTTTTGTTGGTCAATAGGAAGGTGATTATACGCTAATCAGAACAGATATTTTCTTCCATATGATCTAAATAGAGTGTGACACACCTGGCCTTAAACAGGCTCTAATTTTATGTAACTGAAGAAGACAAATCGTCGGCGAGTCAGTTAGTTAACAAAACATTACTCAGCAATTATGTTGATATTAAACTAATTATTTTATCCGTCAAGTAGAAATGCAAAACTCTCTGTGTACGGAAAAATAGAGAAAATAAGCAGCAATTAATCAACAGTCAATATAATGTCCAAGTTAGTTGTTACCCTATGACAACATACTGTATGTTGATGCAATGCTGGTTGCTATTTTACAGTCAGCTATTAGCCCTTTATTGGGTCGGCTATACATTGTGGAGTGAGTATAGTTGCCTCAGGACTTTTTCAGGCCTATTTCCTGAAGCCTTCATTGATTTGAACATACACACACGCACAGTATGTGCAGCATATACTCAGCTGTGTGCTCGGGTTGTGTTGGAAGCTGAAAATAAGGACAAGTATGTGCTGAATGTAACATATGTTTGCATTAATCAGAGGAAGGAAACCTGATTGGCCACTAGAGGCTCATGTGGCCGTGCTGCAAGATTTTATTTTGGGTGATTTGGCTCTTACCAAACAGCAAAGGTTTCAGACTCAGAGTGCGCATTTCGTGCACTTTGCCTGGCACCAGTGACACCTTCTGGACATGTCCCACCTGAAAACAGAAGCCAGAGAAGTGATTTCATGGAGCTTAGTGTGTCTGGGAGAGAGAGAGAGGGAGTAAATCAAAGAGTGGGAGCGGTGCATACATCATAAGGCTCACCCGTATTCCCTCGATTCTTGTTAAGGAAACATCACGCAGGAACTCCGGTTTAGATGGCGGACGTCCCGAGTCGGGGCGCTGGTGATTACTGCTGGGAGCATCACCACTCCGGTTGGCATCTTCCTGCCCGCTGCTGTAGTGCACGTAAAATAGCAGTGCGATAACATTGATGATGTATACGTGAAAAAACACCATGACTACCACGAAGTAGGAGCGGGAGCACACGCTGCTCTTGTGGCAGGAGAGGCGCTCGCAGGGCGGCCGGAGCCGCGGCAAGGTCGCGCTCTCAGACGGAGTCGTGTCCTCGGCATCTGGGGTTTCCTGGTTGTCTGTCATTTCCCTGAGATTCGAGAGAGAGAGCGAGCTGATATTCCCTCAGCAGCAAAGTCCATCTGTTTAATCACGCGACAAGATGAGCATTTGCTCAGAAGTGGCAGGTGTGCAGACTAATCCAGTTTATCCAGTTTAATTAAAAAAAAAGAGGAAATCAGGCGTCTCCGCTGCAGAACTGAAATCTCTGCGCACTGAAAGACCACACCAGACTGCTCATGGTGAAACTGTGCTCGTTTAAGCTGCGAAGTCAACCACCTTTGGTACAGTGTACGGTGTCTTATCGCCCACAGACAGCGGAGCTGCAGCCTTGGAGAGTCTTGTTTACACTGCAGCAGTCCCAGTCAGCAGCGGCACAGAGGCGCACTGCGCATCCCAAACCACGGCGGAGCACATCTCAGAAACATGGTCCGTAAATCTGACCCACCACCGACTGACTACAATAATCACCCTTTAAAATAAAAAATAAATGTTGTGAGTATATTGGAACATCACGGCGTGCAGTATATCCTACGATTTACACGCCATTGCCAGAGCTCTCCCGTTGAGAGCAACAGTGTGCAACCGTGCAATGCTGACCTCTGGTGACCTAAAGCAATAACACAGTGCTGTGTTTATGCTATGCAGTGCAGTGTTTGTGTGTATGTGTGTGTGTGTCTTCTCTATACTGTATATAAAATATAAGAAAATGGTCACGTGCTTGCGTCAAACATTGATCCAAGTGAAAGAGATTGGGAAGCAGCGACAAGAAGTCATTCAGTTACTGAAAAGAGCAACGCAAACTAAAAATGCTCAACTGATATTTAAGTGTGTATGTTTAGTGACATGAAATCAGGTGGACTTGAATTTAATTATGTCTTTTTGATACATCTCAAGCGCCACAAAAAATGGCTGGCCGGCTGCTTCATTCACAGCCGGATCCCTCTGGAGAACACTGATCCTCTGGGATCTTCTGCTCATTTTGCCTCCAGTTTCCATGAGCTGCCACTTGGAGGCACAACAGGTCAGCTGAAAATGTAAATAATGCCTTATATAAAACCTTATTCTTACAAGATAGTATTTGAACAACAAACGTGGCGTTATCCGAGGTGCCTCAGATCACCCAGCTTATAATGTGTGAAGAAATGTGAAGTATGTGTGAAGGTGTATCGTATCCTTAAATTTGGGCACAGTTCTTCCGTAATGAGATGGATCTTGGTTTTCAGGTGTCCTCCTGATTATTGTGACTGCAATTTTAAAGTAGACATGATGCACTGTGATCACTCAGCTGCACAAAAACAGCATTGTTTTGAAACACGTTTTGAAGTCATAAAATTAACTTATTGTTGATTACAGGTGTTTCGGTTTAACGAGCGACCGTGTTAACTGGCGACAGTCAGCCGGATGCGTTCGTGTCTGTCGAAGTCAAGCAGGACTGTTAGCTGTTAGAAAACAGGACGAGAACACGAAGCTGCCAAACACCAAAGATGAATCAGGTATGTTTTTGACATTGCAACAAAAACAAAGAGGCATGACAACCACGGTCGTATTGACTGACTGACTGACTGTCTCCCGTTAACACGGTCGCTCGTTAAACCGAAACACCGGTCTTGACGTTACCTCATATTCTTCCAGGTGTCACTAGTTAATCAAAAGCTCATTAAATTAAATGTTCTCATTAAATAAGGCATTCAATGAAATGAAAGACAAAAAAGATGCAGCAAACTATCTACCTTTTATTGACCTTTGGTTATCACAGCATGCTTAGTGTGAGCAAGTAACAAGATAGTCATATTGTATGATTTCCTGTCACTGTATAGCCTTGATTTCTTCCTCACTCTTCTGACGTCTTGGTCTGAAATGACAAAAAAAAAATCAAGTAAAATATTTGACAAAATAATTTAAATTTAGAATAAATCATAATCATTCCATAAAGTGAACAGTTCTCGATTCATCTCAGATCTTTTCAGTTGTCTTTTACCTTGACAATTTCACGACTCTTCGCTCTCAGCTTGTTGACCTGAGACTCAGCGATGTCAGCTCTCTCCTGCGCCTCCTCCATTTCATGCTGCACCTTCCTGTACCTGGTCAGGTGAGTGTTGGCCTGCTCCTCCTGCATTATAAGGCACAGTGAAGTTATAATCCGTGGACTGAGTTTTCAGAATGTGTGTGTCGTTACGATGTTATTTGGATTACTCACAGCCTCCTCAGCCTGGCGCTTGTAGGATTTCATTTTCAGCTGCAGCTTGTCCACCAGATCCTGAAGTCTGACAATATTCTTCTTGTCCTCTTCAGTCTGATGTAAATCAGGAATTATGGAACATTGCAATACGAAGTTAATAGCCTGCCTAAGCCTACCGTTGACCATTAGTAGTAGTAGTTAAAGTATCAGTGTAAATATCAACCTACCTGGTAGGTGAGCTCCTTTACTCTTCTCTCGTATTTTCGCACTCCCTTGATAGCCTCAGCCCCACGCCTCTGTTCAGCATCAAATTCAGCCTCCAGTTCTCGAACCTTGAACGAAGAAGAATGCCGTGATTTAACAGCGCTGTCCTGATATTCACTGAATAGTGACTCGTTGGGTCCTCATGATGATGCTTACTCTAGCCTCCAGTTTCTGGATCTGCTTCTTGCCAGCCCTTCATGGCCAGATTCTCAGCCTTCATCAAGGCGGTGCTGCAGGTCCTTCACCGTCACCTCCAGGTTCTTCTTCATCCTCTCCAAGTGAGAGCTGGTGTCCTGCTCCTTCTTCAGCTCCTCTGCCATCATGGCAGCCTGAAATTTTGTTGGATTTCATACTTGTATATGAGCTAATTTCCATCTAATGTTTCAACTGCTAGAGGACTAGACACAGTGGAGGCACATTGCACACTGTACATTGTGAATTATTCTGTCGTACAGTGACTCACGTCAGTGATGGCCTTCTTGGCCTTTTCTTCAGCGTTTCTCGCTTCCTGCACAGAATCTTCCACTTCACCTTGGATCTGAACAAGGTCAGCTTCCAACTTCTTCTTGGTGTTGATGAGGCTGGTGTTCTGAACAAATGATGTTTCGTTTACATCATACAATCATTTTACCTTGTCATAAGTGTGTCATAAGTCATTGTTTGAAGTTTAATTTACCTGAGAGTGCAGCAGTCCCACACGCTCGCTGGCATCGACCAGCTCCTGTTCAGCCACTTTGCGAGCTCTCTCTGTCTGCTCCAGAGCAGCTCTCAGCTCCTCGATCTCAGCCAGCATCAGGTTGTTCCTGCGCTCCACCATGGCAACCTGCTCCTTCATGTCCTCCTGGCTTCTAATAGCTTCATCAAGGTGCAGCTGTGCATCCTGATTGAATAATAAAGATCCATATGCAACGCAGTCTGAATAAAGTACACATCGCCTGCAGTTTTGTTTAATAAACTACCATACCTTAAGCTGTCCCTGGACGTTCCTCAGCTGTTTCTGGGCTTCAAGTGCCTGCCTGTTGGCATGGCTCAGCTGAATCTCCATCTCATTGAGGTCTCCCTCCATCTTCTTCTTGATTCTCAGGGCATCGTTTCTGCTCCTGATCTCGGCATCCAAAGTGCTCTGCATGGACTCAATCACTCTCTGGCTGTTCCTCTTGATCTGCTCGATCTCCTCGTCCTTCTCTGCAAGTTTCCTGTCAATTTCACTCTTGACTTGGGTGAGCTCCAGCTGAATGCGGAGAATCTTGGATTCCTCGTGCTCCAGGGTAGCCTTGACAAAAATTATATAGTTTTAGCACCAGCGTCATTTAAAATTGTGTTTAGTAAGAGATATTTTGTCACACAGTACCTCTGCTTCTTCAAGTGAAGTCTGGAGTTCGCACTTCTCTACCTCAACAGTCTTTTTTACTTTCTCCAGTTCATGAATGGTTTTTCCACTCTCACCAATTTGCTCAGTTAGGTCAGAGATCTCCTCTGTAAAAAAAAAAAAAAAAAAAATTAAGTAGACTATACAATATGATAACTTACTTTTAATTTTTGTGAGATTATTATCAGAGTATTTTTTTCCTTATTTTTAAACTTTGCATACGCTGCAGGTTCTTGTTCTCCCTCTTCAAGGTCTCCAGGTGGTCCAGAGATTCTTCATATGAATTCTTCAGCTTGAACATCTCCGTGCTGAGAGAACGAGCCTCCTTCTGAGATCCCTCCAGCTCTGCCTGGCACTCCTCATACTTCTGTTTCCACTCTGCAAGAACCTGAAAACACAAAAAATCAATCTTTCAGTAATTCACAATGAGACAGTTTTCATTTAGGCGCACATGGTGTGAATAAATATCGAACCTTGTCAAAGTTCCTTTGCTTCTTGTCGAGCGTAGCAGCCAGAGCATTGGCTCTCTCCACGTCGATCATCAGGTCTTCCACTTCGGCATGCAGCCTCTGCTTGGTCTTTTCCAGAGAGGCACATTTTGCATTCACGGCCTCGATGGATTCCTCTGCATCCTGAAGACGCTGGGCCAGCTTTTTCCTGTGAAAAAACGTAAACAAATTTAGGTTTAGGTTATTATGATTAATCAGTGCACACTGAAACATGTGGTGCATCATATGGTGTGATTTCAGGACTGTTCATTACTTGGCCTCCTCCAGCTCCTCGGTGCGCTGAATGGCATCAGTCTCGTATTTGGCTCTCCACTGAGCCACCTCGCTGTTGGCCTTGGACATGGCACGCTGCAGCTCACACTTGGCCTCCTGCTCCTCCTCATACTGCTCTCTGAGCAGGTCGCAGTCATGACGGGACGACTGAACGGCATGAGCCAGGGCGTTCTTGGCCTTTCAAAGAAGTAGACATTTTATTATTATCTATGTGTATTTCAGTGTTGGAACTGAGCTGTTTTTCAAATCATGTATCACTGCAGTTGTTGTGTATGTAAGTGTGCACATACTTTAACCTCCTCTTCAATATGCCTCTTGAACTCCTCGATCTGCTGGGTAAAAGCCTGCTTGCTCCTTGTCAGCTGTGAGATCAGGGCTTCTTTTTCCTCCAGTTGGCGACTGATTTCACCTAAGGAGAGACACAGTTAGAACTAATCCAAATGCAAAAAACTGGCATTGTAATGGAAATGGAATTGTTTTTTTTTCCCTCACCATTCTCTGTTTGCAGTCTTGCCCTTTGTACCACAATGTCATTCAGCTGTCGCACATGTTCATCATTTTTGGACTTTAATTCACTCAGTTGATCCTCAAGAGTGCGACACATTTTCTCCAGATTTGTCTGAAATTCACATAAACATTGCACATCTGAAGTACTGCAGTATAGTTTGTGAGAGCTGTATGAAAGCAGAAGTCTTGCAGAGTAATATTTGTTGACTCAGTTGCAGTATTTTTTACTTTACCTTTGATTTGGCAATAGCCTCCATGATTGCTGCTCAGGTCATCGATCTCCATCTTGTACTCGCTTTTCTCTTTCTCCAGCTTCTGCTTGACTCTCTGGAGGTTATCGATTTGTTCTCCCAGCTCTGCCACGCTGTCGGCCTGCTTCTTGCGAAGAGCTGCAGCGGTGGCTTCATGCTGCAGGGTGGACTCTTCGAGATCACGACGCAGCTTCTGAAACTCGGCTTCGCGCTTCTTGTTCATCTCAATCTGAACAGATGTTGCTCCGCCGGCCTCTTCGAGCCTCTCGCTGATCTCCTCAAGTTCCCTGGAGAGATCGGACCTCTGCTTCTCCACCTTGGCCCGAGCAGCTCGCTCAGCCTCAATCTCTTCCTCCAGCTCCTCAATACGAGCCTAATATTTACATGTTGAAAAAAACTTGGGTCATCCAACGTCAGTGGAATGCAGTCAGTGTTGCATACTATTAAGATACTGTACAAACCTGAAGTTCTTTGATCTTTTTCTGAAGCTGAGCAGAAAGTATTTGCTCATCCTCGATCTTACTAAGAAGCTGGCTTGTTTCAAAGTCCTTCCTGTTAAGGGACAAATATTCATAATCATCTAACATTCATTTTTATCTTGAAGTAAACAAAACGCAGTTGCTCGAGAGTGATTTTTATTTTGCTAATGAAAACTTTATTTTGAAACTCGTCTGAGAGTCGTGCATTTGGATTCTGGGTTCCATAGTTCGGTCGTGACACACATTGCATTAAAAAAAAATCATTATACATTGAGTTAAATTGGACTCACTTCTTTATTTTCTCATCAGACTGCTGCTTGTCATTCTCCAGATCCATTATGGTTTCCTGGGCCAGTTTCAGGTCTCCCTTCAAGCTTCCTTTTAGCACGTTCAAGATCCATACGGAGCTTCTTCTCTTGCTCCAATGAACCTTCGAGCTGGTTTAACAGAGATAGATAGATAGAGATAGATAGTTTACTTGGTTTGTTTTTCATTTTCAAGCAGACTGAAATCACAGTTTGTTGTTATTACTTACATCATCCACTTGCTGCTCCAGCTTGGACTTGGCCTTTGTCAGAGTGTTGACTTTGTCTTCCTCTGCCTGCAGATCATCAAGGGTCTGCTGATGGGCCTCTTGGAGGGCTTTCTTCTCTTTGGTCAGCTTGGCAATTGTCTCATCTTGAGAAGCCATTTCCTCAACCAGGTTTTTAACCTATAAAATTTCATATGTAATTTAATTAACAACACACTTTAAATCTACGTTGGAGTGGAAATATGTGATTAAAAAGCCTATCTTGTAACCTTGTTCTCGGTGGCATGCTTCTCCTTTTCTACTTTGGCCAGAGTGAGCTCCAAGTCATCGATGTCCTTCTTCAACTCGGAGCACTCGTCCTCCAGCTTCCTCTTCTTTGCGGTCAGCTCAGCATTCATTTCCTCCTCGTCCTCCAGTCTCTCAGCCGTCTCTTTGACTTTGGCCTCAAGCTGGATTTTTGCTTTAATGAGCCCCTCACACCTTTCCTCCGCATCACTGAGGTTTTCAGTTTCCTAAAAGTCAGTGCAAACAGGTTCACGTCATTTCCAAATCAGTCATTTGATGTGGGATATTAAGTAGATAGTAGTGTGCATGCAGTGTGATCATCCAGCTTACAGACTGCACTTGCAGCAACAGGTCGTTCTTCTCCTGCAGCAGAGAGACCATCTTCTCCTCCAGCTCCTTCTTCTTAGCCAGAGCCTTTGCTAGGTCCTCCTTCATCTTCTCAAAGTTCTCTTTCATTTGGGCCATCTCCTTTTCAGTCTCTGCACTCTTCAGCAGAGGCTTAATCTTGAAGTACAGCTTCATCCATGGCCAGGTTTTGACATTCATGAATGAGCGGATGTTGTACTGGATGGAGTAAATGGCCTCCCTGAGGAAAATAGGTGTCGAAGTAAATAATAGATTCATTTAGACTTTTCAAATTAAATATTTGGCTTGAAAATTGCTATCACGTTCCATGTGACAGTACCTCCTCTCCATCATCTTGACAAATTCACGTCTCATCACAAAACCTCTGCAGACAGCCTGAGTCATTGTGATCAGGATAGCAAGTTTTTCATCTCTCATCTCCTCCAGAGTTCCCAGCAGACCGGCTTTGAAGAACACCTAAAAAAAAAAAAAAAAGTTACTTGATGTTAATTGGTACATCCACTTCCAGTATCAAGGTTTGTCATTCCCAATTTCAGACAAACAGATTACCTTTGTGTGTCCAAATTTGTACTGAGTCTGGTCGACATCAATAGAGCTCAAGAGTTTCTCTGAGGCCTTTTTGTTGTCAATGAATTGTCCCTCAGGAATGACACTGGCATTCAATACTTTGTATCTAATTAGAAAGAAATTAATCAAGATCAATAAATTGATCATTGATATTATCTCATATTATGGTTAATCTGGGGAAGTACCTCTGCTTGAAGTCACCGTAGAGGATTCTGCTGGGGAAACCTTTCCTGCAGATCCTGATACCTTCCAGCACACCGTTACACCTCAGCTGGTGGATGACCAGGAAGTTCTCCATGAGACCTTAAGGACATGCTAAGTTTAGTCTTGTTTTGCATGATTACAGGTACGTTAAAATGCATGAGTGAATACTCATAATAGGCTTACCAGGAGTCTTTGATTCATTGGGAATTAGACAACGCACAAAATGAGGGTGAGTGCTCCTTAAGTTGGTCATCAGCTTGCCCAAATTCTCCTGAAATATGGAAACATTCAAATTGTTTAGCAGGATTTGGGATCATTGGGGTTTACATATTGTATAGTAGTTATACAGTGAGGCAGTCATTTGTGCCGCTTACCCTGAACAGAGCAGATACGGTCTGAAAGGACCCACCCTTCTTCTTGCCAGCTTTTTTGCCACCACCACCCTCACCTGTACCATGAATATGAAATTTGAATTATTACCTTTAATAAATGTAATCCATTTTTTATTTAAACTGCATTCTAAAAACCACCAAGTGTATTTTGAAAATATAATGAAAACCAGAAAATACTTTACAAATGTTCTTTAAAATGTCATCCTTACCTTCTGCTGCGGCATGCGATGCATAGAGGTGAGCCAGCAGTTTAGCTGCAGACTTCTGGTAGAGCTGAACCACTGAGTCGTTCAGGGGGTCCTTGTTCTTGTCCAGCCAGCCATTGACATTGTAGTCAACAGTGCCAGCATAGTGCACAAGGGAGAAATGAGCCTCAGCCTTGCCTTTGGCAGGTTTGGGTTTCTGGAAGGGGGCACTTTTACCAAGATGCTGGTCATACAGTTTGTTCTTGAAGGTGACGTCTGTAGCCTTGGGGAACATGCACTCCTCTTCAAGGATGGAGAAGATGCCCATTGGCTGTAATGATTTTGAATGGTTTATTTTAAAAGCTGTCAAGTCATCAGATAGTTTTCCGTTTGTGAACATACATCATGTGGCTCACCTTCTCAATCAGCTCAATGCAGGCAGCCAAGTCCATACCGAAGTCAATGAACTCCCACTCAATTCCCTCTTTCTTGTACTCTTCTTGCTCCAGGACAAACATGTGGTGGTTGAAAAACTGTTGCAGTTTTTCATTGGTGAAGTTGATGCACAGCTGCTCCAGGCTGTTGAACTAAAGAAATTCATATATCAAAGGTCAGCAAAGGCCCGAGGTAACATTAAATAACAATGAAATTATTTGTACTATGTTTTAAATGAAGTTGCATGTGATTGTGTGGTATCAGCCAAGCGTACTTACATCAAAAATTTCAAACCCAGCAATATCAAGGACGCCGATGAAAAAGCTTCTGGGCTGCTTCGTATCCAGCATCTCGTTAATTCTGACGACCATCCACAAGAACATTTTCTCATAGACAGACTTGGAGAGTGCCATAACGGAATTGTTGACCTGATTTTTACAAATGAATAATACAATATTAACATGGATGTCGTACAAATGAACACAACTGGTTCAACATTACAAGCACGCAAAACTATGATCCAACTTTACAAGATCTGTGGTTGCATTTTGAGTCTCGAGTCAGTCTTTAAGGATGAAAATCATACCTGAGGGACAGTTTGACCTTTGGTCACATACTCGTTCCCAACCTTCACCCTGGGGTAGCATAGTGCTTTCAGCAGATCAGCGGAGTTCAGACCCATGAGGTACGCAATTTTATCAGCCACTAAAAGAAGAGCACAGAGGGACATCTTCAAACGCACAGTATGTAATTTCTGCTGCCAGGATTGTCTCGCATCACAACAATAACAAAAAACTTCCGTCAACAACAACAACAACAGTCCGTGTTGATGAACATCAGATGTGACCCAGGCAGAATTCATGCTCACGGACGAGGTTTTAAAGTTTTTCGTTATGTGCACTCTTATTCACTGACGTATCTTATCAAAGAGATATGACGCCATTGGCAGGAGACCAGTGTTGCTTTGTATAAAGTTACACATTTCTCTGAGTTTGAACATTGTTGGAAGTATTTGGGATAGAAGTATGCAACCCAACAATATATATAATACGGGTCTAGTCATTTTTAGACATTTTAATGTGGAAACGTTACATATTATTCCTTTAACACCCCTTCAGTGATACCTTCATAAATGTAAATCGCAAACGTGACTACTACATAAAAGCTCATGTTGTGTTGGTGTCATACCCTCAGTGCCGTCGGGCTCGGCCTGCTCTTCGCGCTGCTTCTGCTTAAACTTCATGTTCCCGTGATGCATCACAGCTCCAGTCAGCTTGAAAATGCTTGCCTTCTCTTCTGCACTGAAGCCCAGAATGTCGATGGCAGTCTGTGGGAAAAAAACACGGCACACACGGTTTATAACACAATCTTTCTATTTTGAATGAATAGGGACGCTGTTGTCTTGTCTCCCCAAATGTTTAGCATCTGTAACAAATGTCCGATAGTAAGTCGTCAAAACAAAAATTGTCCTTACATCAGTAGCAATGAATTCCTCAATGTCATTGATACTCTTGACAGTGATCTCCCCCTGGCTGATCATGTGATAGTCATATGGATTTGTGGTGATCAGCAGAGCCTCTGAAGAAAAAGCCAAAAACAACAACACATGTAAACGTAACAGAATTTATAGTAATTGATCTACATGTTGTAGAATAACTGTCACAACGTTAGTCTCTAATCTCTCACCGATCAGCTCAGGCTTGTGGCCTGTCATGAGCTGGTAGAAGATGTGGTAGCTCCTCTCAGCAGACAGCTGGAACGTCACACGAGACTTCTCCAGCAGATCTGTTTGGATTTATGTCATGAAAAAATTACAGCTGGAAGAACTGACGGCGTGAAAGAAAGCAGAAGATACTTGACGAGTAACACACACACACAAAAGAAAATCTTACATGTTTCAATATCAGCTGAAGCCAGCTTTCCGGTTGTCCCAAAGTGAATTCTGATGAATTTACCCTACAGAAGAACACGTTTGAGTGTATGCCATATGCCACAGCAAACTGTTTCAAGAACAAATCCCCAAAAGAACTTACAAAGCGGGATGAGTTGTCATTCCTCACAGTTTTGGCATTACCATAAGCCTCCAACAGGGGGTTGGCTGCGATGATTTGATCTTCCAGTGACCCCTAGAAATAACATTTAATTGGTCATTATGACCATTTTCATTTCAAATTTCACACAATACTTTTTAACATCTCTTACCTGCATCTTGCTAGCAACCTGTTCGGATTTCTTTCCTCCAGCCACTGCGATTGTCGCAAAGTACTGGATGACACGCTTGGTGTTGACAGTCTTTCCTGCACCAGATTCTCCACTACGTGATAAAATGATATTCAAAACGACTGGTAATACTAGCGTTTGCTAAAACTTATTAATATAAAATCGTCACTTACGTGATCAGGATTGACTGGTTTTCTCTATCTGTAAGACATCAACGCGTTACGCAAGAGAGTTAACTCCTGAAGTGCAGTGTTGTATTTCTGGACACACAGTCGCTTACAAAATGATTGATACCTTGGAGCATGAACTGATAGGCGTTATCAGAGATGGAGAAGATGTGGGGTGGAGCCTCAATCCTCTTCTTGCCTCTGTATCCTGATACAACCCCACTGTCATACACTGGGAGCCACTTGTAGGGGTTCACAGTGACGCAGAAGAGCCCAGAGTAGGTCTGTAACAGTGTGAAATATGAGATATATATATATTATATGTATATATGTATGAGCTATTAAAGCTATCTTCTCCACAAAACTCACGTAGATCATCCATGCTGCATAGCGCTCTTTGAGGTTATACAGCACAGAGGGTTCGCTGAGGTGGGTCATCATGGCCATGTCCTCAATCTTATCGAACTTTGGAGGGTTCATGGGGAAGATTTCATCCTCTTTTACAGTGATAGACTGTCAAAGAGACAGACAAGGTATCAAAATAAGCATAGTAGTTACTGAGCAGTTAACTGATGTCTAAAGTATTGTTACATAGTGAATTCATATTTGCAAATAACAACAACAACAAAAACATGTCAGTCCACAAACATTTTTTGGACATTAGAATTAAAAATATTTTAAATAACCATGTTAACTAGTTAACATATGTCACAGCAGTCCAGATACTACCTCAGAAACATTAAGCACTGTTAAAACTTTTGAATTTAGCGCCTTCTATTCACCTTCCCAGTGAGAGTCTCCACGGTGGCTTTGCCACCCTCTCTCTTCACGAGTTTCCCCTTGAGGTACATCTCTGCGGGCTCAGTCACAAAGTACGCTGTTTTAGCATCGAAGGGAGTGTTCTGAGCTTCAATCCTCTCTCTTTCTGGCTTCCGGAGGTAAACGGCCGCCGGGCCAAAACACTCCATCTCAGGGTCCGACATGATGACCACTGCATAAGAGGAAACAAGACAATAGTCTTAAATACCAGTAAAGTAGATATATAGCTGCCCAAATAATGACCTCTACGATGTCTGCTGTAGTCAAATGAATGTTCTGCCATTAAGATACTACTACCATACTATAGTGTGTACTACATTTCCATATACTCCAGGTCTAATTTGAACCCCCACGTACCTTGGATGACCCCAGGTGTGCAGGGGTAGTTCTGGCAGATTTCAGTGCAGACCTCTCTGAAACAAAAAATAGTAAAGCTGTAAGCTTCACAAAGCTACATCTGAAAGTTAACTATGTCACACTTTATTCTAAAAAGGTCAATGAAATGTAAGTATACTGATAAAACCTCTTTTTTAGTCATATAAATATTTAAATATCTTCCATGTATACAACGTTTACTTGATACAAATTATGCATGGTAGTATTCTAGCTATAATATCTTTTACTGGAGTAGTCGAATGACATCTCAATACAAAAGCGCCTCTAAGAAACTTACCTTTGCTGGGGTGCCTGTCCTCTGTGGATGCTTGCTGTGCCCTTTTTATATGTAGTGATGGGAGCCTATCACATGTGTATCGCTCTATTTGGTCATGTTGCCTGGCATCATGCTTGTGCAGTAGACCTCTAGCTGTCACATTACAGAATTTATGGGATGTCTATGCCAGATCATTGACAGGCTTAGGAAGGTTAGGAATTGAGGTTTTGGTTTGAAGAAATCTGAGTTATATTCCTGTGATTATTGCCTGTTGTGTTGTACAGACTTTTGTAATAATTATTCATGAGGAATCTTGAAAAGATTTACAGACATATCAGTGTTGTTTTTTGTTTGTTTTTCTACTTATTATGACTTCCTCACATGCTAATGTAGCATGCTGATGTAAAGTCGGTTCTTCTTGTAGATACAGTGCATGCTTATTTGCATTGTGTAATGCAAATAAGGAACAGATGTGAAGATGGTCCAGTTCCTGGTTAAGTCAGGAGTTACAAGCAGTCCAAAGGTGTGACTAATGCATCTTTTTTATGTTCCCTGGCACAACAGAAGCCCCTCGCCATGCTTCGAAGAACCTTTAAAAAGTCAGTGGTATAGTGTTTCAGAGTCCTTACAAGTCAGAAATGATTAAAAAATGAAATGAGTGCCAGTGAGCTTTAAAGAAAAGGAAGGATTGCCAAAAGATTATTTGTCACAGCAGTGCCAACAGCTGTTCTTATTCTTGTTCTTAACAGATACACAAGGGAGAGTGAGACAGTCTCTAAATGTGGCGCGACTGAGTGATGGATTCCAGCTTCGCTTCCTTTATGTTTGACCACACAATGGTTTGTTTTGTGTACATCAGATCTCAGTATGTTCAGTGTGGCGTTCAGTCCGAAGCTGTTTTGTTTATTTGATGTCCGCAGCATGCGGTGGGTCAGAAGATGTTGCCGTGGATGGCGAGTGTACTTGTAACCAAATGTTTCTGGCAACAATGTGGTACACGGCGGCCACCGTTTCCATTGGGAAAAGTATCTACTTACGGCGGTGAATAGGAAGATGAAATTCTAAAGTGGTTACCAACAAGATATAATGAGCTTCTGTCTTCAGTGTTACACGATACCTGCTCTGAAATCTTCTGTCTTATTAGGGCAAAACTCAAATATAGCACCGGGCCTGTGTTGATGCTCAATCCAAATGCCACATGCTCAAGGGGGCTTATTGTGTTTTAATGGCCTTTGATCTCCTCCGTCTGACAGCTTCTCCATTTGTCAAGCAGAAACAACTGGACCAGGGGGCAACAAACCAAGGTGAGTGTTGAGTAACATTCCAGCCTACAAGCTGCATGGATATACATTTACAGTAACAGTAGCATCCATGTTTCACTTTGTAAGTACTTGTGTGTGTATATATATATATATTGCCATGTTTATATGTTATTGTGTTAGTCTTGTTAAAGGTTCAGTTTTATAGAAAGGTGTACCCGTGTTTTGAACTGTACTTACATGTAAACATTAATTAGTTATGTGGATTTTTAAACTCTCATTTTTGAGTTTGGCTCATTCACATTATTTTGTCTTATGGACAGTAAAGTCAATTCAGCACCTTTTTTTTTTTTGTTTCTTAAATAAAGAACGATATGTTGAGCTTAACTGTCCAGACGTAGCCTTTAGCGCCTTAACAATCTCAATAATGTGTTTTTCTTTTTAAGAACTTGTGTATTGAGCACTGAACTCCTTTGGGATCATTCATACTTCCAAGACATTCACTAATATTGTCTCGCGGCCCTTAATGCATGTCCACACTAAGCTGTGCGCAAATATTGCTTTAAGAACAAGTGATTGGAATTGTTGTTATGTTAATGGATGTCTGTCTGTGTTAGGGTTTAGGGTTTGTTGGTTAAAATTAGGTCTCGGTGTTGGATTTTGGACATGTCCATCTTACAGTAGGCTCTTGGGATTAGCATGTGTGAGGCTGAGAAGAGGGCGGGTGACTCTGGATCTGTCTTCAACAGTCTTATTAGTCATAGATGATATTTTGGATGCTTCTTGCTTCATGTTGATGAAATTTGGCATTATCAAGCCGCTGAAATAGATCAAGATGTGTCCTGACCTTTCTGTGATACCTGGATGATGCAAGATATTTGCTGATTTGAAACTTGTGTTTGTTACTTGAAACAAACTTTTGCCTGTGTACCAGAGGAGTCAGGGGTGCTGTCAGTTCCTGTCGGTGTTAATGACTGTCAGACGGCTAAGTGTCTACTAATGTTGTTGTTGGTGGGGGGGGGGGGTTACTGGCATCTTATAAACACCAGAAGGAGCCTCAAGTTGCAAAGGTGCAAAGATGCTGCTTATGTTACCAGCTTCTCTATCATCATCATCTGGTTCCTTAACATAACGTCACAGGCTCATCATGAGGGCATTAAATGGTAAGCTAAATATAATGTATTAATGCATTTTGATGTAAATTGTTAATGCAGATGTATAAATATAAATTCACTTATGCTGCATCCTCGACTGGAGGCGGCGAAACACCCTGGACAGTCCATCATAACGCTTTTAAAATGTGGTATGACACACTCCGTGATCTAGATTTTTATTTGAATCTTGTGATGCATGTTTAGTTTTAGTAACCACATGTGTAGCACTTTGGCATTTGTGTACTGGCTTATCATTTTTCACTGCAAGTGTGTGGAAATGTTTTACGACATTTTCATTTAGTAAGAGTTCTGAACACACTGATATGACTTACACACATTGTTATATATGCATGTGTGTATATATATTGCACTTACTTAACCTCACGGGAGACTGATTAAAGAATAGGTTCACATGTCTGTCCTAATACAGTGCAAGCATGCACACTGTAACCGTTACAGCTTTCTGTAATCATTTCTCGTGCTTGCTAAATTCTGTCTACATTTTTACTAGATGTGCACTTTTGCAATTAAGAAAAGAAACTCTAAACCAACCAAATGGTGTGTTATTCCTTATCTACAGTATACTGGAGGTGGAAGAAAAAGAAGACCTGAATGGGATGGACTGTCTGCTAATCCAACCTGCCGAAACATCAAAGAAATGTCTTGAGAGATGGTTGAAGGTATAACACTAACTATCTATGATATTTATTTAGACATGTACTTGCACTTGTTCCAGGACAAAGTAGATAATACTCAACGATTAAGTAAAAATGTACCAACAGTTCTCAATAAATGACCTTTATTTACATTCATTTGCACTACTCAAGAGATGAACCAGTGTGTGATAATAAATATCACACACTGAGCTGGAATGAAAAAAAACTGTTGACTCGGGAATACAAAAATATGAAAAGGCTCATTCAGAAATGGACAAACATGAAGAGAAGAGAAGAACTGCATGCTCACGTGTATCCCAATGTATAGCCACTCATCTGTAGGGGACAGAAATGACCAGAGTTACAAACACGTCACTGTCGCAATGAATCTTTTAAATACAGGATGAAGCAATATACAGAGAAATCTACCACTACTGTATGTATATGTAGAAATATTGACAACATGATATTTTATACTAAGTAATCGGACGTAACTAACTAAATTTGTTTAATATGTCAATCATTGAACATAGGGACTCTTTAATATTCCTTTGAATTATAATTCAATTTAATTCTCACATTTTTATCAACTTTATTAAAAATACATAATATATATATATGATAATCTGATGATAATTTAAAATTTGTTAATAGTTATGCTCATCTCCAGCTCTATGTTCATAGTCTGAGACTCCATGAAAGTAGCTTTGCATGATTCATTCTTCAAAGACGTTTTCTTAAACTGGCCCTTCTTGCAGCCGCTCTGTCTATTAGAAACTGTCTTTTTAAGCCCACCCCGTCCCAAAGAGCTCACTTTCTTCTGATTGGCCATCTTTGTGCAAGCCTGCTGAAGGGCTGTACCCAGCATTTGTACACTTTACCCTCTTGCTTTTGTGCCTGAAGGCATGAGAGCTTTAGTAACTTAGTTTGGAGAAGATTGTTATGGGGCACTGAATTCCATAAATTTGTTGTTAATCGGACAACAAACACAAACAGGAATGAGTGTTTCTTCACTGATTACTGTGCATTACTGCACACAGTTTCTAAAACTTTATTCACTAACTTCACTAAAACCGGGTCGTATTTAATCCAGAACATGTCTGGTCTTCAACACATTGCAGTAAAAAGTCCAAACAAGCGATGGCAGATAGCTTTACTTGTTAGTGATTTGCTGCTTTAGCTGTGTAGCTGCTGCTGCTGCTGCTAGTTAGCTGTGCAGCTAACTTAGCAAAGTGTAAAACAATTTTGTTCTTTATTTAAAAGGTAAAATTTGGTTGTTAAGCTATATAAACCAGCACATTATCCTACAAATACTCTAGCTCTATAGCTACACAGGCTGCAGTATGTGGAAAATAATGGATTTAAGCTGGATATTTTATTTTTGGAAAGATCTCATTTATCTTTTGTCAACACTGTGGAGTTACTTCATCAGCTATGCTGGTTAGGGGAATCTCTAGAAAGCATTAACTTTAGCATAAGAAATCATCTCTGTTTCTAGGTCGTTACTAAGGGTCAGACTACTCATCTACTGACATGAATGATTTTCAACTGTTTTCCAGTTATTAGTCAGACAGGCGTCGACAATTTGTTGCTGTTTCATAAAATGCTTGGTAAAAATGTATGTTTTCTTAAGATTACTTAAAAAAACAGAAGTTCTTAGTGATATTATCAAATACACCACTCAAGACTGGGGAGAGCTAGTCAAGCATAGCTTTGCGCTAAGCACACCAGTTCGCTTGAATTAATTCAGACGAATCAGTGGAGATCGAGACTTGCAGGCGTTATGTGGCATTCCTAATCCTTAGGTCAACGAACTAAACAAACAAACCTTAACTGCTCGTGAATACAGCCAGTGTAGTTTTACATTTTAAGACATGATGTTGATTTCTTGAAATGTCATGACATCAGGCTTCTTACCGTCACCTCATCTCCACACTTGAATGTGTTGTCTTGACATTTCACAAAATCCATTAGCATTATTCAGAAACTGAGAAAACACATCTAAATACAGACGATGCTATGATAAGTACATTATATTTCCCTGGTGTTAGCAACAACTGTAAAAGCCTACTCGTAAATGCATTTATTTAAGTATTTAACTTACTTACAAACTCGCAGCTTTCAGTATCACAAACACAATTCAAAGCGTTTCCATCTCGGCGTCGACCCAAGAAGCAGCAAAGAATAGCATCAGTCTCTCTTTCCTCGCGCCCTTCTTGCCCTTACTAATTTGAATTTCTCCCTCACTCAAGAGTAACACACACATGCACACACACAAACCAAATCTGCAGTGTGCTTTGTAACACCTGCACAGAGTTGTCTTATTGATCACACACAGGGGAATATGAGCTGCTTAGGAATTCAAAAATGTCTTGGCCACCCTGAAAAGTAGTTGGTGTTAGCAACAGCTGGTCTATTAGGCAGACAAGTTGTTAATCTGTTTTCATTAAGGGAAGTATTTACAGTTGGTTGTTCTAATTTCTATGAATTTAATACAGCTGATGCTAACCCCGACTGTTTCACAAAAAAGTGCAATTTGTCATCGAAAACCACTTAAGTTTATGAGAACTATATAAGCTATGTTCTTATGTGCGGGTCAAATGCAGTAATCATATTTCCTCCAATTTGCATGTGCATGCAAGAGTCAGTTTTTTTATTATCATTATTTATAATAAATTTATCTATAATAAATAATTATTTGTCTTTTTTCAGTGACTTTTCCATCTTTACAGGACAGTATGTCAAAATGTCAAAGAGAGTTCAAAGATTTATTTATTATTTGCAGCATTACTGTACATATATTAACAACTCATTCAGTCATTAGAAATTAAATTGTTAATTTACTTTTGAATGGATTGTTTAACTTTGCATGTTTACTTAAGCCACACAGGGACATAGCATGCTGATGAATGTTAATAATGAGAAACCACAACAAGTTCTCACTGAGCGTTTTCTGATTAGATTATATTTCTCTGACTGAAATGTGCAAAGCACATTAGTTCATCTGAGCTTTGTTATCATGATGTGTTACCACTGGCAACCTTGGCAGCCAACGTGCTGCACTCAGCTACACAGTTAAGAAAGATAAATTGCTTTTTTCTTTCTCTGAACTATATTAAGTTCCATAAACCAAACAGTTGCCTCGTTTGGGTGGCACAAGATGCCTCGGCAGGAGCTTAACAATAAGCGCTGCCAGCACCATGCACCCAGTGAACTCATGTAACTACAGAGAAACACAAACAAAACTTTAGATCTCTGCTTACCAAGATACAGCATCTAAACTAAATTAAACTTTCTGAGTTTATGACTTAGAATACTGATGGTGTGAACCAAGAATAAGGAGCGTCACAGACTGGATTTTTTCTGAGGTGCTTAGTAACAGGATGCTGAAACACATCTGACATGTAATTAACAGAAGTGTTCGATGCATTTGTCAACAATTGCAAAAGTGAGAGCTTGGGCATTTGCAAGCCGGTGGCTATATTTGCTTTAAGTCCTAATAAGACTGTAAAGAAAGGGCAGACATATAGAATATCAGCTTTTATTGCAACTTGATCACACCACAAGAGAATACTTTCACAGCGTCTAAGTGTCACCTTTCTTTGGAGAGAAAGCACAAGAGTATAATGGACCATAATGGGGTCTTAAATTAGCTTCAAGTAAACACTCGGCCATATTCTCAAGAGACGTTTGAAACAATGTCACTGCCAAAGGTTTGTTTGATGGCATAGCAAACTTAAATGTGTGCGTGTATATTAAAAGCATAATCCTATAAAAGATTTTCTGGCTGACGTTCGTAAGACTTGAAGTAAGAGCTTAATTCTTTTTGTGAAAAAATGCATCAAATTATGCATCAGTTGTTCCTTGTAGATAAACCGCTTTGCACAAAGTAGGACAGGAGTAGGAAGTGTTTTTTGTTTTTAGACAGAAATCTGGGACTTTTGATCATTATATACACTATTTAATGTTTGTGTTTCTATATGTAGGATAAGGTGACAGCAGTTGTGGTGATGGAGCTATATGATATCATTCTTCTAAGAGAAGCTCACTGACCTTAACAGGAGGCTTCCCCCCGCATGGTGTCCAGAGATTTCAGTATAAAAGAAGCACTCCCACACTCGTTAAAGGCTGTGGACTGACAGGCTGCCAACGAAGGTGAGTCTCTGTTGCAGTGATCTGTGCTTTTATTTAAGTGGCTGGCAAAGAGCAATTTTTAATTTTTTTTTTTTTGCAAAATTGCAAAAAGTTGGTGACTTCATCTTTAGTGAAGCTTGCATGTTTTTCTCTTGTTTTAGTATCCAAAAAACAGCTGCGTCGCTTGGCATCAAAAAGGTAAATGACATTCATGCAACAAGGGAATTGAATGGAAAATAATGTACTGAATCAAAATTTAGATGTATTAACAGGTTGTGCACTTTTTATTTTATTGAATCTAATACGTAAATATCTCTTCAAATACAAATTTTGTTCATTTCTACTTTTTTGACTTCTCTTACTTGTATTTTTACAGGGCGACCATGAGTTCGGACGCTGAAATGGAGTGTTTTGGCCCGGCGGCCATATACCTCCGAAAATCTGAAAGGGAGAGGATTGAGGCTCAGAATCTTCCCTTTGATGCCAAAACAGCTTTCTACGTGGCAGAACCCAATGAGATGTATTTGAAGGGCAAACTAGTGAAGAAGGAGGGCGGCAAAGCCACAGTTGAAGTTCAGGGTGGAAAGGTATGTAGACATCTTTTGTCATATACTGTAATAAAACAGACACGAGTAAAGACCTAACTAAATAATCTCACAATTTATTTCCTTAATGGTGCTGGACATCGTTAAACGTTATTCTTTGCTGTTTTGGTGCAGACCCTCACTGTGAAGGATGATGACATCTTCCCCATGAACCCTCCAAAGTTCGATAAGATTGAGGACATGGCCATGATGACCCACCTCAGCGAACCCTCTGTGCTGTATAACCTCAAAGAGCGCTATGCAGCATGGATGATCTATGTAAGTTCCTTTAAACATTAAGGCAAAGTTGTTGCACTGTACCGAATATGCAGTATATATTGCGTGGCAATTAATGTGTGTGTCTTCTCCTTAAAACAGACCTACTCCTGGGCTCTTCTGCGTCACTGTGAACCCCTACAAGTGGCTCCCAGTGTATGATGCAGTGGTTGTATCAGGATACAGAGGCAAGAAGAGGATTGAGGCTCCACCCCACATCTTCTCCATCTCTGATAACGCCTATCAGTTCATGCTCCAAGGTATCAATCAGTTTCATTGCACAGTGGTTTGTTGTCACTAATGGACATGCATTTTATGCTAACTATCATAAATGAATGCCGTGATACAATTTGCGTTCTCTCAACAGATCGTGAGAATCAGTCCATCCTGATCACGTAAGTCAATGCTAAAGAGAGATCATTCGGACTGATACGACTCAGACCGACAATGTCTCACACCAACACACCTGTCATGTAAATGTCTGTATTCTAGTGGAGAATCCGGTGCAGGAAAGACTGTCAACACCAAGCGTGTCATCCAGTACTTTGCGACAATCGCAGTGGCTGGAGGAAAGAAGTCCGAGCAAGTTTCTGGAAAAATGCAGGTGAATAGATGTGATGCACTGCACATACATACATATAAATACCTCTGAAAATCTGATTACAAACACATGTCATGTAACTTTGTTTTAAGGGGTCGCTGGAGGATCAAATCATTGCAGCCAACCCCTCTGCTGGAGGCTTATGGTAATGCCAAAACTGTGAGGAATGACAACTCATCCCGCTTTGTAAGTTTTGGCACACAAAATCCTATTTCTCTGATGCTCTGCTAGTCCTCTAACCTTAGTATTATTTGTCTTTGCATGTTCTGTTTTTGTTTGTTTAGTATTTCATATTTTTGGAAGGTTAATATGATTTTATCATTTAAATATTTAGAGATTTAAATAACATTTTCTACCAAATAAGATCAAACTGAGTCACAAATATATTTACTCTGATAACTGCAATCTTCTGTAGGGTAAATTCATCAGAATCCACTTTGGAACAACTGGAAAGTTGGCTTCAGCTGATATCGAAACGTGTAAGCTTCCATCCTTTCACTGTCTAGAAGATCTGATGACAGAAGGACAAACTGTGAACCAGCTTATTGGCGTGTTTTGCAGATCTGCTGGAGAAGTCTCGTGTGACGTTCCAGCTGTCTGCTGAGAGGAGCTACCACATCTTCTACCAGCTCATGACAGGCCACAAGCCTGAGCTGATCGGTGAGCAATCTTGCCGTATATCATTTTATATAATGTATTCACGCTTCACAGAGTCTGTGTAATGAAATGCAATAAATATGTTTCAGAGGCTCTCCTCATTACCACCAACCCGTACGACTATGCCATGATCAGTCAGGGTGAAATCACCGTCAAGAGCATCAATGACGTTGAGGAGTTCATTGCCACAGATGTGAGTGCCCACTCCACAAAATCCAGCACATTGAAAGTCACGGTGTAACTTTAAAGTGCTTAAATGTAGTACAGTAAACCAGTTAAAACATTTATTTGTAATAATGATCTTTTATTGAAATACACATTAAGAATTGTTGTAAATAAGCGAAGAGAATCTACAGGTACAGTAATGATATTCTGTGTGTTTGATTCTGCAGACTGCCATCGACATCCTGGGCTTCAGTGCAGAAGAGAAGATGAGCATTTACAAGCTGACCGGAGCTGTGATGCATCACGGAAGCATGAAGTTTAAGCAGAAGCAGCGTGAAGAGCAGGCTGAGCCCGACGGCACTGAGGGTAGATAACTGTGCAACCAGTTTATCAGTACTAACATGACTGCATTGTGAACAACAAGGGTGCATAGGGGTAAGTGGAGGGAGCTCAGAGTAGACCTACCTCCATGATAGTTTCCAAGGAATGTGTGCTGGGGGGAGGAGACCCTGGACCCCTAAAAAATGCTCGATCCCATCTGGCTTGGGAATGCCTCAGGATTCCCCAGGAGCTGGAGGATTCAGTCACCTGAATCCAAATAAGCAGCACGGGACGAATGCAACTACTTTACTTTACTTCATCTTTCTGTTTTTCTTCAGAGGCTGATAAAATCGCCTACCTCATGGGCCTGAACTCTGCCGATATGCTCAAGGCTTTATGTTACCCGAGAGTGAAGGTTGGCAATGAAATGGTGGTTAAAGGTCAAACTGTGCCACAGGTAAATTACATAAAGACGTTAGTTTATGTAAATTTAATGACTGAATATAAAAACATAACCACGACTCTTTCAATTTTTTAGGTGCATAATGCAGTGATGGCTCTCTGCAAGTCTGTCTATGAGAAAATGTTCTTGTGGATGGTCGTCAGAATTAACGAGATGCTGGACACGAAGCAGCCCCGAAGCTTTTTCATCGGTGTGCTCGACATCGCAGGGTTTGAAATCTTTGACGTAAGCAAAGAGCACCATGTGTGAACAATGAGTAAACAAGCACGATGAAACTTTGACACTGTGTCTTCTTTCCCACCTCAAGTTCAACAGCCTGGAGCAGCTGTGCATCAACTTCACCAACGAGAAACTGCAACAGTTTTTCAACCACCACATGTTCGTCCTGGAGCAAGAAGAGTACAAGAAAGAGGGAATTGAGTGGGAGTTCATTGACTTCGGTATGGACTTGGCTGCCTGCATTGAGCTGATTGAGAAGGTAATGTAGGAGACCTTCATACAATGATGCAAAAATAATTATCCCACCACAGTCAGACAGTTCGGGATTTCAAATTTGTGTTATTTGTGTTGTAAACAGCCAATGGGCATCTTCTCCATCCTTGAAGAGGAGTGCATGTTCCCCAAGGCTTCGGACGTCACCTTCAAGAACAAACTGTATGACCAGCATCTTGGTAAAAGTGCCCCCTTCCAGAAACCCAAACCTGCCAAAGGCAAGGCTGAGGCTCATTTCGCCCTTGTGCACTACGCCGGCACTGTTGACTACAATGTTGTTGGCTGGCTGGACAAGAACAAGGACCCCCTGAACGACTCAGTGGTTCAGCTCTACCAGAAGTCCTCAGTGAAGCTGTTGGTTCACCTCTATGCATCACATTCCTCAGGGGACGGTACATAAAACTATTTTAAAAAAGTATATTCAGCAACATCACAAACATCGTCCTTAAACATTTATATACCAAAAATTTAAAATGAAGCTTGCAAATTGAAAATAAAACTGTAAATGTTTTTCTTACAGATGCTAAAGGTGGTGGAAAGAAAGGTGGCAAGAAGAAGGGTGGCTCCTTCCAGACAGTATCAGCTCTCTTCAGGGTAATTTTCATAAATATGTACAAACTTATACAGCTGATTGTGTGTCCGCTGTGCGGGGACTTTAACACTAACCTCTACACATGCATGCCTGTAGTTTAGCAGTGATAGATTTCTTGTGGCAGGCAAGGTTAAATACACAATCCAGCAGATCAAGGTGGTGTATTGATTATAGAGACCTTCGGCATGTGTGGTCAGGGTTCGATCACCTGATACAATGAGCTGTATTCGGAGGTTAATAAAAATGAGTTTTGTCTGTCAACAGGAAAACTTGGGCAAGCTGATGACCAACTTGAGGAGCACACATCCACACTTTGTGCGTTGTCTGATTCCCAATGAATCAAAAACACCAGGTGAGGTTTTCCACTCACGTCTATCACCTGTTTGGTTAGACTGGCTGTCTGTCCCACAGTTGCTGTCTGCAAATGAAGTATCTCCACGGTAACACTGTGTCCTTGTCTCTGTTTAAGGTCTCATGGAGAACTTCCTGGTCATCCACCAGCTGAGGTGTAACGGTGTGCTGGAAGGTATCAGGATCTGCAGGAAAGGTTTCCCCAGCAGAATCCTCTACGGCGACTTCAAGCAGAGGTACCGTAGCTGTTTCTGATCCTTTTAGTCCACATTGTTTCACGTTGATTGTGCTCTTTTGATGATCTTATTTGAATAAATTATTTCAGATACAAAGTATTGAACGCGAGTGTCATCCCTGATGGACAGTTCATTGACAACAAGAAGGCCTCAGAGAAACTCTTGAGCTCTATTGATGTCGACCAGTCTCAGTACAAATTTGGCCATACCAAGGTAAATGAACAGACTTGATTACCGTCATTAAGTAATGAAATCTCTGTGTAGCTCAGTTTGGTTAAGTCAGTGTTATTACATCTATTATCAGGTATTCTTCAAGGCTGGCCTGCTGGGTACACTGGAGGAGATGAGAGATGAGAAGCTGGTCGAGCTGGTCACAATGACTCAGGCTGTCTGCAGAGGTTTCGTGATGAGACGCGAGTTTGCCAAAATGATGCAGAGGAGGTGGGCAACGGCAAAAAAGCACGGACGTTTATTTTTAATATTAGAGGATAGCTACATGTATGGGATGATACATCCAACTTATTTTAATAGAAGCATCTGTCAGTGCAGGGCTAGTTTAACGTTCAGCTCACACTGACAGTGGATCTTTTTATCTGAAGCCTGATTTTACTTCATGCACCTCTTGTGGCTTGTACGGATTTAATCATTTGCAGTCCAGTTCAAATATAAAGTGTGGACATTGAATCAGTGCTAAAGAAAAAGTGATACTACACAGAGCTACAGATTTAAAACTTAAATCTGACTTAATGAGTAAAACTATTGAGACTACGAGGCGAAATAACTCCTATTGCCTTTTTTCTGACCCAGATACTGTATGTAGTCTACATTATTGTGTGAGGTTGTTAAAGCAGCATATCTTTCATACTCCCATTAACAGGGCTGAGTTGTTCAAGGTAGTGTATGGTGTTATCTAGGGTTGTTTCAAAGTAGTCGCTCCTGGCTAAAAATGATTACAGTTCAGTAGTTGCTCTAGCAGTGGTGGGGAAAGTATATGTCTGACATCCTAATGAGATCCAGGGAGACATAGAAGCCCGCTCCTTTAGGTTTGCAGCCTATAAGAAGGATTTATCTACAGTTTTACCTTGATACTCAGATCTAAGTCAGATCTGCGGGTCCTTATCTGGGGTACGTTTTCTATAAAAATGGGACAGAGAAGAGAAGTTCTGATTTTTTTCCTCTCTTTTATCACCAGGGAATCCATTTACTCCATCCAGTACAACATCCGCTCATTCATGAATGTCAAAACCTGGCCATGGATGAAGCTGTACTTCAGAATAAAGCCTCTGCTGAAGAGTGCAGAGACTGAAAAGGAGATGGCCCAAATGAAAGAGGACTTTGAGAAGATGAAGGAGGACCTAGCAAAGGCTCTGGCTAAGAAGAAGGAGCTGGAGGAGAAGATGGTCTCTCTGCTGCAGGAGAAGAACGACCTGCAGCTACAAATTCAGTCTGTATGTTAAAAATAAAGAGGGAATTGCTTTTTCTTTTAGAAAACCTTGATTTTAAGAGTAAATAAATAGTATTTACATTTTATCTCCTATCAAATCTAGGAAAGTGAAACCCTCAGTGATGCAGAGGAAAGGTGTGAGGGGCTCATTAAAGCAAAAATCCAGCTTGAGGCCAAAGTCAAAGAGACGGCTGAGAGACTGGAGGATGAGGAAGAGGTCAATGCTGAGCTGACCGCAAAGAAGAGGAAGCTGGAGGACGAGTGCTCCGAGTTGAAGAAGGACATCGATGACTTGGAGCTCACTCTGGCCAAAGTGGAAAAAGAGAAGCATGCCACCGAGAACAAGGTTCGTGTCTCTCATTTCAGATGACTAAACTGTGCCTGGTAGAAAACCTACTGTGATCAACTATTAAGTTGTTTCATTTATTTAAACTATTTAGGTTAAAAACCTGGTTGAGGAAATGGCTTCTCAAGATGAGACGATTGCCAAGCTGACCAAAGAGAAGAAAGCCCTCCAAGAGGCCCATCAGCAGATCCTCGATGATCTGCAGGCAGAGGAAGACAAAGTCAACACTCTGACAAAGGCCAAGTCCAAGCTGGAGCAACAAGTGGACGATGTAAGTAATAATAACAAACTGTGATTTTAGTTGCTTGACAATGAAACAATGAAATCAAATAATCTCTGTTAAAACAGCTTGAAGGTTCTCTGGAGCAAGAGAAGAAGCTCCGTATGGATCTCGAGCGATCAAAAAGGAAGCTTGAAGGAGATCTGAAACTGGCCCATGAATCCATAATGGATCTGGAGAATGACAAGCAGCAGTCTGATGAGAAAATAAAGAAGTATGCAATAAAGAGAATTGAATTTATGGTTTCCACAGTCCCTTTTAATGATACGTTTATGTATACGTTTGTAACATTTTTATTTTTGCTAACAAAGGAGGGACTTTGAGATCAGCCAGCTTCTCAGCAGGATAGAAGATGAACAGGTCGTTGGCATTCAACTTCATAAGAAAATCAAGGAACTGCAGGTGATGTTCAGATTTGTGTTTGGGCTTGTGGAGGGACATTTTGTTGAGTGTTTATGATTGTCTCCTGGTGCATACACACTCCAAAACCAAATCCATCCCTACTATTTGTTTGAACTTGCTTTACAGGCTCGTATTGAGGAGCTGGAGGAAGAGATCGAGGCTGAGCGAGCTGCTCGAGCCAAGGTGGAGAAGCAGAGGTCCGATCTCTCCAGGGAACTTGAGGAGATCAGCGAGAGGCTCGAAGAGGCCGGCGGAGCAACATCTGTTCAGATCGAGATGAACAAGAAGCGCGAGGCCGAGTTTCAGAAGCTGCGTCGTGATCTCGAAGAGTCCACCCTGCAGCATGAAGCCACCGCTGCAGCTCTTCGCAAGAAGCAGGCCGACAGCGTGGCAGAGCTGGGAGAACAAATTGATAACCTCCAGAGAGTCAAGCAGAAGCTGGAGAAAGAGAAAAGCGAGTTACAAGATGGAGATCGATGACCTTGCGAGCAATATGGAGTCTATCGCCAAATCAAAGGTAAGATTTACAGATTTCTCTTATTAACAGAGTTTTATCATCATTGTTACGTCACGTGGACTTGATTGTGTTGATTTGCGTCCGCAGGGTAACCTGGAGAAAATGTGCCGCTCTCTTGAGGATCAGCTGAGTGAACTGAAGGCCAAGAATGACGAGCACGTGCGTCAGTTAAACGATATGAATGTTCAGAGATCAAGACTGACGACCGAAAATGGTGAGTGTGGCATCTGGCATGAGAATAATAAAAGAAAACAAAACAACAAATCACTAACCAAAGAATTTCTCTGCATTTCCAAACAGGAGAATTTGGCCATCAGTTGGAAGAAAAGGAGTCTCTCGTTTCACAGCTTACGAGGGGAAAACAGGCTTTTATTCACCAAATTGAGGAGCTCAAAAGGCACCTTGAGGAGGAAGTTAAGGTACTGCAGTACTCTCTTTTCAGTGTAGCTGAATATGATCTCATGTGTGTCTTACTAAGTAAAATTTGATTTGTACATTACCTATTATGTCATTATTAGGCCAAGAACGCCCTGGCTCATGCCGTTCAGTCGTCCCGTCATGACTGCGACCTGCTCAGAGAGCAGTATGAGGAGGAGCAGGAGGCCAAGTGTGAGCTGCAGCGTGCCATGTCCAAGGCCAACAGCGAGGTGGCTCAGTGGAGAGCCAAATATGAGACTGATGCCATTCAGCGCACCGAGGAGCTGGAGGAGGCCAAGTTAGTCACAGTTTTAACTTTGTCCATGAAAGAGTTATTCTGTGCACCGATTCTATGACTCATCATAACATATTTATGTATTTATTTAGGAAAAAGCTGGCCCAGCGTCTTCAGGAGGCAGAGGAATCCATCGAGGCTGTGAATGCAAAATGTGCCTCTCTGGAAAAGACCAAGCAGAGGCTGCAGGGTGAGGTGGAAGACCTGATGATCGACGTGGAGAGAGCCAATGCTCTGGCTGCTACGCTCGACAAGAAGCAAAGGAACTTTGACAAGGTTCGATATTGTTGTAATGGACAGCTGGTTAATGGCAGGTGACAGAAAACACTTAATTTGTTTCTTTTATGTTCAGGTTCTTGCGGAGTGGAAGCAGAAGTTTGAGGAGAGCCAGGCGGAGCTGGAGGGATCTCAGAAGGAGGCCCGTGCTTTAAGCACAGAGCTGTTCAAGATGAAAAATTCATACTGAAGAAGCTCTGGACCACCTGGAGACTCTGAAGAGGGAGAACAAGAACCTGCAGCGTAAGACAACAAATCCTGCATGTGATTGGTTGAACATTAAATACAATCTTAACCAAATATATGACACAACAAAACTTTGTAGACAAAGAAATATCAATGTATTACATGAATGATGTTTTTTGTTTTTTTTCTTTTAGAGGAAATCACCGATTTGACTGAACATATTGGTGAATCAGGAAAGACAATTCATGAACTGGAAAAGGGGAAGAAGATGGCAGAGTGTGAGAAAGCAGAAGTCCAGACTGCATTAGAGGAGGCAGAGGTATTCAACATTTTAAAAAAACCAAGTGACTCTGGGAGTACCATTCTTGATCCAAAAATTGCAACCTTCTTCCATTCTTCCTTCCATCTCACGTTTCACTTTGTAGGCTACCCTGGAGCACGAAGAATCAAAGATTCTCCGCGTCCAGCTGGAGCTCACCCAAGTCAAGGGTGAAATTGACAGGAAACTTGCAGAGAAGGACGAGGAGATCGAGCAGATCAAGAGGAACAGCCAGAGAGTGATTGAGACCATGCAGAGCACTTTGGATGCCGAGATCAGGAGCAGAAACGATGCCCTGAGAGTCAAGAAGAAGATGGAGGGAGACCTCAATGAGTTGGAGATTCAGCTGAGCCACGCCAACAGGCAGGCGGCTGAAGCCCAGAAACAGCTGAGGAACGTCCAGGGACAGCTTAAGGTCGGCAATAAATATTCAACATAAACAGAAATACAGCTACACAACCCATGAGTAAATTTCTAAATAAAAAATTTGTATCCTCTTGAATTCAGGATGTCCAGCTGCACCTCGATGAAGCTGTCAGAGGTCAGACAGAGATGAAGGAGCAGGTTGCCATGGTGGAGCGCAGGAACAACCTGATGCTGGCTGAGATCGAGGAGCTGAGAGCTGCTCTGGAGCAGACAGAGAGGAGCCGCAAAGTGGCCGAACAGGAGCTGGTCGATGCCAGCGAGCGTGTGGGACTGCTGCACTCTCAGGTATTATAACTGTTATCTATGGCTACTATCAATTGCAAGACAGTTCTGTAAGTGTGCAAGGAAAACAACTGCAAACCTCACCATGAATCTTTCCCTTTAGAACACAAATCTCATCAACACCAAAAGGAAGTTGGAAGCTGATCTCGCTCAGGTCCAAGGTGAAGTGGAAGATGCTATCCAGGAAGCAAGGAACGCTGAAGAAAAGGCCAAGAAGGCCATCACTGACGTGAGCCTTTTCTCCTTCATGTTTGTAGACGCTCGAGCACTAGGGAGCAATGCCTTAAAACACACCCTGCCTCATGTAGTTTACTCTAAATACATAATACAAAATGCACATAATGAACGTCATGCTGTATGTATCATTGTTGCAAACCAATCCATTAGAAAGAATGGAGGTTGGCTTCAATTTGCATAGCAGAAACTGCATCCACTAACTTTGTCATCAAAACTAACAAATATTTTTTAAGTGGCACTGAAGCTGAATTTAAATAAAATCAAAAGTGAGAAATCTGACTTAAAATATGGCCTTGAACTACATCTTTATGGTTTTATATTCCCAGCTGAACAATTATCTGTAGTAATCGACTCTCTCTCTTGATTTCTTGATTTGCCTTCTTATAATTGTCGTTGTATGTATTGTATGTTTAGGCTGCCATGATGGCAGAAGAGCTGAAGAAGGAGCAGGACACCAGCTCTCACTTGGAGAGGATGAAGAAGAACCTGGAGGTGACGGTGAAGGACCTGCAGCACCGCCTTGATGAGGCTGAGAATCTGGCCATGAAGGGTGGCAAGAAGCAGCTCCAGAAACTGGAGGCTAGAGTGAGTTCACGATAAAGAAACGGTGTTTTAGCTTGGTGTCGGGTTTGTGTTCTTGTATTTCTTATCTGTTCAAACGTGTTCAGTCCTGCCACCATAACATCTGCACTTCTTACCCTCAAGGTCCGAGAGCTTGAGTCTGAGGTCGATGCTGAGCAGAGACGTGGAGCCGAAGCTGTGAAAGGTGTCCGCAAATATGAACGCAGAGTGAAGGAGCTGACTTACCAGGTACAGAAACAACCACACCTTAAACATGCTACCAAATAGTAAAGTAACTGCTCATTATCAAACGACATTTTTTAAATCATTCTTCAACTTGTGCTGCTGCTGAGAAACTGGATGTAGAATATGTTTCACACCCCTAGAGGGCATGAATCCACCATATGTCTGAGGCTCCAGCAGTGCTCGACATACTGAAGGGACATCGAGAGGACCACAGCTAAAAATAAACATTCTCCAGCTCAAGCTATAAATACATGCAGTTAATAAGCTTGTATTGGTGTGGCCAGATGTCTTTGTAAATGTATAACCTTTACAGATATGTTAACAGATTTTCACTATGAAAAATGAGTGCGCACACTCATTCTCGCAGGCAGCTTGATCGACGGGGATGGCAGTGTTTTCACAGCACTGAACGATCCCCGAAAGACACCGCGCCGAGTGATGAGAATATGTAAATTTCCCTCCTGCTCTGCATTAATTCATAGCCTCAGCTATTGTAGCACGTTTGGTTGTCCTTGCTCTCATGAGTCTTTCTGAAGTGTCTTCACTGTGGAAGACGTGCGGATGTGCCGAGTTCTCTCGAGTGGTTTTGAAGGCGCACTTAAAATGCGACGAGATGATGGCATTCGCTTTAGTGTTGGTTTCAAACAGACGGTACTGTACACTTCCTCTAGACCGAGGAGGACAAGAAGAACGTCGCCCGACTTCAGGATCTGGTTGACAAGCTGCAGCTGAAAGTGAAATCCTACAAGAGGCAATCTGAAGAAGCTGTGAGTGTGAAGCATTCGTCGCATGCAACACAAATACGTGTCAAACCAGTAACACCTTTTCTAACACCTGAGGACATGACAGCCTGAAGTAGCATGACATGATGACTGGTGCCTTGTGGTTTTCATCTCATGCAGCTGCTAGGAACATTTAAGACATCACTTTTTTTTTTTTACTTCCCAGGAGGAGCAGGCCAACACTCACCTGTCCAGGTACAGGAAGGTGCAGCATGAGATGGAGGAGGCTCAGGAGAGGGCCGACATCGCTGAGTCTCAGGTCAACAAGCTGAGAGCGAAGAGTCGTGAAATCGGCAGGGTATACTCATTTTTTCTTTTTCTTTCACCTCTTTCCATCCAGTAATAATTCCACTCTAATAACGCTTGTGTTTGTCTTAACCTCTTGCTTCTCTTTTGTATTGATTTAAAGGGAAAGGAGCAAGAATGAGTCAGTCCTGGTGAGACACAGTGCAAGAAATCATACAATATGACTTCTCCGTGTGATGTGTCGAAATAAATCTGCAAGCAATCGAATGCTTCTCTTCTTTGTCGTTCAGCTGTTTGTCTCACTTAAATTCAAAGCACACGAATAAACACGCAAACATTACAAGCAGCCAGCGATGTAAGGTTTTCAAATATACTTTAAAGTAAGGCAAGTACACAGAGGAGTAATGAAATGTTTAACCGTGGATTACTTCAGATGTACTTTACAGTGTAGTCACACAGAAAACACATTTTCTCCTCCAAACTACATGCAGAGGTTCCTTTTATTATATCCACACAACAGGTGACATGAATCGATACACAAATGTACACTAAAAACTACAGTTGGAGACAATTACTCCTGTTCTTAAACTAAGTCAATGACTCACTTCCAGGGTCGGAAATCAAACAGATCATCCGCACTTTGAGGGGAACAGAAATCTGATCACTCATAGTAGCAGTGTAAATAAACCGTGGGGTGTATTTCTGTCTAAATCGTGAGTGGTTCATCATTCAAAATAACCTGGTTGTCAACTGTCGCCTATTATCACGTAAAAGTTCTCTAGGTTACCATAACTGCAAATCTTTGCCTTGTGGTGATAATGTTCCTGACAATCTAGTGACCTCACAGTTTTTTTTATGTGCCTCAAAACACATGTCTCATCATGTCAAGTTGTGGTCCTGTGATGAAAATAGATCCATTAGTGAACCACAACACACCGACGATATCTCCACTCGTGCTCAAGTAGAAGCAGCGATGTCTTTATCTTTAGGAATACACAGCATTTTGATCTTTGAATAGTTCATAATAAAAGTACAATAGTTACTTGACACTTAACTATTGAAAACAAAGTGTGTGTAGTGTAGGATGAGGTGATATTCTAGCACCAGTAATTTTAAGAGAAACCGCCAGAAGATGTTTGTGTGTAGAGGTTTCAAATGCTGTATCTGGAAGAAGGAATACAAAGAGATGGAGACTGGGCTGCATGATAATATCAATCATGAGATGACAAATGTGTGTTTCCTCAAACATTTATGCAGAGAAATTGAACATTTCTTGTTTGATTAGAGCATTGTGGTCATCAGTGGGCAAGACTGCTCTGTGGCAAGACTACGTTTAGAGCAGTAATGTGATGAAGAACGTTGATTTGTCAGGTATTCAAATCACTTTATTAGCTAAAAACAGAAACTCCAAACTGATCATTTACAATCCGCAGTCCCAGTTCATCGCTGTTTTTTTACATGCTGTGTATGGTACAGCCTTATTTCCATGTTGTTTTTTAAATTTCTCATTCTATTGTTACTTTTTATGTGTGAGTGTCAGATTGGACAAAGGTGGTTGCGGATGCAGAAAGCTGATACAGTAACATTTGGACCACAATAGGATTTTAAAACATCTTAAAACTGTGAAACATATTGATGTTGAAGTCAGAGTCGTAAATAACGGTGCCCTTTCTTCAGGCAGGAGGCCACCAAGTAGGGAAATGAATGTTTTATATCAAAGGTTGTTCCACAGACTTGAGACAGTTGTGACTGTGTGGGCTCTGAGGACATTACTGAGGAGCCATCTATATTTGTATTTCTTCCAAATAAGCACACCCGGGGGCATAAGAGATCGAGTATCACATTTTTATTGAATATATAGGCCTATTTTGTAGGGTGTGAAGTCCTCAGTATTTAGCTTCTAATGCCCTCGCCCCGTCAGTGTCATCTTTCAACAAGGAAAGAATGCAACCTACTACACATCATATAATATGATCCCCTCCTTGTGGCATATGGGGAACAAACACTTGACTTAGGGGAAGGTCAAGCTTCAAGCCCGGCCTTGTCTTCAGTTCATCTGTCAGGACACACAGTACAACAAGACCATTTAAAGAAAGGGTTTAAAAATACATCCGCGCCCTCGAGACAACACAAGTGCCTGTCCCGAAAAACCTGGAGACACAAATCTAATCACCTGTTCGCTGCGGATTCCACGTTGGACAATAGAGCTGTAATGAACATTTCCAGATTTTACTCTGCTGCTGTCAAATAAACAAGGACACACTTTATGGAGCATGATACGTAGAACGGGAGCTATCGAACAGAAGTGGTGCGACCTACAGATGAAGCTGTCTGCTGTGTTTGACCTTTGACTTTCAGCAGCACAGAGGGGAGATTAGAGGGTCGACGCCTGTCCGTCCCCAACTGACTGGTTATACTGTCAGAAATGCCGAGGTGTAATCTGAGGCTGGAGACTATAAAGGGTAAAAACGATGGTGAAAGTGATAAAAATGTCAGATCTAATAATAAAATAGTTGAAATATGCGGGAATTTAAAATAGGAAGGTAAAAACAAGCCAATTAATGTCACACTTCAGTCGGCATTTCAAGTTGTATTGTTTATGTGCTGCGCTCTAATGGCCTGGAGGAAGTGAAAGAATGATAAGCTGAGGTGACTCAGATGTTGATTTATGTTAATGCTTCTGCTCTAACAGCCTACTGAAGATGCTGCTAATCTGAAAGTCTTCTGAGCAGGTGTGTCAGATATAAAATGCAAATATAAGCGACAGTATTTTGCAATATTTAGCCTTTAGCATAAATACAAAAAGTAAGAAAAAACAAACCTCTTGCACTCAATAATAAGCAACCTTCAGGCTGATAAATATCAAAGTATTTACATATTTCACCAGTGTTGGGTTCAGATCTAAAGTGAATTACAAAGCTTGTTTTTTTCACATTAATGTGCCAATTTTAAACTCATAACCAACAAACTGGGTATAAATAAAATGCCAATACATTTGAATTTCATTCAGAATACTTTATTTAACACCGAAGAGGCAACACAAAGACATTTAAACAATCTGTTCGCACGATTTAAAAGTACCAATGTGACAATCTGAGAGTTGAAAACGCCACGCAGATCTGTCCAGATAAATACATTCTGTCAATAAAGATGAGCACGAATTCGTCCTGTTTATGATAGCCTAATAAATCTCTGCGTGATGTGGCACAGACAGTGTGATAATGTTCATAATATCAGATTTCAGAGATGGCCCCTAGAAAGCTGTAACCCCTTGACCTCCACTGGACCCAGCCAGGCGACCCCTTCTAGGATGGACGACGTCTGTCATCGGTCTGAGCTCCGGGATTATCACACTCTCATAAACTGCAATAAAAAAACAGACTTCTGAGCCAGTAAAACACTCAATGTTTGTTATTCTAAAAGTTTATAGAGAAGTGTGAGCTTCTAGCGGGTCAAAAACTGTAAAAAAATAAGCCTAGACTGTGTTAGAGAACTGTCAGTAAGGGATTAAAGAGGACCTGACACTGTTTCACCTCCAGACAGCTTTCTAGAAGTCATGTTTATTAATACCACAGCCGCGGAGCAACAAGCATTTTTTAAGGCTTATTACTGCCCTGTTAAATTCGTTGTTTTGTCTAGAAGATCCACGAAAAGTATCTTTGAATGTATGTTTAAGTGTATTTAACTGTGGCGACACTCCGACACAGTTGTGAGGGTCCCAAATTAGATTGTAGTGTTGTGTGTGGACGTCTCTCCGTCACATGACACAAATCAAAACAAATAGCTAAGGTTCCACGCAGGCTCCCTTCACCTTTCAGACATCATGTAGCTCAAGTTCAAGTTTATTCGCATGCCGCAATCACACATGCTTCACGGAGTAATGTGAAAAATAATAGAACACAAATATAAAATAAATAACACAAGCAGTGAAGGGCAAATAAAAAGGAAATAATAAAGGTACAGATCAGGACACAAATAAACATCCCAGACTGAAGACATGCTGGATGTTAATACCGCATGTACAAAAATAGAACAAGGACCCCTGCAATCATCACCTGTCTGTATAATCAGGACAATACGGCCATGGGGCCTAATTTATTCCTCAGTAATTACAAAAATTCTTTGGGATAATATGACATTGGTCTAAAAACAGGACTGCTCTTCTCGTGGCCTTCTCCGTGGCACACTGCAGTTTTTGTATAAAAACAGAGAGATTGTGTTTGACATATTTTCATTTTCAGCAGGTTTTGTTCAAATCTGATGATATTGGCAGAACAGTACCTAAAGTGCTTTGTGATGCATCAAGGGGAAGTTTTCACAGGATGCATATGTCATGTTTTACCGGATATATCTCAACAGAGGAATAACAGCAGAGAAAATGAAGGAGCTATAAATACGTGTATTGCTCTTCTTTCTTTGTCCTTCCTCCCCACAGAACCAAATCTAATTAAGTTTGGGGATTTCATAAAACACAGACCTCAGCAAGTGTTCCTTCTATCATGAGGTATCATCATTTCCACGGGTTCTTAGATTAGCAACTGTTCGGCCCAATCGCTCTCCTTTGTCACAGGAAAGACTTGCAAGGCTTCTGCAACAGAATACCAGTGTCATATGAGAGCTTCTCCACGGCTAAAGTCGGATCCTCTGCAGTGCCAAGGTGCATTAAGGAGATTATCGTAAAGACCAGAACAATGTCTGAACTTCAGTAACCAATACGCCTGCCACAACAATATTTACACAAGGTTAAAAAATGCGGCATTAGAAGTGTCTTGATCTATTTATACACTTTTAAATTCAGTGTCCGGTTTAACTCTTTCTATTGCGTGGCATCGTTACGCTGCATTAGAGTCAGAAGACAAATGTTTCATACGGTTCAGCCCTTAAGGACGTCGTGCCATCTCTTTCTAATAACTCACACTGATTAATATTCTTTTAAATGAGTGAGGAAGAGCATCACATCAACACTCTGTTCATGTGTCTTTCTGTTGATAAAGCCAAATTAATCTGCTACTGACACTAATAAGGAGATTTAGTCATTTATACACACTAATTAGCCATAAACATTTCTGTCATTTAAAGAACAGTCTTCGTATTAATTCCCATTTAAATTCTTACCATTGCCTGAAACTTGCTTCTCTAAACCACTGAGTCTGAAAGTGAGTTTCATCTGTTGACTAAGATGCCAGATATCAGATTAGAGGCAAAAATACTCAAGCAGAGAGCCTAATAGTACATGACCAAATAAAGAAAGTCATGTCTGTTGAGGGAACACCGATCTCTCTATATAAGAAGGGAGGCTGGACACCCGCAAGGACTGACAGGCGACCAGTCAAGGTGAGTGAGTTGCAGTCTTTTATTAGCAAGAGGGAAACCAGCAGCTTAATGAACAATGCAGGGCATGAACACTTATTGCCAGACACCATAAAGTCAACACAGAATACAGGCGTGTGTATGCTAGGACCTCAGTGTACAGTAAGTTTATTTTTTAATATGAAATAGATTAATTACAGTTAATTAACTGAAGCTGTTACTTTTTTTTCAGAACCCTCATTTAACCATCAACAACTGTTCTTCAGAGGGGAGGAAAGAAGGTAATCTACTTCTTCTTCTTCTTCTTCTTCATCGAGTATGCTGTGATAAGTCAGACTTTACATTATTATACGATTATGTAACATTATATGATGTCTGTTTTAAACCTTAATGACCTTGTGTGGAATGGTTAGCAAATCAGTTAATAGATAATTGTGTGCATCTCATTACATTTATGGCGCCTGCATCATTAAAAAGATACTGATACTTAACAAGCATTTACCAGAGCATGTACTGTAAGGAGTCCTGGCATCAACCATCAAGATCATGTACAGTTAATGGAAAACAGTGACTGACAGTTACACTGTAAATTTGTTTAACTTTCTTTCTCATATTGGCCATATTTCTCTCTTCTTCACACATTAACAACTTGTTTAACTTGTTCTATAATGAAGTGCCACCATGAGCAAAGATGTGAAACGATAACAAGTAATGACTGAAATTGAACGACTGCTGTCCCGTCCTTACTTACTTTGCAGTAAAGCGTCACCATGAGTACAGACGCAGAGATGGAGTGTTTTGGCCCGGCGGCCGTTTTCCTCCGGAAGCCAGAAAGAGAGAGGATTGAAGCTCAGAACACTCCCTTCGATGCTAAAACAGCGTACTTTGTGACTGAGCCCGCAGAGATGTACCTCAAGGGGAAACTGACTAAGAGGGAAGGCGGCAAAGCCACCGTGGAGACTCTCTGTGGAAAGGTGAGCGTGATGGATGAAAGATGTTACACAGAAATAAAACAGTGGTGGACTAAAATATAAAACACTATAATTCTGTGATGAACCCTCAAGATGAAGGAAAACAAAGCTGACCTTCTGTCATCTCTCAACACAATTAACAATGAATACTGACCTGCACCAGCCTACTGTCCAAACTGAAGTCCTGCGTTGTTTCTGTCCCTCTAACAGACGATCACTGTAAAAGATACTGAAGTCTTCCCCATGAACCCTCCAAAGTTCGATAAGATTGAGGACATGGCCATGATGACCCACCTCAGCGAACCCTCTGTGCTGTATAACCTCAAAGAGCGCTATGCAGCATGGATGATCTACGTGAGTTTGCCCAAAAAACAGGACAATAAGAAGACGTGTGTCAAATAAGTAAAATAACAATTAAAGTCCTCTGTCCTCCTCACAGACCTACTCTGGGCTCTTCTGCGTCACTGTCAACCCCTACAAGTGGCTCCCAGTGTATGACAGTGTGGTTGTATCAGGATACAGAGGCAAGAAGAGGATTGAGGCTCCACCCCACATCTTCTCCATCTCTGATAACGCCTATCAGTTCATGCTCACTGGTGTGTATATCAAATATGTAGAACTCATTTTATAAACTGCTTTCTTTAGATTATAAGACAGTATAACTCTTCATAGTTGCTGTAATTTGTAGCAATTGTTAGACCGTGTGGACTTAGAGTGGAGAAGAGTAGAAGAGTAGAGTAGAGACTGTAGAGTATGTTGAAACTTATTATGTCACTAATAATACAAAAATGTGTTCCTTTTTTTAACAGACCGTGAAAATCAGTCTATCCTGATCACGTAAGTTTGACATGATTACAAGTAATCCTAAAATCAGTGTAACTGCATGTCAAAGAAATGTTTCAGCACAATATATATATATATATATATTTTAACATAATCCAAAGTCTAGATTAATCTAAAGAGTTTATTTCAATGTTTCTTCATTTCATCTGGTGCTGATCAACCTGTTTTTATACTCAGAGGAGAATCTGGTGCAGGAAAGACTGTCAACACCAAGCGTGTCATCCAGTACTTTGCGACAATCGCAGTGGCTGGAGGAAAGAAGACCGAGCAAGTTCCTGGAAAAATGCAGGTGAATAACACATCTGCTTTCTGGAGTCTTGAACGCGATCTTGGGTCATCGGGTATTAAGCGTAAATCTTTGTTTTTTGCCTTGTTTTCGGAATGAAGGGGTCTCTTGAGGATCAAATCATTGCAGCCAATCCTCTCCTGGAGGCTTACGGTAATGCCAAGACTGTGAGGAATGACAACTCATCCCGCTTTGTGAGTATTTGTTAAGCTCTTAAAAAATATCAGAATTTGTAATAAGTTATAACTCTAATCTACGGTCGTCTTGTGAATAGGGTAAATTCATCAGAATCCACTTTGCAACAACCGGAAAGCTGGCGTCAGCTGATATTGAAACATGTAAGACTAGAAGCAGATGCCTCAATTTTTTTGGTACCTTCGGCTCCTTGAGCAAAGCTGACCGCTGTCTAACTGTGTGATCGACAGATCTGCTGGAGAAGTCTCGTGTGACGTTCCAGCTGTCTGCTGAGAGGAGCTACCACATCTTCTATCAGCTCATGACAGGCCACAAGCCTGAGCTGATCGGTGAGACACATATTGAGTTTTAAAGGTCACTCGTTACCTGATGTTTAGTGTGTATTTGCTCACATGGACTTCCTTTTGTCAGAGGCTCTCCTCATTACCACCAACCCGTACGACTATCCCATGATCAGTCAGGGTGAAATCACCGTCAAGAGCATCAATGACGTTGAGGAGTTCATTGCCACAGATGTAAGATCAAATCTGCGCCTTTAAATCAAACTGTATGCAGTTATGAATGTTTTAATTTGACTTTCCTTTCCTTTGAATGCTCACAGACTGCCATCGACATCCTGGGCTTCAGTGCTGAAGAGAAGATGAGCATGTACAAGCTGACCGGAGCTGTGATGCATCACGGAGCAATGAAGTTCAAGCAGAAGCAGCGTGAAGAGCAGGCCGAGCCCGACGGCACTGAGGGTATGTAGCACTTCATTTATTGCCAGCAGCATAAGTGAAGAGTCATGAATTAGATTCTTTTTGTATTCTCTGTAAAATGACATCTCTGAATTTCCTCTTTTTCTCAGTTGCCGATAAAATCTCATACCTCATGGGCCTGAACTCAGCCGACCTGCTGAAGGCTCTGTGCTACCCGAGGGTGAAAGTCGGAAATGAGTTCGTGACAAAGGGTCAGACTGTGCCTCAGGTAGAAATGTTCACATACAGCCGTGTGAATCATAACCCTACAGCCTGTTTAACACCTGAAAACTCTGAATCATTCTATTGCTCATTCTTACAACATCCCCATTAATGTTTTATCGTTCCTGTATCTGTAAAATCAGGTCAACAACTCCGTCATGGCTCTCTGCAAGTCTGTCTATGAGAAAATGTTCTTGTGGATGGTCGTCAGAATTAATGAGATGCTGGACACAAAGCAGCCCAGACAGTTCTTCATCGGTGTGCTCGACATTGCTGGATTTGAAATCTTTGATGTGAGTTTGGTGATGCAATTACCTGTAACTTTGGCTTGTTACAAATGAATATTAAATCAATCCACATTCCTCTTCTTGAAACCAGTTCAACAGCCTGGAGCAGCTGTGCATCAACTTCACCAACGAGAAACTGCAACAGTTTTTCAACCACCACATGTTCGTCCTGGAGCAAGAAGAGTACAAGAAAGAGGGAATTGAGTGGGAGTTCATTGACTTCGGTATGGACTTGGCTGCCTGCATTGAGCTGATTGAGAAGGTGAGCCACATGATGTATGTTCACAAACGGAAGACTATCTGATGACTTGACAGCTTTTAAAATAAACATTACATTTCATCATTACAGCCAATGGGCATCTTCTCCATCCTTGAAGAGGAGTGCATGTTCCCCAAGGCTACAGATGTCACCTTCAAGAACAAGCTGTATGACCAGCATCTTGGTAAAACCAAGTCCTTTGAGAAGCCAAAGCCAGCCAAGGGCAAAGCTGAGGCTCACTTTTCTCTGGTGCACTATGCCGGCACTGTTGACTACAACATCACCGGCTGGCTGGACAAGAACAAGGACCCCCTGAACGACTCAGTGGTTCAGCTCTACCAGAAGTCTTCAGTCAAACTGCTGGCCTTCCTGTATGCATCCCATGCCGCAGCAGAAGGTACACACTCTTGACACACGTCTCTACATTATGAGATTATAAAATGTGCATTTAATCCAATTAATCCAATGTAATTGTCGTTGACAGCAGAGGGTGGCGGTGGCAAGAAAGGTGGCAAGAAGAAGGGTGGCTCCTTCCAGACTGTGTCTGCGTTGTTCAGGGTGAGTTATGAAATAGCTTGTGGGTGTCATTTGCACTAATTTAGAGCCTTTTGCTAATTTAATGTACATTTAATCCTTCAGGAAAACTTGGGCAAGCTGATGACAAACTTGAGGAGCACACATCCTCATTTCGTGCGTTGCCTGATTCCCAATGAATCAAAGACACCAGGTATGTTGTCTCGACGTTGACGGTCAATAAAGTTATGAAAGGCATTCCTTGGACGGTTTCACAAATCATGTGTCCAAATAATACATCATAGGTCTCATGGAGAACTTCCTGGTCATCCACCAGCTGAGGTGTAACGGTGTGCTGGAAGGTATCAGGATCTGCAGGAAAGGTTTCCCCAGCAGAATCCTCTACGGTGACTTCAAGCAGAGGTAGCAGACAATCTGTATCTTGTCACTGAAAAGAGTTTCTTATCTTAAAGCTAGCGTGCCTGACTGAATGAAATCTTTACTTTCAGATACAAAGTATTGAATGCTAGTGTGATCCCAGATGGACAGTTCATTGACAACAAGAAGGCGTCAGAGAAACTGCTGGGATCCATTGACGTGGACCACTCTCAGTACAAGTTTGGCCATACCAAGGTAGAGTGAAAAGCTCTTCTATGGATAAAGCTGTTTGTAAAGAGGCATAAGACTTAAAAATAACTCTAATTTGTGACTCTCAGGTGTTCTTCAAAGCCGGTCTGCTGGGAACTCTGGAGGAGATGAGAGATGAGAAACTCGCTGAGCTGGTCACAATGACTCAGGCTGTCTGCAGAGGTTTCCTCATGAGACGCGAGTTTGTCAAGATGATGGAGAGGAGGTACTGTGTCGATTATTGTAAAGTCTGCAACTTTATTTGTTCATTATATATTTTCCAAATCAAATGTTGCTGTTGTTTTTCCTCAGGGAGGCCATTTACTCCATCCAGTACAACATCCGCTCATTCATGAATGTCAAAACCTGGCCATGGATGAAGCTGTACTTCAAGATTAAGCCTCTGCTGAAGAGTGCAGAGACTGAAAAGGAGATGGCCCAAATGAAAGAGAACTTTGAGAAGACCAAGGAGGACCTAGCAAAGGCTCTGGCTAAGAAGAAGGAGCTGGAGGAGAAGATGGTCTCTCTGCTGCAGGAGAAGAACTGACCTGTTGCTGCAAGTGCAGTCTGTAAGCTGGATGATGACACTGCATGCACACTACTATCTACTTAATATCCCACATCACAATACTGATTTGGAAATGACGTGAACCTGTTTGCACTGACTTTTAGGAAACTGAAAACCTCAGTGATGCGGAGGAAAGGTGTGAGGGGCTCATTAAAGCAAAAATCCAGCTTGAGGCCAAAGTCAAAGAGACGGCTGAGAGACTGGAGGACGAGGAGGAAATGAACTGCTGAGCTGACCGCAAAGAAGAGGAAGCTGGAGGACGAGTGCTCCGAGTTGAAGAAGGACATCGATGACTTGGAGCTCACTCTGGCCAAAGTGGAAAAGGAGAAGCATGCCACCGAGAACAAGGTTACAAGATAGGCTTTTTAATCACATATTTCCACTCCAACGTAGATTTAAAGTGTGTTGTTAATTAAATTACATATGAAATTTTATAGGTTAAAAACCTGGTTGAGGAAATGGCTTCTCAAGATGAGACAATTGCCAAGCTGACCAAAGAGAAGAAAGCCCTCCAAGAGGCCCATCAGCAGACCCTTGATGATCTGCAGGCAGAGGAAGACAAAGTCAACACTCTGACAAAGGCCAAGACCAAGCTGGAGCAGCAAGTGGATGATGTAAGTACTAGTTAAAGCCTTAAGTTAAGCTTTGACAACACCAGATTATGTGCATGACTCGTTTCTCTTTTGTCTAAGTCCAGGGCAGAAATGGTTGCCTACGCTATTAACAATCAAAACAATGAAATAGTGAAGTTATAACTGAGTCCATATAAAATGATATGTTTAACCTCATGAATCGTCTATTTCAGCTTGAAGGTTCTCTGGAAGCAAGAGAAGAAGCTCCGCATGGATCTCGAGCGAGCTAAGAGGAAGCTTGAGGGAGATCTGAAACTGGCCCAGGAGTCCGTCATGGATCTGGAGAATGACAAGCAGCAGTCTGATGAGAAAATAAAGAAGTGAGAATGAACAAACTCCCTCTATCCCTCTATCTGTTTACTTATTTGCTACTTAAAGGCAAGTTAAATATGTTGCATTGATTCTGTCCCCTCCAGGAAGGACTTTGAGATAAGCCAGCTTTGGGTAAGATCGAGGATGAGCAGTCTATGGGAATCCAGCTGCAGAAAAAGATCAAGGAACTTCAGGTATAATTGGAAGCATTAGTCAAAGGTCAAGCGAAGATGAAAATGTCTTGAACGATTTAAGTTGAACTTTGTATGTTTCAGGCTCGTATTGAGGAGCTGGAGGAAGAGATCGAGGCTGAGCGAGCTGCTCGGGCCAAGGTGGAGAAGCAGAGGTCCGATCTCTCCAGGGAACTTGAGGAGATCAGCGAGAGGCTCGAAGAGGCCGGCGGAGCAACATCCGCTCAGATTGAGATGAACAAGAAGCGCGAGGCCGAGTTTCAGAAGCTGCGTCGTGATCTCGAAGAGTCCACCCTGCAGCATGAAGCCACCGCTGCAGCTCTTCGCAAGAAGCAGGCCGACAGCGTGGCAGAGCTGGGAGAACAAATCGATAACCTCCAGAGAGTCAAGCAGAAGCTGGAGAAAGAGAAAAGCGAGTACAAGATGGAGATCGATGACCTGAGCAGCAACATGGAGTCTATCGCCAAATCAAAGGTACATTTTCAAGAGCTTTGCATTTTCATGCAGGGAGCAATAATGATAAAATAATGATTTATGTACTAATGCACGTTTATTTTTATTTTATTTTCAGTCAAACCTTGAAAAGATGTGCAGGACATTAGAAGACCAACTGAGTGAGATCAAATCCAAGAATGATGAAAATGTTCGTCAGCTTAATGACCTGAGCGCACAGAAAGCAAGACTTCAGACTGAAAATGGTATAAAATCATATTTTGGGATGTTCATTATTATGTCATTTTACATACTGACACTATTTTTAACCACCCTATTCCATCCTCTTTATGCTCTTCTGCGTAGATTTACGATTTTGCTGCACATCAGCATATGACACTAGCTACTACAGTATATCTTAATCATCATAATACATATAAGTTAGCTGTCCATTAATTTCCTCGATCAGGTGAATATTCGCGTCAGATGGAGGAGAAAGAAGCGCTTGTTTCTCAGCTGACAAGAGGCAAGCAGGCTTACACTCAGCAGATTGAGGAGCTGAAGAGACACATTGAGGAGGAAGTTAAGGTAAGAGTCTGTGAAGTCGGCGAGATAATCACAGAGGAAAAGGCCACCAGACAGTTCAGGTATCAAATATTAATCAGGTGCTCATTTGGATCGTAGGCCAAGAACGCCCTGGCTCATGCCGTTCAGTCAGCCCGTCATGACTGCGACCTGCTCAGAGAGCAGTATGAGGAGGAGCAGGAGGCCAAGTGTGAGCTGCAGCGTGCCATGTCCAAGGCCAACAGCGAGGTGGCTCAGTGGAGAGCCAAATACGAGACTGATGCCATTCAGCGCACCGAGGAGCTGGAGGAGGCCAAGTTAGTCACAGTTTTAACTTTACAAACGCTATCCAGGAAAAATGATGCACTTCTACTGTATCACTGAACATACTTACAGTGGGGTGTTTGGAAGGGATGCAATTCCATAACTCATCACAACATATTTTATGTATTTATTTAGGAAAAAGCTGGCCCAGCGTCTTCAGGATGCAGAGGAATCCATCGAGGCCGTGAATGCAAAATGTGCCTCTCTGGAAAAGACCAAGCAGAGGCTGCAGGGTGAGGTGGAAGACCTGATGATCGACGTGGAGAGAGCCAATGCTCTGGCTGCTACCCTCGACAAGAAGCAAAGGAACTTTGACAAGGTTCGATATTTTACCTATAACATAACATACAGATTTGACTGTCAACATCTGGTGACAACAACAACAACAACAACAAAAAACACTCAGTTGTTTGTTGCATTTTCAGGTTCTTGCGGAGTGGAAGCAGAAGTATGAGGAGAGCCAGGCGGAGCTGGAGGGATCTCTGAAGGAGGCTCGTTCTCTCAGCACTGAGATGTTCAAGCTCAAAAATTCATATGAAGAATCTCTGGACCACCTGGAGACTTTGAAGAGGGAGAACAAGAACCTGCAGCGTAAGTCGATTAAACACCAAGTCACTTCACCTGTAGTATCTCTGTTACTTCACTTTTCTGCATAGCTCCGTATGCTAAAATGTATACTTTATAAATCTGCACCAACAGAGGAGATTTCAGACCTGAGTGAACAACTTGGTGAGACCGGTAAGACAATCCACGAACTTGAGAAGGGAAAGAAGACAGTTGAAGGCGAGAAGACAGAGATCCAGACTGCTCTGGAGGAGGCTGAGGTAAAACAAAGTTTATAGTGTAATATATATATAGTACAAATACAAAATATACAACAATGAAAAAAGAAAAAATGCGTCCTTGTTTCTGCTGCAGCTGTGAGACAGTTTATACCTGTGTGAGACTCATCTTATAAAGGTGTTGGACACCTCAGTGCTATTTTTCTTCACTGTGACTCAGCCTCTGTTTCTTTATTTTTAATGAAGAAACTGTTCTGTGCTCAAGTTGATAAAGGTCACACTTGTTCGCAGGCTACCCTGGAGCACGAGGAGTCCAAGATTCTCCGCATTCAGCTGGAGCTCACCCAAGTCAAGAGTGAAATTGACAGGAAAGTTGCAGAGAAGGACGAGGAGATCGAGCAGATCAAGAGGAACAGCCAGAGAGTGATTGAGTCCATGCAGAGCACTTTGGATGCCGAGGTCAGGAGCAGAAACGATGCCCTGAGAATCAAGAAGAAGATGGAGGGAGACCTCAATGAGATGGAGATTCAGCTGAGCCACGCCAACAGGCAGGCGGCTGAAGCCCAGAAACAGCTGAGGAACGTCCAGGGACAGCTTAAGGTACGTCCACTAAAGCATTTGTGTCTAGCTTCAAAAGATAGATGAAAGCCTTAGCTGATACACTTTTTAATATTCTACAATTCAGGATGCACAGCTGCACCTCGATGAAGCGATTAGAAGCCAGGAGGACATGAAGGAGCAGGTTGCCATGGTGGAGCGCAGGAACAACCTGATGCTGGCTGAGATCGAGGAGCTGAGAGTTGCTCTGGAGCAGACAGAGAGAGCTCGCAAAGTGGCTGAACAGGAGCTGGTCGATGCCAGCGAGCGCGTGGGACTGCTGCACTCTCAGGTGTTACTCACAAACTATCGTTTTAATTTTGTTCTCCTATGCAAGTCAACACATAAAATTACATCTTTGCTACTTTGATAACAGAACACCAGCCTCATCAACACCAAGAAGAAGTTGGAAGCTGACTTTGTTCAGATCCAAGGTGAAGTGGAAGATGCTGTGCAGGAAGCGAGAAACGCTGAAGAAAAGGCCAAGAAGGCCATCACTGACGTGAGTCATCCTCACATGTTTTTGTGTAGCTGAACACGTCGTACATAACATCACGCTTTAAGCTAGTCTTACACTCATATTCTTAAAAATTTCAGGCTGCCATGATGGCAGAGGAGCTGAAGAAGGAGCAGGATACCAGCTCTCACTTGGAGAGGATGAAGAAGAACCTGGAGGTGACGGTGAAGGACCTGCAGCACCGCCTTGATGAAGCTGAGAATCTGGCCATGAAGGGTGGCAAGAAGCAGCTCCAGAAACTGGAGGCTAGGGTAAAAATGAAGATGAATCTAATCACAAAATTTTGATCCCAACTACTCTTAAATGTTGCCCTCCGATTAATACCACACACTGTTCATGTTTCAGGTGCGTGAGCTTGAGGGAGAGGTTGAATCTGAGCAGAGACGAGGAGCAGAGGCTGTTAAAGGTGTTCGTAAATACGAGAGAAGAGTGAAGGAGCTCACCTATCAGGTCGGCACGAGTTTTTTCGGTATAGTTGTCTGACAAAGGTGCAAAATAAGACAGTTCAATCATCAATTCATGCTCACTGCAGACCGAGGAGGACAAGAAGAATGTCATCAGACTTCAGGATCTGGTGGACAAGCTGCAGCTGAAAGTGAAGGCCTACAAGAGACAGTCTGAGGAGGCTGTGAGTCAGAAACTTGTTTCAACTCTGTCACTGAATTGTCCCAAATATAGCTGCATGCAGTGCACACGGAAAGTGAAAAATACAACCACGCTCATCTTCATGTTACAAAAAAAAAAAAAAAAAGCCTGACAGTAAAAACTACATTGCCAGAATCATTAAATCTCAGTTTTCTCCGCCTTGACGTATGTTTGAATTTCCTCACAGGAGGAGCAGGCCAACACTCACCTGTCCAGGTACAGGAAGGTACAGCACGAGCTGGAGGAGGCGCAGGAGAGAGCTGATATCGCCGAGTCTCAGGTTAACAAGCTGAGAGCAAAGAGTCGGGATATTGGAAAGGTAGGTGTGAAACAACATTAGTGATTTCATTTCATCCTTTCTTGACTTCATTTGCATCAGTCCTGCAAAGTTTTCCACCACTCACTCATTATCGTTTCTTTTTTCTGCTTTAGTCAAAGGAGTCTGAAGAATAATCTGCAACATCTTCGAGGGACACAAATGAGAATCGTAAAATATGATTTTTCATTGAACTGCTCTCACTAAATATTGTAGCTTGATAATAAATGATTTCTGTTGCCACTCTGCTGCCTCAAGACTTTTCCCTGCTCCACAAAATCAAAAACACAACCACTTGGTTCACGAAAGAGAAAAGACGTGCAGGTTGGATTTCTTTATGCAACTGAGGACTGAAAACACACCTCTGTGATAAAACTAGAAGGTTAGTCATGAATCAGTTAGATAGGTATATTGTATATATATATCGTGGTATTGAGTTTAGAGCTTCAACAATTAGGCTATAGAGTCAATGAATCAATCAGTGAAGAATTTTTAAGCACAAAATATCCAAATTCTTTGATTTCAGCTTCTTGTGTTTTCTGGTTCCTCTGTGACAGTAAACTGGGTTGTGGTTGGGCAATTGAATAATCTAGAAACTAATAAACAGATTATTCTATAAACAATAACAATCATTTCTTGCAGCACAGCATTGACTTTGGATGTCTTGTTGCTCAGTGAGGGATGTGAGTCCACAAACGAATCACGTAAACACAGTTTGACATCCATACTCTTGAAAGAAAATCTTCTTTTTTTATATTATTGGCTACATTTTAGTTATTAAAATGAAATTTTGTTGAACCTCACTGATCACAGTGCCCAATTATCCACATACTGTCGTAACATTTAGAGGCAACAACTAAAGGTCAGTAACAACCTGCTGTGGAGGAAAATAAATGCAGAAATATAAATATAAATATATATATATGTATAATGTAAAGTCATTTCACCTAAATATGAATATGAAATAAAAGCATTACTCATAATCATGAGCAAGGGACCAGTGTGAGTTGCTAGGCAACCAGCGGACAGTTTTTCCTCAAACTGTCACACTGTTTCTGTAAAGTGTGCTCGTACACGAGTCTCACTATTTTAAGTTAGCGTAAGTATTCGTACTGCATGATAACGTTTTATTTTTAATTTAAACATTTTCTTTTATTATCTTACATACCTGTACAGGGTTTAGCTCACCTACCACGGGGAAGGTTTTACCTGTGATTTTAATAACTGCAGCAGAAACACTCGGTTCATGTGACATTTTTTTGAAGGCAGCACAAACTGTGAGCCAGGTGGGCGTAAAGATGGAGTGTGCTCTGCTCTTCCTGACAGCAGAGAAATAAAAAATAATAAGATTCACAAATCCTTAAAAGTCCCAAAACAGTCTGCAGGGTACGCAGTGCTGCTTGGGTGTAAAACAGGTCTCCCTCTGGTGCTCTTCACTATAAAACTGTCAAATAAATCTGAGCCACTGAAGAGGGTAGTAAATTAAAAAAAAGCCTCTAATATCTCATGGCTGTTTAATCATAGTAGCAGCCAGAAACATTCCTAAGCATACCATCCATTACAGCCTTCATCACGCTCAATCCTTTGGGGGGTAAAGCAAGGATCCGGTGTGCTTCCTCTTTGGGGAGCTATTCCATTAACATTGTGATAAAATGACAGCTGCCTTTCTGCCATTACTAATCATACGGCACCTGTTTCTGTTCTCCTGAGCGGCGAGGCACCAGACACGACTTGATACAATTATGTTATTGTCTTACTGCACACACGGGGGACAGTTGGGTGTTTTACAAGTATTTGTCTAGTTAGATTTGTATTTTAGCCCCTGCAGGAAATAACAACACGCCGCTAAGCCTTTAATATCACAGCAGTATTTTACTTGACTATGCCTATAAGTCAGAGCCCCTCCCATGTAACTGCATCCACAAAACAAGACACCTAAAGTCTCCTCAGCCTATTTTACATTATTATATGTCAAGTAAATAATGCCTAAAAACTATTCAGAGTTATTAATTACATCCAGTACTTTAGCGGTTATTAAAGTTTGTTTGACAATCTTAAAAATAAATAATCTTCTCGCACATAATGTTTAAAGCTTGACTCGTCTATACACTTACACAGACAAGTTGAACCTTCTGGACACATCCTGAGGCTACAGCAGATTCTAGTTATCCTTTCACGTAAACATTTCTGAAGTTTTACCCAAAGGGAAGTCATGTTCTGCAGCAGACCTCAGTCCTCGTCGTCTCTCCTGAAAGCTCCGTGCGCTCAGTGCCTCTGTTGTTCAGTTTATGAGAGACGAGCCTCTGAGGTCTGCCGTTAATACCTCACATGTAGGATTAAAATAACAATAAAGATTCACGCTGCTTTGCCAAACACTGATGGTCTGATTTCATCGCTAAATCAGACTCTGTATTTCTCTGTAAGCCACATAACAAGGCACTATGCCTGCTGGATCTCTTAATCCGAGCAAAGACTATTGAGAGCAGCTGGCTTGCAGGCCTGTTGGTGAATCAAAGGAGCCAAAACATCCCACAAACCCCCTTCCAGAGTTTTTAGTGTCTGTGGAAGAGGCCAACAACCTATCAGCTTTCCTCTGAAGACCTAAGCTAACCATTTGAAATGTTTACTGACTGACATTATGAGCAAATGCACCGGATGAATCATGCAAGCTGCTTGGCTTTCTTTTCTGGTCCTCAACAAGCCGCCCTAAAGTCATGTTTCAATCCTCGACAGCTGAGACACAGTCCTTCTGCATTAGATAATGGAAGTCTACAGGAGTGATTCAGCAGCTCCAGCTTAGTTTGCTGCACTGTAAGCCTTCAGTTTGGTGCCAAAATATGAACCTTTAGAGGAAAACACTCGTCTGTCTTCTGGCTGAGGAGTCCAAAGGGCAAAAGGTCACCACTGATCTTAATAACGCCACATTTCTTTTGCTATGTGACCAAAAACATCCAGCTGTGTTCATATAAAGTCAACAACATCTTTTTGTTAATCATGAAGGAAACGAAGCACAAAACACAGCGACTTCTGTCAGCTGATACAATTCTGATGATCGATTCATCGTTTATAAACCAGAACATGACAAACGTTATCTAGTGCCTGCCTCAAATGTGGAGATTTGCTGCTTCTCTTGCTGCTTTAGTTTTAGAAGAATTCGAAGTTTTTTGTTTTTGTTTGTTTTGTGAGTTTCAATTTCACAGTTGAATATTTTGTTGATGCCTGAAGATAAGTTAAATTACTAAACGTGTTTCTTTTTCCTTTGGTGAAACAATCTAAGTTTCTTTCTCTCTTCTTTTTTTTTTTTTTTTGGTTCACTGCAGGATTAAAGCTGTTTTTATTACCTGCAGCCAACACTCGCCACTGTGTTGCACTGGTTACTTCCATGTTCTTTGCATGTACAAATCCTGTGGAGATATGAGAGACCAAGAGGCCAGTTTTTTGTGCCGAAGTGCTTACACTTCTTCATATTCTCTTCATTTCTCTAAGCCTCTGGAATTAATGGCTTTATGTGAAGTGAAAAATGAGAGATTACTCTGGAATAATACTTGTGTAAACCAGGTGTAGTCCTCATTCACCTGCCACACAGGCAAAACCTTTCACCTGGTGTCAGCGTGAGGATATGTGAAATCGTCTGTGCAACAATAACCATTCGGAGCTGTGAAGTGAAAAATATCAATAGCATTTAATCACCAAAGATATAAACATTTAAATATCCATTTTCGTAATGTGACTTGACAAAATCTTTACAAAGTTAGCCTTCATCTTCTGCTGACTGCTTCACATCGTCTGTACAAAAATGAGGTGGCATTGGAGACTGGCACAAAGAGAGGAAAAACTGTCCCGAGTAAACGACAACGTCAGCGAAATGAAAAGCAAAGTTACAGCGAAAAAACGTGAACATTCTCATGTTTTGATACCCAGTAAATAAAAAGGACAAAGACACACGGCATATATGTTCGTTTGTTGGATTTTTTTTTTTTTTTGTGTCTGTTTTGCAATTTTCTTGTAAACTGCTTAGTGCGCCCACGCAAGCTTCAAACACATTCAGTTCCTTTCTGTTCAACACAAATATTATTCACAATACCCAAATAAATAAACAGTTAAAGAATACATAAATCAAAGAGGCAACAATCTATTCCATAAACAAAGTTCATTAATAAAGGGGCGTCCCCACACATGCCACTGCCTTGTTTGTTTGTTATACGGCCTTTAAATGCATAAATCACTTCTAGCGTTTTTTTTTTAATGTCACTTTTCCTCCTAAATAAATGACAAAAGTGTGATCGGGCAGTATGTTGCTCATAACTCTAAACTCCTCTGTGCTTTTACTTGCCGCAAAAGACCTCAATTGCAGAACACTGACAGTTATTGTAGGCTTCACTGAAGTCAAACTTTTCAGCTTCGTTTTATAGTTCACACACAGCAAAGAGCTCCGCGGCCTCCACATCACCCCAGATATCCACAGAGGGCGCCCTCGCTTCTCCCCCTCCCCACAGCACGTGGAGAGCTGGATGTGGACAGGAATGTAAAATATCCATCAGACTATGTACACAAATCTGTAAATTGTTCAAAACATCATGCAAATAAATACCGGTAATTTAAAACCATACTACAACACTGACCTCAACAGTAGTAATATATTGTAGGTTATAAAGAGTTTCACAAAATGTCTGTCCTCCGATGTACGACAGTGTTTCTGAACAATGCAATACGACCTAAAGTTAATACTGCAGGTCTCAGAGTAAAAGCATGTTTTTTTTGTTGCTTCTTTTGAAAGCAGTATTTTTGCTGAGGTCTCCAAACAGTGTTGAGCTTTAATCTGCTTCTCCGGGTCCCCGCCATGCTCGGGTACGGCAGAGATGCACAACAGTAGGTAACTCTGTACATAAACATTCACTCGTTTCAGTCAGTCCTAATGGGAGAAAGCACGTGTTTCTGATGTAGAATATACAGTGGGCAGACGGGGGGCGAAGCAAATCTATGAAAATGGACAGAGCCTGTGCTTTGATTCGAGGCTGAACCACAGTGTAAAGACAAACGACACGAAGCAGAAGGGCAGCAAGGTTCATTTTCAGCGCTTTGACAAACATCTGTCCATGAGAAGGCAGGAAAGGGGGGGAGGCCGGTTTCTTGACGCGCTTCTGTTGTGCTCCTTCGCCACTGTGCGGTGCTCCTTTTGAAAAGGGCTTCACAAGTTCGTGAATAGCATCCTAACAGCGAGTCCATTTAGAGTTGAACCACCGCAACCCTTGAAAATTCAAGTGCGTCTCTCGCGTGGCCCGCAGAGCGAACGTCAACGCGTCTTAAGATCCAAATGTTCCTGCCATCCAGAATGAGTGCAACAAGGCACTGTGAGGGTGGAACACCAGGCAGACGGAGAAAAACAGCATGTTTACAAATGTTTTGTCAAAAAAGCTTTTTAAAAATATCCCCCGTTAACTCTTTGAGCAGATCAAATGGTAACACAAAAAGACATCCGGGGCTGATGAATCATTGTGGGAGAACGTCTTCAGGATCTTATCATGCATAACTCTCCACCACTGTCTCCATCCGTCTGAATAATTTAAAGTCCCCCCCGACTCCGAAATGTGCTTTACTTACTCTCACTTCAGCTGTAGATGTTTGACCTTTATTGTGCATAGTAATGAATGGGCAGAGTTTGACACTAACAAGCTGTTTTCACATTCGTCTACTGAAGGGGAGTAGAAGTTTCTCTGTGCTCACCTCAAATCTCAAAGTTCAACACAAACAGGATTTTGTGACATTAAAACCAGCTCGGTCCAGGACGCAGCACTGAGAAATGACTTTACAGTGATAGCAGTTTAACTTTTGAACTGAACAATATGAGAAAGAAGACATTTTTAACAAGCTAATATATATATATATATATATATATTTTGTCTTAAAACATGTCTGGATATATAATATAGCACAATAATCAACACATTTAATGTGTTTTAACATCACGTGTGCTCTAGCAATGGATAGCAAGCTTATTGAAATCCTGTTTACTCTTTAAAGAAATGATATGTATGCCTTAAAACTAGTTTAATCATAATCTGTTAAACAGTTAACTTATTCTTAACTTATTATCTTTCTCTTTAAGTCGTCGCTTTAAATTGAATATTTCTGGGTTTTGGACTGTCAGGACAAAAATAAATCTTTCAAAGACGTCAGCCTGAGCTCTGTAAAACTGACATCATTTTGTCCCTAAACAACAAATTGTTGGTTCACTGAGTATTCGATAATGTACCTCAAACCACACACAACAAAAAGAGTTTTAACCCTGACGAGCTTTTTTTTTAGTGCGACAGTACATGCAGCACCGGGACAGACATTTCGCTGCGACTCCTTACAGCTTCATGAATTTATAAAAAGTTGAGTCAGATGTCATGACGAGGTACGGCATGCATGATAAGATTCAAATAGTCTGCCACAGTGAATCATCGCTTTTTTAGCGAGACATCAGGGGAACCTCAACAGAAGGTCAAAAAGCATCACAGACTGATAACATATTGGTAACACCGAAAGCTGTTCAGAAGCTACATTCCCCATACAGAAGCATACATAAGTGCATAAATTCAGGTTTGACAGACAGTGGTGACACAAGATACAAAACAAAACTGAGAGCTTCCCCTCATTTAAACAACTGATCTAATACGTTTCAAAACATGTCGGCCACACACTGACCGTGTGTTGTGCTATAAGACTACAGAGATGACACTACATGTAAGTTACTTAAAGTTTCATGATAAATCCATGGTTATCAGAATGTCCGATTATCACAGCTGTATTGCAGTGGTTTGGTGGATTTACTAGTCACGGGTAACGTTTGATCATTTTGGTCTGTTTTTGTCTGATTTTTACGGCCTTTAATAATTCGTGTCGGCTGGAAGCACTTCAAGATCATAACGAGTCTCCGTGGAAGCGTTTCAACAAAACAAACCTTGACTTGAGCAATCTTTGTGATCAATGAAACTACATTTAATCACTGCTAGGTGTTGCAAAGTCTTGCCAGAGGTCTAACCCTGGTATTCTTTTATCTTGGCGTTACTCATCTGTTGTCTTATAAGTCAAAGTACTTTAAGAAAATATTTTTTAGGGGGGGGTAAATACTTTCTGGTTCTGTCTGAAATCTGGTCAGATGTAAAGATTTAAAAGCCAGGGTGTACTTGAGTATCAGAGGAAAGTCATTCTGGGTCATTGTCATGTACGATACAAGTTATAGTACTGTAACTGTCTTGGCAAAGGTCAGAGGTGGATTGAAAGACACTGAAGTTAATGTAAGGTTAAGGCCCGGATCTACTGTCATGTTAAAAATTAGCTGTAGGTGCAGAAGCTCCTTTATGTGCAAAAAACACATTTACCAGGACTGGACATGCAAATAAAAAAACGGCACAGATAATCCATTTTTGAATTTCACAAAGCCAACAAAAGCAGAAGTTTTCCAGAAGCAGTCTGAGTCTGAGAAAAACTACAGGAGGACGTCTGAACTGTGAAGCTGAACCGGCAGCAGATTCTGTTTATTTATTTACATGTTCGTGCTGCAGCAGTGAGCTTAATGAGCTTAGTGTGCTGTGCACAATGTAAATCTGTCAGTTAGTGTAAATACAGATTTACCCAGCGGTGATGATAAAAGATCTAAAAACTCAGAATACTTTGTGTTTTCAGTGATGGAAAGTACATTTGTTGAAGTACTATACTTGGGTACAGTGTTGTCTATAATGAGAAACACTGTGAAGACAAAACGTGTCATTAATACTTAAATATTATTGAGGAAAACATCGTTAAAAGAGTTTTTTAAATGATTGGTATACATAAAACTAACCAACAATATACAAAATTGTGAAAATTAGCTCCATCTTGACGAGCTGCCACATTAATATGCTGCTTACGTGTTAATAATAATATATAATATAGTGCATGATACGTTAAAATAACAGATAAAGTCCATTCTGCTGTCAAATGAGCATTTCTACTTCTAATACTTAAAGTTAATTTTGTTTCTAACTTTATTCAAGAGTTTTTAGGCGAGAAGAAGAAGAAGTGTTTTTAGATCTTTTATGATTTCACCACCATGATCCAACCTAAACTTTTGATTGACGTCTGTTCCAGCTGGGCGATTATTTATTCAAAAGTAAATTTCAGCTGCCGCCTGACTTTTTGGTGATTACATGGCTAAGCCTGTGTGCAAATATTTTTAAACATGCTTGTCCTAGTTTAAGTCGCATGCACACTCAACACATTCTCTTACTATATTTTGCACTCAAGCCCCGAAACACCAACGAATGCATAAGCAATAAGGCAAAAAACACTATGAGCTGATCCGAGTATTTTTTTCCCCAAAGCACAAACGCGCTGTGAGATCAAAAAAGAAGAATTTTGCAGTTGCTGTTTGATCTGACCTTCAGTAGATCCGAGCCTAAACCCAAAGAGATGAAAGATGTCAGAGTGTTGTGCGTGTCAGAGATGAAAAAGAGGCAGAATAAGCTGAATAAAGAGAAGGACTCCTATGGAGGACTGCAGAGCGTGACCCCGTCCACACTCTGACGTGTTTTCCTGCAACGAGAGTTAACAATGCATTTTGTGAGTCATCACTTAAAAAAACAAATGTTCAGTGCTCAATAAATTCATTTGTCTGTTTGCCATTATCCACACAAATACACAATAACCATCAGCTCTCCTGTTCTTGCTTAATTCAAGTGTTTCACAGTCGTTTCGAAAAGGCTGAGTTACACACAAATGGAACAAGTTGGTAAAAAAAAAATAAGCCACCCTTGAAAATTTGATTCGAGGAGGTCGTTTCACATGAAGAGTAACAGCCATCGCTATGTCAAGAATAAAAAGAGAGTGAGAGCGAGAGAGAAGAGATTTAAACCTTGGCTCTTTTCTCACCTCCGCACAGCTAATAGGTCTCTGCATAAATGGGTGTGAAGGTCTCACTGTCAGTTTCAGAACGTTACAGCGCTGGACAGGTGTGGAGAAACTAATCCCAGGCGGTTAACATCACGACAGAAGGGAAGTTAGTTCAATGCCACTTTAATTACACCTGCGCAGCCTGATGCCGTGATGTAACAGTACAAAGTAGTCCTGAATGAGAGGTTATCACTGTGTGTTTGTCTGAGACCCTGTCACATGCTCAGGAACGAGTCATCAACATAACGGCCACACCATACTGCGTGTACTCACTAAGGCACTGTAGTCAAAGCAGGAAGTCGGGCCTTTACGATACCGTGCGTTGCTCAGTACCTCGCATGGATTCTCCTCCTGAACTGTTTGTTTTTAGTCAAGGCAGGTAAAAGTGAACTTGCTGCTGCACAAGATTGATGAGATTTCCACCCACGGCACAAACAGGTAAAAGCACAAGCAGGGCCGTGTGAGCATGAAAAGGATACACTCTGTCCTGACCTGTGTCAGTCTCTCAATCTCACATGAGCTGCAGGGGAGCGTCTCAGCGACCACAAAGAGGAGATTAGTGTTTTCTATCCGCTTCGCGTGGAACAGCCTATGGGAGACAGTGATGAATATTTAGCCAACTTCATGCAGCGTGTTCAGTACAGGTAACACGAACATATTCTGCTGATGCTCCAGAAAAACACACCGTGAGCAGTTTCCACAGTCCTGCAGCATGTTGTAGGAGTTGGTGGTGTTTGTAAAGTAGAACTGGCTTTGGATGGTGACACAGCTGCTCTCCTTTGTCTCAAAACCGTCAACGAGGACATCGTCTGCAACGCAAACGCATCCAGATTTTAGCGTTTTTATATAGTTTTCGTGTGATAACTGATATTAATTTGGCTTGAATTGATTTTCACATTTCATCTAAATGTTCTTTCCTGATGCCTCAGTGCAAGAACACGCTTGCTGTTGACAAAATGTTTTAATGAGGTCAGAACATGTTTACGGCAACAGAAGTTTGAGGCCCAAAATAAGGACAAAATGCAAATGAGCAGCTTGTTAAATTTTTGTAAAAGTGGCTTTCCTCCATCTAATTTGGTTCATATTTTACATAAAAACAGAAAGTAATGAGCCTTAAAAAAAAAATCCTGAATTAATTCACACAGGTATTCATGAGCACACACAAAGATCGTGTTCAGACTCACCTTGGTAGAGCCAGCTGTTGTAGGCCAGTCCGTACAGTAGCTGCTGGATAACAGACCTGAGAAAGTGTTCATATTGCACTTTGTTAAAGAATGAAATACAATCTGTGACCGTCAATAAATAAAAGTAAACACATGTGACAGCTACAGTAACGCCGAGCTGAAAATAGCTGACTGGCAGCTGCGTAGCACGAAAAAAAAAAAGAAAAAAAAGGGTAGATGTCTGTTTTAAAGGAGCGCCTCACATGCTCACGGTATCATTTGATTTACAGTAAATAAATCTCACCATGCCACTGTGGATGTCCACCATGCCAAGCTGAGCATGTCAGCAATGGATGGCTACAGAAACAGAGAGGAGTTACAGGCGTGAGCTTTCAATCATATTAAAACAAGCTGTAAAAAAAAATATATATCCCCAAATCTGAAATCTGGAGGCAGTGTCTCACCACAAAGATGCCTCTCGGTGCTGCGCCGGTGTGGCTGCTGCTGACTGGTTCACATGCGGACTGGTAGTGAAAAGACTGACGCCGGGTGAAGATTGAGTTGTTGTAGAGTGCGTGCATCAGGTAAGGGTCCACATCACCGAAAAAAAGACCAATCTGTGGCGAGATGAAAGAAAGGAGATGAAAGACAGTAGGAGACAGGAAAGGAAAATACATTAGGGAAAGAGCTTCACATCCACGCAGTGACAAGTGATCTGGAGTGGTGTAGACCAAAAGAAACTGAACTTTGAGTTAAATACTTTAATGATCATGCGAGAGAAACTATTTTTAAACCAGCACACAGAACATGAAGTAACAAGAACACCATTAACAAGTATTACATCTGCTTAGAAGCTTAAAAAGAAGGACCGATTGTGAGATTAATTAGAGCTGATTTCACTGAAAAGATTTTTTTTTGGCACACTGTGTACTTTCTTCTAAAAGTAGACAGTATTCCACAAGTAGCACATTACAACACAAACATGTACCTTTTTCCAGTGGTCTCTCTGATTGGACATAACCAGGAACCCGCCATCATCGATGAGATAGCAGAGGAGGTCCTACAGACAACACGGCATCACAACGTTTGATAACTTTAAACTTTACTTCATCACTGAACAGCAGCCGGACAAAGAAAGTCTCGAGACACAGGTTGATGTGAGTCAGCTGTCTCTGAGAGGAGAGTCTACATACATACTAAACGTAGAGAATATTTTCTCATGAGTCATGGTTTTAAATTCAAAGTGATTGTGTCTGTACAGTTGCTCCAAGATTTCTAGTGATAAACAGTCAGAAAGTCAGAAGAGAATAAAGGAAATCACTTTTCAAGGAAATAAGAATGTAGGGCTCAAAATCTAAATTAACTAAATTAGTGCTTACGAGGGTATAAGTATAATATCAGGTTAAGAAGTTGACAAGCTAAGCTCACAGCCTGATAATCATACACAGCAGGCAGCACTGTAGATTAATTACATCAGACCTGTGTGCTTGTGTTGATGTGAGAGCGAAATACAAAATGTTCTTACGTCGGTGTTCACTTCACAGTCCATCTCACAACTTCTGGACGGTCCGCACTGTTTAACAGGATGTGTAATGAGACAGCTTGTCACAGTAAATTCAGTCCAATTAAGTGATTATCAGTAATTAGCGGCACTGTGCTGTACCTTGTGTGAGCCCTGTCGACTGTCTGACACATTGCTGGCCAGGATCTTAAACTTGTCCACCCACGCTTCCAAGTCCAGCTTCACTCCGACAACTGAGTGACGAGATTCATCCAGGAAGACAAAGGCAAGAGGCAGAAGAGGGTAAAATATTTTAGATTTAAAAAAAAAAAAAAAAACATTGCAAGGAAGCCCACATGACACAGGATGTCACATTAAGTTTGCCACATGGAAATAGTTTTCTTACCTGAAGGTTTGAGCAGTTTGCCTCCTAAATTAACCTCGACAGCTGAACTAACCAGAATACCGACTGTGCCATTTTCTCCACCTACAGGATCGTCCAAGGCTGAAACAAACGAGATGTGATTAAATAAGTCTCATGTGAGGTCGTATGAATGCTTAATTTATCATTTTCAATTCACGTTGAGAGCGCTGAGAACCAAAACAATGAGCTGAAAGGTCCTAAAAAAGCACTGTGGTGCTAAGAGAACTGCAGAAATGGGTGACAATTGTCCGTGGTGCCTCTTTTCATGCACATGCAGTATAAACTTGTTGATTTCATCTGCTTTAAGGTGTATTTACAGTTACTCACCGGATCTCGTTGGAGCTCTGAACATGTAGCCTTTGTTGTCGAGGCTCCGTCTGTAGTAATTTGAATTGAAGGGTTCGGGATCCTCATCCCATAACTCAGCAGCTCTAAAGAAACGTAACACAAATCATTAAATGTTTTCTGTTCACAGACAGATTGTTTCCAAGTGCCTAAATATTACTCACATGTTGGGAAATACCCGTGTAATGCCCCCATCAGTCGACGCAAATACAGCCAGGAAGCCGTACCTGCAACAAGTGTTTTTCTTAGACAGCCGATTGTTTCAACAGACTGATGTTAATTTGCACAAAATGGCTCTTGGACTCACGAATTCAAGTCCTTGTTCTTCCAAACACGAGAGGCCAGCTGTCCAATAATCCTTGAATCCAAAATCAGGTTGTGGATGAGGCCTTGGTCACCTGAGACACGAGACGATTGCATTCATCTGTTTGTCTGCAGCAGCGGCAAACATTGTAAACTACAAAATGTTGTTAACGCACTCACATTCATCAGATTCTGGGGAAATGTCCAGCATGAGCGACAGGAAATTCTGCAGAAACTGGGTGTTGTTGTCAGAAAGGTGCAGACGTTTGCAGTATTCTCTGGAGAGACAGTCACAGTTAATATCAACAGAGAGACGCGGCGGGGAAAACAGGAGAGCAAAGAGAGACGGTGGTGGTCACCTTGGAGCCAGAAACACGTGGCCTGCAGATTCAAAGGAGCTGGGCAGCAACGACTGCATATCTGAATCGCAGACACGGACGGTGATGTTAGTTTTTTTCATCTCGTCTTTTGTGTTGCAGCTTAAATAAAACATCATCTTAAAAGCTCTGCCTCCTTGTACTCACACTGGAGCTGCAGCATCACATCACTCAGGTCTGCCTTGATGAAGAACTCATTGTAGGGTGGTAATACCAGACCAAGACTACATGAGGAGACATAAAGAGGAAGGAAGGAGTGAATCCATCAGTGTAAAGTCAGGCCAGCACTGGTTGGTTACTAATTATAATTCATAATAAGTGCTCACCTGTAATCTGTACCGTTGATAGGAGTCCAAGTGTAACCTCTGTACACCTCATCGATGTATTGCTACAGAAAAAAAATACATTTTACAGTTTGATTGATTTTACTTTATGTAGTATGTGAAAAATGGCTGTGTAGAGGCATGACTGTGATTTTTACTTAATGCTGTATAGTTTTGCCCATCCTTCATGTGAACAAAGCTTCCAACAAAAGTGTTAAAGAACTGCCACACCTCTAAAATTCAACGTCATTATCACCATTATAACTTTTTAAATACAGAGGCTGACAACGGCCAACACCTATATTTAATAACCTAAAGTTATTAATGTTTTTCAACAATAATTATCAGGCAGAACAGCTACTAAACTGACCTTGTGTGACCGTGATGATTATCTTTGCACAAATATCCTCGTAAATTCACTTAAATTCACCTTGAATGCTCAAAAACAGATTTATATGGTAAAGAAACTGACCCTTAAAAACACTCTAGACTACATATTTGTAGATAAATCCACTGGCGAAAGAAATTATTGCTTCAAATCTATTGCAGAGGTTATTTCTGTCTGAGCCTTGAGCCTCCTGAGCTTCATGTTAGTGAAGTTTACATGCTGGCTACACTGAAACTGAAGACTGAAGCTATTCAGAAAGAGAATCTACTCGCCTCATCGATGGACTTGATAAGAGTTTTGATCTGCATTTCACCTGGTCTCCCGTCAATCATTTGTCGCCGGATCTAGAAAACAACACAAAACAGTTTGCTATGAAAACACATTATAGTACAGTTACCAGTCTGTGTCCTGAGGCAGATACTGCTCTTCACTGGCCCGGTAGTAACTTTAACAACGTTAAGCAACAGAAAATGCCTGAAAACAGAACTTGGCACAAAGTGTTCACCTCCTCTTTATTGCTGTCCTCCACCTCTGCATCCAGGAAGTCCAGTGTCACAGGTTCAGGGAGGTTCACGAGCTGTGAGAAAAAAACATACATTAACATCAAATGTAGGTACTGAACAGGTACATACATAACGCACTACATATCTAAACTATGAAATTTGTATTCTCGTGCATATGCCTCCCCTCCCTGCTAGGATTAGGGTTACCTTTGGCTGAAGATTAGGGTGAAGGAGAAGATAACCATTTGGATCAATGGCAAATATATATCCATTGGCTCCAAGCTGTTAGAAAACCCCCCAAAAACAAGGAATAACAGTGATGTTTCTGTCTGTACTGTCAATCACAAACACAAATGAAGAAAAATGTGACAAATAAAGGTGCTAATGTGATGTACATACATTATACCGTGGTGTTAGTCGCTTTATCTCATCGAGATGCACGTCGACTCCCATAACGCCTAATATCAGCTGATTCTGGACAGACAAAAGCAACAAAACACGCAGCGAGATGAAGACTTTGACATATTAGAAAATATTCGCTATCTTGCTGGTGGTTAGATGAGACAGTTGATGCCACAGCAACAAGTTAACTCAGCACCAAGACGTCGCTGCGCCAAGCCAAGAAATACTCAAGGTACAAGAAAAAACAAATGTATTTATTTTACACTTGTATGGATTCATATTATGGAGAACGTGCAAACATAATAACACTAAACCAGTTACCTGTGAGTTTCCATCCATAGTGAGATTAAATACAGGTAAAGTCCCAGTTACCACCATGCCAAGACCCTACAGAGTCCAAAGACAAAGTCCCAGATCATATAAATTATGATCTTATTTATTCAGTGTGCATATATGTTTAATGCATTTACTCTCTTTGATCACATGCAGCCTGCAGGATCATGCCGTCTCACCAAAGCATCCTGATACACATTGGTCCACTGAACCTGCTTGGCATCGCTGCCTGCCAAGACCATGGGGCGTCCCAGCACATCGAGGTACTCCTGACAAAACAAAAGAGATACATGACCAGCCGCAGCTTCGAAACAGCCGACAACATCAGGCCGAGGGGAAAACAATTGAAAATAGATGTTTCTACAGAGTGAGTGAACGTCACAAAGGAGAATCAGGAGCAGCAAATGGGGATCAGCTGTGTCAGAGGCACTAGACAAACCCACCTGGGTGTTAATCCTTATAGCGCAGATGGAACGGATCTCAAAATAGTAACCTGGCAAGCAACAGAGAAAAAAGACAAACTGAGAGTGAGAGAGGGGGAGAGGGGAGGAAGAGCATGTGTGAGCGATGCCGTCAGGAAAAAAAAAAAAAGAAAAAAAAAGAACAGGAGCGGCGCTCATACATATTCCACATTTTACTAGATGTTACTAGACCAGTGACTCAGCCACTTAACTCCCACAGATAGGAAGCTTAAAGAGGAATATCACCGCGCTTTAAAACTGGTATCTGTTTTTCTATTTGGATTCAATTAAAACCATTAAATCAGCTCCAACCTAAAAGCTTCTGTACAACCTGAACATCATTTCTCAACATAATCTGCTTCACAGGAAACTGTTTGGTGTGTATGTTTTGTTTTGTTTTTTTTTAAATATGGCCGCCGCTTTTCTAATATTCCAAGCTGCTACCATCAGTGTGTCAGTGCAATTGGTCTGCAACTATGATTGCCCTCATTAACAATACATTTGCTGATTATCCACTTAATGAATCTATTAATTATTTTGGTATCAATTAGGGTACAAAATGTTAGAAAGATATTCAGTTTACAATAATATATGACAAAGAAAAGCAGCACACCATCACAATTAAGAAGCTGGAACTTGGTGGTATTTTTATTTTAACTAAATTTAACCAACTCATTGCTTCAGCTCCTTAAACCATTGTTATAGTCCCACAATGTGCGATTTATACAAAAAAGAAACATTAAATAATATTATATATTAGCGTCTGTCATCTTCAGCTATGAGGTTCACTTACTGGAGGTACTGGTCTGGGACAACCTGATGTCTCTGGTCTGTAAATGGCATTAATCACATGACATAAAACGGCACTCCTAAAATTGTTCGCCCTCTTGTCAGAATAATAACATAAGTGCCAAAAAGTCACCGTTCCTGCACCAGAAAAAAACACCTTCACAAATTTTGTTCTCCTGTAAAAAGCAAAATGAAATCCGGATTTGTAGTCAGTGGTGCCTTTAGCCTGCATCTGCTGCACTGCATCCTTGAAGATCTTTTTGTTGCGTACGTTAGCCTGGAACAGTACTGAGCATTAGGCTCAGGTGACTTATGCCTGTCAGGTAGAGCAAGTATGGATGCAAACTTGACCACAACAACCTAAACATTCACCCGGATAATTCAGTTGTATTGAAAAAAATAGAGTAACTATGTCCAGTTTTATATTATTAGTGTAAAAAAACAAATGTAACTAATATTTGGAACATGAAGGGCTACTTGAGGTCATCTGACCTGAGAGCTATGAGGGCACATCCGCCAAACAAAGATTGGAAAAATCTGCCTTATGTTATGTAACATGGAGAGATACAATGACGCACATAGGAGCCAAGCTCACCTTTATTGGTGCAGGCGATCCACTGTAAGGGTGTGACGTCATAGTTGTGCTGACCCACAGAAAAGGTGAAAACTCGAACCTCGGGGGAGACAAATAAAACACGTGTTCAGAGGGCGATTGAGACAGTGCATCCTTTTCAAATGATATGGTATCTGTCGTGGTGAGCCGATCAGAAGGAACTAACTGTTTTGTTGGGCCAGTTGTATTGCATGAAGACGTCCTGAGCTCTGTCCTCTCCTCCATCAGTAAACAGCATGATTATTTTATTGCAGTTGGCCCGCGGGACATTTGTTTTCTGAAACATACGTTTAAGTGCAGATAATTAAGAATGGCCGATACAGTGAAACGGTCGATGTGTATCAACCTTCCACTCACATTTAAGAGCTGGTTGAAAGCAAAATGAAATCCGGATTTGTAGTCAGTGGTGCCTTTAGCCTGCATCTGCTGCACTGCATCCTTGAAGATCTTTTTGTTGCGTACGTTAGCCTGGACGAGATGTTTGAAGCAGGGAACCACAGCTTCTGCCTTCTCGTTGAACTGAAACACAGCAGGAGACTCGGTCAAGGCTTAAATATGTAAACTCTACCGAAAAAGACAAAGAGAGGTGAAAGGGTAGCAGACACTAACCCTGGCCACGTTGACGTAGTCATCGTCAGACAAAGTGTCCAGCATTTCCATCACTGATGCTTTGATCAGTTTCAGGGTGAGTCCGCTGACACTGCCGCTCCTGAGGAGAAACCCCAATCACATGCTCGAATTCATACAAATTCAAATACAGGCCTGCAAAATCATGCATTAGCACATCCATCCATGTCCTCTAACCACCTGTCCTCATCAGGGTCATGGTGGGGGAGTCAATCCCAGCTGACATTGGGCGTGAGGTGGGGTACACGGAGAGACGAGCAACTATTCACACACTCACATTCACATTTAGAGCTACCAATCGACCTGCATGTGCTTGGACTGACCCGAGAGAACATGCAAGCTCCACACAGAAAGGCCACAGCTGGGGTTTGAACCAGGAACCTTCAGGCTGTGTGCATTAGCACATGTTCCAGTTTTGCACTTACTAAAACTGATGTGGGTGTACGGTGTAAGTCCAGCTGTATCTGATGGGAATAAAGTGGTGCTAAAAGCTACTTAAGGCACATTTTGTGCAATTTAGTCGTTGAGCTGCAACTGTGCCCTCTGCCTGTGACAGGGGAACTTGAGAAAACTCATTTGGCGTGGTTGCTTGAACAATATTAAAAAAAAAAAAAAATCCAATAGGTCTGTTTAATAAGTGCAGCATAATTAACTGCTTCAATTACAAGCTGCCCGCTCTCCCTCTGAGTGGCCGACTACAGTCTTCAGTAGCGCTCAAAAAACTTTCCACGCGCATCCTCCAGATGTTCAATTACAGAAATGACTTCCCCTGCCGCAGTGATTAATCAGCATTGTTAAAAATCACTTCCAGCGGTTATTTGTTTGTCTGTTTCCTCCTCCTGCATATTCGTGTCCACAGAGGAGCTCGCTAAGGTACAGTTTGCAGTAAGCCAAGCAAAATTTTCAGCAGTCCTGCTAAAACTGCAACCCCAGTTAATTAACCCCAGCGAATCTATGGACACAGTGTTTATTATTATTTACCCTAATGACCCCAAATGCTGTCTGAATGAATACATATGGTCTATGATCTTTTGCTTTTTGTCTTACAGTTTATCCAGCAGTATTTCCTCAGTGTGGGTGGAAGATGATACAATGACATTATAATAATATATTTTTTTTTAAAAACACAAGGGGTTGGAAATTTCCGTCACTCCCTGTTTCCTATTTGTGCTGGATTACATGGCTGCCTCAGTGACAATGTCGATGTGCATGTATGAACAAACAAACATGTTTCATGTTGATAAAAGGTCTCTCTGGGCAGCTCTCCTGTTTTTCCTCATTCATCTCAATAATAGGATTAACCTCGCAAAGAGAGCCAACGAACGACCCATTATGACCTCAATCAACTGCAACCATGGGAACAGAACAGTGGCACGGCAGGCTGCCTGTACTCGAGCATGAGTTTAAACACAAAACACACTCCGCAATCTGATCGACCACAGAAATAAATTGGGTCTGATCATCTTTAATCTTAAAGAGAGATCAGCCTCACTCTTCTGCCAGCAGCTAGTTAGCTTGGCTTAGCACAAAGTCTGGAAGCATGGGGAATCAGCCAAAGCACAAACAAAATCTACCTTTCAACGCCTCTAAATCTCAATAATCAACATGTTATCCCTACAAAAAACTGCACCGTTACAACAACAGCAATTCTGTTTTACAGCGGGCTATGTGTCGGCTGGCAGCAGAAACTTCCCGGAGACTCGACCTTGTTGTCTGGCAACTGTCAAGTTAGCGGTTGGTAGACTTTGTGTTAAACCTCCGAGGCTGCTGTGAAGCGAGGCCAATGCGCGGAGGCGCCAAAAACTGCAGCTCCTCAAACGTCCACTTGAGGTTGGCTACAGAACGAGTCAGACTCCGTCCAAAGAGAACAACTTAACACCTCTAAAGCTCAGTAATGTACACGTTATCTCTTTTGCTCAAGCCGTACAAAAACTGAACTTGGAACGACAACGACTCTCTGTTACACAGGGCGCTATGCGCTGAACGATTTCTTGGCTGGTGGCAGCAACTTCCTGGAGACTCCCCTTGTTGCCTGGCAACTGCCAGGTTAGCTGTTCCTAGGCCTTATGTAAGCCTAGTTAGCCAGCTGATGGCTGTAGCCCTATACTTAACAAACAGAGAGAAGAGTGGTATGAGTCTCTGCATCTGACTCTCTGCCAGGGCCTACAGTAAATCTCTTATGAAATTATATCCACTGGATGTTCTGCTGTGTCTCCACTTACTATAAAGCAACATCTTGTTCGAGCCATTTAGACTCTGCTCTAGTTTCTGATTCATCTCTAACTTAACCTTTAGGCTGTTACACATGATAAGCAATATGAACTGCACTCTCCGCTGGTTTTTGTTGCAGAGTCAGCGCCAGGTGCGTCATTTTTTTTCCTCTCACTATAATACAACTTTAGTCCAGCTTTGTCCTCTACAGTTTTGCCGGCCTATACTGTGGAGTGCACGACGCACAAAGAAGCTGCTCACTTATGTGAAATTTACACTCAGGGCCGTTTTCTTCTCTTCACGTGAGTGAGAGAGAAGTGTAAGGAAGAGTGAGGAAAACTTCACAGATAGTTTTCAGCGCAAAGAAAAAACTTTTCATATCAAAGTTTCTTTTTATATTCACAGGGTCACATTTGAGCAAGCCAATACCTAAAAATGTTATCAATGACTTACACATCGACAAGGATGACCATATCTTTGGGGGATGAGGCTCCCTGGATGTACCTGTGACAAAGGAAAAGAGGATGTAATACCACACCTGTGATAAGAACAACACGGAAAGACGCTTTAAGGAGCACAGCAACGTACCACGGCCTCCTCCTGACGTCATACAAGTCGATTTTATCAGGAGCTTTCCAAGGCGTAGCTGAAAAAGATGACAAGATGTTCCACTCATGCTGTTAATGTAAATTTGAGTTCAGTCCATCAGATTAAGAAGCACATGACTGTTAAAAACCTACCTGGGTAGTAGCGAGTGACACCCGTCGCACTCCCGAATGCTTGCCACAGCAGTGACGGATCCTCCTGGCTGTTCTCCATGAAGACTTTCTCCAGCGCCTGCGTCCAGTTCAGCTCATTCAGAATGACTGGAGCTAATAGGGAAAAGAGTAGAACTTCCTAAACACGCTCTTTAGCATATGTAAAATAAATCAAATCATAAAGACAATTGCAGCGTCACTTGCCTCCTTTATAAATATCTGTGGGTATCTGAACAGCCGTGTAGGAATAGTTGACATTGTTTTTGAAGTTTGGATCATACACAAACTCCAGCTTGATGTGCGAAGGGTTTTCCACCTCTCCTTCTCCATCCATGGAATACTACGGGAACGCGACAAAGCATATTTTTCATCAGCGATCAGCGACCACAGCACCTTCTCTCCTGCGACTGCATATTCTCCCTTCTGTCGAACGGCCTCAGTAAACATAAACAAAGATCAGTTTATTTGTCCTTTACTCACATAATCCAGCTCTGCCTTTGAGTCATAATAAGCCATGTCCAGCTCCTAGAAGCAAACAGATGCAGATATGAGCAGGCTGCAGTGTTAACAAACGTGGAACAACATAAGGACTAGTACTCATATGTAGGTCAGTAGACACATGGACGGTACTTGATGAGTAACTTGATGAATTATAATTCATCTTCATCAGCTATTAACCCCGTCAAACCGCAGAACAAAACATTTTGTTCTTCTTTTATTTATCTGCCTCTTCAAGTCTCTTATTAGCTTCAAATATGGACACCATGCACATTTTCTTTTAGGACAACCAACTTTTTATTTATGACTAAAATATATGATGAATTACAGGAATGTATTATTTAGATTTCTTCTGGGAAAATCCAGTTAATAATATAATCAGTGACGTCCGTGAGTTTTTTGAATTGACAGAGATTATGGGCTTACTACAGCTTCTTTAGGCTGCGATTCACGGAAGTGATAATTTTGCAGCCATGTCGGGAGAGTTGGACACCTGTTGCTTGGATCGCCATAGCAACACTCAAAGAGAAGTTACAACCGCGCATCATAGACTATCAATGTGGTGATTGACAGATTATCACAGACCAAACGTCACACAAATGGTGGCAGTGATATGGTTAATCTTTCCATTTTATCCAATGAATTAACCTGTTGTTTTCGTCTCTAAAATGGCAACAATAATGACAAATAAAGTTAAAAAAAATGAGGGAACGAATTAAATCCTTGTATTTGTGAAGCTGTAGGCACCAAATGTTTGCTATTGTTTTCTGCTCAGTACTGTCACATTGTGAATCAGCAGACAGGCTGTCAGGCTTGGGTAGAGCATCGCCATCTGTTAGTCTTAGTTTTTGAAGAGACGTAACATACTTCAGAATAAGCGTGACATCTACTCGGGGGCTGCCGTGTTCCTATTCTTGGCCTGTTCTGATTATTAAATCTGATCTCCAAACAGGATTCGAGCCTATATTAAGTCTTAAGTCTTTGTCTGCTGTTTTGTCTTCTTGTTGTTGGTAATACAGAGCTCCCGTCCTCAGAGGAGCTCAGCTCTGACAACATCGAGCAATTATCAGCTTCTTTATCAGTCAGTGCAAAGACGTGGCAACGCTTATCCTCCATGTTAACTATCTTTAGATCTGTCAGCGTTGTTTCATCCCTCTGTTTAAAAAAAAATGCACTAATTCATTTTATGAGAAAACCTGTGCAAAAACCATGTTGGGTCCTGTGACTTTCTGGAGAAATAAGATGTTAGTCAGTGAGATTTTGTCAAACTGTTTCTCTAACCTTGAAGTTATGTGGGCTGTATATATATAATACAGAGACTAATGTGGATTCAGGACCGCCCGGCTACAGCGGAAGGAAAGAAATCAGTCTAAAAGCATCCCTCAGAAAATGTCTGACACTGTCGCAAAGGCTACAAAGTCAATCAATGGGCTAAGTCATGCAAATCGGCTGGTGTCTTTTAGAAAAGAGGCTGTGTGAGAGGGTGAGGTTGACCTCATCTCGTCTTCTTTGGGCAAATGAAGCAGATCGAGTGGAAAAGTGGAACGTCAATGCGCATTGGACTCAACAGAACCGCACAGCTGAGCGCACTCAGTCGTCTGTCTCATCCAGCTGAGCGCTGAGGGATCTGCTCGGCTTACTGGTGTAAATGCTCTTTCTTTCTTGGGTCATCCAATTTGAGTCACAGTGCTCAGAGACATGGCCATCTGCTTCTATGACTGTTAACATTTCCACTGTGTGAGCAAATACTTTTATTCTTCTGACTGCTATTGGACGCGATTTAAGTAAAGAAGATGTTTAATAAGTTATCGAGCCTGCGAAAAACAACATTGTTGTAAACCTGTATCACTGACTGTAGTTCTGCTTATATTAAAACAAGCCACAGCTCCCTTTTTAAATATGGAGTATGTTTCTGACAGCACTGTAAATTTATTTTCTCGAAATAGGATGCAGATGCAAGAGCTTGCAAAATCTAGAGGCGCTCACACAAACGGATGTGGCCAGCAAATTCTTTTTCAATTTTGATGACCACAGGCACAAACCAAGTGCAGCTGGGTGCAACGTGTAACAGAGGCTGAATACATTATTAGCAGGGAATATACAGAATCAGCAGGTGGAGCTGGGTCGAGCTTCATGCATGCCCTTTAAGCGCAGCAACAGGTGAAACAGAGGGAGGGAGCCTGAATCGTGGTTGCGCAAACAATCAATGCAAGCTAGTTCATGAAACATTTAAACTTTTTGCTCCCCCCTCTGCATATCTGAAAAGACTAATTTATGTCAGACGGTGAAGAAAAGAACAGACGCCGAGTGAGCCTCTTTGCGAAATGTCTGTTTTTATTCATCTAATGGAAATAAATAACTGGTTTTAATTCATGTTTTGGAAAATAAAACACTAGGTCAGTTATTATTGGTGTCTCATTAAATGATTTAAATAATTAATGAAGGTATCCATGTTGTGCCAGCTGTGAGTAGAGCAAGCAGGATTTGGGAGAGTGTGCTCTGCCATGGAGTTGGATCTGAACCGAAGGAAAATCAAGTGAACCTAATCCACTGAAAGCTGGAGGTGTTTCTGCCTCCGCAATCTGCACTCTCAGTACATTTTTTTTTTATTTTTATCATTTATTCATAACCTCTCGTCGCTGATGTGCACCCTGACAGTATCTTGTACCGCGAGCTTTTCCTTCACTGCTCAGCAGCGGCTCTCAGCGTATATGTAATTCAGGTCAGGTTCGATCTTGTATCAGCGGGTTGTGTGAACTGGTTCAGAGATAACTACAGGTGACAGAACAGTTCCTGAGCTTTGTCGGTTGAGGTTTGCAAACTGGACCGGAGCAGGACTCTGCTCTGGAGATAAGAATAATCTACTTACATGTGTGAACTTTGTGAACTGTGGTAAAATGTGTTACTTGTTTCACGGCGTATCGGATGGATTATTTTGTGGTGTCACCCCCCTAACCCTAACCCTTCCATTAATATTAGCACAATAAGTCTGCAAACATTTTAATATGGAGGTGTAAAAACAGAAAACTCACTGCAGTGATCTTCAAGAAAATAAATATTTAGATTTGAACTTAAGACTTTAATAATAAAAATAATAACATCCCGACAGATTTGATTAATTTGAGGACTGCCGTGTTACTCCATATAATTTGACTGTTAAACCTGGAGCCTGTGAGTAAAAATTTTCCATTCTGTTGGTTTGGTAATTACCAAACAGTCACAGACACAGAGGAAAAACTCCATAAAAACTATGTTTGCCCACTGTGCCTGCAGGAAAATGAGGCCATTAAGAGTCAAAACAGACAAGACCAGCCAACAAATAAACACTGCAATGACAGACGCAGTGACAGAATAATGAATAATGTATAATAAATAAAGTTTTTAGGTTTGCATGCAAAGCAATATGCAGGGAAGACAATAACAGTTTGGTGTTCCTCAAAAATGCCGACTATACTACATGTAATATACAAATATCAAAATGCATATTTTAGATTTTACCTTGATTCCATCCTGCCATGGATGCTCTCGTTGGAGCCGCTCGGCTTCACTGGCCAACCTCTAAATAGTGAAAACAGAGAAACGTTGAGGAGCAAGTGTGATGACATGTCTGATTTCTACTACTCCCTGTAATTGTTATTATAAATTTAAACATTAAATTAGCGTGGAGCTACTTTTCTTCACGCTGTTACTCAAAAGAAAAAGAAAGAGCAAAGTCAGAGGCATCAGTAAAGTGCTTCATATTACTCACATCGAGTGCTTTGCGCTTCTTGGCCAGGAGTTTCTCTATGTCCGAAGCCACCTTCTCCACAATCTTCCGAGGCTGATTCCTCACCAGGCTGAACTGTCGTCTTTCTTCATTGTATATCTGTGCATTTTTAATGAACAGGTTAATAACTTAAGAGCAATAACAGCTGCGCAGTCATTATATTTCGCCTGTTTCTGCTGACCTAATGTTTTGCTATTGATCATTTGCAACCTTCGATATATTGTCTATGCTGACTTAACATAAGTTACCAAAGTGCAGTTGGTTGGTACTGGCAGTATCCGTGCGGTGTTAATAATAATCATTTTCAAACCAAAGTTTTAAGGAAATGGACGAGGAGACGTTTGAATTTCATTCAACAAGACAAAACCTCATGATTCAACACTTAAAAAACTAATTTCTCTCAATGCTGAGTCACTTAGTGTGTTTGCATGTTGAATCCAAATCTAAATACGGATCCTTTCATGTCTGCTGTTTTTGTTTTCACCGAAGAATCATGTAACTGGGCTCAAATAGCAAAGACACCATATGCCATTTATTCTCCTCCCAATAAAACAAGAGCATTCTGACTCATATCAAGGTTTACATACAAGAAGAGGAAAAAAACAGTTAATGACATAATCAACAAAAAATAAATAACTAAATAACTTAAAGCTGTTAACTGTGGTCTGTAACAACAGAATATGTTGTGACTTACAGGATGATGTATGACACGAGGTTCAAACCACATTAAATATCCTGCCGAGCTGGATTTGATGCTAAGACACTGAGATATATTTCCTCCACTAATAATGAACTCCAGTGGAGCTGAAGATTTGAAGAGTTTTTTTTCCACTCAAAGATGACAAATAAATAAATAAATAAATAAATCAGAGGCTTATGGTCTATTCAAAACACAAGACTGGATCTATTTTAACGTATACAGCTGAGTCACAGTCTACTGTTTCACTCTGTGAAAAGCTGTTTGCCCTTTTCATTTTATTCTCATTTGCATCTAAATCTTGTTGCAAACTGAAGCAAAACCCAGATTCTGCTCTTAACGCTCTTCTCCGGAGGACCTGGAGTTAAATCAGGCCTCACATGGAAACACATCACAGTTAACTTCAGAGGACATGTGGCCTTTCAACACGCTCACAGAGTATTCCCTCAGATTTCATATAGCACAGAACTTCAGTGTATCATTGGGAGACATCTGGGAGCGAAGACACATTTAAACTGCATGAGGCAAAGTCTGAGTTATTATTTTAGTTTCAAATTAATTTCTGCTGCATATAAACGTTATACATCTTTTGACTTCAACGCACATTTTTAATTATAATCCTGTATAATAAGCAACTCTGTTTAATCGTCTCCAAGCCAGCGCTGGAAAACATTTTTGTCAGACTCGTGTCTGTTTGCTGACAGCTCCAAATAAACAAAATCAGGTGTTGCAGACAAAGTTCGGTATCCTCTGGCATGAAATACTGCCAGTTTCCACACATCTACTGACTAGAGCGCAGAGAGGTATTTTAATGGATTTACTTGGCAGGAGCCCGCATTCAAGACCTTTTACTATATACTTGAGTTTGCATGAAATGCCAAACTACACAAACAAAATCCTCAGCTGTGTATTATTACACACAGAAACCATGGTGACTGGGAGTTCAGGAGGTTCATCATTATTAGTGATGCAGGACTACGGTCTCTTGCTATGAGCATGCGCTCTGGTGAGTTTTCAGCCATCAGACTCTACCTCACGGGGAAAGATGTCAGAGAGAAGATGAAAATAACACAGGCTGTGACCTGGACGAATACATTTGGCAAACCTGCATACGTACAGCATGACAGCCCTCTCCCTATAAATGGACTTCATGAAATGAACTTCAAGACACTCCTCGAGTTGCGAACTGACCAGATGCTTTATTGGCCCACGTCGCACAGATGGGAACATGCAGTAATGAACATGGTGTTTCTGTGAACTGTGTGCGGTATGAAAAATAAACTATGTCCTGTGTGGAATATATTCAGTATCACAAGAGACAAGAGATATGATGTAGAGAAAACCGGCCTTTCACAAAATAAATTGGACCTGGAAATGTAACACACACATATATATTTTTTAAAACTCTCAGGTAAATATTAAGCCTTATTTTTATTAGAAATATTATTTCAACAACTATTAGGTATATTGTCATGAAATTTTGTACAAATAAGGGAAGGTATTTCGTTTTCATGGAATTTGGCGAGCATTAAAATAACCTAAATGCAATGCAAGTAGTAGGTTATTGTTTGACGATGTAAAAAAACAATACTAGCTAGTGTGGTTGGAGGTTAGCTCCCCACCTCCCCATGTCAAAGTGTCCTCGGGCAAGTCTCTGAACTCCAGTGTGCCCCCGAGCCACTGGAGATGCACAGGGCAGTGAATAGGAAGGGCATCTGGTATGAAAAGCCTCTGCCAAATCAAATACACGGATCAACAGACCTCTGAAAGACAGATGAGTTGAACTCTCCCTAACAAACTTTAATGGTTGTCGCCATGATGAAGCTACTTTTACATCGAACGTTTAAGCAGTGATGTTATTTATGTCTGGCTGTGTCCTTTGAGACAGCCATTAAACAATCATGATCCCCCGAGGATAAACCATACAGACTCTAGCGATCCCTTGGCTTCTCATCTGGTGCCACCAGCAGGTCAAAATGTATACTAAATCCACTGAACTGTCTTAATATCTACTTGATGAATTTTCAATTTTGTACATTGACAATTCAAGGTTACCAGATGATAAAATGTCTTCACTGATCCCTTGCAATTTCCTCTAGCAATTTTTAAGAGATATGTTTTGGCAAAAAACTGGACGGATCGCAGTAGTAGATTAATAGATTGTTTTGACAGCTGGTTTGGGGGCATTAGAAAGGTTTGTACGAGTCCTAGCACTCAGATTTTCGTCAACCATTGGACAATCACATTAACATTCCCTAGAATTAAAAACGCTTTGTTCTTTGATATTTCTTTGAAAAAAAGCTCCATTAAACTGTCAAACTGTTTTAGTGGTCTGAAGGAGAGTGGGGCTGCATCACAGCGGCTGTCGAAATCAAACAAATGTAAAATTGTGATTTTTATTGGTTGAGGAACTGAAAACGATTTTTCTAATTAACAAGAGAGGAACGCAATGAGCTTTCAGTGGATAGTAGAGCAATTTCTCGGGTGTTTCAAGAGCATGGAGGGATTATTGAGGATTGAATGAACAAGTGAATCTAACATCAAGGCATTAGTGCAGGCTGCAGGCTGACCATCTGCTCTGCTGTGACACAAACAGAGAGGACACGTGCCGCTGCTCTCTGCCGAGGGAACGCCCCCACACATCTTCACAGAGCAGGGCTCTCTTGCCCCCTACAGATGATCTATGGTCCTGTTTTTTGGCATCTGTCTTTTCAGGGACAGCCCTCCTTACACCCAGTCACAGTGAGGATGTAAACGAACCATGATGACACAAGGACACAACAGGTAAATGGTGGCAAATGATGCGATGGTCAGCACATTAATAAGTCTAAAACCCCAGTTTATCTTCAGGTGGTACAACTCTTCAGTTATTTCTACGAAGGTCAATAAAGGTTAGTTCAGTTTAAGACCTTCTGGAGTGCAACTAACAACTTTTATTAGGGATTAATATGCAGACTGTATTGACGAATTGTGCCTATAAATACCAGAACATGAATAAATACATTTTAAAAAGTCCACTGCATTTTCCTCACAGTCAGAACACACATATATTTAGTTTACTATGATATAAAAGCATCAAAACTTCACATCTAAAAATGCTTATTTAATAGTTATTATTTAATAAAATAGTTTCTAATTAATTTTAATATATAATCTACACTAAAGTATCTTCTACAAACTATTTAGAAACTGGGTCAGACGTCACATCATCTGCATCCATCAAACATTTTTCAGCATATTCTCTCACTTGTATGTACTCGTAACTTTTGAGATATCCTTCTCAGATTTCTGAGGTGAATGGAAGTTGCTGCTCACAGCATTAAAAATTTACATTTCAAGTCTGCCAATATTCTACATTTTTCATACTGTCGACAAATCCCATAAAAATATCAAAACAAACAATGAATTGATCCCACTAACAAGAAGTGTCTGTGTAGCCCGGCTCTGATAGAGTTTATTCCTCTGTAGCTCCACTGGTAAACCGCACTGTTGCACTTGGACTGTAGTTTATTTTGTTTCAATCCCACTAACACAATCCCAAAACTAATACATGGAGGCACGCTGTTAGCTCACTGGAAGAGTATGCACCCATACATGGACAAAGGCTCGGGCTTTGCTGCAGTGGTCCAGGGTTTGATTCTGATCTGTGGCCCCTTGCTGCATGTCATGGCCTCTCTCTCGCTCCCTACCTTCCCGTCATTGTCAAAATAAAGGTTCATGAAGCCCAAATAATAATAATAATAGAAAAGAAAAACGCACTACTCAGTACTGTTTGAGTATCACATTAACAGTGAAGTGCCCAGCTCTCGCAAATTGAAAAATAAAAATATGGATTTGGGATTTGTTTCTGAAGATTTCTGTATTCAGTACCAACTAACGGACTTGGAGCTGAGAGCCACAGACAAAATGACGCTGTTATTAAGAGATGTAGAAAAAAATATATGTTTTTTTGGTCTTCTCAGAAGGCTTTGTTGACAATGAGAAAACTCCAGACTATCCCCAATCTTATCTTTTCAAAATGTCAACACAGACAGCTCTTAATGATATCCTTGTTACTCCGGCAACAGTTTCCAGTGGAGCCACTTTTCTACAGAAGAGATGAAAAAAATGTTTGAAATCCAGACTATTTAAATAGAAACCAGGTTTCTCATACGCAGGGTATGACAGGTTGGTGCAGAGAGCCACAAATCAGATTACCTTAATGCATATACAGTAAAAATACATTAAAATCCATCTGATTGGGAGCTTCCTGAAACATACCTGAATGCAAAGTAATGTGACATTCATGAGAGCGAGCCGTTTATCACGCAGGTGAGCTTATGAAAGATTTGAATTAGTATTCACGAATGTAGGAGTTATTAAGCTCATGACAGCATGAAACATAATAGTAGATATTCTAAATCTAATCACTGTGGGCGTGCTTTGTAGGAATCATACATACAAGACTAATAATTATTGCAAACAATACACAAAGTGCCAGCAAAATCTGGCTGCCACGACGTCTAAAAAACAAAGCACGCATGCTGGAAACTGATGAATATGAAAGCTATTAGACAGAGTTTTATGTCTGTCCAGGGAAAACAAAAACATTGTGTTATTGGCTCACAAAATCCTGAAAATGTTTCTCGTTTGATGCATCTACTTAGCATTAGCTCTTACCGTTAATGGATTTACAGCTGTTTTTGCTTTCTTTTTCCTTTTTGGACGCTGACCTCTCAGCCGGGTGCATTTCTTATCGAGTTTATGCAGCGCCATGATGAGAAAGACCTATGAGCTATAAAAAGAGCTACACACTCACCCCTTTCAACTGCTGAGCTCCAGTGATGTGCTGAAAGACTCTGTCAATCTCCTGCTCGATACGCCTGGCCCAGTGCATTATCCTGTGGATAGACATCATAGGCTGACTGTCACACAACACAAACAAATGAAAAAGAGATGTGTGTGCTTTGTGTGTGTGTGTGTGTGTGTGTTTCAAAGAAATAAGCAGTGATGCTGCCACACTAATAAAAGCTTTTTACCTGTGCGTGGATTAAAACACAAATTGTGAAAACATTACTCTGAAAGTTAGATTACTTCTGTTGGCTTTCATTCAAATAAAGCGTGTACATAAAAAGTGTGCTTCGACACAACAAGCAACACAATTAATGAGGAAAAAGTTGCCCCTGTCTGAGAATGTCTCACCTTTGGAAAACAACTCAGATCTGTGCAAATCTGTGGCACTCTATCAACAAAGAAAGTTGACTTATAGCCACTAATTACACCTATTCAGCACTTTCTCGTCCGGATGACACGAGGAATGGAAAAGAAGCTTAAACAACACTTGAGGTCGAGAGTAAGCCATGAAATGTTAGTAACGCTTCCTAATCAGCTTTGTTGACTCATCATCATAATCCTGTGAGAGAATATTTCCACGGCGGAGAAAAAACAACATACAATTTGCTTCATCATTATCATATAAGTACGTAAATAGCTCTTTAAAACATGCTGCGACGTCCAGGATCGCTTCGTGCAAATGAGCTTTCTTGCCCCTGAAAATGGAGCAGCTAATGATCCACGCACAACAAAACATCTGCTGTTTTGTGAGTGTTAAGAGTAACAATTAGCAGCAGAAGTAACAGAGGCAGTTCAGTGAAGGAGAGGTGTGCATGAGACTCTAGAGGTGAGTGATTTAAGGATCTCAGAGCGCTACGAATTATAGCTGAAAACGTGTACAGTATAAATATCAAGACAGACAAATCAATATTTGTGAAGAGCAGCAACTGTTCCCGTGATGTAGGTTGCGTTCTGTTTTTGCTCTGCGCCAGAGGAGGTGACTTAAATACACCAACAACCTGCTTTTTAATGTTTTAAAAGTCTTGGTCATTTATAACTTCGCAGCATGTTGCAGTGTTATACAGACATTTAACCAGATTCTACACAATTCCGCTGCACGGCTAATTTCCTCAGTGGACATCACTCCTCTAACGTTGCAGGCATAATTGGAAGTATTTTTAAAAGAGCAGACGGAATGAATGCGCAGTGCAAGCTATGTGTATCACTAGAACAACCGGTTCAACAATTAACCAGACATAACAGGCACCAAGTCATCACCCCTTTGCTAACCTTAGCTTAACCTTAGCTGGCTCATTTCAATCGTGGTGACTGGAGCTATGTTCCCATTAAACTTCTGGCTTCTGCAAGGTGATGGTGTTTGTCGATTGAGTGTACGAGCTACCATCGCAATAAAGAACAACTACAAGAGTGGAAAATATCTATGAGGAAAGTGCAGGGAAATTGCAAAAGCTTAGCCTACGGGCCAAAATGAAAAAGTGAACCAGTCACAGCCGTTTTACTGAGCCAAATCACTGAATTATGAAATGACTGCAACATCTTGATGTTTGTGAATATGACTTTTTCCTAATTTCATCTAATTTCCACAGTCTGTTACCACCTACAGCTTGGCTTGGATGTTGACCATCTGCACTTTTAGCTCTGTGTTTGGTCTCTACCATCTCCTGAGGGGAATATCTGCCTCTTAAGCTGCTAAATGCTCCAGTACGTTCACCTACAGGCACCTAGTCTCTAACTGTGTCTGTCTGGTGTTTGGTCCTGAGCAAATAGTGTACGCTGTGTTTTTAGAGCTTTTTATTTTTACTGAAAACAGCTGCAAAACGACGTAATGAGAGCAGTACGTGTGAAGCGAAACAGTAAAGTTGCGGATTGGACAAATAAACAAATAGGCTAAAACTCTATAAATCTCATTAAAGCCGAGAGGAGCTGCTGATTCAGGTCATAACTCTCTGTAGGTTCATAGAGCAACCGTCTTTTAATAGATTGTTATAGGAAAAATATTATTTATAGCTACTTTAACATTTTTCTATATTGCATTCTAACCTCATTGCCAAGGACGCATCACGCAAATTCTGCTGTACTGAGCTTTAAATGAGTGATGTGGGTGTGTTTGGTAAAGAGGCAAATTGAAGGTCAAGTTTTTTGTTGTCAGAGAAATATTCACATAATATTTAGATTAAAGTCGATATTTAAAAAATGATTTAAATGAGTGGTTTTCACTTTGAAACTGTAAGTTAATATTAGTACTCTCGTGTGGATTGCACATACTATTCCTAGACTTAACAGTGTAAGTCTGTCCATTTCCCCAATCCTTCCCCATATTTCATCCTATTGATTTCATTTGCACCGTACTGGACACGCAAACACTCACAAGTCACTGTAATAAATAAGATGTCTCAACAATATTCTAAAAATAAAAGCACACAACAAAACAAACAACACAAGTTGCATTTGTTAGAGTCTCCAAGCTGGGATCCTGTAACTGTTCAGCCGTGCAGCAAATGCATCAAAGTCAGCAGCAGAAACACGACAGCGAAATCGACATCTACAACCACCGCGCGCGATGATGGACGACTGTCAGAACCAAAGCAGATTTTTTTATTAAACTAATGTCAAAAGGTTTGGGTAACCGGCAATTTAACGATTAAGTGTCAAACAGCATCAGTGGTCCTACAAATATCTCTGTTAGATGTCAACTCCGACACACAAATCACACCCACTATCGACTGCACAACAGAAACGTCAGAACCACCAACCACCAGAGCGCTGTGCAAGAACGTGTGGCTCCAGCAGCTGATTCCCTTCCAGCCCACACAGACTTCATCCTGGGTGTTAAATAAGAAACCGAGAATGCACAAATGAATGAAGGGTTTGACTGCAGCAACGAAACACGTCCAGATGCTGGTTTCGGTTCATGCATATGGGCTGAGAATCTTCAGAAACGCGCTCTCCTGCTTTCATTATTTTTAGAACAAAAAGTGACGGGGAGAAACATCAAGCGGAGAGATGGCAGGACAAATTCAACATCAGGACAGTAGGAAAGCATCACAGGACAACAGAAGACCGCAGATATGACTCTCCCTGTAAAATTTCAATTCAGAAAGCTGTTGCGAGCCATGCTGCGACTGATTAACGAGCATTTGGGATTCAGTTGACTTTGCCAGAGACCAACGCCTCAGGTAACGCTCCTTCTCCAAATGATGACTGGTTTAAACACAGACTGAGGTCAGATGGCAACGGGACAAACAACAGACTGGAAGCCTGTACTGAGGCTCATTACAATATGAGAGCAAGACACAAATGTTTAGTAACGTGTTAATTAATTCTCTGCACCAAAACTGACTGCACTGACAACGTTAGAGGAATTATGGCCTGTGCACGTTATTTCACTTCAGCCGTCGAGACATTCCCATAAAGGGGTGTTTAGTGTTGCACAAGTGAGCAGGACTGAGGTGATAGTACTCAGAAAAAAACCAAACACTGGATATTTAATTCCCCACAATGCAACTCAGTAACGACCTTCATTCCCTGCCTGGTAAATTCCCACGTCTTTCGAACTCGACAGCCCGAGGTTTTCTCTTATTCTGTCAGACTTTGGAAAGCTCCCTCCAGAGCCACAGAAGGCATTACACAACAGTTTTCACAGGCTGATTAGCACTGCACATGAAGACTGAATCCTCAAAAAGTAAGTGGAGTGGCTGTAAGGTGGAAGTATAGCAGCTCTCCTGTCAGGACTCTGCACCTGCGGTCTTTATGCAGAGAATGTTAAACACTCACACATACTGTAGCTAAGTAACATCAACATTTAGCAATTAAACATTTTTGCTTTGGGGTGAGATATTTACTGAAATTAGCAATAGAGGGCCTTAAAGCAATAGAGGAATAATCCTTGAGTTTATTTTTTTAACTTTAAAAAATATCTTCACTTGACTGTCTGTCTGCAGCTGCAGTGACACTGCTTCAAATTTGCAGAGAAACCGGTCAAAAAAGGATGGGCAAAGGTAAGCGAGGAAGCTGGACTACCTGGTAAATGTTGTAAATATGTGTCTGATATTTGACTCCAGGTGATGGTTGTATTTTATTATGATCTAAGTAAGCATAGTCCCAGTCAGTTTAAACCCTGTTCGGAAAATAAACTATTTATTTTCATTGGGTTTAGAGGTTCATAGGTACTCACACAAATAAACACAAATGGCGCAGCTGCCATATTATAACCACTTGGCACTACTGTTAACAGAGACTAGAATTTTGAACGCATTGCAAACTTTATTACTCGTCTAACTCCCTAGTATGTGGCCAGGGAGTACACACTCTTCTTTTAAACATAGCTTCACTACACAGTGTCAGTGTCTGTATATATCTTCTTTCCATCAAAATGTGTTCTTAGTGATAGAAAGCACAATCTCATCCAAACTGCAATTTCAAAGCAGCACATACATACAACCCTGCAGCATAAGAGCTAGTGTTATTATGTCCAGCATAGTTCAAGTATATTAGCCATGGGGGAACAAAATCTCTTCAGAAGAAAAAAACCTGTTTTAAAAGACTGAAGACTGGTAAATACTATAACATTTACGATACAGTCCATGCCACCCTTTCCTCAAGAGACCCTGAGCATCACTGAATGAAAGCAGTCTCAATACTGATCACTTCACTTCACTGGTTCAACCTCCCTTCAATGGCTGAACACGTGATCCAGCTGCTCAGGCCAGCAAGATGGGTTAGAGAAAGTCTTTGCGCAGGCTAAACGTTTATTTGAGCTTTCTGCCTAAATTAGTTCAAACTGAGAAATAAATCTTCATACCCAGAAAGTGCCCAGAGAGGTGATTCATTATCAGTCAGACAGCTCCCCAACAGAGTTACGAGACAACATCACAGATTAAAGGCTTGTTGGGTTTGTTTCTAGCATCAGACGAGTCACAAATCTTGACTCAACTGTCCAGACTCACAGGAAGAAACGTTTCACAGTGAGGACTCGGTATTTAAATATCGCTTTGGTCCCACGCCTTTTGATTTTATGATGAGCTGAGCGCGGTTAAAGACTTTTAAACCAGAAAAGGACATCCGTCATTGCAGTGCTAGACTTTTGACAATCTGCTTGATGCGATGGAAATGTTCCTCTGGGCTGCAGAAAAGTTAAAGGAAAACTAAGATGTAAGCTATTTGCATTTTATAAGAGCAGCAGCATCGAGATGATCACTCTAAAGGCCCATTTAAGAAATGATTGAAAGCCTGACAACGTGTCCTCGAAAAGCACAGCACTATTTAAAAGTGAAATTATTTCCTGCTTGAGGCAGTTCAGGCAATAGCAGAAGAAAAGCTGCAGCTATTGACAACTGTGAAGGTATCAACAATCAGATGAATATGTATTTCTTAATAAACCCTTTAAAAACACATTGCAGCTGTCAGTAGGCTTCATTTTCTACAGATTCATCGCAGGCAAGCGTGTCAATGTGATTACTGCAGCACTGAAACCAAGACCACCGCGGCTGATCAAAATGTTTGTGAAAGTAATAACTGAGCCGATCTTTCTCGCTACAGACAGAAGACAAGAGAACAATGGCGAGTCAGCATCTTGTGATTCTCACACTTCTTATTAAATTTGTTTGGCAGGGGAGAAAAAAAAGAAAGAATCTCATATAAAACTTGCACATGCAAGCTTGGGATTATTCTCAAGACCTAAATCAGCCTGACATTATGCATTCAGTCACTTTCTCATCTCATTATGCTTTTAGATTGTTTTGGGCATAACACGATTGATCCTCACAGAAGAGCCGCTCCATACGGTTCAAGGGAAAGGTCACTGAGTAGCACAAACATCTAAAACTGTAAGTGTTTAAGGTTCCTGTTGTTCTTGCACCTTTACACTGTATTGAATAACTGTCTTCTTGCACATTAATTGTATGGGTCTCATAATATTTTTCACAATTTGTATCAGACTGATACCAGCTGATGCATGCCAAGCAATAAGTACATGCAAGTGGAGTCATGCAATCCATCTTGAGAAGTAAGGTAAAAGATTGTGTGGCTTGAAATAGTAGAGTGCACAGTATATATGACACCAAAGGTGAGCGCCTCATTAAGCATACACAAAAATCTGTGTGGAAAACTACTAGAAAAAAAGCTGAGAAACTTAAATTAAGAAGTCACCTGGTTGTATTTTTCATAAGGAAAAAAGAATAAGAATATTTAACTTGACAGTTGCAATGTAGCGAGGTTGTTACTCTGATAGACTGAGTGAGAGCAAAGAGGATTATTTGATGATTGGTTCACACGATCAATTTGCAGAATAAATATTTGATCATAACCTCGGCCAATTCAAATTCAATAAGAGGAAAGTTGAAATGTTGAAAAGTTTACTATTACTTACATAAAACCTTAAATTACATGCTGGATTTAAGATATAAATAGTGCTTACCTCAGTATACTGTCTATTCTGCATAATTTTATGGCGTATTCTGATTTGTCGGTTGTAGATGCTGGTTTATAGCAGCAGTCAAAATTTTGACACTAGCTGTCTTTGGTTGCCAAAAAATAGTCTGCGACTGTCTCACAGAGTGATCTAGGACTACCGTTCTGGATCGACGACCAGAGATTTCATCATCAGGCTGGCATAGCCCAAAACCACACGGCTGCCCTAAGAGGAATCATTTATAGGACTCACTTCTTGCTGGTCCAACTAGTCCCCCATAATAAAGTCAGCCTCTTTATCTGCAATGACACCTAATCCACTAAATTTCAATCTCATATTTAATCGCTGAAACAGGTCAAATAGGATGTTTAGTGAAATCAAAAGCTTGTTGCATCATACATTTAAAATGCCCTTGTAAAACGTTGTAAAAGCCCACCCTACTGTGTGAATAAAGCAGGTTGGTTACATGACTAAAGCCCACAGAACTGCAGAGCAGCTTCGACTGTGTGAGTCAGTGCAGCTGAAGCACAATCCCAAGTTTTTTTTTTTTTTCACTGTGTGCTCCATTTCGTCTCCTCACGAGCCCTGTGGGACGTCAGAAGGCTGTATCGCTGTGCTGCGATGAAGCTGGCTGAACTGCGCGGCGCGCTTGTGCCTCTTCTCTGTTACCTGCTATACTCGCACGCCCCTGGGACGAGATGGAGAGAAGCAGTACGTGATGTGACCCATATCCACTTACAGCAGAGAGAGCGAGGGGTTGAGAGGGGTGGAGCAGCACAGCGATACGTGCAGTATAAGCAGCAGATAGAGGAGCCATTTACAGCGATATGCATATACTGTGTGTACCTGCTTATATCCTCCTGTCTGTGTACTGTGCGGTATCTCTCTGTCCATTCATCTATTACCTTCACATGCAACTAAATATGTTTTGCAGGAAACATAATGCCTCAATTACATTTCCAGCAATCCTGGCAGCATATCTCTCGGGATGGCAGTGACAGTCTGTCAGTCAGCCCACCAGCCTGAAATATCTTAACAGCTACTGGTAGGACTGGTATTAAATTCACTCGTGTTCCCCTGAGGATGAATCGTAATGACTTTAGTGATTCCTGGCTTTTTCCGCTAGCGTGACTCTGAAGTTCACATCTGTGTTTTTAAATGAAATGCCTCAACGATGTCAGGCATTTCATACATTTTGGTTTTGGTCTCTTGTATACTAAACAATTAAAGGAGCAGGATTTAGTGGAAGCTAGTTGCAGATCGCAGCCCCCTTGTTTCACTCTCTCCTTCCTAGCATTATACAGAGAAACTACAGTGGCTGTAAAATGTTTAGTTTGTCTATTTTAGGCTACTGGAGAAATTTCGTGGCTCAACATGGAGTCTAAAGGTTTCATTCTAAGTGTCAAAAACACAATAGAACATATTTTCAGGTGATTGGACACTAATGAAAACATAGTTATGAATATTATATTCAATTTCTGCCCGCACACTTAATCCAAAATGGACCAACTTTTAACAGATTGAATTTGATTGAACATTATATAGAACATCAACTGGAACATTTCTCATGAGTTACTGTGGTTACTACTGCAAACCACAAAAATACAAACACAGAGACACAAAAGACACAGCGGGCTCTCCCGCTCCGCTGATAGTGAACTTGAGAGCATGACAGGCTTTTTTTGGGGATCTGACTGATCTGACTCGATGAGGATCACCACTTCTTTCTTTTCTTCCTTGTTAAAACCCCCGCACACTCTGCACACCACATGTAGCTTTGTTATAATGAATCTTGCCGAACTCCCAGCTTGAACCACTAAACAAATCTATTAATAAAGAAGAAAGAACTGACAAATGAATCACTAATGAAAATAATCATTAGCATGCAGCCCTGGACCTGTGGTCTCTACCCAGCTACGTATTTTGGTCGCCTAAACCTGAAAACATGACATGCAAACTTTAGCCTTTCTCTGACAAAGCACTGTTAAGTATAAGGATGGCACACTTCCTGGATAGGAACTATATTTCCTCCACAACACAGATTACTATCACAGAAACATATTTTGTAGGAGACGCAGTATCTATCTCTCTATCTCTCTATCTCTCTATCTATCTATCTATCTATCTGCAGAGACAGAGTCAGACAGAATGGGCGGGAGTGTAAAGGGTGAAGGGGAATAAATCCTCACTGCTGCAGTATTAATTCTTAATTGGAAGAATGAGACGCTGTTCTTCGGCGTAGCGATTCTGCTTCATTTAGCTTACATGAAGAGACCCAGGGCAGAAGGCTATGTAGCTGTTTTAGAGCACTCAGCAGAAAAATAAGAGGAAAGGAGGAGGACGTGGAGGAGGAGGAGGAGGAGGAGGAGAAAGCAGCAGCTATACCCTACTTGAAATAACCCAATTCATCATAAAACATACACACACACACACACACACACACAAACACCCCGCACCTTCCTGATTTATAGACCCCTTTCCTAATTGGTAAATACACCTCAGATCTCCAGTTGTGATTGGCCAAGAAAAGCCCTCAATGTGTGCCCGGCAGATGAGTGGACCATCTGGCCTGTTCCGCCCTCCAGAGCTGCCTGATTGCAGACCCTGGAGGTGGGCCCAGATAACTGTAGTCTCAAGTTAAGTGCCAGCTGTACTTAAGAGTAACGGGTTAAAGGTTAAGAATTAAAAAAAAACAACAACAACTAAGCACAGGATTGATTTAAATAGAGAGAAAACGTTCAGTGAATCGTCTCCGCTGGCAGGAATTTGCTGTAAAACCACACCTTTCTTCTTCTATGCAACGTCCTACTACAAACTACTGAACACGCAGTACTACTAGAGGCTGTTACTGCACTGTTGATTTTCTCAGGAGATTGCAAGCGAGGCGAGCGTTTTACCAAATAAAGAAATGTGTTGCTCTTTTACTTGAAAATCTGCGTGGACAAATCTAGCACTGGCGCACAAGAGCAGCAGGGGGAAGACAAGAAGCGGAAGAAGCAGAAGAAGAAGAAGAAGAAGAAAACAGTTCAGTTTTACAACCACTGCACAGACTTAATGTCAGCTCTGTCTGCCTTAAGTAATAAAACGCGTGATCAGCCTCACCTGTAAGTTCACTTTAAAGTGCCACAATGATCTCCCTGTCATATTTTTTACTGACAAACATTGGCACAGCACAAACATCTGAATTATTGTCCAAACGTTGCATTTTGTCTGAAGCATGAAGCACAACTTGATAAGAAATAAAAACATCAAAGATGATCATGTGAAATATATATATATATATATATATATATATATATATATATATATATATATATATATATATATATATATCCCTATAAATGGTGTGAATGCATTTCCTATGTGTGCTCAGTCATACTGTGGACTACACCTTACACAGAGCATCCAGCCTTTACATTGATGTAATCCGCCAACATTGTCACAAATTACATAACAGCAGCAAATGAAACAGGATGTCTGAAGTGTCTCTGCTGAGTGGACCAAAGCCCAAAGTTGTCTCCCATCAGAGCCCGGCTATGTTTTCAATCAGGATGGCCGTCACTTACGTGTATTGCTGTGGGAACGTGAGAGCCGCTGCTCCAGGCCACGATGCGCTGAAAATCAAGATAATCTGGATAGATACCAAGCAGACGATGCTGCAAGACCTTTTGCCTATCGCCATTTTCCATTAACAATTCTCGTCACGGGTTTTTTTTTTTTTTTAATCGGTGCGTGAATGAAGCGCTCCGGACTATCTCCGGTGGGCATGCAGCGAAGCTGGTGTAAACGTCCGGCTCAGTTTCCCGACGAGTTCATGTCGGTTTGTGTTGTGAAGTGGACGCGGAGGAGGAGGCAAGCATTGGCCGTGGAGGCATCGCGGACGGTGGGAGATGCACTAATGCAGCTGCCAAGACACTGCAGAGTCTCTCCTCCTGCTCCCACATACACCACCACCACCAACAACACCACCACCACACAGGGGCCGGCGCGTTCACGACGGCTCTCTCTCTCCCATCATCATCAGCATCAGCAGCAGCAGCAGCAGCAGCCCCGTGGAGCCAGGCGCGTTCACGCTCACCAGGCAACAGAGGAGCAGCAGAAAGATCTAGTTTGGCTTTATTTATCTCTGCAGAGCCACGTGGGATTTGTCATCGGCATAGATTTTGGGTTTATGCAAGGATGACCACTGCTATCTGTGTGGGGTAGTGTAGGCCAGCAGGATGCAGCAGCTCAGAGTACTGAAGGGTCCCTGAATGCAACAAAAGGAAGAAACTGTTGAGCAGATCTGCTCACCTACAAAATCTTACATTACATATCCACAGTTATGTGTTCAAACAGGCACCATCGACAAATCCTGCAAACTGCACACGTATATGAAGTAATTTTCCAAATTTATATTTGTTATTTTGTTATCTTTTGCTGTATTCATTCGTCTTACAGAGGGATTTAACCAGGCTGAATAATAATAATCATATCACATTCATGCAGGCGTAGTAGTATATGCTACACACACACAAACACACACACACACACACACACACACACACACACACACACACACACACAGAGTAGGTCTATATATACACGTATAGGCTATTTATAACACACAGGTATGAGATGTGTGAAAGAACTCCTAGTGTTACTCTCGCTTTCTCTGTGTTTGTGTGTGTGGCCTGCCAGTGAGCATGACATTATGACAGTTCTTTAAAAGAAGAAATTCAGGTGAGAGACTAGGGACAGTCCATAATGACCAGTTATATCAAATTACTTCTGTAGGCAATGGTCCCCTGCTTTTATTTATGTATTTTTTATTTTATTTATTTCAAATCCACAATGGAAATTTGAAGGAGAAAGGGAGAGCAAGCAAAACAGTAACTACTCATACTCCTATGCTAACTTATTGGCATTAAGTAGCCTATATTACATTTACTTTTTGTAACATATTATTTTACACCACGTTTTTTCATATTAAAGGAGGAGGAGAAGACCAGGGAGAGTCCGTAGGAGATGAGAGGGAATCGACTGGGGAAGGAAATGACATACAGGCCACCAAGCCAAAGCAGCAGAGACAGAAGAGATCTGTTCAGACTTAGGGGATAAAGACACTGGTCCTAAACAGCTGTCTCAATAACCTCATACTCAGTTTGGCACACACAAAAAAAGTGACTTTCAAGAACAGTGGTTCAAAAGTTTCAGATAGCTGGAATACTCAGCTAGACAAAATGCTGCAGCACCCGTAAAGCTCTGACCCTAGAATCACCCCTGCATTAAAGGTTACTAAACCCACAAATCACCTTTTATAAATGAAAACCAGTGCGTATGGGTGTCTAGTAGTGTTGTTCATCCAAACTTTAGTGTTTAGTGTGGCTGAGTTTGTGTGTTTTCTCCTCGTGTCTGTGTGGGTTCGCTACAGGTAATCCGGCTTCCTCCTACAGTCTAAAGACATGCAAGTTAATCAGTGACTTTAAATTGCTACGAATGTTAGTGTGAATGTTGGTTTGTTTCTATGTGTCAGCCCTGTGATGTACTTGTGCAGGTGATGTACCCCACCTCGCACCTAATGTCAACTGGGGTTGGCTCCAACCAATCCAGGACAATGACGAATGAATGGATGGATATTTTTCTAGAAACATGCATAGCTACCTGCCTCAACTGGTTGAAACTTGGCCAATGCATTTGAATTTTGCTATTGGCTGATTTGGGAGGCAGGTGACGTATGGTGGCAGTTTATGTCATGCTCCTGCCCCGGCTGTAGTCCCGCTACACTGATGGGGCCATGCTTCCTACAGTGAAAGTCCTCTGCTGGATTTTTAAAATCTGCTTGAAGAGAGGGAGCTAAAAAAATCTGGAGGTTAAGTTACATGTCTTGTCATGTTTCAGGTGTCTATGGGCATGGGTGGACTACTGAAGGGGCTGACATAAGCCGGAGTATGTGTTTGAAGCGAACTGCTGGAAAGTTACAGACTCAAAATGTTTCTATATCACATTTTATTTTGTGCCCAAACATAATGAGTCTTTTTATTTTGAGCGTCTGCCAATGAAATCCGGTCTGATATGTTTTTATTTATTTACCCTTCATATCACAAGCTGAGCAAAATACTGACATTTCATTCAGATAAAAGCCAATTAGTAAAGTGATTTAAATCTGTTTGTAAGCAGAATGACGCTATAACATGCACATCAGGCTGACGGTTTTAATATTTTGTCGCGTGTGCTGCTGTGTTTTGTTCCTGTGCAGAGGAGTGTCAGCGTGGACCTGCTGTTGCAGGAAGTGTTTGGACAGAAGCCAGACAGCATCTTCATCTCCACGGTGAGCGAAACACATTCAGGTTCAAATAAACCAACAGCAGCACTTTAGAGTCCTGCAGACTTTGACAGGGAAACAACATGACCACAAACAATGCATGGATGTAACTCAAACCAGGCAAGGCGGGAAACTGCTCTGAGGCTCCAGAGGTCTCAGGTTCATTAGAAGTCTTTGAAGCCCAGAAATGTAGTCAAAGCAGTCGAGTCAAAAGTATTAAAAATAATGAAGAACAAACTGCCCTGGGGCTCCACACCCCCAGAGGCCCCAAAAAATGTCAGCTTCACGGCCTGATTTCATTCAACTAATAAAAGCACCACAGGGTTTGAGTACATTGTGTTCACACACTGGAAACGTGACAAGTAAAGCAGATGGAACTTATACTAAACACAGTTATTTTTTTATTATTTTATTCAGCCCACAATGCAATGCATAAATTAAACAGACTGCAAAGAATGAAATAACTTGTGGTGACACAAAAAAGAAATTAGAAATGATCTTTCTTAAGTTTAAGTGGCAGTTTAATTGACTTCTGATGCACTTATTGATATTTCCTATATAAAATAGTAACATTTATTGATCTTATTGTATAATAACTGCTACAAAAGTAGGGCGTAACACGTGTAACTTATGACATTAGCGAAGCCTCTTCTCCATTTAAGTGTTAGTCAGAGAGCAAGTACGTACAACACCACGCCATGAAACTGGGAGACCTACAACTGAACATATCCTACAATGACATGTCAAAACGTCTGGTGTGAAGTGTGTAATGGTGGTAGGTGAGATGTCAACAGGGGCCCAACATTAGACCCCCCCCCTCTGAAGGAGCTTACATTACAGGTTAATCTCAGCATGTTCAACCCAGAGATGAGCATGTGAATTATGGATGTGAACAATTGGTCTATTTAAGGTGGAAAGTGAAGACATGCACGTTAATTTTCAGTCCACTGTGGTTCTTGGATTGTGTAGAGAAAACCTGCATCTGGCCCAAATATAGGATGGGGTATGCACAAAACTCACACACATGCATACATTAATGCATTTAAATACATAATAGACCATGTTAAATAATTTAAGGAGATTTAAGAATTAATGGAGCTCTACTGTAAAATAAAATAAAATAAAATAAATAAATCATTAAGTTTAGTCCGTTTAATTTTAAAGGCCCAAAATCAAAAGTGAGCTTCACAGAGCTTCAAGAAGAATATTTAAAGAAAGAAATGGCCTGACTAAAAAGACAAATCAGAGTGCTAAATAACATTATGAAAAAGATAACAGATAATAATAAATAACAGATAAACAATAGTTTAGATCTTTAACCTTTATTTCATAACACTTAGTTACCCATTTTGCCTACATACTATTACCATAATAAACACTGTACTTATTAATAAGAACGCCATGTCCAAGTATGGCTCTCATGTCCACCCTGTGCACATCAGACATGAGCGGTGAATACAGATTATAATCTCACTGAACTCTTATTACTGTAATATAACTGTATAATAAAGTGGCTCTGTCCAACATAATGATTCCTCTGCTGTGCAGGAGCTACACAAAGAGAGGCGGGCCTCAAAATGATGCAACACTCACTGTATCACTGAGGCATTTTGACAAGCTCTATATAAACAGCAAAGAAATGGAGAAGGGTTACATGGAAAAGGGGAAATAAATGATTTTTTTAAAAAAAAGTAAATTGTAGTAGGACAGAAAAAAATGAAAACAGGTTATTTAACAAACCACTGATTCTCTTAATTATTCACTCAACTAATTACTCATTAGACAGGCTATCAGTGACTGTACAGAATGTAGTTTGAGGATGGGGCCTCTCCCATCTGTATGTCTGAAGTTATTTTCACAGAGAGGAAAAAAGGAGGGGAGTCGGATTTTTTCGGGTCACAATTTACATCTGTCAAAATCTGACTCCCCTCTTAGATTAAAGATGCAACATGTAACACCAACAATTTTCACTCTGCTGACATGACCTAAATTATATTTTAAAAAACCCATTAACCATGGTATAATGAACTGCAACCTGCCATTTAAGGGAGGGTCTCGGTGAGCTTTGGCTGTAATTACCTCCAGTGGACAGTTGCACTTGCACAGCAGGAGAGTACAGCAGAGTGAAATGCCAATCAGCTGGAAGATTTACAGTCTGTTTGCATGTTCCTTTATACGCCACAGCATCTGTGAATATAAACGGCACTCACCAGAAGATGCAAAACAAGGCTGGTGGAACAGTACACTGGAGATTGACTTGTTCTTTATAAATACGGTGATTGTTTTATCGCAGGAGTCTCACCCCGGTGCTTTCTCACATTCTCATTTCATCTGTTTAGTGGAGGTCACACAGCCTTAGGTGCAAGTCAGTCCCCGAGCTGTAATATGTCTCTGAGAGCTGCTTGTATGTATATTATAAAATTGATGCTGATAAGACCACAGCAGGGTGTGTGAGGAGACTGAAGGAGTCAGGTTAAATCTCCCCGTGTGGGTAAGCTCCCTGCTTAGGTGTCCTTGACCGAGACTTGAATCCCCGCCTCACCTTACCTCCGAGTCATTGTTATTGAATGTAATCCCGACCCCTTATGAAGCGAGTGAGAATAAGATAGAGAGACCGTCGAGGGATTTTAATTTTCTGAGAAATAACCTGCATGTAAATTAACTAGTTGAGAGGGCCCAGGCTGTAAATTTACAGTGGAAATGTTGGTGCTGCACCAAATTCACAAAAAGCTTTCCCGCAACACTGAGATCGGGAACTTCTTTGATAAACTGTTTAACAGCACCTATGTTTTCCCGCAGCCAGGCAGCTCGACAGCTCACACGACAGGATGACTGCACCTATTCCTGCACTCTCTGGGAGGAAGGATGTGGGTTCAGCTTTTAGTCGTCTCCCTGACGGCCCCATGTGCTAATACTGCTGTCATGTCCTGGGGAGAGAGAAGACTAATTACTGACTGCTCAGTCTTCCTGTCCGTCCCCCTTGGAGAGCCATACACTGTTAATTGGATGACAACTCCAAAGGGAGCTAAAGTGTAGCTGAGACCGGCCTTTACGTCACAAAAACAGCATTACATAACATAAATCGAAGTGTGTAGAAGATACAATTTGAGGAAAATGATGACACTGGGTGAAAAGTCAGGGGATGATCGGGGTGATTACAGTTTATTAGAAACGCCTGTACCAAATTAATCCATGCAATCCATCCATGCTGAGATGTCACCAGTCCAGAGATTTATCCTCTGGGGAACATGAACGTCTGTACAAAACGTCCACCTAACAGTTGTTGAGAGTAGTTCAGCCACGACCAAAGAGGTGAACCGACCCACCGACTGACATTGCCATCCATAGTTGCTAGCGTGGCTAAAAATTATGTTCCATCCTGCTTCTTTGCTGACGTTAGGGCACTTTGTGTAATGCTAGCTTTGTCTCGCTCATTGTTAGCAGACAAAATGCATCCAGTACATAATGCTGAAACTCTTTGTGGTGTGTAGGCTGGACTCCCCATGACACAACACTCAAACGCAGTACCTAATGATAATTTGGGGGATGCACTCTACTTAGCGAGCATTTGAAGGCTACACTGATAAATTTGGTGGTTTAACTGATGTTTGGGCCTTTTTACTGATGTAGTTATGGTAAATTTTTATTGCCAGTCCTTGAAGCAGATGACTGTGTGGAGGATAAATGCTCTTTGCCGTAGGCAGTCAGAAATCTTCCATAGCAGCTCAAATCCCGCTGCTACGTGGCATCAGACACAGATCTCTAGTTTGTGTACAAGACAATATTCTCATGAAAGTAATGAACAAATATATTTATTAAATTCCAGTTTATTAAATGAAATTAGATTCGTGGAACCGTTGTTTTAAAATCAAGCTAAATCTAAAAAGTGGCAATAAAGTGACATTTGATCGAAGAGTTCGACCAATTAAAGTCCTTTTTACATTTTAGTAAGTAGATTTCTCCATACTAATGGAAAACTGTTTACAGAATAGTGATATTTCTTAAGACTGCACACACACAGGCACACTCAATCAACACTGGTGACACACAGTAAGTATGTTGTTAAAAAACAGTCGCAATACTGAGTAATGCAAAGCTTACTGTGCCTTTATCCTGAGAATCATAAAAAAAAAAGCAATAGTACCAAAGCATAAGTGCTCAGTTTTGGCTTATGATATACATTATTATTCTTTGGTAATCTGCAAATTCTTCAAGTTAAATACTGGGATCATCAGTGAAATGATTTTTTAGAGGATTAAAAATAAAGACTTGTCTAAGCCTCATCAGGACGGGCAGGAACGCTGGCAAGAGCTGAGATGAGCCTCTCGAACACGCTGATGCCTTTCAGGAAGACTTGCTCATTCAGATACTCGTTGTGATCGTGCAGCAGGATTGGCGTGTGGTTCATTGGGGAAAAGCCAATAGCGGGGATACCCACCTAGATTCAAACAAACAAACCTATTACCAGGCACAGAGCTGAAGGAATGGAATAGCTTTTACAACTACAGTGGCAGAACTGCATGACTTCATATCCCTTTTTTTCTCATACTCACAGCTCGGATAAAACGGCTATCTGTAGCAGCTGGAAATATCTCCTTTTCCAGAGTCATATTCCTACAAGGGACATATTGACATGAGATTCAGTACAGCTGTTGTCAGCCACAGTTCTCACATATTTCCAGCTGAATAAATAGTAAATAACAAAGGAACAAAATCATCTTTGTCCTCGGACGCTGAAACAAATAGCTACGAACAGGACAGACAATGCAGTCCTTTCTAAACATGAGAAGAGGGTTGTGGGAGCTGTGTGAATATTTGCAGCTAAGGTGTGAAATCTGTTGTGAAGGGCTGTGTACACAGAAGGAAGATACAAAAATCTTCATTTATGATCCATTAAAACATTAGACAAAGATTAACATCAGAGTATCCAGTGTCTGACTGCTCGTCTGCTATAAACAGGTGTAAACATTTCTGCATCATGTACGCAGATTATGTATTAGTATACGGTGTACTCACATTGCCTTGCAGGCTCCACTGAAGGCACTCCACCAAGGATCATCTGCCTCTGTCGAAGTCACATTCTGGTTCATGTGTTTCTGTAATAGATGGCAGCTAATTTAATCTAACGAGCAACAGGAACAAACAGCACATTTATAACTCTGCATGTGCACTGACCTGAGCAAATTCATATGTGACATCTTCTCCTGCCTCTCTGCACCACTCTCTGATCTGTGTTTCAAACTCCTGGTAGGATAATAATAATTTAGATGTTAGCGTAGAGATGACTTTGAGCTGGAGGTCATTTCACACAGACACGTCGGCCTGTAGATGAGGCGCCTGCACGACTACACGAAGAAGTCACAAAAATGCTTACACACCTGCAGATTTACTGTAGGCGGTATTCTCAGGTCGAAGCTGACGTCCATTTCAGGTGGGATGACGTTGTAGGCCACGCCTCCTTTGACCATGGTCATATTCACCGTTGTAACATCACCCAGTGTGAAACACTCACTGGTATTTAGCCTGGAATAAACACACAGGAGTCATTAAATTAGTGTGATGAAATCTAGAACACACCAACAATGAAAACTGTTTCTGTCATTTCAAATTTCTTTACATAATAATGTATTTTTTATGTTTAGTTTAGTTAGTTGGGTTCAGACGTTTTCTGGATAAAATGTATGCAAACTTTGTGAAACACTAAGAAATGAGTTATGCTGGTTGTGTCTTAAACACAGGCAACTGCAACTATCTAACACACAACCTGCATAATAACATAACAACATCACTATTTCACGGGTATCAATTAATTTTAGCGTCATTATTCTGTCAAATGGGCTTCAGCACAGGTGGCAGAATATTGCCTCAACAGAGTGGCCCATAAGTCAGAGCTGCTTAAACTCTTCAGGTCTGAACATGAATGTGTCATTTTTACTGTGCAAATGGTTCATTAAAACATCTCAGTTGGATGAACCAGCTGTAATCAGACTCACGAGTCAGGCAGAGCAACTCTTCCACACCTATTATTTGAATCTCCTGTATGAAGAAATAGCTTTCATACCTGGACTTCTTACAGGGCATTAAAGCCAAAGCATTTGGAGAATAACTGCACAAAGCCGATCAAGTGTCTCAGTCTCACCTGTGTTTCTCCTTCTCTCTGAAGTCCAGGAAGCAGTTCATGACATGGCGCTGAGAAGGAAAAGACAGTATGGTGACTCACACTGTCCTCCTCAGAACTTGTAGCAACAGGTTTTTATGATTTAACAGTTTTCATCAGTTGTAAGATGTTGACACTCACCAGCTTCTCAGCAGCTGTATTCTCCACAAACCTAGAGCCGTGACCTGGACTGCCTGGGCAGTGGACTGTAATCCCTGTAAAGACGTTCGACTTGATTCAAGATCAACTTCATCATCCTTCAGAAATCTGATAGGATGGTGGAGGTCTTTTACTGTATGTGTTTTATACTCACACCAGGGGTTCCTCTCCCCATAAAAGACAGTGAAGGCCTCGCCAGGGTTGGCCAGACCTACAGAGCACATGTAGACAAATAAAACACTTAAGATTAGTCTAGTGCACTAAGACAAGTGCACTATAAATAAGTGTGTGGGGCACAGGACATAAATTGATGATGTAGAAATTAGCAACTACACCACATGAGAGTTTATGATCCTCCACCAGCTGGGACTGAATTTGGATTCAAAAATCAATAAGGGTAATTTGGCACAGTGTGTAATAAAACATTTAAACATTTGGTTGTCAGACTTCGACCTTAAAGATCAACACATACACTCTACTCTGTCTCAGATCAATCGACAGAAATATTGGCAGCAAAAACAAACCAAAGAGCCCAGAGATGGACACATGGGGGACATTTGCGTTTATCTATTGCAAATTTCACCAGTTAAATGACTCACCAAAAGTTTAACCATCCAGTCGGCTCACATAAAAGTCTCTGGTCACACTGTAATCAATTATGACAAACCAGCGACCCAGCTCTTCAAAGAGTACCTCCTCTCCTAGCACTACCAACAACAGGACATGCTAAATCTAACCCCCGTTTCTAGAACGGTCACTTGATTCTATGTGAGTAGTACTTATTGCTGCACTAACATGTCCTTGTCGCACTGTACCTTGATTGTTTCCCTTTTTGTAAGTCACTTTGGATAAAAGCGTCAGCTAAATCACTCAATGTAAATGTAAGCATTATTTCAAGGTGTTCAAGTCCAGCTGGGGACGTGGGTTCTATCGCTCTCTCTCCATTGGCGGTTATAACGGCTTAAAATGCCCCAAAAATACTTAAAATCTGCAAATTGAACAACATTTAAAAACTGAATTTTCTGTGGTCACAGTACAAACTTTGTTTAGCAACCAGTAACTGAGTGGCTTTCAGTGTTTATGTTCTTACAGATTAACTTTTAAAAGATGCTGCAAACATTTATTTATTAACCTTCATCGAGAGCAAAGCCAATGTTTAGTTTTTGGAACTCTGGATGTTTCACAAAAGTTTCCATTCCCTTGTGACCTCCAACTTCTTCATCTAAAAGAAAGAGGAAAATAAATGTTAATGTCATATTTTCATTTGCCAAACAATGCTCACAGATGATAAGCAAGTATTGTAACTTCAGCTAAACGAGTGCGCAGTGACATATAACATTACAATTAAAGCTCTGGGGTGGTTTTTTATTTTTTATTTTTTTTAAATCACTCTGCCTGATTAGACCAGTCACCAAACTCCACGTGCCAACAGGATCGATCCAAAACCCTACTGTCACAGAGCTTTTTTGTGCCGTTTGCCAGTCCATTTCAAAACGGCAGGCAAAACAACAAATGCTACTTATGCAGACTTGAATGGAAGGCTTTGTGGAGTAAAAACACAAAACCTTTGTTCATCTTTTACTGAGCGGATGTCCTGTCTTTGGAAATGGAGAAGTTAGTCTTCCAGCCAGTCTCATCCCCATGTTTGATACGTTATATATATAGTAGTGTCGTTTCTGGACTGCCTTCAGGGGAATTTTGTTGAAAAGAACGGTACACCTTAACATGACACAGTGTCAATTAAGCAGTCTGAACGCACCCTCAGAGGTCTGAAAATAAGTGTGCGTAGACAAAGGGTGTGTAGATACTCTGAGAACAAACTACAAATAGAGAAAGGGAAGAAATCAGATAGCTTACCAGGAACAAACATTAGGTGCACAGTGCGCGTCAGTTTCCGTCCCTCCGCCTTCAGTCTTCTGACTGCCTGGATGTACCTGCAAAGAACAAAAGAAGACACAGCAGAGTTATGGCAGACGAAAGAAACGGAGCAGTATGCAGGCTGAGTGAGTGGGTGTTAAAACAGGTGTTACACATACAACATAAGAAAAGTGAAGATCACAACAACTCATAACAAATCCTGTCTAATAAAACAAGTTATCAAGGCAGTTTATACCCACTGTATAGTTACACATTTCATGTCCTGTGTTCCCCGGGCATAAATGTTGCCCTCTGCATCTTTGAAAGCACTGAAAGCATCGTATTTCCAATGTTCCTGGAGAAGAGATTAATATCAAATCTATTTTTTTCATGTCTATTACAGTTTATAACAGGATTGTAACGCCATAAACAGACACCGGTGCCATACCTGAAAAACAGGTACGACATCTGTGTGGGAATTCAGTAAGATAGATTTCAGTGACGGGTTCATCCCTTCCCATGTCATGATCGACACAACTCTGCCTGGACAGACCTAAACGGAGAGGAAACAGCAGATTGTGTTACTAATTCCTGAGGATGGGCACAAATGTTTGCTATATTAAATCACTGACACACACCTCAAGCTTTTTTATGGGTAGCCCAAGCTCATCTGCCATTCTGTCTAGGAACCGAAGTGCAGCATCTGTAAATGAATTAACAGAGAGCAGAACAGTCTGTTTAAATGTTAAAACTAAACTAAAACTTTCCACAACACTAGACAGTCATAATACCTGCTACCAGGTAACCAGAGGCACATGGCTTGGACAGTAAGCCCCAAGGGTCTGTTAAATTTTACTTTGGCTAATAATAATTAACCAGATATCTAATACTGAAAATGTGTTAAATTTCAAACCCTGACGAAGAGGCAGTAACTGAAAGGTTAAATTTGGAGAGAAAGAGGGAAGCGGTGAAGTGTGTACAGCCAATACAGTCCTTCCTTGACTGGACTATTCCATATTCACTATGCCGTATTCACCGGCGTTCGTACAAAATAGCACGCCTTATTCACATGCATTCACGCAGAGCACCAAGCATCATAGCACCAAATTGTACATCCAGATGTACCCTGTCTGTGCCATACAACTTCCCCTTTTTGCTCCTGTTCCTTCAGTCAGGTTGTGATACTTGGCACTTTCACCGAGTTCCTCAACATCGACCAACTTCGATCATTCTTCAGCTTTTGGATATTATAATCTGTGTATAGCCTCATTCAGACGGAGAGACCCTTAGTGTCCCGTTCTTAACCTTTTTACTGTTACTGACTAGGGAAAGGTCCCTGTTTTCCACATTAGGGCCTGATTGACAGTCTCATACATTTCTCACATCATGCACTCATTCAGGTCAGTGTGAGGAGGCAACCAGGTCCTTCCACTCTCAGTCAGTCACTCTCCTTAGCTCTCACTGCTAGGTAATCCTGAAAGCTCCAAGGCCCACTGGGAGGTATAATCCCTCAAGCATACACGGCCTTCTTCTAATTGTGCTGGGCTCACCTCTATACAAAAAAAAAAAAGCATGCTGAAAATGAACCTGAAACAACACAAATAGGTATGACTTTTCTACTTTACAGCAACCCTATCTTCAAGAGTGAGGCCAGCCTTCCTGAAGAAAAAACAAGCTCAGCTGACACGACGTGAAATCCCATCATTTATTATCCCATCGGTTCGCCCCGGTTTGGAGGAGTGAAGTTAGAGCCTTGCTCAGCATGTTAGATTTCTTCAAGACAACAAACTTCATACATAACTAGAAATATTTAATGTGTAACAGACACCGATAAGAGGTGGACTTTGATAGATCAGCTCTCAAGTTGATGCAAGTATCGAGGCGGGAAGGTTAACTTCTAAATGTTTTAACTTTAGATGTGAATAGTGACATGAAACAACAATGATAACATATCAGGTGAAATAACAGCGTGATACAACAGAAAAACAGTGTATTGTGCATATCACAACAGCTATTATGACTCTGACTCCTCGCAGACTGGCTTACACTCACATCTCCAAGAGGTCGTGCCTTAAATTCAGTGTATTGTGATGAAGATATCTCACCATAATCAGGGTCTGGGTGGACAGTTTTGAGGCGTAGGTACTCTCTGAACAGACTCACAGAGGTGTCCTCTCCTTCAGGTGAGCTCTGTCCGCCTCCAACACCTGGACCATCTTTGTCGGGCAGCATGGTATGATTTATTTCACCTCCTCTGGAGAGCAAAGATAATAAAAAAAAACAAACATTAAACGTACTGTTGCTCCAGCTGTGGCCGTCATGTGCGAGGCCATCTCCCGGTGACATTAACTGTAGTTACCTGCTGTAACCTGCACCGCCGATTGACGCTAAAACGGCTAGCTAGCCCGCCAATTAACTTATTATTCTGCTGTTTAACGGCAGCAGACGCTTTGTCTGCGACTGAACCGTTATTTAATGACCTAGCTGAGACCGGTGCTATCAAACTACAGACTACAGAGCAGCGAACAACGTGTATTTATTTAACAATTATCTGTTTTAAACTGGACTTATCACTCGCTGTACTCACCCTGTGCAGACCACTGGCTCGTGAGCTTAAGCAGCCTCGCTACTAGCACGTCAGCTGACCGTTGCTGATTGCTGTGTGCCTCTTCCGGTCCTTCAAAATAAAAGTCAACCTGTGGCCGGAAATGAGGTTAACTGAAAATAAAAGTAACGTTTCAAGCTGCACCAATCACCAACTAGTGATGGATGGGAGGTTCAGTTATTTTAAAGGAGTCCGACCATTTGACTGAGCTCACCAAGAAGAGCCGGCGTTGTGTTGTTTGGTGGTGTGTTTATTTTCACGGTATACAGATGAGACGAGATGAGTATGTGTAACCAGAGCCGGTTTAGTGCACCTGACAGGAGGGGGGGGTACATATCACAGGAAATGGAAAACAAGGCCTGGCATGAAATGGACCCCTCCTGCATAATCCTTTCCTTTTTTGCCCCAGCATCAGGTACCTTTAACAGCATACATTCGGTGCCAGTATATGTATGAGTTTGATAGGTCTGACAACAGAACAGTCAATGGTGGATTTATTTATTGCACATTTAATAGCTTAAAAACAAGACAGAATGTGTCCTTTAATGGTGAGAAACACACAGAGGTTATGACTTATGTCTATAGGCATGTAAGACCACATTACAAGTGATATTCTGGATCAGAAGACTATTGTTTTGACCTATATGAGTAGCATACAATTAACCCAATTAAAAGCATATACTTTTGAACCCATGAATTGCAAGAAAAGCTGGGATAGCCAATCCAAATACATTCAACTTGCTAAAAAAAATCCATTTAATTCATTTTGTAATTATGGCTGGGGAGCCTGGAGTATATTTTCACAGAAGAACATTTATACTCTTGAGAGAAATTTAAAGACTGTAAGTCACCGTTGTTCTCTTCTGTCTCCTTCATAAATAATTAAAATCATAAAATAGTTTTTCCCTGCGTTTGTTTGCAATATTAAGGTGAATTGCTTCACTTTCCGGACAACTGACTGACAGCTGAGGCCCAAGACAGATATTTTGTTCCTGAAGTCTCTGGATGAACAAGGACTTCAAAAAAGGGGGCTATGAATACTGATTAGAGAGACAATGGAGGAGGCACAGAGAAATGTAAAGCGTTTGCAGATGTGAAGTCATCATTTTATCCAGAAAAAAAAGGGACAAAGAGAGTTTTCAGATGAACTATTTTGTCTGGATTTATCATATTTTTCTCATCATGTCATGTTGTGGTTGCACATGTTAACTGAATATTTACTGAAGAATACAAAGGCACTTCATCTTACAACTTTGCAGTCAAATGAAGATTTTTGATATATTGAGGATTATCATAAAGTTTCAGGGCATTCCTATAACCATAGTAACTCATGGTGCCGCTGTGCTGCTGCAGGAAGAGACGCTGAAATGTACTCCAGACCGGAGCAGGAGATTCAGGACATCTCTGTACCAGACGGGTCCTCACACGCTGACAAAACTCAACAAACCGAGCCTCAAAATGAACAACACAGGTCTGCGACGCAGTCAAAGGCTGATAACAGGCAGGCAGCTCACAGACAAATGAGTCTCATAGACTTCAACAGATGGCAAAAATCCATGAACTACATTCCAGCACACCTGCAGCGATGGCAGTCAAAAACTGGTTTGCTTCTTTCCCTGTGACTCATTGTACCTGCCCTACCTATAGGCATAGCCAAAAATATTGGCACCCCTCCAATTCTTCATATATATATATTGTCATATGATGCACTACTTCTCCGCCCTACCTCTGGTATTTTCATGTTCATTTCTTTTGCTTGCAGTGGAACAACACAAAAAAGCCAAATCTAAGACATTTTCCGCCTAACTCCAAACATGGGCGGAACAAAATTATTGGCACCCTCAACTTAATATTTGGTAGCACGCCCTTTGGAAAAGAATCACTCAGTTGCTTCCGGTAGCCATTAGCGAGTTTCTTATGCCTCTGTATTTGACTTTTGAACTTGTAAACAAAAGAAATAAACATGAGAATACTGGGAGAAGAAGTACATTACATGACAGAAATGCATGAGTGCCCATATTATTGGTCATGACTGTATAGATTACCACCCAAATTGAGTATACTGTCACCTACATTAGGTCCACGCAATTTTCCATACCTTCCAAGAAAAAGACGAAGACTTTATAGAAGAAAAGACACGGGCTGATGAGAGCTATTTTTAGATAGATGTGATGTGCCACCCTGCTGGGAGTTGTGTGTGGTGTATGTACTAATCATGCTGCTTGCATAATGTTAAGTGTACCAACAGTGAGGGACAAGTGAAAACATCTACAAACTGCAAACTGCAGTACCCTTGAACCCGACCATACATATCATGATCAAAATGATTGCGTATACGGTCACCATAGAAACATTTAATAATTTATGCACTACGCAACTATGCATGTAACATGTAGCAGCATTATAATGTTTAATGGTAGGTGGTGCCAATTTGAACTACTTTCTACACTTTTGGGGGCCTTGATTTAAAAGAAAAAATAAATGCATCATATTTTTTAAACAGATTATTTTGTATGTGAAATCTAATCAGAATGCAGTAAAAGATATAGTATAAAAGAAATATTTGCGTCTGAAATGTAGTGGCGACGAAGTATGAAGTAAGCTTAAAATGTAAATGCTCATTTGTTCAAGCAAATTATAGCAAATATTTGAAAAAAAATGCACAAAAAAGAAGTGGTATCAGAAACTCTCAGAGAAAATAACGGAAGTTGGCAAAAGCTGCCTCCAGGCAACTTTCAGCTCCCAGAAGATGACATTTTATCAACCGAAACATACAAAACACACAATTGTTTTTATTTTAAGCTATGCATATCTTATTTTAGTTTGTTTTTTGCATGATTGTCCAAACTTATTGCAAATATATTACATATAACCTTTTTTAAATCATTAAATAAATAAATGTAAGCTGTTTTATTTCAGCATTTTATAATGTCCATCTTTTTTACATTTTTTTTTTTACAGTGTATATCAACTGTTTGCTTTTGTTGAGGACAGCATGTGTTTTCTCGGAAGCAGGAACGGTTATTAGATCATCATATACAAATCTGTTGTGAAGCAAACAGAAGCTATTTAAAACACAGGCAGCTGCTACATTTGCGTATTTACAGTAACCTACGTGTCACCTACAAAAGTGGTAACAGTGAAGCATTCCATGTTTTTACATGCAAAGGAGACATGAAACTAAAACACACCACTATACAAGTCTAAAGACTTTTTTTTTTTTTTTACAAGCCAAGGTCTCAAATTTTGGGTGACACTATGCAAGAAAAAAATAATGCTTTACGATGGAAACATCTGAAATACTGTGTTAACTGACATTACAAGATTTCACATGCCATTTTCCAGTAGGATCGAATACCAATGTTCTTTGCTTTGGCAGGTGATAATGAGATGAATGCTGATCTTAGTAGCTTTTTGTCACCGTACTGAACCACTCAACAGAAGACTAGTGTCCCTTTATTTTTTTCTTTCTCACTTCAGTTTGCTGAGGAAGTCGAGTAATCCTTGGTGAAACTCTCTGGGTTTGTCCATGTAGCAGGCGTGGCGAGCGCCTTCTAACTTTAGCACAAAGTGGTGTGGAAGCTGTATGAGGTTCTTGTGGGACTGGGCGCCCAGGTTTGTGTCCAGCGCTCCGTACACAATCAGAGTGGGAGTCTGAAAAACAGAAGCACATAGGAGAGAGGGCTGTGAGAATATACAGCATAGAAACATGAGCATACAGCAGTTAATACAGTAGCTCTCTCTCACACCCATTTATCGCTCATATACCCTGTTTTTGATGGTGCAATTATAGGCTCAGGAAAAAAAAAATCATGGTTTCACAAATATAACTTGTTTGTTTTTGCAATTTTAGTAAAAATAAGAGGAATTGAGAGGAATGAGAACATCCCTTGAAGGGATTACATGACACTACTTGGTTGATTGTAAGTGACAAACACAGAGGCTGAGGCTTTATGGTTACAAAACTGTGATATTTTGCACTGTGGTTAATGGTGCAATCAGTTAATTGTGAAATCCCTATTGTATAAAGATCTATTAATACTGACAGCAGTCTTACGTGACAGTAAACTGAATGTCTTTGGATTTGGACATCACCTTGTAAGAGATATTCTAACGATTAATCAAGAAAATGAATGAGATGAATCGATATTGAAAATAAACAAGCCACAGCCCTAAAATAACTCATTTTCCACTATTGTGTGAGAAATAATTACAAGCCATAAAACATGCACCGATGAAAGGCCAGCTGTATTTAAAAATACCTGTGGGTAGAGACATTGGCCCACAGAGATAGGGAAGGCCAGCAGTTCCAATAAAGGCCCGCAGTTTATTGATGTCCAAGGGCCCCCTAGTGGTCAAATGAGGTCATGCCTCACCGTATTCACCATCATGCCTGCTGTCTCTATTTAAATATATTAATAATCACCACTGTCACATCAAACGATCTTTACCTCCCTCACCTGAATATCTTGGTACTGCTGTGGAGTGTAACTCCGGGTACCAACTGGTGCTATGGGTATGAAGCCATGCAGCTCAGCGTTGTTTTTCATGAGGAATGGGATGGAGTAATGTCCACTCATGGAAGGGCTCAGTAGCACAGCCGCCCTGACACCCAAAGACTCCATGAACCTCGAGAGGAGGTCGACGCGATTCTGGTCGGTCTTCAGAGCCTCGGAGTCTGGCGATTTTCCATACCCTCCGAGAAAAAGAAGAATTATTTTTGGAAGAAAAGACACAGGCTGCTTAGAGCTTTTTAGATTGACGTGGGGTGGAGCCATGCTGGGAGTGATCTGAGGTCACCGAACTATGTACTAATTATGCTGCTTGTGTGTGCTGCAAGTAAACAAAATGTCCTGTGTGCTAACAGTGAGACACTGCAGTGTAAACACCTGAACCAGATCATACATATTATGATCAAAGTGAGCATAATACAATTTTACGTGATGTCATCATCAACATTAGTGTTGATTATGTGCCTACCTGGCAGGTCCATCGCTAAGGCCTGATATCCATTAGTTGCCAGAAGGGCCATGGTGCCGAGCTCTTCCCAGGTTTTGGATGTGAAGGCCTGGCCGTGCAGAAGGACCACTTGCAGCCTGCAATGAGGAATCATTTTGTTCACAGTATGTTTCTAAAAGATTCAATAACCAGCTCAGCTGCATTAAGATATAAAATGATTATATGGCACAAGGCATGTGTGGGAGAAGAAGAGAATGGATAAAAATAACAAAAAGAGGACATGAAAAGGCCCATTATTTAAGTTATAAACTGCTCTGGACAAACAGTTTTATTGGCCTTTTCCATATTGTGAATAATGTGCCTTTCATTGGCTGCTTCTCTGTTATAGACTGATCACAACTTAGTCAAACGTCCTCGATTATTTGTTGATGTCAGTGACGTCTTCTCGGTGCATTTCCACAAAATAAAACACAATTTGTTGTTGTTGTTACTGTTTGTAGTGTATGTGTGGTGCTGTGGCCCACAGTATATTATGTTTATATGTTTATTTGTATTCAAGTTACTGAACTGTTTTTTTTTTTCATACAACAAAATCTTCAGAATAAAAGCTCTTGATTCACCTTGAAATAAGCACTCGATAAGATTTGTACTTAACAGTAATCCAGACAGAGCACATTATCCTCCAAAGAAACTCTGTTCTCGGAGTAAACTCACCTTGGCAATATCTGTCGTCCAGCTCCATCAACAGGTAGAGCTTCTCTGAAGAACAGCGGAGGGTCACCGGGCAGCTGTCCGGTGCGGATGGACACGTTGATGGTTGGAAGCGGTGGAGGAGGGGTGGCCATCAGTTTTTGAGCTTCTAGAGACGGCTCCATGCTGCCCTGGCGGATGGATGGCAGGAGCAGGTACAGCAGCACCGTGGCCACCAACACCAGGCCCAAAACAACAAGACGATTACGCAAGAAATTCATTGGGTCAAGTTGAACGATCTGGGGGAAAGCGGCAGACGTTGCATTGCCTGAGAGCGCGTCATAATCACACAGTGCTTCAGTTTAACAGAAAACTGACATTCCCATTCATCAATCAGACACTGTGGTTCAACCTGTGACTTTAGTTTCTACTTTCTACTCCCAAACTGCACTCACCAAGCTGATGAGTTATTTTGTAGTGGCACATGGAAATAATGGCCTAAACTACAGAGGGAATAAAACTTAAACAGTGTTCACAATATTTCTGTATAAGTTCCCCAGCAGCAGGTACACATATTTGTTATTCTTATTCTTTATTTGGGGATCAAATTAAAGAATAAAATAATTCTTTAAAAAACACACACAGTGGGTGTTTGCTGCTGAGCAGGAGGCCATTAAATAGCATGTCAAACTTGGACAGCTTGGTCTGTAGCAAATAGTAAAACATAATAACCCTACACATTTCCACACACCATCTAAGCACGGATGGATGGTTATTGCTACTCACAAAGCTTCACACAGTGCTCTATCACTAACGTCAGCTGGTTGATCATGTTAACCAGGGCGGTATGTGAGGACTGGAGGTGGATGTGCAGGGAAAGAAATGTAAGCAGCTAGGGTCGACTTAACCTCCAGAGGTAAAGGACAACAGATCTGTAGTAACGCACTGCAAATATTATATAAGGCGACACATGTCAGGATATTCAGGAAAGCTAACATTAGCTCGACGTGTCGCCTCTTCTCTGCACAATGGTGCGCCGTGGGAGACGACATGCATTAAGGATGCATACAGCATGAAACATACCAGCACGGGAGGAGATATGATGTTTGGTTCACTTGCAAAGAGACGAGGCTGTCTGCTTTATCGTCATGTCGTCTGCATTGCTGGTTGCCAGTGATAAAATGTTGCCGAGAGGCTCCGGGTGGATGTTGCTGGTGTTGTTGGAAGCTAGCTTTCCAAACTGAGAGGAAGATTTGAGCAGTTAGACATTTTATTTACTGACAGAAAAACGATCTGTGCACACACAGAGACACACACACCGCTGCGTGGACGGAAAAGCTCAGACTGATTATCGGTAAATATAAACTGTCAGGTGGGAAAAGTCGAGACGTGCAAAGCAGAGCTGATGATGGTCTGCTTGTCGTCGTCGTCGGAGCACATTACGAGCTGCACAAAACAACGCCAGGCAGCAACACGTCATTTCCGGTTACAGGTGCCAATGGAAAATAAACAAACAAGATACAAAATAAACTGTTTGTTTTAAAATAATGCACATGTTATCCAGTGGCATTCAATTTGGATGTGAATACTTTGTTTTTGTAAAAAAATATGATGACTTTATTAATATAATATTAAGGAGAATATATTGATTTTTAAAGATCAGTTTGTGCTGTTCGGTGTAGGGATCATATTCCCAATGTACTTTTGAGTTTTGCATAATTCATACCATTCTCAAGCCAAACTTGGCTTGACCACTAGATACTGACGGACCACTTTTAGTATTATCATATACTCTTATTATTACTCTTATTATTATTATATACTGTAGTGTTATTATATGCTGTTGTTTATTGTATTCAAATATACCGGACTATACCGGATCTATCTATCTATCTATCTATCTATCTATCTATCTATCTATCTATCTATCTATCTATCTATCTGTCTGTCTATCTCAAAAAATTACCTTTGACACCTTTTAACATCCGCCCAGATATGTCTTCTTTTAATTAGTAACCTATTGAGAGCATATCTACATGTATGTGTGGTGTCCACAGGCTTTAATTTGTATGTTAATAATCATTTTTGTAATGTTAAATGTTAAAATGTGTCATGTGTTATGTAAAAAATGATGTACATGTGAAACACTGCATTTCATCATTTTCTGTTTCTGACTTTCTCTGTCTTGAATATATTTCTACATTATTAGATATGGACTAATGCGTTTTTTACCTGTATTTTCTATTTTTTGTGTTTTGCACAGATCCGTGTAAGTCAATATATTTGACACAGAGACAGTATTTTTCAATTCTTTTAATATTTTTTCACAAGGAGTAATGGAATCCTGGTAGACTGCAGACCCCAGAACAGAAAAAATTAAAAACAAATTACATTAAAACTTTTTAAATAATTAAATTCATTGATAAAAAAAATGAAATGTTATCAAATACAAAACCCTTTGATTTTAGTTTAGGCAGAATAAAGCTTGCAAATTAAAGTCATTTCCTCATGAATACTGAAGCTGTTTCTAAATTGGAGAGGTGGAGCGATACAAAACTTAAGATTCTGTACATTTTAGTCATTTTACCCTCCAGGCAGCCACTGATTTTTACTTATTTCCACATGATATGAAAATCAGTTTTAAGAGACCGGAACACGGCGTGAGAATCACCATCAGTACTCCACATAAAATGATGTTAACAAATGTGTGTGTGTTCTGATTTGACAATGAAAACAACTAGAATTAATCACCTTAAACAAGTCTCATGTTGATATTCATGCGGTTGTGCAATAAATGAAAAGCAATGGCTGCCCAAAAGATGAGGAAAAACACTGAAACATGTTTTAAAAAAAGGTTGGCAGCATTCTTCTACTTGATGTAAAAAGGCTCAACACTGCAAAAACATCCTTCTGATATTAACTTGTGAAAATCGTACACTGGGGTGAAATGTGCTGCCACACATGGGTGACCTCTTCCCATTTTTTAATTCAAGTGTTACTGAGTCAGGCAGGGTTTTTAAATCTGGATATGTTCGGATGCTTTAACACAATACAGTATTTAAAGATAGTGACAGATAAAAACTTAAGAGTATTCTTACAATGCAACTGAGTTGGAGGCCAAGGGAGGTACAACAATCATAAAAGCACCCACGCATTTTCTCTTAGACAAGATTCACAGTGGAACATATCTCCAACATTGTACATTACAGTGTAATGCACTACATGCTTTACAGACTCCTGTATCCAGCATTTCACCATTTATGAAGTATCAACATGAAACAAAGCAAGATCCACCTCAACGAAAAAGCAGTTAAAGTGCATCGTTTTAAAAAAGTTTGCATAAAAAAGCACAACGTACCACTTGCCACAGTTACCCAGATTCAGGAAGCTAAATATGTTTTTGAGCAACGCCATGGAGAATAAATACAAAACCTACTGCATAAATATGAAACTGCTCAGCTAGCACGAGTCTAGGACTTATATTTGTTCGGTAATAAACTAATATGAAGATGTAGCTACAGTAAATTGATATTAACAGTGTCACTGGCAGGAACCTGGACACAAACTGCTGTGCAAGCCAAACTAGTCAAACTACGTGCTTAAAAAAAAAAAAAAAAAAATCGAAAAGGGTAGTTAAAAAAAACAAACAAAAACAAAACAGAGCGTTTTCAAAAAGATCCCTTAAACTTGGTTATTAAACATGTTTGGCATTTCCTTAAAACATTTCTTGTTACTTATTAGCGACAGTAACCAAAACCAATATATATGGAACAAACTTAAAATTAACCGTGATCAGCCGTCTGCCTCGTGTCTGTTTTCATGAAAATTGACAATAATGCGGCAAAATGGACGCTGATAATTTCCTGTTTTTTAAAGTTGCTTTCACAGTGATATGTGAATTAGAAGACAGTACTTTTAAACAAATATTAACTTTTATCTTTCCTCTTCTCCTCTTTTTTTTTTTTTTTTAATGGGTCTGTCTAATTTTTCCTTTTTTATATACATTTTCCATCCATTTCCTCATAGTCCCACCAGCAGGTTCTGGGTCTGCCCCAGGATCTCCTATCAGTTTGATATGCTTTTCAAAGTAAGGCGCCCATCCTAATCAGAAGCCTTTCCTTTCGACACAAAGGAACACTAGCTCCACTCCGAGCTCCCCCCATATTTCCAAGCTCCTAACCCCATCTCTAAGACGGAGTCCAGTGACCCTGCAGAAGAAGCTTGTATCGACAAACTCATTCTACCAGTCGTTAGCCAAAGGTCTGCCTTCTGGCTCAGCTCCTTCTTCATCAACAATACTGCAGATGCCGCACCAATCCACTGGTCCATCTCACGCTACAATTTCTCATTACTCATAAACAAGACCGGAGACAATTAAGCTCCTTTACTTGGGGCAGCAGCTCGCTCCTGACCCAGAGGGAGCAGTGCAACAACTTTCCAGCAGAGAACCATTGTCTCGGATTTGGAGGTGCTGACTCTCATCCCGGCCGCTTCACACTTGGCCACAAATAGCCCCAGTGAGTGCTGAAGGTCACAGTGTGTAAACAGTAATGTCTGTTTACCCCCCCTGTCTGCCCCTCTACAGGTGCTGTACCTTTACTAAACACAACACTGAAAATCAAATCAAATCAAATTATTTGTATAGCCCAGAGTCACAAAAGACATTTTGCCTCGGAGGGCTTTACAATCGGTACAGGGACACCCTCTGTCCACTGAAAAGGCGTTGAAAACACTTGTTAATTTTAAAAAAGCAACAACCGGTAGGCATATGGTATTAATATTAATAATAGTACACTGTGCACTGTGCCCAGCAGGGGGCTGAGATAATCAAAACTTGTAAACAAAGGCAACCATTAAAAAAGAAAGAGCCCTTAGCGCCCAGTTAAGGCACAACTTCGAAATGAAACAGGCAGGTCCAGCCATGTTGTTTCTACATCACCTTTTGGAATAATGCACAATTTATATTTAATTCACGAGGCCATGTGTTATAACACTGTCCATCGACAGATATAAACTATGATGCTGAAATGGGCAGCAATGTGCAAACACCGAATGCCTAGTGTTATTTTGTTGTGATGCACCGACAGCTTGTCAATACTGTGTGTCGCTGGGCATCGAATGCACCTTTCTTCCACTTATTTTTGCTCAAGGCTCATGATGTTCTGTTCTAATGTCCCACTGAAAGTAACTTGATAGTGTTAGTAGTCAGAGTCCTTTGAGGAGACAGTAAGATTTTAATTAATAACCTATTGCAATATTGATGGATGGATATTAATTCCAGGAGGCGGTCCTGAGGGTGAAGCTACGCCAGTGCAGCTTGTCGGACATAAATATTGCTGTCAGATGTGCCTGCGTGCTGGGATAAAAATCTCCTGTCATACCGGGAAATCTCTGGTGACAGGACTGCCTGCCTGATGCTGTCAACACGCCAGTATCACGAGTGCACAAAAACGTACCACCTTCATGCCAAACTGTCCTTTCAGGGCTGGCAGAAGCAATGAATAGTTTGGACTTCTCAGTTTCCTCAGTGTAGCAGAGTGAGGAGTCCTAGTGGGAGTAAAAAGCAAAGGGGCCAGGTTCCTAAGACAGAGGAGGCTCTATTCTGCCCTTTTTCTTTCTGAGCACAGGCCTCACCCCTGTACCCACTGTAGCACTGGCACTGGAAATGCGTGCGGAAAAAAGCCAGCTCGGCTTTACCAGGCACGCCTGTAACCTTCAGCTTGTCACCCTGACCGGTGATGCTGTGCGCGACGGTGCTGAGATGCAGGTACACGTCATTGTCCGGTGTTTTGCGCAGGCAGCGTCCGTGCGATTTACACACCAGCTGACTGCACTGTTCTGCTGCTGTAGATACATTGAGCAGGTACCGGCCCAGCGGTCCCTGAAGATACTTATTTAGGGTGGAGCAGCTGGTCTGTGGGCAAACAAAAAGGAATGTTAACCGCAGGCCACTAAACACTGGGCTATTCAGCGTGAAATGAACAGAGAGGGTATGACACTTACATCGCTGCTTGCATAAGACGCGTCCCCCCAGAAGATGACACCTGCAAGCTCCAAGTGCAACACTCTCACCGATGGTGGAGACCAGATCTGTCTGCAAAACATAAAAAAAAACAGTTTGGTACCTTCATTCAATGAGGGAAACATTGTCACACAAAAATTTAAAGGGCTAAAATCAACACAAGCAAATAAACACAATGCATTTTATCTAATCTTCCTATAACTGTCAAAGCTGAAACAATACTAAATGCTGTTTAATTTGCTGCTCTCAAGACATATGACCACTACAGAGAGATTTCTATCCTTCAGCAACTCCTAGATAACGCTACGAGTCTATAAACCTCCTCTACTTGTACTTGAATTGTTTCTTAAGCCAACTAACCTCAGTTAGGGGGGTCATCTGATTGATGTAAGTAGGGCGCGTGTAAACAAAAACAGGCCGTGCTAATCCATCCCCAACAGATGCTAGGCGCATCGCCTCCTTTACTCTGTTTCGGACAAAAAGGCGGCCATAAATTGTAGAGCTTAGTCCAGGAACGATGTATATAGATGGGAAAAATGCGGTACATTCCATCCACAACCAGTTTAGTTGATCATTGCGGGCCATCTCCACAGGGGGACAGCGGCCTGTGTAGTTCTCCAGGCCGCTCCTGTAGTCATGGTTGTAACAATCTGGAAACAGGTAGAAGCCCCACAGTTGATTTGGCCTCAAACTCTTGGCAAGTTTTAGAGTCTCCAGCATGAATTTGCGAGCCGACAGCTCAAATTCCTGTTGTGCAACTTTACCCACTTGTTCTGGGGTCCACTTAGGGTTCTTTTTGGCCACCATTTCACGGGATTTACTCCGGTAGATATCTTTCGTATCCCAATTTCGGATCCACAACGGGCGCCACTCCTCCCAGTCAATAACAGCCAAACCTTTTGCATCCGGCTCGCGGATATATTTCTGCAAACCTTCAGGCATCTTTTCATAGTGCTGAGTGAGGCTGGCAAGCTGTGGAAGGCCACCATTCACTGCAGTGCCACCACGCTCATAATAGGGATACAACCCAAGGCGCTCCTTATAGAAAATGGTGAGATTCTGCCGGACAAAGCCCTCATTGGGGGTTGCAACAATGTCAAACTGCTGCAGAGATAAAGTCACACCACGTCGCGGGGCGCACTCTTGTGTCGGGGCGTTCCAGGCAAGAAGAACCGGCTTCTTGGAGTACAATGGCCATCTCGCCTGCTTTGTATCTGCTGAACACAACACTGTCCACAACGTGAACAGAGTCAGAAGCAACCAGGGCAGCTGGCCAGCTGTGGTGGGGAGAGCGTGGAAGACAGCCTCCATGGTCAGCGCTCACCTTCTCTCTGCTTTGTCTAGTAAAGAGAAATAAAGAAACTTAATGCCACAAATCTTAGATACAAATAGGACATCTGACTTTAAGTGTGGTAAAAGCAACACAGATTCATAGGTAGACTGAGGTTAAGTGAGTAAACAGTTCATATGAGATGACATACTGTTTATTACTAATACTAGTAACTATAGTTAGCTGTCTACATCCTCTTTCACTGACGTTACATGAATCTTCTTTCTTTGGAAGTGAGCTATAACAAGTAAGTAAGCAACGGTGGTTAGAGAAATGTAAAGCAGCAGCTACGGTTAACATTTAACTACTACTACTTCTACTACTAACTGCAACCCTGGCATTATTTCTTCTTCTTCCGTCCACGAACTAAAGTTTCCCGTAACTTAGCCACATTAGCTCAAAGTTTCATTGAAAAAAATGCTAAAGTTAGCTAACTCCGTTGTTTCTTCCTCTCATACATATCTGACCTGTTCCGATGAAGCTGAGGACACGGGCTTAGTCCACTCGTGTAAGTGTAACCGTGACATATATTGGTTTTCCACTGCCCTGCCATGTGAATATTAACACTCATAGTCCGTTTTAATCCATGGTGGTGAAGGTAAAGAAATTAGCCCGCTAAGGCTAACTGGAACTATGGCAGCAGGAGCGGTGATGACCACCAGACCGTTGAGCAACAACAGAACACTGTATTAAGTTCTTGAGTAGGGGGGTCACGAATTTATGAAAGACATAATTTTATTAAATTTGTCTTTTTTTACAGCATGTATTAACAGAGAATAGGATTTAAATTTAAAACGAGTATTATTAAACACGTATCTACTATCATAAGCCTGTTTTGCATATATTTGAGGGTACATCACATACGTACGGTTGCCGTGAACCCCCCCTCCAATAAAAAACTAAGTAGTCTGTTCTTCAAGCGATACTCCGAGAGGTTAATTTCATTGATAAGAGCAAATGACAAACAGGCTCTACACGTTAAAAACACAATAAATATGAACTATAAATAGAAATATGAACGATATAATGTTCAATCTAACCTTAATGAATGTGACTTTCAGTGATATTGTCATCGCTTAAACCGTATTTTATTTGTATTTTCTTTTACCACAAGTATTATATTGACTGGGTTGAACTGCAAAACCTTTAAAATAAGCCTAAATACTTTAACTATTCCTCACAATAAGCATTATATTACTATTAAAAGTGATGTCTTACATCTGTCTGAGTTGTAACAAATGCAGTCCCACTTTGCAAGAAAAGGAGAACATTTCTATTCTTTAAAAACAAAATAATATATTTTTAAATCTGTCCTTTCATGGTGTCTTCAAATAATGTCTCTTACCAGGAACCTTTTCCTCTCTGATCTCTGGATGAAAGTGGTTCAGTCAAGCCGTTTGAGTTGTTAAGGATCGGGCGACTACAGGTCAAACTTGTTATTCGGATCCATCATAATCTAGATACAAAAGAGGTTGTTCATGCTGTGTTGAAATGCACCGCTGACTTGTATTTGAATATCCAGCAGACTCCACCCTGACTCATGTCTTTTATCTTACACATACGTCACTCACTAAAGGGTTTTGCCTTCTTTCTTTTAAAAAAAATGTTTCAATGAGAAGCTTTTTTTTGTCTGACATCAGCAAATTAAGCCAGATTCACACTAAACATCTTAAAGAGGATTTCAGGAATGGCTTAGTTGTGATGTTAAGTAACTAATTTACTGTGACATAAGTTAAAGTATATCTATACGATACTTAAAGTACAAGTTAGACATATCAACTGCTGCTTTGTTATCAATTTACAGATTTACAACATGTGGTGACTAAAACAGCTAAAACATAAGGGTGTGTTGAGTTCTGTTATGAAACACTTTGCCCTTTATATGTTATGTGCCTTCATGTTGCCTCTAAACATTATCATCACAGACATTCACAGTAATATGTGAAGGTTAAAAAGAACTCAAAGAATCCTGATGCCACGGAGTGACTTCACAGGATATGAATGTGCTGTTTGCCTTATGAGGTTAACTCATCCTTTAACTTTTACTGGCTGGATGGTTAAGACACTCATGAACCATAAAAATTGCATTTTCAAGAGATGAGAAGGGAAACATGACTCATAGCCAACCGATAACCTTCTGTTGAAACTATGTCAGTCAGTCAGTCAGTCATTGAACTGCTCAGTTAATGGACAACTAAAAAAAACAGCTCCTTTGTAAGATCTGTTTGATCCTTAGAAATCTCAGCTTGACATTAAGGTGGTCATATTGATGAATATTTTGACACAAGTGACCTCATTGCCGCATTTTTTTTCAAACACTCAGACTTTATGGCTATCAGATTCCTCTGCTGAAGACAGTTCCTTCGGAGTATGTAATAAATCAGCGGTTATCATGTTATTATTGATGACTGAAGCATGTAGCTTTGTAAGAATGTACAATAATCCACTCATTTTTCTCAGCAATAAATAAAAGATGATTCCTGTAAAAAAACAAAAAAAAATTCTTGTCTTCCTGTCTTAAAATATGCCTGTAGGTTTGTCAGCAGAGCCGCTGGGTGGGAAGTTTGCTGAGTCAAATCTTTTCCTTACTGCAATTCACCTCATGGCCTTGCATATTATTACAGCTTTGTCAAAGTAAACAACGAAAAGTTATTGTGCTGCCTTGTCTCCCCCAGACTCAGCTGAAAAAGGTACTTACCCTGAGGTAAAAAAAAAAAAAAAAGCACAGTCTTCTAAAATCATTTCATGGAAGCAATAAAGTGGAGTGGTTTTTGGCACAGACCTCTTTATCCTCTAAGGAGTACAATATCACAGAAAGCTTTGTAGAAAACCTTTTCCCATGAAAAACATTCACTTCTCTTTCAACTTCATCCATCTCTCATTAGCAGACACATACACACACGTTCACTTTACCTCCCAGCGATGGTTGGCCTTGGTAGTTTCCTACGCAGGTGGCCAATTTTCATCGCAGGTGGAGGTCAGGAAACATATTTTCCACTACATGGATGAACAGGTCCTGTCAGTTCGTTTGAGCGTTCGACCTTTTGCCAAAAAGCTGAATTCGGTTCGTTACAAAAGATGATTTGACAAATATCTCATACCAGCTTGCCAAATAATTATTGTATAAAGCCACATTTGAAGCAGAAACTGAAGAGAGACTTCTTGTAACTTTGTTCACCTTCTTCGTGTTTCAGTGCAGATTACTTTGTCCACAGTCAAAACTCCAGATGTAGGCAACACTGCACAGGTTATTAATTTGTCCACACAGATTCTTTAACCTTTAGAAATGTCTGTGTATTCACCTACATTACACAGTTTGATATTTTGAATTTACTGTTTTGAATTTCACTGTTCTTCAGGATTTCAGTTCATTGATTCGTTTAAAAGTCACAGATTTAGTTTCTGTGAATATTTCCCACCATACACATAGATATAAAGGTTATATGGTGGAGGGAGAATGTAACCGTTGACAATTGAAACCAACCAACCCACCATGTGTAACTTTCCAGTGTGATGTATGGATCAGTGATGTATCACCCACAGTTTGCTTAAAATCCTTAATTCCCAGACAAATGCAATACAGACAATACCCCCACAGTATGAGCTCATTGGCCTCAGGTAGCTACAAGCCTTTACTCTTTATCCTATTTTCACAATTTTATAGGCAATGACGATAAAATATATCCATGATTTTTTTTTCTCCTTTATGAAGTGAATGAGTAAACTTTAATATACAGTTCAACTATATGTAGGTATATATATATATATATAAAAAAAACTACTGCGACACAGTTTAGCATTTCAAATTGTAATTAAAAAACAGTTATAATAAATTAAAAGTGAAACATAATATGCCAAAGCAGCAAAGGAACCAACAGGATCTCTTACTAGACTCACTGCTGCTCATTGTGTACATGTGTGGCTCTGAGGTCATTGAAGCCAGTCCATCCAACATTATATGACATTAATCCACTTTAGATTCTGTGGGCCATTGATTGTCAACTCCCTAGGCTGTTACCAGTAAGCAGATCCTGTTCCATGCATAATAAAGCAATTCATGATGGTGTCAAAAACTTAAAGTGTGCACTTAAACTTTCCTGTTCTAGATATGACCGTGACAGAGTGAAGAACTGGTCACATTAAACTCCTCGAGGTTCGATCAATCATACCAGAAAACAACCTGCAGCAGTAAATTCAGGACTCTGCACTCATCTGTCACATTTCATCCCATGTCTGCACACACATTCACACATACATGCATACAAACCATGATCTGTAAACTGAGTAGGTTTTTTTTTTTCCTTTTCCTCCCCTCGCCTACTTGGCACCCTTCATCTCCACCGGTGACCTATTCTGTGTCTAACTGCACACAAGCCAAAAACAGATCACATGCAGAGGCTCAGCACACATCGCATCAGCCTGTCCACATTAAGGGCATCAAATATATCAAGAGATCATGTTATTTTAAAAGGTGGCTCAGGCTTCCAGCTGTAGGGGAAACCACAGGACGGAGTTGACACAGTGGACAGTCCGAGACGCTCCTCAGACATCATCAAGCTTCACAGAGGACAACTGGGAAATCTACATGGATGCAAGGGTGGTCCAGCTTTATAATTCCCTGGAAGGACACAAAGAAACGAGATTCAAATTATATGGACCCATAATACAAACAAACTAGTAGCTGGTGAGTGAAACGCTGGCGTAGGAATGATAATTTCCTCACCTGAGGTGTTAGGTTTTTATGAATCCTCTTCAGCTTGGCTTTTTTACGTCCATTTTTTGTCACAATTGTTTCTTCATAGAACTCATGGGCGAGGTCGCCATCTTCATCGAGGTACAAAGAGCTGCAGCGGGGAGACAAAAATTCATTATCCACACATGCATACATAATATGCCTATCCAAACCTTCAGCAGACACTAAAATCACTGGCTGCTGACCATATTACAAGATACATTAGAAATGCTACATTTAAATCCCACAGTGTGTCAAATATAAAACACGCTGATACTGTTTTTTTGGACATTTTTGGTCATTTTAGGGTGTCAAAACCACAAGCATGTTAGCTTTAAGAAAAAACAAATCAAAACATTCGCTCAGCTGTCTTTCTGTGCCTGGTTTTAAAAAGTCAAGGGAGTACAGTAAGAAAATAACAGCTCAGTACAATAGTGGCCTACAAGAGGGCAGATCAGCTACAGCCGCAGAGCACTATGCTCCTTTCAGATAAAAAGGTGGGGAATGAAGATGGTGGACACATTATTGTGGAAGATATCGTCTGATCAGGCAAGTCCTAGTTTATGGTATAATGTTTGATTTACGCTTTATACAAGTGTGAATGTGTAGTGAATCTTTAAAATCCTCATACAGGCATTTTGAAGAGGAGTGATGTATTATTAGAAGAGCAAAGTGTACGGGTCAATCTGCTAAAATACATGAAGAAAAAAAAAGTGTGACAGAGACATTTACCTTCGTCTAGTAAACACAAAAGGTGTTGCACTTGCGAAACTTCGAACTCTTGCCATTGACTGTTCATTTCCATCTTTGGTCGGATCGTCCGTGCTACCTGAGCCAGAAAAAGGCCAAAATCCTTTGGATTTGGAGCCGCTACCACCCATCTTCAGCTGCAGCACATTATTTTCTTGGGTCACAGGACTGCCAGTAGTGCTACAGTGTTACTGTACCAGATGCAATGTGACCTTGAGAAGACGAGACCTACGAAAAGGAGACGCATGAAAGTGAGGAGTCGAGTCATTTTTAGGAAACACAAGCAAGTGTTAAGTTAGTTATACGTTTCTTTTCAATGCTGTAAACACAGTTTGTCTGTAGACAATAAGGGTGGTACCACACACACACACACATTCAACCTTTAACATGAAAAAGGCAACAAATTAGCTGCACTACACCACAACACATGTGCATGTCAAGCCAGTGCAAAACGATACAGTGAATGCTATTACTCAATAGTTATTTCTTTCTAATTATATCTCGCTCATAGCTAACAGGCAATTCACAGACAAGGCCCAGACTGATATCCAGTCCATTAAGGATAGTTATAACACCAGTCATTGTGTCCTATGGATAGTTTCATGACAGTGCAACCACACAATGCTACATTACATTAAAGTCGCACACCTGTCCGCCTTCGTGCCACTGTCCAAGCCAGGTTAAATACGCATTATGAAAATAAAATAGCATTAGTCAGCTCTGTTTTAGTCTCGGCAACATCAGATTATCTGGACAGCTGGCTAACTGGCTAGCTTTGACGGACAAAAAGACATCGTCTCCGCTTAGTTAGTTAAGTTAGTCGTTAGTTAAACTGGCTGTTGTGTCTCTTAATGCCGCTTCATGGCTGCTGACATAACCATTAGTTATCTTAGTTAGCTCTCTGTTAGCAGCGTTAGCCGCCAGGTCAACATATGGATCACAAAATTACGCTACCGAATGCTAACGTTAGCTGCTTTTGAAGAGCTGGCGTCGGTTTAACTGCTTTAAAAACATACCCAAAGTGTGGTTTGGTGTGTCCGCAGGTATGAAATGTTCTCTGACGGATCTGTCTCGGCGGTTTTGCTAAAAAAATCAGTGCCAGCAAAAGACCTCATAAAACACACTCAGCTACGCTAGCTGTTTATGCTAACCAACGTCACTCTCTCTCACTCTCTAACGGCTGGTAAAGAGACAGGGGCGAGTTAGCGCCAACACATGGACAGGAGGGTGAAAGTGGAAATCTGTGCAAGGGAAGTTCATAACAATAACAATATATTTTCATGCATGTAAAATAACCTGGAAATAAAATTCTTTTTATTTTTGTTATTTAAAAATGAGCCTTTTATAGCTATAGTGGGAGCGGGTCCTCTCCCAAGGAGACCGCCATGTTGAAACACAGTTTTTCTATGGTAGCCCAGAACAGACAAACTAAATACTGACTCTAGACACAGCCTCTCGAGTGTTTCAATAGCTGTATATAAAGTAAATATATTGGCCTTTTCACTATATAATGACAAGCTTAGCACATGAGGTAAGTTATACATAGTTATACATGAATGACTCTTCATTTACATCCTCATTCTCTTTCATAACCAGGCTTTGTGTAATTCAAAGTTTGGATTGGGCCACTTATTTCGAACATGAAGGAAATCTCAATGTTGTAAAATACAATATTTTAGATAGATAGATAGACAGACAGACAGACAGACAGACAGACAGACAGACAGACAGACAGACAGACAGACAATGTAGGTATGAACATACTTGTATCCATATTATGTACTCTGGTTTACCACACTACTATGTTGACTACTGGTCTAACACAAAGTATCTCAACCTTAGTAAAATAAATCATCATAACAAATGAGCCATGTTTTAATATAATCTGTTTATTAGATAATTAGAATGTAAACACATTGTTTCACATTTTAAATTGCCCAAATCCACCTCACATATTCATTAAAGTGCCAAATTTTAAAAACAATTCCAGAGGATATAAATGAAACTAAATATCACATAATAAAAGGACCAGAAAAGACTAAAATTGTGTTTTTAATACCACTATAAATAATCCAGTCAAGCAGCACGGTATTTCAAGAAAGAACGGCATCCAACTAATTCCACAATAATCAAAATTTCCCCCATTCAGATGACAGCAGTGGCTCTGCTCGCACACTTTTAGCAGGTCCTAAACCTTTAGTTTATTAAATGTAACACCAGTATTCCTGCTTCAGAAACAACATTTCATCATCTGAGCTATTCCCTTCTCTTTTACATTGCTGATCAATGGTACTATTCAAAGTGGCAGAATGTTCTTCCTCATGGTTAAACATGAGGATCAGCTGGATTCAACCAGGGGTAGAGGCCCTTGCGATGGCCTGCTTCATCATGTCTCTAGCAAGAGCATAGCGCTTCACAATCTGCCGTACATGCTCTTCTTCCTCACGCTTCAGGATTCGCAGAAAGTTGCACAGCTCAGGAAAACTAAATGCATCCCACTGTGGAGGACAGACATTTAACATTTTCAGTATGTATTGACAAGTTTATCACATGAATTCACCTTTAGAGCCAAATGAAAACTTACATTTACTTCCCCTGTCTCATTCTCTTTCAAAACCAGACTCAGGACTTTTTCACTGGGGCCAGCACACAGACGCAGGTAGAGCGGGCACTGATCATCGGACAGTTTACGCATGTACACTAGAGGAAATTAAATTCAGCACATTTAATACTCAGTTCTGTTTTGTTTTGCATTAACTGCACATTACTGAGGATGTTCTACCTTGACTTTGTCTCTCGGTGCGTTCAAACAGTGCAAACTTAGCTGGGTTGTCCACCACTGTGAACTTGTTCAGCAGCGCCTCGATGACTTCTCGCACACGTGTTTGGGAGCTTATATGCAGGTGCTTGGCAGTATCTTTGGGGAGGTAGAAAGATGTCCGCCGATTCATCCGCCTGCTGTGCTGGCTTTCCTCCTGTGTGGAGCACAGACTCTGACGTGGAGGCAGGGAGATAGGACGGACTAAGCTGAAGTGGACTTTGATGAAACCAGTGTAGGACCCATCTTTATTCTGCAAGGTAGACACATTGTAAGAATGTGAGAAACATTATTTACTAATACAGTTAAAATACAGTTTAACTACACATTTTTGGTTTACTAATCACTTACAACCACCATGTTGAGATTGGTGTTGATCTGTGCATTATACTCCTTAATCTTGTGCTGAATCTCACTGACAGTCAACGTCTGTTTACCCAAATCGATCTGTTCATCCTAAAAAAGGGAAAAGAGCAGGTAGAGTACAGCAAATAGACCAAGCGATGTTAGCAGAAAGCCTCACAAGTGAGCTTTGACAATGAAGAGAAAGTGACAGTACAGAACAGAACAGAAATAAACAAAAGTGAATCAGTATCAGTTCAAGCTAAAAGTTGGAAAACAAACACATAATTTAATATAATAATAATAATCCAAACAGAAAACAGCTTTGTGTCTACAGAACTGATGAATTATGTTGCAGCCTCACCGCTGATCTCCTGACCTTGTGAAAAAAAGACGTCCGCGCAGTAAAATACAGCTCCAGCTCTGAGCTGCTGTCCTCCTGACTACAGAATATGTCACTCGCTGCGCTTCCCCAGGTCATCTCCAAAGTAAAAAAAACCTTTGTCTCTTCTACAAATGTAGTATGTCAGAAATTTGTCTGCTTTCCTCCGTGTCTCTGTCTTCAGTCTGGACAGATCTGACTCTACTAACACCTCTTTTGACCTCAACATTTACATTTGCTCCTCCCTGACAATAAAACCTCACAAAGGGCCAGACCACCTCACAGGGAGATCTGCTCAAATTATAGTAGTTCATTCAATGCTATTGTTGACGTGTGCGCATAAATTAGCATTAAACTAAAGATCTCTTTCATATATAATTGACCATATTGCAACTCCACCACCAGAAATTCAGTTTTCTGCCAACACTTCACAACAGAGCCCAGTGGAGCAAGAGAAATGACTAAAATAAATAAATAAATAAATAAATATAAATCTTCTAGTTTGTTGACTATTTTTCTGTGTATAGGACCACGCTAGAAACAGGGGGAAAATGTATTTGGTTGACAGCTTTTTGATCTTTTTGTATAAAAATCTGAATCTGCATTGACACTTTCTAAGTTACAAAGCGTGGTAGAGTGGGTAGTGAGTTTCTCAAACATGAACTCACCGGTGAAGCTATGATATGCACAGTTATAAATGACAGAAAACAATCCAGATTTATCCTGGTTTATCCTATTGGACATGATGGTAGACTTCATATTAGAATAGTCTCGCTCAAAAACAGTGAACCAGCGCTTTAATTATCTGATAACTTGTGCTGGGTGATTTGTGTGTGTGTGTGTGTGTGATTCTGAAATAAAGACAGCTGTTTGACTGTGAAGTTGTTAAGTCACCCCCTCCCCACAGCTCTGTCTTAATTGGCTGTCTGTATAGATGCATTGACAATGAGGACATAATAAAACCAAGACATATGGCACACTGATACTCAGTGGACAGCAGTGGACAATCTGCTAGCTTCCATCTGCTTTGACCTACACAATATATACAGAGGCAGATTTCATTATACCTGAAATCGTTTGTTTAATTGAACAGTTAAATCACTGGATGCCCTTGTATATGTCCTTTAAAGTAATATATTTTTTTAAATAATAGAATGATCCAGTGAAAATACAAGGCCTTCTATATGTACCGGTGTCTGTAATTGTGCTCCTCACCACATTTGTGTCTGTCTCGATGGAGTCGACTGAGTAATCTTCCTGATCTGCTAACAAACTTCCATCTGTGCTGCAGTCCAGCTGGATGAACAGTCGGCAGCGGTAGTGACAAGTATAACTGCAGTCTGAGGGAGAGAGAGAAAGAGAGAGAGAGAGAGAGAGAGAGAGAGAGAGAGAGAGAGAGAGAGAGAGAGAGAGAGAGAGAGAGAGAGAGAGAGAGAGAGAGAGTGACAAATTGCAATCTCAGTTATGCTCTGGCTGGTGGTCAGCTGTTGTATCAAGCCCTCTGGTGTGGATTTTGTTTGGTAATCTGTGCTGAAAAACATCACCCAAAACACACTAACCTAGATAAATGGTCGGTTATGTAAGCAACATGCCAAAATGTTTTTAATGTACACAATAAAAATAGCTAATGTTTAATATTTGATGGGTCAAAGAACCTGAACCCGGGACAGAAATGTTTGAGCCATACAAATACTGTACAAACATGAAGCTTTCCAGAGCTTCCTGCAGATTAGGACAAACTCTGTGATAAGGTTTCTCGTTGATGGGAAAAATAACACGACCACCCTGCATCCTGGTGATAGTATATCAAAGCTCTGTGACATAATGGGGTTACAGAGCTGATTTGTGCTTTAATAAAGTTAATGGATTTCTATTCATACCAGTGTTTGTAACCAACTACAGCGACCACCATATCTATTATTAAGCCCTTATGCAGGAACATGATTATTCAAGATAGGTTAATAAGCTGCAGGTCACTGTGTGAGATTTAAATCCGGTTTGCTTTTAGGTCAACAGAAAAACATCCTCACATACAGACTAAGCTATATAGAATAAGCTTATATTCTGTATTTTTCTCATGGCCAAAATCAACAATATATTAGTCAAGTTCTGAACACTTATTTAACTTTTATTGCGTCTTTTGTTCCTTCTTTGCCAAACGAATTAAACTCATAATACGAGTGTAGGGAGGAGGAGGGAGAGTCTGTAAACATAAGTATTCTAAAGTGTACGAAAACAACAATTACACTGAGTGTGAGCCACAGAGGGAGAACAGAAAGAAATGTAAAAAAAAATGACTGAAGAGGCACTCTAAGATACTCACTGGCACAGCGTAAACTTTGCTTGTAGACGCCCCAGATGAATTCCCCACACAGGTCACACCAGGTGAGATGGGTGTAACTGTAGGGCTGGAAGTCGTGACCCGCCGCCGTCCTCTCTTGTCTGACACCAGGGTGCCTCGATGGTGACGCTGTCTCCAACCATACGGACGACATGGAAGTGGCTTGGCTGAACCGGGTTTACAGGCGGTGGGGCTTTGCGCGTTGCAGGAGGAGCCAGCTCGATTGGGTCATTTACACTGAGGTCTTTCAGCTCGATCAGCTCACATTTAGACATCCTGCCCTTGATAGAAACAGCTGACATGTCAGGTGGGCACTTGATGTCCACGGACTGCATCCATTCCTGAGAGGAGACAGCATTAGTATGTGCACATTAGCGTCTGTAATGAGAATGTGATGAAATGTGCAGTATTTGGACAAAATCTCACCAGGTCAGTGTTCGTGTGTCAGTGTGTTCTGCAGAGGAACAGGTGGTCCTTAGGAGCTGCAAGACAGTTTGGAATACACAAGTTTGTGTAAAACAAACACATTTAGATCAGTTTCAATTCAAAGCAATGAAAAAAAAAGAAATCAATGCGTTATACTGTTTCATGGTGTTGGGTTCACAAATTGGAAAATAAAAGATTAACATCAGTTATTTGATGCCAGGATTCAAACGATTATGATAAATGTGGGTCAAAATGACTAATCCTGTGCAATCCTGGGACAACTCATACTGTTTTTCCTGCGCACGACAGAGAAACAAAACTACGTAATTTTTAGACACGTTCACCAAAAATCACAGAACTGACTTAAAAGTGCATTTATTTAGCATGTAGAGTATTTCCATTTCATGCTACTTTATACTTCTTCTCCACAAATATTGTTAATTTCCTTCACTATTCATCACAAAGTTATAATAATATTGCAATTTACGATTATATAGGCTATATAATATATGATATAACATATATGACTACCTTAAAAAATATGAAGCATTGTTGCAGATTAAATTAAGACGTAGCAGTGTATAATGTAAGTAAAATGAGCGTCACTACAACATACTACTACATTAAAAATGCTGCTTATGTTTTAAGGCATCCACTGATGCAATGTATGTAAAACTATGAGTGATCATTCTGCTGCAGTAATGAGTACTTTTACAAGTAGTTTTTACTTGTACTTTTACCTAAGTCAGATTTTGAATTCAGGACTTTCACTAGTAGTGGAGTATTTTTTTACTTTGTTGCTACTTTTACTAAATAAACAAAATACTTCCACCACTAGTGGCAGGCATGCAGACAGATATACAAACGCTGCATGACAACAGACTTTTCTAAACTGTAGACATGAATGCATCCCTCTGGAGAAGCATTTAGAAGAATGTAAGTGTAAAACGTTCACAGGTGCCTTAGAAACTAGTTGCATTAGTTTCTCTGTTGAGCTGCATTGTGACTTGAATATGAACAACCCGGGGCTCTGCCAAGTGGGTCACTGCACGGTGCAATTATCCACACAGGGCAACAAGAGCACATTGTAACCGGGATCATCCATGCGCGTTTTGCTCGTTTTCTCATAAAACTAAGTCTATATAGTTGGATATATACAGCAAAAGTTCAGATTATTCTTTAATCTGTTATTTGTTGCAAAGAGCAGCTCAGTCAGTAACGGGACCGCCCGGTTTAATCCGGTCCGAAACGGGACGACAAACTCTTTGACAGTCAGAACAAAATGTTTGGATCTGCTGACAGGCAACCCGTTAAAAATAAAAACACCTTACCCGGTTTGATTCATCACCGCTGTGTATCATAGAAGAGATCCGGAGACGGATCGCAGTTTGTGGTTTGTAATAACGCCGAACCGTCCCCCGCTGGACACACGCACCTCAGTTTGCGCATGCACATTGTGAGTGTGGGATTATCGTCTAATCCAGTATGTCCATTAAACCATCCTGAGTGAGGCACCACAGGAGCAACCCCCCCCCCTCTCCATGTGAACGGGGATGTGGCACACCATACACTACATGCAGCACTTTGATACCACTATTAAAGTAGGCTATTTATAATAATGGCTTGATATCTCCCGATAAATAAATAAATAAATAAACTACTAAAAAATATGTTATTGATCATGTATTCATTACTTTTAACATATGTAACTGCAGGTCTTATTGGAATATATTTATTCATGCAATATACAACCATTTATTACCACATAGAAATAATATTTCTGGAAACTGTTGTTTTTGTCAGCAGCTCATGAAGTAATAGTAAATTAAATTTGAACAGACATTAGTCACAGTTTAGTGGTAACCACTGTTTGTTTTTGGAAAGTAACAAATGTTGTTGATGTTTTTTCATTGTGTTTTACATACTGATATGATATATTTTATGTATTTTAGTCTGTTTGATTTATTTTATGGTTCTGGTTCTGGCTCTGTGTTAGTTCTAGTCTACATTTTAGGTGGTTGTAAGACAGATGTCCTTTGAGGATTTCAAGTTAAAATTGGAAACTGAATGTATGGTTGTATATCAAAAAGTCTTGTTCCAAACCTCTATATTTATAATAAAATCCACAACTGTCTGTATGATTTCAGAATTTAAATTTTTAGTAAGGTATCCTGAACAATACTATTCACTGATCTGAACGAGAAGCTGAGGCGGATATGAACAGTTTGGACTGTTTAATGTTTAATTAAAGGATATTTGGAAAAAACTCAAAGAGGAAAAAGCCTTTAGGCTCAAATATGGAGCACAGATGACGGGTTCTGCTCATCTCTCTCATGCATGTTGGACTATTATGTCAATTCATAGTGAGTTCATTTATTCCACTGACAGTCTTTGGAGCTCTGTAGACAAAATAAAGCAGGATCTCACAGCGGCAGAGACAAAATGACAATTGGATTTTAACTAGTCCTGCAATATAGATAAATAAGCAAACAAGAGTGATGTATATTGCAGTATATAATTGCATGAATCTTTAATCTGCAAAGTAAAGAGTCTGCAGATGTTTTCATTATAGATGTTAGTGCCATCATCTGGACAAGACAAGCGACTAGCTTTGCCTGAGTGTGGGTCACAAGAGGAAGCCTGCCAGGTCTAAACTCCTCTCAGAGAAAGAAACAAACAAAGACTCTCAATAAACAGTGGCAGTGCATGTAAGACAGAAGGGGATAGACAGAAAGAGAGAATGAGAGAGAGAGAGAGAGAGAGAGGAGGGGATGGCTGAATGACCATGTTGTTGTTTTCTGTTGCTGTGGCTGCTGCTCGCTGTGTGGAGGCCCTGCAGTCACAAGCTTATTAGAAAGTAATTGGAGCACAATGACCAATGAGCAGCTGACCAGTGAGTGTCTCTGAGTTGCTGGATGTGGAATGGGTGGTATTAGTCTGAGCCATCACCTCCTTAACCAACAACATGCACCCAAATATGAACATTTAGTCTGTCTGTGGTGGAAGTGAGCAGGTTAGAGATTTTACATGACATTACTGCAACTTTAAATAAAACTTTGTGTCCTCAGCTCTGGTCTTTGAGTTTGTATCATGAGATTGCATTTGCACTGCAGAGTCTTCCACGTCAGCCAAGAGGAGGTGAGTTAATTTCAAAAGATAAAGCACAGAGGATTTCCGGCTATTCCGGTTTCAGAATAAAAGCATGAAAAGTTCAACATTTGGGAACAAAACTATTTGCATTTAAAAAGTAATTGGACACCACTACAGCTCCTCTCTATGTATGACACAAATCTCAAAGTGCCAACTCATCATCATTAATATATGTTTCATTGACTGATGCTCAGTGACCTGGGGCTTCTAATGCTCATAGTCACAAGTCTATAAGAGTGTTTGGTTATAATTTACTTCTTGTTAAATGGCAATGCAACGTCTGCGTGGTGTCCAAAACACACATGTTAGTGTTTTTATTTGTTTATTTAGCTATTTTTCCAATTAGACTTCTGGTATTTGGCAGAGCTATGAATCACTTGATGTACTGAACAAGTTAATAAGAAGGATAAAGATGTTCCTAACAGGTGCAACAAAACAATACAGGGACCAGATGTTAGTCAAGCAACACACGCACACACTTTCCTCAAGGGAGGTCTAGTCATGCAAGAAAAACACGACAATGGGTGTGCATGGTGCTATGTGGCAAAAAAACAAGCTGCATGTTGAGCTGATATCTCTTAAAATATCCATTATTTCTGGTCTTTTCCTGGTTGTTAATCCAGTTTTGTGCGTACATCCATTTACATTTTCAATTAAAAAAAACACATGCAGTATTGTTGTATTTTGACGTTTCTGTGGTCTACTGCAGGGGTCTTCAACTTTTTTTTCTTTTTTTTTAATTCTCACAAATTATTTTGGTGAAAATTATCAATTATTATGACAAAAAATGGCGGACCCTTTAGGGGTCACGGACCCCTGGTTGAAGACCCCTGGTGTAATGGGTGAGACAGCGCTTTATTTTGAAAACCTAACCGGAAGTTCTGTTTTTCCTGGCCGGTGGCGCTCATTGGTGAAGCTGCACAACAAGGTAGCGTTGAACTATATTCACAACTCATAAATTCGCTGTTTATCCGGTGATGTAGACTTTATTTTAAAGTTTCTTTTTTGGTAGTTTTAAATGAACAAACCGGCAGCACGAGGAGCTAACGGTTACTTTCCCACCCTGCATCGGTTCCGGTTGTGTTTGGCTCAAACTGCCAGTTCACTCGAGGTGACGACCTGGCGTGGGTTCGGTTACTGGTGGTGAGCTGCCTCGGTCCACTAAACGTGTCCTTAACATGGTTCACGACAAAGAGACGGAACCCGAGCCTCGGATCTACGGTTATACCAGGACAGCTTCCGCGGTGCTGACCCATTTCATCTGCATTGCCTTCACTGGAGTCATCGCAGTTCTCTCTCGGCCCGGTTCAAGTGAGCGAGTCTCCACTGTCCAGACGTCTTTATGTGTCACTGTGTTTACAGAGCGTTTACTGGTGTCATCTGTTTGCTTTCAGGTTTGTTTTCCTGGCATCCTTTCTTCATGACCCTAGCGGTAAGTTTCCAAAATAAGTTGTAAACGCAGGAAATGAACTGTGATGGATGCAGCATCATAAAAAAAAACTTACTTAAAGGTCCAGTGTGCAAGATTTAGTTAGTTAGGAGTATTTATTGGCATCCGTGGTACACAATATTTATGTCTATAGTAGAGCGGGTCCTCTCATGTGGATGCTTCCATTTTGAACTGCCATTTTTCTACGGTAGCTCACAGCAGACAAACTAAACACTGATCTAGATATGGCTGTTTGCTTTTTATGTGAATGTCTCAGTTTTTCTAGAGGATGAGGGAGTACTCATTTGGTTGCGATCTGTAAATTCCCCACTAGGCCACTAAATCCTACACACAGGACCTTTAAATGACTAAACTAGTAAGAATAATACTGATGTTTAAGGTAGTAACAACTGTGTGTGTAACCAAAAGTCTCACATTTTAGGCCACTGCACAAGGTCAACAGAAATCAGCAAAAGCTATTATCTGTTATTATTTTGATTAATTGTTGATGGTGCCTTCTGTTATTCTCCTCACTTCAGTTCATGGCGGGCAGCTGCCCAGCACAAAGATGATTTAGACTTGATTAGACCACAAACAAGTCAAGCTTCCCTAGCATAGCAGCTCACTTTTACTTATAACCTATAAAAAATATGTTTTTCTAAGCATCTAAGTACAAATGAGGGTGTTTGCCTGAATAAAGACAGGTACTTTTAATTCTCCCCAAATATACTGAGGCTGAACTTGCAGCTTGGGCCCCCCTTGGTCACTGCGGAGCCCTATGAATCCACACAGTCTGCATCTAGCAAGAAACGTCTCTGTAATTATTGATAATAATGGTGAGTAGCCACCCTTTTTAATTTCCTTTCCTTTCCCACCAGTTCTCCCTCTTCATGACAGAAGCCATACTCCTTTTCTCCCCCCATGGCTCCCCCTTCAAGAGGTTTCCACACAAGACAAAGGGTCGTGTTCACTGGATCCTGCAGTGCCTCTGTGTGTCCTGTGCAGTCCTGGGTTTGGCTGCCATCTTTTACAACAAACACCTGAATGGTAAACCCCATTTCACTTCCTGGCACGGTCTGCTGGGCCTGCTCACAGTGTGTGTGGTGGTGTTGCAATCTCTGGCAGCTGTGCCTCTTATCTACCACTCGTGGGCCAAAGGCTGGTCCCTGGCAAAACTCAAACGCTACCACGCAGCGACCGGACTTGTCACGTACCTGCTCGGCAGTGCCAGCCTGCTCCTCGGTCTCAGCTCTGCCTGGTTCACTGCATCTGTCGGGGAGTACACCTGGTACCTGTCAGCACTCTGCCCTGCTCTCGCTGCCCTCGTCATGATGAACCAAGTCAGCCGTGCGTACATGGCCAAGAAACGGTTGCAGTCCTGACAGAAGACGGCATCTGACTGACTGTATCGACACTTTAACAAAGAACGATCACTGAACGTTTGCCTGTGAGATTAAATTATTAAATCACATCCAATCATACAATCAAAGGGAACTGATTCCTGCAGCTACACGCCTATTTGAAGGTCATATCATGAAGTGCTAGTGCCAAAAGAAGATAATGAAATGCTTTTTTATACAGGACTGACATTTAGGTCACTGAGGTCATGCATCCTACATTTTGTTCTAACACTTCACCGTATGGTTTCTCACATTTTTCAGCCATGCTAGCTTTACTTTATGACCAAATACTTGCATAATTATAGATGATATTCCTCATCTGCCTCTGCTCTACTTTGTGCTAATTGTCAAATGTGAGCATTGAACATTATACCTGCTAAAGTTTTGTGAGCTTGCACATTCCTGTTTGCGGCTGGGTTTTTTAGATTCATGACCTCAGTGTTTCAGTTTATGTTGATATTTCTCAGGTTGATTATTTTTCTGTTGACCATCTTTTGACTATTTATGCTGCCTGTGATGACTTATCAGGCTACACGTTTGAATAATAAGACCTAGAATGTCGTACTGAAGATGTGTTGCAAATTAAAAAGGCATTTGTAAATGATTCACACTGCAATAGAAGAGTGTTTTATTGTTAAAATAACATTGATAACACAGTCATATTCTTCTTCGATCTAGGCTGCATGTACGAAATTCTTACTGGATCAGCCATCAATGGGTCAAAGAGAACAAAAGGTTAAAAAATGCAATTACAAAAAACAATATATTTTCCATCATAAATAAATAAATTTCAGACACTTACATTGAAATAAGGGAAACAACTGCCAGGTGAGTGAACACCAATAAGAAGTTATAAAAAACATTTTTTTTAAAAATGAAAAAATTCCCATGAAACATAAAAATGCACATAATTGACAAGAAATGGCAGACGAGGTTTTTTTTTTGTTGTTTGTTTATAAACTGATGATTCCCAAGATTCAAATGCAAAGTGTTTTCCAAAGGATTGAGAGGACTGAGAATAAAGACGTGGTGTCAGTACGATGCACCTTTTTGTACAGTTCACGAGTAGATATGATCCTTTCTTCGTTTTTTTTTCCAAAGTGCCAGCTCTGCATTCAAAATCTGAAACTAACCCATCACAAGTTCCCAAGACGTGCAGAAGAAAACGGGAGATGTCCTTAATGATAGAAATGAAGCGTCTGTAACAAAGATCAGGGAATGAGCCAGTAGCAAATAAAAAAGTGAACAGTACTCAGGAGTGTGGGAGCAAAAGATACCCACGAGAAAACATCTCTACACAAAAAGTGTAACTTCATAGGGAATGACCTGTTGTCTCAGGTTATCCAGTGTTTTCTAAAGGCTAATAACCACTGTGTCTAGCCTATTTTTACCAACGGAGGAAACTGACTTCCCTAAAATCTACATACCATGGAGGTGTCATCACAACACGGAAACACAAGGCTACAGAGAACAGCAAACGCCCTAAAGCACTGCAGATACCGACTGACACTACTGGACAGAAGCTACTTAACACTGCACTGCTTTTAAAAGATGCACCTCTGTGAATAAGCTACCACGCTAATGGCACTGTCAGCTGGGTAAGGCCACCGCACCACCTGACCTGCTTCTGTCTGTCACACGGCTGGTTCTTATGGAACGTCGTCTGGTTTGATGGTCGGCGGCGCCATTGACTGAAACGCTCGTGCTGCATGAATGCGATGTTTTCTACAGTTCAGGTGATGTCTGTTCTCAGCAAGGTTCTAAAAGCAACCCTAAGGAACTACGTGTGGACTGACCGACGGATGACGTATCAACAGATGATGTGCGGGCTGCAACGTAACACAAGTTTCTGCTAAATGAGCTAGCAACATTAAACCTTGGTTTGTGCTCCTTTAAGGCTCCGACGCTTGGTGCTTCTAGTCACAATGCTGAACCTGCCCTACACTTGTGTTCGAGTTTGACACCGACTGTCTAGATGCTCAGTAGTTCTTCTTCAAAAGAATGTACTAAGATAAATGCTAAGACTCAAGACCCCTTTGTGTTATTTATTTAAGGCTAAAAATGAAAGAACACAGTCCGAATCCTTGTCCCAGCCCCTGTGTTATCAAAGGCTAACATGAAAGTACATTCATTTTAGGTTTAAATGAACAAAAAATAAAAAAATAATAATAATAAAAAGGAAGGAAATTATAAAGTTGAACAGAAATTTGTTTCTCCTGCATCAACGCGAGGGCTTATTTCTCGTCAGGATAGTCGCTGTGATGATGAACCATCTCCCTACAACCAAATCTACACACTGCACAGTATCGACTTGCAATATAAACAATGATAATGACTATTTACAAAGTATCAACATGTTCAGTTATAGTATCACACATAATATCCTTTCGACAGGGGATGCTACAATGTCTATCAAATTGCTAAAGACTAAAATATGCTCTGAAAGCCTAAAATTTCTGTTGTTAAAGGTAAGCCTTGAAGGTTTTTTCCTCTAAATATACTGTCAAGTGGAGACTGTAGCCGCTGCTACGCTTTACTGTGGTGTGTATTTATTTTTTCCAGTTTTGTTCACTAGAAAAAGGAAACCGCTGAAGAGGAATTAGTAAATTAGTGTTCAGCGGGTGAGCACGGCTGTCGAGAAAAGCGAGTCAAACCCCCGGTTTGCGCTCGGCTCTCGTCACATCATTCCACCTGAATTCAGAGGACAGTGAAACTTAACAGCGCGGCCAGGCTTAAAAGTGTAGCAGGAGAGGCCAACCCCCCCACCCCCCTCCCTCCCTCCCTCCATCCCGAAAGAATTCAGCTGGTCCCCCCCGTACGACAAGCGTCTGTTCCCACTGCTCTGATGCTCCAGCTGAACAAGTCTGCGATATTCAGCATAAGGATTTGTTACTCTGACTTTGTAAAGTCATTAAGGTACAAGATGAGTCTCTGGTTTTGCAGGTGAGAGTCCGCGTGTGTGTACGTATGACATTTAATGAGACCATTAGGAGCGGGAATGCAGTTTCTCTCATGTGATTAGGTGAATGACTGTTTGAATGGCTTGTCTACGAGCGACGCTGAAACACATCTAATGTGTCCAACTTCACTGTATGTTCTGGATTAACAAGTTTTATCTGTGTGTTTTCTTGACCTTACTTTGCTCATGTCTTCTCACATTCCTGGATCTGACCAAAAGGGCAGATACCGTAACATTTACCGCGTAATCATTCCCATCCCTAATGTGCGTTATGTTAACCATGATTGTTAAAGTGTGTGTGTGAAACGGCCTCTCCGGGACTGTTTTGAGTTTTACTGTCCTGTCACCTCTATGACGTCGTCGTCAGAACTACTGCCGCCGTTCTCCGTGCTCTGATGTCGGTCTGGTTGCGTCAGAGCGGCCCCCAACAGGCTGGAAGTCGGATTGTTGAAATGGGAGAGGAAACTGGATGTGGTAGAGCTGGAATTAGGTGCAGGGAATCCCCCCGACCCGGAGAGCAGAGGGGTGGAGAACATCCTGGGCTCAGAGAGCAGCGACTGACTGTACTGACTGAGTGGGAAGCCCGACGAGAGCAGGCCGGCCATGTTGGGATTCATCAAGTACGGAGGCAGAGAACCTGATGCCAGGGAGGAAGAAGGTGCCGCCGTGGGTGAGGATGACATAGGGATGGTGGTGGAAGCGGAGGAGAAAACAGTGGGCAGAGAGGACGAGGAGGGGGTGGAAAGGTGTCCGTTCCCTGTGGCAGACTGTCTCAGTAGGTCCGAACCTGCAGAGGGGAACATGGCCTGTAGGTCAGCTAGTGTCTGTCCTGGCGTCTGAAGGAATGATGACCCACTGCTGCCGCCCATCAGAAGTGGGTGACTCATGTGACCTAGGTTTCCCAGTAAGGAGGAGGAGTTCAGACCCACGGGAGGGAAGCTCAGCCCGCTGGAGCTCATGGACAGTCCAGGGAAATGCGCTGCAGCAGAGGTGCGTTTGCCTCCTATTTGTGTGTTGCCCTGGCTTTCAGTACTCCTGCGTTTGCTCCCGCGCATCTCCAAAGCCGAGCTCAGGAGGTCGTCGCTGAGCTGCCTACTGAGATCACTGCTCTCATTGTTCTGCGAACTGCCTTCATCCCCTGCTGGCACGGCTGACGCGTCTGACGGCGACGGCAGTTCACTCCCCATGCCGGGGGCGGCGTTGCCTGTGGACGAGGTGTAGCGGCTGATCTCTCTGAGAATCTCAGAGCTTAAGGGAGAGGAGGGCCGCTGCTCGCCGTTGGGGGATTGCTGCTGTTGATCCACAGGGGATGAACAGCCATTGCTGACTGGATGGCTCAGGGAACCCTGGGTGTCTGTAGAGGAGAGAGAAATGCAGCCATGAAGTGGCAGGAGACACGTTCATCGTCTCTGAGTGAATTTTTTAGTCTCGGAAGGTCAATCCTGAATGCTGTAGCTAAATATGTACTTTAATATACAAGTATTATTAAAAAATAAAGTAATAAGTGCACAATTAGACTCCCTCTTTGTGGCATCCCAAACATTTCTGCATGTAGCGCACTTATACAGCCATGATTAATTAGTAAGAGCGATGGCTTGGTAGTAAATAGATAAATGGTTTAAAAACACTGGAGTCAGCAACAAATAATATTCTTATCAGTAATAAATCTCCCTCCTGTTCACCTGGAAACTGCCCATAGCTGAATAGGGTTGGCCTATGATACTATATTTTAATGCTGTGATGTCATAATGGTGGTATTTAATGAGCCTAATATTTTCTAAAACATTAAACCTCAGTTAAACAATGCCTTATTGTGTCTCCTCCTCGAAAACATCCTGATTAACATATTCAGGAATTAAACTGGGACTCCAGATTTAGTGTTGCGCCAACATAAAACTGCAGACTTGTCACAAAGACATTCAAATAATAAATGGTGCAGATGCGTGCGGCTGAGGTGCACTGCTGTACTGACAGCCTGCAACCTTCATGCATAAAAGCCTCCCTCGGAGTTGTAGGAGCTGTTGTATGAATTTGTACCTCTCAAAGCAGCTGAGCCCCCGATCGCCGGTCTGCTGATCTTTCCAGATCGGATAGCAAAAATCCTTCCATCGTTCGTCCTGATGTAGGTACCTGTGGTGGAGAAAGCGTCAAATGATGGGGGCACTGACTCAAAGCGATTTGTCCGCAGAGAGCTATTATTGTGCTGTTGCAACTACCTTTAGATCCTCTGATGACATGGATGCTCTCTCCTGCACTGATCCGAGCTTGAACGTCAGTTGTGCTGTTGGCTCCTGGGATTACAATATCTGTTGATCCAGACAAAATGGAACAATCTGTAAACGCAATCCGTTTGGAGAATGACGCTCGTTACTGAAAATGTTCATACATTACCGGTTGTGGTGACGATCCTCTGCACATAAACTCCAGCTTTCTGCAGGAAGTTGACAGGCAGGCTGCCAGCTGAACTGGAGCCAGCCATGCCCATGCCGACCTGGCGGGGCATCATAGGGATTGGGGTCGACTGGATGGGCCTGACACTTGCCACGGGCTTGTCATCTGGCCGTGCCATGGGACGCCTGGAAATACGAGGACTGAACTCATGACATGCTCACACGCATACACGTTGGTTCCAGTATGATGGGAATTTATTAGAAGAGAAGCTGTAGAGCTGCGACCTCAAACAGACCCAACACATTTGCCCGACTGCACAAACTTCGGTTTATTTGATTAGGTTGTGGTTGTGGCCGGGGGAATGCCAGTCAGGAGCATCTGTTAAGCCACTACACAAACAACTAAATGAGCTACCCAGAACGAATGCAAAAATCAAAACATGCAGTCCGAAGCTCACCAGCCGCGTTGGTTAAATGCTGGTATGTTTGTGAGCGCCTGGTCGCTGGTCGGGTAGTAGGGGGCATACGATGGGCGAGAGTAGGGCACAGAGGCTCGCTTCTCATCCTCGTAGCTCTTCTTGGCGGCTCTCTTCTCCGCTTTGGTCAGTTTCGACTCCTTGCGGTCGACCAGCAGAGACTCATGATGGAAAGGTTGCTAATGAGACAAATGGGAAGAGGGAAACCGAATTACAGATCAACCGTCAGATCGGATTTTGCCATAGCAATATGTGATTCACAACGATAACAAAGCAGCCTGTCTTTTCCTGTTTTAGTTTTACTAGGTAAGCTGGGGAAACATAATTCTAGTTCATAATAGTACTCTGAAATCCTCAACAAAAAGTAGCCACTTCATATGGAAGGTCTGGTCTTTCTGTCTTTCTGTCTTCTGTTTCTGGTCTTTTCTTTCTTTTGCGTTTTTTATTTGGTGCCGAGGTATTCAGCATTTCCTGTTTCTTTTACTCTGCAGCCCAAGGCCAATCCTCGTGTCAGTTACGAGTAAGTTAACAGAAAACCTATATTTAAACATCAAACCGGCAAAGCTGCCTTTCAGGCAAAGTCAGAGCGACACGCATCAGCAGCTGTACCTTGGTGATGAGGTGTGGGTAGAGCTGACAAGCTTGGTATATCACCATCTCTAAATCCTCTCGGCATTCCAGGGAGATTTTGTCAGGTTCCTCTTCCACAAAATGCAGCAGCGACTCCACTTCCTTACGCGTGAAGTTCAGCACTGGGTTCAGGTCATCAACCACACGGTCTGTAAAACACACATGGACACATGTTAAGGCTGGATATGATTCATGTAGATGGTTAGTAATTGTCCTATACCGAATGTGTTAATAGTGCTTGGATTGGAGCTTCGTAAGTTGGGTGCACAAATCTCTTACCAGACATGCCCTGTTTGGAGACTTGTCTGTCATAGATCTTTTTCTCCAAGGTGAAATCGCACACCAGGCGGTAAATGTGGCAGGGCTTCCTCTGTCCGTAGCGGTACACCCTACACACCGCTTGGGCATCGTGACATGGGTTCCAGGAGGCATCAAAGACGACGACGCGGTTGGCCCCGATCAGATTTACCCCCAAGCAGCCCGCTCTGAAAGGAACACAGCGAATGGACAATAAGATTTTAGTTTGTCGCAGGTTAGGGCAAGGGTGAAAACGGTTTAAACAGAAATAGAGAGCGGAGACGCCTACCTTGTTGAAAGTAGGAATACCCATGTCGCGGTGTTCTCTGGGTCATTAAACTGATTGATAAGCCGCTCTCTTTCTGAGGCAGATGTACTCCCATCCAATCCTGTAGACAGACATTAATCATCTCTTAACAATGAAGCATCCCAGCACCTCTACACACTTTAAGAAGAGAATCGATCAGGATGATGCATCATTAAATACCTACGATACGATAAAGTTAGACTTTTAATCTTTTAATCATGGACATTTCTATTGAATTCCTATAGGAGTGCTTGCCTGGAGGCATCTATAACACCTGTAACTGTCTCTGGAGGATACATGTACAAAATATGTGAAAAGAACAATTTCAGACATCTTTGTCAAACTGCAAACAGATTGCTCCTAAACTTGTTTCCAGGGCACAGTGTAAGAAAGTGCCAAGACGAATGTTCAAATGGGAGAACTTGAGAAATTGCAGCCAGTGATAATAAATCATTTAAGACCATCGCTTTGGACATTTCTGCAATGACGGCTGCACTTTTTTTCCAGACTCGCTGGTTTGGAGGCAGCGGCAGAGCGCAGATTGGATGACTCACTGTAGTAATTGAGGTTGCGAACCCAGGTTTGGCTCTTGGTGTCAGAGGAGGCGATGCCCGTCGGCATGGTTCTCTTCGATAAGAAGTCCTCAATGACGGTCAGGGTGGACAAACTTTGACTAGTGGGTACACAGCAGAAACACATGATGAGGCGTAAACTGTGGTATGAAATAAGTTATGGAGGTTATACTTCGGTTAAAGTTCTGCTAAGATAAGTATCCTGGAAAAGAAGCAGAACACCTCATAAGCTGCTTACTGGTGCCTTGGTGTGCATTCAATGCAAGTATGTCGGGCACAGGACTCACCTAAAGACCAAAATCTTGTCTTTTCTTCTGACGCTCTCGTCAATCAAATGGAAGAGCAAAAGCATCTTGGCAGAGTTCTCCAGAACTCCTGTCTGGTAGTTTGACATTATGTCCTTTGCCTGAGAGATAGTAAATGGAAGAAAAAAAAAAGCTGCTGAGTAACAAGTCAGTGTGAGAAGTGACTTTGTGACTTGAGGCAAGAAATGACAAACCCGTCCGTGGACCTGACAACAAAGATTACATGTTGTGCAGACGTATCAGCACTGAACAAAGTCATATGACTCAATATATAAGGCAGAACTTGTTTGGTTCTTTGGGTTAGAAATGCAAACTCTACGCTGCAGGGTAAACAGCTTTACGCGGACTGCTGTCGCCGACATACCCATTCATATGTGATGACCTGATTGGCTCTATCTTGGGAGGGATTGAGTGGTGGCATGGTGTTGTTGACTTTGCTGTTGCCCGAGTCGGCTACTTTGGCTTTGAGGCCAGCACCCGGGGCAGGGCAGCGGGGGTTACTAGCCGAGGTGATGTCATCGAGGTCCAGGTCCTGCTCGTTGGTCTGATTCTCCTTCTGCAGTGCTTCATAGAGGACGTCTGGGTGATTCCAGATCTGAAGGATTCAGAGGAGGAAAAGAGGATTTTAAAAAAATGCTATAGCAGTATTTTAATAGAGACCACAAGAATCCACAGATGGAAAAGGCTGGGGTGGATTCAAGTGAAACAGCCTCACCTTGCAGCACACGCAGAAGGCTTTGAGTGGGTTCAGACCGAGCCAGCCGTTGTTCCCCTGCTTCTCTGAAGCGTTTCATGAACTCGGTGTACAGCGCCCTCTGAATGGGGGAGAGCCGCACCAAGATCACATGCTCCTCCTTGGTGGGAAGCTGGTCTTGCAGCACATCATGACCGCGTCTGTAACCCAGCAAAAACACCACGGACAACACTGGCAGGTAAGGAAGGGCGCTTTGTTTCCCAGACAATGGGCAATTTCTAAATCCAGCAGGAAAGCTTACCTCTGGACGAAACCTTCCAGCAGGCTGTGCAGCACGTGGCTGCGGTAGCGCATCAAGCGGACGTCTTGAGGCGTGCTGTCCACGCACTGCCCGTTCAGAATGGGACGCTCAAACATGTTGCTGAACTCCTGACGCGTGCCCAAAAAGTCGGGCCTGACAAAGTCCACCATGCACCAGTATTCGATGAGGTTGTTCTGCAACGGGTAACCTGTCAGTACCACTCTGCGCCGGGAGCGGATGTTCTTCAGAGCCTGCGACGTGCTGGCGTGGTAGTTCTTAATGCGATGACCCTCATCGCATATCACCACGTCTGGGCCAGGCCGCGCTATGGCCCTTTCAATACCTGAAAAGACAGAGTAACAAGGCAAGCATACATTAAACGTGAAGTTACTATGGCCCTTTAAATCTTGGACACACCAGACCTTTAAACTAATGACCTTTCATGAGCTCCTGCTGTCTGTCTTCTTCATCCAGGTCGATAATGATTGGTCCTGCTGGCTTCTTCGATTTCCTCTTCTTGCCCATCACAAAGCTCTTCTTCATGGACAGCAGTCGGTACATCTCATAACCCATCAGCAGCACCCCTCCGTCTCTGGACCAGTCCTCCACAACTTTAGCCCTGGCCAGCGTTGTTCTGGAGGTCACACAGCCAGCGCGATTAGCAGCTCGTATACACACTGAACGCTGAATACCATACAGGCACAACGGGATGTGTTACATACTTGTGCTCATCGTTGAGAATGTGAACCTTGAATGTTCGGCCCGTGATGAGTGTAGGGTCGGTGTCAGGGGGAAGGGCGTCCTGGGGTGGGAGCCAGAGGTTAAACTCTGAGAGCCAGTTCTGAAGCGTGTTCACCTTTAATTAAAGAAACAAAGACGGTTCTCTTAATCCAACTGACGTAATGAGTTCGGGGAACATGACACACAGAATGTGTGCTCCAGTGGTTACATGATTTCTTTCAACACGGTAAACACTTGGATTACTCACAGGAACAATGGCCAGCACAGTGTGAGCCTCAGTATTCCTCAGCAGGATGTCAATGAAGGAAATGACCTGCAGGGTCTTTCCCAAGCCCATGCTGTGAGCGAGGATGCACCCAAAGCCACCGCTGGTCTTATAGCGCTCCAGAGACTCGATGAGGTTATCGTAAAGAAACCGGATTCCCCCGATCTGAGAAACAAGGAGAGAAATGTTTGAGAGGAAACAAGCTGGACTGTTGGTTTCTGTTATTGAGCGCTCATGTTTTGAGAGACGGAGAGAGAGAGAGTGAGCCGGCGGGCATACCTGGTGAGGTTTCACAGCCCTGGCCAGCTGTGGAGCGAGGTAAAGGTCTTTCTCCTCTGCAGGGTGATTGATATTAACCAGCACTTGACCCTGGGCGTCGGGCAGATTTAGAGCGTCGTTGAGGTGCGCCCCGCTGCTCTCCTCTGAGCCATTGGTGCCATCGGCGTCCTCGTCGGCCGACTCACTGCTTATCTGCTGGGCATCCTCGTCCCCGGAACTGAGCTCAATTATATCTGCGTCATCACAGGAGCGAACGCTGCGTGAGAGCTGGCTCGATTGTCTGGCACAACACGAGGGGGGGAAAAAAGGGAAGATCATATATCTTACCGTCTCTAATTGCAGAGTGGCAAAGGGCAGGCAGCTTGGGGTCCACTTTTTCATCCTCATCACCGCTGCTGTCCAGACAGATCACATCCTGCTTGCTCCGGAGATCAGTGGGAAAGTGAGATACTTCCCCTAAAAGTGAAGCAGTGTCCACTATTGGAGAGAAAAGGAAAGTAATGGAAAGTTTAGGGTAGAAAGCACAAACACTTAAACGCTTAAACACGACTGGAACAGGCACATTCAGGCGGTACCTAGCTGAGAGTCTGGGACCGTTGGGGCTGGTGTAGGAAAGTCCTTCCTCTGCTGCTCCAGGCGTTTCCGCCTCTCCATCTCCTCCTGCTGAGCAGCTTTGGTCCCAGCCTCCAGCTGATCATCTTTGAGCAGCTTTCTGTAAGCATAATAATAAAGAAAAAAAAGTTCAGCGTGTATGCAAACATTAAAAGTATATTATGTAATATACCTGATGGAGCATAACATGTACCTGATATTTTTCCTCATGTGTGCAGGCTTAGATGGCTTAGACAGTTTGGAGCCTTTTGAAGACTTTGAGGATTTGGTTAATTTAGAGGCTTTTTGTTTCTTTGATTTGCTGGAGGGTGGCTTGCTCTGGCTCGAGTTTTCCGGGCTGGTTGGAGGCTGCGAGCGAGAGGCGGGCCTGGAGGGAGACCTGGAGGACGGGCGGGACGCAGGCCGAGACGGAGGCTCTGAGGATGGCTCTCCAGAGGTAGCTGAAGTGGAGTCCCTGCCATCCTGGGTTGTTTCTGCCCTGCTCTGGGCGCTCGCAGGTCGTTCTTGAGAGAATAGACAGGATTTTTGGTTGAAGCACCAATACTGATATGCATGTGCTATCACGGCAAGTCAACAGTCTTTCCTTTGCTTTCAGATTTACACCGAAATGTAATTCGAGTAACACGACACACGAGAGAGAAGCTCATTTGTCACTCACCAACGCTATCATCTTCATCGTCTCCATCATTTTCATCCTCATCTTCCTCCATGTCCTCCATTTCCTCGTCTTCCTCATTTTCCAGATACTCCTCTTCACTGTTAAGGCTGGGCTCCAGGTCACTTTCTGAAATGGCCTCTTCAGACATGGCGTCTTACAAGGCTCTCAGAGTATTACCTACACACCTTCATGAGGAGCCCTGAAACAAGCAAACATCACACGTCGTGTCATTAAAACGTTACACCTTGTTATCAGAGAACGGGGTTTCCCAACCAGCGAGCGTTCAGTCGTTTGTTGTGATTAAAAAGGTTGCACGGTTAGTCGATTATGAAAATCGACAACAATCTGAGGTGTGTTTTTAGCCATAAGAGCACCAAGTTTGATTTACATGGAAACAGTCACAACATAGATGTGGACGATAACACACAGACACACTAATGACAGGGGAAGAAAAAAAAATGTAATCTGGAGCCAGACCATTGAGAGCTTTGCACACCAGGAGCAAAATCTAAGTTGACTCTGTAATAAACAGAGATCCAGTGTGACATACTGAATTATTTGGCACTTATTTAAGTAAGGGCAGCAATTTGAATGAGCTAAAGCTGTGAGGGAAAACAATTTTAAAAAATGGCAATACAGTGTGGAATAGTCTCACGTGTGTGTATCCTCTTGTCCGAACACTGTCCTTAACCCCACGTGATCGTCTCCGCAACAGATAACGATAACCTAACTTTATTCTAAATAAAGCTCTGACCTCAACGAGGGAGGGCGGCGCCGTGGGAAACACTACACATACCAGACTTCAAAGTAAGAACATTAATCTTGTCTGGTGTGAGGCATGTAACAAATCTTTAAGATGTTGCCTGAGATATATCAACAAAAAACAAAGCATCAACTATAATTGTTATAATTAGGTTTTAGACTGAACTCAAACAGTGAGTGTTGATTTATTTGGCCTGAATATACAAAAAAGCAACAGTGCAAACATCAAAAATAAAATTTTATGAATAGATTTAAAGTCTGTGTAAAGGCAATTCTGAGATTTCCTTCAAAATACATTAAATATGCTGGAAAATAGCTGCTGAAAACACATGAAAAGACTTATATAGTATAGTTATGTATAGTATATAGTTATATATTAAAGAAATGTGGGGTTAGAGGTTAAAACAGTATTTCACCAGTCCAGGATTTTGTGGGCGGTCCTTAAAGGGTGGCTCGATGACACGCTGAGGCCGCCCTGAGCGTAACCCTGCACCCCTAGCAGAGAGATAGAGATGAACTCATCTCGCTCAGTGTTTCTAAGTGAGCCACCTCACTGTCTGAACTCATCCGACATGTTTCAGTCGCTTCAAAACGCCTGCTTGACTGCTCACAAGAGTCGGCGGTGTGGCTTCCGTGCATCCAGCGGACACGCCCCCACAGTCCACGGATTTGGACACCTAATTTCATAAACTTGTGGATATTAATCAATCAATCAATCAATCAATGGGTGGTTAATAACACTTTCTTCTTCTGTCTGACAAACTCTGAACACAAGTTTATCCTTACTTTACAGGGACCTTAAAGAATCTGGAGTAGACAGCAAAGTAAATATTTAAAAAGTTGAATGCACACACTGTCTGCACTCCTTGTGGCTCCGTTATATATCCATAGAGATGCAGTACAGTCCTCGCACGGTGTGTTTACATTAGTGTAAAGCACACACTGAATGGCTGCTGCCTAAAAGTTTAACCCTCACATGTCGTGACCCATGATGGGAGGCGTTTCACCCAGAGCCTCTGGAGCCGAGGATGGAGGCTAACAAGTAGCACGAAGCTACTCCTCTAGCTCATCTGCTATCACTGGCATCCGTCAGGAAGAGCATCGAGCATCTGTCGGCAGCTGGATTATTGGTCGGACACATGTAAATAAAGCCGTTTCTCGGGCTGAGTCAGCAGGCGACTATGCTAGCTAATTACACAACAATAAACGCAAACCCAGGCGCTTAAAAACACGTAACTGTTGACATGCTCGCGGCGCATTGGAGGCAGCGAAAGCGGGACGGCTGTTTGTAAAGTTGGGCCGGAGGAAAAGCAGCCCTTCCCCGTCGAAAACTACAGTTTTGTCGGCTGTCGTGGCGAGATAACAATCTTATACTGTGTAGGTGTAACGCTCACAGAGCTAACGCTAGCCTGGATTACAAACGGTGAGATAAGACGCGTCGGTTTGAGTCACACGGGCGGTTGTTGGAGCTCACCTTGTTACGCGGCTACGCTGTTACTCTTCAAGAAAACCCGCACACTGTGCACACGCCGACCGATCAGTTAAAACGAGCAGAAACTGAGGAGTAAACGATGAAACACATCAACGATGCTAATTTCCATTTTTTTGCCCAGTGTGACATAAATATACGTCCCCGTACAGCCAACTCCAACAAGGGTTCCGTCCGTGAGAGGAAAAAGCCCGGCAACGAAGCAAATTAAAAATGAACTCTTGATATTTGAAACACTTCAACTATAATATTTAATTAAACTAACGAAATCACTAAAACACAAATTGACTGCTATTGTGCTCTTAAAATACGCCGTAATCCTGAATATTCCTACAAACAACGACAACGACCCGTTGTAATGACAATAATAGCAATATTTAAGCAAAAATATGAACATGATATAAACGTTTTTCAAAACAGCGGGTAAATGGACTTTTTTATTTGATTTTTTTCCACAAACACACACAGTAATAATAATAATAACAACAACAACAACAACAACAACAACAACAACAACAATAATAATAATAATAATAATAATAATAATAATTTATTTTTAAGCCTTTATTGAGTTTAAAAATCTCTTTTTCAAGGGAGTCCTGGCCAAGACAGACAGACAGCACAAACTAAGAACAGGTCCAAAACAGACACAAGACACACAGACAATATTATTATAATATAATTATAGGCGAATCACATCAAAAGCACATTAAATGTCCACCTTAGTGATGTTTATATATTTATACAGCCGTAGTTTAGTACATATTATATGCTGTTTAGCTGGCACTAAATATATTTACAGCACATTTACAAACACATGCCACATTCAATAAATAATAAATATTGTGACGCTTTTAATTATTTTTAATGTAAATTAAGTAGGAAAAGTATTTATAAATATATATGTATGTATAAAATTATATATATATTAGACACATTTTATCATTGTACTAGATAGATATTATCACCAATTAATGATTAACAGTTAACCAGCCGGTTTATGTGTTATGTGTTGATTTATTGGCTGATTATTGATTTAATTCGTTGTTTTGCTTTTATTCCGTAACCGGAAGTTGGAGGTAGGACTGTTTTTTACGACCGCCCGTCGATGCTTGATGTCGTAGCTTGTAGGCGGCTAACTCCGTCTATTGTGTTTATCTTTGTTTGTTTTTGTGAATGGATTCGCCGCTGTCGTTTACTGCTCTTAGCGCTCGTCTGGACATGGGCCTGAAAACATCTTAGATATTAGTCAGCTGTGCACTCGGATGCAAACATGAACAAAGGCTGGCTGGAGCTGGAGAGTGATCCAGGTGAGAGATGTCGAGAGACTGACACACGAGCTAACTATCGTTAGCCTCCACACACAGAGAGCCAGATGGAGACGGCTTAGCTTCGTTTGTCAGACTCGGAGAGCAACTTTAACGCAGCGCAACACTTAAACGCGTCAATGTGCAAATCGCGTGTGAAACTTGTTCATTCATTCGTGGTTTGTTTTGCGGAGCTGCTGGAGCGAGCAGTCAGTGGCGCGATGTGAGGAGCAGTAACGTTTTTCAGCATTCGTGATGTTTCCTTTGTTTTCTGGTTCATACTGCTCAGTTATCGGACCCTTAATAAACTGTGTTTTCATTTCAGGGCTGTTCACTTTGCTGGTGGAAGATTTTGGTGAGTGGGTCATATACACAGACAAGCTACACCTCTCCACATTTAAGTTTTCACAATGCACATTTGCACAAGTTATTGCACAAGAGTCCATATGTATATTTTTTTTAGAGGTAGAACCATGTGTTCCTCCTCCTTATCTATCTATCTATCTATCTATCTATCTATCTATCTATCTATCTATCTGATCAGTACTGCAATGCGAATGGCAAACCTTGTCCTGGGGCTGTTAAAGCTACTTTAAATTGTTGTGTGTGTTTCTGTTTTGTAGGTGTCAAAGGTGTCCAAGTAGAGGAAATCTACGATCTTCAAAGCAAGTGTCAGAGGTATGTAACTTGTAGATCAACCGGGACTCTGTTTGGTGAACGTTCATTACAAGTACTGAATCATTGTATGTCAGATAGCAACATCTAATCTCATGTCTGAATATAAACAAAGGTGTTTTTCTTGCTGCTTGTTGGGCTGTAGCAGCAGCACGTGGAAATGCTTCATCACAGTGGCATCATTTTACTTATTTTTATTTATTTATTTATAGTCCTGTCTATGGCTTCATCTTCCTGTTCAAGTGGATCGAGGAACGTCGATCCAGGAGGAAGGTTAACACTTTGGTGGATGAGACCTCCGTCATTGACGAGGAAATTGTGAATGATATGTTCTTTGCTCATCAGGTGAGTCCTTTATCTGATCAGATTTTGATTTGTAGGCAACTCATCTTTTTTTGAAGCCATCGAGTGTATTTAATAGATCTTTTCCTAACTGTCGTGTTGTCGATTTTGGTGCCGTCCATGTAAATCTGGACTAAAAACATCACTTTAATAACAGTTTAGTTTTCAAGTCATTCATGGAAAATGCCAGCATGTTTCTGACTGATAGCCATCTGAAACCAGCACATTTTTTTCATATATCATATGATATATGACGTATATATTAACATGCGGGTCGTGTAGAGTTGGATTCGACTTCAGAACTTTTCAGACAGAATATTCTATATTATATCTATATTCTGCTGATGAACCACTATTAATCAGTTGATGATTTTAGTACAACTCTGAGACAAATGTTTTAATCTTAAGAGTCTGTCCTGGTAAAATAAAGCTGAAATAAAAATCTATACAAAGCCACACATCAGAATAAAAAGTAATAATAAAAGGACGTAGAATCATCTTAACGTGTATCGAACGTGGAAAAAAATTCAATGCTTTTCCTTGTCAAAGTAGATCTTTGTGTAACCTGACTTAGACTTGTTTGTGCTGTCATTTTTCTGTCTAGCTGATACCAAATTCATGTGCCACCCACGCTTTGTTGAGCGTCCTTCTTAACTGCAGTGGTGTTGAGCTTGGCACCACCCTTAGTCGCATGAAGGCTTTCACAAAAGGCTTTAGTCCAGAGGTAAGATGTTTCTCATGTTTGTCTGCAGCCTCCTTCTTGGTGTCAGTTAGTCACTTGGGCAATATCTCTCCTTTTCTGTCGCTTGCTCTCTCCCTCGTCCTCCCCCGCTGTCATGTTTAACTTTGATTTCTTTATGTATTTTACTTTCAGAGTAAAGGTTACGCAATAGGAAATGCCCCAGAGCTTGCCAGAGCACATAACAGCCATGCAAGGTAGGTTACATCGAGTGGTTCCTTTCTTAAAAACATTTTTTAGGCGCCTCTGATTCTGTGAAAAGAAAAATCCTCTGATTTCGTCGGCCGTACTGTGGGGACACGTCAGGCTTTTTGCATTCATCAGTTTTTCAGGCTCTCTTTTTTTTTGTGTTTCTATGGAGACCGGAGCCCAGACACCTACCGGAGAAACAGAACGGGATCAGTGCAGTGCGTACCATGGAAGCCTTCCACTTTGTCAGCTATGTGCCCATCAAAGACCGCCTCTTTGAGCTTGATGGACTTAAGGCGTACCCCATTGACCATGGTATGACCCAATACTGTCACAGAAATACCAAGTCCTGTTCTTGTCTTTCTGATTTGTAACATTTTGTCTTAAAGGGTACAATGAAGTACTCTCCTTCAAATGACCAAGAAAATCTTGACGTTCATCTGACGGCATTTCTGTAAACTAAAACCTCACCATGGCGCGATTGCTATTAATTACATTAATGTAATTGTTACTAATTGTTGTAGTTGTTAATCACTTCATATTTAGGAACTTGCTACTCAAGTCTGATTTTTGACATTATTTTAGGGCCTTGGGGAGAGGAGGAGGAATGGACCGATAAAGCTCGGCGGGTTATCATGGAGAGGATTGGACTGGCCACTGCTGGGTGAGTCTTGAGTCAGTGAGCTCGAGCAGCGGTGGTTCACCTTCTACATACACACACACAAACTTACCCTCAGGGCTTCGTTCTCATGCTGCCGCTTTGCTCTTTTTTTTTTTTCAGTGAGCCCTACCATGACATTCGCTTCAACCTGATGGCAGTGGTGCCTGACCGCAGGATGAAGTACGAGTCCAAACTGGAAATTCTAAAGAGGAATCGACAGACTGTTCTGGAGGGTCTGCAGAAGGTCAGGAACTGCCCGAAGACCATTACAATCCCACAGCTCCTTTAGTGACCGAGTGCTTGGTCTGGTTTTTCTGTCGCTTGAGCATGATGTGCTTAAAATGATACATTTCTGTGAACAAGAGAGATTATGTATTAAAAAATGTAACATTTTTTAACTTTAGGTTAGTTATAACCTTTCCTGCAGCATGTCGTGAATTTCTCATTCATGTCTGCTGATACAGGTAAATATCTTATGAAATATCCTTTGCGTGTTGTCTTCAGATGATCCGGCTCACTCAGCCTGAGCTTGTCCATGACAAGAAGGAGAAGGACTCCCCTGACGATGGCACTGCTGCGATCAAGAAAGAGGCAGATGTGGAGCCAGTTACATCCCAGCGGGCTGATCAGGCTTCTTCAGGTACTTTTAGTTGGCTTTGTTTGCCTCGCCTGTCGTGAACGTTCAGCTGAATAACACTTGCCTCTCGTTTCCGATTCAGTAGATGAGCCCAGAGTTCAGCCTAAGGATGCCACTAGCTCCTCGGGAAACACTAAGGTCATGGGAAAACCACCCGTTCCCGCAGGAGGGGGTCCTCAGCAAGTCACCAGCTCCAACCCCATCGTTCAACGCCTGCCTGCCTTCCTGGACAATCACAACTATGCCAAGTCTCCAATGCAGGTAAGAGAAGAAGTAACCGTCACAGGCTCTGGCTCAGAAAAGTATAAAGACTCTCAGAGGTGTTTTTTTTTTTTTTTATTATAGCACTTACAAAATACATGATTTAAATATTTATTTGCTTTCTACAATACAAATCAACAAACAGACAATCACACACATCATTGTAGTTGCAATATAAATGTTAAAGTGTGTTGTTTTATTTAAAATTTGGGGCAGTTTTCATTCTGGATTCTCCTGTTGGAAACACATTTGATCTGTCTAGTCTTGTCAGTACACGTCAGCCACTCTCACCAATTTCCTAGAACAGAGTCAGGTGTTACATTGAGCGTTCTGTGGCAGGATTACTGTTTTACTCTTGTTGGAGCTGGGGCAGATCATACACTTCTCTCTGTCTGTCTCAGATCTGACATTGAGACAGTTCGCTGTGGGTGTTAGTACTCTCTCTCTCTCTATTTTGTCAAGTCTTCTATGATTTTCTGTGCCTTTTTTTTTACACTGAGTCGCCCCCTCTTGCACATCAGAGGTGTAGAATGCTACTTTAGTAAGGTGGCACTATTCAGAAAAGACATGCCACTATGCTGTTAGTTTTCCTGTTGTTAACACTGCCCAAATTTATCTTTGCTGGTGCATAAAATCATTTTAGTGGCTGCAGGAAAAAAACAAATCTATGGAGGTTTATTAAAATTTCTCTGATTTAACAGGAAGAAGAGGATCTTGCTGCCGGAGTTGGTCGCTCTCGAATCCAAGGACCTCCCCAAGCCCCATACTCGGATGATGAAGATGACTATGACGATGATGAGGAGGAAGTAACTGCCTCTGCGGGCACATCGAACAGGTTAGCATCATAATGTGTACAAAGAGATAATCTTCTTATTTTTCTGTTTACGATCTGCCTGAAGGAGGTGTCAGTGTTTTTAGTTAGTTATGTTTAATTTCCTGTCCTTGAGGTTCAGACGGAAGGCGAGTCTGCGATCACGGACAGGACGGGTAGGAACTGGAATGGAGAGCCAGATCGCTCTCACTGTACTGGCGGAGAAACTGAAGAAAGAGGCCCAAAGGAAAGACGCCCTGAACACACCCCTTTCTGTGCGCACAGAAGGGCGCACCGGGGGCATTTGTATCACGTCCGCTTCGCAGCCGTCCCCCACGCCCAGCAACGAGAGCACCGACACGGCCTCCGAGATCGGCAGCGCCTTCAACTCCCCGCTGCGCTCGCCCGCGCGCTCCCAGGCCGCCACGCGCCCGTCCAGTCCAGTTGCATCCCATCTGTCTCGCGTGCTGTTCGGAGAAGATGAGATGCTGAGGCTAGACTCGAGACATAACCGTGCTGTAAGAGAACTGGGTCCCTCTGTCAGCATTGCCTTGTTACACCTGCAGGACGATGGAGTCATCTTTGCTCTCCCTCCATCTGGTGAGTACAAGCGGCTGTGACTGTCATCCATGTTATTTACAAAGGCGGTTTAAAAGCCTCTGCTGAAGCAAGCATTTCTGTCTGTCGCTTGATATTTACAGAGCGCAGTCAGAGCATATGAATCATTTTAGACAGTAGATGTAAACAGTTTGCGGTGACCTTAATGAGAACAACATACACAACCTTTAAATAATAGACTGTCTGCGTCTAGCTACTTCTGATAGATTACTTTTCCTGCTGCCTGTTCAGTAGATGTGGCTGCTGACGGCACAAAGCAGCCCTGTACTCCTGAGAAGACAAAAGACAAAGAGCAAGCAAGACTCGCAGCGGGAGAGAAGGAAGGAGGGAACGAGGGAGGTGAGGGACCATCCATGGAGGTGAAAGAAGAGGAGAGCAAAGATGGAGCAGATGTGAAACCTAGCAAGGAAACGCCCAAAGCGGTGGAAACTGCTGCAGACAGCAAGCCTCCTGGGGATAAGTACTCTCCCAAAGTAAGTCGGAGATTTTCTCAGTGTTATATTGCTCTGTAGTATGTACCGTGCTGTGCGCATCAGCCTGCCGACATTTTTCACAACACATTACTCTCACATTTTTTGCTTGTGCCTCCAATTAGGGAGCTGTTTCTAAAGCAGTATACTAAAAATATATACTAAACAAAGGCACAGAGTGGTTAATCTTATTCGGTTTCTTGCAGGAGTTGCTTGCACTGCTCAAGTGTGTGGAGGCTGACATCGCCAATTATGAGGTGTATCTAAAGGAGGAAGTTGAAAAGAGAAAGAAATACAAAGTGGGTTCTGTTTTACTAGTAACCACTCTAATAAACGTGGTGAAATGTTGTTGTTTTTTATTGACTTTTAATCAACATTTTCCGTTTTTCATTTGATCAGATTGATGATCAGAGGAGGACCCACAATTACGATGAGTTCATCTGCACCTTTATATCAATGCTGGCCCAAGAAGGTAAATCTTCGCTATTTGTTCCGCCTTTTCAAGCCTCCATCAAAACTGTCCTTGTGTTCTCTGCGGAGGATCATTAACGTCCAGATGTTTCACATCTCTCTGCTCACATCATACCATGTTTATGGATATTTCTCTACTGAATGTCTGAGCTAATCTCCAGTGTCGGTTAAGAGGCCCGGCAATGATGCAGGGGAAAAAGAAATGTTAGCAGCGGAAACATTAAGTCTCACCTGTCTATTTTAATGAATTTTACCCATTTTTTAAAATTAAGGGTCTTAATGTTAACAGACACATCCAATCTGAAACATAGGCAGAGGCATATGTTTTCCATTTTAACCACCACATATATGCAAAAACCCAGTTACATGCTGAAGATCTGTTATTTTGTTCGTATATTTATCGTTTCTCTGCTCCTTCATTCACTCTGGGTGTCTCCCGCAGGCATGTTGGCGAGCCTTGTGGAGCAAAACATTTCCGTGCGCCGCCGACAGGGAGTGAGTATCGGCCGCTTGCACAAACAGAGGAAGCCTGACCGCAGGAAACGCTCCCGACCTTACAAAGCCAAGCGCCAGTGATTTGTAACTTAACCCCCCGCGAGCACCGAGCAATCACCATAGAGGAAGAAAAGAAATGGATGCACTCCTGAAACTGTCTCATTAAAGGCAGTTTAGTGTTGTATTTTAGTCGGCGCCTCCTCTTCCTCATGAAATTGACCACGGGTTTGGTTAGTTCTTTTACCATTTCTGTGTATATAAATATATATGTGCGACCATTTTACTCAGCCTGTAAATTTTCTTCTGTCTCGTGCCACTACTTTTGACAGACTGTAAATATGAATGCTCCCGATGATGCAGCTGGAAGCTTTTTCATCGTCATATTCATGAACACATCTCTACATTCTCGTGGTCAGTATGGTTTAGTGTGTCACTAAATATACAACCTGGTAACAAGTCATTATTTCCTCAACTGTATCCCATACTCATGTTTTTATGGTGCCAATGAAGTAATGAATGTTTTGACAGTAGAAGGCCACGTGTTCTGTTCATCCGTAGCATTTCAGTTATGATCTGTTCGCTGTTCAAAATATGAAAAGCATCTTTTAACACATTCTTCATGGACAGTTTTAAACTCGAGAAGAAGCCATCATGCATCAAGGTCTTTTTTCTTTCTTTTCATTTGAATGTCTTTTCACCTAAGGGTCTCTAGTTGTGTATGTATGCCTGTTGAGATACTGCAAATGAAGCGAAAACACAACGAGCTCTTGTGTTATTTTTGTACCTGAAATGAATCTGAAAGTGAGTGAACATTAAGTCGGATGTGTGCACTTGTGTGTTTTGTACATATGTAAACGTTAATTGGCTCACCGTTACACTGAGCTCAGTCGTTCTTTGTGCTTGCCAATTCATACTACAATAAAGTTCATGGAAAAAAACCTTGGCTGTAATCCAGATTTCTTTTGTCTGTCGGGGTTTTTAAAGTGATTAGACGACAGCGGTGGTTCGAGGGATTAGTGTTGTTGTAATGGCAGTGAATAGATTGAACGAGGATTCCGTCTCATAGTACAACAACGTTGCAAATCAAAAAGACGTGACGTTGTTAGAAACCTCTGTCTGTTCGTTTATATTAGAGTATTAACTGTTTTATTGTAGTGACCGTTGGTATACACTAGGGAGAGCAATCTTTCAGAGACGAGTGGGACCATCTCAGAAACATCTCCTTTACTACGCTGCATAGGGAGAGTCATTCACAATAAAACAGACTTTTGCAGAGGGATGCACATGCAGCTGTGATGTACATGTGTATTTGGATTTTTTCATTTGTAGTAAAATGCTGCACAGCTACGGTTTATTATGCTGAATAAAACAACCCACATTCATTCCAGCCTTCTTGTAACATAACACAGTTTATCACTCGATATACTGAGCTTGTGAGAGCATCAATCATAACATGACTTTTTGATCCTATCCCTGGCAGATAGTCGACTATTTTATTTCATTTCTCACAGTGTCAGTCTTCACCTTAGGGCATGTTTAAGCACTGGTATGATGATCTTGCTATAATGACACTGGCTCTCTGGCAGGCTTGCAAAGTACACACAGTAACCTATGTGGGAGTGGGAACTAAAAAAAAAAACTCCTCCGCCGCCGCACAGCCTGAGAGGAGCAGATGTTTGAGTTGAATAAAACACACTGTAGTGTTATGTCACCACTGTTTGCCTGTAATTTGGTTTAGAGGCACAGACCAACTGTCTGCAGCTGTCTTCAACATACAACCCAATAGCATATTTGGAAAACATGCCAGAGTTTGCAGTATTCTGTTTTCAGTGTTGACAATGTCACAATTTAATTTGTATTATTTGTGTCATATTCAGATGAATGCATATGCTGGATCCATCAAACCTTTGTGAGAGTTATTTTACTAGTCAATCATCATGTTTCTTGATTAGGCTCAATTATGGCTATTTCTTGCTGTTTTACCTTTGAGTATGATATGTTCTTGTCTGCCAAAGCATTTTGTAAACTCTTTTTAAAGGTACTATGTAAATAAAGTGGTCATTATTATAAAAACATACATTACGCACGGTAAACATACATTAAAATGAACATATACTACAGTAAACATGTTAAAGTTAACCTATAACATGCACCTGCATTTAAATTAAAGTGTTATTATCTGTAAAATAGAAAACTATATAAACGTAACAGGCATTACTAACAGCTATACCTTGCAGTCGGCAAACTATATCACAAAAAGACTAAGAAAACCAGCTTGGATTTCAGAAGACAGAAGCAGGAATGGCCTTTTGGCTTAAAGTACTTGAACAATTAGCCTAATCCATTATCAAAGGAGTTGTTGATTAATTGTCTGTCAGTTAATTAATCAATTAAGACAGATAATTTTGTAATTAAATTACCAGTTTTACACTGTCACATTTCAAACATACAGCCAGTGACTGAAAGACGTGGACTGGATCAGGGAGGTCTCGGTGGTCTCCGGTCATGAGCCACGGGAGGATCAGAGGTGTTTGCGTGGTGACTTGAGACGACCGAGCGACGTGAACGCGCACGTACGATCCACTCAAGTTCCCACCCATTGCGTCAGCGCGCTCCCTCGCCCTCTCCGTCAGCGCGCGTGCTCCGTGCGGGATGCTGAATTGTAGGTGATGATGGCGGAAGGGGAGCAGCGCTGAGTTTCATCTCAGTTTTTTACCACAGCTGTAGAACCATCTACAACATCGTTTCTCTCCGTCGAGACCTAAACCGAGGCGATGGGGAACGAGGCCAGTATGGAAGGGGAGGGACAGGCGGGACAGCCCGGCTCCGCCGTCCCTGCAGCGGGGGCTCCGGCTTCCATTTCAGCACCACCGGACTCTGGACAGCTCATCAAGCCCAGCAATGGAGCGCCAGCCGGAGGAAGTGGGGCTGCACCCGGGCCGGGGATTAACAGGTAGCCGCGATAGCTAGGACGCTTCTCCGGCAAAGTGTAGGGGAGAAACGAGCGAGGCTACACGGCGGCGTGGCGTTTACGGCACGTCTATACGACGTGGAGCGTAGATATAAGATCAACCGACTGCGTGGAGATAGTCTTCAATGGGTGCTTAATTATTTATTTCAATATCCCTGTCAACACAATTCACCACCCCCCTTTTTTTAAGGACCTATTCCTGCTTTTTGGTAGCAGCACCACCCTAGTACTCCACGTCAATTCGGGTCGAAGTCAAATTTAACATGCGAAGCTGTCGATGCAGAATCAATAATAATGTAAATGTAGCTCCGAGCAGGCATCTACACGCCCGTTTTCACCGCGACTGTCCTGAGGCATCCCTGAGCTACATGTTTCCTCCACTGCCAAGTAAAATAAGAACACTTAGGAATAGGTGTCACAAATATTAATAGCTTCAGGTGATAAATAAATGATGCAAAGAAGAAGGAGAAGAGGGAGAAGTGGCACCAGATAGATCTCCGTCGCTTGCATTATGGGTTGACTATATATATATATATATATATATATATATATATATATATATATATATATATACACGCTTCGACATTAAATACAAAGTCATTCTCAGAAATCACCTTCCTCCTGATGAGGAGCGTGTCCCGATGACATGACAGTGCTGTCATCACCGTCGTTGGCAGCAGCACAGGGGCCATAAGGTGTAATGCCATAGCTGTGTCACTTATCAGATCTCAATCCAAACCAGTATGCAGCTTGTGGAAATTATTTGTCACGCCTTCAATAAATAAAAAAATAAAAATCTTCCTTCTGGAGGAGTGGTGTTGCATCCTCCAGACACCGAGCCCAGACACATTAAGTGTTGTGGTAGCCAATATTTACCTTATTTTGCCAGTTACATACGTAACCCCCCCCTGTTGTTTTCTTATAATAAGGCAACATATGCTGATGAAATTCCCCCCCAAAAAATCCAGCCTGTATCATTAGTGTTTAATCACATGTAGTAGACTGTAGGTCTGTATTTACTGTGTGGGTGTTTGGGAAGGATTACCCTTCCAACACGATCTGATATTGTCTTAATTACACAGTTCAACAGTTGTAGTCCTGAATACGCACAAGCCAAGGCACAGCTGCATCTTGGATTTGCCTCACCAGCTTACCAGTCTCTCCGTACTTGCGTTTTAGCCAGCCACCTAAAAGGATATAGAGATGCTCCAAACCTCCATTCAAGGCTCAGGCTTTTGTCAATGACTTATCGCTGGAGTTTGTGTCATTACATAAAGTGATTGTAAGGTAGCCGTAGATGTGTTCAGACGCTCTGTGTTTCTGTTTGGGGGCGGGGGAAAAAAAAAGCACTCACTGTTCACCCTGTGTATTCACTGTGGGGCAGGTCTGTGGGGCAGGTCTAAAGGCTCATAGCTCCCATGTAACCTCATGATTCTTTTATATCTTGATTTTTTCCTCTGGTGTCCACCCCGAGGTGTCTCATAAGGCGATGGCAAGTGCTGAGAGAGTGTGCTGAGGGAGAATTGGTGAGAGGGAGAGAGCGAGTATATCATACGGCTGATTAAAAGGGTTTTTTTTTCGTAAGATCATGGCCCTACAGTCAGTCTGAATTTTCGCCTTAATATACTCTTCCACAAAGAACTTGTGAGCGCGTGTGAAACAATGAGGCGGTGGCTGGCTTGAGACTAGATAGGAGACTTTCATCTTTAAATAAAACGAAGCATTCTATTAATATGAACGTGGACATAATCTACTCTATAGAACCAGTGAATCCATATAGGCGTTCTTGCTTTATCTCAGAGCACGTTATGTTTTATTCATCGCAGTCAGGGAGCTAAATCTGAGCCCATATATGAGTTCGTGAAGCTATGGGAGTCACCCAACCCTTCCGCTTCACAGAGCACGCCACAGTGGTTGTTTTCTTCTGTGATCATAACAGCTTTGACTAAGTGCACAGTCATCCTGACCTGATGACCATAAATGACAGGCATTCAGCATTATAAGGAAAAAAAACCCTGCCTTGTGTCCGAGGCGAGCTCCAGACATGTTGTTTACAACAATGTGCTCAGTGTGCTGCTGCCATATTGTCACATCAGTGTTTCCTGTGTAGCATGTCCCGCTGTACTCGCCCCATCATGTAATAGCTGCTTGATTCAATCTGTAAAATAATGTAAGTCAGTAAGTGATGTCGACCAGTATAAATCAAATCCAAACAAAGCTACAGTTTGTGGAAGAAAAAACATGAAATGATACAGTGAAGCCACAGATCAGCGTGTCCTCATGATTCATTTACCGTCAGCAATGAAAGCGCCGCTCTCGATGTCGCCTATACGCAGTAAATGGTTATCGCAACACAAACAAATAATGCAAAAGCAGTTCTTATTATTTATGACACCGTGACAAGTGCGTGATGCAGAAAATAAATGAGACATTGACAGTGCAGCATTGTCGAGATGTCCAATAGACACAAATACCAGGCACCATAGTTTATTTAGGGCACACACAAAAATGTTTGTGCGTTATATATAGGTGGCTTGCATTATCTAAGACTGGGGCTGAACTCAGGCTGAAGCCAAACTCTGCTCAGCGTCCATGTGCCGCTTTGTGTGTTTTGGCAGAATGGATGGTTGGAAGCAGACTCAGTTTGGTGCAGTTTGTACCTCGCGTGCATTAAGGTCACAGGGCGAAGTCGTCTGTCTGTACGATAAATAAGACTTTTAACCTGTTTGTCCTTGCTCTCTTTGTAAAACCCAAACAAACATGTCAGTGTGTTATTTTGTGTCAATAGTATGTCATATATGTCTTTTTACATTTGTACAAATTGAGCAAGGACACGTCATTCTGGCTTCTGCCTTTATTCTGATTTGAAGACAGATTTTTTTGTTGTGCAGTGGACATTTTTTTTCCCCTCTTCATATCATAATCATAAATACCTTCAGTCTGCATTTTTCAAAGGTGGCCACGTATATAGCTTTAGGAAAACACTTTGTGACTTGAATGTATTGGCCGAGCACGAGCGGCCATTCATCTGCATGACACTTAAACAATCACCATAAAACAAAATGCAGCTGCGTACTGTCTTTGGGATCACTGATTAAGGTCTGCTTTGTGATTTTGATGTAGTCTGCTTCATGTGACAAGCGTCGTCGCACAGCAGGTGGGAGATTTAAAGCTTCAGCAGTACAGCTCCTGTCTTCACATTTGACCATCGTGATGAGGAGTATACTGTTTCTGCTGTAAGCTCTCCCTCATCCATGTCACGGCTGCCCATCAATCATTTTTTTTTGGAGTGTTAAGCTTGTCTGATACAAAATGATGAAATGTTTTCAAATAATTGAAATAAGAAGCGCCATGGCCCATAACACTGCTATCCACCAATAACTGATTTATTGTGAAATTTGTAGCAGCCTTGACTTGAGTTTATTTGTCGCAGTCTCTGTCACAGTTTTGGCTAATTGAAAAAAAAAAATGGTTACATTCATTCTCTGTCCGACTCCCTGCCGCTTGATGTGAACGCAACAAGCGAAAAGTAGCTTTTTCCTGCTTTGATTTCTTACGGCTAACACGACGGCTTCTTTAAAATGATGCATTTGTCGAAGTTTTTTTTGACAGAAACCGGATTAATGTGCGTCAAGCCCTCTTTGTTCGGCTGTAATCCTGGTAATAAGAGCTTATAAAAGCACTTCAACACAGAAAACCTCTTGTTTAACAATCAAGGTGTCCAGCAAGCACAGCATGACAAAATTGAATCTACTCTGCTGAATAATTATTGAGTAGAAACTATTTGCCTCTGGGAAGAAAATCATTACCATTGCCTATTTTACTTCCAAAAAGTCTGCAGTCTCTGGCATTCCCGAATCCGTGTGAAAACAGCGGTGCTAGTCTCACGTGGATGAGCAGACATTTCATGGTGGATTTATCCTCCACTTCGTGCCTTTAACATGCATTTATCCATTACAAAACAAATAATGCGCTCAAACATGCGTTCAAGTGTGATGCATCCACTACCTTTCTAGTTTGACCTTTAAATTTGACTAAATGCACAGCACGAGATAGGTTTCACTCTGAATCCTGAGCTACCTGGTTTCATTTCCAGTGGACAGAGACATAAATCAATAAGAAACATATAGAATCTCCATAAGAGGGATACTGATACAGATATACTCTGTCAGGCTAAAATTAAGTACTCCATCCATCAGATAATTCCCCCTGTTCAATGGGGCACAAGTCAATGTCAGTCTGAGACAGCTTGTTTTTTTTAAAGGACAATAGATTTGTACATATTTCATCTGAACTATGTTAATTGTTCACTTGCGATGCGTTTTATGCAGGCACTTTGTAGCAGCCAATACTTTGATGAATGCTCTCAGTATTGGTATTGTCTTTTACAACGTGGCATTGGTGCAGCACTGCTGGAGGATACTGGAGGAATGGGCACATTTGGCTGCCGAGCTGTTAGTGAAAACTTACCCTTGATTTGATGTTGAAAGAATCCTTTCCTTATTCTGTACTCGAGCTGAACGTTTGCATTTTAATCTCTAAGTTCTTGTGTCAGGAGCCGGAGAGCTGTTCACGCATGGTGACAGGTAAAATGTTGGATAATTTGCAGAAGGGCAAATATTTTGTCCATGATATTGTTTTTTTGAATTCGGTATTCATTTATTTTTTGATTTTGATTTTCATCTGTGTGATGGATTGTGTTAAAAGCCAGTACAAAACAAGATTTTTCGTGCCCCACCTGTCCTGTCTGAAAATGTCTGAGGGAGTCCACTGTGTACTTGTTTGCACACTCAGAATATATACACTTTTAAAGGTCCAGTTTGTAAGATTTAGCAGTCTGTATTTATTAAACAGGTCTATTTTTCATGCTAGGAAGAAAATTATGTGGCAAGGGTGTTACAAACTACACCACTATATGCCACTAAATCCCACACACTGGTCCTTTAAATGAGATACACTTGTTCCCTTTGCTGTAGATGAGAAGGTCGATATCGCTCTCACGCCTGTACCAACAACAAAAAACGGATGTGTAAAAATGCCGTGTTGACATCGGGCTATCTGTCCCCCCTTGTTTCCAGTCTTTGAGTCTGCTAAGCTAAGCTAACCAGCTGCTGGCTGGTACCTTCATGTTTATCGGATAGACACAAGAGTGGTATCGATCTTCGCAACTCTCAGCAAGAGAGATATTTCTCAAAGTGTTCAGCAATTTCTTTAAGTGACATTGGGGATATTGTCACATGTATTATTGAGGCTGGGTAGAGAATCTAACTCTCTTTCTGCTTCCCTACAATAGAAAGTTTCACAGGGAGCTCCCATTACAAAAGACTGGCAGCTTACAAACCCTTCACTATCCCCTTTGTGATAAAGAAAGCAATTTGTAGTGCTTGAAACACAAAGCCACAAGTTGTTCTCTGTGGTTTCCCATTTGCTGATGGATGAGAATATCTAAAGAAATCTTCTGAAATTATGTCTTCCAGTTTAAACTCCTTTTTTTTGGAGTATCATTGAGCCCTGCCTGAGGCTTTGCATAAATCATAAGAGACTCAACTTTTCTATGTCTTTGCCATTCAAGTGATAATTATTATGTTAAAACACCTTCCATATCTTGTGAGGACACCAGGTAGATTTCCACTCTGTATCAGAGGTCAGTAGCTTTAGAAATATCCAAAGTCTAGTTCAGCCTCAGAGTGAGAGTGGCAGTCAGCACACTGTCAGGGCTATGTTGAATTTCAGCTGGAACAGTCTGGTAATAGTTTGAAAAGTGCAGATTTTTCCTGATGGGTTCACGCAGGACTCCCGTGGAGAGTGGAACTAGTTTAGAGCTTTGTAGCAGCCCAAGTCATCAACTGTGACTCATAATTGCTAACTTGCTCTATTTTAATTTCTCTATTCCTCGCTTTATTTCCACTATTCTCTCACTGTGGGCGCAGAGCTGCTGCTGGGACTCTTTGAAGGTGACGCGCACGACAAAACAAGGTCTGAGTTGTTATGACAGTGGAAATCCTTCATTCCCATTTAGCTACTGGCGCTAAATGCCCAAGGGCCTAAATGAGCGGCAGAAAACCAAAAGTTTACAATGCTGTTGTCTGATGCGCTACCTTTGTTCCACCCTAAACACATCACAGAGACCAGAACAGCTTCAAACATCGAATACAAGCCACAAGGAGCACTTCACAGAAACTGATAGAGGCAATATAAAATATTCAACATATGCCTCTCTGTTGGCCAACGTTTTGAGTAGTCTGATATCACAGTATGAATAACAATAAAATCTTTTAATGGCATGTGGACCTAGTACATCTCGCTGCTGAGGAGTTCCAAAATGTACCGTACCACTCAAGGAGAAGTGCCGCTCCTTGATGAAATGAGGTAGAGATTACTGGTATAAGCGACACATATTTACCGTGCAGTGTTAAAATGCTACGTGGTCTGCAAACTATGTCGCTTTAATAACAAAACAAGGCTCTTCAGTTCACCGTTGTTCCTGCGCCTGTATTATTCATTCGCCTCAATCACGAACTCCATCTACTCCTTACTTACTTATTTTACCATTGTTCATTTTTCTTCTCAAATCAACCCCCTCAGTCTTTCCCTCAACTGCACTTAAGCGGTTTCTGTGGTTACGTTTTGTGGGGACAAAAGAAAAACGAAGGTGGGAAAAACATCTGCGTAAATGTCCACGGAAAAGTAAATCAATTCTGGTTAGATTAAATAATTATATTATTTCCACCCTTGAGCGTGTTGAGTTTTTCATACGTGTCTCGCACGCGGAGGGTGGAAAGCGATGACCTCAGTGAAACGTCTGTGCGTGTCTGTGATTAAGGGACGCCCGTGGGCTGCAGTGAATTTCCACTAGGTGTGTCTGTCCATGTGTGTTAATGTAAGAATAATAATGAGTAAGATTCAAAGGTTTTAGTTGTCACGCAGTGTCCTGAACATACTGATTAAATAAGAATTATAAAAAAAGAAATATGACAGCAAATAATAAATGTATGTAAAAATGTACACGTGGCAGCAGTAGACAAACTGTAGTTACATGTTGCATGTTTGAATGCAAAGGAGGTAAAAGAAATCTACGACTGCAGCCGTTTATGCAGATTTTGTTCTGTTTGTTTTCTTCTAAAAAAAACAATAAAAGTTCATTCCTGACTTTGGAAATAGTAGCTTCACGAAGTAAACCTGAAGCTCAAGGTCCCTTTTTGTTTTTCTGGCGCTTTCAACCACATCTCACAGCCTTTCCCACAACAGGAGAACAAAGACAGTGAGATGTGGTTAAAATACTCAGATAAAGCTAGTAAGTTGACCTTGAGTTAAGACTCTTTATATATTATGTATTTTAAATTGTTAATATCCACTTTTGCGTTCTCTTTATCGTCTCTAATAGAGCACCTCCATCAGACCCAGGACCTAAAGCAGGAGTCCAGAGTGGTCACGGCACTGGGGACAGGTTGGCCGCCCACGTCACCCATGGCGCACCTCAAGGAGAACAGGGCCAGGGTCACGTGGCCAGGAAGAGTCTACAGGTGGATGTGGGCAGCAACAGAACTGGGAGGTCCTCCTTCTGTGTCGCCGGACCGAGGCAGTGTCCCCACTTCCCCTTACTCTGTGCCACAAATTGCACCCATGCCCAGCAGCAAACTGTGCCCCGTCTGCAAAACTACCGACCTGATGGGCGCCGGGGATGACAAGCTGAACTTCAACACCTGCACGCAGTGCCAGTGCATGGCGTGCAACCAGTGCGGCTTCAACCCCAACCCTCATCTCACAGAGGTAAGCAGAGCTGCTTATATGAAAGGATAATACCAATGTTGTACTTTTTTCTTTTATTATAGGGCAATGTTTCTATTTTTCAGTTTTCAGGCATAGTATAGATGCTATGCACATGAAGTCGCTGCTGTCACTCTGTACTGAGTTACAAATACAGTGTCTGCAGGAGAACATTCACATGGAGAACATCTAAAAACAGTGTTAAAATGAATGAATTCATGTGTGCGGTATTATAGACTGTCTGAAGGCTTAAGAGAAGAGAAGGAAAGTGGTGGTCGTGTTACCTTAACTCACTAAGTACAGGATCTTCCAACTGAAGCATGTTAAAAAAAAACTAAAAAAAAACTAAACATGTTGTAAACCCGTCCACAGACATTGCAGTTGAGATCAGGCTGATGGACCAGATGTCTTACATAAACATCTATCCATTATCTGTGACCGCTTATCCTCATCAGGGTCACGGTGGGGCTGGAGCCTATCCCAGCTGACTTTGGGCGAAAGGCGGGGTGCACTCATGAACATATTAGTCACATATGCAAATCGCCTGCTCGGTACAGTGTACAGACTGCCTCAAATTTTTCAAGATATCCATTTGGTTTCCTCCCATTTGTATACCCGCTCTACCCATTCATAGCATCCATAACGGGTGGTGGCGGCGAGGGAGGTGGTGTTGTGTGAAATGCGTCACTGCATGCTTTACATATGCGGCGTCTTGGTGGAGCATATTAACAGGAATACAAAGTCTCCTATAGCAAGTGAGTAATGGTGGCGATGACTATTGTCATCAAGTTGGCTGTGACCTGCTCGCAGGGCCAGATTGCACCAACTGAGTGAAACTAAGTGAGGATGTGAATTAGTGGCTGCAGCTGAGAGCTGTGATCATCCTCCTTCTAGCAAACTATCCGCCTATCAAACTATCCGAAGTGTTTAACGATCTGCCGGACTTGTGATCTTTCATCCCCGAAGACCTGGGTTATCACACAGTTCTTAGCTGAAGTGCCCAGTCACATATTGGTCACTTATTATTAGGTGTAATGGATCTTAGGCCCTTATCTTGAGAAGTGCTGTGTTCTTTTATAGCCGGGGTTACAAAGTAAACGCACATTGCACTTGAACAAAGCTGTATCCAGCCTTTCTGACAGGCACTAGTGAGCATCCGAATCATGCCCAGAGCCTCTCCCGTACAGAGCTTTTTATAACACCACTGAACACAGCGCATCACAGCTCTCCATCATTCATAATCGTTCATATCCGTCTAAACAGTTATCACTGCTAACAGGTAGCTGAGAAAGACTATTGCCTTCATCTTAAAATAAATCACTTGCCTAATTTGAATTAGGCTATGCTTCACTGTTACTGTGAGTCAAGTGTGGCTGTGTCATCTGTCACGAAGTTTCACATCAACTCCAGTGAGTCATGTTGCAAATTGCAGCCAAGATGCACTGTCAGTTAAGCTAGCCTTCAGGCTATCCGAGCAACTGTAGCCTGAATAAACACCAGGATTTAGGGAGTAAAATGTTTCGTTTTTGAACTGTAGACATGTGCATGTAAATGTCTTACTTGCATGAGCGCACATTGTGTGTGCGTGTGTGTGTGTGTGTGTGTGTGTGTGTGTGCGAGAAGGGAGCTTCGGCAAAAGTTGGAAGGAGGAAGTCGCAGGAGATGGAAGGACTAGGAGGAAATGCATGGAGCAAAGTGGAGACAGACAGTAAAGAATAGATCGTGGCAGGGGAGTGAAGGAGAGCATGGCAGTAAAGAGAACTGCGGCGGTGGATGTTATGGGTATTTTTCAGCTCAGCCTTGGTGAGCTTGTCAGACGCTGACAGGGAGAGAGACACGGAGGGAAAGCGCTCAGCCTCTGGAGACCTGAAGATTTACCCCCCTAACCTACTTAGCATGGATTGGGCTTTTGCCTCGCTGCAGCAGATCTAACACAGCCTTATCAGTGAAACTGATGATGGCCACGGCGCTGCCGATCAAGGTGACGATAGCAGTGAAGATGGCGATGACTGGAATTACGATTACAGTGATGGCGGGGACGGACTACTGGCTTTCCAGAAAAGCTGGAGTGGGAACTCCCGAGGAGGGCATAACGTGGAGAGAGACTCAGGGCATAGAAACTTAGAAAAATATCACCTTCTATTCTAAAACAATATCTCATTATTTCAGTTCTTAAAAACAACTTGGGCTCAGTCTGGGTTCTTCTTTGTGAGAGATGTGTCTCTGTTTACAAATTGTTCACAGACACTGATTGAACTGTCCCAGATTATACGGATAATATGAGCAAAATCTGTTATTGAAGAGGATTTCCCCTCAAATTACAGAGAGACGGCTGCTGATTAAAGCGTTGATAACCAAGGGCAATTCCATATTTGGATATTTTAGATTATGCTTATTCACCACAAAATCCCAAATGGTATCTCCAGTCCAGAATCAAAAGAATAAATTAAAGCAGTTTTTAGCAAGAAGCTGCCTTATCAGTTCAGTTTCTCGTGAAGATAATCCCTGTTCGTGTAGGATTATTCGAGGATAACAATTGACAACAATTGTTGAAATGCAAGTCGGAGCTGTGTTAAACAACCTGCTGATGGGAATGCAATTTAGATGAGATGTAAACAGCGGGCAACAAATGGATGCTATATGCCACAGTCTGTTACGAGGCTGTCGATCAAGCCGAGGCGACGAGATTTATTTAGAAACGTCGGCTGAGCAATCATACACCCGATCTTGTTTGTATGTGCGCACGTGTGATCGCGTTATGACGTAATTAACAGCAAGATAATTAAAAAACAACAAAAAACATTTCTTGGTGTGAAAAAATGGAGGTGTTGGATTAATAACGTCGTGATGAGGGAAGGAGAGAGCCAGAGGAAGTCAGGGAAATGAGACAAAGACAAACTCAGAGAGACAGAGAGTCAAACAACAGGGAACAAGAGCTCAGAGAGAGCGAAAGTACCACAGACACCCTCCCCTTTCCCCGACAGTTCTCTCCCACCATCATACAGGGGAACATCTGCTTTATAATTGGTCCAATTTCTATTTATAGAGCCTACCCTCCTTCTGTCTGCAAGGATGGCCTGGTCCCGAGAAAGCCACAGCAGAAAAAAAAGAGGGAGAGAGTGGTAGCAGGGGGGAAACAGAACAGGAGAGAAAAGCTTCACCATAAATGAACTGCAATAGACAGAGTGTACATTTTAACACTATGCAACGCTACATCACACTGAATCTCATAATTCTGGTGCACTTTTGATAACGTGGCCTCGTCTTAATGCCCTTTGGTGCGTTTCCCCACGATGCAGGCACCACCATTGCCAAAACACTGGCGATGGATCTGAAAGGTTCTTTGAACAAGACACCTGAAACAATGACTTTTTTAATGCTTTTGTTTGAAGAGTGCCTTGAAGCTGCCTTTTTCACTTTTAACCAACAATCCCACGGGCTGAAGAACAGTTTTAACAAATGCTCCCACACAAAAGACTGCAGAGGCGCTCTATATATCTCATCCTCCATAAAAATAAAAAAAAAATCAGGTAGGTGGCTTCAGTTGACAGTTGCACTAGATAGATTTAGCAACCATACAAAAGAATCTATTTTGACTCCAAAATACACTTTTTTACATTTTAAAATGTGAAACGTATTAATATGTTGTCATTAACGTGCTAATCAATCATTTTATATTGACGATGAATTACATGATTACACATTTGTAAAAGGGGTCACTCGTTATCAGCCAGTTCCACTCAGCTCTACTTTAGCCTCTTTCAGCTCATTGTTTTGGTTTAATGACCCCACAACTGAAATGTTTTTGCTCAGTCCAGTTGTAGCAGGCATAATTTCCACAAAAAAAAAAACAACCTCAGATAAACGTACTGCTCTCTCCTCGCCCAGCAACAAATATCCGACAGATGATGTTAGCGAACACGGTGGAACAGTGGCTCAAGAGGCAAATACTTCCCTCAGGGGTTGATTGGAAAACAAAGCTAACGGCAGAGTGAATATTTGACTTGCATTTGTCCGGTGGCCAGAAACACAACTTTAAATGAATACTAATGCTGTTGTCTCTGAGTTTGCTAACGAGTTTGCCACAACAGTTCTATAAGGTGTTATAATGTCAGTGTTTGTTCTGCTGCCCCCAAGTGTTAACCCCCCCCCCAAAAACCGCATCACTGCTGCTTTAAGGTTGCTCTTCTCGGGTAAATTTAGAACTCCGAGTTCAGCCATAAATAGTTATCCACCAGCACTCTTTTTTTTAGCTGTGACTAGTAGATAGTATGAGTCACTCTGTTGGCCGGTCAGTCAAATGTTTCCGTCCCCTCCTACCACAAAAAAAACGTTACATGTACAGCTGTGGGAAGCAGACTTATGCCGAGATACCTCTAGGTTTCTCTGTTAGAGACAGGGGTGCTTTAGCTGACTTCAATGTTGCCCAGATTCTGATCCCAAGACCCACAATTGATTTTCTCCAGCTGCTACAATAACACCAACCTGGGAGAACAAGCTGTCCATAGCGTCATAAGTAAACACGCTGTTATGTTTTCAGAGTGTACTTGAAAGAAACTTTGTAGGTTGTGAGTGTCTCAGGTACAGTATTGATCTCAGTTTGAACTCAAACCGAGAGCACCTTGAGCTGTCGTATAGCATACTGTTTGTATAGGTGACCCTATTTAGATTATCCTCGGCCCTTAAAAGAAGGTCTACAAATAAGAATTAAGTGCAAAATAAATCAAAATAAATATAAACTAAGATGATGTGGTCGTATCATTGAAGGATAAGTCCATTATAGCCAGAGCCTGGTTCTTAATCCCCTCAAATTAATTCAAATATTTGACATTAGTCATCTCTAATCCCCCTCTAACTTTGATTATGTAACCCAAGAGATTCAAAGGCATTCAGATCTGGCAAAGTGGTAGACAATGAGGTTGTTATGTGTATTTCTCACTCATATTTGCTTGAGCGTCACGCGAGTTGAGGTTAAATATCACGATGGCACGGGTGGCCACGGGTGATGTAGTACTAAGCAGCGTGTGCTGGAAGAATAAAAGAGTTACTAAATATATTCTGAACCCACGTCTGATAATTTTGTTTATGAGACCAGCTGTTCACGTCAAGGGTTTTGCAGGAAAATAAGCAGTTTAATTATTTCTGAGGACAAAGAGGGCCAGAGTTTCACTCTTTGTTTTCCTACCAACAAGAAACTAACAGCGAAGCGTGTCATTTTTTTCTTTTTTGTCTTAGCAACTGAGGCTTCAGAATGAGTGAGATTCAAAGGTTTTTAATCACACATACTTACAATATCTGAACGGTCCTAGATGACCCCTAATGATTTGGAATTTCTATTACTTGGTAAACATGCAATTTATGTTAATAAATAAGCATAGAAAAAATGTCAAAGTATTCTGGTGACAGTGTTTCACACTCTTGTAATTTAAAACCCGGTCTGTGACTGCACCAGGCTGTAGTCACAGACTGGTGCTTTAAGTGGACAAACAGTGTGAACTGGGTCAGGAATCCAGCTGAGACACTACATGCTGAATTTTGCATATACCAAAATATTTTGCAATGAGAACTGCCAGAGCCTAAATCTGGGACACTGGTTTAATTATTACACTATAGCTCCCTGCATTTAAAGCCCCAACTCACTGTAGTCAGCTGGGCTGCTGCTCTCCAACAAGGAATAATAATCATCGCGTCTTGTCTAAATTTAGACGCCGCACCTGAGTTTTTTAGTAGTTAGTAGTCCATTTACTTCACCTACCTTCTGTAATACAATAAGACAGACTAGAAGCATTCATAGCTCACTTTTCGCACCGCGGTGACTGGTAGTTTGTATGCAACTCATGAATTAACCAAACCGTATCTGAGAGTTGTTATTTGACAGTTTCCATTATTCGTGTATCAGAACAGCAGCAGCACTGTCAAACTATCTTCTGATGTGTTTATTTGTATATTTTGCGTGTGTGTTTTAAGGTCAGAGAAGCTACTTTTTAGGCAGCGCTCAATTTTTAGGCATTCTACTATCTTCATCATTACGGATGTTTCTCGTAACTGCTCAGACCAAAATAAAATACCCTGAACAAAAACAGCTGCACAGTCTAATGTAATATGTATCTGTAATACTACTCCAGTGAAGTAAATGAATTCAGTTTTTGTTATTGAGACTGTATCATTAAAAGTCCAATTTCGGGGGGGGGGGTGTATATTACAGTTTTGCTGCTGGCACTACACTGTAGTACAATAACAGCCCAAAGTATAGACTCAAAGGTCTGAAGCTGCATCTCTTTTGCAGGGATACAGTATTGTATTTCTTTGCATTACGCCGCACAGGTGTTTATTACTTTGTATCCATCACATGTATATCAAGATATTATGTTACAGAGCACTCTGCGCTACCTTAATAACACCATGTCTCCTTCTGTGCCTGACAGTGCAGCAGCACACCTGGTGAGAGACGTCAATAAACAGCACGAGTAGAAATTTAACAGAGATTTCTCCCTCAAGCACTCATAATTTCTACCATACCGCGAGTAAAACAGCTGGCTTTTTATTGAGATTGTACTCGTGTAGTTGTTTGTAAGACTGTCTGCTTGTGAGTTGAGCAGAGGCAGAAAGAGACAAATTGACAGAGAGAAGGGGAGAGAGAGCGGGAGGGAGAAAGAGAGAGGCATTGCGAGGAATTTCAATTTCTTTTGGCCCAATTTGCAAGGAATTGATGAACCGCTGCATTCCAAGCATCCTGATCCCCAAACTGCAGTGCTCAGCTGCTGTACGCACTGCATGGTGATACCGCATTATGATCTTCGAGACGGAGCTTCTTTCTTTGCCTGCATTCCTGTTTGGTTGAAGTTTGATTCTGTCTCCGAGCGCGCTCCTTGCCTAACTTTCCTGAGGAATGATGGAGAGCGTGATGTCTCACACCTGTCAACAATGCAAACTGGAGAAGAAAAAGTAGGAAACTTTCTGCACCTGTGTGATGTATGCAGTGTTACATCTCCTTTTGTGTGACAGTGTGTGTGTGTGTGTGTGTGTGTGTGAAGCAAAAATCCCTTCTAACTTCCCCCTTAGCTCTCATCGTTTTTTCTTCTACTCTTCATACTTTATTTATTTATTTCTGTGATTTAGAGGATTGTTCTGTGGTAGCAAGGATCTTTTGGTTTTTTTAGGCCGGTGCTGCAAAAATACTCAACTCTGTTACTTAAAGCCACAAGTTGTGATCCGCATGTAGACAAATCATCATCAAAACTCATCACACGGGACTGTAACGTGCTATCACTTTCTGACAGGTTATTTATTGTTATAAATGGAGTAACTCTCGACTGCATCTGAGGTATTGTTGTTCCTGATTCACACAAATTTCATCCGTAAACACAAGAGGTAACTTGTTGATTACAAGCACACAAAACGCTGTTTTTCTCTCTATTATTCAAACTCTGTAAACATCCCTAAATGTGCAACAACTGATTTGGTGGGCCTTCAAGTAAAACTAGCAATATCACATGTGAACAAAAATACACGATTAAGGCCAAGTCATAAGATAAACCCCAGATAAATAAAGGCAATCATGAACTAATAAAATAAAGCGATGAAATTTTCTTATATATGATGCTACAATGATTGATGCTCCACAGTTTGAGCAGGAAAAACACTAATAACGTTAACAATGGCTCTGTTTTATTCAAGTGTCCCAGTTAGACACTGAGCCAGCATTGACAGTCCCAGGACCCTGAAACTGATTCATTGTATTATTTAGACCTGTGCATTCCTACTGTGACATGTCTTTTTGTGTTGTGTTAACTAAGAAATGCATCAGATTTAATAAACTCACGACTTGGATCAAGGTTCATTCTTGACCTTGGAAACAGCAATTGAGAGAAACACTGGAACAGCTACGAGCTTCAGCTTACTGAGTATCTTTAGCAGTATGTAGGTTTCTAACTCTAATTGGATTTAAAAAGTTGGGATGAATTTTGCATTAAATAGACCAAACAATTATAAAAAATAATCTCTGGGGTGGCGCTTAGCTCAGGCGGTAGAGTGGCCGCCCCATATGCGAAGGCTGGCCCGGGTTCGAGTCCCGACCTGTGGCCCTTTCCCGTATGTCATTCCCCATCTCTGTCCCCACATTTCCTGTCACTCATCAGCTGTTTATCTCAAAATAAAGCTGGGAAAGGCCAAAAAAATACATGAAATAATCTCTAATTAATCATTTCAAATTATTAGTTAGTTGGAGCCTTACTTGATATAATATCGCCTGTTACTCAAATCAGCCTAAAATTCAAAATGTAAATATATGTGTTACCAAGGATGCTTCGCTCTCATTATTTGATCCATATCCAAGTCTCTGTGGGCCCTTGCTGTTAAAAGGTTCTATTTCTGGCAGCAAGTCATCGTTCTCCATGAAACCATGGTGCTTGGCATCCTGTTGGCAGACGCTGAGTTCTCGCAGAACTGTGGGCTCCGGTCCCGGCTTATGACCTTTGACGTGTGTCATACCATTGAACACACACGCACACACACAGCTAGCAACCCAAGGCAAGAATTGGATCCATGCATGAAATAAAGACTGGGATGAGAGACATTAAAAAATGTACACTTGAGATGCAGATGGAGGAAGAGAGTTAGAGGTAGTGGTGTGATGAGAGAGATGCAGATAAGAAGGAGAAGTAAAGATGGGTGGAAGAAGAACAAGATGCAGGGTTGTAACAGAGAAGGAGGGCTGTAGACAGAGTGTGCAGTGCGCTTGTTTTTTGCTGATACAGATCAGATTTCATAAAGATCCACATGATTGCCTCATAACAAGAGGGACGCGGGGAGGAATGAGAAGGAGAGATGATGGCGGAGGCAAGCATAGACACGATGAAATTGATAAATAGCTGCTTGCTGTCCCTGCAGCTGCTTTCTTTGTTTTTCCGGTTAGTTTTTTCCCCCCAATGGGCTTAATGTGATTATCCCAACTGTAATTTGGAAAGAAAAAAAAAAACCCAAGGACAATAACAACGATGGAAAGAAGCGCCCCAGCTCGTCAGTCTCCTGACTGGATGAAGAGTCCTGTGCCGGATGGTGTTGTGTTGCGAAAGCGTTGGCTTATTTCACTGCCCACATTACTCTCACTGTCCCCAGAGTTCACCTCTGTTCCCGGCTTCTCAGTTTCTCTGATTGACAGTGAAAACCATGGCCTCATCACTACTTAGACTGGAGACTGGCAGGGGGCCAAGGTTAAGGCTAAGATCCTGTAACTTACTCTTTCTATACTGACTCACTGAATGATTTGAGGAGGGAGGTGGAGTGGAACACTTCACCGCCGTGAACATTTTTGAATGAAAATATTACAAAACATACACAAGAGATCTTGGTCGGTGGAAAATTATATTTTGAATCATTATACCGTTGTTTTTACATGACATTAAAGAGCACCACCTCACCTTTGAGCATACGCAACAACACCACAGTGATGTCACGGCGTCCATGAGTACACCTGTACATCACTGCAGCAAAAAAATGATCTTAAGTTAGTCTTTACAGTCAGAAAGGTGAATTATAATCAACCTAAAAATCACTCAGTCTCATGTCTGTTGGACGCCTGATTGAGTGATAATCAGACTGTTTGGCTGTTTGCGTTAGCTGACTAGCTGTCAGCCTGTTTCTGCTCTGGGACTATTTTGTCCTAGTGACGTCAATTTCCATAGACCCGGACGCTAGTTGATGTTTTTTTGACGATGTAAACCAACTTACAACAATCCGTCAGTCGTCCACGTTGTTTTGTGGCAAGTTTCCTGTCAGTGCTATTTTATTTATGCAGCTAAGTAGCTAGCTAGTAGCTAGCACAGGATCACATGACACACACACAGACTACACAATCACAAACACACCTGGAACACTGGAACGAATCTTTGTACAATCAGAATTTGGCCCATTCAGTCCAGTATAATTTGGAAAGTCAAGACGACCTGCATCAGAAAACAATTTCATGTCAGTGTGCAGAGCCTGCAGGAGGTCGTTCTATCCCCTCCTTTTTTTTCTCAACCAGGCAGCACCTGATCTTTTTGAAATGCTGAACAGGTCAGCGATGTAGGTGGAACCAGGGAAGTCTGGATCCGGGTTACTGTGCTCCACACTACACAAACTATACCATAGTGGTCTGACGTGTGCTCCGTTAGTCAGACGTCAAGGTAATGTCAGGGCACACTGAGCACACCGAGTACATTTCAATATCACTTTATAAATGACGTCTACCGCCAGACCAGAAAAATTAACCTGGTTCCAGACCTCTGCATCAGCGGCCACATCTCGGTTTTCTCAGTAATTCAAATGGCGAATAATTATTAATGAATAATGAAGTGAAACAAAGTGGCAGTTCAGTCTTTTTATCAGGCTACCGCAAAATTAGATGTTATCAGCTGGGGTTCCAGTTTTAGCAGAGCTTCTTGTTAAAGTAAAAGCCAAAGCACAGCAGTGAGTCAGCGCTTTTCAGTATTTGGAGCAATACTACACTTTAGGTTCAGTGACTCATACTACTGTAGCTAAACTGTGAAGTGACACCTAGCCGACTAGTTTGTATGAAATACAGTAACAGTGTTTTTAACAGATAATATCTGGAGCAATGTTCTAATTAAGAATTATTACAGCAATTACAACTTATTACACTGAACACAATGCATCATATAATCTGCACACAATGGCAATTATTAAAAGCAAACATATTTAAACTGTCCTTCTGTAGTATTAATATAAAGGTTGGATCATATACTGCATGTAGAGAGTTTTTGAAATGATATTATAGTATTGAACTCTAAAATACAGGCCTAAGAAGAATAATCAATCTTATTAGGATCATATACGCAAGTAACTCATAGACCATGTGAGAGTGTGTACGTGTTATTTGTGTGTTTGTCAGCTTGTGTGAGAATCAATCATGGCCGCAGGGTTGCAGAGACATTTGATTCCACGGGAGAAGTGAAGGGATCTTTCTGCATTTTCGGTCCTGGCTTTGGCAGCTCTCGGAGCACTGAAAACTCTCAGCTGAAGCTGAGCCACAATCTTTACGAATCCACCTTTAAAGGGAATTTTTACCCAACGGTATAAAAGAAAAAGCTTGCGGCCAGGCCTCCCACCTCGCTCTTTGCGCCCCAGACCTCCAACCCTCATACAACCTTTCTCTGACTGCATTTATAATGCATTAAGGCATTATGTAATGACCACGAATCCAAGACAGCTACAATAGTGTGGCAGCTGTCAAAACACTGGGATGCCAATTACCAGGTATGGCCATGCGCCATCACTCTGGCGTCTTCCTGACTTTCACCTTCTTATGCGCCTATGCAGAGTAGAAAGAGAACAAGAAAGAAGATAGTGGAAGCAAAGACATAAACGAAATGACAACAGCAGGAGAAACGAGAGGCGAATGGTGGGAGGATTTTAATGAGAAAGGGAGCATGTTGTGTAATGAGAGGGAAAGTAAGAGAAAGCAAGAAGGGAAGAAGACATTCAGAAAAGAGGCGAGGAAAGATAGAAAATCAGGAGCAGTCATAATTTATTGAAGATGTCCCCGTTCACCCCGTTATTTTCCACACATTTGTTTACGGATAAATTATGTTTTCTAATAAATGCCCACTGCGGAGGCGGAGTGACGTTTAAATCCTTCCTCAATGAGATATTTTACATCATTTACAGTTATTCTTTCATTCAATCATTCTCCATACACAGTCTTTCCTATTCAGAGCAGGCTGGAGGCTATCCCGGCATTCATTGGACGAGGGGAAGGGAAAGCAGCCAGTCCATCACATAAACAGACCAGAGGCAGTTTTAGAGTTTTTAGTTCGTGTTACTTGCATCTCTTTGGACAGTGGACAGAAAGTGGAGCATCTAGTAGAAACCCAGGGGACTGCAAACACCCCAATCAACTATCTTTTTCTAAACATACCTTGACTCAGTGTATTTGAGCAATTCACCCATTTTTCTTATCACACTTTTATCAGAGGAATAGTTTGACATTTTGGGAATTATTCTTATTTGCTTTCTTGTCAAGACTGAGATCAGAAGACTTCTCAGATCTGTACAGTAAATGTGAAGCCATATGATCTAAAAACAGAAGGAAACATGATCTTTCTCTTTTTCTTTTGCAGGTTCAAGAGTGGCTATGTCTGAACTGTCAGATGCAGAGAGCGCTGGGGATGGACATGACCACACCACGCTCCAAGAGTCAGCAACAGATACACTCTCCTTCTCATGCAGCCAAACCAGAACTTAGCCCTTCAACTCAGCCTGCACCCCAGACACAGACCCCTCCTCAGACGCAGCCTGCAGCGCCTGGCTCTATCAAACAGACTGGTCCAGGTGGCCCAGGTCAACAGAAAGGAAAGCTCCCTCCAGGGGCGGTCCCTCTCCCCGGCATGGCCAAGGCCCCGTCCCAGCCTGATCTGTCTCGCAGCTCTCCCGCACACCAACCGCATAACCCCCGTCAAGACCAGACTCGCAGTGCGGGGAGTTCCCCTTCACGACAGCCCCCACCTCCAGAGCAGACTTTTGGAAAGTTGTTTGGCTTTGGCGCATCTCTTCTTAACCAAGCCAGTACTCTAATATCTGAGACTACCCAACCCCCACCACCATCCCCAAAACCGGCCCCCAAATCAGGAGGACCTCCCGGTCCAGGGCCTGGGGCAAGTAAACCCTCAGGACCTCAGCCTGCGCAACAAGGGCCTCGAGCCCCTGCTCAGCAGCAACAACAGCACGCTCCCCAGGACTCCTCTAAACCAAAAGCTTGTTGTCCTCTCTGCAACACAAACCTCAACATTGGCAACACGGCAGAGCAACCCAACTACAACACTTGCACGCAGTGCCACCAACAAGTGTGCAACATGTGTGGATTCAATCCCACCCCACACATAGTCGAGGTAAGCCTGATCCGCTTGGGTGTGACAAAGCGCCACTTGGCCTGTGACGACTGACCAGACCTTAGATTCGCTAAATGAAATGATTTATTGACGTGTTTCTGTGAAAAATGCTGTGTCATAGTGCAGCTCTGTTGTTACCCATTTGTGGGTGTCTGGTTATTGGAGTTAAACGCTGCATTTTACAGAGCACACCTGTGTGCATGAATCAATTGTTTGGCTTCAGGTGCTGTCAAATGGCCAACGTTGCCCCTGTTTGCTCCATCTCTGTGGTTCATCGTTCACTGCCAAGTATTTTTTGAGTATATTTCTTAACTCTTTCTTTAACACAGTGCGATCAGATAACTTTTCTGCGGAAGAATATTTACATTTATATGTTTTACAGCTTGTACACATGATTTATGTAAGCCAGTGAGCTTCTTCCCTTTTCTCCTGCCTCCCTGTCTCTCTCTTTGTGTTTCTCAGCCGAGAGGACCTGCTCTCTTCTGCTCGGTCAGGGTCTTTCATGTAGTTAGCAGAGTGTCCGGTCCAGGCTGTGACTCACCTCATCAGTGTGCACTCTACCCTGAAGCCACACAGAAATGTATGACCAATCTACAGGAAACGGAGCCTTATCAAGTTCAATTTAATGGATAATCTTAGTATTGATTAGTCACATCTCGAGGTCAGCTGATGGTATATTCCTCCCTTAAGTGCACCCTTGTCCTCCGTCATTCAGTTGGTAAGAGAAGGGACTTGCAGTGGCTTCCAGAGCCAGGCAATCACAGAGTTTAATTATGCAAATCAAGTCCAATTGAATGATAGCAGTAATAACAGGCTTTCTGCAGAGCGCTGGCTTTTTATGGGCGAGTCTTGTCTTCCCAGGCATCTGGTTGTCACAGGCACTAGCACAGGCCATTCATAGATCGCTATGGAAACACAGAGATAATTTGTTTGTCAGGCGTCCCTTTCATGCTTGGCTGCTAAGACGCTGGGAGTCAGTCTCCAAAAACTTTCAGGCTGCCTGCTACTCTATTTTTCACAAGAGACCCTGTTTATTAGGTGTGTTGTGTTTCTCCTCTGCTAGTGACTCAATCCAGCATAAGGTGCCTTCTTTCCAAACCTGTGAACGGTTTTTGTTGTCATTCCATGCGAGCTGGCAGGTTTGCTAGCTCCAGAGTGGGTGAGAACCATTTGGACATGGTGTGAGGCTTTGTACTTTGAATCTAGGTTACTCAGCTTGATTTCCACAGCCTGTTTGGCACATTCTTCCACCTCATCCTCTCCTAATCCCTTCAAACTTTTCTGTTCCTGTTCTTTCAGTGTTTTCCCGAGTGTCGCCGACAGAATTGTAATCATCCCTGTTTTCATGAGGGCGTGGTTCCAAAGCCTCGAAGTGCATCAATCCAATATATGTCGCAGGTCTAGGCTGCCTGAGAATAAAATATAAAGCTGGCTAGATATTCTACATTTTTATTATTATCAACAAATACCTTGAAAAGACCAAAACAAACAATACGTTAGTCCATCTTGCAGCATTTTCTGAATTCCCCGTGGCTCTCAGCTCATTGGTTGTTGCAAAATGTAATATTTAAAAACAGATGAACATGAATATATGATTTTATTCTCTAAAACAGCTGGGCTGTAGTTGTAGTTTTAAGTATAGTAAAGCAAAGAAAAACTACCGTGGCCATGATCATGTTCATGAAGGAAGATGTGACCCAGTGCAATAATGTTGCTCATTTATGTGTTTCATTTATGTAACAGTGAAGCTTTATCGCACAAAGAAACAACCTCTATCAGACTTTGGCTGCACAGACAATACTTGTTATAACGTTTTTTGGTATTGTTAATAGTTAAATAGTAAAAACTCAATGAGCAGCAGTGGACTTCTCCTTAAAGCCTCAATTTTGTTGTTTTTACAGATTTTAATTTAAGCTCAGTCTTTTTATTTTCATCTTAATGGTTAATAATGTGGATTGTTATATGTCTCCATCTATCCAAAACTTGCCTTTTTTCCAGCTGCAAGACGAAACAGCTTACACGAAACAGAGTCTTCCTGTGATGTTGACAGCTAAAGGAAATGCTTCCGCTAATAGAAAGTGACAACGCAAATAGGGAGGAAATGCAAATGAGCTGCTGGTTATGTTCTAAAGTAATTAAAGCCATTACAAAGCAAGAATAAATGGTTAAACTGCAGTGGCTATAAAAGAGTATTTACCCCTTTTTCACGTTTTATTATTTTCTTTGTTTTACCACATTAAATGAGATATTTATACAATAACAAAGGAAAATACGGCACAAAGAAAAACACAAACATCTTTATAAATGAAGCTGAATTAATTACAAAGATAAAATTATGAAATACTGATTATTAAATGTTCATCGCCTATACTATGTCACACCTAAAGCATCACTGTCCTTAAAGACTTTTAGAAAAATGATCTTTAGCTTGTGGACATCAGGACATCAGAGAAAAGCAGGAGATACTCATCAAAATACATGCATATATATATATATATATATATATATATATATATATAAAATAGTCAGCCCCTTTTTAATCTGCGATGAGACGATGAGTGCCAGCGTCTGTGCGAGAACGAGTGTAAGAACATAGGAGGAGAGAAAGCAAAGAGGTGATAGATTGAGAGGGAGGAGGCGGAGGGAGAGAGTGAGAATGAGAGATAATGAGTGAGAGGAAGCCAACTGTTTGTTACGTTGCACAATATTTCACATCAATTAGTGCTGAAAGTTGAGTGTGGCTCTGAGTAAATAAGATGTCCTTGTTTTGGGACTGTTTCCTCCCCCATTACTCTTCTCAAGGAGATTAAAACCAACCATGTGTCATTGTACTCTCCCCAGCGTTTGGATGCAAATAGAACATAAAATATTTTCACTGGAGTGTCTAGCTGCTCAATCTAATTTACAGTATGCTGCATGTCAATCCTTATTCCTGAATCACTCTGTCTTTCTTCCTCTCCTTTCGCTAGCCTGGGCTACTCCAGCCTACTGAAACAGATACAGTCATGCCTTAGCTTTTCCTTGACTGTAAATACAGATGGAGGTGTGTTTGGCACAATGCATTATGTTTCAGTTCCCAGCAGTCTCACTACAACATTATTCTTCCGTTGCCAGTTTTCCCATATGCCTAACATTTCATTCCCGCGGCTGTGCAGGTGCGCTAATCTGACTGTGTGTCTATTATTATGATATAGAAGTGTGCCCTGTTAGGAACGAGACGCAGGCTCTGAGTGGATCATTAGTGAAAGGGCTGAATTTCTCACAGAACTGTAGAAAAAAGTGTAGAGAAACAGAAAACATAGCTCATCAATAATTCACTGAGGGAGAACATTATAAATAGTTCATGCAGTGTGGAGCAGTGAGCGGGCTGTGTTTGATTCCTCATGTCACATTAGGTCAGTGTGTGTTGATGCCCGTGTGTATGCATGTGCATGCATGTGCGTCCGAGGAGAAACGCACACGTGCAGGTGCATGTCGGCTTTTACTGCAGGTGTCTACAGGCTGCAGAGCAGATTGTGTTTGGGTTGCTGAGGGATCAAATGCTGTTCTTAAAATGACAACAAAAGTCTACTTACTCTTTCAGAACATATATTTGGTCCCTTACGTCAAATATATTCTTTAACTTTTTTTGCCTCTCCAGCCTAAACATGCCTTTTCAACTTCTTAATAAGACTATCGTCCTCTAAAACAAGGCCCCTGTAGCTGATAGAGATGGAGCAGGGAACTCCTAATGTATTGTATACTACTGTGTTATACATTAAACTCGGCTACAGTAATGTGTAGGGCTGCCTATAGCTGCAGAGAATATCTTGTAATTTCTTATTATTGTGCGTACAACAATGAGCTATTAGAATAATAGCTCTCGGCTCTTAGCCTCTTTGAAAGTAAATCCGAATGTGAGATAATTCTCCGACTATTCTCAGGTTTTCTCTCGTTTGCACTTACCTGTAGCTGCTAAGTCAGCAGCAGTTGTAGCATGGCTGATGTCATGCGCGTTCGCCTCACCAGCTGCACTTTCGCTGACGGTCTGTAAGGTCAAGGGTGTGTTAGAGGGTGCGCTCGAGAGGCTCTAAAATATTCCATTGCGGCTCACAAAAAAGGTTTGTACACTTGAGATAATAATGCAGCTCACTGGCAAATCACAAGCCCTAAAATATTAAACAAACCTCAGTTTAAAGGTCCAGCGTGTAGGATTTCGTGACATCTAGTGGTGTAGTTGTGGGCTGTAACCCTCTCGTTTCCCCCTGCCGCTTCCTAACTAGGCCACAGAATGTGCTAAAAACGGCACGATGTAGAGTCAGTGTTTGGCTTGAGCTTTAACACGGCGGACTCCATGGAAGAAGCATGATTATACAGTACACTCATGAAAACTTAGTTATGCATATCGTATTCCACTTCTGCCATCTTCTATAAATAGAGCACCCTAAAGACACTGGGCCATTAATATATCATATTCTAGTGATGTCAGCAGAGTAACGTTCAGCTGTGACCCGTACTGGCTCTGGTCCTCTGTCATAAATATTTGGTCTGCCAGAAACAGCACAGAGCTGAAACATATTTACCGACAAGTGACTCATTTTTTACATTCTGCTACTCACCTGCTCATTACGTCACCTTTACCATACAGTAAAGCGTGCAGCGCAGTATACGATGAAGCCATACACACGCACACAAGCGCGCTTGCAGTCTCATTCTGTAATATGCTCAGCTGTGACAAAGCAATTACAGTCAGAGACTGTGCAAAGAGAGACCTTTTAACAGTCTGTAACACTGTCTGCAGTAACTATATATCGGCCTGGAACACAGGATGCAGTAAACTATGCAGCTATCACATGATGAAATGAGAAATGAGCACGTACGGCATTTTTTAGCACAAAATGAGCCCTTTAAAAAAACGATGTTTCATCGTGGGGCATGATGTTGACTCAGCTGAAGGATTGCTCGCTACTGCGAGCTATGCACAGATTTAATCTATATCTTGAATTATAGCAATTCTATTAATTTAAATTTTCCTCTAATCAGGGCTACAAATTGCCCTTGAGGCCGCATCGAGGACACAGTAAACATATGTACAACATGTAGAATTTGTGAATGTGTCACGGCTCTGCAGGAACACAGTCACCGCACTCACACAGAGCAGGCCGTATAGATGAACATGTCATTCTCATTCTCAAACATGCTGGAAGTGTTTTCTGAAGGTTGGCACCAGCCCGTGTCTCCCTTAGGAGTCCCATCCAAAGCCAGATGGCTGCCGGCACCATGCATCCAAGCCTGCCGTGCTCAGCCTGGCTGCTCCCAGAGTGATGGTGGTACGCCATCGCAGATTCACCCACCCACCCGGGCCCCAATCGGCTGCTTGTCACCTTTTAACACGTCCATGTTCACTTGCCCCGCGCGTACTACGTGCTTATACAAGCTAGCGCGCGCATAGTGCTGGTGCAAGAATTCAGACGCCCACATGCATCTTACACATGCTGCACATGTCAGGATGCATGTAATCACACCCACTGAAGCATGGAAGCTAACACATTACATACAGCGGGACTATAGTTAATAAAGACTAACAACAATAACACCATTATATAATAACCAAGTTAATATTAAAATTTGATTTATGGTAACATTTTAAAGTGTTAATGCTAAATTATCTGGCACTTATTAAAATAACACCCACATACTCACTCACTCACTCACAGTATGGACACCCATACACGTCATTGCACCCCACTGTTTCAAATATATTAAAAGGGTGTACTCACCTTGCCGTAAAACTGTCAGTATGCCAAAAGCAGGAATATATTCTTGTGAAATAATTAATTGTTGGCCTGTACCTTTTATTTCAGCACTTTCTCAAATGTTTTGTCATTCTCTTACATTGTACAGATGTTGCCAAGTACATAAAATGTTCCTTCTTGACATTCATTAATGTGTCACCGGTCGTTTCGTTCTCTCCTTGTCTCAGCTCAGGATGGATCTACACACGCACCCCTCCTTCTCTTTCCACGTTTCAGTGCTCCTCTCCCTCCGTTTGCATCCCTCTTCCGCCTGTCCACATGCCTTAGTTGGGGGGACTGCTTGCTGGTGACACATTGATTGAATTGGCAATTACTTCTGGTTGAATCGCTCGCAGTTGACATTGCAACACGGGTACTCAGCCCTCCTGATTCAGTCCTGCGCTCTGTTGATTTAGCAGCAGCACGAGGGCGAGCATTTTAAAACCCCTGCCCATATAATAAGACAGAGTGTTTATAAGAGGTCATGCAGACGCAAACAAAAACAGACTGAGACGGGCGTGTTTCTTAGTGTGTGTGTGTGTGCTTGTGGCGGGAAGGGGGGGGGGAGTGTTTCTAATCCGTGTTGAGGGAGTGTAGTGATCCCCTTGAGTACGACGCTTAACCCCAGCACATCGTTGTAAAGATCCACCCACACAAATAAGTGCCATCTGAGAATAGTAAGCCTTATTGGATGATTAAACTGAGACAATGCTGTTTTGTCTGATAAATAAATGAGCACTGATGAAGAAAATCCTGTGAAGAAAAAAAAAAAAAAACGTAACGAGACGCTAAAAGTTTACATGAATTTCACCCGAAATGCCACTGCGTATTCACTAACAAACTTCAGTGTGTAACCGTTCTGCAGTAGACAGGAAGACAGGAAGATGATGTGTGAAGTACAGCAACGACTGTTTCCTGTTGAGATTATGTGGCACCCAGCACAGATGGCTCGCTGGTTTGGAGGCTTAAATGCCACTCACTCTCATCTCTGGGACCTTTGTGTTTGGCAGCAGTCTCTGGGCTCAGGCTGAGCTGGAGTTGCGTATACTTTGTTTACCCCCGTATATCACAGACCAGCAGAGGGATCCAGAGCAGTGAACAGTGTTTCCGTCACAGTCTTGTGCTCTTTTAAGATTTGTGTTTGTTTTGGGTTTTTTTGCGTTGTTGTTGGCAGCACTCTTTCTTCTGATTCCAATGTCAGTGAGGAAAAAAAGGGTCAGAGGAAAATCTACAATGACTAGCATCATTTGACACTGCGATTGCATTGTATGCGCCGTATTCTGCTCAGCGTCTGGGCGCCCTAAGTGCTCATTCTTTCATATCTTTGAGGTCAACCGCAACCTGTTCCAAGCCCTGCCTGCTCCAGCAGCAATATCAGCCCTTGATGAATGACTATCCAAGAACACCAAACTACTCCCAGTCTTTTTTCTGTGGTTCTATCTTCAAATGCCCTTCCTCTCCTACCTTGCGAGGGAATGTGCTTTGAAGCCTGTGAGGGACCTCAGCATTGGCTTAATCACCTTTTCAGAACTCATCATCTTCAAGGCCTGGTGGCCATGCTAACGAGCTTTAGCGATGCTCCAAGGGGCTCCTGGCAGCGCTGTGTCTATCCTCGCTGTCAGACCCACAGAGGTAGGGCGGAGCAGTCCTCCCGCCCCAGCCACTCGGCCATCCTCTCTCAACACAGTCGGTGCTCCCGCTCTCTCTTCTCTGCAGCACCTCAGGCATGAAAGTGCTTCCCAATGCCGGCAATGAGAAAGAAGAAGGGCCTTAGTTCACTAGCATGTACTTAGAGTCTGCAAACACTAAAAGGCTTGCGACACAAATGTGAGATTATGGAGCAGAGACATGCAGTTGTATGTCAGGGGAGCACATTCAGACAGAGGGAGAGCTACAGTATAATGAAAGGGAGCAGGAGATTGAGAGACAAAATGAAAGAGATAAAGCTCACTGATCGCCCAGATATTACATTTAACCCCTTGCTAATCTTCTCAGTGCTGCAGCTGTCGGGCAGCAGTGGAGATGGCCAGATCAGCTAGCGAGGGTCTGGGCTGCTGCTCTGTGCAGTGACCTGACAACAATAACAACAGTAGCAAAATGAGGACCATTACACTCAGCCGGAGAAGCGGTCTTCCGACTGCCTCCATTAGTGAAGACAGCAGGGCTTCACTGCCAGTGCAGTTTAATGCTGGGGGCGTGACATGACAACCAAGAAGAGCGGGAAATCATTCTTAATGGATTTACTCGGTCACTGTCAATTACCTGCTTTCTTATAAACACCTCACTTCACAAATCACCACGCACAGTTTTTTTTGTATCAGATTCATCCTTTAAGCTGGATTAATGTACAAAAAGATGCAGCAGACGCGCCTGGTCAGTATAAAGGCATCTGTAATTTGAGGTGTTGTTGTGCGGCGTACTTCCGCACAGTCAGTGTGTTAGCTACGGTGGACAGCGATCACCGTGCTCCCAGTTTGGAGAAGCACACAGAACAAAGAAATAAAGAAAGGCGTAGTTGAGGACGGGGATCAGCGGAGAAATGTATTTTAGCCACATAAAATAAGTACAACCTGAACTATGCCGTGAATGCACTTCACCTTTTCCATCCTTCCAGTAACAACTCTAACGGGTCAATCCACAGTACAAAGAAGTGAAATGGAATTTTTCCCCTGAAAATGTCAGCATCTTAAATGGCTTAAATAGCCCCCGTACAGGCACGAGTTAATGTATTCCTGTGTTATCAGCAGTAAGCCATTTTTTTCCTCCCCTCTATAGACAAGTCGCTAGCTTGAGGCATCAATGAATGATTTTCAGATCAAGTATGAGACAAGTCCAAAGTGGCGGGCAGTTTATCCTTAAATAAACTTTCTTTTATGTTGTCACATTTGAAAAGTTTTTTACTGTTTCCTGTGTTTAAAGGGCCCGATAACATGCAGCCACTGTGCATACTAAGGACAGGCCACTGTCAATCAAACCTGATGTTTGACATGTGACATTTTCAAGGCTTCAGAAAAGATTCACCTTCATCTTAAGACTTGTGCACCATTTGTCTGTTTAATATTTGTCATATAAATATTAAACCGAATGTTTCTCTGTAATAAACAACGTGTCCCAACGGCTCGTGTAGCATTAGCAGGCATGCATTTTTCTTGAGCTCGTTCCAGTAGTCATCTGACTCCACGCTGCGCGCTGGTGATAGGTTATAGGCCTGGGTAACTTGTCTAAAAGATGAATGTGAGATACATGAATTGTATTTGCTTGGCTGATTGTTGTATTTGCCTGGCAGGAGTATTAGAAACTCATCTAAAATAAAACAGGGCCGAGGAGACAGCCTGATTAACTTGTCCTGGGGACAGACATATGCGACGAGACACATGACTTGTTTTGGCTTGGCTGCCAACCACAGTGTAAAATAGGTCTGTTTGGCTGCAACTTGATTAACACTTTGGATAACAGATGTATGTTTAGAGGGCCGACTTTTGTTTTTGCCACTTTCTTATTCTGTTATAGCTTCAGAGGATTTTTTTTTGCAAGGCGCACATCTGACTGTTAGATCTTCCTGCGGGGAAGGAGGAGTGAGCAAATTACCCGTGGCATCACCCACCCTCTGTTTGATGCTGCAGACAAACTATAAGGATATTGACGAGTGCATACATCTGACTTAATCTCATTCAGCCGCACTGGAATACTGTCTCATTATCTTGCTGACATTAAGCCCGCGTGCTGATTAACGATTGAAAAGGTGGAGAATGGCGAATGAGTCAGGAGATGTGGCCGCACAATCAAGGAGGCAGGTAGTGTAGGAAGGTGAAAGTAACACATCAAAGACTTCTTATTATACTAGACTGCATTAGACAGTTTGACCACGGAGAGGAGTGCATTCACTAAACTAAGCTGAGCCGTGCGCTGCCGCTCTGGGTGCTTTTTAAGCAAGATTGCAGAGGGATAAACACCGCAATTCATCTTGAATAATCAGGCCAAATTAGCAGTGCTGGGCTAAAAGGCTTACCAAAAAAGTAACAACAAAAAAAAGAGCTATAAGGAAATACCAGTACAGCTTAAGGTGTCCTTTGAATGCTGTCTTACAAGTCCTGAAGTGTGTGAAGTGCGATATTGGATTGTTCTTGTCCTCTAGGAAAGATTTCACTTCTTTGAGGGATGGAGGAGGTGGATCCTCAGAATCTGCCTTAAAGATTCAGTTATATTTAGACATGGTGGAGGCGATGGATTAGGGTTATTATATACCTTGTTTAATACTTTAGGGCTTCATATGTGATGGTGATTAGGTAATGTTAAATGTTGTGGATTTCAAAAACTAGTTTTGTATTTTGTGTTTAGCGCAATACCAAGACAGATGAGAACCTGTCCTTCTGAGGATGTCTTACAGCTTCCTCTAAATGTAAACCTGCCCAGATGTTGCCGAAAGGCTGTAAATATAATTCCCCAGTCTGTATCTGAGCCAGATTCACTTCAAAATGAAGACGGATGGTTAGAAGCACACCTTCAGCCAAAACGATCTTGTGGGATCACTTGAATGTCTTCTCACTGTGTCTTATTTATGTATCGAGCGACCCCCCCCTGCTGAGGCAGGACGGTCTCGCCAAAGTGATCGGCCCCTAAGTGCTGGGCAAAACAGAAAGGGGACACCTGTTGTTGCTGTTGAAACAAATAGAAACCGACAGAATAAGTAAATAAAGAGCAGAAAACATGACCTGACCCTGTCTCACCCAGCCCCTGGAGGGACAGCAGAGGGACACACACACTTAATGGCAGATGACACACTGTTGTCCTGCAGCAAGACACACTGCTGGAGAAAACAGTTGCCTCACATGTAGACCGCTACTGTTGTAGAAAGCCATTAACCTTCTACTGTACACACTTTAGCAACGTGTTTGTTTGTGCACATTAGTCATGCACTAATGAAGTATGAGAGGGTTAGCTTTGGACAAAGATCTGCATGTTCTTTTATTAATCACTTACATACATAAATCTTTTTTCTTTGATTCAGTCAGTCCATTGATCTGTCGATTGAATTTGGTTTATGACTTAACAACTGCAAAGGTGATGACTGCTAATTAGCAAATGCTAGCATACTACTTGCATACATCCTTATTGCTCATTGCTTTGTACTAGTACGGTGTTACATAGCCGCTAGTCTGGCTATGAACTCTTAGTACTGATAAAATATAGAAAATCAAAGCTGTTGGTGTGCACAGTAAGGAATTTAATCTTTCTCAGGCGTGTTCATCATGTCAAATTGAGGCAGAGTAGAGCTAGACAGACAGCAGTGACAGATGTGTTGGGATGTGGCGTTTGTCGAAAGCATTTAAATAAAGTTTTGCTTTTCAGTAAATTTAGCTTGCATTTCTCGCCTGGGAGATGCTTGCAAAGCCTCCCACACGAGATTCTTCATGCTTTAAGTCTGACCTTGTTCAGACTGAGCTGAAATTACTGTAATAAAAATACTTTCAGTAACTACTCAGAAAATTGGCCTGACTCCCTGCAGGTTGTCCTATTGAACACACCACTGCTCTGTGACCCTGAGGCAGGGGAAGCCGTAGTGTTTATCCAGAGCTACGTACTGTAGTGCGAGGCGTTTATTTGGGCCTGCAAAAGTCATTGCGACGATCACCTACTTGATTTGTATATTCATTTCGAATGCACTGGATGGAACTCTATTTGAGTGACTGTAGTTGAGTCCTGCTTGCGCAGTGGATGATCCTTCATTTCCTCGCTAATCCACAGGCCTCACCACGTGTCCCCATTGAAGGAGTCCCAGGGGATTAACCTATATACCTGCTGACTCTTACTGACCTGTCACAGCCGTGGTGTGGCATGGCACAGCCTGGCACACTTCTGTAACATGTGCTTGGTCACGGTTCACACTGCGCACTTGGTAGTCTTAAACCACTGTTCATTCAGACTGTGCATAATAGAAATTGATACGGTGGTTTAAAGGGATCTAATAGGACTTTGATAGAGTAACCTGCTCTGCTGATCTTTGATCTTTATCATGGATATTACTGCGTCGAAACAGGATTGAATACAGTGAGTACGGTTATTTGTAGTGAATTTTATTTTGATTGAATGTTTGCTCCTGTTGCATTTTTGCTTAAAATCCTTCATGTCCGTACTTCCCATGCAGTGTGTTTCGATGATCTTATGCTACTCTACTGTATTAAACGCCTCTGTGTCTGTGTGCCTCGGCACCCAACTGTGCATGACATATTTCCCCACTCACCTTAAACTCACCCCGTTCACACCTGCTTGGCAGCGCACCCCTGCGCACGTGGTAGTTAATAATTCACAGTGACCCTCTGCTCCCCTGACCTTCACTTGTTACAAATTAATTATGATCTCCTCTGTTGTACGCCTCATTAATCTCTGTGAGACAGAACTTTCAGCTCTTTGTTCTCATGCAAGGGTTGACGTGGCCATCGCTTTTGTCGCGCGTTGTCAAAAAGAATTCACATTTGGGTTTTGATGGGGGAGATGTGAAAGCCATTGTTTGAATTATTCTGGGATAACTCGTGTAAGAAGGAGGGGAGACAGAAGTGTGACAGAAGTAAAAGTTTGTGGGAAGAGGATTACACATGATGCGTGACGGTGTCGCTGCGAATGTTTAATATCGCCACACGCTGCTGTCACGTTTCTTTGCAGAAAGTTTGCGGCAGTCTTTTTAACATTACCGCCGTTTTCTTTTGCACCTTGTGATTTCTATTGAGAGCAAAACTACCACTTAGTATGAAGTGATCTACCTTTCCTTTGTCACAATAAGCACCTAAAATATTGGATCACAGTGAGGTATATGGCGGCATTTAATGACAGCTGACATTTCTTGCTCACAGCTTGTGTTCTGGGTCCTGGCAGAGAAAGCACGCGGGGGACAGACTCTTGCTGTGAGTTGACTGACAGTGAGAGGAGAATACTGACGTTGTGTAGGTTACACGCAGTGTGTCTTCTTGCATCTGTGTTCAAATATACCTGTGCGTGTTTGTGCGTGTGTGTGTCAGAAGTGAAAAGGGACAGGTGGATGTGACTCGCACCAAGAACTTAGCTATTAAAAAGGCTTGTGTTAAATGTGCAGTCTAGGACAAGTGAAATATTTAGCAGGACGCTTGAATCTGCGAGTGTTTGTTTTTCTGTTCATGGTGTTGTGTGGGTGTGTATGCTCCCACAGGGCTCCATATCGCTCTATGAAATTATGCACTCTCTGTCTCCCTCCTTCGGTAGGAAATATTAAAACCTTCCACAATATTCTTGCCTCACCAGCAGCTCTACGTCTGTAGGTCTGTTATCTGTGCACATGTCTTGTAAACATTACATTGCCTTCATTTCATGTTTGCAACTAAAAAAAAGATAGAAAGGTCTGTGATTTATCACCGGGAGTCGAGCTGTTACGCAGTATGACCTTTTATTTAAGCGCTGTAGTGAAAAAAAAAACGAGATGTACAGCATAGTTTCTTTAAGGCAGGAGCCCAGGGGGGGCATTCATACTATAGTAGTGATCTCTCCCTGAAGAAAACTCACTCGTGGCTCCATAGCTGCATAGAGCTGGAGCCACCGGTCCATTAGGAGTTCACATACAGAACTAAATCATTTAAAAGGAAGAAATGAAGACAAATGAGCTACACAAGAACAAACATTTAATTATCTGAAACAAGACATCTACATAATGTCTCAAATTAGCATGTTGTTGTTTTTCACACTGGATTTAATGAGAGGTGGTTGGAACAAATAAATGACTCCACAGTATGTGACAGACAACGTTAGCGACTAGCTGGTGAACACAGTGAAACCATTTGCTGCTAAAGAGCCAGACATTTCCCTCAGCAGTTTGTGGGGAGAGGCTTGCATACGTTGGGTAAACGTAACGAACCAACCGCTGTAACTTTGCCGTAACCAAACATATAAAACAGTTAGTATAACTTTAAAGATATGATATGTACAAATGTCTAACAAATGTCTTCCAACAATTTTATTCATGTCAGTGGTGCAAATCTCCCTTGCTTGCTTCTAGATGCTGTAACTACAGGGTAAGCACAGGATACGTCAGAGACTAAGGAAAGGAAGTCAGCGAATATGATTAAATGTGTAGGGTGAATACAATATCAAATCACTTAATATGGCTTTTTCATGAACAATTTCTGCCTGATTCATAGAGACCAGCCTGTCAGATAGATTCCCAGCAGCAATGTTGGTCGTTTAACAGTGAAGACTACATCTCCCATGATCCCACAGTAGGTTATAACATCATCAAAGAACGCCTTTTGTCATTGTTTGCATGTGAGAAGCGTCCCAGCGGCAGAAAATGACATACTGTATGTTTTGATAGTTGTGACATCTTGTGAGGAGTATTGAAAGAGTAAACAATCGTGGCAGTTCCTGTTTGGAGACCATTCTGCAGGGGTTTCCAATTAATTATTTCGCTTCCCGTGTGCAAGTTTGCCTGAAGAGAATAGCTTTTTTGCACTTCACCGTCGCTTTTTCTTTTTTTTTTTTTTTACATCTTGAAGAACACCTTTTATAGCCTGAAGTCCGTCTACTCCTTGCGTGAGCTTGGTCTTCTTGCTTCATTACATTTTAGCAATTTTTGCCTTAATTGGATCACAGCAAATTCAGAGAGACAGTAAACATGGATGGATTTTATTTCAGGATGGTACATTCCTTAATCAAATTAAGCTCCATCTGAGGGCTTTTAATTTGTCGTTCACATACCTGCTTCTAGCCTTGGTCGTCATTAGTGGTTTGCAGTCTGGATAATTAATATGCTTTCCTTGCTACATAACATAATTTGGTGAATTTATACCCAGCCACATTTGCATGCAGTCACGCAAATATTTGCATGTAGACTCTTGGGTTGCTCGGACACGCGCGTGCACACAAACACACATGTTGTGAGTGATCGGGGCTGTAACGTTTCAGCAAGCCCCTCTGAGAGTGGAATCAATCTGTGAGAATGGGATCAATCTCTCTAACCTTTTCCTCGTGGTAACCTGCAGTGTTCAATCTCTCATTATTTTGACAGTGAAAGGGCAGCTTTCCTGGCTGTGAGCTGATTGGATGAAGCGCCACTATGCCGGCGTTAACACTATGCACCTTTGTTTCTCATAGCAGGTTTAGGTTCATTCACTCAGCTCGGAGATGTGCAAACTGTGAGAAACAACTGTTGCAGGAGCTCCATAATGAAACACATCATAAGCTGAGAATAATATATATATATATATATATATATATATATATATATATATATATATATATATATATATATATATATATATATATATATATATATATATATATATATATATATAACACTGACAAAACTAAGTTTCCAGACACTTAAAACCAATAAAGACATCCTGGTGTGACTGCAATAACATCCCAACCATACAGTCCAAGTGTATAAATTGAAATATTTAAATAGTTACCTCATTTATCTGCAGAGTTTTTGTAACTTTTCAAGCTGCACATGCGGTGATGAATTGGTAAAGATGTTTTCTTAATTTGCCTGATTTTGTCAGATTGCAGCACGCTGAGCACTCCGCAGGATTATTAATATTCACAGGCACAGACTTTATAAACAGGAGCCGGGTCATATAAGGACAAGAACATTAGACAGGAATGTGGTTTTGGCTTTATGGTAGAGATCCATGAGTTCAGTAAAGTTTAGTGGTTCTCTTGTACCAGGTCTCAAAAGGTCAAATTTGAAACGCTAAATGTGCAATATTGAAATTTCAGCTAGAGATGCAGTTAACACACTGATGCTGTAGAGTTTCAGTCCCAGTGTTAAAAAGAGCAGACACCAAGTGCTTTAAATGACGATAGATTACCGTCAGCGTGTAGACTTGTCATGTGAGTTACAGTTCAGGGTAAAGGATAAGTACACCCTCCACTGAGGGGACAAGTTAACCTCCTGCCATTTAATGAGGTTACCAGTTCACTAACGAGATGATCTCACTAACAAACTGCTGCCGTCACACACACACACAGACACAGACACAGACACACACAAACACACACACCATCACACACAAAACAAATCCTTTCAAAACACTAAAATTGAGATATTGAGTGAACGATAAAAACACAACAGAACTACAGTTGAGAGCCAGTAAAGTCAAATATTAATATAAGAAAAACAGTTTTTCAAAACAAAGTATTTTCTGTTTGAAGATTTCATTATCTGTCTCTTTTGTACTTTTAGTTGAAGTGTAATTTCCATGTATTGAGCTGTTGAAGCGCTGTTCTTCAGCGGACAGTTAAAAAGTAGAAAGGGATTGCCACAGTGAATTCATTGCTCTGTTTTCAAGGTGCATTAACGGCCTGTCTCAGAGGCTCAAGTCTTTTATACGGACCTGATTTTCTCTCACACAGTGTGGGTAGAGGTGGGAAGCACAGCCCACATTGCTCACTGCTATACAAGCTAAAGCACTCTACATGAATAATTTGCTACTCCCAGCTCCGGTTTGGCCTTACTCCTCTCTTCCCTTCACCCACGCAGTGATGTTATGCTGATTCAGGAGCAAAGAGGGGAGTTTGGCAGTGCCAAAATGGCAGGAAGAAACCATCTCTGTGGAATACAAATGTATTAGTACACTGTAATACTATAATTAGTATCTAATTTAGGTGTCTAATTAAATTCTGCTGCCGTGAACCTATCCAGAAAATAGTAAAAGCAGATTTGATGTGGTTTTGAGGAAGTTGGAAGAGTGAGTACAGACGTCAGAGGTTGGGAGTATCTTTAGATCGGATGATCATGTGACCATGCGTGCATGTGTGCATTCAGTGAGCACACAGCACGTCTGTCTATATTGTAGCATAGCTCGGTTTCAGTGTGCGCTCGCTGCTCACAAACACACAGACGCTGACATTTCAGAAACATTTCTACATGTGAAAGCATCAGCACAGATGGCTAGTTCTGAGAGTGCTGCACCTGTTTATATATAGCTTCTCAGTAGAGCACTTGAGAGAGATGAAAACAAAGCAAGTCTGTCTGTTTGGCATGCCAATGGCTCCATCCACGCTTCGTGGTCTCAGTTGAGACAATAGATTCCTGCAGGATTTGGGCACGCTAAGAAAAGTTTAATCTTGAACGGGAAAATAGCATCAGTAAAAATAGCATGCTACACATAGATTTCAAATGTAGCCACCATATCTGTCTGTTTATACTGTGATATCTTACATGAGGCGGATCTTGTATTGAGTGATGTGACTTTGTGGAAGAAGTTTAAAGTAGTAGCCTGCAGTTCTCATAGCCAGCGTGATTTTTTACTGTCCTTGAAAGGTTTTTAAACCGGCCAAGTGTTTGTCACGCTCTTATTTTATCTCCTCTTATGCCGAAAAATGTTGTAGCTGCCCACACTATTCCAACGTTATCCTGACCGAGCTGCATATCTGCACGGCAGTCGTGATTCAAATGGCATCATGTCTAAACGAGGCGGTTACATAATTTAACACTCATGTTGCATAAGGGCTGTGATTGGGTTATTGTTAACAGAAAAACAGAATACCCACTGTGCAGCAGCAGCAGATAAATATTAAACGTTTATTCACAACGCCAAGCAAATGTGCCACGGCAGGTGAGGGAGGCATTGGTGGAGTATCCAGGGTGGTGCAGGGCTGGTGGGGACAGGAATCCCAGTGTGCAGATGTGAGACGAACAAAGCTGGATGTCACATGAGGACGGCAGACAGGGGTTTTCCTGAGGCGCCGAGAAAAGTCTAAAAGTCAAACATGAAAGACAAAGACTCACAAACACAGAGGGACAGACGACGTTTTATAGACTAAATCATTGATTGATTATCATGAGTTACTGGAGACCAAACCAGTGCTAAAGGTTCATGTGGTGTACATTTTGTCAGGTGGCGTGAAACACAGTAATGTTGGGATGGATTGATAATGTTTCTCTGTGTCTGCTGAAGCTGTAATTTGTCATTTGTTTGTTAACATGAGAATAACAACTAGAAAACGGCAGTAATATAGTGAGTAGCTGGTAATATAACAAGCTCTATGTCTTTAAAAACTGATGAATATAGCTTTGAATCAGACCTGCAACAATGAATGATTCATTGATTAGTCGACTGAAAATTAATTAGCTACAATTCTGACAAACTTCACAGGTTTGCTCTTGTTAAATGTGAATAATTGTTTGTTTTTTCAGACTTCAATGACTAAACTGGATATTTTTGAGTTTGAGGACAGACAAAACATGACATTTCAAGGTATCACCTTGGTAATACTGCAGTGCTGTAGTAGATGTTTTTTCTTTTGTCTTGGACTTTTTGGTATTTACGCTTGGCCAAATATTCTATTTGGACTCGACCGAGTCTTTCCGAAGTGACTTCCTCCTTCAAAACAGTGACATCTGTGTTGTTTAACAGATGTCTGTTGTTTGTTACATCTTCCGTTGGCAGCCCAAGCTAGGAGCCGTAATTTATTTAATTTAGTTGTTTTTATTTCAGCTGTTCACACAGCAGCAAGTGGAGAGATGAAGGTGTCTGCGAGTTTATAATATCTTGGTAAATAAGTCTGTGTAATGAATAGAAATGCATATAAATATTTTTGTTTGTTTCAACATCTATGATGAAAATGTGAAGTTACACTTAAGCTTCATGTGACCTTTAAAGGCCTGTACTTAAACAGTATTAATGTGATTACACTGCGCTTGCTTTATGAGGTTAAAGTTTTGTCTCTGGAGAGTGCTGAGTACGATATCATGTGAAACTCCCATACTTGAAGTAAACGATATGCCCTAATCTGATCCTACAGCGTTGATACAACGTACTTGCATTTCGATCATTACAAATAATAGAGCAATAAGATCATCTAGATATAGCTAATGTACTGTCTTTCTTGCAACACAACAGTTATAAACAGATAGATAGGTGATCTTTGCTCCTTGGCCTGTGGGAACATTTGTCACTATTTACTGACATTTACAGACCAAATAATTAATCGAGAATCGCGAACATTGTCAGGGGAAATTGCCTCAAGTGATTCTCCGAAGATTATGAACTGAAAAATATTTATTTGTGAATCTTTTCATTTTGTTTGTCGAAAAGGCGAACATACTGTCTGCAGTGACCTCACATAAACAGCAGTGTATAGTAATTGCATCACACGGTAAATATTACATCTTTTGTGGCTGTCATCTTCTCTCCACCACCTTCTCTCTTCCAAGGACTCAACATCATTATTTCACCACCACTTTATTTCTTCCTGCTTTTTCCATCCTCCTCCTCCTCATCCCTTTTTCAGCCTCTCCTGTTACATTTTGGCTGTACCTTTGTCTCCTACCACCCACATCAGCATGTGGTTAGCCATTGTTTGTACATTCTTTTGTCTTCACAAATCAGTTTTACTGGACAAATAGTAGAAGAGTCTTTTAAAAGCCTGTATCCATCCTTCACTGTGACCAATGAGAGAAACACTTTTTTCTTTCTCCAGAAATCCAGAGGACACACAAGGAGCCCTGAAAAGAACAAATAATCAATCTCTCACTCACACAGAGCAGGATCAATTTCTTCACACGGGTTTGGCATGAAGTAAAAAAGACAGACTGTGTCGTACGTCCGGACCTTATCACAGGAGACCTGTCTGTCAAGCGCTGGTCTCTGGGATCTCTAGATTAAGATCCCTATCGCGCTGTTAGGATGTTCCTTGCTGGCTAAATGATTGTCACTCTCTGTCTATCTCTTTTTGTCTTGCTCGTAATGTATGTCTTTCTCAGTTATTTATAATAATTTGAGCCGATAGCTCTACTATGGCCTCCTATGTCAGACATGCGACAGAAGCGACAGAATCCCAATAAATTACACAAGTCCCGATTGTATTTGAGAGTTACAATACGAGGAAAATGTAAGGGCCTTTGTAAAAAAAATCATGTATTTGTAACCTTCTCTGGCATCTTGACTGGACTGCAGCAAAGATGTCCTCTGATACAGTCATTGAACACCTGTATTGTTTGTTGAATTGTTTGTTGAATTCCATCGTCTGTGTTTGCGCTTTTGAAGTATGACGCCAATAAAGGAAATTATTTACTGGGCAGATGGTAATAAGCAATAGAGGTGTTTATGAGGTTATTTGTTTTGTCGTACGTGTCCGTGACTCGAGAACACACCCTCTTCAGGCCTCAGGCGCAGATGATTATCGCAGTAATGGAGGGCCGCGTTACAAACATGGTGCTGCCACCTCTCCTTTCAGCTTTCATAACCTGTAATATAACCATTTCTTTCCATTGAGCAGTTTCATCGATCTGCTGCATTGACCTGAAATTGAATCTGTTTATGTTAATATCCTGTCTTTGATGGGTTTTGTTCTTGATTTTTAGCAGCGTCAGAGTCTGTAACTACCTCCAAACATAGGGTTGAGTGAGGATGACTGTGAAGGACAAGTCCTCTTCTTTCAGATAGAAGGTTTGCTGTAGGCCCCATCAAAGGTTTAATGACAGTTGCACCCCTCCAATCTAATAACAGATGTGTTAATTTGTATTCACATAGCACTCTGCCTTCTGTGTACCCTGTCTGAGAGTGCTTAATGTTGTCAAATGATTAAGTCTTCAAGAAGAGATGAAAGGCCTTGTTTGGACAGGCTTTCAAATATTTAGTTGCTCAGCCTATACTTAGTTCTTGGCACTGCATGACCACTGATAACAACTTTCTGATTGAATTTAGACGCATTTATACTTCTCTACCCATCAGTCATCATCAGTAATAATGTGTTGACACAGTGTCAGATTCACAGTAAACACCAATGGTGTATTTAGACATTTCTGCCAATTTCCTTGCTTCTTATTGCTGGTACCCGTGGCATTCAGGTAACGTGGCATTCTGCACTTCAGTATTTTTTGTTGCTGAATAGTGTACATAAATAATTGAGTTGCAATAAAATGTGCTTTTGTTTGTTTCATTTCAACGTTGCTGATTGCTGTTCTCTTTGTGCTTGATTTTCAGAATAAAGAATGGCTATGCTTGAACTGCCAGACGCAGAGGGCTCTGTCAGGAAGCTTGGGAGATATTCCAGCTCCTGTTCCACAGCCCGTGGGACCCCGGCCACCTGCTACAGCCAATCAACAACCACCTCAGCAGAAAGGGCCCAATCAACTTTCAGGGCCTAGGCCCACAGGTCCTCAACAACAGAAACCAACGGGTCCCCAAGTAAGTGGCCCTGTCCTGCCCTCTCCTGTGAAACAGGCTGGGCCTACACCCCATACCAAGGGGCCCAGCCAAACTTCCCCTCAAACCAAGGGTTCTACCCAACCTAAGGGTTCAGCTCAACCTCCTTCCCAAACTAAGGGTCCAACACAACCTTCAGCTCAGAGTAAGGCACCACAAACTAAAGGTCCTAGTCAATCACATGCTCAAAGTAAGGGCCCTGTTCAGTCTGCCAATCAAATGAAGGGCCCGAGCCAGGCCAAAGGGCCGACTCAGGCAAAGGGATCTGCTCAGTCTTCTGCTCAGACGAAGGGCCCTTCTCATCCTTCTGGTGCCAAGGTGTCATCCACCCCCGGTAAAGTCGCACCCAACCATGCCAAGGCTTCTCCCAACCAATCAAAAACCGCACCTGCTCAGTCTAAACCCACAGGTAACAACCAGACCCGCAAACAGCCGCAGAGCCAGGAGAAGACTAAAGTCACATCTAAATCTCTAAAAGAAGATGTCAAGGCCTTACCAAAGAAGGCAATGTCAGAGACTATCACTTCTCCAAAAGACATGAAGATAGCTGAAGATGCACAGAAGTCAAGACACCATGAAGTGAGCTACCTGCAACTTCTTCGCCTTCACCTGTTACTCTTGATTCACCATTATGATTTTTTTTTTTTGCTTCATTGAAGTAATTGTAAACCATTTCTCACCATCATCGTCATCACCGTCGCCATTGTCATTGTCATCATTTCACTCATTCATTCCGTACCAGCTTTGTCGTCATTATTCTATCATTATCTCTCTTGTTTTTTAATTCTTCTTTTTGTAACTTTACAAGTTTTTGTCATTAACATGATTTAGTTTTTTATTGCTCTTATCCAAGATCCTTCTTCAGAATCACAAGTTTCATCTTATTGATCATGCTCAGCACTCATAAACTTATATCATCAGTAGTAGTTATCATTTAATGCTAACTAAAGTAATAATACTTCCTACGTATGTGTTCATCATATCACACATTTATTGAAATAAATCCTGCGACTTTCTTCATTATCACAATATCTTTACCACTACCATCTTCACCCTTATCACCCTTGCCATCATCCTTGTCATCATCCTTGTCATCCTTGTCATCATCGTCATTCGTCATGATAATCATTATCATCATCATAATCATCATCATTCTTATCATCATTATCATGTTTCAGTGGCATCTTCCTCATCTTCAGCCCGTTCCCTCATTTCTCCACCTGGATTTTTCATGTTATTTTATTTGTATCAAACGCAAGCTTTTCGTTCAGTGTGACACTTCGTGATGATATTTTAAGCATTCTAAGCATGTTCGTTATTCTTCAATGGTTCGAAGAATGCAATGGAGAATGCGTCAAAGATGGAAATCAAGCATGTAACCAAATGACATTTGTCTGTAGATGTTTGTATGTTCAACTGTCTGTTATATTCACTCTGTGTGTCAGTGTATTTATCCATCTGTGTGTACATAACTTAGAAAGGCAAACTCAACCCAAATCAATAGAATATGATCTTTAGCTTTATTCTACAAAATAAGATTATATTCATAAACAAGTTAAAATAAGAATAAACTGATTGTCCTGTTGTGCTTTGCATATATTTTAAGAATAAAATATGTTTACTTTTTTTTTTTTAGGATGATAACATAACATTTTTTAAATTTCTAAAATAAAAACATAATAAATATTTGGGTTGATTTTAGCCTTAAGTGTTAATTTATCTGGTTGTTTGATTAAGGGATTGTTCTTTCCAATGTAATTATTTTCTAATATCTTAGTATTAGCCTGTTTCAACTGCATTATGTCCAGTGCATTAATTTGACTCCCTATTATCTAAAAGTGCTCATGAAAATGTCACTGCTGATGAGTTCAATGAAATAGTGGGATGCAATGTGTGCACTGAGGCTTGTAATAGTTCTTGCCATGAGTTAATTTAGGAAAAGAAGTATGCCTTTTTCTACTTTTGACCTGTCTCCTTCTCTTTCTCTCTTTCTTCAGGATTACAACAAATCAAGTACACAGAGTTTAAGTGACACTGGATACTCATCAGATGGGATCTCTAGCTCTCATGGGGAGATTACAGGCCAGATACGGGAAGAAGGAATCAAACTCAGTGAAAGAGGTGCATCCATTCCTTCAGAAATCACCAAGCTAGAGAGCTCCATGAAGCCTCTACTAGAGTCAAAGACTGCCTCAGACCAGAAGCACAGGCCACATTCGCTGTCTGTGGGACAGGACTACAGTCCGGATGACGATGCAGCAAGGGATGAATCAGAGGATGACCTCAGTTGTAAGCTTCGCCATGATTATGTGGAAGACAGCAGTGAAAGTGGTCTTTCACCATTGCCAGTGAGACAAAAGAAATCACATAAAGATGTAACAGATGAGGAATTCATGAGGAGGCAGATAATGGAGATGAGTGCTGATGAAGAGGAGTTGGAAGAACATGGAAATCAGAAGACTAAAAGGGGACATAAAACCAGTGGAGATGTGAGTAAAGATAGACGGCGACTCTCACATCATTCTAATAGTTTTGAGGATGAAACCAAGACATCAGAGGGTGCTTATAATGCAAATGAAGAGGAAGATGTTGTAATGGCTGGAGGCCTTCGCCGTTTTAAGACCATTGAGCTGAATAACACCAATAGCTACAATCGAGAAATGGAGCTCAGTACTGAACATGACCTTAGGGAACCTGAGCTAGAGATGGAGAGTCTTACTGGTTCTCCTGAGGAGCGCTCCAAGGGAGAATATTCCTCCACCCTACCTGCCACCACTCCCAGCTACACCTCTGGAACATCCCCCACATCTGTGTCATCCATGGAAGATGACAGTGACAGCAGCCCCAGTCGTAGGGCAAGACTAGAAGAGGCAAAGCAGCAGAGGAAAGCTCGACATCGGTCCCATGGGCCACTGCTGCCCACTATTGAGGACTCATCTGAAGAGGATGAGCTCAGAGAGGAGGAAGAACTACTTAGAGAACAGGAGCAAATGAGAGATCTGGAGCAACAGAGGATTCGAAGCACTGCTCGAAAAACAAAGAGGGACAAGGAGGAGCTTCGGGCACAGAGACGTAGGGAAAGATCCAAAACACCCCCCAGTAATCTCTCTCCTATTGAGGACGCATCACCAACAGAAGAGCTGAGACAAGCTGCAGAGATGGAGGAGCTTCACAGATCATCATGTTCTGAATACTCACCATCTATGGACTCGGAGGCAGAGGGCTTTGAGATGATTGGCGGAAAACTTTACAAATCAGGAAATGAATATAACCTCCCAACCTTCACATCACTCTACTCCCCAACAGAAAAGACTTCAGCAACATCACCATCAGATAAAACACTAAAAAGTGCAGAGGAGGTCTACGAGGAGATGATGAAGAAAGCACAGCTTATGCAGAGGCAAGGACAAACAGTCCAGCAGAAAGGTGTCTCTCAGCCTGACAAACACCATCTTGACACAGGAACTTCCCTAACTCCTGGTTCAAGCCCAACACAGGTTACTGCACCTATGTCCTTCTCCACAACAGGGAGTGATCCAAGAATTCCAGGAATTCATGCAGCACAGCATTTATCAAAAGAAACGCAAAATAGGATGATGACACAGAGTGCCAAAATTGAAGGTGTTGTTGGGGTTGCCACAACCAAACCCCAAGTCAGTCAGACTGCCACAACTCGACAAGCAGGTAGCACAGTGCCTGGCAGCAACAGAACAGGGTCACAGAGGCCAACACAGGCACCACCTGACCCTGGAGCATCCTCCCTAACCTCTAAGGTCTTTTCCCTTTTTAAAGGTCCCAGTCCCCCAGTTTCCCCTACAACTTCTCCAGCACAAAGCCCAACACATACACCATCTGTGAGGCCAGCTGGTGGTAGTGGCAGGCAGCTCCCATCTTTGCCCGGTGGTCCGGCTGCAGCATCCCATGTACAGGCACCTCAAAGGGCAAGTTCACCACGTCTTTCACGACAACAGTCCTCCCAAGAGTCACCAGTGATGGTGATCACACTAGCCTCTGATGCAACAAGTCCTGCCAAGCCACTTACTGTAAATTCTTCCACTTCCCCTTTGTCATCACCAACACAGGTCAGTTGTAAAACCTTGTATAGCTCCCAGCCACCTTCAACAAGCTCCCCAACATCGCCACAAATGCATCCATCACAGCAGTCTCCTAAACATACTTCACAAATGGTTCAAAATGTTGATAAAGTAAATGTTGGTATAAGCACCGCAACTGCCAATAGTCGTGGAACTATTTCAAATATTGGACAAACAACAAACGCCAGTGTGGTGGATTTGAGAACCCCAATGAGACCGGCTCCAATTATAATGACAGACCAGGGGATGGACCTAACATCCCTAGCCTCCGATACAAGAAGATACTCATTAGGAGCAGATCAGCCATCTAGTCGACAGACATTAGTGCAACCTCTTATTATGAATCTGAATGCACAAGAGCAGCCACAGATATCTTTATCAACACCAACCACAGTTAGCATCACAGTTGCGGGTTCTAAGATATCCCAACCCAAGCAACAGGTTGTGTATGGTGATCCTTTGCAAAACCGTGTGGATTTGGGCCAGTGTCTTGTAGGAGCTGTGTGTTTAACCCAGAGTAAAACAGCAGTTACTGATCCAACAATTCCCAAAATTGATGCCTGCCTGGAGAATTTGGGTATACAACAGCAACAATTGCAATTGCAGCAGCAGAAGCTCCTGCAGCAGCAACAGCTTCTTGAGCAACAGCTCCAGCAGCACCAACAGCAATCCTCTTTTGCCCGTTACAATTTAGCTAATCAGGTCCAGCCACTGCTACTGAAAAAAGACCTTGTAGTGAGCCAGACAACCAGTTCTCAGGCTGTAGTGACTGCTAGTGCCATTCCTAAAGTATCCCCCATGGCTCCACCATCAGTGTCTGGGACTTCTGCTTCTAATGCTACCCATGAAATCTATGGTGGAGTTGCCTTAGAGCTGAAAAACAAGCCAATAGTGATGAACTTGTCCACGGGTAAGCCCCATGTTATGATGGTGCAACTTGATGAGAGTAACACAGCACAGGGGGGCACAGTGACTCAACTGGTAAAGCGAGAGGAACCTCCTCCCCCTCCTCAGGTCTTGGATCTCACTGGACAGATCAAACCAGAAAACCAGGTGGCTTGTTGTGATGTTGTTTACAAACTACCCTTTGCTGGTTCCTGTTCAGGGTCATTCACTCAAAAGCCTACAACGGTATCCTCAGATAATAATCCCACCTCTGAAACCTCTCAAGCAGCCCATCCTCCCCCTCCACCACACTATAATGTCAGCCAACAACAACAGCAACTACAACAACAACAGCAACAACAACAACAACAGCAGCAGCAACAACAACAACAACAACAACAACTACAACAACAACAGCAGCCTCAAGCTACACAAGGAATGACAGAGGAACATAAACCATATCAACCACCAATAGACCCCTCAGGAAGAATTCAGCCCTCCATGTCTGATACTAATCTGCCTTCCATGAGTGATGCTGGTCACTATCAGAGTAATGTCCAGGGGGGTCTGGCAGTAGATCTTAGCAGTATGAATCAGGCTTATGATGGTGGATACCTTGGCATGGGAGCACAGTATGGATCTTACACAGACTTGCGTCATCAAGGAGATTCAGCAGGCCCTTCCTTACCCCTTCGCCGATATGGCTCCATGTCAAATATCAATTCAGACTATGCCTATGGTTCTCGTGACCTCACAGGGTCACAGGACTCCAATCTGGCTCAGTACAGTGCAACCACTGCCAGGGAGATCAGTCGCATGTGTGCAGCACTAAACTCAGCGGACCAGTTTGGGAGCCGGTATGGAAGTAATCCTGAACTGATACCATATGGAGCTGGAAGGGGTGGACCTTTAGCTAGGCTAAATCTCCACCAAAGCTTTGCATCAATGAGAGCAAACCTATTGTATGGCCCAGATGGAAGACCAACAGCAAATGGCCAAACCCTAACAAATCTCATAAATGCAAGACAAGCAAGTATACGCGCCATGTACCCTGCAGCTATGAGAGGAGGCGATGGAATGATATATTCCACCATAAACACTCCCATAGCCTCTACCTTACCAATTACCACCCAGCCCTCCTCTGTTATGCGTCCCATGCCTAGAGGAATTTACAGGCCATACCCTACAGGTGTAACTGCTGTACCATTGGCTAGCCTTACCAGGTTGCCTCAAGTGACTCCCAGAATGCCTCTGTCCACACAGGGACCATATTCCTACCCTCCTCCAAACCAGTACCCCACGCCAGTCACACCATCAGGAAGTGTGTCTGATGTAAACCAGGAAACTCCTATGTACCTTGGAAAGCCTTTAACAACAGTTCCTACACAAACAGCTGCAACCGTTCCACCAACTCAACCTGCAGCACACTTAGGACCACAAAATGTATCAGCAACTGGTATGCAAACCACAGCGGGTCAACAAACAGGCCACACTCAACTTACCTCACAGAGTGTTACATCCCTTTCTCATGGCCAACCTCCAATTGTCCAGGCAGTTCCAGCTCAAATGCAGCCACAACAGTTACCTACTCAAACCGAACCTTTATCTTTGACTCAAACCCAATCTCAAGTTCAACCCATTAGTCAACCTCAACCACAGGGCCAGCCACAGGTTACACCCCATGGTACTGCCCTGGTACCAAGTTCCAAACTTTCTCCTCCTATAGATGGCCAGCAAGGAAAGGAAGATGAGAGACTGAGTCAGCAACAAGAGCACATGCTGCAGATGGAGCGCGAGCGTGTGGAATTGGAGAAATTACGGCAGCTGCGCCTACATGAGGAGCTTGAGAGAGATCGTATGGAGCTTCAGCGACACAGAGAAAAAGAACAACTACTTGTTCAGCGTGAGATTCAAGAGCTGCATACAATCAAACAACAAGTCCTGCAGCAACAGCAAGCAGAGCGGGAGACGCAGCTCATTATGCAAAGAGAACAACTAGCCCAGCAAAGAATGCAGCTTGAACAAATTCAGTCTCTGCAGCAGCAGCTTCAGCAGCAGTTGGAGGAGCAAAAAAGGCAAAAGACAGCAGCAGTGGAGGCAGCAGCTGCTGCTGCGGCAGCAGAGGCAGCCGCTGCCTCAGCAGCAGTGGCAGCAGCAGCAACATCAACCCAGGGTACTATACAAGGGGTAGTTGTTGGAGGAGGAACCCCTCAAGGGTTCATTATTTGTGACCAGAGTGGTAGAGTTATTCAGCAAGATGGACAGAGTGTTCAGTTTTGGCAGGATGGGCAAGTGGTCCAAGCCATGGTGGCCGCTCGACCTATTCATAGTTCTGCCTCTGAAATGTCTTTGAGAAGCAGTGACAAACAGGCTGATCCCAAGCTTATGAAAAAGCAGAATTCCATGCCTCGGCTGAGGGATGGCTCAGAGGAGGACTCTGTGAAGCGTATTACAGACAGCTGTGTGCAAACAGACGATGAAGACGGCGAAGACAGATTCATGAACAGACGTAGGAGAACAAGGCGTATTGCAGACTGCAGTGTGCAGACTGATGAGGAGGATCAGGGAGAATGGGAACAGCAGCCAGTAAGGCGCAGGAGATCACGTGTATCCAAGCACTCTGAATCTAGTGGTGAGGCTAAATCAGAAGGGTCATCTAAAGTGGCTTCTGCAAGTATAGCTATACAGACCACAAATGATTCATCATGCCAAACAGAGCCCGACCAACTAGGCAGGGTTTCCCCTGCAATCCACATTACCATGGCAGAGACCTCAAAGGTAGACCTACTACATTACATAGCTGCCCCAGAAAGAACACACAAAGGAGAGAGTCTGGCCTGCCAGACAGAACCAGAATCTCAGTCTCACGGTGTGGTTGTCCCTCAGCTGAGTGTCCCTACAACTATCAGTCCGTACTCCACCAGTTTGCATATAGTGGGTGCAAATACATCTGACCCAACCTCTCCTAGACTCCAAGGAGTTGCTAAGTTTGAGAGGAGGAAACCAGATCCACTGGAAATTGGTTATCAGCAACAAAATGAGTCTCCATCCCGCCAGCCCCCCAAATCTCCCCAGGTGCTGTACTCCCCTGTATCTCCATTGTCTCCTCATCGCATGCTGGAGACAACATTTGCCTCGCAGGAGAAACTCAACAAAGCCCATGTTACACCGCAGCAGAAGGCCTTTACTGCAGAGTCACCCCAACGCCACCAGACCCTGCCAAGACCCATAAAAAGTGTGCAGCGGTCGATGTCGGATCCCAAGCCTCTCAGCCCCACATCGGAGGACCCTGCTAAGAACAGGTTCTCCCCGTATCATCAGCAAGCTCTGTCCAACAGTCAGGTACGACCATCACTTTTATCAGGTATCTGAATTTATGAAGGCTTACCAAAATAAGAAAAAAATGAATTTATATTATTTAGAATAAATATCTATTTTTAGAAATAAAATTTTCACAAAATTGTTAGTAGGGTAGTATCTAAAGTAGGGTTTATAAAAATCTACAAATCAATGATATTGCCTTAGGTCCCCTGAAAAGATGTGAGTCTTTTGATAAAATACAACATACATTTTTGCTGCTGATACACAGTATGTACTGAGGTCAGGTTTACCATACATATGTATTTACATGGTATAATATTCTGCGTGTTTTTGTAGGAACACTATTAAATGAATTATTCATTAGATGTCCCACTGAAATTATCATAAAATGGCATTTTTGCATTATGGAAAACCAAATAAAATTAGATTGGTTTGTTCCACATGTACAAGAGCCAGTTAGCATGTAGGGAAACATAAATAAAGGCCTTTATTTTTCTGGTAATTGTCAGCATTATCTGAAAGTAAAAAAATATAAATTTTAATAAATATATTGCATGCCGAATATGCTTTATGTGGACATAGTTGATCACACAGGATCTGGCATTGAGAAGGTGACAGAATGTTCTCATGAGAGCAGCTGGCCATGCCAGAAAAGCTTTTCCCATCATCCTTTTCTGCTATATCTCCACCCTTATCTTCCCCCCTTTCTACTCTTTTAGTCTGTTTTCCTCTCTCTCTCTCTCTCTCTCTCTCTCTCTCTCTCTCTCTCTCTCTCTCTCTCTCTCTCTCTCTCCCCCTCTCTTTTTCTGTCATGTCGTCTATATCTGGCAAACCCTGAAGAGTTGCCAAGGGGACATGCAATGTGATGGTGCTTTGCTGTCTTCCTGATTGTTAGCAGCTGGTCATTAACATTGCTCTGCACTTAGATCAAAATTAGTAAGAGAAGCAAAGATAGAAATCAGATTTCAGGCATTTTACACATTTGCTCTTTTAATCTTTAGCGTTAGTGTTTCATACACGGCTCTCTTGTGGATACTTAAAAAATCAGCATGGATCTACCCAACACAGCCATTTTGTAAGTATTAGACAAGCATAGAGGTCTTTTTAAGTTGTGTTGATGTTTTAATATTTGACTGTTCTTACCTGCATGTTGAGCAACGTGAAAAGATAATGTGGATACTTGGATCAAAGGAGGGAAATTTAATATATTTTTGAAAATATACTTGTCTCTTGGCAGTTTGTAAAAATTAATTTAACATTTTGTGCTTATGTTTACATTTAATAAGCTACTCAAACACACTTCTCTTTGTTCAGTATTTTATATATATAAAAAATGTTCAGTCATGAATAGATCCTTCATTTAGCAAATTCTTTATGAATTGAAAAAACACAAATGCTGCTTCGCTGATTTATTGGTACTGATACAAATTTAACATTTAATTAATTGCAATAAGTTATGTTGTTGTTTAATAAAAATTGTACCTAAGTGAAACCGCTTTGCAATATTATTATGTAATAGAGGTGCTTTGTTTTGACTGCCACCACTAAATATTACTTAACATTGTTAATCAGGTTAAAGCATAAAATGAAAAATGTCACTTAGTCTCTTTGGAAACAATATTTTAATCAATATAATGAAATCAAACTGTGTTAACTGAACTACTGATGAAGCCAGCACTCCCATAGTACAGAGGTTAATTAGCACCAAGTAGTCTCACAACATATCAGGCTACAAAGGCTTAGGTCTAGGGATGAAGGAATGTGCAGACCCTCTGTGAGTACCCAGTGTACAGTAATGAGACTGATTTACATAAACACATTCTGTTTATAGCTCAGTGTTTGCTGATGTGTCTCTGTCTCTCTTAGCAGATGGCCTCCCTGCAGCAGCAGCAGAACTCTCTGATGAGGAAAGTAAAGAGGACTCTCCCCAGCCCCCCTCCAGAGGAGACTCCTCTCCCCATTGTTACTCCAGCACAAATGTACAGTTCTCCTGGCATGCCCCAGAGGGTCCTACCCAGACCCGCCCAGGGAGTCACCAAGGCCGGCCTGCTTAGTGAACTGAAAGCAGTGGAACAAGAGTCGTCAAAGCTCCGTAAGCAGCAGGCTGAACTGGAGGAAGAAGAGAAAGAGATTGATGCCAAGCTACGTTACTTGGAGCTAGGTATCACCCAACGTAAGGAGACCATGGTGAAGGAGAGGGAGAGGAGAGAGCTGGCTTACCTGAGATGTATGGGTGATGCTCGGGACTACATGTCAGACAGTGAGCTTAATAACCTCAGAATAGCGGCTGCAACAGGAACCTTTGATGCTAACGGTCTGCTGACAAGGCCCAGCACTGCACCACTGAGTCAATTTACTAACGACCTCAATGCAACCTCCCAGTATCCCTCAACCTCATCCTACATGTCTTATCCATACCCTCAAAGTCAACCATCAACACAGCCGCCATGCTCTGCTTACCAACAGATAGGTTTCCAACCTCCTCAGTACCCTTCATCCTCTGCACCCCAGCCAGGAACATTCCAGCCCCATCCCCCACCAGGACCTGGCTACCAGAACCAGGGAACCTATTCCTCCCGTATGTATGGCCAGTCTTCCTACCAGACAGACATTGGCATGCAGCAGCATGGCCACCAGGGTTTCCATCCACCTTCTCAGCCTATGCCAGGCCAGAGCCTTCCTTACCCAACCCACAGCTCCTACCAGCCTGGTCTCACCTACCAGCCCCAAGCAGAGATCCTTACAGTCCATCAAAGACCACGGCAAACATCCTTGGCTGACCTTGAGCAAAAACTTCCCACCAACTATGAGGTCATCAGCAACCCGGCAGTGTCAGTGGCCACATCAGCTCCAGATACCAACTTTGGCTCAGTCTACAGCAATGCATACGGACAATACCGCCCCCCTGAGCCTGGACTGACTCATGGTGTGGAGAGCCCCACATCTGCTTATGCTTCAGATGGACTCTACACCTCTAACTTGGAGCAGAATATTCCTCGTAACTATGTCATGATTGATGACATCAGTGAGTTGACGAAAGATAATGCTAACCAACCCACTGATGCTCTAGGCCATCCTGTAGGAGGGAGATATCGCAGTGAGAATGGTCCTGCACGTGCCTATGGTAGGCCTGAAGATGAGCCTGTAGATGCTTATGGCAGATCTACGGGCACAGGTTACCAGAGTACAGTGGACAGTCGCACCAGCACCACAGTGAGTGGTGGTTCTTCCTATTATTACGACGATTATAAACACACATCACGGAGCAGCTCTAGTAGCCACAAACTCACAACCAAGAACCTTGCCCCTGCCGTAGTCTCCTCTAAACGTAGTAAGCACAGGAAGCAAGGAATGGAGCAGAAGATTTCTAAATTCTCCCCTATTGAAGAAGCACGGGATGTGGAATCGGACCTCGCCTCTTACACAATGACAACATCAACAGGAGGCAGCTGCACAGTTGTGTCCAGATCCAAGAAGCTTCAGGATGATGGAACCTATGGGATGAAGAAGAATGCATATGACCAGAAATATTACGGCACCAGTCGTGAGGGTCTTGAGGAGGATGACCGCATGTACAGCTCCGGCAGATCCAGGTCTACTGGGTATGGTATGGACAAGATTTCCTCCAGAGACGCCACAGGCCACAGAAGTAAATCTTACGAGAGGGATGCAATGGAGCGGTCCCAGAGAAGCAGCCGCAGTGGAAGGCCTCCCATGCGCAGCCAGAATTCTGAAGAGGAGAGCCCACTCAGTCCTGTTGGGAAACCTGTAGGCATGGGAAGAGGCTCCGGCATTCCGGATGCCCATGATGTGCGGAATCAGTATGGCTCCAGCCATTCGTTGCCAGATGTGCAGGACCATCACAAGAAGGACCTGCCCAGGAGTCATGTCTATAAACCAGATGACCCTTACCTTGTAGATGACATGCACTGTGCTGTTTCTGACAGTGAAGGTAACTGGTGCTGAATAATTTGTGCTGAATGAAATTCATTCCTCTCACCTTTAAAGTATGCTGGAAAGAGACTGCATGCGAAATGTGGAATTTTAAAAAGAGCGCCATTGCTTTGCTTGTCTTGTTTTTTTTTTTTAAATGGATTGTTCCATCGGATTATTTAAGCCAAAATGCCTGTTTTATATTTCTGTTTTGCACGCATCATCTGTTTTGCATCATTTTTGAGCTGTGTTTGTGCTGTGATGTTTTTTTTTGGTTGTTTTTTTTTCTGTTGGATTTTTCAAATATGTGCATGGATCTGGGATGTGGAGCATGTTTTCCCGGTTTCTTTGCATGGCTTCAATCTGCATGTTACTCCTCTCATCACGTAAAAAAATGACTGATAATGTTTTTTTGGTTTCAAAAAGCCTATCATTTGGGCCAAGAGGAGACTGATTGGTTTGAGAAGCCACGGGAGGCCCGTTCTGACCGCTCAAGACATCATGGAACTGGAAGTCACTCATCCACGGGTAGGCGTAGTAAACACACATACCATGATTATGACGAACCTCCAGAGGAATACTGGTCCACAAGATGAGTACAACCAACAACGCCACTCCGCCTCCACATCATCACGGGACCACCGTCACCACGGCAGCAGCTCTGGCAGACACAGCTCTTCACGCCACTCCTCAGAGGATCCCAGGTCCTCCCGTTCTTCTCGGACACACCCCAAAGACGCACCTGCCCGCTCTGAAGGCAGAGGCTCATCAACTGCACAAAGAAGGAGCGTACCAGACTCCCGTACTGCCCAGGGAAGTCCCCGGAACTCAGGTGACTTCTCTCGAGACTCACCCCCTGCTCATCACCACGGCACTGGAGGACGGAGCCAAAGACCTCAAGGAGATCGCACATCCTCCAGAAGGCAAGAGCCCTCTGCAGCAGGGCCTAAACCACAACCGCAGCAGCAGCAGCAACAACAACCGCAGCAACAACAACAACAACAACAGCAACAGCAGCCTTCACAGAGCCATGCTGGGCAGCAGCGGTCAGGTGGTCAGGGCCAGTCTGGGAGACATCCAGGGTCTGAACCACTTGAGGGTACCCAGCAGGCCCAGCAGCAGCAACCACATCACCAGAGTGCACCACAACAGCAGCCACAGCAACCACTGCAGCACAGCCAGCCCTCTCAGAGCAGCCAGCCTACATCAACCACCGCAGGAGCTGGACAACAGCAGCAGCAGCCCAGATCCAGCCAAACCCCACCACCAGGACGTCAGGCAGGAGTAGGGTCGGCAGCAGGGCAGCCGGCTACCACAGCTGTGAGTAGACCTAAGCCTGGCTTTACTCTACCTGTGTTAAATGTTCCTATTTTAAATGCCACTTGAAAAATGTGGCATTTTCATATTAAAATGTTGTCAAGAGGCTAGTTACAATGACAGTTATTTCTAGCTATAAATGCCATTGTTGGATGTTTTTTAAATTAAAAAACACTTTTAAATGTCACAAAGAGAAGCACAGGTTGTTTGTTTAATACTTTGGATTTGTAGACTCAAAACAGATACTTCTCGTGGATAGTGAGCACTATATAAAGTACACATAGTCAGAAGTGGGGAGGTAAAGTTAGTATAAAAAGTAATACAACATGATTTTTATTTGTTTAAGTATATTAAATTAGACCTGTTTCAAATGTAATCCTATTTAAAATATTGTCTAAAATAATGTACTGGTACATCTCCCTGAATCTATATTTGTCTTAATTAACAACAGGCAAAAATAGATACTCCACCTCCAGCAGCAGCCACAGGAATGAAACCTACAGCAGGAATCCCGACAGCAGCTCAGCCTCCCAAAGTAGCTACACCGCCTCTAACAGGCATCGGTAAGTCTCCGTTTCACCATTACCATGAACCACACAATGACCACAGGGAGACAGCAGGATATGTAATGGTTCTGTTGTTTGTTATTTGAAGGCTCCAAGGCCGCCCCTGTTGGGATTGGTAGCAAACCTGGAGGTATAGGCAGCGCTGCAGCGGGACAGCCACCTCCTGAAGGGGACAACGTTCTCACCAAAATCCTGCAAGGAGGGGCAGCAGAGCAAGCGGGAAAACTGGGAGATGGTACAGTCACGAATACATAAATGTTTAGCAAACTGAAATTGAAGCTTATCTCTGGGTCTGGCATATTAAACGTAGAGTCCATTAATACAGCAAAAATGAAGATACTGGAAAAATGTTCTAATTTTTGGCTCCTCTTTCGTCATTCCTGCAGCTTTAGGCAGCCTTGGGAAGAAGTTCACTTCATTCTGGTGAACAAAAGAGAGGGGTAAGTGAAGAAAGTTGTTTTATGTTTCAGTCTAACTTTTAATTTAGAAACATGGAATGATTTGGGGATGGATGGATGGGAGACAACAGATGGCGGCCTGCTTATCAACAGAAATTGCGGACTGCTTTCCTCGTTGTAAATCGTATCGCTTCAGTTGTTTATTTTAAATCAACTGTGCTCTTTTTTTTCCCAGGCTATGCAGAGTTGAAATGAGATGGATTGGTAGCTTTGACTTGAAAAACCTATGAAACCGCATTAAATACATTTCACATTACAGAGGAAATAGAGGGAGGGAGATCCTGAGTGCATCAGTGAGTATCTCATTAACTCTCTTTTATCCCTCGAGAAATGGATACTTTTTTTGTACATCTTTAATTGTGGTTGGGGGGCATTGTCTTTATGATAAATACTGTGTCACCAGCTCCACTAAGCAAGTGAAAACCATGTTACTGTATTTAAATATATAATAGTGTGTTTATTCACTCTGGTGACACTTGCACCGTGTAAAACAAAAGCGGCAACTAGTTGCGGTTGATTGCTGGTGGTCCATTTTGCCCTTTAGTTTTCGTTTTATTAAGTACACCTCCACCCCAAGCTGTGAAAACATATAAATCTGTCACACTGTGGTTAATGGATTAAGTGCTTTATCAGCTGGATATTTACACAGATTAGCATAGCCCATGTCTGCATAATGAGAAGATTCAGGTGAAGTGATGACTGATTAAATGCTGCGATTGTATATTTGGACTGATCCGCTGTACCTTCCCCTTACCCCAGATTCCTGAACAGAGCTGGAATCAAAGGATGCCTTGTCAGCACTGAATTCCCCAGATATGGGCACACGATTGAAGTGAATTAAATAAGGGTGAGCGCTTCGTCAGCACGCTGTTACAAGACATGAGCAGAGGACTGAGGAGGCCTGAAAGTAAGCGGATGCCTTGACAGAACTACAGCCCCAGACCGATGATTGTAGAGACGTCGATGCCTCATTGGACCAATGGTGGGTAACTTAAAGCAATTCATATTCATCCCTGCGTGTGTGCGCTCAGTTTAGTCTGTTGGTTTTGCTCCTGTTTGGTCAGGTCAGGTAAATAAAGTCACAGTCTGCTTGAACTTTCAGCTGGAGAGGTGAGAGGCCAAAGCCAAGAACAACAGAGGTCAGCGCTAGAACGGTTTATCTTCTGACTTTACACACGTCCAATAATCTGGGCCAAGCACACCGGGCTATAATTAGCCTGAGAAGGCTAGCTGTGCCTTTGCTTTAATGTCACACACGCAAACCCACACAGTGACAAGAGCTCATGCAGACACACAGAATCGTGACTCATGTTAAGCATCATCCATTACATGCAGAATGAGCTGATGAACTAATTCTGCTCAATGGAGCAGAACTACAGAGGTGCAAATAAAGTTAGATTTCAAAGCACTTTATTTAGCAGCTGTCAAAACACACGCTGTGACTTGCACAGCATGGAGCTGTGGCTCATTTGAGTGAAGGTCCATCATTCAGCTATTACGCTGTCTATGTTGACACTTTGATCAGTAGTCCGTCACCTCCGCGTCTGTGTCCAGTCTCAGGATTCAGAGGGGGAATACGGAGATAAACCGGACTCAGTGTTTCTTTGAGCAGCGGGCCAGCTGGCTTGAGTGTCATGAGAAGTAAAGGAGAGTAGGCTGGCTGCAACATAAACGTGTTTACGAGACCAGAGTGTTTGCTGTTTAACCGCCATCGCAAAATACAGAGTTTATACAGAATTTTAGAGGTCCTTTAGAGGTCCATCAGATTGTTTTTAAATGAAGTTTTGGGGTTATTTTTTTTATTCCTTTTATTGCTTTAGTGTAGGCTCTATTGCAGCATTAATTTTGTGCATGCATTTTGTCTCAATAATTCCATATTGTGCATTAAAAGTAATTTATTTCACATCTCCATTGTCTTTATTTCAGGAGGACAACAACGGTCAATAATGAGGATGCGGTGGAGTGGAGAAGAGAGGGGGGAAGGGGGACACGAGTCCTGTTTCCTCTCCTCTCTCTGCAGAAAACCTCCTGGGATCTGTGTGACAGTAAAAGGCCCGCTAACTAAGGCACCTGGATATCATGGGAGAAATTCAGTCGCTCAACAAAGAAAGCATCACAGCGCCCTCTACAGGGATTTTAATGGAATACCACTCGTGTCTGAGGACTTCACATCTGGCAAGGATATTTGATTCTGCGTTGATGTCTTCATTTTTTTTCATGCAAAACACACACACACAAAAAAAAAAGAAGAGAGAAGATTTTCATAGGTTTTCCTGGTACCAAAGATACCGATCTTAACCCGAAATGACAACACTTACCTGGAGTAGACGAGATGTATCACGGCAATGACAACCAACCTGACGTCTTCACCACAGTCCTCGAATGCTTGGTTTCTCTAATCTCTACAGTACATTCCAGTATAGGGAATTTGACCCTTTCTTTGAATGTGTTTTTATTTCTCCTCTTTTTGTTTCGATGTCTACAGAATGCATTGTGTAAACGTGGACATGAGAATGCACGCACAAATATTGCAAAAACTGGAAGAGAAAAAAAAAGAAAGAAAAAAAAAAAAAGGAAGCCCATATCAATACTTTTTCACCACCTATGAGATGCCACTAGTCATTAGCTGTAGGTTTTTAGGGAAGGGAATTACTACCAGTGTGCCCACAAGTGTGAGATTCACACAGATGAGAGGACCAAATGAAAGAGTGGCCACGGCTCTTTATTAGCCATCGCAAAGCCATCGTTATAGTCAGTCCCAGAGTTGGCTATAACGCTCTGGGGCTGACTATAAAAAAAGGATAAAGTCCCCTCTGTGATTTTATCCTTTTTCTTGATTTGTCTCATCTTTTAGTTTCTTTTCATTTTTGCCTGATATTCACTGAATGGAAGAGCCTTATTCAGTACATGTTTTTACTTGTATACCTCACGTTTTAAAACGTCCATGTCATCATGCATTTCTTTTTACACAACTGTATACTATTGTATGTACATAAAACAAATCAGAGATCTAATTATGTAAATTTGTCATTTGTGTATTTATGGAATCACTCTCCGGTGACTTTCTTTTTTTTTGTTGTTGTTGTTGTTCTGTGTTTTTCTTTGGTAAAACTTTATATTTTTCACTTTTTATTTGTTTGAATCTGTTTTCTTGCATCAAATAATTTGCTTGTTGATTTTTAAAAGCAATAGCATGCAGAAAATGGTATATAGCACAATCGTATAAATGTTGTTTCAATTAGTGACGGGAAATATCAAACACATCTGTCGATAAATAGCCGTAATACAATTTGTCAGAGGGTTTACAACAACAGTACCGTGTCCGGATGTGCATGTTACGTGCAGACGCATAAGAGCATGCAGACAGGTACAGGACACACTCACACAGACACACTCTCTCTCTCTCTCTCTCTCTCTCTCTCTGTCTCATGCAAACGCACACACACACACACAGGCAAACACACACTCATATATATATATATATATATATATACACACACTTTGCATCCTAGTTACACGTCAGAGCCAAGGTTAATTGTGTTCTCCACAGGATAGACCTGTTAACCTCCTGCTGATTAATGAGGTTATTATCACCTACACCTACCAGATGATCTCACTAACAAGCTGGGCCCACTGCCTCTATTTGTGCAAAGACACGGAGATACATAAACACACACACACAAACACACAAACACACACACATGCGTACAGATATAGGAGAGGATGAAAGCAATTATCAATTCAAATGTTCTATGCAATGACTCATTTTGAACCTGGAAGTGATTCAGCCTAAAAAAAACAGTTTATTATCATCACTGTATTCACAAGAAAACAACAAAATTATGAGCTAAAATAGAAAAAAAAGGAAAAAAAAACGGTCATGAAAATGTTTTTACTTAGCAAGTTGTCTGTATGAATTTGAATATTGAATATTGAACTAGAACTTGTTTTTATTTTCGTGGCATGTTTTGACCCCTCACTCCCCACACGGGGGACTTGTTGCCAAAGGGTAAACTGTGTAGACTGTCGGTTTTGAATGTCCACCATCATGTTGCTTTGACGCATGGGTTTGCTTGGCTTTGTCTGGCTGTTTGTAAGCCCTCATTCAGTTTTTGTGCGTTTTTTGGCTGACCTGGGCTCCTCAGTGTTTGGCTTGCAGTGACTGTCTGTGCTGCTATAAACCTGTGATACAGATGGTCAGCACTTCTCATTAATACTTGTCAGTGTACATATTGGGTGTCAGTATAACCTGTGGGGTGAATGGAATGCTTCTATCGGATATTTCATTGTTGATTAAACCACTCAGCAGCCAAGCCATTGGAAAGGTGCATGATTAGATCTTTTATTCTTGGAAGTTATACCTGAATTTAAAAAAAAATAAAGGTAAGGCATGATTTCACCAGGGTTTGCCTAACAAACCTTGACTTTCACAGGCCAACGTAGAGAATATTGATGAGTAAAATGTTCAGCCAGTCATTCACAAATCAGGGCATGTCATTTTGAAAGCACAAGCCTGACTGGTAGCACTTGCTGCTCGATGAGTTGCAGAAACTTGGAGGTCGCCCAACGGCGCCTCCAAATGAACAGTGTAAGATCTGTACAAAAACAAGAGGTGGAGACGCTCTCTGGTCGATATGAGGTGCATGAGACATAACAGCCTTCAGTGCAGCCGTCTGATTGACAGAAAGGCAGACCGACACACATCCTTATTGTAAATACAAATTCATTCTTCTGTACAGCTTTTGAGTTTTGAGTACGGCTGTCATGTGCATCCCCATGCCGTATTTGCTGCCAACTTTTGTGTATAAAAAGAATATTTATTACCACAATAATGAGGATGACGACGAAACTAATGATGATGATTATTCTAATTATTGCATAAGCATAGTGTATGTGGCTGACTTGTATTGACTGTTTACAACAGTGGAACAAAACTCGTATTCAGAAACATATCCAGTCTGTGTATAGTTTCTATACATATTGTGCTTGTAAAACAAGAAGAAAAAACCTCCACAGAAACTGCAGAGTAGAATGCCTTTGTCAGACTATCGGGAGGTCTTCGATTCGATGGATGCGATCTGCGAGGCGACGAGGTTAAAAAAAGGGAAGCAACGGGGAAAAAAATTAAACAAAAAATCTGGAAAATGTCATTCACTGTTGTAAGTGCAATGGGCAAAACGTCAGTTGTGTATCCATTGTGAAACCTTGTGTTCTATTCAGTGTATTCCTGTAAACAGATAGAGTAAAATTTTGGTGCATCATGTCAAGTAATGTGATTAATGAAAAATATTGACCCTGCAATTTCCAAACAGAGAGAAGAATAAAAAGAAAAGGAATATATTGTGGTTATTGTCTTCAGTGTGTGTGTGTGTGTGTGTGTGTGTGTGTCGCCTGTTTTCTTGCAGTGCTGATGGAGACACTTGGTAAGTTGTGTAGTAGCTCTGCCGCAGACAGAGGAGAGATCAAGAATAAAAGCTCACAGGCAACGCGACTGTTCAGATAAGACTAAGGCTTTACGCACTGAAGCAGTGATGACTTCCCTTCCTTTCCCTTCCTTGTGGATGGTAGGGAGGCAGGAGCAGCGAGACGGGAAGTGTTTGCCAAGCACAGAGAGAGAGAGAGAGAGAGAGAGATGGAGGTGTGAGCGTATGCATGTCTGAATATACACGTCTGTTTCAAGAGAGAGAAATCAAGAGAGAGAGTTTTTATTGTCTTTGTCCTCTATTCTCCAGGCAGGAGAATGTGCTGTGTGATATTTTATCACATATTAATGTTGCATTTAATTGTTAATTTTATCCTGCCAATTTTTGATTAATAGTTTTATATATTCGGTTCAGTATCGTATTGAATTTCAGACTTTTTGCATGAATAGTGACTATAGTAATTGATTATCAACCAATTTCAGATTTGACTATTGCCATTAAGTATTTATCTTCTGCCACATTATTAGAAATACGACGCCAAACACAGATGACTTAGTCATTCAAGTCACACTGTGAGATATGTTGTAAGCAACTGGACAAAGTCTTCTAAAAGCACCTGAAAACCTCTTTCCAGCTATCGATTCTGGGCAGGGGCTGCCTCTCACAATTTTTATTGCTTTTCGAAACAATCAAAACCCATTTACAGAGCGGCTGGCCCGCTGCGTAGAGATGTGAACTTCTCTCCCAAGCTTTTTTCATTCTTCGCACAACCTCTCATTTTTCTTCAGTACAGTACAACCAAGAGCAAAAGTGCCTTTAAAAGAGGACTCTAACCCACTGTTGGCACCGATAAAATGTATCTTTCTTTTTCCATTCTGTTTCCTGCAATGTTACTCAATCTCCAGCACTCTGAGATTTGAGTTTAGCCTCAAGCTGAGATGATTGGAGCTAGGTTCATTAGATGATTCATAAGATCTGTAGACAGTATGAAGAATGGACATCGTATCCATGACGTCACCCACAGGTTTCTAATCCTGGTGGCTCTGGTTGTTGTCGTCTTGGCAGTCCTACCTCTGCCGCCTCCCAGCTAACCTAAAAATGTGGAAAGACGTAGATCTGAGCTGAGGCAAACTGGATGAAGCTTGGTTGCTCAGACACTTAACTAACCTATCAGCCAGAGAGGCCTCATTGTTAATTATGCATAACTTTAAGCCTTAATAAAATCTGAACGGGTGAGTTAAATAGAAATTCACCCTCAGTGCAGTTGTCAAAACTTTTGACTTAGTACCAAGCTGTAAAAGTGTGAACTTGGACATTTTAATATGGGGCCTTACGGAGATTGACTGGTTCTGTAGCCAGCCTCATGTGGCCGTTTGAGGAACTGCAGTTTTTGGCCCCTCTGCATTGGCTTTTCGGAGGTTGCCGCTTGGTAAGATCACTTCTGTTTAACTCCACACCCCTAGATTTTAATCATTATCAAACTTTTGACTCAAGTGACATCACTTAAGGTAATTTATCAGACTGAATTTTTTTTAAGGAGAGAGTGTGCATCACTGTCCTTATTTACGGCAGCAGGGTTTTCACCCCACATGCTAGTGTAGTCCATTTGAGAACAGAAACTAGGAACATTTTTGCTGGTAAATGTGTCCCAGTTCATTTGAGGCCTTTAGTGGTCACATGGCGATTGTTGAAGTCACATGTGTTACATAATTTGAGGTGTGAAATGTTTAGAGGAATGAAGGTGTAAGGTGATATCGCTGTTTTCGGTTACACAGTCTAGACCTGAGGAGCTGGCTCGTCTTGAATGTGCCATGTGCTTTTTTTCAGGAGTTGTTTGGTGATCATCATGTGGTGATGTGATGCTTATATTATGTTTCTTCACTTATGGCGCATTAACTAACCACTGCTCACTGCTTTAACTTATAATACACTACATCATGCTGACACTGCAGCACAGCTGTGGTATTAAGTCACCACCAGGCAGAGCCCACAGGTTGTCATGTTCTTGTATTGTGCTTGAAGATGTGGCACAGGAATACTCTGCTGCAACAAAGTTGAATAGGCCATCGGGTTACTCTGAAACCACATCCCATTTTGCAGCTCTCCTTTCCCACAGAGTCGGGCATCAGTCAAGTCTGCAGATCTTGGCTGCCCTCACCTGGTTGTATACAGGACTGGAAGAAGCACAGACCAAATAACTTTTTAACTCCCCATTTAAAAAATGTACGCTTTCTAAAAATGAAACATTGACTTACTTTGTAAATGAATAAAATGTCTCTCCTCAAAAGTAAAAACTACACATTCTTTCTAAATCTTTTGCAGCTGCAGTCATATTAGTTGGCAAACTCTTAAAGTCATTATAAATAATATATGTATCAGCACAGTGCAAGGCAGGAAAATAACTCTCAATAATATAACCAAGTGGAATAATGTAAATGCAAAACAGGATCAGGCTTTACACTAAATTTAAGTGCTGCACCCTTGATGCTAATCCAGAATTTGAAGTGGTCAATTATAATTGCATGGTCTACATATCCAAACACGACGCTAAGATTTGAGAGGATTACACTGAACTTTTCAGCCAATTCTGCTGTTAAAAGCAGGTCACTGGTTTCTTTAATGAGGTCAGTGTCAGAACTACGTATTGAACAGAAAGCCAAAAGGATCTTTTGATTCATGAAAGTGTGAAGCATCCTTATTCAAAGCCAAGATATGAGCAGAGTCTTAGAGAGGAGGAGGCATTCGTTGGAATTTAAAACATCTACATTCGCCTTTTTTTTCCCTAAATGTGAGGCTGAACTGTGAGCAGCAACAAAAGGAAAAGTGTCGGTTTCGAGTGAGAGCAGCTGACCTGGCTGTACCATCCCATATCCCAATCATACCAAATGCCTCTAACAGCAATTTTCCAAGGAAGCAGACTTCATATACGAGATATATCTTTTGATAAAGATGATTGGGGCATAGGTCCACAAAGGTCAAAACACCACTAAATTGTCTTTATGAACTGATATGCCCCATCTATGAAGCCTTAAGTGCTACATTTTTTTTTTGCTCTAATGAGGATTTATCGCTGGGCCCTGCAGCAGCCAACTCTACAGCATTGGTGTCCAACATTTTTACCTCCAGGTCTCTCTAATGGGGCATATTAAACATAGAAATGATATATAAAACTGCTGATCCCGCCCCTCCTCATACGCTCTTGGAGGTTACTTAAGCTGTATTAATTAATAGGTATTCTGCTGTTTGCATTTTTTCTTCCTCAGCGTCGGTTTTTAGAGACTTCTCTCTGTCCCATCTCCCACGGCAGGGCAGGTGTAGTCTGTATACAGCAGGCTGATTAATGGTTTGTCATTATTGTCCTCAGTTATAGGTCACTCGACCTACACATCCTCTTAATAAAGACATAAATGTAAGTCATTAAACTATAATTGGTATGCTTGCATTCATCCATTTCCTGAAAGCGATGACGAGAGCCTCTGAGGATTAACCAGTTCCTTCCATCAGCAGTAAGCGGCGATCAGCCGACAGGAACGTCTTATGAGTCATCCTCAAGTGGTGAGAGGTGTGACGATGTAGAGGGAGAGGAAGTGAGGAAGCAGGGAGTGACCAGAAGCAAGGACCAGTCATCCGACGCATGAATTATTTGTCATTGTGCTACCGTATTTGAACCAGTTTCTTTGAATCCAGCTGATTCACACGATGTGATTATTTTCTGATGCAAGTGAGCTTACCTTTCTTGTGAATACCCATCCATTTGTAAGGAGTACAAAGGTCCTGCGGTACACCTTTCTGATGTAGGAAAATAATCTAAAAGAAAATCTTACAAGTGACTGTGGAGCCGTTTAATGTGACTCTAATGTATTGAAATCCATCAGGCTGCCCTACTAACGGGAGAGAGAAGTGGCTGCTCAGGTTTTGCTCCCTTACCTGTCACTCACAGTCTTAATCCGCTTGCTTGCAGACTACAGACTGCTTAATCAATACACAACCCTTTAATAATGAAACAATCTCTTTCCAGGCCTTTATGCTTTCTAAAGGGTTTGTTTGTGGACCACTGCTCTCTTAGATCAATAGCCTTAAATTACTGTCAGAAAAAGAAAAATAACCTGATTCACCGGACTTCAGGGGAGAATACGTGCATTTGTCCTACTTTGATCCAATGGAAAAGTGATGTTAATTATTTTTCAATACATCCATCCATCTATTTTCCAACTGCTTATCCTCATCTGGGTCATGGGGCTCTTCAATATTTCAAACAGGTCTTAATTAAAATTATTACTTACCTTTGTTCTTGCATGCTTAATAAAGAGTGGCTTTATGTACCTTTATGTAAGTTGATATAAAAAGTATAATCTTGGTGTTGTTGAGGATGAAATTCATGTTGTATTTTATTGTCCCATTGCACAGCAACCTAAGGAGCCTGCTATTTAAAGATAAAAATCATCCATCCATCCATCCATCCATCCTTCCATCCATCCACTTATCTGGGATCAGGTCGCACTGACAGCAGGTTTAGCAGGACACTGTAGACAACCTCTCCCTCTCAGCAAAGTTTTCCGGCTCATCCTGTGGGATCTCGACGCATTCCCAGGCCAGATGGACTATATAATCCCTCCAGAGAGTTCTGCATCTGCCCCAGTGTCTCCCTCCAGTTGGACACGCCTGGGAAACCTCCATCCATACTGATCAGATGCACAAACCACCTCAGCTCAACTCCGAGCTCCCTCAGGAAAAAATAAAAGCTACACCTGCCTCAGAAAATGACACACAAACATGAAGCTAACATGGCCATATGACATATAGCTACTAATTACTGTTAAATTAATTTTTAAACTCAGAATTAACTTACTATAATGGCTCACAGGTTTGCTATGTTAGCTTGTCCGTCTAAGCAAGCAAGCTGAAGTTAGCCAGCCGAAACCACAGTATGACAATATATTTTACATGCTTTGTACTAATGTCAGTTTTGACTTTGTAGAGAAGTGAAGAGAGAGGGCACTTAGCAACGTGTGAAATAAAAATCCAGTCCAAATCAGTCCATGCGCTGTCACAGGCAGCTGATAAAAGTCAAATGTTTTTTAATTTTCATGCTACACTGACTTGTAAAAGGCTGACTGGTGAATTTGTCATTCCTACTCATTATATGACTGGGCTCAAATCAGAATGGGTACCAGAACTGGGTTCAGGCGCGAGGTCAATGTATCTGGGCTCAGCAGAGGCAGAGCGACCATAGAGGGCGATGCTGGATGCTCAGAGGAGAAAATCAGAGAGTGACTGAGCTCGAGGCTTCCAGACGAGAGTAAATCCTGAACACCGACGACAGCTTTTAGTCTTTGGTGAGAGCTTTGTGAAATAGAAGACCTCAAGACAGACACTGAGTTGGGCTTCTTGCTGTTGGACTAGTAAGTAATATTAGTTGGCTATGTCTTGTGTTGTTGCGCTGAATTGATGTTTGGCTCTTGGCAAAGTTGTCGACTTGCTAGTTATTGATCAGAAGTAATCTAATCCTAACAAATACACACGTATAAATGTCGATATTTACAACAGTGGCATAACACTGAGGATATCAAATTAAACCAATTCTTACACAGTATTTCTTTAACACGATAAAGCCACCAAATACTTCCCTTCATCTCCATCTGGTGGTTATAAAATGCCACTGGGTCAGATTCGACTTTGTAAGCAGAAGGAGAGGTCTAACAGGATGACCTTTCACTTCAAGGTCAAATCAAACTCAGCCTGTGCTCAGTAGATCCAGACTGGCAAAAGTGAACACGTGTGATTGTTGGTGAAGGGGGTGTCACTGTTTCCACTGCCATCGAGAGAGGCATGAAAAATAATGTAACACTGCATAAAAGGCTTGTTGGGGAAATGCCACTATGAAAAAATGAAATAAAAATGAACAAGAGCATCTTTTATCCTTAAGAACAGGACATCTGTGTGTGTAAATTGGACCTTTTGGAGTTCTTTTCATTTGTGCGTGTCATGATTTGGGTTAAGAGTTTTCAATATATCTATCTAACATCCAACTTATTAGTTAATTGATTGTTCATTGGAAGCTCTGGCAACTAAAGTGTATTTTTTTAATATATATATTCAGACATTGATGATTGTAAAAAATGGAGACAAATCTGTAAAAACTGAGAAGGGAAATTCCTGGCAGCCCTTCAGCATTGACCGCATGGCTGCTCGGGCACACAGGAACATATTGCAGGTCAAATTATGAGAAGATAAAGGAGCCAAGCCTCGACATGGCCTTTGATGCCCTGCAAGGGACAAAAAAAATGTAGCAAGCCACCACTCAAAATCTCACAGCGGAAACGTAAATGGATCATAGAGGAAAGAGATATTCAGTCAACTGGAGCACTAAGGGCTTCTTACTGTACCCATTTTGCCTGTTCATGCAAGCGTGTGTGTGTGTGTGTGTGTGTGTGCATGAGAGGGGAAGAAAGAGGGAGACAGAGTCTGTGTGTTTGTGTTCAGGACACAGAAATGCTGATGCCTCTCCTTTGGGCCCCTGTCAAGCACACTTAGTGTCAGTGTTTACAATCCAAAATGGGAGAGTGTCCGTGTAATTCCAGGAGGTCTGAAGGGATGAAAGAGCATGGGGAAGACAAGAGCCAGGGGGACATTGTTCTGTTTTGGAAAAGCCTGCAGGGCCGCCTGTTCAAACACTTCTGAAGGACGTACTCACCTCATAGTGAAGCCCCAGTTTGTGATGTTGTGAGTTTAGATTGATTCATACTGCGACAGAAGCTCCTCTGTCAGAGTTGCTCACCGAATCTGTGGTTCCCCTCAGGCAAATGTGATTTACGATGCTGGCCGAGGAGGAGCCGGTTCATTGTTTTATAAAAGACAACGCAGTATGTCACTATTTACTGGCTGCATCGCTCCTCCAACTGTTTGATTTAAAACCACTATGGCTCCCAGTTCTGTATTGCTTACAGTTCAAACTTGATGGAACAGTTTGACATTTTGGGAAATGTGCTTATTCGCTTTCTTGCCAAGAGTTATGAGACGGCAAAGTCCAGGAAGTTACTGGTCTCGGCCAAGAAATAGTCTGGCACGTAACACCTGTAAAACCACAATGTGTTTTTACATTGTAATTCTTACACAGATTAAATATAACACTTTAGACGCCGGCGGATGGATTGTGCTGTTTGGACAGAGTCAAGCTAGCTGTTTCCCTCTGCCTCTAAGCTATGCTAAGCTATGCTAAGCCTGTCAATGGCTTTATATTTAACAGGCATGACGGTAGCACTGATTTTCCCGCCTGACTCTCAGCTATCAGTCCTTCCATGTGCTACAAACCTACATTTCATCTACTCCTGCGCACATTTGATCCACTTTTGCGCAAGCACTGATTGAGTAAATCTGTTTCTTCTGCTCAGCTAATAAGAATGGACTAGATCAGACGTGCAAGAGCAGTGAAGGAGCAAGAAAATGACAGGTGGCAGATGAAGAGAAAAGGACTCTGTTGTCCATAGTTGAGCCTGTGAAGTGAACAAATCCCCCTCCCCGTCTTTGTTACAGTAGGATTAGCAGAGTGCAGTATTACCCCAGCCTTTTAACCTGTAGCATTAAAGGTCCCATGTAAGATTTACCCCTGGCGTCATGTGGCAGATATTGAATGAAATATTCACAAGTTTTAATTAGTCACTCAAAAATGTGCTTTTATAGAGTACACCATGTTGCATCAACTAGTAGGCCAGACAAAATACTGCCTCTAGACAGGGCTCTTTGCACTTTCGTCACACCATAGTTTCTCCTACATGCTTTGGTGAGGGGGAGGGTGAGGTGAGGGATATTCAGTGCTATTTTACCACTGCACCAGCGGGGGTGGAGAAAGGACTGCCTCTGTATACTGAAACACAGGAACAGCGCTGCTGGCAATCAAGTCACACACATACGGTATTGAATTACACCCACAGATCATACAGTGTTTCCTTCCATGCACCTGTAAACCTCTGTGAATGAAGGGGAAACAAGAGCCATAAGAGTGAAGGCTGGAGAGACAGGAGAAGAAGGAGGGGAAAAAAAACTACTAACACACATCTTCGGCTAATGTGAGTGGACACGGTCAATTATTCCCATTCAGCACCAAGATTATGTGAAATTCAGTGCAGGCCGCGCACCGCATCCCATCCGCCCATCCCCTCCTGCCAGCTGCCACTTGCAGTAGTGGTGATGCTGCTCCCTGGAGTGTGGAGGAGGAGAGAGAGCGTGTCCGCTGCCCAATGACAGAGCAGGATGCTGAGAGAGGCTGCTGGGGTGAATGGAGGCGACAAGATGCCGTCTAGAGCGGCGAAGGAGAGGAATTAACATCGATGAAGGTACATTTTCTGCTTTCATTTCAGCACCAGTCTGTCCGCGTTACATTTTAGAGGTGATGACATTAAAAATACCTGAAGTGTCCTTTCGGTTTTTGCGCGTTTTATGACGGGGGAGGAAAGCACAGGCTGTGTGCGGGGTTTTTTTTTTTTTTTTTTTTTAAAGAGCCGTGCCGTAGACACAGCCACTCAGTGCTCACTTGATACCGGATAATTTGCATTTTAAAGCCGTGTTGAAACGACGGAGCAGCGCCGTATTTCAAAATAAAGGTTTCAGTCGGCTTCCCTACGGTGTGCTAGAGCAATATTTCATTGGTGTAGCAGGTGCTCGACGCGCACCACGCTGGAGCCATCGAAAATGTAGGCCCAATGAGCTGTCAATTGCTCGGTCGTGCTTCCTATGCTGCATCAAATGTGATCCAGCCGGTGAGCAGACACTAAAATAAATATTTGAACTGAAAAACCTGTGATCAGGCGAGCCTCTTTTTTTTTTGACATTCACTTTAAGAAGGGCTGCCGTTCAACATTGAGATTGCATGGATGGGTGCACAGGCCTTTTTTTTTTTTTTTAAAAAGCACATTTACATCTTCTCATCCAATCAACCAACCATTGAAGTGAGTGGGAAGCGTGGGGGCGTTGAGACTCTGTAGTAGAATACGTGATGAGGAGGCTGCATGTGTTGCTCAAGTGGAGCTGCAGTGCACTGCTACTTGTTTTAACATGGTATTTCTCCATCACCAGCCCATTGTAGAGGCTATTTATAGGAGAAATGTCATTCCATGCCCGCCTTAGACATGCGCTCTGACCTCAAATCTCACAAAGATGTCTGGTTTCACCCAGCAGTCTTCTTTAATACAGTTTTGTTACATGCCTGCCTTTCAAAAATGTCACGACAGCCTTATAGAAAGTCTCCACAGACACTCAGCCTCGCCTGAGGTGAAATCTTTGTGTCAGAACATCTGTATCCTCTCCGCTGTTAACGCATCACTGCTCTCTGAATTGCCTCTTCAGTGGACTACACTGGCATTTGTTGGCAGGTTTTTTTGGGTCCTGGTAACTGTAATTGCTCCACTAATATGTGGGCAGTGTGAACATGATGACTGGTCATGAATGAATGAAAGTGACAGCGAAGGCCGTGAGGTGCAGAAACCTGCAAGCGCCTATTTGCTGAAAGCCTTAAATGAGGATAAAATGTGACACAGCTTTAGTGTCATTTTGAAAATCAGTAAAATTATACGCGTCTTTGTGTTTCTGGAGTATCTGTCGTAAAGTTAACTGTACAGTGGGGGTGTGGTGGAGGATTATAATTGGCATTCTCAGCTGGCATCCCTTGTGGTGCGTCGATATTACCACTGTTTCTGCAATAATATGATACTCTCTTATTGCACTCTGGTCATTTCCCTCTGTCCAGGATATTGAGAAATGTGCTCCGGTGCCGCGTTGGATCTGTGTGGGTAAAATACGGTAATTTTACTTTAGAGCAAGAATAGAAAAAGAATAAAAGAGTGAGCGGTAATGTTAGTAAAATATAGTAGAAGAAGCAGAGTAATATTTTAATTGGAGACGACGACGACTTGTAGACAACTTAAAGCCACTGTACCAGCGCTGATACAGCCAATTAACTGATTACTCAATCAACAGAAAATCCATAGAAAACAATTTTGTTTAATGGTTTAAGTAATTTATTAAACAACATAAATGCCAAATACTGCTTGATTCCAGCTTCTGAAATGAGAGGATTTGTTTCTTTTCCCTATTTTATATAATTTCTTTGGGTTTTGGACTGTTATAGAAAAAATATATAAAATATATTAAAAAAATATATTAAAAAAATCGTGAATTTGAGTACATCGACCTAGGTGTTTTTCTTCTGCCCAGCATTATGGATTCCATAATTAATTGATGAATTGAAAAAAAAGAATCAACAGATAGGGAAAATGTTCTCTAGCAGCCCTATTGCCTTAAACAAACCGTTTGATACCATCAGTTCAGCTCTGGGCAATCAGTCTGTAACATCTCCGACTGTGGCACACCCATGTGATTAGAGTGTGATTAGAGTGTATGCCACTGGGTGGACAGAAAAAGAGACACCTTCCCACGCAACACGAAAGCAAGCAAGTAGCAGCTAGGTGAATGTGAAGGTGATGTCTGTAGTGTGAAGCATTTTTTTCCCTAGCAGCATTTCTGTGAACATCGCTCCTCCTCCACCGCGATGCAGTTTTTCCTCTGTTAGACATATGATTTACTAGTGAATATTTCTTTACTTATATCTAACAGTGATTGGCAGGAAACATGAGAAGCAACAAGGATCCGCAGCTCGAATCAAACTGTGTCAGTTGCGGCCACATGGCACACATCCCAGATCACTGCCCCACCAGCATGGCACAGTTGGCATCGTTTTTGAAACTTTTCCACGCATCACATTGCATAGTTTTTTCTGTAAATCCAAACTACGAAGGCAGCACTTGCCATTTATTACAAAACTTTAATAAGGGAGCTGAATTTTATACAGCAAGGCAAAGACAAGGCTCGGGAAGCGACTCTCTAGCTCGTTTGTGGGTTCAAACAAGCTTTGGCTGAGTCACCGGTACAACATGGTGACACGGAGAGAGTCTGAAAAACCATGGCAACACATGCCAAACATAGAAAAACTTCATTAAAGAGGAAGTGGAACAAACACTGACTGAATGATGCTTGACAGCTTGTTTTACCTAACCCCACAAACCACAGTACGGCCTCAGAAAATGACCACTGACCACGCCAGCAGTCTGACCGAAAACACAAACACTACGAGCCTCGCCAGACTCGATATGCGGCAGGTCCGTTTTGTTGTTTTGCCCATACTCCCCATTTCATGAATACTGTTTCTGCTTCTAAAACATTTACCAACCAGACATCACAGACCCGCCGTAGCAAGCTGACCACGGTAGATAAGAGCTGTTTGTTGCTGCATATGTCTGCATGGTTAGAATTTAATTTGCCACTGTTTCTCAGAGGGACTGAAGAAAGAAAAGGAGATATTATTTTACATTGTTTACAGGCTATGAATGCAAAATCTTGCAATGCAAAATCACCTGCTTTGTCCAGGCCTTTGAACAAATGGTTGATTTGTCCTATTATTTTACATTTGTACGTTCCCATCTTGTTTCTAGACACCTTTTGCTCGTACAACTAACAGATGAGATGATATTGTCATGTCTGAACTCCTCTGCCGCGGTGCAGTGATCACACTCTGGCTGGGTGTTTCCACGCAAGACGCTTCAGAGTGTGCCTTAGATGGAGACCTGTTGACACATGATTGTTTGTGCCGTGATTTGTCATTTCATCTATCCACGAAAGAGACTTTTTTAGGAAGAAAGCTCCCATGAAGCTCGCAAGCTGTCGCCACACTCACACTGCTGGAGCGCACGTCATCTACATTTGGTCACATTCTTTTGGCCTCACCTTTTGGAAAACTTATGCCACCGTTATGAGGTGCTTTATCTCTGTTAGCCCAGGCATAGTCACCATGGAAACTGGGTCTGAGCAGCAAGTGTCACCGGAGGAGAGAGAGTACCGTAGTTCACTTTGATGGTCTAATTTTTTTCTCACAGACGGTCCAATATTTTAAACCCATCATCGGAGTGTCTGTGACGTGAATGTCCGTCTTTCTTTGACATTTATTGTTTAACAGCTTTCTTTATCGTACCTCAAAAAAGTATTTTCCGGCGTGTAATAATGACGTTATGTATCATCCCAAGTTTAAATATTTTAGAGACTGTGATATATCTATGGTATGAAATGACAAGACCATTATTAAAATATTAAAAATTCAGGCTTCTATATCCTTTTCTCCTTGTTCTGGAAGGATCTGTGATATTTTTAAAAAATAATTGAATTTAAGCCATTTTAATTAAAACTGTGGTAGCATTTTGTGAACGGCATGACATCAATTTGCAAAGTTTTACCGTACGCGTTTATGAGACAATACAATGCAGCGGAGGACGACTTTATGTCATATACTTATTATAACCTAATTATGTTAGCTGTCTTTTATCATTCTGTTGCATTGAGTTACAGAGCACTGTATTGAATTGTGCCTGGTTTGGTGCAACACAGGGGTGTATGTTGATTCACTCTCTAAGAGCACACGGTGTTGTGTTTCTGTGATATGTCCTAACATTTATCACAGTACTGCCCAAACATCAAGGAGGAGGTAGACACTCTCACTTAAACTTTCGACCACTAATCTAAAAAACTGTGGCATTGGAATAAAAGTTTTTGCAGGAGAGGAAAGATGCGGTCATCTCACACATTTCATCATGAATTAATGGCTATCAATATTTACTCTGATACAGAACAATGTGACATATATTATCGTCTTTTAATTTGTCTATTATTTAGCGGATGCAGTGCGTGGCTGTAGAGATGTACTGCCTTAGCAGCATTAATGGGATGTAGATAAATGTCTGCCAGTAGGAAATGAGGATGATGCTGGGAAATTCCTGTGGGCCATTTGAAATAGGAGCTATAAAATGTGACAGTTTGCTGCCGACGTCGACTAATACAGCCTTAAAGCACACTTCATCCGTAGCGTCTTGCAGGCCAGATCTGTTTGTTTGAACCTGCTTAGAGGGAAAATGCACTGTGTATTTTTTTTTTTGTAAGTCAATGCAGCTCTCTCTGTGCCTTTCATCTGACGCATACAAAGAGTTGTTGTTTTCATCTAACAGGCGCTTCTCTCCTGTTTCCTCAGATCTGACTTCGACGCGCTCCACCTACTAAGGCATGAAATAAGTCACCCATGTGTGGTTCAGAGTGTCAGTGCAGGCTCATTACAGCGCGCTCCTGTTAAGGACCCTCTGGTGGCTACACCGCCGATTCACAGGACATGTACGGCAGTGCCAGAGCTGTAGGCCATATAGAGAGCAGCCCCGCACGGTCCCCGCGCCTGCCAAGGTCCCCCAGACTGGGCCATCGGAGGGCCAACAGTGGGGGCGGGGGTGGTGCGGGGGGCAAGACGCTCTCCATGGAGAACATCCAGTCCCTCAACGCTGCCTACGCTACTTCGGGGCCCATGTACCTGAGCGACCATGAGGGCGTGGGCTCCACTGCCACCTATCCAAAAGGCACTATGACTCTGGGTCGCGCCACCAGCCGGGCCATGTACGGGGGCCGCGTCACAGCTATGGGCAGCAGTCCTAACATTGCTTCAGTGGGACTGCCTCATCACGCTGACCTTCTGTCATACAGTGACCTGGGTTCCCTCTCCATGCTGCACCACCACCACCATCAGGGGGTGCCCTCTGCCTTGCTGAGGCAGGCAGTGCGGGGCAGTGGGGGGGAGCTGCTGGAGATGCAGGCCCAGCTCAGGGATATGCAGAGGGAGAATGAGCTGCTGCGCAGAGAGCTTGATCTGAAAGACAGTAAGTTGGGATCTTCCACCAACAGCATCAAGAGCTTCTGGAGTCCTGAGCTGAAGAAGGAGAGAATTATGAGGAAAGAGGAGGCGGCTCGCACATCCATCCTGAAGGAACAGATGAGAGTCACTCATGAGGAGAACCAGGTGAGCCTTCTCACAGTAGCTGTCATAATCCCCTGGATTTCACTTGCTAATGGCCTTTGTGTTGTCATTTCTTAATCTGTGTGTCTCTGCTTTCGCCATTCTCTTCTCTGCAATAGACCACTGTCATCCTCAGTCCAAGTATTATTGTTGCAGTCAGTCATGTTTTTCAGTACATGTGGAAACCTTTCTGGAAAGAGTTCTTTGTGTGCATAAATATTTCAACACACACTCTCCTCGCATAGTACTCGGTACAGAATCAATGTCAGGGAGACCACTTGAGCCACAGGAAATAGAAAACCCTTTAATCTAGTTGTCTGTAATCTAGTATTTGAAATCGGAGCTAATATACAGAGCCCTGAAACCATCAAACCAATTTTGACGGTAAAAAACGGGGCTCCCGGTTGTTAAATGATTAATTGGAAAGTATAATGACACTGCCAACAGGTGAAACATCTGTGCACAATCTGGCCGAAACATTAGTTAATTGTAGTTTATGTCCAGAGCTTATTATCAGATAAGGCCCGAGAATGTGAGATGTCAAAAGGTTTTTTTAGTTTCTTCAACGTGGGGGTGTAGTCATGGCCCAGTTAAATCAGTAACTGACAAGAGTAGGCACAAGGCCCAGAGACGAATGTCAAGGATGCTCATAAACACTCTGCGCCTGACTCTTTCTGTCTTGTGTTCATCTGGCCCTCACTATATCTAAATATAAATACGCAGTCCGTTTTTGGACTAAATGTAGAAATATATGATTCTGATACTTCTTTACAGGATTACATTATCCTCCCATCTATCCCAGTCTTTACTGTATGTTGGCTGGCTTTTGTACAGACAGAGCGTTTGAATGCAAAGCACTTGGTTTCATTTGATATTTCAGCTGCGAGGAAAAGTGCACTGACTGTGGGAGACTGTGGAATAGGTCAGCATATTGCTTGACTGGCTAGATTGAGCTTTACAGCGTTCTTTTCGAGGCCGGCTCTGGCATGATGCAGCTAATTGCACAGCGCCTCGAGCAACGTAAAGGTTGAGTTTTGCCAGCTGGTTTTGGTCTTTGTGCCAGTCTGTCAGCATTTCTGTCTGTCTGGTGGGGTGATGCCGTCGGACACCGGGGGGAGGCAGGAGGCCGCTCATTACTCAAAGAGGCAGACGCTGTCCCTCCGCCCTTCAAGGTCAATACAGGACACCATTAATATCACCCTTAAATTAGACTTGCTTTTTGCTTGAATTTGTGTATACGATGATTGTTTTCCGCCTTCTCTGATTTGACTGGAGTTAAAACACTTTGCTCCCCCAGAGGGGGAATCACCAGCAGCTATCAGCAAAATGTGTAGGGACAGTGTACGGAAGGAGGATGTGCCTGTTCAAGCTAAACCAGCGCTGCCGCCGACAGGACCCAGGCCATTCATCATTTTACTTCTTCCTTATGTTCTGTGAGATTAAATAGTCAGCGTGAATCCTTGTATATATTTTTAGCTCGGCTTCACACACTGTAGGAGCTGAATGCGTCCAGCAGAATATAAAAGCTGTGCAGTGTAGGCTTTCATGCTTTTGTGCTCGACACAAAGAGAGGACTTTTTTTTTCCCTTGTCCATCAGTGTTCGCTCTGAGTCTGCACTGAATTATATTTATATCCCTCCTGGTAGGGTTCATTAATGAAGTGTGTCGGCTAATAAAAGGCAGATGTGCCTTGTTACTATAATTGGTCTTTTCTATCTTGATTTCTGGGCCGTGAGGCGTCCTTATGTAAGTGTATACTTACGGTAGAGGCTGATTGAGGAGCAGATTGCCTCATTAATAATGGAGTAATTTCAGGCCAAGCATTACATCTGTCTTGTAGCCCCCTTTACAATTGCATCAGGTGCCTCAGGCTTCTGTTAGATTGGCCTAATACAGTGCATAATTTATTTTGTGAAAAGTAAGTTGTGGCGGTACGTTCTTCTTTTTGTACCGCTTATTTGGAAAAGGGGAAAACCTTTCTGGCATTAGTGTTTGTTTTTCATCTGTTTTGTGAATCACAGACAAATACCAACCATAGCCTTCAGAGCTTTAATCAAGACAGTCAGCGGTCATGACTAGAGGTAATGATTACCTCCGGACTGTTCTGCGGAGTGCATTTCCAACGCCGCATGCGGCTGGCTCAGGCCGTTGCAACTCCGAACCATTTGACTTGAATTCAGCAGCATTTTTTTTTTTGTCACGCCGAAGCTGGACAGGAGCTGCTGGAGGGAAGTGTGCCAGCGAGAGCGCACCATATCTGACTGAGTCATGACCACTCCTGCTCAGCCACCCAGTCAGCCCTCATCAATGCAATCCCCAAAATGGAGGCTGATCGCACTGCTCTGCCTGCATGGAGGCTGTGCTTCAGGCATGACATGTATTTTTTATTCTTTACTGGGAGCCGCCGATTGCTACACGTCACCGAGCAATACTAGGTGGGACTTTTGCATCTCAGCTAAGTAGGGGTTGTGTATTTAGCATATTGGGACTACGTGTCCATGCGTATGTGCATGTGGGTGCACGTGCACATATATTATTCGTGTAGACGTGTGCTACAAAGCCGCTTGCTGTGCACTGTATGTGTGTGGACACGGTGCATTTTTAATGAGACGTTTTCTTCCCTTTTTAGTTGTGCCAGCTGCTAATGTGTGCAGAGGTTTAGTCATCACCACCAGTCTGTATGTTGTGTTAGTCACAATTAACTGTTTGCACTTATGATTCATCAGGTGTGGACAGTACAGCGCAAGCTGAGTACAAATCTGTCTGTTCAGCTGACGACAAACAAGCTCACAGCTGTCATATGCACATGGTGAGCAAAGACGATGTTTTTGGGAGGATGTCGTGACACAGCAAGCTCATGTGGATGCGGGACGTATCATGTGAACGGTCAAAATAGCCCATGGATACTTCCTGTGGCAGTCACCCCCCTCCCCTGAGCACGTAAGATGGCTGCTGCTTGACCCAGAGGACGGGAAGGTGATGCAATGAGGAGTCCTCACTCCTCGCTTCATCTCAACAGGATGAGGTGTAATGCAGAGAAGCAGGGAACATTTACCGAGTGCAAAGCTGGTAAGATTAAGGTGGGAGCGGAGGACGGAGGAACAAAGCAAAGCGGATAAGACGTGTTACAGTCTGGTGGTGTCTTTCTCTCCAGAACAAGCACAGTTTTAGATTAGCTCAGAGCCAACTGTGCAAAATTCTTCAGTCCATCTTGACAAGTAAGGCGAGAATCCAATAATGAAGATGTATTCTTCTTTTGTCTTTTAAATTTTGCATCTTTTTAGTGGCACATGTGGCTCAGCCAAAGGGACATCCACTGAATGTGATCCCTGGCTTGTCATGTCTGCATGGTGACACGTTGAAGCTACTTTTCAGCGCTCTCTGATATTTTATATGCAAATATAAGTGAGATGAATGAGATGTCCAATGTGACATGACCTCAAACAGGAAAAACTAAAACGTAACTTTTAAGAACCGCTTCATGAGAATAGTTTTACAATTTAAAATGTATCAATTTGCTGTAAATGATACTTAGTCTTTGTATTTGATCTAATGGTTTATTGATTATTGATTGCCTGGTAGACTGACTGTCTGGTTTTCATGCAAAGTCACTGTGAAATTATAGCCTCGCCTCACCATTTACCCAGAAGCTAGGTGTCATTGAGGATCTGTCGGAAAGCAAATGCAGCATTGTGATTCATAGTAGCTCGCTACAGAGGTTTGGCAAACTCTCTTTCATTTACAAATGTGTAGCCTCCATCACATTTCACGCAGCTCCCCCTAGAGCCGGAAAAGCCTTCATACAACTCACATTAGTGCTCCTTACAGAGTGTCATCTTTTAGTGACTTGATGCTGTAAATGCTGAGATTAAAGAACTCACCATGCGTGTGTTTGTTTGTGTGTGTACTCAGTTTTACTGCTAACGATGACAACCAGTAAATTATAAAAAGGAGGCATGGTGACTGGCCTGTGGCTTCATAAAACTGAGTGATGCTCAGCATTACAGCCGGCTGTGCTGTTATATGAGGAGAACCCTTAATATGTGTGCAGGCACATCCTATATTCTTCAGATGATGAAGAGCAATATAGATAAAAAGATATTAAATGACCTCCTGCACACTGGGCGAACAAATTATTATTCAGTATTCCGAAGTCCAGTGTTACTTAACTCCCGTGCTCTTTCCCAACTCTCAGATTTCTGCCTTCACGCCTCTCTCTACCTTTCTTTTAGCTGAGCGGAGATGAATAAATGCCACGTTCGCTGCCATCGCCGTGGGTGTAATTGTATACTGTCTGCCATCACGACACACAACACAGAGATTAGGAGTGTAGTAAGCAGTGGGCTGCTCTGAGTCAGCGCTTTGGAGCTGTCCACCTGTCAGATACAAACACCCACTGCCTCTTAACGCACACGCTGTACCACATATAGCTGCTCTATAGGTGCCCGCGTCACCTGGTAAAAGGAGTGAATGTCACAAGCTCATTGTGTTTACAATCTCCTCGGTGGATTGCCACAAAGATTTTGCAAAGACATTCGCCTTCCTAACGCAACGTATCATAATGACTTTGGTGACCCGCTGACATTTCCTGTGGCTCCAAAATGACACTGACATTTGTGGTTTTAAGAGAAATGTCTCAAGAAATACTGGATGGATTATCGTGAAATTTGGTACAGGCATTTACGTCGCCCCCGGGATGAATTGTAATGACTTTAATGATGTCGACTTTTCATCTTTCGCCACCGTCAGGTCAAGATTTCAGTGTGTCCAGTTCTTTGGTTTATGACCATCTACAAACCTGATGACAGCGACATAACCCTCAGCTGAACTTTGTGTTAGCACTTCACAGAGCGGCTAGCAGACTCCTAATTTTACACTTAACCTACAGTTTTACCCAGGTGACAAAAAACTACAACCACAGGCCTCGGTATGTGATTAACCTGCATGTAAGCAGATATCACTTTTGGCATTTTAAGATTTGGTGTTGGGGGAGCAAAATAAATGTAGCTCTCAGAAGGATTTTGTGTTTCTGCACAAAAGGATTTATGACAGGCCGTTACCCCTGGCTGCCCCAGGTGACAGTGAGAGGCGGGAGCGCTGTAGCTCAACATCTCTCCTTGACTCTGTGAAACCTCTGGAAGCTCATTTTCAGGATATGCAGCGAAAGAGAAGCCTTCTCGTGAGGCAGGGTGACAACAGTGCCAATATCCGCTGAGTCATGACTGACTCACAGGAACTGGTACAGTTCTGCTGTAGCTGCCCGGGGAATATGGCAGGAATGGCCATATAGTAGTCATTTTAACCCATGGTGCAATTATGCAAATGGATTCACTGGACTGCCTCTTGTAGTTTAGCTCCAAGAGGCAGGGTATCGATCAGGGCGGGAGACAGAGAGGACTGATGAGGAAGGCAGAGGGAGCAGTTCGGGTAAGATTACAGAGAGAAGATATGAGGACAGAGAGGAAGTTTGAACAGCTTGAAAATGAATTTGTGCCATCTTTAATGTTTAAAACAAGCAGGTTAGCAGCAGGCCAATATTTGTAGTCGTACTGTTTAAGTCATTTAAGAAATAATTTCTTATTTTTATTATTTTAATTGAACTTAGTTAAGTCTTATTATAGAAACAATGCATGTGTTTATTTCTGGTTAAGAACAGATATTTTAACACTTTATTATTATTATCTGATTAAGGGTTATTCCAGATCTGATGAATAAAGCTGTTGCAATGATCTTGTCTTAAGGTTTGGACATATTTCCGAGTGACGAGCGACAGTAGAAATGTCAGCATGTGGCAGCATGTGCATGTAAATGACTGGAGTACACTCAGTGTGAAATTGAGAATTCGAGATGTATCATGTGGTTTCTGTTACCGGACCACATTGCACTGACTCACATAAGGGAGTGCGACCAAAACTGTTGAAGATGGCAGCAGTCCTGCAGTCAGCAGAAAATCTATCAGCTCCCTCTGCTAACGCAAACACTGCCCTCCGGTGGTTGGAAGAGCTCACACCCTTCACATTCTTGCAGTCAATGTTAGACAGATTGAAATAAGAATTATGGCTTTGATTTTGATATTTCAGGATTAATATACTGACATGTTGAATGTATTGTTTTGCGAGAATAAATAATTTTAACTTTAGATGCTGATCAATTTGCTGCAGATTATGTTATTGAATAATCAACTAATCGGATGATTGATCTGTTTCAGCTCCTCAATAAATGAATTTCAATGCGCTGATCTCATTATCATGAACGTCAGGAGGCTGTTTATGACTAATATTGATACATACATTGATACTACTGATCTATCTAACACCTCATCCTAATCACACATCATCCTAATTCGTTTACAGCATTTAAGATGCAAAATTTCCCATCTCTCCCTCTGTTCTGCTAATGCCATTGCTGCCTGAATCAGCATTATTTTGTTTGGATTCTGCTGCTGCAATAAAACATTTCAATCGTGACTGTAATAGTCAGTAAATGTAATATCATGGTGGTTGATTTAAACCATTTTTACAGCCTTTTAAATCTTCATCTCTTTCCAGAAAGGTAAACTCAATAAGTCTCTTTTTATGTGCATGCTATATGACGTTCTGACTGAGGTCTGAACAGACAGCCTGGACAGACCTCTCATTTTAAATCTCTGGCTGGGTTTGTGTTGATCATCCGTCTCTGTTGCATCATGCTCTGACGCTCTGTTTTTACCATACATTTGTTTTTCTGTTCATTCTGCCCATGCTCTGCAGCTGCTGGATGCCAGGAGAACCAAGGTTTGTCCCTATGTTTGCAACACATGCTGTGTGCACAACATAGAGTCACCTTTAGTGTGCTGTGCAGTTTCAGACACCTGGCAGTTCCTTTGCACCATTTACAACCTCCTTTCCTATGAACCTCCAAAAGGAAGTGAAATTTTTCCAGCAGTTCGGCCTGCCTCCTTTTCCCGTGAATCGTCTTCCTATGTTCCCCCATAAACACTGTAAAACTATGACGAGTGATTTGTTTGTTCAACTGTGTCAAACCGAACGTGTCTATTGTGCCCTCTGTAGTACCACAAACCCTACAACCCCAGGCTGCCTGTAAAGTGGGTTTTATTTCTCTCCTCTAAATCCCGATTGGGTCGTTTTCTGGACATAGATTGATTTCTCTCTGGAGATACCTGCTGGAAGAAAAATTCAACAAGCCTTAGACCAAGACTTAGTCAATCTGTGACAGAAACATGGCCCTAACATTGTTCCCGTAAACCCAGAACCAACACCCCTGCACACAGTAAGATATATTCGGTGTGTGTTTTATTGTATTTTATTCTGGACACACACACAAATTCACAGATAAGCACACCTTTATTCAACATATAATTCGGCCCTCCATGTCCACCAATGGGAACAGCCCATCTACCGGTAAATAGGTCTTTTCCTACAGGATAGTTGATTAGCTCGCAGACCCTTTTTTCATTATAACCGTCTCTGAGGTTTGTTTGTATGCAAGCCTCTCAGGCTGAGTGTCAGAGAGCAAAGACCTCTGCTGTGTTGCAGGGAAGCAGCCGGGTGGTCTGCTTTGATTAGCAAATTAACAACCCCATTAATTTTGCTCACATTTAGAAAAAAAACCAAAAAACTAGGGCAGTCTTTCGCAGCACACTGATTGACTAATAGGTGTGACAGCTGTGATTTCTTTCAAGCTTTAATATATTTAAAGCAACATTGTGTAGAAATTGGTATTTTTGTGGATACAATACTTGTGGATTTGTTATGATTACATAACAGAGTTAACACCTTTGCTATCAGCCAAATTTTATAGTTTTAGAATAGTACAACAACACAAGACATAGCAGCCAATATGGCAGCTAATATTACTCACTCTCGCCAATAATTAAAAATCAGTTCCGGATTACTCTTGTCCAGCAGCTTCTTGCTTGTTCATTCAACAGTCTCTTAGCCTCTGCCGTTAAGTTCAAGAAACTGTTGAATCCGGTTACATTGCCCACTTGCCCAGCTCTGGCTCTGGCCCGACACTGGCTCCGTTCCCTGCAAACATTCCCCCTGGGCCTGAAAACCTCCTCTTCCTGGTGATCCACACCTGTGGTACAAACCATCACACCCCCCAGTGCTCTGAGCTTACAGTCCAGAGAGCACGGCTAACGAACCGAGCTAACGTTAACAGCAGCAACAGCAGCTATAGTTTCACAGCAGTTTACTTTAAATTGCAGAGTTGATTTTCTCAATAAAATATGATGAGGTTTCACTAAAATAAGTTAAATAGTTGGTGGTGCACAGTGCAGAAACAGGCATACAGGGGACACAGTGGGAATGAGACACCATTCACCTGATTAAATGTCAGAAATGATGATGAATGTCAATGTTATTTTATGGCAGAAAAGTTACACAATGTTGCTTTAAAAAAAAACCTGTGAATTCAAGCGACTCAAATTTGATTCCTGCTCCAGAATAAAGAAAAAAAAAATCCTCGAACAATCCTATCCAAGCGTGACAATATGAGTTTACAGTCTATTTGCTTCTGAAGACAGGTAAGTGTCCGTGTTTGACCTGCATTTTTCCACAGAACCGTGTGAAACAGCATCTCAGAAGTGTGTTCATATGTGGTTACCTTCATGTGTGTGGTGTCATCATGAAACACATTGCATTCATTCCCGAAATTAATTTCAATAACTATGTGTTTGTATGCATATGTCTGAACTTCGTCAGCATCTCCAGATGACCATCCAGGCTCTGCAAGACGAGCTGCGCACACAGCGAGACCTGAACCACCTGTTGCAGCAGGAAAGTGGTAACCGCTCGGCCTCCGAGCACTTCACCACTATTGAGCTGACGGAGGAGAACTTCCGTCGGTTACAGGCCGAACATGACAGACAGGCCAAGGAGCTCTTCTTGCTTAGGAAGACCCTGGAGGAGATGGAGCTGAGGATCGAGACCCAGAAACAGACACTGGGTGCCAGAGATGAATCCATCAAAAAGCTGCTGGAGATGCTGCAGAGTAAAGGGCTGCCCCCGGGGCCAGGCAGGGCGTCCGAGGAGGAGGAGCAGGAGAGAGCCAGGCGCATTGCTGAGGCAGAGGCCCAGCTCGGACATCTGGAGGTCATTCTTGATCAAAAGGAGAAGGAGAACATCCATCTGCGAGAGGTAGACTATAACTCTGCTGATAATGTATGGGGTTCACTGTACAGGGCTTACAAATGACTGTGTATTGCTGCCACCAGAGGGCGTTGCTGAGCGTCATATAATCAATACACTTCGTCCTGCTGCTTATATTGTAGCATACTGATTATGTACTGTATAAACTGCAGATCGGTTGCATGAAACACTGCTTTACTGGCGCGTTACTGGTGCCACATAATGCTTCATCTTTTCTCAAAGGAACTGCACAGAAGAAATCAGCTGCCATCAGGATCCGAGCAAGACCAAGGCACTGCAGACCATCATAGAGATGAAAGTAAGAGCCCGACTCACAGCAGACAGTCTGACATTAACCACGCGCAGCAGTAACAATTAGAAACCTTCAGAGTAACACTTCACACAGCAATAAATACGGCGTGGTGTGTGCTTTATTCAGCGACAGTATTTTTTATGAATTATTTCGGTGACTATGAAAGTTCTTCTAACTATGAAACAAGAAACTATGAAGCGAATCGTGGACAGTCTGTATAAAAAAAGGTTATTGAAGACAGATATACAGTAGAGGTTGATTGACAGAAAGGTTTTTGGCTTCTCAAATACAGGGATTTCTTTCTGACTTTAAGAAACTGGGACATTTCATAGACTAAGCAATCAATTGATTAATCTAGAAAATAATCTGCAGATGAACTGATAATGAAACCTTCCATTCATTCCATCCTGGTTGGATTCAAATGTGTTTGAGTCACTGACATTTATGGGCCTTGTGTTTGTGCGAGCCGCTGCATGTCTAAAGAGGCCTTCACTGTTGTGTGTTCTACTGAATCTGTTGTTGTCATTGTGATCATCAGCAGCTGAGTAAACACACTGGCACATCTCTCTCTCTCTCTCTCTCTCTCTCTCTCTCTCTCTCGCTCTCTCTGTCTCACGCACAGACAGACACGCAGACACATTGTGTATCCGCTCACAAAGCAGTTGTGCAAACATCACAAATAATCAATTACCGCTGTTCAACATTTCGGCTAGCGCGGCTCGCAGAGGACTTGCGGTAGCCGGTCATGCCAGGCTGCATCGCACTTGTTTCGACGAGACGAGAAAGTGGCACAATCAGCTCTTCAACAGTGCAGACTGTCTGCAGACATCACAGATTGCAGGGCCATCGTCTTCAGCTTAGTTGTGTTCTTTGAGCTGGTGTGTAACATTTAGAAGGAAATGAACTTAAATATTATATTAGTGCATAATCACCTGAAAATAAGAATTGTTTTTGTTTTCTGTTAGAATGACCTATAGAGAAAGAGAGAGCGGATCCTCCACTACTTCCTTGGAGTCCGTCACATTGCACCGCAATGTTTTGACAGTAGCTCAGAACGGACACTTTTGTCAACATCAAATGATCTACAAGATATTTAGAATCTGACGCAAGCCGATCGTGCAGGATTCAATTAAAGTTCAAATTCAGTGAAGCACTGGAAAAAGGAGCATGCATATAATGTTTCATGCAACAAGAGCCGTGTAAATATTGAGGCAAGCGTGCAGTAGAAAATATTTAAAAAGGTCTTGGATTGCAGTTTTTAAGACCACACCCAACACCACCGAATAGGATGCTTTGAGCTCGGAGCTCCCTAATTACATTTTACAGACATCCATATTCCGCTCTTTAAAGCCGATGCTTTAACTTGGAAATGTGCAGCATAAAAATGATTCTCATATTTGGTTCCAGCGTGTCTAAATATGTCTATTCAGCTGAACACTTGTTGTGCAGCCAGTGTGTACAACAAGTGTGGCACCGCCGTAGACACCACCAGCCTCACTGCAGAGGCCTGACATCACTTCCTCAAAATAAATCATGACATCATCGCTGAGCTGACACAGCCCCTCTCACTCCTCACTCGGCTGGATCGGCAATGTGCAGGCCCCAGCCTCCCCTCGGCTTGGTCATGTGACATCTGTGCTCTGGGATGCTGTTAATTTACATAAAGAGCGAGGGGAGACCCGCCTCCTCCTCCTCCTCCTCCTCCTCCTCCTGTGCTGTGTCGGAAGACCCTGCATGTCTCCCCTCTCCTCTCTCCCTCTGCTGTGTTGATGCTGATGCTGATGGAAGCACGAATAATCCTCCCTCCCTCTCTCCCCTTACATCTCTCCCGCCCTTTCCTCCTCACTCACCAGAGACAGTGCACAGTATAGAGCCTGCCTGCTGCTACCATGGAAACAGGTGTGGTTGTTTATGACAGTGAGAGGCCAGTATGCAGGGAGATAGATAGAAGGAGAGACACACAGAGGCAGGGAAAGAGAGACAAAGATCAAGATTTACTGACCAGGTCGGTGTACCAGTGATTACATGTGGATGGAATAAAATCTCCCTCCTTTGAAGGTACGGTGTCTTACGTATTGCCGCGATGTTAGCTCATTGATGTTCGTCTCGTAACACGGAGACTGAGGTGAGATGCAACGGCAGGGCGAAGTGCATGCACATGTGCAGTGCTCGTGCATTGGCGTTAACCCCTCCGATCCTCCTCGGATAGTCTGTCATTCCTCATTCCGAAACATTACCCATGTTCCTCTGCAGTGGGCTATGACTGACCCAGCCAACGGCCACAAGTTCATAAGTTCAGAGCCAGTGAAAGAAGGAGAGACACAAGAAGAGAGAGAGACGAAGAAGGAACAAGGTTGCTCTATGCTCTGCCGGAGAGGGAGATGGACCATGGCTAATCTTAAAGACGTTGTATTATTTATTTAAAAAGCCGTGAAGCTAAAGCTGCACTCACAGTCGCAGTCCAGAGACTGGATTCTGCATTGATCTGCAAGCAACTACGGCAAAAGCCACGGCTTGTTACTTTTCTTCTTTTGCCTCTGCACGGTTTCTCTCGGGTCCTGGCTGATCTCTCCGTGCTGGATGTGTGCTCAATATTTCCCAATGGTGATTAATCCTCTGAGCTGCTGCAAAGAGCTGGGTAGAAAGCTTCTGATTTCACCGACAGATACTGCAGTTGCTCTCAGCCACACCAAAGAGCCTCTTCCAATCTCTCTTTATCTCGCTACATCTCCGTCTTTTAGCCTTTCTCTCTCTCCCTCCCTCTCTCTCTGCAAATACAAATCTTTTTTGTTGTTGTTGTTGTTGTCAGTCTTTCTGTCTGTCTCTCGTCTCTAGTTCCGGCTTTTTTTCTTTCTTTTTTTTTAGCAACATGCAACTTGCAGACATGCCAGTCACGGTTTTGAGGTGTGACTCCTCTGTTTGTGTGCAGGACACCAAAATTGCCTCTCTGGAGCGCAACATTCGAGATCTGGAGGATGAGATCCAAATGCTGAAGGCGAACGGCTTATTGAACACAGAGGACAGAGAGGAGGAGATTAAACAGATGGAGGTCTACAAGAACCACTCAAAGTTTATGAAGACCAAGGTACATACCGTCTGAACTAATGCATGAAAAGAACAACAACATCCTGTGAAAATGGGGCTGAGAGACAAACGCGGCTCTGCTGTTCGGATTGCAGACAGACCTGTGCAGAGAGGAGAATACTAAATGAAGCTGATGTGTCACTTAAATTAGCTGCTTTGGCGTTTAGTGTCATCAGCAAAGTGTCCTGTTGGCAACTAGCTGAGAGCTGCTTCTCTGCTGTTTTTTTTTCTCTGAGAAGAGCTCAGTGAAGAAGAATACGGAAAAAAAAGACACACTCAGCAAGTGCATGCTGTGGCATAATAAAATATTGAACTTTTACGTATGAAAGTGAATTACTTTATTATTCCGCTGCCAACAGACAACCGTGAACTACAGTACATTATGTTCAAAGAGCGAAGTGTACGCCTGGCCTGCATACAAAGTCTGTGACAAATTCTTTTTTTTTTTTATCAAACCAACTTCACCTGCTTTAGCTTTCTGACCAGTCAGTGTTTCTCCCAGCCCCCGCTCCGTGACGACATGATCACTTTTTTGGCCGCTGCGTGTCAGTAGATACAGCTACACTGTCAAGACACCGCCATACTGTACCTGCCTGAAATCTGTAATCGTGTCAGGGTGTGTGCGTCTGCTCCGCTCTCGGGCTCGCATGTCTCTGCGGGGCTTTGACTCTTGTGTTTACATGCAGCTCCCCATATTGTCAACCATGCGCAGGCCAGCCACAGTTTTGTTATTCTATTTTTAGATCTCCTTTCATCAATCATGAATAGAGATGATGTATAATATATGACGAATGCAGGGGAGTCAGTCCCAAATGCATTTTTAATGAGCGAGAAGCGCGTTGATGAAAACAGCGCAAAAGCTGTTCTGACGGTAAAACGAGGTTTCTCGCCCTTTTTCTGTGACACCCAAAGAGTAGTAAAACACTACGCCGCTTATGTAAATGGTTGATTTGTCATTCTACCTCACACATCTGCAGATCGACCAGCTGAAGCAGGAGTTGTCAAAGAAGGAGTCGGAGCTGCTGGCTCTGCAGACAAAACTAGAGACCCTCAACAACCAGAACTCAGACTGCAAACAGCATATCGAGGTGCTCAAAGAGTCTCTCACTGCCAAGGAGCAACGTGCTGCCATCCTGCAAACAGAGGTAATGAAAAACCCCTAATATGTTTGTGCACATGCAGTAAATCAACTTAACAAAACAACATTTTCATACTCCGAGCCAAACGGATCAAATCAAACAGGTTCGCCCCGGCCCAGAGGCTTGTGACTGTGAATTATATCAACACTTTATTTACTGTGGAACTTAAAACTGACTGAGCTCTGCTTCAGGGCATCATCAAAGAAAACAGTAATGCACTGTGTGCTGTCACGGCGCGTCTAATAAAGATCGAAAAACATCAAAAAGCAGCGCTGATAAATAAATAACCGTGGAAGCATTAAAGCATTATCGTAATGACTGAAAATCTTCACCACGGTAATAAACACTCCCTCAGTACTCGTATTTTTCTGCATTTGCATGGAGATTAAGTTAAGATGAATAAATACTTGAAAGCCATAACCAAATTTTGTGTGTCTTATATCTCCTATGAAGCTTTTTACTCAATTGCGCTCCGCATTATGCAAAGCTCTTTTATTTTAAGTAGGGCTCAGCGCAGTGTGCAGACTTCTCTAAGGTGTTTTACGGCTGCGTCATTCTTCAGGTGGATGCTCTGCGTCTGCGTCTGGAGGAGAAAGAGTCCTTCCTGAACAAGAAAACCAAGCAGCTCCAGGACCTGACGGAGGAGAAGGGCACTCTCGCCGGAGAAATCAGGGATATGAAAGACATGCTAGAGGTCAAAGAAAGGAAGATCAACGTCCTGCAGAAGAAGGTGAGAATTGCCGAGTTGTAAAAACACACGGGGTGTAGAAAGTGGGGGGGGGTCTGTGCAGGTTTACCTGAGATATAATTTGAAATTTCCTTTGAACGCTGTGTGGAGAGAGAGAGAGAGAGAGAGAGAGAGAGAGTTGTTGTCAGATTCTCGTGTCCTGGACCAAACCAGCCACTCTGTGAAAAACACAAAGTAGAGTGGTTGCTCTCTCCGTTAAGTGAGTGAGTCTCTGTTGCTCTCGGGGGGAAAGTGTCCGTAGAAAGACAAGCAAGAAGATATTTCTGCATCACTAACTCTAGTGTGTGTGTGTGTGTGTGTGTGTGTGCTATAAATAATCACAGTGTTACTCCCTCTCTCACCCTGACCTGCTCACTCATTCGCTTTGGTTTTCTTTCTCCTCTCTTGTTCTATCACACTTCCTCTCCCTCATCTGTTCACTTTTATCTCTCTCTCTCTCTTTGTCATCTCTCCTGATTTCTAAATCTGTTTTCTCCTGATGTGATGAGTTGGCTTTTGTTTCTGCTACATATACACATTTTACTCTCTCTGGCCTTAATGCAAAATTCCTATTTGCTCCCACATGGCAGTGTGATTTATACTCCATCCTATTCTCTTTTTTTGTACTTCACACACTCGTAAATGTCTGACTGTTTTTGATGTATCTCCTCCTGAAATGGAAAAACGCTTCGCTGTCAAGCTCCAGCACACTTCACACTATGAACATGACATTGTCTGTAGAGGGTATTCATCCTTAAAGACTTTTTTTAAAATCTTCGCAATCTACACTAATTTAAATGCTTGTCTAGTTTTGCTATTTATCTCCATTTCTCTATGTTCTCCTCTTCCCCGTGTCAGATTGAGAATCTGCAGGAGCAGCTGCGGGACAAAGACAAGCAGCTGGGCAACCTGAAGGACAGGGTCAAGTCTCTGCAGACCGACTCCAGTAATACAGACACTGCCCTGGCCACCCTGGAGGAAGCGCTGTCAGAGAAGGTGTGGTACGGCACTGTAGCATTAGAGTGGATGTGTGCGTTCCCGGTTGGGGATGTAAACAGCTGCTGCGGGACTAAATCATTTTCCCTCTCTGAAAGGTCGTTTTAATGAGAACATACAGTAGGTGTCTGTCCCACTGACACAAATTACATTAGATTTCAGGGCCTGTGAATTTATCAAACTGCTAAAATTGAAATTTTGAATCCTCAAGGAGAAGTTATCCTTTGGGGAAATTTCTGCCTTTTTCACTTTCTTGCTGAGAATTAGGTGAGAAGATTGATGCAAATAGCGAAACCATGCATGTACAGTAAAGCAGCCCGGGAACAGAGACTCCAGGAAGTTACCCAAAAATCAGTGCGGCACACAACTCCCAATAAAACGGGCTTCGTTGTGTGTGCCACTGTGCGGATAACTGAGCTTTCTGAGTACTGGCAGATGGGTCAAGCTAGCTGTATGCTAAGCTAAGTTAGCTGGCTGCTGGTGGTGGCTTTTTCCATACGTATGTTTACACACATGACTGGCATCGATCTTCTCGTCTAACTCTTGGTAAAGAGGCTAACAAGTGTAATTTTCAAACTTTCTATGTGAGTGCGAAATAAAGGTGACAGTCCTTCACTTTTACTTCTAGTTCATGAAATAACTTAAAGGTAACTCCCAAGAGCTGCTCTTAAAGCTTACGCTTACACCTTGCTTTAAGTAAGTCGCTTGATGAATGTGTTCGCTTACTGCACGCAGTCTGCAAAGCCTTTTTGAACTTCTTCTTCAGGGCATTCTTCAGTCTAATCATTTAAATTTTGTGTTTGTGTGTGTGTGCCAGGAGAGGATTATAGAGCGTTTAAAGGACCAAAGAGAGAGAGAAGACAGAGAACGGCTGGAAGAAGTGGAGTCGTATAAGAAGGAGAACAAGGATCTGAAGGAGAAAGTCAACAGCCTGCAGATCGAACTAACAGAGAAAGAGGTCAGTGAGTTTGCATGAAAACTAAAGAGGTTTTCTTTTTTGTGTATGGGCGTAAAGATGTGTCCACATGACTGCGTGTTATTACACACGCTATGCCTTTATGTTTCTCTACTCTGCTGCACTGTACAGCATACTGTGCATTGTACCTCTTTTTTCCGCTGGGTCTTTATCCGACATTTAAACCGCCGCCTCGGGCACTCTGGCCTAGTTAGACCTCCTGGTTTGAACCTGTGCTAACAGTCTGCGCTGTCTCTCCACCTGCAGTCCAGTCTCATCGATTTGAAGGAGCACGCCTCGTCCCTGGCATCTTCTGGCCTCAAGAAGGATTCAAAGCTCAAGTCTCTGGAGATCGCCATCGAGCAGAAAAAAGAGGAGTGTAGTAAGTTGGAGACGCAGTTGCAGAAGGTAGGTGTGCGTCTCACAGTGCACAATCACTAATGTGAGTGCAGAATAACATGCTAAATGTTTGATGAATGAAACGTGTAATTGCTCATTTTGATTCACATACCAGATCGATGTCTATTTTTATATAACTGTTATGTGGTATAGTATCACAGTCTTACTTTTTGTTGTACTGGACTCAAAGCTCTAACAGTCTACCAAAAGTTCGGTTGCAGTTAAAGAGGGGGAAATCCACAGTCCTAATTCAGGGCAAAAAACACTCCAAACGTAATAGTCAATAATAGTAAATAGCTGTTGGCTATACAATTTTACTTGAAGGTACATGGAGTAGCCGTTCTTGGATTCACATAATCTACATCTGAGATCTATTCTATGTATTATACAACAACCGCAATGTTGTGTGATATGATTGAAAAGGTCCGGAGCAGCTGCTGCACAGCCCCCGTGATACGATTATTTTGCCAACTGCTGTTTTCAAGGTGAAGAAAATACTTCTACTCTCCGAGTTACTTTGATTGTTTGATTGTCGTTTTTCGGTTTAGTTCGGCTAGAGGACGGAAACGTAACCCAAAAAAGAATCAGCGAAGGATGTTGATAGAAGCAACATAAACTCCATAACTGAATAACCACAAACATCCAATGAAAATCACAGAGAAGTTACAGGATCTCTGTCGAAATTACAAAACAAAACTGTCCCCTTACAATCCTGTAACTACATGACGACAGAAAGAAAGCACAAACCAACAAAATATATTTAAAGCATTATAGAAATACTACCATGTATTTCCAACATAAAAAAAATATATATTATTGTTAAGAAAAGGATTCATACAGATTAAGAATTTCCGCAGATGAGTTCAAGAGGTCGAGGATAAAAACTGCCTAGTTCAGCAGTGAAACACTCGGCTTGCTCATGAATGGATGCTTCACCGTGGAAAGCTTCTCTGCCCTGAATGAAGACTGTAGAGACGTCCCTCAATAATTGATCTGAACCGAAGAGCTGCATGTCCACTGTGAGTTCAGGGACCACTTGAAAGGAGACTAATAAACAGTTATATACTTCACAACTAGTGAATTATTCCTCTTTTGAAGTTATGGTTAAATACAGGTCCTAGTGTTTTCCTCTGCTTTGTATGAAAATCCGCCAATACTTCATCAAACTAATTCCTTGTTTGGAAAAAAAAAAGCTAAATTCCTGTAAGTATCCCTGTAATCCGGGAAGGTGAATGTGCCTCATATAAAACATAGTTAATTCAAATAATGGCTACCATCATGCTTTCACTCCTGCAACAGGCTGCGCCGCTTTGTTAGGCCACTGCAGGGAGTAGACAGTCCATTCAATAGCCCCCAACCCGACCCCCTCCACCTCCTCCTCCTCCTCCATAATCCACACGACTATCCTCGTGTCCGTTCCTCTGCATCTGTCTGTGATGTGTTGCCCTTAACCTGTAACAACATGTGCTTTACTGAGACTATGTTACTGCTCTGTCAAACGTGTACTGTAACATGTCTGATCCTGCTGTTCTTCTCCTCTGGCTCAAACTAAATCCTAACACTTACTCTCCCGGGTTTCCCCCCCCTCCTCCTCCTCCTCCTCCCACCCCACCCACCCCCCTCCGCCCGACTCCTCTCCTCAACCCCTCCGTTTGCAATGTAGCAAGCTGAGCAGCTATTCAGTCACATGAACAATCCTGTAAGTTCCCTCTCTTGAGCCCTCCGAGGCACACACTGAAAAGCATGAGGACACTGATAAACGTCTTTGAAACATGCTAGATGGTGATCATGCCAGCCCCCCCCCTCAGCTCAGGTTCTGCTTTCACCCACTTGACCTACCGAGATGCATGTTGGTCATCGCACTGTACTGATATAATGAGCTTTATGCTGCACTCAAGAGTCCTGTGCAACGTACTCATTCTGCAGCTGTTTGTGTTTGTGACACGTGGTGAAACTGGTGCTGCATATACAGTATTTTCAGTTCACTTTCTTTGGGCGGTTAGACTCACGTTGTATGCAGGATGTTTCTTTATTTGTAGCTCTTTTAGTTGTGGCTATGTAGCTGGTTTATCTGTGATTTGTTGGGTGAGATTCTCTTACACATGAACACACGGCTCTGCACACTCGTTTAAAGTCAAGGCTAACTTTTCTGACTTTTTAAATCTTCATCAGGACAAATGCTCGAGAACAGGATATATCCCAGAGCTTTCCCCTGTGTTTTGCTAGGCAGCTCGCAGTTTTAGTCCTGAAGGCCCACAAAGACTATACTCTATGTAAAGGAAGTCAAAGAACATGGCCCGGGATTAACTTCCTGGAATGAACCGTGAAACTGAACTTTTTCCATCTTTTCCGTTTGTCACTGAACGTTTGGCGATGATAGAGTTAAGGTAAGCTTCAGCTTGCTTTAAGGGATTCCCCGATATCGAGATTTAAAACTGATGCCAACATTTGATATGGAGCTCTGTAAAAAAAAGCAGGTAATCAAAAAATACAATATATCACAGAAAGGGAAAAAACAATGAACAAACAAACAACAAACAAATAAACAAAAACAAACTAACTGTATTGTAACACAGCTCCTCGTGCTGAAAATATGAATACTTGCTGTTTTAGGACATATTTACTTGGTCCCCTGTCGCTTCTGTTTCTCCATTCTTTTGACTGACAATTCACAAAGACTGTGCAGCTTTGTTGGGTTTGCATGATATGGTCAAACCTTGTTGCATGTTGTCACTGTCAGTGTTGCCACGCTTTTCCTTCGTCTCAGTGTGGTGCGGTTAGCTGAGGTATCAGCCGTGGTTGGAGATCACTGCAGTGTTTGGTGGATGCTCTCTGCCTCTGTATAACTTTTGCACTCTTCTGCGACCTGTGTTGACATGTGTGGCTGCATATTGTCTCGAGGGTGATGTGTACCACTGTAATGTACTTCATGGAGAGTTACAAACTGTTGCAATAATGGCGAGATTAGTCCACACTGAGCTCTGATTAGTCTGGGACAGATAACCAGTGACAGAGAAAAAGGATTTAGCATTTTACTGCCACTGACTTTTTTACTATTTCTGCCTGTTAATGTGTGAACAAACACCAGACACGCAACCACACACGTACACAACCCCGTATTCTGCATATTCACTAAGTGTGAAGTGACTGGGAGTCTCAAAGGGCCGTTAAATGAGGCTAAATAATGGCTCCGTTAAAGCTAATGAGCCAGCACCAATAATGATGCCCTTGTCCACAACATTTTACTCTGCTTTATTCATTCAGACAGAGAGAGAGAGTGAGCGAGGGGGAATAGTTAATCTTAGTCACTGATGGACTGCGGTGTACTGTATGTATCTCTCTTCCATTGGCAGTAAAACATCCTGTGCTGAAAACTGCATGGTTGTTTTGACATTATGATGTTAACTGAGTGTATCTTTGGGCGTGTGCATGTGTGCATGTTTGTTTGTTTCTGTCTCGCCCTTCGGCGCGTGGATGCAGAAGGCCCACGAAGTGGAGCAGCAGTCCGGCCCCAGGGGGAACCCAGAGTACGTGGACCGAGTCAAACTGCTGGAGAAGGAGGTGAGCTACTACAAAGACGAGGTCAACAAGGCTCAGGCGGAGGTGGAGAGGCTCCTGGACATCCTGCGAGAGGTGGAGACGGAAAAAAATGATAAGGACAAGAAGATTGCTGAGTTGGAAAGGTAAATGACTCTGACTGTCTATACGAGTTAGTTGAAGCATTAAAAGACATCTTAACCTTCAGTTCAACCCTTATGTAATTACTGTCTTTTGTGTTACAGCATATATTGTCTATGAAATAATTTAATTTTTGAATATTTGTAGGCTATTTCAACAAAATTGTTACATTATCACATCGTATTAATTTAGCTCTTGTCCAAAGCAAATTACAAAAAGTGTATCACTTTGTTTATTGTTATTTCTGCATGTGCACAGTATCCATAACCTCAACTCGCTCAGCCTCCAATCGCAATAATACAGATGTATGCTGTATAAATCCACAGCCCAGGATATATAAGAAGACAAGATGCAGTAAAGCGAGACACCCACATACAAATAGAAAAAACAGGATTTTACATTTTTATGATTCCTTCTTTCCTCTTCTTCCAATTGTTACGCATCCATAAACAGCATACGAAGAGCCAGATTTAGCCTTACCTACCCCGAGTTAGTTAAGAAAGTTAAGAAATTTGGATATTTCTGGCTTTCTGTGAGCATAAAAAATCATTTTAAAAGTCATTATATTAAACAAAACAGTTCAAATAGCACCCATGCTTTGTCAGCTTAAAAGTGCTCTGTACTGTGTGTACACCTCCATGTGTCTTTGTATACATGTGCTGTCATTTTCCTGTTGTTGTGTACGTGTGTGGTGTCGTGAGTGTGTGTCAGCACCGTGTACTGCACTGGATCCAGTCACGGTCTTGTATAATCCACTCAGAAATACACCTTTCTGCAGTGTTGGAATACGCCAGACGGCCCTCTGCAAAAGTTATGCTATGTCCGATGTGATATTAGAGCTCAAAGTGCCACTCAGTCACCCCCATAATGGAAGAGGTCAAACTGATTCCAGTTAATGGACCACCATAAATAAAGCTGGTGGCCTCATCAGCTCTTGGCTCACTTCTCAGTGCGGTACGTGGTCCAGAGTCTCTGCACTGGAAGCAGCTTTTGGTTTTGGTTCAGCTGATGTAGGAGACCATCGACACGTTCACCTGGACAGGACTTTAAACTGATGAGTGAAACAAAGATTGGTTGGACCGCATGAGAACCACACACTGTCTGTTCTCCCCTGCCTCGCCTAGACTCCAGCTTCCACCATTTAGTATTTTACCTTCCCAGCTAGTGACATGGTCCATTTCGTTTCAGTGTCATGCTAATTTGTTAGTGGTGTTTTGATTAATTGAGTGTTCTTGTCCTTTTTTTTTTTTTGCCATCTTTACCCACTTTTTTCTGTCCCGTTCCTCTTTCTATCTTCCGTTTCACACTTGTCCCTCTCTTCACCCTCTGCCATTGATCACTTTCAACCTCCGTCTTGAACTTTTTTTTCCCCCCAATTATGTTTTTTAAAACCTCTTTTCCATTTCCCACACAATCTTCTATGTTTGCCCCTTCCGACACCCCCCTCCCTCTGCCCCTCGCCCCACCCCTCGTCCCGGTGGCAGAGCTCCCCCTGACCCGCTCCCTTCTGTGTCCGCTGCTCCCCAGCAGATAGGGGGCATGGTGTGGGATTTCCTGGGAAAGTGAGTGCTCTGCCCTGGCACTTCAGCTCGGCTGCGTGGTTAAAGTCTCCGACTGCGACTGCTGCAACTGCATCTGGTTTCACCTGTGTGTCTGGGTCTGCCTGCTGTCCCAAGGATTCAGATCTTGTATCACGGTGACGGGCTCTGTGGTGTTATTGCTTTAACCCGCACACATGATACGAAGATCTCTGGATCAGTGTTTGCTTTTATTTATTTTTATTTTTTCAGCACGTTCTTGCTTTGTGGTTAGTTATAACTGTGCATGTGCCATTTTTGATTGGCCTGTGTGTGTGAGAGAGAAAGTTTATGCTGCATGTTTACTTTGTCAAACTGCATGTGGCGACCGGCACTATAACCGCTGTCTATCTCTGCACTCTGACAGAATGGGGAATTAAGTCGACAAAGATTTTGCCCTCTGACACATTACATTTACAAAGCAACAAATGAAAGCTCCATGTTGTATGATGAGAAAGTTAAAACCTTAAAGTCCAAGGTTTGTAAGTCAACCGTCTCTGGAGTGCAAAAATTCAAGTCATAGCTTTGCGATATATGTCCGTGAGGTCATATATTCTGTGCTTATTGCTTTGATTCCCTGAACTGTAGATGTTATTTTACACTGGGGTCCCTGCTGTGGCCTGTTTCTGTAATGATGCATGATGAAGTCACACAATAAAACCAATCGCACCAAGGACTCGGCAAACTGGCAACCACATTTCACAGTGAATAGTGTTTTTTCATAGTTATAACTAATAAACCCCTCATAATTTCACACTTCTGTATAGATATTTAATTAAAAGTAATGCTAAATACCAAAATATACATTGAATTATTAGCAGTGTGTAGATCTTGGTGTGATTTCCTCGCTTCTTTCATCAGTTTTAGTTGTCTATACTGTACTTTTTGTCCCTCTGTGCCCTCGGTTGAAATATCTGTACGCACCATGTGCACACTGACACACCTGCAAACACACAGACACGTACGCTTTCTCCTTGTCTTTTTGTGGTGTTGGCTGTTTATTGTTGCTTTCTGTTCTCAGAGCTGAGGCCTCCTCCTGCCATGAGCACGCTTCCCTTGCTCATTCCGCCCCACCCCATCTGCCCAGTTCACCCTCCGTCACCATCACCCTCTGTAACTCACAGTCACCCTCGCATCTTTAAACCGTCCCAGTACCCATCACTCGATAGCCCCTCTCCTTTCTAGTGATCTTTCCCGGTGCCCACATTCCTGCTCTCCCTCCCAACCTTCCCCACCCGACCCTGCCTAGCTTGATCTAGCAGATACTAAGGGAAATGATCAGCTTAGTGGCCTGCATGAATAGAGCTGCTGTGCTCCAGGTCTACACACGCTCAGTAAGTGAGGTGCTGTAGTTGGTAGAGTCTGGACTGAACCTTCGGTCTTGAAGTGTGTCAACTCAGTCGGGTCTTCTGTCTTGACAACCCTGCATCCATAACTGACTCTCCCACGAGCTCACTCCTTCTCTTGGTCGAACCACTGTTGGCTTTCCCTCGTTTTGCTCGGCACTCAGACCTGTCGTCCTCCCCTCTTCCTTTGCCCGGCTGATTTTTGCCTGTCTGACTGCATGTCTGCCACTCCCAGGCTTGGCAGCAGATGCACATGGTTCCATATTTCCGGAGAAGGTGCATCCTGCATTAGTTGTGTCAGGCTGCAGAGCGGCGGCTGTCACAGGCTCCTTTGTAATTTCCCATGTTGTTTGACACCCTGTGATCTCTTCTGGGTCCTCTACTGTTTTCTTGTGGTTGTTTCTTTATGTTCTGGTTCTAATGTCTCTTTTTTTCTTTTTTTTTTTTTTACTTTTTTTCGTTGTGTGCCCTCGTCTCCTGCTTCAAATGTCTCCTCCACTTGTCGTGTCATCATCCCTCTCTTTTCCTTTCCCCACCTGCAGTCTAGCTCCCAGGTAAGTACTGTCCCTCCCCCCTGTTGCGCACCCATCTCGGCCTATATCCATTCTAACTCTGGTGCTTAAACCTGTGTGTCATCTCAGCAGTGTCATGTTTACATGAAGCTATCAATTCATCTGTGATGCCCGTCTGTGATTCGTACCATTCAACATTCATTCAAAAAGCACCCGACACTATAGTCTATGTACTTGTTTGTGTTTCGTGTTTTTTGTCGTTATGTGAGGGTATATATTATATCCTGCTCTCACATGTAAACACACTAACACTATTGTCTCAATGTATTTTTCATTTCTTAATAGATAGATGGTAAAATGACTACAGAATGGGATTCTGAAAAAATGACTGCCACAGAAATGTTCTTAAATGTTTGTTGTTTTACAGACAAGGAGGCAAAGACCAGACTAAAAAGGGTCCAAACATCAAACTGGGACCACAGGGGGACAAGAAAGGCTTAGGACAAGACCCCCGTAAGGACGGCTCCATGGACAGTGGCCACCACGTAAAGGTGTGGATTTACTCTGGAGAAATTGTTGTGTTACATTATACTGACGATGTTCCTCTCATTGTTTCGAGTGTGTTTTCCAGTAACAAGATGCGGTCTTGTCACTGGAAAACTTGTGTGTCTTATTTATGCATTCGGTGTGTGCTCCTGTATAATACTTGTTGCCTGTCAGCTGGAGGAGCTGATGAACACGCTGGAGAGGACGAGGCAGGAGCTGGATTCCACCAAGCAGCGTCTCTCCTCCACACAGCAGTCACTGCAGGAGAGGGACACCCACCTCACCAACATGAGACAAGAGCGTAGGAAACAGCTGGAGGAGATCCTGGAGATGAAGTTAGTGCCATCAGGACATCTGATTTCAATTCAACGGACAATTTCATTTCTCTTGATGTGTTTCTGGCTAAGGCATGATTCATTTCTCGTTCTCTGTAAACTGTCCAACAAAGGTGAGAAATAGGGCGCGCAGTTCATTTCCACTGTGTGTCTGATTGGGTTTATCAATTCTCAGAGAATTATTGAATCTTTATCACTGTCCATGACACTACCAATGGGTTTCTGAGGAGCCATTGTTAAGCTCAGACCGTGGTGGCTCTGGTTGCCACCGTCTTGGTAGTGTTGCTTCTGCTGGCTGACCACCAGTTCAAAAAAGACCTGGAGTGTGGATGGAGCTGAGGCAGCCTGAATTAAGCCCAGCTGCTCAACCAAGCAACCTGTAACAGCAGCCACCTGTCAATCAAAGCAGCCAAGCTTTTAATTATGGATAACTTTAAGCCTTAATATAATTTGGAAAGAAATTAACTATAGAGACCAAAAACAATTTTGTACCAGGCTGTAAACGTGTTTATTTCTGCTGTGAAGTTGGACATTTTAACATGGGGACTTGTTCTGAAACCAGCCTCAAGTGGCTGTTTGAGGAATTGCTGTTTTTGGCATTTGGATGTCGGTTTAGCTTCACAGTCATGGAGGTTGTTGCTTGGTCTTTATGCTAAGCTAACTGTACCTTCATATTTAAAAGGTCCAGTGTGTAACATTAAGTATCTATTACTTAATATACAATATCCATTAGTATGTTTCCATTAGTGTATAATACACTATAATACACAATCACACAAGGATCATTGTGTTTATTGTAAATGAGCCCTTTATACCTACGGAGAGAGCGGGTCCTCTTCCATGGAGTCTGCCATGTTGAACTGCCATTTTTCTAGCAGTAGCCCAGAACAGACAAACCAAACCCTGATCTAGAGAGAGCCTTTTGCTTTTTATGTGAATTTCTAGCCAGAGTTTTTCCTACATCCTTCAACGGAGAAGGTGAGGAGTGGAAGAGATCAGATTCTTTGAGTGACTTAACTTGTATCACTGATCATCGTCTGGCTCCTGAAGCTTGAGCCTAAATAGAATTTGACAGTGATGTGATTTACAGTTTCTTAATTAAAAGCACTTTACCTTTATACCATTAATTCATTGTTGTGCTGATGCTATAATGCTGTTTCTTCTTCTTCTTCTTCTTCTTCTCTTCTTCTTCTTCTTCTTCTTCTTCTTCTTCTGCTTCTTCTTCTTCTTCTTCTCCTTCAGGCAACAAGCTCTGCTGTCGGCCATCAGTGAGAAAGATGCTAATATTGCACTGCTGGAACTGTCTGCCTCCAATAAAAAGAAGACCCAGGAGGAGGTGATGATCCTCAAGAGGGACCGGGACAAACTGATGCACCAGCTCAAACAACATGTTAGTACTGCAGCACAATGTCAAGGAAAAAAATCAGCACTGTAGCTGGTTGCCAAGGCAACGTTAATCAAAATGAAAAATATAGCTGCACAAGGCAACTAGCCATTTCCTCCATTTCATCTGCAGGGAGTGGCACACATGCATGGCCACTGATCCTCTTTGCAAGTTCAGTTTTGGCATTTTTCCCAAATGCAGCGTCTCATTTTGCAGTATGAGTCAGAGTTTTTTTCGGGGGTGGTGGTGGTGGGGGGGGCTAGTCATGTCTCGAATCATTCCACAGAGGTCCAAGTCAAGTTGCAAGTTTTCATTAGCAAATTGCAAGTCGGTTGCAACTCTTTTTCTAGCCATAAACATGACATTTCATTCCAGCTTTGATACTTCTCTTATCAAAGCTCTGTTCATTTGCATAGCTGACGACGCATAGGCCTAATAATGTAATATTCAAGGTGTGTTTACCAGGTCAAAACTTGAGTCTTAAATGTTTTTGCTTTCAAGCCTCAAGTCATGTCAGGTCTTCAAGGAGTCAAGTCTCAAGTAAGTAAAGTCTTGCAGCAGTCAAGTCCAAGTGAAGTCTCAAGTCATTTTTTTAACTTGAGTCTCTCAAATCAAAATCTGAGGTCTGTAGCTCTGGTATAAGTCGTACACCAGGAATGTAAAGTCAGGAGCTTAGAAGAGTGGAGAACTTTTTGTTCATTTTTTTATGCCAAGCAAGGCTCGTCATTCATTAACATTTAGTGTACTGAAGTGCGTGGTATTGATCCTTTTATCGGACAGACAGCAAAATGTGCACATTTACCAAAATGGCCTGTATTTTTGTTTTTAAACAAAATCACAGTGACCTTAAAAATGACTAATGATGGCTAATATTGAATCAACAGCTGACACAGTCTGAACTGTATAAACCGTGGTGTTGGTTGCATGGTTATTGTGCTGGATGTAACACTGTACAGTGTTCCTGTTTTTTATGACCACCCACATATACTGAAAATATGTGCTTTGTCCAGTCATACTCGTGTTGTTGTTGCTCATTATGACGGAGTTCTTTTTGACAGCCGCAGATCATTGTGCACTCACACCAGTTTCCTCTTCCTGCAGACACAGAGCAGAATGAAGCTGATAGCCGACAACTGTGAAGATGATCAGTATCATCCACACGGTCCTCACCACCCCCAGCCTCAGCCTCCACACGCTCAGCCTCAGCCTCAGTCCCAGCCCCAGTACCCTTATGCTGCCCACGGACAGCAGACTCCATATCCACACAGCCATGCATCCGCAGCACCCGCAGCACCCGCAGCACCCACAGCACCCGCAACATCCGCAGCACCCGCAGCACGCACAAGCTCCCCCGCAGCACCCACACCCACAGCAGCCCCAACCCCAGTATCCTCACCCTCCCCACCCACAGCACCCCCAGCAGCACCCTCAGCACCCGCAGCCACCGCCCCAGCACCAACAGCACCCACGACCCCAACAGCCCCAGCACCCTCACCAACAGCACCCGCAGCACCCTCCACAGCACCCGCACGGACACCCCCCTCCGCAACACCCTCACCCTCAGCACCCACATGGCCCGCCCCAGCAAGGACCCCACCCCCCAACATCCACACCCCCAACATCCTCAACACCCTCAGCACCCACACCACGCTCAACATCCACGTCACCCGTCGCGCATCATCGTGGAGGACCGGCCCGAGGACCCCCACACGGCGGTCACCGCCCCGCTCCGGACCAGGTTAGAACCTTCACGTTCACAGCAGTGTTCCCTGCAGATGAAGAAATCATTAAAGCCACACATCTTTCATTGTACAGTCTCATTTCAGTTCATTTAGTATAAGTTTATTATTTAACAGGGTTCCTAATATACTATATTATATGATTTCAATATTTTTTGCTTATTTCTTTAGTTTTGTTTCAGAACAAATTATAAAAGGTAGCTAACGTGAATGATATTCTCTTGCTGCTGTTCCTACTAAGGGAAAAATGTCTGTAGAAAACAAGACTCCAAATCTGCACACTTCCAAACTGTAACCCTGTTAAACCTTTGCCGAAAGCAGTGCTCTAACTACTCGGCACTCTTATGCATGCTCTGGTGCTGACTTTTAGTTTCAAACGTTATTATTTTTCTCTCACACTGCCTGCTGTTCCAGTTGTGTCTTTTGATCAGCAGTTAATCCACTTTCTGTCTACTTTCCCCCCTTCCTGTATATCGTTGCTGTTTGCCCGTGACGCTGTCAACAACAGGATGACGATGAGGGCATTTGGGCATAATCTTCTGCTGTGACAACCAAAGCTCTAATGTTGTTCTGAGGGGTGAGGCACATTTAAGACCTTTTCCACTTCTACGCCTGCTATTTTTTTTATAACAACAGAAACAGCTGCATGACGTCTGAATTTTTGTATTTCGTTCACTCTCTCACATTCAGAGATTCAGTCACTGGAGGAGCACAGCCATGCCATGATGTTGAAACACTACCCGACCAAACATTTTATTACCTCCACTCAATCAACACTCAGCAATGGGACCTTTGTTTATTTTCTGGGGAAGAGGAGGGGGCACTCAGGTGTGCAGGTCATGCAGGGAGATTGACAGCTGAGCAGGTACTTAAACACATTTCATAATGTAGAATAGCACACAAATTAAATCATTCATTTATAAAATAAACTGCAGCTTATGCTGACCTGGAACATTTTCTTTGTGTGAACAGGAGCAGATGTCATCCACTTCCTCCATACAGGATCACTGAATTGGAAGGAACGAGACAGATGTTGTTGCCGATGGAGAGACAGATGTGCTCTGTGTCAGATTCTTGCTTGGCCGGGGCATGAGATCAACATGGCAGCCCTGCGTCAAAGGTCACCTCACCTGTCTGTCACCTGCCAGGACACTGCACTTCTTCAGGCCAACATCGCCCTCTTGATTCTCCCAGCAGAGATCTCATGACTGTCTGCCAGCCCAGTATTTGTTCTCCATCCTTCTTCCTTTGATTGATTCAAGATCATGGTCGTCTTGCTGTCTGTTTCGCCTGCCTGACTGACTCCTCTGGCTCTGGATGGCCTCCCTCATCTGACTATGTCATGGTTTCTTGATCCTCACTGCCCTGCTGACACGTCTGGTGACATCTGACCCCTCTACCTGGCTATCACGATCCTCAGTGTGCAGAGTCTCTTCTGTTGTTTAAATCATCTGATTGCGTCAATGAGCTATTTCACCCTTTGTGGCACACAGTGACCTCTTTTTTTATTGCCTTTATACATCCACCCACCATCCATCTCTACAGAAGCTAATGTTCAGCATCACTTAAAAGCGATGGAGTGGCCCTTCACTTGCTTTTTTTTCTCCACAAAAAAAGTATAGCATGTTCCACACGAATGATTTGAATGATTTTGATTTTTGTTGTCATTACTTGTTTCAGAAAGGAAGAGCTTAGTTTACTGATAGTATGCCTTCAGCCTTGCCTGCAGCATCGGGGGTTTCCTTGGCTGCATGAGCAGGGCCCTCCAGATCTTGGGCGTGTTTTTTAGCCTTAAGGCTGTGGCTGCCATTGACGTTTCTCTTCATGTTACCTCATTTTAAGTAGTCAAGAAAAAAGAAAAAAAAAAAAAGAATCAATCTATGCAGTCAACGTAGAGTGAATGAATTTTTATTTCCCCATCCTTAGTGAAATTTATCAATCAAAGTGTAATTAAGCATCCAATCAGAGGGGCCAATAGAGTGGTCAGAAAACATTCATCAGCCAGATTATTTTGAGGTTCTGAGACTATGCACCTATGCACCTCTTCCGTGTTGCAGGAATTTTTACTAATGGTGCTTCAGCTGGTGCTCAAACTAATTGGTGTCAGAAGACCTGGTCAAGAGCATCTTTTAGTCCTTTTACAAAGAGGGACTTGATCCCACAATGGGCTTCATAAACAACTGTAAAAGACTGCTTTGTACATAAGAATTGACCTTTGGGGCTTTGTGAGCCACGATCACTTTAAAACGTCGCCACACGGAGGTGATTTCCCTGTATGAATACTGCTAATATAAATACCGTAATAGACTATGAAGTGAAAGCAATGTTCAATAGATGTTTTCCCTGCAGGTCTATTTGTACCATTGACACCACAGTCTCTGACCTACAGTACGCTCCTGCGCTCCCCCCCTCCCTTGTAATTCTCCTCTTCCAGCAGTAGTCTGTGTGACCTCCCCAAACATAGTGACTTGTTTTCTCCTTCTCAACAAGGTGGCCTGTGCCTCGTAAAAACTGTACACATATATGATAGATATGCATATATTATACATATAGAGAGAAATCTATAGAGTGTGTCTATACGTGGTCAGAAAAATCGTTTCAAACTGATGAGATAATATATGTTTTTTCTTCATGGTTATTTTTCTAACTGGCTGGAGGTCAGAGAGATGTCTTATTTAGAGTGTTGAGGTGTGTGCTTTTCCTCTGATTTGTACATTGTGAGAAAACCCCTCAGCAGCGAGTAACATTCCCTGTCTGAAAACACAGGACAGCCCAGAAGAAAAAAAAAAAAGAAGAAGAGCTTTAGAGAGCGTTTATGAGAAATAGAGCAGTGTATCCAAATCTATCTATCTGTAAGATGATTATTACATTCCTTTCTTAATGTGAAAACATTCAGTTGAAGACCACCTGGCCTGTGGTGACAACTTCGAACAGAAAATAACTTAAGACTTGTCTTGAATTTTGCAGCTCACATAAGTAGCAACGAGATTACGGCGGCCGCAGTCGGCCGTCAGAAACTTGCACTTGTGAGCGAGGACTATCACTATCAACATCCGAGTGGAGGTTTGAGTGACTCTGTCGGGATGCATTTCTTTCGCGTGTTTGTCGTCGTTGTCGTCTTGTAAACAGAAGTGGTGACATATGTGACCGTGACAGCTGATTAAGTAGAAAAAAGAAGAAAAAAAACCAACACACATTGTTACAGTGTAGTGGAAAATTGAATTAGACTGTTACTATCTCCACTCTTTCTCCCTCCCCTCATGGTGCCTGTGTGTCTCCCTTATATGGCCAAGTGTTGATCGTTGTATATAAATGTCTTTCCATCCCCATCTTCCACAAACTGAGGTGATCCACGTGTCTTTTTTTTTTTTACGTGTCTGCTTCACACATGAACCTACACAGCTCCCGTCACTGACCAAGAATCAACAGATCGTGTGAAACGTTGGTGTTTGTGTTTACAAATGTTACGAGAAAGATCTTGATTTGGATTTTTCCTTTTTCTTTTCTTTTCTTTTTTTTTTTTTTTAAAAAAAAAGGGAAGACAATGCAAACAGACAGAGGAGCAAAAATCCTCTCACTTCACCATCAGGGGGGTGGAGTACGAATCCTCCATTTTCAGGTCCTTATCTACTGAATACTTGAAGTAGGGGGGTTCTCCTACCATGAAATACCATATATGATTTTACATGGTAGAAAACATGAAACATTTCAATTGTGCCCATGCATGCTGATTTTTACATAATGTGCCAACTGAAAGTGATGATGTAAGGATAATCTCCTGTTCTCTATGCAGAGTGATTTCTCAACCGTTGTGTCAAAAAGGTTTAGGAGACACAGAGGCTTAGAGGCTGGGGCTGGTTTCCTGGGCTAAGACTAAAGACTAATCCTGGTCGTGCGTGACTGACGTCGCACGCTGGTGCGACGTGGAGTCAGGAAGTCTGCATCTGTGCCTAGAAGCAGCCGTGTAGAAAGACTTGAGTCGAAAAGGCCTGTAGATTCACCAGTAATTTTCAAAGGCCTTCAAGAAAGAGTATGAAAAGCCTAACATACATTTTCACTTTATTGTTGTATACAGGTTATTTTTCTGTTACGTTGCTAAAAACCTTGGATTAAACAAATCACTGTGACCAATGCCAGAAACATTTTTGTTTGACAGAACAAATATTGTGTTCACTTTTTTATTATTCTTTTTTTTTTTTATTATTATTATTTAAGTTAGCTTTATTTTTTCTATCGTTTCAGCTTATTGAATATGCCAGTTTGAGACTGTACTATTTGTATAAGTAAATGTTTTGAGCTGTACAGTAAAAACCCTTGGAACAAGTTAAATGTGAGTGTCCAGCATGCTGAATGATTACTTGTGTGAACGTGAGCTAATCTCCCATGAAGCATCATTCCTCACTCATTAATCGCATCTGCATCGCGCATTGTGACGGTGTGATGTTGTGTTTGAGAGTGATGTGTGTCTCACTTACTGTGTCCCATTAGTAGACAGCCTGTGCAGTTTTGTGAGAGTGCAGCATGTTTTTGGGGTTGCTTGTGTAAACGTATTCCGAAAAGAGAGAAATGTATGTGTGTGTGCGCGTGTGTGTGTATGTACGCGTGCGTGTGCGTGCATAGCTGCTTTATGGGTGTGGGTACGCTTGTGTGTGTCTAAGTGTGTCTGTGTGTTATGAATGCATACGAGAAACATCTATTTAAAAAAAAACAAACTGAAAAAACTTTATCAGAGGAAGTCCCTAGAGAAAATAAAAAAGCGAGACTGAGTCAAAGTTTTGAATGAAGCATGGATACTCTGTACTGTTTTTTGTTTTTTAAACCTAGGAGGCTGTCCTCAGTGCCCCAGTTTGCTATTGTATGTGCTGTATCAGAATATTACTATTGAGTGTTGGCCAGCTTGTTTATATCCATAAAATAAAGGTGACTTTCTTTCTGTCTCTGTTTGTAATTTTGTACTCCAGTATTTTTTTAGCACGAATACAATCATAGTATACATCTTAAATGCATGGCATAGTGCAAACAAGAACTATAGTGATTAAATATATTACAATAATCATCGATGAATGCTTTCAGCAACATTTAATAACGCTAAATTACTTTATAAAATGTATCATTAACAACAGTTTTGGTAAATCCTGATCATGTATGTTAGCAATGGACATATTTATTTTAGTGTTTTATACTCATGCGCACATGGAGAGAAGAGGCATTAAAAATGTTACTATATTCTAAATTGTACACGTTAGTGCAAATACAGTGTTACTGATACAGTATAAGAGGCAACTCTAATACATGGTCTATGTACACATACATACATTTAATTAATCTAAAACAGACCCTACACAGAGCAGACAAAATGTCTGGTCAAAACAGGAAATCTAGCGGTGGGATGAATAAGATTAATGATGGTTGCATCACATTTACACACGCACAGAAGTGTGATCTTTATAAACATCTTTCAGAGCATAATACAATTTGATCTCAATAACAAATATAGCCCATAATACAAGTGAATGCACAGTAGTTGCATGATGCCTCTCATTTGTGCAGAAGGTGAGTCCTTCTTGCAGCTGTTTTGAGCTTTAACGTCCCTTTAGGAAGCTGTCCAACAAACGGTCTCCCCTGTCAGAAAGCCAGTACCCTGCCATGGCTGCCACTCCTCCCATGAATACAGACGTGTAAACCATATCTCCCTTAGCAGCCAGTGTGGCCAGACCACAAAGTATCACCCCGAAAAACATCTGCTGCAGCACCTCCACCTCGTCATCCTGCATATCCTCAAACAGACCTTTCTCCTGAACACCTGCACAGGGAGACGGACAGGTGAGAGGCAGCAGTGAGGTCACAGAAGGTGTCCATGTGATTCTTGCAAACAGCCTCCTGTGTGTGTGTGTGTGTGTGTGTGTGTGTGATGAGACTCACTAGGCTGCTGCTTCTTCACGCAGACCTCGTCCTTGCGGATGTAGCCTTCGGCGCAGTCACAGTGGAACGAGCCTTCGGTGTTGACACAAATCTCATCCAGACCATGACAGGCAAGTACCCTGTCACTGCATTCGTCTACATCTGAGAGTCCGAAAGAGAGGCACAGCATATTCCACATTACTTCTGCTCCTCAGACGCAAATACTGAATGCATGACAATAAAATGAAAATATTCTCTTTTGCCTAATTACCCAGACACTTGAACCCTGTCATTGTGTACCCAGAGGCACATTTCCTGCAGCGTGCTGGTCCACTGCCCATACAGCCGACACAGGCCGGGTCACAGCCTGAGGAAAGAGTGACCACTTAATTTTGTCATTTACAGAGTGCACTGTGTACTCAATTACTGGGAATGAGTAAAAAAAAAAAGGCCACAAAGCAATCTGATTAGATCAGCCAGGGAGTAATATTTCACATTTAAGCTCTCCAGTGGAGCTACTTAGCTGGGAACCGCACAGGACTGCAGTTACTGGAAAACATCTACATGTTCAAGACTTGTTGGACTTTATTGTGTAATGTCAGTACTGCCTGAGCAAAAGACAAAAGCATTTGGTTTTATCCATAATTGTTACTCATTTGTTCCCCGTTGTCTGTTTTATTTTCCACCGTACCTACATTCAAATCAGTCAATCATTTTCCTTCTTTCAACTTTAAACTGTGAAGATGTTCTGCTTTAAATTTATGATCAACTTATAACGATTGGTATTATTTTCAAACTTTTTAAGGTTTTACTTAGACAGTCCTTTCACATTTTTATTGAGGTCATGTCTAAACCACTTACCTCGGCACTCAAAGGAACCCTTTGTATTGAAGCAGTAGCTGTTTGCAGGACAGATACCCAGCTCAGTGCCACACTCGTCAATATCTGAAATAAATGATTATCAAACATCAGTCTGCTCGTCTTAGGCCCTTCGTGTATATAATGACCTCCAGTATGCACAAATCTCTGTATACAGTACCTACACAGCTGTTATTATGGAGGGTCCATCCTGCTCTGCATTCCTCACACCGGTCATTTTCTGCCCCTGAACATTTATTGCAGGTGTCTGGACAGCTGTGCACCTGAGCCACCAATAGAAAACACAGCCAAGCCGCCTGCAGCAGGTCCCTATGAAGCATCCTTACTCCCATCTTGCCCATTAGGTCCAGAAGATAAATTTGCTTATCTCATCCGAAATGTCACATCCAGGTTTGTTCAGTGATGCCGAGCCAAAGCTGAGGTCATAAGAACTAGAAACAGATAGCAAGATAATAATAATAAAATAATGAAAAGCTTCACATTTGAGACAATCCCAAAATAAAACGTATTTTAATAACTAATTTCTTTGTTAATCAAGGATAAAAGAAGATTTTTGAAGGGATGTGACTGTGTGTGGCAGTAGGGGTGGAACGTACAGTACTTTAAAACACTTTAGTATTTGAATTTCATACTTCCACTTCACTACATGTGACGTGTTGGACATCTCACCTCAGAAATAGCACATAACCCGAGGCTGTTCTTCGATACTCGGAGCACTTTACAATTGATTGTAAGCAGCACAGAGCACTTTAGGATATTAGCTGGCTCGGTATGAATGTGATAGTGCTCTTCGTAGACTCCGTACAGGATTTATCTCATTATGTGTGTGTTTTACTTTTGTTTTGTCTGTTTTTAAGCACTGCATTGAGCCAAATTCCCATCAACCCTACCAACATGGCAATAAAGTATTGTAGTGGTATGTGAGAGGGAAACTCCACTACCTTTACCTAGCGGCTGCATTTCCAGATTAAACTTTGCATGTGACAGTATTACAAAATATGGTGCACTGTTGTAGATCAAACTACCACAGAACAGTTCAAGTTAGTAAACTTTTTCTCAGGTTTATTGACAGAATCATCTTAATTAAATTTAATTATGGTAACTACTTTTATTCTGGTGGTTAATTTAGAACAGGACCTACACTGTCTGTCGACACACTAAACGTTTAATTTGACCTCAAAACAACATGTAGACGTGATTTAAGGGTTTCTTTACCTCCGCCATGTGCGTCCACAGAGTCTGACCTGAGTCGTCTTCGGCTGAGAGCAGACTTTAAACGCAGTAAATACAACTGAGACGCGCTTCTAGACAACTCGTGTTTGGATACTATGAATACACATCCTGAGCGGGCGGGGCATTGCCCAGCCTCATAGTACCGCCTCTCCGGAAAGTAAGAAAAGGTATAAACAAGCACTCCTCGGTGTCCTGAACCTGACACTGGATTGCGCCCACAGGGTTCAACGCCCTTCACTGTCAGCTGGCCAATCATAACCCGAGAACCGTCACGCACAAAAATAAGTATATTTATTTATAGACATTGACAGACGTACAGCACATGATATAATTGGTATGTAGCATTTTAGGTTCAACATTTATTATACACTCTGTTAATGTTTTTCTAATGGCGAATAAATCCACAGATAGACCGAAGAAAACAAATGAATGATTCATAATAATAAGTTATCTGTGTAGCCAAATTCTGATAAAAACCTATTATTCTGTGTCACAGACCACAATTATGATAGTCATCGTTAAAAACACACTGACACTGTTAGGCTATGAGATTTGTTCCTTCATAACATTGAACACAGGCTTCCTAAGGTATTCACCAGCAGAAATGCAATAAATTATCTTAAAGTATAAAATTAAAAAATATCTTTAAATAAACACTTGACAAACTTGGTTTTTTCTCTAAATAAACCGTCCCGCAAATTCCTTTCTCTTCCTCTTTCTACTTCCACTTTCTTGGACTCTTATCATTGTATATACACAGTATGTCTTTATTATATAGACTATAATTAATTTTATATATCTTTTTATATAAATCTTTATTAGAGCTTCATTTAAATACTGTAATGTCATATGGCGCAATACTTTTCTTCATCTTGTGAAACTACAGATTTTACAGAAGAAAGTTATACATACCTTACAGTTATATTTCCACAATTACAGTCTCCTGAAGCTTACTGAATATAATATCTTTCACAGTACTTATATAATGTATAATGTTATGGGCTCTACGACAGACTTTGTGGCATTACTCTAATTTACCTCCTCTACATCTAGGACTAGGAAAAACTTTTAAATGGTAAAATATGTAAACGTGAATGTGTGAGGTCCTCAGGTATGAATGAGGTCAATAACACTGTATGCTTGGGTTTTTAAAAAAGAGCTTAACGCAGTTACTACTAAAATATGCAACTTCTAAACTGGTTACTACTACTACTAAATTGTATTGATTTTCCAACTTGCCTACCTAACCTATCCTATTAACCATTGTTTAGACATTAATATTTGCTTACGTTTGTTTGGGGTTTTAGTTTAAGGCCTCTGGTTAATATATTGTGGGCTGTAAATGTTGAGGTGCGTGCTTTTCATAGTCATGTTGTTTTCTCATGTTAATTTTGTGTTCTCTGTGGCTGAGAAGTTTTGACATTGTTGGAGTGGAGGCTTCAGATAGGCCCACTGGGTTTCCTGCCTCTGTTTATTGTTATCTTGCTGTTTAAAAGTTAATATCTCCAGTAAAAATAAATATAGATTACTGTCAGCCAGCCTCACAGCGTATAAATGTTTATCTCCTCCACAATTTGGATGAACATGTCCTTCGTTTTCACAGAGCGACAGTAATATTCAGCATAACATGTCTGGAGATTTCAAAGGCCTTGTCTCCATGTTTTTCTCAGTTCCAACATATTTACAGTTTGATGCCTTCTGCTGGGCTGTTTCATCTTTAGTCTTTGCTCTCCATCCATCTGAGGTACTCCATGTCCACCCTGTCCACGTCCTTTTACTTAACCGAATCCCTGTCGCTCCGGCAGCGAGTTCGGTCATGAAGGCCTGGGTCTGAGAGGGAAGCTGGAACAACAGCAGTCCCTGAAGCAGCTCTGGCAGACTCCTCTCAGTGCATGGATGGGAGTCAAATTTCACCAGCGAAAAACGTTCTCCAGCTCTGCCCAGCTGCTTGTCCGCATGGATGAGGCACAGAGATGCCATGAACACGTCAGAGTAAGGGGACCCAATCCAAGGGAAACCCTTGTCTTCTCCTTTTGTCCTAACAATCTCCTTTTGCTGATGAGTCCATTCCTCTGCTCTCTGCAAAGCTTTGCTGGTCAAGACGAGCACGACTCGACCGCCTTGGCTGCTTAGCTCCAGCAGCTGGGAGTGCAGCCATGGCAGAGGCCCCAGAGTGCACTGCTCCTTCCTGGACCACTGATCCACGGACACACTGAAGCCCTGTTTGAAGAGCAGGAAGCCAAGCCGACTTATTGACTCCGAAACACCATCGTCCACATCCGGGGGGCTCAGCAACACCACATGAGACTTTCTGCCAACTTTAGAGAGGAAAAACAAGGGGGCGGGTGTCAGACAGTTGGCTTGTTTCATCCTCACTTCATGATTTTTTAAAAATTATTACAAGTAGAAACACTTACTCTCTACAAATCTGCCATGATGCCAGCTCCACACCCATTCTGTAAAGGCCAGAAAATTAAATGAATACGACAGAGGGCCAGCAGAAACACACTCCAAGGACATTTATCATTTCAGCAGCACAAATAACTGTATGTGGGTAAATGCATGCATGAACAGTGCAGGCATTATGAATAATTCCCAGATCTAGGGAACAAGATTTGGTCTTTGTGAAAATTCAAAGGACTCTTTGTGTGCCTGAGGAAATTGACCATGGATTGGTAACAGTACAAATTCCACAAGAGAGAAATTGGACACCACTCTTTCTTCTTCATCAGATTTCTCCTGGTACACATTGAACACTCTTAAAAACAAAATAGATAAAACTTACTCTTGACAAAGTCATGAAGGAGATAGAATAGGAGCACAGTCAAGCAGACCAGTACCATAACGCCAACAACCAGGACACTCCAGCGCCACCTGTCAGCTGCAAGCAGTACAAACAAAACAACTTTTAATTTAAAGATCTCTTACAGCTAAATATATCATACTCCAGCCAGCATCAATTTCTGTAACTATGAAATGTGACTCACTGTTTTGATAACAGAATGGACCGAGCTCCCATCCCATTCCCTTCACTTTCACCTGCACAAACGGATAAACGCAAATTAGTTATTCGAGTTCACAAGCCTATTTACAGTATATATGACAGCTAGGACGGTGGTTAGGAATAGTTTACCATAACACATGGTGAGTGCTGAAGGTTGATGTCGTCAAACACCCCCAATTTCATCTGAAGAGGAAATAATTATAAATCATGGGTCAGTCCTTACAAACTCCATCAAACTGTCAGTACTTCATTTTAAATTCAATGATACCAAATGTAAAATTTTGCACAAAACCTTTAGAATATCTCCGTGATATGTGATACTATTAGACAGTATGCATTAAAGTTTTTTATACCCAGTGTCCCTTGCTATTTTGTGTCCATGTGCCATTTGTCAGCTGCTGTCTGAATCCCTTCATCTCCTTGCAGCTGCTCACTTTGTGACAGGGCCACACTTCACCCTCGAGCCTGCAGGGGGCAGACAGGTTCCACCACAGCACTGAGAGGCCGTTGATCGTTTGACCCTGTCTCACAGACACTGACACATTCTGCCACACGTTCCTCTGAAGGAAATCTGATAAGGACAGACAGGAAAATCAGTGATAAAGTGTCACCTCGTAAAAACAAAAAGAAAGCAACGACAATGAGACCTTCAGGCTTCTCACCTGTGTTAATGAAGGGGCAGCTTTGAGAGCGCCTCGACCTCTGATCATCCTCCTCCCATGCCTAAAAACACACACACACACACACACACACGTCAGTCATACAGGTCAGTGAGGTCACAGCACTGTTGATATGCTAGCCATGAGTGATGATGTTTTAGTGAAGGTACCTGGAAACACATGCAGGGAGTCACAGAATACAGCGGGACGGTCGCCTTGTTCCACTTCTGTCAAGTAACATTTAACACATCATGGCTTTAATGAGAGCAAGTAAACAGTGGAGAGGAGGACAGTATATAACATAAAAACCTGCTTATATACTATTGCATAAGAAATAATAATGCAATAAATATATTCTAACATCTAAACATGTAAAGGGGTTTTAGTACTTTTTGCTGATAATCTCTTTGTTACTTTTACCGAGGTGACATTTCAAATGAATAACTTGATTTTAAATGGTTGTAACTCTACTTTTTACTTGGGCAAACATTTATTTGTATTTCATAAAGACATTAAAACTTTTTTTTTTTTTTAAAAACAAGAAACAGTGACTGCCATCAAAATCAGACCACACTGACCTGACACGTTCCATTGCGCTCATACTGGACGCACATAGACGGGAGGCTCCTATTGCTGTCGGCAGACTGCAGCTCTACCTGATTCATCTCTTGGTTAATTTTACTGCTGAGTTTGGGCACTGAGAAGCCAGAAGGAAATCACTGTTTTATTTCCCCCATGCAAATGCAAACTAACACCGGGAGATTATAATCATTAATAGTATTTACCATCACATTCTTCTACACGTTCCTGCAGCTCTTGGGAGCACACTGAAGACAGATAATACAGATGTGTGTCAAGCAGTGTTGCAATACTGTGGAGCAGCACTTCAACAGGAGGCGAAGACTCTTACCTTTATCTAGAGAAGGAGCAACAACTTCAACTCTGTGTGACGACTGAGAAGAATAAACCGTGACACGACTGCTTAGGGAAACCCCATCGGGCTTAATAATCACCACAGAGATCTGAAGAAGTCAAACACACACAGCTTATCAGACAAGGTGTCTGGAAGTGAACATACAGACGTCATGCTGCAGGCTACACAGTTACCTCGGCGTGGTTGTGCTGAGTTAAAGCAGTGTGATTAACCGTAAACTCCACCTTCTTGCACATGGGTATGGTAGCCGCTGTTCTGTAACACACCGTCACAGACGCTGTTGCAACACAGACAGTGGAACAAGGGTGGGGTTCAGAATTCATTGAGACAGTAAGGAAAAGTAACACTGTAAGAACAGCACTTACAAACCAACAGCTAAAAGACCATACTGGGGTTGTTTTGTGTTTTAACTCATCATATTGTTAAATATATACTTATATTCTACATTGTATATATGTTTTCATTTTACTCCACTAACACTTTAGTCAGTTTATTATTATCTTAGTTGCTTAATCACCGGATGGCAATACAGCTAAAAATGTTATTTCCACTGTGACGCTTGAGTTTCACTGTTATGCTTTCAAGCAAACGGTGACATTTAAAAATATAACACGCTACTGTGTTCACACATTCCACATGATCCTTTGCGTAACTTCCATGTTGGGTCATTCATGATTCCGGTAATCATTGCTCAAAAAGCCACAACATGCTCCTCAGCAGCTGACTGCCGGAGCTTGGGTGGTGTCCAAAATAGTTTCAGGTCACAGTCATCGTGTGATGATAATGCAACTTTAAGGAGAAATATGAAAGGGAAGAAATTGTTTACTGTGTCGCCTATTACAAGCAAACTGAAGTTTACATTACTGAAATGAAATAAAACCAAGAGCTGCCTGGATGATGGGAAATAATTTAAAAACTTGTTTCAGAGACAGTCTGTAGTAACATAAGGCTAACCAATAGACTGGTAATTGGATTTAAAGGAACAAAACAACCACAAGTAATAACAAACCAGGAGGCCGCACACAGCTTGAATTTATACCTTTTGATTCGCTGTAATCTTCCTCGTCGTTCCCAGAGTGGTCTTCACCCTCCATGTCTTTATCTGGATGGATGCTGATTTTTGTGTCTATCACCAGACATAATACACAGGGTGCTGTGTCCTTACAGCACATCTTAAAAGATGGTGTCAGATTTTGGATTTCCACAGCATCATTCCCTCCAAACGGTAGTAGAGGCACCTCATCCTTCATGGTGCAATCAGAGAGACCCTAAAAGGAGGCAAAATATGAAATGTAAGTTGAGAAAGACATGTTTGTAACGTCTGAATGGTAAATATTTGCTGTAGATTGGGATTAATGTACATACAACAGCTAACATTGTTACGAGCAGGCAGATGGCTATGACACTTTGTCTGTTTAAATGTTTGAGAATGCATGCTCAATCAGTGAACCAGGAAATTGAAATGTCCGTGCAGGTCACACCAGCGCTAAAAGGAAATTAAAAGTGTAATCTGTAAACAAAAACTGTATGTACTGTACTGCAGCACAGGAAATGTCTGCCTCAGTGTACACAAGCACTGGATCCTTCGTTACCTGTGAGCAAATGACCTCTTGGTTGTCATAACCACTGCAGGCGAACGCATGTAGAGTCAGTAGAACACACCAAACTGACCATCCAGGAAGAAACATTTTTCACACACCAACTGAAAGATTTGAGTCCTATAGCATTTTTCTTCACATATCTTTCTCCTGGAACAAGATGAAAACCTTGTTAAACCAGTCCAGTGTCTTTTTCCCAGCCATGACTTCAGACTGGAGATCAACTTGATATCTCGGCTCAAAATGCACACTGACATGGAAGGCAGTGATTCGAGTTGTCAGAGGCTAACCATGGTTTCCACCTTTGATCATCACCTGTGGAAAAGGGAGATGATTTAGTGGTGGTGTGGGTGTGTTTTGTTGAATGAAACCAGTAACAGTTTTTCAGTTTTCTGCTGTTTACGACACGCCAACTGGGAGCTGGGCAGTCCTTCGTGCATTTAACAAGCAAACAGCGTCTAAGAGTACTTAAATGTAACATTAGAGATGATATCAAATTCCACTAGTAATCCCATAGAAATATTATCTAGGTCACTTACTGTAGTGTTTAGCAATCCTCCCCGAGGACTCCGCTCTGTGCCGTGTTTTTCCTCGGCAGATTATCCAGATGTACACCTTGTCAAAGTTACCAAGAAGTGTTTGAGTCACTGAGTCATGTAAAAACTAAACCATAAAGTACGTCACTGTCCTGACTCAGGACTTGCCCCTCCCTCCCTTTCCCCTCCCCTCCCTCCCTCCCTCCCTTTCCCTCGCTTCCCCCGTCGTCTCTCTCTCTCTGTTTGTCTGTATAGTCTCACCACACTGCCTTCCATGTCAAAGTGCACATAACCATGAAACTTCATCCATTACAGTGTCACCAGCATGATCAAGATGGATCAAAGTCCACAACTGTTTTTTTTTTAATCCGACAAAGCTCGGATTAAACTAACTTCGTACACAAAACTTTTAAACACAACAGCCTTTTCAAAGCTGGGTTGTTCTTTAACTTTTTTTTCTTGGGGGGGGGGGTTTGGTCAAGGTCTTGACAAATGAGTTTATCACCACAGCTCATAGGAATCCGCATACCTTTGACCTGCACTAAAGACGCAGTGCGGCAGAGGACAATTCCGCGCAACACAATGAGACGCACGGCTCGGCTCACACAGCAGCTCGACTGGTTTGACCACATAATGCTGAACTAAAAAGAAAACACCAGCCTACCTGCCACTCTCGCCGCAGTGTGAAAAAAACAACCACCTATTGTGTACTTTGTAAACAATGTAGAATTACCTTGCAGTAACCTACAAGTCTGACAACTCTCTGACGGTGAGGCCCTGTATCCATTTTGTTAGGATTTATACTTTAAATACTACAAATATTGGATTCTGCAATATTTTATTTCACGCCACAACATTTGACCGATTACTGTAGTTAGTTATTCACAGATTAAGATAAGATTACCTTTGTTTAAACGTCCACTAAATAAACAGTGAAGCAGAACTAGCACTAGCATATTCACGCCACCTCTACTGCGCACTGTGTACACAACGCATCACATTCATTTCTATTCAACTGTAAAAGTTCAGTAAAGTTCTGAACGCAGCTTTATTTGTCACCTTTTTTGACATTTAGAATTTCCAGCGAAACTTTGCCATACAGCGTGTGAGGTGTGGGTTCAAGTTAGAGTTGCTTCTCTTTCGCAACATTGGCTACATTTGAATACATTTTTACATACACGGAAAGCACCTCTCTCAAACCGTAACCCAGGTTACTGAAATGAAAGGAATTTATAAGAAATATTTGGTTGTTATGTCCGTACACATCATATTCATTTCATTGTTATTGCACAATATGTCCTGGTTGCTTTGTTCTGTGCATGAGCCATCCGTTGAGTGACCATGTTGCTTTGTGCGGTGGTTTGATCAGCAACCATCGCTCAGATGGTGTGTTGGCATAAAGCATTAATTAACTTTTAAATAACTGCTCTGCATTCAGACCATTTCAGAAAGACAACCAAAGATCTGGGATAATATTTATTTGTTTGTCTTAGTAAGAGCTGGGAAGTCTTGACGTTTGCCTTATTTTGCTGCGAAATGAAATCTTTGAAAGTGATTCAAAGATTTTTCCCAGTTAAAGTTGTGTGACGATGAAATCGTTCAGGGGCCTCTGCAGGGCAGACTCAGCAGACGTATACCAGCAGTCCACAGTCGGTTGAGAGACAACACTATGGTCAACGACATTGGATCTACAAAAGAAAGATATACATAGTCATATATCTTTTGTGTATCAGGGTAATAATAGTCATAGCACCCATTAATACAGAGCAAAATGTACCTGGTGACATCGATTTTCTGGTTGTTGATCTGCAGTTTTATTGAGGGAATTTGCTGCACCTCCTCATAAACTACAGGTTCCAGAGCTGGACACGCAGAGGACAAATAATAAAGTGATGAAACAGTGAAATATAGACAGTATAAAGTATTTGTGTCTCTTAATGGTGGGTGTAAACTTTGTCTCAATATACTGCTGAACTGAAATTAAGTCACACAAGCGAATGCAGACATTTCACCCACCTAAAATTCCTGTAATGTTGGTGTCCGACGGCTTTTGTCTTAAAGCCGGCCAGAGGACTTCTTTGGAAGCATTCACTTGAATTAAGATGACCATGCGTAGGTCTCCAACTGAAACATCGTATTCCTTCCCCCGCTTCATCACTGTGAGGCTAGAAAAATATGTACACGTTTGTAACTTACTTTTGGACTCTTTTTGATGGGCTTGCACACCGGCCCAGGTCATTTTATACAGCAGCGGTACAGTATCTTGATTATACTATACCGCTGCTCAGGCAGAAGAGGTGCCGAGCTACATACTTCACACACCAATAAGTATCAGTAGTACAAATAGGAGTATAAAAAGTATAAATATGTTCTAAGTAGTGTACGGACATGAGAGTGGATTGTCTAACTCTTGGCGAGTGTATATCAAAATGCTAAACAATTCCTTCACGCATAAAAACTACAAATAAAACAAGAAAGTCGCTCCTTGTGCATTTTCAGAGAGTGCGCACACACCACTGAGCATCACCACAGCACAATTCCTTCTATTACGATGCAAAGTCACCTGTCAGCAGTGACGTCGATATCGTCCCCAGTGTGGCGTGAGTCTGTCTGCCCTTTTCGTACGGTGATTCCGGTGGTGTCAATCTCAATGTGGTTGTCAGTCTTGAAGTGGATAAGAATCCTTTTGAAGCCTCCAAGCGAGACTGCATTAAGCTCGCCGTTCACAGACAGCTCTGGTACAAAAGGAACACAAATGCAACCATGCTTGAATGGTACGAATAGAGAAGTGCAGAAGCATCATCAGCAAATTGTACCTGAAGTAATGAAAGTAAAAATACTGTGGCTCAGATGGTGATGGCACAAAAAGGAACATTACTGACCTATGTTGGGATGGTGGATTAGTTTAAGGCTGACAGCTCCAGTGATATCAAAGCATAGTGGACGAGAAAGGTTCACCGATTTCAGCAAAAACCTGTGAACAACTGCAGAGGAACACAGCAAAGTAAACAGGTGAAAATGAACTGCTTTTGCTCCTGACACTAATTTAACCAAGCAAAGATACGTCGCACATGTTTAATAATGATTATGCACATCTTATTTTGCACGTGGTGGTGATCAGTATACATGCACATGTACGCCTTTTGTCTATGGCGTCACACGACACGCCTGAAGATCATTTAAGATCTACATTAACTCAGACTCAGAAGATTTGAGGAGAGTTTCAGCGTAAACCCAAATAAACGAATGAGAAACTTCGGTTCTGTATATTTCGCCATGAACTACTGAATGCTATAAGGCCTGATATAATTCAACTACCTGTTGCTTCTCTTTTTCCACAGGCCTTGTGTGATGAATACAGCATGGTGATAATGACAATGACAAAATGCTAAAAAAATACTTGTTGTATACTAATGTATATTAGGATTACTACATACACATGTAATGCACTTCAGAAATAGACAGATATAATAGAAATGATACCATAAATTACAGATATGAAATACTATACCATGAATTACTGGCATATAGGTGGCAGGAGGAAGCAATCTCTGTACGTCTTGTACGTCTGCAAGTCCAGCCTCTGTAAATACATTGACACAAAGCCAGGTATACACATGCATATTACAAAGAGGATTAATTGACATTCATATTCTGACACCTGACCTCAACTTCAAAACAGATCACTGAACATACAGATCAACTACATGGTCCTGAAAACAGTTACAGTAAGGTCTGTTGCAGAAGTAGCCTACACTCTTTTCCACTTTTGTGACTGTTGTGACGTGTTACACACTTGTCTTATTCATTTTCCTCTTTTTCTTATAGACAGATACAATAGACATTATGCAATGCAATTACAAATATGAAATACTCACCACGGGTGAGAGTGGCGGATTGATCGTAATGAAGGCGGGTATCTGCCCTTGTCACTTAGAGAGCACAATTCAACACAACAGCATCCCCATGTGGTTATTTACATTAGATACAGTATTTTGAAGATATAGATTGATGCATGCACCTCTAACCGATTGTCTTTCACGTTGTGTGTTATGATGCAGATGCTGTAAATTTCTATGAATTTTTCTGCAATTAGAAGGACAGATTTAGGATTGTCCAGCCTTTGTGGAGGTATGAACACGGTTGGTTGGTACCATAATTACAAAATTAAAGATATAGATCAGAAGAAATATAGAAAAAGAAGTTTACCTGGAAAGTTTGGGAAACGGGAGGCTGTCAGACACATTAATGAAATATTTATTTTCTTATCTGCACATTTTTATACCTAGCTAATTATCATTAAGAAATGCCCAGAAGAACTATCCAAAGCTCTGATGTTTTGTCATAATGCAAATATTGAATATCTGCCTTAGACATGTTTCTACCCTGACCCTCAGGAGAAGTGAACAAAGAGTGCTTTAACCTGCAAAAGCCCTATATACATGTATGCATGTATTTCAAATGAGCTTGCACCCTTCCATGCATGTCTTAGGGAGGAACCCTGAGGTCACTGAAACACATTTCAGTTTGAAATATGCTTGTGTGCTTCAGGAGAAATTGATTTAAAAAAAAAAACATTTTAGCTATGAATTAAAATGTTGGCTTTTGTAATTCTTTAATTATGGGTAAAGTCAATTATTTATGTCTCTTAAGATTACATTAAGGCAATGATAATAAATTAGGCCTTAAGCAGCTCCTTCATCTCATCCTATCTTTCTGGTTGCTGTCATTTTGGATTGATGACTAGGTTAAAATGCAAAATTATGGGTATGGTATAGGGTAAATAGTGAAGTCTTTAAAGAGACTTTTACACAGTATCACCATTTGACATAATGCATTGTACTGTCAAGAATAAGAAGATTTACTCATGAAAGAGAATGCATGCTGGATGTATTGCACATACATATATACATATGCTGTAGGCTACATACAGTATATTAATTAAGATTATATTATACTAATTAATTAGTATATTAATTAATCACTAACTGTGAAGTAATTAATGAATTAATTACATTTCATACACAAATGCTTATGTTGAATTTGAGCACTATATATAAAGCGTGTCCAGTTATCATCTGAAATTAGATTTATCAACATATTCATACATACATATAAACATACATATATGTAAAGGCTATGGCCATTATATGATTAATTAATGAGTAGTATGTCTGTCATGTCAGAACGGTGTAGAGGTGTACCTGGGTGGCGACCTGTACCACCTGGGTGGCGACCTCGTGCAAAAATGAAAAAAACATGGGAGAAAAATACAGGACACAGTTAAAATACTGTTCATGTTAATAAAATTACATTAAAAAAAGTTAAATACTAATGTGTTCTTAATTTTAAATTGCTAACAGTGAATTAATTAATTACATTTCATACACAAATGCTTATGTTGAATTTCCCCAAGCACGATAAATAAAGTGCTAAGAAATGATGTCCAGTTATACACCAACATCTGGAATTAGATTTAGAAATACATCCATATACATATAAATATAAAACACACATATACGTATGTATATGCTGTAGGCTATATGCATTACATTACTAATTAATGAGTAGTGTATCTGTCATGTCAGACCGGTGCAGAGGTGTACATACGATGTGTCATAACTGGAGAAGCGGCTACAAAAAAGAAGAAAGGGAGAAAAAAAACACATTAAATCATTATTGATGTTGATTAACCAGTTTGAAATGGTGCAAAACTGTTGTCCATTGCATTCCATTATTAATTATGTACACCTTGTAATAGTGTATTTCATGTCAGATGAATGTTAAATGCATGTTGAATACTAATGTGTCCTTAATTATTTAATAGCAAACTGTGAAGTAATTAATTAATTACATTTCATACATAAATGCTTATGTTCAATTTCCCCAAGCACGATAAATAAAGTGCTAAGTCCATGCTATGTCCAGTTATACACCAACATCTGAAATTAGATTTAGAAACACATCTATATACATATAAATATAAAACATATACACACACACACACACACACACACACACACACACACACACACACACACACACACACACACACACACACACACACACATACATACATATATACATACGTATGAATATGCTGTAGGCTATATGCATTACATTACTAATTAATGAGTAGTGCATCTGTCATGTCAGACATGTACATACCATCATAATAGACGTCATCTGTTACAAAAAAGATGAAAGGGAGAAAAAAACACAGTAAATTATTATTGATGTTGATTAATCAGTTTGTATTGGTGCTAAACTGTTGTCCATTGCATTCCATTATTAATTATGTACACTTTGTAATAGTGTATATAATGTTAAATGAATGTTAGATTGTGTGTGTGTTCTTAATTATTTAATTGCAAACTGTTAGTAATTAATGAATTAATTACATTTCATACACAAATGCTTATGTTGAATTTCCCCAAGCACGATAAATAAAGTGCTAAGAAATTATGTCCAGTTATACACCAACATCTGGAATTAGATTTAGAAATACATCCATATACATATAAATATAAAACATACATATACGTATGTATATGCTGTAGGCTATATGCATTACATTACTAATTAATGAGTAGTGTATCTGTCATGTCAGACCGGTGCAGAGGTGTACATACGATGTGTCATAACTGGAGGAGCGGCTACAAAAAAGAAGAAAGGGAGAAAAAAAACCACATTAAATTATTATTGATGTTGATTAACCAGTTTGAAATGGTGCTAAACTGTTGTCCATTGCATTCCATTATTAATTATGTACACCTTGAACACAAATGTACACAAATTAATGTTAAATACTAATGTGTTCTTAATTATTTCATTGCTGCATAAATGCATATGCTGTAGGCTACATACAGTATATGAATTAAGAGTGTATCTGTCAAGTCAGAACAGTACAAATACTGTTGATGTTGATAAAATGACATTCAATTAATGTTAAATACTAATGCATGCTTATGTTGAATTTCCCCAAGCACGATAAATAAAGTGCTAAGAAATGATGTCCAGTTATACACCAACATCTGGAATTAGATTTAGAAATACATCCATATACATATAAATATAAAACATACATATACGTATGTATATGCTGTAGGCTATATGCATTACATTACTAATTAATGAGTAGTGTATCTGTCATGTCAGACCGGTGCAGAGGTGTACATACCACCAGCTGGAGGAGCTGTTACAAAAAAGGGAGAAAAAAAACATAGTAAATTATTATTGATGTTGATGAATCAGTTTGAAATGGTGCAAAACTGTTGTCCATTGCATTCCATTATTAATTATGTACACTTTGTAATAGTGTATTTCATGTCAGATGAATGTTAAATGAATGTTGAATACTAATGTGTCCTTAATTATTTAATAGCAAACTGTGAAGTAATTAATTAATTACATTTCATACATAAATGCTTATGTTCAATTTCCCCAAGCACGATAAATAAAGTGCTAAGAAATGATGTCCAGTTATACACCAACATCTGGAATTAGATTCAGAAACATGTCCATATACATATAAATATAAAACATATATACACACACACACACACACACACACACACACACACACACACACACACACATACATACATACATACATACGTGTGAATATGCTGTAGGCTATATGCATTACATTACTAATTAATGAGTAGTGCATCTGTCATGTCAGAGGTGTACATACCATCATAAATCAAGTCATCTGTTACAAAAAAGAGGAAAGGGAGAAAAAAACACAGTAAATTATTATTGATGTTGATTAATCAGTTTGTATTGGTGCTAAACTGTTGTCCATTGCATTCCATTATTAATTATGTACACTTTGTAATAGTGTATATAATGTTAAATGAATGTTAAATACTAATGTGTTCTTAATTATTTAATTGCAAACTGTGAATTGAAAACAAATTCCAAATTAATAAATGGATGGTATATATGTCATGTCAGAACAGAACAGTGCAGAGGTGTATGTAGTGTGTGGCATACCTTGGGTAATATCTGCGAAAAAGAAAAAATATGGGAGAAAAATACAGGACACAGTTAAAATACTGTTCATGTTGATTCATTAGTTTGTATTGGTGCAAAACTGTATGTCATGTCAGCGTTTTCATATCTAGGACCGTCATTACTCTCAAAAATCAGTTTACTACTATTGTTCCATTGCACAGCTTATGTTTACACTGAATGTTAAAATAATCCATTGTTCTTAATTATTTAATTGCTGCATATATGTGCTGTAGGCTACATGCAGTATATTAATTCTGTGTGTATCTGTCAAGTCAGAACAGTACAAATACTGTTGATGTTGATAAAATGACATTCAATTAATGTTAAATACTAATGTTAAATACTAATGCATGCTTATGTTGAATTTCCCCAAGCACGATAAATAAAGTGCTAAGAAATGATGTCCAGTTATACACCAACATCTGGAATTAGATTTAGAAATACATCCATATACATATAAATATAAAACATACACACACACACACACACACACACACACACACACACACACACACACACACACACACATACATACATACATACATACATGCATGCATACATACGTATGTATGTATATGCTGTAGGCTATATGCATTACATTACTAATTAATGAGTAGTGCATCTGTCATGTCAGACATGTACATACCATCATAAAGGACGTCATCTGTTACAAAAAAGAAGAAAGGGAGAAAAAAACACAGTAAATTATTATTGATGTTGATTAATCAGTTTGAAATGGTGCTAAACTGTTGTCCATTGCATTCCATTATTAATTATGTACACCTTGAACACAAATGTACACACATTAATATTAAATACTAATGTGTTCTTAATTGTTTAATTGCAAACTGTGAATGGAAAACAAATTATAAATGAATAAATTGATGGTATATCTGTCATGTCAGAACAGAACAGTGTAGAGGTGTAAGTAGTGTATGGCATACCTGCAGGACCTGTTAAACAGGAAAAGGTAGAGAAAAATATAGGACACAGTTAAAATACTGTTGATGGTGATACCTGAGTGCAAAACTGTATGCCATGTCAGTGTTTTCATATCTAGGACCATCATTCATTTCTACCAGTGTGCTACTATTTTGTCACAATTAATGTGTTACGACACAATTAACTTAAAAACAAATTATAAGTCAATTATTGTTAATTCCCATAGGCACGATATATAAAGCATTAAAAAATGATCTGAAATTAGATTTATCAACATATTCATATATACATATAAACATACAGGGCTAGACTATAGACATTATATGATTAATTAATGAATAGTGTATCTGTCATGTCAGAACGGTGTAGAGGTGTACACACCTGGGTAGCCACCTACTGCGAAAAAGAAAAAGATATGGGAGAAAAATACAGGACACAGTTAAAATACTGTTCATGTTGATTCATTAGTTTGTATTGGTGCAAAACTGTATGTCATGTCAGCGTTTTCATATCTAGGACCGCCATTACTCTCAAAAATCAGCGTACTACTATTGTTCCATTGCACAGCTCATGTTTACACTGAATGTTAAAATAATCTATTGTTCTTAATTATTTAATTGCTGCATATATGTACTGTAGGCTACATGCAGTATAATAATTCTGTGTGTATCTGTCAAGTCAGAACAGTACAAATACTGTTGATGTTGATAAAATGACATTAAATTAATGTTAAATACTAATGTTAAATACTAATGCATGCTTATGTTGAATTTCCCCAAGCACGATAAATAAAGTGCTAAGAAATGATGTCCAGTTATACACCAACATCTGGAATTAGATTTAGAAATACATCCATATACATATAAATATAAAGCATACACATACGTATGTATATGCTGTAGGCTATATGCATTGCATTACTAATTAATGAGTAGTGTATCTGTCATGTCAGACCGGTGCAGAGGTGTACATACGATGTGTCATAACTGGAGGAGCGGCTACAAAAAAGAAGAAAGGGAGAAAAAAAAACACATTAAATCATTATTGATGTTGATTAATCAGTTTGTATTGGTGCTAAACTGTTGTCCATTGCATTCCATTATTAATTATGTACACCTTGAGCACAAATGTACACACATTAATGTTAAATACTAATGTGTTCTTAATTATTTAATTGCAAACTGTGAATGGAAAACAAATTATAAATGAATAAATTGATGGTATATCTGTCATGTCAGAACAGAACAGTGCAGAGGTGTAAATAGTGTATGGCATACCTGCAAGACCTGTTAAACAGGAAAAGGTAACGAGAGAAATAAAGGACACAGTTAAAATACTGTTGATGGTGATACCTGAGTGCAAAAACTGTATGCCATGTCAGTGTTTTCATATCTAGGACCATCATTCATTTCTACCAGTGTGCTACTATTCTGTCACAATTAATGTGTTACGACACAATTAACTCTGAATGTTAAATAATCATTTGCTCTTAAAAACAAATTATAAGTCAATTATTGTTAATTTCCCTAGGCACGATATATAAAGCATTAAAAAATGATCTGAAATTAGATTTATCAACATATTCATATATACATATAAACATACAGGGCTAGACTATAGACATTATATGATTAATTAATGAATAGTGTATCTGTCATGTCAGAACGGTGTAGAGGTGTACACACCTGGGTAGCCACCTACTGCGAAAAAGAAAAAGATATGGGAGAAAAATACAGGACACAGTTAAAATACTGTTCATGTTGATTCATTAGTTTGTATTGGTGCAAAACTGTATGTCATGTCAGCGTTTTCATATCTAGGACTCTCAAAAATCAGTGTACTACTATTGTTCCATTGCACAGCTTACATCTATACTGAATGTAAAATAACCCCTTGTTCTTAATTATTTAATTGCTAACTAATAATGAAAAACATATATAATAAATTATTAAGTTAGTTCATTATCGTCAGTTAATAACTACATTTTATGCATGGATACTCATGTTGAATTTCCCCAGGCAGAAAAGGTTTTGATTATATTGAGCTTAATGGGGAAATTACCTCAGTTGGTAAACCTAGATTTGCAAAACCCTTGTGAGATGTGTATACATTATTTCTGCTTCAAAATATTCTTGCCTCACCAAGTAGTCACGGAGAGGGAGAAAGCAAATGATGGTTAAAATAATAAGTCAATGTCAATGATCTGTCAGTCTTTACAAATCAAGACTTGATAGTCTAACAAATGCTGAAAAAATGTGTTGATGTCGATACCTCCGCCTCTGGCATAAGCACTGATTCGGTGTGGTTTTTCCCCTTCTTTTGGTTTGTGGAGCACGTCTGTGTTCTCGCCTTGAGGCTTGGTGACCACCATGGATGTGAGTGGGGTTACAAAGCTGTACTTCAGAGACAGCCTCAAGGCCTCTTTCTCCACTTTGTCCTTCTCGGGTCCAGATAACAGCAGTCTGTGTCACATGATAGTGTATGTTTTACTATTCACCGTCAAATTAAGCTTGCTAGGGACGGTTGCTATTTCGGCGCTGAAAGTCAAAAACTAGAAATGAAAAGTCTCCTTTTGTTTACTTCTGTGTTAAAGCACTCCTTGACCCCTTGTTTAAAATATATTGTTTAGTCATTGTAAAAGTGCTAAACATTCTCTGGTTTAAGCTTCTTGAATTAGAGCCCGCGGGACCCAACGCAAAGCAGTGCAGCGCGGGACAAATTTTGAACGCTCATTGCAGGAGCGGGCGAAGTGATAAGCTGCAGTCCCGCAAACAAAAAACGCGTATAAAATAAAATGTATAAATGATTAATTTATGTCATATATAATTTGTGCTAGATATTTTATTTGGCATTAATAAATACATTTTAAAATGGCTAAATTTGCGGATGTGGTCTAATCTCGCGTAAGTTTCAGACAATTCGTTTTACGCTCTCCTATGTTTGAGATCTCGGATCATGGCAGAAACACCTGGCACCGCGCACCCTTGCTACATGCACTAAATGGAGGTGGAGCGCTCAGCTAAGCTCAGTGTGTTTAATCATTATCATTCATCATCATTATCATTATCATTGATTACATACAATGGTCGACATCGCACTCACTCTTTGTCCAGTAGCTGTTTGACTGTGAGGTAGGCCCAAACCCTCTGGATGTGGTTGTCAGATACCATTTTGGTGGACTCCTTGGTGCCACTTGGGTCAGAAAACACTATCCGTTGATTTTTCTGTCATAATCCAGATGAGTTGTTATGTGAGTGTATACAGAGACTTATTTCAGCTGAGGTGTAGCGTGGATCGGTCCTTACCGAAATGGCCACAACTTGTGGAATGAAGGTTTCAATGTTGTTGTCAATTAACTGACCAGCCACCACAATCTCAGAGCCATTATAATACTGGCTGAAGGTAGTCTGGGTTAGGTTGGTGCTACCGACATAGGTCATTGTCACATCTGTCAACAGAGGAGTGGCCACCTCTTCATAGAAACCCTGTTAACATAGATTATGGACACTGTTAGGATACGCACACACACACACACACACACACACACACACACACACACATAATGTGAGGCATAATGAGGAAATACCTTCAGTTGTAAATCAGCATCTGAGTCTTCATAAATCCGCCGTGCCACACCATTGTTCTGCAGTGACATCTTCTCAAGGAACTCAAAATTGACGTCAAAACCAAAACCAAGGCAGTAGAGTGGGAATTTTTTTGCGATAGCCTTTCTTACATTTGACTGTATTACTTCAAGATTTGTCACTCCTGCAAAGATCCAAGGCGTGTAGTTTAAAAAGGCAAGTTGATACACTGTGCAATCAAATCAAACATCCTTATTTTCATTCAAATGTCCATACACGTTCGTGCATGCGTATATGTATTTTATTGTAACCTGTGGTTGGGTCTCCATCAGTGAGAAGTATGAGGATAGACGCTGAACCTTCTCTGGGCTGTGAGTTAAGCATGCGAGCTCCTTCCAACACTGCTGCGTTAATGTCAGTGGCTGAAATGAAGCAAAAATATATGTCATTACTGCAGATCTCTGTCAAATATTCACGTCACTTCATAAAATATTTATTAAAAACCTCACCTCCTCTATCTTGTATACCCCGTGCAAATGCCCTGGCACTATTCAGGTTTTCTTCAGTAGCCTGAACAAGTTCTCTTTTCCAGTGAAAAATGTTGCTATCAAACGTTATAAGACCAAAGTAGTCATCTGCTGCCAGGTCTTTCAAGATATGGATCAATGCAATTCGGGTCTGGGCAAAAACAAAATTCACAGGTTAGAATTTCTATTTAAGTAAGAAACCATGTAATGATAGTTGTTTCATGTGTGTTCCAAAATCATATACATAAATCATAGACATAATAGACTGACTAAACATTAAAATGCGTCCTATGCTACTGTCACACAACACTTTTTAAAAATGTACCTGTTCTATTTTCTTGCCGTACATTGAACCACTTTGATCAATAATGAAGACAACATTTTTTGGTATGCGGGCAAGATTATATGGAGCAAAGTGATGAACAAAGTACCCGTCTGATGTCTTGGGGGGAGTAAGAAGAAGATTGGTTAGACAAGATGACATTGACAAATATACATTTCAGAAAGTTTTTTTTTTTTTTTTTTTTGCGCTTACAGATTATGCACAATGCTAATAGACAACAAAACAAAGTCAACAGTCTTCCAGGATATCAGCTCTTTCTGTACCTTGATGTCTCCCAGTGAGGTGTTCCTGTTGACATCATAAACAATAACCAGATCTCCATTCAAACCCTGATCTCCACAGCCTTGACATGTTTTCTGTTGGTCCACTGTCGGGTAGAAATACAACCATGCCTGGAAACAGGATGCATCAGGTTTTTAAAGTCTCTTGATAGACATGGAAGTATTTTTTTTTTTTTTTTGGTAGAAAAGAAGAAGGTTTAGGACAAGACAGCAACTGAGTTAAACACAGATCATGATTTAGCATTACTGCATGGCGTACCTGTTTGTCTACATATGTTTTGGTGACGGCATTAGCAAGGACTCCAGTGCTTAGTCCGCCTTTAACCTCGAGGAAATTGATGCCAGCGTTCTCATTAATGTGCACGTCAACCTGGCATTGAGAATGTATTAAAATAAAAGAGTTAGAAGCATTGCCCAGGGAAGATGTTATTACCCCAGCATCGTTTTCCTGAATGATCATTGATTAGATACTAACATGTAAGACAAACCTTGAAGTCTTTGACAGGCTGCATGGGTCGAGCATGGATTTGCAGCTCATACTTGCCGAGCCTGCGTTTCAGCAGTTCCTCATATGTCAGCTCAAAGGTGACTTTTTTGTGAGCAGCCACAGTCACAGAGGTCTTAAATTCTTCGAGGGTCCTTCCTACCGAACTGCAACAGAGATGTTAAATCATTGCATTAAACTAGAGGTTACCTCCCTCTTCTGGTGGGTAACCCCTTTTAAAGAAGCGTACTTACGCCTGTTTTTCCAATGGGTTTTCCCTCTGATTTCCTCCAATTGCTCTGCCTAAACTCTCTGTGATTGATGATGGCCAGTAAAGAGACTGCAGCTGTTGTTAGCTAGTTCGTTAGTTAGCCATGCTACCTGATTGTGAGCTCAGAGCAGATGGGGAGCACTGCTGGTATGGGCACCAGAACTGGAGCTGGGCGAGCTGGCAATGTAAACAGGCTCAGCAGAGCATAGCAGAGGTGAAGAGAACTAAGTGACAGAGGAAGCTAAGAAAAGGTGTGGCTGAGCAAGAGGCCATCGGACAAGAGCGTTTAGTCATTTAGAGAGTTTTGTGGAATAAAAAGGCTGCAAGACAGATGCTGAGCTGGGCTTCTTGTTGTCGTAATATTAGCTGGCTTGCTGAGCCCTTTTGTTACTACATTTGGTTAATGTGTGGCAGGTGTTGTAGGCAATTCCCGGAATAGCCACTAGAGACTAGCTGCAAAAATGAACCCTTAAGGACCATTTTAAAAAGTGTAACTTCACAGCAGAAGTTTGTAACGTGATAAAAACAGTTTTGGTCTCTAAAGCTATTTTTTGTTTGTTCTTCTTCTACAAAGTACAACAAGAATAAAAACACTTTTATAAGGACTGGCAAGAAATGAATCCAGTGATCATTGTACCTGACAATTCCAGCGCTTTGGCCTCGAGGACACAGCGTGAGTGTATTGCTGCTTAGCTTCTTCCTTGGCTTTCACAACACCATCGTAGTCCTGGCCGTCTATGCGCCTGAAGAAGAGCATGGAAAAGTCTATTTCTATCGATAGCATCAAGTAGCTCATGATTTATTTAATTTATTTTCATGATTGCACATAATTGTTTATGTGCAAAGTGTTCACAGATCAGTTTTGCTTCACATACATCTTAAATTTACTGATGAAGGCATTCTTGGGAATCCGGACATGAAATTCTATTTCCTTTGACTCGTTCATTCGGTTGGCCACGCGGCTTGTGATAACAGTGGTGGCATAGCGACTGGTCACCGTTGAGTTGATGTAGAAGCTGTAGATGTCCCAGTCATCCTGAGCAAATATAGGAGACACGTTTCACAATAATATCTCGCTGGCTGACATCCAGCTGACCAAAGATCAGACGATGGTGAAAAACAAAGTGCTGGTGGGTGGCACATTGAAATCTCATTGGTCTAACTGCAGAAACACCCCATTATGGTTATTTTTCATCCAGCGATTTCACATTCCTTTCCTCTTTAACACTGACATTTACCAAATCTTCTTTATTCTTCTTCTTTATTTAATGATTAACATCATGGAGACCAGCTTTTCGTCCCCAGAAGGGAGTTGCGTCCTCGCAATGTGACCGTGTTGACAGATCTACACGTATTTACACATTAAATACACAAGTACAAGTTTTTGTGACTTAAGGGGACCTTGCATTGTTGACTTACAGTTCCCTGGAATTTTATCATAAGGTAACCCAAAATACTAAGTCTAACAATTTAATGGATCAGTTTAATGTGACTTCACAAGAAGAATAACCCAAGTGCAGACAAACATGAAGGTGGAGAGTAGCATGTTCAACGTGTTGCAACTGACAGGAAGGTGTGGTCACAAAGATATCAAGCACATTCATCAGATATATGTTAAGCAATCACTGGTAAGATATAGATATGTTCAGTAAATTCAATTTCTTTGGAACATGGTGTTTTAGGTTTTGTGACCTTACCTTGTTTGGTAGTGCCGTTGCCAAAGCCAGCAGCAGTCCAAGGAGGGTGATTTGCACCACAGCGCTCCCCATGATGTTTTCCACCAGAGTGCAACTCAGGCAGCTAAAACCGTCTTTTAAAACTCAAACAGACAAGGACAGCATGAATGTGTACATAATTTTTTTCAAAGGGCAAACTCTTCTTTCACTCTCGCCCCTTTTTCAACAACTGCACACGTGACACAAAAACACACACAAAACAGACTGCCACCCACGTAAACTGATTTTTCTTCTCTGCATACTCCCGAGAATTACCCACATAACTAACAAAAAAACAGGAATTTATCAGAAATTCAACTGCTTGTGGGAGCATTACTGTTGACATTGTGTATCCCAGCGAGCCAATGTGGCTTTATATATTCGGAGTGCACAAATAATGAAACGCATACGTGACTATAGTTGTGTGTTGTCAAGCAAAAATGAATTTATTATTTCTGTCTTCAAGTATGTACAGCTTTTGTGAAAGAGTACTGATCGGACATGGTCAGGAAATGGTGGGGGGAAACAGGTGATACAGCAGGCAAAAGCAACCATACAATCAGCTTTCATTGTAAGAGATCAAAGACAGGAGTTACTGTGTAAAGCACAAAGAAAATAGCTGCATAGGAGATGATCTAAAGGGAAAAAAATGTAATGTGCAATCGTGGATGAGGCCTCTAAGACAAATATTCAGTTTAAATTAAAATATTGTCACAAACAGGGAAGGATTTTAAAGGGGCACTAAACATAAAGTTCAGTTGACTCATAATAGAGGGCCCTACTTAGCCTGTGAAAACTGTTGTATAGTGTCTTTGGTGGCTCTGTAAAATTTGAATATATTGAGTTGCTTTATGGGAAATGTAGGTTCCAACATTTCTGGAGCTTGACCCAGACTCAGAACTAAAAGTCAGGGCTATGATGATCATTGACCTTTTTTTTTTTATATCTGCCTTGTAGAGTCACCCACCTGTATGGAAGTACAATACTAAATAGCTGGACTGAGTGTAAAAAGTGTGTCAGAATTGAAGGGGGCTACATGTTGGGAAACAGTTGTTTTTGTTAAGTTCAGTCTGCACTCAACACAAACTGCAATAGCTCTCTCGGTTTTTAAGACCTCATTCCACCCCACCTTTGAAGAATACATAAAAACATCAGAGAGAACTGTAGAAGTTATAAAAGAGGAGTAAGTATTGACAGTGTTGTTTTTGAGGCTGTACTATTGAAATAGCGGAAACTGTGCTAGCGTAATATTTGTTGGAGATCTTTGAATTAAGTTAGCCATAATACAATTAGCTGTATGAACCAGGTGAACAGAATTTAGAAAATCTATGCATTGTACAAATAACATGTCAAACAGTTGTGGCTTCTCAGTAATTTACATTCCTCGTGTGCCTGTAACATCATCATACCGTCAACATTTATCATTTATCATACAAACAACCAACCATACAGTAATCTCTTAAAAACCACAAAGGCAACAATATGTAAAGCTACAGATTGCATTAGTAGAGGTACGGCATGACTATGACTTTGACTCATACGTTGAGTCCTTCAGCCCTCCTTGTCATATGATTTCGACTGCCAGTTTCATTTTTCTAACAATACCCTCCTGTAACTCACATCGACCTGTGCACATTCAGAATATCGGTGTATTCATGCAGGTGGTGGTGCAGGTGGTAGAGCAAGCCCACAAGAAAACTTCGGTGACCAAGATCTCTTTTAGAATCTGTGATATTTTATGAACTGCGACATGATCAGATTATAGTGTCTAATTATGTTTTGTCACTAAATTAAATATGTTTCAGTCCACATTCATTATTCAAATCACATAATTTAACTTTGAAGGTGAAAGCATATATATATATATAGAACATCTAGTGTCTGCTTTTAAATCTAAATGCTTTTCTTCATAAAATTGAAACTGCAATTCAAGGCACTCTCACAGGTGTTCTTTCACCTGAAGATAAAGTTCAAGTTCATTCAAATCTCTTAAGGATATTTCAAGCGCTTGTGCTGGAAGCATTTCATCGACGATGAATGAAACCTATCCTTGGACTGAGAGAGCAGAGTAAAGCAACTGATCCTAATGACCAGGATGTCAAGTCTTCACAGTGATGGCATGATAATGGCTAATAAGGTGTTGCTTTAAGACACATATCTGCAGCACCAGCCTATGGGTTATCTAATGTTGACTGTACAAACACAGGAGCTATGTACAGACTAACAAGAATTCATATATACACACGGCAGCCTATATATAGGAGTGATATGAGTAAAACAAACTATGAACTATTTATATAAACACAGCATGAATGAACAGTACATTATGTACATTCAGTGGGTGATAAGGTACATACATAAGCAATGACAAAAATCTGCACTTTTATGCCCGATTGGCTAATTATACATCTTTTAATGCACTGCTACCATTACACTGCACTCGAGGATTATGTACTGCAATGTGGACATGAGGTATGTTGATGCAAATGAAACAAATAACATGGAGACGAGTATGTACATATGGTTAAATTCATGCTGGTTAAATATATACAGTATATGCACATAAAATTGACTAGACCTATCATGAGATTTCTTTTTTGGTAACAGAACTGGAAGACACAATGCTACTCAAATTAGAGAGTCCTAGCTTTAGGGTCGGGCGGCTGATACGATGGAGCTGAAATGGGGCTGGGGGCATCCTGGGCTGAGGGCACAGCAGGAAAGACAAAGACCCCTGATTGAGAAGGGGGAAGGGGGAAGAGGAAGCCAGGCCACTGGGTAACAGAAAGAGGTGAGGCCTTGCACGTAGCAGGAGAGTGTAGCAGATAACTGTGATGGGGCCCTGTGGAGGGGCTGGTCATCATTGTTGACCCGGGGCTGTCTGACCATGTCAGGGGAAGACTGCAGGCCTCTGGACCTGAGGCTGTCCACGATGATACCTAAAAGGGTTACATAATGTACAGATAATGAACTCCACAGCAATGATTGGCTGTATTTCAGCTGTACTACAGGATACATCAAGTCAACTTCATTATTTTAGTCATGTGTAGTGCCCGTTTGTGGGTTCTGACTGGGAAGCTCTGCAAGCCAATGCAACTACTCCACATCAGGGGATTATTATCTAAACAATTTGGTACAAAACAAGCATTAAACTCACATCTGAAGAAGTGGTCAGTTGTCCATGTGTTCGAGGCACAACCTGATCCCAAAGCTGCTGCCCGCTGATACTCAGAGAGTTAGTGCGCGGCCTGTGGGTGACAATAAGAACCTCCTGGGCCCAGTCGTCCATCAGCCGTTGCAAGTCTTCAGGCAGGTTGTTTTCATGGGCACTCATGGATATGCTAGTGTATGTGCCTGTCTTGTTGTTGCTGTTATTGGCCTGAGCTTGGGCCAGTCCTATTACTGGCTGATGAGAAGGAGGCGTTGCACCGGTAGGTGGCTGCTGTGATTGATTGAAAGGCCCAGCTCCAGACCCTGAGAGGACAGATGTTTATTGAGCTGATTATACTGATAGAAATGATCTGAATTTAATTGAGACACTGTGATTTGTACGTACTGCTGCCACGCTCTTTGCCGAGACACAATCGCTTCAGTGTTGACCCTGTGAGATAAAAAAAAAAAAAGGCTTTAATCACGAATGATCGCTCCCATGCGCCGGCAATTAATGTTCAATAACAAGATGCAAGTGCAAAACAAAGCTGCTGAACACTTCCACAAAACAAAGGACCAAACTCAATCCAAACTAACAAACGGATAAACAAAACAGTCAGTCCCCTGAAACAAGGCAATCCATTCATTAGCAAAATCATGCAAGCAGTCCATGTCATTGTGCAGTGTTAGAGTGCTAGAGAGAAGGATATAAGAAAGAGGAGAGAGAGAAGTTGAGAAGAAATGAAAGAAATTTGATAGTAGATTGGGGTGCGGCATGTGGTCCATTGTCTAGTAATGCAGGGTGGATAAAAAAAATAAAAATATGTATGTTATAAGGTGGTTAAATAGCACAAGCATCAGTAGGAGACACTTGAAATGTGAGATAATGCCCATTACTATTAAAATGAAGCTTGATTATTCAAACCTCAAACTTCTGAACAAGGCGACTCAAATTCTTGTGTCTTGCGCTTAAAAAACACGTTCAGTCAATCAACATAGTTACTTCTTTAAAACTAATTTTACTCTTCGAGGGTTTGAATAAGCAATGTATTTCTGTGCAAGCAAAAATCCAAGACAAAAGTGATAAAGCACGAAGCAAAAGAAAGCCCAACAGTGTTGCAGATTAGTCTGGCAAAGATAGAAACAAAAGACACCAGTGAGCTAAAAGAGGAGAAAATCGAAAAATATGAAAAACAAAAAAGTGAAGTTATGCCGGAAGAGAGGAGATACAAACAGATAGACAAAGACACAGGCCCACTGAGAAATCTAGCTCGTGGCTTGCTACTGGATTTATAGGTCACTCTCTCAGATGTTTGAGGGTAATTAGACCAGCCTGTAGAGGAGTATAATCAAAGAGGGAAGAAGAAGACACCGGCGTAAGAAGAGCACACACTGAAATATCCAACCATATTAAACAAAACACCATGAACACGTGTTTGCTATTGATTGTCTGATGAAGATGATTACAGTTCAGCATTAGTGGTTATATGTTGCAGGTGGTCACCTTGTCCAGGTGGAGCTTGTGTGTTGGTGCCATCTCCGTGAAGTCCGGCGTAAATATTATCAGAAGACAAAGAGCCCTTGAGGGAACAGGGCTGCTGAGTCTGCACGGGCTCTGAGGTTGAGCTAGGAAGGTGGCTGGTGCATGACCGCGCCCTGCCATGAGTGGGAAAAGACCCTTTGGCTGGAGAGCCATTTAAACTCACTGTGGGCTCACCTGTACCTGTAGCAGCACCTGAACACACACAGTCATAACAATGACACACTCCGTTGCTCTCGCTGTAGATATTCAACTCATAATGCCGGAGGTTCTTAAGAGTTACTCACTGGATCTGCTGGAGTCACTACTTTTGGTTGTGACATTTCTAAACTGCTGAACCAGGGGGCTGAGAAGTTTGCCAGGCTTCAGTCTGTGCTTGCTGGACCTCTTCCTGCGGCCGGCATGTGGCGCGATGAGACCCAAGCCAGGAGGAGGCGGTTTGCCAAGCCGCCGATACAGCAGCTCCACTTCCCCCCGTTGATTGGCCTGCAGCTCAGATATCTCCCTCAGATGTCTGAGGGGATGGAGGCAGGAATATACTGGTCACTGGTCACAGGCTAAAAGTCAAAATATTTTCCTCTAAAGACACAAAATAAGGCAATAACTAAACCACTTGCTATACTCACTTCTCCCTGAGTCTCTGTAGTTCCCTTTTCATGTCTGAGTCTTCCATCTCTGAGTCATTATCGCTGCTGGCATAGGCTGAGCCATGCACGCCTCCATGCCTACTTGGTGAGTCAGAGCTCTGCACACTGCTGCTGCGCCCTGAGCGACGGAGGAAGGCCACTGCCCTCTTCATGAGGTCACTTCCCCTGCGCTCGGTGCGAGTGTGTTGGGACGGAGTGGCCGGAGCCACTTTCGCAGGGCTGCTCTCGGCCCCCGAGTCCGACGAGAGGAAACGAGCATGGACCGTGATGTCCACAGGGACGGAGGGCGAGGTCAGATTGTGAGGCAGGGAGCTCCGCTTGGCCATTGACGGAGGTGTGTCCAGGTAGAAATCCGGCGGGGCAGAGTAGCGGCTGTGACGTGTCCTCTGCGTAATGTCGTCTTCGGTGCTCACCACGGAGAAACGGCCAATCGTGGTGGAGGCGGTCATGGCCTCCGCCTGAACGTGGTCCACGCTGTATCCTATAGGGTGTGCGGGCGAGGCAGCACTGCTCCAGCTTCTTTGCTTCACATCCCGTCTGTTGGCCACTTCAGGAGGAACGGAGATTATCTGCCAAAAGCACGGAACAAACTGGTTATACACGGGGCATCAGGTAAAGCTTCTTTAATAACAAATCCAGCTGAACTAATCTAAAAGACAATTCTGCTTAAAAGTAAGGAAAGTCTGCCTCTTTTTGTACCTTAAATCTGCCTCTTGTCCCAGAGCAGGAAGCAGAGTGAGGAAGGTGTCTTCTTGACAAGGAAGCTGCAAACATTTCCAGAACAATGAACACAGTGGCACCGCAGTGACGAACTAACAGTGAAACATAAGTTTAGTTAGAAGTTAATGATGCCAGTCTTGTTAGATTGATTAGGGTCTGCTGTACATACCACACACGGCTGAGTCACTCAGTGTGCTCAAACTATCCATTCTCTCTGGAATTTGAGGCTAATAGAGGTGACAGGATGAGAGATGAACAAAACAGAGACATGGGCAAACTACAATACAAACCATTAATCATTCTCTTATTATATAGCTGTTAATATTAAAACCTAAAAGGTTGAAGAATGTTGACGATGATAATGTATGTGTAATTATGTGTAGTACAGATATACATTTTCTTGCCATATAAGAAAATAAAAGAAAGAAAGAAAACGATGCAATTTTCTGGCAAGATATGCGAGATATTTCCTTCCGCATGTGCAAATAGTTCGTTTTAATATACTGCACTAGTTATATGTTGACTATGCCTTCACTCGCAAATTGATTGGCAGATTTAAACTAACATTAGACAATGACTAAATATGAACTATTAACATTTTCTGATGCTATAAAATGTTTGTTAACACCTAAAATAAAGCAACAAAAAGGGCAACAATAAAATAAAATAAAAATACCATCAAACAATTTGAAATACACATTATTCACAAATTTCAACTTAATACACGTAAAACAGTCTTACCACAAGGTTCATTTAGTAGCTTTGCACGATAGCACACACACTCTTCCACAGCAGATTTTTACTAAATACTAACTGGACCGTGAAATTATTTTGTCAGCTGCTGTTTACAAGGACAAGATTTTCTTTTATTCAATTGCGTCTAATTCATATAACAAATGTATCTAGTTTAAAAAGTTATTTATTATTGTACTCACCAGCTGTTCCCCTGCTCTGTAGCGTCCCTCACCCATCGGCCCTGGTGTGCTGTTTCCTGATCCTCCTGTGGCGCTGTCTGGACCAGGAGGAGACTGGATGTACTCGGTGCCGGAGCCCGGGGTCTCTGCTGCGCTGCCTGATGGATACATGGGAGCATATTCCTGGTAGAGCAAGTTCCTTAATTTTTCATCCAGTGTTTTTATGGTGCTGTCCACAAATCCCCCACGGCCCAGCCGTCCTTCGCCATCTGACTCCCCAGGCCCTGCACCATGCTGGGATGGTGCTGGGCTCTGGGGAAGTGAGGGCACTTTGGTCCCTCCCACGCTGGAAAAGGGCTGGTGGAGCACCACAGGCTGCTGTGGGCGATCACTCCGCGCTGCAGAGGTGTAGGAAACAGACAGCGGCTCTTTGGCTGAACCTGGCTCCTGAAGTGGAAGGGGGGTGAGAGGAGAACCCGCCTGCAAACCGCTCACATCCAGAGACAGGGGCATAACCAGAGGGCAGCAGGGCACCTCGTCAGCTATCGAAACAGGACATGCTATGTCGGGCATCTGCTGAGCTGCATGGATCGGGGAACTGGATCCCAAAGGGGACCCTTGTGACTCCTCAACCGGGAAAGACGTATGTGGGGATGACGGGGGCAAAGTTTGAGCTCTGGCTGGCTGGGACTGGTGGACAGTCGGCTGTGCCAAACTGCCTGGAGGCTCCACTGATGACATTGACTGAAGGGTCGGGGGAGCAGACACAGGGGGTGACAGACTAGCGAAGAGGAGAGGGTCTGTGTTGGACATTATTGGAGGGCTACAGAATCCATACACATCATAGGTGAAGCCTCCACTTCCACCAGACATTGTGGAGGACGACCCCTCTTCTGCGGGAGAAGAAACACGAAAATGTGAGAAAATTCAGCTTTTTTTTTTACTTTTCTGAAGTGATAATTGCACACAAGAGCCGTGGGATGCCTTTTACTCAGCTGCCACAGGGTAGTGCTGTTGTTCCATGAAGATGTCAAATTTTGTGCTGAAAGTGCTCTGCAGAAAGAAAGTCACCTCTGGATGTAGACGGCCTTGCAGTGCCACCGTCAGCTGGCTGGGTAGTGGCTGAACTCCCCGGAGACTGCGTAGTTGTGCCCTCGGATGGTGTCTCCTGGCTGGATGTGGGCGTCTCCTCTACCGGGCAGATTATGAACCATCTCTTCCCTGTATGAAGAACTGCAAACCAACAGCTCAAACAATTAAAACCTGTTTTCAAAAAAAGATTTACCAGGCATGCAGATGAGCACATTTTTTGAAGGAGATCATTATTTTACCATTCTGCTGATAGACAGGCTGAGGTGCTCCAGGCTGCTGACTCTGTGGAGTAGCAGACAAATGAGAGCTAAGTCTATGTGCTACTTACTTACGCTGTATTTATCTCTCTATAAACATGTGCATGGGTATGTTTCTGTCTATCTCTAAGTCTGTGTATAATCACGTGTAGTGTATCTGTGTAGACTTACCTCTCCTACCAGCCCTTCAGAAATTTGGCCTTGTTGAGGGCTACAACTCAAGGTGGATGCTCTTTCACCCTCTGTGTCTTCATTCAGCATGTCTTCAGCTTTATCCACAATGTCCTTTAGCTGGTCAATGAAGACCTCCTTCTCTAACATCAGGATAAAGCCATTCTCTACCTGTAGGCGCACAGTTTTGAAGATGTCGGAGATGATGCCATAAATAGAGATATTTGACAATGGTGATGACAAAAACTCCTACACTGATTACACTAACCATGTAAGTAGCTATTTCCTCCGGGGCATCTCCGTCCAGATCGAATTTAAATGTCACCATTTTGTGGTTGTGAGTCTCCAGCTGGCATTCCACCATTTTATCGCCAGTGTTGGAAACCTGCGGGGACAAGGGTTACACATTTAACACATGAGCACATTAAAAAAAATTCATTTCAATTAAATAAAAAAAAACTCACATTGAGCATGCTCAGTTTGGGTTTGCTGGTCTTTTCTTGACGGGAACGTGTGCGGGCAGACTTGCGGTGGTGTTTCCTGGGTTTTCCGTCCCCCTTCCCTCCACTAGCCAGGCTGTCATAGCCGTCACTTGTTTCCTTACCAGATGCCACATCAGAGTTGAGACTATAAAAAAAAATGTAAACAGTACTCACTTACACAAGTTATGAAGTCATAAAGACAATCTGTAAAGAGTTGAAAGTCACTGAAAAACAAGGCACGCACCTGTCATAGGTATAACTGGGTAAAGATAGTGGTTTGTCCTGATGCACATCCTGAAAACCAAACAGTTAGGAGAGCATTGAGATTAAGAGATCATTCGTCATGTGTTCTTTTATGTAAATGTGCGCTATTAGCTTTTGCCCTTGGAGGAGGTGCAGAGACTGGTTTCAAGATGGGATGGAGGTATAAAACTGATGTGAATGTAATTTGAAGAGCATGTTGCGGTTTGAATATTATTCCCGAGTAACAATGAAGGCACATGTACATTTTTAAGAACATCCATTTGTGTGTATATCAATATTACACTTGAAAATGTGCAGATTCCGACTATATCCGTACCTCTACACAGGGCTCCTGTTGAAGGGAGCTGGATGCAGATGTCTGCTCGAGGTTTTGCTGAGTTGTGGCCAGGCTGGAACACTCAGACACTGAGACTGCTGTCTGGATGCCAGCAGGCTGCAGAACTGGAGCTGGGACTGAAGCTGCGACAGGAGTTTGAGCATGAGCAGCGGCTACAGATTCAAGCGAGGCTGGCAGTGCGACAGGGATTGGGGCCGAGGATAAACCTGGGACTGTGAGTTTAGGTTTATCAACTGCGGAAGTTGCGTCTGCGCTTGTAGAATCAAAAGGTGGCGGTTCAAAAGTGGGGCCTGATGCAGAGACTGGTGCTTGAACGGGGGCTGGGGCTAGAGCGTGCGCTGAAGTTGGGTCTTTAACAAGGGTTGTTTGAGGCATGGCTACAGCTTGAGCTGATACTGGGACTGGTGGTTGGTTTTGTGCTGCGACCAGAGCTGGAGTTTGTGCTGGGGCTTGAGTTTCAACTTGGACTGAGACTGAGGCTGGGGCTGGGACTGGAGCTGGAGCTGTAGGGGCTACAGTTAAGTCTAGGCCAGGTGCAGTAGTCTCTGTATCTACTCCACTTCCCCAGAGATGAGTCTGAACAGCAGATAAGGCAGGGTGGACCGAAGACAAAAGATGAACATCTCCCAAATTCCCCTGTGGTGCAATCGCCTGTACCTGGAAAAAACAGCACATTTAGGGAATTGTTCATCAGTTAATACAAACATTGTTCATCTCTAAATTCCCAAACGCATGCCTTACGCATGCATTATCCCAACAATTAAGACACACTGCCAGCTTAGTACAACAGACTTCTCATGACTCGACCATTACAGTGAAAACTGAGTCACATATTCACCTGGACAGGCTGCTCAGTCAGTTCCTGCTCAGGGTAGGGGGCGGGGTATGGGGTGGGTTGTACCTGGGAGAGAGCCAATGGATGGGTGATATGGAAGCTACTAAGGTTTGTCTGAGGTGTGACAGGGCCGCCCTGCTGCTGGGACACCGCAGGGGACATGCCCATGGCAAGAAGTGGAGTGGGGAGCGCCACATTGGGCACGTGCTGAGGTGTTGACAGAGGGGTCTGAGGGGTGCCCAGAGTAGGCATGGAGGGAAAGGCAGCATGAGGGGTCAGAGGAAGGGAGGGATGGTGGGGTGAAGGTGAGTAGTGGGAGCTAGACACAGGAGGGCCACTGCTGGTGTAGGCACACTGCAGAGGACCTAAAGGGAAGGGAGGGGGCTTGATGCCCCCTGTTTGAACAACGGGATATGATGACGGAAACTGGGAAAGAAAAAGGGAAAATGATAAAAATGAAACAAAGACAACCAGTTGATAGAGAAAGCATTCACACAGGCCCTTTATGTATTCCCCTGTAACTTATATATTCACTTTTTAAGGATGTTTATACCAAATTCTGTCTCGGCCTTAGCTTGATCGTGTGTTTCTAACACTGCCACGACGCACCTGTGTGCTGATCTGTAGGGGCAGGAGTGGGGGAGGAGCACTGGAGGCTGACTGTGGAAAACTGGCGGATATGTCAGGAGGACTCAGGTGAGATGCAGGCTGGTCGCCAGACAAAAGCTAAGGAAGGAAATCAAAGATTTGTTTTTCACTTCGACTGGAGAGTGCGTCTTTTGTGATGGACGCACAAGCTAATCCTGAATAAGGCTGGTCTAAAAGCTCCACTTTAATAAAAAGTGAGCTGCAGGGTAGGTAGACTTCAACTGGGATTCAGTTATTCTCTGCGGTTTGTAGCGTATACACTATAGCCTGCAGTGTGTTGTAAGAGATTATGGCTCTACCTGGGGTAGGACAGCAGCTGGTTGGAGATGGCACTAAAGGGAGGAAAGACAAATGGGAAGGAAACACAAACCACATGAAAAGCCGTTCACATACACACACATATGTATATAGATATATAGTACATGCTGACACAAATAAAAGGGAATCAGAGGCACTTTTTTACCCACCTCACAAACATATGCCCTACAAATAGTGTGTTTTCAGATGGCTGGTGCCTCTAAACTGCACACACCCAGATCAGAATGAGTCATTTTGGATGTCAAATAAGCAATATCAATGATTAATAGTCACTGGGAATAATAATAATACTGTGCTCATTAGTTCAGATCAACCAGCAATCCAAACACACTCAAATGAACCTTGTTAGGCAGCTCCGCGTGGGCTGCAAAGGGGTGACTTTAAAACTCTTGACACCTAATTCTGCTTTTTGTGTCTGGCTACAGCTTCTGCCAGGGCCTGTCGCAGTTAGGTGCAAGCAGTACCTGCTCCTGGCTGGGTTGGGCAGTAAGCTGTGGCTGGAGAGTGGGGGCTGCAGCTGGGAAGCTCTGTGCTGTCTGTCTACTCTGGTGCACAATAGGGGCTGGTGTAGCTGGAGCAGAAACTGTCTGTCAGACACACATAAAACACATAAAAGAGATCGAAAATTATTGGATCCCGGTTTTAGGTACATGTAAAATGTGCAGTGTGTCAAAGCATAAGAGCAAGAACGTGAGTGCAAAAGGGGAGTTATAGCGTTCTTGTTTCATCGGCCATATTGCTTAAATTATCTCATACACTACCTTGTTCTTCTGCTATGTTATAACACAACCGGTCTAAGACCAAGACTCCAAAATTTAAACCCTTATTTGCAATTAGGCGGGAACCGGAAAAGCCAAAGGAGTGAAGCAGCTGGCAGAACCGTTAAAGATACAGCAGGCTGCTGCTATGGCAGGATTTAGCCTACATCTACATGAAACCTCCTTCTCTAACCTACCAGTTGATCCGGTCTGCCTTGACTGTCATGTGGTGAAAACAGCGGATTCCTGTCCATGTTTGGGCTAGAGAAGAGCGGGACATCCAGGCTGTGCCTTTTGTCCATATGCCCAACTACAGAGGAGGTATTAACCCCAACCTCCCTGTGGCTGTGCATTGGATGATTAGCTGAGAGCGTGGGGGAACTGGTCCTGCGACTGACGATGTGTTGGAGACAGTGGTTGAGAAGAGTGAGATCTCCACCTTCGTACAAACTCCGCGGGAACACGCTTTGCGAGGGCGGGGAAAGATGGGAAGGTGAAGTCACCAGGTTTGTTTGACTTTTTGATAGCGGGTGAGAGGTTGAGGCCAAAAAGAGGTGGAGTGACTGGAGAAGATGTGGATGAGCGTGGCCTAGAGTTAAAGTGTGGGGATGGGGAGAAAGGCTGTATGTGTGTGTGTCCCAGAGAGCTGCATCCCTTTGTCCTATCTCTCAGGAGGACAGACATGCAAGCTTTGCAGTGGTGGTGTGTGCTGCGTGGGACACTCAGACAGAGCTCTGAGGGAGGTTGTAAATTCACGGGAAGGAGAGGTGAATTGAAATGACTTGCTGAGTCATGATGAGAGTGTTGATTTGGGGGCAAGAGAGGAGATAATAATGGCGGATTCTGGGCAGCGTTAGAGGATAGATAGCCCGTGGCATGCACTGAGTTCTCTTTGCTATTTGCTGAAGCCACACACTGTGACGGACACAGGCAGGGGCTTGGATTCACTGTCTTAGCGGGAGAGTGCGTCCTACACCGTAACATCTCAACCAGGGAGGCGCTCGCACGCCTAAAACACACCGTGCTCTCATTGATGGGCAGGTTGACATGGCATACAAAGGGATCACTGTTGTGACGCTGATCAGGTATCATTCAAAGAAATAAAACAAAACAAAAAAAAACGAATAAAAATGTTGTTATTTCAGGCAGCAACTCAGAAAACAAAATGAAGGATTGAAGAACGTTGCCACAGAAATATGTTTTCACTCACTGTTTGAGACGCATAAGTCCCCTGGTGCAGTTGTGGAGCAGGTTGTTGATAAGCTCCAAGATGCAGCTGACCTGTGGTTTGCTGGTAGGCTCCCTGGTGTAATTGAGTGGATGCTTGTGTGTAGTTTTCTTGTGAGGCCTGTGCTGTGGGTTGCTGGTAGGGCCCCTGGTGCAGTTGAGGGTCAACCTGCGCAGGAGGACTGTAGATCATCTGTGCTGTGGAAACGGGCTCTGGAAGCGACTGATAGGAGCCATTTTGCTGATTATTTAGATCGTCCAATTGCATGGTAGAGCTCGGGCCACTGTCAGCTGTAAAAACAGAGTGAATAAAAGATTTGAATTCACCACGATGCCCGGCCGGAAGGACAGGCACTGAGGAAGGGCAGAGGGAGAAGTGTAGCATCTCATTAAAATTCAAAACATGGGTGATGATGTCTCATTGATGACTAATAGGTGTTACTCAGATACTGCAGTTACATTTTCTCTCCTTTCTTACATTCACAAATACCAATTTAACCGAGCCATAGTCCGTGAGATTTCGTGTTAACCGCGGTGATTTATTAACAGAGACTGAGTTTGTATGATACATGCTAGATTCATGTCTGTGTCAAACTGCAGGTTCTCACATGTGGTAGGAGCTGGTGGCCGGCACGGTGCAGATCAGGGTCTGCTGCTGCTCCACCTCCTGGTCCTCGTAATCTGTTGTAACCAATGTGGCCGCCTGTTGTACGCCGGTACCGGGCACCTGCAGCAGGTTCTGCTGTGTCTTCTTCGCAGCTGGCTCGCCATTTCCTGGCGAGACGGTCCGCTCCCTCCTCCATTTGATGAGAGCCACGCGGTCACGGATGGACTTCCCCACTATCTTCACATCACAGTCTAGGAAAAAACCTGATTCCACCTACGGGACACACACGTAACATACTCGCTGCAGTTCGGAACAAGCTAAGTCACGGTTGTAATTCAACACCTTATGTAATAAATCAACAAATCTATAATCTGCTCTTCGCCTGAACTGGAATGGCCTTTTCATGACTTCTCATAAGCTTGTAAGAGCAAAGATCAGCTGATCGGTCGCTCTGGTACCAATCAATACAGTGTAGTACATGCACAAGCTTATCATTACAGACATGACCACTAACCCACTCCCAGTTACATTACACTTAATTACAACGGCCTAAGGTTGTAAAGATGGCACGCATTACTACAAGACACTTGCTCCTCGTATAGGAATCTATGTAGTGGAATGATATTGCATAGGTAATAATATATCAATATATCAAATGCACCTCATTGCGTTACCTCGTTGTGAATTACTGTTCTTATCATGGGCAAAATGAGAAACTGTGCTCAAATCACCATCCATCCTTTCAAATTCTGTTAGTAGGCAGTTCGTTGGGCCGATTTTTACCAGTGAGAGCAGCAGTATTGTTGCTATGGTTACCTGCAGCTGCAATATTCCTTACGTACTGAATGAGAACTATTTTCGAAGTGTCAATGGATTTTTTTTGACACCTGCCAGCCAATCAGAAATGAGCGTTTCCCGAAGTCTACGGCCGACTGAATGAAGCCGGCTTGTGGAACACAGAGTGCAGTCTGTCCTGTACCAGCAAAAGCCAAGGTCAAAGAACAGCAGAGACATCCAAACCACTCTAAAGAAAATGGAAAATGGAGTCTGGTTTTTGGGTCTAGTTTCAGACCTCAAATTGCTAAGAACTTAATAATGAGAATAAAACACCTATAGGTAAAGAAAAAGCCAAACTCTACAACAGTTTAATATTTACCATTTCCTGGGCAACGACCTCTGGTACCTCGCTCACCAGGTCAAAGGTAAACTCAATGGCACCAGTGTCCTTGTACTTTCCCTTCAGCTTTTTAGGATCCTCAACCCACAGCTTCAGAGCAATGGAAGATTTCTTTCCGTCGTCCTCTTCATTGATCTCCACCCTCACGCCTGTATCCTCTGCAAAGAATGCATGATTCAGGAGGTCCTTGATGGAGTACCTGTAGGAAATACATAAACACCAGATAATGACCTGCACTTAAAGGTCACTATGACAGTAAAACCTAATGATGTACAACACACAAAAACATCAACCCTGCCAGAGCCAAATACTGGCGTTAACGTCACTCTGCAGGAACAGAAACAAAACAGCACGATAAGGGTCAACGTCTGCCTACATACAAAATGCGTCACACGCACAGAGACACTGTCCAAGGTGCTGGTTGGCCTACCTTTCTTCCCATCTGTGACAGATACATTCCCCGATTATTTCCTTAATTTCTGGATCGCTGACTTTACTGTAGCTGGCAGGTTTCACGCCCTGCAAAAAAAAACAAAAACCTGCATGAACATCTCAAATCAACAACTGATACACTTAAAACAGCAGTACATAGCGCGTGACTGCATAACAGAGGAAGTAAATACTGTCTACAGTGTCAAAAAACATTAATTACAGACGATTTAAACCATATTTTCTCCCTCACTCAACTCGGGGGATTAAAAAGCTGCTATTGTATAAGAGGACATTAGTGCTGAAACACTTAGGAGTGATTAGTAGATGCACAAAAAGTAATTAGAGTCATTTATAATAACATTTGGTTTGCTTACACGTTAAATTCCTGAGAAATTTAATGCTGCTACAGCTTTACTTGGTCTGGTATGACCAGAAACTTTGCAGCCACAGTGGTCGCTGTTCAACAAGAAGAACATAATTTCACATAATTTTGCGCTCTGTCTGTTCCCCCCCTCCCATTTCTGTTTCCTTGCAGAGCTTGTGTGTGGTAGGCGGAGTGGCCGGCTCCTCCTGTTGGCAGCAGAGGCACACCTGTACTCACTCAGCCCATTTCTGCTTGCTTGCTGTCAGATTATTCCTTGCCCTCACTCTGCATGCCGTTCACCGGCGCTACGCTTCAGAAGATATCCTCCTGCCAGCCTGCTCAATGCCTCATCAGCCTGCCTTGTCTAGTTTTTTTGGTTTGTGTAATTAGGGTATTTTCAGTTCCACTCACCACTCGGTGTGTGTGTGTGTGTGTGCTCTGGGGTCCACATCTTAAAGAACTTAACAGGGCAGGTGTCATCAATTTTAACATTTAATTCATTAATTAATTGCTGAGTGATTTGTGAGTTTATTAAAAAGAATATTATTCATTTATAGTAAAAAAATTGTTAGTTGCAACCTTGGTCCCAGAAATAAACACTAATAGTAACAACTGATTGACTTAAAAACAATTAACACTGCTTTAAAACGACAATATTTTCTTATTGCCAGAAGATATAAGAATTAAGAATAAAAGCGTGGTGAGTACTGATGCTAAAAGAAATAGCTGTAATAGCAGAGCTTTAAATGTGAACTCACACTGGTGACTTTGCGGTAGATCTGAGCAGCATTTTGACACTCAGAGTAGGGGTATTCTGAGGTCGCCATCTCCAGCATGCACATCCCAAAGGCGTAGACATCCACAGCCTCATCATAGTGCTCCTCGTACATCTCTGGGGCCATGAACTCTGGAGTGCCTGGAAAGTAATGCAAGCGAGGGAGATAATTTCTAAACCTGCTTCATCCTGTTTCAGAGGGATCAATGTCAGTCGTAGACTGAAATCTAACTCAGCTGCTTAATCACGATTCCAGGAACTGTCTAATTGCTCAAATGACAGACAAGAGAGAATTAACTTAAAAGTAAAAAATACAAATGTTCAATGTTCTGTACAACTTAAACTATGTAACAAAAAATACAAAGAGTGTGTGAATGATCACTGTAACAGCAAATCTTGGACTTCTATTCACCACGGTACCAGAACCACAACTCCAAATTCACGGTCATGTTGCCCTGTGTCTGCGATCTAGCTGATGACTAACCAATAACACTTTTAGCAAAGGAGGCCCTCTTCAGGGTTGCCAGGCCCAGGTCTCCTATTTTGACAGATCCTGTAGGACCAGTGATGAAGATGTTGTCACACTTAAGGTCTCTGTGGATGATCGGAGGAGTCCTTGTGTGGAGGAAGTGGAGGCCTTTGAGAATCTGCCTGCACCAGCTCCTAAGAACTTTAGGCTTCATCACCTTAAAACGCTTCAGATACCTGCGTGAGGATAAACATACAGTGACAGAGATATTAGAGATGTTGCTTTTAAGAACAAACTCTATAGTAAATGAATAGTCATTAGTTATGATGATAAAACTGTCTGTCATTGCTGTCCTTAAGCAAGAAAAATAGTGCAAAAATTCATTTGTTATTCATTTCTTATTTTTGTTTTTCATCTTGGAGTTTCAGTCTCTATGATGGTCTAGCATTAGATTTACTGGAATGGTGTCATTCTTGAAACGTGATACACATGATGTAGACAGTCTAATGGTCATTACTGTAAGGTTGTTTTAAACTGACTAATAGAAGCAGCAATAGGAGACCGATATCTGCACCGCATCTTCAGTGATTTACAGTCAGGTAGAAGGCTGGAAAGGACACACGTGAGATAAAATGGGGAGCATACCAAGATATATCAAACATATAAAGAGTAATTATAAAAAAATGACTTTCTCTCTTACGTTTTTAGTGTCCCTGAGGTCATTAGCTCTGTCACCAGAACGATACACTTCTTCCCTTTAACCGGAGATTCCCAGAAGTCATAAAATCGCACAATGTTGGGGTGCTGGAGAGCCTTTAACATCTCTGCCTCCTCTTTAAACCTTTGTCTTTCAGCTTTGGACAGTTTCCGTTCCTGGGGAAAATGGAAAAAGATTTCATTTTTTCAGTTTTAAAAAATGAGAAATAATGAATTCCAAGTTCACCCCTATTATTTCTTTTACAATATTCTAGAGCCTTATCAGAGGAGAAGCTCCAGCGATGGTCAATTTGTCCAAATTTAACAAGTTTGAGGGTGGAGGAGGAAGGTGGGGCTGAATCATCACCATTTTCAGTGTTTTTCTTATGTAAAATGTGAGACATAAAATACATTTCAACCTCCCGTAAACAGTCTTCAGGAATGGAACTCTCAGAATTGCCTGTAGCTCGTGTTTAGAGTGAATACAGCTTTGGTATTTTGAGAGGGTAAACATGGGGGTCTGAGCCATTTACTCTTTACATCACCGCTGTGTATAAAACACACTACGCTAAAACAACCCACAAATATGAGTGGAATCCCGACTACATTTTCAGGATGTAAAGGCCTTTACTTAATCTGGTGTTGTGATACGGAGACGCACACATCTGTCATGACAGATAAACAAAAGATTAAAGCCTGCTTTTAATCAGTAAATGTCAAATGTGCCGCTGGTGAAAAATGGAATGAAAAAAAAAAGACTAAAAGATTAAGACTTTATGACGCTAAGTCCAAAACATCAAGAAAAAATAAATAAAATAAAATGTCTGAAATAGCTACTGAGTACATTTCTCCAGAGTTTAAATCTTACATCTTTGGTGTGCAAGCCTGAGTGAATCTGTGTATACTGGATCAATATTTTGGCCCCTGCCTTCCCTGAACTGTTGTATAAATAGTAAAACAGCTGACAGCGAACATCCTCTACATTTCTGTTTCTCTCCAGTCAGCATGACAGATACAACCCAATAGCTTCAGCCACGACAAATGCTACATGACCTCCAGATTTTCTCTCCCGCTGTCTTGATGTACACATTTTAACGGCAACGATGAGGGCGCGCTCAGTATTTTAAATGAACACAATAACCTCCCGTGCATCTCTTGGCATTGATTATCGACTGACGCCGGGGAATCAGATTTCATTCACAGCCCATAGTGACCTATGCAGTGCGCAGCCTGATGCGTCTTTGATTACGTGCAGCACTGTGAAGGATACACCTCCGACTTCAGCTACCTTCATAATGCTGATTCTTAATGAAAACAAATATATTACAATCTGTCTCATCTGACTGTCCTCATTGCCCAATTTCCTACGCAAGGCATTCTACGTGCAGATTATTAATGATCCCTTGCAGAGAGAAGATGTAAGCAGGGTGTGGCACATAACCTGCTTTACTGACACTTCATTTTGTACGATAAAAACCGAATAAGAAAATACATTAGCAGCATCAGTGTTCGCATCTCCTGTAACCGAGTGTGGAGTGGTGAGAACACAGTGCCGCAATTAATTTAAATATAGCACTCTTTGTTTTGCTGTGTATCAGATACTACACGTCTCGCACGCTGTCCTCAGCTGAACCCAGCCTTTCCCTCTCTCCTCGCTCTGCCTTGGTGCAGAGGGCTGCATCAGCAGGACTCTCCAGACACATCTGTGTGGTAATACCACTGGGGTATAAATCCATGTTTAGTATTCATTACTAAGCAATCAAACAAGATAAATAATAACGTACGAACGGTGAAGAGTTTCTCAGCAGATGTTTGATCATCGCTTACTGGATAAAGAAGCAGCAAGACGAGCAGGCTGGTTTGTTCGATACCCAGGCTTCTTCAAATCTGATTTATAAGTCTTTCTGTGAGTACGTATGCTTTTTGCTGTCTCACTCTTAGTTTTACACACACACGCGCGCGCACAGTACACAGAGATTAAAGGCACACTGAGTTACACTGGCCATTTGTGAGTGAGGCACAGAGGCTCTGAAGGGCAAGGCCTCACCTCCTGGGACAGAATGGTTGAATCATCACTAAGAACCTGTTCAGACGCAATACGCACGCATACTGTAAATATACTGCCTGTACGCACATTCAAAGTAAAGTACTTTTCTTAAACATCAGTTAATAATGTGGCAGTGTCTAAAAAAATGGACTACAAATCCCTTGAAAACTGGAGTTAATCTTTTACTCCTGTATGAGCAATACTTAAAGACAATAAAGAGTAATACTCTTTACTTTCTTTACTTTAGATAAGCAGATAACGTAACAGTGATTTAATTCTACGTCTGAACCAGATTGAGCTGGGCTGTAATTTTTATTACTTATTCCCTCGGGCCTGACGGGGTGAACCGGGAATTCTGCAAGTCTAGGAAGACAAAAAAGCTCCGTTCGCTCTGAAGCCGCAATAAACCTATAAAATCACGCTGCAGGGGCTGTGTGTCGAAGTCACAAACGTTATTCTCATTATGATAATTTAATGTCAATTAAATTTTCATGACATGATGCTGAGGTGCTGACTCAGTCTGAACCAGCTAACTACTGCTAAATATACAAGCACCAGCCAGGGCATTGACTGGAACAACTCAACAACAAAGCAGTTCATCAAAGTTTAGGGAGACATTATTTTCTGGAAAAGGGGTACTAGAAAAACGCCTTTCCGGATATTCATAAGAAAGGCAACAACATCTAAAACATAAATATGAATTCTTAGGACACCATCAATGGTAAAACTACAGCAAAGATATCTGTTAAAACAGTGGCTGCTGTCGTTTTAACAAGGACAGACGCTTGTTTTGTTGAAGCCCGTACGTGTCAACAGTATATTCAGGTGTACCTCTGCTGTGTTGATGGATAAAGGTATGTATGCGCTCTGGACACACTCCAAAAGCTTAGCACATCTTGAGCCCAGAGAGGGCCACCGCTGTCTACCTGTCTGTCTGCAGACTAATCTGCATATCACATGGATAGCATCTAAACTGATCATTAGATTACCACATACACAGATTAGCGATACAGTAAGCTCTCGCTGCTATGAAACTATGTGTTTATATTAGCGCCCCGCTAACTTTCTAACTCATTACAGTGTGCACAGTTCACCTGCGGAGGCCGTGCATCAGGGCTGAATGCCGTTTGGGCGCAAGAGCAGAATGACTTCAGCACAAAGGAGGGTATGATGACAGTGGTGAGGCTAAGAATGATGAGAGGGACAGCTGGCATGAGCACTGAGAAAAAATTAGAGAGCTGCACGACTGACAGACAGTCTGACAGTCTTCTCATTCAGCCCCGTAACAAAACTCTGAATGATACTTTTCTACAGTTCCGCTGTGACAATGAATATTTCAGTGAAAAATTCACAAAAAAAATTGTGAGATGCAGAATGGAGTAATATATATATAGTAAGTAATATAGAGTAATATATAGTACATAATCTGGGTGCTGTGCCGCATTACACCTCAGCAATGCGAGGTTATAAAAAGAATAGAGCAGAATTATTCCCTTGATTTGAAAGATCTTATAAATCAATGAGATGCAATCTGTAAAAGTCTGGTTAAACAATGTTATCCTGTTCCCGAATGTCAAGTGGCTGATCCCAGTGAGAGGGAAGAACAAAAGACAATAGAAGAACCAAAATAATCAAAGAATAATCCACATCCACTGGTGGCTGTGCCTTCATTAACAACATTTTACCTGAGAAAGCCTGGTCTGTGTGTTGTGTACACATCTCACTGCTTCAGCACTAACTGCATGAAGCTTTATAGTAGTTAACTAGTCCTTTATAAACTGCGGAACATAATACACCCATAAAAACCCAAATGTTGGCATCCTGTGCACTAACAAAGGATTTGTTTTACACTACACTCAGTGCTACAGATCCCACGTAACAGGCCTACATTTGGGGATTGATCAGTGAACCCACCTGGAGTTCACACCATGCCACCTCGACCCACGTGTCGGTGTCAAGACCTTTATACACGGTCTTGAAGGACCCTCTCCCCAGCTCAATGTCAAACTTGAGGAAGCGCCCTCCAGGTGAGGTGGACACAGCCTTGGTCCCGGGCTCCTCTTCGTTCTCGTCACTTCCTGCTTTACCTGTGACATCCGAGGGCACGACCTCTGCCTTTGGCTCGGCTTCAGTCCTCTCTCCCTTCTCCTCATCGGCGCTCACGCTCTCTGTGGCGCTGTCCTTCAGCCCCACCTGGCTCTCCGTGCTTGAGGTCTCCCCGAGGCCCAGCCGGGTTCCTTGCAGAACCCGGGTCCGACTCCGATCAACGATGGTCCGCAGGTCAATAGTGAGCACCGGGCTGTTGTTGACACATTCCGGCGTATCCACCGGGTGCTCCTCGGAGTCTGACACCCACAAGCTCCGCCGGATGAACCTCTGGCGTATCAGCCCCTGGTAGTCTGTGGAGGGGTATGCGCTCGGGTCACTGGCGCCTCGTAGGGCTGCGTTTTGGATGTTGTGGTCTGTCCCATTCTCATAAACAGGCCTGCGGGCATTTGCGTTAATGTCCGAGTCCAGATTGGGTGCTGAGAAAAATGTGGATCCCAGTGGTGGATCTTTTCTTGAATCGTCCACCGAATCCATCCCGGTAACTTGTTAAACACTTACCGGCGACATTGTGCGGGGATGATGACGAGCACGCCGCTCTCCCGGTGGCGGTGGCGGCGGTGGTGGTAGAGTTTGCTTCCTACCTGCAACACTCGCATGCAGTGACGCAGTTCGCCAGCTCAGGGTGTATGTGGCCTTACGCCTCGCTTTTGTTTAGGACTCACAACATCCCCGCAAAATGTCCAGCTCGGAGGGTGCGTGCATTGCTCCTTGCCTCCACCTCACGCCCCGGTCCACCTTGCTGCAATACAGCACAGAGAGAGCTGTTCAAGTTAAGCCTGATGTCATTGCCAGTTCAACCTATGAGCTCACGAAAACAGTTTCATCCACATTTATTTAAGGTCCCATCCCCGGCGCATATTATATATACATATATATTTAAAAAATGTGATTTGTTCCGCAGATCAAATCACTCGCCTCCAGCGGACAGGCAGAGATGTTCAGGCTGTGGCGCGCACTAATCCCCCCGAAAGACACATCACGGGACGACCGAGTGCGCAGCTGTCATCTCCTGTAAAGACTCAGCGACTCGGGCTCTGGTTGATGCAAATAAATCGCAGGTATTCCGGGGTGAAAATCGGAATAAGTTCCGAGAAGTGTGACCTCAGCATCTCTGCATTGTTCCTTTAACTATCTGCACTTTTTCCCCCCTCCTCTCCACGCTGTCGTCCTGGAGCGGAGGGAGCGGAGCGCAGGATGGATAGGGAGCGCTTATCAGATTATGCCCCACTGCGGCACAGTTTCCCCCTCCTCAGGTTGGAGCACGCGGCTCTCGTCCAGCTGACACGGCCGTGTTTGTCTTTTTAAAAAAAAAATTTAATCTGTTTTCAGGTTTGACAAAAAAAAAGTAGATTTCACGGCACAACCCACGCCCCTAGCAACAACACGTATCCAATAACTCGGCACGCTTTTAGGCGGCACCCTCAGCCTCCCCTGACACAGGCTGTGTGGACCACACCACACTGTCCGCCCTCATCGTGACGCGTTCAGCCTCCAATGGGAAGATGTCTGTCAAAGCCTACCAACCAAAGGGGACGCTGCTAGGAATTATGGGCCAGCACACAAGACGCCACATCTCAATATTACCGGATACTCATCCACATGTACCGGTGCAGAGAGGGTGAGGTATGACTCTCTCTCTCTCTCTGTAGTACTTCAGCTGCAGGTGTTGCATGTTGTGCGCATGTTACATAATTCCATGAGTCACTCTGTGAAAAATAAATCAATAAAATGACTCACTAGGGAAAACATCATAATTCCAAATGGAGATGATGAGTTACCGGAGAACGGACTGAGACATCCTCTATTAATTAGTCATGAAGTAATTATTAGTTCATGGATATCTGTGAATCGATTATTGGACCATCATTTTCTTCACGAGTCGTTCCCGATGAACTCTGAACCAGCTGGTGAACAGGGCAGAGCAGCCGCCCATTAATTGCTAATCATCTGCATGTACATTACTGAAAAGTGAAACATATTGAGTTATTGATTGCCGAATCATTACAAAGCGGGGGATCCATATAGATCGCCACGTTTTAAATGCCTTTTCTTGTTTTTTGTAACATAAACCGATTGGACTGTGTCTTCAATATATATTATGATGATGTCATCATTAAAGATGGAGGTTAACCCTCAAAGACCTGATTAAAAAACAATCCCTGCTTCATAAGAATAAAACAAACTGACTGAATATAGTTCAATTAATTAAATTATATTTCCTAAACCCCCTTTTATTTTGCTATCATCCACATTTCCTTAAGGGTAAATGTATTTAGTAAGTTGTGGTAGTTTACCAAAAAGTCAATTTCTTCAATGTAGAGTTGAATGAAGTTTGTCTGCAACTGCAAGTGTAGTTTAAATAACATAAAGTAAATATGTGGAATAAACACAGCTGCTGTTTTTAGATTTATAGCTAATACAAAGGTCAGTGCTGGAGGTCAGGTGGCCATATTATCGTGCTCTGCTCGCTCAACTCATTCACCTTTTATTGTTTTATACCACGGTATCATAAAATTGAGGGAAACAAGAACCGAGAGGTCAAAATCTACACTTGAGGTCTCACAAGTATTCTTTCTCTCCACAAGGACCAACCTGATGGGTCTGGGTTTTTTTGACATTTTATGGGATCGAGCTGAAAGGACAAAATTGCCCCGATCACCACAGAAACCGTGGAAATAAAAGGAACCAGCTGGTGTGTGTGTGTGTGGGGTGTGTGTGTGTGTGTGTGTGTGTGTGGGTGTGGTCAGGCCTTTAGAGGGTTGGTTTACAATGAGAAAACTTGCCATCCTGTCCACTGGGTCTCTTTTTGTGTGGTGACAATAGACCACATTTGTCTGTGAGACTTTTCAGTGACCAGTGCTGCTGTCCTGCTAGTGCTTTTCCTTAAATTACATATAATCTCAAAGAATATCATAATTACAGTTTAAATAATAGGCTTGGTGCACCATCAGCTTTCCCTCTGAAGTATGGTGCAGAAATAAAGAAGCAGAAGCACGGGATGAAGACGCAGCCACGGCATAATTACACTAAAACTCATAATGAAATCATGCTTTATTGGATGCATTTAGTCAGCACAAGTGTGAAGCTCGGTTGAGCTCAGTTGAGCCTCCAACAATAATACACAGGGTGGCAGTAAAGAGCCACGCTGTCAATGAATTGCGTCCAAATGAAAGCGCTACATAGCACATTCCCATTAGATCAAGTTTCAGTTCAAACGCGGGGAATCACCCTTTAACGGCGTCGTTACTGATTTCCCCAGCACTGCTCACACTTCACAGCCCACAGCTCTCTGAGGTCAGCCGACCTCCCATGTTTGGAGGGCGGTAGTCCGGATCTCCCCTCACGTCGTCACAGCAAGCTTCTATAAACAGTGACCGCCTGGACCACTGTCCTTCTGCGGAGCCCACACCAGACTGGTTAACGGGACACAACGCGGTTATGAACAAGATGCCGAGGGAAGAGTTAGAAATGGCCGAGGATGCTGCCACGAACGGCGACACGGAGGTACGTGAAGGCAACATTGCCCCTTTGCAAATGTTCAGACTGTCGCTCGGTAACGTTGAACCGTCTCTAATATCCAGGTCAGGCTCAGTCATGGGTACATTCCCACAGGGGAATCTTCCCGAGACACACACAAATACACCCCGGTCACACTGGAAATCGATGACTACCGAGTTTTCATCCATCTCTGTCCTCTTTCCGGGCGTGTTTGTGCTGTCTGATGTTAGAGACTGTCGACTGATTTGGACTTGAGCGTGTGTGTGTGTGTGTGTGTGTGTGTGCGGTTAGCGGCAGCAGCTGATCTCAGGATTAGCTCTAATTTCTGAGCTCATTCAAACGTTTCACTAGTTCACAGACTGGGCTGTTTGCTTTGTCTCTCTTTCCTCTTTCCTCTTTCTCTCTCTACAAAAGTATCAGTTTGCGCATAATGACCATGTGGCTGCAGCCTGAACTACAATCATTGCTCTGTAAAGGAATCTAGGAGGGTCCACTCAGCCCCAAATCTGCTTCATGATTTCACATCATGGCTTAGACTTGCATGGAAGCACAATCTTGATCTTGCATTCAGCACCCAGGTTGCATCACCTGTTGTTTATTTCATCAAAACTTTATCAATGGGAAATAGATCTAAAGTCACCGCGGGTGTCACTGCGGTTTACTACTTCTCCATTGAGGAAAATGAGGAAAATACAAAGAGTTGTTTTGGCCGCCGCAGTTCCTGTCGTAAAATGTTTTTCGTTATGTTACATTAACGCAACTTCCCATGTTGGCCTGTTTATGGACTCCAGGGTTTTTTCAGAACAATTGTCTGAGGTCAAGTGAAACTGGAGTTTTGAAACCGAAAAATCCTTACACGAATCAATTATTTGCACTGATGCCTCAACTTTGGGGTATTGGATGCAGGATATTTTACAGTTTTATAATAAGCTTTATTTGTCCAAAAGTAACAATTATGAATAGATGTATATTTAAAAAACACACAAATAGAACAGAATTAATAGATCCAAATTGTCTTATTATTATAAGCATCATTTTTTGTCCTGCATATATATAGAGGAAAACAAGTAAACACACATATCAGGACATACAGGACGTTATAGTATATGCTGACACAGATATGTATGTGATTGACCAATATCAGCTGATAAAACTGGCTGATGGCTACATCGATATTATTAGTGTATATTCAAAATAATGTGGGATCCTTTGATTGTCAGTTTTAAAGGGTCCTCTGTGGGGTCAGTGTATTGTACTTGTCATTACTGGAGTAGTCAAAATGAATCTATATAATTTTAATAGTTGTTTAACTGGTGAAGTTGTTGTATTACATGTTTAACCTCTCTTTCTTTATATAACTTTAAATGAAGTATGTTTGGCATTTTGATTGTCAGTTGGACAAAACAAAAAAGTTTTTTTTATTTGAATAGACTAAACAATTTATATAAAATAATTGCAGGCATACTTGTTTAGGAAAATTATCAGTGGGCATTTGGTATAGCTGTAGTTAACGTTAAACTATGTCTCATAACAGTTAGTATGAGTCATTTTTGGTTCTTGGTAGTAACCTTCCCAGATAAATTAGACATAAATAGTTTCAGAAAGATGACAATGTAAAAACACCTCCCAAAAGTCTCAGCAGAAAAGAAAAAAAGGAACTCGAAGAGAGATCGGCACTTTTTGGAAAGTGTGTGGTGCATAGGGAGCCGTGAGCTGGAAGAAAGCTCTTATAAAAGCCGAAAATGAAGTTACAGTACAAGAAGTAAGTGTGAGTGACAGCGAGTGGCTCTCACACCTGCGTGCTGGTCTACCACAAGAGCAGCCTTTCCCTCTGTGGCCTAGCAGGTTTTCAGAGGTGAAGAGAGAGAGAGGACTGCTGAGCTGGACCTCATGATGCTGCCAACTTGAGCACAAGGGCGGCATTGTTGGACGTCCACACCAATACTAAACCCAGATGACATGTAATGTTTATAAAGTAGCCTTAAATCAACCTTTTAGCAAATACTCACCTCACTGTTTTATGTGGTCGTCCACAAACAGGATGGAAATTAGTTCCATGACAAAACCACTGCCTGGATAGTTACTTCATTTGAGTGTTTGTGGCACATTGGAATTTTTCCACACTATAGTTTTTATTTATTTTATTTAAGAAATGATTTAAAAAATAATCAATTGTAATTGTTATAAGAAAAATAAAATTAGTTGACCTTACTTTAAAAAAAAAATGCAAACATGTTGCTTCAAAATAATTAAGCAGTCTTGGGTGTTGTCTCCATGAGGCAAGGGCTCAGTCCTTGCAGCAGCGGCCCAGGGTACGAAATAAAAGCTTTTTTGTTACGTTCATGTAACTTAATAGCCATACCTTACCAGTGTATCTGGGTGGAGGTCATCGTGTTTCTTAGATGTATGACCTGGTCAGCCCTAAGAAAACGGATGTGCCCTGACAGATTACTTTTTATCTCTTGACTGAAACTATTTCAGTGACCTGAGGTCATGGATGTTCCTCTTTGATTTCCATTATTTTCACTTCCTTTAATATTTTACATAGAAAACAAAATTCTTGTGATTGCACAAACCTGGGTCTTATTTTTGCAGACTTACTTATCAGTTCCTTTGTGACATGGATTTCCTAATAAGATGAAAACTTTCCAGTCATCAAGTCACATTGGTGACACACACAGCAGAGTGCTTTCGATTTTTTTCCATGTCGAGAAAGCAGGTGCTTTTAGTGTTACAGTGATCGGCGGCGGTGATATCTGTCACAGCAGTAGACTGACAGAGAGATACCTCAGAGATTACATCACAAAACGTCCAACTGCCATCTGCTGTGTATAATATTTAATACTGATGGAAACTACCACAATATAGGCATTAATGACGGATCAGTCGAGATAAATATGGCCTCGCTTGTCTAAGTATCACAATGCTAGCCGTCGCTTACGTCCTCTGCGTCATGCTGATGTCATTGTTTGTGTTTGTTTGCGTTCAGGTCCCGCTGCGTGGCCACTCGAGGAGGCATGAGAGGCCTCTGAACATGAACCATTATGCCAATAAGAAGAGCGCAGCAGAGAGCATGCTGGATGTGGCGCTCCTGATGGCTAACGCCTCCCAGCTGAAGGCTGTGCTGGAGCACGGGCCAGGCTCCAGCTTCTATGTGCCCCTTATTGCTCTAATAAGCATCTCGCTCATCCTACAAATACTGGTGGGAGTTCTGCTCATCTTTATAGGTACGTTCGGGGTTAGTTTCTGTTTGACAAGTAGGCTATGTATGGCCTCTACTTCCTTTATCCAGACTAGCTATATGTGACAGCTCAGCAGTATCAATGACGTTACAGTTTCCTTGCAGTGTGACACATGAAGCAACACATGATCACACCCATACCCGCATGCACACAGTCAAGTTACTAGTTACTTGTAACTATGACTTCAGGGTCATTCGTGTTATGGGAACAGTACTCAGTGTGCTGTTACACATACTGTGTTCACATGCAGAGTTATTTTCACAGTTTTACCACTGCAAGCTTTGAGATTTTATGCACATTATTGCACAAGCTCAAAGTCTTATTCACGCTTATTTTGGGCTTGTAAATCTGGATGCAAACTCTTTTTTTTCTACATTTGAAATTGATTAGGACTAACTGACTATAGACTGAGTCTCGCAGTATAGAATTCCACTTCCTATACCTTGGTGTGCTTCCTCCTCCCCCTCCCGACTACATCCTTATCTTATACGAACAGAGAAATGTTGTGATCGACAGCTGAGTTTAGGGTGGCCACAGCAGGAAGAAACAACCGCTGTCCGTTTTTTTGTTTCAGTTTGAAAGAGGTCATTTTTATTAACAGACTTCCAAGTAACTTCTCTTCTGTCTGAAACATGTTCCCTTTTCAGGTGATGAGGCATGCACCAGTAGATGAAGAAACAGGCAGATTCTGTTAATTTATACCACCTTAGTCAGTAATGATTACTTCAACAGGAAACTCTGTGATGCCCCCTTGTGGGGAGAGGAAGTAATTTCCTCCTGACGGAGCAAAACTCAGTGATGACTTCATGTTTTCTGTCTGTTTTTTTCAGTTAAGTGGGATCTGAATGACGAGAGCATGCACTACAGGCTGAACATCTTGGAAAATGTGGCCACAGCCTTTGTCTTTATCATAGTCGTGGTCAACGTTTTCGTCACGGCTTTCGGTGTCCAGCAGCCCGTCCGAAGTTCTTGATGCCCCCTTTGCGACGACTCTGAGCGACTGCTGATCAGCTTAGCAACGGTGGACCTACACGTTATTTGTAGAAACAGCCGGGATATTTATTTGCTCTCCAAACTAAATGGCATGCAGGTGTATTTGCCGTTCTGTAATTCAACCTCCCAGGTTTATCACTTGATACCTCTCAGGCTTATCACTTGATACACTGAAGATCAAATGACGTGTGTGTGTGTGTGTATGTGTGTGTGATAGTGTAAGAGGGGTTCACTTCTCTAAGCATGGACCAATGCATGGTCAGTTTTTATTACATGTGGCAATTCACCACTTTGTTACCTCTTTTGATGCTCAGGTTACTGATGCAAATAAAATATTGCCTTTTAACAGACATATCAGGAGTAATCATTGTGAATGATCCCTGGAAAAAAAAAAAAAAAATACATTGTACTGTTATTTTTTGAAGTATCTACTAGTCTAAGCCTAATGCCTGTAACTTTAGAAAAAAAAGAAACTTAATCACTACAGACTACAGTCCTTAATATTTAGTGCATCGGGACCATCTAAGCCTCTTGCTACTCAAGAGACATTACATGATGTAACAGCTTTATTGTGGGGCCAGAAGTTCTGTTTACAGTATTACACACGTTAACCAATGAGTGAGGTGGACCTTATATGCTATATGCTCCTTTACATGCTATGCAAAATATGGTGTGTAACATTTAAACTGATTTATCTCTGTGTATTCGTTCATGTGTAGCAGTGTCTGTTGATTGAACTGTATGTGTGCACGTGGTTATTTTTAGTTGTTTTTTTTAAAATGACTTCTACTGTTTTTAAAGGACCAAACACTTTCACAGCTTCTACTATATCCTCTTAGATTAGTAAGCCTTTTTGGATTATACACTGTGATTAGCATTTTAAATGAAATTTATAAATAAAACTACAAAAGCACGGTGTGTTTATTGTCCTGTTCATTCTCATCACGTGTGCTTTATTTATTTTTTATTTTACAAAGACAAAAGTCTCAACCTTACAAATTCTAGCAGTTCTAATTTTAAGGCATTTTGACACAAAACAGTACACACAGAATATGTGACAAACAGTCAGGCACTGGACATCATTGAGCATGACGTTAATTGACAACTGTCAGAAATTAAATATAAATATTACCTTTTAGAATAGCAGTACAAAATTGTTCAGTACAAAGAACAACAACAAACTCATGCAAGCCGCATAAATGTTGGCTTCTGATATCCTGAAGTTTAACTGCGATAACACAATGAAACAGTTTAATAAAGCACCATCATGATAGTTACTGTTCTGTTATTTATCTTTTGTTTAGCCTGAGAAATAGTATAAACTGTATCCGCCTCTTATTTTAGGGTAAATTCATTTACTTTTGTGTTTAAAAAAAATATAGAACTATAGGCAGGAAGGCACGGTGGGAACAAACATGTCCACATTATAGGATGCAATGTTTATAAATGTGCTTTTACTTTTACTTACAAACTAGTCTACCACATCTGTGAGGCCACACAGCAGACCAGGATACACGCAACAAGGAAAGTAATAATTTCCATCCTGCCCACCCAGCGGAAACAAGGACTCGGGGAAATATTCAGGCCCGTTTCCTGTCTTAAAATACACGACCAGGACAGCAGACGTGGTTTGAGCCAAGCAAATATCTAACGTAGGAGATAACATGATTCACACACACACACAGACAAAAAAACTTGGTTAGAGATGCCACGAAGTAGGTGGCAATGCCTTAACCGTATGTGTGTTGATGGCCACAAGGGCCAATTCCATCCTTGTCAAGGGGAGTGCTAACCTTCTCTCCTTTCATACAACACACCCATAACACAGCACGCACCGCCTTATAAACCCCCACCGCCCGCCATTGTGTGTCACTTACGGTGCCACTTCCTGGTTTACAAATGTTACCTCCGAAACACACAAATTTTGTGTGTGTGTCTTCTAAAAGTGAATAATCCGCGTTTTCGCTTCCTTAACTCGATGATTTTGGGACATTTTTTAATGTTTTCTTGTTTCGCTGTCCTCTACCCACAACTCACCGCGCTGGTAGGGCGGGATATCATTGGGTCGAAGCAATCACGTGATCGCCCGAGCTCATATAAACTGAACTAAACTCGCCATACGGACACAGCTCCGCGTTTTATTTCTGCATCGGATCGCATTAATAACACGCAGCTTTTTGTTGTTGTCTTCATGTGAGCTGCAGAGTTTAGTCCTGTTTCAAGAAGCTCTTGTAAAAAGCCAGACTATGTTCGGGCATGTTGTTCACTTTTGACCACAAGGCGGCGCTTATGCTCCTCTCAGAGTTTTTGGCCTCGTGGACAGTATCTTTCACTCTCTGACTCAGTTTGGTGGTGTACACTCAAGAGTATCTTTAGAGCAGGGGTCTTCAACCTTTTTCAGCTCAGTGACCCACTCTGGACAGAACAGAGACCCCCACATGTGTCACATTTTAAGCCTGGCTAATAATAAGTTTTATATTTACTTTATTCATCTTTTTAACCTGTTTATATGCTGGGTTATTAGCATATATGTGTTTCATATAGTCATATAATTAATAAATAATATATAAATAGTAATAGTTTTTGTGTAAATTGTCTGACACATTCTGACAAAATTGGCAGACCCCCTGTAGTACCTCTGCAGACGCCCGAGGGGTCACAGGACCCCTGGTTGAAGACCCCTGCTTTGGAGGGTTGACATCAGTGGTAACTGAGCAGAAAGGCAGCATCATTCATTCATTCATTACTAAAAATAAATGTACATGGCTTAGCACACTGTGAAGAAAACACGGAGTGCTGTATGAACCAAAATAAAAGGTTTAAATATTTAAAAAAAGGCTGGTCTCTTACACCAAAGTGAAAGCAAGCATATAAAACGATTTTGCTGTTGCTTTGTGCGTTCAAGAATAATTGTTATAGGGATGCAAATTGTACTGATGAATTGGAGGCTATCTTTTATGTAGTTATGAAAAATGTAGGCTGGGCCTATGTAGTTAAGAATGTACCTCCAAGTGTTAATATTTAGTCATTAAAATGTCTCATTTTCTCACTTATGCAGTGAATGTTTCATTTGTAGTTGGTTTGTAAAAGGTGCTTTATGCCACATTTAAAGTCTGTAGCGAAAAATATCTCATCATCAACTAATTTAATTTGCTTGTTTTCATTTGCACATCCCTGAAGTGTATTCAATCCCTTTAACCCGCTTAAATAGTATACCAATATATAAAGAGCAAAGTGCCAAATGTGGCTCTGAACTCGACCCAGGTTTCTCATTTTAGATCATAAGCAAAATATTAACTGTGTAGAAATTTAGTATTCAACTCTTGAAAAGATAATTAGTGCTATGCTTTGGTACAAGTAGCATTCATTGGAGCAGTACTACTAAAGCACCTGGTGTGAAGAAGACACCCTTTACTTCATGAAGCTTTCTTCAGTGTACCATATGAGGACCTCCTGAGCTTTCTTCTTCAAACCCAGAGCCGCCATCCCGAGGGCCCGGCTACCTCCTGTCACTTTTGCTTCTGCAGAACAAAGATACATTCTTAGTAACACTGAATCAGCAGCATTAATTTGAATTTAAGCTGATATATATATATATACATATAAAAGAATGGCAATATGTGATGATGTTAGGTGAGCTATTGTCCTTACCACTGTAGTAATAGAGTAAAGCCATTCCAACTGCAACACTAAAACAGCCCAGAAAGAAAATGGGACCTGGAAAGAGGTAAACAATGTAAATGTAATTACTTATCTGCTGTGACTGTCAGTGCTAAATAATTACCTAACACACTGTTAGCCCGGTAAGAGTTTCAGTCTCACTGACTACTTCCTGACGTAGTTTTGAACATTGCCCACACAATGACACATTTCTTGACATTGACTTTTTAATGTTAAGACATCTTACCTCTGTCGTTCAGAACATGTTTCTGATGGTAGACACGTGGATGTTTGAGTGGGTCCAAGTAATCTGGATACAGGAGAGTTACATTGCAGAACATATATCTAAATATGTAATATCCAAACTGTAATAAATATCTCATCCCGCATGATATGGAGAGGCAGTTTTTTAAAGGACTAACCTCTGAGGCGGAGCCGTGTGGGCAAGCTGTAGTACACTTCCTCTACATGCAAGTGAAGAGCTCGGTAAAACTCCCTGCATGCTTCCTCTCCTTTCCCCTGCAGGTGTGTCAGGAGCTCACCCACTCGAACACTTTTGGGCACATCCAAGTTTCGAAACTGGATAAAAAATAAACAACAGTCATTTAAAATATTTTGGCGCGCCAAGGCCAAATCCCCACAGCTATAGGTGCTAATTCCTTTTCAGATTAAGATTTTGCATAAACAGTCACTTTAATACACCGGTAATAATGGTTGAGTATAACATACACTCACAGGCTGCTTCATTAGGTAGACTGTGATGTGATCCAGCTTCCATAGATTCTAGGTTTATATGCCTTATAATTTGTACTTTTTCAGTTATTAATGAGGTACTGGGTGACGATGTTGTGCGGGAGTGCAAAAGTATGCATGCAAAATATTGGAGAGACACCTGTCCATGCAGTCTGTGTGGTTTTGCATGTGAGCAGGACAGTGAAGCACCGTGTGTATGAGGACTTACTCTGGTGGCCTCCTTGTCAGTGAGGATCTGCGGGTAGATCCTGTTGAGCTGCAGGATGAGTTTGTCCACCAGCTCCGTGTCCAGTCTGCGGTCAGCTTTGAGGAAGGCGCTGTCCTCTATCAGCTGCTCACGAAAACTGTCTGTCCACGTTAACACAGAGAAGTTTTATATATATATATATGTGTGTATAAATGACCTGTCAACACACACTGTCTGACAACAGGCTAGCTTCTCATTGGAAGTGGACGTCAGTTTGCAGTAGCATGTCCATAAAAGAGGCTACGGAGCGGAAAACTAACATTAAGTCCAGTCTTACTTTGTAAGAGAGGATTCATGTGAGGGCATGAATGAGCGGGAATGCTGAGGAAAAACACACACTTTATTTAACTTGCGTGTTGTCGTTAAATCGCAAAGCTCTCTCCCCAGTTGTCAGACGTGTTAAGAAACTTTTCAACAGGACTTGAGACGTTACTGTCACTGGCAAAGAGAGGCGACTTTTCACGCCGTTAGCGCTTTGGTAAATGTTCGTGATTTGTGGCCAACGTGACAGACACTCACGAAGAGAACCTGGAGGTGAAGCACAAAATAAAATAAACGTTATTTTTAGTGAAAGAAAGACACGAACCTCCCATTGTGGAGTCCCCTCTGTCCTTTGTTTGGACACGCCCTCTTACGTCACCACGCAGGCGGGGAGTGGTTTACGTCAACGTCTTCCATAAAGGGGGGGGAAAAATCCCTTTCACCGGAAGTGGAAATTAATATAATTGTATACAGATGTTTATTTATTTATTTATTCAATAAAATGAGCTTTTCATACAAAGGGTACAAATATTTAAAAAAATAATAAGATTTTTATTGTAAATCTCATTGCACGTACTTATTAGCTTCCCCTAACATAGGTTTATAGTTACTGCCTTGCTTATTTACTGTTTTTCTATGCACAGTAATGCATAAAAGTTGCTGAATAATTTGTATGTTTCAGAGGCGATCATGTGGAGGGGGTGTGGTGCATCAGCTGCAGGGGAGAGTTGTGGAGAGGGCTCAGGAGAGCAGGTGATTAGCACACCTGCATCCAGTCCACTCAGGGAGATGAGAGACCGAGGGTAAAGCCTGCCAACAACTCCGAAAGTGGCATCAGCGCCACTTGAACCATCAATTTTGTACTTCGAAAGAGAGAGAGAGTTAAATTGTTAAATCTTGGGCAACTTGGTTGTAGATCTATGAAGATGTTTCACCTCTCAGAGGTTTTTTAAGTTCTTCTCTAGTTGCCCCCGATGAAAGAAAGAGGACCCTCATAGAACCATGAATGTTGTACTCATGACTGACCAGTCTCAAAAATGTTGAGATATTTGAAGTTCTCAACAGTGAAAGAATAATTATTGTAAAAAAAATAATGTTGGAATGATGGAAAAAAATAATAATAAAACACCAAAAAGTGTTGTGAAAGTTAAGATTTATTTCTTCACCAGTCATAACTGTTAGCAGACAGACAGTAGCACACAGTCATGAATCTTGCTAGTGTTTTACCACAAGTTCAGTTTTGTCGATATTCTAATCGATATTCTGACCAGCCACCTCCACTCAAGTTCCCTTCTGAAACAAAAACAGATGATGACATCCTGCAGTCTGAACAGCGTCAAATAAATACAATTGCAGTTATAGTAAAAACATATTTAAAAAAAAAAAGTATGTGAGCAACAATGTGTAACATATTTCCACAAAGAATGAACATTTAGTTTATTTATTTTTTCTTGCCATATCTGCAAATTGCACTTGTATAAACAAAACACAAAATGGCACCGCGGGCTGTTTGCAGACAATGAATTTTAGGACTCAAAGCTTTACAAAAACCTATGTTAAACAATGACATTAAAAACTCTCCTTCATGAATAAAGTTTATGAATACTATCATACATCTGACCTTAACTTAGAAATCTTTAAATAAGCTTTGCATTAATACTCTTCTTTAGTCATAACAATAAACATACTTGAGTTTGTAACAGCTCAGCCATGTCTACAAAGGAGGAGCCCAATTATACAAAATCTAGTCAGGACCCTGAATTTGAAGCTCCACATTTGCAGAATCATATTGTGAAAATAAAAACATGAGAAATGGTGATCAAAAAAATCTTGATAACCTTGGCAGCTTGTTACTCTGGACTGTCAGAAAGGCACGTCTAAACCTAAGGCCAAAAGAAAACCAACTAAGGCAAGAAAGCTTATTTTTCTCTTGTTCGTTTTCAGCCAGTGAGTTCTGGTTTCAAAGAATAAACCACACAATCGCTGGTTTCATTGCTATGAAATAAATAGGGATAAAAACATGTCAAAGCACTTGAAAATCTGTCAGACAAACATGCATATCCAATAAAAACATGGTATAATACTTGAGACAATTAGCATGATTTTAGAAATAAAGGGAAATCACCCAAGAGCATATAAGTAAATCAAAAAGTGCTCAGTCAGGCTAACGCAGGCAATGAGTGATCAGCAAAACCCATCTTGATTTTTCCTCTGGTTCAGTAATAATAGTGGTGCATATTGTCGGAAGACTGAAGGACTGCAGTGGGCAGCCGATGCGATGAGTCATTCTGCAGTCAAAATGTTCGACAGAATTTGACATACTTGTTTTGGCGCTCTAAAACAAGACCCCCAGGCACGTACTGCTGGATATGTTCTTGTATTAGCGATAACATGATTTGGACCGTGATTTGAAAGTGAAGGGACCAGGAGCACAGCTGTCTGGCAACTGTCACACACACACACACACCCTGTCGGACCTCCTTAAGGACACTTGGCATGACAGAATTACTGCAAATGGAAAGATAAAACAGAGGAAAATCTCGTTAAATTGATTGTTCATGGATTGGTTAATTTCAAGATCCACTTCATTAGTGGGATGAAGTTCATTAATGAAGTTAGCAGCGAGGGAAAGTTAGATGCTTGCAGGAAGCAGAAGACGGGGGCGTGGTATGCATGCATGCATGCATGATATAGTCATCTCAAGACAAACTTCCTTAAAACAGTTTAAAATATTAAAGCTATGTTGGCACACAAGAATGAGGTAAAACGTTTAATCATTTTGATACAGAAAGACAGAAAATACAGGAAAATTTTATCCTATTTGTAACAGAAGAAAAACAGGATTTTCAAAGCAAAACCCGTATAAATGTATTTTTTGTCTTTGGTATTCAGTCTACATAAAGAAACGTTCTAAGTGAAATGATGAGGTGAGGTAGATCATATTTATAGTAACAGCGAAACATGAATGAAAACCTGGTACTTTCCATGACAGATTATTCCTGCTTGTAGGTCTAACAGCAAATTTAAAAAGGCTGCAGTCTGGAGGCGAACGTCAGTTGAATTAAAATTAGAATGTTGGTTTCCAGTTTCATGTGGTTACAATATGTGGCCAAATAATGATATAAATATCACAGCGCACATCACAAGTCCTGTGCTTCACGCTTCTGTGTGCCAACACTTTCATTTTACCATAAAAAACAACAATAATTCAAAATACAATTGCTTTTTACGTTAGGAAATGACCACAGCGGTGTCTGCTCAACCAGTCTAACGCTGTAATCACCGCCATGTACTGTTAGCTGTACAAAAGTCTTAAGTAATGATAATATTGTAGGCTATATAATGTGTTAGATGTACAACAGCTACAAAAACAGAGAACTTAATGTTAGAAAAAATGAGTGTGTGAAAAGTCTTAGAGATGCAAATCTTGCAAAAGTATAGATACAGAATCTTATAAAGGTCACATAAAAGCTTGCAGAAAGACCCCGGGCCTCTGCTGATGCTTTGTGACTCAGAATTAGTGCTGCAGTACAGCCTGTGACTTACATGATGGTTGGAAGAGGCGCCCTTGCCCTTTGTTTTGCCCTTGCCCCCCACCGCTGAGGCACTGTTGCGGCGCGCCTGCTCGTGGTCAAACTCCAAGTCCTCCAGGCGCTGCGTCAAGGCCAGTTTCTGCTGGATGGCCATGCGCAGCAGAGAATTCAGGGTCTTCTTCTCGTCCTCAGCAGCAGCCAGCTGCCTCTGCATGTCGTCCAGCTGGGTCACATACTCGTCACACCTGAGAGAAGGAGAGGAGGAGGAAAGAACAACAGAGGGGGGAGGAGAGGAAGAAAGAAGAAAGATGCACATTATTCCCAGCAGGTGGAGCAATTTGCCTTGAAGTGCTGCTGCCGTCACATGTTTTCTCCATTCCCCAGACAGCATTTTCCAGATGGGAGGATGAGGTCTCTGAAAGCTGACTCGCACAAGTATTACATCAGACTGTTCCCACAATGCTTTGTGTCTTTATCACACACATGTTAAGATAGACGTACGAAACGGCTGCACGGAATAAGCCCTGAAGTTTCGAATTTTTCAGAAAACAATGTTGAAAACAGACTAAATTAGCCGTGCATAACTACCAGCATATATATTTCTCGTCACAGTAGAAGAGATGTCATGTGTTGCACGTAATGCCATAATGCGCGGTAAGACCACCTGGCCGACAGACTGCCACATGACGGTTCGCTTCGTGTTCGTGGTTCATTTCATGAAATGTAAACCAGCGATTATGCGTAATCATACCTCGTGGCGAACATGGCTCGGAGAGAGGAGAACGTAGCAGCGTCCTCTTTCAGAGCCTTGAGTTCATTGCGGAGCTTCATCATCGTATCGGTCACCATGGTCTTCTCACTGTCGTACTTACTCTTCAGGTTGGCCAGAGCAACCTCAGCCGTCTGAAAGGGAATAAAAAAAAGAAAGCGTATAGTATCATTTATTTCTTGCACTTTTCATAAATAAACATCTCTGGGTATTTTTAGCAGAAGCAGATCCTCTCCTGTTGTACTTCAGTTTGAGAAACAATGAACATCCTTCCTCTCAGAAACATACGCAGCAGGCACGCAGACACGCAAGCTCCTATAACATACAGACACACACAGAGCGGCCGTCTGACCTGTTTGTTAGCCTTGAGCACAGCTCGGAGAGTGGCGATCTGTTCCCTTTTGGTGCTGAGCAGGGACTTCAGTTTGAGGATCTCTTCCATGCAAGCCTCCTTGTCCTTGTCTGCCACCGTGCTCAGCTCCAGATTGGCAAGTCTCTGGCGCGACAGCTCCGTGGTGCGGTCCACTGCCTGCTGCAGGTGACGGATCTGGTCCCTGATGATGGCTACGAGGTTATAGATGTTCATCGGTTCTGGCCGGTGCTCTGGTGCCGGAGCTGGGGAAACTGCGGAGTTTGACTTTTTAAGTTCAGCCTCAGAGATCAGCCCATTAGTGATAAGCACGGAGGATTCCTTCCCTTCCTGTCCCCTTCTCACTATGGCCTTGCCTTCCTTGTAGTAGTCGAGCATGACGCGGTTAGGGGTCTCATTGTTGCACATACACACGTGGTTGTAGAGATTGGCAAGCTCTTCGCTGAAAGCTATGAGCTCATCCTGGGCCACATTAAGGCTGCCAAGTGATTCCCCTGCAGCCTCGCTGACCAGACGGAGCTCCTTCTCCAGACGGGCCACCTCTGCTTTATCTGCCTGGCTAATCTTCTCCAAGGACGCCAAACTTGACCTCAGATCCTGGACGTCGCTCTCCAGGCGCGCTCGCTCGTCTTCGTACTGGCTTTGGCACTCCTCGTACTTTGCCTTTAGAGTCTTCAGCTCCTGCCTGAGCTCGCCGGCTTCAGACACGGCCACCGTGTATTTACACTGCAAAATCTCGGGGCCGTTAATGTCCAGCTCGTAGTAGTCTCCGTCGTCATGGCTGTCCCTGTCTTTCTCACTGTCGAGGGCAGACTGGCGCTCCTTACTGGCCTGAAGTTTCCTCATGGCGCTGAGGTTCTCCGTCAGCCTGTTGACCGTCTCCTTTTGCTCCGACACGGTCCCATAGGCCTGTTCCAGTTGCTTCTGGCTTTCTTGGAGGGAGTTGATGAGGGCCACTTTCTCCCGCTCCACCTAACATAAAAACAAAATCGTTTTTCAGTCAGCGGGCCAACTTCAGAGCATGTGATCCAAGATTCTAAGACTGTATAGTTTCTGTCTTCAGATTAACCAAAATTAAGTTAAAATGGAGAAGAAATATGTGAGGCGTGATTTGAAGCTTAACCAACTATGTTGCATTAATGTCTGACAATGAAATGGACAGATTCAGTTTAGTTTTAAATGCTGAAAACATGAGATGGTTCTGGATGTCCAAAGAGCATCTTATGGAGTTTTTTTTTACCTGCACAAGTTGCTGTTTAAGCTTCTGGATCTCAGAGATATTGAGCTCACTCAGCAGGTCGTCCACGAGGCTTGGAGCCGGCTTGAGAGCATCTCCCGTCTTGCCCAGGCCGTTTTCGAAACCTCTGATCAGGTCATCGTTGTCGGGCTCTGCGGCATTGGAGGGATCCTCGTGTTTCAGGTTGTCGATGGAGATGTTGAAAGAGCTGTTGTACACGGAGCCGCCAATGGTCATATAGTGGGAGAGCTCCTTGCGCAGGGTGGCCTTCTGCTCGCGCTCCGTTTTAATCGTCTCCAGGGCCTCCGTCAGCTGCCGCTCGGCGATTTCTCTCAGGCGCATGGCCTCCTCCAGCTGGCTGTGTAGGCACTCGGAGTCCTCCTCCAGACGACGGATCTCGTGCTTCAGACCTTCAAATTCCACCTTGGCAGATGGTCAGAAATACAAATGAGGCCGTCAATAATTTTATTCAGTTGATTTGTGTCCACTGTAGTTTTGCTGTCCAAAATTACCACAAAATATTAACCAGTGAGAAAGTATCATTTTATTTTTGAACTTACAGCAAACTTCAGGTGTTGAAAACTTTTCAATAATCTGCCTGTCACTTCAGTGACTAAGCATTATGACTAACAATTATGTGCTTTGTTTATTTTTCTATGATTTCCACCCAGTTCAAGATTTGCAACACACTGCGTATCGAGTACCACCTTCTCTGTCTCACCTGGTTCTGTCTCAGCACAGACACTTGTTTCTGAAGAGATATGTTCTCATCCTCCAGCTCGCTGTAGTCCTGCAGCAGGCGAGCCTCCCGCACCTTATACTCTCTGATGTCATCGCGCAGCTGACCGCGCTGCAGCTCCACCAGCTCCGAATTCTGCAACGCAGGAGGAGAAGGGCTGTCACGGCAGGTTGCATGAGAATAAACTCCAGTTACTCTAATTACAATAAACGTCCGGCGTCACTGATGGAGTGAAAGTTCACCCGGGCAGTGCCAGCTACATCCTTCACATCCTGAAACCATCAGCGCGTTTCACACACCACAGGGGCGAGACGTTGGCAGGTGAATGTACCTAGACACCCAGACACACTTACCCATTACATCATCTTCCCTGCTGGCTTCTCTGCAGTCCTGCTCACTGACCCTCCCCCAACACAAGCAACTTAAACTCTCTCACAACTCACCCTGACGACCAGTGCTGGTCTCCATCCAAGCTTCCACCAGCTTTCCTAACTTTCTCATTCGTCTCTTTATTTGTAACTGCGACACAAACTTTATGTGTTTAATTAATCGATCACCTCTCTCATCTCCAGGGTGATTGACGACAGCCGCTCGTTTTCAGCTTGCACGCTGGTGAAGGAGGCTTTGGCCTGTCGGAGCTCATTCTGCAACTCCAGGACCTTCTGCTGGTACAAAGGCCTCCTTACTGGCGGACTCCAGGATCAGCGACTCTTCCCTGCTCTCCCCATCTGCTGCCACCTTCTTGTGGGTTGAGTAAGCCTGCCCAAAGGCCTGGGGACAATTAGGAAGGATACACATTAGGGCAGACTGCTTTGATCAAGGATTAAAAGACAACCTGTTTGAAGATACACACACACACAACAGAAGGGCAAGTACGACCAGAATAACCGCTGGTGATAAGATAAGTGGTCTCTTATCCAAACAGTGTTTATTCAAACATAGCAGTGGGGGGTTTTTTATATTCGCTGCATTTATTACTGGCTGCTCCTCTTGTGTTACAGAGGACCATTCACTCACAAGTGCTGTGTCACCCTGCTGCTAGGGCTGGGTTGTATTTCATCAAACGCTAATAGAGCATGGAAAGACATTATTGCTTACTGATTGTATCTGAAATGGATAAATGTGTCATAAGCTGGAGACAACTGCAGGCTGCTGTCTTCCAATCCACCTTCAGGGAACAGAAAAACAACAACTCAGCTGTCATTCAGTCGGTCGACGTTAGAAACTAAACATTGAAAATATCCTAATTTAACCTATTTCAATAATATCATTTCTTTCGTAGGCTGAATTTGATTCGTGTTTTGGCTGATACTTTCCACATTTGACCATGATCGACAAGACCGGATAAAATCAAATCAAACCTGAGCAAAATAATTGAATACCTCCGTGCGATGCATCATCTGGAGTAAAGTCTGCCAGTTTAAATTTACCCTTTGACTTAAAGAGGTTGTTTGAAATGATATGCAGCCTGGGGACGAGCACTCCGTGATATTTCAGCTTGCTGGTAGAAGGGCAGTCAGAAACGACCGCAATCTGATCACATTTATCTATCAAATTAAAACCTTATGCATAAAGTCAAAAAGCCAGTCAACTGCTATTCTTACTAACCCCAATCACAACCTAAGGTGCTACTATTAATGACATATTTGTCATTTCAGACCCCTGATAACAACAAAACTCCAAAACTGATGACACAAACACACTCTCGGGCCTCTCTACAGCAGAGAGGGGGGTCTAATGAGGAAGACCACTAACGTGGTCATGACTGCACTAATGTATAGATACCAAGCAAAGTGTACAGGCTTAAGTTAACAGTGCTGACAGAGTCATGACAACACATGAATAGTTCATAGGATGAACAGGCTGATGTCACGATTCCTTCAGTCGTGTCAAACTAGTGACGTAACAACTATTGAGTGCTTTCCAGAAGAGGCGAGAAAGATTAAAAAGGGAATAAATAAATAAAATTAGAATGTTAAAAAAAGGTTGTCAGGGGAAATATAACAGAAACAGCAACAGAAAATAAGACGGCCTTTAAATTAGATGGAGTGCTGCTGAATCATAAGTTTTCCTCCGTCAGCCTCAGTGATGTGCTCTGCTAAAGAGAGAAGCAGCAGTCATGAGATACCAAGAGAATGACCGGCTAACAATGAGTCATTTAGTGACTGGACTGCGATCGACGCCGTGAATAATGTAATGTGGACAGAAATCACCGTCAGCATCAACACACAACTGAGAAGTCATTGAAAGATTCAGGAACGATCGTTTTAGTGAGGACTCGAGTCGGTTCCTCAATTCGACTGGAGCGTCGTCTATGACCTTCAAAATAGAGTTGCAACAGTTTCTCACAACTTGTGCAATCTGATAATTATTACTAATTATTAATCACTTCTCAAGCAAAATGCCAGACATTCTCTGATCGCAGCATCTTTAATGCTGTGGAAAGTTTCATGGCAGACTCTGTGGAAGAAGTCCTCTGTAGATATAAAAGTCTCAATCTAATGTAATAATTCTTATTTTCAGTTTATCATACACTAAAAACTTATTATCGATTATGAATATTATATTTATCTTGTAAATGGAGCCACCCAATTCATACAGTGGACCTTTAATTGACAAACAAACGGGATTACTTGATGATGATAATAACTACTCTGTATGAATGTAGTAACGTGTAGTGATTTAAACAGCTAAGACAAAGTCTGATGGTGCAGTTACGTGTACATGTTATGACGCAGTTGTGGCCTTCTGACGCACACCTCACAATGTCCTGACGCGCTAAATGATCAGGAGTGAGCAACAGAGTTATAGTCAGTGATGAGAGGAGGCCACAAAGGCTGAGTATTGAAGCTAATGTGGAAGTGTCTTAGGATGCACTTCCTCTTAAGGTTGATAAAATGGCTCCAGAGAAAAAAACAGAAAACAAACACTCTTTACTAAACTGGGCTGAAGGGAAAAACCCAACTTCTTCTGTTGAAATAGTCAAAGTTTCCCACAGGTCAGGATCTCAGTGGCTAATGCCACTTCTCATGTCCGTGGCTGTGGGAAAAATTGGTTTATTAATAAGATAACGAGGTAAAATGTATGATATTGTACATTTTATCCTGGTTGCAGCTTTTCCCATTCCACCTCAGGTTTGCCCAGACTCTTCGACATCCACCAATTTAGCAAGTCCTGGCTCCAAACACTGTCAGAGATGGCACCGCCTGGTAATGGGTGATGTTGCAGACTACCACGTTTATATATATATAAAAAAAAAAAGCAACTGAGGCTTAAGTGAGAATTAAATGACTCCGCTGGCATCGGCGTGATAATGGATGCGATGAGAGATTTGTTCACAACAGCTTGGCACACACAGTCATAACATCTGCAGCTGCACTCGGCGACGATGACGGATGGAAACCTCCTGAACGAATCGAGGTCTTCTCTGACCTGACCACACTGACAAATCCAAAATAGTAGCCAGTGAGGAGAAATTTAGGGGAAACAGTGGCTCTCGGTAAAATACCTTGGAGAGATATTATTGTTCTCCGGATTCCACTTTTGGCTGAGGTTGGCCACATTACTGTGTAAATATACTACTGCAGCTGCTGATGTCTGATTTAAGGCCTCTACATACCAAGATCAAGTGCAGGCATGTGGCCAAGAATATCAACTTTTATCCCTCAATAAGAGGAGAACAGTCAACGTGGTCATAACAGATCCACTGCATGGTACTTTCATGTTATGGCTGAGCCTCAAAGGAAGCAGACCCATGATTGATGGCTCGCAGAACTTATGGTGGTTCTGATTATAGACTGTATTGTCCTGAGTGACACGTTCAAAACCCGTCGGAAAACACAGTGTTAACCGTTGCTGTACCAAAAACAGAACATTAGGTTAATGTGACACGCTGGTACTTTTTTTTTTTAAGTGTCTGGCTGCGTGGCTATGACCTCGGGTTACCTCCTTCAGCTGATCCAGCTCATGTCGGACCGTCTCGTATTCTGTTTCCAACTCATCAAATCTCTGCTTGAGCTGCTGTTTCTCCTCCAGCACCGCCAGCCCGTACTCAGCCGCCTGGATCTTCTCGTGGGTCGTTTCACGGAGCTCCCGGGTAAGACGTTCGACCTCGGCTTGGAGCCACTGCGGCCCGGCTTCTGTCACCAGTACCGCGTCGGCGTACTCCTGCTCGTCCATAGACATCTTGGTGAACCGCCGACTCACAACTGTAACGGGACCCAGCCCTGGCTAGCAGCGGCAGCAGCAGGAGCAGAAAACCACCAAGACCGCAAAAAATCACTGCCTTCTTTGTTTGAACCGCATTGTCGGGACTTAAACGGCGTTCAGCTCCCTTCGCCTGTTTCCACCACACACTTCGACAACGCTCGACAACCCAAACGACACTTTTGTCATTCTCCAGGAGTTTCTTCTTCAGGCTGCCAGAGGAAACTTGAGTTGAGATCATCGATTGGGGAAAAAAAAAAAAAAAAGCTACTCCTGCTCCAGAACGACATTCAAATCTGCGTAACTGGCAAAGGGAAATGTAGTTTTAAGTGTCACGTCAATAGCGCGACGACTACGCGCGTCAGCGGACGCGTCGACTTCAAGTACCAGGATGCACTGCGCGGGCTTGAACGGCGTTCGGTGGACTAACTGAAGAAGTCGCTGCAACACTGCACTCTAGCGGCGTAATTATGGAACTACAACCGCACACAAGAGACTTATTAGTATATTTATTAAAGACGTGATTAATTATTAAATTCTCCCTTCAGCTGTTATCTGGCTCTATCCGCCTTGTATCATGTCTGTTTTGGGAGTGCTGCTGGGCCCTCACCCGCTAACACACCTGCATTCACCGATCAACACGCACAGGTAAAAAAGACAGAAACCAGAAACCCGCACTGCAGTCCGAGCCAGTTTCTTGTCCTTTGACATGTTGCCAACCCCCTTTTTGCCTTGCCTCGGGGTTTTTACCTGTCACTCCCTCGGCCAGGTGCAGTCTCTTCATCCTCTCCGCTTCGCAGATTTTTTTTTTGCCACCACCTGTCTCGACACCTCACTTACCTGCTAAACTGTCCCAGAATTTGTTTTCCTGGCGTTTGAATTTCTGCAGCCGTTCAATAGAACACAAATATTTCGATTAAAACGACATATAACGCAGGAAAGCAGACTGGAACCAACTGATATTAGTTATTTTTCACAATTATCAGGCATTACTGTTTGCATCAGTAACGTCTGTGTAAAGTTTCACGGCATTAGTAATGCCTTTTTTTTTTATCTAGCTGTCAAACACTTCCCATTGTCCTTGAGTCTCGACACACTATAAGTTCAAAAGCCTAATGACAGGCTGTCAAAGCACTGTCCATGAATGTGAAAGCAAAACAGCGTTATCTGGGACTTCCCTCTGTCTGGCCACAACTTGACAGAGTGGTTTATCTGGTTGACGGAACTGTCTTCTATATGTTAGTGTTGCTGAACTTGACGAGAAGAGGATTTACCCGAGGCTGCACTTCAATGGTCTGTACACTTATTTTTCTTTCACCTGATGTCAGTCCATTCTCTAATGTGTTTTATCAGCACATTTCCCGTCCTTCTGTGACTCCCCCACTGTCTCTGGGCACCTCCAGCAGCAGCCTACTTTGTGTTTATGGGTCAACCTGTTTATGCTGATCGGTCTCTACCAAGAAATCACGAGAGTGTTTCTTTTTCAGGAACATGGAATGGATTGTTCTTTACCAACACTGTATGTAGGCCTTCATTATTGTCCAATTTAAACGTGGAGCCTTGTGGCACATATTAAAATAAATTCTTTGTTTATCTAATATATTCTTTTTTTCAGACAAATATTACCATTTTTATTCAGTCTGCTTTGGAGTTGGGTGGGCAGCAACACTCTATAGGCCATTTTGTTGTAAGTAGACACAAAGTATCACTCACTATTTTTTTTTTTTAATTTACACTTTGTTGGAACGATGTACTTTTCCAGTGATCCAACTTATCAACTGAGCTACCTGTTTTTGTTTGGTGTAGCCAATTGTATTTCAAGCTTACATCATGTACTTTGTGACTATTTGTCTTTGTTTTCTAGCGCCGGTGATGCCATTATTTCTTGGTGCCTTCTTCACCATAGTGTTTGAGATTATAGGCATATTTTCTGGTAAGATGATCTTTGTTTAAGAAATGACACAGTTGAGATTTTTATTTATTTTTTAAATGATCCACTAATCTTTGTGGTTTCCTGGACTACAGTGACAATATCAATGTTCATTTTGCATTTTTTCCTGTCAGACCTGCCAGCCCACACTAAGAAATGTAAAGGCCCTCCCTATTGCAGAGGAGGTAGATATACTTATTTACTGACTTAGTTCTGATTTGTACCAGAAATGTATTGATTAATGATTAAACTTACTAAATATGTAAGACACACGTTAAGTTGATTTTATGATTTTTTTAGTTGATATTTATTTCATTAATATGCAACAGCGTATGCATGATTTATAGAGTAATTTTAGAATAATGTGAATACTCATGATCAATAATCACTCATTAAAGTGAGTACAGTTGAGTACAAATGACTATAGTTACAATCAATACATACTATATAATAAAATAATGATATTAAAATTTGATTATAAATCAGTGCCCACATTCAGACCTGTTCTTTAACGTTTCCTCTCTCCCTTTAACTCTTCAGATGTCTGCTGGGGATTTGTTTTTGCACTTTTCGTGGCCATCCTGAACCTAAACTCGTACCACGGTAAAGCCACATCAATATACAGCGCATGGAATGTGCAAACACCTTGGAAAAATAATATATATATATATGTGATCGCACATTGTGTTTTATTCCAGTCTACACAATGTCTTATGGATGTGGAATCATTATGTTTGCACTTAGAGGAGCAAAACGGAAATACAGTTCTCTAAGGTAGGTAGGCAACAGAACTTTTGTGCATTATTCTGATAGATGAACAGCACCTGTAGTGTTATCACAGTTTGAACTTTACGTAAGGGTATTTGTATGATCTAAGAAAATCATTTGTCTCTTTTGAACAGGAAGCTGAGAAAGAGGCGACACAGGTGAAGTTACCGGCAGTGACACCCAGTGTGTTATCCACATGGTGTTACAGCAGAGTTACTTTTGATGAAATGAACTTTAGACACAGATATGGTCAATTTTTCCAGGAAGTTAGCCAATGACGCCATCGAAACAATCCGCCAAGTTTATGACCAGGTTCTTTGTTAATCATTTCCAGCTCAGACATAATTGGCTTAATTTGCAGCAAGAATCTTTGTCAGCATTCTCGGTTTTGTATCACTTATTTACTGCTTGAATGAAAAGTTGGAGTTCACACATAAGTACACTTATAAAAGAACTACTGTAAAGACTCAAAGTCAAATGCAGAGGGCTTTATTACATGAAAGTAAGGTACATACAAAATTTCAAGTAACAAAGAAAGTGTTTGCTCTTGGGTACACAAGTCAGATGTAACTCTAGTTACAGTCAGCAATATTCTCTGATCTCCAGCATTCGAAGGGCCTTCAGCCCCTCCACCCTTATAAAAAAATGAAGGTGATGCTACGGATCACTTATTGATTACTGCTCATTATCACTGCTGGTACGGTCCAGTTGTGCAGCTAGCACAAATGAACGTTGAGGTGTGTAGGTTGATGGTAACTTTAAAATCAATAACCAAAATCACAGTGCTGAAGTGAAAATTATACAAGTTCAGAAACCACAGCGGTTTCAAACGTCTGATGAAGATGTGATTTGTGGTTTTGAGTGACTGCTTGTTATGACCTTCATACATTTGTTTGATTTTTTAACATTTTCTCTCTACTACCTTCTACAAACGACATCTTTCTGACACTGTTGTCATGACAAACACTTATTCGAAAACGACGCCCCACCCGGTTTATTGAGCGAATCAAACATATCAAACATTTCCAGTCGAATGAAGTCAATCAAAGAGCTCATGCGAGAACATGTAATAATGCATTTTTGTTTTGTATGGTGAGCATCCAACAACAACGAAGTCAGTTATGGCCACAATTTGATGACTGAGCTGTGAGTTTAGCCATGAGGATATGTGTGTGTTTTTATCTGCGAGACCTCTGATCTCGTACGAAATGTGATGGATGCACGAAAGAAAGGAAAATGTGAAACGCTACTTCAAAGTGTACAGCACAAAATCACACTACTTCAGCACACACCTAGGGGCATTCACGGTGAAGGGGATTTAAAGAGATGGGTGTCATGTGAATCAAAAACATACTTGACTTGTTAGTTTTCTTCTGCGGGGGGGTGAGCAGATAGGCGGGTGGGGCAGGGGGCAAAGTTACTTGGCATTGGTAGAGCTGCTGAGCATCTTGCGGATGGCCAGGGTGATGGCGTCACGGTCGATGCCGTAGATCTTGAGCAGCTCGTGAGGTTTGCCACTGCGGGGAACGTGGGACACAGCCAGACGATGCAGGTTGAAGCCAGACTCGTTGACCATGGCTGAGGACACTGCCTCCCCAAGGCCACCTGTGGAACAAGAATTCATGACACAAGCGAGATGAAGAGGGAGGGCAAGATTTGTTCCCACACACTGGTGGAAGTGTTCAGATTTACTTGTGAAGTGAAAGTAAAAGTAACACTCTGTAAAAGTAGAAGTAAAAAGGATGAAAAACCTAACTTAAGTAAAAATATTTAAGTATTTATTATGAACAAAATGTACAAAAGAAATAAAAAAAAATCAAAAGTACTTTTTATGCGAAAAGTTTCTGCCAGTGTTTTTTTTTAATTATATGTGATGGATTATTATTTTTTTATTATTATTTCTGCTGTATTAATGTCTTAACATTGCAGTGGACCGCTGTAGATGTTGCTGTTGCTGCTTCTATGATTGAGCTTTAACCGCTTTTAAAATAGTTAAATTAGCTTAAGACATAAGAATTTTATCATCCATAAAATAAACATCCATAAAGGAACACTTTTAGTTTAGTTTATGTGGGGGAAAAAATACATTTTCTTTGGATAGGAAGGGTATTAAAAAAAATAAGGCTGTGTAAGCCACCAAAACATTTTAAACTGGTTAAATCTAAACAAGTGAAGCTAAATATGCACTGTACCACCATTCGACTTAGTCCAGATATAAAATAAAAGATACCCTGACATCAGACTTAATGCAGTTGCCAAATATCTTTTGTCTGGTCAAGTCCATGCCATCGCCAATCCTGTTTCCTCTTAACAGACGCAGGGCACGGCTGTCTGTGCTATCTAGGTCACAAAGGGCCCCATGGGCACATGCTCGGTTAAAGAAATCTGACAGCACTCTGCCTCTCTGGCTCTCACGCTTACAAAATGCACCACAATACCAATACCTTGTCTGCAATGAGGGCACCCAGCAGCCATCCTCCCCTCAGCCAATAAGCAAATGCCACCGCATTGCATCTCTGCTGCTGAACCAACAGAAACATGCCACCACAAAACCACTCGAGGACACGGACCAATGACAGAGCTGCAGCTACATCATGCTGCGATGCTCGTTGCCGCTAGGTTTGGTCGTGGTCATGCGATACCTTCGTAGTAGTGGTCTTCTACGGTCAGGATTCGTCCCCTGGTGGCACGCGTGTGGTCGATGATGGTTTTGACATCCAGTGGTTTGATCGTGAAGGGGTCGATGACCCTGACGGAGATCCTCTCTGTAAATTCAGTTAATTCAATTGAAAAATACATTATATAACACAACACCATTCATTACATCACTACCACTAAGGCATGCAATTCACGTAGTGGTTCTCAGGCCAGGACGTCCTTGTAAATCCAGGTTTTAATCTGTATTAAAAATACATAGTGACAAAGTCGAAATCACAAATGTATTTACTATAAGTATAGGTGCAGGAAAAATTCTCTGTGCGTGCAGAAGTGGTGGAAAAGACCAGACATTCTAGGAAAAGTCTAAAACGGTGAATATAAATCACGTCTGATGGATTTTACAACCATTTATTCAAACAAATATTATATTCCAGCCTTCTTATGTTCTAACGCAGCGTGCTGTACCTTTCTTTAAATGTTCAGCTGCAGTCAGGGCCTCATGCAAAGTCACTCCAGCTGCCACCACAGTCACCTGGTCGTCTTTGCTCTGGTACACCACCTGCCAAAGGGAAAGGTATTACCCTTCAGTAATGACAGTGACTTGTGTACTCATTTTGTATCCCCCCCACACACACACATACACACTGTCTTAACAGTCTCACCTTAGCCTGTCCAACATGGAAGTCCTCATTGCTGTTATAGATCATGGGATTGTCTTGGCGGCTGGTTCGGATGTAGCAAACACCCTTTAGATAAATTTGACAGTCACCACTGAGGCATTTTGACAACAAATGTACTTTTTAGCCAATAAATAAATGTTCCACAAATACTCAATCTAGGGCTTTGGTACCTTCGTGCTTGCAGCCAGCTCCACGGCCTTCTCTGTAGACACACCGTCACAGGGATAGAAAATGGTCGCTGTGGGGAGAGCCCTGAACATAGCCATGTCCTCTAGCCCCATGACAGAGGGGCCTTCCTCTCCTGTAATGTGTACATTTATAGTCGATTACGTATGTTTCAACATTCAGAAAACCCTCAAAAGTTATTGACTGGTCAGATGAGCTGATGCATGCAGATCCAAGGACATAAAGCCAGACTTTGCATGCAGTGTACCTGCACTAACAGAGGGACACCTGGTTCCCTGCTGACAGCTTCCAGGGCAGACAGGAAGGGAGAAAAGGGGAGGATTGAGTACAAGCTGTAAGGCCAAAGGGAGGAAATGGTAGGGAGAACACAGGATTAGAGGGAAAGAGAGAGAGGGTTGCAGCAACTGCACAGACACACGCAGGGAGATCGTTCTTTTATACATTTACATGTAAATATACACCATTAGTGTGAATGTGTGTGAAAGTGCCTGGCTTCAGTGTGAGGGAATAAAGGTGAATTCTGTGAAGTTGTGGTTGGAGGAAGGTGTGTGATAGGGGTTTGTGGTATACATGGCTCATTAGCAGCAGTTCACTAACCGGTGGACAGGCCGCAGTGGGAGCCACACAGGTTGATGTTGCTTTCTGAGATGGCTGCCATGCGGAGCTGGTCGTAGGCGCGGGTGAAAAAGGAAGCAAGAGTGCTGGCGAACACAACGTTCCTCTCACGTGCAGCACATCCCATGGCAACACTGACCTGGAAAAGAGATTTATAGTTTCTTAGCACCGAAAGATATAACCTATAGCCACAGGTCGCACGCGCTTGATCCCGAAGAGATCACCCAGAGGGTCAAGTATCGGTGGGACAAACTGTATTTTGAAAGCCTCTTTGAACCAAAGGCCACAGTAAGTAGAGAGTCGGTGAGAAGAGTTTTCTCCAAAGCCCCGGGGCTTATTTTCTCATATGGGTGGAATCAATGGCATGCCTCTTCTCACAAACAATTTCCTCTGTCTTCTCTCCCTAATGCTGCAACTTCTTTACCTGGCTTTGTCAAAAGCACCGTCTTTTTTTAAAGGCTGCACTTCAAATAGCAGTTAAACCAAGAAAAGAAAAGGATGTCATTAAAAGAAAATGTATACAATTCAAATAAATGTGTCTGTGTTGTAGTAAATCGAGTGGTTAGTTTTGTAGTTTAGTAATTAACTTATTTAAAAGAGTGGCTTTTCATCCAGTTTCTGGAGACCACAGAAATGTTGCCATTCAACTTTTGACTTTTCTCATGCGTTCAGCCAGATGGTCCCACCCTCTGCACTGATTAATATTTTACTTCTGAATACACTTGTCACGACTGCTTATCGTCATACACATGACTGACCTACATGGGAGTTGGCTGCTGCGGCTGCCATAACAGCGCAAGGAATTAACGTCTGATCGCTTCACTCCAAATTATTAATCTAAGATCAGATAAAATAATGACAGAGACAAAAGGAGGATGTTGTCTGCAGCAGCCGCGTTGGACATGAGGAGGCAAATGGGTCGTGTCTTTGTCCATGCTTACATTATGGATGGACAAGTCATGTATAATTAAATAAGACAGGTTCAGGCACACAGCTGTGAGATGTAAGGATGTGCGCGTATCCAATCGGGGCAGAGAAAGAGCAATTTACTCAAGACAATAATGGGGGGAGGGGAAGGGTTTGTTTGTTTTTTAATAAGCTTTAAAAAAATAAGAGCATTTAGACCAAAAAACATAATCCGGATATAGATTTTAGATTTAGGCTTAATTCTATAGATTCAAGAGCTATCATACCATGTTCTGCTGAGCGATGTAGCACTCCACAAAGCGGTTGGGGTGCTCATTCTTGAAGATCTCTGAGTAGGTGAGGTTGTTGGTGTCTCCATCCAGGGCCACGACACGTTCATTGTAGCGGCCTAACTTGGCCAACGCTATCCCATATGCCTTCCTCGTGGCAATCTTTAACAAAGTGCATTAACAAAGGCGGTTCATTCATAAAGCATTCAGTGGTTTCCCTCTGTGGTGGAGCTGAGCTGTGTCTGTGCTTCTGCACAGGTGACCAACCTTTTCTCCGGCCTTGTAGCTGGGTGCGCTCGGCATCCTGATATTCCTCAGGCTGACAGGCGGGGAGTCCTCCGTGGGAGCGGGGGGATACAGGTGCTTGCTGCTGTTCGTGATGCGGCTTTGCAGATCCTTCATAACCATCTCGGCCATGTCTTTGGGCAGAGGTTTGGCGTGCCACCCTAACTTATCCTCCGCGGCTGAAATTGGATTTGAACACCATTTATTTTTTATAGGCTGGAAAGCTGTTACTGTATGCCTCTAAAATTAGTATGCACTGTCATGTTTGTGAGAGCGTGATTCGTGTGGCGATGAGGAGCGGACAGCGATAGACAATTACCTGGGATGCCTTTGCCCTTGATGGTTTTGGCAATGATGGCGGTGGGTTGATGGCGTGGCTGGCTCAGAGCCTTGCAAAGCTCCTCCACGCTGTGTCCATCCACAATGATGGCATGCCAGCTATACACAAAGACATCAAGGCCATGTATGTATGTATGTATGTTTCATAGGGTTATATGGCATGAACACACACCAGGACACTAATATTGTCGGTTTTATGCAAAATTACCCGAAAGCTTCACAGCGTTTCTGATATTTCTCAACGTGATGCTGCAGGGGTGAAGAGTCACTTTGGCCCAGGCGGTTGATGTCCATGATGGCCACCAGGTTGTTGAGTTGGTAGTAGGAGGCGAACGACATGGCCTCCCAGACAGCACCCTCTGACATCTCACCATCCCCCATCAGGCAGTACACGCGGTAACTGAGGTGAAGAACACGGGGAGAGGAGGATGGGGTGTGGTGCTTTCGAGAAGGAGAAAAATCTCACGCAAATGCTCTTTGACACTTTTCCAGTCAGATTGATTTCTCTCTCCATTATCTGACAGTTGGGTTGCTAACCAGCTGTGACATGATAAAAGCTTCCTGAGGCCCCTAAAGGCGTGGCTGCTGATTTTCTCACCTGCCTCTGAAACAAGGATAAGAATCCCACAGAGCCACTGAAATAGGACTGATTATCATCTTTAAAAAATGTTAATATAAATTGTTAATATAAATAAAGAATACTAAAGATTAACCAGATGTACAGTGTATATAGTATATATAATTTGTTTTTTTCGAGAGGGGGTATCATTGCGACGGAAAATGAATCAATTTGTGATGATAAATTAGAACAATAGACTAAAATACAAATTCACGGATGAAAGCACAGTGCCTGAATTTAAATCCGAGATTAAATCTGCTCGGATGGTAAAAATAACTGAGATATAACTGCTGGGCCTGTGATTATTAGAGCAGAAAAATCATGAGAGCAGAGCATGTAACTGCAGTGCACACCCACAGAATCTGGAAAATCCTGAACGCTCCAAAGAAGCGCGATGCTGCAGACCTAAGATACAAGAAAACCCCCAGATCGCGCACCCTCGTGTTGTGAATATTGACATTGTATGTTAAATGAAGTCACTGTCAGGATCACAAATGGTCAGACTTGTTTTGTTTTTCTTCTTGTGTGTGTGAAACATTACCTGGACTTGTCAAAGTACTTCCCAGTGTAAGCCATTCCACAGGCCACGCCAAGACCCTGTCCCAAGGAGCCAGTGGCCAGATCCACAAATTGCTGCTTCTGAAATACACACAACACACAAACTCACAATAAAGTAACAGATGGTGCACTGTTTGTGCTCCATGAGATGATTCCCAATGTGTGCGACAATATGTGAAAGCTTACAGGGGTTTGGTGGCCCTCCAGGGTGGAGTCAACATGGCACAAACTGAGGAGTTCACTCTCCTTCAGGAAGCCTGCTTCAACCCACATGGAGTACAGGGCCGGAGCAGCATGGCCCTGTGGAAAAAAAGACAATCACGACGTTTAGACGCGTCCAAATATCTGACAAGAAGGTCTCCTGTCCAGACCAGTAGGACTGACTGACTCTCACCTTGGACAGGACGAAGCGGTCATTGTTAAAGTTCCTTGGGTCATCGTAGCGGTACTTCATGGTGTGGAAGAAAAGCACCGACATGATTTCTGCCACACTGCAGCATGATGTGGGATGTCTGCACGGCAGGAGGAGACAGTGCTGTTACCCATATGTCGGACACGAGCACATGCACATGCACACAGGAATGTACAGTAACCACAAAGAGGCAGAAAGACTGCTTCAGTGATATCATGTGTTATTAAGAGCATATAGATAAAATCCAGGTTACTATGAATACTACGTTGCACGTTATTACAGGTGGAGAGTTGTTGTAGAGTTGTGTTTATAGATGCAGCACATGTGTTATGAAATCATACAGATATTACAACAATATAAAATGATTAAATATCATTATTATGAGTAGAATAAAAAGTTGAACGCGTGGGTGGTTTTGTAGAAAAACAGAGAACCAAAATAGCTGCAGCTATGTTGGAAATGCATTCAGTTACACTGTGTGAAGACCAGTAGAGCACACGGCATGCAAAGGCCCTCACTAGATAGAGAACTGATTTTAAATCATACCATTAAAATTAAAAAAAAAAAGTTTAATTACACAGAGCCACTTTATTAAACCATCCCAGCTTTACACTTCGTCACCAAGAACTCTGTCCTCCAGGTTCCATAGCAGTGGATTATTTTTATTACTGAAGTATTTTAAGGCCCTCATATTAATGCCTGGTTACTGGTCTTTCCCATATATAAAGGTGTTAGAGTACTTTTGGTCAATAATGTGCGAATATGACTCATCCAAAAGTTCTTAATGCCTTAACCAAGCCATTAGGTTAACAGTTTGCTGGTCACTCTTCAGTGTTTCCCTTTGTTCCCTTCCATGCCTGTTAGACAATGGGTTCGTGATAACTCTCTTGATTGTTCAGATAGAAAGATAACAGAAAAGAATCATTATTCTTCTTATCTCTAGAGACATTTCTTTCATATTTTTTATGTTGTGATACCACACAAAAAACAAAAACAATCTTTAACATAGCCATAATGGGACACGATATATACACAATATCACTGCTTCTCCTGTAGGAACCAAACAATACTCAAGTCTATCTGTGATATACAAGCCACCTGGATTTGATAATACTTAAATAAATACTTGCAGAAATCAAATATAATATTTATATAATATTTATCCTACAAAATGCAAATAACTTTGAAGTAACCTAAATACAACAAAGACTGCACAGATTCAGTCATTCTCCAGAATATGAAAATCCAGTCATCTGAAAAAGATTTAATTATTCACTTTTGATGTCAGCTCTCATTAAAGAGTCTTAGAGTTGTGCATTTTAACAAAAATATTAAAGGATATGCAGATTCACTGAAATGTTGCAGATGATTTTATGGACCTTAAAAGTTCTGAAAATCAGAATAAAGCACACTGTGAAATGCAAAATATATTAATTGGATTGATTTAATTAATAAAGAATTCAAAGCACAACTCATCAAAAGACAACTGTGGATGTTCTAATTAGTCTGTCACCAGACCAAAGGAGGAGAACAAAGGCTGGAGAAAGAACATGCTGTACCTTTGGCCCTTCGATTGCATCTGTGTCTGAGTGTGTGCATCTGTACATGCATGTATGTAGCCCAGGGACTGTTGGTGTTCATCCATGCATGTTAGAAAGAATGTTTGCATTCTGTTTTGCACACATTTTACATTTTTGCATTGTGCATCGCATTCACAGTGTCAGAGCTCATGTCTGAGAGTCATTGGAGGCAACTCACCCGCTGCCCGCTGCGGTTGTTGCCTTGATGGAGTTGATCCGGAGGCGGTTGGCGATGTTCCTCAGTGCCTGCACTGTCTGCTGGTCAGGTTTGTGATAATCCTCCATGATGGCAAAATGTCAAGTTCCTCAGCACCAGAAAAGTAGACCAACTGAGATCCTCTGTTTGAGTTTGTGTGTTTTAAATGTTTGTGTGTGAGAGCGAGGGTTGCCAAAGAGCAGCACCTGTATGTGTGTGCGTGTATGTGTGTGTGTGAGAGTGATGGAGGCAGAGCGAAAGAGAGAGAGAGAATGGTGGAGAAGCTGGATTTATCCTGTCAGGCATGCAGAAACATAGATGCACAAGGACACACACACACACACACACACACAAACAGAGGAGAGGAGGGGGAATCCAGTGACGTGAGTTGGGTGTTACTGCTCAAATCCAGTGGAATTCATTTCATTGGCTACTGTGTGTCTGGAATGGTGGAGGTGTGTCACAGCTATAGATGTGCCTGTGTGTGTGTGCATGTAAGGAGGGGCTGGATAATTGGAGGTAGGAGGGGGGACATCGGAAGCATCTCACCCTGATTCACTCTGGCTTTACTGTCTAAACTAATCATTCAGATCTTGACGGTTGGTTCTTTGTTATTTACACACCGCCCCGTTCTTATTGCCAAAGTCTTATAGCCAACGTTTGAACAGGAAAGTTAACATGAAGATGAAAGATGATGGATGTGAGTGACAAATGGAAAATTAACAGAAAATAAAAAAAATCGGACAGTAAAAGAAAGAATGCGTGAGAGGTAAGAGAGATTTGATTTTGTCAGCGCTCGTTGCTTCTATCAAATCAGCTTTCATAAAAATTACTTAAATTAATGATTCACAAAAAACAAAATAATAATCATAAACTAGGAATAGTATATACACCGCCTTGCAGCCACACTCAATAAATAAAACCAACCTTTTAAAGTCAAACTCACCTGTTTTTTTCATGAGACCAGATATTGATGAACATCTCCGCATAATAATAATAATTGTAATCAACTGTTTGTCCGGCTTTGACCTATCCTGATGAAAACTGTTCCATTGTCAAAATACAAGATAGTCAAGAGAGAAAGAGCCTATATATTATTTTATTCTATATTTTGTTTGTTTATTGTAATACACTATGTAGTAACATAAGTATGGGTTGTGTAGTGTGAGGTCTAGTGGATAGTTTACTACAGTGATGATCTTTTCTGTCATTCTGAATTAATATGTTATTAAACCTCGATGGCATGGCGCTGGCCTCAGGCAACAAACTACCTTTTTGGGCCTCAAACTGCCCTTTCAATTTCTTAAATAATAAAAAATAATAATAATGTCACCAGACCTGTCTGTGCCCAATGAAATGAGGGGCTGAAGTGGAAGTGGCCTTTTGTCTGGGGGGTAGATCTGAGGAAACAAAGCCACATGAGACAGTGCCACCAATTGGTAAGTCAGTAAAGTATCACTTTTAAACATATTTACATTTTTTGTATTATTATTGTACTTGTTGTTTTTGTTCATATAGTAAATTGTGCAGTTTTCACTACTTTTGTTCAGACAATATCATGCTAAAGTGTTGAGATGTTCTCAGATGCATAATTATGACCTTAGTCAATGTTTTGATTTTATTGAATGATTCAATCAAAGTGTCACAACTGAACTCACAATTAATGTGTAAAAGAAAGCCGAAAATTTACATTTATCGATGAATTCTTTGAGAAAATAATATTTTGCACAAACATGCACGCTCACGATGCAGCTGAAGACATATCTTGGTGGAGAGAGTTGGCCCGCCATCTAGAGGAAAATGCCTTGATGGTACATTTGACCTGTTTCCACTGGTCACCTGCTGCGTCTGACATGCAAGCTGAAAAGAATCAATAAGATATCAACCAAATTAAAACCTGTACATTGTTCTGCCTGGGGCCTTTTTTAAAGAAATTAAAATACAAACTGTCCACGAATGACAAAATATTTTAAAACAGATTAGAGCTGTTTCACTCTACAGCTGCTGATGTGGTACAGTCCAGAATCTTCCACTATACAGAGGAGAGGGGTAGTATCAAAATCATTGTACAATGTCATTCTTTCTGGTGAGCAGTGAACACATTTTAAATGCACACATTCCACGTTGTCAAGTGTCTTTTATCTATTTTTATCAAAACTACGATAGAACAATTAGGCGATCCAGTCCTGCTGCTTGACATGAAAGGTCACAACAGATCTGTGAGACATTGCATGGAAATATCAGCAAGACATGATCCTGCATGTGTCGCAGGATCATCCGTTGTGTTTCATTACTCCATTTTGGATGTTCTTTCATTCCAGGCCAGTTGTATTCCTAACGTTAAACAGCAGAGGACACTGTCTGTCCAGAAATGTAGGATGATAGCCTCCATGAATGATGGTTTATAGGATAGTTTCATCTACTTTATTAGCCAATAATTGAAAAAACAAATCATTAGAGTCATAACATAGTTATTCAGAAGAGAGGAATAGTCTCAGTAATCATATTAAATCAATAAATACTGTATTAATCTTTGAAGTCAAACCTTTTTTTTAAGTCATTATCTTATGGAAACTGAATGTGGATAAATGTAAAGTTTTGGGCAGACAGATGGCAACAAATATAAACGTTAACTGGATTTATATGATCATGGCAAGGCATGGCACTGTGTCATTGCTGCAAATCATCAACCTCTGCCTCTGCCCTGCCCCTCATTTATTCTCCTCTGCACCTCTTCAGCCATGTGATCATCTCTGTGGATTCCTGCCCTTTGCTGGAGCTGGGAGGTCACGTCCCAGCACCTCCACTCTCACAGTCATGATGATGCCATCTCTCAAGCTCCCCCACTGCTCCTCTGGTTCCACCGACATTGTCCTTCTCCCAGTTCCCAGCAACTCCTCTGGGCTCCTGGGTCCTGTCAGAAAAGCTTTTCTTCACAGAGCCCCACAGGTGCCAGCCAATCGTAGCCTGGGAAGAAGATGCCACGTGACGGTGCGCAGCCAATGTCAGACACCCACAACTGCACACTTCCTGGAGGGAAAGTACATTCAGAGAGCATGAATGTTTCTATTTTTAATCTCTCTGGCAGAAAAAGAGGAGCAATGCAACCACTTTTGAAACAATGCCTTAATATAACACGGAGCATGTGTGTGGCTCTTTCAACACATTGCAGAGTTCAGGTAAACAGAAATGCACTCAGCACTGTTGGGCTTGAATAATTAGTGGCATTCTAGAGGCAGCACAAACGCAGCTACATAATACACACGCACACACACTACGTGCCTACATGTGTGCACATGCACTCAGGCATACTGACATGTGCAGACACACACACACACACACACACACACAGATGAGCTCTGAATATTCTCACACTCATATGCATAGGAGTTTTACACACACATCTATGACTCTTGGTACATTGCTTTAATGCCAGCCTGCTCCTTCGGGCTTGAGCCATTTCCACTCTGCTCTTATCACTCCATTTCCTTAAATCGCTCTGCAGTCACCGTGATGACACAGTGCTTGCCCTTCTAACAGAAAGCTGTCTGTCACCCAAAGGCCCCACCTTCTGACAGCGCATGACACAAGAGCATAAGACTTATGATTGAGATATCAACAGAGCATTCAGCCATACAGCTGTTCACAGCTGGACTGGGTGATGCTCCTGAAAGCAGGGGTCTAGGTGTGGAATGAGGGGCATAACATGGCCGCGGCATAAAGGTGGAGTCGGTTAAGGTAAGCAGAGTGGATAAAGGGGCCATTCAAAGAAGAGAGACGTGAAGATTCAGATGGAGCGATGTAGATAAGCAAAGAGAGTGGATGAAGGGAACGAGGAGAGAGAGAGAGAGAGAGAGAGAGAGAGAGAGAGAGAGAGAGAGAGAGAGAGAGAGAGAGAGAGAGAGAGAGAGAGAGAGAGAGAGAGAGAGAGAGAGAGAGGAGGATTCAGGGAAAAGAGACGAGTGTGCGAGCAGGGGTTAAGGCTGAGCGTGTGTTGTGGGCTCAGCAGTGAAGTTGACGATGCACTGGGAGAACAGCTGCGCTGCGGGGCTTTCAGGCTCCATCACTACTGCTCTCCTTCAAGCAGCTCCACCAACACACACTCCCTCACGCGCACACACACACGCACACACACGCGCACACACACAGCTCTCATACAACATTCTAACCAGGTTTTATATGCCTGGTCAGGCCAGGAAATCAAGTCGCACGTGTAAATATTCAAACTCGTATCCCTTCATTACCACTATACAACTGAAATATGATTTCAGATATACAGTTTTTAAAGTAGCAGTTTTACAGCTTATGAGCACATGAGTGAAGCACTCACATAGGTTTATTGCAATCTGATTTTTTTTTAAAAAGCTGTAGAGAAGGGAAGAGGGATGGCGGGGCTGAGGGATAAACGGCAGAGAGAAAAAGCTAAGTGCTTTTACAAAGAGATAAAACCTAACAGCTGTTTGCTGTAAATTGCATGTGTAAACTAAACAGATTTTTATTGAGTCAACACATCATAATCCTTTTAGAGGCTGGCCAAACACAACATTTATACAGGGCCTTCAACACAGCGGAGTTAAGAGCCAAAGAGCCGCTTTGTACATAAATTATATTTGTCTGATTTGCTTATGCACCATTTACAAAACTGTTTTATCATCGCAGAGACTTTAAAATAACACAGGAACTACTAAAAACAGCTCACGGGGAAATTAAGATGATAATGTTCCTCTAGTCTGCTAGTGTGAAAAGCAGAAAGGTTTAAAACACCTGATGTCCAGTGATTCAGTTTTAAAGTGAATCACCGCGTTTGAATAACATTAACTCTGGTTGGGAGAGTTTGGTGGCACAGAGAGAAGCAGATCAAATCGGAGGTGGGGGCAGACTGCTGTACCGAGCCAAATGGCATCAGCGGACCGTAGGGACCACTGCACCCTCTGCCTATGTTTTTACTCTATTTTCAGTGAAAATGAGCTGCATTGCGCTTTCCTACTGGGGACTACTGGCTGGGTCTGTGTGTGTTTGAAGGGTAAGAGAGACATAGAGTTTGAACATCAAAAAAAACAACAACCCCCAAACACATACAGATACATGAACACCAGCTATTCCAGGTGAATGAACGCTGAAACATGTAGCTGCTATTTCTACCACCCTATACAGCAATCTTTGCAGGGAAGTCATCAGCACAAAGGAAACCAGGTCAAGAACAACAGGAGGAAAAGGAACATTTCTTAAGGGTGAGGTTGGACGAAGTAGTAGTGCTAGCAGTACTGCGAATACTATGTTTAAATCAGGATAAACATCCTAGATGTGGAGGTTGGCAACACATTAGACATTTTGGCTCATTTGTTTTCTTGTTGATACTTGGCCTCTGTGACGATTTGTGGGTTAAATGTGAAGCTAGACCCAGTAGGCCATTAGCTTAGCTTAGCATAAAGACTGCGGGGCAAGACGAAACAGCCAAAAAAAACGTAAATGTGTGATTTTTACTTACGCGCAAAACACAAAGAAAGCACGTGTACAGGTGAAACAAATGAGATATGATGTGTTCACAGTGAACTTTAGAGGCGCATATAGCACATAGCTTGCCGTTTCCCCCGAGTTCCAGTGTTTATGCTGAACTATGCTAATCGTCTGCTGGCTCCAGCTTCACATTTACTGTACAGAAATGAGTAAATGCGCATGTGCCAAACTATTCCTTTAACACCAAATAATGAGAGAGGAAATAATATTCTGTGGTGTCAGAAACTGCATTTCTTTTTTATTCAATAAAAAAACATTAACAGTTGTTAAACATCAGTGGACATAATAACAGAGCAATGCAGAAATCCTGAGATAAATACACCTTTGGAGAAACTGATTATATATATTAATTTTGTATGATGGTGTTGATTCAATCGAATGCCACTTTTAACAGTCACAGTAAATAAATATTCTGTTAATTTGCTTTCAGTGTGTGTTAGTGAAGGGGCCAATTGTAATCAGGATATTTCCTGAGGTGTGTTTCTTATTTGCCCACTCACAAATTACATAACCAACAAGTGCCAATTCATATTTAATAAATTAATTGCCTTGTAAGTACAAAATGCATTAGAAAATGTGATCAAAAGCCATCCGACACATGCAGCCACACACTTTCCAGCAACACGCTGGCACACACACACACACACACACACACCCACACACCTCATGCATAGGTGAATAATTGAAGACGATTCGAGAAGAAACCATTATCCCGGGTAGACAGGTAAGTTGATACGGTGAGCTTCGTCCCTGCCTCCTCGCTCGGTTGTTCTCCACCTTTCTTCACCAAACACTGCTGCAGTTCACTCACTGACCAGAGAAGAAGATGAGTGTTTTCTGCTCTTTGTTGTCAGCTGGGACATGTAAGTGAAGCAGAGGCTTCAGCTGTTCTACTCTGGCAGGTAGGAATTTCACCACACTGACAACATTAGCTCAGTAATGCTGGACTGTAGTAGTAGTACACACTGTGGAGCAAACTTAGACATTTCACTATATCATGTATAGTTATATAACTTATAGAACAGTTGTTGTTTTGTCAGTTCTAGGCTTTACTAAAGAGGCTTGACAACATAACAACTTGAGTTTTTAAAGGGTCTTCGGCGGGTCATGGCTATCATTTGGTCATTAGTTTTTCATAAGGGTGGGATTAATGTGTAGCTGTGTGTGTGACAGATGTACAAGTGTTCTGTGAGGCTGCTGAATTTGCCAGACTTCATTTTTCCTCACAAATAAGCAGCTTTGTTTTATGTTAGGACAGTATTGTCTGGTACTGGCTAGAGAGGTTCTTACTTTTAAGACTAATCCCTCAAAATTCAGATCACAAGTACAGAGTTACAGATACAGATGTTAACAGTAGTGACAGTTATTCAGTATTTTATGGGAAGCACTTTTTAAATTGTAGTCTGAAGATCAAAAGCTGCTATAACACAAAATAAAGACATGATTCCTGAATGTACAAGAGTCTCAAATTAAAGACACAATATAGTATAATACAGCAGAAGTAAAGGGACAGGGTTGGTTTTCTTTAGTAACATCTGAAATATTCCAGGAATTTCTTTCTTACAAAGTACAGCTGTAACGGGAGAGAGGTATGTGTGTTACAGCTAGATCATGCAGGGTGGTGTTGACTTACTTTCCCATCGTGAACACTGGAGGCAAATGGGAAATGTAGTTCAAAGGGGAGCACTTTGAAGGAGGGCAACAAATTGTCAGAGGAAACGGCACATTTTCACCGACTGCAGGGGAGCAGACGAGATGTGGCTATGATTATAGCAAAGGCTTGGCTACTTTGTTTGAACAACGCGTAGACCTTCACTACAACAAGAGCACGCTCAGACTTGCCAACGGTATCTCCTGTGACTCTTTGCATGTTTTAAATGGAGAATACCAACGTCTGACCTCCAATAGGCGATTTAGGCGATGTGTTTTTTTACGTGTAAGCTTCTTTCTTTGTGTATATTTCTTAAAATGAACTGCCCGGTGGAAGCAAAATGAATTTCAGAGTTAGGTGACAATGAAGCTGTATCGTATCGCATCATTGCAGTGTATCATATAGCACTTATAGCAAACTCTTAAATGTCAACATGAAAAACTGTGAGACACTTATGTGTCATTATAATTTGCCTCCCTTTGCTTTATGGAGCTTTGTAGCGAGTTTGAACTCGTAGCTGTAGCTGGTATACTAGTGCTGTGTCACTGCAGAGATGCCCTTTCATCTCAGCTCGTAGGCCATACATTCTTACTACCTTTAAATTATTCATCACACTGTCCATGGAGCCACCTGTAACAGGTTTCTTTGACTCTCGTGTGAAGTGAGTGGACTGATTGATGGAAAGCCCGCCGAGGAAGTGCATATTGCTTCCATCAGGGAGTGTAAATTGCTGTGGCCCCACTCCGCTCACATACTCTCTGCCAGTAAGGACCGGCCACCACTATCTCCAAGTCCTTTTATTTTAGTGCAGACGTATTTCTAGAGTGACTGCAGTGATCCTTTATTTTTACAGCTGTCATGAGTTAAACAAGCAGTGGCTGTGATCATAGAAGTGACAATACATAACTATTTTGAGGCACAGTGGGCCTGAAGATCAGAGAATTTATAAATAAGATTACATTAGTTAATAAGAATTGAACTGATGATGATTCAACAGATGTCTGATGTATTTTATGCAACATTTTGTAGAATTTCTTGACAAAAGTTACATTCGTATTTTAAGCAGAAGGAGTATTCGCATGAAACAAACAGCTAATTTGTGACAGTACACTGTGTGTGCGCTGTTACACGCGTTAGTCCGGCACTGTTTGTGGTCGAGTGCGGCCATCAAAATGGAACCTGGGACCTTCAGGGGGAGCAATTATTCTTATTAACCTCTAAATTACAGCCTGAACATCAGGAGTGGTGTTGCTGCACTGATTGCACTGAATTTCAGCCGTATTTGCTGCCACATAAGGCCTCCTTTCTAAAAGGTTTTACAGGTTTGACCTAATATTTAATTTTCATAGATTAGTTGCAACAACAATAATGACTTGTTGAGTTGCCAGTATGTGAAAATTCTTCACATCATTTCACCACTTCTTAATTAATCAATGTATAACTGTAGATTTGATGATTAACGCCTTTAATAATGACCTTGTAACATTTCAACATGTCTGATGGCTTCTTAGAAAGTGAGTATCAATGGATTACCAACATTACCAATCTGCATTAGAAATAAGAAAAAGCTGCTGACGGTAACTGACACAACTTTTTTCTTATTTTATTTACATTAACACAACAAAGCATTAGCTACAGTCTACAAGCTGTCCATGGAGGGTTATAGGAAGTAGTACTCAGTATATTTAATATGATAAATGAAGCCTGTCTTTCACTATTTCACAATAGGCTCACACTAATTTGAGTCTTCTCAGAGCAGTTGACCTTCACGTGATAAATGGATGCTGCATGTGACCCCCCAGTGTCCCCTTGAAGAACCACGAGCAGGTAACATTTGGGACATGCCCTGGCACCTATTTGATGTGAGCAGAGTCTTGTGCAGCAGCAGCAGCAGCAGCAGCAGCAGGAGGAGAGTCTGGGCCAGAAGGAGGAGAGCTTGCTCTCTGATGTGTTGCACTCGTTTCAGTGTTCACTGGCGCCGTGACGATAAGCAGGCAGCGGACGAGGATGCTCTGTTGTCTGGTGCGCACTCTCCCTGTCTCCAGCTCTCTCCGCTATCACCATGGAGGAGCTTAATTAATGCACAGGCTTCATGTGTCCCTCCTGCTCCCGGAGCTGATGAATTTTAAACCGCCGTTTGAGACGGGACCTGCGTTTTTCGCCCTCCGAAGCAGTGGAGCCGTGTTACCGAGCGGAGACGACCGCGGCTGAATTATAAAGTCTTCAGGAGAGGTACAGCACGGTGCGGTTTCTGCTCCACAAACTGAAGTTAGCCTCTTAGCATAGCTGCGTTTTCCTGCATGCAAGGCAATGATGATGCCTTTTTTTCCCCTCTCTATCTGTTCTTTTCTTTATTTTTCTTTTTTTTACCCTTTATTGTGAGAGGACAGCAGTTATTAATGGCCACTTTCCTCTCGACGCTGTCACGTTGTGTGGATTCGGGGGAGATTCGTCGCCTTGTCATGAACAATAAATAGATTTGAACACGAGCATGATCAGGGCTTGTACCTTTTCTACAAACTGAGGTGGGCTCTGGTCATGTGGACTGTCCACTATATTAGCCCCTGAGTGTAAGAGCATCACTGATGGAGGTTTGTTGTAATAATGTTGGCAGCTGTTTCTGCTGAGCAGATCATCTGACGGCTGCTCAATTTTCACTACGAGCGGCTGTCATTATATATATATATATATATATATATATATATATATATATATATATATATTTTTTTTTTTTTTTTTTTTTTGGGGGGGGGTCTTTATATCCTACCATGGTGATGTCCAAGGACGCTTGATGCTTGATTTTCTTTGTCTTTTTGTCGCTCACAGTGTTCATTTTTTCACCCCCAGCCCATCGACGTTTGTCGATGCAGCAGTGGAAATGAATATTCCGAAATAAGCGCATGTAAATACGCATTGTTCATGCACACTGAGGTTTGCACTAGCCACTGCTACGTGGAGGCAGCATCCTAGCACAAAGGGAGATGTAAAGCAGGCAGACTGAATGCACCACAAGATGTGCAGTGTGTTACATCACAGCAACATTCACATCACATGTATTTTTTTTTCTTCCTCTTCTCTTTCTATACAATATGAAGATGAATTCTTCTTGGAGCGTCACTGCAGTGTGACCTTTTCTGTTTCTTCCTCTGCGGGGCCTGCTCGCAGTTCAAGGACTTATACAACTGATGTGTTGACCAAGTGATGTCTGAGAGTGGCAGCTCTGAATTCACAGCTTAATTTGTGTGTGTGTATGTGTGTGTGTGTGTGTGTGTGTTTTGGCTTGAGCCGTCATCTGCCTTCATGTTTTTCCTCAAAGAATATGTTCAGGTTCAGGAGATTTTTGGACCGTTGCACTATATTTAGACTCTTGATGGCAACATCAGAGCCAGGCCAACCTGCCATGTTCCTTGTAGTTTTAGGAGGAGCTCAGGTTCACTTGCCACGTTTCATTATTTTCACTGTTAATATAACAGGATGTATTTGACGTTCGATGCCGTTGGAGGGAACACAAATAGTTTATTTATCCTTCAAGAGACAAGCAGTACTTGTCATCTTTGACAGTATTGTATAGGAAGACTGTGTCTTCAGTGTGTGTCTTCCCTCTCCTAATGTAAATTAGGTTTCAGCTAAGCTAAACAAGTTATCATATGATGCACCTCTACAGCACAGGTGGCAGTGAAAGACATATTTTGATCCAGCTCCACCGGCAAGAGGAAATCTGAGAGTTTGAGCCTGACAAGGAAAAGACGTTTGATTGAGGCACGGCACGCTTTATTTCTATCGCACATTTTCACAAAGTTTAAGAAGAAAAGAGAGAGGTAGATAACAGTAATAATGATGATAGCCAGCACACAACAAGCCTAAAGGGAGACTCACATATAGATAATTCAGTTCCAAAGAATGTATCATATGATTGTAAGGCTACAGAAACTTCTAACTTCTAAGGTCTTCATGGAAATCTATTGACGCATCCAGGGGCATTGATCTGGCTCTGAATAAGATGACCTGAGAGTATCTTTAAGTAGGTCTAACATATATGAAGTGCCAAGGTCATTGAGAGGTTTATAAACAGGCTGCAAAACCTTAAAGCCCGTTCTAGTACATTATTCACACCAAGGAAGTGATTTGAGGACAGGTGGAGTGTGCTCTGCTCTCGCTACGTCAGTTATCCTCTTATTGTTAGCAAGGTGTAAAAATGTACCGATGCCATCTCTTCTCTCTCTCTCCTCAGAGGCAAATTATGCCAGCAGCACCAGAGTCGCTCCCCCTGGTGACGTGCCAGCTCATTGGTCAGACTACTCTGCCCTTCTTTAGCTTCCCTGTCTACCCTGGCAGATCCATGCTGCTGGATGCTCCTCACAGAGCCACGCCCACACCATGAGCGCCAACGGGCCCGCCCCAGACCCAGCCCCAGTGGCCCCAGAGGCCCCTCCCGCCTCCACCCCTGCCCCTGCTGCGGCCCCATCCCCTGCAGCACCACCCGCTCCACCCGTCCTGCCTGCCCAAGCGTCCACTACCATCCCGGTAGGTGCGTTGGCACAGAAGAAGCGGCAGCAGTATGCCAAAAGCAAGAAACAGGGCAGTAACGCCAACAGCAGGCCACCGAGGGCTCTGTTCTGCCTCAACCTCAACAACCCCTTACGCAGGGCCTGCATCAGCCTGGTGGAGTGGAAGTATCCTTTACAGTGGCTTTATGTGGTGGTAGGAACCCATCTGAGGTGAAATGATTAGCTGATTAATGAATTAGCTGATCAATTGAACATAAATTAGCAACTATTTTGAGGATCGATTAATAATTTAAGTACTTTAAATATATTTATTTACAAATAAAAACAGGAAGCATCTTCTGGTTAAATGGGAGAATTATTCTCTTTTTGTTTTAAATCAGTGTAAATTGAACATTTTTGTTGGTTAGGCAGAGAGACAACTGTTACTGTGTGTATAACTCTGTTGCATCCTAGCTGTGGCAACTGTGTGACTGACACATCAGCTGATTTCATACAGTGTTTTTTTTTTAAAGACACAGGCCACTTAAAAATGACAAAGAAACAAAATCTTCTCTGTGTTCAGACTGTTTTTGCAGTGTATTAACGTTACTTGAACAAAAACTTATGTGAAGGTCAATAATACACCGGCAAGGTGTGTAGAGGAAAGGGACGCCATGGCGGTGTGACAGCCTGGTGGGTTTGTTTCTGCGTAAGCAGATGCTGTCATCATAAAAACCACCAGACGACTCTTAAATGTGAATCACAAAGATACATTTGTCTTTGTGAAAAAAACAATTTGGATTTACTACCGGTATTCTTTGGGAAATGTAAAGTCTCAATTTGTTCTGCACAACCAGTGTGTGGTGTTGGAATACCTTGTCAGTGATCAGAAGAGTTGTAAAGACTGAATTCAAGATATTTGTTTTAATTTCTACATTATGATATTTAATTTATTTATTGTCTCTTAGTTTTGGTAGCTTCCGAGTTACATTCTGGTGAATCTGCAGATTCAGATTCGGTTTGTTTGGCAGGGATAACATCAGTGCAATACAGATGTTCCCAACCTTTTTTCGACTTTTGATCTTTTAAAACAAAGCTTTGTCTACTTTTGCACCCCTTTTCAACAGTTGCATATGTTGATTAAACCCTTATTCACTCTATAGAGATCTAGAGATCTGAAGAAGCACACTTACCCAGTAATTATCAAATCATATTGTGACCTTTATCCCATTAACCCTTGAGCAGTCAGGTTTGCAACTACTAATCTAGTTCACAAACAAAAATTATGACAGTTATGTCAGACCAAAGATAACAAAACCAAAACCATGCAGATCATTTATGGCTTTGTTCTGCCACTTAAAACTCAAGTAACCTATAATCTGACTGAGGATCAGGGAGCTCTGATGTCTTTGAACTAGTTTTCACGTCTAACTAACTAAGTTACAAATAGCACAGAGGTTTTATTGTCCCATTGTGGGATTTGACAAGTAATTTTAACCACATTATTTATTATTTCTTGCCATGTTGCATCATTTTCTCCAGTTGTTTTCCTTAACTTCTTTTCTCAGGCCATTTGATATCTTTATATTAATTGCTATTTTTGCCAACTGTATGGCCTTAGCTGTCTATGTCCCCTTCCCCGAAGATGATTCCAACTCCACAAACCATGATCTGGTGAGTAGATTATGTCCTTATAATCCATTTAATCGGTAGCTGTTGGTGCTTCTGCTGACACTCAGTAGATGCATCAAAGACAGGCTGCTTTTGCTCTGCATAGTCCTTAAACTGACTCTGTGGTAACCCGGTCAAAACTTCTTACAGTCTGGCTTGAGCTAAGGGTTGTTGTCCGGAAAAAAAGGATGAATAAATTCTTTGTTATGAATATGAAAAAAAGATTTGAATATGTTGCTATGCGAGTAAGAATGAAAGATGATCTCTTCGTGTGTCTGCTGCCGTTGTTGGCTTTCTTTGTTCAGCAGTTTGAAGATAAATCTAAAAGGCTTCATTAATTGCTTCATAATCCTCATTCGGTTGACAAAGTTTGATCGTATCGCTCCTCTGAGATGAAGATATAGTCAGAGATTTTGCAGCAATAGTAAGATGTTGCATGCAGATTGTGCCTTCAGTATATTGCTTTATCATGCAGATTTGAAGTATCTACTGTGCCTACACAGAGAAACACTTTGACAACTATCCTCATTGGTGCTTTATCATGTCATAGTTTCCCTGTACAGAGGTTTTATTCAGCTTTCTATTTTTAGATTTTTCTCGTCATTGCACCACTCTGTGCACCTTGTGCATTTATGTCTGTGTGATGAATTATGGGTGATGTAGTGTTGTAAGCATTGTTCCACAGCTGAGGATGAGTGCACTCTCCAGAAGCCAGACAAACACGCAGAATGTGGCCCTTACATGAGCACAATTTAGCTGTGGCGTTCAATGATTCATGAGCACCTTATACGGCGTCTCTGCAGACATTTGAATGTCTAATTCCCGGCTTCCTCTGAGAGCAAGAACATGTCAGAGAAAGGTTACCAGCCTGTTGTAAAAGACCAGTGGAGGTGCCTGTGTTACTGAACCCGCTGCGCAAAGAGAAGCTACAGCTATAGCTAAAAGTGTGTCTGGACTACTTTAGAGAAGTAAGGTGTACTGCTTCTCAGTTTGACCTCCTGGAGGGTGACCTCAGGGTGTTTGTTTACACAGCGGTGGTGCATCACAGGAAAGTGGGCCATCTGGGATGTTACAGCGTCTGATACAGTCTTACAGTACATACAGTACAGTATGTTATCAGGGTTAGTTTGGGAGTGAAGTTTGAAAGAGTTAGGCTGTCCTAATAGTTGACTGGAGGAAAATGGGCACACTTACGTAACAAATATGGAACAAGAATCTGGAGAATGATGTGAGGCTCCTCGGACTCTTAAGAAGGCATTTCCGAAGCGTCTGTGCCATTTTTTTTTTTTTACAGCAACAAAAGTTCTTATATATCTGAGTCTGTAAACTCTTTTCTAAATGTAGTTTTATGTGCAGATGCTTTTAGGCTGCTGCTGATACCAAATCATTACCGTTAAACTTCTCTAAGTGCTTCTCAATAAATGATTGTAAAACCGGAGGTGCTGATATTGGGAGCTGTAGATCGCTGATGTGCGTTTCATTGTTGCATTTCATTCGGCGTACTGATTTCAAACTAAGAAACGTGGATATCAGCACGTTGTTGTTGTCTGCTGCTTTTCTCAGTTTGTGGGTCAGAATCAGTGTCAGGAAGGAAAAGAAGTCACATTGGTGTGTTTCTACAAAATGTTGCAATGCACCAAATAAATATTTCACTACAGAGCATGAATGTGAGGTTTATTTATGTGCTAAAAAAGAAGATACTTTCACAGCTCTCAGTGGCAGATACCTTTCAGTAAGGACTGAAGACTGATAATTGACCATGTGTATATGTTGGCAGGTGCTTATTTCATGCTGATAACTTTTTCCATAACCTCTCAAGCTCAGGTCTTGGTATAGATTTGCAAATAAACCGTTGCTGACCTAACTGCAATGCTGTCAGGATGTTCACATGTTCAGAGCTCTGCTGCATCTTCTCATGCGTTTAGATCACACCCAAGGGCGTCTGGCAGAGAGAAAGGTCTAGGAGTGTTTTAATATTGACCAAATGGCATCACACTAAAAAACGACACCCCATAGGAAAGAATTTGCATATTCCATCTCATCTCAGCCTTTAAAATATAAACCAACCCTGTCGGAGGCGTCGCTGTGTAACATTTCTCCCTCTTTCCTAATGGACCTGATGCAGCTCCCCTCTAAACACAAGTGTCAGATTGGATTAATAGATGCAGCCATTAAAGAATGAACCAGAATGCTACATTTTGAGCGCCGCCTCTCAGGTGGTCCAGGACTGAGCGGCATCACTGATGCAGCTTCATGCGTCATGAACAAGATCATTAAGCTGAGATGAGGAGCCGCGCTGGATGATTACATATGAAACGATTTATCTTAAAGTGGCTTCCTTTCAGTGCAGTCAGGACAAAAGCTTAACTTCTTGAAAATGCAGAACTGCCTTCTCCGTGCTCATATGGATTATTCTCTAACTGCACTATATTATGTTTTTGCTGATCCTGATACTGATCCTTGTCCAGCGCTTACAGACAGCGTTACATTGCTTGCACAGGACTTTGGTTTAATTCTGCAGCGTCAACATTAAATCAGATACCAGAGGGTGAATAATGCATTCTTTCCCTTTTCAGCAGAGGTTGAACAATAGAATACTTTGTAGGGCAGGTGTGCCAGCTTGGCCTTGTTGTTCTACAGAACTCACGCTGTAGTCGCAGGAGGAGCGCTACAGAGAAAAATGCTGAGCTAGTTTTGCTATAGCAGCCAGCAGGTAAAGCAGTAGTGAAGATTGCCATTTCACACCGCTCTGCTCTGCAGCCTCGCGGGGTGGATTTGAAGCCTGATATGAAAACTGAGTTGGGTTGCTGAGAAGCCTGATGTGTAAAGCTAGGATCAAATTATATATTGCTAAGCTGCGAGCAGGTTTCTTTTTATTTTATTTTTTTATTTTTAACCCTGTGACACACTGAAAAGCGGTGTAACTTTAAACACAAACAGATACCGAATCCCTGCAACACAGACGTGCTGTCTTCGAGGCTTGTGAGTGTGTACACAGCTCACTTACGCAAGGCACAAACACTGAATCTGTGCATCTGCGTGTGCTACACCGTACGCACACACAGTGCCTAGGTGGTGCAGAGCTGCTGTGAGTTAGAACAGGGCAATGCTGCAAAGTCATAGAGGCCTTAATAGCATGATTCTGCCCGTCTTGTTAGTAAGGCCTGGTTAAATGCAGCAGCCCATTATAAATAGAAAGCAATTTCCTCCTCAGGCGGAACGCAGGGCTAAAGATTGGGGTCCTTCTACCACCAGGAGGCACAAGTGAGTAACAGGATGTAGCGAGCGCACACACATACCCGCACGCACGTAAGAAAACAAACGCTGTCAGGAACTCACTTAGCTCCTATTTAGTCTTTTTTTCCTTTCTTGAGTCATCCGCAATAGTATGAAGCGTGCACACACAACGCATCCTGCACGTGTCTTCTCCGCACCCACCTTGTCTAGGGGACAGACAAATTGTCTGCAACCCTCCTGCCTTTGCTTTAAGGTCATTTCTGACTTATCTATCTGAGACTCAACACCCCAGGCAGCTCCTGCTGAAGGTAGCTGAGCAAAACAATGACCTTTTCATGGTGAATATGATTCATACATCTCATCCTTCGTAAGGCAACACGCAGCGAATTGCGTCTGGTATCGTGTAGTGTTTGCCCGCACCACTGTCATTGCATAACTCCGCGTAGCCATTCATTTTAGCGGGGACAAAAAGGACGCAACATAGTAAAGACAGAAACGTCTGCTCACAGGCCACCTGAGAGATCGTTGCGAGCCCGGCAGAGAACTTACAGCTTAGAATCAGCTTGACATTTGGATGCTGTTGCAATTGAGAATATGAGCATTTAAAAAACATTTAGCCAAATCAATGATCATTGAGCACAACTGCCTCGCTGTTAAGTAAGTTAAGCTAGTTTACAGTGATGATAGTTACATGCTCGTCATCTCCCAGTAATGTAATGTTACTGTGATTTCTACTACCACAGCACAGCTCTTTTAGCAGCAGATTTTATTGAGATGGCATTCAAGCAGAAACCAAACGTGGCTGGCATTTCGGTTAGTAGTCAATGCACAACGACAGCAAAGATTTATCCACAAAACTCACTGCACCGCATACTCGTCTTGACATATATAACTATCATTATCATCATGAAAGTTGTTGCTGTTTTGCAAGACACATTTAAAACTGTTTTATATAGAGTAGCGCTCTGCTTTATGGCACCCTCCTCTATTTCAAGGTATATTGGCCATAGTTTCTCAGCACCATCTGTAGGCCAGCAGGCTGCAGAAGTTTCTGTCACGGGTTCAAATACACAGCAGATTAACTCATCACACAGATCCATCATCAGTTACCCCCTGAAGCTTACATCGACAGCCAGTTTAACACGGACATTAATTAACTTTCAGGCTGTTTGCGCAACAAGACAAAAGTCATGCTGTAGCAAACAGGCAGACAAAGAAGTAGTAGCTTCCGATGTAAGTACAATACCAACAACCATCGCAGTGCCAGGTTTGTGACTCGCAAGCCAATGATTGTAGACTGATCTGACTGAGCACCGACCTGAAGCATCCACCAGATTGCAGTGGTTCTTGTCAAAGATACAATACAGCAGATGTTCTTTTTGAGCTTTGAACTGATTCATACAGATGTGTTTGACGCAGGAGCGTCAGTCGGACTGATAGATTATTCACACTCAAACAGCGATCACAGAACAAGAACACAAATTATGCATCTTCTGCTGCGCTATTTCCGTACAGTATGTAGCGCTCCGCGGGCTCTGTGCCAGTTAAACAGTGCATATTGTTATATTGTTATGTAATGGAAAGTTCCTAATGTTGCTCTTTGCCACAGTCTTTGTTTTCATCGGTTTGAGTTTAGGGTACTTCATTCTATATGAAGACTCCTACTTTATGTGCTGGTGTTTTGGCTGTGCATGTAAAAGAGGAGTGTAAACGTGTGCGTGCGTGATGGATGAAGCAGTTGGCTGTGTGTGTGTGTGTGTGTGTGTGTGTAATGGCTGGCACAAAAGGCAACGTCTGGACTGTGGACTCCCATAGAGATGATGGTAGAAGTATGTGTTTAGTCACTTAACGTAGCTGCTCATTTGTGGCTCACACTAGCTCTGTCCCTGCTTGTTATCTTGAATGTGTATTTCTGCATGTGTGTGCAAGTGTGAGAGTGTGTTTGTTTGTGTGTGTGTGAGGGAGGGAGAGGCAGAGAAAGGGAGAGTAAAGAGGGAGTCAGAGTGTGTGTGTGTGTGTGAAAGTGCAGCCATGATAAAGTACAACAGCAGAGCGTGTTAACAGTGCGTGCGTCAAACAGGCCTTCTTAAAGGGAAACGGCAGGCGAATCATGAATGAATTAATTTGTTTCTCAGGCTGTAAACAACACATATAGTTTCTTATGGATACAGTGCAGTCACCAACAAATACAATAGGCGGCTTTTTTATATGTGAGCTTGGGAGTTTGTTCCACAGAAGAGGAGCTTGATAGCTGAAAGTCTACTTTTGGAGACTATAGGAACCACAAGGAACCCAGCATCCTGAGAGTGCAGTGTTCTAGTGAGGTAGTAAGGTACAATGAGCTGTTTAAGATATGAGTGCCTGACCATAAAGAGCTTCGTAGGTAAGCTGCAGGATTTTAAATTCTGTTCTAGATTTAACAGGAAGCCAAAATGGGAGAAATATGATCTCTGATCTTGGTTCCTGTCCGAACACGTGCAGCAGCATTCTGAATTAGCTGCAAAGTCCTGAGAGACGTATTGGAGCAGCCTGATAACAAGGAGTTACAATAGTGCTGCCTAGAAGTAACAAATGCGTGGACTAGTTTTTCTGCATCCGCTGGAGACACGATGTATCTGATTTTTGCGATTATGTGGATGTTGAAGGACAAAAGTAAAGTAACTATATCTCTAGAAAGAGAGTTTCTGAGGTGTTTGGGTGGGCTAGTGATAGATAGATAGATAGCATTTTCTGGTCAACATGATTGCACATTCTTCACATTCTGACATATTTGGACTAGCTGGATTTGTGAGTATCAAGACAGGAAAATTACAGTTGCAAGTCCAAGCTGTCAGTTTAAAGATAAATAACATTGCAATTTGTAAGAAAAGGGTTAGTAAGGTGGATTGTATAAATGACATGAAATGACAAAAGAGTGAAACACCACAGGTGATGTAATTTGTGCACTTTTGTTCCCTGTACTGTTCATATGCACTTTAGTAGCTCCCAGTTCAGTAGTATGTTCAGTACTATACCTATACGAGCACTAATATACCTTCCTTTGGTTTGAAAAATAACTGGTATAAGTTATTTAACACACAATAACACATACCTCACACTTAAAATTAAACTATAATTATTCCACTAAAATATGTATTTAAATTTACTTTGGTGACTTTTTCAAAGTGTGTGTGTCTGTGTGTGTGTGTGTGCGCATGCTTGGGCTTGTGTGTATGAGGGAGACTGAAGTCGACAGAGTGAGAGAGATGAATTTAACGTGCGAGGCATGATAACTGAAGACGACACAAAATGGGAAGAGACTGAGCAACGGAGAGAGGTCGCAAACCCAGACAGAGACAGAGACACCTGTACAGTTTTGTCTTCCCTGATTGTCTTTATCAATCATGTCATGCTGATAATAACGTCACATCAGTGCGATTTTTAAAAAAATATTCATCTTAAGTATAGCTCTGTCCTCTTGCTGCTTGAACCAAAGCTATGAAATCTCAAAACTAAAACTGAAGAGCTGGGCTGATTGATTAACAAGCAGCAGAGAACATATTTCAGGGATCTTACTTTCATTTCCTGAGTTTTAGCCTTTAGTTTTGGTTTCCATGACAGCCACTGTCATATGAGCACATGGGCACGCATCTGCGAGCACTTATCTGTTTGCCAATGATCACTAACATTCACAGGCCTGCAGATGAACCAGAGGGCGAACCAGTCTTTACATTTGACATTTGCATTATATGCCTTTTATGTGTTTATGTGTGTGTGTGTCCATGCGTGGGCTTGACTGAATGAGAATATGTATTTATTCCTCATCAGGTGTTGCAGATTTACTATTTGTCACATGCATATGCGGGCGCAAAGAAACAGCATCAGGGGAAGTTTTGATGGTTGTGCTAATGAGTTCAGTCCACACACCACTCTCTAAAGTATGAAAACCTCTTTACAACCTCAGCAGACTGAAGCCTTTTGGCTGACAGGCTCTGCAGAGGTTGTACGCTGCCTTTAAAATATTGTGACTATTACTGTGCTGAGCTGTTACTGTCTAAAGCCAACCCTCTGGTCTCTGACAGCTGCAGCGTTTTTACCTCCTCGAGCCAACGACTACATTGGCGTTGTGTCAATCGTGCGACTTTAGGGCAAAACCGAACTTATGTAACAAATATTCAGTGCTATATTTTCTTATCTTTGCAGAGACCTTCACTCGGTAGTGTGGGTATTCTTACGATGGCCTGCACTTGAAGTAGCTTTCCTGCCTGCCCCCACAGTACTGCACATACACACACGCACCCATAAATTCGTGTGTACACATACCAACACATGGGCCCAGCTATATAGAGCAATAAAGAACAGATTAGAGGAGATGTGCGGTACATTATGGGGTCTTCTTTTTTTAATACAGTTGCTGGATTTCAGTTTAATGCAATTAGAAAGAAGACATTTTGTCACTGCTGTGTTAAACAATAAAAGCAATGCAGAGACACGAGGATGAGTTCCTGCAAACACAGTCTGCGTTTTCCTGTAGAGAAATATCAGGAAGTATGAATGCACTGTGATAGAAATGTCAAATTTAAAATTACCGTTGGAGCACCAGCTGGTAGTGCAACAGGCTTTATTCAAAGACAAACACACAAACCCCATGCGTAACACATACTTGAACATGCATTTCAATATAGGCTGCACGCTCAAGCCCACCCACCCCCTGGCTTGGCTGGATGGCAGTGACTGATCCATACAGACAGGAGAAGGAAAGAGAGATGGAGGGAGCATGGGGGAGGGCGGTGCAGCAGTGATGTGGAAAGTCCTCCATAATATACGTCTTCTCTTTATGTGCAGAATCAGATGCAAGATGACATTGTAACGCTTCTGTGACACTCGGAGGAAATCTGCTCTCAAACCGCCCCACTGCAGAGTCGTGGTTGTTTTACGGCCATGCTACGGCTGCTGCGTTGTCTCCTTCTGCCGTGTATGTGCTGTATGTTTACTCTCCGCTTGCACTATACGTGGCTTACGCTGACATCGGTATTATTGCTTGCAGTTTGTTGTGTTTGCTCTGCTTGTAAGCGCTCTGGTTGCACACAGATATCAAACATGCGTGATGTCACTCTGACTCATGTGACTGTGGGCTCGTCGCCACATGCTCGGATGTGGCTTTTCATACACGCACATGTAGTAACACTCAGGTGGTCACGTGATCAGAAGTACATTAATAGCCAGCACAGTTTTTGGTAGAGAATTTGTATTATAGCAGCAAAAATGTATTTTTTAAAAATATATTAGTTGTTAGAAATTTAATCAGAAATTTAATTGAATCATTTATCTAACATTTTCCAACATTTTCTGGTCTCAGCTTCAGAAACTGAATATCTTTGGGGTTTGGACCATTATTACATTAAAACTGGCTTAATATTATAATTGATATAATTGTTGACTAGCAGCTGTGTTGACTAGCAACCTCGACCCTACAATGATCACTGTTGGAATTTATTTCTATTATTTTCTGATACGTTTCTCTTCTCTCTATTCTAATGTCATGCCAGTGATGGAATATGGATCTATTTTATGGCCAAAAGCCTCCTTCCAATTTCTTCATGCCTTCATCACTTCAATAAAGCATTGAGATTTATTACAGGCATTTAGTGAACTTGACAGCCTTGCCTGGTTGACTTGTAATTTATTGGTTATTTTATAACTAACTGGAATCAGGGGCAGTATCTAGCTCTATCCAAAGATGAAGCTGAAAATCACGCTCATAATTCAAAACGCGTTTAATTCATGTAAAAGATTTTTTAAAGAAGCTGCTGCCTCAACTACTAACTTCCTAAAACCACAGCTTGTTGTTTTTTTGATTTAGTTTTGTAAAGATTAAATTAACATATATAATATTTTAGTTAGTGAACTTTAGAGGTGCTTAATAAGCTTATTTTGTTATCTTTGAACAGGGGTGGGCTAGCTATTTCCCCCTGCTTCCAGTCAATATGCTAAGCTAAGATAACTACAGGTTACAAGCGTATTTCCTAAAATAAATGTGAATAAATGCCAAAGTCTACCTTAAATCTTTTATTCTCTGTTTGTCTCACTTCAGGAAGATGCCGTTTGATGCGGGCTTTATTTACATAATAAGTGATAATGCTTGAAAGATGGCGCTTTAATGTTTTATTGTGTTTTTATGACTCCATTGCCACTCTTTATTATTAAGAACTAAATCTAATTGGCGATTTTCTGCGTGCAGTCTGGAGGAAGATGCACAGAGCCTCGTGATCATTGTGCACAAGCCCATCTGAATCCATAATAGGTTTACATTGCCGCTGTCCGCGTTGGCTCGGTCATATGGCAAGTTATGTGGAAGAATGCATGGTTCAGCGGGTTAGCATCCTTTGTCATATGGTGATCTGAGCTGTGGGAGTGTGTGAGATGAACTGAGTTGTGCCTGTAGACATGACCACTCACCCTGTGGACGGCTTGTACGGCTCTGGGGATTGAGGGGAACGCGCACTATGCCGTGTGGTATCTTGCTTTTATTATGTCTATTATGCGGAGTTAGCATGCAGTTTAGGACACAAACACGTGTAAGTGTGCGGGAAAAGTGAGCATATTAATTGCTGATAATATACATATACTGTATGAGACAAAGGAGCATACTACTGTAAGTCTCTTTACAGCACAAATAAACTAAGATGAGTCAGAGATATTTATGGTCATCCCCAAAGGCCTCTTTCCTCACTCTCTTCTCTCTCTCTCTCTCTCTCTACTGCTCGCACTTTAACGTGTCGATGATTGAATAAATTGCTGGTTAATTGAGAGGGGATGGCGATCATTTGCTATTATATTTAACATGCTTTCACAAACCAGGAAGTGGCAATTTGCATACACTTTACCGCGCGTTGGGGAGCTAAAACCTGCGCAGACAACATGCTGCATGCTGGTTTTAGTGCTTTTACAGTTATGACTTAATTACTATTGTGGATTTATATTTTTCATTCTGCATTCACTGAGAAAATGCGTCCACATGACGGTATTTTATACTCGGCAGAGGACAAATAATAAAAATTAAAAAAAAACGTGCTGTGTGTTTTTTCCTGTTGGTTACTCCATCACTTTCCTACCATCCCTGTAAGAATGGTTCTGATCTCGCTGCTCCGCGTGGCCCGGAGCTTGCTCTGTCAAAGAGGCAGCAGCTGTAAGCTTAACTCAACCTTTTACTTCACTAACAAAGAGGCCCATGTCTCTTATTGTGGGCTAAGTGCTTCTCACAATCTGCAGTAAACTGTTGGGAAAACGAGACCCCACAGCCCCGCAGCGCTCTTGCGTTTATGGCGTCCACAGAGAACACAGAGCACGGGATTACGGACTCCCTCGGGCGGAAGAGGTTATTATGTATGAAATAATATACATACATGTGTGTGGATTTTAGCTTTTGTGTGTGTTGTGTAGTATAAGAAACCCACACGGACGCACGGACATCTCGTGCGAAAAGTGTTGCACTGACAGACAGATATGAATACCAGCCTGTGTGCGGCGTTTTTTTTTACATTGACCTGCCTCATGCATAAAGGATGAAGAGGGCCTCTCTCTGGTTTCATATCTCCAGGGAGGTCCCAGGACTGTCCTAAATAGCTGAGTCACCATGTGGTGTGTCCACCTCCAGCATTTCACACATTTCACTTCCCTAACATGCACATAGCACCTTTACCCAGCGACTGTACGCGTGCCTCTGTTGTCCGCTTATACCGACCTCAACCTCAATGTTCCCGTGCTCTGTTTGTCTTTGAAACAACCGGAGAAAGGCACAGCGCTGAGTTACATCACCGGTTCTAATCTCTACGTGTCCTCTAAAAACATTCAGTCTTTTCAGTCAAAGTCTGTTTGTCCCTTTTTTAACCTCTCTCATACATTCATGCATCGGCGAACAAGAGATCTCTGACGGTTTGTTCAGTCTAGTGAATCAGTCTTTTCACCCATTTTGTGCCGTTTTCTCCTCATTTGTGCCTTTTTTCTCTTACAAACACGGCGCAGTGCTGAGTTGCAAAAGATTCCTGGGTGACTATGCCTGTGCAAAGCCAAGCTACTTTTTTTTTTTTTTTACCTTACTCTCACATATTATCAATTAACATTCCAAGCAGATAAGAAAAGGTTGACTTACTTTTGGATTAAGAGCACAGACTACTGACTAGTTATTCAGAAAGTACATGCCTGTCAACTTTATTCTTTGTGATGTGTTAGCAAAATGTTCAGTCTGTTGAAGTAACATGACACTTCATAAAGCCATAAACCATAAAGACAAACTGCTTCTGGCCTCTTCAGTCTTGATCTGAGGTTAAAAACACTGATCTTCTTACCTTTTTTGTGTGTTTTTTTTTTTACCTAGATTGAAACCCCAAATGTTTTTCTACGCCTAGCCCAAAAATTGTCATGGTTTTCATAGCCTCTCTGTGAATATGTGCTGAGACAAGTGTTGGAAGTGTGAGAACCAGATCAGATCAGAATGAGGTCAAGGTAAGAGTTTGCTGCTCCGGTTAAACGATGTTCAACGCAGTTCAACTGAATGAGTACTTTTACCGTTTGACTTTCAAATGTTAAAGAAAATCAACGTGTGACGCCGCTGAACTTTTCAACAAGCTTCATCCAAAAATATCACATTTTTCGATGCTTTCTTCACTGCAGATATCTCTCTGAATGCCAACCGTGTAACAACATGCACCTTTGTCATTTTGTCCTGTTTTGAACAAATATGTATTGGAATGCTTCAGATTATGGCCTGCAGTGTACACCCACATAGGTAAAGGGGAAGAAGATACCATACTGTATACTGTAGGCATACACTGTGGGCAGTAATCTAAAATGACCAAATAAAGTGTTGGAATTATTTTCATTGTCACTGTCGAAAGTTTGATTTCTCTTTACTCCATTGTACACATTCATCAGCACGAGAGAGCTGACTTGAAATGTTCAGCATCAGATTCATTTCTTTAATTTGTTTGTATCTGTGTGTATTGTCCACGAAACTCATTAACATAAACATTAAATATATGTTGTTCCTTTCCTCTGTGTGTCTGCAGGAAACAGTTGAGTATGCCTTCCTCATCATTTTCACAATTGAGACCTTTCTGAAGATTATCGCCTACGGTCTGGTGATGCACCAGAACGCATATGTGCGAAACGGTTGGAACATGCTGGATTTCGTCATTGTCGTCATTGGGTGAGTCCTGCACTTCATGATACCATATCATCGAACATACTCCATGATGCGGTTAGTTAAACCTATCACCTGCTCATGCTGGCTCATCCAAACGTGTTCTTTTACAGACCGCATCCAGAGGTTTTGTTATTTTAGTCTGGGCTTTAGATATGCACTTCAATCTCAGCTTGACAGTCGCAATTTACAGTGTTTCTGAGAGCGTCAGTCAGTGTTAAAGTTAAAGTTGCTTAAGCTTCTGCTACAAGCGGCCAAGTGCTAATAGAGACCCTCATACACCCACAGTATATGACCCAGAAAAGACAGAGAGAATAAATCAGAGCTTTACCACCACTGGAGTGAGTCACCATCTCTCCATACTTCATCTCTTCTCCAATACTCCCTCCCATTTTCCCCTCTCCTCTCGTCTCACTGACAGTCTTTCTCTCAAACTCTCCCATCCTGCTCTGCTTTGTCTTTGCGGCTCTTTCTTCCACTTCCCCCTTCAATTTTGATCCCTTAAATGCTTCATGCTTTACCCTTCGCCACCTCACTCTGCCCTCATTCCCATCTCCTGCGCACTCTCCTCTGGTTATCTTCATCCTTATCGCAGCTTCTCGTCTCTCTATTTTCTCTCTCTCTCTCTCTCTCTCTCTCTCTGTCTGTCTGTCTCTCCTCTAACACACACAGTCCAGTGGGTAGCTGGGTCAGATCTCTGTCTGTATGCAGCATGAAGGCTTGATCTGCCATGCAGTCAAACGCAAAGACGGCTGCTCCTGCTACGAAGAGTGACTGTTGCTGCTAAATCACTGAACTGCCACACCAAAACAATGCTGCCAGTATCTGATGTCAAAACACGGCTGTGTCAGGACGGCTCTGAAATATAAATTCATGTCGAAGGTCAAAGTTCTGTTCGCTTCACAACCGGCTTCGATACAACTGCGTGTCTCGTATTCGTAGATCAAAGTGGGTCATGAGAGGTTAGATCATAATTGCTCAAAGACTCAGCCTGCCTTCATTGAAAGCTTGAATGCGCTTTTTTAGTGAATCATGCTCTTCATAGAGATGAAAGTGAAAATACTGAAGGCTTGTAAGGTATGTTGTTGAAAAACCATGAAAAAAGATCATCCTTTTACAAAGGACGTGGGCGCCAGACATGTAAATGAGCTCTGCAACAAAGACAAAGGTAATAGTAAGCCTGTCTAAGAACATTTAGTAAATTTTGAGGGTAGTTAGACATGAACAATTATAGGATAGAAAACTTCTGACGGCATGTTAAAAGCTCTGAAACTACACGTGATGTTTTCTTAAAGCAGCACTAAGCACTAAGCGTGCATTCAGACAGGATTAACAACTTTTTATTTCTCTGATTAACCGGCTTTATCGAGGCCGGCGCACACTCAAAATTCTTATTATTGTTACTGTGTCTCTGTCGACCAAAGCGCTCTCTTCTCTCTCACAAACCATCGGACACTTGTCAAATTAAAGACATAGAGAGACATTTCAGGCAGTCTGTGGAGGTTAGGATTAGGGTTAGAGAAAATCAATTAGCAGACTCATGAAAGACTTTCACAAGAGTCCACTAATTTAATTACAGGACAGAAATAAATATTTTGTTAGTTCATGAAATGAATATTAAATTGAAAATTCAAAACAACTTTAATAATTAAATTTGTTTGAAGCAGCAACGCAGAAACAAACAAACTAAAACTATAAAAATACAAAAGGGAGCTAAATGAGGAAAGTCAATAAATATACAATTATAATAAATATAATTAAGAATACTTGATTTGTAGTAATTGTGCTATTAAATTTTACACCACATGACTGCTAAAGCATCACTTTTATGAAAGCGACTCTCAGGTAGATTCAGTAAAAGATGTCGATATGTGAAGACTGGTTTTTCGTTTGAACATGGCTGGATGAGTAATGAAACCCCAGTAACAGGCGGTCAGTCTTACAGCTGTGACTCAGTATAACGTAAGTCTGAGCTGACTGCGCTTATAGGCCCTCAGAACTCCTTCCAGCCTCTATCGGCAGCTTTATTCACCCACTTTTTAGTCCACAGCTTTGATGTGATGTGTCGAGATGATTTCCCCTCTTGGCTAGGTGAGGAATGTCTAACTGACTGTAATAAAATGTCCTCTCTCTCTCTCTCTCTCGTGGTGAGAGGTTCGTTTACTACGGATTTCTCTTTGTGAATCCAGTAGAAAACATTCATTTATCTGCCGTGTGCGTGTGTGCTGTTTGTTCACTCGTCACTGGACACTGAGACGGAGGCAGCGAGGTGACTGGACCTGAGTTAATAGCGAACAGAAAGGCTTTAAAGCATACTGTGAGCATCTACCAGCACAGTGTTTAGTGACCAGCTATTAAACAGCCTCTTAGTATTAACCGTGCATTGTGTTTAATGTGGTCTTATCTAACTGTATCCTGGTGATATCAGTATGTTTTGTGGGTGGCTGTAAAGTAAGCTGGCACATTACATTGTAGTTCCACAGATAAATTATACATTGAGGGATCAAGAACAGTAAAATATAAACCCTCTCATCGCATGGAGAGTTAGAAGGGTGGCATGTTTTAGAGAGTCAGTGGCATTATTAAAAAAATAATCAAATCATGGTGTTTCTTTTACTGTTAAAGGTGCTGTGATGTGTAATGTGTAGTCCTGAATGACGTGACCGATGTGCGAGAGAACAATGACGTGTGTGTGAAGTCCAGTTTTGGAGTAAATGAGCTACTGTTTGAATTAAATGTTCAGTAACATAAAGTAGTACTCACATACAGGCGAATACACAAAGAACCACAACTCATAACTTGTTTAAAAGTACCAGGAGGAAAACAAGAATAAAATGACACGAAACACTACAACATAATATAATCTATGTGTTCCTCTCAGCGTTTGGCCGTTACATACAGTATGTGAAAACTGTGCAGTCGGGCAAAACCTGCTAATCTTGCTGTTGATTGATTGATAAGTTGTGGTTTCTAAATAATAAGTTCTTGTTTCAGTCCAAGTCCCCAAAGATATTCAGTTTGCGTTCATATATGACAAATAAAAGTGGCAGATGCTCACATTTGGAGGTTAGAACTGCTAGATTTTTTTTTTTTGCTTGAATCAACCATCAAAAAAGTTGCAGATTATTTGAAGAGCTGACTAATCATTTCAGCTCTGCTAACATTGGATCCTCTGGAACGCACGACATCGCAGTTCACATGTTGCACGGCGTGCTTTCCCCGACAAACTAATGATGTGCGGTTCTTTCTTTGTTTTCTGACAGACTCTTCAGTGTTGTCTTGGAGCTTTTGACCAAAGAGGAGAAGTCAGATGGCATCGAAGCTGAAATTGAACATCCGTCGATGCACGGGCACGGGGGTAAACCAGGTGGATTTGATGTTAAAGCCCTTCGAGCCTTCCGAGTGCTGCGACCCCTGCGGCTGGTCTCAGGAGTACCCAGTACGTAGCGAGGACTGCTGAGCTGCACATGAAAACATACAGACAACCCCTGTAAACCCAGTATAATCTTCCCCGAGGACCCTGTTTAAAAAAAAAAAACCATATTGAACATCTACATCAGTGCCCTAGAGACGTGAGCTGTGGGTGTAATAAAACCAAACAAACTCAGAGTAAACACGTCTGACACATTTTTGATAGTATATGTGGTTCTGTCATAATGTTTTCTGAAATATATACTGAAACTGGATCGCATTCGTAGAAATGTATTTTCCTGCTTGTGGGGAAAAAACGTACAGCTGACGATGTTTCATTTTTCATTTATTTATTTCATATCTAAATCATCAGCCTGTCATGTTGATGCTGACCATCATCACCATAAACTGGTGCCAACTGACACCAACTGTTTATTCATGTACGCACTCCTACAGCTAAGCATCATGTGATGTTTTTGTTTTCCTCCTTCCGTAGGTTTACAGGTGGTGTTGAACTCCATCATTAAAGCCATGGTCCCTCTCCTTCACATTGCCCTTCTGGTCTTGTTTGTCATCATCATCTATGCTATTATTGGACTGGAGCTTTTCATTGGAAAAATGCACGCAACCTGCTATATTCCTGAAACAGGTAACGCCCTCTTGATTGCCCGTTACATGCAATATCAAATCCACTTTCTGATCTACGCATCTTGGACAGGCTTCTGCAGCAAGCGACTGTTTTATATTCAAAGGAGTCCTCTCTTAAAGCTACTGTGCATTATTATTATTGTTATTATTATTCAACAAATATCGAGGTGCATGACGTGACATGAAGGTAAAAACCTGAGTAATGTTTAATCTGACAGCGTGTTGGCCCACCTTAAACAATTCGTCAAGACAGATTGGTATAATTTTATTCGCTTTTTTAATCGCGTTGTCTCAAATGGGAAACAAAACAACATCAGTGTATCTCAAGTTTCAACTCCATGGCAAAAAGGACACAGTCCTTGTCACTGTTTTCAGATTACCTGGTGGCCACCGGCCAGGTTTTTCTCTCCTGCTGCTTAGGCACTTAAAAAAGAAATCAGTGTTTGTTTTTTTTGCCCTGCCTCGTCCATGGCCCTGCTCTGCATGTTAATTCAAGTAATGGCGATTGATGTTTGAAGGAATGTTTTCTTCTCAGATGAGAAGGGAGGCAGTTACGTTACACCTCTTTTCAAACTGTTTATCCGCCAGGTCAACCTTTCTTTTTCTTTTGATATACAGATATAACAGGGCTTTTTATGTCTTTATTTAGATAGAGTAACTAAAGAAACTGTAAGGAAAGTAGAAGGAGTACTGTAGGCCAGGCATGGGAGAAAATGTAACCATGATGTAACCATTCTCTCTGTAGGTGTGATAGCAGAGGAGGAACCAGCTCCATGTGCGATCTCAGGGCACGGGCGCCAATGCCCCATCAACGGCAGCATGTGCAGGGAAGGCTGGCACGGCCCCAACGGCGGCATCACTAACTTTGACAACTTCCTGTTTGCTATGCTAACGGTGTTTCAGTGCATCACCATGGAGGGCTGGACGGACGTGCTGTACTGGGTGAGTGCTCTCGCTCTGCCCTCCCCAGTTCAATATCCTGTTACTGTCACACGCCTTTAGCTTGGATGTCCACTCAGATCAGACACACGACAGTAATGTGAGTGACACCGTGGTGATGAAGCTGCTGATAATTCCCCGAGGCAGCTCTTATCACCCTGATATGATTGATTGACTAAATGATTGAACGCATTGAACAACTGACAATAACAACATCATGCTGTCTTGGCACTTCAAATATTCAAGATCTCTTTTCATCTGGAGAATTTTTTAGTCTAACTTCTTCTGCTCTTTTGTTCTGACAGTTTCTACCTTTAACAGAGTTTATTTCACTCTTCTCTTTCTCTCTTCCCACTCCTCCTCTTCTTCTGTGGTGGTGGTGCTTGTGCCTCCAGATGAACGATGCTATGGGCTTTGAGCTTCCATGGGTGTACTTTGTCAGTCTTGTGATCTTCGGCTCCTTTTTCGTGCTTAACCTGGTTTTGGGTGTGTTGAGCGGGTAAGCACCTTCCTCTCTTCAAACAGAGACCTTCTGCCTTGTTTCAGGCCGGAGGTTCTCTGTTCTTGTACGTGTTTCTGTCTGTTAACCGGCTGCCTTTGGCTCCTGTAGGTCAATGACGCCATTGGATGGGAAACCCCTTGGATTTATTTTGTTAGCCTGATCATACTGGGCTCCTTTTTCGTGTTAAACCTTGTGTTGGGTGTGCTAAGTGGGTAAGAGGCAACTCGTGCAGTGGTTTTGGCCTGCAGTGTGCAAAGCATGTATGCAGTGATTTGTAAAATTACTTGTTATGTAGTGTTAGCATAAAAATAAGTATACTTGCTGCAGATTTGTGTGCTTTAAGCCACTCAAAATGCAGATCCTGGCGATTTTTATCCCAAAATGTTGAGATATTAAACCTGTGATTGGCTACTATGTGTTAGGCCCTCAATATGAATGTATATTCTCTCTCGGGCTTTCTTCTCTGACCTCTGTTGACGTCAAACTATCACGTCCTTTCCACGGCAACTGCAAAGTGAGCGTTTCCTCCCCCACCCCATCGTCAACCCACCCAACCTCCTGAGAGAGAAATTAATCTTATTCCTCGCCCTTCACTCCCTCTGCGCTCCTAAGCTCTCTCAAACCCCAGTTTGCTTTCCCGGCTCTGTGGAGTGGGGGTGGGGTATTACAGTAGAATTAACTCTGGATGGTTGACCAGCCGGCAAAGCCTGCTTTTTAAAAAAAAAAAAAAAAAGCCAATAAGGTTAACACAATCATCAACTTAGACACTCTTGCGGTCCTGCCGGCTGCTTTAAATAGGCATAATTTATTATCTAGCGTCAACTTTCAAAGTGCAGTTTTTACAGATGCCACTTTGCCAAGTATCTTTCTCGTTGTTATGTTTGACTTCTTCCATCATCGCAGCTGAAATACATTCATTTTTCTCAGTAATGACAATATCCCGCCACGGTATGAATGTATTTACCTCCCGTCTCTCTCAGTACACGTTGTAGTTTCCACAGTTGTAAATAATCTATGAATTTAGATGCTGTGCTAATGTTGCATGTCTCCTGAAACCATCTGTCTAGCTAAATTGCCTTTTGTGTATGATTAAGATGCTCGCCTGAAGCTGATAAGCTACTGTACTGACGGGAGTCTAAATATAGCGCTGTTGTCTTTCAAAGGTGTACATCTCCCTCCAGTGGCTAGGGCTCACAAGGCACAAAGATTGTGATTGAAGAGAATATACAGGAAATATATATATATATATATACAGGACGCTTTCGTGTATTGTTGTGGATGTCCTATTCTTAGAGATTATTTCGTATTATTTTCATTTTATGTGGAAAGATCTTTTTGTCGTTTGCTGTGAAAGTAAGCGTGTGTGTGTGCATTTTTACCCAAGTTATGTCTATATTCCCGGTCATTCATGCACTCCTGTGTATTTGTACGTGTTTGCGTGTTTCGTCCACGTGTGCTTCTGTAAAACCAGAGAGTTCTCCAAGGAGAGAGAGAAGGCCAAAGCTCGCGGAGACTTCCAGAAGCTGCGCGAGAAGCAGCAGCTGGAGGAGGATCTGAAGGGTTACCTGGACTGGATCACTCAGGCTGAAGACATCGACCCCGACAACGAGGACGATGCCGAAGAGGGCAGCAAGCGCAACCGTAAGCACCTTCTCCCCAACGCCCTCCGTCATGCAGTAAACAGTAATGCTGCGCTGGCACCCGCTGCATCACATGCACCTGTCGATACAGCAAACTGATCGAACGTGCCGCGTCGAGAAAAATATCCAGCAGCGTGCATTATTGTTGGCTTGAGGGGGCGTGATTATTGCAGCTATAATTAGGCCTATATTTATATAATCAGGACGTTAAAGAGTGAAACAGAAATCTCTAATGTGTCACGGTGTGTGAATGAAAACAATGAAACAAAACAGAGGATTAGCTGAAAGCAAATTCTACTCACCCCCCACTCGGTTTGAAACAGTACAGTTCCTTGCATTCATGTGTCGATTTGGGTGTAACGTGCTCTATTTTTCTTATCGCCCCAGAAAACTGGTCAATCACGAGACATGCTTTATCTGGCACAGATACACGGGGCCTTAATTAGGTAAAAAGCTGACAATCAGGAACATCGCTCTCAGGCGCTCTCTTCTCTCAGCCCGATGATTTTGCATTAACTTTGACACAACGCAGGATGAAATCCACCGGAGAGGAGAGAAATTCAACTTTCCTCACCAACAGTAGCGTCAATGGTGCATCAATGCAATTCATGCAAACCTTCTGTGGGTCTGTTTACCCTTTTAAAAGGGAATTTTCCAGGAAATCGCTAACTGAAGCAGAAGTAGATGAAGCAGTTGAATCAGAAGTGGAACACTCCTTGGCGACTGGCAGTTAAAAGTATAATTTGATCGATTTATAATGCAAAATTAGAGGCTATATCTGTGCTATAAGAGACTTTCTTGGCCAATGCGCCAAAGCTATGCACACACAAACCCTTCGGTACATCTCTGCATATACAGTATGCACAACATATGAAAGGTGTTTGAAGAAGAGAAGATTCACATTCACATTTTTATCTGTCACTGATGGAACTGGAGCACACTGTGAGCCCCACTAGAGCGTATCTGAGAAGGGAAAATGAAAAAAAAAAATATATATATATATATATATTACTTGAGCAGTAGAAAAACTCTTAATCCAAATCCTCTTTATATAAGCGGCACACATGATGCATAACAGAGAAACTGCAACTGGTTCACCTTTATAGTTTGAGCACAGGATCTCGTTTTTGACTCTGTCTGCTCATCACGATCTCCCCCCTGGTTTTGGATGCGCTCTGTCCATTCGTTTTTGCCTCTCCCACCTGTCTTTTCCTCTTGTTATATTTGTCTGAAGTTGTTTAGTCTGCAGTTTTCATTACAGCAAACATTTACCATAAAGCGAAAGGCTCCTGTGTCACGTGGAGGCAGGTCCATACTGCTTTTTTCTTCAACATCCATCCTGGCTTTTGGTGTCTGTCGACGATACAGGAGCCCCCTACTAACATGTTAACATGCAAATGCTTTTAATTTGCACCCTAACATGTTAGTACAGGACCTCATCACCTGCGGGCGCTTCCAGTGACTAACAGCTCTCCATGTTGTTGTTCTTCTGCCCTCCTCAGTGTCTGCAGCCAGTGTGGCTCCTGCCGCTCTTGTCATTGTTGGATATCGATATTTTTGAATACTGTTGTTGTCCTGTGGTGCTTGTCTGCTCTGACCCATTTTGATAGCAGTCCATTCTCGCCCTCCCCCCTTCCCCCTCCATATTCCTCTGCTGTGCCGTTGTGTCTGAATGCATGGACTTGCATGCATTACACATGAAGGGGTGACTCTGGCTGACCTTACTGAGAAGAAGAAAGGAAGGTTTGGGTGGTTCAGCCAGTCGTCCGACACTCATGGTAAATCCCGTGGTTTCCCTCCAGTGTTCTCTAGCTCTTGTGAATGTGTATGCGTGTGTGTGTGTGTGTGTGTGCGCCTGAGAATGTGTGTTTGATGCCTAAATTGATCTGATACATTTTTCGGTATCAGTTTTCACATAATAATCAGACCAAATGAAGAAATTTAACTTAGCGTTGTTTGGAACTTGAACACTTAAAATACACAAAGCACCATGACTATAAAAGATAAGCTAATGTCACCTTGATTCGTCAAAGGTTTACCACGTGTTCAGTCGCCGTCCTGCTGCTGCCTTGTGCTCCGTCTTTGGAGCAAAGAATACAAAATAAAATCAATCAAGAATCATTGATTTGTTCTTCACAAATATTCTATTAGGAAGTTAATTAACAAGGTGAACAGCAGAGGCCTGAAAATTCCCGTAGGAGCTTCTTATGTGACTGCTGAGTGAGTCTGTGTGTGTTGATGTGTGCAACCTATTGTATTACCTCATCACTTTGTGCTTTACTATTGTGTTTAATCCGTTGTGTCAGCCTTTTTCAGTTTTTTTTCTCTCCCTCTTTTATTATTTTTTTAACGGACTACTAGTCCTAGATAAAGAAAGCCTATCATTTGCCCGATAAACGAGACTGATAGGGAATAGAAATACAGCCGCGTTTGATAGCTGGCTCGCCCCATTTCCTTCCCATGTCCCATTTCAAAAGCAGGAGCTCAGTGTGAATATATAAGAAACAGGGCTAAACCCAGATCACTACTCCAGCAGTCAGCACTATTTTCAGAGCTGAGAGCTGTCCGACCACTCAGGAATCAAAGCCAACACGTCTGCATAAGCTAAGCAGCAGCAGCAGCAGCACACACCGCGCTCCCTCGTACGAGTTACAGCGCTGAGACGTTTCACACAGCTAATCGGCGTCTATCTGCACAGACACGCTTTTCTGCAGTACTCTGAGTGTAGCGTTTCAGAGACAGCTTTAAGAGCACTGTCCTCCTCGGCCTGCTCCCTTCTTCCCCCTTCCTCATTGTCTGCATCAGTCAGCCCTCGCAGAGCAGCTGTCCGCTCTCCCGTCCCATGTCAGCTCTATTTCAGCACTTGGTAAATGATACTAATGATGACAGTGATGCACCGCCACAGTGCTTAGATCCTTTTGCAGCTAGGTGAAAAATACAACTATTTTTTTCTTTTAAAATCATGAAACAACTGTGATGCAGTTAGATGTTTTCGCAGTGCAATCCTTTTTATCTCTGCTGATTTTCCTTTAGTGTATCTTCTTGCTTCATTTGGAAGAAATGCCTGATGTAATGCAGGCAGTCTCCATTTTATCTCTTTTCACACTTCTTCCCCCTGGGACGCACCGCACTGTGTTTCATCTGAAGAATCTTGTGCCGCTGCAAAGTGCATATGATTATATTTTTGTAAATGTCTGCTTCACTTGCTGCTGCAGCGAGCGTTCCGGCCAGCGAAACAGAATCTGTGAACACGGAGAACCAAAACGAGGAGGATGAAAAGACGCCGTGCTGCGGACCTCTTTGGTGAGAGCGAATGGCACAACAAACCTTTTCAAAAGCAAGAACGCTGTGATTACTTTAAAGTACAGTACATCGGATTGCGGCCCTTTCTGGCGTAACAGTTTCTCACTTCGCACACTGCTGTTGCCACATCGAATCCTCTCAGTGCTGCTGTCTTTATGTTTTGAGTTGTGGTTAAAGCAAACAGCTTACTTACTTGCATGTTTATATTGTCTTCCTACCCTGTAATGCTACTGACTTCTGCAGCGGGACACTTTTTAGGTTGATATTATCAGTTAACCCTACTGACTATCCAACGCATGCTATAATCTGCATTTGTAAACTTTGATCTTTTTTTTTTTCAGTCAAAAAATTTCAAAGTCGAAGTTCAGGTCAGTATATTTGTGGGTCTGTGTCTCTGCATGATGCATATAGCTAATTACCATAGGCTTTGTGCCTGCATTAGATTATATATATTTTTATTTGTAAGTGCTTGGCTTTCATTTTGCTGTATTTTAATGAGACTTTACCGCGGGAAGATAAATCAACAGCTTTTATAAAGTCAGCATGTACCATAAAGTATTTTTAGAGAATAGTCTTACGCAGTATTTTTCAGCTCATTTACTGCACAGTATGACTTGCAAAAAATATATTGATGCAGTTCCCCCGTGGCTGTTCCCCCTCGCTTGCCCGTTTCTTATTATTAAAAGAAACAGTCGTGATTTCCTTAAAAAAAAACACAGAGAAGATGTTTTTTTTTTTGTATTGTTTAGAATGCAATAATCTATGTAGCCAGATGTTATCATCTTCTAAGTCACATTAGCGTTATCCCTCGCACTGACGTAGACTTCTCCTCCCGCAGTCGGCGCTGGCGCCGCTGGAACAGGCTCTGCCGCAGGAATTGCAGGCTGGCTGTCAAATCGGTGACTTTCTATTGGCTGGTCATCATCCTGGTGTTCCTCAACACTCTCACCATATCATCAGAGCATTACAACCAGCCTTTGTGGCTGACACAAGTCCAAGGTATGAACAGCAGGACGGTGTACATCAGAGCCTAATATAAACAAATGAATTACCTCATTTCGCCTCACGTCTCTTTTTTTATTGGTTAGTGAGATAGCTCGGGATATCAAGGACAGTTTTACTATGTTCTCATGAATACTCTCTCTACGTTCTCTCTACGTTTCCGGAGCAGACACAGCAGATGCTCTTAACTGCTAAGTTTGGTTGCTAAGCCCCCTTATAGTGACTGTCCTCTGCAAGCCGAATTTACTGGTTTAGGTTTTAAAGTACCAAAAGTTACTGCTACTAGTTACTAGTACTCATGATGCAGAATGGTCCAGGATTTCAGAATAATATACAGTATATCATATGGCTTGATAATAGTTAGACTTAGACTTTAATGTAAAGGGGGTTTTACTACTAACTCATAATAATATTTCATAATTTATTTGTGGATTTATTTTGTTTAATCTAAATCTAAAATAATAATTAGAGCATCAAATTTGCCCTCAAAATGAGTAAACATTTTTAATGTTTCTTCTTTTTCTCGGTGTTTCAGACGTGGCCAACAAGGTGTTGCTTGCCCTGTTCACATGTGAAATGTTGGTGAAGATGTACAGTCTCGGACTACAGGCCTATTTTGTTTCGCTGTTCAACCGCTTTGACTGCTTTGTGGTGTGCGGAGGAATCACTGAAACCATTCTGGTCGAGCTGGAAATCATGTCTCCCCTCGGTATCTCCGTGTTCCGCTGCGTCCGCCTGCTGAGGATCTTCAAGGTCACACGGTAAGACTGTTAACAAACTGCGTGTGTGTGTTTGCGGAGTGTGTGTGTGCGTGGTATTCGGATGAATCACCTGTCTCTCCTTCCCTCTGCTCCCTCATTTCTCTTTATAGTCACTGGCAGTCTCTAAGTAACCTGGTGGCGTCTCTGCTCAACTCCATGAAGTCCATCGCATCCCTGCTGCTGCTGCTCTTCCTCTTCATCATCATCTTCTCCCTGCTGGGCATGCAGGTGTTTGGCGGAAAGTTCAACTTTGACGAGACCCAGACCAAGAGGAGCACATTTGACAACTTTCCCCAAGCCCTCCTCACTGTGTTTCAGGTATTTACGGTCTGATCTGCAGGTCATGTTGTGACATTCAGCCAGCATCCAGTGGTGCATTTGATGGAAAACGACAAAGTTATAAAATACAGCATGTTACATTGTCCATATAATTGATTTTAGATCCTGACTGGAGAAGACTGGAATGCTGTCATGTATGACGGCATCATGGCGTACGGAGGCCCGTCCTCTTCTGGGATGATCGTGTGTTTTTACTTCATCATCCTCTTCATCTGTGGAAACTGTATCCTCTGTCACTGCTAAAACAGTAAATCCATACACGGACCTACCTTCTCTTCTTGATCTACATGATATATAAAGCAGTGCGTTTACAGGACGAGTTGCCCTTCACTCAACACTTTGCTCAGATATCCTCCTGAATGTCTTCTTGGCTATCGCTGTGGACAACTTGGCCGATGCGGAGTCTCTCAACACAGACAAAGGGTGACAGCTTGATCTCTCTCTGTGACATCACTGTAAACGTTACATGCTCACATGCATGCTCAAAAAATCATTCATCACACTATCTCTGCTCATTACAGGGACAAAAAGGACGATGATAAAGATGATGAAAAGGTATCCATATTTATCGTACGCTCGCTTATCTTTACAGTTGGAGAAGTCATACACACTAACACTTGTCTTGTTAGGAGGAAGAGGAGGAAATTGATGACACTGGGCCGGAGGAGGAGGATCCAGAAGTTCCATCAGGGCCTCGGCCTGTCATCTCTGAGCTGGTAAAGAAGGAAAAGATCACTCCTATCCCGGAGGGAAGCGCCTTCTTCATCTTCAGCAGCACAAACCCGTACGAAACACTTCCCACGCACACTTATGCACACATGGACACATGCATACAGGTTGTGCCTCGTGTCACGCTGATGTTCTCTGGTCGTGTTGTATTTGCTCTGTCCTCCAGGATCCGTGTGTTTTGCCACCAGCTCATCAATCATCACATATTCACCAACCTCATCCTGGTGTTCATCATGCTCAGCTCTGCCTCGCTCGCTGCTGAGGATCCTATCCGAAGCCTCTCAGCTCGCAATATTGTAAGTCCACTAACCTTAATAGAGAAACGCATTTGTCACTTCTAACTAGCAAGGATAAGTAGGCGGAGGAGCGTTATGTTTTACATCACTTTACTGTGTAGTTTAGCATTTGTGTCATAATTATTTGGCCCTTTAAATGACCATACTGGCTTTTTTTGCATGTTTTAGCCCATGTATAATAACTTGCATACTTTACATTATTACTGACAATTTTCCAAAGCATACACCACCCGAGTTTATCTTAATAAGCCCATTGTCTGAGGAGGATGTAAGGTCAGTACACGTCACAATAAATAAAGTAACAAACGAAGAACGCATTTCATTTTTAGAGACATGTCAATGATCAAGTTTTACCGGCATGAGAATGATATTTATGTATTGTGTTTGTGCCTATAAAGATTTTTGTCGTTTCTCTTCTTTCTCCCACTGCTACTGTTCTTTACGATAAAGAAAGAGAAAATCTTGAGAGTTCATTTTCCTTTTACAACATCTATGCCATCTATCCTGTCCTTGACAACTCAATTCAAAAAGATTACTTGCAGGTTTGTTTTCTAAAACATAGATTCAAGCGTAGTTACCAGGACGGAATACTGTTTCTGTCAGGACTCTAGGATAAATGCTCGAAAATACCGGGTTTACAATGATAATGGTGATATCTGCTGACCCTGCGGCATGCTCGTCTAATCCAGTGTTCATGATTTAAGGGCTGATTTCAACAGCAGCCTTTCAGATCCTAGGATCTACAGCACGTAATTCACATATTTCGGACAGTGTCGTTTGTCTCTTGGAATTCTTTTTCCAGCGACATAGCATATGGATGCAATGCCTGTAGTAGCTGACTCATACAGCACAGATGTCAGAGTGTCCTTAAATGTTTCAAAATGTTGCCTGCGTTAACTCATTGAGAACAAAACTTTAAAAAAAAAAAGAAAGAAGAAAGGCAGTGATGCATTCTGTGCATACTTGAATTTTGTACTTAAATGAACCTACCTCGCTATCTGGAAGGGTTAAACACAATATGCAATTTATATTTTATGAGCTAAAACAGGCAAAAACACTGGTACAGTCCTGTGAATCAATCCAGGGGACCGTTGTGTTGTCTTTTCATTAGACTGATTTATTTCAGTTTTAGCTAGTTTATGATATATAATATAAGATAATATAATACAAATTTGCTGTGTTTACTAACAAACTCTTTCCAGAAAAAAGCTTCAAGTCTTTGTTTTTCTTCATTCATCTTGTTTACATATGATGGCACGATGAACTGTCTTTGTTAAACATCTACGTTGCTTTTTGCAGATACTTGGTTACTTTGACTATGCTTTCACGGCTATCTTTACTGTTGAGATCGTTTTGAAGGTAAATGCCCTGTGTCCCCTGTCTGTGCTGTGACTAACCTCACCCCAGTAACATTCCACACGTCTCGTTGCCTTCCAGGTCCTAGGCTATGCAGATTATGTCTTCACTAGTATGTTTACATTTGAGATCGTATTGAAGGTAACCCCTCAAATGACAACGAGAGCCTTGCTGCATTCTCTCCTTGTGTGTCACCTGCCACTCAGTACAACCTGGCTTGTTTGTTTCCTTTCTCTTATTTACTTTTTTCTTCATGGCACCTCTTTTAAAAAAGAAAAAAAACAAGGAAAAAAAAGCAAAAACTAAATATTGGAGTTGCTTCTTTTCACACACCAACACAAACACGAGATTTGTTCAAATTATGCCAATCAAAGAACTCATGTTGGGGGAAGGAAACATCGCATCAGCATTACATTACACTCGTCATTCGGGCAGTCATGGCTGAAATGATTTTGATGATGCAGATATGTAAAACATGATGCAACCCTTTTGTGCGATGCAACACATTTGAACGGGCTGTTCAGACATTGTCAACGCATTGGCTGAAGTTGAGTTTGAGGTCATCTCCAGGGCGCTGTTCGAAGACGTAAAGTCAGCTCCAGTCAACGCTTAACTTCATGCCTCCCGTACTGGCCGCTCCTCAGATTATCTATAAAAGAGGGGGCAAAACCAACCATGTTCCTGCCAAGCATGGTTCAGTCTGCTTTCCCTGGGCCGAGTGCATAGAAATGTGGCGTTGTGCCTGGAGCCATTTGTGGCCGAAAAACCTGCCAAGTCAATCAATGTTTTACTGCAAACTCTCCAATGCTCCTGGTGAGCACTCGCCTCCGCCCGTCTCTCTGCGAGGCTCCGCATTTACATGCACTCGGAAAATAAATCCTTTTATTATTTGAAGGCGAGTTATTTTGGCTGATTTTTTTCCTCCTGCTGAACTCTAGACTTTTAACTGGGAGCTGCTTCCCTTTATTCTGAACTATTAAAGAACATAATGGAATGTGCTTTAAGAGGACGGTCCACATGAATGTGACAGCAAGGCCATTTCTACTTTCCAATCACTATAACTAGAGCTTTTGCAGGTAGTAAATAACCCAGGCATCATGGCAACAAAATGCATGTTTTATTGCCTCATCCCATAGTAGATTGAGAAATGAATGACTTACTACTACATTCATGTATTTGAGGGCCGTGGGGGTGGCGATGGTAGATTTAGCCTCCTCTTTCACTGCTCTGAGCTCGCCACCCCTAATCAGAGTGATCCAAAAGAGTGTGGAGATGTGTGTGCGTGTGCAAGGTGGAGAGTGCTGTTTGTGAGCATATGTTTCTTCTATTTAACATGTTTGTACTGTATGTGGGTGGGTGTGTTTTCCTCTGACGTGTGGAGTGTAGCTCTATTTGTGTGTGTGTGTGTGTGTGTGTGTGTGTGTGTGTGTGTGTGTGTGTGTGTGTGTGTGTGTGTGTGTGTCGTGAGTGTCGGATGATATACATGTTTTTTTTTTCTTCGTCATTTGCTCCTCTAATTTCTCCTGTCCTCTCCTCAGATGATGACGTTCGGAGCCTTCCTCCATAAAGGAGCGTTCTGTAGGAATTACTTCAACCTCCTGGACCTTTTGGTGGTGGGGGTTTCCCTCCTCTCCTTTGGCATGCAGTGAGTACACGCAAAGAGCGCCATTTTAGCTCTTTTTGAGCAGATAGTTTCAGGAATAATGGAGACACAGGAACTCAGCTGGGAACTGAAAAAAAAAAAGTCCCTTTTGAGCATTCCCGTTTGTGTTACATCTGAAAAAAACATGAAAATGAGGCACATGAGCCTCATAAAAATGAATGTGGCATTTGAGAAGCAACAATACAGTCATTGTGCAACGCCGGTGTTTGAATGGATGTAATGAATGGATGCAAAGGAGACATTCAGAGGTGGAAAAGGAGATTGAAACCCCCCAGAACATCTGGTCCCATTGTAGACAATCTGCTGAGTGCATTGTGGTGATTTATATTTGGTTCAGTAGTGAACAAGTTCACTCTCTGTTCTCCTGATCGCTGCTGCTTCGTCATCTTTCTTTGACATGGTCCTACAAACTCTTTGTCTCTTTTTGGTCAGGATGCAGACAACATAACTTTGTTTTTTTTTCAGTAAATATTACATGAAATGACCCACCCATGTCCTAGCATTAATCCGAGTAGTAATCCCAGTGTTTCCTTATTGTGTGAAGAAAGCGGTAAAGAAGTTGTAGCAGCCTCTTTAATCCCACGCAGCACCAAGAACTATGGAAAAACTAGTTCCTGGTAGAATATCTTGAACTGACACCTGTTTGTCTTCACTGTTCAGGTCCTCGGCCATCTCAGTGGTGAAGATTCTTAGGGTCCTTCGTGTGCTTCGACCCCTGAGGGCCATCAACCGAGCCAAAGGCCTAAAGGTGAGACCTCGTCATGGCGTCGTTATGCGGCTTGTCCACAGTAATAACGACAGTCTTAGACTCTGTGTTCGGTTTGGAAAATGTCTAAAAACGCGTATGCTTCTGTCTTACAGCACGTCGTGCAGTGTGTGTTTGTGGCCATCAGAACTATCGGTAACATCATGATCGTCACCACTCTGCTACAGTTCATGTTCGCATGTATCGGGGTGCAGCTATTTAAGGTCTGAGGCGGAAATAAAACCAGCATTACGTGCGATGCCAGAGTTTTAAAATGTGTGCCACCGAGGTGAAAATGTCTGTTTTTCATCCACAGGGAAAGTTTTATCGCTGCACGGACGAAGCCAAGTCAAGCCCAGAAGAGTGCAAGTTAGTTTCACTCAGGTTGCCCCTTCACAGCTTGCAGGTATCATCCTAGTTTCAACCTTAACCTCCATGCGACGTGTCATTTTATAGGGGCACCTACATCCTGTACAAAGACGGAGATGTGAACCAGCCAACCGTCCACAAACGACTGTGGCACAACAGCGACTTCAACTTTGACAATGTCCTCATGGCTATGATGGCTCTGTTCACTGTGTCCACCTTTGAAGGCTGGCCTGCGTAAGAATCAAATGTTTTAATCCCTATTTCCCCCCAAGGTTTGGAAATGATAACACTAGAAGTCAGATTTCAGTATTATGAACAGCATCTAAAAAGTTTACTGAGATAAATGGACAAAACACAGAAGACAACGGCCGTGGCGAGAACGTGGATCACATGCTCTCTGTTATCTCCTCTTCCCAGGTTACTGTACAAGGCAATCGACTCCAACAGGGAGAACCTCGGGCCCATTTACAACTACCGCGTGGAGATCTCCATCTTTTTCATCATCTACATCATCATCATAGCTTTCTTCATGATGAACATCTTTGTAGGTTTCGTGATCGTCACATTTCAGGAACAAGGAGAGAAAGAGTACAAAAACTGTGAACTGGACAAGAACCAGGTCAGAGTCAGCAGGTTCACAAAATGTGTGTGTGTGTGTGTTGACGGAGCAGGTTTGTGCGTGTCAGGTCGCAAGATAACTTGAGGTAGAACTTAAAATGTGCTGCTACAACGCGCCGTGACGAACGCTAGAAAAGCTTGAGATTTATTTATAGAGCGAGGAGACTTATTGCGCAGTAACACTAATTGTGGCTCATATAAACAGCCTAGGTTGGATTAAAATGAGAGTATCAAGTTTATTTTTATATTTTCCCGCACAGCGTCAGTGTGTGGAGTATGCTCTCAAGGCTCGTCCACTGCGGCGGTACATCCCCAAGAACCCGTATCAGTACAAGTTCTGGTACGTGGTGAACTCCACTGGATTTGAGTACATCATGTTTGTGCTCATCATGCTCAACACACTCTGCCTGGCCGTACAGGTAAGAAGTCACGCTGTATTTACACTACTGCAATTAATACTGCTACCGTCAAAGATTATATGTTTGTTTAGTTTGAAAGCTGTTCTTGTCCATGTTGGCTTTTTTTTTTTTACTTTGGCACCATCTAGTGGTAATATATAACGACACTGTGGCAGATCTAGGGACAAGAAGAGGAATCTACTGTAAACAATGCAGATGGTTTCATTTTTTTGTCTGACATAAATCATCAGACTCCTTTGAAGGGCCCACAAAGAATATACACTTACTGCAGTAGCTTCATAGTTTTTTTATTTCTTATGCAGATGTAGCATTTGTTTTTTTGCCCTCTCATCAAAGTCTTTGCTTTGTCTATAATTAATAAACCACAAATAATAGCAGCTCCCTTTATTGTCTCATTTCTGCAGCACTACGGCCAGTCTGCGACCTTTAACTATGTAATGGACATCCTTAATATGGTCTTCACTACTGTGTTCACTGTGGAAATGGTTCTCAAACTCATCGCTTTCAAACCCAGGGTGAGTGTTCTTCACAAACAACGACGTCGACCAGAGTTCATATACACACAAAGAGAAATTGAGACATAGATGTCGTACTTTAACATACCGTATCATTGATACAGTTTTATTTTGTAAAGGTGCGCTGTCAAGAGTTAAATAAGATGATCAGAAACATCCACATATCTGTCTGTTAAATATGAATATGCAGCTAGGATAGCTTCGGTAGAATCAGCTACCCTTGTTTCTTTCCAAAGGTAAAAAGTCTTCCAGTAGATGAGCTTCACTGGTGATAATGGGTGGATATTACGGCTCCAGTCCAAGAAACAGTCATGCACACAATTCGTGTAAAGCCACAATGTGCTGTTTCAACCAGCTAACCATGGAGAGCTGTAGCTTAATATTTGGTAGACAGATATGACAGCGGTATCAATGCTGTTATCTAATTTCTGGGAAGATTTCGATGTTGAATTGTTCGAAAAAGGAGCGGTGGGTTCAGTCAGTGAATGTTTTTTTTGTTTTTTTAATTTCATTTTCCCCCTCGACCGCACTGCCCGCCCAACAGCTGTGCGTTCAGAAGAAGGACAGGATGCTAGTAAGAGAGTGTGGAGTGGAGTGCTGACTTTTGTACCAAAATAGCCCTCACTGTGTGTCAAGTTCTTGGCAGCAGTGTTTTTGCATGTATTAGTATTAACACCAGTTTGGTGCAGGTCCTCAGCCTCAGTCTGTATCAATCAATGCACTATAATCATGAACCCCTCAGCTGAAGTAGCCAGCAGGGGTTTCTGTGTGTTTTAAATGACCAGAATAAGTCGACATCAATTTCAGTCTAAGAATAAAGACTTTTTTTTTTGTTGTTGTTGCCCAACCTGCCCGCCCCTCGCACCACGTCACTCAGGGCTATTTTGGGGATGCCTGGAATGTGTTCGACGCCCTGGTTGTGATTGGCAGCATTGTAGATATTGTTCTCAGTGAGATCGATGTAAGTAAGCTCGGCTGTAACAAGTCCCGCTGCTCTCTGACCTCTCTCTCCTGCTCCGGCCACCTTGGCTCACACTGAAGGTTTCCACGGCAGGACTTAAATTTCTGGCTTTTTGTCTGATCGCTCTTAATACTTTATCTCCTTTTCTCTCTTTTTGTCCTTCCATGACCCTGCCATTTCATCAAATCCTTCGGGCTCATTCCTTTTTTTTTTTTACGCTCTACACTCCTTCTCTCATCATCTTTCTCATTCTGCCTCCTTCTCCTTCTCTCCATGGTCTCTCTCTTTCATCCCCATCTTTCTTTCATCCCTTCACACTTCATTGCTCCATGCATTAACAGCACTATTTCGCTGATGCTTGGAACACATTTGATGCCTTAATTGTTGTTGGTAGCGTCGTCGATATCGCTATCACTGAAGTTAATGTAAGTACTACTTTTTTCTGCCTCTCAAGTTGAACTGAAGCATTTCAGGAAAGCCACATGGCAACTGTCAGAGTTATTTGTTGAATCTTGATTGGGAAGAGGTTCCCAAACTTTTTGAGTTATCTATTTAGAGCCCTTCAAAAACTCCACTTTAAAATGTTATTGGCTAAACTCGAGTAAGAGCTTCTATAGTCCTCATCATACCTAGCAGGCCACAGCTTTACATTATTTGCAGAAAGTTATTCGTAGTTGTTAATGTGCCATTGGCTTGTTCTGTAAAGCTTCAGTTTGACCTCTATTTATGTCCTGTTGTCATTAATACTGCACCCACAGTACACTGAGTTAATGGACAAACAAATCTTCCTGAGACTTCTTGCTTCTGCTAAATGTTTTATCGTCAATGTGTTGCAGTACTGTTTGTTTCAGGATTCATGCTGTGTGTTAACCCTTGGACTTGGCAGTGAAAATATGTGTCAGAAACAGGAGGCTCTCACATTTCTTTGTGAACCGAGGCCTGTATTTGGTTCAGAGCAGGATGATTCATGATGTGGTTGTCTAATCCTTGCTCTTGTTTATTTTGTTTCCATAGAAACTTGTAGAGGCAAGTATGGCAATGAACGAAAATGTTTTCTGTGTGTAACCTGTTGTGTATAACAACTTTATCTTCGAGACCCCTTTACATTAGATTCAATCCTAAACTCAATTCATGTTTTAGTAAATCAGAAAACTAGATTTTTGTAATACAGTATCACATATTTAATTTTAATTGAAAGCTTATTTCGGCATTGATCTGAGTCAGTCAGTCAGTCGCTTTGAAAATTCATGTCAAGGATCTAAAAAATAATAGATTTTTACATTTACCACCAACAAAACACTCTTTTTAACTTGGCTCTTCACAAAAACACCTGAAACAAAAGACGGTCACGTCTGTGATCTACTTTGTTGTGCTGTGCGTTTGAGTTTAACTGGCCTAAAAAACGGCAAAGAGCGTCAGATTTGAAGTCCGAGTTATAAGACAAACACCAGGAATGCTCTGAGACCAAGTTTCTGAGGAATAGTCATGGCGATGACGGTGCTTGTTAGAGGTGCAGTGTAGCAAAGACTCACCGCTCAACCTGCGCCCCCTGTCCCTCTCCTCCTGAGTGCTCTCGTGTCTGAGCTGCAGTGCTGTTTTTCTGGAGTTATACTTCATGTTTTCTGTGTTTCTCTCAGTTTGTGTTTCAAAATGTGCGTCTGCATGAGTGTATAAACAAGCACTAACTTTGTTTAAAACATATGGTGGCGGTTATTATTATTATTATTATTGTTATGCATGTGTGTTCTACATGTGTACAGTGTGTACCTTAAGGTGTGTCGTATGTACGTATGAATGTATGTGTGTGTGTGTGTGTTGCGAATGTTGGGGACTTGATGTTGATTTCACAAGTGGCTTTTATAGTCGTTCTTGTGAGGTACCTTTCATCCATCATTTATTCGTGGTATGCATGGCATGTGGTTGTTGCTGTTTGTGTCATACGGCAACTGACTAGATCGGACATAGAATTTTTTTTTCTCTCTCATTTAATCATTTTTAATAGCTGATCTAAAATCGGCTTGCATTTTCATTTTAATGATTTTCGTGCCACTTGCTTGCCATTCCAGTCACGAGCTGTGTGATAGTTTCATTTCTTACCTGGCCACTGCGGCTTCTCTAAATGCATGTTGAGAAGTGTGGTTCACGTCATCCCACTAATATCCTTTCCCAGTGTCCCCCGCCTCTCACAGATGCTTGGCCCCGTGACCCCGCCGGTCAGTTTTTTTCCATAGAGCCTTGTGAAGTTTTTCCCTTTTCTCTCTCTCTCCATACCCCTCGATCTTTACCTCCAGACAGAATGGCCCTGGAGCTCAGAGCTTGGAAACGTCCTACACAACATTAAGGACAATTTTAATATATAGAATGTGTGAAACTCGATCAACACTGCAAAAAAAAAAAAGCTGAAAATCCTGATGAGATATTTAAGAAAAACGGGGAAAAAAAAAAGATTTTACTTTCCTTAAAGTTGTGTAGTTGTGCAGCGTCACAGGTGGCTGATTAAATGCATCAATATTAGGTAAAACAGATAGGTCGTGGTGTGAACTCGATAGAAACAGAAGCTTTTTGAGAAACTGACACTTACACTAGGCTTCAGTTTACAGTCTTCAAATTAAAGTCAAAGTCTAAGCATCCTTTCACAGTACTGTTCTCAGGTAAGAATTGATCAGCGGATCAGAAAATGCTAAACTAGCCCCTATTTTTACACATTTACAGTGATGGTGGTTTTAATGCAGCTGAGATTGAGGTTCTTTGATGATCTTGTGTTTGTGTCTCTGTGAGTGATTGTCTCTGTGTTTTGTTCTGTCTTCCTGTAGTGAGCTCTTAAAGCTCAGAATGGAGCTCATGTGTAGCGCAGGTGTGTAGACTCCAGTCAGGTGCATGAACACTCCAACAGTAACTCTCTGCCTCTCTCCCTCTCTACACCTCTCTCCCTCCTCCTATTTGAGTATGACTCAATCTGTCCGGCTTTATTTTCTATCCAAGTATTGGTCTCTGGTTTCCTCCTGCCTCCCTCCCTCTCTGTCTTTTCTCCTCCTTTCCTGTCGTCCATTCACCTCTCTCTGCACCGGACTGTGAGAGCGCCCTGCTATGGCAGTTTTGTTGCAGGGCACTACTGACATGCATGAGTTGCTGCATTGCTATGAGTTCACCAATGGCTCGTCATCCACCCAGTTGTCTTGCGTGTGTGTGCAGTGCTCCCCCAGCAACGTGGCAATGCCGAAACGCATGCTCCATCAACGCTGTGGCCAGGATTACCTAAAGAACCTCCTCAAGCTAATTCTACATTTATTTATTTTTTATCATTTCTGCTCATTCTGCACCTCATACTGACGGTTTGTCAAGGATTTGAATGAAGCCATGTCTGTCTGGAGTGTCTCTTTGTTTTCAGTGCTGAGCCTTCTGATATGAGTGCTGAGTTAAGCTCATTGTTTTGCAAAAATCACATTACCATTATACAGGTTCTGTCTAACCACCAGCACTATGATTGATGTTTTCTATTTTATTTTGCACCTGGAATTCCTCTGTGTCCGAATGCTCGCGGAATACTGCTGATATTCAACAATTTATTGTTAATGACATGACTTGCAGACGATAACTGTGTATGGGTGTGGATTCGTGTGAGCGGCTATCAAATTATTATTTTTTTATTATGCTCGGTCCTCTCAAGCATTTTCATTTCAGCCACAGAACAAAAAGACTGTTTTCAAAATACTTGTTTTACATTAAATCATCGCAACCGGACGAGAGAGTGAGACCGCAGCTGTCTTGCTCCTCCTCGCTTTTACGGGTGTTATTAACGATCCGCACAATGTATGATTTTCATATGTTGACGTGTGCTTGTCTAAATCTGAAGTCTAAATGGTGACATGCAGGACAAAGCGATAATTAGCTATGAGTCGAGGCTCGGGGAGAATTAGCAGGCGGCGCTTTTTACCACGACATGAATTCATAACATTTGTTATGTCAGCCAGTTGACTTCTCATTAACATCGTCTGAAGCTCAGCAAAGACATCTCAACCATACGACCCATTTTAATCCCATCAGTAACGTCCATCACACCGGGGGAGTGATAAAGTTGTGTGCCAGTCTTACATGTTGCTAAGTAATCAAGTAATTTCATGTTGTTCGTCAGTCTGACATGTAATCGTTAAGTCCTATGTAGCGAATGCTGAGCTGTAAACCTGTTGTGTGGCAGTCTTTTAAAGTGTTAAGATCATGTCTGTCATCATATTACGTGTACATAGACGGTGATACATGAATGTCTGTCTCTGTCATAGCGAAACAATAAGGCAGTTTTGTCCCGTCAATGAGAAGAGTAGTGACTTTGTTCTGTCTGCGTCTTAATCAAGACTTTTCAAATGTAATGTTTACGTGTTTGGCCCAGTGTGTGTGAGACCTGCAGGCTCTGTGCAAGTCATTAATACAGGTCTTTGATTTTAAAGCCAACGGAGACTCCTCAGGTGGATGAGCTGGGGGTAAGATGCTCCGCCCCCCTCCCCACCCACCCCCTTCTCCCCTCCACCCACCCCTTCAGGGCCATGTTTTGATCTGCATTTCTTTCTTTAGTATTTTTTTCGGTTGTTTACAACATCTCCTGTTATCTATCGCTTATTTCTGTTTCATTGATTTTCCCATGTTAAGGTTTTCATTCTTTGCATTGTTTTTCTTCCTTTTTTTTTTTTTGGTCTCATTTGTTTTGTTTGTTCATTTGCATATATCCTAAAAAAAAAAAAAAATTGCTTTTCATTTTCCTAAGTGGAGTTATTTCTAAGGAAAGTGTGTCACTCAAACGTGACACCGTGTGTCCTGTTAGGTGGGAGCGGTTTCGGGCCGCTCCTCACGTTTGTACTGTTGACACTGCTACATGGTCTCTGCCACCATTCTTGCGTGGGGTAGTGACCCATGATGAACCCTGGGATCAGGTCACCCAGCTCTGACCTGTGAACCTCCTGGCTGACCCCGTTCGGGTTGGCCCCACTGTGACTCCGCATGCAGTGACTCTGGACTGAGGGTGCCATGCTTGTGCAGATGTGTCCTGTCAAGTATGGCAAGGTTTTTTTTTCCAGCATGCTCGCCTCCTTGCTTCTTCCCCTGTAGGTCTGTACAGTGACAGGGCGACTGACAGTGCTTTGGACGCAGACCACAAGAAACATATCAGCTGCAGCTGCACTGCTCTAGAGGCTCTTGCTTTGTTATGTTTTGGCCACAAATTGTCTAAAATCTACAGCCTTGTATATGCTGTATACAGAAAATACACTTTGAATAATAGATGTCGCCACTACACCAGAAAACCGATCCACGCTCAAATTTAATGCTCTAAACGTGCAGTTTTTCATGACGTAAAGATGCAGTGCTGCTTTCTCAGCCCATATGTATCTGGCCCTGGGGTCTCAATTCAGACCTCATCATACCGTAAAGCACAGCCAGATGCTCTGTGTTCACTACAGACACTGCTACCCTCCTATCCTCTGACTCTAAACTGTTTCTCCACAGAACACAGAGGACAGCGCTCGCATCTCCATCACCTTCTTTCGTCTGTTTCGAGTCATGCGGCTGGTCAAGCTCCTCAGCAGAGGGGAAGGGATTCGCACCCTGCTTTGGACTTTCATCAAATCCTTCCAGGTAAGGCATGGCGCAATTATCCGATTAGTAACTGAAGGAGACACAGTCATTCATGTTAATCAACGTTCTTTCCTCTCTTTTTTTGCGCGAAGGCTCTGCCATATGTTGCTCTTCTGATAGCCATGCTGTTCTTCATCTACGCGGTCATCGGCATGCAGGTTGGTAACTTCATTTGGCAGAAAATTGTTTCCTCTTTCCTCTTCCGTCTCACCCGAGTTGGTTTCAGTTAAATTCATGTGAGCAATATTTGCGCTTCAGGTGTTTGGGAAGGTTGCCATGGTGGACGGGACACAAATCAACAGAAACAACAACTTCCAAACGTTCCCTCAGGCGGTGCTCCTTCTCTTCAGGTGTGTAGGGGTTAGCAGTCAGGGGTGATCAGGAAACCGATTCACTGCGGCTTTAAGTTTTTTTGTAGGTTACTTTTTGAGCGATTTATTTAGTGTCTGTCACGCCTGTCTGTCTCCTAGATGTGCCACCGGAGAGGCATGGCAGGATATCATGTTGGCCTGTATGCCAGGGAAACTTTGTGACCCAGAGTCCGACTACAACCCCGGGGAGGAGATGACGTGTGGCAGTGGATTTGCAATAATTTACTTCATCACTTTCTACATGCTCTGCGCCTTTTTGGTACACAGAAACGTGAAACAGCGTCTGGCTTACTTGTAGTTATTTATTTAACAGTGCATTGCTGTTAATAACTCAGTAATAATCTGTGCAGTCAACAAAGTACAACATAGTGATCATTAGTGCCACAACAGCGTATTGTCAGTTGAATGTAGTTGAATTGATCTAGTATGTAACTAATGGAATATCATATATAACAATGAGCTTTTGGTGACAGTTCACAGCCTGCCAAAGTGACTGATAGACAGCGTTTACACTTTTATGTTGTGGTTTAACTTTTAAACTTTAAAATTTTATGTTTAAAAAGTTCAGAAGCTGATAACTGATAAAGTGATTGTGCTACACATGTAGTGACACTAAGCAAACGTATGTAAGAGAATTTTCTTATGTCCCTCCAGATTATAAATTTGTTTGTGGCCGTCATCATGGACAATTTTGATTACCTAACACGTGATTGGTCCATTCTTGGTCCCCATCACCTCGATGAATTCAAGAGAATTTGGTCCGAGTACGACCCAGAGGCAAAGTATGTGCTTCATTACTCACAGTATCTGATATATTCATATTTCTGTGCAGTCGTTTGGTAAGTACACTGATGCTTACATTTGTTTTTGTTTTTTGTTCTTCTTATCCAGAGGGAGAATTAAACATCTGGATGTTGTGACGCTTCTTCGTCGTATCCAGCCTCCTCTTGGCTTCGGCAAACTGTGTCCTCACAGAGTCGCTTGCAAGGTGTCTGCTCCTCCCGTTTTTAGGATCTCATTTATAAAATGCAAACAGAAATAACATTTAACCAGCCTGTTCCGCCGCGTTAAAGGCCTCTGTCTGCTCTCTTCTTTTAGAGGCTGGTGGCCATGAACATGCCTCTGAACAGCGACGGCACGGTCATGTTTAACGCCACCTTGTTTGCATTGGTGCGCACTGCTCTGAAGATCAAGACAGAAGGTATGAGCCTCATTTTGCGGCTAAGATATGCACGCAACGCCGAGCATTCTCTGTCACCTGTAATTACGAATGTGCGTGGATTTAAAATGGCTGTGAACTGGAGTGCCGGTTTCTCAGGGACGTTTTGTTTCCCCGCGGTGCAGGTAATCTGGAGCAGGCCAACGAAGAGCTGCGAGCCGTCATCAAGAAAATCTGGAAGAGGACCAGCATGAAGCTGCTGGATCAAGTGGTGCCCCCCGCTGGTGGTTAGTGGAATCGGCTTGTGTCTGTCCCTCCAGCTCGTAGTCCTTCTGTTACAGTTTGACACACAAACTACGCTAGAGCAGCTTGCACAGAATCACACACACACCATATGCTGCCCACATGCTGTTTGCATAAAATTACAGGAAGCTCCAAACTGCTCTTTCATAACTATATCCTTAAATAAAATCCCTCCCTCACACACACACACACACATAAATTCTCACACACGAGTAAAGCTGTTTTGTGCTGTTTATGCTCTGCTCATGTTCTCCTGGTTGCCCTCTCAGCAGTGTGTTTCTTATCCATGTGTGTCTGATCCACACGCCTCCCTCCTACCCTGGATGCTGATGGAGGCTACTGACTGTCCGCTGGGCTTTGGGCTTGCATGGCCTTGTAGACCACTGTGCAAGTGCATGCTCTGTCTTTCTCACTAATCTGTCTCTCTCCCTCTTCTCCTGTCTCTCTTATTTCTCTGTTAATCTCCGTCCTTTTCTCACTTGCTTGAGCTTCAACGGCTTATTCTTCTCACACTTTTATATCTCTGTATCCAAAACTCTGAAGCACTTCAGAATATTCTGAAGCAGTTCTGTTTTAGGGTGGTGGCATGGAACTAGTGTTGCCTCTCTCCGATCTCTGTCCCCAGCGTGCTTGTTCAAAGTGACTCAGACCCCTGCTTCAGAATGATTCTCACACTCTCTTTTCACACTTTTCAAAGAGTGTATAAAACGAAATCCAACGGGGCGAACGCACACGCAAAAACCTGCCCATGCAAAGTACAACCCGGGCTAGCACACATCATTTAAAGCGTTCATGGGCACAAACGGGTCAATTCGCGCAGACATACTGACATGATGCATACCGTAGATCTGCTTGCTTGCATGTGCTAAAGTAGAAACGTTAATGGCATTCGCAGACGTTTTATTAAATAATTTGGTTCATACACTCCTATATCCCAACAAAAAACACACATTCAAATTTTAAAAAGTGTCTCAAAGGTAAAGTAATGGACATTGTTTGAGATAAATGCTATCTAAACATTGAAAAGTCTTTCTTTTGCAGCCTGTATGTCACTGATAATTACACACTGGTAACTGAAAAATCTCAGTATTCTGTAGTCATACTCACTCACTCACTTGTCTTGTAGTCATTTGGTTATTTGTGGTCTGTTTGACCTTAATCCTGTTCATTCCTGTCAGAGAAGTTACAGTAATTACTACTCTCAGATTCACGTTGATATAGTTGGTGTTTGAAGATCAATTCACCCAAGTGAATTGATCCAATCTAAAAATCAAACATATATATATATTTAGATCTAATGTAGACAAGATAAACACAACAACGCAACATTTTGGGTTTTGTAGCAGATATTTGATTTTCTGTCCTTTTTAAAAACACAGCAAAGGATCTGAGGCGGTGCATTGAGGTACAGTATATACACCATCAAGATGGATGTATATAATTTGGATATAAACTATTTTTGATTGATTGGGATGAAAGAGTGCCTCACTTGTCTGTAGTCCTAAGGTGATGGACCCACGTGTTTTTTTTAAGGAGACGAGGACGAGGGAGGGGAAGAGACTCTCCTTTCCTCTCTCCCAAGGGTACATGTGTGTAGTGACCTGCTGACACAGGAAGCATTTGTGTGGTCTGTTCACTCAGATGATGAGGTAACCGTGGGGAAGTTCTATGCCACCTTCCTGATACAGGACTACTTTAGGAAATTCAAGAAACGTAAAGAGGAAGGCCTGGTGGGTGCTCACCCCTCCCAGAACAACACGGCTATCGCTCTACAGGTGAGTCTCACGGCGTTTGTGTGTGTGTCATTCATGAGAGAGAGAGAGAGGGGAGAGATTGTTCGATGCTGTGTGAAAACATGGACCTACGAGCATTGTAATGTTGTTGAGTCAAGTCTGTATAATGTGTCTTTGTGCATTTCATTCAGATATCACTAAGTGTGCTAATGTTATGGTTTGTGATCCAGCAGGACGTTCATGATGTTGGTGTACAGTATGAATCTGTGATCTATATGTTTCCGATGTGTTATCCGTGTCTCTGTGTCTTTAAGTCTCATAGACGTTGATGTTAAGCGTGTGTCATTGTCTCCAGCCATCATTTCATGTGTTTCCTGTGCATCACAACTCACTCATCCACCCATGAAATTCACTTGCAAAGCCCGTTGCCATTTCTGTTACCTTATGAGGTACGATATATGGCTACAATACCTTCCCATATATCTTTATCAAACAGTAAACATGACCAGCTTTTGGTTCATTTATAATGACATTTTTGAATATGTTGTGCTAATTTGGTAAAGTACACACCTGCAAAGGAAAGGAAAGGAAGAAAAGTAATTCTCTACTACACTCGCTCCTGTGAGACAAAGCACAGCAGGATGCTACACAAGACACTCCAGCGAAGTAATACTCACAGCAGGTTGCATTCAGGAGAGCACATTTGTCTGTCTGTGTGTTCTCATCTCTCACAGTCTGTCAGTACTGTAAATGTCAGGTGTTGCACATTCCAGCGCAGGTGTGTGTATGCCCAGTATGTGTGGTGGTTGTGACTGTGTGATCTCAGCTTTCCTACTGTGAGTTATGAGATGAAGGTACCCGCTGTAGCGTTTAGCCCTCTTATTGTCATGGTTACAGGCTGGCCTTCGCACCCTGCATGATATTGGGCCCGAAATTCGCCGAGCGATATCATGTGATCTGCAGGATGACGAACTAGTAGACTTTATTCCAGAGGAAGACGAGGAAATTTATAGGGTAACTAATTTAATTTTACATGACGGGAGGAATGTTTGTGGCTAAATTTAAATATTGTGCTTTTTAAGTTACTAATTGGTTGTTTTTTATGGTAATATACATATAAATAAGTTATTTTAAAAAATGTATTCAAAGAAATTATAATAAGCTAAATATGTAGTAGATATACTGTATGTATATTTTGCTACAGTATGTAGCTTTTTGTTCATTTGCCTTCCTTTGTTTTTCCTCCATTTCAATTCAAACAAACTACAAACAATGCATTCATTTTGCTCACATCATGCACCATGAAACCAGCTTCTGAACTTCTTTTTGCTCATACAATTTCTGAAAAGAAAACCAGCTCCCAGACTTAACATCAATAGCACATTTGTTCTGCTGCTTTGTAAGAAGTAGAAGCCCTGGTGGTTTTACTTTGAGCGTTCCTTCACAGCGCAACGGTGGACTCTTTGGTAACCATCTCATGAACGGTGGGCATCGGCGATCCAACGGCCATCAGACCAACGCCACACAGCGACCTCTACAGGTGCAGCCTCCACCTCACTACGCCCATATGGAGCAGCCAGTGGGACGCCTGTCTCGAGCCAACGCAATGTCCCACCCCAACCATCATCACCACCACCACCACCATCACCACCGCCACCACAACTCCTACGGAAAGTCTCCCAAGTCCACCAACATCAACCTCAACAATGCCAACGTGTCCAGTCTGCCTAACGGAGGTCACCATCGCTACTATGAACATGCACCTCCCAATGGTTACCCAGGTCTTCGCAGCTCCTACTACGACTACGACAAGCCCCGGACACCCCAGGGTCAAAGGTATCCACACAACGACCATCAGCCTTTTTGATCTGCTGCAGAAATATCTGTGTACTCCATGTCCAAGACCACATTTTCTTTGGATGTGTGTCCTTGTGTCTGAACTTGATGTAGAAATTACACGTGAATTCAATGTAAAGACACATCGCATCAAGAGATTTCCAACATAGCCACAATAGAGTTTTGTAAAATATATTGTTGTGCAGGTAAGGCTGAACATTCATATAGAGAGAAAACTGCTATGAAACACACACCAGATTCATGAGTACGTAATGATGGATTCATGTTCAATGAGAAAAAAAACATTTCATGCAGAGAACAGTGAAACTAGAAAAGAAGATTATTTAGCCTCTTGCTGCTGCTTGTCAGTCCCCCACTCGTTCTCTCTCCACCTGCCTGTCACCCTTCAGCTGTCCAATGAATTCCTTCATTTAGATAGATTACATTACATTTAATTAGCTCGCCTTGGTTGTGTTTTTTTTTTCAGTTTTCTCATAACTTCCTTAGAGAATTTCATCAAATTTAGAATACATAGACAATCACACAACGATAACATCTGACAGTAAGTTTAAGAGCTTCTAGATATGAATTATGGATGGTGTGAGGCTGAAGCTCCAACAGATAGATAAAAAACAATCCCAGCAGTTTTTTGTTCTCCTTTCAAGCAGCTATCTGAGGGTGTATAACAAAAAAACAACAAAAAACACATTGCTATTAGTTTCTCTGCTTTGAGTGCTTGCTGCAACACGAGGTCCTGCAGACATTATCTGTTACGTAGGTACTTTTCCTCGCAGGCAGGACCCAGCTTCTTATCAAACTTTCCCATTTCACAAACCTATATTGTAAACCCTTCACTCCATAATGGATCACAGGCCTACTTCCGTACTGACAGTTAATTTCATAAGTGACCAATAGTACACTTATCTCCTGATTACTCATGCTTTGTTTCGTCAGCCGCTCCAGTATTGTACCTGTTTTTCTTTTGTACCCAATAAGTTTGGCGGACAATTTCACTGCTGTCACTTCACAAAAAGATTAATGATTTTTGTTTGGCTCTTAACTCAAAAATATAAAATGAAATTGTCAACCAACACTGGAGTCAGTGTCCACCATCCCACCCTCTCTTCCTCATACATATATATGAGAATGCTGTATATGACTCATATACTGTGTGATATACTTATATATATGTCATGCTTTCTCCGCCTTTTTCTCTGTGTTCTCTCCTCCCTTTCTCCCTCCTAACCAAAATGCTTTCTCTCAACCATCCCTCTGCTTTCTTGGACAGAAGGCGCTACTATGAGACGTATGTTAGGTATGTTGTTCTTCTAGGTTTGGCTCCAGCAGTGTGCCTCAACAGCAAAAGAAGGACTTTATTTTTTTATTTTTTATGTTCATTTGTTTCATTTTGACTTGGATTGGTGAATGGTTGCATCCCTGCTAAGTCAGTGTCATGTGCTATATGCTGGCCAATCCTTTGTCGGGTTATCAGCTGCCTCGGTTACGATGCAGTTGTGTCAGTGATTTTAAGCAAAAGGAGGAATGACTTAAATGTTAGTGGCCAGCATATCGCTGAGAGCGGCCCTGCTTTATGCATGTGTCAAAGTGACGTGTTTGCTTTGAAGAAGGACCCGGATGCTCGGAAACAAGGAAGTGTATGAGAATGTTTTTAAAACGGCTCGTCATTGCTAGCTCTACACTTAATCCACTCGGTTCGTAACCCTACTGAGATCTATGTTTTAATTCACCTAATGAAGTGTATGGGATGTTTGGATAACAGAGTGATGCTCTTCAGCCTGAAACTTGCTGCCTGTTGTCTTGGTTTGGCTGCAGTTTTTCATATTTAGTTCAAATTAGGGCGGTCAGTTGCATCGCTGCCCCCTGGAGGCTTGCGTCTGCATGGCAGTGCATGGCCCTATCTCAGTAAACCCGCTTAAACGGCAGCAGCGTGCATGCTCTGCTCACCCCTGTGCCCTAACCTCTCATCAGGTCCCATGGAGTGGATGGACGACACCCCACCATCCGCAGGGAGGAGGAGTTTGATGAAGACCGCTTCTCTGGGGAGTATTACAGCGGAGAGGAGTTTTATGAGGACGACAGTATGTTGTCAGGGGAAAGGTATTACTCTTTCTGAATGCCTTTTGAACTTTGGTATCAACCTTATCTGAACCAGAAGCTTTAACCAAATGAATGGGTTTTGGGGTAGAGTGTGCCAAACAGTACCTTCCAACATGCTTTTTATTCTGCGCGTTGACAGGTATCAGAATAGTGACACAGAGTACGAGACTCCCAAAGGTTACCATCACCCAGACAGTTACTATGACGATGACGAGCAGCCTCTCTACCGCGATTCACGGAGGTCACCGAAAGAGACGGCTGCTTCCTGCCACACCTCAAGGTATCTTACCCTCCTCCTGCAGTAACTCATGCTGAAAAAGACAACAAATCCTGTCGCGTCAGATTCAATCATTGGCTACCTAAACATGGCTACACATGATTTCATGCAAGTACCCTAGAATATCTTTGCTATTCCTCAATCACATGCACATAACACACTGTTTACTGGGGTAAAGGGCTATTGAGGCCACGCAGCAGATACAGTAGATAGCTAGCTGATAAGGTAGACGATAAATAAGCTACAGCTGGCATCATTTCATTTTTGATCTTATCATGATGCTAGCTTACCCCCAATTACTTAATTACCCCCAATTTTCAGTCAGTTCCCACTGACTCCCTTAAACTAAAACAAAGAAATAAAGTTTCTGATTTGGAATATTTAATAATATCTAATAATATACATCATTTATTGGTTTTGCCTGTTTTGGGATGAAAGAAAAAACAGGTTGTAGACTATAAAGCAACTGTCAGAATATGAGCATATGCAGATCTGGATCAAATAAGCCACTAAAGCAGGTTTGGTTGGTCACTGACTCACTCTTTTTTTTTTTTTTTATCCACTCACGCAGTTTCATATTTCTTGAATGTTCGTCAGTGTTGCATGCTGTCAAAGTTTTCTGCATGAGGTCACTCACTGGTGCACTCCTACTTGTTCAGGTAACAGGAGGCCTTCCTTCAACTTTGAGTGTCTGCGGAGACAAAGTAGCCAGGACGAGCTTCCACATCAGCGCACTGCTCTACCCCTGCACCTTATGCAGCACCAGGTAACACAGGCACGAGTCTCACACGTTTGCTCACTGTCTCACATCAGTGGTTGTAGTCAGGAGCAGAGCAGTACAACTTTAAAGTACTAGAACTGCCAGTTGTGCGACTGTGTGTAATGTTTGCACCATGTGTCTCTCCTGACTCAGGTTATGGCTGTAGCAGGCCTGGACTCCAGCAGAGCCCACCGCCTCTCCCCGACCCGTTCCACCGCGGTCCTGGGCCACTCCCCCTGCCACCCCGGCCAGTAAAGACCAGTCGCCATATTACACCCCTCTCATCCGTGTGGACCATCCACACAGGGAGAGCATTGCTAGCAGCCAAGTGTCGGTGCGCAAGAGCTCCTGGTACACAGATGACCCAGAGTTCACCCAGAGGACGTATTCACCTGTACACCTGCAGGTGCCACCTGAGTACCATAACCAGTACCACCAGAAGAGAGGCAGCGCCACTAGTCTTGTGGAAGCGGTGAGTTTGAGGCTTGGTCAGGATGTGTGCCTTCCCAAATCATCTGATCTCACAGGCACACTTTTAAATTCATGCTGCACAACAAGATGTGACAAGCAAGATAAGTAAAACAAGGTTGCACAAACCCGAGTAACATATTGTTTTTCCTCTGTTGAGCAGGTTTTGATATCAGAAGGGCTTGGGAGATACGCCAAGGACCCCAAGTTCGTCGCTGCCACAAAGCACGAGATAGCAGATGCATGTGAGATGACGATAGATGAGATGGAGAGCGCAGCCAGTCACTTGCTGAACGGAGGGATGGCCCCAGGCGTCAATGGGGTCAACGTGTTCCCCATTCTGACTCCACGGGACTATGAACTGCAGGACACTGCAGTCAGCTACAGTGACGAAGAGCCAGAGACAGAACCGAGAGCTCCTTACGAGGAGGACCTGGCAGACGAGATGATCTGTATCACAACTTTATAGCAGTGGCTGGAGAAATCTGCAACTTAGGACCTTGTCAGACTAAATCAATGAAAATCTAAAAAGAAATGCATCTGTTGGCTCTGACCAAAAGAAGTGCCTTTTACATTGAAGAGAAAAGGCATAAAAGCAGAAGAGAGACACATTAGTCCCGTTCATTTAATTGTTCTCCACCTGCCAGCAAAGGAGGTCACAGCACAGAGCCAGATACCATCGCTGCTGAGCACAGAGGGACTGACTGCACCCTCCCGACCGGGAGGCGACACACAGGTTCAGCCTGCAGCCAACCAGAGATGAGGACATTGATGCCAGTGAAAGATGGACCAATTGGCAAAGGTGTGAGATACTCACCAGGGCGGGTCTCTAAGGGTGATGACAATCAGATGTACGATGTCATTACCTCGGTCACTTTATTAAGGTTTGGCATATCATGCAAGTTTTCAATGCAAGCGTAGAAAGGCATATCTCGTCCCATAGTTGTTAGTCAAACTTGATCCCTTTGTTGTTAGAAAAGACCGTTTAATGATTGCTACAGCCGAGTCAAAAAGTGAAGAGCACCAGTAGAGTCGTACCAGATTATGCAGGAACTAACTGTCCTACTTATAGCATCATTCAACTTGAGATATGTACTTTTGAAGCGACAAAAGCATTTGTGATAAATGCACTAGCAGGCAGGTTATTTTAACATTTTAGAATAGCCTGGTTAATATTTCATAGTTGATATGCTGTAAATTGTATTATATAACAAAAGAAACTTTGTAAAGAGATATTCTATATTTTGTAATTATGTATCATTTAAAAGATCAGCAATATGGACCCTTGTGACTCCTGTTATGCTATAAAAGCAGACTTGCGTTATTTTATTAGGTACAATATTCTGATATTCGTTTGCCTTTTATTTGTTTGCTAATATGCACCATTTATTTTGCCTATAAAAACAGCATTTTTAAGAGGTTCTGCTTGTGTGACAACACTACACTGCACAAGATATGCAAATGGCTTTGATTTCTTAGCATAGGAGTACACGTGTTACTTCATTAAACCAACACCAGTTGCATAAGGTTAAGCCCCCTTTAAAGGAGCATTTTTAGAAGGCAAGCCTCAAGGATCCAGTGCTGAAATTTTATACAGATGTAATGAACATTTGTTTGCATATTTTGTGCAGGGCATGCACAAGAATTTAAAATGCATAGTGCATTAACAATGCTGCTTTTTTAGTTGGTTTCAGAGTCAAACCTAGGTTTCGTCCGCCCCTACTGAAATGCCTTTTTGCTGCTGAAAGAAAGAAAAATGATAGATGGTGATAACAGGGATAAATTTCACATTTCTCATAGCTTGTGCTGGGATTTTCCATGACATACTCTCCGTTGATCATGGCGTAATTCCATTAAACCTTTGTACCGAATCGTGGCAATCACATCTTAGCCTTCATGTAGTGTGTGAGGCCTCAGAGCCCGTGGTGGCAGGAGACACATGCACACATCCAAAGGTTAGAAAACAGTCCAACATGTTTTTGTAAGCGGAAGGGCAGAGGGTGTCCTGGTGTCAGGACGCTGGAGAGAGGCTAAGCAATACTAACCCCCCGCCCCTTTCTCTCTCAGCCGGCCTGGTTCCTGCATACAGTATACCTCGTTAGGCAACGGTGACAACATATCATTGTCTCAACTTATCTGTCTGTCGCAGTGTCCCACAGAGGAGTCTTTGAAAGAGATTTGATAGGATTGAACCTGGACTTTGTGTTTTTTTCCAATAATCATATTTATTAATGAGACTGGGAAGGAAAAACAAACCCTGGATGCATTTATCAGTTATCATTTATTGTCCTACTACAATATGGCCACTGGACTAAATAAGCTGAAGTGGGCTTTATCAGGCATTACCATGGAGAGTTTGAATAAGCACCAAGGATATTTAGGGTTAATGTGATCTGTTGTTCATGAGTGTTTGATTTGTTGGTGAGTGCGTACCGTACTCTAATTCAACCGAATACTGTCATGAAAATGTAGGTTTTCCATTTTGTGTGCACATTGAAAGGGCTCTTTGAATTGTTTGTGAGTAAAAAAAAAAAAATAATAATAATAATAATGTGTTCTAGTCCTTTTGTTGATGACCGTCATATAAAAGGACCAATGCACATAACAGGCACATTGTACTATTCGTAGCAATTACAGTACTGATGAACTGAAGATATGCATTATTTTGTAAACACTTTTAAAAGTTGTGTTAAACTAAAGATGAAAAGAACTTACTTTTACCTCATGTCAGGGATTCCTGAAAAAAGAAAATAATGATTTGGTTCAGTCTATACCAATGGTATTTAAATATTAGCACATAGCTGTTTGTCTTTGCACAAGTAACTGTATAGTGCTTTTGTTTCTCCTTTTTCTAAACAGATTTGTGTATTAAGGTGAGACAATTTTGTACTTTTTGTGACTGTGTGTATGGTTTAGTGGAATCTATATTTGTCATTTACACCTCACCTTACAATGCTGGGAATGAAAGAGTATTAAAAAATATTTTCAAGGTGCACTGTTTCTCTGTTCACAGGTAGGGGAAAAAAAATAAAGCGGTTAAGTACCAGTTTACAGAGAAACACATTGATTTGAACGTTTCTATTAGTTTTCTTCATATTGTTATGATTATAATTACTATTACGACTATTCATGTTCTGAAAGCTGTATTAAAATAGAAGATAATGTAAAATATGTACAAAAGTATGAAAAGACCCATGGTAATGTTCTCTACTTGAAAGTCTTGATATTTGCTCCTTAATGTTTTTATTCAGTAAACATAATTTCTCTTAGTAGCAAATGCTTTATTATAACCTTCTAGGTTTTGTATCAATACATTTTTTTTTTGTATTTTTCATTTTAATTTAGCCTTGACTTTATTTGAAATGGATACTGATATTTTATTTTCTATTGATCATCATTGAATAAAACTTATGCTGAATTACTGCTCTCATTTATTTGTGTTCTGCCTTCGTCACCACAAGTCTTTACCAGTGACATTATAGAAATTCGTAGCTGCTATAAAATTACAGTGATAACAGTCACAGTTTAGAAAAACACATTGTTTCGCCGGCGGCGTCGCAGGCGGCAAAAAAGGATCAGACACATTTTCAAAAGAGTTTTCATGGATGATTGCAGGTTTGTTTCAGGTGGGAGACACTTTGTTGTTTGTACTCGCTATAGTCATCTCCGATGCCTCATCCTCCTCCAAGGGGCCTCTCCAGCACAGCAGGAAGGGTACTGTGTATTTACGAAACTGCAGAGAACAAAACGAATGAGCCAGTGAATAAAATGTTCAGCCAAGACAAATTATACTGCCGCTCTTTTTTTCAACGTAATAACAAACATTCAGACGCCATGCAGCAGTTCTTGTGAGGTGCAGTCCTACAAACAAAAAGCCAAATCATATAAATCTGTTGACATTACCATACATGAATAAACAATTAAAATGTTCTTATATCTGCTTACAACTCCATAGTGCTTAGAATACCATTAAAAGAAAGAGACTCTCTGTATTCGCAATAAAACAGAAATTGCTATTGTTACATTTAAAATTTGTTGATTTAATTACTTTTTTTAATCTTCCAGTTGTAGCATAAAACCACATTCCTGTACTTAATAAATGCCCTAAGACAAGATCTGTCAGTACCACTAGATGGTGCTGATGTCCCAAAACAGTTAACTAATTTGGAGTTGATTCTCAGCAAGATTTTTCCCTGCAATTTCTTCATCACATCTGCCTAAATTCAGTCACCATCAGTACATGGTGTCACAGTACCTGTTTGTTGAGGTAGATGTAGATGATAGGATTGTACACAGTGCTGCTCTTGGCCAAATAAACCGGCACCGTGCCCACCAAAGGTTGAATCTCCACATCAGGGTTGTAGACCACCAGCATGGACAGACCAGCATAGGGCAACCAGCTGATTAGGAATGTCAGGACCATGAGGACCACCATCAAAGCCACCTTCATCTCTCCTTTAGCTACTGCGCCATTTTCCAAACAGGCCATCTTTGACACCTGCAACAAAGAGCGTAAAAGTCAGGAGTCCATTGGCCCATTTGTACCACATGACTGTAAAGTCTCTGAGCTTGATGCTGAATGTCTCAACTCATAATTCTTCCTTATTATGTCTCCTGCATGCACAGTGCATCGTAGGACAAAACTGCAAAACAGAAAACTACAGATGTAAGTGCCTAGAATTACCGGCCCGTCCATACTGGACTCCATACTGGCTTATCTAATTAATATGAATGGATGTATTAGTCTGCTGTAACAGATTCAACCTGATGAATACTGATGTAACTACTGAGCAGGATTTTACTGCTGTCGCTGGTCGAGGTGGAGCTAATTTTAAATATCGAACCGGAGCAGGTAGTTTAAGCCAGGTAGCTCCTGATCTTGAGTCGAGGTCATTCATAGAGTTAAAAGATAAATTGAAGGTATCTTGAGAAGATTCTGATCATTTTAATATTTTTTACCCTTTTCCACCTAAACCGCTTCAGCTCATAGGCATTTAAATTTTGAGCGCACCATTACTGCTTTTCTTTGTAAGGATGGGAGTTACGGGGCTATAACATGTCCCTATATTTCATACATGTATGTTTTGTGATGTAAAAGAAAAGTACAAGTGTTCCAACTACCACTGCCAAATGCTCACCTGGTGCAATGTCCACATTAGCTTTGTGTAGGATGCCAAGATAACGGCAAAGGGAACAGCAAAGCACACTGCAAAGTAAGCCAGGATGTAGGAGACGTGATGGGGGTCGCGGGTGTGCCAGTCTGGTGCACAGGACGTCCCTACGCCCTCCAGCTCATACCTGCCCCAGCCAAACAGGGGAGGTAAGTTCCACGTGAGGGACCATAGCCAGGATAAGGCAATACCTCCAACTGCATGCTTTTTTTCAAAGACTATCAGCCCCAAGGGCTTACATACAACAAACATCCTCTCCACTGCGATCAGAGCAACTGTACACAGAGATGTGATGCCTGCGGACAAGTAAGGGAAGGCAAAGTCAGGGAGAGAATGGATGGAGATGTGAATGGATATTGTCCTATGAATGCGAATACCTATGGATGCGAAGGAGGAAATGTGTTTGCCAAAGTGAAACAACACCACATTTTACACCATTTGTACTGTAATTCTGTAAAAACACGAGAAGTTAAAAACACTGCTTATCCTGTACTGTGCTACTCTTTTCACTCACCACACAAGGACACTGCAAAACCCTCCATCACACAGCCTGTTCTTCCCAGGGAGAAATACCCCTGGGCGTTGTTGACCACAGCCAGTACCCCTCCAGTCATGGCTGTGCCCAGGTCAGCCACAGCCATGTTCACCAGAGCGTAGTTGAGCGGCTGCCTCAGCTGCTTGTGCATGAGGGACACAATGATCACCGTAGCGTTAAGTACTATGGCCGGACCGGTGAAAATGGCCATAATGATGGAGAGAATGATGAAGCCAGTGCGTGACAGAGGAGGTTCCCCATGTGGGCCCAGGTATGAGGAAGCATTTGGCGAAAAAACAGACGGTTGCATGGATGCAAAGCCTTAAAAAGTGGTCAGGTTGTTGTCCCGGTGCTTCTAGATGTTCAACATCTCCCTGCCCTAGGGTGACGGCTGAGATTAGATGCCCAGAGTCTATGAATAGGTCCTCCAGATCTGGACTTACCAAAGAGTAATTCCTCTAAATGATGATCCTTGAGCCCGTTCCTTTTGCTTGATTATAAAGGTACTTAAAGACTCCACAGTGCTTCTCACCGGGATCAGTCCACTGATGCAGGAGACAATAAACTCTCTGACCACTCCTACCTCACGGAGGGAGAGGAGATTTGTCACAACTATAGTAACTACAGAAAAGATTGATGAGGGCTGTGACATTTGTCTTCCCCTTCTCTCTCCCTCTTGTTTTCTGTACACAAAATGAGGTCAGTGAATGTTCAGCCAGTATGAATAAATTCAACTTAATTAAAGAATCAGAATACTTTATTAAAATGAGAATAAATAGGTAAATATTTGCTGCAGGTAAAATAATAGTGATCCTCTGTTATGCTAATGACTGTGATGATCTTGTGTTGTGGACAGGCTGCAATGCGCAACACACAGACCATACTAATATCTAATATTTAAGATATCGTATTCAAATTCAATGATTGTGAGCAAGATCCTTATATTCTCCTACATTTTCAACACAAACATGGAGAATGGCTGTGAGATTAAACAATTTAAACCCGTCAAACATAACTGTGACTGTACGGTGGAATTAGAGTAGACATTTGCAGCTTAGATGGGAGAAGCTTAGTTTGGCCAAGCGGTGGCGTGAAACAGATCAACTTTCAATCTCCCTGCAGTCATTTCGAATGACGCCTTGATGTTTTGCTTGCATGGACGCATCGGCGTGTCTGCCATAGTCATACAGCTCAAACACATCGTTGCAAGAAAGTCATCCTGATGTACTGCACACCTGCATACCGTATTATAGTTGATAGTTTTGGTCTGGCAAGTCAAGTGGGGATTAAAATGACATATATCAAACCCAGTGTACAGCTTGTGCACCGAATTAGAGATTATTCAGCCCTCAGTGCATCTGACGCATCTCTGCAAAAGGTGAACTTGTTGCGAGGTGCTTTGGTGTGTATGGATAGCCTTCCTTTTTCTATGTATACAGATGACAGATGTCGGTCACCTTAAGACAAGTACCTGTTCCTTCAGTGTGATAATCTCGCTGTTTTTCTGGTAACTGGTTAAGCTTTTATTTATGTTCACAATGTTATGTGCTGCCTTGACTCACTGGGTCACTATGATGAGCTTTAAGGAAGTGTGCAGTAAACATGTTATCCAACACTGAGTCAGACTGATGCTGAGTAACACACAATAACAACAAAAAAAGCGGCAGGTACTTTTAATGTTCGAAGTCTGAACTAAGTGACTACAGCGTTTTACTGCTGCATGGTTAATTCTCATATTTAACAGGATATAATCTTTCGGAGCAGCGATAAAGACATGTGAAGGCTTAAAAACTTACTTGACTATAACAATGAGTCTGCATATAAAGTTATCGATATATAATCTTTTTACAGTCACAGTTCGCTGAATGGGAATAAGTTGACTTTTGTAGGTGGGTTAAATCGACTTATCCCACACTGCTGAGGGCATGAGGTGAGGTTGAGATTAAGATTAAGAGGTTCAAGACAACAGGTGCCCTGTGTGTAACCTTCTAAGAGGGTTATGTCCAATCAAGTCAAGACAGAGATTAAAACTGTTTGGGTTGAGAGTTCAACAGCAGTCTGGGTGTGATTATACGGCTTTATGTCTGGAACACAACCTTTCGCTTTGATTTATTTGAAATGAAATATGTGTCTGAATCATGAAAACAGAGGCCGATCTACCTGTACAAACCCAGAGCTAAGACATTATTTGTGTGACCAAGTAAAGGTTCACTAACTAGCTTTTTCCAAGGATGTCAGCGGTTTAAATCCTTTCCCTCCATTTTCTTTCCCCCCCAGTTGAAATCACTGAGCAAATAAGTGGACTTTGCATTGTTTTCTAAAACTACCGTTCAGGTGAGACACAAACTTACTCTGAGCCGACATGGACAAGAACTAAGCAAAGTGCTCTTGGATTAAATCGTAACGGTTATCTCTCTTTAAATGAGCTGTTTGACCACAGACACAGGTGCTGCACTGCAGACTAAATTCAGCACCAACGAGAGCAACCGAAGGCCCGAGTCTGTAATACAGTATGTCCTTAAACTCTGTCTCACTTGATGAAACACGTCAAATGAAACAGACATTACTCTCCGAAACATGTCTCACTCCTTGTTGCTTCACCAACAGAAAGCTGTTCATCTCTCCACATTCATCTGCTGAGGGGCTTTAAATCACTCACGTATGACGTGGAAACATGAAACCTCCGGCGCTCACATGAGGATGGACTTCTTTTTTTTTTTAACAAAGTCGAAAACATCTTGTGTCCTGTAGGTAAACTTTTGAAGCGGAACGCAATGCGTGTTCCCATACTGTGGATGTTTCCAATTAGGGCCAATGATACAAGAGGAATGTGGGAGGGGAAAAAACAACATGGCAGACACAAACTGGAGTATTTTATTGTTCTTAAAACAAGCCTGGAGGAGATCATTAAAATGGAGCTCAGTGCTGGATGCACTGAAAGAAAGCACACAAACAGCAAATCATGCAACAGAGTTCACCATATCAAACCATGATGGTTGGTGAGTGAACTACACTTGTATTCCCTAATGTGTTTATTTGACCTACTGCGGGTGTGTGGGTGGAGGTCATGACATTATTTAAGAGATCCAATCAAACGGAGAGTGCGGTTTGTTTCCTCGTGCGTAAAAGCTGGTGCAACGACCCGGAAGCAGGTGGTAGACCCCCCTTTGCTCAAGGACACTTCAGCAGGACCAGGCGAATAAAAAAACTACAGGACCTTCTGCGGTATCGTGACTGAGTGAACTGATTTTTTTATTTTTTATTTGCCGTCGATAGTTAATTAAAGCATCCGGAGGAGGAGAAGAGGCCGGATGATATTGTCCGTCATCCAACATGCAGGCACCTTATCGGCACGTCCCAGACAGTACAGGCTCCTCACAACTTTGATGTACGATGCAATTACTAAACTAATAAAAGCCTCAAGTCGAAACACGGTTCCCGTGATGGCGGTGGTGGTGGTGGTGGAGAGGGGGGTGCATCAAACCCGCCTGCTGCCTTGACAACATTATCGCCTCCTAATCAGCAGTTTAAAGTCGTCCACAGGACGCTGGAGCCGCTCTTGTTTTATAGTAATCACCGATGAATACGGCGCACCGAATAAAACAGGAGTTTAGTACTTGTTCCTTCTCTACCTCACCACACCTCACTTCCTGAAATCATCTCCGGGGGGGGGGGCCACGCGGAAAAGTTGCTGGTGAGTGACGTGACGTCAGTGGTCAAAGTGATAAATTACGAGACTTCAGCCAATCACGGGCGCGCAAAGTTAACATCAGATTTTGCTCCAATATCCACTCACTACCGCGCGCCTCTCTCCAATGTGGGTTGTTTTGTAGTGATTTCACGACACGAACTCAATGTCCCAAAACCCCAAATGACTCCCAACTGTTTTTTTTTTTTCTCCCCCCCCTTTCTTTCTTGTACTGTCAAATATCTGCAGTCTCATTATCGCCCACAGAGCCATCTTATGTCAGAAATCTGTGCTCGTTACATGAACCTTTGTGCTCCGAAGGAGACATTTATCATGCGCTGCATGTTCACGTTTCATTTACGGTAAAAACGCACGCTTTCATTGGGTTTTTGTGTGCGCAGCGTGGGGATTGGAGACAATCAAGCGTGTACGGTATAATGCAGCGTCAGCGTTAAATGCAACAACTTTAGAGCAGCGGACGTGAGAGAAGTCGAGAGAGCAAAGTTCAGCGTTTGGATTTGAATCGTTTGGCAGATGATTTTTATTCTTCTCTTTGGTCCTGTGGGCGATGCACCTGTTCACGCTGCTCTCCTCAGCTGGAAATTAAAATAAAGAAATAAAGAGGAACACCTCCTCGTCTCCCAGGAGGCATTTTCTGCAGACTTCACCTCCTCAAGCCTTTTTTCAGGCTTTTGTTACAAACAAACAAGCAAGACGACACGTTTCCAGGAACACAAAAAGGTCCGTGATTCTTGCAGCAGAGAGTCGACTGAGGGGGGTTTTCCCTTTTCAGAGGGAGAAGGAGCAGAGGATGGAGTCTGAAGGGTGATGCTCTCTCTCTCTCTCTCTCTCTCTCCCTCTCTCTCTCCCTCTCTCCCCCCCTCTCTCTCACCAATCAAATACAGTAGGGTACGTGCTGGCATTACCGCGGCTGGAGACGGTGCATCAGTCCAGCACGGTGCTGGGACGGGATTTTTTTTTTACTGTACAGACATTTTTTTTCCTTCTAATCTAAGCAGAGCTGAAGATGCTGGGTGACTGGAGGATCCTGTTCTCGCACATGTGCAGCACCAGCCTCCTCCTGCTCTGGATCCTCGTCGGCTTGAATGTGGTGGAGGTGGCGGGGTCCCAGCAAGGGATCCCTCTGTCAGTGTGAGTGAGAAGCACCTCTGTAACTTTTTTTGTTTCACGTGGAATGATTGAACTAATATGCCGGTCTCTTACAGGCAGGAGGTGCAGCATTTCCTTTAGTTTTAATCAGGTTCATTTAGACAGGTTACAATTGAAGAGAGAATTTAATGTGAAAATAATCTTCTTTTTGTAGTTTGCTTTAAGTTAAGTCGGTTTAATTCGACCACACACCTCTCTGACTGTGTCCCCACACACAGGCCGTATTACAGCTTTAACTCATCACTCATGTAGAGAGTGATACTGTTGGTGGGAGGAAATGTGCTGTTACAGATGTGATTTTTTTCCCCTTAAACACTGGATTGTAAGAGGTTAAGACTGCAGCAAACTGTATTTTTTTTGTCTTATTTCCTTATGTGTTTGCTTCACACACAATAATTTACAGCTAACAATAATTCTATATTATTTATATGATATACATATTATTCAAATATATTATTGATATGTTATTAATAAAAGTGTATGCAGAGCAGGACAGACTTTAGGTGCACCGTTTATCTCAATTTGTTTTTCTAAATGTAAAACGATTCAAACTGATAAAGAGCAGCTTATTTACAAATCTGATACAATTGTGATGATGTTGATTTGTTACAGCTGAAATCACAGGCCTTAACAGGTGTAATCCAATCATTCCCATTTGTCTACATGTAGCTACAATATTCTGATAGTGAATCATATTTTTCTGTATCTGCAGAAGAGTTGCTAAACTGAAAACATTTTATTTTGGGAAGCTTTTTTTAAAGGATTTAAAAACCTAAAAGTCAAAGATGTAAATGCAGATGAATTTTACCTTGGATAACACCAATGAGTTATTTTTGAATTAATTCAGTGTCCAAATGTATTATTGCACCGTTGCACACATTTCAAAATATGAAACAAGACATTCTCCTGCAGGATCTTTAGTTCTTTGGTTTAAAAGCTGCAATATTACACCACACACAAATCCATTTGCAAGGAAATCAGCCGAGATTACATTATTTCAGCGTGAGGAATATTTCAGAAATTGTTTGCTAAATTGTTTTTAAAATTGCTGTTTTAAACATACTGTACACATATTTCCTGATTTTATAAAAACGTCCTTAGGACAGGCGGCTACTTATAGCATCATCTATGTTTCCTGTAGGACGGTCGCATTCAGCTTTGTGTTACTTTTCAGGTACAGTATATCGGTCCACTCTTAGAGAGTCATTTACAGTTTAAAGGAAAAAGCTCCAACAACTAGAATATAGATCATCAGAATTACAGGCTATCATCCGTCAGCAGAGTGAAGGTCAGGGGACGGCGGGCCTTGATGATAATCTTTTGACCGATCATGTCAGAAATGAAGCCTTAAAAAATTGACAGCCGGCGGGAGATTAAAGAGCATCTGGGGTGAGGAGAGGACAGGGAGTATTTAAAGCTACACCTGACTGCAGCTTCAAACTCACATGACGTGTTAGAAATAGTTTCTGATGTGTTTGTTGCAGGGCTAGATTTGAAGTTGCAGAATACCTTAATTTATTTAATTTCTTTTTTCTTTTTTGTGTGCATTTTTAAATAATATCTTGGAGACTCTTGGCTAAGCTGTCATTTTTTTGTTTTTTGTGTTCTAGCGTAAAGCTCTGGGCCTCGGCGTTTGGTGGAGAAATTAAATCAATTTCTGCAAAATATTCTGGATCTCAATTACTGCAAAAGGTATTCTTTTTTTTATTTCCCTGCCTTGCTAACTCATTTTCCGTTTATCTGATCATCGTGTAGTTACACACATCGTACGCTGTAATGCTGTATTCCCTTTCTAATGGCTGCAGAGACATTTTGGTGTCTCAGCTGAATGCTGATGCGTTATTTTAGAGGAGACTCAGGTGTGTTTGGCAGAGACGCAGCTCTATGTGTGTGTGTGCGTGTGTGCATGCCCGTGCATGTGTGTTTGTACTTGACACGGCCCATTAACCACGGCTCTGATTCCTCTCTCATCTCATCTCTCCAGTTAACTCTCTAGAGTCAAGAGTTTCAACCTCTGGATATGAATGCGACAAGGAGACAAATTGAATTAGAGCGTGGTTCGGGTTCGATAGCGGGTGAGGGGGGGTTATGATCTGATGAACAAGTGAAATCAGCAGAGAATGAATGATGACCCGACGCAGTAGATTTAACTTTCTGACCACTTGATGGCAAAGGTGGGCTCTGTGTTCACAGGCCTCCGGTGGTCAGAGACGAGTCAGGTGGATGAATGGTGAACTGTCTGCCAGCATGCTTATAATGTGTTTTGAGTCTCATATTAAAATTTATGTTGATGTGTGAGAGGTTGGCCTCAGATTTCTCCTTAATGACTGAAAGATGGACTGCATGACGAAAACACGAACGTGAACTGAACAAAACTGAGGAATTGTCATGTACATTTATCGTCACATTTAAGAAGTGCCACGTTTAGAAAAACAACATCCACTCTCTGTTTTTCATCTCCTTGTTTCAACAGGCCCCATGATGCTTTGAAATATTCCAATTCAACACACTGTGTGTGTTTTTATGGCTGCATCATTATATCTAAAGTAAATGTTCTGGAAATTTTCTACATTATTCCATCCACACTTCCCAAGAAGAGACCGTGACCTGATAAGTGTATTTTGAAATTCTGGGATATGCATCAAAAATAAACAGGAGTATGTAACGATGGTCTGTTGATCACGTTGACTTAATTTCTACAAATGATGTCCACTTAAACTTCTGCCTCCAACAGAAATGAATCAGCGGCTCTCTTTAAAAGTTGGATTGTCAGGCATTACATTGGACAGTGGTTTCTATTTTTATGGTCACTCCACGAACATGGCATTCATCTCACTCATGTACAGTGTAAATTCTGCGTAGACCATTTTTAACATGGGACACTGTGATCCCCCTGTCTATAATAACTCTTTACCTCCCTCCTGTAAGTTAAGTTAGTACATGAACCCCCGTCATACTTGTTAATCCTCTGCATTTGACCCATCCTCACTATTTTAGGAGCTATGGGCTATCACAGCGCCGCGTCCGGGGACCAACTCCAGTTCTGAGGCCAGTGCCTCGGTCAAGGGCAATAGCAGGATTAATCCCAAAACCTCCGCTGCATGTCTGTGGGAGGAGAGCGGAGCAACCAGAGGAAGTCCACGCAAACATGGGGAGAGCGTTCAAACTGCGTATAGAAAGCGGCTCCAGGGTCCAAACCTAGGACCTCCTTGCTCAGAGGTGACAGTTCCTTAATATAAGATATAGATTTAAGTTCAAACGTGTGGTGGCAGCTGAAGTGCAAGCCGTCCATTTGTTGCCAAATATGCATTTCTTTGTACAAACACATTTTTACAATATGCCCTGCAGATTTGTTCCTCTTCTTTTTTCTTTTCTTTTTTTTGTGGGTGTGTAAGCACTTTGCCAGTGTTCCTGTTCATGGAGGCATGTCTGGAGAGAGCTGTGCCGAGCCAGTCAGCACAAAGCAGTGAGCTGTGAGGGAACTGACGGGTCGTTAGGGGCTGGTCATTAAGGCTGATCATTAGATGCTTTTATGGTGAATTACACGATTTTACTAAGATTTTCTGAAAGAGGGGGGACACTGGAGCTCCACACAGGCTGGCCTCACTCCTGCATTGGTCATTACTCTAATCAATAATCATGATCAGTGCGTTTGATGGAGGGGGCTTCAAGCTCCTCTTGATGTGTGGGAGAGTGTGAGGGAGGAGGAGGACCAGGGGGGTGGTGGGGGACCGGGGGACACGGGGTGCTGAGGCGAGGAGGACAGGCGTGAAATGAACTGTTCTGCTCCACTGCGAACCCACACTCTTCCTTTCAGTAGGTAATTTGTCGCCTCATGTACTGGTGTGTGTGCGCGCGTGTGTGTTTTTGTGCGCTTCCTGTCCACACAACGGCTAATGTGTTTGAATGTGTGCTGCGAGTCTTTCGCGGCTTATGTTTATTTTTAGATAAGGTTATTGAAAGTGTGTGTGATGTGGCTGACTGGACAGCGTGAGAGGATCAGGTTTTTGTTTTTATTTGCATTGGGCATGTGTGTGTGTGTGTGTGTGTGAGAGAGAGAGTGTGTGCCAGACAGGTGTGGGATTATGTAATGTTATATTCCTTCGAGCTGTGGCGGGCTTTGTTCTGTATCACTGGAGGTCCTGCGCATCCAGCAGAATCAGCATTATGTGAGGTGTAGTTCATTACCCAGAATCGCCCAAGCTTGACACGTTATTATCTTTCTCCTGTGCTTTGACTCCATTTCAATTACCCTCTTACCATGCATAGCCTTCAGATCCAGCCCCGCCCCACGATCCCCCCGGCCACCCAACATGGCTATCTCCGACCAATCAGAGAGAAAGAAGCAGCATGTGCAGCCAATGACTGAGACTGGATAAAGACTATCAATCATTCTGTGTTGCAGCAAGGGTTTTATCAGCCATTCATCTGAGACTAGCTGCATGCGGCTTGTCAGCCAACATGTGACGCCTTATAAGCCTTGTTTAACAATTCCCCACTCTCCCCGGAGTGGGACGCAGTGAAACAATAGTGCTCTAAAATGTTGCAGAACACACACATTGTAGAAAAGATGATTATCTTAACGTTTATTTTTCTTTCTTGTCTTATTAAGTGGACGTTTAAGGCAGTCCTAATTGGTTTATCAAGCATGTGAGCTCAATGAGTTTGCAGCATGTTACCCTGCAGCCAGTGTTATAGGATTTACTCTTGTTCCTTCTGTCAATGCCCCACTTTTGTTTCTGGCTATTTTCAGAAATACAAAGAATTTGAAAAGTCAGTCAGAGTGGAGGAAATTGATGGCGTGAAACTGGTCAAAAATCTGGCTGTGAAGATGGAGGAAGTGTTTCGGAAAAAAGCAGAGGCCACCAGGGTAGGTAAAATATGACATATGTTTGGAAAATAAACCCTTTCATTGCCTACTTATCTATTTGTCATGATGAACCTATTTTTAGCTAAAGGAAGTATGTATTAAGTTTTCAAAGTGTAGTCGTCGTAATAGCACTCAACTTGTGTTTTTGAATTTAATGGTGTGCTGTTTGGCTGTTTGCCCAGAGGAAGCAGCCTCCTTTGAGTCTCCAACACATCTGCTTATCAGGCACCAGTGATTGGTTTAATTATGATGGACAGTCTTATGTCTGATCATAACAGACTCAAACATCATTGGATCTAATTTATCTTTATTTTATTATTTGGAATAAAAAGAAATCACAGGGGCATATCCCTGCAACACACACACACACACACACACACACACACAGACTCCCAGGCTGCCAGAATATTTGATAAAAAGGACACAATATTTTGTTTGAATTTTTACACCACCGTGTGAAAATAGTTTTTGTTAATTGGTTTCAGTATATGAACACGAGGGAGATTTTGTATCCACGGTCTCCACCACAATAGGCCTAATCTTTGCGCAGTCCCTAAATTGATCAGATTAGTCACTTAGTCGCAACGTTCAAAAAATCTAATGTGTACTTAATATTGATGTAAACGGTCCGTGAGGGATATTTCCTCACATATAATTCATCACAGGTCTGAGCTGTTTGACAGTCTCACAGCAGCAGCCTGTCTGCGACCTCAGCGCAGAGGAGCTTGTAACCATTTTAATGCTGCACCTCGCAGGGACTGCTGGGAAATGATAACGTTTATCTCTCCGGGCCTGATCCCACGTGTGCGACAATTCGGCCTATGAATTACACTTATAGGAATTAATTCGATAAACCGGATTTGATTTAACATAATTAAGGAATGTGTAAGCGATTCAAAGGCACACATTTGGCTGTTGTATGTACGTGTATATATATATATATAAATAAATAAATAATACTCCAGTCACGTGTTTCAACCCACCCCCATCAGCACAGGTGTGATAAACCCTAATCTGATGACGTCATCACGTTTGGTCCAAATTGAAAAGCGAGTTTTCAAATGAGGCCGTGACCTGCGGGTACAAATCAGAAGAGGGGGAAATTATGCACGAAAATTCTCCGCTTGAATCAGAAAAAAAAAATCATTATATCATTTATTTCATATTTATTTATTTATTTGCCAACTGCTGACGACATCAGAACTCGCCGCGAGGTCAATTGAATTTGGTCACAGCCGCTCAGCAGTCGGCGCGAAGCCCTCGGTTGTGTTTATATAGCAGTTATTTTGACACATGTGACAGATGTTAATTACCTCCTTGGCTCCGAAGGCGAGCGAGAATGTAACGTTTAGGTGGCATTTCCCCGGAAACACAGACCCAAGCACATTTTTTCCAGAATCGAGTTATATTACAGAAGCTATCGCTGCTTTTGGTACGCGGCATGAAGTCCTGCTTCAACCTGCCTCCATCAATCATTTCACAGCGGCACTCCACAGTGGTGCCCTACATTTTATGCATATATTTATATATATGTATGTATTTTTTGGGGGGGGCCTAAAAAGGATGACCATCAAAGAGTTAGAGACTAACAACTCTGGCAACACATGCAGAGTTGTCGATGTTCATGACATTTGTTGAGACTTAAAAATAATGGAGTGGCAAAGCAACAGCAGGTTTCACAAAGCGGCAGCAGAGTGGAAAAACTTTTGGGAATTAACTACTGAGGTTTGTGTCTTAAATATAAATGTAAGTATAAATGTAGGACTTGGTTCAGGTCCGTTTGCACATGTCTTTTAAACACACCGCGTAGCTCTACTCTTATTAACCCACGTCTTCTGCTCCTCTTAGCGGCTGGTGGAGGCGGCAGAAGAAGCGCACCATCAGCATGAGGAAAATCCTGACCTGCAGGTGAGATTTATCCCGAACAGAAAAGAAAAGAAGAGAATGAAGTTATTAAAAAAAAAAAAAAAAGTGGTGTGTCATTGTGTGCGAGCTGGATGAGTCGTTTTTAGTTGGGCCGGGGAGGAGCGGCTGCAAGGTGAGAGAAGGGTAATAGGCCCTAAAAGTCTTTAATTGCATTGGTATCGTCCTTCACACTGATGTCCTGTCAGCGGTTTGATACATAACGCTTCTTTGATAAGCAATGCCGCACGTAGTGAAGGCTGCGGCGCCATGTGTCATAACTCACGCTGGCTGTTTTTTAAGCGTAATCGTAGCTCAAAGGCAAGTCAGTGCTGCAGCTGCGCCTTTTAGGTTCAGTACAGTAACCGGATAACTGTACTATACAGTATTAGAGGAATCGAGACCCATTGTGCAGAAATGTTGTAATGCATGCACAAAAGTGTTTTGATTAAAGCACAACAACATTTCTCAGAAGTCTCAGCCCACGTGCTCATGCAGGCTAAAAGCAGAGAGGAGAAAAAAAAAGGGAGACGGAAGTCGGCCTGCATCACTTTACTTTTAATTATATTTCGCAGGATATGCTCGTGTGCTCTGACTCTGTTCGGGACATTATTTAGCGGCTCTCATTGCGGATTTCCAGGGCGCACTGAGCTTCCTCGGAGCCTGCAGAGGGAATGCAGTATTTCTGTCGTCTGTTAGTGCTCGCTCTCTCTCTCTCTCTCTCTCTCTCTCTCTCTCTGTCCAGTGGACAAAGATAAATGAAACTCTTTTGCGCGGCGCATTGTTTCACTTTCATGGCTCTAGATTGGAAACCCACTCGAGCAACAAAACACTGAAATAACGGCAGCACTTTACAGTTAATAGAAGCATTTACATCATGTGAATACATTTCCAGTCACCTTGTTCCCTGCCCGTTTTCTCTGCTCTTCATACTGCCATAACAAGACAGGTCGAGCTCTAAAACAAAAATACGACTCCTGTTTTCTAACTGATAATAAAGGAAACGCACTGTATATATTTGTACTCATTAAAATACTTGTATTTTAACACTTATACAATTTTCGTATTTATATGACTTTGTCCCTATAGCGCAAAATGTTTACAAAAACTTACTTTACGGAATGATTTACACAGATCTGAAATTTGTTTTTATTATGATTTTATTATTATTATAATTATGTTTGGGCTGTTTTTCTTGATGCCTCATAGACAGTTTAATATATCTCACCCTTCAAAGCAGTAATCCTTAAAGCACACAATATATGTGGACTACAAAAATATAAATAAATAAAAAAATTCTTTGTAATATTTTTTTCTCTAAGTATTTCTATAAACCTGAACATCATTTCATGATGTTTGCTTCAATTTCCTTTCATATTTTGTCAAATACAAACCTCTATTTTGCATGTATTGCATTTTAATAGCATCCTTCACAACCATTAATGTGTTTTTATACACCGCTGATAAGTTCAACCTATTTTCAACTTTAAAAAAAATTATTTTTATTAAAGCAGTTGACATACAGCACAGGCCTACCACGCAGACATTTTACCTTTAATGGCCATAAAATATAATAAGGAAAATTCAATATCCACCCGTGATAATGATGTGATGTCATGATATTACTCCTTGTGGCATCATTTAGCCAAGCTCGCCTCCCCTGACACCACACATTATTCACGCACCATTTCACTGACCACAATGAGATAAGCCGGCTGCTCTTATCTCAGCTGCTGCGTGTCAGGACAGTCGGGTGTTTTTTGCATTGACCCCAAACGCGGTCCGCGGTTCAAGGGTGTGCAGATCAGGTCTGATGGTGCAACAGAAACTTGGCTCTTACTCCAGAAAATGTATTCACTGTAATACGTCTTTGGTTCAGTGTTTGCTAACAGAGCTTTTGCTCTCAGCTCTCGGCGTTTATGTGAATGTCCTAGAAAAGCCTCTGACAATTTTTTATCAAAGTTAGAATTTTAAATAAATGACAAGGCAGCAGTGAATTAAATACTTGTGTGGATTTTAACTGCCCTCAATATTTCTGCTATGAACTTGTCAAGCGAGTTAAAGGCCTAAATTTCTCTTTTTGGGATCGCTGCTCAAACATTTAAAGCATAAAGGAACAAATATTATATTTAGGAGTCCGTGGTTATTATGTATTTGATAGTTTTTTATGGCAGAATCGACATGGTCTTGTTTTTAATTCGCTGCTGTTATCACGGTGGTTTCTAAACATCATAATTATTTGAGCTGACCCAATCACACGATTACAAAACTGCTCACATGCTGAATGTTTCTGTCGAACACATATTACTGTCACACCTCGAACAACTCATACTCTTGAACAACGTGACCAGGAAAGTCCGCAGCTTCGGAACAAAATAGGTTTTTGACTCTGTGAAGCCGTTAGTGACAACATCTGCAGTGCGTATCAGCGCCTGTTAAAGCCTCAGCGTAGGAAATAAAACTTATTGAGACCCAGCATCTCCAGGTATTGGGGTCTGGTTGTACAGTAAGGCCCAGCAGTCTGTAATAGAGGGCAGAATCCTGCAGTAGGGCCTACAGCTAACTGCAGTAGTGTAAGAGTCAGTGGGGCGTCTCGGAGAGCTGCAGTGTCCCATGGCCTGCTCTACAGTAATAACCCTCGTGGTTAACGTGCCTCTCCACAGCACATCAGTTCTGCTGAGGGTGCACGTTTCTCTCCCCTGCTGATACCCCTCCGCAGAGCGCCTCCCCTCCACCCCCCACTCCCCCCACCCACCCCGCCGCAGCTCGTCAGAGAGCTGCTCAGGCGTGGTATGAGCTGTCAGGGGCTGCTTGATGGTGATGCCCGCGCGGTCTCCCCCGAGTGTGATGCTGTAGAGTCCATCAGCCATCTCTCCTTCCCTCCTTCCTTCCCTCCCTCCCTCCCTCCCTCCATCTCTCCCTTTTCCTCTCAGTGCAGACAATAAGGACCAGAGGCCACAGAGAGGCCGCTCAGACAGGATGAGGTAGTCTTTCTTCTGCAGCAGCAGGCAGCGAAGGACAGGACAGACAAACTGTTGGGTTTCACTTCAGAGAGGCCAGACTTTTCAGTCCAGTCCAGTTCATGTGCAGCTCCTTTTTAGACCCCAGTGACGATTATAACTACACAGAGTTATGTGTATTCATTATGAGGGGCTGTGGTTTCCGCGGTAGGGCAGATAAATTGTTCCCCACCTCCTGTTCATGTGTGAAAGAGTCCCTGAGCAAAATACTGAACCCCACAGTGTGACCAAATAGTGATTATAATTATATTCCAATGTAATGTAAAAATGTTTTTCGAAGTCTGCCTTACATAAAACAATACTTACATTTCTATATACACAAAGAAACTCTTTTTGCTTCTTTCTGGTCTTAACATCCAGTCATAACATCCTGTCAGGGAAAATCATTCACCTTAGAAATGTACTAAAAAGAGTGTTGCAGGATAGTTTGCTCACTAGTTTCACTAAATCAGACTGCTCAAACTTAGCTTATTAATGTCAGCATATACATTGAGATGAGACCAGAAATCTGTCAGTATTCACATTAAGGAATAATTAATGCAACAAAAAAAATGTTTTCAGTAAATATGGGCATGTGAGTATTGTTTTAAGATAGACTTGTATGCATGAACCAATCCTCTGAGCATTAATATCAACATTGGCATTACAATTTGGCTTTTGAACAATACAAAATGTGACTTCACCTCTCTGCAGGCTTCAGTTAACACTCGCCATATTCACTCTGTCCCTCAGTACGAGTACTTCAACGCTGTGCTGATCAATGAGGTGGACGAGAAGGGCAATAACGTGGAGCTGGGAGGAGAGTTCCTCCTGGAGCCCAACGACCATTTCAATAACCTGTCAGTCAACTTGAGCCTCAGTGTGGTGCAGGTGCCCACCAACATGTACAACAAAGGTGAGGGGCTCATCCTGCATGCAGCATCACGGTACGCGAGTGTTATTTACCTGCTGTGAGCTGATGAACGGGGAGGAGAAGAGGAGGGAGGAAAGTAAGCGGTGAAAGTGAGAAATGGCAGCTGAAGCCGTATCAGTGTCACGGGCTGGGAGAAGTGGAGCTGGGGGATCAATAACAGTCCAGACATAAAGAGAAAGCAACTGCAGACCTCTCAGAGAGACTGGAAAGAGTACGGAGAGGGGGGGAGGTGGGAAAGATGTTTGTCATACGCTAGCTGTTCAACTGCTTCTTGTTTTATAACGGAGTGTGTCACCTCGCCCTGTGTATTGCCAGGACTGCTTTTGTTCGGCTATAATGGACTCCCCATAACTCTGTTCACGGCACAAAAGGAGGCTCGTCTAGCAGGAGGAGGGGAGGGGAGGATTTTGTCACAGGCATTGTATCTCCTTCAGGAGGGGGGGGTCAATAAGGGACAAAGGTCAACCGCACAGTCGGTAATGGTGACCAGAATGATTACCGTTATCACCGTTTAATTCACTTCTCTCTCTCTTCTTTCCATCTCTGTGTCCTCGCCTTCCCTCCTCTTCAGATCCCGACATAGTGAATGGAGTTTACTGGTCAGAGGCTCTGAATAAAGTGTTTGTAGATAATTTTGAAAGAGACCCAACGCTGATCTGGCAGTACTTTGGGAAGCGCCAAGGGTTTCTTCAGGCAGTACCCAGGTGAGTGTTGTCGCTCTGTTGGTCTGTCTCATCCTATCACTGTCAGTGCGCGTGTGTGTGGGAAAAGAAAGGCTTGTCTCAAGGGAGCCATCAGCCGTCAGCGCAGGAGAAAAACCCCAGATCAGAACAAATGATTTTGAATTACTAAAAGGGTAATTTGGCTAATGTTGTAATTTTACAGACCATCAGAGAGGATGCATATATACAGACTGTAATTAATCAGAGTTTGTCTGAGTGGGTCTACAGCCATACTGAGGAACAGGGCATGGCTGCCGGATCAAACCGCAGTTATCAGACCGTTGCAATGATGTGAAACAGGAGGTGGGCTCACTGCAATGCTGGAGCGAAGCTGCATAGACGAGTTACAAGTGATGATGTTGTAATACAGATAAGGACTCTGTGTGTTTAAGGTGTGAGGAGCGATTCATAAAAAAGAGATTTTCTTTCACCGATGTTTTAAAATACCTTTTTACGGACGTGTTAATCATTTACACGTTATTTGAAATTCACACTTCACTGAACGTCTTCTTGATTTCTTACTTTACCAACCACCTTTAACGCCTGGCCTGGTTTAAAAAAATACCCCACTGCATCTATTTCATTGCTGCAGTATACAGCAGTTAAAATTTGTTCCACCTTTAAAAAAAAAACTGCAACATGAAAGTATCACCTGCATGTTAAACCCCCTCTGAAAACCTCATTTCAAATCTTACGTATTTTCCTAAATATGAGATATGATCATAAATGCAGCAATCAAAAAAACGTCTTTAGTTTTTATTTGAGAGATCAACACTGTAGTCTTCTTCATCGGAACTGTGTTGGCTTTCTGGTTTTATCAAGTTTGATATCAGATTTTGATTGGTGCACAGAAGTATGTAACACCCGTTTCTATCTGAACCCATTTAAAACAGAAAAAAAAACATATTTTCAACTCTCACATGAAGATGAACAAAACTGTCCTAACTCTGCCAGGAAACTTCATCTTCATGTTGCATGTTTTCTAGTTTTCTGGCCTTTAATGCATCCAATTGCATCTTAATGATCCAATATGATAATACAGAACCGACAGTGGGGAGTTGGAATTGTTTTATTGATACATTCACTTTTACTGTTGTATTTCTACTCAACTGAAGGATCTAATTACTTCTTCCACCACTGAATAGAGAGCCCAATACAACCAAAACAAAATTCTGGACATGCAGCATTTGTGGTAACCTCCCTGTGAATGTGAGTTTAAATAGCAGTTCAGCTGTATAACAGCATGGCGCAGTACATCGACTGAAGGGCTCCAGTGACACTTTGGGCTGACAGAACTGTGGTTATATTTCAGATATCCTGTCTCAGCGTGCTTGTATTTGCCTACTACGAAATGCTTATTTTCTTTTTCCCAGGAGTGAAGTGGCACCCAGATGAACATGGTGTAATTGGCTTTGACTGCAGAAACAGGAAGTGGTAAGCCTTCGACTTACCACATGAAAGTACTACTCTTGTTGCTGCATCACACCGCTTCCTTCCTTCCTCTTTAACTGACTGCAGCATTCGAGGTCATACATTGCAACAAAATGCTTAACGCAGTCTCTCGTATCTCAGGTACATTCAGGCAGCAACATCTCCTAAGGATGTTGTCATCTTAGTCGATGTCAGCGGAAGCATGAAAGGACTGAGGCTGACCATCGCCAGGCAGACTGTCTCCTCCATATTAGACACGCTTGGGGATGACGACTTCTTCAACATCATTGCAGTAAGTATTACTTAAACAGTCGCCTTTTTCTCTGTCCTGTTTCTCTGTAAAAAATAAAATATATATTTTTTAAAAAGTATTTCAGATAACTGGAGCTTCCATGGAAGATGATTACATGTCTAAATGTTATTTGTATGTTCTCAGTATAATCAGGAGATCCACTACGTGGAGCCTTGTTTGAATGGCACGCTGGTCCGAGCCGACAGAACCAATAAAGATGTGAGTTGAGATCAAACCGGCATGTGATGCATGTATGTGGATCATCAGGCTGAATTTCTTTGATAAATGTTAGAAAGCTCTTTCTTTTCCTCTTCCGTCGTTATCTGTCAGCATTTCCGTGAGCATCTGGATAAGCTGTTTGCCAAAGGGATCGGGCTCCTGGGTGAAGCTCTGGCCGAAGCGTTCACGATCCTGAATGATGTAAGTTCCAGTACAGTAATGCTCTTTACATGATTTGCATCTGCCTTCTATCTATTTAATAGGGATGTTGTGCAAACATCAGTCTTCTAAAGCAGGTCAACTAAATTCTTCTTTACTGTTTTACTGATTATGTGACAATCCTGTTGAATAATCATGAGTTTTTGATTCATTTGACATAAAAACTAATGAATTTGTGCTCAGCCGTCACAAATGTACTTTGTTTTCATTTAATTGACAGACTCCACTTGACCAGAACGTTAGTAGAATTTTCATTTTTCAAGCCGCATTTGTTTTCAGTGACAGAAAGTGTTCAAGTACAACACACGTGCGTGTTCTCAGCTAACCAGAAAAAGTCGCACAGCTCACACTCAGTCAAATATATTTGAGCGTTTGGGAGGTGTGTTGCCTGTCGAAACGCTCCAGTGCCATCCCTGTTCCGCCCTCCAAACACAGACACATCTATTCTGAAATGTGATTAATGGCTCTAATTAATGTCAATGATTAATAACGTGGCTGATTGGAACACAAAGCAGATAAGGCCAGGAGCCACACCGCACTCCTTTTTATCTCCCTGTTTTCAGGCGAGCTTTGGCTGCGCCGCTGAAGCTGAGGGACCACAGCTTTTACCTCTGCATTTGTCAGATTAATTAAAGCCCTGCAATGAATATGGTAATCAGGTATCTAGTAGCCTACCGCTGAAATTCATTGTTACACCTCTGCCCAGTGAATGAAGTCGGAGCATAGCCTATCGCAGACCAAATCAAAAAGAAACACTTGATGAGCTCTGCACCATTTTACACCCGGCCTTGGTCAGCTGAATGAAAGCAGTGCTGTAATACGAACATGAGGAAAAGCCTCTCCCTCTCACAGGCCGACGATATTAAAGAATCAACACGCACATCCTCAAATATTTTATCATCACAAATTATGTAAGCCGTCCGCTTGATCATTGATTTACCTCTCAAACAGCCTGAGATTAATTTGATTTCTTATCAGCATCATTACATAATGATCGAGAACATTGATTATGCCTTTAATCGTCAACATTTATATTCAGTAGATTCTTATTCATTTTCAATACTGAAACAAATGGTGTAATATAACTGCCAAACAAAGGCACAGCTAAAGGATGCTCAGCAGCAGAGAGTGCATAAACATCTTCAATAATGACTTTTGACTCTGCGCTCCTATCAGTGAAAAAAATCCTCCCTCTTCTCAAGGAATGAGTTTACATAAGAGAAATATACTAAGACAACACGCTGTATTAAACTAACAGTAGGATGTCGATGGTTGCATGCATGATTGCGTGGGGTGTGTGCATTGGAGGTGTTTAATGGTGGTAACAGCGGTGGTGGTAAAGAAGCAGAAGTGGGTTCCGGCTGAAAATAGCCTGTGAGGTGAACTAAAGTCTGACAGAGACCACAAACTGTCACACCTCGGACGGACTGACTGCACATTGCAGTCATAGGCCTTTTTTTTCACACGAGACATGTTGACGTGTAAAATAACAGATGTAACTAATGAAATGAATGATTCCCTTTTAGCTGCCACAGGTCCAGTCTCTGGGTATTGTGCATGCTGACTCACTATCAGCACTGTCATTGCTTGCTGGGACACTTGAATAGAACGGAGCCATTGTTCGCGTAATTAATGCTACGAGCAGTCAAAATATCTGCAGTGAAGAAAGTCTGTCATGGGCAAAATGAACATTTCATTGCATTCAAATATTGTGGATCCTACATATACATTTACAATCAGACATGCTCTAAGATGGAAGTCAACCTTTTAGCTTTAAAAGCACTGACTGTACACAGCACACATGGACATTATGAGACTTTTATAAGTCTATAACATACTGTTGCAGTAGCAGCTGTCAGACACGTGCGCGACTGATTACGTTACATCGCAATGTGGTAATATTGCATTTTTATGTGTGCGAGAGCTCTGATGGCCTCCTGATCCGGGAGCAGCACTCCTCTGCGGGTTTTATCCTGTGATCACTACACGCTCCTCTTTCTCTCCACATTCGCTCTGTCACAGGTCAATAAACCACTTAATTACTGCAATGCATCTCCTGGCATCAGAATAAAGTGTGCCACACTCTTCAGGTTTACTTACAAAGACGTTATCCGTGTTTTATTGACTGCTGCCTTATCGGATATCATCACATACAGTGGGAGCAGACATTGTTTGCTCTCTTTGTTTAATGTTCAGATTTGGCCTTTTGAGTGAACGCCTTCATGTGGTTCCTCTCTTTCTGCAGTTTAATCAAACCGGACGTGGCAGCGTGTGCAGCCAAGCCATAATGCTCGTGACTGACGGGGCGACGGAAATGTATGATGACGTTTTCGAGAAGTACAACTGGCCCGAAAGAAAGGTTAGTCTCTCTCTCTCCTCTGTTTCACGCGGTGTCTAATTTTCAATGTTATACTGTACATGTCCTTTTTTTCTGAAGTTTCTGCTTGCTCTGCAGTTTTCTTCCAGCCGGGATGGATGTACATTTTAATACTTTATGTCAGGTGGAGCTCCTGTCTTGACGTTTTGAGGAATTGGTTTCTTACTTCATTACCACTCATGTTATGTAAAATCCATGTCAGTGTGATGCTTCTCAGTGTGTTGATGCATTAGAGGAATATTTCCCCCCCATGAGGAATAAAATATGCCAAATTAACTGCTCTCAAGGGCAGAGTGTGTACAAGCGGCTCCGTCTCAAAGGCTCTGGTCCTCCTCCCTCCACACTTCTTCCTGGACTCTGTGACTCTGGGTTTAAAATCTTTTGTTAGCCTCCCTTTGTAAGGCAAAAAAAAATGGACTGCTGTGCCACTCACAAAGCAATATAAACAACAGCTCAGGGGCTTTTGTTCAGTCCTAGCAAGCATATGTGTGTTGGCAGTGTTTGGCAGGGTACAGGGCAGTATTTGGCAGTCTACCCCACCCCCACTCATACACCCTCAGGGCTGCTATATGGCAGCCATTCAGTGTTTTCTATATGCTTTATGCTTAGCAAAGCATCTGGAGCCAATGAGCCGTGCAGGTTTGGCAAAGTGTCACACAGCGTTCTTTAAAAGGACACTGGAACATGCCCTTATTCCCAATGCCCAACAAAAGGAAATAAACCGAATTTAACTGCAGAGAGAAAGAAAATCCACCAACTTTGTTGGCTGTTTTAACAAACTGAGATGGACTGAAAGAAAAGAGGGACAGGAAAGAGCAGGAAAAGCACCTTTACACTCAGTGTTCCCTCATGAGGATGTAAAAACATGCGGTGACTTCTTGCACCAGAGCCAGATAGAATCAGGACAGGAAGATAAAGTGCTGAGGAGACACATCACTTTGCATGTTTTGTTTTTTTTTTTAATCCTTCCATCTTTGAAACTGCCAACATCTACGTGTCCTCTGCACAGGTGCGAATATTCCCTTACCTGATTGGACGAGAGTCTGCATTTGCTGATAACCTCAAATGGATGGCTTGTGCCAACAAAGGTTTGGGACTTTCTGATAAACACTTCTCAAGACAGCTTCGTGTTTGAGTGTCAGATACGGACCTGATGCGGTGTGTATGCAGAGTGATATGATCGAGGCGTGAGGATGCTGTGGGTATCCTGTGTGGTTTGGCCGCGTATGTTAAGTGTTTTTTCATGTGTGCGTGCGTGCGTGCGTGTGTGCTGGCTTAGACTCTTTATGCCAAGAGGCAATGAAGTGGCACTTGGGAGGGGTCAGAGGTCAATCTGCTCTAATCCCTCTTCCTGTCAGAGTGTCTCCCCCTTGGCTGCTTGCCGCTGATGGCTCCCACGTGTCAACACTCTGGATGAGTGCCCTCTGGAAGGGAAAGTCGCAGCCAGGAAAACAGATCACAGGGGGACTGTGGGGAGACGAGCCCCGAACATTGCTCCCCCATACAGACCCCCACCGTGAAATAACCTTACATGTCCAATATGAAGCATTGTCAGCAACAGAAGGAGCAGACATCAAGTTAAATGACTCTGTCGCCCTAAGCTCTAAACCATTGGAAACCAGTAATGTCAGGGACATCAGCAGGTGTGGAAAGTAATTAAGTACATTTACTTAAGTACCGAATTTTAATTCTCTTTTCTGCTGTTATACTTCTTCTACATTTCAGGAGGAAATAAATTTATTACAGTTATTACCGCACAGCTATAGCCTTCTAGCTACCCAACGGTATGTGGCTAATTAAAGCGCCATTGTTAATTTGGATGGTGCTTATTTGGATCTACATTTGCTTTCACTCACTTCAGTCACAGTGTGATTTCTATTGAGTACCTCTGTTGTTTATCTGTTAAGGAGGGGGACATACGTGTGTATCGCATCACCATGTAATTTTTGATTCAGCCAGTAGGAGTCACCGAAGCCAGAAATGTTCCCGTCTCATACCTAAATTTAAATGTTGCCTTACATTACAATGCATCATTATTAGTCATCAAATAATATAAAGAAAGAGTTCCATTCGGCATGATGACTGTGTTTATTTTTGATGCGTAACTAGATTTTGCTGATAGCTACGTTGCTACTACTGAGGTCGTGTCTGGACACACATTTAGACGGAGGACTAAACGTTGCTGATCTGATACTTCCCCTACTACCTGATATAGTTTTTAATCTGTTTGAAGGATTTTCTATATATCCAAAGTGCAATGCTGAATGGTCATTACAACAGTTAGCACCAGTGTATCTAGATAGACAAGGATTGGGTAATGTAACTAAAAAACAAATCAAAAAGAACAAACAAACTAAATGCAACGTTATACATACTTCTAGAGCCTGCGCTAAAAATAAGCAAAGAGTACATAACGTTGTTAAGCTGCACCTAATGGCCAAATCCTTACAAAGCCTGGAATTAATTAAGAAAAAGACCCCACGCCTCGGAAATCTCCCACTTGATTGCTTGAAGCGAGTGTCTAACTTCTCCAGTTTGCATGTATGGGAGGGGAGGCATCCCTCCGATATGATTATTAATATTTTAATGTGTAGCCTGAAATGGTCCAAATACATATAGTAGACTGTGGAAGGATGCCTTATATAAGGTTAATATGTGTGTATGTGTTTTAATTGCAGGATATTTTAGTCAGATCTCCACGTTGGCAGACGTTCAGGAGAACGTGATGAGGTATCTTCATGTCATGAGCCGCCCAAAGGTTATTGACCACGAGCACGACACGGTGTGGACGGAAGCTTACGTGGACAGCGCTGTAAGTGTGTTCATGTGATTGTTCAAATTATTAGTTCTCATTTGCGCTATAGCATTTCTATATGTGTGTGTCTGCATGGCTGTGTACAGTGCAGACAAGATAACAGGAACCTCTCACAGAAAATGCATTTTGTCCACGCTATACTTTACACTAAGTGTGCACATGTGTGCGCCTGCTTTCTCATCATTATTCTTCATGCAGCTGGAATGATTCCTCATTATGAGCTCCATTAATCTGCATGGATCCCCCCCCCCCACCACCACAATATACATCTGCATCCTCAAAGTCAATGCACAACGTCAAGGCTTTAACTCACAGGATGATTCAATCTTTATGCGTTTCTTCTTTCATTTCAGCTTTCCCAGGCTCATAAGGTAAGTATCTGCTTGTCATGTGATCTTTACATGCTCTCAGGTAGAATCATATTTACAAAAATTTGGTTTTATTATAAAAACAATGGACCAGATTGTGTAGGAAGTAGTTTTGAACTAGTGCCAGAAAGGAGATCATGAGCAGGTTTCCTCTGGGAGTCAGTAAATGTAAGTTACATTGTATGAAGTAGAAGTGACTTGAGAGGTTAAATAGCTGCTCACCGTCCCACATTTTTTCACTTTTGGACATTATTCTTGAATATTTCCTTGACAAAGTCTAAGTGAGGAGAGGCTCTCCTCTCTGAGGGGCAGAAGCAGCAGAGGAGCATTTATTGTACTTTCCTTCCAGTATGGAGACGATGAGCATGCACACACTAAAATACACACACACACACACACACACACACACACACACACAGAAGGGTTGGGAGATTGTCCTCTGGAGTGTGTGCTCTTGTATCACAGCCTCAGACACACCATTCATCATTCTGTGGATCATTGCATTTTATCTCCTAAAGCCCATAATAAAACTGACATTGGCGGGGAGACCAAGAAAGAGAGAGAGAGTGAGAGAGAGGGATGGAGGCGGTTAGGCGTCCATGGGTTTACCTGCTCGCGTGTGTGTGTGTGTAGACCGAAGCAGTCCAGTTTCCGCTTCTATTGTGTGTTGTGATGAATTTAAGGACCCACCATTCTTCATTTTGTCAAGCCAGCTAAAACACACTGCAGTTCACAGCTCGTTTGCCTCATATGCATGCACATACACAAATGAACATCAGCCAGACAAACGCTCATGCACGCACGCACGCACGCACGCACACACACACACACAGCTGTGTCGGCTCATGAGGTGAGGGAATTGCAGACCTACTTTAACAGCGCTCATGTGCTTAATTATGTCAGCCTTCATCTCACCGAAGTGACCTCGTCTCCTCCTCTGAGGCCGTCAGAGTCACACGTTTCAGGTTTGACAACAGAAAGGCTGTGACCAGAATCCCGCATGATTCTGCGGGATTTCAATTAGTTGCTGTTCTTTGGGCGATGAGTTCATGTTGAATCTGCAGTGTCAAAGAGTGAGTGCTCTGTTTCCATGTTTCTGATGTGATGTAGACTTTTTACGTGTTCCTTGCTGGAATTTGTAGCTAACTTTGGCTTAGTTATTTCCAAGTCCTGAAGCTGTTTATCTCCACTCAATAAGTCACGCTTGTCTCGTTTCTATCTGGAAATTTTAATTGAATTTCATGTCAGTTAGGCTGTCTTTTCACTGGTAATTAGCTACTGTATTGAAGCTGTACATGAGCGCTGATTCACATGGCTGCTTTTTTTATTTTTCGTCCTTCCAATAGTTCAGAGGTTTTGTTTCGGGAATAAAATAGTTTGAATGTAAGAAATAGTAATATTTGTTACAGCAGTTTAACTGTTTTTAATTTATTAAATGTTCTGATTAAGAAATTGTGAGTCAACACTGTGGCCTTCTGTGCAGTTTTTCCTAATGCTTACAAACCTGATCAGAGTCGGTCATACCTGAACACGCTGTCAGTGTCAGTGGGATGATTCTGCTAAAATAGCAGCTTTCAACTGTTAGACATTATTTATTTATTTGTTTCAGTTGAGAGACAAAGCCGGCCCAAGTCTGATGACTACAGTCGCCATGCCTGTCTTCAGCACAAAGAATGAAACGGTAAGTGACAGTGGTGCAAAATACATTTCCTCAAGCATAATTTTCTGCACTTTACTGTATTTCTCATTTTTGCTGCCCTAAACCTTTACTCCATTATTCCTATGGCAAATACCGTACTCTTTACTTTATTTGACAGGCTGGAGTTACTCGTTGCTTTTAAATCATCTAACGTTTAACACATTGGTAAAGATTAAATGAATGGCCACCAACCTTTTTGGCTGCAGATCACTGTGTCTATTTGTGGCTCCTTGTCTCTCTCAGACGACTCCTCAGAGGATTTCATTGAAATAGCTGTTTAAAGCACAAAGACGAAAAAATAACAACATTTCACAAAACACAAAGGTTAAAGAATAGAATAGAAGTCCAATATATTAATATAACGAAAACATATAAGTAGGAATTTAAGACTTTTACTTCTGAACCTGCAACTACAAAAGCTAGATGCCACAAAATCCTGCACGCTGGTCCTTTAAGTAAAGGATTTGTGTTTTTCTCCAACCACTGCTGAGTGCCTGCATATTCATGCAGTTTTCAATCTAAAGTTGTGTATGTGTGTTTTGAATCTTTTCATGCAGAAGAACCAGGGTATTCTGCTGGGCGTCGTTGGAACAGACATCCCTCTGCAGGAGCTGATGAAGCTCATCCCCAAACATATGGTACAATCAGCTGTTCTTGTACTTTTGCTTTGCATAAATGAATGTAGTAATATGCGTTTTTTAAAAAGTCTTCCTCATGATCTGGTTTTGTGTCTCTAGTTAGGAATCCATGGGTACGCATTTGCTATCACGAACAACGGCTACATCCTGACGCACCCGGACCTCAGACCTTTGGTAATCCGCTTTCTTAACACCACTTTTACACCTCAACAGTCTCACAACATTCCCTGACTTTACCCTGTTTTTTTTTTCTTTTTGTTTTTGTCCATGCTATTGTATGCATAACCGAAATGATGAACTGAACGCCTCCATTAACAAGTGCACACAGAGACAAATGTGTTATCTGGATAGGAGGCTAAATGGGCTCGTATAGTCTGTAATCCCAACCTTTTCCTTTGATGTATGCATGCAGGGATAAAGGCCATTCATAGGGCTGGCTGGCCTGAGATTTCCCAGAGGTAACTTAACACTCGCTGGCAGAGACCACAGCCACTCACCCTGGGACCGCTGGTTCCTCGGGAACTATGGCTGTGCTAGTGGATCTGTGTGTGCCAGTGTTAGTGCTATTCCTCTCTGTGCAACTCTGTATGTGAGTGTGTGTTGGTCTGTGTTGGTTCTTTTGTGAGTGTCTCTTTGTGGCTAAAATTGTGCTGTGGTTGTAGTCAATGACTTTCTTGTTTCTTGTGGACCAGGCGACACATAGTAGCAGAGCTTGACATGTACACTTTAATGTATTGATGTTGACTTGTTTAAGCGTGGATATCCTATCAATCATATTAATTATTTTTAATTTACCTGACAGTGTTAATTTCACAGACGATTTGTTAAATAATTACACAGCAAAACCTCCAAAACAAGGCTTGATAAATAAAGGACGCACAGCAAGTCTTCATTTCATCACTGAAACACAAAGGACACATTACAGAGAAGCTTTTCTACATAGATTCATCTCTGCAATATTACGCTCGTAAAATTAAGCTATAAAATCGTACGTCACATGCAGATGTCACAGTCGGGTCAGGCTAGATTAGCAGACATGTTTATGCTGTGGTTAAACGTCAAAATAAACCATCTTTGCATGAAAAGGATCATTACATGGTGTATCTTGTGTTCCTGTGTGCAGTATCAGGACGGTCAGAAGAGGAGAAAGCCCAACTACAGCAGCGTGGATCTCTCTGAGGTGGAGTGGGAAGACAAAGACGATACTGTACGTGTTAAACCCCTAAAAAAAAGCAATGTTATAGGAAGCATGTTATATATATAGCAGTGAAACACTAGCTGTACTTTGCAACTGATACAATTATTTAATTTTACATTGTTGCTGGATTGCATGTTCATTGGTTTTCCTCCTAAATTTTATATAATTTCAAATTAACTTATCAAGGTATGGCTCTGTTCAGTTTCCCAATAAAATGGTAGCCACAGGCTGCTGGATCAATGACCCAGCCTCGACTTCTCTGCTGCATGTGCCTCTTTGTGTGCTTTATCTTTTAGCTGCGCAACGCTATGGTGAATAGGAGGACAGGGACTTTCTCTATGGAGGTGAAGAAGACAGTGGATAGAGGGGTGAGGCTGCAGATAAAGATGTTTAGTGTCTCTCTATCAGATCAGGTTGTGCTCTGTCTTGTCTCTAGACTAAAGGAGGAGGCAATCTCATCTGCGCTTCTTTTTCTTCTCTTTTCAGCGACGTGTCCTGAAGATGCACAATGACTATTACTACACTGACATCAAAGGGACACCGTTCAGGTGGACGAAAAGTTTTATTACATTCCCGAGAACGACTTTCTGTCAGTCTGTGTCTCGGTTACAGTTAAATGTTGACTCGCTGTTTGGTTGTCTTTGCTTGTGCCTCCAGTGTCGGGGTGGCTCTCTCCAGAGGTCATGGAAAATACTTCTTCAGAGGAAATGTGTCAGTGGAAGCCGGTATGCCACTTCAGCTCTGTCATCTACTCTATTAACAGAAGCCTGGATAGACTGAGATGCATGTCACTCTGACCTGCCTGTTTGGGAAGGCATTGTATCAGTCTTCCCGGGCTGACATTGCTGAAGCGTTACTGACTTGTGTTTTTCAGGGCTCCGTGATCTGGAACAGCCAGATGTCGCCCTGGCAGATGAATGGTAAAGCCGGGGTTATGGAAGTGGGCATTCAAGCATTATGTAGGTTATCCCTCTGTGTTCATTGGGGACGTTGAGGCCTGTGATGTAACGACGTGCCTCTGTTTGGACAACAGGACTTACTGCAACACAGAGGAGCAGCACGAGCACCGTCACCTGACCCAGATTCAAGCAATCAAGCTCTTCATGACGGGCCGCAGACAACACCTCAAATGTAACAATGACACATTACTTTGCACTGCAGGGAGATTCTTACACAAGAGAACAGTGTTTTGGGTCAAAAAGATTCACATTTGTTCATCAGGTCTTTAAAATGTTCTGCAGGTGACAGGGAGCTGATCCAGGAGGTGTTATTTGACGCTGTGGTCACTGCTCCACTGGAGGCCTACTGGACTGGACTGGCCCTCAACAAGTCAGAGTAAGAACGTTATTATTTTTTCATAACCAGCATGCACATGAATAACATTCATAGCAATCAATCAGTTTTAATAAACATGTAAACATGGGAATGCTACTTTGAGCACTCTGAATCCAGTTTTAATGTCAAGCTTTGAGTTCCTAAAATGCACGCTCATGTGTGAAATGAATCTATAGATTATTGTTATGAATCCTTTTACTAAGTCTAAAATTAGCCTTTGAAATTAAGATATGAATTAATACATATCAGAAGATGCAACACACCACCACCATTCAGTTTAATGAGCAGTGACCTGGTCATACTACATAAATACATTTATAAATGTCCTATATCAGTGGTCCCCAACTTTTTTATCACGGCGGACCGGACAACACTTGACAATTTTACTGACCGGGGGGGCTCAGAGCGCTCTGACTTGTGACTGGTCACTATCGTTACATTTAAATAATCCTTCAAAATAAGATCCACATACGATCGTCTAGGCTCAGATAATACATAAGATGGAAATAATTAATTTTTTCTTGTGCGGCCTGGTACCAATTGATCGACGGACCGGTACCGGTCCGCGGCCCGGGGGTTGGGGACCACTGCCCTATATCATACATTTGAAAGAAAAACCTAATTTACATGTGGCTGGAAGGATGCACAGATGTGTTTACGTGTTGTATACCAATGCACCAGGAACTCAGACAAAGGAGTGGAGATTGCCTTCCTGGGTACACGCACTGGCCTGTCAAGAACCAACTTGTTTGTACCCGCCGATCAACTCTCCAATCAGTGAGTGCCACTGCTCAACATTTCTCTGATCATTACTAATACTGTGGGGTGAGCAACGATTGCGCTTGATGAATCTGATCCTTTGCTCCTCACCTCAGCTTCATTGTGTGTGTGTGTGTGTGTGCGCTTCCTCAGAGATTTTCTGACAGCGGAGGACAAGGAAGGTGTGTTTAATGCTGATCACTTCCCTCTGTGGTACAAGAGAGCGGCAGAGCAGGTCCCCGGCACATTTGTCTACTCCATCCCCTTCAGCACAGGTATGCAGAGCAAAACTAGAGATAAGAAATAGCAAGTTCCCCGAGCCTGCACAGAACAACATTAGTCTATTGCTGTTGAATTATCTGCATTGTACATTATACAGGAGAGAGAGAGAGACGTTCAATTCTTAAGTGCAGAGTTATATAAGGTACTTCTTGGAAATTCATTTGGTTGCCTTCGTCATTCCTCATTTTAACATCTTGATCAGTCTTTTTCTATGCCCCTCTTTCTGTTATGGATTGTGACTTTTACTGGTTTCCGCTGATAGGATGTGCAGCGCATCTCGCCTCCCTCGCAGCTTTTCTGCGGTTAATGTGGCTCACGTGCAGTCTGCTGGCCAGAGGAGGGAGAATTCAGCAGGACATTTACCACCTTTCCTTTGTTAAAGATGACTGCATCCACTCAGGCTTTGCCATCATAACCTTAAATGTCCAATCACAGCGCCGATCTCAGAATTATTAGAGTCATCTGGCTGTGGAAAAAGCTCTGACGGGACTCCATTACTGTAAAGTAATGGACTAGTACTGCGGTTTCTTTTGTGCCTGCCGACTGAGGCTGCCGAGTAGAGGGCACCATCTAGTGACAAGAACGTGTAACCTGAGCAAATGGCTTGTAGTTTACTCTCTGCTCCGCCTCTCTAGCTCTAGAAAATAAGAGCGTGGTTTTGGCCAGCACAGCAATTCAGCTCCTTGATGACAGAAAGTCTCCAATTGTTGCAGGTAACAGCAACTAAACCATCTTTTACATCATTTATCTTCATGTTAATACTTATTTTTAGATGTATTGTACTGTGTCTGATGTGCGTGGTTTTGTGCTCAGCTGTTGGGATCCAGATGAAGCTTGAGTTCTTTCAGAGGAAGTTCTGGACTGCCTGCAGACAGGTACCTTCACAACAAACACTGCAACATGTTTTTACAATAAAATGAGCTGATGACACGATGTGAAACTAAACCAGTCATGTTTTGTGCTCAGTGTACAGCTCTGGACGGAAAGTGTAGTATTAGCTGCGATAACGACGTAAGTACAGTCACGTAAGTCTTTCGAATTCGTTTTTTATGGTTATTTTATGAGCGTGATCTTTTATTCTCTCTTCTGACAGGACATTAACTGTTATCTCATTGATAACAACGGCTTCATTCTTGTCACAGAGGAGCAATCTCAGGTACTGTGTGGCACGTTTGTGTATACATGTTTACGTCAGTGTGCAAAATGAGCAGAACTGCTTCAGTTATCCATGAATATTATCGATAAATGAAGGCAATAAAAGCCTACTTTGTATTTTGCACTTCAGAGCATGCGCATGTGCGTCACACACTGTTTGCATCATAGGAAGTAAATCCTGTAAAATCATAGTCATGTGACTTTACAGATAAATGTAATGTAAGTACATTTACTCAAGTACAGTCAGGTTCAAATTCAAGGTACTTTACATTTTATGCAGCACTATACTCCCTTCTAATCCACTACATTTCAGATAGATGTTTTACTTTTTACTCCACTTAAATTGTCTGACTGTCTGTCTGGTAATTTAGTCACCTGAAAAATGCATTGTCGCACGGTTGTTTCTAGAGATAACACGTGGTTCTCACAGGACAGCAGGAAGAGCTAGAAACACTTATTGCTGTAGATTAAACTAACCACCAAACAGTGTATAAACTAGTTGAGATGAGCTCAAACTTAAACTTTAATCTACAGAAACATGCAACACAAATGATCCAAACACATCACACATAATAGGAAAGATTGTTGCAGTAAAGTTCAGAATGCTGAACTTGACTTAACTCACAGAGTGGTATTTATAAATACGTCTTCAACCACTGCGTCTGTCGATTCAGTCAGTAAGATGCACCTTGGCTCTGTTCTTTATCTGTTTGTCTCTGAACTTTGTAAGCCGTAAAATTACATTAAACTAAATGTTTATGTTGAGCGATGTCCCTGTGTGCTTTGACACAACTTCTCTCTCAGACAGGGCTCTTCTTTGGACAGGTGGAGGGTGCTGTTATGAATAAACTTCTCCAAATGGGCTCCTTTAAAAGGTCTGAGATACGATATATAACGTACACCTGAACCCTGCAATCGCTGCATTAAAAGCTTGTTATCGTGCGTGTCGTTTTTACAGCGTTGTCTGCTCTGTTTGTGTGTGTCGCAGGATCACGCTGTACGACTACCAGGCCCTTTGCAAAGAGTATGCTGGCAGCAGTGATAGTGCACGCACTTTATCAGATGTGAGTGTGTGTGAAAGGCAAAACGTCATCTGGTAAATTTAAAGATAGAGACGTGAGTCAAGCAGTCATGTCGATCTGCGGTACACTACTGTACATCCTGTATGCAGTAAGCTGAAATAATCAGCACAGACCTCGATACCAATCTCAGGGTTTGTGGTTTTCACACTCATGTATCGTCAGTGTACTGTAGAGCTGACTCAGAATGAACTCTTACAAAATGTTATTTAATTTTTGCGCTACTTTTCTCTCTTTTTCAGCCCTTCTCTGTCGTTAAGTGGCTCCTGACTGAACTTGTCATGTAAGAATAACACAAAGACATTTTGTATTATACACCCTGCAAGATATGATGCACATATGTGGTGTGGTGAATCTTCATGATGTATATTATACAAAAAAAAGTTTCTTAATGCTCATTAATGTTAGTGTAATTAGTCGTTTTTAATATGATGTTTGTGTTTTTCTCTCAAGTTTTCTGTTAGAGTTTAACCTGTACAGCTGGTGGAATATCGACCTTTCAGTTAAAGGTAACTGCGGTCGATGTTTCTAAGTCTGTGTGTGAGAACGAGAGGTGCATGTGTGAGAGAGAGCGAGAATAAAAAAAGAAAAAAAAGAAAACCTTCCTCTGTTCATCTGTGGTTTTGTCACCTTCTGCTGTTCTGTTAAACTTCCTGTCTGTCACGTTCAGCTCAGAGATCTCGGGGTAAAACCATGATGGTGCCGTGTGACACGGAATATCCTGCCTTCGTCTCTGAACGCACCATCAAAGAAACAACAGGCAACATTGACTGTGAGGGCTGCGTCAGGTACTGCTTCCTTAAAATAGCTAATCACCCCCATTGCTGACATTATCCCTCCATATTAAACCGCAGATGTTCAGTCTGCTTTTGACATTTTAATCCCCGTCTCTGTCTCTGTCTGGGCTGCAGATCTTTTGTCATACAGCAGATTCCCAGCAGCAACCTCTTCATGGTCGTCGTGGACAACAAGTGTGACTGCAGCAGTGCTCCTCCAGTAACCATGGATCCCATTGAGATCATGTATATCCTTTCTTGATGAAACAGGTGTTTGACATGTGGCAGCTTTTTTCTGGAAGCATTTTTTTAGCATTTGTTATGTTCCGAGCTCGTGGTGTATTTACGTCCTTGACGCCTTTGAACACAACGAGTCACTAAAGTGCGACAGGCTGAAGTTTCAGAAGGACAGAAAGAAGCCTGAATCATGTCATCCTTTCCATCCCGAGGTATGAGATTGTGTGTTTGCATCCAAATGTGTGTCTACCTATACTAACTTATACAGTCAAGTTGATCCTGGAGCAGTCATATGACATCCTAATAAGTATTCCAGATAAACTCAGCTTCGTGGAATTAAAGATGATTTCTGCATCATCATTACACAATAATTTCAGTTTGATTCGCCTTCAGTCTTATTAAATCTTAATTAGTTTGACCACCATTCTTGGTAATCCACAACTTGCTCAACAACACACCTTTTCACACCTAGTAGTGTCCACTGTTGTCTTTCCAGGTGAAACAAGAGTATAACCACCCTGTTAATGTTCAGTATCATACACTGACGCCTGTGTCTTCTGCAGGAAAATGCCATGGAGTGTGGTTCAGCAACACGCCTCTCCAGCACTCTGACAGCAGCTCTGCTCCCTCTGATAGCAGCAACCATCAGCAGGTGACCATTAGCAGCAGAACTGGAGATCAGTAAGGACTAAGTCAACCAGAAGATGCTTATAAACACATAGAGAACACGGCCAATCAGAAATGAATTTGCTCATGCCTCTGCAACAGACAGCGCTCTGCTAAGAAAAAAAAAATCTTTATCTGTAGCACTGAGACTCACATCCATTAATCCAGAAAACGTAAATGACGTGGTGCAGCGTAATGAGAATAACGAGAGTGCTCGTGACTTTGTTCGGGCATTGCAGATCACGCCACTGACAGTTTGCCATATCGTCCCGAATGTGTGCTGAAATCAAATAAGAGAAAGAAATTCAGTGTGTGAACTGTAAAAAAAAAACAGAAGTGTGCAGTAGGAGTACAGGTATTGTCAGAGAATAAAATGAAGTCCTTCGTTCAAAGGATGATAGTAAGACATCAAATATGTTTGTTTCTTTATTGGTAAGAAAAAAATGAAGGCTCATGTAAAAGTCTGCAGAATGTAAAATGCACTTTTGTTGTATGTGAAAAATCCCGAATGCTCTATATTTTTGGCAACGAATTGCCGAAAACAATTGACAGTGCCGTAGTTTTCTTTCTTCATATACTTTAAGTTTATTTTGTAACTAAATTCCTTTTGATGTCAGTAAGAATATGGATCATGTAAAAAAAAAAAAAAAAAAACCTGAGAGACAACAGAGCATTCAGTCTTGCTTTATTCTGCCAGGTTCTCCGTGTTTTAAAACAGAAGACATTTCAGAAAAGCTAAAGATGCATGAAGATGAAGATCACAGAATGATACATTGATATATACAGTCATAATTTGTCAAAGTGACCACATACTCTTAACCACATGTTTAAGAAAGCTGATGAATAAATACAAAAATATTTTTCTTCCCTCATTTACCCCTTGTGTTATTTTGTCAAGTGTGTGTGTGTGTGTGTGTGTGGCAAGTGAGACTAGTTTGACTGTAAATGTGTGTGTGTATATACAGTATATGTCAAGAAAATCTGATTTAACAGAAAACACATAACTTTGCATAGTTATATATGAAAAAAGAAAAAATGCTGTGCTTCATATGTCATAAACCATAACTTTAAAATAACATTACGCAGTTTGTTGTTGTTTTGTGTGTTTTAACACCCCTCTAGTGAGATTAATTCACTTACTGCATACATGCTGTTGTAGATATATGTTCATTACATTTGTTGTCAAGCCAAACAAGCAAGTGCAACAACACAAGACATAAAAATTTGCTCATATTATTGACTAAAACATTAAGAAGACCAGCTCGGCGTCCTTTTATTTAATGGAACTCCTCTCAGCTTCGCCCTTTTTGGTCTCTTCACTTCTGTTGTGCCGAGCCTCAGCTGGGTCTGGTTACATGGCAGTGTGTTAACGTGGTACATACTTACTTGGAGCCCAAGGTTACATAGTGCGATATGGGGTTATGGGTTACATAGTAAAAACAGGATGCAGAGTGGAAATGGCAGAGGAAGCTTCATCCCGTTACAAGTCAGTGCAGCATCAAAATTGTACTGATGCCTTAGAAAAGTTACACAATGTTGCTTTAAAATTGGAAAACTTTGTTAAAAGTTTGGTTTAATCTAAGTTCTGATACAAATCAAGTCTAAATTAGAAAGGGTCAACTTTAAACTTGAGGTTTACTTTTCTATAGGCTGTCTCTTTTCTCTTTGTCTATGCCATATAAAACAGTTTTCAGCGTTTCTTCTGTACAGAAGTGTATAAGTCATTTAACGCAAACTGAGTTGGCGCTTCAGAGATGGTGGCGTACAAATGCCATTCCTCATCCTGGGAAAAGAAAGAAACCAACTGTAGCATCTATTAATATATATGACAAATATATCATATTTTATGTCATGCCAGACTTACCTCGTCATTTTGAGGCTCCTGTCGTGCACTTCCACAGAATCTACGACTGAGAAAGACACGTGCAGTAAGAGGGTAATTTCTACATTACAACGTCTGTAAAAAAGAATAAGTCTCCACAGCTTCTCTCCAACTGATTAGATACAAGAATTTGGTGGTGATGATGCTTTCATGACCGTTTGCATTGCATTACATTTCAGTTCAACTTTGCTCACGTCTGAAAAAACAGTTAGGCGCAAGCAAAAGAGGTTATTTTTGTCTTAGCACGTCTCTCATACACGCGGTTTGCTTACAGTTAGAGATGCACATCTTGTATGTTTGTTTTTAGCAAACAGGTAATTTCCACAGTAGTTATTTCAGAAGCTGTGATATACGAACTCTATTCAACTGAAAGAAAATCTGAAATATTTTCTGAAAACTGAAAATTGTTTTTAAAATCCAAACCAGAATATGTGTGCATGGGGCCCATCTTAACCCAAATGAACAATAGTGTTTACCGTGTATTTCAGGCAGTAATCGGCAATAGTGAATTGCCACCCTCCACTGATAATCTGCTGATACATTCAGTGATGATATAAATGGACATTTTCTCTGACTGAAGTCGTGTCTTTTTTGTTGCTTGTATCTTCCCAGTGACCTGAATAAATCTTGAGGTGCACTGATGGTGAAAATGAGACTACCAGAGACTACACATGTTATATTGCCAACGTTGCAAACTACAAAGTTCTCACCAGCTTGTCTTTTGTTAGGTCTGTAACACGGGATTGTTGAAGCCATCAAGATGATGCCCACAGTTACTCCACAACTGGCCACAAGTGCTACAAACTTCCATATCCTCATTTCTGCTGTGAAATAACAGAAGGCATGAACACGTGTCAGTTTATGAAGCAACGCAAACTGTAAAGGATGTACTGTGCATAATTACCGGTACAAGATTTCAACCCCCAGTACTCGTGAAATATATATAAAATGGAAAATAAACTTACTGTTTTGTCACAGAGTAAATTAGAGTTTTAGAAAATGTTTTTCATTATAGCAACATGACAACTAAAGATGAAAGAATAACGAAAGTGTTTCTTCACGTTTTGCACAAATCACGTCACATCTAACATTTGACCTGTTCTGTGTGTGTGAGGAGTCACATATACTCACCTGAAGCTTTCAGAGGAGTTTCTCTGCCTTTGGTGCTCAGCGTACTAAGAGTTGAACCTAGGAAGTTTTTAAAACATTCACATCAATACACGGGAGCATTTTGATTTTGAACTTTTAGTCTACGGTACCTGTTCATTCATCACCGGAAAAACAAATCAACATTCAGACTAAATTGTCTTCATTGGAACTCTGTGTACACGTTATAAGCAGCACATTGTTCAGCTGTATCACAGCGTCTATCGGAGTACAATGTAGTAATAACACAGTATGTACTTTGACTGACATTCAGCATAATCACTTGTTCCAAACATTCATATTCATTCAACATATTCAGTGTTTTTCACACTAATACATAGTGTGTATATCAACATAAGGGTCAGTGAAATATAAAAAACTGAGTTACCTGATGCTGGTTTCACTGATGCAGTGGTGACACTTGACATACTAATGGGTCGACCTGGTGAATGAGGCAAAGTGCTTTTCAAAGTCATAATACTCAGAAACACATTTGTATGATTGACCAGCAATTCAAGTCACATTTAATATATCTGTATTTCTGTTACCTGATGTTTGTTTTGCAGGAGTCACAAGAGTGGAAGTATGGGCCGTGCTAACTGTCAAAGCTGGTAAAAAACAAACAAAAAAACAATCAGTATATATATATATATATTTTTTTTTTTTTGATAATGTTCTGAATCAAACATATTGAATGTCCCACCTGTAGTCGTGGTGAATGTTGTCGTGGTGAATGTCGTCGTGGTGAATGTCGTCATAGCCTGTGTTGTGTGTGACTCTTTTTTCACAATATCTACAATAGAAGAAGATGGATTTGGACGTCATGCGGTGTGTTGATTTAATAACTCTGGTCATTCTATGCAATAAACATAATATTGATTCTGTTATCAAACTGACAGTTTAATAATTTGCAAATGGCATTCATTTAAATAAACAACATGGAGTCTGTTGTTTTGCTCAGTACAACTTCTCTTTATGAATAATTCTCTTTTAGTGGATGAGTTTTAGCAGTTTGGCATGTGCGTTCATGTCTTCTTTGTCTTACCAGTTAAGCTGTATCCATCACTACGAGGAGAAAAGGTGTTGGGTTGACCTCTCGAGCTGTAATCACAGCTGGCATCAGTTTGTTGAACTGAATGCAGACGTCCTCAGCAAATCATCAACAGTGACAGTAAAATGACAGTACGACTGATCGGTTGAGGTAATTTTCTTCTTGATGGTTTTTGTTTTAACTGGATGACTTGAAACTCCAAAGTACAGGTTACAAGTCGTATGACGATCAACGGATCCAGGCAGAGAGCAAATGAAGAGAACACATTCACCTTGAAAATGTTTGAGACTCATCTTTGGTTTTTCTCCTACAAATAGAATAATAATAATGAGAAGTCATTAAATGCAAAGAACTACTCTGTTATCAAGTACACGTCAAGACAAGTCTGTGATTTCAAATAGACATTTACAGAAATCTGAATCACCTCCAACAACAGGTGGCATGGTCATAGAAATGGATTTGTTAACTGGCTGTCGCTTTCATTATTTTGGTCTGTAAGCACATCATGCTGATACTGTATCAAAATGTTAAAATATCAGTACAGTTACTCACTGTGTATGGTGATGGAGGACGAGTCACTCTGTGGAGATGGAGAATCTAACTCTCCAAACTTTACAGTGTAAGAACATGTCACTTTAACCTCAGCAGGTGAACTCTGCTGTGACATCTTCAGCAGCTCACTTCCTGTCAGTGTCTGCAGACAAGAGGAGCCTCTGATATTTCCTCCACTTAAAGTGTAAAAATAACACTGAGGCACAGAAACAGATGATGGAGTCTGACAGTTCAATGTGACTGAGTCTGTCTCTGTGATCACCGCTGGGTTCACTGTCAGTTTAGGTGGAAGAGATGCTGAAAATTTGAACATGTTAGATTCAGTAACTTGAAATGGCATTTAAAATAATTTTGAATATGCATTTATAATCGTAGAGAATGTCCTGAGGTTTTATGTATTAATTATAGATCTAACGCCCATTTTAAATCTATGAACACTTCCTCTGAAGACCTGTCTCCCATGTTAAGAGCCACTTTGTGCTTATGCTCTACCGAGATATCCTAATATTAGTCTATAGCAGCAGTGTTAATAAAAAATCTTTACAAACTCAAAATCATAACACAAATACAGAAAGTGATTTGTGATCATGTTCTGGATTTCTGTCCAAAGCATCAAATTTCCCACTTTTGGTCACAGTAAATGTCGTCACAGTCTGTGTCACATGTGGATCTTTTTCCACAATACCTACAATAAAAGAAGACGCAGACGACTGTGTGGGACGGAGTATTTGTGCATTCACCTGAGCACTTGTTTTCACAAAACCGGAGAACATAGACCAGTTTTTATTAAATATGTGTTTGTTGTGTTTATTATGAAATGTTGCTATTATTATAAATACAAATATGTCAGTAGAAGCAGTTACTCACTGTGTATGATGATGGAGGATGTGTCACTGTGTAGAGATGGAGAATCTAAGTCTCCAAGCTTTACAGTGTAAAAACAAATCACTTTAACCTCAGCAGGTGAACTCTGATGTGACATCATCAGCAGCTCACTTCCTGTCAGTGTCTGCAGACAAGAGGAGCGTCTGATATTTCCTCCACTTAAAGTGTAGAAATAACACTGAGACACAGAAACAGATGATGGAGTCTGACAGTTCAATGTGACTGAGTCTGTCTCTGTGATCACCGCTGGATTCACTGTCAGTTCAGGTGGAAGAGATGCTGAAAGTTGAAGAATATGTTGGATTAAATATCTTGAATTGGCATTTGTAATTATATTTGCAATCATATCATATTTAAATGATTAAATTTGATGCTAAATCTAAAGCTTCCAACACTTCCTCTGAAAACCTGACCCCATGTTTAGAGTAAGTTCATTGTTTGTGCTGACACTGTATCAAGATATTCTAATATTAGTCCATAGCAGCAGTGTTCACTCACTTCGAACCTTGATGGAGGACACGTCACTCTCAGGAGATTGATACACATAAAGGTAAGAACATTTCACTTTAACCTCAGCAGGTGAACTCTGATGTGACATCTTCAGCAGCTCACTTCCTGTCAGTGTCTGCAGGACAGGGGAAGCTTTTAGAAGGTCCTCCGCTAACAAAGCGGAAATAACACTGAGACACAGAAACAGATGATGGAGTCTGACAGTTCAGTGTGACTGAGTCTGTCTTTGTGATCACCGCTGGATTCACTGTCAGTTTAGGTGGAAGAAGATCTGAAAATTTAGAGGTAAATGTGTTATCTACTTAACAGTTGCAACAAGATTCCTAATGAGAAATTTACAATAGAAACTACAGACACTACATAGATATTTTATAATACCATGCAGCCTAATGATGCATGACAACTGTCAGATTCATTACACAATGCTAAACTGTTCATACTGTGATTCACAGAATAAAGTGTCCATGAAAACTAATATTAAACTCAGGGACTGACCTTGTGCTCTCGTCTCAGAGAAGAAACCTGTTAAAGAAAAACGTGTTAACAAGAGAAACAGATGTAATTATAAATAATAAACATTTAATGTTAATGCTGTACTTCTCTCAGCCTGATGTAAAGGTGTAATAAGTATTGGTGTGTAACTACCTACATTTACAATAAAAGAAACAAGAGGTTTAACTTACACATGAGGACGACTAACAGCAGGCGACCAGCCATGATGCAGCTGAGTACTGTGAATGTCTGAGACTGCACTTGTGTGTCTGACTGAAGAGTGACACTGACAGACCACAATACGTGTGGACTGTATATTTAGATCACACCTACAGTAACACAGTAATGGTTAACTGGTTCAGACCTTTCACAAACACTCCTCGCAGTGCCTTTTCATTCCAGTGGGCGTCAGCAGAGTACGTGCTGAAATCCACAGAATAATCTGCCACACACACACAAATATGCAGATGCAAACGGTTAGGTTTCACGACTGACTCACAAAATCTTTAAGAGATCCCCCAAGTTAATGTGCATTGCACATTATTGTAATTGTAGGTATTCTGGAAGCAGCAGCTGTGCTCACACTGTTGTCAGATATAAGTGTACAAGACAGAACATGAGTGGTCAGATTTAAAGATAGAAACGTGAGAAGCAATCATTTTAATCTGTGGTTCACTGCTGTATATCTACCTCTCATATGACATGACTTTAAATAATCAGCGTAGACCTCAATAATTATCTCAGGGTGTGTGGCTAACCCTGTTTTCACATTCCTGTAACACCTGCAGTAAACCGTGCAGAGCAGACGCTGCAAACTGTGTGCTCTTCCCGCTAGTTAGTAAAATTTTTTAAATTTTATTTTTTATATTTCTGTAAATATGATTTGTATTAACTGTGTGCATGTAAGGTCTGAATCACACCTCACGTGTAAGGCATTTTGGTACATGTTTTGTCTTAAATGTACTATATAAATAAACATGAACCTGAACTTCAACTTTACAAACTGATTAAGATTTTTTATTACTTAAAGCATTGCAACACACAGTACATGTTATCGTCCGTCCAAACTTCAGTTTGAAGCGAAATGAAAAAGATACAAGAAAAATTTTAATTAATTTTAAATTGACTTTGGAGTCCTGCACACTCTCTCTGTGTCTCTCAGGCCGGATGTAGCTTCTCCGAGTGGCTGCTTTCACTCTATGAAAAAAAAAGAAACATGACTTAATTGTCCTCTGTGAGATGTAAATGTATTGCAATGCACATAATGTAATGTATCTGTAATGGCATGTTATACCTGTTCAACCTCTCTAATAACTCAGTAATACATTCAGGAAGAGAAAAGCAGCTCACCACTCTTGTTTATAGTTGACGATGCTGTAGGTTTCATCATAACCACCCTGCAACTGTTCAGTGAAATGACAGAGGGAAGGAAGAGTGAGAGTGTCCTTATCTAAGACAGAATAATCACTGCATGAAGGACAAACCTTTGAGTAGACGCACACGTTTTGAAATCTATGAGGGGCCGTTAGGGACATTATGCAGAATTTTCCTCTCACATATACATGAAACCAAAGGCATCCACATACTATACTGAAAACCTGAAATTCAGTATGTTGTGTAAGAGGGAGCATTTCACTATATTTTATGAGAGTTTTTCAGTTGTTGAACTACGGAATAGACGAGGGTTCTGTCCTGGAGCCAGACCTGGGAAAGGATCTCACCGGGGAGCGTCTGCTGCCCAGCCAGGCTGACGCACCTTTTCAATGTTGCATGGAGGGCGGATACAGTACCTGGAGAGTGTCAGATTGGGGTCAAAAAAGTAAAAAAAAACCCTCTTTTTCTTCTCTGTGAACACGAGTTACAAATAACTTCAGACATAAGTGCTCAGAGGTCACAACATGCCAGCAGAGTGAAAATTGTTGCCGTTACATGTTGCATTTTTTATCTAAGAGGGGAGTCAGATTATGTTTTACAGTGTTATCCAGTCCACGACGTGTGCTTTGTGAACTTGGAGAAGGCTCACGACTGTGTCCCCTGGGTGCTCCTGTGGGGGGTACTGAGGGAGTATGGAGTACCGGGGCTGTTGGTACGAGCCATCCGGTCCTTGTCCACCTAAAGTGGGAGTTGTGTCCCTATACTTGGCACAAAGTCAAATATGTTCTCAGTGGGTGTTGGACTAGGGCTGCCCCTTTATGATTTTCATGGACCAGATCTCAAGGTGCAGCCAGGGTGAGGAGGGTGTCCAGTTAGAATGGATGGATGGATGTGTGAGAGGGAGCATTTCACCACCTTGTTTTCAATATATTGTGTGAGAGATTTTCAATACAATATGTGAATGCATTTGGTTTCATGTGCGTATGCGCGAGGAAAATTCTGAATAATGTCCCCTACTGACCATTACCACTTTTCTTCTCTGCTTGACACTCACCAAATATTCCTTGTGATCTAAAACAGAAACCAAAGCATAACTTGATAAACAGTAACAAGACAATGTAAATTAAACATTATATCCACATATAAATAACACAGGAAGACAAAGGCAGCTCACCACTCATGCATTTATAGGTGATGATACTGTAGGTTTCATCGTAACCAGCCTGCAATTATTTAACAAAATGATAGAAGGAAGGAAGATTGAGAGCGGCCTTATTAAAGAGACAATAATTGCTGCATGAAGGAAAAAGCTTTCAATAGACACACAGGTTTTGAAGTCACCACTCTTTCACTGTTGACACTCACCAAATATTCCCTGAGATCTAAAACAGAAACCAAAGCTCAACTTAATAAACTGTAGCAAAACACTGTAAATGAAACATTATTGTATAAATAACTGTCAGTGGCATGATTATTGTAGTTTATGCAAGTAAGTAACATACCTTTTGATTTACCAGTGAAGTTTGGTCTAAATGTCAAAAACAGAAAAAAAATCTGTGAGTCTTTGAGTCAAAGCACTGAACCTACAGCTCATTATTTGCTTCAAATTAAGTTAATTAGTTGATTTATATTAAAGTTATGTCATTCAAATGGATGGACATTTTCTATGTAACTGAAATGCAAATACATGGCTGCAAGTTTCTCAAGTTAACTAATAACCTTTAAGAATTATGATTTCTTACCTCTTGGAAACACATTTCTCTAGAAAAATTAAGAAAAAAACAAGAGAGACACTTCAATGACAACCAATGAAACAGGGATACTGGATGCTTTGATATTTTGAAACCAGAAACTAAGCTGCCTTTAAGTGTAAAGCCACTTGAAATATTTCCCACATCTGCAGCTCCGTTTTAATATGAACACTCAAACTTTTTTTGAGGTGATTATGTAATTCTTACCGATCCTGACTTGATTGAAGAGAAGAACTAATCCAAGCAAGACGACACCCACAGCCACAACTGCTCCGATCAATATTATCTTGTCTGCATTAAGAGAAGAGGCCATCAATAAGTGTCCGACTACAGTGTTACCATAAAGCGTTGAAGACACAAAAACGTCTCCACTGCCACCACACTTGTGCAGAGCACACGCAGTTACAACAAAACTAAAAACCTTGAGTCCTGCTGGTGGACCTGAGACACAGTAATGTTCATTAAACCTAGAATATGAACGTGCTGGATGAAATGACCAACTTACTTCTGCTCTCTGAGATTTACCAGAATGAGATCAAGAACTATGTGGTGCTCGAGGAAATGTTGGAAACCAGAACTGTGTTGTGTAATTTCCTTAAAGATGTAAAATCATTTACTGGGTCAATATATGACCTAATAATCACTGAACATTTATATTATGATCATTTATATTTATTGAATGTAAATACTCAAGTAATGACAGCTGAAATATCATTCATTTACATATGCAATGACTAATTAAATAAAAAGATTTAAGAGCTGAATAAGTACAGCAAGTACTAAATTTTAGTGAGTTAAAAATATTAGATTTTATTTATTTATTTTAGATAAATAGAACTATTTAATTAATAAACAGGATATCATAAGCAATGACACTCTAAGTCTTAAGGAGTGTCAAACTGAACGCAAAGGCATGCAATGTATTTTCTTTCACTACAGCAGCGTGTGACTACTAAAGATAAGAGAGACATTTTAAATTTAAAATTTTCTATTTGGTCACATTTTGTACAAATAACATCACATCTATTATTTGACCCCTGAGTAACTTGGGTACTTTTAACAGTTCAAACTAACCTGTTACAAAATATGTCAAATTTCCCAAAAAGTTACGTAATGTAAATAGATAATAAGTTACTAAACTATCAGAATATGCAGTACTGTATGTGTGAGCCGTCACATATACTCACCTGAAGCTGTTTTCAGAGCGGTTTCTCTCTCTTTAGCCCTCAGCGTTGTAACACTTGAATCTTGGAAGAACATTCACAGCGATGCATGTGAGCATTTTGATGTAATAATAATACCAATCTTTAGTCTACAGTACTTGATATTTCATCCCCAAAATCTGGGTTCATAGCGGTCATACTTGTATCTGTTTCCTGTAGGTACAAATACTCTTTACAGTATGCAGTTTGACTGACATTCAGGATGAATCACTTCTTATAAACATATTAAATGTTTTATATGTAAACATTTTGTAAGTTTCAACATTTTGTAATAAATCCGTGTGAATCTTTGAGAAACGTGGTAAGCATGTCACCTGATGCTGCTTTCACTGATGTTGGTGAAGTTGATGTAGAACCAACAGAACTACTGTGCGTACCAACAGGCCGACCTGCTGGAAAAACAAAATAAAACAAAGAAAAATTAAATACTGAACACATGTTTAATTTGTGATTAACAAATGTCACATTTAGAGCTGATGTTTTGTTACCTGATGTTAGTTTCACAGGAGTAGAAGCACCAGACCTGTAAACAGTCACACCTGGCAAAAAATAAATAAAGACAAAGACCTTCAATATTTCAAACTAATTAATACTGAAGCCTGGACTGTTATTTAAAATGTCATACCTGTGGTCATACTTAATGTTGACATTGTCTGGGTCACGCTGGATTCTTTTTCCACAATATCTACAGTAAGAGGAGATGGAGAACTTGTGAGGAAATACAGTGACTACACTCAGAAAGGACTAACAGTGCAGTCAACACGAGTAAAGTCAGTGTAGCATGTGTGCTCATGTCTTCTCTGACTCACCAGGCAAGCTGTATCCATCACTACGAGGAGACAAAGAGCTGGGTTCACTTCTCAAATTGTAATCACAGCTGGCATCACGTCGTTGAACTGAACGGAGACGCCTCAGCAAATCTTCGATGGTGACAGTAAACTGGCAGATCCAGTGATTGGTTGAGGTTCTTTTCGTCAAGATGTTTTGTGTTTGAACTGGATGACTTGATTCTCCAAAGTACAGGTTGCATCTCGTATCATGATCAGCAGATCCAGGCACAGTGCAAAAAAAGAGAACGTGTTCACCATGAAAATGTTGAAGACTCATTTTTGGTTTTCGACCTACAAAAAGATGAATGAAAAGTCATTAAATACAAAGAACTATCTTTGCTTTGTTTTTTATCTTTGTGGTCACATTTCTAAAAATTCTTCTGTGATAAAACTCCACACAACAGCTAATAGTAAAACATATTGTGATATTCTTACAACAATTTATCAAACTAACAAAAATCATTCATCAAATCAATCATCAAGTTATGCATCAAGACATAATAGTCCCAGTACAACCAGTCACTTACTGTGTATGGTGATGGAGGATGTGTCACTGTGTGGAGATTGTATGTTGTGAATCTTCACAGTGTAAGAACATTTCACTTCAACCTCAGCAGGTGAACTCTGATGTGACAACATCAGCAGCTCAGTTCCTGTCAGTGTCTGCAGACAAGAGGAGCCTCTGACAGTTCCTCCACTTAAAGTGTAGAAAATACACTGAGACACAGAAACAGATGATGGAGTCTGACAGTTCAATGTGACTGAGTCTCTCTCTGTGATCACCGCTGGATTCACTGTCAGTTTAGGCGGAAGGGATCCTGAAAATTTAAGCATAGGTTGGGTTAAATATATTAAATTGACATTTATTTAAAACATTTCTCATGCTGCATTGATAATAGTAGAGGATGTCCTTCTAAATGTGTCCTTCTAAGTTGTTTGTGCTGACACTGTATCAAGATATTCTAATATTATTCCATAGCAGCAGTGTTCACTCACTTCGAACCTTGATGGAGGACACGTCACTCTCAGGAGATTGATACACATAAAGGTAAGAACATGTCACGTTAACTACAGCAGGTGAACTCTGATGTGACATCTTCAGCAGCTCACTTCCTGTCAGTGTCTGCAGACAGGGGAAGGTTTTAAAAGGTCCTCCTCTAACAGCGAGGAAATAACACTGAGACACAGAAACAGATGATGGAGTCTGACAGTTCAGTGTGACTGAGTCTGTCTCTGTGATCACCGCTGGATTCACTGTCAGTTTAGGTGGAAGAAGAGCTGAAAAAGAAGAGGTAAACGTGTGTTATATTGTATACTCACAGTTGCAATAAGATTCGTAATGGGAACTTAAAGTAATTTACATAGGAACTATAGACACTGCATAAAACAGAAAAAGAACTATTGTACAGCAAATGATATGTGATAATTGTCAAATTCAATACAGAATACACTAAGAAAGTATGATGTAATAGTATAGTGAACTCTTAATGTTGATGTTGTAAGCCATCAGCGTAGAGATAATTCTGTTGACGCCGTCATGAGGCCGAGGCTCACGCTGAAACTTTGAATGAGGCTCATTCAAAGTCTTCCAACACTTCCTCTGAAGACCTGACCCCCATGTTAACAGCCACTCTGTGCTGACGCTTTATCAAGATATCCTGATATTAATCCAGTGCGTGTTCACTCACCTCCAATGATGATGGAGGACACGTTACTCTCAGGAGATCGATGCACATGAAGGTAAAAACATGTCACGTTCACCTCAGCAGATGAGCTCTGATGTGACATCTTCAGCAGCTCACTTCCTGTCAGTGTCTGCAGACAGGGGAAGCTTTTAGAAGGTCCTCCGCTAACAAAGTGGAAATAACACTGAGACACAGAAACAGATGATGGAGTCTGACAGTTCAGTGTGACTGAACCTGTCTCTATGATCACCGGTGGATTCACTGTCAGTTTGGGTGGAAGAAGAGCTGAAAATTTAGTGAAACACATCATCATCATCAAACAATAGCTGCAATAATGCATTAGTATAAAACTGTAAACTGTACATAGTGTCCATGAAGACTCAGGGACTGACCTTGTGCTGTCATTGCAGGAAAGGAATCTGTTAAAAACAAACAAAAAACAACATCAGCGGTGGGTTCACTGTCGGTTTAGGTGGAAGAGGAGCTGAAAATTGAAACATATATTTTTTGTTAATATATATTTTAAATTATATTCATATATACTGTGGAACCTGGGCATAAAAATGTATTTAACTGAGGGACTGACCTTGTGCTTTCATCTCAGAAAATGAATCTAGTGGAGAACAAAGTATGTTAAGAGAAACAAATGCAAGAATAAATAGTCATCTCTGAATGTTGATGTTGTAAGACATCACATCTCAAGAGCGTGCCTCAAACTATTAGAACGATCTTCACTGCCCACCAATACAAAATTGGATAACACTACATAAGAATCTGGTGCTTACATATAGAAGATACATCTCCTGGTGTAACTGTCTGCATTTACAATGAAAGAAACGAGAGGTTTAACTTACACATGAGGACGACTAACAGCAGGCGACCAGCCATGATGCAGCTGAATACTGTGAATGTCTAAGACTGCACTTGTGTGTCTGACTACATTTACTTACACGTGTTTCTTTTTGCAGAACAGGAAAACCACATGAGAGAATCAACAGACAGAGCCCATGTGTGGACAGTACATTTTCACAGTGATGGCTGATGTTCATGTTTTCTTTTCGTACTTTTTGTATTTCTTATTGTTTGCTTTATTTGTTGCTTTTTTTCTTAAAGATAAAGACAAAAGAGAAACAGGTCACACCTGCACACGTGTGTAAATAATTTTAACACAGATTGTAAACAATGAAGCATAGATTTTTAAGTGTGATGTAAATGTAATCTACATTTTTTGTAATAACCTACATTATTAATAGTCTAATGTACATGTGAGGATGACAAACAACATGATGAAGCTGAATGCCGACACTGTCCACAATCCTCCAAAAAGATACTTTGTCTGACTACATCGAGACTCAGGCGTACTGAACTGTCTTGCTCTTGTGAACTTGTCCTTTGAAAAACCACAGACAGCATCAGAGGTGCATCACGTTAAGAGACAGACCACAGATACATACACGTGACATCCTTTTATAAGCACCTAATAAATGTGTGTTTTATTTAGGCTGAATCAACCACACTTCACACTGGACACTGAAGAAAGATGTTTGTTCACACAGCAGCTCTGTTTCAGCTTTTTTTATATGAATAGATACACAAACTCAACAGTCTGTAGAGGCAGAGCGTGTCAGATTGTAAAATATTTATATATAATATTTATATTTATTTGCATACATTTTGCTGCACAAGCCACGTGCTCTTCCCTCTGGTTATTAAAATATCACAGTGACTGAATCAATGGTTTTAATGTGGCTAAAATATGTTGTCTGTCTTGCATACAGTTGTGACTGATTTAGAGTTTCTCCTTTTTCTTTGTTTCTTTGTATTGTGTTTTGTGTTGTAGTTGTTTTTTACTGATATGTGCCACCTGTCAGATTCATTAAATTGTTCGTACCGTGATTACAGAATAAACTGTCCATGAAAACTAATATTAAACTCAGGGACTGACCTTGTGCTCTCATCTCAGATAAGAAACCTGTTAACATGTTAGTCTGACTGATTAGTGACTGACGAGAATCACACTGACAGATCACAATACATGTGGTACTGTGTATTTAGATTCACAGTAACACAGTAAGTGTTTAACTGCTTCAGAATAACTTCTTATTGTCCTTCTACAACTTGTTTTATTTGTTTCTTTTCCTCAGATGGGAGTATTAGAGGTTTACATGTACAATGGCCGAGTGTCAAAGACTTCACTTGACATACAGACGTGTCTTTCTGCAGAACAGGAAAACCATAGAAGAGAATCAACAAACCAACAAACTGTATCAGCAACAACAGCCAACCACAGTATCTGTGGACTGACTTTTTTTTCTGAAATGGTAGCACATCTGGTTAACATCTATTACCAATGTGGAGTATATATATGTTAGCACGTGTGCACTTGTGTTGGCATTGTGAGTAGTAGCGGACAATGAATGAATGAGATTAAGTCATACAATCGTATAGGTTTTATGCAGAATATGACATATTGAGTGTGTACAGTCATTTGTAAATCCATGTAAATGGATTTCTAATACACAGTCACATAAGTAACAGATAAAATACTCAATTACAATAAGTAAAATGCATCTTCAATATTTTTAGAGCTTTCAAACCTTTACAGTTTGAGAGAGACAGGAAAGAGGTTAGAGAGAGGCGGGTGGGAGACACGCAGCAAAGGGCCACAGGGTGGAAATGAAACCATGCAGCTGCGGTAAGGACTCAGCCTTAACATATGAGGTCCACGCTCTGTCAGGTGAGTTATCAAGGCACCCCATACATCTTCAGTCTTGATCCAAAAAACTGTAACTATGCACCGTGTATCAGTGCCCCTGCACGGTGCTGTACATCATGCTCTTCAGGGCCAATTCAGCTGGCTCCTCAGAGACGGTGGAGTACAAATGGTATGTGTCATACTGGGAAAAAGAAAAAAAACAACAACTGTAGCATCTATTAATGTGTATGACACATGGATTTAATATTTGACGTCATGTCAGACTTACATTCTCATTTTGTGGTTCTCTGTTGTTCACTTCCTGAGAACCTGTGACTGAGAGCGACACACAAAGGTGACAGTTTACCACGAAGCTTGACGTTTTATTGTCAAGTCTTCAAATCAAATGCACATTTCTCTGAGTTAGAATACAAGACGTAAGCTGATTCAAGAATTTGATATGTTTGTAATAACTGCATTTATCTTAAACAGCATTGCATTTTGTCTTTTTATTTTGTTTTTTCACACACGTGAAGAAGACACATTAGACAGAAGCAAAGCAGATTATTTTTGTCTTAGTGCAGTGGTGGTCTAACACACGTATGGTTACATTTTGAGACTCTTTTTCTCGCTCTGCTAGCTGCTTATTTCCACCCTGGTTATTTTGGTAGCTGTGGCCTTCAGCATGTGAACTCTATTCAGCTGAGACAATAGGAAGCTGTGTAAAATTCTGCAGAGTCAAAATGTGCATGTAGATCAGCTGTGTACTCCATCTTAAACAAATTCACAAGCATTGTTAGTTCAGGCAGAGCACTGAGTTTACACTTAAACCAGCTGACTGGCTTTTTTTATTTTTATTAATGCTTCACCATCGGTGGCTCCTGCACCGGCTTTGCTGCTATACTAGCAGCCACAGTGGCACCTAAGCTTCCCACTGATGGCAATGCTGCGTGCTGCTGCAGCTCCTTCCACTCACCTCCTCCCCGTGTGCTAAAATTAAAATCTCTGCTGAATTCTTTGTGAGACCCTTCAGACAACCCCACATCTTAGCAACATTTAACTCTATAACTATTTTATACGAAAGGTTGCGCTTTTGGCTCGTGTCTCTGACTGAGTGAGTGAGTTTTTGGGGTGCTTGTATCTTTTGAGCAGATGCTTAACTCTCAAACTGAGCACTTATCAGGAGGCGATGATTAACGCTATAAGTGACAAACATTAAATTATGACACAAACTGTGTTTCCCCCAAAAAATATGGAGAGGGTTTCAGACTTCTGTTATTCAATTCTGCATTTCATTATGTTTGAACCCTGAAATAAAAACAACAGATTATGACTTTATGAGATAAAGTTCTCACCATCTCTTCTTTTCCTCCAGACTATTACTGAAACCAGCACGATGACAGTGACAGTTACTCCACAACCAACCACAACTGCTGCAAACTTCCATATCCACATTTCTGCTGTGCAGCATAAACAAATGTCAGTTGTTAAGAAAAAAAAAAGTACAGTGCATAACCACAATATTTCAACATTTAATACCACTGCAATATATGAAAAGGAAATCAAAGTATTACTTTGTCATTGACATTAAGTTACTGAAGACATTAGGTTTTAAACATAATTTAAAGATCGAGTAAAGTTGTGGGCATGTGAAGAATTAATATTAATCTTACTTGACTTTGACATATTGAACATGTGAGTCCTAAAGATGAGAGAGTCATTCAAAACTTCAAAATAAAATCTTCTATGATATCACATTGAGCACAAATAACATCACGTCTAATATTTGACCCCTGAGTATCTTGGGTAATTTCAACAGCTAACTCAAACGTGTTAAATTAAAAAAAAAAAAACATTCATAACAACCAGATAGTATGTCAGTAACGTGTTAATATCAGAATATGCAGTACTGTCTGTGTGAGGAGTCACATATACTCACGTGGAGCTGTTTTCAGAGGAGTTTCTCCGTCTTTAGTGCTCGGCGTACTCAGACTTGAACCTAGTAAGTGCATGGCCACAAATGATTTTAAAACATTCAATACATGTGAGCATTATGATGCAATAATTATAATCTTTGGTTTACAGTGCCTGATATTTCATAACCAGACTCTGGATTCATAGAGGCAGAGGTCATACTAGTATCCGTTTCTTGAAGGCACAAAATCATATTTACATTCATATTAATAGATATTCTGTATCTAGATTTAACTTGAGCTTTATAATTAGCACAGTGGAAAAACAAAAGATCTTTCAAACTGCTGAACACACTGAATGTATCATTACTGGCAAACTAATGTCACATTTACAGCTGTTATTTAGTTACCGGATGTTAGTTTTACTGGAGTGGAAGTGCTAGACCTGTAAACAGTCACACCTGGCGAATAGAAGAAGAAAAGTCAAACCAACTTATACTGAAGTGCAATGATGTTCTGGATTGCTATCTAAACTTTCATACCTGTGGTCATACTAAAGGCTGGCACCATGCTTGGCTCTCTTTCCACAGAATCTGCAATAAGATACATTTTCAGTTTGTACAAATAAATCAATATTCATGAAGACAACTGGACAGATTTTTATTCACACTCACATTCACACCTATAGTTAATGTAGAGTCACCACCTAACCCATTAGGTGCACGTGTGTTGGACCCAGTGAGAACATGCAAACTACACACAGAAAGGCCCCAACAAAGGTTCGACCCAGGAACCTTCTTGCTGTGAGGCGACCACTGCACCACCGTGCTGCCCCAACAAACAACAGTGAAACATATAGTGGCATTCTGAAATCAAGACGTAATAATATCAGTTACTCACTGTGTATGGTGATGGAGGATGTGTCACAGTGTGGAGATTCAAGATCTACCTCTCCAAACTTTACAGTGTAAAAACATTTCACTTTAACCTCAGCAGGTGAACTCTGATGTGACATCTTCAGCAGCTCACTTCCTGTCAGTGTCTGCAGACAAGAGGAGCTTCTGACAGTCCCTCCACTTAAAGTGTAGAAATAACACTGAGACACAGAAACAGATGATGGAGTCTGACAGTTCAATGTGACTGAGTCTGTCTCTGTGATCACCGCTGGATTCACTGTCAGTTCAGGTGGAAGAAGAGCTGAAAATTTAGTGAAACACATCATAATTAATAGCTGCAATAATGTATAATGTACTATAAAACTGTAAACTGCACATAGTGTCCATGGAAACTCAGGGACTGACCTTGTGCTGTCATTGCAGGAATGGAATCTGTTAAAAACAAACAAACGAACAAGCAAACAAAAAATGTGTTAACAAGAGAAACAGAATATCATTTACAACTTTTAATGTTAATGCTATTCTTCTTGCTTCCTGGTGTAAAAGTGTAATTTAACATGCTGTGTAACTTCCTACATTCTGTCTATCAGAGTCAGTCTCTGTGACTTTTAAATGATTCAATTTGATACTCATTCTAAGTCTTCCAACACTTCCTCTGAAGACCTGACTCAGATCTTAAGAGCCATTTTGTTGTTTGTGTTGACACTGTACCAAGATACCCTAATATTAGTCCATAGCAGCAGTGTTCACTCACTTTGAATGGTGATAGAAGAAATGTTACTCTCAGGAGATCGATGCTCGTGAAGGTAAAAACATTTCACTTTAACCTCAGCAGGTGAACTCTGATGTGACATATTAAGCAGCTCCGTTCCTGTCAGTGTCTGCAGACAAGGGAAGCTTCTGACAGTTCCTCCACTTAAAGTGTAGAAATAACACTGAGACACAGAAACAGATGATGGAGTCTGACAGTTCAGTGTGACTGAGTCTGTCTCTGTGATCACCGCTGGATTCACTGTCAGTTTAGGTGGAAGAAGAGCTGAAAATTTAGTGAAACACATCATAATTAATAGCTGCAATAATGTATTACTGTAAAACTGTAAACTGTACATAGTGTCCATGAAAACTCAGGGACTGACCTTGTGCTGTCATTGCAGGAAAGGAATCTGTTAAAAAAAAAAAAGTGCTACCAAGAGAAACAGATATCGTTGCCAACTTTTAATGTTAATGCTATTCTTCTTGCTTTCTGGTGTAAAAGTGTAATATAACATGCTGTGTAACTTCCTACATTCTGTCTATCAGAGTCAGTCTCTGTGATCACTGGTGGATCCAGTTTAGGTGGAAGAAGAGCTGAAAATGTATTTTATATTTGTAATACACAAAATTATACAGAAATTACTGTAGCTATATTTTAGTCCATAGCAGAAGTGTTCACTCACTTTGAATGGTGATGGAAGAAATGTTACTCTGAGGAGATCGACGGTAAGAACATGTCACTTTAACTTGAGCTGGCGTTCTTTGATTTGACATCTTCAGCAGCTCCGTTCCTGTCAGTGTCTGCAGACAAGGGAAGCTTCTGACATTTCCTCCTCTTAAAATGTAGAAATAACACTGAGACACAGAAACAGATGATGGAGTCTGACAGTTCAATGTGACTGAGTCTGTCTCTGTGATCACCGCTGGATTCACTGTCAGTTTAGGTGGAAGAAGAGCTGAAAATGAAGAGGTAAACGTGTCACATACTGAACAGTTGTACAAATATAAAGATATTCTGAATGAGGAATTGTGATTTAATGTAGAAGAAATAAAGGACAATGTATTGTACAACCAAACTGTATGTGAAAATAGTCAAGTTATTAACAGACTTTAATAGTTCCCACAGAGTGATCACAACACAGCTTGACGTGAAAGATAACAGATCAGACTGACCTTGAGTTTGAATCTTGATAGAAGAATCTGTTGGAAATACAATTTGACCAAACACAATAAATAAATAAATGTAATAATGACTCAATGAAAACTTCATAAACTAACCAATCCTAAAAACCATAAATCATAGGTTTGGTATGGTATAACAAACAGACACGAAATGGCTGATTACATATTAATGTCAAATGTGAATCTACATTATTTTTTTTGTAATAACCTGCATTAATCATAAAAAATCAAGAAGTTAACTTACACATGAGGATGACAAACAACAGGCATCCAGCCATGATGAAGATGAACGCCGACACTGTCCACAATCCTCCACAACTTGTGTGTCTGACTACACCGAGACTCTGACGTACTGAACTGTCTTGCTCTTGTGAACCTGTTCTCAGAAAGACCACAGACAGCATCAGAGGTGCATCACGTTAAGAGACAGACCACAGATACATACACGTGACATCCTTCTTTAAGCACCTAATAAATGTGTGTTTTATTTAGACTGAATCAACCACACTGGACACTCTGAAGAAAGATGTTTGTTCACACAGCGGCTCTGTTTCAGTTTTGTTTCATATTAATAGATACACAAACTCAACAGTCTGTAGAGTCAGAGCGTGTCAGATTGTAAAATACTAATATGTTCATGTTCATGGCCTGCTCAAAGTGAACATGCTGATGTTTCTCATGTTTGTGCAGAAAACAATGAATTAATTTGCATAAATTATGCTGCACAAGCCGCATGCTCTTCCCACTGGTTAGTAAAATATCACATTGACTGAATCATTGTTGTGTTGTAGCTGCTTTTTTCTGCATTTCCAGTGTATGTGAGATGTCTTAATTTGTCCACACGTGGCGTCTGAATCACTCTGTGTGTAAGGTACTTTGGTACAGACATGTTTTGTGTTTAAAGGACAATATAAATAAACATGAACCCGAACTTTAACTTCACAAATAATGACTTGTTTTAATAGTTGTTGAAGATGTCTTTATTATTTGAAGCATTGCAACACACAGTACATGTTATCTTCTGTACTAACTTCTGTTTGAAGCAAAGGGAAAAAGATGCAAGAAAAGTGATTTTGGAGTCCTGCACGCTGTGTCTCTCAGGGCGGATGTAGCTTCTCTGAGCGGCTGCTGCTGTCACTCTATGAAAAGAAAGAAACACACAAGACTTAACTTCCCTCAGTGACGTGCAAATGTTTATGAGCATTATTTATTGCAAGGCTGTATCTGTAATGACATCTGTCAAATCTTTTTGCCACTTTTAAGCATTTAAAAAATCAAACTTGCACCGCGAAGCAAAGATTCAAACTCTCTAATAACCTGATACTACACCCAGGAAGAGACAAGCAGCTCACCACTCTTGCATTTATAGATGACGATGCTGTAGGTTTCATCATAACCACCCTGCAATTATTCAACAAAATGATAGAAAGCCTTATCTGAGACAGAATAATCACTGCATGGAGGAAAAAGCTTTTAATAGACACACAGGTTTTGAAGTCACCACTCTTTGACACTCACCAAATATTCCCTGAGATCTAAAACAGAAACCAAAGCTCAACTTAATAAACTGTAGTAAAACACTGAAAATTAATAATTCATGTATAAATAACTTTATACAAACAAGTAACATACCTTTTGATTCACCAGTGAAGTTTGCTTTTGGTCTAAATGTTAAAAACAGAAAAACAGGTTTTGTAAAGAGTGAGTCTTTGAGTCAAAGCACTGAACTCACAGCTGTACGATGTGAAGCAGCTCAAAGGCAGTCAGAAGAGGACTGTGACTGTCAGCTGCCACATGAACAGCTGTTGAAAAGGAGATACATGACTGCTACTTATTCAAGGTAACTAATAATCTTTGAGAATTAAGATTTCTCACCTCTGCGAAACACATTTCTCTAGAAAATGAAAAGAAAAAAAGAAAAATCAGCCAGTTACATCATATCATACATCATCTGACATCAGGAAGCTTCAGTAATAACTAATACAACAGGGATACTGGATGTAGCTTTTACACTTTGCTACCAGAAACTACAAAAACATGTCAGCAGCTTAACGTGAAGCCAGTTGAAATATTTCCCACATCTGCAGCTCTGTTTTAATGTGACATTCAACCTTTGTTGAAGTTAATATTTAATGCTTACCGATCCTGTTTTGAGTGAAGAGAAGAGCCGACCCGAGCAAGACGACACCCACAGCCACAACTGCTCCGATCAAGATCATCTTCTCTGCATTAAGAGAAGAGGCCGTCACCAAGTGTCTGCCTATAATCTTATCATCAAAGGAGTGAAGAGACAAACATGTCTGTACTTTCATCACACTTGTACAGAGCACGTGATTAAAATGAAGTCACAGAAATATTTTGATTTCATTTCTTCAAATGGACATATGTCTGATCTGATGTGCTTTATTCTGAAAGATCTCAAGTTGATTATAGGTGGAAGTCTTTTGACTTTGATCAAACCGTGACTTGGTTTGTTATTCTTCTTTTTATGATTATTGTTTATATTTATTTGACCCACGAAAATGCAACAACTGAAGACAGCTGCGATAAAGGCCTGGCAAGTCTGTCTCTGTGATCACCGCTGGATTCACTGTCAGTTTAGGTGGAAGAAGAGCTGAAAATTTAGTGAAACACATCATAATTAATAACTGCAATAATGTATTAGTATAAAACTGTAAACTGTACATAGTGTCCATGAAAACTCAGGGACTGACCTTGTGCTGTCATTGCAGAAAAGGAATCTGTTAAAAACAAACAAACAAACCAACAAAAAAAGTGTCAACCAGAGAAACAGATATCGTTTACAACTTTTAATGTTAATGCTATTCTTCTTGCTACCTGGTGTAAAAGTGTAATTTAACATGCTGTGTAACTTCCTACATTCTGTCTATCAGAGTCAGTCTTTGTGACTTTTAAATGATTCAATTTAATACTCATTCTAAGTCTTCCAACACTTCCTCTGAAGACCTGACTCAGATCTTAAGAGCCATTTTGTTGTTTGTGTTGACACTGTACCAAAACATACTAATATTAGTCCATAGCAGCAGTGTTCACTCACTTTGAATGGTGATGGAAGAAATGTCACTCTCAGGAGATCGATGCTCGTGAAGGTAAAAACATTGCACTTTAACCTCAGCAGGTGAACTCTGCTGTGACATCTTCAGCAGCTCACTTCCTGTCAGTGTCTGCAGACAAGGGAAGCTTCTGACAGTTCCTCCACTTAAAGTGTAGAAATAACACTGAGACATAGAAACAGATGATGGAGTCTGACAGTTCAATGTGACTGAGTCTGTCTCTGTGATCACCGCTGGATTCACTGTCAGTTTCAGGTGGAAGAAGAGCTAAAAATGTAGTGAAACATATCATAATTAATAGCTGCAATAATGTATTAGTATAAAACTGTAAACTGCACATAGTGTCCATGAAAACTCAGGGACTGACCTTGTGCTGTCATTGCAGGAAAGGAATCTGTTAAAAACAAACAAACAAACAAGCAAACAAAAGTGTTACCAAGAGAAACAGATATCATTTACAACTTTTAATGTTAATGCTATTCTTCTTGATGTAAAAGTGTAATATAACATGCTGTGTAACTTCCTACATTCTGTCTATCAGAGTCAGTCTTTGTGACTTTTAATTTATACAATTTGATACTCATTCTGAGTCTTCCAACACTTCCTCTGAAGACCTGACTCAACTATTAAGAGCCACTTTGTTGTTTGTATTGACACTGTACCAAGACATACTAATATTAGTCCATAGCAGCAGTGTTCACTCACTTTGAATGGTGATGGAAAAAATGTTACTCTCAGGAGATCGACGCTCGTAAAGGTAAAAACATTTCACTTTAACTTGAGCTGCTGTTCTTTGATTTGACATCTTCAGCAGCTCACTTCCTGTCAGTGTCTGCAGACAAGGGAAGCTTCTGACAGTTCCTCCTCTTAAAGTGTAGAAATAACACTGAGACACAGAAACAGATGATGGAGTCTGACAGTTCAATGTGACTGAGTCTGTCTCTGTGATCACCGCTGGATTCACTGTCAGTTCAGGTGGAAGAAGAGCTGAAAATTTAGCGAAACACGTCATAATTAATAGCTGCAATAATGTATTACTGTAAAACTGTAAACTGTACATAGTGTCCATGAAAACTCAGGGACTGACCTTGTGCTGTCATTGCAGAAAATGTATGTTATATATGTAATACACATCAGATTTTACATACATTTACCAATGTTTTTTTTAATGATTCAATTTGATACTCATTCTAAGTCTTCCAACACTTCATCTGAAGACCTGACTCAACTATTAAGAGCCACTTTGTTGTTTGTGTTCACACTTTACCAAGACATACTAATATTAGTCCATAGCAGCAGTGTGCACTCACTTTGAATGGTGATGGAAGAAATGTCACTCTCAGGAGATCGACGCTCGTAAAGGTAAAAACATTTCACTTTAACCTCAGCAGGTGAACTCTGATGTGACATATTAAGCAGCTCCGTTCCTGTCAGTGTCTGCAGACAGGGAAGCGTCTGACAGTTCCTCCACTTAAAGTGTAGAAATAACACTGAGACACAGAAACAGATGATGGAGTCTGACAGTTCAATGTGACTGAGTCTGTCTCTGTGATCACCGCTGGATTCACTGTCAGTTTAGGTGGAAGAAGAGCTGAAAATGAAGAGGTAAACGTGTCACATACTGAAGAGTTGCACAAATATAAAGATATTCTGAAATTGTGATTTAATGTAGAAGAAATAAAGGACAATGTATTGTACAACCAAACTGTATGTGAAAATAGTCAAGTTATTAACAGTTTAGTTTAATAGTTCCCACAGAGTGATCACAACACAGCTCGACGTGAAAGATAACAGATCAGACTGACCGTGAGTTTGAATCTTGATAGAAGAATCTGTTGGAAATACAATTTGACCAAATACAATAAATAAATGTAATAATAACTCAATGAAAACTTCATAAATGAACCAATCCTAAAAACCATAAATCATAGGTTTGGTATGGTATAACAAACAGACACGAAATGGCTGATTACATATTAATGTCAAATGTGAATCTACATTTTTTTTTGTAATAACCTGCATTAATCATGAAAAATCAAGAAGTTAACTTACACATGAGGATGACAAACAACAGGCATCCAGCCATGATGAAGATGAACGCCGACACTGTCCACAATCCTCCACAACTTGTGTGTCTGACTACACCAAGACTCTGACATACTGAACTGTCTTGCTCTTGTGAACCTGTTCTCAGAAAGACCACAGACAGCATCAGAGGTGCATCACGTTAAGAGACAGACCACAGATACATACACGTGACATCCTTCTTTAAGCACCTAATAAATGTGTGTTTTATTTAGACTGAATCAACCACACTTCACACTGGACACTCTGAAGAAAGATGTTTGTTCACACAGCGGCTCTGTTTCAGTTTTTTTTATATTAATAGATACACAAACTCTAACAGTCTGTCAGATTGTAAAATACTTATATGTTCATGTTCATGGCCTGCTCAAAGTGAACATGCTGATGTTTCTCATGTTTGTGCAGAAAACAATGAATTAATTTGCATAAATTATGCTGCACAAGCCGCAGTGCTCTTCCCACTGGTTAGTAAAATATCACATTGACTGAATCATTGAAAACTTTGAATGCAGTAAGGTCATTTTGTCAACAGGTGGCGCTGTTGTCTGTGCAATTATATCATCACCACATGGCTGCTGACACACATGGAGTTTGGTGTGTTCTTTCTTTGAGATTATTGCACACCTACAAAAATATTTTGTAAGGTTTGCCAAATCTACTTTCCCAAGAGACAAAGAAACAGTTTATTCCCACAGACCATCAAGCCTCTGACTAACAGTTAACACCAGACACAGAGGAACTGGAGCTGTCTGCGACTTCAGCACCACGGACAGCAGCATGGATTTATCAATGCAGGCACAGTTAGATCACTGATTTTTCAGCCATGATCAGAGCCCCGGATTCAGATATAGTATTCAAAAGGATTCAATAGTTTGAACGTGAAATTTGTTTGTTAAGAAAGAAAACAAAATAAAGAAAAAAATACACTATACAAACTGTGTAGTCAAGTTATGAACAGATCATTAAAACAAGAGATAACAGACTGACAGATAACAGAATAACCGAACATAACAGAACAGATAATCTTCTGTATCTTAAGACAAGAATCTGCTGGAAATACAATGTGTTAACAAGATAAATAGATGTAATAATAACACAATAATAACTTAAGCAACCAAGAAATAACATAAAATATAAATGTGGTGTGCGAAAAACAGACTCTGACGTACTGTCTTGCACTTGTGAACTTGTTTTTTGAAGAACCACAGACAGCATCAGATGTGAATCACATTACAGAGGCCACGCATGTATATGTGACATCCTTTTAAGTACTTAGTACAAACATGTTTTATTTTGATCAAATCAGACACATTAGAGGCTGAATATTTTTGATTTAACAGTGAAGTTTTCATGACAAACGTTTCCAAATGAATAAACGACTACTCTCTCCAAACATCTCAAAATGATGTGACTGAAAAGAAATCTCAGGTGTGCTTGGAAATTGAAAAAAGCTGAAAGATGAAGCCTTTCTGACCAAACAGTTGTCATTGTTACTCTGCTGATTCATTCATGTCAAAACCTTCATGGTGCTAAAACAGCGTAACCTCCTCCTTCCTTTTCTCAATTTGTTGACTTAACAAGGATCTACCGTGATGGATGTTTACAGAACTTTCTGAATTCTTTTTGGTGTTATTTAATTAATATTTTAGATCCCTGAGTTAATTTTCCCAGCTGAATTATCGCTGCTGCTTTGATTTTTAAAAATGTCGCAATGAATCTTATTAGAAGTAAGTTAAGAGGCGCTCATGGGCCTTTAAACAAAGAGATCAGAGATCAGCAGGCCACACTTGAACACTTGATATCATTTTTAAAGTACCCAATACACACATGTTTTATTTAGATTTAATCGACCACTGAGCTGTGAAGATGTCTGTTCACACATATACAGCAGCTCAGTTTCAGCTTTTTCCCTGTTAGTAGATACAAAAACTCAACAGTCTGTAGACTCAGAGTGTGTCTGAGTGTAAAATATTGTTCATGTTCATGGTCTACTTGACGTAAACATGCTGTTATTTCTCACATTTGTCCTGAACATTCAACCTTTTTATTTGCATGAATTATGCCGCACAAGCTGTGTTATTCCCTCTAGTTAGTAAAATATCACACTGACTGAAATAATATGCTTAATTCATCTTTAAAATAGTGATTGACTTAATGTTTCCCCTTTTCATTGTTTCGTTGTTTTAAGGGTTTTGCTGTTAGCTTTTCTGTGAATGTTGTATCAATGAGTTAAGTGACTTGTATGAATTTGTCTTCCTGTAAGGTGTGAATCACTCCTTGTGTTTAACGCACTATGATAATGTTATGTGTATAAATAAAAATGAAATTGAACTTCAAATTGACAAATTAATAGACCAGTTGTGAAGAAAAATGCTTTATTATTTGAAGCATTGCAACACACAGTACATGTTATCTTCTGTACTAACTTCTGTTTGAAGCAAAGGGAAAAAGATGCAAGAAAAGTGACTTTGGAGTCCTGCACGCTGTGTCTCTCAGGGCGGATGTAGCTTCTCTGAGCGGCTGCTGCTGTCACTCTATAAAAAGAAAGAGACACACAAGATGAGTATTTATGAGTATTGAGTATTATTGATTTATGTAAATTCTGGCCACTGTTAAGCACCTCAGCAAAGCTTGCGCCATGAAGCAAAGATTCAAACTCTCTAGTAACCTGATACTACACTCAGGAAGAGAAAAGCAGCTCACCACTCTTGCATTTATAGATGACGATGCTGTAGGTTTCATCATAACCACCCTGCAATTATTTAACAAAATGATAGAAATCCTATACTGCATATTTAACTGAGTACACTCTGAATAATATTCACTGCATGCAATGGAAAAAACCTTTTAAGTAGACACCACAGGTTTTGAGTCACCACCTGCCTTACAACTGTTGACACTCTGCCCAAATACACTCTCCTGTTCACTCACAAATATCCTAGATCTAAAACAAACCAAAGCTCAACTTAATAAACTGTAGCAAAACAATGACAATTATAATAACTGTCAGTGGCATGATTATTGTAGTTTATGAAAGTAAGTAACATACCTTTTGATTCACCAGTGAAGTTTGCTTTTGGTCTAAATGTCAAAAACAGAAAAACAGGTTTTGTAAAGAGTGAGTCTTTGAGCCAAAGCACTGAACTCACAGCTGTACGATGTGGAGCAGCTCAAAGGCAGTCAGAAGAGGACTGTGACTGTCAGCTGCCAGAATGAACAGCTGAATGAATGTAAACCAGAGCAGTGATAGAAAAGGAGATACATGACTGCTACTTTCTCAAGGTAACTAATAATCTTTGAGAATTAAGATTTCTCACCTCTGCGAAACACATTTCTCTAGAAAATGAAAAAAAAATGCCAGTGAATATTGGGAAGCTTCAATGATAACTAATGAAACAGGGATACTGGATGTAAAAATTTGTTTTTTGAGAATTTGTTTTTTTCTGCAGTTCATTATGTTGGAACCCTGAAATAAAAACAGAAGATTATGACTTTATGAGATAAAGTTCTCACCATCTCTTCTTTTCCTCCAGATTATTACTGAAACCAGCACGATGACAGCGACAGTTACTCCACAACCAACCACAACTGCTGCAAACTTCCATATCCACATTTCTGCTGTGAAACAACAAAAGACATAAACAAGTGTCAAGTTGTCAACAAAAAAACCCCACAATGTTTCAGCACTTAATACGAGCGCAATACGTGTGAAACATGTGACTCCTAAAGATGAGAGAGTCATTCTAAACTTAAACTTAAATAAAATCTTCTATGGTATCACAGTTAGCACAAATAACATCACATCTAATATTTGACCCCTGAGTATAGTACAGTACCTGATATTTCATCACCAGACGCTGGATTCATAGAAGTCAGACTAGTATCTGTTTCTTGAAGGCACAAAAACATATTTTCATTCATATGAAAAGATGTATATATTTGGAATAAAGTGCAAATAATAAGCAGCAAAGTTGTCAGAGTTGCAAATTTGCCCTGTGCTGCATAACAACTTTAACAATGTTGGCTTTCATCTGCACAAAAAGTTCAGAGAGGCAACTGCATCAATCACAAACCAGTCATCGACCATCTCTTTACAGTATGCAGTTTGACTGACATTCAGGATGAATCACTCCTTATAAACATATTAAATGTTTTACATGTAAACATATTGTACATATCAGCATTTTGTAATGAATCGGTGTGACTCTGAAAAACATGATAAGCATGTCACCTGATGCTGCTTTCACTGCTGTTGGTGAAGTAGATGTAGAATCAACAGAACTACTGTGCGTACCAACAGGCCGACCTGCTGGAAAAACTAAACAAAACAAAAAAAATACTGAATACATTGAAACATGTATGTGAAAAACTAATGTCACACCTAATGTGTCTGTTATTTTGTTACCTGATGGTAATTTTACAGTAGAAGCACGAGACCTGTAAACAGTCACACCTGGCAAATAAAATACAAAGACCTCCTCAAAATTGGAAACCAGTTCAAGCAGAGATGCATTAATGTTCGGACTGTATCTAAAATTTCATACCTGTGGTCATACTGAATGTTGACATTGTCTGGGTGACACTTGACTCTTTTTCCACAATATCTACAGTAAGAGAAGATTCGAGTTACTCAAGTCAATATTAATGAAGACAGTTATATGGGACACCCTTATTACTTGTGCATCTGTATTTTGTATATTTTGAGCAACCTTTAATCAATTAATTATTTTTGAAATACAAAAGAAAAACATCAGTAAAACAGATGACCCAAACGTTTGAGCGATAATGTTATGTCTGATTTACACATTCACAACTGGCTCCATTAAAACATTCATCAGTTTCACTGTAAATGTTGTGTCACCTACAGTAAAGTCAGTGTAGCACGTGTGTTCATGTCTCCTCTGACTCACCAGTCAAGCTGCGTCCATCACTACGAGGAGAAAAAGAGTTGAGTTCACTTCTTGAACTGTAATCACAGCTGGCATCAGGTTGTTGAACTGAATGTAGACGTCTCAGCAAATCTTCAATCGTGAGAGTAAACTGGCAGATCCACTGATTGGTTGAGATTCTTTTCCTGATGTTTTGTGTTTGAACTAAATGACTTGATTCTCCAAAGTACAGGTTACATGTATCAGGATCAGCAGATCCAGGCAGAGAGCAAGTAAATATAACGTATTCACCATGAAAATGCTGAAGACTCATTTTTGGTTTTTGTCCTACAAAAAGATGAATGAAAAGTCATTAAATACAAAGAACTATTCTGCTATGAAGTAAGATTATAATCTTGTGTCTGCGCTGTGAAAAACAGTCCTACTGTGATAAATCACAACACAACAACTAACTGTGAAACAATTTATGACGTTAACAAGTTTTCATTATTTTTTATGTAATAAAAATCACGTGTCACCTTTGCCCACACGTGGCATTGTGATGGGAACATAGGTTGATGAATCAGTATTTCTGTCTGCTAGTGATCATATTGTATTGAGATATAATAACATCAGGATTATTATTGCTCAAAATAACAAACATTCTGACATGAAAAATAATTAATTAAGTGTAATGAACTTTTACACAAAATATAATAACATCAGGAGAAACAGTTACTCACTGTGTATGGTGATGGAGGATGTGTCACTGTGTGGAGATGGAGAATCAAACTCTGCAAGCTTTTCAATGTAAAAACAAATCACTTTAACCTCAGCAGGTGAACTCTGATGTGACATCTTCAGCAGCTCACTTCCTGTCAGTGTCTGCAGACAAGAAGAGCCTCTGACATTTTCTTCTTTATTTAAAGTGTAGAAATAACACTGAGACACAGAAACAGATGATGGAGTCTGACAGTTCAATGTGACTGAGTCTGTCTCTGTGATCACCGCTGGATTCACTGTCAGTTCGGGTGGAAGAGATGCTGAAAATGTAAATTTATGTTAGAACAAATTACTAAAAATTGCATGTATTTAAAATCACCCTGATGATGAATTTATAGACAATGTCATCAGGCTGATGTGTTACTTTTTTTTTAGATGATTAAACTTGATGCTCTTTCCAAATCCTCCAACACTTCTTCTAAAGACCCAACCCCATGTTTGTGCTGACACTGTATCAAGATATTCTAATATTAGTCCATAGCAGCAGTGTTCACTCACTTCGAACGATGATGGAGGACACGTCACTCTCAGGAGATCGATGCACATAAAGATAAAAACATGTCACTTTAACCTCAGCAGGTGAACTCTGATGTGACATCTTCAGCAGCTCACTTCCTGTCAGTGTCTGTAGACAGGGGAAGCTTTTAGAAGGTCCTCCTCTAACAAAGTGGAAATAACACTGAGACACAGAAACAGATGATGGAGTCTGACAGTTCAGTGTGACTGAGTCTGTCTCTGTGATCACCGCTGGATTCACTGTCAGTTTAGGTGGAAGAAGAGCTGAAAATCCAAGTGTACATCATAAGTTAATATGTGTTATAAAAAATGTGACTGTGATTACAGAATAAACTTTCCATGAAAATTATATGAAGCTCAGGGACTGACCTTGTGCTTCCATCTCAGAAAATGAATCTATTGGAGAAGAAAGTGTCAAGAGAAACAAATGTAAGCGCAAATAGTCAATTCTTAATGTTAATGCTGTAAGAATTGAGAATAAGCTTTTACATCAAACTCAAACTCGTTGACATTTTTCATGCTTATGTTTTACGTTCCTAGTGCACAGTACAAGTTTGGAAAATGAGTTTCTTATCATGATGAAAATGATTGTAATCATCTTCAACAAAGGCTAAATCGCAGTACTCGGCCGTAGCAATTGTTTGGCTTTGGCTGAGAATAGTAGGTACCAGCCTATCTCAACGTTGTGGTGGCCAGGGTTGAAGGAACCTAATGTTGTCTTCCTAGTCATAAAGCCAGCTCACCACTGACCTTTGATTTCAGCAATTTCTCCACAACACTCATGAACAATCTAGAAGCACGATCACAAATGTATCTCATCACTGGTAAATGCACGACTTCAATCTCGAATAAACTTTTGACATTTAACATTAAATATTAATCTGGTGTCTCCAAATAAAAGATACCTGCTCTGGTGTGTAACTGCCAACAATTTCAATGAAAGAAACAAGAGGTTTAACTTACACATGAGGACGAGTAACAGCAGGTGACCAGCCATGATGCAGCTGAATGCTGTGAATGTGTAAGACTGCACTTGCGTGACTGACTTCATTGACTTTGACATACAGAAATGTCTTTTTGTGGAACAGGAAAACCACAGAAGAGAATCACACGAACAGACAGTTCATAGACTTTATATTTAGATTAAACTTACCACAGCTGCTTTCTTATTGTTTGTTTCATTTGTTGCCTTTTTCAGACATGGCAGGACTAATGGTATATGTATTATTATTATTATTATTGTTGTTGTTGTTGTTGTTGTTGTTGTTGTTGTTGTTGTTGTTGTTGTTGTTATTAATCAGTATTTTTTGAAACTAACTTTCTGATACAATCAAAGTCAAACAGTTTCAGCTGGATTTAAGACAAAATACTTAAATACACTAAGTATTTGATGTAGTTCGTTACTAAAAGAGATGAAACAGCTGCACATATGCACAAATTAGTATTTACATTTTATTCAGCATATAACAGCATAAATGCATGTAAGTGTATTTCTAGCACATAGTCACATATCACAATAACAGATATAATATATCCAATTTCAAAAATATGTTTAACATTAAAACAAGAAAACAAAAGAAAAGAACAGGACTGACATGAACTTTGCAATAGTTGTATATGAAACCATTTTATACAAAACAAAACACTTTCAGTCTTTTGTAGAGGTTTTTAGCTTCTATTAGTCAGTGACAGTTTGACAGGAAGACATGCAGCAAAGGGCTACAGGCTGAAATTGAAACCACATCACTGTGGTAAGGACTCAGCCTTAACGTATGAGGTCTACGCTCTGTGAAGTGAGCTATCAAAGTACCCCAAGCAAAAACGAAATGCAGGTTGGACGCATGCTGCATGTCGTAAACCACAACATAAAAACTGGAACTGGCTGTAAAACTTTAGTAAAAGTTTGGTTTGATCTGTGAAAAATACATTGCGGGAGCAATACTGACATAAACATTAGTCTAGATTATACGGGGTCATCTTTACACACTATGTTTACACTCCAACAGTTCTTCAGACTGCTTTCTTTCTCTACACACTGTTTGTGCTTCAGTGCGGCTGCACAGTGCTGTACACCATTTCCTTCAGGGCAAATTCAGCAGGCTCCACAGAGATGGTGGCGTACAAGTGGTATGTGTCATACTGTGAAAAGGAAAAAAAAACTGTAGCATCTGTTAATGTATATTACAAATATATTTAATATTTGACCTCATGTCAGACTTACATTCTCATTTTGTTGTTCTGGGTTTTTCACTTCCACAGAGCCTGTGACAGAGAAAGACACATGAAGATGGCAAGATGAAGGTTTATCATTAAGTTTGACATTTTATTCCCAAGTCTTCATATCAAATAAACATTTCTACGAGTTAAAATAAATGTCTTCACTCCAGCTGATTAAAGTCAAGAATTTGACAGTGATAATATGCTTCCAATCGTTGTCTGTATCTTAGACAGCATTACATGTTCAAGCTTGTCTTTTAGCCAACACAAAATAAACCCACGGTTCAGAGAACAAGTGTTTTCTCTTCTCAGAAAAGAAAAGGAGATTATTTTTGTCTCAGCACAGTTGCCATCTACACGTGGTTAGTTTCAGTTTCAGATCAGCGTCTAGCATCTTTGCTCTTTGCAAGCTGCTTATTTCCACAGCGGTTATTTTAATAGCTGCGACCTCTGTAAACACTTCATCTGAGACAACATGAAACTGTGTCAGAGACTTCTGCAAACTGTATTTAAGATCCAAGTCAAAATGTGCATATAGGTCAACTGTGTACTCCATTCAATTATGACACAAACTGTGTTTCCCACAAAAAAAATGGAGAGGGTTTCAGATTTTTGTTATACAATTCTGCATTTCATTATGTTTGAACCCTGAAATAAAAACAGCAGATTCTGACTTTATGGGATAAAGTTCTCACCAGCTCTTCTTTCCTCCAGAGTATTACTGAAACCAGCACGATGACAGCGACAGTTACTCCACAACCAGCAACAACTGCTACAAACTTCCATATCGACATTTCTGCTGTGAAACAACAAAAGACATAAACAAGTGTCAAGTTGTTAACAAAAAAAAATCACAGTTAGCACAAATAATTTAACATCATAGTACAGTACCTGATATTTCATCACCAGACGCTGGATTCATAGAAGTCAGACTAGTATCTGTTTCTTGAAGGCACAAAAACATATTTTCATTCATATGAAAAGATGTATATATTTGGAATAAAGTACAAATAATAAGCAGCAAAGTTGTCAGAGTTGCAAATTTGCCCTGTGCTGCATAACAACTTTAACAATGTTGGCTTTCATCTGCACAAAAAGTCTGCAAATAGGCAACTGCATCAATCACAAACCAATCATCGACCATCTCTTCACAGTATGCAGTTTGACTGACATTCAGGATGAATCACTCCTTATAAACATATTAAATGTTTTACATGTAAACATATTGTACAACATCAGCATTTTGTAATGAATCAGTGTGACTCTGAAAAACATGATAAGCATGTCACCTGATGCTGCTTTCACTGCTGTTGGTGAAGTAGATGTAGAACCAACAGAACTACTGTGCGTACCAACAGGCCGACCTGCTGGAAAAACTAAACAAAACAACAACACAACAATACCTGTGGTCATACTGAATGCTGACATTGTCTGGGTCATGCTTGATTCTTTTTCTGATTTGCTTTTTTAAAGATCAATCCAGTTAATATTACTTGTCTGTGATATTTTCTTTCATGTGACTCCTCCATAAAGATGAGAGAGTCATTTTAATCTTCTATGATATCACATTTAGCACAGATAACATCACATCTAATATTTGACCTCTGAGTATCTTGGATAATTTCAACAGCTAACTCAAATGTGTTTTATTTCCAAAAGAAGAATGTCATAACAACCAGACAGTATGTCAATAAAGTGTTAATATCAGAATATGCAGTATTCACATCAATACATGTGAGCATTTTGATGTAATAATAATAATGTTTAGTCTACAGTACCTGATATTTCATCACCAGACGCTGGATCCATAGAAGTCAGACTAGTATCTGTTTCTTGAAGGCACAAAAACATATTTTCATTCATATGAAACGATGTATATATTTATTGTCTTCCTTTGCAATATGGGTACAAATAATAAGCACCAAAAGAGTTGAAAGTTTGCCTTGTTCCACATAACAACTTTAACAATGTTGGCTAGCATCTGCACAAAAAGACGTGATAAGCATGTCACCTGATGCTGCTTTCACTGATGTTGGTGAAGTAGATGTAGAACCAACAGAACTACTGTGCGTACCAACAGGCCGACCTGCTGGAAAAACTAAATAAAACAAAAAAAATACTGAATACACTGAAACATGTATAATTTGTGATGAACTAATGTCACACCTAATATGTCTGTTATTTTGTTACCTGATGGTAATTTTACAGTAGAAGCACGAGACCTGTAAACAGTCACACCTGGCAAATAAAATACAAAGACCTCCTCAAAAATTCAGTTCAAGCAGAGGTGCATTAATGTTCCGCTATCTAAAATGTCATACCTGTGGTCATACTGAATGTTGACATTGTCTGGGTCACACTTGACTCCTTTTCCACAATATCTACAGATGGATTTGAGACAATTTTAGTGTGAACAATCATTTATATTTTGAGTAATCTTTAATCAATTAATCGTTTTTGAAACACAGAAGAAAAACATCAGTAAAACAGATGACCTAAATGTTTGAGCGATAATGTTATGTCTGATTTACACATTCACAACTGGCTTCATTAAAACATTCATCAGTTTCATTGTAAATGTTGTGTCACATACAGTAAAGTCAGTGTAGCACGTGTGTTCATGTCTTCTCTGACTCACCAGTCAAGCTGCGTCCATCACTACGAGGAGAATAAGAGTTGAGTTCACTTCTTGAGCTGTAATCACAACTGGCATCAGGTTGTTGAACTGAATGTAGACGTCTCAGCAAATCTTCAGTCGTGACAGTAAACTGGCAGATCCACTGATTGGTTGAGGTTCTTTTTGTCAAGATGTTTTGTGTTTGAACTGGATGCCTTGATTCTCCAAAGTACAGGTTACATGTTGTATCATGATCAGCAAATCCAGGCACAGTGCAAGTAAAGAGAACGTATTCACCATGAAAATGTTGAAGACTCATTTCTGGTTTTTGTCCTACAAAAAGATGAATGAAAAGTCATTAAATACAAAGAACTATTCTGCTATGAAGTAAGATTATAATGTGTCTGCGCTGTGAAAAACAGTCCTACTGTGATAAATCACAACACAACAACTAACTGTGAAACAATTTATGACGTTAACAAGTTTTCACTTATTTTTACATAATAAAAATCACGTATCACCTTTGCCCAGACGTGGCATTGTGATGGGAACATAGGTTGATGAATCAGTATTCTGTCTGCTAGTGATGATTGTTGAGATATAATAACATCAGGAGAAACAGTCACTCACTGTGTATGATGATGGAGGATGAGTCACTGTGTAGAGATGGAGAATTTACATCTCCAAACTTTATAGTGTAAAAACATTTCACTTTAACCTCAGCAGGTGAACTCTGATGTGACAACATCAGCAGCTGACTGCCTGTCAGTGTCTGCAGACAAGAGGAGCCTCTGACATTTTTTTCTTTATTTAAAGTGTAGATATAACACTGAGACACAGAAACAGATGATGGAGTCTGACAGGTCAATGTGACTGAGTCTGTCTCTGTGATCACCGCTGGATTCACTGTCAGTTTAGGTGGAAGAAGAGCTGAAAATGTAATGTAGATAAACATGTCACATACCTAAAAGCTGCATTAATACAATAACATTCTTAATGCAACATTTGTTTGTGTTTACTGTATGTATAAAAGTTATTAAATCATAAACAGAAAATAATATCAGTCAGATAACAGAGCAGAGACTGACCTTGTGTTTGAATCTTGAGAAATGAATCTGTTGGAAATAGTTAGGAATAGCTACATGTTAATGTCAAGTTTGTAAATGTTTTTCTAGAGAAAAATCAGTAAGAGGTTTAACTTACACATGAGGATGACCAACAACAGGCGTCCAGCCATGATGAAGCTGAATACTGAGACTGTCCACAGTCCTGCAAAGACTTGTGTGTCTGACTACACCGAGACTTTGACGTACCGAGCTGTCTTCTTGTACTCAGGAAAACCACAGGCAGCAGAGATCATTCGCGTCAACAGCCAGGTCACACATGAACATGCGACATCCGTTTTTTCATGGAGACCAAATCAACCACATTAGAAGCTGGGCTTTGAAGAAAGATGTTTCCTCACACGGCAGATCTGTTTCAGCCTTTTTCATACTACTTTCCGCCCTGAAAGACACAGAGTAGTGAAAAAGCTTCCCCTTTTGTTGTTGTGGCTGTTTTTACTGCATTTTATGTGAATGTAAGTTGCATTCATTTGTGTTCATGTAAGGTGTGACTCGCTCCTCGCGTGTAAGGCGCTTTGGTACAAACATGTTTTATATTTAAAGATGAATGGTGTTTTTATTATTTAAAGCTCACAGCTCATGTTATCTCCTGTACTAACTTCTGTTTGAAGCAAAGCTCAAAGAAGAGATGTGAGAAAAGACACGCTTGTATTTCAAACTAACTTTAAAGTCCTGTACTCTGTGTCTCTCAGGGCGGATGGAGCGTCTCTAGCGGCCGCTGTTGCTCTATGAAAAGAAAGAGACACACACAACTTAACTGCCCTCACTGACATGTTTGTCTTTCTCAGTATTCTGGACACTTTTAAGCATTTCAGTATCTTTTTACTACATTCAGGAAGCTCACCATTCTTGCAATTATAGGTGACGATACTGGTTCAACTGCCATTGGCATGATTATTGTAGTTTATGCAAACATACCTTTTGATTTAGCTGTGTCAAGAAGTGTCTGCCTACAGTGTTATTATGAAGGACTGAAGAGGATCTATGTCTGCATCCACAGACTTACAAAACTCAGTCAGTTTCAGAGACAGTACAAGCACCCAGTCCAAGCATTCATAAACTTGTTGTGTTTGTTTTGCAGAAGTTACAGGAGTGGAAGCACAAGGCGGGCTAACTGTCAGAGCTGGTAAATAAATGAATCTCTTAAACTTTGAGGTAATGTTCTGGATTTCTATGAAAGTGCATAAAATTTCCTACCTGTGGTCACAGTGAACGTCACATTTTCCATAATATCCATAATAACAGACATAACAACTGGATTTGGACATTGTTGTGCAGACACCGTAACAAGATTTGCTATTATTAGTCCATAGCAGCACCCACATAGTCGTCCTCATAGTGGTAGTGGTAGTAATTTAATATTTGTGGCTGTCTCTCTTCACTCTCTCTTCTCTGCAGCTTGTTGACTCTCACTTAACCACCTTACGCACCGCCCTATTCCACAAGAGAACTACACTACTCCTATAACACTCAAGTGGAGATCAGTGAGGCGATCAAATCCTCAATTATCACATCCAGCACCTGGAGAATCAGTACTGGCGGCCCCCAGAGGTGTGTTAAACTCCTGAAGATGGTCGTCAGCCTCATTCAGAGTGTGCATACAGAGGAGAGGCTAAACTCTGGTCCTCTGGTGCGGTCAGAACAACCTATAGTGCTGCTCAAAACTGTACAGATGACAGCGGACTTTAGGAGGAGCCCCCTTACCCTGCTGCCCATCATCATACTCAACAACACTGTGCCTGTTGTGGAAACATTCAGGTTTCTGGGATCTGCAACCTCCTGGGACCTTAAGTGCAGTCTGTTCTCTGCTCATCCATCACTGTGGTCTGCCACCAAACAGGACAGGAGCAGTCAGGACTGCAGAGAGAATCATTGTTACCAACCTGCTGTCCAAATGTTTCTTTCCTATTTAACCTGTTTGAATGTCAAACTTTTAGTCAAAGGAAACTGCAGCTGATATTTATATCTATTCATGTGAGAAAGAGAAGTGCACGTGTGACAGTATGTGAGTTAGAATGAGAAACCTGCTTTGATCATCTGTGGTTTCATCATCTTCTGTGGTTCTGCTAAACGCGCTGTCTGTCACGTTCAGCTCAGAGTTCTCGGGGTAAAACAGATTTACCAGCAGCAACCTCTTCATGTTGGTGAAGTTTCACCACATTCAGGCTAAATAAGTGTGCATGTCCTGAACTTAAAAAGAAGTCCTGATAATATAGTTACACCCCTGACACCTTTAACACAGTGAGTCACTAAAATGTGCCAAATGAAGGTGTCAGATCGACAGAAAGAAGTCTAAATCATGCAATCCTTTCCAGCCTGAGGTATTCCTGTTTGTTTACTGGCAGTAGGCTACTTGCAGAGGCTTGTGGAGGGCATGCATATACCTCGTTAGCAAAATGACCACAATGCATCCTCCTTGTTAAGTATCAGAGAGCGCACAGAAGGGATGTTCAGCTGAATATGTTCCTCTAGACTGCCTCACTCAGACCACATCTATGGTACGGGGGCATTCATAGTGAGAGTATCAGCAGATTAACTGAAATCCTCTGGTATGAGGGAGCTGTCCGTTACTCCAGTACCACGGACAGCTCCCTCATACCAGAGGTACAAGCAAATATACCTAAATTAAAGACATATTCATATGTATTTTATACACAATATAAAACATGAATAAGACAAAAGTAACCTATGAAGAGACCTGGATAAAACATAAGGTACAGTAGTGGGAAGTTGTAAATTTATTTATATAGTGCATGTCAAATTATATCCAGTTACAAAAAAGCTGGTTTAAGCTGGTTGGAAAATCTGAGTAAGTATATTACAGTAGTTTGATATATAAAACAGGTTTGTTTCAGTTTGAGACACATCAGATATTACACCACAGCACTTTTCCTGTACTGCATCAAGACATAAGAGAAGAAGAGTGGAAAATGTAAATAAATGTTTATGATTAAATATCTTAAATTGGCATCTCAGCCAAGCACGCGATCTGATCTCCATCTTAGGAGCAATTTTGTGGATCGTGCTCATATTTAAGCGAGTTACTAAAATATAATGAGATGATAGCAGCAGTGTTCACTCACTGTGTATGGTGATGGAGGCTGACTCACTGTATGGAGATGGAGATTGTGACTTTTCAAACTGTAGAGGGTAAAAGCATGTAAAAGCAGGTGATGTGACATCTTCAGCAGCTCACTTCCTGTCAGAGTCTGCACACAAGAGGAGCATCTGACAGTTCCTCCACTTAAAGCGTGGAAATAACACTGAGACACAGAAACAGATGATGGAGTCTGACAGTTCAGTGTGACTGAGTCTGTCTCTGTGATCACCGCTGGGCTCACTGTCAGTTTAGGTGGAAGAAAAGCTGAAAAACAAGAGTTAATCATGTCACATACTTAATATCTGCATTCATATGAAGATATTCTGAATGAAAAACTGAGATCTAATGTAGCTTAGACGAAAAAATGTATACAGTACAACTGTATGCATTTAACTTTCACGCAGTGCACACATCACAGCTGGACATGAAAGATATCAGACCAGAGACTGACCTTGAGTTTGAATCTTGAGAGAAGAATCTGTTGGAAATACAACGTGTTAACAAAATAAATAAATGAAAAAATAATTCAATAAAATGTTGATACTTTTTTTTTTTAAAGCCTAAAACATAATAAAGCATAGGTGTGTGTGGCGTTATGTGTTTCCTGACATATAATGGCTGTTGATATTAATGTCAGGTTTGTAAAAAATAAAAATAAAAAATCTACATTTCTTACTAACCTACATTATGAATGAAAAATCAAAAGAGGTTTAACTTACATGCGATGATGACAAACAACAGGCATCCAGCCATGATGAAGCTGAACGCCGACACTGTCCACAATCCTCCAAAAAGACGCTTGTGTGTCTGACTGCATCGAGACTCTGAGCCGCCTTGCACTTGTGAACTTGTTCTTTGGTAAACCACAGACAGCGTCAGAGGTGCATCACGTAAAGAGACAGACCACACATGTACACGTGACTTCCTTTTTTAAGCACCTAGTACATACGCGTTTGATAGCTCAGCCTCTAACCACATTAGAGGTTGAAAAGAAAGACATTTGTTCACACAGCAGCTCTTTTTTTCTTTTTTTTTTTATCAGTACACACACAAATGTAACGCTCTGTAGAGCCAGAGTGTAAAATATTTATGTTTGTGGTCGTGGTCTACTCTAAGGTAACTTAGCGTTTACTACAATCTTATTTGTATAAATTAGGCTACACAAGCTGTGTGCGCTTCCCTCTAGTTGTTCAAATATTGCATTTATTGAATTATAACATATTTTAATTCATGCAGCTACTTATGTCAAGTCAGCTTGACATATGACTTGACATGATATATATAAAAGGGTCTTTTTGCAGAACAGGAAATGTAGAAGAAGAAGAGAATCACATGAACGCACAATTCACAGATTCAATATTTAGATGCTTTATGTAGCCTACAGCACTGAAAGCAAAAACACAGTCACACATATTTGTCTTGTTTTTAGTGTTTTTGAACTAATTTAATCATTTACAGCGATTGAAGCCAAACAGTTTCTTATGATGAGATACATATATACACTTTGTATGTGCAGTTCTTACCTAAAAGACTAATTGAAACAGCTCACATACATTATGTTGATATGCACAGATGTAAAAACAAACTGAATATTTGCAGTAGTGGACATCCTTTGTTTGACTTGACGGACTGTGAACTGAGGAAGCTGAAGTTAGGGGCTGTCTTACAGCTGGGCCAAGGAAGCTTTAGAGATTTTTGTCACCACCCTTTTCTTTTCCTTTTTTTCAGAGACATTTCAAACTTTATTTTAAACTGGACCGCATTGGCACTGCATGTGAGTTTTTGTAAATGGAATATGAAAGATGATCATTATTTTGTTGAAATATGGAAATGCAACAAAACATTTACATACCAACTATATGCTTTATTTTTTACCTGAAAATAAAGTAGTACTCATCAATAAAAATTAACCGGCTCCATGTGTACATTACAAATGAATACTGTCTGACAATTTATGAAACTAAAAGTCAAACTGAAATCAATTGCATATTGATATTTGAATAAGCATCTGAATAATAGAAAGCAATTCATAGTATGGTATTATGGTGAGACTGTGGACTAAAACATACAATGTATGTACAGTAAATACATTTATTTACACAGCATATGCATCTGAGGCAGACCTGCTCTGCATGAGAAGTGTCACAAGATAACTTTTGTTATAATATGGCGCTATATAAATAAAATTGAATTGAATTGAATTGAATCTCCTTTTGATTAATGATGTAATATTTTGTTCACATCCCTTCACTGGAGCCTGAAACAGTTTGAAGGCGCTCCTGCCGTGGACCACCTCCCACTTTGAAAGCTTCTTTAGGCTGTGTTTCAGTGTATCTGCACGGTGCTGTACATCATGTCCTTCAGGGGAAGTTGAGTTGGCTCATCAGAGATGGTGGCGTACAAATGGTATGTGTCAGACTGGAAAAAGAAAGAAACCGGCTGTAGTATCTCTAGCATCACACTGTGTACATATATTTAATATTATATAATACCTCACGTCAGACTTACAATCTCATTTCGAGGTTCCTGTTTGTCCACTTCCACAGAACCTGAAACTGAGAAGGACACAGGCCAATGTAGGATGATTGTTTCTCATGATGTTTGGTGTTTTATTGGGGAATGAATTCCCTCGGAGGCCTCCCAACGTCCCTCACTACCGCAAGTCAGAACAAATTATGTCCCTTGTTCTCCTGAATTTCAATAACTGGTTTCTCTACTGTAGTTTTTTTTTTATTTCCTTTGTTTCATTTGGTCAACTTATTTCATTTTATTACATATACAGTATTCTTGTCATGTCATTCCATTACTTTGCTTATGTAAAGCACTGTGAAAAGCTGCCTTGCCTCAGGTGCAGATCAGTGACGTTATTTGGTCAGTAGGGGGAGGTGTTGCGATTATATCATCATGAAAGCACTAATAGAGTGCGGACAGTGTGCTTACTGAAATGTGGAGTTAGAGATTGAAGCAGTTTTTAACCAGTTTTCTGTCCAGGGTTTTTTGGGCGGTCAGTCCTAAAAGGTGGCTCGATGACACACTGAGGCCACCCTGAGAGTGTTTCAGAGTTAGTCACGACACTTTCTGAACTTATCGCTTCAAAATTGCTGCTCCATGAGTGTGCGTGGCTTCAGCACATTCAGCAGACACACACCCACAGCCCTGGAGCTGAGAATACTTTAATATTAGAAAATATTACCCAATTTTGACACCTAATTTCATAAACTTGCCAATATTTTTAGTCATTCAAATTTGTCTGCGTGGTTAATAACATGTTCTCCTGGTCCGACAAACATTTTTGTTCATTATTCTAACATATTACACATTCTTCATCCATACACGATATAAGGTTGCAGTGGCTGACTGCCATCATCTGTTTCATTCATGCTTTACTATCAGTGGCTCCCCCACCAGCTGTGTGACAATCAGCCATTATAACCTGACACTCCCCACTGATGTTCTGCTGATACACTCGTGCCAAGAGAGCACAACCTCTAAATGAACAGTCGTTGCCACAAAAGGTCAGTTGCTTTATGAGTGCCTCTGACTGAAGCAGTATCTCTGTTTGTTGTTTGTTTCTTTCCAGTAGCTGTTTAAACCTCTCAGAGTAGAGTAAGTAAATCAAAACATGCAATCATTGCAAAAATGCAAATTTAATCATGAGACAAACTGCTGTGGCGTGAAATCCTACCCTTCAGTATTAAATGACATGTGTGCAACACTCAAATAAAAAAAGACGGACTGCATCAGACAAAGTTCTCACCACTTCTTCTTCTGTTACAACGAAGCGCAGAAACCATCAGGATGATGCCCAGAGTTACTCCACAACCGGACGCAAGTGCTGTAAGCCTCCATATCCTCTTTCTTGCTTCTGAAACAATAGAGGCCACAAACAAACACCAGTTTCGCTTCTCATGATACATGCTGTGCACAACTGCAATGTTTCAACGATTATATACGAGTGCACACGGCAAGTTTAAAAATGTAAAGCAAAGGATTTAACCAGAAGGTAACAAGCATACTCTGCTCACCTGAAGCTGTTGGAGGAGAGGTTGCTGTTGTTTTGGTGCCGGGCGTGATTGAACCTGGGAAATACACGGCCACCAATGTTTTTAAAACATTCACAGCAATGCATGTGAGCATTTTGATGCAATATTGGATTCTTTAGTCTACAGTACCTCTTATTTCATCGCCACCACCAGGATTCATAGAGGTCATATTTGTATATTTAAAAAAAAGATAAAAACATACAGACACTGAAACTATATGTTGTATTCTTTTGAGCTCAGTGCACACACTGTGAGCAGCACATTGTTCTCATGTGGATAAATCACCTGATGTTGGTTTCACTGAAAGCAGATATAAAACTCAGTGACACCTGATCAGTGACACTTGGCATCGTAAAGTGGATTCACAGACGTCATACTTGTATGTGTTTCTTACTGGCATTTTAAAATGTAGACTATACTTTGTATTATGTGTACACATTACAATATATGTGTTTATTTTATCTGAAACCTGTTGGCTAACATCTCAACAATAAAAGGTCTAACTACAAAAGCAGCTGCATGTCTATCACACACTCTCAGACTCAAGTGACGAAAAGACTTGGACTTATTATGAACATATTCATTGTTTTACATGTAAATATGTGTCTGCCCTTAAATATTACAGAGTATATTTGTAGCTGAAAAAAAGCTGAAAAACTAAATCCCCTAAAGGCTGCTTCACTAATGATAGAGATAAAACTATCTGCCACAATAAATGAAGAAAGCATCTATCAAAGAGTCATAATACTTAGAGGAACAGATGATTTGCCCTTAACTTAAGTCACACTTACTGTAATATAGCTATAATCTGTTACCTGATGTTTGTTTTGCAGATGTTACAGGAGTGGAAGTATGAGCGGTGCTAACTCTTAGACCTGGGGGAAAAAAGAAACTTTCAAAATAACAAATATAAGTTTGTGATAATGATTTGTATCAAATGCATAACATTTTCTACCTGTAGTCACAGTAGATGCCGTCATAGTCTGTGTCACACGTGACTCTTTTTCCACAATATCTACAATAAAAGAAGATTTGGATTTCAGTTTCACGTTCACGTCACTTAATGGTCAGTTTATTCATCTGACTCACCAGTCAAGCTGCGTCCATCACTACGAGGAGAATAAGAGTTGAGTTCACTTCTTGAACTGTAATCACAGCTGGCGTCAGGTTGTGGAACTGAACGTAGACGTCTCAGCAAATCTTCAATCGTGACAGTAAACCAGCAGAACCACTGATTGGTTGAGTTTCTTTTCGTCAAGATGTTTTGTGTTTGAACTGGATGACTTGATTCTCCAAAGTACAGGTTACATGTTGTATCAGGATCAGCAGATCCAGGCACAGTGCAAGTAAAGAGAACGTGTTCACCATGAAAATGTTGAAGACTCATTTCTGGTTTTTGTCCTACAAAAAGATGAATGAAAAGTCATTAAATAAGAAGAATTACTCTGTTATCAAGTGCACTTTAAGACAAGTCTGTGATTTCTAGTCCAACTGTGTTAAAATGAAAAACAAATGATTAAAACCAAAATAATAATTCTGTGTAATCAAAAAAATATTGCTCAAAATAACAAACAATCTGACATGAAGAAATAATAAAAAAGAAATAATTCATTAAGTGTAATGAACTTTTACACAAAATATAATGATATCAGTAGAAGCAGTTACTCACTGTGTATGGTGATGGAGGATGAGTCACTGTGTAGAGATGGAGAATCTAAGTCTCCAAACTTTACAGTGTAAAAACATTTCACTTTAACCTCAGCAGGTGAACTCTGATGTGACATCATCAGCAGCTCACTTCCTGTCAGTGTCTGCAGACAAGAGGAGCCTCTGATAGTTCCTCCACTTAAAGTGTAGAAATAACACTGAGACACAGAAACAGATGATGGAGTCTGACAGTTCAATGTGACTGAGTCTGTCTCTGTGATCACCGCTGGATTCACTGTCAGTTTAGGTGGAAGAGATGCTGTAAATTTGAACACGTTAGATTCAGTAACTTGAAATGGCATTTATTTAAAATAATAATAATGATGAATAAAGTCCATAGCAGCAGTGTTCACTCACTTCGAACGATGATGGAGGACACGTCACTCTCAGGAGATTGATACACATAAAGATAAAAACATGTCACTTTAACCTCAGCAGGTGAACTCTGATGTGACATCTTCAGCAGCTCACTTCCTGTCAGTGTCTGCAGACAGGGGAAGCTTTTAGAAGGTCCTCCTCTAACAAAGTGGAAATAACACTGAGACACAGAAACAGATGATGGAGTCTGACAGTTCAGTGTGACTGAGTCTGTCTCTGTGATCACCGCTGGATTCACTGTCAGTTTAGGTGGAAGAAGAGCTGAAAATGTAGAGGTACACATCAAATCATTAATAGCTACAAAAATATTAAATACATAAAATGTCAGATTAATTGCAGACTATACTAAATGGTCCATACTGTGATTACAGAATAAAGTGTCCATGGAAACTAATATTAAACTCAGGGACTGACCTTGTGCTCTCGTCTCAGAGAAGAAACCTGTTAAAGAAAAACGTGTTAACAAGAGAAACAGATGTAATTATAAATAATAAACATTTAATGTTAATGCTGTACTTCTCTCAACCTGATGTAAAAGTGTAATAAAACACGCTGATACTGATCCAAAATGTGATCATACTACATCTTAATCTGGTGCTTACACTGGTGTGCCAGTAGTGGACACATCGACATGAAAGAAACAAGAGGTTTAACTTACACAGGAGGACGACGAACAGCAGGCGACCAGCCATGATGAAGCTGAGTACTGAATGTCCAAGACTGCACTTGTGTGACTGACTACATGGACTTTGACATACAGAGGGGTCTTTTTGCAGAACAGGAAATGCGCAGATGAGAATCACATGAACAAACAGGTCACAGCATATGCGGTACTGCTTAAATAGAACAAACCAACCACATGCGGCTATGTTCAACATTTCATTTCTGTCTTCTTGTTGTCTTGTTTGTTGAACTGGTTGCTTTTGTCACATGTGCATCACAGAAAATCACAGAAAATAAAACCAAACATTTCTTATTTTTAGTGTTTTGTTTTTTTTTTTTCAGAGAAGAACTTGACAGAGAAAGATCACCGCTGAACCAAACCGTGTATGATTTGTGAACACCTTTCAGTGTGTCTGCGTCTGTCCATTAAACATGGTAATGTGCACTTGGCCCTGCATGCTCTGACAGTGTGTTATGCCAACCCGCCTCTGCTGTTTGGTCTTCCTGGTCGTTCGGGCCCTCCCACCTGCTTACTGCGTTTTATTAAGACAGCTTTCTCTTGCTCTTCATCTATTGCTCTCTCTACTTTCAGACACCCACTTTGGTTTTGCTTGTTTTTTTGATTGTGTTCAGTGTAGCCCCGTTTCATGTCACACATACTTTAAATGAACACATAGGGATTGCTGGCGTATATTTTGCTTATGTTGAATTGTACATATATATATTTGGTTCACTTAAATGGTTGCTGCGTGTCTGTTGTTGCCTCTTTGCTGGCTCCTCAGTGAGACAGGCACTGAGGAACGTTGCTGTGAAGCAGACAGTCGCACTTAACCACAATAATTTCAGCCCCAACAATCACACTCGCCTACGGCTGTACGTCATCAGTTGAGTTACAACTACACCCTCTGTTGGCGGATTGGTGCCAAGTAAGTGTGCAGGTTTATTTTAGTGCATAGTTATAGACGTCTTACAGAAAATAAAGTATGTCCAATTACAAAACTTATGTTAAACAGAAAATATAAACAGAAAATCAATCAAATTAAATAAAAACTAGAGTTAGGAAATAAACTACATTTCCTGGAAACCTTTCTTCCCATCCAGGAGGTGTACAGAAGTCATAGTATAGGGAGGAAGTCCAATGCTTATGGCTGGAGACAGATGGAAATAAATTTCTCATAAAATCTAACTCTAACCTAATAATCAGGATTTGCTTTTCAGGAACAAATATTTGAGAAACATTTAAAATACTTTGACAAAGAACATTTTACAGATACATTTAATATTTGCATTGCTAACAATTGCTAATAGACAGCTTGCACGAATGTTCAATTAATTTTTTTTTCTAATTTTTTTAACGCCCAACAAAAAGTGCTGTTACTGTTGAACCACGTAGCTCAACAATATGCTGGACTGGTCGAACATCCCGTCCAAACAGCGCCAAAACTGTCTTCACTTGCTGAGGAGACTGAGGTCCTTTTCAGTCCTTTTCATGAGACTGTGGTTGCATCTGCAAAGTCATATACAGTCATGAAGGCTCGCTCTGTACCGGACTGCCACCTACACTCTATAAGGGGGAAGTGAACAAGTCCTCTCACCCCCTGCATGAGACTGTGAGGGCTGCTACTCCCAGCATGTAAGTGGGAGCAGCTATGTCATTCTGTACATGCATACCCTTATTCACACCAAACATAACTTAATTTACAATTGACTTAAATTACGCTACACTGTGCAGTTATATTTATCTACACTTTAAGATTGCCTCCTGCTGCATTCTGTAAAATCTCAATCTATCTATTGAAATTCACATTTTTATTCACACTTTTATATGCATTCACATTCTTTTAGGTAGTTTCTAGCAGCCATTGTTTAAGTTAGGATAGTTTGGCTCCTCCTTAACTAAGGACGGAAGCTCATGCAACAGCATACACTAAGAGCACTAAGAATCCTTTCCCCTCGGAGGCTTGGAGGTCAAGTTTGCTACAATAAACTTCCTCCACCTTAACAAACAGCTGACACTTCTATGTAACACCTGCCAGCAGGCAGTTTTCCATCATTACTGGATCTAATAAGATTGATATAAGATACACTATTAAATATAAAAGAAAACTTTGTGTTTCAATGTGCCTGCACTGTGCTGTACACCACACTCAGTGCTGATGGAGATGACTCCTCGGAGATGCTGGCGTACACGTGATATATGTCAGCCTAGAAAAGGAACAAACCAACTGTAAGAGCTCTTTAAATATATATATATAGCATCTATAAACCACAATAACAAACAGATTATATACTGCATCTCACTTACGTCTTCATTTTGAGACCTTTGACTGTCCAGTTTCTTAGAACCTGCGAGTAAGACAGAACCAGACTCTAAGATTAGCGTTTTATCGCAGCGTCTGTATGAAAGGCCAAGAATTTGACAGCGATTGAGCTCCCCTGTAATGAGTGATTTAATATCTGCTTGTATCACAAGACAGTAAGAATATTATAGGAACAAAAATCTCCTTTTAACAACAAGTGTTAACACACTATGTTTGTCGCTGTGGTGCTATTTATATGAACTATATATTATATAGTTATGAGAGTATATTAAATTAAATATATTAATTATAGTTATAATATGAAATACAGTTTCTGGTATATCTTTAAAATAACACCCAATAAACATCTAAAAATAAATTAAGAAAATATTTTATTGTAGATGGAAAGGCAGCTCACCAGCAGGACAGTCTGCTCCAGGTACTGAGGTGATCACACTGTAGTGTTCGTCATTACCTGCAGGTAACTTAGGTAACAGTAACGAAAGTGAGAAAACCATGAATAACATTTCATAATAAATCACATTTATCAGCCTTGCCATTCGAATGTTTGATTATTTCCAGTGATGTGAATGAGACAGAAAAAGAGATGAATTACCAATCCTCCGTGGTCGAGACTTTGCATGCACACAACGTCATCTGCAACAGAAGATAAAACATCTCAGCACAGGAAAAATATAAATGCTGCGTGTACTGTGTGCTGTACGTATGTATGAGGAATAAAGTGAGATTCACTGACTGACTATTAAATGTGTACATTACCAGTGACATTGACTTCTTTCCTAAACAAAAATTAAGGCAAAGAAAAAGTAATTACACCATGAAGCGGAACACACTGATGAAAAATATACATAGTATACAGATGGATATATTTCTTTCCCCAAACATCTCTTCATCTCTTTGTGGCCACAACCTTTAAGATGAAGATTTCTTACCTTTTGAAGGTAGAATATCTTTCTGAAAGGAAAAATATAAAAAAGTGAAAATTATGGTGAAATTGTGCTTTTATGACAGCAGAAAGGAAGAACACCTTCAAGCTTCAATCATGCTCTCACCAGTTCTTCTTTTGGTACAGAGAAGCGTCACACCCACGAACGTAACGCCCACAATTACTCCAAAACCAGCCACAACTATGACCAACATCCACATCTTCCACTTCCACAACTTTGTTTCTGTTTTGAAGTCACAAACAAGGGTGGATTTCACTTCTCCCACAAAACCAGGACGACTGTGTTATGTTTACATTTTACAAAAAGGATATAAAGCTAATTAACAGCTGTATATGTTTTTTGCTCACCTGGTGCTGGGCTTGGTGGAGTTACAGGAAGTGTCTGATCTATTGGAATATATAAATTGTCAGAAACGATTTTAAAAAACAGTATTTTATTTGTTTTTATATTATTTTATATGAATACTGTCTGTTATATTGTCACCTGATGCTTTATCTCTGTCACTATTTCATATATGTATAAAGTGTGAAAAAATGTTTTAAGGTCAGCAGAGAAAGAAACTGAGTAGTTGTGTCACCTGATGCTGGTTTCGGTGGTGTTAGGGAAGTGTACATGAAACTAAAAGTGTTACCTGATCTACCAACAGTCAGACCCGGTGAATGTAGAAATAGGCATTTCAAAATGGTCGAAGTAGGAACAAAAAAACATATGATTTGTGATGAATTAAAGTTGTACTATATTTGTAATCACGTTACCTGATGTTTGTTTTGCGGGACTTTCAGGAGTTGTCACATGAGGCGTGCTAACTGTCAGACCTGGAAAATTAAATAAGAAACATGCAAGAAACATTCAAAAAACTCACAGCAAAGCATGTCGGCCTCATTAAAAAATGAAGCTCTCACTTCCTCATTTCGTGACATTTTATCTCTTTCACTATCTGTTTAAAAAATTCAGCGTGATTCATTGTTAAACTGAGAAAATGTGTCACCTGATGCTACTTGATCCACCGACACTCAGACCCAGACACAGTCGCGATTAGTTAAAGTCATGCTACATTTGTAATCATGTTACCTGATGTTTGTTCTGCAGGAGTTTCAGTAGTTGTAGCATGAGTTGTTCTAACTGTCAGATCTGGTAAATGAAAAAGTCAAACAAATATAGCACTCTAAGTAATCTGTGATAATGATTTGGATTTCTATTAAACTGAGCAACATGTCCAACCTGTGGTCATAGTAAACGTGGTCATCACAGTCTGCGTCGTCCATGACTCTTCTTCCACCATATCTACAATAAAAGAAGATATTTGGAGACAGTCATTTTAATGAGGAGACGTCTATGTGCAGCAATAGAAAGAATAGTGTCATTAAACATCCTTTCTAACAGCACTGCTACAAAAAAAAACAATTTGTGATTACCTATGTGACACTTAAATCATCTATTGTTTGTAATAGAGTTACCTGATGATGGAGTGACAGGACTTTGGGGGCTGCTAACAGTCACGTCTGATGAGAAAATACACAAAACCAAAAAATTCTAATGTTTTATAATGGATTGCTTTTTAGGTTTAGAGCGTGTGCTACCTGAGGTGATCGTAAATAAACTTGTGACCATGGTGATGAATCATTGACTTCAGATAAAATACATCTGAAGCGTTTAATAGCACTGCTAAAAACATTATTTGATACACTTACACGTCATCTGTAATGTTACCTGATGATGGAGTTACAGGACTTATAAAAGTGGAAGCAGGGCTGCTAACAGTCACATCTGGTGAGTTGATACATAAAAAAAAAATAGTTAGACGTGGAGCACGTCTTACCTGAGGTCATAGTGAATGCAAATAAAGCTGTGGACATGATGATAAATCATTGAATTCAGTGATTACACAAAACAGGGTGTGTCAGAAACATCGAAAACGTTTTAGGATTTTGTTTTGCACTCCTATGAATTTCACCTGTAATATTGTCACTAAATACATGAGAATAAATATTAGATTTAAAACGACATAGTTTTCTGAAAAAGGTATCTTCTTCCTGCCTCCTGTTATTTTATCTCTCTCTCATTAAAGTAGAGCATGTCCTACCTGTGGTCACAGCGAATGGAGGTTTTGTGGTGCTTGATTCTTTTTTCATGATATCTACAAGAAAAGAAAAATATTTCATTTTTAATTCTGATTAATATACGGTAACACCGCCTTCATAACGTAATATTCAAAGTACTAACAGCAAAACAGTGTAAATGTTGGGCTGCTCCCTTAATCAGGAGTGTCTTTATGTGCTTGTCACACAATGACATGGGATAAAGCTACTATAACCACGACATCAACAGATTTTACACTCATTCATTCACTCATTCATTTCAAAGGAAATGTTGTGTTGTGTCACATACAGTAAAGTCAGTGTAGCACGTGTGTTCATGTCTTCTCTGACTCACCAGTCAAGTTGTATCCATCACTACGAGGAGACAAAGAGCTGGGTTCACTTCTCAAAGTGTAATCACAGCTGGCATCATGTCGTTGAACTGAACCTAGATGTCTCAGAAAATAATCCATTGTGACAGTAAACTGGCAGAACCACTGATTGGCTGAGGTTTTTCTCTGAGGTTTTGTTTGAACTAAATGACTTGATTCTCCAAAGTACAGGTTACATGTTGTATTGCGATCAGCAGATGCAGGCAGAGTGCAAGTAAAGAGAACGTGTTCACCTTGAAAATGTTGACGACTCATTTTTGGTTTTTGTCCTACAAACAGATGAATGAAAAGTCATTAAATACAAAGAACTGCTCTGTGATCAGGTACACTGGATGCTGTCGCAACAATTTCAAGCAATGACGGAAGTCACATCTCATTCAGCACATTTTTACATTTAACATTCAACTGTTTGACTGTGATCTAAACTGTAATAAAATCCACCAGAATCAACAGAAAAAGACCGACATACTGTAGAAATGGGAATGAACGTTGTTGAATCATCCCTCTAAAACACGACATGAAGGGTTATCTTGCACTGACACTATAAGACGACATATGATATGAAAGGATGAGAGAAACAGTCGCTCACTGTGTATGGTGACGGAGGATGTGTCACTGTGTGGAGATGAAGAATTTACACCTCCAACCCTTACAGTGTAAAAACAATAGATTTTTACTTCAGCTGGTGACCGTGACACCTTCAGCAGCTTAGTTCCTGTCAGTGTCTTCCTACAAGAGACGGCTGTCATATTTTTTTGCCCCAGGTTGAAATGACACTGAGACACAGAAACAGATGATGGAGTCTGACAGGTCAATGTGACTGAGTCTGTCTCTGTGATCACCGGTGGATTCACTGTCAGTTTAGGTGGAGGAAGAGCTGAAAAAAAATATAGTGAAACACATTAAATAATTAATAGCTGCAATAATTTGTTACAATAAAATTGATTAAATTACTACTAAGCTGTTCATATTGTAATTACAGAATAAACTGTCCATGAAAACTAATATTAAACTCAGGGACTGACCTTGTGCTCTCGTCTCAGAGAAGAAACCTGTTAAAGAAAAACGTGTTAACAAGAGAAACAGATGTAATTATAAATAATAAACATTTAATGTTAATGCTGTACTTCTCTCAACATGATGTAAAAGTGTAATACGTATTGGTGTGTAACTGCCTACATTTACTATGAAAGAAACAAGAGGTTTAACTTACACATGAGGACGACTAACAGCAGGCGACCAGCCATGATGCAGCTGAGTACTGTGAACGTCTAAGACTGCACTTGTGTGTCTGACTGCATGGACTTACAGAAGGGTCTTTTTGCAGAACAGGAAATCACCGAAGGCAGTCACATGAACAGACAGGCCACAGTATCTGTGCACCGTATACGTAGATCAAACCTACCTCAGATGGGAGAGCAGAGGTACATTTCATTTCTGCTTTCTTGTTGTCTTGTTTGTTGAACTGGTTGCTTTTCCTTAAAGGGCAGGACTCGTGTTGATGAACGTTTCTTATTGTTGTGTTTTTGAATATTGTGACACCACCGAAGCCGCTGCATTTCACTTTCTGTCTGAGCACGCATAATGTGCACTGGCCCTACATGCAACAATGTCAGGGCCAGACCTGTAAGTGTTTATTTAACAACTCCTACCAACTCCTATTGGGCTAAATCTAATCTAACATATATTAAACCGACCTCTGACAGTGTGTGACAGCCACAGGCCTTAAGACAGTGTGTTATGCTGGCCTGCTTTTGTTTCTTCTTTGTGGTCTTCCTGATAGTTCAGACCCTCCCACATCACTGAGGGTCTGTTCCTGTTGGGACTTCCAGGAAGGCTCGTGCTTTTCAGTTACCCACTTTAGTTCTTGGTTGTGTTTCGTGTTGCCTTGTTTCATGCCGCAGAGTCTCAGAGCACCCAACACCCGCACTCACTCCTAATTACTGTCATAACTCAGTATATCTGTATGTATCTGTATTAATGTCTGCCAAGCAGACAGCTGCGCTTGTATTCAAGCCCTAACACTCATACTCCCCTCAGCAGGTAAACAGGGCTCTGTTTTTGTGTTCAGAGAAAGCTACGTGCAAACAAAATGTTGCCCATTTTTAAGGCTCGTGGTTACAGAAAGAAGCGTGGAAACGTTCTCTCCAGTGTGCCAGCAGAGGGTGTAGTTAGTAACACAAATGATCATGTACAGCAGACTTAACGCAAGAAATAACACTTGGCAGGGATGCACAGCAAGAGGATGAAAAAGTTTGAGACACCAACCTTGCAAACAGTTCTTGTTTTTTTCATTACCGCCAAAACACTTTTGACTTTTAGTGTGTTGTTTGCTTTTTATGTCTTCACCAAATACTGGAAAGAAAATTGGCACTGATCACCGGTTACTGTCCTGAGATATGATACTATGTCATCAAACTAATGTGTTATATCAGAAGGAAAAGTAAAGTCAGGATTTCCGTGCCTGCAACAATCTTATTGGCCTGCACAGACGCTTTGAGAGAGACTGTTCAGGTCGGACAGTCTCCATACTGATGTGTTTTATATCTTCCTCCTTCCTCAAGCAGCATTAGCTATTTGTAAAACCTCCAGTTGCAGCGGCAGGTATTTTTGATGTAAGCGTTTGATGTAAGGTTTACTTATAGTGCAGAGTTACAAAAGTCTTTGACAAACTTGAGAACAAAATATATCCAATTACAAAAAAAATATGTTATGATGGTGCAGTGCTTAGCACGGTCACCTCCTTTATGTGGTGAGTTTGCACGTTCTCCTCGTGCCTGCGTTGGTTCTCGCCAGGTACTCCAGCTTCCTCGCACCATCCAAAGAAATGCAGGTAAATTGCTGACTCTAAATTGGTCATAGTTGTTACTTTTAATAACTTTATTTAACTTCATTTAGTGTGAACATTTGCATTGCATTGCATAACATATCAAACATCTCTTCTTTTCTTTTCTTTCAATGTGCCTGCACTGTGCTGTACGCCGCGTTCAAGGCTGATGGAGATGGCTCCTCAGGGATGCTGGCGTACACATGGTATATGTCAGCCTAGAAAAGGAACAAACCAACTGTCAGAGCTCTTTAAATATATGGCATCTGTAAGCCACTATAGCAAACACGTACTGTGTCTCATGTCGCACTTACATCATCGCTATGAGGACTTTGTCCGTTCAGTTTCTCAGAACCTGTAAGACAGAGCCAGGATTAGCATAACATAGCACCGTCAGTATAAAATAATATTTTATCTCAGAATTCAGATGTGTGTTTTTTTAGTAAATAAAGAAAATCCTACATAGTCCATCTGATCTGAAGTGCTAATAGGATAAAATAATGTTTGCAGCTGTGGTGCTTATTCATGTAATGTTAACTATATATCGAATAACTTTGCAAATATATGAAAATTGACCATATTAGTCACAATATAAAATAAATAATCACACCTAATAAACAGCTAACACGACAGGGAAAAAAATTATCTATTAGAGATTACAGTATGTGTAACCTGTTCTCCTGTTCTCTATCCTGTACAGGAGCCTCACTCTACAATCATATAGCAGTAAAGTGAAAGGCAGCTCACCAGCAGGACAGTCTGCTCCAGGTACTGAGGTCATCACACTGTAGTGTTCATCATTACCTGCAGGTAACTTAAGGTAACAGTAAAGAAAGTGAGAAAACCATGAATAACATTTCATATTAAATCACATTTATCAGCCTTGCCATTCAAATGTTTGATTATTTCCAGTCACGTGAATGAGACAGAAAAAGAAATGAATTACCAATCCTCCGTGGTCGAGACTTTGCATGCACACAACGTCATCTGCAACAGAAGATAAAACATCTCAGCACAGGAAAAATATAAATGCTGCGTGTACTGTGTGCTGTATGTATGTATGAGGAATAAAGTGAGATTCACTGACTGACTATTAAATGTGTACATTACCAGTGACATTGACTTCTTTCCTAAACAAAAATTTAATGAAGAGTGCGCTCTTATTACACAATGAATCAGAATCAAAACATCTCTGTGAGTTATGTGGCCACGACGTTTAAAATGAAGGTTTTTCTTCTCATATTTTTTTTAAAAAGAGAGAAGTATAGTGTTGAAGTTGTGCTTGTATTGGCTGACTGACATCGAAAGTTTCTGATATACTTCACAGCTCACTCACAGCTCTGTGTTTGTGTTTAATGAAGGCCAATAGCTCTGCCAGTCTAATGCTCAGAACTCCCTCAAACAGCAGGAAGGAAGAAATCAGCTTAAATCATGTTCTCACCAGTTCTTCTTTTGATACAGAGAAGTGTCAATACCAAGAAGATAACACCCACAATTACTCCAAAACCAGTCACAACTATGACCAGCGTCCATATCTTCCATGTCCACCACTTCTTTGTTTCTGTTTTGAAGTCACAAATGTCAGTTCCACTTGTTTGTTGTGAACATAATAATGAATCATTGAATTCAGGTTAAGGACATGCAAAACAAGTGGCTTCACTGTCACATACCCAGCAGAAGAAAATACTGTGTCCGCTGTGTCCAAATATTGAATCTTGTTTATATTAGTTTGCGTAGAGCAAGCTAACATTCTGCCAAATACTTGGTGTTTAAAATGCAGCTCATAAAAAAACAAGCTTACTCATTTCCTGACATTTTATCTCTTTCACCTTGTGATTAAAAAAATTCAGCGTAACTCACTGACTGTTAAACTGAGGAAATGTGTCACCTGATGCTAGATACGATCTACCAACACACATTTTTCAGTTTACTCAGAAACACATTTGTGATTTGTGAAGACACACTTCATATATCTGTAGTTACCTGATGTTTCGTCTGCAGGAGAAGTGATGACTGTCAGATCTGGTAAATGAAAAACTCCTTTAAACTTTCATAACAACAAATTAAATTATATATATGTATATATGTGTGTGTGTGTGTGTGTGTGTGTGTGTGTGTGTGTGTGTGTGTGTGTGCGTGTGTGTGTGTGTGTGTGTGTGTGTGTGTGTGTGTGTGTGTGTGTGTGTGTGTGTGTGTGTGTGTGTGTCTCAAAATCTTGGACTGACACTATATGACGACATATGATATGAAAGAATGAGAAAAAACAGTTACTCACTGTGTATGGTGACAGAGCATGTGTCACTTTGTGGAGATTGAGAAGCTGTCTTTCCAACCTTCACAGTGTAATAACACATCAAATTAACCGCAGCAGGTGAACTCTGATGTGACATCTTCAGCAGCTCAGTTCCTGTCAGTGTCTGCAGACAAGAAGAGCTTTTAACACGTCCGCCTCTATCAGGGCGGAAATAACACTGAGACACAGAAATAGATGATGGAGTCTGACAGTCCAATGTGACTGAGTCTGTCTCTGTGATCACCGCTGGATTCACTGTCAGTTTAGGTGGAAGAAGAGCTGAAAATTTAGAGATAAACATGTTATATCACATCCTTAATAAAATGAAATATAACAGGCCTTAATATTCTTCCCACACAGTGATAACAGATCAGAGACTGACCTTGTGTTTGAATCTTGAGAAATGAATCTGTTGGAAATAAAATGTGTTAACAAGATAAATATATTTCATAATAACTCAAACTTTCAATAAAATGTAGACAGATTAAAAGCCCAAAGTTGAATTCAATCAGAGGTAGGAGTCAAAGTCACGATCATGATGTAGTCTATTTGTACCAATCAGGAAATCAGTTTTGAACTCTGCACTGCACTTCCGCAATAAGTTTTAAAAATACATACAAACCATACCAACAAATGAAAACATGTGGTGTGATATAACATGCTCATACCTCATGCGTGACATTACAACCACATGTTAATGTAACGTTTGCTTGCAAGTGTGAACCTGCATTTGGTTAACCATGAATAATCACTACATGATTAATGGAAACAAATCAACAAGAGGTTTAACTTACACATGAGGACGACGAACAACAGGCGAGCCATGATGAAGCTGAATACTGAGACTGTCCACAGTCCTCAAAAGAAGATCCTTGTGTATCTGATTGAGACTTTCACGTACTGAACTGTCTTCTTGCAGAACTCGTACTCAGGAAAACCACAAGCAGGAGCAGAGACGTTTCACTCAGACAGGCTGGTCATAGAAAAAAAACTTCATACCACACTTGCTTTGAAATACGTAGAAAAAACCAACAGCGTAGGACTGTGATATAGATTTAGATCAGATCTACTGAGAGTTCCTCATTTGTTCAGAAACTTCTAACAGCTTACAAACACACATAACTTGCTCACTGCTCTAAACGAACATGAAGTTATTTGATTTTTGTCCTGACCATTCAAATATGAAACTGTCCTGAAATCTGTATGTCACTTCTTGTTTGCAGTCGTGTTTCATGTTCATGTTTTGTTTTTGTTTGCTCCGGTTCGAATTGAAGTCAGTGCCTCTGTGTTTCTATTGGACTCATTTACTCATCTACCTGCGCTGCCTGGATAACACTAAAACACATGGCTGATACTGACAGCCCACCTGTCACCTGGACGCTCAAGAAGAAGGACGGTTTAAATTGCACATCATCTCTGCATTGTACCCTTTTACTTGAAAGGTTTTAAGGAACATACCTGAATGTAAAAGGTCAATAATATTTGAGCTTCCTTCAAGGGTTAATAGACAAGGTTCAATGACTAGAAAGTCATTTCTATTTAGTTTTTTATGAAATAAATACAGACTTAGATAGATTTTTTTATCATATAAAACTTTTGTAAAGAAAGGTCCAAGGGTCACAAGGAGGACAAAAGCACCACTGCTGGCCAGGAGATAAAAAAACAGGTTGACTTTTATTCAGTCACTAAGTGAATATTATCATTTAACACAGAAAAGTTAGGGCGCTGCTCTTCTCATGAATACAACACTGAAAACCCCAAAAACCCAGTCCATTCTCAACACGCATGTACTCTGATAGACTGAGTCACTCCAGTTCAAACCGGCCTATCAGAGTAGAGCTCTGGAAAGGAGAGAGTCATCAATATAAACAATAAATCCATAATTCCTTTGATTTGCTCGTATCAACAAATCTGTATTAAATTCTGCAATATAAAACCAAAGAATACCGTGCATTCAAAAATAATCAATGAAATGTGCCAAACATATGCCATTACAGGTACAAAAAGTATGTTTGTGGTACAAAAAGCAAGAAAAATACAGGAAGCACAATTTTCTAACATCAAGTGATGCACATGTATCTCTCTATCTGTGATGCAGCGGTTTCCTCTGACGTGCTGCTGTTGGTATTTGTCACTCTACGGGGAGAAAAAGAAACAGACATGACTTAATGTTCAGTGAGGACACTAAATATGATTATTTTTGTCACAATATATCAGTTGAACTCATCTATGTCTAGTTTTGACTGGGGTGACTTGTGCAGGGGTGCACACACACACACAGACACACAGGATAACATTAATCGGCCATTTCTCAAGTTCCCAGGCCGCCCCCGGGTATGCCCATAGAAAACATTGAAACTGGTAGAAAGAGAAAAGCAGCTCACCACTCCTGATGAAATTTATATCTGATGATGCTGTAGGTTTCATCATAACCACTTGGCAAGTACTTTGTTAGAAGAGCAGAGAGAAAGTAGAGTGAGAGTCTGAGAGCCGTATGACAGCATGATCACTGAATGAAGGGATTATTACAGTTTAATTACCTCTCCAGCCGTTGAGACTTTGCATACATGCACACCAATCTACAACAGAAAAAATGATGTAACGAGCTATAAGATAAAACAGTGTTTTGCACTTTCTTCCATTCCTGCATTTAAGATTTTTATTGAAAAGATAAACAGACGTGTGCTCATCTCCATGGGGGACCAGAGGTCACTTCCCCACTAATGTTCAAAAAAGGGAAATTCACCTCCCTAATAACATCATAATCAAATTCAAGATGGCTGTTTGTTCTGGCTTGCAAACACTTTTTGTTTTATTTACTCATCAAACAGATGGTCGGAAGTAAGCTCCAATCTCTGACTGCGCAGAAAGACAATCATGGTTGAGGATAATGAGGTAAAAATGAAATATACTGGTCAGGTTTCTTCACCCCGCCCGCACCACCCCCCTGGGTACACCCACATTTAAACATTTAGACTGGTAGAAAGAGAAAAGCAGCTCACCACTCTTGATGAATTCATATGTGACGACGCTGTAGGTTCCATCATAACCACCTGGCAAGTACTTTGTTAGAAGAACACAGAGAAGGTAGAGTGAGAGTCTGAGAGCCGTATGATCACTGAATGAAGGGATGCTGAAGTTTTACAATTTAATTACCTCTTCACTGTTGAGACTTCTCTTACATTCACACCCATCTACAAATACAAAAACATTTCAATAAACTATAACTTTAAATAAAACATACACATGAGAATTATGCTGTTTCACTGACTATTTCAGTGTTACACAGATCTTGATTTACAACTGTTGTTGGCTTTTGAATTAAAAGACCAAAAAGGTTTTAGTAAAGAGTGCTCTTACAGCCTGATCCTCTTCTCAGATTCTTCGAGAACTCCTTCAAACAGCAGAAACAAAGAATACATTCAACATTAAATCTTGGTCTCACCATTTCTTCCACTTGTAAAGAGACGTGCCAGTCCCAGGGAGGTAACGATTACTCCATAACCAGACACAAGTATGACCAAAATGACCAAAGTCCATTTCAGCCACCACTGTTTTTCTGTTTTGAAGTCACAAACAAGTGTCAGTTTCACTTCTAACACAAAGCAGGATCAGATCGTTTGTACCTAAGTGGATGAATGTTATTAAATAATTTCACAAATAACAAGAGTTGCGAACATGATGATGAATCGTTGAATTGAGAATTCAGAGTGATACATACAGCTCATACCCAGGAGAAACAAATACTGTGTCCACTCAATTTGTTGACACTTGAAATAAATATTATTTTTGATATGAATAACAAGGTGGATGTGCTTTTTGGTCACCTGGTGCTGGCTTTGGTGGGGTTACAGGGGACAAGCTAGTTTCAGTTTCATGTGTCTGATCTACTGTCATATATAAATAGTCAGAAACATTAAAAACATTTCAGTTGTATCAATAAAACATTTTCCTTATTTAATCGTTTAAGCACAGGCGTCCCCGGTCAGTTAATCCACCTCTTTACTCTAAGCTGAAATATTTGGAGGATTTTCATGAAGTATGCATGAATGAAAAGTCATTAAATACAAAGAAAAGAAGTCCAAAGATCCAAACTGAGAAAACTATAGAAATGATAAATGGGAATAGACACTGTTGAATCATTGCTCTGAAATATGAACACCACGAGTTATCTTGCACTGACAGTATATGACGACATATGATATGAAAGAATGAGAAAAACAGTTACTCACTGTGTATGGTGACGGAGGATGTGTCACTTTCTGGAGATTGACAAATTGTCTCTCCAACCTTCAGACTGTAAAAACACGTCAAATTAACCTCAGCAGGTGAACTCTGATGTGACATCAGCAGCAGCTCAGTTCCTGTCAGTGTCTTCAGACAAGAGGAGCTTTTAACAGGTCTTCCTTTATCAGGGCGGAAATAACACTGAGGCACAGAAATAGATGATGGAGTCTGACAGCTCAGATTGACTGAGTCTGTCTCTGTGATCACCGCTGGATTCACTGTCAGTTTAGGTGGAAGAAGAGCTGAAAATTTAGAGATAAACATGTTATATCACATCCTTAATAAAATTAAATATAACAGGCCTTAATAATTCTTCCCACACAGTGATAACAGATCAGAGACTGACCTTGTGTTTGAATCTTGAGAAATGAATCTGTTGGAAATAAAATGTGTAAACAAGATAAATATATTTCATAATAGCTCAAACTTTCAATAAAATGTAGACAGATTAAAAGCCCAAAGTTGAATTCAATCAGAGGTAGGAGTCAAAGTCACGATCATGATGTAGTCTATTTGTACCAATCAGGAAATCAGTTTTGAACTCTGCACTGCACTTCCGCAATAAGTTTTAAAAATACACAGCACAGAGATAAGAATCACCAAACACCAACAAATGAAAACATGTGGTGTGATATAACATGCTCATACCTCATGCGTGACATTACGACCACATGTTAATGTAACGTTTGCTTGCAAGTGTGAACCTGCATTTGGTTAACCATGAATAATCACTACATGATTCATGGAAACAAATCAACAAGAGGTTTAACTTACACATGAGGACTGACGAACAACAGGCGAGCCATGATGAAGCTGAATACTGAGACTGTCCACAGTCCCCAAAAGAAGATCCTTGTGTGTCTGATTGAGACTTTCACGTACTGAACTGTCTTCTTGCAGAACTCGTACTCAGGAAAACCACAAGCAGGAGCAGAGACGTTTCACTCAGACAGGCTGGCCAAAAATACTTCATACCACACTTGCTTTGAAATACATAGAAAAAAACCAACAGCGTAGGACATGTGATGTAGATTTAGATCAGATCTACTGAATGTTCCTCAGTTCAACGCTTACAAACACACATAATATGCTTATGCTTGAAGTCAGTGCCTCTATGTTTCTATTAACAGAGTTTTGATGTGTTTTAATAGTGGCACATCAAAATTGTTTTTGTACAAGTTTGAAATGTTGGTACATTTTTTATCATATAAAGCTTTTGTAAAGAATAGTCCAGGATCACAAGGAGGACAAAAGCACCATGCTGGCCAGGAGGTGTGCAGAAAACAGGTTGACTTTTATTCAGTCACTAAGCGTATATTATCATTTAACACAGAAAAGTTAGGGCGCTCGTCCCATAACATACATAACAAACTGAAAGACCCAAAAACCCAGCCATTCTCAACACACATGTACTCTGATAGACTGACTCACTCCAGTTCAAACCGGCCTATCAGAGTAGAGCTCTGGAAAGGAGAGAGTCAACAATATAAACAATAAATCCATAATTTCTTTGATTTGCTCGTATCAACAAATCTGTATTAAATTCTGCAATATAAAACCAAAGAATACCGTGCATTCAAAAATAATCAATGAAATGTATAACATGCATTATTTACATAATATGTGGAATTTAATTAATTCCACATATTCAATCCTCCAATAAAAGGTTTCATATCGAGGTGTGCTCCCTCAGGGAGGGAGGCCCAGAAAAACATATTAAATCATGTTTAATATGTTTTTAGAAATACATTTAACACTGACAACAATTGTTGGGTCTCTTTGATCTAATATGGTGACTATCAGTTAAAAAAAGAAAAGCATTATAACATATTGTATCATCCTTTTATCCTATTCATTCAAAATGGGGGGAAAAAAACTCTAATTAAGCCATTACAGCATATGTTTGTGGTACAAAAAGCAAGAAAAATACAGGAAACGCAATTTTCTAACATCAAGTGCTGCACATGTATCTCTCTATCTGTGATGCAACGGTTTCCTCTGACGTGCTGCTGTTGGTATTTGTCACTCTACGGGGAGAAAAAGAAACAGACGTGACTTAATGTTCAGTGAGGACACTAAATATGATTAAAGTTATTGTCACAATATATTAGTTGTTCTCATCTATGTCTAGTTTTTGTCCTCTCAGTGTGTGAGTCTAAACACACATTATGAAGTCACACTGTAGAAAAACAGTCTCCAGAATTTTTTGACAGTAACTTGTGCAGGGGTGCACACACGCAGACACACAGGATAACATTAATCTGCCATTTCTCATATCTACTTTAATTACTAACATAAGAGTATTTCACAGGCACTGTACCCGGGGTGGCCAATCTGGGTTCAGTCAGGTTTTGTCACCCCGCCATTTAAACATTTAGACTGGTAGAAAGAGAAAAGCAGCTCACCACTCTTGATGAATTCATATGTGACGACGCTGTAGGTTTCATCATAACCACTTGGCAAGTACTTTGTTAGAAGAGCAGAGAGAAGGTAGAGTGAGAGTCTGAGAGCCGTATGACTGCCTGATCACTGAATGAAGGGATTATTACAGTCTAATTACCTCTCCACCTTTGAGACTTTGCATACATGCACACCAATCTACAACAGAAAAGTATAGTAGATTATAACTTTAGATGAAACATACACATGATAATTATGCCGTTTCATTGATTATTTCCGTGTGACATACATTTTGATGTACCGGTGTTGTTGGCTTTTGAACTAAAAGACAAAAAGGGGTTTTAGTAAAGAGTGTCTTCATTACAGAGGAAAGAAGAATACATATTACATCTGAGTTATTTCCAGAAGAACACATAGTATTCCTCTCTCCATACGTCTGATTCTGCCGGGAAAATATCAAATGCATCATTGTATTAAGTCATTTAGACCTGACTAAGTGCACATTTCCAATAAATATTTAAGAGAAAAGATGTCTTACCTTAGGCAAACACATTTTCCTATGAAACAAAAATAATAATAATAATCAAGGGATCGTTACTGTCAGGAAACTTAACTTCTTTAAATGTGTTTTACAACTACAATTTGAGTACAAGACTCACGTGTCCTTTCAGTACAAAGAATTGCAGATCCCAAAAAGACTCCCACAGATACTCCACATCCGGACACAATTACTAACAACTTCAATGTCGTCTTTTCTGAAACGACATCATCAAGCAGTTGCTAGGCGTGCAGGGGTATGCTCAGGGTGGCCTCGGTGTGTCATCGAGTCACACTTTAGTACCGCCCAAAAAATCTTGGACTGATAACTGTTTTAACTCCACATTTCAGTAATATATCGGTCAAAGTATTTTCACGTGTTTTCAAAAACTATTTTCCAACATATTTAATGTACTTTGAAAGAAATCTCAGAATTGCCTTACATGTATATTTTGCCTGTTGTCCATGAAAACCATCACTATAAGATCATGGATTGCGCTTCACACATATGGCACAGCCTACCTGTGCTCTGCATTGTATGTGTCACGTTGACATCTTCTCCAACTCTCTCCTCAAACTCAGTGACTTCCCGTTCTTCTGGTCGCACTGTGTGTCCTGCCTGTTGTGTCGCAACATTGTCTACAAGAGCTGACACATTGGTAAGCAGTTTAAATAAATAAATGAAACAATAGATGATAAGTGCTATGAGAAGAGAAGAAGGCAGAAATCACCTTTCATTAACTGCATTTGGCCTTCAATCAATTTATGGCAGGTGAAATGCCCATTTTTTTTGTAATGGTCCTTTACAAGAGTTCCAAGCTCTCCTGTGAGTTCAGATCTTTACATTATGAAGCTCATGAATGAGTTCTAGTCATATTTAGGGAGAAATGACTTTTCATTTATTGCATTTGGCCTTCAATCAATTTATGGCAGGTGAAAATGCCCATTTTGTGTTGTAATGGTCCTTTACAAGAATTCCAAGCTGTCCTGTGAGCTCAGATCTTTATATGATGAAGCTCTCAAATGAGATCAAGTCATATTTAGGCAGAAATCACCTTTCATTAACTGCAGAAAATGCAGAATGATTAAAATACGGTGTAAAATTATTATTTCTATATAATTACTTGATTATTCAATTTTTGTGTTGTGTTAGCATTAATCTGAAATAATATAAAAGATTAGAGATTGAACTCACACACGAGGATGAACAACAGCAGGAGTCCTGTCATGATGCTGAACACTCCACAAATCCGCCAGAGACTGTCTGACTTTAAGCTGCACAGGTCTTGTTCTGCAGAGCCTGCTCTCTGAAACGACACAGGAAGTCTCAAAATTTTATAATGTCATTAGACAGGCCACAGAAACACGTGCAGTACTTCGCATTGTCTGTAAACCACCAGTACCTGTAGTATATTTAGATCTAATATAGAGTGCAGACTCCACGTACACTCATGGCTCTCTTTACATTGAAAAAGAGACATCAAGCACACACACATGTGACACCGACACACACATTAACACTGCAGAAGGTCATTCTGCACGCTTCTGTAAATGTATATAACTTTATTGGGTGTTGGATCAGCACAAGACACTATACTGACCTAAGTTAACCTGTCACATTGTGTGTCACTTCAGGTCACACACAGCAGCAGAGAGCCAGACAGTCAGTCAGTCCAGGAGACAGAGGGCCTTGTTTATATGCACAGACGACCACAGAGCGGCATTGGGGAGCACTATATCATTTCAACCCGATTTAAAGAGGGTGAATTCCTTCACATTGAGCTTAGCTGGTTGTGTTTCTGTGATATCAGCAAGCACACAACACAAAATACAACATTATGAGGAATTACAAGGTCTGTTAGTGTGCTGGGAGCAGGAAAGCGCAAAAAGGGGCAGCTAATGAATCATATATATTTGTATATAATGCTAAATCTGCAATAGGTTTGACAGGTTGTAGGGTGTCTGAACAATGTTACATTCAAATTCATGACTGATGGAAAAAAAACCCATACAACTTGTTGCCATGGTGACCCATTAAATACATATCAGTGTAGCTCTTGTGTCCAGATTTATTAACCAAAATACAAATGTCAAAGTCAGCCCAAAATGTGCTGTAGTATAGTGTAGTAGTAGTAGTAGTGTCACTTTTCATTCATAAAATAACTGAATGCGAGGTTTAGTGTTACTTCTTTCTATATTTACTATGTATTTATCATTTGAAGGATTATCCTATTTTATCTTATCTACAAAGTGTGCGATGAATAAGTTCAGTCCTCATCTGCAGCTTCATTTCTAGTCTGTTAGATGACAGTTAGAGCTTGTGAGACGTCATGTGGTGAACAGTTTTACCCACATTCGGTTCAGCAGCTCATAAGGCTTCCCACATAGAGCATTAAACCAATTTTAAAGGCTACAGAAATATCTAGATACCTAGACCGGATCTACACTGCTGCTTCTCTTATACTGATAATAGAAAGCCACCTCGCAGACACGCGACGTTTGGCTTGTGCACCTTGCGCCTGATTATTTTTAAATTATTATTTTGTGGTTTTGCTACAGCCCAAACTGTGAATGTTTGATTTTGCACGCGATTTTTTCTCGTGACCTTCAGGGCTATATTTTAACAAATGAGAAGCTTTTCTCTAGACTCACTTTGGCGGTGTAAGAGGACGCACTCAGGCACAGCACATTAAAAAGGCCTGAGGTTGAGGACTGGGCGCTCCTGCTCGCTTTAATTGACCAACTCTAATAGATTGCACCTGGCGAGATGCGCTTCACCTGATCTCATTTTACCGGAAGCAACCAGATAAAGAAGGAGACGCGTGGACGTGCAGGTGTAGCGTACCTTTGGACTTCATCTGCCGTTTTCTTATTTTTAACTTTATATATTTGCTTGTCCGTGATGCCTCCTAAAAAGCCAGCAGCAGACTCCGCTGAGCCGCCTGCGCAGTCCTCCAGTGACGCTCCGGTGGAAGATAAAAAAACAGGTCTGATTTTTTCATTTAAACGGAGAACGCTGTGATTGAGTTCGTTATTTTAAAACCCTGAATGTTTGTCTGCTCTCGCAGATGTCTAAATGTGTGCGCATGCTTTCTCTCTAGATGCTGCGGCGGTGCGTAAACTTGCGGCTCACCCCTCCACGGCGATTATGGTGAAAGAAGCGCTGAAAGAGTTGGACTCACGCAAAGGGGTTTCATCCCAAGCGATCCAGAATTACATTAAACAGAAGTATCCCACGGTGGATCTGGTAAGGTTGAAGCACTTGGTCCGCAGAGCTCTGAAAAAAGGACTCGAGACTGGCACGCTGGTGCGGCCCGCGAACTCCACCGTCACTACGGGCGCCATGGGGAAATTTAGGGTAAGATGTCAACTCTACGGTTTACCCAAAATGATTCAAATTACGTCATTAATCTGGACCTCCTTTTCTGTCGTTTGGTTTAAGCTTGCACCAAAAGTCAAGGAGGACAAAGTCAAAAACTGAGAATATTGATCCTAATGTGCAGAAACAGCCCAAAGCTGCCAAGAAGCCTAAAAAAGCAGGTAGATTATAAATGATGACAGTCAGTAATCCAGTAATAATTTATTTGGTGTCTGTTTTTAATATTCCTGTAATCTTCTTAAAGGTGCTGCAAAGAAGAAAGACGCCGCTAATGAAGAGGACAAGTCACAGGAGGTGAGACTGTGCTGAGGTCATGTCTGTTTTTAAATGGTTACAATATTCTGACACATGCCTTGACAATCTTAGACCAAGGAATGCACCTTTTCCCCACCAGAAGTTGTTTCTGGCAGGTATTTGAATTAGCAACCTGCTTCAGCAATTGAGTAAGACTTTATAATCATTAGAAATTCTCACTGTAACTGTTTACAGTGGATGGTTTAAAACAACAAATGGTTGAATGTGAGTTTGAACTCTTCCTAGTGGTTGAAGGGGGCTGCTTGGCCTTATATTTTCCCCTTTTTTAGGAACCAAAGCCTCCCAAAAAGTCAAAGAAAAATGAAGAGGCTGCTCCTTCAAAAGTTGCACCAGCAAAGAAGCCAAAAGCTAAAAAAGCTGCGGAGAAGGGCGATGGTGACGAAGCCCCGGCTGCAGCCAAAACTAAAGCAGCAAAGACCACCAAGGAAGCAAAGGCGGGAAAGGCATCCCAGAGCAAGGCCGCTAAAGAAAGCGGTGATGCCCCTGCTGCCAAAGCAAAAGGGAAACGAGGGAAGAAGGCTGCGGAGTGAATTTTATAACACGCAACTGTTTTTATACTATTTGGTGTTTTGCAATAAAATCTATTTTTGGAGCTTGTTTATCTGTTTTTTCTAAACCCTGCATTTGGGGTGTGTTGCACAAGTCTTCTGCTTGTCAGTTATAGAGGGTTGGCACTATTGATGGAATAGGTGCTCAGATTTTGACCAATAGCTAGGGCTAGACTAGCAGGCATGAAATTGGACCCAGCAGCCCCAAAGGGACCTGAGAGTGAAAGTGACTGAGCAAGACGTTGCCAGACAAAAGTAAACTTGATGTAACACCAATCACTTACCTCTGCTGGCATATGACCAGCATCCTACCTGTCTCTGATTGGTACTGAAATGGCATCCACCTCCTCCAGAAGTTAGAGAGTACTCCAAAGAGCAGAGTACAAAGCATAAGGCTGCATGATGATCATTAAAAAAAAAAAAAGGGCACATTTGGCCACCATGGATACAAACACAAAGGACTGCTAGCAGCAAGGTAATACATTTATACTGTGACACTCTCCAAACCTTCAAGTTGTACCACTTGATGCTTCTGACAGGACTCCAGCACCTCCTGCAGGTTAGAGACAAAACTGTCTCTATTATTAGTAACACCTGTGCTTTTCTTGCTGTGATGTCAAGAAGTGTAAAAAAAAATACTTGAACCTTACATGAATATCTGTCACAATCTGTCTTTCAGTGAGCAATCTTCTCCACACTGGCTAGTTCCTCTAAAATTTACCTGGTAAAGCACCAAGACTTACCACGACAGAACACCAAATATTTCACTGATTTTGGTGAAACTGGGTCAGATTTTATGGAGAATTTCTGGCGGTGTAGTTGCAGATTGCAACCCCTCCACTTCCATTACCGTTCCAAGAGTGAAGGTCAAACAACTGGACCTTTAATGACCGTGAAGAAACACACGTTAGATTTTCACCTTTTAAAACAGCAAATTTATTTGTCTTTAAAAAATAAAAAAATCAACTAAAAAGTATTACTATTTCATTGTCACTATTAGAAACAGTACGGAAGCACTGAGTCTTTGAGCACTTTAACCGCTCTTCAAGTATGTTAATTCAGTTCATAGATTATTCTTCTGCAGTGGAAAAGCCATCAGGATAGTAGGATCCAGTTCCAGTCCCAGAGGGCAAGGTCACAACTCCAAATAAAAGTACATGATAGTAATATCCTGGCCGTGGCAGAACCAGTGTTATTGACTTCACACATCCAAAAGAAGCAAGTCAAGACCCCGCGCCTGTTTAAACCAGTGACAAGTCTGTTTCCAGAGCAACGTAGCTGATGTGCAAGCACCCCGTTCTTCAGAGTGTAGTGAGCAGGAAGAGGAAGAGTTGGTCACACAAGCTGAAATTTCAAAAGATTGAGTAAAAGGTAAAGAAAGAGCAGACTGAAAAACCAGAAATGGCGAGACAGAAGACGGAGAACTTAGAAAGAGAGAATGTGGACGACTAAATCAGCAGAACACTGTCGGCTCATAACAGTTAAAAGAAAATAAAAAGCAATCAATCCGTTGTATTAAAAAGAGCAATGACTTCAAAACAATACCACTTGAATCAGCTCGAAATGAATAAAACTCTGAATTACAATTTCTTCTGTGGGCAAACAATGCAAAGTTTTCCACGTGTAAACAAATTCACTCAGAAGAGAGAAATAAAGTGTGCAGTTCTCTCAGCCCCTCCTTCAACTATGCCCCATTCACCCTTTTACAGTGTGTGCTTGTGCCACAATTGCACCGATGATAGCAAGTCAATACCAAAACATCCGGCCTTTTTCTCCAGCTCATTTCTCGGTCTCATTCTTCTCAAAACACGTTTCAGAAAGTGATAAAGTGACAAACCTCTGACGCGATCCTCCTGAGTGTTTTTGAGAAGCCCCTAAGGAGGAAGAAAAGGTAGGACTGTTGAGATTCAACTCCCTGTATAAGTCAATGACCTCCCGTTACACGTCAGCCCCAAACCCTTTTTCCCTTCATCGTTTAAATATACTGCTCCGAGACGGTCATCTGGGGTGCAGAAGGAAGTGATGCAGATACTCTGAAATAGCATCCCAGTGCCTCCAAAGGAAGGCGAGAAGGATTATGAGGAGCAGAGTAGAAAGCGTGCGGCTGCGTGTTTTCATCAAGGGGACGACACAGTTAGCCACCGTGGACACAAACACCAACAGCACTGCCATAACAGCAGAGCAGCACATTTATTAGTTTTCCAAGTAGAGTCCGTGCCGTGGCGTTCTCCAAACCCTCGAGCTGCACCACCTGCTGTTGCTGCTGCTGCAGCTCCATCTTGGAGATGCGAGTCTGACAAGCCTCCAGCGCCTCCTACAGGTCAGAGACAAAACTGTCAGTACGGGAGCTCTAATGACAAGGCAGAAATATTAGATTTATTTTTGGCGACACTTACCTGAATGTCCCTCGCCCTTTCGTACGACTGGTAAGCAATCTTCTCCTCCATGCTGGCTAGTTCCTGTTTCAAGTTTAGAATTTCATTCTGGTGCAGTTCTGTCAAGTCATTGAGCTGTTCTTCTAAACGTTCACACCTGGGAAACAGTGACAGGAACATCAGCAACAGGACATTTCTTCCCACCCATCCAGACTTCACTACAGCGTATGGGACAAATGTGATACCTGTATCGTTCCTCTTGCAGGGCCTCCATGATCATCGTGTAGTCCCGCTGATAGTGGGCTTTCAAGTTTTCGAAGGATTCCTCCAGCCGACCTTGGTTTTCCCGGAGCTCCTGGATCTCATGAAGTACAGCATCAAAGCCCGAGGCCTGGGCAAGATCAAGGGTATTGCCCTTGGAGCTAGGAGGTCCTCCAGGAGCTCCAGTCGTGCTGTTGGCTCCTGCCGAGCCAGAAGTAGCGCTAGAACACTCGTCATCAGCTGCCGGACTTTGGGCTTGACTGCAACTGTCCTGTCCCAAGGGCCCGCGTTCCCCCGGGACCAACACCATCTTCTCCTTGAGTCTCATCCAAGGAGTCTTTCAGCGCTGCAATGTTATCATCACTGCTAAACTTGTTGCGGATGAGAGAGGCGAACTCTCTCGGCTTAGACACGACAGCTCCAGCCGCAGAGTGAGTGGCTTGAGAGAAACTGGAGAGACCACCTGTCACCTGTAATGAGAGAGGTCAGGACTCAGGCTGCGTCAAGTAGGTATTATATTATCTAAATGATTACATTTCCAGTTTGAGCAGAAACGTGCAGTAGGCTTCGTGCTTTACTGCCCCAATGGGTGTGTCTATTGCAATATTAATGTACAATCAATACTGTAAAGTGTATTTCTGTCTCTGACAGTCAACTGGCAAACAAATCTCTTTCCACTGATCTGCAGACCTGGACAGTAAGCATGTACTGCATCGGTCAAATAACATGCAATAGTTTCCAGAAGGACACACTGTGAACCTACTGTGTGAGCCACTTTTTATTTATGCGTATGCATTTCTACTTCTTAGCACAGCACGCACTGATGCAGAAGCAAATAATCGGATTGGTCAACTGGACATTTAGAATGTGCTGAAATCAGCCCATCGCTACATAGATTACTCTGCCGTCTCCACATTGTCACATCCTGAAAATATATAACATGTAAATAAATGAGTAAGTGCACTGGAAGTCAACTTTTAATAAATAAAAAAATACATATTCTTCACTCCAAGACTATTTATTCAGTTTGGGAAATGAATGTAAGTTGGCTGTGACTAGAAATCATCTCAAGTCGTTACTAAGGCTCAGACTACTTGCTGGCTTAGGAAACTGGGTTTATTACATATAGCTGTGACTGATTGTTCTCAGGTCAGAAATAAATGGTGAGCATTTCTTTTTTTATTTTATTTTGAGAGCAAATTGTCCCAAAAATGAGCAACATATAAAAATATTAGTGTCACGCTGGCATAACATCAGCATGCTGCAGAAGGGGAGCGCAGAGGATTGATATTAGTGTGTATAAAAACACTGTAGGCAGAATATGCTGGGGCACTTGATATATTCCAGATGTATTAGTGTGAAAATGAATATTAGATGTCTGCAGTGTGAGGAGACTCACTCATAGCAAAGTGTGAGAACACAGGATTTAGTCAGTGTTATTTATAGGTCACACAGGATCATGAAAAGAGACTAAACACCTGTCTCATGTTGTTTCTCAACAATTAGAAGTGTAACGACGCATTTTACATCCAATAAAATGATATAATGACAAATGAGACCATGAGTTTTGGCGACCAAAATAACAGTGCAGGCATCAGGAAAGCACACACCTTTGCTCCAACATCTTTCAGCCCCTGATGCATGTCTCGGAAAACATCCTTGGGCTGGCGAGGGATGCCGTTGTGCTCCACCTCCCGTAGCTTCCGGTGGTAATGCTCCAGCTTCCTCTGCAGCTGCTGGATCGTCTGAGCTGACTTCTGGTTCTTCTTTTCAAACACCTGCTTGATGCGTGCACTCTGCTGCTTGTCTGCATTGTTAGCAAGCTTCAGGTATTCGGCCACGTTGTCGTCACGTGCAGTTTGTTCAATTTTTATTTGTTCTGTGAGCTTGAGGATCTTCTGTTGTAGTTGGGCAATGGCCTGCTTAGTTCGCTGGGGGTCTGGGGTACTGTCAACCACATCATACCCATCGGCGCCGTAGGGTAGGGCATTGGGTGACACGGCAGGACCTGATCCGTCATAACGATCCAGCTGTACAGAAAAAGTGAACAGAAGAAAGAAGGTAAACATGTTGTGTCTCTTTGTAATGTGAACGTGAACACTACTTAAAATTATTTCAAGAAAGTTTCCTTTTTTTTTTCTCTCCAGCAGTCTGACATTTGAAATCCTGTGGCCACACGTTAGATATCTGTCACTACTCATTCAAAACCAGCAGATGGCGCTCGTAAAATAACGGTGTCCTTTTTTACTGTCACTTCACAGGTCCAGTTCAAGATGTCGTGAGTAAAAAGATTCAATTGATGACTTCTGTGGAGAACTAAAGCTCAAAAATAGACAGGTTAACTGAGGGCTGAGGCGTCATGACACCAATCTGATTTGGTAATTTGGTTAAAAAAAATCCAGAGCAAATGTCGTGAAGCCACAGACAGTCATCAGAGCTTTGAGAGACTCAAACCGAGACAACAAAAAAGGCAAATATCAAATCTTGGTGATTCACACAAAGTGAACTGGCTCCATCATAACAGCTACCGGCTCCTATTGGAAACCTGCAAGCTGTTGAGCTCCTCGTACTCTACCGCATATAAAGTATGTCTGAGCACCTGGTGATTACAAATAACCACCGTCATACGGTCTTAGAAGATGAGCAGGAACAGGGGGGTGAAATGTTTCCAACTTGCTTATGACATCTGTTGATTGAATTCCAGCTTCAACAGAGTTGCCAAGAGTTGCAAAACAGTCTCCTGTCATACGGCTGACACCTAGCCGCCTACTTTGATAGGCTTATAGTGTGCACAGAATTTTTTTTTATCACCAGCTCCAGTTGCATTCTCAGATTTTATACATTCAATAATCAAAGTGTATTTTTTTTTTCCATTTGGCACAGTTTCACTGGTAATGACGCTGAAGTTGTCAATCATCCCACAAGTTTGAGTTTGTTTAGCTCCTGCAAGCTTCCTCTGACCTTGAGTACTCTCAGAGACAGCAAAAGCTAAATTTAGAAAGGCTTAAAGCACGTAGTGACCAGCCACTCAAAGGCAATCTCTGACCTTCCACCGCTGACAGCTCATCTCTCCATTTACCAGTTCATCGCGGCACATCTAAAACATTAACAACCTTTTAAGAGATGTGCACAGTTCGCTTAATTTTGACATTCGTGCACAGATATTAGCGCAGAACATCTCTTATATTTTGTTTTTACCTGGTCGCAAACACATACGCCTCGTTTGAGCGTCTCTTTGTATAAAAATTCCATTAGATAGTTAGATAGTTATCCCATCGTACTTGCAAGCAAGGGAATATTATATCCGTTTGCAGTTTAGCAAAGTTGCATCTTGGGAAGTGATACTGCTTTTGCTATTAGCAGTTCGTAAAAAAAACACAGACTGCGGACAACAAATGACGGATTACCTCCTGGATAATTAAACTGAAGGATTCAGTATAAATAAGTTAAAGGTTTGAAGTTACAGAAATGTTGTTTTCTATGATTTCTAAGCATGTTATTGGAGAATCACTGTAAAGTTCAAGTTACACTGATTCCAGGAGTGTGTTCATGTTTGACTGAGTTATGACTCGTCATAGAGCAGTGTAAAGGGAGAGCCAAGTGATTTTTTTTTCTCCTGCTACGTGAGCTCCCACACACACACACACACACACACACACACACACACACACACACACACACACACACACACACACACACACACACACGGACACACACACACACACACACACACACACAGTGTTTTCTTCACAGACATGGATGATGCAGAGATACATACCAACTGTATATAAGTTTTCTTACACCCCTTAAAATCAGGAACCCCCTTTGAATCTCTGACGAGCTATACTGGACTACTTGACAGAACTAAGACGCTCACCTTTTCGGGCTCCTCAGTTGAGTGGTAACCAGAGGTCAGCAGCATGTCAGCTAGGGCTGGGCTAGTGGGCGTATCTGTGGTCGAGGAGGAGCGTGGGCGCCCAGCCTGCAGCAGGGCCTCATGGGTGCTGCGCCGGTGGATCTGTGGGCTCCCCTTCTGGGGAGGATCCCCGGAGCCCCCCACCTTGCTGCGGCGGCTCTGCAGGCTGGTGCCTCGCTTCATCATCGGTGGAGCACCTCGGATCTGTTGCAGAACACGGCTCAGAGCTGCGGGATGGGCGGAAGCGGCAAGGTTGTCAGAATCCAAAGGGAGGGCCGTGGAGGCAGGAGCGTCTTCTGTCCCTACATCAGTGGGTTCGGAGGGAGGGGCGCCTGTGCAGGACGAGACGGAGTCATGTGGGGAAACGGAGGAGCGTCGGCGCTGTGGCTGGAAGAAGTGCTTCAGGCCATGGCCCAACGCTCCCATGTTCTCCAGGGCATTATGGGTGATTTTGGACAAGCCGTGCTCTGACTCGGACGCCCTCCTGCCCACCTCTGGCTCCGCTCGGCCCCCTGCGTCCGGCTCCTCCGGACTCTGCTCATTACTACCCTGATCCATCAGAGACCTCCAGTTTCACAGTGAGTTTCTACTCGGGGGTGCAGGGGACTAGCTATGCCCCGTCAACACCCCCCCACCCCCTGAACGACTGGTCGAAAGCCGGGAGACAGAGTGGATGGCGCTCAGTTGGGCCTTTTGAGTGCACATGCATCTGTGGCTTGGCTCAATGTCATGCTTGTCTACCACAAAAGGAAAATAAAATGAATTATGACATGCAGCAGTGAATGATGAACACAATAATAAGCAGCAGCAGAATAAAACAGCACAAAGCAACGTAAACTGGGTTGACACCAGACATGACCACTTATAGCTCAGTACAAGAAACTTTCTTGATCATTTCTTCCAAAAATCGTGGTACCCATTTTAGATAATCAGCTTGTGGCATGTCTGGTAGTGCCAACCCAGTAATGCAAAAAACACAAAGTGTACAAAATAAACAAGCTTTGAGAACAGTTTCTGAAATGTTGAAGTTTGTTATACAGCACATGTTGAAGGCCTTTGGCTGTTTCCGAAAATACTTTTCATTATTCATTTCTGAGCAAAAGCCCTCATGATAGTTGAATAATTACATTTCAGAAAGTATTCATTATGGAAATTAATCATCAGCATAATTGAGAGTGAATGGATGATGCTCACAAAGAGACTACAGAGTGTGAAAAAATGTAAATGAAATTCTAAATGGACGGTGATCTAATTCTCAACTGATTAAGGTGTTCAACGATCCGCCGCGGCCTCCTCTTTTGCATCTCATTTTATAATGAGGCTAAATCCTGTAACGTAAAAGGACTAATCCAGGTCTTTGTCTCTCAGATGACAGCACATATAAAAGCCTTTACCAACATGTAATGAGACAGTGAGAACGAGAGCAAGAGAGTAGGTGAGACAGAGTGTGACAGAGAGCTTACCATCAGCCCAGCTTCTCCTCTACTGACTCACAGCTCAGGATTAGCTAAATGAAGCAGAGAGGAAAGAAAGAAAGAAAGAAAGAAAGAAAGAAAGAAAGAAAGAAAGTAAGTAAGAAAGAAAGAAAGAAAGAAAGAAAGAAAGAAAGAAAGAAAGAAAGAAAGAAAGAAAGAAACGTAAATAATATGCTCCATGTGACATGGAGAGAAAGGCTTCAAAACAAGGCTTCCACTCAGTAGTAAGTGTTAATAATGGATATGTAAAGAAATGCTACACCAGACGAAAAGCCCTAAAAGCTTCTAACATGCTGACTATAAGAATGATCTAATGGACCTAATGGACCTCGTGTACATCACCAGGTGACACTGTTAACATGACAGCAGCTCACGGCACTGTTCAAGTGATGCTGGGTAAAACAAACATCAGAACATGGCATGAACACTGCTCACAGTAGCTGTCACAAACAAGTGGAGTCAGCAACACCAGAGAAAGAAAGAGCCCTCCTGTCCTTCAGTAAATGTTTTGCACCATCCTTGAGTATAAACGTCTATTTTATTTTTATTTTTGATGATTTCTCCAAATACCAAATGGACCTGAGTTTATAATGTTTTGGGTTTTTTTTGCAGTACACGTGGATATTTAATATTACTTACTTTATGGCACTTTAAAATGTTTATGTTTACAGTTTGTACATTGATTATTAAAAGGGGATTCATTGTGCACAAATGTTTACGCTGTAAAAACTGATCAGTAATGTCCAACGTGTAGGATTAAGCATTGAGGCTGAAAACTGGAAACTAGCCGAATACACAACAACATTATATTCCCCTTCTGCCTAAATTTTACACACTGGACCTTTAAATCAAGTTCACTGTTCACGCGTACCCAATTCTAAAGCATGAAACCAGACACGGCTCATCTGGTCCTGCTATGCCTCTGCATGCTTGGATCACAACACTCAAACATAAACTGAAAGGTCTGACTTGTTTGCACGGCATGCAATCAAAAGGACATGTTCACATATTATTGAATTGAGCCTTAATTACACCCATTGTTAAGCACGAAGGTCAAAACATTGAACGCTACACGTTGACCTGAACATTTCCTCTGTTAGTCTCTGAGCACTTTGACTGTTCTACTGTTTGAGGCATACTGAGCAGCATGTTTATCTAAGGAAATATCCAAAGCCCAAAGTGAATGGTCTGACCAAGTAGTACGTAGATCGTCTTGCGGACAAACAGAAAAATGATTCCGCGAGTCAGCAGAGCTGCGGAGTATCACTTAACAAGCCAGCAGCACAATCTAGCACCAAAAAAACCTTATGAAATGCTCCATTAGTGATACACAGTGAGTCATTATTACTGCTGGTCCTGCTGTGCAGGATAAAAAAGCACTTTGTCAAAGGGTAGGTGGTCATGAATAATAATAACAAGAATGAAAAGAGTATTTCTGCTGATCAACATACTTCACTTTATACCTTTATACACTGTTGTCTTTAAATTGTGTTCACTAATTTCACTCATTACTTAGAGCACATTAAAACATCAATAAATTATTTGCATGAAGCATTCCTCCATTTGTTAAGAAACTCACTGGCACAAGGTTAAGGCCATCAATTATCACATAGAGCTTATTAAGTATGCAGCTAGCTGATTTAACACCAAGCTTCATGTATGCATGCCTCCAATCTTGCATGAAAAGCAGTTACTCTTCAACCACATTTCCTAAACCCGAATCACTGATCACGCATAGAGACATAGCCACTCATGTATTGCTTTGTAAGCTCGAAACTCAAGACGAGACATAAGAAGCAAAACTCCCACACAGACATGGAACTATATCCTCCATCTACAATGAAAATACAGTGGCATCCGACTCCTCGAGGCTGAGGGCAGAGTGTTCTCTTTGAAGTGGGTCAGCCAACACTCGCCTATCACTCTCTGCGCGTGCAGCGCGCCAAGGTCACACCATCTACACAGCGCTGTGCATGTCTAGCGGCCTTTACGCTTTTACTTGTGTTAAAGAAACATTCCTGCAAAATGGCAGCAGGTCCTGGTTGACCCTGGAGGCAGTGCGTCTTCTAAAGTCACAGGCCTACATGCATTATTCCATCCATCCAAGCACTCACATGTCACATGTCAGATTGTACTTACAACTTAAGAAAAATTCAATTTATTTGTGTTTATTTTGAATAGAAATGGGATAAAAATCACATATTAGGCAGGTTATTTGCATTTTCTCTCCAGTTTTCTGTCATATTTTGTCAGTTGTGCTTGTTACAAAAGGACTTTAGCCCAATAGTCCTCTTAAAAATCATATAATACTTAACATATATGTACATCATTTGAATAATGTGTAAAACCTTTATTTCAAAAAGAGGTGCAGGTGAACATACCTTCAGATGTGGTCATCAGCAGATGATTTGTGGGTCTATCAACACAGGAAAAAAAAAATAAAAACTTAATCCAACCAAAAAAAAATACTTCCAGCACTGCTTCTTCTTGGTAATTGTCACAAGCAGAAATCTGGTGGGATAGCTGTCAAACTTTAGTCAGCTGTTTCCATGGACATTTAGAAAAATCACATGCTGCAAAGAGAAACAAAGACAGAGACATGACAGCATGAGAAACGGTTTGTTTTGAAGACAACTTCAGACACGCCGGTGACGTCTTTCTCGCTGACGCTGTTGTGCCTACAGCAGGAAGTTTTCTGGAAAGTATGAAGCAGTGCCGCCGCACCAACATGGTCTGCGTTAGCGCTACCAGTACCAAATGTTAAAGATACCCTGTGGAGATATGGACTGCTACTGGCACAGGAGAGCAATGTTTGTGGACCCGAGGCAGACTAGCTTGCTTGTGCTTGTGAGAACTAATGAGGACCAACAAACCCTGACCTATTCAACCTGTATTCAGCCTCCTGTATGACAGGGTGGTCTTCTGAAATGCTATATAGCATACAAGGTTTAACTGCAAGCATACTGCAGTGTCCTAGAACGCTCATCATATCAGTTTAGGCTGCCCGGACTTGCTTGCAGGGCCCGTCTCCCTCAGCTTTCAAGTTCAAGACATGAAGTCGTCGTAAAACGCTCTGAGAGAGGAAAGCAGAAAAACAGGACCACGGTTTTCATCAATCCGTCAGCTCTTCTCATCAGATGTTATTTTAAAGATCCTTACCTCTCAGTTGTTACCACTGACCTCATGAAAGAGTTAAATAAGTAGTGTTTACACAGCACAGTTGAGCTATCATAGATTTACTTGAAAAGACACTGTGTTGAATGTATTTAGCTTCTAACAACACCAACAAACCTTCGTGGTGCAAAATCTGACTGATAAAATCAAAATCTCCAGTTAAACAAATCAGCAGCCATCGTGACTCTGTACTCTGCACTCTGTTTGTATGACGTCAGAGCGAGTCAAGATGAAACTGGACACAAATGTCGCTGGTCAACACAGCAAAGCATCTTGCAAGCTGAAACCCAGATTCAGCATTATTAGGAGTTAGGAGGAGTTAAAAGGGGAGCGAATATTGGATTCAGATTCATCACCTGCACAGAAATGCCAATCAATCAATATCTGCTGTACGTGTAATGAGGCAATAACTAACATGTTAGCCATAACATCTTTATAAAGCAATAATATAATATAACACGTGTTAACAGTGAAAACCCCACAGGATGTCTCCATGTAAGTTAATGAACCAAATCTCTATTTACCGTTTGGCACAGCTGACTGGGACTACATGGCATATCCTTAAAGGACCAGTGTGTGGGAGCTTGTGGCTTCAAACAGCTGATTTCAGCTCCCTTGTGTCTCATTGTCCTTCTTAGGAGGAGCTACAATGGCCACAAAATGTGTAAAAACGGCAATCTAGAGCAAGTGTTCATTCTGGGCTTCTGTAGAAACATGCTTGACCCCCCCTTTGGAAGAGGACCTGCGTCTATAGATATAAAAAGCTCATTTTAAGTCAACAAAAAGGTGATTTTCAGGTGATTTCTCTCATGAAAACATACTTGCTGTAACCCAAAATCATACACACTGGACCTTTACATAGCTTTCAAATGATTCAAGGCACAGACTGTGCCTATAATCCAGCTCAATATATAATCTGATATTATAGACTGATAACATTTGAGGTGGTTACCGCACCCAAACATTCAGTACATGCATTTTTTTTTTTTAGCTCCTACAAGTCTGCGTTTCATAACTTAAATGGCATGTTGTAATTTTGCACAGCTCCAGGCCTCCAAGGCCTTTTAGCTTAATTAAATGGGTAATGTTAATTAATAGTGCTGAATAAGCCCCTGAGGAACATCTGCAGGACTTTAAAAAAAAAAAAGAAGGAGAAGAAGAAGAAGAAACAACATCTGAGCACAAACAATCCAACATGACACTGAGCAACAACAGCAGCAAATGGTAAACAGGACTCTCACATACAGTCATCCGTGTACACCGATGAGGTCATCACCACATCGTCAGTAATAACAACAACATCTACTAGCCTAATCATAAAGTTTCCATTAAATAAAAACTCCCATTATAAAAAATAAAAATAAAAAACACAGTAACGTCGGTGCGCTTGTTTTCAGCAGCTTGTGTTACTTAATTAAATCACCCAATAGGTTACAGGTGCATTCGGTGTCATTACATGTGGGGTAACATTAGTAACGCGTATATGCTGAAAAATTCAAAAGCAGGCGATGAGATAAAGTTAAATCTTTTACACGAGTACCGGCGGTGTGTTAACGAGTAACGTTATTAAGTTACTGCAAATAGTCTGAGCCCCCAGCGGCACCACCACCACCACCCCGCCCGCCTCGCCAACGGTTTTAGCCAGAGATAAGAAGAGGATGAAATTAGCAGCTCGCGAGCCAACGTCCGTAGGCCTGTCCTTTAAAAACACTACACTGTGGGACGTGTTTACTGAAGACGTCAATGTAGTCTGTCGTTTTATTTCAAAGCGGTGCTGACCGTGTTGGCGGATAAAGTCAGAGAACATCCGCGCCGACCCGTTTTCATGGCTTGAAAGTCTGCTCCTCTCGTAGTTAGCACTACATGCTAACGTGGTGCACCGGGAGGGTGTTCCTTTTACTTCACAGCGCACACCGGTGCTGCTGTGCTGTGCTGTGCTGTGCCGGGGCGAGGCCTTCTCTTTAGTGTTATGTTACTGTAGCGTTCATAACAGTTGCCAGAGGCTAACACCTCATTTGAATTGAATTAAAAAATAAAATGTGTGTTGTACCAGTTCTAAGTGTGTGTCCACCTGAAGCCATAAAAATGCTGGCGCACAATTAAATTTACTGTTTACAGTGAAGCATGAGCTCACTGTGTTAGTGCCCTTGGATCACAATCATTTAGCATTTAACCTTTAAATCCTCTCAGCAGTTTGAATATTATTCCCTAAAATGGACAGATAACAGGTGCAGGTGTTGTTTGTTCATAGCATATTATTTATAGTATAGTGTATATCTTGTATAGTCAAGTATTTATTATGCACATATTATACTATATATTATATATCATATGTGTATATACACATATTTACACATGTGTACATCTTATATATATATATTGCAGTTATCTATGCATGCACACCTTGCACAGGCTAAATATATTACACATTTCTCTATGTATCTCTATAGATATGTTATTCTTATTACTATTATTACTGTCGTTTTTATTATTTACTGCTATTATACTGTTATTAACAATAATACTACCATCATATCATCTGTACTATTGCCACCATCTTGCCACTGCACCTTATCTACTATGTATCTTGTGTCTTTTTAAGTGTCCTTGTCCCATTCTGTGCTTTTATTTCTACGATGGCATCGTATTTTTATTGTATTCAAATAAACCGGACTGCTATGATGACCTGATTTCCCTTACCTACTCTACCTATCTATCTGTGCTGTGTTACATTACTGATAGGCCTTGCACGTGCATTCGATTACCAAAAACAAATAATCATTGATATAGCTGCTAATAAAGAGGCTGCGCTCACGTGTTGTCATATTCAAGTTCAATAGCTAACCCCAGCATTGCTGATTTGAATGCATAAATCAAATGGTGGTGGCAGCCACTGTGTAACGTGATACACAGAGGCCTTCTAGTACAATACAGGTAGATTACTGTAGAATAAATCATTATAAAGCTGAATATTCAGGGATCATTGGCATATATCTAGAATTATGAGGGGTTAACCATCATATAGCCATAAATGTCATTATAGTTTAGTATCACTGTATTTGCTGCTACATTTCTGTAAAAGAAAGTCAATTTTATTCTGTTTTATATTCCACATACTTTATATTTACACTGTTATTACTTCTTCTGTTTTTATTCTGAGCCCTGCAATGAAATTTCACTCTGATGTACATTGTGGATGTACAGTTCAAGTCATTTGGCAAACTCGCACATCTCAACAACGAACACTGCCATACCCAAATGTCACATTATTAATTATTATACAGTCCTTTTGTTATTTTTAGCTCCATATATACTCACATATTAAAATAACAGTTATACATAACCCTGTCTACCATCAGGTGTGAAAAGCTGAAGCACACCAGGTGAATTTAGCTTGGTGGGTATTGGGTAGCCATCTGTCACACAAACTCCCACAAGGCTTTCTTAATCACACCTCGGGGTCTTGTATTTCATGGTGGCGTCTTTTGGTGCTATAATTCTAACAGTGTAGGTTTACATTAGCCTAAAGTCACCTCTCTGTGCTGGTGATAAGTGTTTGACTGACGGACAGACACAAAAACTGTTCAGTCAGCTTGATTAAATTACTTTAGCATATCCTGTTGTCGTGTGACCGCTGTGAAAATATCATTACATCCGGCCTGGGTGTTGTCCTCAGACTTAAACCTTCACGCATGTTGTCCGTGTCCAGCATTAGCTCGCCTAAATTCGCCTTGAATCACAATGTAAATAGGCTTTAACATCGCCCACCCAGACTATCCCGAGCGACAAAACAGGCGCTTACTCCACTCAGCCTGTCAGTTAGCAAGGCACTAGCTTCAGCCTCAGCCACGGTTAGCTACAGGCAGCCCGGGCACACCGCCAGAGCGGCGGCGACAATAGGATAAAACAACGTTAATCAACCGTAACCCCCCGTACAGATCGGATAACAGCATACGGAAACACATTTCATTCACAGACCCGGTCGTAAAATGTGTGTTTTTGCTGGCTTCAACTTACATGGGCGCTGAGAGGATTGTGTTGATGACCATTCATTTCTCCCCGATGGTGGAACACTCCCGCGGTGACGTCAAATAGCGTGCTCGACGTCAGAACAGCTGAGCACCAGACAGTTCACCATCCCGTCAGACCCGTGCAGGTGATCCGGCCTAAGACGCTTATTACATGCATGTTTGATTCAGCAATGACTGTAAAACATGTACTGTGAGGGCAGGGTTGGAAAATTCCGGAGAATTTTTTTTAAAAAAATGGAAACTAACGGGAATATACCAGGTATATACAACACTGAATCAATTTAAATATAGTTGGGGAAAATATATTTTATCATAATCTTAAATTAGCGTTTAAATAAGCTGTATCTTGCATCATTTCATTCATTTGATTGATCTTATCATGATGCCCATCTTACCCCCAATTACTAAATTATCCCCCCAATTTACAGTTAATTGTCACAAATTCCCATGGAATATTTCCCAAATTCCCCAGCTTAAATTCCCATGGACAGTTTCTAGAAATGTACCAGAAATTGTGCACCCCTTTGCAGCCATAATTTTTCCAGTCTGCAGGGCTGCAGCCACCTTTGAGGACACCAATATCTGTATTGTTTTCTGTTAATTACAGCAAAGTTACGTTCTATAATTTCAAAAATATATACTTGCATTTTACCTTAATACATATATGTTAGTTAATCAAGTGTTTTCAGTCTCAATATACCCAAATTTGACACAAAGCTTTAGTCGAATATATTCTGAGGTGTTAGAGGGTGGAAAAAGTTTAAGAAACACAGGATTAGCGGACAGATAAAAGAAAATATAAGTTACTGCTTCCAACCAGTACAACCATTAGAAAGTTTATTAGACTGCTTTGATAGTAGGGTATCTTTGTTTTTGTTTTTTTTTAAGTTGTGAGTGACAAATCTACAAGCTACTTACATATTTAACAAGTATTTGGCTGATGGACGGTGCGAATTTTGTGCTCCACTTGATAATAAATCTGATTGCTTTTGGACTGGGTCTGACAAATTGGCAATTTGAAGCCAAATTTGGGCTCTGGGACACTGAATGTAAATAAGTGTTAGTTGTAACCTTACAAACAGTCACCAACCTGAGAAATAAGATGAATAAATAATCCCCAAACATCAAGAAAACAAGTTCAGGCAGTAACCTTGCCCTTTATTGTAATAAATGAAATAAACGTAGTTGCCCTCCATCATTTCAGTCCATTTCTATTTAGAGGATAATGTCCATAGAGGGTCATCTGTGAAGTTAACCAAACCAAAACACATTAAAGGAGAGTCTGATGTTCCTGGGAAGCATCAGCACAATTTTTACTAGTGTCTTGCAGCTCTTGGAGGCATGGTACGATAGATGGGCTGATGCTTTGCAGGAGGTGTACCCGGCGGATCAGGAAATACCGGCATGGGAGCATGCAGAGGAACATAATATGCTGGCATATTAGGGTGTGGGTAATAAAAATGCTTTCGGGCAGCAGGTTTTAGGGTGGTAGCTGCACCGGTTGTTGAGGTAGTAGGAGGAGCAGCAGTTTGAGTCTTTTGTCTTTGAGAAGGATACTTTGGAGGAGGATACAACACGGGAATCTGGTAGGTCTGAGGGTACACATGATATGGTTTGGGCTCCTGCATTACAGGTTTGGGATCCTGGACAGCTTGACTTTGACCTTCTGGAGGCAGTGAGGGTTCAGGGACTGGCAGATACTGAGGGGGTATTAGAAGCTGTGGCTGCTGCTGAACACAACAAACATCATGCTTAGTGCTAGTGGCAGGTGTGGTTACCAAAGCCTCCGTGCTTGTGGCGGAAGGAGGAGGGGTTGTTGGATGGAAAATTCCAGGTGCCATGGGGAACTGTGGGAAAAAAGAAAATGGATACTCTGGAGACTGCGGCATCTGAGGTAATTGGGCCAGAGGAGCAGCAGTGTTTTCATTAGCGGTAGGTTGTGTTGGTGGGACCGGTTTGGGAAACAGAGGGTACTGTAGGAACTGTGGATACTGTGGCATGAATGGAAGAGCATCATCCTCAGCTGGAGGTGCTTCTCGGTTTTCAGTATTAGAGTCTGAGGGAAGTTGTGGACCTTGGGTACCCATGGGAAGGAGAGGAGGAGGAGTGGGCTCAGGAACCACCAGATACTGAGGAAACACTGGGAACTGTGGGTACTGAGGATACTGCTGGCTCTGGCCACTATCCCTGGGAGGCGTAGTTATTGTGGCAGGCTTAGTTGTTGTGGTAGGCTTAGTATCCGGTAACGAAGGGCACGTGACTAAGAGCTCAAGATCCGCCAACAGAAGAGTGAGTAAATACTCTTCACCCTGCAAGGAAACACAGCGAGGAAATTAAAAGCATGTGTACACTTCAGCTTCCATTTTTAACCACAAGAGGGCCCACCCTACCGTAGTCTCTATGCACAAGCCTCTGTTGTAGGGTGCAGTGAGTGTCAGTCCTCCAGGGAGCACTTCAACAGCAATGCCACAACTGCTACAGACCATGGAAAGAGATTTCCACGTGCCAGACACTAAAACAGTTTTAATAAAGTGAAAAAATTAACTTGAGTAATTTTCTAAAGCAAAGAAAATGCCAATAAATAAAGTCGCCTACCTTTAACGTTGAGTTCATTTGCTGTAATACCACTTATCTTTAGCACCATCCCAGATGGGAAGCAGGAAACAGTGGGTGGTAACACAGCAGGGCAGGAGAGTGTCATTGGTGCCCCCCATAAACGCAGTGGTAGTACATAATCGCCACCCTGCAATGTAAAATGATGGAGGAGTGAGAGGGGGGAAAAAAAGATATTATTCTGAATATGAACACAGAACATTAACTGAACCTGCTGGGCAACATGGCAGCCCTGGTAAGGTGCGGCAAAGTGCACATCTCTGCGGGACCTCTTCACAGAGAAGCCACATTTAGGAGGCATTTGAGCCAAAGGAATAAGATGCCCCTCGCCTGTTTGACATTAGAAAAAAAGAGTTTCAACAATGTATTAGCCCAAAATAAAAATGCCTTATAAAAAGGAACCTACCACTATCCACGAGAAAGTGAGGAGCTCTGACCCCTCTGACCTTCAGAGTCATCCGGTTGTCACTACATTGCACTGATGGATCCAAGCGCTTCAGTTTTGCATGTATCAAGTTGTGGAACACTGAAAAACAAACACAAATTCAATTTGTTGGTTTCAACTCTCACACTCTCCATTATTATTTGAAAATAAAATGACCCACAGAAGGTTTTTGACCATTATGTTTCAACCATTGTTTCTGCCACGCCAGACACAAGGACACATTATGCACATAGATTACTAGAGCAATAATACACATTTCTGTACACATATACGGACAAGTGATAAATAAAAAGATAAGCAGTATCGTCTCATCTTCTCAGACACCTCTTCTACACTATCACACTAACGCACAAACATCATGGTGTGATGTCTGCCCCATAGATCTAAATGTAGATGTCACGTCAGTCACTGTTCCTGTAAAAAAAAAAACACAGTCTTTGTAACTGAAGTTCCCGCCGTCCATCCCTCAACACTGAACCTTCTTTTCTTTCTCATATAGACCTTTTCCTCTTGCCATCTTATCTGCATAGTTGAATTAGCTACGTAGTGCACCTGCATTTGTAATGTTTCTCCACTGATTCAGTTTTTGTCCATAATTTGTCAAGCCATCTTTATGTCAAGTCTGAATTTGAGGGACTGAATGTGTTTCACGTCAGCTCATGGTTGTGGTATGCTGTGTCCACATGTGTAATGGATCACACTGAAAACACATTTGTTTACAACTCCACTAGTCATCAATAAAATCTTTAAATACACTTACTATTTTATTTTATTGTTTTAAATCAGATAATCCCGGTCTTGCAAAAAATAAAATATGTACATGTAATTGGGAGTAATCTGTGTGACAGAAACAATCAGCGGTTTGCGTATTTTATTATAAGAGACGTGAGATGATCTGTTACTTACCTCGAGTCGAGTTTTGGTGCCTCTGTCCGTGAAACTTGAAGGCAAGTGAGCCACGTCGTGCTGAGGCCACAGATTTAGGTTCAACATCAGACACCACACTTCTGAAGTGAACGCTGCCTGCTGCTGAGGGCCTTTGCACACCAACCTTTGAATCAACAGCTTGTCCATTACAAAGCTGTAAGGACATGAGAGTCACCGACACAATGAAATAAAACATATGACTTTTCCGAGGCATTACAGATCCGATTATCACGTTTGACGTGTGTTTTTCTGTAAAAATACAAAAAGAGGTCGTCGGCGTGTCTATTTGACATACATATAGTGCCCAGTGCTACTTAATTGATGAACCAATCACAGGCCAGTTTGGTGAGACCACCTGTTTGTGGGAGGAACCTTTGATGCATCCTGACACCACTACAAAATGGCGTGGTCACTATATAGTGCACTATATAGGGGTTAGGGAGTGATTTCGTACAAGGGCACACTGAATGCGAGGAAATGGGAGCAATATGTCAGATTGAGACAAGCACATTGTCTCAGGTTTGCACCCTTATCTTGACCAGGGCTTACACCTAAGATGCATTAAAAAAAACACGGTTAAATTAACTTGATATGTTGGAATAAAATATAAATCAAACATCACTTGAACAATATAAATGTGTTTTGTTAAGTTGGTACACGTGAAAACATAAGAATCATATGAAGTCCTTTTATTTACAAACAATACAATGACATTTTTTGCAGAGGTAAGTTGTACAGTCACTTATCAAACAAACAAACTCTGACATGATTTTTAACCAATGAAGTTACAACATAAGTGACTGAGTGAAAACTATTCTATCCAGCATACACAAAAAAGTGACTGTGTGTGTGTTTTCTCATTGATCACTTAGATATAAAGAGTTAGAGTATTTAGTGGTACTTAGGCAGCACAAGAACATACTTATCATAGACATAGAACCAAACATGAAATTTATGGTGGTTAAGAATTAAAAAATACAGAATAATACAACAGAAAAACTAATTGAAACAATATATAGAAAAGAGCAGGACAATAAAGTCAAAAATTAATGATAATGAAAGGCAGTGAAGTTCTCTGTATAGTACACATAAAATGTACAGCCCTATGACATCTTATGAGATGTTGGCTTATGAATATGAGTAATAGCTTAAGATAAAATGTGTGCAATGACAAAAAAAAAAGTTTACTATACAAATAAAAACAATATATACAATAGACTATGGAATTGATAGATTTTATGTCATTGTTTACTAGTAATTTGTGAGGAAAACGATCCAACCGGAAGTGCATTCGCGATTTTATTTTGAAATGTATCCCTTGCATTTCCGGTCCTGACAGTGGCGGTAGGGACCTCACAGTGGAGGTCTGCAGTCAGGACCTCTCTAGCTTCGTTGTAACAGACGTAGATCCGCTCCAGCTGCAGGTCGCAGTGCTCGCATGCTCGTCACTTATCACCTCCCAGAACTTGAATCAGAAAAGAAAAATAACAGAGAGAAGAGCGGTTAAATTAGCGGGCTAACTAGCACGACTAACCGCTGCGACTCAAACCTAACGGCGGTTAGGCGAGGCTATCATTAGCTTTGTTGCTAAGTAAGCTAATTTATCTGCCCGCCTAAAAACAAAATGTAACGTTCGCTTTCTTTTTTTCCGACGAGTTTAACGTCACTTCTAAACTAAAAACTGTCCTCACATTTGCTCCGATCTGGTTTCCACAATGGTCTACCTGAAGGTGAACAATTTCCCTCATTTTGGTTGATTAATTTAAACGACTGTTAAAAAGTTTTACCGCTCGAGCGCTCCAGCAACGGACTAACCTGAGAATGTATGGGCAAGGCCAACTGACGATCGCCGATTAACGCTATTGGGCCAATCAAATGTCAATCAAGGCACGCCGAGTTCTGGATGGCAAGCGCGACCTCTTATCGTGTTGTGTCCAGAACATTTGCCATCCCGCGATCCACGGTCCATGACATTGTCCACAGGGTCACCGGAAAAAGTCCTCAGACTGAAGACCAGGCTCGTCCATTTCCCCTCAGCTGATCAGCTTCCAACAACCGGTGCGGGATTCGAGCCTGCCGTTTGCCAGGGTTGTGGGCAGTATTGACGGCCGCCACATCCGCATTAAGCCACCAAGTGCTGATGCCCAATGTTATTTTAACAGAAAACTGTTTCATTCAATACAGCTCCAAGCAGTGTGTGACCACCAGTGCCAGTTTCTGGACATATTTGTTGGCTACCCCTGGCTCTGTCCATGATGCCAGAGTTTTGAAGAACAGCCCGCTTTATGTCCAGAAGTTATACCCACCTGAAGGCTTCCAGATTCTCGGAGATGGTGGGTATCCCTGCACCTCGGAGCCAATCGGCCTCATCACGCCGTACAGGGAGCCTGTCAGAAACCCTGCGAGATCAAGGCCCGTTCTGTCATCGAGAGGGCATTTGGCATCATGAAGGCCAGGTGGCGCTCTGTTTTTTTCAAGGCCTTGGAGGTGAAGCCACAGTTCGCTGTGAAAGTTATTGCCTGTTGTGCCATTCTCCACAATCTGTGCCTGAAAGATGGAGATGTTCTGGAGCCTGTGGAGGAGGCACTGGGGCCAGATGATGGCGGTGATCAGGTCCAGCCAGATTTGGCATGTGGAGAACGGCTGCGTGGTCGCATGGCTGCTGCTGTTTCAGCACCACGGATCAATCCTGCAGCTCTGCAAGAGCACGATTATCATGAGACAATATAAAGAAATCAAATCACAATCAGTTGTCAATAGGTTAAGCTCAGATGTTCTCTCTCTCTTCTCACACTCTCTTGGTTCAAGTTGTAATTCATGTAAATAGTTTCAGTAGCTTTTGATCTGTTTTATATGTTCTCTGTAATTTTGTTTGTTCAAATGTTCATATGTTATAATTTAGTAGTTAAATTGATAAAGAACTGTATTTCAATTGAAAACAAAGTGAGACGTATTTCCTTTTTGGTATTTATTCATCTGATTCACATTTTTTCAAGGATGTTTAAAAGCCTGTCCTCCCTCTCCTCTGCTCTCTTATCCTGCCTCTCCAGAAGCTCTAGAATAGGGTCACTGCCGCTGTCGCTTTGGTGGTGGAGCTGGCCCTTCAGACACCCTGACACTCTGGCTCTGGTGGCACTGAATCAGGGGAGGCTGATGCTGAGACTGGTGGGTTCTCCCCCCAGGCTGAGGCAATAACGCAAGGAGGCCGAATAGAAGGCCTCCCACCTATTGCTTCATCCATGAGGGAGAACCATTTCCAGTCTTTGGCAGTGGACTCCCCTGATTCAGTGCCACACAGTTGGTGGGTTCCTCAGTTCCTGCACACATTGCAATATACACACAATTGATGTGTTGCCTGAAAACAAGCGCTCGTTCTCCTTTCTCAGGCGAATTATTTTTCTTACATCGTCATCGGTCCCTGCGAGATTAAAATAAATTAACAAGCCTCTCCCGTGCTTATTTGACACTTAAATGTAATTTCGCTAACGTTACTTACTGATTAAAATAGGCTGTAGAATATTGTTACTCCAGCTTAACATGGAAAAACAGCATTAACCTGTAGTACTGACCTCGGTGGCTAGCCATGATTGGTGCCGTAATAGCTTAATGTGTACCCCCAGTAAATAGTGTTGCATATTAATAACCTGTTTTAAACACGGAAAAATACTTACATTTGTACACAGTCTCCCGTCCGTCTGCCATATTTATTTTCGCGATCGTCAATTTTCGTGGTCAGAGAGCTTCTGGCAATGCATGATGGGATATCTTGCTCCGGTTAGTGACCATCGGATCTTCACTACATTTCGCGGTGAATTGTGGGATACATTCAGTGCACTATATCGTGGACAGTAAACATTCGGACACCACTACAAAATGGCGTGGTCACTATATAGTGCACTATATAGGTGTTAGGGAGTGACACAGCCTTAGTAATGGAGAAAGGGCACACTGAATGCGAGGAAATGGGAGCAATGTGTCGGAATGAGACAAGCACATTGTCTCAGGTTTGCACCCTTATCTTGACCAGGGCTTACAGCTAAGATACATAAAACAAACACGGTTAAATTAACTTGATATGCTGGAGTAAAATATAAATCAAACATCACTTGAACAATATAAATGTGTTTTGTAAAGTTGGTACACGTGAAAACATAAGAATCATATGAAGTCCTTTTATTTACAAACAATACAATGACATTTTTTTGCAGAGGTAAGTTGTACAGTCACTTATCAAACAAACAAACTCTGACATGATTTTTAACCAATGAAGTTACAACATAAGTGACTGAGTGAAAACTGGTCTATCCCGCATACACAAATAACACTGGCATATGGAAACAACCATAATATTCACTGGGAATAACTTCCATGTACAAACATTCAAATATTTCAGAAGATCCCATGGAAGTCAAATCACAATAAATGGATTAACAGCAACGTTTTGGCCTCGCTCTGATCTTTTCCAAAACATCTGTAATATAATATATACTATACAAATAAAATTGATTTGATTTGATTGGAAAAAAATGGAAAGGGTTTTTGTGGTCTATATTTGTATTTAAAGTATTTTCACAGCAGCCTGGATTCAAATGAATGAGGCCCCATATCCCTGCCAGAGGTCGCTGAGGTAGTCAAGAAGCTCCTTGTTGGCAAGGCGATGGGTGTGGATGGGATTTGCCCTGACATGCTGAAGGCTCTGGACACTGTCGGGCTGTCTTGGCTGATATGCCCTCTTCGGTGTCATGTGGAGGTCAAGGAACTGGCAGAACAGGGTGGATGGTTTAACCTGCTGCCACCAGCCTGATCCCAGATAAGTGGAAGAAAATGGATGGATAATTACATCCCAAGCCCTGATGAGGATAAGCAGTTACATATAATGGATGGAATATATTAACTTTCAAGTTGATATTAAACAAACACAAGTAAAGCTGTTGTTATCATTTTTACGAGATTAGGTCAAGTCTTGCAGAGCATTAGTATGATTGTGTCATGAAGGTTAAGGTGATCAACAATTGGTTCATAAACGCTTTAGAGGTCTGTGACATCATCTATATACCAGTCTTGCTGATGCATCACTGCTGAGGACGCTGAGTTAAATTCTTCTCCCTGTTGTGCCGTAGCTGAAGACCCATCATTACTATTATAATCAGAGGTAGCACTTGGTGACTGTATCAGGTGTTTTTCTTTGAGCTGGTCCAGAGACTGCAGAAACAGAGTCTGTATCCAGCGTCCACTTGTAGCCGTCAGGATCTGGAAGGAATGTAGTTGTACCACTGTCTTTGTCAATGGCGTCTGTACCCTCAGGGTGAGTCCAAGAGGGAGGCGCAGGTGGGAACAGACCTCCTTCTACAAGCTGTCCTTGATAAAGAGCGTTGTCAATGCTGCGCCTGAGATTAATAGGAGACGGTGGCCGCAGGTCAAATTCGATAAGTGAAAGAACGCATTCACGCTCCCCAACTTTTTGCCACAGAATTGCAGCCTGAGTGTCAGAGTTGCTAGCGTCAACAGGATCAGGCGTGCATTCTGGTATAATGGTAGGTGGTAGATCATCATACAGACGCATTACGTTCCTAATGAAACCTGTTCGACACAGGTTATACTTCGCCCAGTTACTTGGCATCAGGTCTTCCCAGGTTTTCTCTTTCCGTATGCTGGACAAGGTGCTACCCCACAAGCTTGTCTCCTCTGCCTCTTTATACACATCACTTCTGCTCTCCCCGTGATCACCACTTGAATTACCCAATGATGGTATCCAGAATATCCAAGATCCCAGGACAAGCAAAGAAAATCCCCATGCTAACTCAAGAATTCTGGCCCAAAACTGAGTGAGCCACCAGCCCCAGCCAAAGCGCCTCCAGTTCCCCAGTAGCCCATAAAGCCAGAGAAGACTATACATCTGAAGGCTGCAGCAGAGGACCCCAAGGAAGGCACATACTGCTGTTACTTGCTTTGCACGTTTTTCAATCCTCTGTGAGGGAAACCACTGAGGGATAGAGGATCTAACAAAGGGGTGAAGATTAGAACAAGTCTTGGAAAGGATTCCCATGCAGAATGGGAGGCCCCAACAGAGAGACAAAGTTTGAAGCAACAGAGGGAGAGCCGGGGACAAAGGTGGAGAGAAAAGGTCTGCTGTAAACAATAGAGTACAATGTGATATAGCCAGTACTCCAACCACCCATGTGTGCTGCAGCCTTAGCGGGAAAAGTAATATACTTAACCCTCTGAGTGTGACCAGAGTGAGGGCAACCTGTGCCCACAAAAGGAGCTGCAGGGGAACATTTTGGAGAGCTGCCAGTGTTGCACGAGACAGGATCTGACAGGTACCATAAGGATCGAGTAGAAGGAGGACACCACGCAGAGCACCACTCAGAATCAGGAGGATATTTGTCAGGATCAGGGCATCACGGACAGAATGAGGAAGAGTGCATGCACCAGCCATTCCTACAACCGCCAGGACTGCCATTAGTATGAAAAGGCTGGCAGATCCGAAGACATGTAGCTCCCAGGCGAATGCCAGCGTGCGCCTCATGTCCTCCCACAGCAGGTTGGTGCCATTAAAGTTTGGAAGAACAACACAAGGACTAAGACCAAGTACACGGGAACCTCCAGGTCCTGACATGTTCTGGTTTCTGGAAGTATACACATTGTTTTGGATGGGGAGTTTCCGGCTGTTTAAACGTAAAGGCAGATCTGCGAAACAGAGAGAGGGATTAAATATTATTATTAAAAGATAATTAAAAACTAATATCCACTTAAAGAAGATTTATTAGGAATCTATGGCATAAAGTTTTGAATGGAATTACTATGACACGGTCACCTACCATCCAGAAAATCATCATTCACCATGGAGGTATGATTCGGCCGCTCCTCAGCTGTTATGTGGCTGAGAGCTTCCTCCGAGATAATGTGCACACTGGAGTGAGTGTAACCTGTAATTGAAGTATTAGCTCTGTCAGCTCCTTGGTCACGAGGCCCTGAGTGGTGTAGACTAAGTGCTGGTGTTGTAGTTAATGTGATTCCAGACCCAGACCGCTTTTCATTGCCGGCTCGCTCTGGCTCTTTTGGAACGGCAGTCTGATTGAAGAGTTTCTGCGATGCTGTACTGTAAACATCCTGCCTGCCACCCTCCATAGAGCCGCTGCTGCTCTTGGAATGAAAGGCTTCAGTCTTCAGTCTTACTTCAGTAGACAAGCTGTCTGGGGCATTGTTGTTTCTGCCTGTTCTTTGAGCCATTCGGAGTGAATCAGAGTCCAGTGAATGTGAAGTTTGCAGCAGGCTGCACACAAGCGAAGCAAGAAGCGAGATGAGGAGCAAAGATGAACCCATTTTTGATTAGGACCTGGAGAACAGCAAAGAAGAAACTGTTTAAATACATTTATAGATCTCAATGAAAATATTTGGCCTATAGACTTTACAGTTTGGCATGTAAAATTGTTTTGTGGCATGTATTTAGTGTTTATTTATTGGTTGTTTGTTACTTACGTCTGTGTTATTTATGCAATATTTATGTTATGTTTATTTAAACTTGTGTTGTACTGCTGCTGCACCACAAATTACCCCTTGGGGATGATAAAGATACCCTTGAACCTTGATATACTTGTGGACTACAATGCAGTATTTTACAGTACATCAATACATTGTAGCAGAAAGACTTTAGAAGTTAGGTACTGTAGAGGTAAACGGTCACACAGATTCCCAGATAATTAATCTTGTTTTTAAATCCAATAAAGGGCAATAATTCCCCCTGTGTAATCCAATGAGTGCACTCTCTCTGCTGTGGATGGTTTCTCTCAGCATAAACACAAACACAGCTTGGCAGAAACACGGCACAGCATGAACAAGTCATACTCGGCATGGCATAAACATTTCTCACAGGTGACCTGAATTCCCAAAGAAAAGGTGATAAATGAACATTACTATCAGTTTATGTGTACTTAAAAGCATAACTGTGTCTTAATTTACTGTTGAGAAACTGATCAAATGCACCCCATCAAAATAAGAATTAAGGTTTAGAGCACACGCAATGCTATTTGCAGTCACTGTAAATATGCAAGACATTTTCTATTACTTATTTCACAAGACGACTAAAACAAACAAACAAAAAATATTTTGACAAAATATCAAAATAACGCCAAAACAATCTCTCCATCAACCTAAAAAGATGCAGAAAACATCAGATGTACCTGTGATTCCTTGTGCTCTGCCTTCTGTCAGTGCATCAGTGGTACTGTACCAATCCTTCTCTAGCTGCAGTACAGGTGCGTGTAACATCTGATTTCTGATGCACATCAAGAGCATCCCATCGAGTGTTGAGCGCAGTGGATTGACTGATATGCTCACAGCATATAGCCTTCAAGCTGACGTCTTATTCCTATTACTGCACCGGCTGTTTACTTGGCAGCCTCCCATCCTGAGTTTCACGTGCAGAAAAACTGCAAAACCCCAAATACCAGAGTCCAGTTATGAATAAAATCTTGAATAAACGCCTTCTGTGTCATTGCCTACATATGCAGATTTTTAAAAAGAAAAGGAAATTATAAATAACTGACTATTAATCAAAGCCTACAAGCTTCACATGCTTCTTTCTACAGCAGTTGTGTTAAGGTAAATCCCTTCTCTAAAGGATTACATTAAGATTCTTACAGTAGCACAAAGTCACATGAAGTGATAATGTGAAGCCAACGAGACACGAGGGCACTATTATTGTTTCATGCCAACCGACTTACTGACTTACTGCTTTGAAAAGCATGCATGTGTGAGGGCTTGTGCCAAACATAACATGGACACGTGGGCAGTAGATGTCGTGCATGACTGTATGATCTGCATCTTTCTCTGTCAGTGGTGTGTAAACAATATTATTATAACATATTAATATACTTCAAATACATCACTTCCACCAGAGATCCCTTGCAGAATCACAGTCTGCAGTGAGTGTGGGAATTAACTGTTTCCTATCCAGTGTGTAGAGGACATAGCCTATGCTCACAGCACATCTGTGTTGGTCCACCTTAAGATGGGCGAGAGGCAGTTTGTTGTGGAGAGAACAGGGGGAGGCCCTCAGCGGCACATGCCTGGCTCTTTAAGGCAGACTGGGGAAGTTAAATTTTTGTTAAAGGTACATGCATTCAAATGTACCAGAGCATCCTGCAAAGCACTTACACACCACTCCTGTTTGCATGTGTATATGGGTCTATTAAAAATGATTGAACCCGGAGTTTCAGACCCAGAGTACTGCTGTGCAGAGTCAAAACTATGGTGATGTGGTGTAAAGAGGAGGTGGTCTGACATAATAAAGTCCATTTAGTGGCTTTTTCTGAAAGCTTTTAACCGCATCTCATATGGATAGTAGCCTATGTAGATCAGTGAAGCCAATAAACAACCAAAATCAGAAAGAAAATGTAGAAAATAGGTTTAAAATCCAGATTTAATCCATCTACCTGATTGCATGTGACTGCATGTTGTCTGATTTTTAGTGCCAGATAATATAAAATAGTTGGAAGCCAATGCATGATATTTACAGATGCTATATCACCAAAAAAACACCCAATATTCATCTTTAACAGACAAATTACAGCATGCAACATATTGCACATTAAATTACACGCCTGTGCTTGCATGACTTGTGTAAATATGACTTATTTATTATTATTATTATTATTATTTCACAGTCTTCACACAGCCGCACATATTATTCCTCCTGCTGCTGGTGCTGCTCTCAGGATGGGAACTCTTGTTAACAGGACACCGCGGCAGGCCGATCCCTGACTGAGCAGTCTGCAGAGGGAGTCGCGTTGTTTGTCGGGGCCTATACTTCCGTCATTTTATATCTCGCTGGATAAACACAGCAGGAGGTTATTTTCCATACAGATATGTGGTGCGGGTTGTAGCAATACCAATCGGGGATAAACTGGATCAATAAATCAGTGCTTTGCCGGAGCTGGGAAACTTGTTTTTTGCCTGGATCTCATGCAGACGTCAGACCTCGCCTGCTCCGTTTGCTGCTGTTAAATTTTTATCGCAATCCTAACCACAGCATTGTTTTTTTGCGGGATTTCACTGCCGCTACGTGCACTATGTAGCCAAGTGAATAGCATGCTGTCGGCGGTAGCTGTTAGACGTTTATCGGCTTTTTAGTTTTAAACACCGTGCCTTGGCGGAAAGGAGAGGATTTCGTTTTATTTAAGGTAGCATGACAGGATCCAGAGAGCCATCGAGCTAGCCGGCGAGCTAACATTAGCACGGCGTTTAGCTAGCGTCACGCTGTCGTGGCGGATGAACTAACACTTTAATCTTCACCACATGTGCAAAATATGAAGCTTTGTTGCATCTTAGTGATAATGGGCGGCGTTGGACGCAGTTAGCTGTCGGCTAGCACCCCGCAGCACCACGCTAACATTGTGAAAGCTAACATGCTAACCACGTAGACACTCCTAATAGTGCATTAAATCAGGCAAACACACTGTTAATATCCTAATTGGCGGCTTTGTAAACATTCCACCATGGATGTGTGTCACTGTGTAACCATTTGGGCCGAGCTGTGAGCTGTATTGTGTGCTGTAATGTGTGAGTTAGTGGGGGGAAAAGTTGATAGTCATTGTATAAGGAGCCAAAATGCACTTTGTCCCGTGTGCTTACTGTGTTACTTACTTAAATGGCATTTTCCAGCTAATTATACAAGTGCATATGTAAACTGTAAGAGTATTCTTCACTATCAGGCCTGTGCACCCCCATTGTGTGTTATTATTAAACTATAATCTGATTTTTCCAGGTCAATTGACGATGAATGAGCAGGAGAGTGGGGTGGTCTCCTTTGATGAGTATGTGCGGCAGAAGGCCCGCACCGTGCCTCAGCACAGGATGAAGGAGTTCCTGGAGTCCCTCGCCAAGGGCCCGGAGGTGCTGCAGGAGTTCAGCCAGCAGGGAGGGGCGGCCACCGCCACCACCACCACCACCACAGCCATGGTGTACCAGCAGCAGGGTACCAACTGCATCTACACAGACAGCACCGAGGTGGCTGGGTCTCTGCTGGAGCTGGCATGTCCGGTAAGATCAGCTCCCCTCTTTTATTTATTATTATTATTATTATAGTTAATGTTGAATTGTATTATTTATTGTGCACGTGTTGTAATCCAGGTACAAGTGACCTCTGCAGACATTTCTCCTCATCTGTCTGTGCATCAAGAGTCTGAACAGCAGCTCCAAGTGCAGGTTGGTTTATACACCAATGTCAATTTCTCATATTATAGCGCGCCGTGTTTAAACTGCACGAGAACAAGATTAGATTATACTTTATTTATCAAACAATGGGGAAATTCACTCGTAACAACAGCAGAAAAATGGGTCAGATCTGAAACACCGTCGTTACACATTGTCATGGTTCGTAGTTGTGAAATTTGCTTTGCTCTGCTCAGATACTTTTATTTTATTTATTGAGAGTAAAACCTCTTCTTCAAGGGAGTCCTGGCAAAGACAAACAGCGGCGCAAACTAAGAACAAGTCGAATTAAAACAGATGCAAGACACGCAGACAATATTACAACCCAGAAAAATAATCAAAGTGCAGTACATGTCATGAATTCAACAACATCACTTAAAACAATCATAATTCATAATGGTCACAGTGCAAGTAAGAGATAATATTAATGCTTTTACGTCGTCTACAATGTTAACAGTGAGTATATAATGTAAGTATTCTTTTCTCCGCCTCATGAATCGTTCATTCATCCTTTATTCATTTTCTAGTGCTCCCTACTGGTTAGGAGAAACAACTGTGGCCACTCATTAGAGCAGAATGAATCATTCGCCTGCATACTTCCACCCTTGTGTCTGTCATTGTGTGTCCTTAAAAGTATAAATATGACTGAAGACCATTAAAGTTTCACAACAGACAAGTCCTCAGGTTTCATTTTAACAACAAAAGATCCAGTTCTGTCACAAATGTAACGTTTCCTCTCAAGTGGAAACTTGTTACCGCGGCATTATTTCTGATACTGATCGACTGTTTGTCCTGCTCAGTGTTTACTTTTCATTCTCTCCCTCTGTGCCAGGTTCAGATTCAGGAACAGCAGGGCCAAACGGTTGGCCAAGTTCTTCAGGTGGCCTCCCCGTCCCAGCAGGACCTGCAGGGAATCTCAGGAGCCCAGCTCGTTCAGCAGGGAGAGCTCACAGAGGAGCAGCAGCAGCAGGTACATGATTTATCTGAGCAGTCGCATATATCAAGTGAATCCATGTGATGCACTGTCGCTGGTTTGTAACTGTGTTGGCTGTTTTCCACAGATTCAGGCGCAGTTGGTTGCAGCCGTAGCTGGAGGTCAACAAATCCAGCATATTCAGCTACCAGGGGGGCAGCAGATTCAACTTCAGGCTGGCCAGCAGATTCAGCTACAGGGCGGGCAACATATTCAACTACAGGGCGGGCAACAGATTCAGCTACAGGGCGGGCAACAGATTCAGCTACAGGGCGGGCAACATATTCAACTACAGGGCGGGCAACAGATACAGCTACAGGGCGGGCAACATATTCAACTACAGGGCGGGCAACAGATACAGCTACAGGGCGGGCAACAGATACAGCTACAGGGCGGGCAACAGATACAGCTACAGGGCGGGCAACAGATTCAGCTACAGGGTGGCCAACAGATTCAGCTACAGGGTGGCCAACAGATCCAGCTACCAGGGGGCCAACAAATCCAGCTCCCAGGGGGCCAACAAATCCAGCTACAAGGTGGCCAACAAATCCAGCTACAAGGTGGCCAACAGATCCAAATCCAGACCATAGAGGCCATGTCTCCATCACAGCAAGAGGACTCTCTCAGGGAGGCAGAGAGGAGGTCCGGCACTGTGTCAACCGTTCTCCAGCCTGCCAAGAAGCGTAAGGTGGATGTCCCTCTAGCTGTGTCCTACGCCGTTCCACAGGGTCAGCAGGTGGCCACAGTTCTAGCCATCCCTCAAGGGCAACAGCAAAGCTACGTGTCCCTACGACCAGATTTGCTCACTGTCGACAGCGCTCAACTGTACAGCACCACGGGAACAATCACAGGTCCCACAGGCGAGACCTGGACCATCCCTGTGTACTCCACTCCACAGCAGCAGGGTGTTACTCACATTGCCATACCACAGGAGACGTACAGCACAGTGCAAGTTACCACCACCAACGGGAAAGACAAAATGTCCCCAGGCTCCTCATCGAGGCCTGTCGATGTGCAGTCCGCCTCCGCCGGGACGCAGGAAGAAATAGTACAGACCCTGTTCCCAGCGCAGTTCATGAACGGGAACATTCACATCCCTGTGGCAGTGCAGACTGTAGGAGGGACTTACAACACTACGCAGTCGGTACACATATGGGACCCAAATCAACAGCAGGGCCAAGGAGAAGAGGGACAAGAGCAGCAGCTCCATCTGCAGGTTTGGACAGACTTATTTCCTTATTACCTTAGATCAGTTTGGATGGACCTGAGTTGGTTCTATGTTTTGTTACAGAGCATACATGGATAAACAATTCAAAAAATAATAATATGTCTCTGTATCCTTAAAAACTATACTTTGCATCTATCAATTTAACTTTTTCTGTTTCGGATACATCACTGTTGAAAAGTTTTGGTTCTTTCTGGACAGACTGGTCTTGAAAATCACATGAAATATTACTGGTCCTTTATACTGTTTACTGACATTTTTATCTTGGTCTCGTGCAGGGTCACATAGAAACGGATACTCACGCTGAGCCACCTACAGAAATTCTGGTTCCCGTCTGTCTGAAGCCAGAGGAAGGCCTGGAGGTCTGGCGCCTTTGGGCCCAGCGAAAAAACGCAGAGCTGAACAAGCAGGAGAAGACGAAGCTTGCACCTATAGGACGTAAGTCAGCTAATAATTACATCAACACACATTCATGTTTGACCTTTGCTAAAAGAAAAGCTGTCATGTACTCATGTACTACTACTGAGAAATAAGTAAATGATTGTATAATAAGCTGCTCATCTCTCTGTGGTTGTGTCCAGGTCGACAGCCGCTGCGTTTTCAGGAAGACTTGGTGTCCAGTGCCGTCGCTGAGTTAAACTTGGGTCTTGCCCTGATGACGCAGGAGGCACGAGGAGTAGACGAAGAACAATTTGCATCCGATGTTCTGTATTATGTTTTCTTGTGCATACAAAAGGTTAGTATCCCCGTGCTTTAACTGTGCATCATGCCAAAATGCTTTCTAAGTTAAGATTTTAACCTGCACCTTTTTTCTTTTAGTATCTCTGCGAAAACGGACGCGTGGATGATATTTTCTCTGATCCGTATTACACGCGCTTCTGTGGGAGTTTACACAAAATCCTGGACGGTTGGAAGCCCAGTGTCCATCCTTTAGGTAAGGAACAATCAACATTTCTTATCAACATTTTGTTTGATTCAGTCGTTTCACAGGAAGAACTAACTCACTGTGTGGTTTCAACTTAGGTTATATCATTCCAAGTCATGTGACAGAGGAGATGCTGTGGGAGTGTAAACAGCTTGGTGCACATTCACCAGCCACACTGCTCACAACTCTGATGTACTTCAACACTAAGTGAGTAACAACTTCTCAGCACCGAATGACCTAAATCTGTTCCCTTTCACGATGTGAGACATTTATTTTAGATTTAAATACCACTTGGGCTAAAAATATGTTTTCTTGACAGGCATTTCCACCTGACGACGCCTGAGCAGCACATGAAAGTAGCTTTCTCGAAGGTCCTGAGACACACGAGGAAGAACCCCGCTAATGCCAAGGACAAAGCAACCAGTATCCGCCTTCTCAAAGGGCAAGGTCCACACAGCGGGGGACAGAAAGGTGCTCAGTTCGGCTAGCTTCACGTTGAAGCCTTGCTATGAATCACAGCTTTTGCTGACGTGTTTTGTGTGCGCGGTGTCTGTTTCAGGAGCTGATGAAATGTTTGAAGAGCAGGCAGAGGATCCTGAGAATCCTCTCCGCTGCCCCATCAAACTTTACGACTTTTATCTCTTCAAATGGTGGGTAAAACTTTATCGCACAAATCCTGTGAGACTCTGCAATTCTTTTGTACATGCCAACCAAAGAATTTTAAAAACCCTTTCTTTCCTCCTCCAGCCCGCAAAGCGTTAAGGGACGTAACGACGCTTACTACATGACTCCAGAGCCCGTCGTCGCGCCCAACAGCCCGATGTGGTACTCGTCTCAGCCCCTCACCAGTCAGCAAGTGGAGCACATGCTGGCCCGCATCATTGTGGTCCGAGAGATCCAGGAGATCATCAGTGCCGGCGGGGACAACATGAGCTAAACTGAGAGGACTGACTGGACTCGGGGGAACTTGTTTTCCGGTGTTGTTGACTATGCAGTATCCATCCTGACTCTGTAAACCTCAATGACCATCTCAAATCAAAAGGATCAACAATCATCACTCTCTGAGGAGTGTAATTTTTTTTTTCTCTCTCTCTTCTTACATTTTCATCTGATGCGGTGGACTGTTCTTTCTTTCTCTTGACTGCCTTTGTAAGCCATTACCTCTGTAACCTTTTGAAATGGCACGTAAGGGGGGAGGCTTCTGTCTCACCAACGCTGGACTATTACTGAGCTCGTTGCCCCGTGAGCTCACCAGAGGTGGTAAATGTTCCTTCCTGTAAAAGTCAGTCTTATCGATTATGATATGAGGATATTTAACCCTTCGCTACTTAACCTCACAGACCTTTAACCACGTCTAACTTCTCTTCAAAGTCCCGCTATGATACATCACATCTTACTGGACAATTACAGGGACCATTTCCCCACAGCTTCTCTTTTGTATAATGACTGCATTTTGGATCATATGTATTGATATGTTCAAAGCTGAAGAACTTGTGCCTGTTTTTCAAAAACGACGTCATAATTTATGCTTGTGGATCATTGAGTGAGCCGAACCTCAGATATTCACAAGGTCAAGTGCTATATTGTAGTCATTCAGGAGATCGGAAACATTTTTCTCAGGTCAAAGTCAGTGATTCAAACACCCATCAAGGACATTTGCCAACTTGTATGTATAGTAGGTTATTAAACAGGATATGCAGATGGAAACATCTTTTTGTTTAGCTAACACAGTATTAATCCTTGTATCAAAAGTCATGAGAAGTACTTAGCGACGCGTCTGTGGAAATGTTGACATTTGAAATAAGGATTAGTTGTGGACCAACAGCATCCATAGCCTAGTGGTGCCTCCCTTGCAATGACTTGTACATTTGGATGAACTACGTTGACAAAAATAGTTGTGATACAGTTCTGCTTCATTTGTTTATTACTAAAATGAGTTGTATAGCACTGTACGGTCATTTTTCACACAGTCTTTTTGATCATTTACGTCATCTCACAGTCTTCACAACCTAAAGCGGTACAGGATGCCCATTTTCCCCCCCATGTAGCCGTTTGACATCCGTCACACCTCAGAGCCAAAGAGGTGATTGTCACCCTTTTTATCAGGAAGATTTAAGTTCAGTGATTTCACTGTTCTTGTGAAGAATTTAGGCAGGGGGCAGGACACGTTGATTTCGTCTACTCTGGTTCCCGGCAGTGTCAGCTGTTGAGCGTGCAGATGAAGGGGAAGATGCCGAATCTTGCTCTGTTCCAGTCCGAGCTTTTCCAGCACACTCTCCGGTAATTTCTGTGCATCAAAACATAGAAAATTAGTCATTTATATTTAAACAGAAGATACTTTATGGCTGAGCTCTTTCAGTTATACCAGCCTGCCCATCCTATTCCTGTACGTTTTAATAATACACCCAAATGAAAGCAAGAAATTTTCTCCTGACCCCTGAGATGTAACAGCATAACATAACAGCTGACTGATGAAACTTTCACCTGCAGAATCTCTTCACCTTAACGTCAAAGCACACACCTCAACACTGATCTGTTTTGTGATCCACTAAAAACAAACAATTATCCTGATTATTAGCCAATAATTATTCAGGAATTGTTCAAGGAAGTGAAGGGATCAACACAGCCGGAGCATCACTTATCAAAGTACAGCTTTAACGCCAGGATATGCTTTAGTTTGATCATAAATCATCTAATGATATACCACTCGTTTTTAGTGCTATGATTAATATTCCACCTTTATGTATTTCAGGCATATAGACCTACCTATAGTGTTCAGGTACTGAGATAAACCTTTTCTGTAAAGTAGTATCCCATTAGCATTAGCAGGTGGAAAGGCCTGTTAACTGGAATATGTCAACAACAGTGACCTACCACTCTGCTTCTCTTACCTGAGGTGCCAGTTTGCTCCAGTGCGAATATTTGTGGTCACCAAGAATGGTGCACGACAGAGCAAAAGCCATGTGAACCCTCATCTGGTGCTTTTCTCCTGTGGAAAGCAGACAAGAAGAAAATGAGTTCCAGTCTTAAAGTAAACATCCAAAAACACAAAACAAGTGTAGTCTCCTTACCAGTAAGAGGCTGGAGCTCCACAAGGCTGCAACCACTTCTGCTGTCCAAGACTCTGTACTTGGTCACTGCAGGATGGGCCTGTCGATGGCCGCGGACTTTGGTCACTCCGGTTCCTGTGTCATTCATTCTGAAAAGAGGACTTAGAGCCATCTGAAATTTAAAAAAAGAAGTTATGTTACTGGAGAATTTAGGCACACTAATATGAACAACACCTGAATTAATCTTAGCATTTGTGAGACTAAAACCAGAGTATGTCATCTGTTTTTACTGCCGACTACAGCAGTTCATTAGAAGAAGAAGTTCACAGAAGAAGAGACACCTTGAAGTGTGGCTGAGAGCCTGTGACCGCTTTCTCTATGATGGGAATGTCAATAATTCCTTCAGACGGCACAGGAGCACCAACAGTGACGACCCTGAGGAGGAAAAGCGAATACATACATGTTATGCGACAATAAGGACGCAGACTCTGTCTTGTTTTAACCTCATACTGTATCTTACCAGTACTTTCTCTCCACTTGGTTATTTCTGTGAAGTTTGTATATGTGCTCCACTACTTCCTCCCTCTTGGCCAGCAGGAGAACTCCTGTTGTTTCCTTCTCCAGTCCAAGACAGGGAAACAGCTGAGTATGAGACTTGACCTTCATCCCATCCAACATTTTGGCGAGAACAGGAAGCACAGAGGTGATGGATGTGGCCCCAGAGTCATCTGAGAGATGGAAACAACAAACAATTGTACATCTGCTGGTAAAAGACAAAGGTGACTGACTGACATAATCAGCAACAGTTTCAATAATGGCTAGAACCTTGAAGTCATGTTTTTATATAGAATTTTAGTTTTTTTAGGTTGGATATCTGAGTTAGTTGGGCAAAACAAGACATTTATTATCATACTGGGTCTCATAAGTTGCAGTCAGGAGAATTTGTGGCATTTTAACTGAAAAACCAATTAATTAATCAACTATTTGAGCTCAAAAATAAGTTAATATTTCCTAACCAAATCCCACACATCCCTTCAAATCTGTAAGACAAACTCAAACAAATTAAATCCGTGTATGCCACTAGATGTTGGTTTACCTCGGACAGGAATACCATAAGGTTTATTGATGATAACTACATCTTTATCCTGGTACAGCAGGCTTCTGTGGAGGTGTTTGGCCAGCACGTTTGGATGAACATTTTGTAGCTGCAGAGTGAACTGCTTCAGCTCCGTCACCCTCTTCTGCTGGGCGGACAGTGGAGGCTCTGTCGCCCGTGGCTTCGTCTTCTCCTGTCGGATCTTGCGGGCCAGGTCGATCGCTCTCAGCCGGGGCTTCTCTCCCGTGTCGGAGCCTGCAGCGTGTCCAGCGGCGGTGGTCTGGCTCCGGCTGAAGGAGGCTGCTACCCTCCGGACACCGGCGGCAGTTTGTCCGGGAAAAGACGACATTCAGGCCGGACGTCCAGTCACTACATGTTATTCTTCTACAGCTGTTCATTGTGTGGCTATACGTTCACATCAGCTCCGAGATATAAAATGTAAAAACAAACTCCAAGGAAGCATGTGAAGCTGTCTTTGGACTACTTCCGGGCCACACCTTTCAGAATAAAAGCGAAGTCTAAACACTAAAACAGGAAAAGAATCTAAAAATCCAACATTTTAAAGGTTGTAATTGTGGTTTTCGGTGAAATGTGAACTAGTTCAGTCAAATTAGTGCATTTTTTTTGGACAGGTGGTCGTTTAGACTAAATAAAAAAATACTTGGAAATGTTTTTTTCACGTAACAGTTTTGTCAAATAAATGTAAAATAAATGCACTTTCACAAAAAATAAAGAATAAGCGTTATTTTAATATATATTTATGTTTATATGTCTGACCTTCAAAAAACATAAAAAAATAGTGAACAACAACTTCCGGTGGCTCTGTGTCGCATTTCCGTTTTTTTTATGAGAGGTGTGCTCCTTTGTTACACCGCCACTGTCCGGTCAACGGAAACCACTAATGGCAATGCTGATTTAAAAACTCCGCCCGCCTGGTAGATAATGAGGTACAAAACGAGTGTTTCGTTACTCCCGGCTGATCTATGTTTGCATGTTGTAAATAACTCTTTTTATTGTGTTTTTCTGGAAACACGAGGATTTATCTCTCGTCAGGGTTCTTAAATGATGTCGCTCCTGCACTGCTCGACTAGAAGCAGTCCAGAAATGGCTCGCAGGTTTGTTTAAAACAGGAGCAGAGGGAGCTGATAAAGAAGACAACGTTTTTTTTTAGGGGGGGGGGGGTTTACATATTTTTTGCATGGAAACAAATTTCCTGCAGACATGAAGATCACAGACAGCGTGCTGCGGAGTTTCAGGGTTGCCAGGACGTATCGAGAAAATTCCCAGAAAGTCAACTGTGTGGACTTCAGCCCAAATGGAGAAAATTCAGTATCGAGCAGCGACGACGACTGCATTGTGTTATATGACATCCGGAAAGGAAAGTAAGAACCAATATTAAATATCTTATTACACCGAAAAACAAGTGGTCACTGCATAATTAGATATGAAATGCAATGCACTGATGCTCCCAATGTATTTGCAAATAATGATGCATTGCCACATCTGTTTAAATATTGTTCATGAGGTGATCAGGTTTTAATATCCCCAATATTCACACTTTCTTAGACCTAAAAGGACACTGTTCAGCAAGAAATATGGAGTAGACCTCATCCGTTACACACATGGAGATACACAGAAAGTGGTCTACAGCTGCAACAAAGTGGATGGTAATAACTCAGTACTGACAGCCAGCTGTTGGCTCAAAGCACCAAAAGAGACATATAACAGGATTTCAGTGTGTTATGCTATAAAATATGCTGTTGTGTCTGTTAGATACCATCCGATATCTGTCACTCACCGACAACAAGTTCATCAGGTATTTCCCAGGTCACACTGCAAGGTGAGTAAAAGCGCCAACTTGAACCAATGTAGTAGATGATGATATTAAAAACCATTTCCATTCAACACTTTTGTTCTCTGTTTACTGGAGAGCATTTCAATCAGAGAGATCAAGAAAGTACTATTTGTTTTCTTTTTGTATTAAACTGAATTCTGTCAAAAAAAAAATTACAGTTAAATATGTATTTTAATCCACCCATTATCTCTACCAAATCTTATCCTAATATACTGCTCAGTGTTTTACAAATATGCAGATCAGCAAAAGTCAATTACTTGTAATAAAAGCAACAAAAATCTGAAAATACTTATTATCACTATTACTACAATTGTTATAAAAATTGGGACTGCACTGCTATTTAGATGCTTATGTTTGTGTGTTCCCATTTATTACATGTCTTAAGTGCACCGTTTAACTTTTATGATGTTTATGTGATTTCCCATTTGTAGCATGCGTTGAGTGCACTTCCCTTTGATGTCACTGAGACTGGCAGGGTGAGGTCAAGTTTAGGAACAAAGGTCAGATACAGATAAGAGAGGTGACATTTAGATTAAGATTAGAAAGTAATAAGTTTGCGAGCTATATATGTAAATTGTCTGTTAAATACGATTAAATGAATATGTGAATCAATAACAGTTAAATTATTATGGGTAATATTCTAACTGAGGTGATTTTCTAGTGTATATAACATTATTTTTCATAAATGCATCTGGAAAATTATTATTAGACAACCAAAGAATATTTACGTCTTTCACAGCAAACAGTTGCTCAGTTCTGCACAGGCATTATCTAGTTTCTTTTTATCTTTTCTGGTCTTTTCTTAAATGATATGCCATTATAATGATAGTTTATATTTTAGTAGTTAAAGTTAATTGATCAAGTGTTTTTTTATATTATTTTTTTTAGAGTTATTGCTCTCTCCATGTCACCAGTGGATGATACGTTTATCTCAGGCTCACTGGATAAGACGATCCGGATCTGGGACCTGCGCTCTCCAAACTGTCAAGTGAGTAGTCTGTGAACAGGCTGGAAAATGACACTTCCTCCTGTTCTCTGTGGGCAGACACTCAAAAGTGTAATTACAACTGCTGCTGCTGCTGCTGCTGCTGCTGCTGCTGCTGCTGCTGCTGCTGCTGCTGTGGCTGTTAGCGCTTTAGGTCAGGACTTCCCAGATTACTGTACATCAAGATACCAAAGTCCCTTTTAATAAAGACATGTCCTATGACCACTGGGTGTCTCCAGACCTTCTTTAGGGACCATGTCTACACTTGGATATGTCTTCTCAGATGTAAAACTGGACCATCAAACATCACAATCAAATATTATACTATTAACAAAAACGACTTGGAAGGAGAGATAGTAATATGAACGAGGCGTGACACAAACTAATATTGTGGTTAATTCCAGACTTCCTGTTGCACTTCTCATTTTTTGTCTGATTGATTTGTATTTCAGGGTATAACTAATCCACTGGGCAAACCTGTGTGTTCCTTTGACCCTGACGGGCTGATATTTGCTGCAGGGGTGGAATCACAAGCCATTAAATTGTACGACATCCGAGCTTCTGACAAGGTAAAATGCAAATCAGTGTGTTTTGCGTACTATGAGCATGGGCACACAGTATGAGCTTGTATGCACAGGGAAGTTGACCTTCATTATAATGGCTTCATTGTGTTCTTTCTCTGTTATTCTGCATTCAAAATCCATTTCATCTCTCCGTGAAAAGGGTCCCTTTGCCTCCTTTGAGATGAGGTTTAATCGTGTCTGTGACTGGACTGGACTCAAATTCAGTAACGACGGGAAACAGATTCTCATCTCCACCAACGGAGGGATGATTCGTGTCCTCAACGCTTTCAATGGATCTGTGCTGCACACCTTTTCTGTGAGACACATACACATTGACAAAACGCTGCCGAATTACATCTATTTGTGTATAAGTATAATTACTTCAAGGCGTTTCCTGTCTTTGCTGATTTTAAGGGCTACAACAACAGTAAAGGCCTCTCACTGGAGGCCTGCTTCACTCCCGACTCGCAGTTTGTCATGATTGGTGAGCCTAAACACCTCTGATTGACATTTTAGTTTCTTCCTGTGAGGTCTGTATTAAAATATGTCTTGTGGTACAGGTTCAGAGGACGGGAGAGTCCATGTTTGGAGCACTGAGAGTGGGATGAAGGTGGCTGTGTTGGACGGGAAACATCCAGGACCCATTAACACTCTGCAGTTTAACCCCAGATACATGACGTTCGCCAGCGCCTGCACTAACATGGTGAGATCAAACGTATCGCGTCGGCGTCTGCTGGACAAAGTGCTATGAACGGAGTACTAATTTGTCATTTCTTCTTCACTTAACAGACATTCTGGCTCCCGTGTGTTGACGACTTATAGAGGGACGATGCCAAAGTGAGTCGTTGCTGTGAAACACATCACGATCAGGCAGTGATGGAGGACAGCTTCATGTCTTGGAACTATTTTAGCAGGCAGAAACATGTTTTTTATACATTAAGTTATAAGTTTTTACCTTGAAAACAGTTGGTGCATCTGTGTCATTTTGAAAGTAGTTTTTGTTTTTTATTACACACTTCAAGTACATTTGATTCATGTTTTTAACTTTGCGTTTCGTGTATAAATTAGCCGTTTCTTTATCAGGTTTTTACTGTTTAAATATTTTTGTATTAAACTGTTTTATATGAAATTAACAGCTACTGTTTTTCTTTCATACATCAGATAACTCCTGATATAAAACACAGAGGCTTAAACTAATGATTATTTTCATTCTCAATTAATCTCAGGATTTTTTTATTTATCCTTTGTCCTGCAATTTCTTAAAAACCCAAGGTGACTCGAAAGATATTCAGTTTGCTGAATACAAGTTAAAGCAGCGAATCCTCATAACTGATGTGAGATGCTGTGAGGTAACTTCTGCTTGCCGGAATTAATTACCATAATGTGGACTAATTGATTGGCTGTTAAAGTTTTATACAGAGCTAATAAAAAGGAATGGACGTAAATAAGATTTCACATATTTCTCATTGTATTTGAAGAATTAAATCCGTGAACGCAGTGACTAATACCGTCTTTAGAAATGCGTCTTCTGTAGATAATTATAGGACTGGTGTATCGGTGGCTCTCACATTTAAATGAGCTCACTTAACACATGCAAACAGAAGTTCACTCAGTCCGTAAACGAATCTGTTAACACATGTAAGCGTGAGAGAAACACACGCAGTTTTAATCGAATTGATGAATGGCTGTTTTTTTTTTTCTCTCTCCTGTGCGGATAAAGTGTGTCTTCCTAAAGGAGAGGAAGGGAGTGGGGGGTTCTGTTGAATAATGTATAGATGCTTGGGTTGTGTACTCACCACTGAGTGAATAATGGATGATCCCATCACAGGTAACCTCACAGGTACACACTTATCTTTCTCTCACCTACCTCCATGTGTGTATGCGTATGCAGCAAAGGTGTGTGGAAGGAGAGACGGGGGAAATAAGGGGATGATAGTTTAAGCATTTGGCTCTCACATACTTACCTGCTTAACTGTTTTTCACCCTCACTCCGGATTATACATACTGTGCACGCTGTACTCATGGCCGGTGCCCGGTAATGGATCCAGTACTACTGACTGTACATGAGCCAACCCTTCCAGCGTGCACTGAAGTCATCTAGAGATCTTTACCTCACACTTTGGGTTAAAGGATGTTCATATCTTGCCATAAGAAAACCTCACATGCTCATATTTTAATAGCATGTACAGGTACTCACCCTGTTCCCACCTTTTCATCAACTTGCCAATCAAAATGCACAAAAGGCACTGACCACAAATGCATGAACTACGCGCTCTTGCTCCATTGAACAATGTTGAAATGAAGCGGTCAGATTCTTGCTTGGTGTCTCATTTCTATGACCAGTTGGCTGGAATTTGAGATCATGCCCGAGCTGATCGGCCACTCTGGGTGAATGAGTGATAAAATGTCATTACATGTGGTGCACTGACAGCATCTGAAAACACTGCAATGATGTCATGAGCGATGGATTTCTACAGAGCCTGGTCCTCCCCCTCCTCACAGACAGTACAGTACAGTGACCTGGGGGAGGCTCCCCCACCGAGACTCCTAAAGCTGTGGTCATCGATACGCGAAGAGTTTTAGATCAGTGGTTAGGGTGGCATATCCACTGACAGGCACGTTATTACTCATCAGCCACAGTTCCGCAGATTGTATTTCAAGTGTTAGGAATCTCCCAAGTCACCCTCGAGGCGTTTATGTGACCGGTGCGCGTGGGTCCATCTGTCTGCCATCAGTGTAGAGGCAGCCTACCTGCTGAGCAAGAAGAGCGAGGACACAGAGATCTGGACCTGGTCCTTCTTGCGTGAGAGGAGTGTGAAGAGACTGCCAAAAGATGTCACACCAAACTGGAATTATCGGTAAGTTTGTTTTTTAGAGGACAACTCTCTTACATCAGGGTGTTTTTGTGTATTAATCTAGTTCTCACAGTTCTGTCTCATTTTTTAGGTGTTTAATTTTATTTTCTTCTTAGCCATTAAACTGTTCTATAACATGTAATACATCCTCTCTATCTCACTGATGATGAGCTCTGATAGCCTCAAAAAACGAGATCCCAAAGTGGCCGCTGGTGGATATAAATAATTGTGGACTAAGCTAGACAATCTCTAAAATCGTAAGCCTGTATGTGACTGATTCACCGTTAAATGTCTGTCATCTTTATCGTGATGCCAGTAATCATGACATTTAGCACCTGCAGGCATTTATGGATAGTTTAAGAGCTACCTATATACGTGTGTTATGGCATTTGGTAATTGGAGCGTAGGGGGACAGGTTGGCAGAAGCATACCTCTCTCACCTTTCTCACCTGGTCTTACATCATTTATGAGACCGCTGTGTTTGGTAACCATGGTGAGAGAGAAGGAGGGAGAGCAATAAATAGCTGAATCTAGTTTTCAGCACCAAACTACCCATCGTGGGTTTGAAAAGGATGAAGAAGTGGTTTTATCCCCCAGACTGAAAGGTCTTGGGGGTTCTTTGGGGCGTACGTCCCCTGTCTGAGTCACTTTAGGTGATAGCGTGACTACCTGGCAGTGGATCAAATTTTCTCCCTGAAGTGGAGTCTCAGGTTCTTACCTACCCAAGTCTGTCTCACTTGCTTTCAACCCCCCATCCTCAGTTTTGACTTGTCTGCCTTATATCTGGTTACTTTAGCAACATCTGAGCTGAAAGAGTTTCTGGCCCGAGCAAGGGGAGGTGCCATCAGAATAATGAAGATAGTCATCAGAAATGGTAAAACATAAAATGTGTCTTGTATTTGCAAAGATTCAACACAAGTACACTTTCAGCTGACTTCTTCTTCTAAAACTTGAGCTGAGTTAAGCTGATGCACGTTTTGTCTGCAGAGGAGTTGGTGCTTGATTGGTACAGAGAGCCAACACAGAGCTGGGACAAGGATTATGATCAGTTCCTGCTTCCTCTGCTCACGCCTCAGGAACCCTGCTACATCCTCTACCGCCTGGACTCCCAGAATGCACAGGGTTATGAGTGGATCTTCATCGCCTGGTCGCCTGACCAATCACCAGTATGTCTGGAACAGCTGTCAGTCAGCCATTGTTTCAAATTCAGTCAGTCATTCAAAGTCTGCAGCGGAAATGACTGTAATTAAAAATGAAACAAAAATGACACGATCGCTATGAACACGAAAGAATATCAGCAGCCATCCAAGGAAAAAAAACTTACACCGAACATTTCTGAAAATTACCATAAAAGTTAAGTTTAGGTAACATTTTAGTTAGGGTGGTCAGGTTTAGGCTAAGGTTGTATTAATAATCACAATTAATATGAACATTTTTAAAAAGGATTTAGGATTTATTGTGTATATTGTTTTACACACCACCTGCCTTAAACACATTCAACACATGTGTTCTGTTTTAAATTACATTTCCTACCAAAAACTGACTAAACTCACAAAAACAGATCAGAAAATAAGTAAAATTCTGACAAAGAAATTCTGCTTTGAATAATAATTTGTGTCTGACATTGTGTTGTAGTGTCATAAGAACCAGTTACATGACACCTATCTGATCTATTAATATGTAAACTGCATTAATTTCAAAAGTTTAATTGTCTCTGACTTCAATAATTCTCAGTGCATGAGCACTGAAGGTTTCATTTTTCCACATCACACTACACAAGTTGCCAACTGGATATTGGAGCGTGATTCAAACTATTTCATACAGTATGTACATACATACGTGTCTTAAACCCAGATTTAAAGGTCCAGTGCGTTAAATTTATATTACAGAATATATACAGTGTCCATAGCTATGTTTTCATTAGTGTATAATTGCCTGAATATTTCATTTGTTACCTTATGAGGAGCATTTTAAATCTACAGACACAGCAGGTCTTCTTCCATGTTGAACTGCTGTGTTTTTCACACAAGCCACACAAACTACACACTCCGCCTCTTGACAGGACCTTTTGTGTTTCTCACATATTTCGCGCCACCATAGTTTCTGTTTCACAAGGGGAATGGTGATGCGGGTTGCAATTAGCCACGCCTCCACTACACGCCACTAAATCTCACACACTGGTCCTTTAAGGTGAACACGGAGAAACTTTAATGCACAATCATCACTCTGCGTAAACATCCACACGGAGTAACAATAAGCACGTTTTAAGTTCAAACTAATAAACTCTAATAAACATGCTTAAACCAAAATAAAATGTAAAGACTGCAAAGAACCACGATGACCATCATCATTACATCCTCCTTTCTGTTGTGGCACCCGTTAGGTGAGGCAGAAGATGGTGTACGCAGCCACTCGTGCCACACTGAAGAAAGAGTTTGGAGGAGGTCACATTAAAGATGAAATGTTTGGCACAGTCGAGGTTAGTAAAATCCCACCAGCATGGCCGCAGATTGGTGAGTCTTCAACTGCTGGTGATTAAGTGCACCCCCCTGTCTGCATGCAGGACGACCTGTGCTTCCAGGGCTACCTGCGACACATGTCCTCCTGCTCCTCCCCGGCTCCACTCACAACAGCTGAGCAGGAATTACAACGAATTAAAGTCACAGAGGTGAAGTTTAAACAGTACAAACCGTTCGACCATGCTATGAAGCAAATACTTCATGTCTTATGTACATAATATTTACTCAATTTTGTGTGCTTTCTGCAGGATAAAGTTGTATGGGTACGTAGATTTTCTTCCTAACATGAATTGCGTGTATGAAGAAGAGGGAGGACAGATTTTAAAACTCTCTTATGTCCACAGGATGAACGTAGACGAATTGGGACTCCAACAGCACGAGCGAGGGTTTGTTTTTCTTGTGTGTCTGTTTGACTCATTTATTTCTCTGTCATGTGTTTGGACACATCAGCACTGAGTCATCTGCTTTTTTCCATCCTGCAGGTTACAATGGAGTTTGGCTTAGATAAAAGAGCACAAACTCTTCAAGGTCTTGCATTCCCGTTACAAGAAGAGGCCAAACGAGCTCTGCAGCAACTCAGGCAAAGACGCATCAACTACATACAGCTGGTGAGCTCAGACAAAGACCCTTTATCACGCACAATGTGCATGATGATGTACCTTATTCTCTGAAAACAAAAACACGCTGTCATGATCTATTTTTGAAACAATCTGTGTATCAGTGTTTGTCAGTGAAATTGGCTTTGCATGACTTGACCCTGACCCGTGAACAAAGCTTGTTTGTGTATGTTGTGTTGCAGAGACTGGATGTAGAGAAAGAAACCATTGAGCTGGTTCACACCAAACCTACAGAGACCCACGAGCTTCCCTACAGGATTCCCACAGACTCACCCAGATACCACTTCTTCATCTTCAAACATTCCCACCAGGGCCAGATGCAGGAGGCGCTGGGTCAGTACACACATACCATAACGTCACCTCCTTGTCTGGTGACACTTTGCGAGATCCCAACCCCAGGTTTAACGCTGCACCAATCAGTATTAATCAGTATTTTGTAGTGTAGTAACCTCTGTAAGTGTCAAATGAATGCAGTTCCTTGAGCGGCCTTGAGGCTCCAGGCCCCCATGTTAAAATGTCCAACTTCACAGCAGAAACAAACATGTTTACAGCCTGGTACAAGAACTGTTTTGATTGACAACTGTGCAGGGGGTGAATTTTTATATAAGTCACCCATTTAAATTATATTTTGGCTTAAGGTTGCGCATAATTAAACCACTTTGAGTGACAGATCGCATGACACCTGCCTGAGCTTCACAGTGACTCTCCCATGAGTGTCATCGTCCTTCTTTATGCAGTCCATGCTGTCAGCACAGTTGAGTTGTAATATTGGACATAAAAAATAATCTTGTTCCGCTGCCCCCAAGTGGCTCAAAAAATAACAAATGAACAAACAAAAACTTGCAGACTTTATATACTCATCGTCCTTTCACTTGTTTTGGTTTCAAAAGAGTTAAACTGACTAGCTTTCAGCAAGTACTTCCACCCCTGTTTGATTAAGTTGAGTTAAATGTTGTATTTGGTAAAGAGAGGAGGTGAAAGCGATGGTGAGTTTCAGCATCTAAGCCAGGTTTTTCCATCACAGCCCAGACCTTTAACAGCAGAGCTGATCCAGCTGCTCAAGTAACAACTTCCTCATCTCTTCCAGTGTTCATATATTCGATGCCTGGGTACACCTGTAGTATCAAAGAGCGGATGTTGTATTCCAGCTGTAAGAACAGGCTACTGGATGAGGTGGAGAGAGACTACCAGCTGGAGGTCACCAAAAAGGTACCAATCACTCAAAGAACACAGAGATAAAATAACAGACACACGCTGTAGGGGTTAACAGTGAGCTGCCATCATTTATCTATAAACCAACAACTTAAACTTAAAGCTGAAGATTAAGGCGAGACACGGGAGAACGCGGTAAATATTCATTACCATGAAATGTAAATGCCAGTTGATAACTTTTATCAAGACAGTTATTTTTAGTAAAAAAAGGTCTCTGAAATCTTGTAAATGAGGGGATTATCTGCTGACATATTAGAGTAAAAGATATTAGATATATCTTCTTATCGCTCTATAAATAATAAAATACTGCCAATAACAATAAAGAAAAATATGTTTTCGCCATGTTTTTAGGAATAAATGTTATATAAATCAGGTTATGAATGATATCTGAATATAGATACGAACAAAACCTGAGAGGAGAAGGTTTGATGTATGTAAGCACTGCTGAAGTGGACTAGACTATGAGGAAAAATTAATTTTGAGAAAGCGACCTTCAGGATATGTATTGTAAAATGTCATATATGTTAAGAGACACTACAGATGAATAAGGGTTGAAAAAAATAATACTGATAGATTTTCTGTTTCTGAAATTGTATGTTTAAATATGCACATGGGAAATAATTTAATGTAACCTTTGGTGAATTTAGGAGAAATATAGACATGCAAACAGACAAAGCATAGAAAAATAAACATCCTAAAGTTTATTAAGTTTATTTATTTTGTATTTTGTTTATTTTGGGGCAACGTTTTACTACTCTAAAAGAAAATATGTTATGCATCCTAAAATAACCCAAAATCTAAAAATTGACCAGTGAATGAAAAACAAACAAACGTGTTAATGAATATTTTAACTCGGTGGTCATACTGAGTAGGGTAGCCATTGATCTGTGTATTATTCTGCGTGTGTAGATGGAGATAGACAGTGGCGACGGCCTGACAGAAGACTTCCTGTATGAGGAGGTTCACCCGATGGAGCACACCTTAAAGCAGGCCTTTTCCAAGCCCCGCGGACCAGGAGGCAAAAGAGGCAACAAGCGCCTCATCAAGGGTGCGGGGGAGAACGGGGAAGAAATGTAGACATTATACACACACTAGACATTGTATACAAGCACACAAGCAAACCAGAACGATATGTATGAATTGACTTGTTATTTGACTGTTTAGCTTCTAGCCATTTCTTCTTTTTACTTACGCAAATACATTTCCCACTGAAACCAGGACAAAATAGATCCACCATAAAGCAGATTTCATAACATTTCCCCGTGGTGAAAGATGTGAACACATGTTTTTACCAGGATGACAGGCTGATATGTGGACACATCTAAATTTAATTTGATTTCATCGTACGTGAAAACCTGCTAGTCGTGACTAAGCCTCAGTATTTGGAAGTAGATTATTATAATGTGAAAAACATCTACAAAGTTGTTTATCTGCTTAAATCCTATTTGTCCAATAGTGTGTGAGTCATTACAAACCATTGTGCAGCCAAACTCTTTTTTTTTTTTAGTCCCGGAGAACTTCATTTTCAATTTTAGTGGAGATACCAAATCTTCCAGAGATACCAAATATGTAAGGCTGAATTTTGGGGGATGCACAAAACTAAGTTACAGTCGCCTCTGTTAGCTTAGCTTAGCACAAAGATTGGGCGCAGAGGGAAACAGCTAGCCTAGCTCTGTCTAAGGGGTAATGTAGCGCAGCTAACGCTCTCTGACTGACACTTTTTTTTTTCTATGTAGAAAAACCAAAGAGTAAAAGAAAAAAAAAAAACAAGTTGCAGTGTGGGTGGTTATCCCAGTTGCCAGGCAACAGAGACTTCACATGAAAACTGGTTCAAATGCTTTTTTACAGTTATATTAATTTACATTTGCCAATTACGATCCAAGATGAAGGCAACATTTTTTCACCTTTGAGCTGCCCTCTCTTGTATCTGCTTTATTTATTTGTATCCCTGCGTTAAATATTGATCGAGCTATCCGCAATCATTGGGAAATGGCTATGAAATTTCTGCTTTAAGGTGGATGACAACCCTTTATATTGCCTAGGTATAGGCCCATGCTGTGCCCGAGCTTCACATCACATTTACAGTTGCCTTCTGCGAGTCACCTGAGCGAGGTTTGACTACACACTCAACCAAAGGCTGCTGTTTTACATGGCCCTACAATAAAATATTTTCTTTATTTCCTAGTGTTTGTGTCCTCATTTTGCCCTCCCCCCTCTGTCTGACTGTGTGTGTGTGTGTGTGTGATATCCTATAGTCATGCAGGCTAGCAGCAGCAGCAGCAGCAGCAGGGATCACGGCTCAGCAGCGGTCAATTTGTTGTGCTTGTTTTCCAGGAAGGCTCTCTACTCGGAAGCCTTCAGCCCTGCGGTTCTGCTACTTTCATACCTGACGGGGGAAGACAGTTAATGCGAACCCTTTTTTCCTGGAAACGGCTCAGAGCTGAATGGCAGCTCTTTCAAGTGGTCATTATCTTTGGAAATGTGGGATGGGTGACGGTGATGAACCTTGACTTTCGAGGGGAAGACATACTGATTTCTGACGTGACCAGTTCAGTTAAATTCCAGGAAAACAAGTCAACCATTTTGCACCACGGAGATCATTTTCTTCTTGATAACACGAAATAATCAGTGGCTAGAAAGTTATTGTTCAGCATGAAGTGGAGGCTGGAGACAGGGAGAATCAGTAAAGCATTAAAGAGAGTGACTGGGTGAGAAGGTGTTAGTGCTTTACTCTGCATTATAAGACAAATCACACTCACCGAGAGAGCATGCGTGCTGAAAGTAAACAATGTCCAAAGACATAAACGTTTTATTGTTTGATCAGTATAAGTGTCACATAGTGTGATAAAGATATGAAAGTTGAACTGCAACAAGACAGCCAGATTCAACAAGAACTGGCTGCTGAGTCCCTTCAAAATAAAAGCAGTGTAGAGAGAGAGAGAGAGAGAGAGAGAGAGAGAGAGAGAGAGAGAGAGAGAGAGAGAGAGAGAGAGAGAGAGAGAGAGAGAGAGAGAGAACAGGCAATAGAGTTCAGGTGTGTTTATTCACAATATTTGTTGAAACAATTTTAGTTTATATTTAATATTCTAGAGACTTTCCAACTGGTACAAACATTTGTGGAGTTTTTGAACTATTTTTTCTGTGCAGTGGCAGAATTTATTGACTGTTCTATTAACCTGCATTAATAAACTGGCTACTGAGTGTGTATATAACCATGTACTGTATGTCCATGAAATTAACTTTCAGATTATCTTCATTAATGTGAAATAAAAAAGAAAGAAATGAAATTGTACATGTTGAAAAAGGAGTAGGGCAGAGGTATACAGCATATTTATTTCCTCTACTTACGGCATTATTTATAATTAATGTATTAATGTATTATTATAATTTACAGACTCTCTTCTATATCTATACATTCTAATCTACATGCCCGATTTTATTTTGAAAGCTATACAGGAAATAGTGCGTGTTAGAGCTGTGTGTGTGTGTGTGTGTGTGTGTGCGTGCGTGTGTGTGTGTGTGTGTGTGTGTGTGTGTGTGTGTGTGTGTGTGTGTGTGCGTGCGTGTGTGTGTGTGTTGACAGTGAGGCTGCTGCTGGCAGCAGCTTGTCTGTCACTGCGGGCGCTGAAACACAAAACCTTTCCTGGAAACAGATTCCTGGAACCAAACAGAACTGAGCTGTATGCTGTGCTGCAGTTTGCTGAATAAAGAGCTCACACTCACGGCTTCACTCACAGCAGACCGCCGGGAACACACACACACACACACACTCAGACATGGATATTTTCTTATGTTTTATGACAGATCATTTACAAGCGACGTTTTCTTTTTCCAACAGCGACTAATTGAGTGTGAGAGGTAATTATTTACCGCGAGAGACCCGCTGGATTATTTCTTGGACTTTTTTTTGCAAACTGGTTACGATCCTTATGATTTCCCTCGATCGAAGGTAAGATTATTTTAACGGACTGACATAAATATTTTCATCTGTTGTATCATTGTCTGTTTTATTCCAGTGTTTTCTTATGAGTACATAATTAATTTAATTGCTTAATGCTTGAATGATCATGAGACCGTGAGCTTTGGGCTTCAAACATAGATCCATAAAACGAACTTATTTTTTATGATCAAGGTCTTACTTTTTACTTCTTATTAGATTAAGTACTAACAACATGATGTAAACTGCAGCTTCTTGCTTTGCAATTTTTATAGTAAGCCTTATATAAACCTTACTTCTTTGTTTCTGACTTTAATGATGAAATTCACACTTCATATTTTATTCTGCTTTTCTACACATAAACACAAGGCAGATTCAGATACTGGAGCCATAAGGACGAAACAACTGACTATGTATATATACATGTATACACACACACACACACACACACACTTATATACAGATATATGTATTTATGCACCAGTCGACCACTTCATTAGGTACACTTGTACAATCCAAGGCGATCCAATACAACAAGTCTGCTATAAATTATAGTTTTAGATAGATAGATAGATAGATAGATAGATAGATAGATAGATAGATAGATAGATAGATGATGTTACAGTTAACCTATAACATTAATCTGTGTTTAAATTAAAGACGTGTTAAAAAGTTTAATATGTGCAGAGACATTGAACATCCATCCATTTTCTGTAACTGCTTATCCTCCTCATGGAGCTGGAGCCTATCCCAGCTGTTAAGATATTTACAAATAGAAAACTATATAAAAGTAGAATTTGAAATAAAATGTTAACAAATAGAAAGAAATACAAATACACATACAAATAGAGATTTTAAAAAGCTATATACAAATTAAAATAGGCTGCAGAGACTGAATGACAGTCACAGCTTTCAGCAGAGGTACTGCAAATGGAGTCAAGGACAATAACAGGCTGTCCAGTGATCGGTGCGTCACAGAATCAGACTGTCAATAGTCTGTTTCTGGGTTTCTGTTAGCTCATTTTGGACAACAGCAGTTGATACTTGGTTTTGCAGCCAAAACATACATTTACCAAGAGAGATTTGTGTTTACTTTACTACCTTTTGGACAGACTGTATAAGCCAGCACAGAAATCTCATGTGACATCTCTGTGAATTATTATTTTCTTGCTGCTCTGACGTTAACAATATGTTGACAGGGCTGCTGTCAGTCAAAAATGGTTGCCCGAGCTGTGACTGTCCTTCATCATGAGGAGCGCAGAGGTTCATGCTGCCCGCATCCCTCACCTCCACCCTGGGACCCAGCAGAGGACCTACGCTGCATCACCACCACCTTCCAATATCTACAGACCTCGGGTAAACCAGCCCTGATTTTGACTTCATATTGTATTTTCTGTTTTGAGTCAAACTCTGCATTATTTAAGATATTTATGTCCTGCAAAGCATGTAAAAAAAATTAATCTGATCTGTCCGGTCGCAGGCTGGTACTGGGGTTCCATCTCAGCAAGTGAAGCCCGGGAAGCTCTCCTAAAAAAGTCGGAGGGCACATTTCTCATACGGGACAGCAGTCATCCTCAATACATGCTGGCCCTGTCTGTGAAGACCCGCTGTGGACCTACAAGTGTACGCATAGAGTACAGAAGGGGCTCTTTCTGGCTGGACTCCATTTCCCCTGGCCTTCCTCTCTTGCAGTCCTTCCCAGATGTTCTCAGCCTCATGCAGCACTACATGGGCTCAGGCCACACGCCGCAGGGCCAGTCATCTGAGGGCATCCAACGCCAAACAAAGCCTGACGTCCACACAGCTAAGGACAGCGGAGTGCCTCTGAAGCTGATGCACCCCCTGCACAAACCACAGGCCTTCCCTTCTTTGCAGCACCTGACACGCCTCACCATCAACAGACACACCAACTGCCCCGACCAGCTGCCACTCCCAAAGCCTCTGCTGCGCTACCTGCAGGACTACCCTTTCCACATATGAGGGTCTCTGCCCCTCTGGCACAGGCCATAGAGACAAGAACATGGGTCAGGGTCACACTCCATAAACACACAGTGTGGATCTGGGATAATTTGACACCCCAGGCAACAGACAACAGCCCCGGAGGGAGAAAACTGAACTGCTTCAAATACAATAAACCACACTGCTCGTGAAAGAGCTCAGTCTTACTACAGCGCTGTTGATGCTGCTGCTATATATTTTTTTCTTTCTGTTTCAGGAACTGTAAATTAATTTTGTTTCTACAAACTGTGACTTCTTGTTCCTTTCTATTTATTTTTGCTCTGTTTCCCAACACTAAGAAGAAAGAGAGGGGTACGTACAGGGTTTTGCATGTTTTAGACCAGTTGTCTAAAATTGGGTTTCCTCAAGACAGCCCAAACTTATCAATAAAAAATGTTTTAAAAATTAAAAATCAGCTAAAAAAGCAGCGACTGTTGACTATTTGAGATCGTTTGGATCTTCGTCTCAGGATCTCTGTTTTTATTTGCTGTTGGAGTTCATTGCGTGGGTGCCAAATGACCTGAGGTTCAAAGAAATCAATGTTTATTCACTCTTTTTACGAAATCAGTGAACCTGATGAACCGTGACTAAGCCAACCATCATCTCGTGTAATATTTGTAACTTTTTGGGTACCATCGTCACAACATCTCTTAAAGTTTTTTTCTTTTTTCACTGGCTGAGTATGTACTCAGGCTGTGTTTTGATAATTGATTTTTACAGGAGAGTCCGGAGCCAAGCACATTTGTGTCGTTGTAATGACTCATTTCCTTTCTGTCCGCATGTCCGTCTAATTCATCAAATCCAGTTACAGTATTAGCAAGAAATTAACAGCTAATTGTCAGACACGTGGTTACCACTGTTATGAGTGTGAAAAGGTCGAGGTCAGGCTGACACAACATGACGCGAGGTCAGTTTAAAAGCTAGAATAAAAGAGAGCACACGGTGTATTTTCTGTTTCTTTCACGTGCAGAAATATTTTCAAAAATCAGACATCTTCCATTTAAAGAGGTGAGAGAAAAAAAACCACCACTTACAAAATGATTACCAGCATGAACGCCCAACGCTGTTCGTGGAAAATCTGTTGTTGACTATTAAAGGAACGCCTGTTTACAAACTGGTTTTATTCTCAGAAGAGGATTGTACATGCCTGTGGATTTTTCAGAGAAATAAACCTCAGAAATATTTTCCCTTTTTTTTCTCTCAAAGTGTTCACTGTTGAATGACTGGCTACTTGAGCATGCACATGAATGTAAGGTATTATTACTGTTTCCATGGAAGTGCTCATGAGCCAGTTTCTGCGAGGTGGAACTGAGTAGTGCTAAGAAAGCCTCTTATCGGGATTAGAGTAAGAGCCGCAGTTATTAATACACTGCTGCACCAACTGAAAACAGGCCATCCCTGCCTCAGCTTAGCAGTCTTAAATGTTATTTAATGTTTTATTTTTCAGTTCATAATTAAATAATCAGCGTAAACAAAACTCCTTTCTTATTACAGTCTAGATAATAGAAAGCATAGATGTATTTATTCTGTTTTTTTTTAGTCATCTTAGGTCTAACTGGACATATATATGTGTCATTAGTCACGCATGATTGTCGCTCTCATGTAGATCCATAACACAAACACACAGCAGTGAAATCAGATCCTTTACTTTATGTTTAAATAGTAATACCACAAGTTAAGTGAGCAAAGAGTACTTAAAATCTCTTAATCCATTAATAACCTATTTATGTATAACATTATCAGCTCAGTATGTGTTTGATAAAATCAGAATTTTCTACAGTATACCCTTTAAATAAATATAAAGAATAATATTTCCCCTTGTGTAAAATAGCATAACATGGAGATATTTAAGTTAATGCAAGTTCCTCACATCAAGTTTTCTCACACTTTCTCACAGCTGGATTACCAGTTTGTCAAAGTAGGTGACCGCCCGCAGTGATCAGACCTATAGGGGTCCTGAAAGTCCCAAGTTTACTTCATATCAGCTGGTTTGCGTTCATTTTATTACCTGCACTTTTGTCAGAGTTTGCACCACTGCAGTACAGTATCAACTAAGATAAGGCTCTGCAGGTTGTGTCTTAAATATGAGCACATGCACAAAAGCACAATATCCACAGCATTGCAGGGGGGGTCCTGCTTTATTACTTGACCTTTAAGACCAAGTCAAAATCTATTTTTAAGACTTTATTTCTTTTTTGCATACAACTTTATTGGGTGAGGCCGCCATTTGTATTCATTGCTTTAGCTGATAGTCTTTTTTACACAACGCTCTGACATCTCAGTAGGAAAAAGCAGAAGTATAAATAATAAAATGAACAGTTGGTGAATTGCATTCAGGCTTCAGTTTCAGGTGTGGCTTATGCTGCCTCACCGTCAGTGTCATAACTTATTGAGGTACTTGAATTGATCTTTATTAATAACACCTGCACTTTTCTGACTACGCTAAGGAAAGTCTGAAGATGATCTGTGAAAAAGCTTGTTGGTGTTTATTGCTAAGTCAAATCAAATTAAAAATCAATCATCATTTACCAAACAGCAGACCTGGGGCTGTGTATTATTCCAGGAATAATGTACACAGTTCACAGAAAGGGGAGGGAACAGATACGCAGCTCATGTTTGTGCTGGAGCTCAGAAGCAGGTTAATGTCAGCCACAGTGACTTTTTGAAGCACCCACTCGAATAAATGTTACTTTCTATGACTGCATATGGGACAGTGTATTTTACAGACGCTTGTACCACAAAACATATGTGCTCTATATAAAGTGTGTTTAACACATGAACTCAGATGATGTTAATAATCAGAATCAGTTTTATTGCCGTTTCCAACACACACATGCCGACGACTCTGGTTACACGTTGCTCTCAATGTAAATATAGACAGTTACAGTTACAGTAAAAAACAAGGAGCTATACACACACACACACACACACACATACATACATACATACATACATAACATAACATAACATAACATAACATAACATATGTATTGACCATATGACTGTATCATATATATGTATTATATATATATATATGAAAAAATGTGTTTAACGTGTGTTTAATGTGTGTGTGTAAAATATATATTTAAAAATATTTAATATATAATATAAATAGTGAATATATATATCATCATATATCATGAACAGACTGTATGTGAGTGATTATATTAAAAGAACACAAACTAAACAGTGATAACAATAATAATAATAATAATAATAATAATAATAATAATCATAATCATAATCATAATAATAATCATAATAATAATAATCATAATAATAATGTTTGTATCGCAGTGTATTGTTATCCTCTCCCCACCCCCTCACTTCCCTCCTGTTAATCCTCCAGCGCAGTCAGGGAGCAGCGACGGAGGCCAACAAAGCACTACTTGGAAATCGGTTGGATAGATTTTAAACTAATAATTTGGTAAGTGTGTGATATTTACTAACACGGCGTGGCTGCTGCACACCGTCAGCGTGTTTTATAGGCGATACCGCGGTCATATATGTCCGTAAACGTGGATTTTATTCAGATATTCTGCTTACGCTAGGCGGCTAGCTAACGGACCGTTGACTTCCGTTATGCTAACTAAGCTAAGCCTGGGCTAGCCTTGCCGGTTTGTGCCTCAAAATAAAAACAGCGAGGTTTGTCTGAGTGGTCGGAAATAACCCACAAACATCTCTGCTCCCCTATATTATAAATATTGCACACCATCTTTGAATGATAACATAAAGATACAAACTTAGCCGCACTCGCCGCATATCCGGCTAACGCTACCTGGGTTAGCTACAGTAGCTAGCGTCAAGCCTTTTGTAAACAGAGTCTCCGAGCTAACTAAACATCCAGGTCAGCCCACACTGTGGTGATTTACAGTTATATATCGACATCAGCTGTGGACACGGTAATAATCGGGCTGGTTTGTTCCGTGTTTTAATGCTGATTTTGGTCAAGCTTGACGCCGGGATGGGTCAGTAACGCTGGAGCGGAAATGTATCATCGTGGAAGAGGGTTTGTAGTCTGATTTCAAGCTGAAGTCAACACATGAATCTCAACTTTTTTAAGCTGTTCGCGTGTCCTTCCCTATATTAAACCTCTTGCGTGGACAAAAACAGCCGGGATGTCGGTGTTGGCGACAGAAAGCTCAAACTAGTTAGCCTCGGGTGTTGGTTTCAGCCTGACTGGCGTTGTGTCAACACAGCTGAAGAGCTGCTCAGTGTTAGCAGTGCAGTTACATTTAGTCATTTTAGCGCCTTACAGGGAGAAATTTGGGGTTCATGCAGACTGGAGGAGGCGGGGATCGAACCACCGATCATCTGATCAGAGGAGGACCCGCTCTGCCTCCTGAGCCCCAGCTGCTAGTAGTAATAGTAGTTGCATAATGCCTTGAATGGAATAAAAACGACCCACCCTGTTGTCACAGATAAAGTGTTCTCACGTTGCTCTTTCTTCTTTCTGCGTTATCTGTGTCTCTCGTCTGCAGCTATGGCAGCGATCAGGAAAAAGCTGGTCATAGTGGGAGACGGAGCCTGTGGGAAGACCTGTCTGCTCATCGTGTTCAGTAAGGACCAGTTTCCAGAGGTCTACGTGCCCACGGTGTTTGAGAACTACGTCGCTGACATCGAAGTTGACAGCAAACAGGTATGAATACAGGCTATTCTCACATTTCACCCCAGACTCGCCGTGATGTAACTCGGTATCCGATTACAACGGCAGCTGGACGCCTGTTGTATTTTCTTTCCGCTCCAACATTTGTACATGTTGTATGTGACAAATGAATCTGCTCTGCTCTCTCTGACTACGTCTTAAACCACGCTTACTTCAAATATATTACATTTTATGTACTGTCCACTAATTTATGGACATGTATGTTCATGTCATTCCTTTAAATTCCCATGAAAGAATGAAAGCGTAGTGTCCATGTCCATCAGTGTTCTAGTTTGTACAACGCAATGAAAGTTTGCAGTACCTTCGTGCCACACACACACGCACAAAATAAGAAATAATCAAAGTTAAGTTTGAATATATAGAGTCAATTATTTATACAGTCTTTTGTCTTGCTGGAGTCCTGCGCTCTGTCAGCTCAGAACACGATCTGTCCGTTGAGTACTTGATGATCGGGATGTTGATGGAGCAGTTCTCAATTGAAGATGTGGGCACAACAGTCTCTCATTCCCTGTTGTTTGACCAGACTGAGTCCCAGTTTATCCAGACCGGACAATAGCCAGGAGCCCTCCTGGGGCGATCACAGCACCCACCGTGGTAACTTGTTTGGCTGGGTGGATGTAAGTCCACTGCAGGTTAAAGGAGCTAACCTGTTTAAAACCAAATAATATTGATAAATAAAATGTACTGAAGCCTTAAAGAAGTTAGACTTTTTATTAACAATCCCACACTGCAGCAGTTAACTACAGCCTGTCTCATATGCTGGGTGTAGTGTTCAAGTTCAGGTTGTTCAAGTTTCAGGTTTATTTGTCACATGCAGGTTAACACAGGGTCAACAATACAATGTGACGAGAGGAGCCGGTCAGCTCAGCATTGAGAGCACCAAGGATGAAAATAAACTAAAGAAGTAGAATACAATACTGTAAAATTTTAGATAAGAAAAGATAAATACGAAATCTAAGAAAAATTGAATATGAAAAATCTGCATAAGTCTATACACTGTACAAACGACTGTGTGTCACTGTAGGAATAGTATAATAGTGACCACTCAGTACATAGACGATGATCGCTGAGATCACGAGGTCTCGGCTGGAATAATTGTTCTGTGTGTAATCAGAGTAACAGTTAGCGTGATGTTCTTTATGTGCACTATATCAGCGTACGCTGAACATCGTTCGGCTTCACGCGGTTGATAACACGTCACCTCTTTCGACAGGTTGAGTTGGCACTCTGGGACACGGCAGGTCAAGAAGACTATGACCGACTGCGCCCGCTCTCCTATCCAGACACTGATGTCATTCTCATGTGCTTCTCCATCGACAGCCCTGACAGTCTTGGTAAGCTGAAACGGAAAGCCGACACGGTTCATAAGTAGTTTCAATTAACTGGTATCTTGTTGGATAAATAGGAGGGAAGTAGACAGACCAGTTGGAGATGTAAAAATAGCTCCATCAATGTCATGTCATGTCATGTTGATATCCAGACACAGAGACAATACTCTGACAAGCATATGCATGCTACTTTTTGAGTCGTCTCGCCTACATGTCCCCTGTAGCTCTGTCTCTCTTCTGACTGCTGGTGTCTCCTTCTTTAGAGAACATCCCCGAGAAGTGGACTCCCGAGGTGAAACACTTCTGCCCCAACGTTCCCATTATCCTGGTGGGAAATAAAAAGGACCTGCGTAATGATGACCACACTCGGAGGGAGCTTGCCAAAATGAAGCAGGTAAAAATCTGAAAGCGAACACGAAGGCATGAACAGTCTCTCAGTGATGAATGTTTCCTAAAACGCGCTTTCTCTTCAGGAACCTGTGAAACCAGAGGATGGACGGGACATGGCTAACAGGATCGGTGCCTTTGGTTACATGGAGTGCTCTGCGAAAACAAAGGATGGCGTGAGGGAAGTGTTCGAGATGGCCACCAGGGCTGCACTACAGGCCAGGCGGGGGAAGAAGAGCAGTAAATGTGTCCTACTGTAAACGGGGGCACGAGGACTGCTTCCTACACGAGGGGGGGGGGGAGAAGAAGAAGAAGAAGAAGGAGCAGGAGGAGCATTAGGTCAAACCTACCCCCAAACACACCCACACAAAAGACTGTTCTCCCCAGTTTTTACTAAAGGTGTAATGCTTTTACTTTTTTTTGTCTTAAGCAAAAGTAGTCAGGTTCTGTCAGTATTCAATTTTGAGGTTATGGAAAATACTTTTTTGTACTTAAACATGAGTAAATTTGCCATAATGAAACCTCCTTTATCAACATGTACTATGTAATCAAAGAGGTCAGCCAGGGGACCTGATGTGTCATACCTGCCAACTACAGTTAAGTGCTTAAGCCCTGCCTGCTGATCTGAGGAATGTTTCCGCAGCCAACTAGGGTGAAGTACCTGTACACTGTGACCCATAGTCCTTTTCAATTATTTCAACAAACAGACGCACACTTGAAGTCAAAATTTGTTTGTGTGCTTCATATACAAACCCTATGTGCATTATGATCACGTGCACAACATGAGACTGGAAACTCATTTTGTTAAAACGCAAATGGAAACTTAGTGTTTTGTGTAATAAATTACTTTGTAAGAATCTTGATCATTCGCATCACTTGCTTCGTTAAACGCCGAGTCGTACTCCAGCTTGAATAACGATCTGAGCAGGGGTCGGGCACGTTTCCAAGGATGAAACGTTTTCAGCATACACGCCCAGGTTTTGGTCTCATAACACAAACATGAGGTCACTCAGTCCCATTCAGTAATACGCATAGCGCTTGTTAGTCACAGGAAGATACACTTTCATTCACATCTGTGTCTACTGCAATTTTAGTTGTCGGACATTAGCTAGGTATTTAGCCCAGCACTCTCTTCCCTTTTCCTTCTGCAATCATTAACTAAACATTATGCGTCCCATACTGTATATGCTAATTGGCTCAAGGTGGAGGAGTGTGGAGGGTCTCTAATAACTGTCTTTTTGCTTGTTACCGTGGGAACTTTTAGTCAATATTTGTCCCTGTGGGCAGCACAGTGGTTAGCACTGTCGCCTCACAGCCTCTTGTATCAAACCTCAGCTGCAGCCAGAGTTTGCATGTTCTCCATGTGTCTGCATGGGTTCTCCTCCTTTCACAGTTCAAAAACATGCACATAAAAGGTTCATTGGTGACTCTAAATTGGCTGTAGGTGTGAACGATTGGTTGTCTCTATGCGCCCTGTGATGAGCTGGCGACTTGTCCAGCGTGTACCCCGTTCCTTTCATATGTTTCCCGAGTGGGAAGAGACAAGTAAACTTGCACGAGTCCAGAAGAGCTGTAAGATGAAGCAGGAGCAAAAAATATGAGTATTAATTGCCCGTACTCTCTCTAGCATTGGTTCTGATGTCCAGTATATTAAAAAAAACTCACACAGTTCTTCCAACAAAAGTCTTTCCAACTTTGTGAGTTTGTGTTAGTCATCTGGGTGTGGATCATGAGAGACCATTCCTCCAGAGGGATTTCAATATGCAGTTCTCTTTCCCACCTTTGGTCTGATGAGTTGTTCTTTTTCGCTGAAATACTTGAATACAGATTCCCAATCATTTGTCTGGTTGATTCTGAGCTGTATCCGGTCTAACACCAGGTTGTTCTTCCTTACTCTGGCCCTTCATCTCATTAGCACACACGCACAGTTTGACACGTGCATTTGAGAGTAAGGGTCACGGTCCTGCGTCAGCCACAGCATCGACTTCAAAGGCAGTGAGCAGATATGGTGGAGATTAATACAAACCGCGCTGGTTATCTTATCGATAGAGCCTGACAGACCGGATGGTTGAAGATGCCGTGGCTACTTCAAAGTTTCAAACTTTGACAAGCAAACTTGTCGGTGCTCTCTGGTGGTACTTCAGTTTTTAGTTTATTGGTTGGTTTGTACGCCACTGGTATCTCTGTGATAAGCTTGCGGTTCGCACTCGACTTCCTGTACTTCCTACTTCATCTCGACTTGCACGTCAGTTAGACACATGAGCCGTTTAGGTCTGAAGTTGACGCACACAAAAGTGCTTTATTGAACATAGACTGCACACTTACAATACAAAAAAACAGCAACACATCCACAGTTCTTTGGCATTATGTCCACACAAGGTGTTTTGAAAAACACATTCATTTTCCAAATGAAAATGTGCAAATCCCCAATGATACAGGCAATATTATTTTTTGAAAACGTTCCCATAAGTGCGTCTTGGTGTACTTGATAAAGTAGCAACTGTGTCTTTTGCAAGTGACATACTAGAGCAATCTTATGTTGCTCACTCCGAGCAACATAAAATCAAGATTCTCAGCGCATCTTTTAGCAACAAAATATCAAGTAAAAACAGTGAGGCTTATGGATGGATGAGCCCTTTTAAAAAGGTCTGAAGGCAACACCAAAAGTGTCTACTTAATGTCGGACACGACATCAGGATTCTATCCAGAAATATGTTTCCAGGATGCTAAAGTGCTGCCCTTTATGAATTATTTATTAAAAAAATATGATGTTTAAGTCCTTATGGACACTAAATTTGGATTAAACCTATTTTTAAAGCATACTTATTACCATGGATTGTCTGTTTGACCCATAAAGTATACAGTAATGTCTCACTCCTCTGATGATAAATATTTATAGTTTATTTGTCATTCGTTTTTCTTTGCCGGAAGTTTTGAGCGGACGATAAACACTGGAACCAAAGCGAGTGCTCCAAGAGCCAGAGCCACTAACGGTCGGTAGAAAAGCCAACCGGTCCCGATGGTGAGAAGAGACAGAGAGCAGGAGACGCACAACGCGAAGATCTTCAGCCCGACGGACACGAGCTCCCTGAGGAGAGGAACCCAGTCCACTGTAGGCACACAACAGAGAGTTTTATGAATGAGAGCTGCAGAGGAAGGAGATTCGTGTGTGATGTGGATGTACAGCAGCAGCGAGTGTTTGTTTACCCATCGTGTAGATGATGCGCGTCATCAGCTGAATACTAAGGAACATGAGAGCCCAGCCTGCGGCCCTGAGTCCCCACGTCTTCATGCTGTTGTACTGGTGTTCTTTCGCAAAAACCTCCTGCAGAAAAAAAAAACAGCTGCATCAGCTACCCTCACAAAAAACAACCACAGTCCAAGAAATAACATAAAATCCACACGGACCTCTGCAGAGAGCTCCTCCAGATACAGGATCTCCAGGGTGTCTCCTGCCTTGGTTTTAAAAGGCATCAGCAGATCCCCTCGCTGCATGGCCACAACGCTGACCTGGAAAACAGCTCTTGTTTTTACCAGTGTCAGAAGAGGAAGATCATTATGTAAGCTTCATCAGAGAAAGTAATAATTAGGCTGAAATGATGGAAATGAATCTGCAACTCTAAAAATGTACTAATATACCACCTTTCACCTGGAATAGAATTAGACCTCTATGTGGACTGTGCTGATATGATGAGTGCTCAGGCTGAGACTAATTTTGATGCATCAAGAGGATGCAGGCATGACATGTTAAGGCCACAGTGTATGTAACGTATCCAGAAAAGTCATCTGCAGCACTCACAGTTTGAGCCGGGCCGAGGTGAGACGTCTCACCGCTCAGTCCGGCGAAGGAGAATCTTACGCGAACATCCCCGACCTTGTGAAAATAAATAATAACGCAATCGCTGCACCAGTGTGGAGTACACAACACATCAGAGAGCAAACATTTATCTACGGTATCTGGGAGAAAGTCTCGTCTTGATTCTCACCTCTGGTCTGCGGGGGTACTGAGTGTGATAGAAATAATCGTCATCAGTGCTGAGAAAGGGGTCCAAGTTCAGGGCATTAAAATCCCTCAGACTCAGAGTCTGGAAGTTATTTATCTGGTCCACAAGACCTGAGGATGAACAAACCATCAGATTACGAGTAAACCCAAAGAGCGTAACAAGCGATGCAGCGTCTGTCCAATCTGTATGAAGCGTGTTTGTGTCAGGTACCTTTGGAGAGAATGAACGGTCCAGCTCCGACTTCAGGAGCCACCACCGTGACACTCTCAACCGCCATAGCACTAAGATTCAAAGATTCAATTAAAGACGGGCTGCACACACATACACAGATACGTTATTTCTAATGCAATAAAAACATAAAAACATTCGAGTACCTCGGGTTCTGATGACCGATTTCCTTATCAAAGTTGCGACTGTTGATCAGCTCTGATTTCCACTCGGTATCTGAGGGAAAGAAGTTAGTTCAAAATAATTCATACTTCACCCAGAGCCAGGCGTGACACGCCATAACACAAAAAAATAACTCACTGTATGTGTACGTCGTCTCGGTTTTGGTCTCACCATTCTCTTGGTACTCCCTGAAATTTGTTGCACGATGACAAACTCATTTCAGGATTAATAACGCTTTGTGTTCCACTCAACACTTTTACACCCGACCCCACCCTGAACACAGGCAGACAAAAGACTTACTTGCTCTCCTGATACTCCACCCACTGATACATCTCCACCTGTCTCTTTAGCTTCACTGCTTGCACCACCACTCTGTAGTTCGGGTCATGCAGAGGCTACACAAACACAGATGCGGAAGTCAAATTTCCTGGTAGCATGTCACTTACAAGAGCAATGTGAAGGATTAAGAGGCATCTAAATCATTTCGAAATCTTTTAAACCAACTAAAATCACAGTCTACCTGTGAGGTTTGCAGCTTTGCAGACAGATGAATCAGACGGTTGTTGTTCTGCAGTTCGAGGCTGGGGTTAGGCCCCAACGCCACGACCTGAGACAGACCCTCATCCAGGGAGTATGCCGTTTGCAGGGCCCGTCCCTGAGCACAGAGAGCACGCACCGTGTTAGTCTGCTGCCATATTAACATGAAACACAACACAGCTACAACTGTTTTCCTCTGTGTGGGGTTTTTCTTACCTCGTTGGTGAAGAGAACATAAAACGAGAGGAAAAACAGTCCAATACCAACAACTGTTCCTCCTGCAGTTTCACCCAATCGCTCCAGGAATCCAGGGCTGGACTGAGTAGTTACACGCTTGTGTTGGTTTGACTCTTGATCTGAAAACTGAGACAAGTATGCGAAAACAAGTCAGGCTTAATGCTAACAATAACATCCAGGAGAAAGATGGATGACATTCTTGACTCTGGGGCACTTGATGAATGAACTCTTTTCTCAATACATTTCTGGTTTTTCTGCATTCTGGGTTTATAAAGAGCAAGTGACGTAGTGTCGTAGCCCCTGACATCAACACCAAAGTTTCGTGAAGTTTCTCAGTCATCCATCTTTCTTCAAGAAGGATTAAATCCACAGCTTAGTCAAGCTGCCTCAGATCCGTCTGGTACAAATTATTATTAACCATTAACCCATTTTCATTTTTATTTGTTTGTTTTATATCTTTAATTTATTATAACATTCATCAGGGGACTGCTCAGGAGCCCCCGCAGCTGGCTGCGGAAAAAAAGGATGTTCCACAAACTTCTCAGTGTCATGGACAACGACTCTCATCCACTACATGACCTCCTGAACTACAGAGCACTTTCAGCCGGAGAATCTTGCTACCGGCTGCCATAACGCTCCATCTGTGCAGCGAGGAGGCTCATTCTGTAACAGCTGATCTGACGGACATAACAACGGATGCACAATTGCACTGTCCACATTTTTGCACAATGCACATTTGCACAAGTTATTGCACAAGAGGTAGAACCAAATTTTCACCTCATACCTGTATATAATGTGCGCCTGTTCTGTGTTGTTACTTGTAATGCTGCTGCAACAAAAGAATAAAGCCCTATCTATCTATCTATCTATCTATGGCCAAACTGTATTCATGTATTATCTTTTTTTGCCAAACTCTGTCCCCTGTTGCTCTGTGAAGCACTTTGGGCTGCATGTTTGCTTTAAAGGAGCTGTACAAATAAATAAAAGTTTAAGTTTAAATCAACTGTGAGCAATAAATGAAGTAAGCTTCTTTATTTATTTTTTTGCACACGTGGGACTGAGATTCACGTTATCAGACAACTTCATGAAAGCAACTTCATGAAGTCAGCCATCATGTCACACAGCTGACACACCTCTTCTGTCCTGTGCTATTTGTTCGTGCTGGCCTCATTTACGTGTTTCCATAAATGCTGTTACATAACATGTGTGTGTATGTGTGTGTACATAGCACTGAAATGAGTCAGCCAGCTAGTTAGACTAGTTAATGTCACGTCGCCATTAACAAATCAACTACCTAGCGTCAGTTAGTTAGTGTAAGTCACAGCTAACTGACTACAACACTGGGAAAACGTTGACATAACGTTATTTCCACACTGAAATCCGTGACCAGCTCCTGTTTATCACATGAAACAGTTTAAGTGCATCACTTACCGGCTGTGAAGACATTTCTCTGTTTAACTGCACAGACAGACAGCAAACTTGGAGAGGACGAAGATGCCAACGGCAGGAAGTTCACACATCAGCGGCGGTATGTGATGACACGGGGTGCGCTTTCTTTCTCAATCCGGCGTAGACCAGGCAGGCGGAGTCAGCGCTAGATTCACAACTCCAGTTGTCCACATACGCCGCCCGTGTTACCCCGGTATAATTAACAAAGAAACCTTCCTAAACCCGGACATCTTCCTCTCTGGGCATGATGGGTAATGTAGTGTTTATGGGTAACTGAGTTTTGTTGTATCAAGCCAGCATCTGAACTGTTAGTATCTTCAGTTTTGGCGGTTTTGGTCGATAATATATCCATTTTATATACATTTTACACTCACGTATACATTTTGCACTATAATCCATAAAGTAACAGAGGTCGTGTACCATCAAACTGACTGATTAGGGCGTCCAAACTTCTTTTAAAGAGGGCCGGATTTGACAATGTGAGGATGCCCGAGAGCCAATACTAACATTTAAAAACTGAAAAAAAATTACCAATAAAAGTTATATACAAATGGTCTGTAACAAAATTATTTTCATTGTCATAATCATCTTTTTTTAAAAAGACAATGTAACCAAATCTAAGCCAGGCTAATCAGGCGTGAACAAATCTAAAAACCAGTTCTTCCTTTCTTCCATATCTGGAGTCAGATAACAAAGAATAAATTGTATGGAATATGTTAAACTTGCAAGAAGTTGATACAAATCTGAACCTCATGTTCATTTTAAACATGACTTATTATGAGTAATGCAACGTCTGTTAACATTTAAGTTTTAAATATATCGCTCTTGCTCTTGTCTTTAACAAAATCATTCAGGAAGTAATATTTTGTGTCACATCTACAGATATATAACACCATCAGTGATGTCCTTAGAGGTTCAAATGATTGTTATGTCAATCAAAAAAGGCAAATCTTCCATCCAGTATTCAGACTATCACCTGAATATCTGCAGGTGATATGCTTTTCTTAGGATGTTTCTATAGAAGCCCAGAATGGACTTGCATTTTTGCGTGTTTCATAGCCACCAAAATGTTTCCTTCATGTGAGGAAGAAGAAGGTGAGGTGAGGGGGTTACAATGAGCCGCTAGACCGCTAGATGCCACTGAATCATTGCACACTGGTCCTTTAATACCTCAACCTGCAGTGGCTGGGAAACCCCACCTCTAGGCAATCTCTCTCTCATACACACACATAGATGTGCCGGTCTTAAGAGGATTATAGCAAAGGCGAATGCAAAGCAATTACTGTCACTTATCATCATCAGCTGTGTTTCTCTCTGTATGAATATACAGTATGCACATGCCCACACACAGGCACAGATTAACAATACTGCAACAGGCTGCACTCAGCGCTCAGTGAGCGACACGTGGAGAGACTGTTAGGATGCAGGAATATGATATTATTGTGCTTGGAACTGGACTTAAGGTAAGAAAACACATATTTATTATAACATAAGTAGCCTGCATGAGGTGTGTGCACTTGAGCTGCAAAGAGTTTTAGTGCAGCTTGTGTTTTCACAGACCAGTGATTGGATCAGTGTTATCTGCATGTGCCAAGAAATGAATAATCCCTTTAATGAATGTTCTTTAATTTGTTCCCTAAAGTTATTTACCCTTGAATACGCTATAGTATTAAGTTGTGGTTAAGTTTGTTCATGAGTAAAATGGTCACACCTTCACTGATCACTCACATGCAGACTTTCTGAGCTCCTGTTGGCTGATTAAGGGGTTTACAACAATTAGATAATACCATTATAGTCTTGATCTACAGATGCACACCTCCAACTGCTGACCTGCACTTTACTGTCAACCCCCCTCCGTCTGTCTGCCTGTCTGTCTCAGGAATGTATCCTGTCAGGTTTAATGTCTCAAAGTGGCAAAAAGGTTCTTCACATTGACAGGAATCCTTACTATGGTGGAGAGAGCGCAGCCATTTCTCACCTCGAGCAGGTGTGTTCACACAAACACAAACAACACCTGAGCGCACGTGTGTTTTCTCCATTTTCTAAAGCTGCTGCTTTTTAAAAAATATATATATTTGTCTACATTTTCAGCTGTACAAGAAGTTTAAGGTTCCAGGTCCTGCTCAGTCTACGGTCCACGAAAAAGAGTGGAACATTGACGTCATCCCCAAATTTTTTCTTGCCAGCGGTGAGAGCTTAGTGCTGTTCATCTGGGAGCACTTTTTGCTTTGCTTGTTTTGAGTGGGAGAGGGAGTCATTTTCTGCGCTGTCTGCCGTGTCACCGTTTTAGGTCAGCTGGTGAAGATTTTGGTGAACACTGAGGTCACTCGGTACCTGGACTTCAAAGTCATCGAAGGCAGCTATGTATACAAAGCGGGCAGAGTGCACAAAGTGCCCTGTACAGAGGAGGAAGCTCACGCTTCAGGTGATAAACAAAGTTGTTGCAAAGTCGTCCGCATATTTGTAACACCTATTTAATAATGTTCATCAAACGTTTCAGATCTTATGGGCATGTTTGACAAGAGGAGGTTCAGGAAGCTGCTGCTCTTTGCCATGAACTTTGATGTGAGGCACCCTCGGACCTACCAGGACATGGATCCTCACAAAACAACCACGCGTGACCTCTTCTGCCACTTTGATCTGGGACTAGATGTCATTGAGTTCATAGGTCATGCCATAGCCTTACACGGCAGTGAAAGGTCAGTCTCGGGCATTTACATAAATCAGATGGAAACGATGACAGACAACCTTTTAAGTTTAAAGCTGCCTGTTCTCACTTTTCTCCCGGTGACCCTGTAGTTACTTGGACCAGCCGTGTTTGGAAACCATCACACGGATCAAGCTGTATTCTGAGTCTCTGTGCCGTCACAGCAACAGTCCATATATCTACCCTGTGTATGGGCTGGGGGAACTGCCACAGGGATTTGCCAGGTTACAAAATAACTACTTTAAGTTCCAGTTGTTACATTCAATGCAGGGAGGTCAACATCAAGTTGAGGCAACTTCTGTGTGTTTCAGACTAAATGCAGAGTACGGGGGAACTTTTCTGTTGAACAGAGCAGTGCAAGAGATCGTGATGGACAACGGCAAAGTGACAGCAGTGAAATCTGAGGGGAAGGTAAGTGTTTATACGTAGAAGAAGCGCTGAGAAGTTGGTAGTTTTCCAGCTTGTACAAGCGAGCGCTCAGTGATTTTGTCTTTCTATTTCTGGAACAGCTGTTCCACTGTAAACAGCTCATCTGTGATCCGAGCTACGTCCCTCACCGAGCGAGGAAAGTGGGGCGTGTGATACGAGTCATCTGCTTATTAAATCATCCGGTTAAAAACACCCATGAGGCCACCTCCTGTCAAATCATCATCCCCCAAGCACAACTCCACCGGAAATCAGGTGTTTATTTCCTGCTAGAGCTTGAAAGATAAATCAATATTTAATTTGTACATTTCATAAGCATTTCAGTCCGCAACTTTTGTAAATAAATCATCTTGGCTGAATTTGGCTGATTCATAATTAAGAGAAAACCTTCTCTCTCTGTCTATGCAGATGTTTACATATCTGTGGTGTCCTATGCCCACAATGTGGCCTCAGAGGGGGTGTACATCGCCACAGTGAGCACGACTGTGGAAACCAGCAACCCAGAGAAAGAAGTTCAGCCAGCGCTGGAGCTTCTCGAGCCCATCATGCAAAAGTTGGTGCCGCCTTCAAGTCTTCAATTTCACCATCTGTCCAATTACATTTGATTACACTGACTGTATTTCCTGTCACCACCGATCTAGATTTGTTTCAGTCCACCACCTGCTCGTTCCCAAAGACGATGGAAAGAAGAGTCAGGTAATGAGGACGTTTCCTGCTCAAAAAACAAATTGAATAAAAAGAACAAATTGCGATGAAGTGTGGCGGGTCATATTTCTCCTCTCTTCAATAGATTTTTGTGTCCCGTTCGTACGATTCAACGAACCACTTTGAGGCGGAGTGCGAGGACATCAAAGACATGTATCACCGGATCACAGGAGCAGAGCTCTGCTTCAGAGACTCGCAGAGACACCCGTCTTACAACTCTGATGATGATTGAGAGAGACTTTCAACATCAGCACCAAATAATTAAACATCCTGGGAGGCCATTAATGACATAATACATGACTGTAAGATACTACTGGACAACTGTAAGGTAGAGGGTGATGTGTAACATGTAGACTTGTGAGTGTACTATGTAAATGTTGGGTGTCCTTTTTTCCTCTGTGACCATTAATATAACTTTATGCAACACAGTCTCTAGATTTTATTGTTTATATCACCAAAATAAAATCTCTTACACGTTCAAAGACACAACTTCATAATCACTATTCAATATTTTCAGCTGCCTAAATTAACTCTATGTACTCTACCCTTGTGCTGATTGACCTAATTAACTATAAGTAGCAGAAAATTTCATTTCTACATGAGGTCAGTTTTTGTTTTTCCTCCAAGCACCAGCTGGTGAAAGTAATCATGCAGCACCCTGCATGTGAACGACGTGGATTTAAACATTCGGTCGGACTGTGTGCATGTGGCACACACGATTAGAGATGATGTGCAGAGGATTTGTGGATTCTCTTATCCATGGAGCTTATGTGCGAGGACAAAGCTGCTGAATTGTGTCATGCGCTGTACACGGCAGCAGTTTGCTGGTCCCTGCTGGAGACAAAGGACTGGCAGAGCAAAGAGGCTTAACCGAATGAAGGACAGTCACCATCGACACCTCAGGAGGAGGCCTGGAACATACTCACACACCACACAAAGAATTTGTCCTTTATCTGCTGCACAGATAGCTTTTAAAATAATAAATATTCAATGTAGGTGTTTTTATGCATTTATTTACAGTTATTGTGTGTTACATGTGAAGCTTTTAAATATATATATATTATACAAGTAACACAGTATTTCTACACAAGAATACGGTTGCGCTTTATTAGTCTAGTTCTCCATCATGGATGTGCTGACTGGACTACATTCACCTTGAGCTCTTGTAGACATTGTCTGTGCTGCCTGAAATGGTGACAGAAAACCCAACACCAGCAGTACATCAGCTCCCTGCTCACATAGCTGCGTGACGACAGCTGCTTTTAACACTTTAAACTCCAAAAAACAATTGTACCCAAACATAGCGATGGTTAGCTAGATGTCACTGAGTTTGTTCCTGGGAGTTACGTGCCAGAATAAAAACAACCATCCCGCAGGTCTGAGGTCATTCATCGACCTCTGACCTCCATCTGCAGAAATCAGTCACGTGTCTGTCAACATCACAACACTTATTCCTGTGTCACATCCAGTGCCGTGCTGACGGGTGGGGGGATCAGACCAGCAGCTGCCACTCTTCGCTCACTTGTCAGGAAGTTGAAGGTAGCACATGCGTTTGGCTGCAACGCAGGAAAGAAAGACAGAAACGTAAACGACAGTGGCTCAGTGGGTCTTCAAGTGTTGTTGGTGAGACAGTCAGAGTCTTCCTGTCTCTGTTGCAGTCTTTCATGCGGTCAGGAGGAGTGTATGCACTTTACTATACTGAGAATCGGCAGACGTTACCGTGTCTTGCACCTCCACAGCGATGCCTTTTTTCTTGAGCAGAGCGAGGACGGAGGGGTTAATTTGTTCAAGCCGCGCGCCCGTGCCCAGCACAAGAATCTCTACATACATAACAAGAAAATGGTTTTCTTTCAGTGAAATGCGCCATATTTAAAAAGGTAGATGAGTGAGCATATCAAGGCAAAAGCTGAATAATAAATAAAAATATAATGAAAACACAACATGAATATTAAAATCTTTTGTTTGTATTATTATTTGTAATTTGTCTCCCATCTGCGTGTCAGCGTGCTATTATTTTTTTTACCTATTCTTGGTTCAAGCATGTGGAAAAGTGCGACACTTTCTTCTGTGATGTCTTTGTAACTACCAACCTGCAGAGAGAGAGAGAGAGAGAGAGATTTAACATCACAATGATGCACATAGACAGAAGTTTAAATTTAATGCAAAGCAGGACATGACAAACTAAGAGCTGTGAAGGTAGTCTGGATATGGATCCTCACATTCCACTGGAGGATAGCAGGAGGAAGCACAGCGCAGGGCCCGAACACTTGGTTGCCATCGATGTTGAATCCTCTGGGACTGTAGCTGTGGATCATGATCCCATTGTCCGGGTCCTTCTGCATGATGGACACTGAGGTGCGCTGGTACATTTCATCGTCACTGGGACTTAATCGATGTGCACGAGAGAGAAATGGGCTGCAACAAAAGACGTGTAAACACAGTCAGGACTAACATCATATGAAGTAGGCAAGAGTATTCAGTTTCTGTTATTTATCCTGAGGATTAATATTGCAAAGAGTGCATGTGGCCTGAAAAACCGTGGGCAGTCTCTCCATCTTTTCCATCGCTTTACACTTCATGACTTCTGTGCAGGACTGTTGCCATGTGACCCAGTTGAAAAGCCAAAATTCTAATGCCAACCCGCTGACAAGGCTGGCAGCCAAAAGCTTTAGGGCTGTTTCTGCAAAAAAGAGGCTTCCAAGAAAGAAACGTTTCTGCTTGTCTAAGGAGCTGCAGCACATTCTGGCCCGTTCTCACAGTTTTTATTCCTGACTCTTAGAAAAATCTGAGCACGTTAAGCATCTTTTGTCTTGGAAATGTGAAGCACTGCACTTTTCAGTCGACTGTCGTCTCGCCAGCTGGATTTTTTAAAGCAGCAGAGGACTCAGGAGGCGATCTGGCCTGAAGACAGTGTGAACGCTACAACAGACTCCACCAGATGGAGCCAGAGATGCTGTCTGATAGACACAAAAGCTTAAGAGTTGGAACAAGAGTCTGAATAGTTCAATAGAGTTATAATACGAGAACATAAACATTGGGACAAAAGTAGTCAGCCACTGTTCTTGATTTATTCACTGTTGCTAAGCAAAGTTTTAATCGGTAAGATCTCCAAGAGCATCTACAACATCACAAACCTCAAAATAATATGCATATGTAATCTAAAATATGCAATTATTATCCACATGAAAAGCTATTGGCTAGATCTCACAGCAACCATATATGTGTAATCATCATCAAGGCAGTGCAACATTCTAACAGTGCAAAACAGTAACAATAAACAGTCAGAGAGAATCCCCAGAGAGAGAAAATAGAAACAGAACTAACAAAATTATATTTTCATGTTATTTTATTGTTTCTTATCAGACACCTGTCATCGATGATTGCACCATTATGCACAACACACTTATTTTCTTGCACGTTTATATTTTGTCATATGGTAGCTTTGAGCGACAGCCAAAGAGCCTCACTGCTTTCTGTCCTTTTTTATTAATTAGCCAATTAATCTAAAAGGAAAATAACTGAGGGATTAATCAACTCTGAAAATTATTATTAGGATTATTATTATTTACAGCTCTAATCCTCAAGCAGTTCCACATGTATTGGTGTACAGACAGGATCCCACCATGCTGTTTGTATCATCCCATAATGTAACATGACCTACAGGCTCAGTGGAAATAATAATAATAACAAAAATAATAATCATATATTTTATTAAACCAATTTATAAACGAGCATCTCAAACTATCACGTGACAGTCCGGGTATTTCATAATAAGAGCATGACTTTTTAATGTCCTCGTCTCTCAGGCTCTACGCACAGAGGACGGAAGGCAAAATTAAGGACAGTTAGCAAACTGTTTAAATCTTTAGATCTTCCGCTTGAAGCGATCACAAAACGCGAACATACCTTGAGAAGGCGGGCACCTTCCTGGAGGAGAGGAGAAGCCCGTGTGTTGATCTCTGAAGGAGGAATCTGGCACACGCAGGACCGGCCATGTTGACGGACTTCGGTGTAACACCGGGTTGCTTGTTTCCGGTGTGGAGTGTCGCAAAATCGAACAAATTAAATTTAATAAAAAATTAAAATAAATAAATAAACCAAACTTAAAAAGATTTTTTTTGCCTGTGAGGAATATGACTTTACATTAGTATTTTAGTATTAGTAGTAATTATATAAAAAGTTAAACAGGCAAACAAACAACAGTTAGCAGCTAACAGTTGTCAAAAAAAAGTCATAGCACCCATCCAAATCTCAATTATTTGACATATCTGCTCGAAATACAGCTGTACAATATAAAAATAAATATATAAATAAATAAAATGTGTATTTAAACGTTATATTTTTGTAATAAACGGACGGTGTCGATGAGTAACGGTTAACGGCTCTCGCTCTCGCGCTCTCGGCCGTTGATTAAAACGCCTGGCCGGGGGGCGTGTTCACGGAGCAACAGCGCCCCCTGCGGCGGCAGCAGGCAGCAGTCACACGGGTCAGATGATCGCAGTTGCATTGTAAATAGACCGCAGAGATCCTCCGTGGCCATGCCTTCATAGCCCTTTTAAAACCCCCTCCGACAGAGCGCGATATTTCCACTCGGAGACGCCCTATCTTCGCACACAGGTTCTCTCTCCGTCTCGGCGTGTTAAAGTGTGGATAAAGTATGTACCGGTCTCTGTACGCCTTCCGATCCGCGGAGCCCAACTCGCTGCACTTCGCGGCCGGAGAGAGCTTCCTAATCCTGGAGAGGAGCAACAAACACTGGTGGCTGGGGTCCCGCTGCAGCTCGGGGGAAACCGGCTACATCCCAGCCTCATACATCGAGAAAATACAGGTAAACAGGCGCTCTCTGAAGCGGCTTTTTTTTTGGTCTGAATGAAAACAAGCGGTGACCATGTCGCATCACAAGTGAAATGTAGTGAATGCGTAGTAAGGGTTGAACTGATGTGATCGAGGGAGACAGATCCCATGTAGCTGTGCCCTAAAGCGCAGGCCACGTTTAAGCTGACTGCTGATTATTTGTGAGGAAAGAAGAAGAAGAAGAAGAAGATGCATGCATGAAGAAGAAGAAGAAGCCCATGAATTATTGTTAGGGCTGCATGGGATGAAGGGACATGGCCTTCTGCACTGCAGCTGCTCACTGCGACAGACAGGAGATATGGGATAGGACAGGAAAGGATGAGATATGACAGGACAGGATGATACAGGAGACAGGACAAGGCCACCAGGACAGAGAGCCATTGTTTTTGCTCAGACTCAGATAACCTGCTCCTGTGAGTCTTTTAGGACGAAGGATCACCCTCAACTGTCCCTGTCATTGTTTAATAAGTGGCAACTTCCTTCCACATAGCTTTTAGTTTTCTCTCAGTCACACCCTCGCATGCGTCTTCAGTGATGAGACAATGTTTTGCAAAGATCCAGACTTACAGTGAACTAGTCAGAGCATGCATGTGGTGAAATCACAGGCTCGGGGTAGGAATGCTCTCCTCTCCGGCTGTTAATGACATTGGCTGTGGAGGTTTAATGAGCCCCTGGTTAAAAGGCGGTGTGTGTGTGTGTGTGTGTGTGTTAGATAACTGCCCCAGTTTGTTTCTACCATGTCCCCGAGCCACAGATCTGTTTTTGTTTAAAATTTAATAATTATGTGAATGAATATTTAATTCTTTTTTTCCCTTTCTTGCAGGCTCCAGAGCAGGATGAGGTGCTGCAGTCTATCGACCGAGCGCATCGAAGGAATCCACAACGTGGCCTTAAAAAACGGAGGCAAATACAATCTGGAACAGAGAGACGTGTTACAGTGAGTCAAACGAACACAAGATATCATATTTATTTTGAAGCTGGATGTGAATCCTTCTTCCTCTTTGCTGTAGGAAGCTGATCCATCACAGAAAGGAGACTCTTGCACGGCGAAGTTCCTCGTCCATCGGTCACAAACAAGGCCTCCCATCTTCCAGCAGTGAAATATCTCTCAGTCAGACACCTCCTCCACCCAACGGCCTTAAACAAGACTATGGACGGCAGGGGAGCATGCCGTTATCAGGAAGCATGGACAATATGCAAGGAGAACCGGGCTTTTACCAGGTAAGACACTCACACAGAGCACTTTTAAATGTTTTTATCTGAATCAGAAATACAGGATTCAGACCTTGAGAGATGGTATTAACATTATCTCACACACAGGAGCATGTAGTTACAGGCTTACGACAGATCTTAAAGTATCTTAAAAGCTGTTTTCTTTGTCTTTTTCTGACCTTTTTTAATTTCTTCCTTGTTTTTTATATATTCTCATGTCTTCCTCCCTCTCTTCTTCTTGTAAAGCTCTTAGCTTCTGTAGTGAACATGCTCAAGGCTGCCAAATATTACATAATACCAACCTCGGAGATGCAAGGCATTGTTTATTTTTAATTGTTTTATAAGAAAAAGTTAAAAGCTCAGCCAGTCTTTAAGATTTAAACACCCATTTATCTGTGAAACAATATCAGGGTGTTACAGAATTGATCATCATCAAATGTTTCACCTCCCGCGTCCCCTCCTGCAGGTGCCTCCTCAGCCTCGGCGCGCGGCTCCGATTACCCCGCCTGCCCCTGAGAAACAGAGAAACAGCCGGCGTCCAGGTTAGAGCGCACGGAGCCGCCGTGTATTCACAGCATTACTTACACGTTTCACACAGTATCACAAGTTACAGCGCGGCACAGTTTAGCTGCTGCTACCTGCTGCAGCAGCTCCTCACAAACACACTCTATTCTTAGTCAGGTCATTCCTGTTCCACTCTCCTCTCTGTAACTGGAGCCCTGTCGTCTCTCCCTCTCTCTCTGTCTCAGCAGAGCCGGAGGTCCCCTCCAGAGTGTCCTCTCTCCCTGCGTCTCCTGCTCCCTCCCTCTCAATCAGCACCACCTCTTTAGAGTCGGGCTCCTCCCACTCACTGGTCTCCTCTGATGTCAGTTTGCCAAGTGTATCCAGCACTCCCCCCCCTCCTGTGCCATCCCGTGTGAAGCCCCCTGCGCCGCCTCCAGACGTGCTTCCCTCGGACTCCCCTCCTCAGCCAGCTCCTGTAAAGAAGAGCCCGGCTCCACAGCCTCCCCAGCCCACCCCTCCTCCGCAGCCCAGTGCGGAGGACCAGCCGGAGACTGAATGGCCAGTTGCCCCCCCGTCTGTCGCAGAAAGCCCTCCTGGCAGCCCCACTACCCCTGAGCAAGTTCCCATGACCATCGGGGCTGAGCTGATCGAGCTGGTACGGAAAAACACGAGCCTGAGCTACGAGCTGTCACGGGTCGCTGTCGGCGTGGTGGTGGGCCATCTGCAGACGGCCTTACCTCAAGCCTCCGACGCTTTGGAACAAGTTCTCCTCTCGCTGGTGGAGAGCAAGGTCAGATTTGTTTTCATGTTTTCATTACATCATGTGGACTCAGCATCCTGGGGCCTCGCCAGCTTCAAGGAGAATACCGGTATCGCCTCGAGTTACAGCTCAGTCTGCATTTAGCTGACACTTCTCACGTCGCTTCGCTGACTTTGAGACACGCGGGGGACAGTACGCGCAGCATGCAACGCATCGCTCATTTCCTCTTTTTAAACGCAGCATCAAATCAAGCTTGAAAGCAGCTGCTGATTTCCGTCCTGGAAGATATTACTGTTACTTTCTGCGGGTGAAAGGTGGTTAATAGTGCGTAACCCAAACCTCAAACAGCATTTGCTGAAAGCTTTTGGCTGACTTCTGTATTTACATGGTGACATCTAATTAAACCCTCAAATACGCTGTAGTCTAACAGAGCTTAGATAAACCATTCAACTCGAGCTTGAAACACTGATAATGTAAAGAGTTTTAAACAGAACCAGTTCAGGGGTTGTAGTCCAGATGATTTTCACGTCGGTATATGTTGTTTTTAATACTTAAAATAAAAATGACACACACTTTAATGTACAGGAGCTTGGTATTATCCTTTAAAGCTGCTCTAATCAATATTTTTATATTGTCAATGGACAAAGTTACTGTTTATGACGTGAAAGTGGTCGTTCATAGCAACACGGCAATAGTTTTTAAGCATCTCTCAGCTCACCGTGAAGCTACACCCACATCTCGATGACTAAATTACACCAAAGTGCTCTCAATTCCTTAAAAAACGTCACGCTTGAGTCAGTTAAGTTACTTTCTGCGCTAAGAATGTTCCTCTGCACTGGTATTTCGAGTTAGAGTAGAAACGGGTGTGTCACACTCTTTTTTGTCACTGCAGGATTTGAGCGCGGCGCTGCCTCAGGGTCAGGTGTGTCACGATGAACAGAGGCTGGAGGTGATCTTCAGCGACCTCGCCCGACACCGGGATGACTCCCAGCAGCGAAGCTGGGCGCTTCACGAAGACCACTCGCTCATCGCCTGCTACCTGGAGGAGCTGCTGAAGATACTGGTATGACGCAGAGACTGTGACCGTAACAACAGCCTGCAGGGCGTCTGGTTTCTGACTCAAGTGTACGAGGGCGTGTGAAGTCCTGACTCAGTCACACTTTTTAAAAAAAAGATGCATTTCACATGTAATTTCACTTATATAGAGCTTTTTAAAACAGCTGAATGAAACAGGAAAAACACCAGCAAAAACAAAAAAGTGAGAAAGACACGAGAACTCTTGTGATGCGTTATGAATTTTCTTTTTTAAACGGTGGGGAAAGAAAGGGTGGATGACACGCAGGCCAGAATTTAACCCTGGGCTGCTGCAGCAAGGGCGACAACATATGAAAAGAGGATTCGGTTAAAGTCAAGTCAAATGCTTCCAACTCAACGCACACTGTAGGTGGGACAAAGGTTTCCCCTTGGGATGAATCCCATGTCGTGCCGTAAATACCAGACATGTTTGACAGGATCACACCGGCTTTACAGCTCCAACAGTGTGGTTAAAGACTGAATCTGTAAACTCTTCAGGCTGCCAAATATTCCCTGTTGGCAGTTTGCTCCAGACTAACACTCAGATCAGGGTTGGGATGTCCAGATGAGTTGTTTTAATCCTCTGCTGTGTCCGGGCACCGTGACTGTCAGACAGATTATGTAGTAACATAGTTGTGATGTTGTTATGTAAATGTTCTTACAACTAAAAGCTGTTTTTTTTCTCCCCCCCTCCTCAGACTGATGCAGACCCGGAGGTGTGCAAGAGGATGTGCAAGGTTAACCACTTTGAGAGCGTGCTGTCTCTGGTTTCATATTATCAGATGGTAAGTTAGTAACATAACGAAGCATTTTGTTTTGAACGCGATGTACTCGAAATCAGTGCATGTCCATGTCATTGCGATGCCCCCGAGAAGACTTGTTTAGTCACCGTTGTCATCGTGTGACATGCAGGAGCATCGCGTGTCTTTGCGGCTGCTGCTGCTCAAAGTATTCGGGGCGATGTGCAGCCTGGATGCTTCTCTCATCTCCACCCTGCTCAACTCCATCCTCCCCATGGAGCTGGCCCGGGACCTGCAGACCGACACACAAGGTATAGATGTCACTGTCTCTGGTTCATCTGTAGTGGCGATGCCACGGCTCCTCTTCCACCATGTTGAACTACTGTGTTTCTTTAGTAGCCTTAAATGGTCACCGTAGTTTCCTCTTCACACTTGCAGCTACACCTCTGACAGTCTTAAATCCTGCACACGGGACATTTTTAGCATTATCCTACTATTTTAATTGACTACTTTTTGGACTGTTTTCTCTCCTCAGAACACCAGAAGATGTGTTACACAGCTTTGGTCCTCACTATGATCTTCTCAATGGGCGAGCAGGTGCCATATCATCATTACGGTACGGTACACAGCTGCTGTGCTACATTCAAAACCTCATGTATCAGTGATGCGTGAAGTTTTAAACAACTTCTTTAGCTCCTTGACAACGATGCATTTGTCACTGTGTGTGACAGATTGTAGAAGTTTTTCCCGTCCTACGCTGACCAAGTAATTTGACACGCATGGATTAAAGAGTCTATTAAAGGGATAACGTCTTGTTTGACTAAGACATAATGCTGACGCTCCCTTTTTTTCTTTTTTTTTTTTTTTGCAGAACACTTGAATGCTGACTTTGTTGAGTTTCTCCTGGGTGTGGTGGAGGACGGGCTTCCGTCCGACCCAACGGAGCAGCTGCCTGACATCTTCTTGAACCTCGTGCTGGCCTTTAACCTGCATCACACAGGTGAGAATCAGCACCGTGTTTACAGCAGCAGACATTTTGCTTTGTCCGATTAAAAAACAAAAACATTCACAATGGCTGCATTCCATTAATGTTCACCAAATCCAGGTTGTGCACTCTGCCTTCCTGACCAATTATTATATCAATGTTTTTATTAACGCATGCTTCCGCGCTTCTGCGCTTTTCCTGCTGTGAGGAGTCGAAGTAAGCCGTATGGGAGCAGTAATAAACAACAGACTTCGGCACGGCTACGTTCTTACTCACATACAAAAGAGCTCTCACTTTTTTGCCATAAATGCTTTTTTGTGTCTCGCCTGTGTCACCCAGCACCCAGCAACAATGTGATCATGCAGGAACTGAAGAAGAAAAATGTCAAGATCCTATCAGAGAAAGTGTTGCTGCTGCTAAACAGAGGGGGTAAGATACCGCTTTTTGTTTGTCTTTGTTCTGAGAATTTTCAAATGACCCTTCAGTAAGGAAGAGCGGATTCGAAGTGTCAAAGTTAAGCTGAACTTATTATTCTTGCACAAGAAGGAGCGTTTAACAGTGCAACGCACGAAAGGGGTTACAGAGAGAAATGGGCTGTCTCGAACACCTCCCCATAGATACAGATAGTATCATGACGTCTTGTTAGTTTCCTTACTCAGTAGTCTGTACATCCCCAATGTAAATGTCACCTCCCTGACTTATCCCTGACTCTCATTCTGTTCTGGACTTTCTCTATTTATACGTTAACCTGAACTTTACCTTACCCTGCCAACCTTAGCAATCATATGAGAGAAGTGAAAACAGAACATCTGAGAACTCACGTACACATTGTATGATTTAAAACATCTGGAACACAGTACAAACCTAATTTTTATAACATATCATATTTCTCAGTTTGCGTCTTCTGCCCGCTCGTGACATTACTCACTTTTTGCCCCCTCTCCTCCAGACGACCCCGTGTGTATGTTCAAACACACCCCGCCAGCGCCGCACTCGGTGCTCAAGTTTCTGCAGGATGTTTTCGCCAGCCGAGAGACCGCTGACATCTTCTACCGCTCTGACATGATGGTGATGATCGACATCGCCGTTCGACAAATATCTGATCTCTCACCTGGAGACAAGGTGAGACCCGGACACGCTGCCGAAACACTCTTAGCAAACACTCCTTTGCCGCAGAGACTTTCGCAGTAACCATTGGTCTGGTTCGGTCGGAAGATAACAAAATATGCTGTTGCTGTAGTCTGTTCTGGATGTGACAAGGGCAGCAAAGAAAGAGAGTGACGCGTGGAGACGAGCTGTGGTTTTTAGGTGGAAAAAGGCAGCTCTGGTGATTTGGTCGTCGTGTTGGTCAAAGGTGAGGTTGCTGTCGAAATGACTCAGAGGTTGCCGATGGTGAGGCAGATGCCGTGAGTGGTTTTGGTGTTAGATTATCATGAAGATCATGAGCTTAGTTTGAGGAAGCTGGTCAGGCTACTGCCGCTCTCTGTCCTTTCATGTAACTTGATAAGGTTGTGTATAAGCGTATTCAATGAACAGTTTGTTACCATGTCTGATCTCTTGCCCTTGTCCCTGTGCAGCTGAGGATGGAGTATCTCTCCCTCATGCACTCCATAATACGCTCGACGGACTACCTGGAGCACCAGCACCGCCTGTCGGACCTGCAGGGGGCACTGCAGATGATTCTCAGGGAGGAAGAGGATCCAGGAGAGGATGAAGGGAACGCTACAGCGAAACAGATGGATAAGCTAATTGTGCAGCAGATCTACAAGGAGTTCCCACAGATCAGTGAGAACCAGGACTAACCATATCAGTATCATGCTCGCACACTGTAGTCTGCTCCCGTCTGCTGCAGGGAGGTACAATAAAGCTTGAAAGAGGAAGAACTGATGTATTCTGTGCCAGCCTGTGATGAGAGAAACAAATCAGTTTTGCCAGTGTTTTCTTGGACTCATGGTCCAGAGCTCCAGCTTGCACGTCATGTTGATTTAAAAAAAAAAGGTTTTCACAGCTTTTCCAATCTCAGATGAACTTCATTTGAAAAAGGAGTGGGAGGTTTTTCTTCTTTGGCGTTCAAGAAGAGAACAAACATGACAAATGCACACAAACCCTGTGCGATTTAGTCATACGTAGAGTTTAGAAATAGCCAAATATAGGCCAAACTTTGAAGCAATAATTACCTTGAAAATCATACAGGAACTAACTGTATGTATTCTTAGTGTTATGAAATTAAACGGCAACCAGAACTAAACTTTATTCTGACCAAAATAACATTAAATGAATTCATTTTAGAGCATATCAAACTATTTTTAATTTAAAAAAAGAGTCAGATTTGAAGTTGTGTTGCAGATAACAGTGCCATTATTTGAACCGTCGCTAAAATACTTTGAGCCTTTATGTGCTTCCCTGTCAGTGGGACCAAACTACTGTGTGTTACTGAGAGCTGTTATTTTCTTTACAGAGTGCAATGCTCTTAAAACTACTTCCTCTCTCATTCACCCGTTCCTTCATTCTAATTAAATTAAAGACAATTTGAACAAGTTTACTGTTCTAGTGGGGGGGGAGAAAAGCACACTCTGACTCGACGTGTTATCGTTACTAAGCTTTTAGGTGAGTAACTTTTGCTGCTACGTATCAAGTCTCTCCTGTGGCTCCGTCTGCAGTTTTTCTCAGTCCGGTACGTCTGTCTCTTTACCAAACACTTCAAGGTAATCACTCTCTGTACTTACATATGCAAAGCTCCTGAAGTATCAAAAGTTACTGACTGTTTAACGTCAGCTGTCCCTATGCTGCATTCAAACTATCTGTGCTGCAATAAGGCTTAATAGCAAGCTGTAATGTCGCTGTAATATACTGAGTCTTGGCTGATGTGCGGCTTCATGGAAGGTAAACGTGTTCTGCACTTATTGTCTGAGGTAATACACGTGTCAGTGTTGTTGATTTCCAATTATTATCTCATGCTCATACTGAAAATCAAGACAAGGGAGAGGAAATACAGGGCATTTCTTTTATCTCCTCGTGGTTTTAATACTTCTAACAGCGACATGTACCTTTCCTTGTTTCTTCCCCATGATGTAGTGATCGATGTTCTCCCGTCTTACACTTTTACTTATCTGTTTGTGTCCCTGACTTCCCTGTTTGGAAACATGTTTCTGAGAAGGTAGACACAACCCAGAAGTGATATCCATTTTTAGTTCATGTCCGAGTGTTCATGCATTGATTCATTTGTGTGTTTGTTTACAGTGTGTGTGTGTGTGTGAGAGAGGTGAGTGTCTCTTCTTTCCATGATTAACATTGTCTGCAGAAGTGCAACGACTGTGTTATGATAATAAAACTAATAAAGCTATATTTTAACAGTGGAAGTGGTCGGATTGGTTGTTGGAGAAGGGTGACTGCGTGGTTCAAAGTTTACAGCACAACAAAGCCGTAATTCAAAGGTTGTAAGTTACAGGAGAGTCGTAGGTCACACTGTTGCACAGAACAAACGAGAGTCACATTTAATCGAGATAAGAGTGAAGTGTGACTGTTGGCAGCAGCTGAGTGTCTCCAGCAAGTCTAAAGTTTAAACTGAAAGAAAACTCATGATCCTGTATTTAACTCTCTCTCTCTGTTTCCCCTCAAAACTTTTGTAACTGTACTTACACGTTTGTTTGTTTCCTTGTGAATCATTTTGTTGTATTAATGTTGTTGCATTAATGAAATGCTGATTATGCACAGGTGGAAAATACTGAAAGCTACAACAAGTTACACACCAAAAAAAAAACAGATTTAAAATACATTAAATTTAACGCTGACCCATTTATTACACAGAAAGGCATGGACAGGTGAAGCTTAAAGACACACACACACAATTTACACAAGCTTGATAAAGGACAGATGATTTTTGTTTACATACACAGGGCAGAGTCATAGATCAATAAATCAATAGGCTGATTTTATCTGTCAGAGAGGTAATAATTAAACTATTATGTTTACTATTGAGGTTGTAGTTTGCAGTAGTGTGGACTGGGCTGCCTTATACTGAGAGGTGTTTCTAATATTTTGACCACCCCATTTACGTACATTAGAAACATCCTTCAATATAATGAAATCCTGTACAGCAACTAACTACTAAGACTTCAATAATTTCTGACAGTGTCAACAAAAACTGAAACATTATAAGCTTCAATTTATTTACAGCAAAATTCAAATGTAATTCAAATGGATGGAAATTTCCGTCCTGCATTTTGGCAAGTGTGCCTAATGAAGTGGCTGGTCGGTGTATTTTATGGCTTAGACCTAATAATAATAATAACAGTTATTAGTGTTATTGTCTGTTTGTATACGTATGTGTCAATCAATAATAAAATATTGTTTAAAAATGTAAATAAAGGCCAATAAAGTGTATTGATAAACTGTAACATATCCTGCCTCTGTTACAAATCTTTGTCAGAAGAAAAACCTTTGAGGTATCAGAGTCACTTTAATTCACCAGGAATGTGTGCACACACGAGGAACCTGATATACAGACATAGGTACGGTTACAGGTAAACACAGGCATAAACATAAATGCACATATAAAAAGGTAAATATATATATAAATATCTGTATGCATAGACAAGGATATATATATTTTTTACACTCTATAAGAATGTGCAATGAAATGGAGCTTAGTGCAAGGATGAAGAATAAATGTACAGTATGAGTGTGGTGATGATATTTGCATAAATAATTCATAATTAACAGATATTATACAGTTATATAACATTACATCATTAAATACATGATGTAATAACAATAAAGTCACTGTGTGTTTCATGTTTGTTGTCCGTGTTGCTGTGTTGTTTTTTCATTTGACACAAGCGATGAATGTTTCCACCCGGACATCCAACAGAGACGCACCGCAGTCGAGCTGTGCGTCCGGGTAAATAAGTGGGTGAAAGGTTCCGCAGACAAACTCTCCTCTCAGAGTCACAGACGGTCAGGTAAACACCTCACCTGTCATGCTTCTTTTACCCCTCACACTTTATTCGTCTTCACTCAGTTTGCTGTCTGTGTTTTTCTCTGTCCTCTTCCTGCAGACCGGGAAGTCAAAATGTCCAAACAGCCGCAGCCGATCAGCCCGCTGAAGAACTTCTTCGCCGGAGGCTTTGGAGGAATCTGCCTGGTCTTTGCCGGACATCCACTGGACACCATTAAAGTGATTATGATTAGTGTTACTACACCGAGCAGATTCAAACACATGTCTCATGTCGGCTGCTGGCTGTGGGGATCACAGAGTATCAGCTCAGGCCCTTTGACCCACATTCAAGCTGTAATATATGACTCAGCTGCTGGTGAAGCCTCCTGCAGACACCTGGATGCTCACCTGTTATTAATGCATTCATGGGTTCAGCACTCTTGCATCTGGCCAAACTGACCAGATGGTATTAGAAATGATTAATAAAAGCGTCCTGCTCAAAACTGTTCAAACTAGATTTGTGTCCACACACAACAAGCCGTAAACTGTTTGCACGGAGCACAGTGTCATGTTTCTGACCTCATCGTTCAGTCTGAGTCTTATTCAGTGTCTGCACGCCAGTCGAGTTCAGGGATGCAGCGTTTAATCGACGACACATCACAGTTTTATAACCGCTCAGCTCAGCCACACAGTGGTTTTCTCATTTATAGTAACTCACCAAGTCGTGTTGAGTTAAGACAATCAGGAAAATATAACAACTAAGACTTAAAAGCAATTTCGGCTTTTGCTTGAACAATGTATTTATAGATATTTATATTTCATACGTGTATTTTAATCTGTGTGTTGGGGTGGATTGTTGGGAGTTTTAGTGTGTGAGGCACTTTGTGTTACATACTTTGCATGAAAATGTGCTATACGACAAAGTTTGATTGACTGAACTACCAAAACGACACGTAATCCCCTCAAGCACATCTGCAGTCCAGATGGTTTTTTTTAAATTGTACCGCTGCGAGACAAAGGAATGTTTGTGAAACCAGGATTTCTCCTCAGACTATAATCTTACTATCGACATCTATAATCGTCGACATCAAACTCTGAAAAACATTTCTCATGGCTGGACCTTTGATTCTTTGTGCGTGAGATCAGTACAAAGTGCCTCCTCTCCTCTCTTCTCTCAGGTGCGTTTACAGACTCAGCCCAAGCCCAAACCTGGAGAGAGGCTCATCTATGGCGGAACAATTGATTGTTTTAAAAAGACTTTAGCCAAAGAGGTGAGGACGCACGTATCTCTTGAATATATATTAGATAAAACATGATTCAAAACGTCCTTCCTCATGCCGATGTTTCCTCGTTGCCTTCTTCCCTCGCAGGGTGTGAAAGGACTCTACAAAGGCATGGCAGCTCCCATCATTGGAGTCACTCCCATGTTTGCCGTCTGTTTCTTTGGATTCGGACTGGGCAAGAAGCTACAGCAGAGGACTCCCAATGATATCCTTACGTAGGTGATTGCTCTGCCGCAGGTGGCTTGACTCTCCGTGGATGACGATATGTAATAACACTGTGTCCTGCAGGTATCCACAGCTGTTTGCCGCAGGAATGTTGTCTGGCGTGTTCACCACGGCCATCATGGCTCCTGGAGAGCGCATAAAATGCCTCCTACAGGTCAGAGGTCATGTGTTGTGTACAGATATACAGCCCGGGGTTGTTATTTGGGACCGTGAGGGTAAAATAATGTGTGTTTCTACGTGTGCAGATCCAGGCATCCACGGGAACGGTGAAGTATGCAGGGCCCATGGACTGCGTCAAACAGCTGTACAGAGAGTCAGGCATCAGAGGGATCTACAAAGGCACCGCGCTGACTCTCATGAGAGGTACTGCTGTACTGTATGAACCGAGCTGACGGCACAACTTGCTTACTTTACATCAAACGACCAAAGTTACTGTTTGTATTCACTGAAACTCACGGTTTGTATCCATGAGGTCTAACAGACATGTTGAACGCACTTCACGCGCCAGGATTTTCGAAAGACTTGGTCTAGGAGAGAGGGGTGTAACATAAAACTATAATTTGATTTGTTTGTTCCGTGTTTCCAGATATGGAAGCTTAAATGTAACACCAGGGAGAGACCTGTTTAAAAAAACAAAAATAACAAGCCTATGATTAGAAATAAAACCCCAAGATTAAATGCATTACCCAAAATGTTACAATCCCAAAAACTGACTCACTATCAACACAAAAACAGGAGGATTGTTTCAAGTAAATTTTGTCTACCCTGCAGGGTTGTTATCACAGTGTCTCTGTCGGCGTGTCTGCATGTTCTTGTATAGCCAACACGCGGTGCACATGTAGGTCGCTCTGTAATGCTTTCAGTAGCTAAGTTTATATTAAACCACTTTCATTCGTGCATTTAGTTACTGGTGACCACATTTCATGTTTTGTGACTCAGATGTTCCAGCGAGCGGGATGTACTTCACATCTTACGAGTGGTTGAAGAACCTCCTCACGCCACCAGGAAAAAGGTGAACGTTTCCTCTTTCCGGACTATATAACATAACTGTCTGTTCTATTGTAAATTATATTATATTGTAAACTGTAAAAAGTTGAACCTGTGGTGTTTGTTTCTTCCTGCAGCCATAACGAGCTCAGCGTTCCCAGCGTGCTGTTTGCTGGAGGAATGGCCGGGATCTTTAACTGGGCTGTCGCAATTCCGGCCGATGTACTCAAGTCTCGTTTCCAAACAGGTTTGTTCCAGTTTTTTGAGACTCAAATATCCGTTTCTTAACATATCTTTGTCTTATCACGTCTGGAAAAAGTGCATCCAGTTGATAGACTGCTGATAAATTTAATCCGAAGACATTTACACGTTGGACATCTTTTCCCTTGATTCATTACTTAAAGGTCCAGTGTGTCAGATTTAGTAAGCTCTATTTACAGAATAATAACCATGATTTTGTTAAAATAAGAATTGTTATATGACATATCTGCCCAAAACCAACACACTAAACACTGACTCTAGACAGTGGTTTTTGTTTGTTTGGTGGCCACCATAGTTTTCCCTTAATGTTACAAAGGAGAGCGTGAGGTGAGAATCAGCAACTATTTCATCTTAAATGAAGAATACTGGCGTCTATGAAGAATTCTCCATCATCCAAATAATATAAGAGCCAGAAGAATAAAGAAGCATCTTTATTTAAGAATAAAACTGTCTTGTCTCTCGTCCATGTTGCTGAAGATGACTTTTTTTCTTGACTTAACTTTGAGTTTTGTTTGGTGTCGCTCCCTCAGCTCCTGAAGGAAAGTATCCCAACGGCTTCCGGGACGTCCTGCGTGAGCTGGTCAGGGAGGAAGGCGTGGCTTCTCTGTACAAAGGCTTCAATGCCGTCATGCTTAGAGCTTTTCCGGCAAACGCTGTAAGTGCGCTTCACTCAAACTTCAGCCCAGTAACACGGGTTAATCAAAAATACTTTTTACAGCAACGTCTGTCATTATAAAGATGTAAAAATGTGTGTACATCTCGTCTGTTTTCCCAGGCTTGCTTCTTAGGATTTGAGTGTGCAATGAAGTTCTTGAACTGGTTAGCACCGGACCTGTGATGAAGACTCAGCGTTGCCTCGTATGTGAATCCCAGGAACAGAAACTCTTGACCGCAACAGAGTTACTAGCAGTACAAACACACAGCGAATCAAAACAACACCAGTAGATTTTAATTCTCCAATAATGTACTCGATTATTTCTGATCCTGCGCGTCACTTCAGAGCACGCGGATCATTCAGAGCCGCTGAGATGTCGCGATGACTCCTGTGCCAGTACAACAACGCGCGCACACACACACGCAGACAGACAGTCGAATGTTCTCACTCCTTTTTTTGTTTTTGAATTTTCTTTGTTTATTTTTATATACGGAAAAGGAGTGACCTGAACATGCCGTGCCTTACCTTTTGTCATCCACGAGCAGGTGTGCATATCAGGGAAAAGGTGCACTTTTGTTTACTGTACGTGTTCAGCCTTCTCAGCAATACACACCAAACTGTCTGCTGCTTCCTGTGTGGCCACACTAACTACACTTTGTGTTTTTAAATGTGAAATCGTGAGAGTAGTCATAATGAGATTTATTGAACAGGTACAGTGAATGTCAGCATGTATAGAAAATAAAAAAGCAGAATCCAAATTCAGAAACAACACGTCTCTCTTTTTCTCTTTTTATTTTGCCGTATGTAATAATCTAACTCATGATAATTTATACACTGGCAAATGGAGCCAGTTATTCTTTCCGTGACAAAGTTGAATAAATGATGCTAATTCAGTCATTAATTGGAGGTATTTCTGTATTCTTCCTCACACATTTTTAAATTGGAGCTCTTTCTGCAAATCTCCGCCAGAAAGGACTTCATAATTGTCAAAGCAAATGGTAACAGTCTCCAGCAGCTGCTGATTATATGTAATGAGTCTTTCGAGTGAGTGTGATGAGGTTTTTTCCAATAAAATCTCTCTCTCGTGTTCAGCTTTGTGTTTTCTTCTCTTTCGGTTTACCCCTCCCGTCTGCACTTTCACCCCTGTAAGGTTTGGAGATGGTTTCATAGTTTAAACTCCTCTATAGGAAGTCTTTTGTCCACTTTTTTTTAACCATGATGGTGTCTCCTGCAGGCCTCTCTCTCTCTGTTATTCCCCATCAAGTTGTGAGGCATAATCCATCAGACAGCCTTTAATTACCTCTGATGTGAGAAGTCCTGGTCGATAGTTTCCGACAGGCCGTGCTAGATAAAGAAATCAATGAGCTGCTGCATGTTACAGAGAGAGGGACGAGAGGAGGAGGAGTCAGGCCGCTCCTGCGAGAAGACAGAGCGATGTTCGTCGAACCTGTGGGACAAGCTGATGCTGAGATTTGATGATTTTTTTTTTTGTGGTTAATTGTCAACTATCAGACTTCAGCCTGTGACCTCTGAACCTAAATGATGAGTGCCGTTGAGATACCAGCTGGTTTGAAAGAGCTGCTGCAGGGGTACACAGTGGAGGTGCTTCGCCGCAGGCCGGCAGACCTGGTTGAGTTTGCTGTGCAGCATTTTACACGGACTCTGGAAGTCCAGAGGAAGGATCAGAGAGCCAAGAAACGGAGTGGCAGACCTGCATGGAAAGGAGTGAGCTTTGGAGCAAAGCCAAATAAGCCCAGCAAGGATGATGAAGAAGAGGAAGAGGACATTGTTAGTGAGTGTTATTACATTGTTTAGTGTTTAAGTAAGTAGATGTTCCAAACCTCTAAGCTTCACGGTGTCAGCATCACATGAAGAAAATGGAAACTGTCAACAGGCTGAAGTTTCCAAAAAAAAAAATGCTGCCTTACTGCAGACAAAGTGAGCACGCCGTAGAGACGAAGAGGACAAACAACAGCACACAAATCTATTTTAATTCACCTGTTCTTTCTCTGCAGAGCCCGCTGCCTGTAAATACAACCGCAGAGTTTCAGGTCAGTAAATGGGACAGCATGTGAAATGAATGTTGACACGCACGGTGACCACAGCTCGTCATCTGAATATATCTGTCCCGCTGCAGTCTGTGCAGAGGCCTACAACCCCGACGATGACGGACGATGATGACGACGCAGAGCCTCGGGTCATGCATCCCAAAACGGACGGGCAACGTCGCCGACTTCAGGATGCCTGCAGAGACATTTTACTGTTTAAGACACTGGAGCAGGTACAACGGCACAAACAAGCTTCTGCAGGAAGGGTGCAAATGACTGGTTGTGTTTTTCACGATGACTGTTTTTCTTTTTTTAGACGTTTGAACTTTACACACAGTCACAAGGGCCCAGTGTGAAGGTGCAACAGGCAGCACATCGTTATTTTCTGCACTGGTTTCCTGTGTGAGAACACGTTGACTTTAAAATAATGCTGCGGGTTTACAAAGCGCTCAATGGTTTTGAGGCTAAAATACATTTGGGAAACTGAAATGGAGAAGCAGCATTCAGTTTTCATGCTGCACCTTCAACAACAAACCTCTTGAAAACTTGAATCCGCTCCAAAATATCTGAAATATCTTACACTTCACTGCATCTGCACCATAACTTTACAGTCCTCTTTCATTTGTTTACCTCCCTTTAAGTTTATTTTGATCATTAATTAAAGCCTTTTTCATATTTTATGTGAAGCACTGTGTTATACGCATAAACTCGCCTCGCCTGATGTCCTTCAGGAGCAGTTCTCTGAGGTTTTGGACGCCATGTTTGAGGTGCTGGTCAAACCTCAGGAGCACATCATCGACCAAGGAGACGATGGAGACAACTTCTACGTGATAGAGAAGTGAGTCTCGAAATGATCTCTGATTTTTGAGAGACATTGTGTCCTACGCTGACTTCTACTCCATGTCCGTGTCTGTGTCCTATAATTTCCAGGGGTGTGTATGATATTTTCGTGCAGAAGGATGGAGGGAGTGTGTGCGTTGGAAAGTATGACAATAAGGGTAGTTTTGGTGAGCTGGCTCTCATGTACAACACGCCGCGGGCTGCTACGATCGTCGCAACGCAGGAAGGAGCCCTGTGGGGCCTGGTGAGTCTGACGAAGGGTGACGATGACCAGTGTTTCACAAAATACGGCGCTGCCATCTACAGACAAATGATAGCTTTGTTTTTTCTTTCAGGATCGAGCCACATTTCACAGACTGATCGTTAAAAACAATGCAAAAAAGAGGAGGATGTACGAGGCCTTTATTGAGTGTGTTCCTCTTCTGAAGTCTCTTGAGGTTCGTACGAGAAACACAAACTCTGTTATCAACCTTGCTCAGATTGTTGTATCTTGTGTTTGTTACGCCTTCATTTTCTTTGCACCAGCTCTCTGAGAGAATGAAGATCGTAGATGTTTTGGGAGCCCGGGCGTTCAAAGATGGAGAGCGCTTGATAGCACAGGTACACTGCATGTACCTTTGAGTCGATAACAGGTTAGACTTCATAAATGTGGTGTCTCACAGCTAGCTGTGCTTGCAGGGGGAGGAGGCCGACTGCTTCTACATCGTGGAATCAGGAGAGGTGAAGATAATGATAAAAAGCAAAGTACGTACAGTCTCTGATATTATGAAAAGAGTCAATGTCATGTTTTTTTCCTGCTCTTTTATTTGTGCATTCGACTAGTAGTTGCTAGTCATGCGTTGACGTTAACCCGCAGGACTCACAGGTCACTTTGTGTGCGTTACAGACAAAGGCAGGCCAGCAGGATAACACAGAGGTCGAGGTGGCTCGATGCTCTAGAGGGCAGTATTTTGGAGAGCTGGCTCTGGTCACCAACAAACCTCGCGCAGCATCAGTTTACGCTGTGGGGGAAACCAAATGTTTAGGTAGGTTCAAGATGCCTGTCTTCATCTTTCTTTGTTTCAGGAGTAACAGCACCATCGGGTTTACTCTGGCTGTGCTGGAAAGATGGTGCAGGACAATTACAGGAACTCATCGTCTCCACACAACCGGGGGTTGTTTTATTGTCCCACTTACATGGTGAGACAGCACAGTGCCCGACCAAATATCACACTTCTGTCTTTGAGATAAACGGCCACACTGACCAAACGAACGTGCAGTAGGTTTCTTTTTTTGTTTTGTTGACTTTATTAAAAGCTGCGGACATCACACAGCAGCGGGATCAATATGTGTGTCTCCAAACTGAGAGATGGGCTGAGCAGAGCAGCCTTAACTTCATTAATATATTGACCTAAACGCTTTACTGCACAGCAAACAGGCTCAGAACGAGTACGGCACAAAGCTGCCGCTACATTTCTGTTTTAATAAAATAAAAAAAATAGTTTCCTCTGGAGAAGCACATTTTTTTTCCTGGCGTTTAGAGGAGGTTATTAGACATTAAACGTGTCTAAGCACTTAAATAATAACAGGAGACTAAACATTTAAACACAGTTTACTGTACTAAGGCTATATTGGTGTAGAAACTAGTCAACAGTGTGTGAAACTGCAAAATTCATTTAAAACAATAAATAAAACACAAATGAAATTGTTGGAGGTCAGTTGAAAATGATTGTGGCACAGCTTTACGGGTGGTGGAGCAGGTCATGTAATAACCTGGAGGGCACATTTACTGAATCCCAGCTGCCCCAGTCCAGTCCATGGGCAATCTAAACCTTATGTATGTATGACTGAGCTCAGTTTTTATCACAGGCGCTTTGGATAGGAAGTGCTGTACTGCGGCTGATAAGCAGTTGGCACCCTGCGCGGCATTAACTTCACTCTTCAGAGCGTTTCACGCAGCAGTGTCTGTAGTTCAACACGGCAGGTTTGAAGCAGCAAAGTGACGAGAGTACAGTGTGATCACTGAAAGAGTAAACAAACACAGACTACTCCTACAAATGTTTTTTTTCTGTGTGTGGCAATATCCTTAAACGAGATCAATCCGCACCGCCCCCGGGCTGCGGCAGGCCACCTATGGAGCGATGAGGTGGCAAAATAACCTGTGAGAGCTGCTGTCGCTGTTGATTTGGCATGCATGAAAACCACAAAATGCTTCCTGCTCAGCGAGTGAAGAGGGAGGTTCTGACTTCTCGACACAAGTCAGATAAAGTTGTGTCACGCAAAGGGCATTAACGCTGAAACTTTAAGGAGCTGATAATGACTTCTTGATTCCCATTTACAAGCCTGAAGCTGTGCAGTATTATTGAAGAGCTTCAGGTTCGACAGAGCCAGAAAAAAAAACAGTTAATCTGCATTTCTGCTGTTTCACTGTGATTGTAAACAATTATTTGATCCTCGCTGACTCTCATCATTTTAAAGGTTTTATAAATATACTGTTTCAAATGCTTATATATAGAAACACCCTCTGCTGATTCTGTGGCAGACTTCAAGGTCAGTCATTAGGCAGGAGAGGGGAAAGATATATATATGTTATGCGACAATATAATCTTAATTTAACTTCTTTTTCTTTCAGTAATTGACATTCAGGCTTTTGAGCGTTTGCTGGGACCCTGCATGGACATCATGAAGAGGAACATTTCCCAGTATGAAGACCAGCTGGTGGCACTGTTTGGCTCTAGTGTCGACTTAAAACACTGAGACGTTAAGTCATTTTTACATAAAGTAGTGTACTGTTCCTTGTACAGCTTATAGGATACATTGTGTTTCTTGTGCGACAGTCCTGATGTGGACAGCAGTATACAAGCAGTCATTTACGCAGGTGAGCTTCAGTTAATCAGTCCAGTACTGACGACTGCAGAGGATGCACAGCCCATCATACTGTCACTGAACTGTAGCTGAACAAGTCTCCTTTTATACAACTCCTGATTTATACAACTCCTGTATTCTTCCTTTTCTGTATAGCTGTGATATTTTGACGTTTCACAGCAGGAAAATGAATAATGGGTACAGTTTATTTAGCTGCTTCACTTTCATGGTTTGTGAAGTTGAACTAGACAGCGCCATCTTTAACGTGATCACCTTCAAAGTCAAAATGTCTGCTTGGCTGATTCTTGATTGCCACCGAGTACGTCACTGATGTAGCATTGTAGTCCTTTCACACTATCTCATTCACAATGGGCAGTTGAAAGTTTTTAAAAATATATATGATCAAATATTAATGCAGCAGCAGCAGAGATATCTCGTGATATCTTTCTTGTGAAAACGACGCCTACATGATCCAGATATGGGTGTGTTGTGTTGGTAGCCTCAAGCAAAGATGAAGACAAGGCTACAAATGTCTGGTAAACTCACTTCTTTGTAAATCACACACACACACACACACTGCAGACTTTTGACATTACGCAGCTCCCTCTGGAGCCACAAAAGGCTTTATACAGCACACACGGAGTCGTCCCGTCGTTTAGCGTCTCAAAAGGTTAAAAAACTACAATGTGAAAATTACATCTTATAGTCAAGAGCAAACTACTTACCCATAAAATACAGCGTAACAATTATTATGCTTCTGAGGCATTAACTGCTGTGCCATTTTTCCAAATTCCTAATCAAGTATTTTAAAACTGTTGTTGAATGTTGCTGTTATGGTATTGGTCAGCATGGTGTGAAATGTTAAGTGTAACCTGTCTTGAGTACTAAAGTGAGTAAAAAAACAAAAAAATAAATGAAATATCTCTTGAATATTCAAGTTTTCTGGAGTTTGTTTTATTTGAGTTACAAAATATGAAGTGCCATCAGCAGACTCCGCACAGGAGTTTGCCAACCTTCTTGTGTTACAAGTATTTACACCCAAAAATCAAGGATATCCATCTAAATTTCCACACTCTGCGTTCTGTTATGTCCCAGAGTTCGAGTCTCTGTCAAGTTGTCCAAGTTTAAATATTTAAAATATTTACAAAGTCCTGTATTCAAAAACTCCCAAATCATACTGTAGCTTGTTCAACGCAAAGGCAGGTGTAACTGCTTCAGTAGTGTGAGAAAATGAGCAGAGCTGGTGGAATTAAAGGAGCTGTTAAACGAGCGTGGTCCTCTACAGGTTCTCCATAGTTTTACAAGTTAATTCTTCCTCCTCTAAAGAAAGCCTGGCGAGGAAGTCTGTACAAAATTATTTAAAATAATATGTTGAAATGTCTTTTTAGCCATTGGGGTACAACAGCTTCTATGATCCTCTCTCGTGAAAAAAAAAAATGAACATGACAATCAATAAAAGACAGATGAAAGAAAAAAGGCCACCCAGATAGTCACTCATTCGTGTTCTTCAAACATCCTGATTTTTCTTCAGAGCATCTCCGAACATTAAAATTAAACTCCAATAAATAGAAATACAGCAGAGAAATGGTCAAATAAGACTGATTCTGGTTTGGTCCATCCCTGAGTTCATTTGAGAAGGACAAAAATACCAGAGTGACAAAAGAAAAAGACTGATGAGGAGAAAAAAAGCAAAAAATAGATAGGGTACATCCTACACATTCCCATTGTGTCCAGGAAAAAAAACAAAACAAATTCTCATATTCCTCTGGTTTCCTGAGGTTCATCAGCAAGAACATCCATTGACAGTTCCCAGCAGTGAAGGTTACACAGAGGTGATGACAATCATGAGGTGTGGTGAGATGCTGGAGATCCTGTTGAGAAGGTCGGGGGCGAGCTGGGATAAGTGGCTCTCTGAAAACTCGCACGGCGGGAAAATCTGTAGCACATAGGCAGGCTGGAAAAACCGAGAAAACATCAGTTACACGTGTGAAGCTACCAGCTTCAAACTCAATACCAGAGTGGTGTTTACGAGCTCAAACCAGTTTTGCTTCATATCTTAATATTGTATGTTTAATATGTTCTGCACGGTCTGTGAACAGAGTGTGACTTAGTCTGCTCACCAGCTCTGAGCTGGAATGACATAATACCAGTAATATATCAAATACCAACAATGTCTCACCTGATTGGAGCCTGGGTTAGGGATATTGATGATACCAGCAGCCAACTTTGCCTGCAAGTAGTTAATGAAAGCGGCCTTGAGCGCTTGAGTTTGGTTCAGGACATCTTCTTGATCTCGTCCACATGGCAGAGCAAGGAGAAGACAGAAGTCACTGTCCCCCTGCAGAGGGGAAAAAAGACAAATGTTGTGACCAGACTCCATTTAATGAATAATGATTCAGTGGGGATCAGACCAAAGACACGTACCGTCATTCTTCGGGCTACACTTTCCAGTTGCGATGCCTCTAGTCTCATTCTCTGGACAATCCTAAGCAGTGCGCCTCCTTCTTGTAGAGGCAGCGATCGATGAGCCAAAGCTTTGTTACCACAGACAAAATGCAACTGGACTGCAGCTGTGTCATTCTTCAGTGCCAGCAGGCCTTGCCACACAATAGGGTATTTCTGTTTAAATGAGAGACAAAATAAAGACCAATGTGTCAGACAAAGCCAGTTCTTGTTTAGACCAACAACCCTGAACACAATTTAAACTGTTGTTTTAGATTTCTCTTACCGTAAGCAACTGCACCATATTAACAGGCTGCGTCATCTTGCCATCTGGTTTTGCCTGGAGGTCTGCACCCTAAGGATTTGAGAAAACAGTTTGTGTTTGTAGTTTGGTTTAGACTGAAGATTAGAAAACCCTCAATTTAACAACAGCTTTGAAAATGAAGCTAAATCAACACCTCTCTTTCAATAAAAACATAATAACCTTCATGAAGGTTGGATTTATTGCAGGACTGGTGTATTAGACTGCACTGGTTTAAGCCAAGTGTAGGCTACCTAATGAACTAGAATGGTAATGCAGTGAACTCACCATGGTAGGTGTGACACTCAGTGGTGGCTGGTTAAGTCCAACAGGAGACGTCTCTGGTATTTGAGAATGGATACCCCTTGGGTTTGAGTACATGCCTGAATACTCTGGGAATGAGCCACTTGGTCCTGGTGTTATTAGCTGAACTCTCTGTGGAGAGGCCATTGCTTGCACGGATTGTCGGATCCCCATCATTCCATCTTTAGGAATAGGTGAGTGTGGCCTCTTTGCTTCCAGTGGCTTTGTTATATCCTTCTCTGACACGCCTTTAGGTAAAACATGTGCTCTTGGAGACAGGGACATGGGTAGGCTGGAAGGTGCTGAAGAGGGGGGAGTCTCTTGAATGTGTCCAGAATGAGGGTCTGTGGCCAAACGCTCTCCCTGTTGATGCAAGAGCACACGCATATCTCTCTGTGCCATGTATGTTTCTAACTGGACACTACCCCGCAACGGCCCACGGGGATCCGACTGCATAGTCTCCGGTTTTAGCTGTGTGGCAGATTGTCTTCCTGGAGCCTGCTGGAAGCGTCTGGTGTCTTCCTGTTCCCCCTCATGACCCCTCAGAGAACTGGGGTTCACCTTGTGAACCTTGTCTCTGCCAACAGCCTGAGGTGATGTGGGTCGTGGTTGCATGGGACCAGACCAGGGAGAGGAATGAGGCTCACTATGCATCCCGTAGCTCATTACAGAGAGGGGGGGAGTATTGACCCGAACATCTCCTTGGACAAGATGACCCACTGGAATTGACTGGTTAACACGATGAGGAGACATCCGTCCCAAGCCTCCAGGCACACTGTGAGGTGGCATGATAACTGACTGTTCTGGATGGTGTACACCAGGAATAAACTGTTGCATGGCAGGAATGCCAGCGGACAACATCACTGGTATGCCCTTGGGTGATGAGGAGCCGATGGGGGATGACACTTTAGTAAATGGAGAGTGTGGATGACCTGACTTGCGAGGGGATCGTGGTTCCTGTTTAACCCCACTAATGTGTGAGGGAGCTCTGTCAGCAGCCGCTGAAACAAAACCGACATGGTTGCCAGGTGGAGAGGGCAAATGGGGGCTTATTGCAGGACTTATAGCCGAGGTCCAAGGTGGTTTAGCTCCATCTGTACTGTGAGAGTCATTTTCTATTTTCTTTTGATGTTTCATTGGCATGTACTCTTGATGATAACTCATTACTTGCTGGTTACCCTGTGTGAGACGCTTCACTACTCCTTGGGGTCCAGATTGGTAAGCAGATTCCATCTTTTCCAAACCAGCGCTTTCTTGTTTAATAGAAGACAAAGTTGACTGCATTTTACCAGGATGTCCATGATCTGTCTGTGATGAAGGCCCCTTTTGAAGTCCTGCATGAGAATGACCATACATTTCCTGTTTTATCTGGGGCATGGACACCAACTGCTGAGATTCCATGTCACCTGCTGTTGCTTGTGGGATTTGACTTATTTTTGCACTGATCCTCTGTCGTCCCTCAGTCTTCTGGCCCGAGTGGCTCAATACCACCACTCCTTCAGACGTATTTACTCTCAGACCTGGGCAAGATCCTGTGCCGAGTGTGGGGCTCTCAACAATAAAGCGTGCAGCACTTCCCACCTCATCACCAACAGACGGCCCATGGTATGTTCCACTATCATCTTTGTTGGGCCTATAGGTTGGTTTTGGCAGAGCCATGTCCACACAGGGATTTGCAATGTTCATGTTTACTTTGTCCTCGGGCTCAGGAGGGTTGCAAACACGACTGATAACAGAGGTTGCAGTGGATGCAATAACAGAGATCACAGACTTTGTCTCAGGAGATGGTAGTGAGGCTGGAGATCGAACAATAGATGATGCTTGATGAGTGGGCATTCTACCATCAGGTAGTGGTGACTTATTTGGCACAACAGCTGATGGGGTATTACTTTCAGTGGGGTTCTGATCTCGTAGGGTGAGCAGATTACTAGGGATAGAGCTACTGCCTGGCAGTGGCATGTTTTTGTGTTTCATCAGAATCTGTCTCAAGTCACTTGTGCCGTGATCAATATCCATGTTTTCAGAGTCTGAGGGTAAAGGCTGGTTTTCCTTAGATGCCAATGGCATTACAGGTGAAGAGGAGACTCCTGTATCTTTAGACTGGTGGCGCCAATCTGGTGGAGAAACAGGAACTCTAATTGTTGATTGATGGGTCGGTTGAATGGGTCTGATACTTGGCCTGCTAGCTAGTGGAGACATGGAAGGAGAAATGCACTCAGGTGGTGCCTGTTGAGGCTTTGGGCATATTGGACTTTTAGTTCTGGGGTTGACAGATTTCAGATGTTGAGTGTGTTCTTCAGGAGATGACTCTGACTCCGTATTTATATCTGTAGCCTTGACAGCTGAAGGTTCAGGTTCTGACTTCCAAGTGGTAGGAGTAATAACAGCAGCAGTTGCTGCTGATGGAGCTGATTCAGGAACAATCTTTACACTGGAAGTTGCGGGATCTGTTAAAGTTGTTGCAGATTCCTCACTTACTGGGTGTCCTTCCTTCAAATCTTTCCTTGCTTGTTTTTGGTTTTTTGAACGTTTAGGCCTTCCCTTGTTGGTGCCCTTTTTAGGTGTGGATGGAAAGACAGGCTCCTCCTGTAGAGCAGGTGTATTTGTTTCAGGTTCCTCTTCTTTGGCAGGCTGAATGAAGTCTTGCATCTCAGGTTCTGAACCCATATCTGCACTTGGTGGAGGCGCTTGGGTTAAGGACACAGTTGGATCAGCAGTTATTGAGTCAATAGCTGCCATGAGTTCTGTTTCACTAGCGGGATTGGAAGGTTTTTCCTCCTCTGGGTCACTTTTGACTTCTGCTGGCGGGATAGGAGGTGTCGGTGGTTCTGTAGGAAAAGCTGGATCTGTGAGTTTAGCAATATTCTCCACAGCTTGCTCCAATTCCAGCTCCTGTGAAATTAAGTTTTTTGGTGTTTCCAAGAGCTCCTTTTTTTCCAAAGCGGCATTTTCCTTTTCTTCACTGACAGAGCCTCCTCTGCTAGCATTAGTGCATTTTGAAACATGATCACTATGCTCACCAGGTCCCAACTTTTTTGAGGAATCCTCTTGATTTCCAAGCTCATCATCCCCTAACTGAAGGTGATCCTTCACCTCTGCGACATTTAGTCTGATTTTAAGGTTCTTGAGGACAGGAGACTTTGGAGTTCTGGTCAACTTGGTTTTTCCTCTACCAATTCTGTCTTTTTCTGAGGTGGGTTTCTCTTCTGACACTGAGGAATCGGTCTCTTGCCCATTTGATTTTCCCTCACAAGCTTTTTCATGGAGAACGTCTTTATCTCTGTCCAGTTCTCTGCCTTGTTTGTCTTTATCCTCTTTCTTTTGGTCAACTTTTATTAATGGATCTTCTTTACATGAACTTGATGTATCTTGCAAAACCAAGGAATCTTCATCTTCAATCCTCCATTTCTTGATCGTCATCCTCAGCCGCCTCAGTTTTTTCTCCCTTCCTTGTTGATCCAGATCCTGGTACTGTAGACATCTGATTCAAGGAACTCTTTGCGCTATGAGGGGATGTTTTCCCTTTTGACACTCTTGGAATTCGCTCACCACTTTCTGATTCATTTGAATCGGTGTCTTTATTGTCCATTTTTGATTTTTCTACTTTAACTGCCAAACTCTCCTCACCTTGTTTGCGATTCTTAGGAGGGCGGCCCCGTTTATTTGGAGGGTTTGGAGCAGGTGGATCCTGTTCAGTATTTTGTTGTGTTGCATCCTTGTCTGTACCTCGCTTTCGCGCTGAACGTGGTGACTCTGTTGTTTCCTTTCCATAACGAACTGGCACATCATCTTCAACCTGGGGTGGCATACACAGATTTAACATTTCTTCGTCTTGCTCTGCCTAATGATATGCTCTGCTCCAACATATCAGGATCTGATCCATGGATAGGAGATTTGCCTGTAGACCTTGCTTCAGCTCTTGGTGATGATCCACGTTTCAGCTTCTCTTTGTCAATGCGCTCACTCTTGCGCGTTGCTTGTTTCTCAGAACCAGAGGCAGACAAGACAGGAACTGGAGCTACTTGTGCAGGAGATTGTTTGCACTTTTTATTTTTCATTTCTTTTGTTTTATGCTCTTTCTGAGGTGAGACTGGCTCATTACTTGTGTCATTATCAATAGATACTTTACTTATTTGAAGTTTCTTTGCTTCCTCGGGCTCTGCTACTGCTTTGCTAGAGGAATAAGTCTCTTTCTTGACTACTATCGACTTCTTCTGTCAGACTGGGTGGCATGGGACTAGTGGCTTCAGGCACTTCTTGTTGTGTGGTCTCAGGATCCAGCTCTGTTTCTGAGCTGCTAACAAACTCCTGGGAATCTCTGAGACATGTTTTTTCTGAAGAGGGTGGTTTTACATCTTCCATATCAATATCTAATTTCCCTTCAGATGGAGAAAGTTTACATCCATCTGCTAAGTAACTTGGTTCAGCGGCTGCTAAGATTGCAGTTTCAGAATCAGATGACGCCTCAGCTGGTGTGTTGTGGACGGGTACAACAGGTTCATTTTCTTTTACCTCTTCTTTTACCTCTTCCTTTATGAAAGACACAGTGGAGTATGGATCAGGGGCAGGATTTAAGGCAACACATTTCTCCTCTGGTGGAGGCAGGTTTTTGACAACAGATTGTGCACTGGCAGTAGGTGTAAGTCGCGGTTCAGAAATCGGATCTTCAGCAGGACTGATGGGTTTAATTTCTGGTTCTGTGACAGATTCTGTTGTTTGCAAAGCTTGTTGCTCTTGAGCAGGTGCTTTTTCCACTTTATTCTCATCCACAAGCATGGTGTCTCCTTTCACCTCTTGGAGCTGTTGGGTTTTATTCTTCTGTTGTTGTTGTCGTGTAAGTTCCAAAAAACGACTCTGGAAAAGAACAACTGGCCCTGAGTCAAGTTCACCATCCACTGTGCCTTGTTGACCAGACTGCTGGTTTTGTGTATGCTCAGGTTCTTCATGTTTGCGTTCCAAGTGTTGAAGTCGTCTGGAATCCAGCTCAAAGACGGGGCTGTGAAGGAAGCGGGAGGCAAATAGTTCCCTGCGTTCTTGTTCCTCCGGCTTAGGCTCCTCCTTCCTGTCATCAAGTTTGTCTTCAGATCCAATGCGAGTCTTTTTCTTTTTCATGTACCAGGAGGGTGTAGGTCTTGGTGCTGATTCTACCTTCTCTGTATCCTTTCTGTTGCGCAAACTTGCAAATTGAGAATCATAATCTAAAAATGACCAGTTATCTTCTCTGGAAGATGAGAGAGATTTTGCACGCTCAAGCAGAGCCTTTGTATCAGGTGTGATGGTCTGGTCAAGTGCATAGGAGCAGAATTTGTTCCTTTCAAGATGGGCTAGTTTGGGGTCTGAAAACCTGTCAACTCTTGGCCTCTCTGAAAAAGGCATAGATGTTGAGGGCACAGGAGAGTGTGGTTTGGGATCTCTTTCCTCCTCAGGATCAGATCGTACTTCTCCAGGCTCCAAGTCATGCCAAATACCATATTCCAAACGCTTGCGATTGTGAATGTTTTTGCTAAGACTTCTAGAAAAGTTCAGGTCGGGTAACAAGTCTTGTTTAACTCTGCTCTCCCATCTCTTTTGTTGCTCTTCTTCCACACTAAGTAAAGGAGTGTTTGGCTTGTTTACCTGTGTGTTATGCGTTCTTTTGACCTAATAGCTCCAGATCAGAGTGAATTTTTTCCTCATTTCTACTTAACTCTTTCTGAGAAGGATCCACAAAGTCCACATCTGCATGGTGAGAGAAGTGCTGATGTCCCGGAGAGGAACTGCTATTCCAGTCAGGATCTTCACTTTTTTGTCTGAAGCTCCTGTAGACACGCTCCTTCTTAATCCCAGAGTCAGCATCAAATTGGTCTAGTTTCTTTAGTTTGTGAGATGGGAAATTATCTGTGACATCCTCAGGTGGTTTACCAACCTCATGCACAAGACTGCGATGTTCCAGGTCCTCTGTTTCACTTTCTTGGGGACTTCCAGGTTTGTCTGGTTTGTCAGACTCACGCTGCTGTTGCTGTTGATGCAACCGTCTATTTTGTTCCATTTGCTTGCGGTAACTTTGAGAGAGGTCAATGTCAACATGGTCGTCCTTGTTCTTAGCACTTTTGTCTGTGTCAGCATTCTGAGTACCAAATTTGAAAGAAGCATGGTGTTCTTGTTCTCTGATGCTGCTTTGGTCTGTAATTCCCTCATGTGAAAACCTTCTGGATGAAGTGTGCCCTGGATGTCGTTTTGACTCCAGTGGTTCTAAAGATCCCTCTGATTTCTCTCTTTGTCCTCTAAGGTCCTCTTGACCCTCCTTCTGAGTGCCGCTTTTGTCAGGTTTAAGTCTTGAATCTCTCCGTTGTGAGTCTTTGTGTTTTTCAGTATCTGATTCTTTCAAATATGAGGCACTGGCACCAAAATCAGCGGACTGGATACCATCCTCTTCCTCATGTCTGCTTCTTTTCTGACGAATATTCCTTCCACTGGAATCAGCAAAGCGCCTTTTTTTCGCAGCATGGCAATCTGAATCGATGGAGGAATCTTTCCCATCGTTTCCAGGATCAGACTTCAGATGTTTCTTCAGTCGAGTTTTTCCATCCAAGTCTGAATTCTCACTTTTACTCATTTCAGACCTTTCACTTTTTACAGAGTCATGATGAGCACTTGACAACTGATTTCCTGTAAGAGAGTCACTGTCCCCCTTAGATTTCTGCCTTTCATGAGCATCTTGGTCTGATCCCCTTCCTCTTCCGGACCCACCATCAAAACCAGTCTCAAGCTCTGATTCAGGTATTGGGTTGGATGGGGATTGCCCCTTTGCTTTTCTTGATTTAATCTTCTCAGGTTTGTCTTTGTCACCTTTCTCTTTTCGTTTTGCTCGTTTGGTTTTCTCAGCACCTGCAACACGATCTGGTTGACTGGTCTTTTCACTCTTGTCACTCTTCGAGGCATGTTCTAGCAGGGTCTTGTCAGATTTGTCAAAGTGTGGTGGTGACACTGAGCTTACACTACCACTTCGCTCAGAGGACTGGCTGTAAACCCGTCGCTCTGAATCTCTGGGAGCACGCTCAGATGGTGAAGGCGATACTGTAGGAGTAACAGGTCGCCTTGGATGTGAAGGGCTCCACCTGCTGCGGTCAGCCTCAAACCTTTCTCGCTCTCTTTCTCTCTCCCTTTGAATATACGTGTATTTTCGGATGTCTTGCTCAAAGGGGTCTCTATAATCCCTGTAGTCTCTTGGGTCTTCATGATAACGCGGGTCAAAGTGATCCCCCTGATAGTGTTCCAGTTCAGGAAAGCGCTCTCTGCTGCGAGCAGCATAGTCTCTTCGAGCATCCTCTGGATAGAGACCAGGGGTTCGTATATTCTCATAGTAAGCCCTTTCTGCTGTAAATTCATGGTACGGAGGTCTGCGTTCCTCTCTGTAAAGTGAAGAGAGAGAATGGGAAGAGAAAAGCAATGAATTCAATGCATGGTTCAAACCGGCCACCTTGTAAATATGATTTTAACTTCTTTGTGATATTTAACAAAACATATTTAGTTGTAGACAATATCAGTTGCATTCAATTGAAAATACAGGCAATTCACCGTCGTTCAGGTGGAATTTCATAGAAGTCTCGAATGTCTTGACCAGATGCCTGCATAGATCGGTAGAATGCGATCTGACTCTCTTGACTTGCAAAATCCACCTTTCATAAATACATTTGAAAAAATAAGGTTAGACATAAATACATACATGCATGAATATCATACCAATAACTGACATTGTTTACCTTTATTTTATTGCCACCAATCTTCCAACCTTTGGTCTCCCTTACAGCTGCCTGAGCAAAATCTGTGTTGTTGTACAAGATGAGGGCCATCCCTTTCAATCTATCAAAAACAACCTAAAATAGGGCAAAAAAATGGACAAAAAGATATATTATTTATTAGAGTTCTGAAAACTACACAGTAGTAGAGTCTAAAGCTGTGTAAGCAAGAGAAACTATAACACCTTACCTTAACTACATGTCCATAGCGGCAGAAATGCCGAGTGAGGTATTGCTCTGTAATACTGGTTGCCAGACCATCTAGCCAAACACACGTTGTGGGCATACTTTTCCCAAACCCAAGCTTCAAGGAGAAATAGAAAAACATACATATTATATATACAGAAGGACATTAGACTGACAACCTGTACAGACCAGAAATGTTATTATTGTTTTTGTCCACTACCTTAAGTCTGTTGCTCCCCAGATACTCTCCATCCATCTTCTTAATGGCTTTGCAGACACTTGCAATATCAGAATATTGCACAAAGGCATACTGGGGAACTCCATTTACTTTCTTGATGTCAATGTCCTGGTGGAGAAAGGGCAGAATCAGATTAGATCAATGAGAATCCCTTAACATATGTAACATGTACCAATTTGCAGTATAAATTTGTAGCTTGTAGCATACCACTATTTCTCCAAAGCGTTGAAAAATGTCAAGAAGTTGTTGGTAACTGGTGGTCTTCTCAAGGTTGCCTATAAACAGTGTCCTTGTGGCCTTTGGGTGGAACTCATCTATTCGTCCATCCAAGGGCCTGAATTCATTTTCACTCTCCGTTTCTGGAAGAGGAAGAGGTTTATCATTACTGACATACTGCTATATATCAAGCTCATATTCTCCACAAATAAAATAAAAAATCAAATATTCTTCACAATACTGTAATATATTATACTGTTTATTTGTCATGACTTACCAGGACCATTCCAGGCAGTGACTTCAATAAGCATGCCAAAGAACAGCTTTCCTTTGGAGACAGTAAGGGCTTTCTCCTGATCCTCCTGCTGTCTAAAGAACACCAAACCATAGCGGTCTTCTGATGCTCCGTGGATCTGCACTGAAGTCACTTTCCCATGTTTCTTGAATTCATGGAAAAGTCCATCTTTTAAACTTGTGTCTGTGAAGGGGAAAAAAAACAACAACAAAAAACAATCAAAACCCCATCTTCAAAAAAAGAGGTGATAAAACAGGACAGGTTTTTTGTTGTGGGTAAAGCTGTCAAAGTGTGTGTCAACAATATAGTATATTTTGTTTATTTTATATGCAGTACATCAAGCCTGATCTGGATGTTTGAAGTTTCCTACTCTACATATGAAGTTACAGAATGTAATATTGTGAACTGGGAACATCTGCTGCAAAAATAAACTGGCAACAGCACAAATATTAGAAACCAGTGGACTCACATCCAAAATGAATGACTACCAAAATAACTCTAAATAAAATAAGTTGCGAATAGAATAAAAACACCCAAGAAGACAAAATTAAGTTTAAGACAAAAATAAACAGAAGGTGAATCACAATTTATTTTAAATGTTAAATATAAATTTCATCTTTTATATAGTTCATTGTCAGAACATGAAATAGGGCTGAAAAGTGTGAAATATATTATTGGCAGGAACAATTTTATCAGTCCTGGGAATGTAAATAATGCAAGATAATTAACTTTGCAACCATTAAAGTCTTTGAAAGGCCATGTAGAAACTCACCTGTGGAGCGCACTGGTAGGTTTTGCACTTTTATTCCAAAGCTTCTGCGTGGCTCATCTGAATCAAGCACCATAGAAGACTGAGCTGGCGCATGTGTAGCTGACGACTGAACGGAGCGTGCCCGAGAACCATCACTCGAGCTGCTGTTTGAGTCGCTGTTTTCAGAACACCACAGAACAATGATTAGCCACTTGTCAGTCTGAGACAATAAAGCATTTGTGTATACCCACTGATGGTTTGTGCACCAATGTATTCATCCAGTCAATAACAACCACATGAAACCTAAAGCGTTAATATTGTAAAACAAATGTCACACCTGCCACTGCCCGTGCTGCTGGTGCTGCTGACAGAATCAGAGCTTGAAGATCTGCTCCGGGATCGAGATCGTGGGCCTCTCCCAGGGGACAAAGGAGGTCTTTTTGGGGAATGAGGAGTCTTGGGGGTTTGTCCTGTGGTCCGTTGTGGGGAAGGGTGCCTCGACTGTGAGGAATGAGATGATCGGCTCCGGCGGTGATGGTAGGTTCTATCAACACGTCGCCCTCGGTCATCTCTGTATAGGTCACGTCTTGTAGAATTAGTAAGAGTGAAGGGGTCTCGAATTCTAGAGTCAAAATGTGGGTCTGACGCCTCAAAGCTTCCCCCAATAGCACTGCTCCCTGGGCCAGCGGCAGCAAACATAGAACGGTCTCTGTAATAATCAGCATTGTAGTGACGCTGTCTGTCGAAAGTGCCACTGCGTTCATGGTGTCCATATGGGCTGTGATCATATGCACGTTCACGGCTTTCTGAGCTACTGTGAAATAAGAACAAGGTAGAGAGGGAGAAGAAATTACTATGATTCATGGTTAATCTATTTTTGCATCAAAATTCACAATAATCAAAATCCAAATGGCCGCAAGAACACAGCTGAGAGCAGGCCAGATAAGATGTGGGATCAATTTAAATAGCTTAATACTGGTATAAAGAGCAGTGCCAGTATTTTTGTAAATGTAGAGAGGTTGTCATTCTTGACTTGGCAAAATTAATTTGTCAATTTTTAATTTGTTACCATCAAAAACAAACACTGGTCTCTTCTATGTAGTTGTCAACCAAGACAAAGTAAGTGCTTACTAAGAGAGTGCTTACTCAGCAACAAGTCTTAGCACAAAAGTTGCAGGATATTTTCATATTTTCAGGGTTTCACGTTCTGTCAAGAGAAGTACTTAAACAAAGCTTCTAAACACAAAACCCAAATTCCTCACAGCTAAACATAAGATGATTTGACTCTTGAAGGTGTGACACAATGGGGTCAACCTGTGAAATGCTGGCACTGTCTGTAAATACTAATATGGATGCTGCTCTGATCTCTATATTGTCTGTAGCCTACAACATTTTATTTTCAGAGAGCAAAAAAACAATTAACAAGCACAAGTTTCTATAATGTAAATTCATAAACAGTCACATGAAACAAAGCCGCCCCAGACTTTCATAGTCACTACAATCTTCCTTGTTTCATTTTGTTGATCTAATCATACAGACACATAATTCAGCAATGCTGCTTGTAGTCTTCAATAACTTTCATTTGCAAAGACACTGAGCACATTTGGCTCCTCCAGACGTCCAGGGGAGTTGATTTCAGAGGCTGACTGTTCATGAACTATTAAGAAAAAGAAAGTATCAAAACATTTTTTAAATATTAAACTGGACAAGTGTCCTATCAAGGAGCTCCGTGGTACGGAAATTTAAAATGCCATGCAGTGTTCAGATCAACGTATTCAATGTAAAAATAATACTCTGTAGTACTTGTGTGATGCTGGAAAATAGAGGCACTTAAATAAATAATGCATATATTTTTTTAATATATGCATTTTATCCTATACATTTTTCTTCTCATCAAAGTAATATTTTCCCTACAAGCAGTGCAAAACCTAATATTAGACAAAGCACTAAAGGAAGGTTAGAGAAAGAAAATATGCAGAGGGCAGAGAAATACCAACCTTTTGGAAAAGAAGTTACCGAAACTAATCCAAATAAAATCTAGGTGGTCAGAATGTGAGAGCCCGAATGAAAAACCAAGGGGAAAAATCAACTGATCTAATTAGGCAAAAACGGTTCTCTTGAATCGCACTGCACGTTATCTTCAAATACTGTGGAGAGCACCAGGCCAGTAGATTGTTGATGTATAATCCAGTTAGGCTACTTAATTCTCTTCACTGGATGGAAAAAGGGAAAAACAAAACAATCACAGAAATGGACCTCTTTATGGATTTCAGGACATGTGGTTAAAAAAAAAAAACTATAGGAACATAAGACCTTAGTGAATAAATATGGATTGGAAAGAAAAAAAAAAAAAAAAAAAGATGATGAGCTTCGGGGTAATTCAGCGCATTCCAGGTTGACTATACGAGTACATTGATGCCCGAATGGAAAATAGATCCAGCTCGATCAGTCTTGACTTGCAGTATGAGGACGTAGTATGTTCCAAAAAGTTAGACTACACGTAAATAAACAGAAAGGTCAAAAAAAATTTATTCCACCGGCATCACGCCATCAAGCTTGCAGACACTATGATCACAGCGCATAAAATCCTCACAGGCTCATAGGAATGACATAATTCCACAATCCAGGGAGCTCATCGGACGTACGTATGGGAGGGCTTCGACTTTTGTAGTAACGTTTCAAGTTACTCTGAAAAAGCTGTCTTCGGCTCCCTGTGACATACTCGGAGCGCTCTTCTCCTCACTGACACCTCACACAGCTACATCCACTCTCGAGTAATCCAAACGCATGGCGGCTACACCTATCCATACTAGGGTCCGCGTCAGTACATCCAACATGGGGTATCGCGTACATCCAGGAGGATACATCCCAACTATGCGGTCTTCATGTGTCTTCATGGCCATCAATCCAAAACAAGAATAGCTCCACAAACATAGCTGGTTGGTTGTTTGGGATCCTCTGTGTTCTTGCAAAGTCTTCTTGATGTAGCTTCCATATTTTGGACAAAACATGCTTATTTATGTATAGTTAATCTCATCCTAAGATAGCCTAACACATACGCACTACTTCTGTCTCTCTTGTGATGTATAAAAATCATTAAGTTCTTCCATCCGCTTGTTAAAAAAAAAACTTTAATCCACAGGCCGTACCCACAAATGGAAAAAAATGGTAAAAGTAGTCCAACCATCAGCTGTTGCCAAGAGGAAAAAAACAATTGACAACCCGAGATGGGAGATCCTCGGAGTAATTACATATTGCCTGAATAGATTCTTCAAAGAAAAGTACATCCTTCATAATGGGGATTTACTTCCTTCATTATAGGGAGTTACTTCCAGTTTCGAGCGATTCCAAGTATAAAAAAATCAAGGTTAGATCCGATATTTAGGAGGAAAATGTTTTAAAATATATATCCAAAAGCTCCCCAAGGTAGTTCCCCACAAAATGTAATAAATCCAAAACTCACCAGGATATTCCTCACAGATGTAATATCCAAACCAGATGTCAAACCTTGAATTATAGTTACCTTACCAAATGATAATGTGTAGTTAATTTACTTAGATCCCATGGGAAAGGCGAGTCAATTATGATGAAAAGTGGAACGATCCCTAATTACCTTTGTGTAACCCCCTTGAGGCACATATCCCTCACGAATAACCCCCACTATGTGTTTAGGTTTTTACACCCCTGGATTTTAAGGGGAGGCCGTGTCCACTTACCCATCTATTCTCCGTTCATAACGTCCCTCTCTGGTGTGAAGGGACACAGGTGGACCAAACACTGGACCAACTGTTCCCCTAGAGAATCCTGTAACGTCTCGACTGCTCGAGGGGGAGCTGTCTTCAAGGCCCCGAACAGCACTGGGCACTGACCCGGGTTCATTGTAGTCAGTCCGAAGGTCCCTGTCTCCCATCTTGTTGACAGCATTGTGAGCCTTCTGCGCACTTTTGATATCCACAAAATCCACAAAGGCTGCAACACCACCCTCTGACCCTCGCTTCCGCAGCACTTTAACACTTTCCACTCGCCCATACCTGAGAGGGAATTACAATGAAAAACAAAGAGGAAATTACATATACGACAGCTAACAATAGGGTTAGGGCAGCTGTTTTTCTGTGTGTGCGCCGGGGTGAGGCACTGATACAATAAGCAAACTAGTAATGATAATAATGGCCTCAAATTAGAAACCACAGCAAGTTCCCACTAATGTTCTCTTTTAGCTCACCACACAGGAATGAACAAAAAAACAGTGTCTGCAAACAAAATGCAAATATTGCTGGGTAGTGTTGACGTCTCTAAACAACTTCAAAGTCCTCATATTTATCTTAGACTGCAAATATTTATATTTAACAACTATAAACCCTTAAACCACTAATTAGTAATGCGGTGAAGCTTCAGCTCTCGTTGACGGTGCCTGCATGTCATGTTTGTTGTGTTACAGATGAGTTACTCGAGTAGCCTTAACTCGCACAGCATATGATACACGGCTTTAAACGCGGGGGGAGCACACAAGTTTATGTTGTTACCTCTTCGGCTTGTAAACAAGAGCGAAACCTGACGTTTAAATGGCATATAAACATGGTTAAAACACAAGAGGATGCTGGCGGAGTTTAAGCAGAGCGACGTCAAGCAGCTCGGCGGCTGGCTAACGTTTGATTATCAGCCCGCTGGGATCAATGATCGGTTTATTTTACATTTTATACACGGAAATATGCCTCTATGTTCCTCGCAGGTGAACACAGGGCTACTGTTGTGTATCAGACGTCTCCCTGTGGCTAAAATAATCCAAGTCTTATCATGCTATTTGAGCTAACGCTGGCTGCCCGTACGGATTATGAAAACGTCTTGACTTCCCACAAAATGGTTGGTTGGTTTGGTCGGGGTGGTAGCTCCGCGGCTAGCAAACCCTAGCCACTTAGCAAAAGTTAAGCCAGATATTTCAAGTCGTAAACACCGACACTGAAGTGCTCCTCAAGTCTCGACGTTTCGATTTAACGAATATCGTCGCGCTGCAGTGTAACGCGTGCGAGCTCACGTTAAAAACAAGCTGACTTGTTAAAAAAACTTAAAAATGCTAACGTTAGCCGCGTTAGCACCAGTCGCAGGCTACCAGTGGTGCTGCACCTTAGCCCGCGCTGCTTAACAGCCAAACAGCGGGTTTCCTCTTGCGTAACCTACCGTTTAAAATGCTCCACAATTTTCTCCTCCCGGACGTGTTCGGGTAAATTTCCCACCCAAAGGTGTCTGGTTTCCCGAACCATCTTGCGCTATTCTTTCCCCCTTCACACACATATGATCTCGCACGTTTCTTTAATCCGCTGCCGGTCGGAGGTCCGCCTGAACAAAATGAACGACGGTGGATTCCGTGAATAATCTGGGGCCTGGTAGCCTGCTGCCCGTTTAGCTTTTAGCTGCTGCGTCCTCGATCCGTGGACGTGAACGCGCCCGATCCTCGCTCCTGGTTGGTCTGGTTGAGCTCGACCGCGCTGCGCGTACTCGACGGTGACGAATACGCACACAACAGGATCAAACTGCAGCCCGCGAAGTCACTGCGAAGTTACTGCGGTACTTGTTTACAAGAGCATCAATGGAAACACTCCAGGAGCTTATTTCATGTAAAGTTAAGAGGTGTTACTGTATGGTCAGATTCCTCCTCTCTCTCTCTGCAACTGCGAGTGAGTCCTGTCACGATACATTGCTTCGACAAGTTGTCATATATTGGTTGATGTGTTTATGTTCTACAGCTTTTGACACTTTCTGGAGGTATAGATGAATGAATGATTTTTCATAATAAACACAAACATTTCGTTTGATGCACTATAAAGGTGTGTGTCCCATGACTGTATATAGTCATATATATATAATATATGATATTATATTAATAAAGATCATACAAATATGATCATCTTCAGTAGTGATTCATCTGAAATCGTCAAAGTCAAACCCTGACAGACGTTTAAGAAGTAAACTCAAACTCTTGGACCAATTGTTGTTTGAGGTCATTGTGTGGTGCATTGAGTTTGATTAACTGTTGAACGTTGAATAACACATTCCCTGTACATCAAAAGTGAACTGAAACTATCTCTCATTTATTTGAATTAGCTTTCACTTTGATGCAATACACAGTTTTATCACTGGAGGGCGGTATTATGATGCTATATAAATACGTGAAACCTTTGCTGCCAAGATTCTGCAAGAAAAGAGTCAAGAGACACCAGAAAATAAATAAGCATGTTTTTCATATCATATACATCAAATACTGTGAAATATTAATTTTAATAAACATAGTGTAACTTTTTCCTTTGCAATTATATTCATTTATTTACACTGTACAATTACTTCCTGCTTTTCGTGATAACCACTCCTGTTACAGATATATAGATATATATGTGCATCTCTATATATTTATGATGCTACACACCACATGTGTAATGTGATGGTACACGACAATGACCCTAGACACACCTCCAGGCTGTGTAAGGGCTATTTGACCGAGAAGGAGAATAATGTGCTGCACCAGATGACATGGCATCCACAGTCACCTGACCTAAACCCAATCGAGATGGTTTAGGATGAGATGGACCGCAGAGTGAAGGCAAAAGGGCCAACGAGTGCTCAGCATCTCTGGGAACTCCTTCAAGACTGTTGGAAAACCATTTCAGGTGACTATACGTCATGAAGCTCATCGTGAGAATGCCAAGAATGTGCCAAGCAGTAATCATAGCAAAGCGTGGCTATTTTTGAAGAATCTAAAATATAAAACATGTTTTGAGTAATTTCACACTTTTTTGTTTACCACATAATTCCACGTGTTCATTCATAGTTTTGATGCCTTCAGTGAGAATCTGCAATGTAAACAGTCATGAAAATAAAGAAAAAACATTAAATGAGGTTTGTCCAAACTTTTGACTGGTACTGTATATTTACATTTTGAAAAAAAAAAAAAACTTTTATTTTGAAACAATTTTATTTTGAAACACTTTTATTTTGAAAAACAAAACGACAGCAGACTTCATAGTAAATCATGACGTCATCAACTTTATGGGCGTGGCCTGGTGACATCAGAATTGGAGCGTGCCTTTGATGTTGCTGTATAAATAGACCAACGCAACAACAGAGAGCAGCAGTGTTTTTAACAGGAGTTACAAGTGACGTACACACGAGACACAATCATAGGTACACTATACGAACAAAGTACACGCAGGGTAAACAGAAGATACATACCGGAGACACCCGAAACAAAGACTATGTATCGCTACAGTAAGGAAGGAGACGTACCTCTAAACACCCGCTGGTCCAAAGATAACGACGATATGGAACTCACATTTAGAAGACCCGACGATGATTATATTAGGACAGCTGATATCCATCAGCTGTACCAAAACAGCATCATACGGGAACACAACAGCAGAATGAACAACACCCACTGCAACATCGAGAATGCCCGAATGATTGAACGTAAGCGATTAGAGCGGGAAAGGGCCAGACGTGAAGATCTGGAGTACGACCATGTGAGGAACATGGAAAATGAAGAAGCTCAGAGGCGAGAGCAACAGGAGCTTCTAAACCGCAGGCTACGGAACAAATCTATAGCTCAAGCTCAGCTGAAACAAGTTTCAGAAAAGGAGCTTGAGAAGAGGCGGCAGAGACACCAGGAGGTGCAGGAGCGTGTGAGGCTCAACGAGAGCTTAGCACAAGATGCCCGGATTCTCAGGCGCAAGAACCAAGATATCGCCGAAAACAAGAAACGGGAGCTTGAAGCTCGTGCGGAAGAAATTTTAGGAAAGAGACTGGACCAGGGCAAGAGAGGAACAATTGCTGCAGGTAGAGGAGCAGAAAATTGAGCTTGATCGTCTTGATCTGGAAGAGAAGAGGCGCCAGAGGAAGGCTGATCAGGCCGAGAAGTTCAAACAGCTCCAGATACCAAAAGAAATTGTTTCTGAAAAACTGGCAGCCTTCAAAAATGAACGCGCAATTGACATGTCTCTGAGAGAGCAGCAGAGACTCGAAAGGGAAGTGGCGGAAATTGAGGCTGGACGTGCGAATCGGTCTGCAATGGAAGCAAAGAGGAAGACTCAAGTACAAGAGTCCATTGCTGCCCACAGACGACGCGTGATCTGTGAGAAGGAGGAAAAAGAGAGAGAAGAGCGCCAGAGAGCCTTGGAGGAAAGAAAGGCTCAAATGGCTGAACATCAGCTTTTCTTGGAGCACCAGATATCTAGGGCTCGAGAAAACAGAGAAAAACATGCTCAGCTGATCAGAGAAAATGAACGGATGGCGGCCGAAAAAAGCGCTCGCCTCGAGCAGCAGAGACAGGAAGAGCGCGATGCTGCTTTGAGGAAGGCCGAGGAGGCACGACGGAGGGATGAGAAACTCCAGCAACATGTTGTTGGGGAACGTTATGGGGCCACAGAGACGCTTCGCAGGCACCGTGGCAGGATAATCCTGAGGCCCATCCACAATCTTCCGCCGGAGCACCTCCAACCCCTTACTCCCGCAGTTAGCACCGTCCACGTCTCTGCTATTCCCATCCACCTCCAGCCCCGTCCTCCCGCACGCGTCCCCGCAGCGAGCCCAGTCTGCGTCCCCGCTACCACCATCTACCTCCAACCGCGTCCTCCCACACGCGTCCCCGCAGCGAGCCCTGTCTGCGTCCCCGGTACCAGCAGCAATCTCCAACCGCGTCCTCCCGCACGCGTCCCCGCAACAAGCCGTGCCTACGCCCCTGCCTTTAGCAGTGAGGGGTCTAGCTATGTCACGGCACTCACCGGGGAGGCACTGCCCAGATTACGCCGGCCGAAACTGTGCAACCAGACAACAATCAGTCTTGTTGAACCCACAGGCCAGTACAAGATGTCCTCATACAGCCGATTCCCTCAGATTTAAGTATATGTGGACACACACACACACACACACACTGATATATAGATTGGGTTTTCTCCAGGCGCTCTGGTTTGCCCACTTTTAAGACATCTTAAAAGGAAAAAAACGTTTGAACACACACACTGATATATAAATTGGGTTTTCTCCAGGTGCTCTGGTTTGCCCACTTTTAAGACAAAAGGAAAAAAACGTTTGAACACACACACTGATATATAGATTGGGTTTTCTCCAGGTGCTCTGGTTTGCCCACTTTTAAGACATCTTAAAAGGAAAAAAACGTTTGAACACACACACTGATATATAAATTGGGTTTTCTCCAGGCGCTCTGGTTTTCTCCCTTGGATATATTCCAAAAAAAAAACCCAAAAATAATTCCCCTCCTAAACATGCCACAATCAGTAAACATTTGGATCAAAATAAAAAAAATCATAATCAGAAAGTTTTACTTCTCTCTCTCACTCTGTCAATAACAAGAAAGGTACATTGTAAGGTAGAGGACTGACGTTTTTCCCTCACTATTTTTGAATAATAATAATAAAAAGAAAGAACTCCACTATAATCATCTCTGTTTTTTAATCTTAAGGATAAGATTAAGATATTACCCACAGTGCATCATGGAAAGTGACAAAGACATTGCTGGAGTTACCATTGAGTGACAACATTGAGTTTAAGTATTGGAATAACGCCATATCAAAACTAAAAACCTAGACATACTCAGCTGTTACTACCAGAGACAAAGGCTGCTTTCCTGTGCGAAATGTGCTGAAGATCTTGGAGGAAAGACTGACTCTGTCATGGTGATTTTTCCACTTAAGCTCTAAATCTCCTGCTCTTTTTCTGACACTATCCGGAAATGCACATTGCAACTGTTAAAATTAAATCTTAAAATGAATATGCTCTGTCATCAGAGATTAGGGAAACATGCTATTGAAGTACAAGCTTCAAGCTGATCAGGGACAATGAACGGATGGTGGCTGAAAAATGCGCTCGCCTCGAGCGGCAGAGACAGGAAGAGCGCGATGCTGCTATGAGGAAGGCCGAGGAGGCAGAGAACATGTCTGTGAGAGAGCAGCCGAGACTGAACGGGAAGTGGCGGAAATTGAAAAATATCACGAAATAATGTGATACTTTCACGTTATAACGTAAAAACAGCACCATATGATGAAATAACCTGATAATTTCATATCATGTAAATAAGTGATAATTTCACGTTATAACATCAAACTTTTCACATAATTATTTGATACTGAGCAAAATATTTTTTTGGAGGGTGGCAGCAATACGCTTCCGTATTCCGTATGTTTGGGCAATGACAAAAAAAGTTTACTATACAAATAAATACAATAGACTATGGAATTGATAGATTTTATGTCATTGTTTACTAATTAATTAATTTGTGAGGAAAACGATTCAACCGGAAGTGCATTCGCGATTGTATTTTGAAATGTATCCCTTGCATTTCCGGTCCTGAAAGTGGCGGTAGCACGTGTCCCCGCAGCGAGCCCAGTCTGCGTCCCCGGTACCAGCAGCAATCTCCAACCGCGTCCTCCCGCACGCGTCCCCACACCAAGACCTGCCTACGTCTCTGCTATGACCGAACGGGTCCCGGCCTTTAGCAGTGAGGGGTCTAGCTACGTCGCGGCACTCACCCTGCAGCCACTGCCCAGATTAGGCCGGCCGAAACTGCAGTACAAGCCGATCAGTCTTGTTCAACCCACAGGCCACAAGATGTCCTCATACAGCCGCTTCCCTCCCATCTAAGTACAGGTGGACACACACACACAAACACACACATACAGATGACAGGATTTCCAGGTTCTGGTTCAGGCCAGACCTGTGTGCATCCTGTCAGCCTCATCCTTCACTGCATGTCATTCCCCGTCTCTCTCACTCACTCTTCAGCTGTGTCTATCAAACTTTAAAAAAAAATTAAAAAAAACTGTCGAAAAAGACAGCTAAAAAACTAAACTAAAAAACTCACTGTGTTGGACAAAACAAAGCACAGATTTCATGGGTGCAAAAGTATCTGAACCCCTTCAGTTCATAGGATATTGCAACTCCTAACCTCGATCAAAGGGTTTCAGTCTCTCCCATCTACTTTGGAGGACATTTGCCGCTATCAATGATCTTGTTTCTCTTGTTCATATTTTAGAAGGTCGTGCACTTCTAGGCAGAACAGATAACAGGCTAGCAGATCAACATTGCAATATTTACCCTGTAAAATTACAAAAGAAATGAAGCGCGATGAATAAACAAATGTAAATGACATTTTCCATAAAATGTTTTAATAAATGTTTTTGATACAGAGAAATATAATTCCACAAACACGTCATTTTGAGATACAGAACATAAATAATAAAATAATTCAGCTGGGATCTGATCGTGTCTCTAATATCGTAATGTCAAATCGATGGGAATAGTTCTGTTTGCTGAGGCACAAGAGGCTCTGTGGCCCGGTGAAGATCTTTTGAAAGCATCTTCAGGTTTTGGTCCATAATGAGTTCTTTAGGATGTGATATTTATTAAAGCTCTTAGATCTGTATTTAATATTGAAGCTTTTTGCCACTAATGTTGTGTTACAACCAGCTGCAGGGGTTTAGTCAAAGAGCATTTTGGATTTGCTGAGTTGAATGAAGGTCAAGAGTCCTTGAGTGATTTAATAAATGTTATGTATGTTGGAGCCTGCCTCGAGATAAAATATATTAGTTTACTTTTATATAAATGTTTTTTTTTAATATAGTTTTATTTCTATATAAAGAATTAATGTGACTGAGAAACAGTATACTGATTGAGATTTACAGAAATGTTGGTCATGTGTTGTTTCTAGTCTGGTGCATAAATATATTTGGTGCATTTGCATGGTGAGTTTATGGAGTGCAAAATGATCAAGTATAAAAGAAGAAGAATATGACAATCTTCAGAAAGCATGATATATTGTAAAAATATATATATATATATGTAGCCATATTTCATTATTGGAAAATAGATGTGTGACGTTTGTATTCCAGTCTTAAATGCACATGCAAAGTCTCTCCCATCTCTCTGAGCTGGACTCGTGGCACAATCAGTTACGGTCTATCCGAGGTTACAAGGCCAGTGTTAGAGCTGGCCAGAAGCCAGGCTCAGGTGGCAAGATTTGCAAAGCATCCTCCCATCCAAAGGATAGCAGCCGTGTTCGTTTGGTTCAGGAGAGAGCTGGATGACACACACCTGCAGACGGCATGAAGAAAGACTTAATAACCGGTGCTGATTAATGTTTGTCTGTGTGTTTGTCCTTACAGTATCGCTGCTTCACTCGCTGAGCGCCTACCTCACATCTGTAGCAGTTCTCATGGTAGGAACGTCCAAGACATTCAACATTATAGCTGTCAGTACCATCTTCTTTTGGGATGATTAGCTGTTTGCAGGCGTTACACATTGGAGCATACTTCCTGTATGGATAACGTTTAGAGGAAATGAAATGTTAGACAAAGCAAGAGCAGCTTTCAGAGATAAAACTGTTTTACGCAAAGTCAATGACATTTAAACGTCAAACAAATGGAAAAACAACAACAATTTGCAATTAATATCTCTCCACTTGGGAAGCATGTGTTTCCTGTGAGGCTTTTATTTTTTTACTCTCATACCTGTAATAGTCCTGGAGGCAATACACTTCTCCGACTTCGCCCTGTGCAAAGGCTTGCTCTCCAATTTGTTGTTTACATGTTGTACAGGTGAAACAGGAAAGATGGTATGCTCGCTCTAGTGCACGGATCACATGATCTGTGATAGCCTCCCCACAAGCCCAGCAAAGTTCCAGACTGGCCTATAAGAGACAGAAATACACAGTAAAATATTTCTGACACCAACAAGATGCCAACATTATATATCTATAACATTGATAATGCTTTTATTTTTACACTACAGCCTACACACTTTAACTCAATAACCAGTTAGAACTACATTGTGCAACAACAACATAGTACTAACACTTAAAACAGGTGATGTTGGAGGAAATGTCAAGTCTCTGCAAGCTAATGTAACGTGACATTACAGCAAGTTAGCAATCATGTGAAGCATACATGACATAGAGTAAATTAGGCAAATACACTGGTGTAGTTCTTCACAGATATTTGCATTTCCAACATCCTCTAGTGGACGCTGTGTTGACTTTACCTGGTAGCAGTCTTCACAGAGCGGGATCCCGGCCTTGTTGTAATACTGTTTACCAGCCAGGGGAACGTGACAAGATCTACACTGGAAGCAGCCGTCATGGTACGTCCTGTTTAAGGCCTCTATCGCAGGTTCAGAGAGAGCCACAGGTTTCCGACAGAAGCCACACACCTCTGCATTGTACACAGACATCAAATGTCAAAAGAAAATACAAAAAATAATAATATATGGATTGTCATTGAGGAACCGTTTAAAGCATGAGTGGTGAATGTGTAATTAGAGATCATGTTACCGTTACTCTCCAAGCCTGTGTCTTGGCCATTTTTATGGATCCCATGGGATTGTTCATCTTGTTTTAACCCACTAGATGGTTGTGCTTGTTTCCACCTTTAAATGTAAAGCACAGTTGTTAATGTAAGACTAAACTTTGAACTGACGTGTTTAGTGCTGGAAGGAGAAAAGGAGTAGCTCTAAAGGTTACAGGCTGAAACACGAGAGTCATCCAACAAATTAGAACCTTATTGTACGAACTGCACACCGTGTCGTCCTTTCAGGGTGTTTCTGCCTCGTTAAGCAACTTCTACGCGACACACTGTGCAGTGCGACATCCTTCTACTGTTTTTACAATAGAAACATAGTGAGAATACAGATTGGTTTGTTTTATCACAGGTGAAAAAAAAATCAAGGTCTTTTAACTCTGAGACATTTCCGTGGCTGAACTAAGAGTGCCGAGGAGAGCACCCTCTGAAATTTAGAGCAATAAAACCCATCAGTCAACCTTTTAATTCCTTTCCCCTCTTTTTTTCCAGCCATATTTACTCATTTCCAACTCTGATTAAGACAAGACAGGTTGGATCTGTCACCACATGAGCACACCGAGCACTGAATTAAAATAACCAAAGACGTCAGACAGAGCCAGAGAGTTAAACTCATCAGCCAGCTACAGCTTGAGCACATAAGATCACTGTCCAGTGACAAATATAGGCATTAGTACAACAGGATGCGTGACAGGAAATGATAACTAATAATTACAAGTTTGCTCTGATATCTTGAGTACTGTACTCTCCCGGCCTTGATTCTCTGTTTACGGTTGTTACTCTGTTAAACCTACAAAAGGAGGTTGTGATGGTTCCCTGGAGTAATTTGAATGTGTTTCCATGCCCAGCTGATTGTAGATGGAAACACCTGAGAGTTAGGGAGAGTATAAAGCTCCACCCATTAACTTGTCTTTCTCTGTCTCTCTCTCTCTCTCTCTCTCTCTGGCAGGCTCCACTCACCTCTCCAGGCTGCGTCGCGTTTTACGTACGTACGTCATGAAGCTCATCGTGAGAATGCCAAGAATGTGCCAAGCAGTAATCATAGCAAAGCGTGGCTATTTTTGAAGAATCTAAAATATAAAACATGTTTTGAGTAATTTCACACTTTTTTGTTTACCACATAATTCCACGTGTTCATTCATAGTTTTGATGCCTTCAGTGAGAATCTGCAATGTAAACAGTCATGAAAATAAAGAAAAAACATTAAATGAGGTTTGTCCAAACTTTTGACTGGTACTGTATATTTACATTTTGAAAAAAAAAAAAACTTTTATTTTGAAACACTTTTATCTTGAAACACTTTTATTTTGAAAAACAAAACGACAGCAGACTTCATAGTAAATCATGACGTCATCAACTTTGTGGGCGTGGCCTGGTGACATCAGAATTGGAGCGTGCCTTTGATGTTGCTGTATAAATAGACCAACGCAACAACAGAGAGCAGCAGTGTTTTTAACAGGAGTTACAAGTGACGTACACACGAGACACAATCATAGGTACAATATACGAACAAAGTACACGCAGGGTAAACAGAAGATACATACCGGAGACACCCGAAACAAACACTATGTATCGCTACAGTAAGGAAGGAGACGTACCTCTAAACACCCGCTGGTCCAAAGATGACGACGATATGGAACTCACATTTAGAAGACCCGACGATGATTATATTAGGACAGCTGATATCCATCAGCTGTACCAAAACAGCATCGTACGGGAACACAACAGCAGAATGAACAACACCCACTGCAACATCGAGAATGCCCGAATGATTGAACGTAAGCGATTAGAGCGGGAAAGGGCCAGACGTGAAGATCTGGAGTACGACCATGTGAGGAACATGGAAAATGAAGAAGCTCAGAGGCGAGAGCAACAGGAGCTTCTAAACCGCAGGCTACGGAACAAATCTATAGCTCAAGCTCAGCTGAAACAAGTTTCAGAAAAGGAGCTTGAGAAGAGGCGGCAGAGACACCAGGAGGTGCAGGAGCGTGTGAGGCTCAACGAGAGCTTAGCACAAGATGCCCGGATTCTCAGGCGCAAGAACCAAGATATCGCCGAAAACAAGAAACGGGAGCTTGAAGCTCGTGCGGAAGAAATTTTAGGAAAGAGACTGGACCAGGCAAGAGAGGAACAATTGCTGCAGGTAGAGGAGCAGAAAATTGAGCTTGATCGTCTTGATCTGGAAGAGAAGAGGCGCCAGAGGAAGGCTGATCAGGCCGAGAAGTTCAAACAGCTCCAGATACCAAAAGAAATTGTTTCTGAAAAACTGGCAGCCTTCAAAAATGAACGCGCAATTGACATGTCTCTGAGAGAGCAGCAGAGACTCGAAAGGGAAGTGGCGGAAATTGAGGCTGGACGTGCGAATCGGTCTGCAATGGAAGCAAAGAGGAAGACTCAAGTACAAGAGTCCATTGCTGCCCACAGACGACGCGTGATCTGTGAGAAGGAGGAAAAAGAGAGAGAAGAGCGCCAGAGAGCCTTGGAGGAAAGAAAGGCTCAAATGGCTGAACATCAGCTTTTCTTGGAGCACCAGATATCTAGGGCTCGAGAAAACAGAGAAAAACATGCTCAGCTGATCAGGGAAAATGAACGGATGGCGGCCGAAAAACGCGCTCGCCTCGAGCAGCAGAGACAGGAAGAGCGCGATGCTGCTTTGAGGAAGGCCGAGGAGGCACGACGGAGGGATGAGAAACTCCAGCAACATGTTGTTGGGGAACGTTATGGGGCCACAGAGACGCTTCGCAGGCACCGTGGCAGGATAATCCTGAGGCCCATCCACAATCTTCCGCCGGAGCACCTCCAACCCCTTACTCCCGCAGTTAGCACCGTCCACGTCTCTGCTATTCCCATCCACCTCCAGCCCCGTCCTCCCGCACGCGTCCCCGCAGCGAGCCCAGTCTGCGTCCCCGCTACCACCATCTACCTCCAACCGCGTCCTCCCACACGCGTCCCCGCAGCGAGCCCTGTCTGCGTCCCCGGTACCAGCAGCAATCTCCAACCGCGTCCTCCCGCACGCGTCCCCGCAAACAAGCCGTGCCTACGCCCCTGCCTTTAGCAGTGAGGGGTCTAGCTATGTCACAGCACTCACCGGGGAGGCACTGCCCAGATTACGCCGGCCGAAACTGTGCAACCAGACAACAATCAGTCTTGTTGAACCCACAGGCCAGTACAAGATGTCCTCATACAGCCGATTCCCTCAGATTTAAGTATATGTGGACACACACACACACACTGATATATAGATTGGGTTTTCTCCAGGCGCTCTGGTTTGCCCACTTTTAAGACAAAAGGAAAAAAACACTTGAACACACACACTGATATATAAATTGGGTTTTCTCCAGGCGCTCTGGTTTGCCCACTTTTAAGACATCTTAAAAGGTAAAAAACGTTTGAACACACACACTGATATATAAATTGGGTTTTCTCCAGGCGCTCTGGTTTTCTCCCTTGGATATATTCCACAAAAAAAACCCAAAAATAATTCCCCTCCTAAACATGCCACAATCAGTAAACATTTGGATCAAAATAAAAAAAATCATAATCAGAAAGTTTTACTTCTCTCTCTCACTCTGTCAATAACAAGAAAGGTACATTGTAAGGTAGAGGACTGACATTTTTCCCCCACTATTTTTGAATAATAATAATAAAAAAGAAAGAACTCCACTATAATCATCTCTGTTTTTTAATCTTAAGGATAAGATTAAGATATTACCCACAGTGCATCATGGAAAGTGACAAAGACATTGCTGGAGTTACCATTGAGTGACAACATTGAGTTTAAGTATTGGAATAACGCCATATCAAAACTAAAAACCTAGACATACTCAGCTCTTACTACCAGAGACAAAGGCTGCTTTCCTGTGCGAAATGTGCTGAAGATCTTGGAGGAAAGACTGACTCTGTCATGGTGATTTTTCCACTTAAGCTCTAAATCTCCTGCTCTTTTTCTGACACTATCCGGAAATGCACATTGCAACTGTTAAAATTAAATCTTAAAATGAATATGCTGTGTCATCAGAGATTAGGGAAACATGCTATTGAAGTACAAGCTTCAAGCTGATCAGGGACAATGAACGGATGGTGGCTGAAAAATGCGCTCGCCTCGAGCAGCAGAGACAGGAAGCGCACGATGCTGCTATGAGGAAGGCCGAGGAGGCAGAGAACATGTCTGTGAGAGAGCAGCCGAGACTGAACGGGAAGTGGCGGAAATTGAAAAATATCACGAAATAATGTGATACTTTAACGTTATAACGTAAAAACAGCACCATATGATGAAATAACCTGATAATTTCATATCATGTAAATAAGTGATAATTTCACGTTATAACATCAAACTTTTCACATAATTATTTGATACTGAGCAAAATATGTTTTTGGAGGGTGGCAGCAATACGCTTCCGTATTCCGTATGTTTGGCAAAAAAAGTTTACTATACAAATAAATACAATAGACTATGGAATTGATAGATTTTATGTCATTGTTTACTAATTAATTAATTTGTGAGGAAAACGATTCAACCGGAAGTGCATTCGCGATTTTATTTTGAAATGTATCCCTTGCATTTCCGGTCCTGAAAGTGGCGGTAGCACGTGTCCCCGCAGCGAGCCCAGTCTGCGTCCCCGGTACCAGCAGCAATCTCCAACCGCGTCCTCCCGCACGCGTCCCCGCAGCGAGCCCAGTCTGCGTCCCCGGTACCAGCAGCAATCTCCAACCGCGTCCTCCCGCACGCGTCCCCACACCAAGACCTGCCTACGTCTCTGCTATGACCGAACGGGTCCCGGCCTTTAGCAGTGAGGGGTCTAGCTACGTCGCGGCACTCACCCTGCAGCCACTGCCCAGATTAGGCCAGCCGAAACTGCAGTACAAGCCGATCAGTCTTGTTCAACCCACAGGCCACAAGATGTCCTCATACAGCCGCTTCCCTCCCATGGACACACACACACACACACACACACACACACACAGATGACAGGATTTCCAGGTTCTGGTTCAGGCCAGACCTGTGTGCATCCTGTCAGCCTCATCCTTTACTGCATGTCATTCCCCGTCTCTCTCACTCACTCTTCAGCTGTGTCTATCAAACTTTAAAAAAAAATTAAAAAAAACTGTCGAAAAAGACAGCTAAAAAACTAAACTAAAAAACTCACTGTGTTGGACAAAACAAAGCACAGATTTCATGGGTGCAAAAGTATCTGAACCCCTTCAGTTCATAGGATATTGCAACTCCTAACCTCGATCAAAGGGTTTCAGTCTCTCCCATCTACTTTGGAGGACATTTGCCGCTATCAATGATCTTGTTTCTCTTGTTCATATTTTAGAAGTCCGTGCACTTCTAGGCAGAACAGATAACAGGCTAGCAAATCAACATTGCAATATTTGCCCTGTAAAATTACAAAAGAAATGAAGCGCGATGAATAAACAAATGTAAATGACATTTTCCATAAAATGTTTTAATAAATGTTTTTGATACAGAGAAATATAATTCCACAAACACGTCATTTTGAGATACAGAACATAAATAATAAAATAATTCAGCTGGGATCTGATCGTGTCTCTAATATCGTAATGTCAAATCGATGGGAATAGTTCTGTTTGCTGAGGCAGGCTCTGTGGCCCGGTGAAGATCTTTTGAAAGCATCTTCAGGTTTTGGTCCATAATGAGTTCTTTAGGATGTGATATTTATTAAAGCTCTTAGATCTGTATTTAATATTGAAGCTTTTTGCCACTAATGTTGTGTTACACCAGCTGCAGGGGTTTAGTCAAAGAGCATTTTGGATTTGCTGAGTTGAATGAAGGTCAAGAGTCCTTGAGTGATTTAATAAATGTTATGTATGTTGGAGCCTGCCTCGAGATAAAATATATTAGTTTACTTTTATATAAATGTTTTTTTTAATATAGTTTTATTTCTATATAAAGAATTAATGTGACTGAGAAACAGTATACTGATTGAGATTTACAGAAATGTTGGTCATGTGTTGTTTTTAAGTCTGGTGCATAAATATATTTGGTGCATTTGCATGGTGAGTTTATGGAGTGCAAAATGATCAAGTATAAAAGAAGAAGAATATGACAATCTTCAGAAAGCATGATATATTGTAAAAAAAAAAATATATATATATATATATATATATATGTAGCCATATTTCATTATTGGAAAATAGATGTGTGACGTTTGTATTCCAGAGTCTTAAATGCACATGCAAAGTCTCTCCCATCTCTCTGAGCTGGACTCGTGGCACAATCAGTTACGGTCTATCCGAGGTTACAAGGCCAGTGTTAGAGCTGGCCAGAAGCCAGGCTCAGGTGGCAAGATTTGCAAAGCATCCTCCCATCCAAAGGATAGCAGCCGTGTTCGTTTGGTTCAGGAGAGAGCTGGATGACACACACCTGCAGACGGCATGAAAAAAGACTTAATAACCGGTGCTGATTAATGTTTGTCTGTGTGTTTGTCCTTACAGTATCGCTGCTTCACTCGCTGAGCGCCTACCTCACATCTGTAGCAGTTCTCATGGTAGGAACGTCCAAGACATTCAACATTATAGCTGTCAGTACCATCTTCTTTTGGGATGATTAGCTGTTTGCAGGCGTTACACATTGGAGCATACTTCCTGTATGGATAACGTTTTAGAGGAAATGAAATGTTAGACAAAGCAAGAGCAGCTTTCAGAGATAAAACTGTTTTACGCAAAGTCAATGACATTTAAACGTCAAACAAATGGAAAAACAACAACAATTTGCAATTAATATCTCTCCACTTGGGAAGCATGTGTTTCCTGTGAGGCTTTTATTTTTTTACTCTCATACCTGTAATAGTCCTGGAGGCAATACACTTCTCCGACTTCGCCCTGTGCAAAGGCTTGCTCTCCAATTTGTTGTTTACATGTTGTACAGGTGAAACAGGAAAGATGGTATGCTCGCTCTAGTGCACGGATCACATGATCTGTGATAGCCTCCCCACACGCCCAGCAAAGTTCCAGACTGGCCTATAAGAGACAGAAATACACAGTAAAATATTTCTGACACCAACAAGATGCCAACATTATATATCTATAACATTGATAATGCTTTTATTTTTACACTACAGTCTACACACTTTAACTCAATAACCAGTTAGAACTACATTGTGCAACAACAACATAGTACTAACACTTAAAACAGGTGATGTTGGAGGAAATGTCAAGTCTCTGCAAGCTAATGTAACGTGACATTACAGCAAGTTAGCAATCATGTGAAGCATACATGACATAGAGTAAATTAGGCAAATACACTGGTGTAGTTCTTCACAGATATTTGCATTTCCAACATCCTCTAGTGGACGCTGTGTTGACTTTACCTGGTAGCAGTCTTCACAGAGCGGGATCCCGGCCTTGTTGTAATACTGTTTACCAGCCAGGGGAACGTGACAAGATCTACACTGGAAGCAGCCGTCATGGTACGTCCTGTTTAAGGCCTCTATCGCAGGTTCAGAGAGAGCCACAGGTTTCCGACAGAAGCCACACACCTCTGCATTGTACACAGACATCAAATGTCAAAACAAAAACAAAAAAAAATAATATATGGATTGTCATTGAGGAACCGTTTAAAGCATGAGTGGTGAATGTGTAATTAGAGATCATGTTACCGTTACTCTCCAAGCCTGTGTCTTGGCCATTTTTATGGATCCCATGGGATTGTTCATCTTGTTTTAACCCACTAGATGGTGTGCTTGTTTCCACCTTTAAATGTAAAGCACATTGTTAATGTAAGACTAAACTTTGAACTGACGTGTTTAGTGCTGGAAGGAGAAAAGGAGTAGCTCTAAAGGTTACAGGCTGAAACACGAGAGTCATCCAACAAATTAGAACCTTATTGTACGAACTGCACACCGTGTCGTCCTTTCAGGGTGTTTCTGCCTCGTTAAGCAACTTCTACGCGACACACTGTGCAGTGCGACATCCTTCTACTGTTTTTCAATAGAAACATAGTGAGAATACAGATTGGTTTGTTTTATCACAGGTGAAAAAAATCAAGGTCTTTTAACTCTGAGACATTTCCGTGGCTGAACTAAGAGTGCCGAGGAGAGCACCCTCTGAAATTTAGAGCAATAAAACCCATCAGTCAACCTTTTAATTCCTTTCCCCTCTTTTTTTCCAGCCACATTTACTCATTTCCAACTCTGATTAAGACAAGACAGGTTGGATCTGTCACCACATGAGCACACCGAGCACTGAATTAAAATAACCAAAGACGTCAGACAGAGCCAGAGAGTTAAACTCATCAGCCAGCTACAGCTTGAGCACATAAGATCACTGTCCAGTGACAAATATAGGCATTAGTACAACAGGATGCGTGACAGGAAATGATAACTAATAATTACAAGTTTGCTCTGATATCTTGAGTACTGTACTCTCCCGGCCTTGATTCTCTGTTTACGGTTGTTACTCTGTTAAACCTACAAAAGGAGGTTGTGATGGTTCCCTGAGTAATTTGAATGTGTTTCCATGCCCAGCTGATTGTAGATGGAAACACCTGAGAGTTAGGGAGAGTATAAAGCTCCACCCATTAACTTGTCTTTCTCTGTCTCTCTCTCTCTCTCTCTCTCTCTGGCAGGCTCCACTCACCTCTCCAGGCTGCGTCGCGTTTTACGTACGTACGTCATGAAGCTCATCGTGAGAATGCCAAGAATGTGCCAAGCAGTAATCATAGCAAAGCGTGGCTATTTTTGAAGAATCTAAAATATAAAACATGTTTTGAGTAATTTCACACTTTTTGTTTACCACATAATTCCACGTGTTCATTCATAGTTTTGATGCCTTCAGTGAGAATCTGCAATGTAAACAGTCATGAAAATAAAGAAAAAAACATTAAATGAGGTTTGTCCAAACTTTTGACTGGTACTGTATATTTACATTTTGAAAAAAAAAAAACTTTTATTTTGAAACACTTTTATCTTGAAACACTTTTATTTTGAAAAACAAAACGACAGCAGACTTCATAGTAAATCATGACGTCATCAACTTTGTGGGCGTGGCCTGGTGACATCAGAATTGGAGCGTGCCTTTGATGTTGCTGTATAAATAGACCAAGGCAACAACAAAGAGCAGCAGTGTTTTTAACAGGAGTTACAAGTGACGTACACACGAGACACAATCATAGGTACACTATACGAACAAAGTACACGCAGGGTAAACAGAAGATACATACCGGAGACACCCGAAACAAAGACTATGTATCGCTACAGTAAGGAAGGAGACGTACCTCTAAACACCCGCTGGTCCAAAGATAACGACGATATGGAACTCACGTTTAGAAGACCCGACGATGATTATATTAGGACAGCTGACATCCATCAGCTGTACCAAAACAGCATCATACGGGAACACAACAGCAGAATGAACAACACCCACTGCAACATCGAGAATGCCCGAATGATTGAACGTAAGCGATTAGAGCGGGAAAGGGCCAGACGTGAAGATCTGGAGTACGACCATGTGAGGAACATGGAAAATGAAGAAGCTCAGAGGCAAGAGCAACAGGAGCTTCTAAACCGCAGGCTACGGAACAAATCTATAGCTCAAGCTCAGCTGAAACAAGTTTCAGAAAAGGAGCTTGAGAAGAGGCGGCAGAGACACCAGGAGGTGCAGGAGCGTGTGAGGCTCAACGAGAGCTTAGCACAAGATGCCCGGATTCTCAGGCGCAAGAACCAAGATATCGCCGAAAACAAGAAACGGGAGCTTGAAGCTCGTGCGGAAGAAATTTTAGGAAAGAGACTGGACCGGGCAAGAGAGGAACAATTGCTGCAGGTAGAGGAGCAGAAAATTGAGCTTGATCGTCTTGATCTGGAAGAGAAGAGGCGCCAGAGGAAGGCTGATCAGGCCGAGAAGTTCAAACAGCTCCAGATACCAAAAGAAATTGTTTCTGAAAAACTGGCAGCCTTCAAAAATGAACGCGCAATTGACATGTCTCTGAGAGAGCAGCAGAGACTCGAAAGGGAAGTGGCGGAAATTGAGGCTGGACGTGCGAATCGGTCTGCAATGGAAGCAAGAGGAAGACTCAAGTACAAGAGTCCATTGCTGCCCACAGACGACGCGTGATCTGTGAGAAGGAGGAAAAAGAGAGAGAAGAGCGCCAGAGAGCCTTGGAGGAAAAGAGGCTCAAATGGCTGAACATCAGCTTTTCTTGGAGCACCAGATATCTAGGGCTCAAGAAAACAGAGAAAAACATGCTCAGCTGATCAGAGAAAATGAACGGATGGCGGGCCGAAAAAAAAGCGCTCGCCTCGAGCAGCAGAGACAGGAAGAGCGCGATGCTGCTTTGAGGAAGGCCGAGGAGGCACGACGGAGGGATGAGAAACTCCAGCAACATGTTGTTGGGGAACGTTATGGGGCCACAGAGACGCTTCGCAGGCACCGTGGCAGGATAATCCTGAGGCCCATCCACAATCTTCCGCCGGAGCACCTCCAACCCCTTACTCCCGCAGTTAGCACCGTCCACGTCTCTGCTATTCCCATCCACCTCCAGCCCCGTCCTCCCGCACGCGTCCCCGCAGCGAGCCCAGTCTGCGTCCCCGCTACCACCATCTACCTCCAACCGCGTCCTCCCACACGCGTCCCCGCAGCGAGCCCTGTCTGCGTCCCCGGTACCAGCAGCAATCTCCAACCGCGTCCTCCCGCACGCGTCCCCGCAACAAGCCGTGCCTACACCCCTGCCTTTAGCAGTGAGGGGTCTAGCTATGTCACGGCACTCACCGGGGAGGCACTGCCCAGATTACGCCGGCCGAAACTGTGCAACCAGACAACAATCAGTCTTGTTGAACCCACAGGCCAGTACAAGATGTCCTCATACAGCCGATTCCCTCAGATTTAAGTATATGTGGACACACACACACACACACACTGATATATAGATTGGGTTTTCTCCAGGCGCTCTGGTTTGCCCACTTTTAAGACATCTTAAAAGGAAAAAAACGTTTGAACACACACACTGATATATAGATTGGGTTTTCTCCAGGTGCTCTGGTTTTCTCCCTTGGATATATTCCACACAAAAAAACCCCAAAAATAATTCTCCTCCTAAACATGCCACAATCAGTAAACATTTGGATCAAAATAAAAAAAATCATAATCAGAAAGTTTTACTTCTCTCTCTCACTCTGTCAATAACAAGAAATGTACATTGTAAGGTAGAGGACTGACGTTTTTCCCTCACTATTTTTGAATAATAAAAAAGAAAGAACTCCACTATAATCATCTCTGTTTTTTAATCTTAAGGATAAGATTAAGATATTACCCACAGTGCATCATGGAAAGTGACAAAGACATTGCTGGAGTTACCATTAAGTTACAACATTGAGTTTAAGTATTGGAATAACGCCATATCAAAACTAAAAACCTAGACATACTCAGCTCTTACTACCAGAGACAAAGGCTGCTTTCCTGTGAGAAATGTGCTGAAGATCTTAGAGGAAAGACTGACTCTGTCATGGTGATTTTTCCACTTAAGCTCTAAATCTCCTGCTCTTTTTCTGACACTATCCGGAAATGCACATTGCAACTGTTAAAATTAAATCTTAAAATGAATATGCTGTGTCATCAGAGATTAGGGAAACATGCTATTGAAGTACAAGCTTCAAGCTGATCAGGGACAATGAACGGATGGTGGCTGAAAAATGCGCTCGCCTCGAGCAGCAGAGACAGGAAGAGCGCGATGCTGCTATGAGGAAGGCCGAGGAGGCAGAGAACATGTCTGTGAGAGAGCAGCCGAGACTGAACGGGAAGTGGCGGAAATTGAAAAATATCACGAAATAATGTGATACTTTCACGTTATAACGTAAAAACAGCACCATATGATGAAATAACCTGATAATTTCATATCATGTAAATAAGTGATAATTTCACGTTATAACATCAAACTTTTCACATAATTATTTGATACTGAGCAAAATATTTTTTTGGAGGGTGGCAGCAATACGCTTCCGTATTCCGTATGTTTGGGCAATGACAAAAAAAGTTTACTATACAAATAAATACAATAGACTATGGAATTGATAGATTTTTATGTCATTGTTTACTAATTAATTAATTTGTGAGGAGGAAAACGATTCAACCGGAAGTGCATTCGCGATTTTATGTTGAAATGTATCCTTGCATTTCCGGTCCTGAAAGTGGCGGTAGCACGTGTCCCCGCAGCGAGCCCAGTCTGCGTCCCCGGTACCAGCAGCAATCTCCAACCGCGTCCTCCCGCACGCGTCCCCGCAGCGAGCCCAGTCTGCGTCCCCGGTACCAGCAGCAATCTCCAACCGCGTCCTCCCGCACGCGTCCCCACACCAAGACCTGCCTACGTCTCTGCTATGACCGAACGGGTCCCGGCCTTTAGCAGTGAGGGGTCTAGCTACGTCGCGGCACTCACCCTGCAGCCACTGCCCAGATTAGGCCAGCCGAAACTGCAGTACAAGCCGATCAGTCTTGTTCAACCCACAGGCCACAAGATGTCCTCATACAGCCGCTTCCCTCCCATCTAAGTACAGGTGGACACACACACACACACACACACATACAGATGACAGGATTTCCAGGTTCTGGTTCAGGCCAGACCTGTGTGCATCCTGTCAGCCTCATCCTTTACTGCATGTCATTCCCCGTCTCTCTCACTCACTCTTCAGCTGTGTCTATCAAACTTTTAAAAAAATTAAAAAAAACTGTCGAAAAAGACAGCTAAAAAACTAAACTAAAAAACTCACTGTGTTGGACAAAACAAAGCACAGATTTCATGGGTGCAAAAGTATCTGAACCCCTTCAGTTCATAGGATATTGCAACTCCTAACCTCGATCAAAGGGTTTCAGTCTCTCCCATCTACTTTGGAGGACATTTGCCGCTATCAATGATCTTGTTTCTCTTGTTCATATTTTAGAAGGTCGTGCACTTCTAGGCAGAACAGATAACAGGCTAGCAAATCAACATTGCAATATTTACCCTGTAAAATTACAAAAGAAATGAAGCGCGATGAATAAACAAATGTAAACAACATTTTCCATAAAATGTTTTAATAAATGTTTTTGATACAGAGAAATATAATTCCACAAACACGTCATTTTGAGATACAGAACATAAATAATAAAATAATTCAGCTGGGATCTGATCGTGTCTCTAATATCGTAATGTCAAATCGATGGGAATAGTTCTGTTTGCTGAGGCACAAGAGGCTCTGTGGCCCGGTGAAGATCTTTTGAAAGCATCTTCAGGTTTTGGTCCATAATGAGTTCTTTAGGATGTGATATTTATTAAAGCTCTTAGATCTGTATTTAATATTGAAGCTTTTTGCCACTAATGTTGTGTTACACCAGCTGCAGGGGTTTAGTCAAAGAGCATTTTGGATTTGCTGAGTTGAATGAAGGTCAAGAGTCCTTGAGTGATTTAATAAATGTTATGTATGTTGGAGCCTGCCTCGAGATAAAATATATTAGTTTACTTTTATATAAATGTTTTTTTTTAATATAGTTTTATTTCTATATAAAGAATTAATGTGACTGAGAAACAGTATACTGATTGAGATTTACAGAAATGTTGGTCATGTGTTGTTTTTAAGTCTGGTGCATAAATATATTTGGTGCATTTGCATGGTGAGTTATGGAGTGCAAAATGATCAAGTATAAAAGAAGAAGAATATGACAATCTTCAGAAGCATGATATATTGTAAAAATATATATATATATATATATATGTAGCCATATTTCATTATTGGAAAATAGATGTGTGACGTTGTATTCCAGGTCTTAAATGCACATGCAAAGTCTCTCCCATCTCTCTGAGCTGGACTCGTGGCACAATCAGTTACAGTTTATCCGAGGTTACAAGGCCAGTGTTAGAGCTGGCCAGAAGCCAGGCTCAGGTGGCAAGATTTGCAAAGCATCCTCCCATCCAAAGGATAGCAGCCGTGTTCGTTTGGTTCAGGAGAGAGCTGGATGACACACACCTGCAGACGGCATGAAGAAAGACTTAATAACCGGTGCTGATTAATGTTTGTCTGTGTGTTTGTCCTTACAGTATCGCTGCTTCACTCGCTGAGCGCCTACCTCACATCTGTAGCAGTTCTCATGGTAGGAACGTCCAAGACATTCAACATTATAGCTGTCAGTACCATCTTCTTTTGGGATGATTAGCTGTTTGCAGGCGTTACACATTGGAGCATACTTCCTGTATGGATAACGTTTTAGAGGAAATGAAATGTTAGACAAAGCAAGAGCAGCTTTCAGAGATAAAACTGTTTTACGCAAGTCAATGACATTTAAAAGTCAAACAAATGGAAAAACAACAACAATTTGCAATTAATATCTCTCCACTTGGGAAGCATGTGTTTCCTGTGAGGCTTTTATTTTTTTACTCTCATACCTGTAATAGTCCTGGAGGCAATACACTTCTCCGACTTCGCCCTGTGCAAAGGCTTGCTCTCCAATTTGTTGTTTACATGTTGTACAGGTGAAACAGGAAAGATGGTATGCTCGCTCTAGTGCACGGATCACATGATCTGTGATAGCCTCCCCACAAGCCCAGCAAAGTTCCAGACTGGCCTATAAGAGACAGAAATACACAGTAAAATATTTCTGACACCAACAAGATGCCAACATTATATATCTATAACATTGATAATGCTTTTATTTTACACTACAGCCTACACACTTTAACTCAATAACCAGTTAGAACTACATTGTGCAACAACAACATAGTACTAACACTTAAAACAGGTGATGTTGGAGGAAATGTCAAGTCTCTGCAAGCTAATGTAACGTGACATTACAGCAAGTTAGCAATCATGTGAAGCATACATGACATAGAGTAAATTAGGCAAATACACTGGTGTAGTTCTTCACAGATATTTGCATTTCCAACATCCTCTAGTGGACGCTGTGTTGACTTTACCTGGTAGCAGTCTTCACAGAGCGGGATCCCGGCCTTGTTGTAATACTGTTTACCAGCCAGGGGAACGTGACAAGATCTACACTGGAAGCAGCCGTCATGGTACGTCCTGTTTAAGGCCTCTATCGCAGGTTCAGAGAGAGCCACAGGTTTCCGACAGAAGCCACACACCTCTGCATTGTACACAGACATCAAATGTCAAAAGAAAAATACAAAAATAATAATATATGGATTGTCATTGAGGAACCGTTTAAAGCATGAGTGGTGAATGTGTAATTAGAGATCATGTTACCGTTACTCTCCAAGCCTGTGTCTTGGCCATTTTTATGGATCCCATGGGATTGTTCATCTTGTTTTAACCCACTAGATGGTGTGCTTGTTTCCACCTTTAAATGTAAAGCACATTGTTAATGTAAGACTAAACTTTGAACTGACGTGTTTAGTGCTGGAAGGAGAAAAGGAGTAGCTCTAAAGGTTACAGGCTGAAACACGAGAGTCATCCAACAAATTAGAACCTTATTGTACGAACTGCACACCGTGTCGTCCTTTCAGGGTGTTTCTGCCTCGTTAAGCAACTTCTACGCGACACACTGTGCAGTGCGACATCCTTCTACTGCTTTACAATAGAAACATAGTGAGAATACAGATTGGTTTGTTTTATCACAGGTGAAAAAAATCAAGGTCTTTTAACTCTGAGACATTTCCGTGGCTGAACTAAGCGTGCCGAGGAGAGCACCCTCTGAAATTTAGAGCAATAAAACCCATCAGTCAACCTTTTAATTCCTTTCCCCTCTTTTTTTCCAGCCACATTTACTCATTTCCAACTCTGATTAAGACAAGACAGGTTGGATCTGTCACTACATGAGCACACCGAGCACTGAATTAAAATAACCAAAGACGTCAGACAGAGCCAGAGAGTTAAACTCATCAGCCAGCTACAGCTTGAGCACATAAGATCACTGTCCAGTGACAAATATAGGCATTAGTACAACAGGATGCGTGACAGGAAATGATAACTAATAATTACAAGTTTGCTCTGATATCTTGAGTACTGTACTCTCCCGGCCTTGATTCTCTGTTTACGGTTGTTACTCTGTTAAACCTACAAAACTGAGAGGTTTGAGGTTGTGATGGTTCCCTGGGTAATTTGAATGTGTTTCCATGCCCAGCTGATTGTAGATGGAAACACCTGAGAGTTAGGGAGAGTATAAAGCTCCACCCATTAACTTGTCTTTCTCTCTCTCTCTCTCTCTCTCTCTCTCTCTGGCAGGCTCCACTCACCTCTCCAGGCTGCGTCGCGTTTTTTTGGTTTCTTTCTTTTCACGGCACACGACACCTCGCATCTACACATTTTCACTCATGCATACATGCACCTTCACCGATGATTGACTGATTAACACACCCCACCGTTTCTTTGGCTTGTTTTTGGTCAAAGTTGTTTGTGTTTTTTAGTTCCTTACAATAAAACTTTGGCTCTCAACCCGCGCCTCCCTTTGTGTGTTTTTTCTCCGTGGCTTTAGAGCTGCATCACAACAAGGTGCACAAGTGATTTCCATTAAATCCCCATAAATAGGGACACACTTGTTGAATATGACCAAAAAGGGACAGCCTGCGTGTTGTCAGCACCTCCTGCTGTAACTCAGCTCACCGTTCTGATCTGCGCTTTTATTATTTCTGCAGAGACAAATATATCATCGGTCTGAAAAGTCATCAGTTTGTGAGGGAAAAATGCGTACAGTTCATAAAGTGTTTTTGATGATTTAGCCATATCTAAAAGACAGCTGTTTGGTTTTTTGCCTTTCATAATGTGTTGTGCAGATGATTCTTTACAACCACTGCACGACATAATACCGTATCTGTGGAAGTCGTGGAAACTTGTAATATATCACTGTGGGAAAAATGCCTCATCTGCTTCAACAGAGATTTATTGAGGAAAATTGGGATTAGGTGTTTAAAACTGTAAATTGCAAAACACGAAAAACATTTACGTGATGCAAATACGTGAGAGAGGTCTGCATACCTCTCTGTTGTAAACTGGCTCGTGGCCTGGGGTCAAAGGGTGGGAGGGAGGCGTCTGGACAGGAGGAGGCGGTGGAAGTGCTGGTTCTTCACAGGGTAGTGTTCCCAGAGATGAAGGCAGTGCGGCGGGAGGAGGAGGAGAAGGAGGGGGAGGAAGAGGGAAGAGCTCTGTTTGACAAGTAAAAGATTTACTTTAAGCCATTTTGTCATAACTTCCCTGAAAAATTTGTTTTTTATTCAAGTTTCCAGTAAGCTCTGCAATCTCCTGAAATTCAGGATAAGATTAATATGAAACAAAATATATTTAAAAATATGTCTAGTGCACACAGAAACCAGTATATACGTTGATATTACTTGTTGTATAACAATATAACATAAAAGGGGAAACAAGGTTGTGATTGTGTCTGCTAAGTGTGTGTTTTACTCAACTTTTCTGCATGTTTCAATCTGCCTACATTACCCATGACGCAATTCAACTGCTGACAATTTTATAGGAGTTTAAAGTGTGTCATGCAAATAGCGTAGATGGAGGATCGGCCTACAGATTTCTGATGACTCTGCACTTTGAATGATTCAGCAGACACTAACTCTACGTGACATCACTTGAGGACATTTATCAGAGTTCCTCTTTAAACAATATCAGACGTCTTGTAATAAAGATCAGGAGTCCGATTTAATTTGTGTCCGGGTAAGACTGCAAAAAGAGCGGTAACTTATGATACACGGTTTTGGGGACTCTCACGGGACAAGGACAAATCCAAAACATATGATGAAGGTCAACCATGCCACGATGGTCAACCACTCCATATCTGAACAGATTTCAGTTTTGTCTACATTTCGTCACAAACACTTGCATCACCTTTGTCGTCTTCTTGTAGCTTTCCTCTGCTGAGTCCGAGCTGGGCGGGTTTTGGACTCTGAGGGTCTGAGGCTTGAACAGAAGCCCTCGCGTGAGTCCGGCCTTTGCTGTCTACACCGCCATGAGACTCAGACTGTGAGTGCTCCTCTTTCTTATGTCTTACGGAGGGGATGTTGTCACTTGGGCTGACTCGTACAGCAGTGTGCTGCTTGTCTCTAGCCGGGGCACTGTGGGCCTGGAGGGCGGGCTGCTGCTGTGTCACCGTGGCTCGGTGAGGAGACGCCAGAGTGATGAAGAAAGAAGACACCATCCTTTTTTGTGGAGCTGCTGATGCCATGGCTGTATGAAACCCACATATAGCCTGAGAGGAGGACAGAACAATTATAATATTGTAAACTCAAGACTGCTCGTAACATCACAGACTCAACGCAATATCTGATCTTTCAAAGCAAGCCTGGAATATAATAAGAAAACTTCCTAATACCGAGCATGACCTTTCATCCTTATCATCTCTTCTCAGAGTAGACGCCCTCAAAGTCAACTTTGTGGGAGAGCTCACTCTCACTTCAGAGAGGTAAGTTCACACACTCACAGCTCTCATTACCCATAATGAATGGTTTTAGAGGCAAAAAGCACAAATGTGAATCATCTGTTTCCTTTAAACCCACTCACTCTGGCTGTGAGCTGCCGTTACATACCTGGGAAAAACAGCGGTTTGAAGACAGCTCTGCCTTTTTCTTCTTTCTCCTTCCCTGTTCCTGTATCTCAAAACTTCTGGTTTGTTTTCCCTCCTGCCACTGAGAGACGACTTTACTCCGGTAGAGAGGGCGACTATCAGCAGAAGGCCACTCCTTTTCCTTCTGTACCTCCCTCCCCAGCTCTCTCGGCCGTCGACCCCTCCTCCCTCTCTCTGGCTGAATGACAATACCACCTCCCTCCCAACCGTAAAAGGTGAACAGTTAATCTCGGGCAAAGTGCAGTAAAAAACATGACACATTCGTCCACTATGAAAACTTGGCAGGCGCGCGCGCACATACACTCATGCTGGCATGCATGCACGTAGACACACACACACAGAGAAAGGCATGCAAAAGTTGGGCAATCTAACCAAAGCCACACACTCTACACTGACTGACTTTTTTACAAAGGCAATATCATAAAGTATCTCGTAAGGTTTTCGCCCTTAAATAGACAAGCTGAGACGCACAGCCACCTCCCACTTCTTTATCTTTTCGCATGCCAGCAGGATGTGACTGTACCTGCCTTTTCTAGCAAATCTCTATCTCAGACTGTCCTCCTCCTCTCTCCTGTGCAGCTCTGCCTTATTGTTCTGTTAGCTTTATTTTCCCTACCTCCCTCATTGAGTCTGCCTCCTTTTTTCTTCTCCCACTTTCCTTCTTTCCCTTCCCCCCACTACATTATATCATTTTAGCCTTGACTCACTATCAGTGTGACAGGGCATTGCGTCCGTTTGTGCCTCACCGACGTGTGGCGGACTTCACTGGACTCTCCTGATGGAGCTTTTGTGTTCAAAGAGACTGCAAAGGAGCCGAGCAATACAGTGCAATGAATCAGGGCATTGTGCAAAAGGAGATATTGGTGCATTAGGAGAGTGAGAGAGAGAGAGAGAGAGAGAGAGAGGAGGGGGGGGCAACAGTGAGTGATGTCTAAGAGAGCCATGAAAAAGCTGCTTTGTTGTGTTTGAGTGAGTCTGGTGAGCAATATCAGGTCTGCCGATCAGCAAAAATATTGTGGTTAGTTTCCGGAGCCAACCCTTGTGAGGTCCACTCCTCTCCTAAGAGTCAAAGAAGGGAGGATGGAGCAAGGAGCTAAATGTCGAATAAAACTTTCCCGATCAATGTAGGTCAGCGCGAGAGAAGAGTGAGGCAGGAATGTGCGAAAGAGGGTGAACAGGAGACGGAGATGAGGAGAGTGATGGGGGTCTCTGTTGTTCCAGCTCCGTGGAAAGGAATGCTGCAGTGATGTCACGGTTGCAGGAGGGAGCATGCCTACTGATGACACAATCCCCAGACCTCCAACGCTCCGCCTCCTCCGGCAGCCCAAAATCCTCATTAAACTCTATGAACTTCTTCACTGCTTCTGCTTCTCGCATGACTTTTCAATTTACGCAACCGTCGGCACGGTATAATTTCTTTTACTGCAATCCTCAATTTTGGGTGAGCGGGGCAACAATAGGAGGAGAATGAAGGGAGGTGAAGGGGAAGGAACAGGAAGAAACACAGCAGATAAGAAAAACAGTGACAATTACATGTTGGCAAAGTCAGTCGACGTTGACTTCCTTGCTGTAAACATCTTCAGGGGTGGAAAAGCTACTTTTAAGGGAGAAACGGTGTTACTTTACATAAATGTTCCTCAGCTGGACTTAGACTGTTTGTCTGCTTTGAGCAAAGGAGGAGGGAATTGTGAGAGGCAGATCAAACAATAAACGGCGAAAATTAAAGCAACAGAGGCTGAAATATCTCTGAAATATCATGAAAATGTTGGTTCCCCCTCTCCCTCACTCCTGACTCCTATATGGCAACTTCTTTGCCTTTACCTGCAGTCTGTAATGCAGGCTCACATCCAAGCTAAGATCACTCTGATGACCTCGTCGGGGTTTTTCTTCTCCAGACTCACAAAATTATATAACTTATAATCATATAATTATACATTAAAGAGCTGGATTCGCAGGCTGAGCTGCACTTCTTGTGTAAAACTGGGGAAGCGCTCCTTAAATTGGTGACATATGGTGATCTTCAGTGGACTGTGCATGCCAGTGTGTCATCCTGATGATTACAGTCTTGCTAGGTAAACACAATCCGATCCAGTTCCTCTCGATTCATCGTTGTATTATCATGAAGGCTGTGTTTCTCTGAGAATAGCTGTGTAGAATAATCTATTAGTCTAATCTACTGAAGAAATTCTGGTTTGGTATAATTACGCTGTGTCAACATCTTCCGGAACATTTAGGATGGAGCTACACGATTATTTTTCAGTGCTTGAAATGGTGACAGAGACTCTTCATGTCTCAAGACTCAAGAGCAGTCAGTACACAGTAATCCTTTTATTATTTTGTTATTAATATCAAGTATTAGCACGTCTTGACGTTGGAGGTAGTCGCTGATATTTGAGGTAGACTGCCGGTACGCCATCATCCTACATCTGATGTCTTCCGTCTGTGTTCCCTTGGTTTGTGACTGGATTCGCTTGAGCTTGTGTCTTCCTCCTGAAAACGAAGCAAAACAATTATTAACATTAATAATTTTCAAAATTTTCAACATTACTAACAAATATATAATGACTACATGAAGAAGTAGAAGTAGTTGCCTAGATGCAAAAAACGAAAAAAACATAAGACATATGATACAGACCTCCAACACAGATTGCAGCAGGTCCTGAGAGGGCAGCAGGCATGCGGCTTCACCCAGGAAAGTGATGAGGACGTGGAGGACATCGGACCAGTCACCCACGGTCAGCATGAGCACCAGTAAGCCTCCCAGTCGCACAACTACCGTATGCAACAAGGCTTTTGTTCCAGTCTGCCGATTCTGGTCCTCTGCGCAAGATTGAGAGTTACACAATGAAGCTAAAAGATCTTTTTATGCCAAAAGCAGTAAAACCTTTGAATGGAAGGATACCCGCCTGGTCCCTGAGCTAACATCAGCATAGTTTTAAACTCAGTGGCCAGGTGTGCTCCAGAGCTTTTGTGTCAAGTTGTGTTCTTTCATTCGTGTTGTGTGACTTGGCTGACTTGTGTCTTTTTTGTGCATGGGTGACCAAACTGCAGTAGTTTCTAGTTTCTAATCTTCTTTCTCCAGTAGACTTCCATTTTCATTCCCCAAATAGTTGCCCAGATAATCACCTTGTCCATAGACCACCAACATGGTGTAGCAGAGTGTCAATGGAGTCCAAAACTTCAGAGCATCCTTCTGGGACAGGAAGTGGTCGTAAACCGTAGTGGTGGAAGCCACAGTTGCTAGAGCAAAGGCCAAGACAACCGCTCTTTGCAGAGAAGCCAATATGGTGTGTCCGGAGGTCAGGAGGGTGATGCATTTCCCACAGTAACGCTCTGTGCTATGTAGTGGGTAGAGTCTAGCCGCATGGCTCCACAGACTGTGGCTGATGCTTGCCAGTGCCCAGCTGAGAGCAGCTGCTAGGAACAAGCTGAGGGAGCTGTGTGGAGCCCCCTGATGGAGGAATACCAGAGTACAGGTGAGGCCGCAACCCAGGGAGAACTGGCTCTGGATGAGGAGCAAGTCTAGGCTTCTGCCATTGGCGTCCTGGTGTTCAAACAGATACAGGTGGAAATAGAACAAGAAAAAAGTCAGCTTAAATCAACATGAGGAACTCACCAGTCCCGATGACGCCCAGGCAGAAACGGCTCTGAGAGAAAACTCCAGCACAATCAGAGAGGAAACCCTCGAGCCCACCAGAGACAGGAGGACCACCAGGGACCAGAACTGGAGAGATGTTTTCCAGTTCCCTCTCAGAACATTGCTCGGTGAGGATGGCCTCTGTTTGCTTTCATTTTCAGATTCAGAATCACTGTGTGGAGAGAAAATTATACTGAGTATAAACGCACATAGAAAAAAAGTCTATATTAAATTGTTTCTTGCATTTCCACAGAGAAAACTCACCTGAATGTTTGAAGGAAGTAGTAAACTCTCATCAAATTGCACACCACTGATATTCCACACGCACCCACAAGACCTTGCAAAGAAACACCATAACCAAACAACATTAATGTAAAGAAACTACTTCACACGTACATATTTCACGGGCAGAAAAGCAGTCGACTCACCTTGAAAAAAACAGTCTATTGGGCTTGAACCAAAAGGCGTCTGTTCAGAAGTTCCCAGGATCCAGGGGAAGGGGAGAAACATTTTTATGTCGACCTCGTCTCAACGAGGACGCTCTGACCTCTCACTCATGCTACTTCAGTCTACGAACCTGATTAGAAATTACATGTGAATTCCCGTGAGCCAAACTCTTAAGTCGCCTTTATTTCTTCCCGCTGATCAGGTCTGCGTGGCCCGAGTGTGCTCAGTGCTTCAGCTCCAAAGGTCAAATGTGATTTGAGTGTGTTTGTCAGTTCAATCACTTCCTGATGAAAGAGGCTGAAAATCCTCTCAGGAAGATGATTAGTCTCAAAGAGCAATCAGAAATCTTTCCACTGGGACAAAATAAAAACCACACGTTGCAAAATTAACATATTCCATACAAAAATGTCTTTATTATTATTATTATTATCAAAACTAACAGTATCATGATTATTATTGTCATCAACTGCTGTTCAAAATCCTGTATTACCCGTAAGTTACATTTCTGAAAATCAAATGGCATTCTTGACGTTGGGTACCAGTAGTTCATGTCAGTAAATAAAAACATCAGATGTTTATACGTAGAACGCACAAGGCAGCTAGAGTTATCCATTAAACTGTGACAAACAGCCAACACGGAGCTCATGTTTAATAATCCGAAGCTCTCCAGAGTATTATAGCCACTCCATCGTCTCAAATCTCTTATTTACACTTATTTCAGGTTCGCTGCGAGCAGAGACTCTGCCTGTAAATTCATCAGCTGAGGTATTAAGGTAAAAAAAACCTGATAGTTTATCAGCAACTCAATATATCGATAGGAACAAGAAAGAGTCTGTGCAAGATGTGTCCATTTTTTTATCAAGTACGAGTCTCACTTCGATGAACTGTTTGACATTTAGGGAAATCGGCTTATTCGCTTTCTGGCAGAGAGTTTGATGAGAGGATCAAAGATGGCGAACAAGCCCATTTACCAAAATGTTGAACATGTGCTTTAACTTCAGTGTTTCATTAGTTGATGGTCCACTTCTGTAGCTATAATGAAATGTAGTCAGTCATACTGAGGCGTTTGGGGGTGTTTTAGCTCCTTCCCTGGCTTTGGTTGCCCTTCACTGTCTGTTGTCTCATCAGATCCCAGAACAGCATGCTGAGCACCGTGTGCGGAGCCAAACGCAGGAAAACGGGACCCATGCCTTTATACAACCCCAGCAGGCCCTCAGCTTGGCACACCTTCAGCATACAATCTGAAAATCCATGGTACAGACGGCCCTGAAAGGCGGACGAGGCAAACGGTAAGTCTCCAGAGCTTTAGTATTTGAGTGCATTTAGCTGGAACACTTATAGTATTTTGTGCCCTTATTGAGTGCACGAACAAGTTTGATGAATAGAGGTCACCCACCCTATGAGACTCGTCCACGGGCTGGTTGTAGAGACGTGTACTGATGACGTCAAACGGGGTCATGGTGATTGCCACAGCGACTCCGCTGATCATGGCAGCTATCAAGGCCGTGAGCCAGCTGTTTGGACTAAACCACTGCAAGGTGAAGGAAGAAACCGATTACTAACCGAGATCTGGCTTTTGAATCATCGGGTGACAACAACTGCTTGGTTTTATGAGCTGGAAAAAATGTCAGCTGTTTACCTGAGAATGTGACACCCAGTCCTTGGCAGAGGTGAAGGTTGCCAGCTGAGCAGCTGAGCCAACCATGACTCGAGGCACGGCTCCGTTCACACCCCTCCAAAGGCCAATTAGACCTTCTCTTCTGTAGATGGTAACAAAGGCATCGGAGACTCCCTGAAGTGGAGGACAACAAAAACATTCATGTGTTGGAAGATCAGAAGATTTTCCTGTCACGCGATGGTAGTATGCAGTGATAAAAACATGTTTTAAGAGCAGTTTTCTGATGTATTATCAATACATCGAGTGACAAAATACAGTCTCACACGCACGCTGGAATCAGTAATCAGTATAAAGTTTAAAAATCAAAATGCAGTATCAATCAGTGGTTTGAGGAAAGAGACACCCTCCCCGCGTCTAAATGTAGGTTTAAGATGTTCCTTGTTGATAGAGCTTAGAGTTAGGCCTGGCTCAGGTGAGGTGCCGGGGGACTTCCCATGATGAACTGAGCTCTTCTGTACACATTCACGTCCCATTAATGCATGTTACCGACTTGGCATCTTCCCCTGAGCTCTTGTGCTTTCTCGTCTCTCGAGAGTCGATAGAGAGGGTTGGTGACACGCAGCAAAGGACCACAGGCTGGAGTCAAACCCACCGCACAGGACTGCTTTTATTAGGGGGAGCACACTCTACCTGTTGAGCTTGCAGGGTGCGACTACTTTTGATACTTAAGTATATTTTTCCGTTAATATTTTCGTACATTTACTGTGAATTATAAATGAACTTTTCCTTATACTGGTGAGTGTTTCCACTGTCAGACTGCTACTTTTACTAAAGTAAACTACAAAATAATAGAATATCTTATATCTTAAATCTTGTCTGTCTTACCAGGTGGTTATGCTGGTGGCCCACTGCTATGGCTTGCACAGTCTGAGCCTGCAGATGGGTCTTCACCTGCAAAGAAAATACAGCACGCAAGGTTTAGCGTGCGGTCAGGTACCACGCCAAGATAAACAGACAAAACCAGACTTGTCATTAAGTTGTATAATGTCTTAGTCAGGTGTCAGGATGAGTTATGTAACAATTACAGGTAACCAGGTGTGAGTTTCATAACCCACACGTTGTCAGGAACCTGTCAAACACACCTGTCAGTGATTCATTGTCATGAAATCTAAATGAATAAACCGATGTAGCAGTTATGGCACACACACAAAAAACACACCTCTCTACTTGATAAAATAACCTTCACCTCTCCTCTGGCTTCATTCACTGCCAACAGCAGGGAGTCACAGGATACTGTATATTTTTGGCAGCAGTAGGTAGGTTTAAAGAAAGCGCAGGGTATATTTAGTGACCTAGATATAGATATAGATTCCGTGAATGTGCAAAAGGTTAGATGGTTTGAAATGTATTGACTGACAGCTGAGGGAGAAAAACAACAACACTAAGCCCGTCATAGAAACGCGGACGTGCAGAGGTGCATGGTCATAAATTGAGCTGTAAATCAAGAGGACGCAGACATTCGAGACTGGTGTGGACATCGCAACACGTAATAAAAAACATTTATAGCTGATGATTTAACTGTATCTGTTTTGACAAACTGGACTGGACTGGCACCTGATGGGATGAGTCATGTAAAGATAAAGTAACAAAGCGTCTGGAGAATGTCAGAAATCAGATTAAGGTCATATTGTTTTATATCAAACGACATGTAACCAAATTAGACGACGTGTCCCGTGACTGACCTGACTCTACCGTACGCACCCCGATGTAATGCTGCTTTGCCGAACGACAGCTCGTAAAAATAGATTCAGGACATTTGAGACGGCTTTGAAATGGAGCCGGTGTCCTGTCATGTCACTGTTTGTAACAAATTGTGATATCGTGTTATTTATTTCATCATTGATTGATTCACCCAGAGAGGAAGCTGCTGTTGGTTTCCATCTTTTTCTCCCTTTAATCTCCTTTTCTGACTTTTTTTTATCCCTTTAGTTGCACAAACAGTTCTTATGAAAAAGGATTCACATTTTCCAAACAGCACTCACACGTCTTTATTTAGTTATTGGCTATGTTCCGTTTTGGTTTTTGAAAAGATCCCTTTATAAAAGGCAATCACAAATTACAAATCATGTGAGTGTCTTCCAAATGTCCCTCTTTTAGCATGAAATGTCTCTACTTGTGTTACTATTCCTGGAGAAAAACAGCATAACTTTGAGAGATACCCACTTGATTTGACTAACTCGGGCTGCTGAAGCTCCACATTGACTTTGAATTTGGGATTAAACGTGTTAGGAAAGGATTTCAAAAGGGCAAGTGAGATTGTCCAGTAGTGACTGATACGAATTAAATTACTCTACACTGTTGCACAACCTTTGTCAGTGTAATCTGACATTACAATACTGCCTGTCACTGATCTGGTACTGACATATTGACAGAGGATGATCCAACTGGTTTCATTACTGGTTTGTTAAAGACGACAAACCCACAGGGCTGGTCTGATTTTTGGTCATAGATGTATGTGTGTGTGTGTGTGTGTGTGTGTGTGTGTGTTGCATTCAGTTCTGTTTGCACAATGCTGAAACCTTTTGCATAATATATCAGACGTTTGCCTCAGAAGACAATTACCCAGATCGTCTTTCCACATCGTCTCTCTCTTGGCCTCTCTTGTCTCGTGTCAGCTGTTTGGCTGTTAATTAACCTATTTGGTTTTCTTTCACGTGCATGTGTGTGAGGTTGAGAGTAACTTAATCGGATGATGGTGCATGAGGTTTCAATTTTCTTTTAAGCCCAGTTTTAGGCCACAAACAGACAGATATCACCAAAATGATATATTACTGACACGAGGTACGACATTTTAAGTGTTCACAGTGAAAAACTCAGTAACATCAATGTATCCTGTGTGGGACGTTAATCTATGAGACAAAACACCCTGGAATGTGAGTCACAAGCAAAGAAAGAAACTTACCAGGTAGGCAGGAGAGGCGATGAAGGCACCCACCGCCCCGGCCGCTGCCCCTGACAGCAGACTCCCCCCGTGGAACGAAGTGATACCCAGAGCTTCACAGTAGGAATAGGACCCCAGCCTCACGCCGTTCATCACACCCTGGTAAACCAGCCCGACTGAGAGCCCCTTCTGCAGGCCCCGGAGCCCGTCTGTGCGGCCCACCACCCAGAGGGCCTGCAGGACTCCGCGATAGTGTCTCTGGTAGGACCCCCGCGCACACAGCTCTCCTTGGAGCTGCAGACGGGTCTTTACGACCTCCAGCGGATTGGTGAACACACAGGCTGCACAGCAGGCAAGAGCACCCAGGGCAAAATCCAGAGGAGGCCAGACAGCTGGAGGGGAAGGCGAGGGGCCGAAGACACCACAGGGTACAGCAGACACGGTGGATGCCATCCTGTGGGAAGACTGGGCACCAAACACGGACTCTTCTGGAGACGTTTTGAGCAGCCGAGCAGTGTTCATCCCTGAGAAGTGAACTTGAGTTTGTCTTAGTTCCTGTGATGACTTGCCCCTTTAATCTCTCCGTTTGTTGGCGAGAATGTCTTGTACTTAGTACAGATCGGTCAACTGTTTCATTTAATATCTCTTTTGTACGTTTCTCCTATCGCACTGCAGGTCGACGTGCCCCCTTGTTGTCCTTCTGTGTTGTGGCTTTCGTTAGCTCCCTTGGCTGTCAGGCTGTTCAAAGGAGGCACCATCTGCAACAGAGAGCGTTCATGTTGGCGTAAAACATTTCTGAATTGTGAGGCTCAGGTGTGTTCAGCCCCAGATACCAAGAAGGACAGTGCATGTGCATCAAGAGGAATGTTAATATTCAGGTTTTGACTTCTCACATGACAAACTTGTTATAAAAAATCTGCCGGTGTTTAACTCTCTGAACGAACAGCATGAAGAGCTTCATTTGACACCAAACACTAACGTTAAGCAACATAAGATCACCTGGCACAAACAGGTCACACACACCGCTCCGGTTAAAGTCATTCAAACCAACAAACATCTCCACAAACAAACCCGGCACAAGAGGCAGAGGTCGAACACACTCCAGTGGGGAGCTCCTCTGGCGTGCCTTTACAAACGCTGTTTAAAAACATCTCTCGAGTTTTGGTCACTTCATTCAGAAACTCACAGTGTTCAGTGATCCTGTGCGGCTCCATTCTTCCTCTCTCCCCCATCATTGTAAACATGTGTCCTCAGCACATTCATTGTCAAAGTCTCCTCCCACTGCCTCAGCTCAGAGCCAATAGCGCCTCAGTCCCGTCTGCCACATCACCAAGTCCCTGAATCTGCACGAATCGAAAGCCTCTTGTCTAAACTGCCCCCGCTCTGGTCCTATAGGAGCTCTCTGGGTAAAAGGTTATTGTTGGTCAAAGAGGGGGGTAGTGTGTCTGAGGGAAAGGAGAGCAAGGATCCAAACACTGACTGAGGTACAGTAGGCTTCTGAAATAAGGTTAATCTGCTGAAGATAGTATGGATAATCTCTGGAAACAAAACAAACAAAGTGTTGTTGTTGTGTGCTCTGTTTTACTTTTGGACCGTCTGATTTCAATAAAACTCATCTTATACTAATGATTGTTTTAGAGACCTTTTTGAGCGTGTGAATGCATGTAGTGAAGAATTAAAGATAATGCGGTAGTTCTTAAGAAATAGTCGTGAAAATGTGAAATATGTGTTTACAAATTTGGAGACAGTTACTCAGTTGAGATGAGTCATGAAAGTGTCCTCTTCTGTGTGTGCTGTCTGTAACAGAGCCACCAGAGGTCGCTCTTCTCCAGCTCTGTAAAGTACAAGTACCACAAAACACCAAAACACATTTCACTCCCTCTGAGTGAATAAATTAAACGCATCCACCGAGAGTGCAAATTAATTATCGGACTCGGAAACAGCCGCAGACAAGAACAATCTCACCACAGTGGTCAACGAGTGGCCAACCGGGAGCTTTCAGGCTGTTTGACGCGAGCTTCTCCAGCAAATGTAGTTACATTTTCCACTTAATCAAAGAACAACAGTAGTCATTTGAATTACGATGTAAACTGAGCAGATAATTGTGAAATTTAAGCATTTAATGCTCCCGCTGCAGCATTAAAAAAAAAAAGAAAGAAAAGAAAACCATCAGTTTGAATTTACTGCTCAAACTGTCTTTTTGTTTGTTATCACGTCTTCAGGCTGAACATTCAGGCGTTAGATTGGTTAAGATCCAGCCAACAGTGGAGGATAAACTGATCAGACTTATCAGGGCTGTCAGTCACATGATCAAAGTAAAAGATGAGTGACTGGTCGAGATAGGAAAGATTCCCATGGAAACAACTTGTGAACACTCATAAAGTACCGGGAGTTGATAATATAACACCATTTTTCATAGCCGCTCATACACCCTGGACAGGCAGTCATAATTCATCACAGGGCGACTGTCCTGAACAACTGTCGCTCTCACCCACACACACACACGAGCAATTTTAGAGTCACTAATTAACCTGCATGTCTGTGGACTATGGGAGGAAAACCAGTAAACCATGTAAACTGGAACCTTATCGCTGTGAAGGAGCAGCGCTAACCACTGCACCACCTGTTAACAACATCGTGTTTGTTCAGATTCATTTTAGATACAAAAAAAAAAAAAAATGTCCCACCGGATTCAGACAATTTAAATAGTTGTTTAAATGTTGGATATTTGAAATTACGGATTAAAATGTCAGATTATGTTTGAAAGTTAAACATTAATTATATAAATTCAGCAGTAACATTAAGTATTTAATGAAATAATGAAATAATCTCGACAGTATGATGTTGAGCGACGTTCCATACACACAGCAGGACATGTGAATACTGTGACAGAGCAGACATGGAGGCCTTTATTGTTTAACTATGTTTATAGTACAGTGCCACGTCTCTCACCCACCATGGGCCCCGACACACATTAGTCAACAACTTTTAACCACCACCACCGTGCACACGTAACACACACACTCTCTCTCACACACACACACTCGTTCACACCATTTTCAATGTAAACATTGCAGGCTTAAAGAGCGATACAAAAAGCAAAAGGTAATCATCAACCGTTCCTGTTAAAAGCGTCCGTTTTTTTTCCCCCCCAGAGTTCCTCTATTTCAAGAGTTCGGAGGAGGGTGACACAGAAAAAACAGAAATGTTTTTGTTTGGTCGATCACCTTTTTGGGGAACAACAACAACACCAACAAAAAAAAGAAAGAAAAAAGTCCTGTTCTCTCTAATCACTGCAGTCACAAACACACACACACACACACACACACCTCCACACACACACGCACGCACAGAGTCAGGACTCTCATCCAAACAAATGTTTTTTATCAAAGTGTAGTTAAAGTGTTTTATTTTGAATGCTTGCTGTAGGCAGAAGGGAGGATAGTGAATCTGAAGTGGAACATCTAACAACGATTATGTTCTTTTCCCAAAATCCTTCCGTAGAGGAAAAAGGCCTTATGTGTCGATTCCCTTGTGTGGTCACAGGATGGAGTGTCAGTCTTCCCGATCCCGTCTGCAGCTGCATTACCTTTTAGCGCGTACAAAGTACAAGGCGTTGGTTTTAGGGTAGTACTTCACATTCTGTTTTTTGTCCATGAGCCCCCCAAAAATGATGAGCTCTCCCCTTCCCTGTACCACCGTGTGAAGGCTAGTCTCGGGGGGTCCTGTGACCGCAGCAGGAGTCCCGTTCCCGTAAACTCTCCAGGATACCACCCCTGCAGATTTGGCCCGGGAGACATCCAGCACGTACATCTGCATGGGCTTGCAGTTGAGAGATTGGTATAGAGGTTTCCCGACGTTCAGGCTCTGAGGCGGGTGATGGCCAAGACGCCGTGCAATAGGTGGGATAGCATGTCCATCAGCTCCAGCAGCCTGTGGAGGGCTGGAGGATGATGACGGAGGGGTTCCAGGAGGACCCGCTCCTCCTCCTCCTCCTCCTCCTCCTCCAGGAGAAGCCCCCTGTGTCTGAAGGGAAGACGATGATGATGAAGACGGTAAAGATGAGGAAGATTTGTTTTTCACTGCCTCCAGTCCTCGTCGTAAGGCAGCGGGGGACACTGCTCCTGGGGGAGTGCGTGGGGAGCCTGCAGGAGGTGTGTGCAGGCCGTTAGTGCTGGGCACCTCAGGGTGGTGAGCGGCAGATGGGGGAGACTCCCAGTCATAGTCTGTGGAGGCAGGTAGGTGAGGGCGAGAGGGAGGAGATGCAGCCTGGGCTGGGCTGGTCCGGGGTGAAGGGGAGGATCCATTTAATAACGGGGGAAGTGGAGGAAGTGGAGGGCTGTCTGGGCCTTGGGAAGGAGACTGTTGTTGGGACGAGGACGGGCTCCCATCTCTGGCACTTCCTCTTGCTGAAGGTCGTGGTCTCAGCGTGCCCCATCGACCATTCACGCATGGAGCCTCTTCAACAGCTCCTAGGACAACACCGGCGGCTCCGCTCCGTACAGGAGACTGAGAGCGCAGGGAAGGCGGTTCGGGGCCCAGAGGGGCGGGTGTGGCACTTATCGGGGATGGTCGAGAGTTAAGACTTGGGCTGAGCGGTGCACGGCCAGATGGAGCCTGTGAGAAAACCACCACACACTGGCCCACCTTTAAGGAAAACAAACAAATGAGGACAAATTAGTGACCAACCTACAGATTGCACACAAAAACACACAGAACAAGCCAGACACTTACTCTGCAAGCTGGGTGACACCACAGCTCCGGGGCCCCATGGTCCTCGTTTTCCACCTGCAGCTGCTGCCACCTCCATGGAGGTGCATCCATGTGGAGGAGCCAGGCGTCTTTAAGGAGCTTTAACACACAAAACAAGAGGATAAATCGAAACCGCACTCGCGTATAATCATGGAACATTTGTTCTGAGACAAAGAAATACTGAACAAGACAATACTGAAGAAGAAAACAATAAACTTTGTTTTTAATACAAGCTTTATGTGTTCAAGTGAAAGACTTTTGTCCACAACTTTGTTCAAATCTGTGTTAGTGAGCTGATTAAACAGCAAAAATGATTGCAAGGTGTGCCTTGAGCTGGCCACAACAGGAGAAACCTGCCGTTTTATCTTGCGAAAAGACATTTATTAGCCACTGAACTCTGGATTTAACGTGGCTAAAACTAGACATGTGGAAAGAGAGAAAAAACTTACTGCGTTAGGGCCGCCACAGCCTCCTAAGATGAGCAACGTCTGATCGTCAATCACAATCTATCAGGAAAAAAAGGAGACATTTATTTTCATATGAATCATTAAGTGGAGAAATAACTTCACGGTCAGAGGATGTTAGGTAAGCCCTTGTAAAAAGCTGAAATACTACTGTCTAAGACTGTTGAGGCGTTCTTACTTGTGACTGGCCTCCTCGCGGGTGGGGTGATGGCCCAGATATCGGTGGTTTGGACCAGGACCACTGCTCCAGATCCAGAACCCAGACTTCATTACTCCTGATCAGATAAGAGGGGACAACAACAACATGGTGAGGTGTGACAGCCAAACATTTTATTCACCAACACACTACAATTAAAGTATTATATTCATTACTATGGGGAAAGGTAGTAAAACACCATGGGTGGAGACTCGCTTTATATTTTGATATGAAAAACAAGACAGACACTACAGAAGCTGTGTAACAGCTCTTGTGTCGCTTGTTGCAGTTGTAGTGATTGTACAATGGGCTGCAGGTGATGTAACTTCATCTTCTCAGTAAATGATATACTCACAGTCACTTGACACCTGAGAGGTCAGTCACATTTTTACTGACGTTTATTCACGCAGCTCAGTTTTTGTTACCGTGCCATTAAAGTTAAGTGAAGCTTTCGTACATCTGACGTGCTCCTAGCGATCCCCCGAAAACCACCATGGTGTTTCCGATGACAGAGGAAGAGTGGCCAGCCATAGGTGGAGGTCCGTGTGTCGTTACTATACAGTTCCACCTGAGACAACAGAAGAGAGAGCGAGTCACAAAACGTGAAGTGAAGTTCAACTCGATTTACAATTCATCATCCACATCCTTTAGCTCATCTTGCTCACCAGTTCTTCGACGGAGAGTAGGTGTGGATTTCATCAAAAAATCTCTCTGGTTGGTGCAGAGGGTAAGGGCTGGGACGAGTCCACCCTCCAAACAACACTAACAGATCTTTGTGCATCACTAGAGTCGCTCCAGCTTTGGGAGACGGATAAGAGCCTGTAAAAGAAAAGAGCAAAGATATGCCTCAATGTTTTAGATAAATTAGCATGACACTGCATGTGTTGACAGTGAATCCTAAGTTGACATCGACGTCATGACTGAAAACGGCTGCACAGAAATGGAAAACATGTCACACAGTGAGATTACGCACTTCTTTTTTTTCCCTCTACCCTCCTCAAAAACAGCTTAAAACCCCACGAGCATTCATTTTTATGATGCGGTCGACCAAATCTCTCAAAAAATGTTCTTCACACTGGTGATATACATAGACCTCTGCCTCTTAATCCTTAGCATGCAATTTCATAAAAAGGCACAGTAAGCTCTAAAGTTTACAAGAATAAAACCTAAGTGCACTCAGAAAATCATTTCACTACAATCTCATTTCATCAGCGCTTCTTTACTTTTTTATCACCACCTCCTCAAACACTGTGCACTCTGCTGCTGAGCATCTGACTACTAGCTTCACTAATGTGGTTCAGCCTCCCACAGTTCCCCTTACATAAGCCCCATGTGAACTACATGCCGTAAAAAGAGCCCCGGCTCCTGCTTGCGATCGACGCTTACCTGAGGCTAAAGGGCGGATCCACTCCTTGCTGTTAAGGTCAAGTCTCCATAGATCATTGAAGGCAGCATTGCAGCTACTCTGAGTGCAACCCCCGAACACATACATGGACTGATTGGAGTCATAATAACATGCACCTGCCATCCAAAAAACAGACAGATTAACCACAACGTAATCACAGCGGAAACAAACAGTGAACTTTGATCATTTTTACAGACTTTAGTGTGAAAAGAACAGTAAAATCCCGAAGCCTAGTGTTTGTGAAAGACACATCCAAGTCCTTATTCTTAGCCGTTATGTCTATTTCTGTGCAAGTACATTGAGAGCAATGAGGAAAAAAAAACTCAAATTCAAAGATGGCCCAGTTTCTCCATCAAATGACCTTAAAAATCTGCAGTTAAGCTTGCCTGACACTGCATTAAATAATTAGATACATCATAAAAATGGTCATTTATTCTACATCAGCGTTAAGGTAAACTTAGAGGTGAGTGACCTTTCATGTCAGTGCTGCAGCTCTGACACTGGATATCAATGTTTTTATCCATAAATCACCTTTTAATTAAGTTATCTGTTCAGAATGTTACACTGGTGATAAAAAAGGTTTGCGTCAGCTTCAAACTGAAAACATGAATATGCGCAGCCCAACACTGAATCTATTTTAAATGCAGTCCATCGGATAACAAAATGGATTAGGTGTCTGGTGTTGCACTTTTCATGAGTCACTAATCTTGCACAGAAGACAGAAGCCATTTTATCTGCTGCACATTGAACTCCTCAACTGATCCACAGCTAAAAGATGTTCCGCGCTTAACCTGATGTTTTGTATTTTGAGCTTGCGTACATGACATGCAAATCATTTCGCAGCATATACTGACTGTGTGAGAAACGCTGAGTGATAGGAGTTCCTGGATATGGGTATGTGCGGCTCTCCCACTGGATATTTCCCTCCTGGACAGCTCTCAAGAAACCGTGGTAGCACTGATAAGCAACACCTAGTGTGGATAGAATATTTGTAAGAAAACAGGAACACGCACACAAAAAAAAAGAGCACATTACTTTTTAAACTTTCACTCTTACGTGTGAAAGTGAAAGCGACGTTTCACCGCTACTCATAATTCCCACTCACACCCACTGTAACCAGTCCACCTTCTGATTCCCTTTTATACAATAATATGCAAATACGAGACGCATACCTTTAATGAGGCGATACCACTGCTTACATACGAGCGCGGCGGTCTTGTGCTCCTGGTAAGGTGAGAGAAAGGACAGAATGTATTCGAGAACTTCCTCCGGCAACTCCAGCATCGTTCTCCCCCCTCCTTTGGCACCGCTGTCCATGCTGCTCCCGTCTTGCCGGCAGGTCCCCATCTTTGCTTCCACTTCCTCCTCTGTTATCCCGGCAGGCTCTGCACCATCGTCCTCCGTATCCATGGCAACAAAGCATCCATCCTCATTATCAGGGGAGCGGGACATTATTGTCTGCTGGGACATGGGATAGACATGCTTAGTGATGTTCAGCGGCATCAGCTCCATTATAAGCGTCACTTAAAACTGTCCTCTTCCATCACACATCTGCCTTGCGCGTTCTTTATGTCTGACTGATTTAAAACAAAATTGTAGGAGATTTCCGTCCTGCCCAAAGAAACCCAATGACACTGCAAAGCTGTAACGTTAACCACCAGAACATATCTGTGTGCCATTTACAAGCTCAGCAAGCTCAATTGTCACATCCATTGTCTGAAAACGGGTGGTGCCCTTTCTTTCTTTAGTCTCAGCTGCTGGCTGGCCCCGCTCCACACAAGCTCCGTCCCTCTCTTACATCGGTTAGCTCCATCTAAATTAGCTGTGGTTAGCTGCCACATAATAAATGAAATGCTGGGGTTGCTAATGCTAACTGCCAGCCAAAGCTGACTGCATGAGAAAATGCATGAGGCGTGTGGTATGTCAAACAGCTAAAGAGGACCCAAAACGCCACAATTTCACTGAGCAACCGGCGTCTAACAGCTGCGTGTTGTTAAAATTTAACGTTTAACACTCTTAGCATGAGGCTAACGCCTGCTAACGAGATCACGAGCATCCAAGCTATGGTCAGCTAGCATCAGTGAGTCTCCAGCTAACGGCGTTTTCTTTTAAATACCTCTGCTTGGTGAAATAATGTAAACAGCACACGTCCTAATTATCTTAATGACACCGACATCATCTCAGATCTCAGCTAACGCTGCACCCTAGCAGCTAGCAGCAGGCTAGCTGACATCTTCAGCCTGATAATCTGTGCTAACGTTAGCCTGGGCTAATTGACTAGCGTTAGCTCGTCTAATGTCACACACTTTCTCAAATCTTGTCAATTCAAGCCCTCAACTGTTGCAGCGTTGTTAATACCGTTGTTTTTCAGACGTGGTCTTTTGTGGGCTCTGGGTGTGTGTATCTTTCCTCTCCTTCTCCTTCTCCCCACCTCCCCGGTATCAGCTCCGGAGGTTCCTCTGCAGCCTCCAAACAGTCGCCATCTTCCGCTCTGTGAACAGCGTCCTCCGCAGCACAGCGACGCTCCGGCAGCCGCTGACTGTGACTGTGGTGGTACCAGCCAGGCAGGGTGGGTCCAATGTACCAAGAACAGGGCGCCCCCTAGCTGCTGTGGTAAAAGTGTGTAAGGAAATACTCGATATAAACTGTCTAAAGTGCACATGCATGATATAGACACGCCAGTTTAATATAATAATTAGATATATTATTGATTATCTGTCATGTTACCCTGCAAATCTGTGCAACAACATGTAAACATGTGCAATACCTGCACATTATTATTTATTCATCCACTGTTTACATTTAGTCTGTTGTGTATGTACAGAACACAACCCGGTTGTAGAAACCATATTTATTCCACCACCTGCACCATTGCACTATCATCAGTGCCTTATCCAGTCTACAGTGTCTACAGATATGTCCATATATATCTATGTTTATGCAAATATATATGTAAATGTATGCATACTTCTGATTAATGTGTGGTATTTTACAGGTACATTCCAGTGCCAGTCAAAAGTTTGGACACACCTTCTCATTCACCTTCTCATTTTAAAAATTATTTTCTACATTGACATCGTTAACATCAAAACTGAAATAAAACATATATGTGGTAAACAAAAAATATTAAATGTGTTTTACATTTTAGATTATTCTTTTGGTTTGCTCAATCAGATCCACGAGGACGTCACCTCGAATGTTTTTCCAACATTCTTGAAGTTGTTCCCATACAGTAGATGCTGAACACTCATTGGGTGCTTTTCCCGCACTATGCCGTCCACCTCATCCCAAACCATCTCAACTGGGTTTAGGTTGGGTGATTGTGGAGGTCAGGTCATGTGCTGTAGCACTCTCAGTCATCACTCTCCTTCTAGGTCAAATATCCCTTACATAGCCTGGAGGTGAGTTTACCGTCATTGTCCTGTTGAAAAGCAAATGATGGTCCCGCTAAGCTCCAACAAGATGACATGGTCACTGCAGAATACTATGGTAGTGTTTGTGGCCTTGAATTTTAAATAAATCATCAACAGTGTCACCAGCAAAACATCCCCACACCATCACATCTCCTCCTCTCCGCCATGCTTCAAGATGGGAACCACACATGCAGATACCATCCATTCACCTTCACAATGACGAGGAACCGATATTCTCAAACTTTACTCATCTCATCATTTGACTAAATATTAGACCAGATCTCCACTGGATGTTATTACATGCATCCATTATCTGTAACCTCTTATCCTTATCAAGGTCACGGTGGGGCTGGAGCCTATCCCAGCTGACCTCGGGCGAGGGATGGGGTACACCCTGGACAAGTCGACAGCTCATCACAGGTCACATGTAAATGCAGGCTTTTGTTAATTTAAGTTTAAGATTTCATTGACACCTTTGTATCAAAAAAGTAAGCAAGACAATCTCCAGGGTCTTGCTGGGTGATGCCTCCTCCACCTGTTACTTCATCAGCTCTTAATCTAATCGGACTGCTGTCTTAACATGACTGCTGATAATGTACCAGGAGGATACTTTGTGCAAAACTTCTATATACACTTGTCTCTTTTTAGTGTAGTATGTCATATTTATATAGTACTACTAATATTTATTCATACAGTGAATACTCAATACTCTGTATACCACTTTACACACAATCATCACTTTTCATTCATACAGTGTATAATACACTTATACATACTTGTATTGTGCATGTTTACATATTTATTATATTCCTAGAGTAGTATGTCTGAATACCTGTATACACCTGTGACTTTATTTTATCATATTTATATAGTGAAATATTGTATTTATATCATTACTACTTTATATTTTATGTCTGGTGCTGCTGTGATTGCAATCAATGCTCTTAATGATGACCTGAGCTGGTTTCCGATATGACCAATAAAAGAACTGGACTGAAACTACTTCATTGGGACAAAATAAAAAGGTGCAGCCCCGTCACATCAAATCTCTGAAGCCTACCTGACCAGACTGACCTAGAAAAGATTGAAAAAGGAGCAGCGGTTTAAACCTGCAGATGAAACGAGGCCGACGCTATCTTTACACAAAGAATGACTTTTGTCTGCAGTTTTATGTGGCTATGTTTCTGTGTGTGTTTGAGATTGTTCATATTACAAAAGGTTTTTTCACAGTAGATATTTTTCTTCTAATAGTGGAAAAAGCACAGTTTTTACTAATAATCTACTCATCTCAGTGAACCATATAAATGACAATAAATCAGGATTCACAATATCAAGACCCTGAAACTGAAGCAATTAGCCATTATTAATTTGTTTATTTACACGTGTTTTTCCTACTGCTACTACATGTCAAAATATCCTTAACCCTCCTTGAAAATGGTCTAGTTAATTCTGCAAAATGTAAATGTATTGTGATAATTCTGATGCTGAAGAGTCTCTTCGGGACTTCGGGTTTCTCCTTCAGGACTTTTCTCCTGGTTTATAAGGAAAGAAGGAAAAAATTATAAATATAACTGGGTCTGCGATGAAGCACGGGAAAATTAAAAATGTAAGCTGACCTCTGTATTTAAACTATAAATGCAGATAACTAAACAGGTGACGAGTTGCACAGAAAGCAATTACACTAACTTGTGTGACAGTTCATAGTTGTTGAGAATGGGAAACTTATAAAAACCTTGCCAAACAAACTGAATCAAACACTGATCAGAAGCCATTTTATTTGTTGTGGACACAAAGTGCAGAAAGTAAAGATGACTGGCTGGAGTGATGCGTTCAAGTCGTTTTGTTCATTTCCACATTCAACTCTAGTTTGTTAGTTACAGCTAAAAAAACTTGACATTTTGTTCATTTCTTCTAAACGAACAGGAGATACTCAAAATAAAATAAGATCACTGTCATATCCTAGCTAATAATAGCCATCAGCAATCACTAAGAAATCATGAGGACACTCGTGAACTAAATCAGCTTAGAATTAAAGCCCGTTTATGGCAAGTCACACTAAAATTTGATCACTTATATTGATTAATTATCACATTTAACCAATATTTTGTTAAAATACGTCGATATTTTACTTTATAAGCATTTCCTTGCTATTTTATTTCCGTTTACTAACATTTGCGTTCATCGCAAAGGACGTGAACGCAGCACAGTTACCTTCATACGTTGCTAAACACAAACGGCTTCATCCAAACTGTCGGCGCCCTGATAAATAACCGACAAAAACCACCGACGTTATAGGGGGAGTAACGTGTGTGTGTTACTACTTTACAGGGGAAAAATCTTAAATGAGCTGTGTTTATAAACATTGAAGTGATTTTTGTATTATCATAAAGCACCTGTCAGCTAGGTGTCTCGAAACTTGGGAGCTAGCACGTTGAGGCTAACGTTAATCTAACGTCATTTCCCTCCGTGTTTTAACGGTTAAACTTGAGCGGCTCTACTTTAGCGTTGAACCGAGGCTCACACCGATATCAGAGCCCCGGTATTAACGTGTAAAGTCTGGGTTTTAACGTCGGTAAGAGGTGTGTCGCCGGTTATTTAACTGAGGTGGACGTGACGCCAAATTTAAAGTAGCAGGCAGCAGCCGGAGGTGGGGGAGATTGCCCTCAGTTGAGCTAGCAGGCTAACACGCGGCAAGGCAACGGTCCGTTTTAACAACTCCAACCGGCTTTTTAATCACAAAACCCGTGAGATTAAACCCTCCCCGGGGCCTGTGTGACCGCTGCCCACCGTCCCATGCCCTCTGTGTGGATGGGGGAGTAGTTAAACCAGCGGTGGAGCCGAAGAGGTAACCAACCAGCCAGGCATTTGTGTTAAACATGGAGGATGAAGAGGTTGCAGAGAGCTGGGAAGAGGCAGCGGACAGTGGGGTGAGAAACACTAACGTTGCTTAGCTTATAACGTGACTTCAGGTTGACCGCTAACGAGTCAGCCAGCATGGATCGGCGATGGATAGATGAATGTGTGTGTGTGTCGCTTGAGCTCATAGACATTGTTATTTATTTCGGGTTGTTGTCTCTTCAAAGAAAGCTGCCTGGCTTCCTGACTGAGTCTTCTGCAGGCCTCGCTGTCCCACAGCGACATGGGACGGAGCCTGGCTTCATGTCAGTCTCATTTGCACCTCCAGATGATTTAAAGATGTGCGAGAAATAGTTATAAACCGTCAAAGAAAACTTAATTTTTAAACACAAAGTCGACTTTCCCCCCCCTTCATTGCTTAGACCCGCCCAGTGCGGAAATGACAGGCTGCACTGAGGTGACTTATTATAATATCTTAACATGAAAGTTTTTTTGTTAATAAAATATTAAAGTCCAATCAAATATGTTTAGCTGAACGTGTATTGGAGGATTGGACCGGTCTGATTTGATTGTGGCAAACTGTGTAAAATGATCTGTTAGTAGTCAAAATGTTTTTGTAATCTAACCCTTGAAATCAAATTTTATATTCGCTACAATGTCAGACATTTAAAGTGCCTGCAAAAACATGTCCACTGACACCATTATCACAGTACATAACCTTATTATTATAGATATTATTATGCATGTAGATATATATTGATTTAAAGGTTGACTTGCTGCATTTTTATCCTCTAATCCTGATTATGAGCAACCCGAACACCAGGAAATGTGTAGCTGTATGTATACAACTTTCCTTGTCGTCGTCATAATGAATCACATTTTTTAAACCACTGCCCTCGTCCTTGTTAAGATAGAAACCCCCCAAAATGAACTAATTCTGCTTACAGTGTAGCTGTACAGTGGAGCTGTATGTCGATAAGATTTGTCCCTGTGCTCCCACGTTTTGTAATCAGTTCTATTTCTGGATACTGTGTTACAGTGTTATACTCTTTAGTCTTTTATATAATAAATGCCATACTGCAAAGACAAGATAAGAGAGACTTTATTGTTCCCACACTGGGGAAATTCACTTGTTTGAGTCCCCGAGTCACTGAGTCTTTCCTCCTGGTGCCATAGTTGAGAGAAATTTCTTGACAAATGTAATGTGATTCTGTGAGGCTCAGTGCAGACAATCTATATTGTCAAATATTGCTCACCTCTTGACCAGAGATTAGACATGTCCCTTACCATGGTGAACGATTGTAATGATTAAAGTAATGATATCTTTCAAGAGCACGTGTTCTTAATTTCAGCAACCAGCCAGCAGCTTAAGAAGTCTGAATGTTTGTTGTACAGATCAACAACACTTTAATACACATCTAATAAATCTCTTTTTTCCCTCAGGAAATCGAGAGAAGGCTTGAGGCTAAGCTGAAAATAAATCAGGAGGCAAAGTAAGAAAAGAGAAAAGTTATCAAAAATGTTCAATACATGGTTAAAATGAAGTTTTTCCAGTAATTTAATATTCCTCTTGCACGTTTTTACAGACACAAGAAGTCCAATCTGGGTTCGGGTGGCTCACCTGTTCGGACTGCTATCGTAATCCAGGATGACTCCCTCCCTGCAGCACCGCCACCACAAATCAGAATTTTGAAACGTCCTTCAAATAACGGTACCGCAGGAAACGCTGCGTCCTCGTCTCGTCCCTCTCAGCAGATGAAGTCTCTGGCCCAGCGAGAGGCAGAGTATGCCGAAGCCCGAAGAAGGATTTTGGGTAGTGCTTCTTCGGATGATACGCCTCAGGACAATCCATGCCAGGACAGGTAAGAACAACAATGACGCAGCAGTAAAAATGAGAGCTAGAAGTGGGTAAAAAAAAGCTGTTATGTAATTTATTCTAATTTCTCCACATATCGTCAGGCCGGCCCGTATGAGCACTCAGCAACCATCAGAACCAGTTCGTCCAAACAATCATGTGATCCGCCAGCCCTCTGGCCCAGATGGCACCTCAGGCTTCCGACTCTGCAGATAAACAGGAGCTACCTGATGCAAGGAATCAGCTGTCTCCCTGAGAGGGCATGAAGGGTGGCAGTTAAAGGGGATGTGTGTGGTTTGAAGAGCAGAGTGATGGGTTGGCACAAATATTTGACAGACATTAGAAATATGAAGATGGTGTAGCATGGAAATGAACTTCTCCACCCTCTCTCTACTCTGCTTACAGGCATGGTCTTTGCCTTTCACCTTGTCTTTTCCCTAAGTGGAACGTTGCAAGGGGCTGGCAGAGATCAGCCAATGATCTGAACCCCCTTCTGTTCCACACTGTGAACAGGCTTTGGCCTCACATCCCTACACACTGTGAAACTTAGATGTACCATGAGGTGCCCTATGATTTTAAGTATGATTGGCCGGCCGAGCGCCAGGGCATCAGGTGTCTGTCTCTTCAGGGAGAATAAGGAGAGCTTGTGAATCTGTGGGAATTTCCCCAGAGACGTGCAAACAAACAAGCTGGCCTTTCCACTGATGGAGCGTGGATCATGGCTGGGTGTCCACCGGGGGAGCTGGCCTCAGTTTGTCAGGTTCAGTGGAAATGAAGTGCTTGACAGTGCCAAGAGTTTACTGTGTGTTCAGCAGCTTGCTTACAAGGCGATAGAAAGTAAAACTGACCCAGCCTTTTGAGTACAAGTGCACAGAAGTGTGTTTTAATACTGTAGTTGCATAGCAATGGCAGAGCACTTTCCACAGTCCACAGGCCTCTGTTTGGCACTGGTGGCTATGAAAGAAATGCCCGGTGGGCACACAGCCTGTGGCCAAAGATTATAGATCGGAACGACGGAATGTCACAAAATCTAGGCTTGGTCGAGCAATAACAATGAATTTACTCCCTGGATTATTATTTGCGTATTGTCTAATTACCTGTGCTGTGTTTTTGTTTCAAATGATCTCTCTTTTTTTTTTTTTTAAACAGTTTACATTGATTCTTCTTGTTTGTGGGTTATTTGCAGACGTATATGTTTAGGTCAGGAGCTCAGTAGTGTGTCAGATTAGATGATGTAGCTTGCATAGGAAACTGTATCGGTAGTGTCATTAAATGAAATCAATTTTATCCGATTGGAAAAGGTCAGACCTATTCATGAAATGAAAGTTATTGTGCGCTAATGTTCCTGTGTGTGTTGCCTCGCCATTTCTTATCAGAATAGAAGTTGGAGCTTCACTTACAGCCAACTGCACTGCGTCTACGACTTGCACCAGTTACAGTATATTGACTGATTGTGCTATTAAAATGATGGTTTACAGTCGCTTGAGAAATAACTATTTAATGCCCAGTGTGGAGAATGACGATTGCTTTACTTTGGAGGAAATGGTGTCAGACAAAATTTGTGGTGGAAACTACAAAAATGATCTAAAAAATATCCGAAATCTGATTTTAATCAGCAGAATAAGCCAAATTCCACCACCTGGTTTTGATGAAAGTCTCCCAGTGGTGTTTTTGTTTTTTAAATACATAAAATGATTTTACACCATTGCTTGCCTGTTTGCCACTGATTTGAACATAAATAAATAATCTAATCAACACTGATGCATTACCAGTACTGATAGTTTCTGACAGGTCCACAGTAAATGAACCTGCCGCAAATTTTGAACCATTTGACACGTGTATGCCTTAAAACGACAAATAATTCCTGGCTAAAGACATTTTCCAGTGGGTAGTGATTGTTAATCTTGTGCTTTTTTTATACACTTATGGTGAATTATTTCATAAAACACTGCTTATAGCTGCAATCGGTGAGTGTTTTAGATGAATATAAAACCATGCAATAATGCTCCATGATTTGTCCAAATAATTTTTATTGTCAGTAAAACTATCGATTGGAAATACCAAGAACCGTCATGACTAATAGTAAATTGAATAACTTGTTTCTACACTACAACAAAGTTCTCAAGATGGCTAACACAGCTGCATTAATACTGGTACTTACTTATTCAAACCTCACCAGCTGCAGAAATGTCTGGAATATGAATTTACCTTTTGTTGTTGTTTGATGACAGCAGTTGTCCATTGCAGCTCTAACACCTTAATATTTTTGTTTTATGAAAAAGTATACACTGTTCAGAGGACATAACATGCAAGATAAATATAAATGTCAATTGGATTTGGACCTACAACATCAAGAATACATGCCCACGATACGCTGTTTCCAGGGATCAGGTTCAATTTTTGAAATGAGAGGTATTTCTAATCATTTAAAACTGATTATTAAAAGCAAATATCCATCCTGTACCTACAGTATGTGATCTCACTTGTTTTAGTCATTCACAGCCACCTGTCTAGTTTTGATGTCAGTGTTATTTTGAAACTTGAAAAACACAAATGACATTTGAATACCCTTTAATAAACTCACTTCCAAGAGAGGCTTGGTGTATGTTTGTTTTATGTTTTGTGAATTGTCTCCAGCAAACAGTTGAATGTAGCAGAAGTATGTAGTGTAGAAGTATGTTTATGTAAAATAGATAGGAATAGACTGATGATGATTGAAATGAAATCATTATTATCACTCACTCAGATTACAAAGGGTAAATTATAAAGAAATACATGAAGTTAGTCATGGTCAAATACAGTATTTATCTTTCTCATTAGCACACAGAGCCTAATGAGGGCTGAAACTAAAAATAAACAAATAATGAACTTCATAATTACTTAGCTATTATTTATTTATGTATTACCATTAACATGAAATGTAACAAATATATTTTTAAAATAATATCAACATACATAATACCTAGTATGTGACTGACTATTTTACCAACTAAAAAATAAAATGGGAATGGGAATATATTGGTCAAATGTGGAACGTTCAAGTCATAAGTGTGTTTTCATTTTTGTATAAGCACCTGAAAAGAAGAATCATTTTGTTTTTGTGACCTTAGACAAAATCTTCTGTATCTACTGAGGGAGCGGGTCCTCTTCCACAGAGTGCGCCATGTTTCTACGGTAGCCCAGAATGGACAAACCCAACAATGGCTCTACATAGGGCGGTGTTTGGTTTGTTGCAATCTGCAAATTCCCTGTTAGATGCCACTTAATCCTACACACTGGACCTTTAACTCTATGACCTGCTGTGGTATTAGTACTTTTACTTAAGTGAAGCATCTGAATACTTCTTTCTGTTTCCTGTAGAGCAGAGGTCTGCAACCAGAGGTCCATGACCCCTAGGGGGTTGCATAGGTACTGCAGGGGGTCTGCCAATAATTGACATATTGTCATAAAAATTGACAATTTTCACCAAAACAATGTCGAATGTGAGGGTGCAGATAATTGAGATACAAAACAGTGGAGGTGGTAGTCCAAAGACACAGCTCTTGGCATTTAATAACCAATAATAATTATGCATTCACTTTTTTATCAATCATAAACACAACAACAAAAGTTGAATAAAGTAAATATAAAAGTTATAATTACATGTGGGGTCCCTGTTCTGTTTGTCTCTTGTCCAAGGCTGAAAAAGGTTGAAGACCCCTGCTGTAGAGGACGTGTTATCCCTTCAACCCTCTCCATACTACCTGTCAGTCGGTCCTCTGTACATCTCAGGTGCCGTGAATCATCCAATCCAGAGGGGGCGCTGTTTGCGCCGCGGCTCAGGTTGGATGTACATCGTCGCGGTGCTTCAGCTCCAGCCGTGGTGTCCATTGAAAGTCGGAAGTTGAGTTTAATAGTTAGTGAAACTTGACAAAATGGCAGAGGATAACAGTTATGAGTCAATGCTCTGTGTGAAGCCCGAGGTCCATGTTTATCGGATCCCGCCGCGGGCCTCGAACCGTGGATATCGGTAAGCTGACCGGACGGAGAAGTAACGTTAGCAGCTGACTGAGCGTCGGCCAACAATTTAACGGAAACACATCCATTATCGGACAAACTGTCGTTAGTGCGGCTGTTTGTCACTTTTATCCGCCTCCCCGCTGAAGTTGGTCGACGGTTTCAGCCCACGCAGACAGTTAATTATTAAAAATGTATATAAATATACACAGACTAACTGACAGGCATGCTAATGAGCGGACATGCAAACAACGGCTAGCGTTATTTCGAAACGCAGGTTTAGCTGCTGTGTCTGCTTACAGAAATATGACACCATCATCTTCCCAGGCTAATGTCAATAAGAGCGCCTCTGTATGTGTGGCTCACGCTTGTTTAATTATAAAATAAAAATAACTTGTGAGAAATGGTGACATTGCTTGATAGCGTTGGGGGGGAAATAAGTTTAAAATGGCTGGATCGCTTTGTCCGATAATGGATGCATAGGGTCAGTGTGTCAGTGTCCGTGCGACGAGTCGCCAAAGTTTGTGTTGTTTTTTTTTGTTTTGTGATGATTTTAATAATAATACATGCAGCTGCTTCAGTGTGCTGTGTGCTCGGGATCTTCTCTTCTGTCTTAATATCTATAAACTGTGGTTAATTCTCCACATTAGAAAGCAAAAATAAAAACTTACCCACTTTATTCTGGAGCATTCAGACTGCATCTCATGGGCTTCCTCCACATGTTGGATTTACCGAGATGTCATGTGTTTAGGAAATGTTTCTTGTGAAATATTAATGATTAAATGTGTTTATTTTGTCTGCCGCAGAGGGAAGATGTAATTATTTATTTTAAAGACTATTTCGATATTTGACATCAGACTGATGACATCTTTAAATGATCCACAGGTGTCGTATCGTCGTCACATTTTTTAATTAATCCGCCAACAAAACCAGACGACACCATAAACACGTCTGTTCTTCATGTGACTGTTTTTCTCCTGTTGGCAGGATGCCTCACTGGAGCCTTCCTGAAAATGTTTAATTTCACTTCCCCCATGTGAAAACAAAACTCCCCCAGAATGATGTTTTGGCAAATGAACCACTTTCTGTTTTTGTAGCGCTGCTGACTGGAAGCTGGATGAACCGGCGTGGAGCGGTAGGATGAAAATCACAGCGAAGGGCAAGATGGCCTACATTAAGTTAGAGGACAGAAACACAGGTAAACACACAAAAAACATCTCTCCTCATCTCTAACTCTATTAGCGTAGAAAGAAATCCTCACCAGTTTAGGCATGAAACGAAGTGTGACCCTGTCTCATTGTCTGCTGTGTTTATAATCATGGAGCGTAGATCCTGCAGTAGTTAGTTGCCATGGTTTGCTTTGTTCATGATCAAATGTCTGGCACAACGATGGTGGTTAAAAAAAAAGAGAGAGAGACTTGAAACATATGGTCTGCGGCCTCAGGGAAACTGGCTGCTGTGGTGTACTCTACTCGATTTAAAGGAGGATGAAAGCAGCCATCAAAAGTGTGACTGGTGTGTTTTTTCCATAGTAACAGACGACCTCATATTAACCAAACAAAATATGTATTGGTGAATATGTTATCGTTCTTTGTCCATCCAAACCAACCTTTTCATGATTACCTTGAATGAAAAAAGTAACCCCGTGGTCTACATTTGTTCTTTGTAGGAGAGTTGTTTGCCCAAGCTCCAGTCGAGCAGTATCCAGGCTGTGTAGTTGAAGCAGTCACAGACTCCAGCAGGTATTTTGTGATCCGGATAGAGGATGGAAATGGTAAGAGAGTCTGAAAAACAAGACTTTTTCTACATACACGCACCATCTGTTGCCGTTTAAAGACTGACACATCCTATAAACAGTCCCGCTTTTTGTAATTTCCAATAAAAATACATGATGATTAAGCTTGGATTATCCCGTACTGTGTATATCTTACTGTCCTTTATTTTTTATAAAGGACGTCATGCTTTTATTGGTCTGGGTTTTGCTGATCGTGGAGACTCGTTTGACTTTAACGTAGCTTTACAAGATCATTTTAAGTAAGTCATCTTCTCTTACAAAACTTTTTTTTTTTTACTGTCTGATCTCTGTTTGATGAACCTTTGTTCAATTTGATGTTTTCTTATCTGCATCTTAGAACTGCAGTGACTCTGTATCCAGAATAATTTAAGTGACAATATGATAACTTCAAACTCTGTTTCTAAAGGTGGGTGAAGCAAGAAGGTGAACTTGCAAAAATGGAGCTTCTCAAAGCGCCGCACCAAAGCTGGACCTCAGCTTCAAAGAAGGACAGACTATCAAGATCAGCATCGGGGTGAGAATTTAGCTCCAGCGTCACAGATTTAAATCAATCATTTTGGGATTTGAGAGTAACAAATACTGTCATGACTATCACAGAATATCAAGAAGAAGGAAGCAGGCGGTGCCAAAGCGCGGCCTATGGGTGGAGGGCTGCTCCCACCTCCACCAGGTGCAAAGGCCGGAGGTTTGATACCACCTCCGGGGGGGCAGCAGACAGTCCCAGCTGTACAGACGAACACAGGTGATCACCGTGCTTTTGTGTCAAATCACACCTTTAAAAACATCTCCACGTGATTTTAACAGCTCTCTATAAATGTTGTCTTCTCCAAATCCAGCCGCTCTTTTAGACTTTGGCTCCCCCGTCCCTGCAGCCCAGCCCAGCTCTGACTTGTGGGGCGATTTCACATCTGCAGGCTCCAAGTAAGTCTTTTTTTTGTCTGTGTAAGTAACCCATCTTGTCCGTCATCCATTCATATTTGTGTTCACGATTTTTGTTCTTGCTCTCCCATCATCGCTCTCGTCTTCCACTCCCCACCCTCCTCCTCTCCTCCACAGCTCCAGTAAAGATGCTGTCAAACCAGGATGGGTGCAGTTTAGTTGAGTTGTGAGAAAACGTTGCACACACTCAGGTTCCATACATTCCATGGACAGGACGATTGTGGCAGAAAGAAACGTTAAAAAAGAGAAAAGAAAGAGGAACTGTTAGTCAAACTTGACCGGCTCATTCACTGCACCTGTTCTGTAAAGAATCTGTTCTCATAAACTTTAGCCCGCTGACCAACACAACACACTCTGGAGGAACAAACAGTAACATGTACATATTTTTTTTACAGTCGCAGTGGGACTTTGTCTTTTTTTTTTCTCACCGTTAGTCTCTCCCAAAATCAGATTTAATCATGTCCCTCTGTTCTTCATCTTCACAACCTCATGCTCCTGTCATAGTTATCTCATTACACCAGCACCATCATCTCAAAGTTGTTTTTACATATGGGAAAGTTAAATGATTTACCTGTTGAAGTATCCATGTTTTGTTTGGCTGTATACCGGTATGTGTGTGCTGTTTTCTGTTTCCTAGTGTTGTTTTTTTTAGGAGATATTGCAAAGCTATATTCATATTTGATTATTAGTTTTACATTAAACCTCTTAAGCCTTCGTGAAAAAATACCCAGATTTTTTCAAATCAAAACGTTGGGGTGGGGGAAAAAAAAAAGTCATGATTGCCATTTTGTCTGTCGTTCAAAGTCCGAACATGCTTTTGTTGGTATGTTCACGTTTGTCTCTGTGTACACTCCGTGTGTCCGTCGGGTCTCTTTTTTTTAAATGTGCCTTTTACCAAATTGAAATTTCTTTAATCTTTTTGCTAATTTGCATTGAGTATTTGATTAAGTGCCTTTCTGAAAAAAAAGATCTAAAGTGTATAAATGTATGTCTTCTTGTAAATAAACAGTATATTTCATTGGCCTTGTTTTGATTTTTACGAGTGAAGCGATGTGCTCGGGGAGAACGAGTGCCGCAGGATGTTCTCAGACACCAGAGCACCAATTTAAAGCTTTTCCACACAACAGAAAGTTGTTTAGAATACACGCAGATCATTGATCCCTCAATGTAACCAGTTTTTAACAGATTATTTTGTCAGGTCTTTCTAGTTCTTTCTTTGTTTTGAAGTTGAGCATCGAATATATTCAAACTTGTTCCGTCTTCTGAAACACCAGCAGTGATTTATTTTTTGTTGTCTAAATGTAGATACATGTAGGTCAGGTTTTATTGATGTATTGAACGGCTCTTCAGTAGTAATACACGCTGCTATAGGATTTCTCTGACTGTGCAACGATTTGATCTGAAACTAATTAGATCAGTGATCAGCACAGCACACAAACACAGGCCCAGTTTACACCTCTCATTAATTACTGTTTTTACATTTAAGACTGATGGTTATTATAACTGAGAGAAATAAGACACTATTTAACAAAAAGAAACTAAAATGCAACTTGTGAAAGAGTAGTTTTTGGAGTTGTAAACATGAATGACTAAATCTCAGCTAAATTCATTAAGAAAACTGAGAGCACTTGGCCATATTTGTATGATTTTTTAAAAAGTGTACTTGGTGACAAAAGTTTACAAAACTACAATTAAAGACACAAAACACTGTTTTCAAATACACCTTTTTGAATTATATCATGTTTCATGTGTTTTATATATTTGGTTCAATTATAGGATCCCTAAACTTTATTCAAGTCATTAGTCAGCAGTATTATTCAAGTTTTGGTATTTTTATTGAAGTTAGGATCAGATAGACTTTAATGAGCCCACAATAGAGAAATTCACTCGTTACAGCAGGTACACAATAAGAAAATATTCATAAATAAGAAACACAGATCAAATAAAGCAGATTTAAATGAATTGAACGTATATATGTATGTAGCAAACAGGTAAATATAAATTATTATCTGAATGCGACAGGTTTTTACTAACTCGGTATATTCTTAATCGTGCATAAAACAGCGTTCATTGATGGATTTCATCCGAAGTGTGATGGCAGAAATGAGCTGCGTGCACAACACGACATGATGACATGAAGCAGACAAGAAGCAGACACAGTGCTGCATGCAGGCTGCAGGCTGCTGTGAGTGAACTGGAAGTCCCTCCCCGGAAAAAGCATGGAGGAGATTTCGGAACAGGGCAACGCAGCCTGCGAGCAGCTGCCGCTGGTCCATGAATAAGTGCCGTGGATGTGCGTTTGTTTGTGTCTCTGTGATGTCACAGCCCGCTCTGGAGAATGGACGGACGGCCGGATAAAGCTCGTCGCACCGATCTGTCGAGGTGAGATTGTAAATCTGACCAGGGAAGTGGGATGTTTTCACAGTGTGGATATCGCCGTACAGCGCGTTTTACATCCAGCCTGTGAGTTTCCACGGCAGCGCGTTTGTGTTTGGATCTCTGTCTCAGCCTCTGCTGCTGGAAAATAAAGTATTAATCCACGATCACTTTAATTTGCCCGGATGCTGCACAGTTTAATCTGGAACCCCCATCTTCCCTCCTCCTCCTCCTCCTCCAGCCTCCAACTCCTGCAGACTTTTGAAAACTTGGGCGTTTCCTTTAGGACGTATTTTTAATTACAGTTCAAACAAACACAGTGTGTTCTGGTGTGCTGGGATAAAGAGGATGTCGGTGATGGGTTAAAACGGCAGCCTGTGTTCCTGTTATGTGTCTGTCAAAGAGGAAGCCGTTGAAGATAATTCCTGAACAGAGATCACACTGTGTATTCAGCTCCTCATTCACAAAGCATTTAAACACAGAGGCTTAGCTGGAGTGAAGAGTCGTGAGAGCCCGGGCTGAACTCAGATGTGGTCTGGTGGTGGAGATGAAAGATCAACAGGTGTGTATTTCATTAAAGCTCACACCTCACACACTGAAATCAGTACCAGACACCAACTGACGGGCCAGCTGGGGGCGCTGCAGATGTCAGTGCCAACAGTGCAATGAAAGCGATGAATGTTTTGGGTGAAATGTTTGAATGACAGCATCTGTAATCTATTATTGTCAGCATGGATGTGCATGAAGTGCTATGATGTCTTAGTTCAAATATAAACCTACACTGTGAGAAGTCTTTTTTTTCTGACATGGTTAACTTTCTTTAAACAAAATAATTGAGGCTTAATTTGTGTTGAAAATGGGAGATGTATATGTTTTTATGTTGGACTGAGTGTGTGTGTAGATATTTACATCTATACTTAGATGTAAATATTTGAATTTTATACTCTGTGAGACAGAGAAGTTGTGATGTGACGGTTAAAATCAAGCGTTAGGGAATGCGAGTAGGATGTGTGTGTGTGTGTGTGTGTGTGTGTGTGTGTGTGTGTGTGTGTGTGTGTGTGTGTGTTTTAAGGCCAGGCTGGTGGTCTGGTATTGACACAATGATCCTCTTGTCTGTAGCTATGACAATCCAAACACAGAGTAGCACAGCCCCCCTCGTGTTTAATGAGTCTGTCATAGTTTACGTTCACATGTCCGCACGCTGCTTTTAAAAATCAGACACACAAACAGGTTTGTGGTCACATGAAAACAAAATTGTTCTGAATTTGCAAAATATTAACTGAACATCTAACCTAAAAAGGTTTACAACACCATAGAGTCAAGATTAGAAGACAACCTGTGGACGATAATAAAGATGAAGATAATGGAGCTATCGTGGGATATATTTTTAACATGCTGCATATAATGACTGTTTTAATGCTAGAAGAGAATCACTTAAACACTTAAACACACCAGCAGTGATATAGTAACACACTTAAAGGTCCAATGTGTCCGACTTAGGTGGATGTATTTAACATGCAGCTATGTTTTTATTAAGGTATAATGACCTGCATTGTGTTTTTGTTACCTTGCAGTGAGCCTGAGAGTGAGTATCACTCTCATCACTGTGGTTCCTCTTCCACCGTGTTAAGCCAACATGTTACTGTAGCCCAGAACAAACAAACCAAAGACAGCGAGGGCGTTTTGCATCTTTTATGTGTTAATGGCCACCAGAGTTTCTCCTTCGTGTTTTCAATGGGAGGTTGTAATAATTAACTGACATGTTACACCTATTCTTACGGTGCGATACGTTGAACACGCACCAGCAAACAGTCGCTTGTTCACACAGTCAGCCATCACAGAGCAATGTTCTGATTAAATATAACCGTGTTGTTTGTATAAGTCTAATATTTGCCAGTTTTTAGCTCTGTTTTTGGTCTCCACCAGCCACCGTCATCAGCCTCTGATGAACATAGACACTAACTCTCTTAGCCATTCGTACAAAACATGTAGCACGGTGAGCTTTTATTGGGGGGTTTTTTTCACAGAAAATAACACTGAGTGAGCAGTGATAGTGAAGCGCCAGACAGTTAAACAATAAGCTGAAACTCTCTCTAAAGTCAGTAAGCATTTGAAGCTTGCAGCCCAGTTTTGCCCCGGGGCCTGCGAGCTGGTTTATCCGGCCCTGCAGCTAAAACTGAAGCTGCAAAGTGGGCAGTGGGATTTCAGTTTACTGCAGTGCTCACCTACCTAACTATAATTAATAGAAAAAATACACACACACATATATATATATATGACTTTTATAATAAAATGATCCACACCTTGTCTACTCTAAAAAATAATAAATAAAATACAAAATTATGGACGAAATTCTACCTAAAAAGATCAAATTGGGGGTCAAAACCTGTTCAGGTTTTTGTCCTTGAGGGGTGAACTTTTATTCCGGCTTGTCTTTGTGGTGGTCTGGAGGGTTTTTGAATGAGAGCAGTGAGAGTGGAGTGTTGGAGGTGGAGGGGTGTGCATCTTTAAACCCGTACTAATCCTGCTGTCCTCAATCTCTGCCTGCCTGTACCGGAGGAGGAGGCGACGGGACCGGACACGCTCTTCTCCCTCCTGCGTCCAAACTTTTATCGCCTCCGACAGCAGCGCACAAAACCAGCTCCAGAGTTACGAACTTTATCTTCTTTTTTTTTCTTCTTCTTCTTTTTTTTTAATCTTTGGGAAACAAAAGTCGATCAGTTCCGCTTGTGAAGCTATTCAGTCGGAGTTAATCCTATTCACTGGAGGGGGGTTTTAAATATCGGCAGCCAACGCGATGAGCGCGTCGGAAAACTCAGACTCGGACTCCAACAAACTGGAGTCAGTGATACAGGTGAGCTACACCTGCATCCCCCCCCCCGCATTAAATCCACCATCGCTTATTGAACGTGCAGTGATGTGACAAATAAAGCTGCTGGCTCGTGTGCGTGCCTGTTTGTGTCTTCGTTACGCAGCAGGTGTAAGTGCTGTGCCACTTTCCACATCATCATCATGTTTGGGGTTTATTGTGCATTGCCGTCTTGCTTGTATCTGGAGCTGTTTTCTGTATTTGCTGGGGGGGCATTTTGTCTCTAAGCTCTTCTTGTGTTTTGTCCATCAGAGGTTGGAGGAGAGTGTTTTGTCTGAGGAGAAGAGGCTGACCGTCCGGGGCCCTTCACCAGATGCTCCCCCTACATGTCTGCCAGCACGAGTACGAGAGATTGTCACAAAGAACCTCAGCGAAAGCTGTGAGACGCCTCAATCTACCCTCACATCATATGAAATGTTTGCTTTGACCATTTTCTTTGCCTAATTCTTGTCTCTCTGTCCCTTTAGCAGCGGGAGCCATGTCCTCGGTCATGTCCCTCCAGGAGGAGAACCGGGTGCTGCAGGGAGAGCTGGCAAGGCTGGAGGACCTGCTGGCTCACAGCAGAGCGGACAGAGATGAGCTCGCAATCAAGTACGGTGCCATCAGTGAGAGGGTAAGGCAAGACACCAGGACAACAAGCAACAGCTGACGACAAGGTGGAACAGACAGAGTAGAAGAAGAAGGAGAAGATAAATAGATAGAGATACTCGATATGAATGACTGATTAACGCCCATCATCTGCACTCTTTGTACAAAAAAGTAAAAGTGCAAGACTCTCCCAAGGTCATGCACACCTAAAGGGACTGCTGTGGCACTGTCCCCCCTTTTTCCCCATTTCAGTATTTTCTTGCTCTTTCTTTGTCTGAGATTTGCTGGTCTCCCAGGTGATGGGGGCTGGAATGTACTGAAGTGGAATGTTGCCATGGCGTCTGTCACCCCGGGTGACTGTAAACAGGGGCTTCAGTGGAGACGAGTGGTGGGTGGGCGCAGCATCTCATTTTGGGTTGAACATTACTAAAGGGAACACGCAGGTCTGCACCTGAAAGCAAACGACGACACAGATGAAGTTTTTCAAAGAAATCATGTCTGTTATAAAAACTAGTTAATTAATGAGTATAAACCGATATCAAACAGCGCTGCTGGCCGTTCGGATGACTGCTCTTCATCCTTCATCCAACATATGACACAGCAACGCTTGTCCCACTTTCAATGACTTGTAGAAAGTTCTCTGCAACTAGTTTTTGACTTAGAAACATTTAAGGAAGATAGTGGGCTTCATTCTGCTCTCTGATCAGCCAGTTTTTGTTATTTCAGTAAGTTATAGATCAGTGTACACTGAAAAGGCTAATATAATTGCACATAATTGTTGCGTTAGTTTGCAGAGAATTAAGTGATACACCAGAGCAAGAATAACCACGTATGACCCTTTGTATCTATACTACGAAGTTTGATCTTTAAGCTCCAGAAGAGCTGCGACCTGCAGGTTTAAAGTGCTGTTTTCAAGGTCAAGATTTCAATCTCAAATTGCTGCATGAGAAGTCCTTCATTTGATTGAATCCATTTGATAAAGAAGATTGTTACTCATGATAGAAAACCCCAGAACAGTTAAGTGCTGTTTTCAAGGTGGAGAATGAACGTTTAATGTCAAATATTCTATGTATGGTGGGACTTGCAGTACGTGCAGGTATTCAGTTAGATTCACAGCGTGGCAGTAATCCCCCTACCGTTTTTCTGTTAATCACACCCACAGCTGGAGCAGGCACTACGCTTTGAGACGGGCGACGGGGACCCCGATTCACTGGAGTCACGCAGCCTGGCGCAGCAGAACGTTGATTTGCGGCGGCGGCTGGACGAGGAGCAGGCGGCCTACAAGCGTAAACTCACTGCGTACCAGGAGGGTCAGCAGAGGCAGGCGCAGCTTGTGCAGAAGCTGCAGGCCAAGGTATGTTTGTTTTATTGTAGTCTTCAGCTGAGGTGTAATCATCCAGGCGTATTACGAGTAAGTAATAGTTTTCCTGCGATTTCAGGTGCTTCAGTACAAAAAGAGGTGCGGGGATCTAGAGCAGACACTGCAGGAGAGATCCTTAGAGCTGGAGAAACATCGACCGAGTGTGAGTGATGTTTATTGATTGATTTATCCACGCCAGCATTAACGTTACACAAATAACACTTCCACTATCTATTCTTCTCATTTAGGGCCACAGTGAAACCTCAAACGGACGCCATCAGGACGAATCGAGCAGCAATCTGGAGGATGCTTTAATCCGCCTAGAAGAAGAACAGCAGAGGTGAGGACACCACCGGTTTCTCCTGCTCTCGTGTGCATCAAAAGCCTCGGGAATATCACGTTGACTTACTCCGTCGATGCTGCTTATTTTTTCCCCCGTGCGTTGTGTTTTTCAGGAGCAGCAGTTTGTCTGCGGTGAATGCCATGCTGCGGGAGCAGCTAGAGCAGGCCGGTTTGGCCAACGAGGCCCTCAGCCAGGACATCCGCAGGCTCACTGCTGACTGGACGAAAGCCAGAGAGGAGCTGGAACAAAAGGAGTCGGACTGGAGGAGAGAAGAAGAGGTGAAAGAGGGATGCTTGCGAAGCAGTGAAACATTTTAAATGGAGAAGAAGAAGAAATGTGAATTCACTCGTTATTTCTGTCCCTCTCAGTCTTTCCACAGTTACTTCAGCACCGAGCACAGTCGGATGCTGATGCTGTGGCGGCAGGTGGTCGGCTTTCGGAGGCATGTCTGTGAACTGAAGAGCGCCACTGAGAGGTGAACATCAACACTGTGTAAAATGTTTGCCAAATGATACCAAATCTGACACCGCTCACATGTTAACTTTCCTGTCATCCTCCCTACTATCTCAGGGACTTGTCGGATATGCGTAACGAGCTGGCCCGGGTGTCCCACTCTGCTCAGGTGTCCTGCTCAGGTCTGTCCGCCACCCTGCATAGCCGGGAGGGAGGGACGGCTCTGACCCTGGAGCGCGAGAAAGCCCTGCGGGTTCAGCTGGAGCTGCAGCTGAGAGAGCGAGTGGCAGAGATGATGAACCTTCAGACCAGAACAGACGCAGAGAGGAGTGAGCTCAACGTCAGGTCAGTGACTGTGTTCAGCTCTCTGAGAGGAAAAAGCTGTTACTGATTAAACATGGAGGCTTTTCTCACCTTTCAGGTTGTCAGACTCGGTGCGCGAAGGCGAGCGACTAAAGGGTCAGATTGAAGAGAGAGACAGAGAAATTGTCGTACTGATGAGGAGGCTCGAGGTGAGGTCAAAAACACACCAATGAGCCAAAGTGTTGAGTCTGTGAGTCATTAATCTTCCTCTCCTTCTTCATTTGCTCGTTTTCCTTCAGGAGCAGAGTGACGAGGCTGACATGCAGGCGATGAGAACTCACACTGAGACCCTGTTAGACGCTCTGCGAGACGTCGCTCAGGTAAACAACGACACACGCGTACTCAATAAGATAACGTTAAGATGCCATCGCCTCGTTTCTATTTTCTTTTATTAGTCGGTGTTGTCAGACGGAGAGTCGTCGTCGGAGGCGGACCAGGACAACTCTGGGGCTCCGCTGTTAGTGTTGATCCGTGGCTCCTCCCCACCACGCAGGTCGTCCTCCCCCTCTCTGACCTTCTCGCTGGCTCCCCTTTCTGACGCCGCGCTGTCTGCTCTGCGCTCTGCGGTCACAAACAAAATGCTCCAGCTGCAGGTGACGTGTCAATTTTCAAACCAGAATCACACACGCACTGCTCACTGTTCCTTTATTGTTTCAGACACTGACCAAAACGCAGGAACAGCTAAAAAAATAATGCTGAATTTGCTGTTTTCATAGTAATACTTTCACAGTTCATTCTGATGCACGTGTTTTGAGAATATTTAGGTTTAAAGGCTCACATATTTGAATTTAAACTGCTATAACACTTCTCCAAAATCCAAAGCGTCAGCGGCAGAACAGGAAAGCAACTCCACTTCTATTTGCAGGATGTTCGAGGGCGTCTGCTCTCTACCCAGTCCTCGATGCAACAGATGCGCAAGCAGCTCTCCGAGACCGATTTGGCCAAAAGAGATGCAGAACAGAGGAACCAGGCTCTGCAGAGAGAGAGGGATGCAGCTCAGAGAGAGAAGGAGACCACGCAGAGAGAAAAGGACCGTCTGAAGCAGGAGAGAGACACGCTGGCCAGGTTTACAGACAGTTATATCACCTATCGCAGTCTGCTTCTCATCCTTAGATCTCATAACTATGACTCTGCAACGCGCTGCTGTCATTCACACGTTGCTATGGACATTTCAGCGAGAAGGCGAGCTTGGAGAAGACTGCGCAGGCAGCGCAGAGCAGCAACCAGATCCTGCACATGGACTGCGAGAAGCTTCAGCTGACCGTGGTGTCCGCGCAGCGAGAGCGGGATCACGAGAGGGAGGAGAAGGAGGCGGCCATTCAGGAGAGAGACCGGGCGAAGGCAGAGACACAGAGAATGTAAGTAGGTTCATTGATAGCGATCCAATGTGGACACTAATCCACACTGTGAAGATGCTTACAGGAAGCCATTCAAAAGATCTGCTCCCCGTACAGAGAGATCTTCTTTCACACACGCCTTCTCCAGCTGTCTTATCTCCTTAACCAATGCAACCCCGAACATAGGTGAACAGATCTGATGTAAAGGTTTTATCAGACAGCGCTGCTGCTTTGATGCCTTTAGACAACAATAAGAGAAGCTTTTAAACTTTTTAGACTTTTTGGATGTCTTTCCTGACAAAATCAAATTAAATAGCATAAAACTCTTCATTATTTCTGTGTCTGTACATGATGATTGAGATTTAATAGTGTTATAATGCTTTTATAATATCTGATCTTCAAGCATGTTTCATCTCATCTGGGAGGCTGCAGGGCTCAAACAGTGCCATATTCCTCTCTGTTCTTAGTATCCCTAAATGGTCTTGTTATAGTTTTGTGTTTTATATATATATATATGTTAAATGTTTTGTTCCAGACAAAAGCAGTGGGACCAGAGCGAGAGTCGAGCCTCTGCCCAGCGTGGAGAGCTGTCCGCTGTGAGGGAGACTCACCAGCAGGGGGAGGTTGAGAGGCAGCTGCTGGAGGGAGAGCGAGCCCAGCTCACCGAAGCGCTCGCTCGGGTAACAGAAGACAACTTGTTGTGCCAGCTGTAACTTTTTTGCAGCTGCGGTATTCTGTCTTTGACTTTTGTATGATGCTCTTTTACCCCCCCGCCAGGCTGAGAGCAGTAACGCAGAGCTCTCCCTGCTGCTTAACAAGCTGCACTCTGAGGATGCAGCTCTCAGGGACTCTCTGGCCAAGATGGGAAGCATGAACGAGGGCCTGGTCCAAGACAAAGCTGACCTGAACACCTACATACTGCAGGTTAGCCCATCTCAGGACAACTTAAAGGGTTCAGTATGCTTGATATCTCTCTCTCCATCTACCTCTCTTTTGCATGTCCTGCTGTCTCGATGCAGTGGACGGCAAACATAAAATAATAGGTGCACCCTTTAGGACTTAAAGAATTCTTTTTTTTTAAATGATGTTGCACTTGGTCACACAGAAAAGTGACAAAAGCAAACAAGAGAGCGCTAAAGAGAAGTTTGAACTGAGGAAAAATAGTCAGATGCAGCCTGCGGCTAAGTGAAGTCAGAGCATACTTACTACACAGAGCATACGTACACAAATAATTTCAATTTGTATGGAATAAAACAATAAGAAGTCACTAAAAATGAACTTAACATAAATATACAATATGTGAAGTCTAATAAATCCAATGTTCCTCGCTCTTCTTCGTCTCTAAGCTCGAGGAGGAAAAGGCCCTCCTGCAGGCTCAGAAACGGGAGGCCGAGCAGGAGAAGCTGACCATCAGAGATGAGCTCGTCCGGCTGGAGCAGGACCGACTGGAGCTGGACTCTGCCCGCATCACACTGCACCATTCACTGCAGGACGTCGAGCTAAGCCGGGTGGGGATGGAGGCAGAGCTCCAGAGTCTCAGGGCTGAAAGACTTAAGCTGCAGGAGAAAGTCACCCAGGTACACGACAGGTTATATAGTACATCATCATTCAAAGTCCAGCCTAAAAACAAATAAGTGATTTAGAGAGACTTTGTATGCAGCTACAACAGAGTTTCAAAGAAGAAGTTTTCCTGTTTTTGTCTTTTATTGACAGCTCTGTGGCGAGGTGACCTCTCTGGGATCAGAGTTGAGTCTTGCTAGAGGAGAGGGCCAGAGGAACGAGGTAGCCTTAGAGGAGGCCGGTCGTAGTCGGGCAGAACTGGCCCGCGACAAAGCAGCTCTGGTGGTCCAGCTGACAGCGTCTGAGCGAGAAAACACTGTGCTGTCAGAAGAACTGGCTGCTTTCAGGTGCGTGCCGCCGTTTGTCAGCGTACGCTTCTCACAGGAGCCTGCGTGTTTGTAACCTGCGTCCGTGAACCCTGCAGGTCGGAGCGCGAGTCCCTGGAAACCAGTCTGTTCGAGGTGCAGCAGCAGCTTGTTCAGGCGGAGTCTCGTAGAGAGCAGCTGGAGACGGAGAACCAAAACCTACGAGTCCGATGTGAGACTTCAGCAGGTGAGTGACAAAGAGGCAGAAACGTCCAAAAAACAAAGAGAGGAGAGTTAGATGAATAAAGCAGAAGAAGAGAAACAGATGAAAGCTACGAGACTAACGTGCCTCTTTAAGAGCTACAATCTTAAGATGTTTGGGATTCTTACTCTGACAGTAATGTGACAGAATAAGAGCTAATGGTTGTGTCCTGTGTTTCCCTCTCCTGGATGTTTTCCTCGATGGGATTTCCAGCTGAACTGAGGCGTCTGCGCTCGGATGGGGAGAATATGTTGGCCCAGGCTGAGAGGGAGAAACAGGCTCTGATTCAGACTCTAAATGCTGCACAGCTGGAGGCCCAGCAGGCTTTACGCAAGGCCATCTCCGAACATCAGGAGGAGGTGGAGAGACTGGTTTTAGAAAAGGTCAGAAGGTTCAGTGGTTTCAGTGTTACCGCCTGTGCCCTTAGACCTGTTTTTGCTTGCCAGGTGCTGGCGACTGTTTAATCCGTGTCTCTGATCTTGGCTTCTCTTGTTTCACAGGAAGATGTGCGGCACAGCCTGCTGATGGAGCATGAGGGCACTCTGAGGAAACTCAGGCAGGAGGTGGAGGATCAGCTCAACAGGGCAGAGAGAGAAAGAGAGGAGCTGCAGGATGAACTGAGGAGTCTCCAGTATGACAGAGATCAGAGTCTGCTGCAGGCTGAGACTGAGAAACAACAGGTTTGATCTGTCAAAAAAGAGTAAAGAACAGCGTTGGTCAGCTCTTGTACGTCCCCCTTCTTTGTTAACCAGACCTTTTCTCTCTCTTCCCAGGCCCTTTCTCTGAAGGAGGCAGAGAAAACAGTTTTGTCTGACAGGGTGTCCTCCCTGCAGGCTGAGCTGTCAGCTGCAGCCTTGGAGGCCGAGCGGATGTCGAGAGAAGCAGCCCATTACAAAGAGCAGGAGCAGGTGACGTGACTTCCCGTCTGTGCTCAACTTCTGTTATTGTTGAATTATCTCGTCTTATCCAAGACAAACGCACAAGGAACTAAACCGACTTCCTGTTTTGTTTTTCGCACAGATCAGAGTCGGGGCTCTGACGAGCGAGCTGTGGGAGCTCCGCTCTCAGCTGGAGGACGCAGCTTCGCTTCATGAAAGGGAGCTCGAAAGTCTACGAGAGACTTGTAGCGATCTTCAGTCGCGTGCCGATGTCGCTCTCAAAGAGGTAGATGATGATGTACAGGTGGGAATACGATGCAGTATGAATCAGAGGCCACAGATCTCCATCAAGGCTGCACACTTACATCCAGATCTACATTAACATACATGCACTGACAGCCATAGGGTTCATGTGATGTGTTAGAGAAGACCTGGAATGCGATCCATGAAGTCCAGTTTGAGTGACAGATGAATGCATTTAAAGGGTTATGAGGCGCCAGAAACACCTGATGACCTGTTGCCTCATCAACCGTTGTTAACTAAACAGTAGAAATATGATGTTACAAAATGACCTACTGGGAAAGTGCGCATGCAGCACTTTGCTGGATGACGTCACATTTTAGCAAAAGTTGAGCCCTCGGCATTGAATTGATTTAAATCAGTGAGAGGGTACAGCGTTATTTTAAGTTCAAGAGATAAAAAGTCAGTCGAGAATCTAAACGTCGATGTCAGCTGAAGTGTCAGCACTGAAAGCAGTTAAAATAAGAAGTGTGGAGGTGGAAAATATTTATTCAAAAGTGAAGATTCAGTCCTCATCCCTGCATGGATCTGTATCAACGTGCATGTAGTCAAACATAATCCAGAGAAACGTGACCCATTTATAATGAATTAGTAATTATTACAGAATATACATGATAAACAATAAGGGGTAGATGTGAACACAGTATATGAAGTATAATTGGGATATATTATCTTATATTATCACCAAGTCTTGGCCAACTTTGGCGACAAGGCCAAGCCCACCACCAGCGTATTAGTGAAAACGGCTGAGATAGCAGCAAATGGAAAACAGACCTATGAGATAATTCACCACATTTTGACTCTCTTCGGTTACATCGTCTTGTACCATGTGTAACTTTCGCCCTCCAGCTGGACCAGTGCAGAGCTTCTCTCGCAGCTAACGAAGAGAGCCGAGACCGGCTGAGGCGGGACTTGTTGGACCTTGAGCGACGTCACAACCAGACCCAGGACGCAGCGGAAAACTACAGACGGGAGGCGACAGAGCTGCGGCGCGGCCTCGGTGACGTCACCAAGGAGAGAGAGACTGTCAGCCAATCAAACAGTCAGCTGAGAGAGACGTTACGAAGTGCAGAAACAGAGAGGATCAGGTAAAAACCTCAACCAATGTGGCAGAAACGCAGTGTTCAGGGTAGAAGTGACTGACTGTGTGTGGCTTTCAGCGTGAGACGACAGTGTGAGGAGAAGGAGCAGAGGCTGGCCGTGCTGGAGGAGAACTTCTCATCCACTCAGAAGGAGGTGACGGAGCTGCGTAGCTGCCTGAGAGAAGTCGAAAGGTCACGACTCGAAGCCCGTCGAGAGCTCCAGGAGCTCCGCAGACAGGTCAGGACACGCCGTCACAACCCCCTTCACACCTCTGTGACATTCAGAAAGGCGCTTTGTTTTTCAGTCTGGACTCTTTTTTTCGTGCTGTGCTTTTCTTGGCTCCAGCTGAAGGTTCTGGACGGAGAGAAGGAGCAGAAAGGGAGGGAGGTGGCAGAGCTGCAGACTCGCCTGTCGCTGGACGTGCAAAGAGAGGAGGAGAGAGGGAAAGAGGCGTTCGCCCTCAAACAGAAGCTAACTGAAGCTGAAAAAGCTCGAGACTCCCTCAAGAAAGAGGTGAGGGCGGAGGAGAGTCAAGAGACATTTGCAGGCTCGTGATTCTGCATACTCAGTTTTCACTCTCTTATTGTTCTTATCGTCTTTCAGCTCTCTTTGACTCAGAAGCGCCTGGCGGAGTCCGAGTCAGGCTGGCGGGGCTGTGAGAGAGAACTGACCGCTCAGCTGCAGGAGGCGCGTGGCTGCGAGAAGAAGCTGCAGGATGAAGCCAAGAATCTGGCCCTGCGCGCTCAGGCAGCTCAGGACTCTGCTGCTCAGTCCAGCCTGCAGCTGAGCGAAGCCCAGGGCCGGCTGGCTGCCACAGAGGCCGAGCTGAGCCGGGCCGAGGCCGGGAGGAGGGACCTGGAGTTTCGCCTGAGCAGTGTACAGTCGGCGCTGACGCGAACCCTGGGTATTGGAGCAGGTGGCAGGGGAGGCCGGGGGAGGAGCCCAGGGGGGAGCTCCACTTCTCCAGGCTCCATGTCACGCCACCACAGCGTCTCGCCCCTGCGCTCCTCACTGTCACCTCCGAAAGGTAATCATGAAACACACTGCCCCTGCCCCAACATCAAGTGTTTCAGACATTTATGCAAAGTGCTTGCAACTCTTTGTTTTGTCTTCTTACAGAATTTCAAGTAAGCACACCTGACAACACTTTAGGATCTAGTGCTGCATCTCCTGAGAGAGGGAACACACCGCTGCCTCTCCCTCAGCCAGAGCTGGACCCCGACACGCTGCGAAATGATCTGAGGGACTTCCTCCATGAGCTACGTGAGGCGCAGAAGGAGCGGGTAAGAATCACGAAGCAAATATTCAAAATGATTCAAGGATATTTGAATGTTTCTACGGTTCAAATCTTTGTTTATGGCTGATTTTTGAAGGATGATGCCAAATGCCGACTGGGAACTCTGCAGCGGGAAATGGAGGAGCTGACGGGGGAGAGAAACTCCGCTCAGAGTCGACTCAGTCAGCTACAAAACACCTTACAGGAATACCAAGAAGGTAAGTCTTGTGGTTTGTGCATGTAGTTTCCAAACCAAAAAAAACAAAATGATCTTAATGTGTTGATGTGCGTGACTGCAGGGAAGCGTGGAGTGGACGAGCGTCTGACCTCCACCCAGGTTTTACTCCAGCAACAGGAGGAGGCGGTGAGGAGAGGAGACAGAGAGAGGCGAGCTCTCACCGACAGGGTGAAGGATTTAGAGCGAGCGCTGCAGGCCACTGAGGTGGATAAAAAACACACACAGGTACGCACACACATTACGTTCACACACACACACACACACACACACACACACACACACCATGTATTTGTATCGTCCCTTGCACAGCAGTGACCGCTAATCTGCCACGGCCACCATATGGCAGCGCTCAACGGTAGAGCCATGTCTAAAACAGGAAGCTGTTAGGGAATGTAATAACAACAGATGCCACACACACAGTGTTACATCTCTTGTGGTGTCCCATGTGTCTGTTATTAATACCAGAACCGTTCAGAATAATTCAGAGACATGTTAAAAGTCACTTGAGACACAATTTTTGAGAAAGTTTAGGGGAGGATTCACGAAGAGACGAGTAAAGTCGGAGCTTTGGTTCACCCGTGGATCATCTGCGTCTGTAATCTGGGTTTCCATTATACGACAACTGCTCTCTTAACAGCGCACCGACCGCTCGCGATAAAGGATCTCTGCCCTGCCTCCATCTGTGCAGGATCAGTTAAATAAGCAGCGTGCCGCTGAGATGCGTCTGGAAGCGGAGAGGAAGCGTCTGCGGGAGGCGCTGGAGGCAGCTGAAGCCCGGGCCACCAGGGTGGAGCTGGTGAGACGCAGTCTGGAGGGGGAGCTGCAGAGACTCAAACTGAGTCTGGGAGACCGAGAGGCCGAGAGTCAGACCTCCCAGGAGCGCCATGACTCTCTGCTCAAACAGGTAGAGCAAGCTCGTACAGAGTCATTTATTTTTCACATTCCTCAGTGCTTCATTTGATTATTTGTTACTGACGCTGGAAATACTTTATTACTAGGGCTGTGTAGTGTCCCAATCTAATAAACCACATGACTGGATAAAGAAACATTTAGACTGATGATATCAAGTGAAAAGTCAGGAGATCACCAGCGTTATTACTTATTATGATACTTATTATAAACTTTATAATGCAAACCACAATAACAACAAACTAAAAGCCATAAAACTACAGAAGAAGAGTCATAAAATTCTGATTGAAATTGTGATTTAAAAGACGATAAAGAGTTTGCAGTCCTGTTCTCCTCAGGCAGGTCCATAGCCCTGACTGCAAAGGCTCTGTCACCTCTGTGTACTGTATATACCTGGACCAAGAAACAACCAAGAATGACGCATTCGAGGAACTCAGGGAACGAGAAGTGACACGGAGCACTAAACGATCTGCTAAATAACATGGAGCCTCTCAGAGCTTCAAGCAATCACAAAATCTTCAAGATCAACTTAACTGCCGGTGTTTGGAAGCAGCGTGCTGTGATTATGTTTCTTTGTCTGAGGCAAAAATCCTGCCAGCAGACTTTTGAATGACTTTCTAACAATTAATAGCACATAAATGGGAAATTACAGTTCATCCGTCTGTTTTCCATCACCGCTTATCCTCATCAGGGTTGGAGCCAGTCCCAGCTGACACTGGCCGAAAGGTGGGATACATCGGCAGTGACACTTACTGGCAATTTAGAGTGACCGAAATATGGACTACTACACCTTTAATTTGTTAATTAAATCTTGATATTTTGGGTTGAGATACATGCAACTTCTGCAGCTGCATTCTTTGTAACTGAACTGTATTTGACCTCTGGCTCACCACATCCTTTACAGTAAAGATAAAAATACTTTATTTAGCTTTGTTGCTTTTCTGACTGATTTACACATCGATTTGATTTATAAACTGCAGGTGGCAGAAGGAGAAGCCCGTGCGTCTCTGCTCCAGAGGGAGGTGGAGAGGCTGAGCCAAGCTCTACTCAAAGCACAGGAAAGCGAATCTTTACTCAAAGAGAAAACGTCTTCTCTCAAAAAGAGCCTGCAGGAGGCAGCGGCCTCCCATGCCAGCACGCAGAGTCGTCTGACTGCTCTGCAGAAGACATTAAGTGTGGCCGAGCAGGACAAAAGGCTTCTACAGGTGAGTGAGACTGAAGGTAATGTGAGTAAAACCTGGACGGCCATGTGATGATCACTCTGTGTCATTAAGGACCGGATGGATGAAACGCGGGCATCATTGGTGGAGGGGAAGAGGAATATCGCCGGCGTCACTGAGCGCGTGCAAAGCTTGCAGGGTGAGCTGCACCAGAGCGAGATGAGACGAGAAGAGCTGGAGGCTGAGCTCGGCAACACTCGTGAGGTGAGGGAGGCCGTTCAGCTGTGTGTCTGCAAGCATGAAGAGACATTACATCTGACCTGTAGCTGTACCTGTGACTCCATATCTTTGCCTGCGATCTTTGTGTTTCCTCCGTCAGACTCTACGTCAGCGCTCGGCCAGTCTTGCAGAGGCTCAGCGCAGCGCCCAATCGGCTCAGACAGAGCGGGCCGCTGTAGAGGAGCGGCTGCGTGGGCTCCAGCGAGCGGTCGCCATGCTGGAGACCGAGAAAAAAGATGCTGAGAGACAGGCTGTGAGGCTGGAGAAGGACAAGAATGCACTGAGGAACACACTGGATAAGGTCAGCGCTGTCTATGTCATGCACAACAAATGTGGAACTTGTTTCGTCCAGTCATTTCTTTACAAAGAGCCACTTATGAATCCAAAAGTTCATGCGCGCTATGGAAACTTGTTGGGTTTTACAAAGGGTAGACGCAAAAAAAAACCCAAAAACTTGCCTACAAAGTCACAGTAAGTGATGATCCATCCATTTTCAGGGAATATTGACTGTAAGTGTGAACGTGAGAGTGAATGGTTGTTTGTTTCTGTGTGTCAGCCCTGTGACGGCAACTTGGTGTACCGTGCCTATCGCCTCCCTGTGATCCCGATAGGGATAAGCAGTTATGAAGAATGTATGGATGCATGCGCTATGTCGCTGACATTTCTATGAATGCACCTTCCATCAGGTTGAGCGTCAGAAGCTGAAGACTGAAGAAGGCAGCATGCGGCTGTCTGCAGAGAAAGGCCGCTTGGATCGCTCTCTGAACACGGCGGAGCAAGAGCTGCAGGAAGCACAGCAACAGATACTGATGCTGCAGGTGGGGAGCAGCCTCTGATCAAAGCCAAACTGCCAGATTCATCAAAAAGTGTAATAAAGGCCTCTCAGAAAGCCCCTTGAAGCTTTCCCAGACTGCCGCTCGCGCAGGGAATGTTGGCGACGCGACGTTGTTTTCTTAGCTGCTTCACACCTCGGAGTGAACGGCCTGGAGTCCATCATGTTTCACTGAAGGACAAAGCCAAACATGCTTTAACAGGCCATTCACACCTTTTACAGCGAGACAGATTAAGTCCATAGTTTGGGCTTCGTATTTTTTTTTTTTGTGGTCTATGAATTATTTTCCTTTTACTTATTATTAAACCACATGACCTCCAGTTAAAGGACTGTTTACATTCTGTGAAACTCTGCGTCTGTTTGCGCGAGAAAGCGGTTTCATGAGAAGAACGTGACATTTTCTTTGGTGAAGGTTACGCGAGGTACGCCAAGTTAATTAATAACTCACAGGAGAGTCTGGCTAGACTTTGTTACAACGTGAGCCAAACAAGAAAACACCGAAAACAAAAGGTTAGACCAAACCTCTTAGATAAATCTGAAGATTTGTCACAACTATGTTTTTTTTTCATTGACCGCAAACATGCTATAAAGAAGCAAATAAATAAAGCCACGATCAGTCGTTCACAGACATTATCTTACAGCTGCATAATTAGTCTTCATTACTCCTAAAGTACGTCATCCGTGTGCAAGAAAACCCCCCTCCTGAACCCGTAAGCATGTCGAAGGTTTCTCTACAAGGGGCTATCAACCATTTGTCAGAGGAGCTTCTCCAGACCAATAAAAATCACAGATGTACGTTGTCTCATGAATGTGAACAACAGATTTGTGATGTTTACTCGTCTGTAAAATGCTGTGACTAAGTACCTGATTATTTAGTTCTTGTTAGGGAGGACGTGCTATCGATCTTTGCTGTATTAAGTGTATATATACACATATAATTATTATTTCCAGTTGTCTGGTCTGTATTTAGTCGGTCTCCATGTCATTTCATGGTCATGATCCGCTTTTTCCAAGTCCTGCCAATCGTTTTCAAACTGTTTCTTTTCCCTGGAGGATGAGCTTTACACCAACTCCTTGCTTTTTTTTTGCCAAGCGTTTGTCTCGTCTTTGCGTTCCCTGTAGGTACGTCACAGCGGAGTTGTTTTATCCTAAAATGTCTTTTATGATTCCAGAAAGGTTTTAAGTTACCGCAGCTCCAGAAAACATGTGTATGGTTTACCTCCGTGTCACCACAGAGCCTCAAACATGGTTATTTAGGTGGTTAGCAGTCTGGTTTTGATCTGGTGTGTTATGAAAAACCAAACCAGAAACTCTTTAGATGTTTAGACAGATTTAATGTCCTTTTTGTTAAGATTGTGGTCTCTGTGTGTGTTCTGAGCAGACTCAGCTGGCTGAGATGGAGCAGTCACACAGTCTGTGTGAGAGTCTGGTGAGGCAGCGCGACGATGCTCAGCGGGAGTCGGAGAGACTGAGGACCAACTTCAGGGACGTAGAGCGAACGCTGGGCACCAGAGAGCGAGCTCACCGACACAGAGTCAAAGGCCTGGAGGAGCAGGTACACGACATCATGCGGTAGTCAAACTTTACCAAAGTCTTTGTCAAGTTACACTTTACATTCCCTGCGACAATGAATGAGCTGGTCTGGTCACGTTTAGTCATTTAGCTGACGCTTTTGTCCAAAGCGACTTACAAAAAAGGGATATAATGACGGAGGACACTAGGTACTAGGCATGTCCAGTTTTGGTAGTGCTAGCAGAGGAGGTACTCTCTGAAGAGGTAGAGAGGGACTGGTAGGACGTTCCACCAACGAGGAAGCGCAAAAGATGTGAGGTAGCAAGAGCAGAAGAATAAAAGTGAAATAATCAGCAGGAGTTTGCAGCTAGAGGCTGATGGACAGTAACCAACACATAAACTAGGCTGTTAAGATGGGTAGTCCTCGTACACTGCACTGAGATCTGTCCAGTTGGTTCCGTTTCTCCGACATGCAGCAAAGGACCACAGGACAGAGTCGAACCTGGGTCGTTGCAGCAAGGACTCAGCCTTTCATACATTAAGGCACGCACATGAAATGTTAAAGATGAATTTGACTCATTGAAAAGGTAGAGCAGGTCGTCCATTAATCAGCTGATCTGCATGTCAAAGTGCCCTTGAACAAGATACCGAACCCCAAATGGCTCTCAAGGCGTGCACGCCGATGCTGCGTGAAGGTGTATGAATGGCTAGCTCCCAAAAACTGATGAGCGTCGTGAGAAGGGTGCTATATAAGTACAGTCCATTTACCATTCGATGGCCGTACGTCACAACGTGCCTCCACCCGCAGTGGTATGCTTTAAAAAGTATCTTTGTCGCCCACTGTGTTACTGCAGGTGTCCACCCTGAAGGAGCAGCTACAACAAGAGATAAAACGGCGGCAACCTTCTCTTCCGCCCTCCTTATCGTCAACGGGAAACTGAGAAGCGTCTTAAAAACCAGAAGCACCAGCACACCATACGTCTAATCCAGGGAAAATCCACTGATCATGAATGTCTGAAAGCAATATTTACTCCTAGAAACATTCCTTAAAGTGTTCGTAGACTAACTCTACTGTTTAAAATTTGATTTGTTGTACTTTGCGACGCTGAAACGAACGCCGCTGACATGTTGACGGCGTCTTATTGATGTTTTGTACAGTCGAAGAACACTTAACTCGAGCCGCAGCTCAATGACAGGCGAGGGAGCGGAGCGATGCGTTTCAGCAGCTGTGCTCAAAACGCCAGCAGCCTGCTGATTACTGGCAACCATCTGTACTTGATCCTTGCTCAACATCTTCCCAAACTTCCTGCTCTTATTCAAGAAGAAACCCAAAATCACCGCAGGATTCCCCTCCAGACAGAATCTGGATGTAGTGCAGGAACGAAAATCTGCCAGTTGTGCAGCCTGGCTTCGATTCCTCCACATTTAAATTAACAGTCGAGGACACTAAGAGAAAGAGAGCAAGGTCCTCGCTGTGTGCGAGTGCCAGGAAACAAACAAATTGAGCATAATGAAGGAGCTGCACTGTGTTTTCTCTGAGAGGCAGGCGCAGATTTTGCCGATTGTGTGACATATAGACAGTTTTACAGCAAAGTACTGCATTTTAATGATATACTTGCATACGTGTCTTTTTTTTATTAGATAATATGAGTTTTACTGTGTGTACATACTTTTTACTTACTGTATAAACGCTGACAGACTGATGATTAATAGCAGCAATATGACTTGCATGGACAGTACACATGGAAGCCACATGTTTGCAGGAGAATAAACTGTGTGTGCACCATCATTCATGTCTTTCATAAATACCTTTCAACGCACTGAGCTGCAGCCTCAGATTACATTACAGCCATTACAGCGATGACTCATGTTTGACTCAATCACACATTGAACAGCTGTAGTAAAAAAAATAAAAAAAATAAATAAAAAAAAGAAGAAGTTTATTTTTTTTCTCAGTCTTTATAGTGACAGTTTTACAAAGCAGTAGTACAGAGGCCGTTTGTGAGATTCGCCTTTTTTTTTTCTCTTTTCTTTTTTTAAAGCACTTGTTGCCACTGGAATATATTTATATAAGCTCGCTTGCTGCTTGGTTGCTAAGCACAGATCCAGGTGGCAGTAGTACAGAAACTGAGGTCACTCGCCACCTGTTTCTTCACACATCTCACGATCTTCAACAACGAGACTGCAAGGCGGCCGGATATCGGTTTTCGTTTGGTCTGATGTCAGTGCACGCGGTGGCCACCATTGATGAGTTGATCGTCACGACAATGACTGCTTTTCAACACAAGTACAGTAACATGTCAACAAACACAAAGCATGAGATTAATACGGTACATTATGCCAAAAATAAAAAATAATAAAAATAATAATAGAAAAAAAGATGTTCCGCAGTTTTTATGTGCATCTCTAATAGTTTTTATAGCACCAGTGTGATGATTTTATAGCACCAGTGATTCATACAATCATCAATGTTCTTTGGAGTATATTTATCCATACACACAGGATCTACTGAGCAGACATACATGTGGAAAGACAAAGATAAACAGAACAACTTCAAATGCAGAAGTGCTTTTTGGCACAGGAGTAATGAGTCGTACAGGAAGAGTCGAAATGCAAAGTGAGGAGAAACTTTGAGGAGGACAAAAGTACGAGGATGTGGGAGAAAAGGCGGCAGTATCTGGGCAGGTAGCGTCCCTGATCTCTGTACTCAATCAGCAGCCACCACAGCTCTTCCCACAGCTTCCTCCTAGTGATGAACACTGGCCGCTCAGCGCCGCCACGCCACAGCGAGAGAACTGATCACGACACAGGTCCGCTGGACACACACAGATAAAGGGAGAGAGTTCAAATGGCTCAGCACGCCAACGCACACAAACATGCCAAGAAAAAACACAAACACGAGAGTACAGTGAACCCACCTCTGAGCAGCTCTTCATGCGCACACACAGTCCTCACGCAAACCTCCTTGTTGATGACGTACACCCGTCGCAAGCTTAATGAGAAGCACATGCACGAGTTAGACCGAAAGGCTGAGGTGCCAGTTAAGGAGGTAGTTTGCCAAAAAAAATTGCAAACAGTCATCTTCAGATCAGTCAAAACTTCAGAAATACATCTGGAAATATTCTGTACTTCTCCAATAAAGAAAAAAAAACAACAACCAACAGGAATTGATCAACAATTAGTCTGTGTGGCCAAAGCTTGATACAATTACAATGCTCCGCTGTTGTCCAAATGATCCACGGTTACACTGACTGACATGTTGCTTTATTCCAGTAAACACAGCAAATGTGTATTCATCCACGGCTGAAAATAGTGCCCAACAAAAGCACTATTTACTCCAGGTTAAGTAACGTTTAGTGAAAACTACAGTGCCCAGCTGGTGTTTTTAAAGATTTACATCTTCAGGAGGAAGCAGTTGGGTTTGGGGCTGAGAGCCGCAGAGAAGTTGGGAGGCGTTAATCAAAAGATTTGTTGACAAGAAGAAATATCCTTATCCTTCTTCTACTTTTGCAGGACAACCAAACAGCGATTGTTTTTATATCTACACCGTAGAAACATAAAATCTCCATCCTGCTTTAGCTAAACAGTGTTCACGTAAAGGCTTTGAAGTCTGATATCTACGTCTATATTTACCTCGCTGATGTATACATCTGAGCTCTCTGTTTGCAATCGATCACACTCGCGAGCTGTTTGTGCGAGGCGACTCGGCGCATTTGGAGACGTCGTGGAAGTATTTTCAATGGCTCGGATGGAGTTACAGCAAATGACTCACACTTTGTTTGTCCTGCAAACTTCAAAAAGGTTTTGACTGGGAGGTAATGACTGGGTTTTCACGGCGGGGTGCTCATTTAGAAATAATTTCAGGCCCTGTGGTACGTACCTGTAGAAGCAGAGGCTGTTCAGGCACTGCTTGCATGGCTTGTGAACAGAGTAGAGTCTGGTGCAGGGGTACTGCTCCTCTCTGCAATCTGGAAATCAAAGGCACATAAATCAGTCCTCCACTCGAACCAAACAGCTGATTATCTGCCCTCTTTTCTGCAGCATTTCCTTACCAAGAGGGCCAGGCTCTGTGGGCTCTGTCTCCAGATCGGACTCTGGTATCCACATGGAAAACAGATTTACAAATGAGTTCTACATCCAATGCAAACTAGTCTTAAATATCATGACTCAGACAGGAGGAGAGTTCAGCAGATATACCTGATTTTTCTGGACGGACCACTGGATCGAGTCGAACTTGCTGCTGGTAGCTTCCAGGAAAAGATTCAGGGTCTGGAGCAGGAGAGGAGAGGAGAGGAGAGGAGAGGAGAGGAGAGGAGAGGAGAGGAGAGGAGAGGAGAGGAGAGGAGGAGAGGAGAGGAGAGGAGAGGAGAGGAGAGGAGTTGCTTTTATAGAATGATGTTTAAATGTGAAAGTAACATCATGGGACATTTCTACGAAGCTGAAAGTGCTTTACCTTTATAATCCAGCCCATAGTCCTCTGTGAAGTCATAAAATAAGCAGGAGAGGAGAAAATGTTTCATGACATCAACATTGTGAAACCAATTACAATCAGTTACTCCCCAAACACACAAAGAGCACTGAAACATATAAAATAAACCACCTGCACGCCAAAAACTGAACAAAATGAGCTGTTTGAGAGTGTGTAATCCATGACTTCATGTGCAAGATGTTTACAAATAATAACATACAGAGGGGCCAAAGTGCTATTTACACTGTGACAACAGTTGCTATGCGGGTGGTAAACAACAATCGGAGGAGGAGAGAGAACGCCTCGAGGCTAGGTGACACATCAGAGGACAACGAGAAATCGGGAACAGATGTTGCAGAGCTCTGATATAAACCGAGGCTGAGCTGGAACAATCAAGGCCAATACACTCTTAATGAACTCACCCAAATAGTGAACAGGTTCCTGGTACTGGGCCTGGGCGAGCAGCAGAACTGTTGACATTTCAGAACAATAAGTAATCAAAGATAGGCTGATGAGTGAAATGAAAGGGGGGGAAGCCTGTAATTATAAGTACTCTGAGTACTGTAACTGAGTAGCTATATGGTGCACTTTTAATGTTTTCGGGAGTCTAAATTCCGGCGTTCTGGTCTTATTTTCTGACTTTTAAACTCGAGTTTATAAAGTTTTTCAAGGTAGTAACTAAATTTTTAGAGCACAAAGCAAGATGCAGAGCAGTGAGAATGTAATGAACAAAGAAATGACACATTTTTCTTATTACAAATGAAATGTGGAACTGAAGAAGAAATAAAACGCACCCATAATCAGTTCAATACAGTCAGCGGCTTAGCTGCTACGGCCTTACTTGATCTGATACGACCAGTTATGGTGCCTTCTATTGTTAGCTAATGTTAGCATACGTAAGCTAAAGATTGTGTAACTGACATTGTGTACAGTTCGTGCAAAACCATCAAAATTAAGGCATCACACCACATTTCCCCAGTACACCTCCACCTACATGGAGTTCTTACATACAGTTCATTGATCATGTAACTGTTTACCCTTGATACTAAGTGTGCAAAGTTTTCAGCACTGATGACAGTGCCAGTGTTAAACTATCAAGTCTTAACTTAGCCAGTAACCGTGTCAAATTATTCTGCTTTAAAATATTTATTAAAATATCTTGTAATTGGGAAACAAGCTGCTAAACACAAAAACAGAGAAAGGTGTCACTGGGGACTGAGAACATTAGCGTTAATCCTGCTTTCGATAATGATACATGAATTTTAAAAGTTCATTCTCATTGATTTTCGATATAAAATCAATATTGTGTCACCTCTAATCATCAGTTTGACCTGCAGTTGTTGTTAAAGCGAGGCTACCGCTAGTGGCCACCAGTAAACAATTAAAGTAACTGAAAATGTTGAAACAGAGAGTAGCACAAGTAGAGCAGAGTGGCTTGAACTGAACCAGGGTGTGTTGGTTTTAAATAAAGCATTTCATTCCACTCTGCATACAGTAGTCTCACTTTAAAACAACTATTATATAACTTTTCCTGAATAGAGACAACTGTTCAGCAGGCCCTTGCACTGAGCCTGATACTGGGATAATGGAAAAATGTGCTAATAGAGCCGTAATGTCAGTAAACTGACTTAGTATTGTCACTGACACAACAATATCTAGCTTTCATTTGCTAAGAATTGCTGATTGTGTGGCAAACTTGCTCTGGCAACACGACTGGAGGAAATTACAGTCTGTCACATAACGCCCTTAAAGCCACAATATGTCATTTTAGATGCTTTGGTTTTTTCATACGGATGAAATTAATTAAATACAGCGTGGGGGTTGCGTTTGGCCGCATTGCAAAGCAGATTTTGTCATCTTTGGGCAGAGCCAGGCTAACTGTTTCCAGTCTTTATGCTAAGCTAAGCTAACTAGCTGCTGGCTGTCGCTTTATGTTTATCGTAGAGACATGAGAGTGGTGTCAATCTTCTCATCTAAATCCCAGCAAGAAAAAAAAAAGCATTCCTTTAACTTTGATTGCAGTAATAAATATCTATTTTAAATATAATTTACGACTTGAAACCAGGTTTTCGGGAGCCCATAGAGGAATATGTTGGCGTTACCTGGCATGCAGATTAGTAGGAGGACTCTCATGGTCACTCTGGGAGGTAGACTGACTTGAACACTGGAGGGGAAGATGAGGAGAGTATCAACAATCAAAACAGAGCAACATGAAGGGGAATGAAGCGCTTAGTGAGATATTCGTTTGGGCTCCTGAACTCCTTACTCCTCTCTTTCCCCACCCCTGTGCCCTCCGTCACCTTTCCAACCCCCCACAGCTCTCTGTGTTGCCCCTCCTTCATCTCTCACCCCCGCTTCTTCCACTGGCCTCAAACAGCCACAGCAAGTTTAAAAAAAAAAAAAAAAAAAAGAGGGGGAGAAAACTCTGACAGCAAGAATGTGGCACGTCTGTCTTCCTAAGAACAATCCCTCTGTTTTCCTACTTTTCCTCGCTGCAGCAGACAGTCTCGGGGCTGCATTCCAGGAAAAGAAACAGAGGACCCCTCAACCCCACCCCTCGCTCTCTGGGTTTTCTTCATCCCTCCCTCCCTCCCTCCTTCTCTCTGTCTGTCTCCACATCCTTCATTTCCCTTCTGTCGCCCTCACTGGTCATTTCCTCGAACCCCCTCCTCCTCCTCCTCTTTCTCTTTCTCCCTTTTTCTTTCTTCTTCACTCCACCAAGCAAAAGAGCCTCTCAGGTTGAGTGAAAATGACATGTGGACAGAAAAACAGGAACGCTGACACCATCACAGACTGGTAAAGCAGATTAGCAACTTGAATGAAATCCTGGATGTCACAGTGTGAAAGTGTTACACACGGTAAAATCCATGACCTTAGCTTCCTGTAACACTGACTAAACTACTTTTCCACTTTGTGGAAAATATGAATGCTCCTCCTCTGCGCTGCAACACTGTGGACTATTTCATGCACGCAGCACTAAGCGGTTAATTTGGACCCCTTTCTTTTTTTTTTTCTACACACTCCCTCTCTCGCACACTCTTTGTGTTACTGCGTGCAGATTTCAGTGACTCCACACTGGATGCAAGACGTGACTGAGACACTGTTTGCACAAGTTCTGCATGTGTATCAATAAATCTGTGAATGTGTGTGTGTGTGTGTCCCTGTGTGTTTGTGTACCAGCACACACACACACACACACACACACACACACACACACACACACACACATTCTTCTTGTGCATCACAGTGGCTATCGGAAACCATATGTTTTCACAGCACACATCTGGGAGCGATTAGCCTCCCTCTCCCCAATTGAGTCCTTCCCTTCCCAGCTAGAGACCCCCCCCCTCCACCCCTGTTCTTCCCCATGACACACACACACACACACACACACTCATTAGTGAGAGTTTCTGAGGACAGCTACAGGAGGTGCACTGCTGTCATCTATTTTACGCCTTTTGTTTTTGTGCAACTATGACAAATAAGTGAATACATAAGAATTCAAAATCAGCTTTCCATGCGCCCTCATCGACCCCCATCCTTTTCAGTGTGTGTGTGAGTGAGTGTGTGTGTGTGTGTGTTTCGTTTTCCCTCTTGGCACCCTCTCTCCATTGTAGTGCCATTACTGCAGGCAGTGCTGTGAAGTCCCTCCTCCTTCTTCTCTCCAGTGAAAACACAGGACCACATGTCAGCTCTCAACAGCCATTAACATACACGCAAATTATCCACAATTATTCGGTCTACGTTGAGCAGACAGATAAAGGATGCTTTAATTACAGACAAGGCTGCATGAAATCTGTGCACAATCACATCATATCTCGTCATTTTTTTTCTCCTTCCATAAGTTCTCAGTACAAATGCAATTCAAGTCTTATTAAATATCTGAACCGACATGTGCATGAAATAAAAACAAATAAAGTGCATTTGGAATAAGTGAAAGTACAAACTCAAAACTTCTTCCAGAGTGTCTTACCTAACTTTGATTCAGTTTGCTCCGACTATCCTCAGCTCTCATGCGTCCTCTGAGTGCAGGAGGACCTCGCAGCGCCACATTGTACCACCCCGCATCTGTAGTCTCCTCCCCGTCCAGTCAGCCTCCAGCCCCCGGTCCCAGTACCGACCCGCAACAAGACCAGGGTGATACTGGCTACCCGACAGATACCGTGACACTACAGGAGGGTCGATGACTAAATATTGGTCTGCTTTCACTGTTCCAAGCTGACCAAAAGTAACTAAGTACTATTGGCGTACAATGCACAGCTCAGTTACTTTACTTGGATGTTTCCATTTTATGCAACTGTGTACTTCTACTTGGTTACTGGCTACCAGTACCAAAAAAGCATGATCAGTTTATAAAATATGATTCACTGCATAATGATACAATTATATAATACTACAACACTGCCAGGAGCAACTATTCTGCATGATGATGTTTACTTTTAATAGGCTCCTTTACATTCTGTTGCTAATACTTTTACTTTTTGAATGCAGGACTTTTAATTGTAATGGAGTATTTTTATACTGTGGTAATGCTACTTTTACTTAAATGATTTAAATACCTCTGGATAGAGCACGTTAAAGTTCCCTCTAAGGTGGCCTCCAAGTGTGCAAAATGTGGTCAAATGATGTGTAAGGTCATAGTTCCTGGTGTGTGCTTTTTTTACAGAGGCAGTAGTGTTTCTCACATAGTCCTGTTTCATGATTTTCTGTGCATTGCTGGTCATTCCCCACAAATTGCTGGTACCACTGACTAACGTACCATTTGTATTAAGAGCTAAGATGTGTAAACTAATATAAACACTAAGAGGCTAGCTGTATTTAAATCCTACTCATAACATTTAATTGATTGTAGATTTGATGAGCCTCACTGCTTAAACTTTGTACAGTGGCCTTCTCTCCATGCTATGCCTGCGTGTGTACAGTATGTTATGCTTATTGTTAATACATACTGTGTTATTACTGGTTATTTTTCTCTTATGTAAATATGTTTCATGAATATTATCATGTTTTTTTCGTAGATATGTCTTCATAATCTTGATGTTTTGTCACATTCAATCTGACTGGCCCGCCGAACAAACCAGTACAAACTGTGACTGTCCCAACTGTCTGAACAGGACTCCCTGTCAATTAAACATTTAATAAACACAGTGAGATTGAGACACTGATAATCTTCCATTCGATTATGAAGGCGTTAAAGCAACATCAACACTGACGTCTGTCTTTGCAAGTCGACCAGCTCAGATTCTGCACAATAGTGACATCCAGAGGACACAGCTAACCACAGTGAATTTTAAGAGGTGTGCGATGAAGCAGCGTCGGTGACAGCAAATAACAACCAGCGAAAACAGCTGCATGTGTTTCAACTATTTATTTTCCATCAAAACAGAGACTGCAGTTGGTATGTGGGAGATTCAGAGGGAACATGTATACCTGCATGTGTGTGAAAGCAGCTGCTGACTTGAAAAGCAACGAGCTATAAAAATGTTTACACGAGATAACGCCTTTTTTTGTTTCAAACATTAACACGCAGCATCATGTGCACGGACATACACGCAGACGAGCTGGAGATAAATACCTCTGTTATGGTACATGTAGACACACACTCTTTCCTGCATTCATACTGTACATGTGCGTTTATGTAACACCACTGTCGTCCAACCACACACACACACTCCCATTTAAATTATAGCTGACTATACTGTCTGCAGTGTGGTGGTGGTGGTGGAGCTGACAGGTGTACTGGCCCTTCAGACCCTGATAAGCATTATTTTAATCAATATTTCATTTAATCATGGAGGGAAAAGTTGAACAAGAGGACAGCCGAGGCTTCAGAGCGCAGCGGCCTTCTTGTCTTTGTACGTGGCCATCATCTTCTTGATCTCAGCTATCGCTTTACCAGGATTCAGGCCCTAAGGAGGAAGATGACACAGATGAGAAAAGATGTAAGAATAGTTTTTATTGTGATAATATACAATACAAAACATGAGCTGTGTGTGGACAGGTTACCTTGGGGCAGGTCTTTGTGCAGTTCATGATAGTGTGGCAGCGGTAGAGGGAGAACGGATCCTGCAGCTTGGCCAGACGCTCCTCTGTGAACTCGTCCCGTGAGTCAATCATCCAGCGGTACGCCTGAGAGACAACAGGATGTAAAACCGTGAACTCTTCGTCTGTTTGCTTCATTTCTGGATGAGGATTCAGGATTGAAATCAGTGATTTTTAAATGTTGGCGTGCTCAGACACTCACTTGCATCAGCACAGCGGGCCCGAGGTATTTATCCCCGTTCCACCAGTAGCTGGGACAACTCGTACTGCAGCAGGCGCACAGGATACATTCATACAGCCCGTCCTACACAGGTGGGAAAAAAAAAAAGAGGATAGTTATTTTTTGGAAAACCGGAAAACTCTCGTGTTTTACCAAAATAAAAAAAACAGGTGTGTACCAGTTTCTGTCTGTCCTGCACAGACTGCAGGTACTGCTCCTTCCCTTCGTTTGACTCGTCCTTCTTCTTCAGGTAGGGTTCAATGGACTTGTACTGCGCGTAGAAGTTACTCATGTCCTGCAAACATAATTGCACAATCAAGGATCCAGTCAGCCTACAATCTTTAATAAAAATCTTTATTTTAAAAATGATGAAAAACTGGATTTTATACAAACGCTTAATTATGTCTTCATTGGTTAAAAAGGAAAAGAAATATCAAGTGTTGTCCTGACATCACTGCAATGTCACATTTAGCTGGAGGTATTGAGTGTGGCATTTTACCTGAGTCTATGAATCAAAAGAGGCTGAATTAAATTACTGAAAAGTCTTTACTCTTGATTACAGTGTTTGGATTCATTCAGGTTTATTTGGAGCGGTGAGAGTTGTTCAAACAGTTCAGGGTGTGGTGGATATTTACTCACAGGTACCAGGTCCTTCACCACATACATATGAGGCAGAGGGTAAATCTTAGTTGGTTTGCTAATGTTGGTGTCAATCTTGTTGAGACAGGCAAGTGTGTTTCCTCCATTGATGTTCATCGCACAGGATCCGCAAATACCTGCAATTAAAAACAAAAATAATAAAAGCTTTTAGTCTCATCATCATCATCATCATCATCATCGCATAAGTTATTTGTTATTGTTGTGTAGTAAACAGGCTCCAGTCTCCGTGTCACTGACCTTCTCTGCAGGAGCGGCGGAAAGTCAGGGTGGGGTCCATCTCATTCTTGATCTTGATCAGGGCATCGAGAACCATTGGGCCACAACTATATGAAGAAGCGCAAAACCAGCCGGTGAGTCAAAAATGACCTTTCTGATGTGTTTGAAAGAGGTTTTTATAGCTACAGAGTGTTGAGTCATGTTGACAGAAGTGAGTTGGGAGCATCCCCAATCTGATTAGAGGATCAGGATCAGACTGAAGGAAGAGGACTGGGAGAATGCCAGGCTGAGTCAAATCTACGTGACGGCTGTTGTCTGTTCGTTAATAACGCCCTCTGTTTACACACGCTTGGGTACAGCTTTGAACTTCACGAAGCAATGAGCCTGCACCTGTGCAAGCGGGTGTGATGAAGTAATAGCAGTGCAATTAAAACATTTTCCAGTACGCATAGTAAAAGATAAGCAGAGACTTCACTTGAATATTGATTGCTTAACCTGACAAAGTCCTCTACAGTTCTTAAGCTGAATATTTACAGAGAACGGCCACAGATCATTTCTGCATGGATGCCAGGTGTAAATTCATATATGAAGGTGTCTTCATATAGAAGGTAGAGGATACAGCTCCACCTCACCCATCATTTTTGGATGCCAGGACACCTTATCACTTAGGTATGTAAGTAGCTAACGAACGGGGACAAAGATCGGACGCGTTACGGCACCTCCTGGACTTCCATGTGGCAGAGGGAAAGGCTTTAACACCTACGTGTTGAGGTCGATGTCGTAGGTCTGCATGCGGGGTTTGTCTCCTGGAGTGTCGGGGTCCCATCTGTACACCTGGAACTTCTTTATTCTGGGCTGTGCCGCCGCCGCTGTCTGGGCATACCGCACCGCCTGAGGAAACATGATCATACGGTCACTATGCTGTTTACATTACACACGACTAAACACTTTGGCTACTGGAAGCATGTATGCACAGAGAGATGGTGAATTAAAACATGAACAATAGCATTTCTTTCGGTCTGGCTTTGCTGCTTTCACTTTGAACTCAGTTATCCTGCAGACTGGGAGAGTTTGATCATCATTCCTGTGCTCACAAACCTGAAAAAAATCCCCAACAAACAACACAAATGGGAGAGTTTGAGTGGAGTATTTAGTGATTTACTGATTAATGCTATCACTGAGCTTATGAACGATTGCAATAGCGTGATTTGTTAAACATGGCTCGACTATTCCCCGGGGTTAAGCAATAACTTAATCACTTTAGTCTGGTTGTTTGATCTCCAAATTATGTAAATAACGGCGTCAGGTTGCTTAATTATGCTATAATTAGCTCGACAATGTTTACAAGTTTGTTTAACTCGTTTTCCTGCCACACTGTGTCTTTATTTTATCGTGTTGTGCTGTAATATTTGTAATATTTGAAGTATTAAACCTTTAAAAAGTAACAGTTGAGTCAGTCTAACAACAGTCCTCAGTGGACTAATAACTGGACTACAGGAGCTAGGTTTCAGGGTATAGACGGAGCCCGCCGCTGTCAAAGGGACCGTTGACCGTGTTCAGACATCACTCTCTCTCCGTCCGGTTCAAACTCTAACCGACAGTAACGGCTAACTTTAAGCGGTTAATTCAAATATGATGACTTTTCAACGTACCACCAGGCCAGCGGGGGAGCGGAAAGCCAAAACACCACAGCGGCTCAAGGACGTGAAACTAGCAACCGACATTTTGGATGTTCCTCCTCTGACCTCCACCGCCTGCTATCCCGGCATCCTCTCTGACTGCGTCATCGCGCAACGGTAGAGGCGCGTGTTTTGTCACACGACGTCTCCCGGATGTAGAGTCCAGAGAAGAAGAGCGTGATTTTTTAAAACATACTTCATATGATTTGTTATTATTTTATCCAGTTTCCTGCTGTTCTCTCCCCCTTTCTCCTGATAACACAGATTAGATTTGTTTGTTTCCGACTTTCTTTTGTTTTCCCCTCGCTGTGAGTACCTCACGTACGCCAGATTGTAAATCGAACGAACCCAGCACGCCTGTCAGTTGAGGTACGGCGGCGTGCGGAATTGAACTCGCACATAACACACGCCGACTCTCTGCACAGGTGGAGCTGCTTTAAGGTCATTTAATCCGACATTTTTGTCGTATTTACTCGTTTACTCCGGGGGGCAGACATGGTGTTCCTGACGCTGTCTTGTTGGATCCGAAGCCGAGGACCCGACAGATACTGGAAGGTCCAAGAAGTTCTCAAACATGCCCGGGTAAGGCCGCGACTATGTCCCGGCGGAGAAGCGACCCAATGTGATAACTTTCTATGTTGTAGTCTGTTGTGCGGGGATGTGTAAAGATGCCCCATGCTGCCTGATCCGGTTAGAAAGCTGCCTCATCATGCTGATCTAATAGAAACAGGAGTCATGATGTTTAAGTCATCCTCCCTGTCGGTTCCTCCACGCAGCACTTCAGAGGCAGGAAGAACCGCTGCTACAGTCTGGCCGTGCGGGCGGTCAGGAGGGCTTTCGTCTACGCCACCAAAGCTCGGAAGCTGAAGAAACGCAACATGAGGACGGTAAGTCGCAAGCACTCGTCATGGCTTTTACGTGGACTGCACACATGGTTTGTTATGTCCTTTAACTGCTGTGTAATCCAGAACCAGCACAGGTACAAGCATGTCTCTCTCTTGAGAGGTCAGTGTCTTTTTTGTTTTACCAAACCAGTGCAAGTATTCAGCATCAATACTGCTCTGTAAGGAGTAATAAGATGGTTAAATGGATGAAAAACAGGTATTTATTGCATGGTCTGTTCATTTTTCGGCCTTTCCTCCCATATTTTTACGTCTTCTGGACCACAAAATGCTTTAAATTAAGGAAAAGTGTCTCATGTTCAAACAGCTCACCAGTCAAGGTCATAATAGTAAATGGACTGTATTTACATAGCACCTTTCTAGTCTTCCGACCACCGTTGCATATCTCATTCACCCATTCATACAAGGATGGCATTAGCTGCCTGCTGCTCATCAGTTTTTGGGAGCTAACCATTTGTACACTATTCACACACTGATGCTGCAGCCTTCAGGAGCAATTTGGGGTTCAGTATCTTGCCAAAGGACACGTCAACATGCAGCCTGGACAGCCGGGGATCAAACCCCACCGATCATTTGATTAGTGGATGACAAAGCTCTACCCATGAGCCACAGCCGCCCATGACCTATGATACCATAGTAGGGTAATCATTTAATTAAGCATTAATTATATTTGTTGTGCTCTTATTTCTTCAGCTCTGGATCTCGCGTATTGCAGCAGCAACACGAGAGCACGGCATGAAGTACCCCGCCCTAATGCACAACCTCGCCAAGGTTAGTTGTGTTGAACGTCACTGTGTTCACGCCTCCGTATGTGCTCTATGCTGTTGGCTGACACATATTTCCTCTCTTTCTCCATACAGTCCAGCATTCAGCTCAACCGACGCGTCATCAGCGATCTGGCCGTCACGGAGCCTCGGTCATTCCTCGCACTTGCGAAGCTGGCACGAGCTCGGCAACAGGAAGGCTTCAGGGTAGCGTTGGGTGACGGCAAAGAGCCTGATGGTGTCCTCTCCCGTGTTGTTTTGATGCAGTAAAGGACTTGATACGGTTACAGATTTTCAGTCGTGGTTTAAAGAACAGTGGTCTTGGATTGTGGAGATGTTCTAGAAACACACACACACACACACACACACCTCCTTTCTTTATGGTTTTCATTCATTCGAGTATTTCTCTCTTGAAATGAGGTGATGGAAACAACAACTTCTTTTGTCCACAGAGGGCCAAGTTCCTTGTAGTTGCGTTAGAGAATTTTGTGATACTGTATTGATCAATAAATGGGGTTATCTATTGTTTAACAACCACATAAATGTTAACACCAGACTCTGGTCACCATATATAATGTGGGTTGCTTGATGAAAGGTGTTGACTGAAGGTGGGGAATTAACTGGACTGCCAAATCTCTCTCTTTCTTGCACTATGTATAAACAACATGGGTTAGATGTCCCTGAAGTGCAAAAACTTGCTCAAGGACACTCCAGCAGGACATATGATTTCTGTTGCAGTGCCTTTATCCCTGACCTTGAAGGACAGTCTCTCTTCTCATCATGTGAGTGTGTTGTCCAAAAGCAGAAATGAAAGGGGTTTCACAAATGTATGACATTCCCTACTATTAAGGAAATGTAACACATTAAATATTGCTGTGAATTCTTTTCAGGTGACCCATTTCATCACAACATGATTCACAATCCAAGCTTACAAAAATTTTCATCATGTGTGCCAGAGATTTCTGGCTGCAAATCCTCCCACTTCAACCCTCCTGATTACCTCCTCTGGTATCAGAGGATGTGATGTCCACAATCCTCCCTGTGTTTATCATATGTAACCTTTTGTTAAGTTATGACTTTGCCATTGGATTGTGAGTTTTGGAGGTTGGGGAAGAAAAGTGACCTCAAGCTTTATCATGAAATGACTTTTGTCTCTGTGTAAATATATATTTTACCATTTGTTATTGTGCGACTGTTCTCCGAATGTTTAGTTCATTAAACATTTTGATATACATTTTGTCACCGTGTGTTGACTCTTTGGTGAAAACATTGCTATTTCAAGCCTGTCATTTGAGAAGCATTTTATTCTTGACTAGTAATTTGTAGCTTTTTTTGTTGCATAGCAATATGAGACAGCACAAGGTCAAAATTATGTTTAAGTCATGCAGTGGTATTTAACTGAGATTTGAAACAGCCCAACATTTATTTCTAATCAGAATCACTTTTATTGGCCACATATGTACACACATACAAGAAATTTGACTCTGGTTTAACTTTACTAGATGTACATAGATATCAAGCGACAACCTCTGTGGCTGTAAAGTGAAGCCATTGCGGAACTGCCATAAACTGCAGTTCCTCAAACGTCCACTTGAGTCTGGCTACAGAACAAGTCAGTTTCCATAAGCCCCCATGTTAAAATGTTCAACTTCACAGCAGAAATAAGCATGTTTACAGCCTGGTACAACAAACAGTTTGTTGGTATCTGCAGCCACTTTCCCCGCAGATGGTACTGGGTCTTCTATTTAATTCACCCGTTCGGAATATATTAAGGCTTAAAGTTACGCTATAATTATCAGTATGGTTGCTTTGATTGTTACAGATGACTTGTTTGAGCGTCCGGGCATCATTCAGACCACCTCAGGTGCGCGGATGATCCACGTCTTGGCCGATTTTTAGATTAACCAGGATGCTGAAGAGGCAGGACCGCCAACATGGTGGCAGCCAGAGCTTTTTAAAACAGCTCTCTGGAAACCTGAGGGTGACTTCATACACGCGCTGTCCATTCTTTATACTGTCAATAACATAAATACAACTAAAAACAAGCTTGACTTATTAAAAATATATATGAATATGTAGATTTATACATATATAAGCAACAATAACAGTGTGCAAAGTGTGGCTGATGAATGCTCCTTGTAGGAAAAAGAGATACAAAGGACACATCAGACCAAAGTCAATGACCTCTGACTGACAAAACCAGACACAGCCTGATGCAACCCTGAAGAAAAGCGTGTCCTCTCCATTCAAACACGTGTTTTGACCCTCCGCGGCTGCCGTACCGATTTTGGGTGGGACTACACGAATGACCTCTGCTGAGGACAGCTGCTGGGACAGCCAATCAGGAGACGGAGTACTTGCTCGCAGCCAATCGTTTTGGGCATTATTCAGACTCTCTTCTGCGCACGCGTAGAAGACTGCGGCGACACGCGTGTGGAGGAAGTGCAGTGACAGGTCTGAAGCCTCTCGGTCCTCACTGAACCGGCGAAACTGTATTTAAATTATCTGCTTTTAAAAAGATGTCGTGGCTGTTCGGCCTGAATAAGGGGCAGCCCGAGGTGCCTCCCGGTCTCCCGGCTCAGCCTCCACCACCGCCGCCACCGCCGGCCGGAGGCTCCAGCGGCGGTGGAGATAAACCCAAGGACAAATGGAGCAACTTCGATCCCACCGGGCTGGAGCGGGCTGCCCAGGCGGCCAAGGAGCTCGACAAGTCCCGTAAGTGTTGAGGAAGACCCGTTAGCTCTGTGTGTGTGTGTGTGTGGAGGTGTAACAGTATTAGTGTGCACCAGCCTGCTCTCTGCTTCTCGCTTCAGTGCTGCAGCTGCAGCAGCTTAGACGAAGAGGCCCACTGTCACAGCTGGCATCCACACTTATACACTTTTTAATTTAATCTTGGTGAATGAATGGTTGCTGGGTGACACCAAGGCTGTGCTCCTCTCCCCTTCATTCAAACTAGTTGACTGGGCTCAAAGGTCATCACCCTGCTATCTGGCTTGCAACACCCAAATTCCTCCGCCCGCCTCTACACACAATCAATTGCTGATTTGTTTTGTGTCCACGATTTCATTTTGCACATCGATTAAAGAGGGACCGGAGACTGTCAGGAGGCCAACCATCACATTACGCTGATCTCTAAACACCTCACACACTCTTCAACTAACGCTCCTCTCGACTCCACGCAGGACATGCCAAAGAAGCTCTGGATTTGGCTCGGATGCAGGAGCAGACCACTCAGATGGAGCATCAGAGCAAAATGAAGGTAAGAGTGCAGGAGAAAGTAAAGTGTTTGTATACAAGTGAACATTGCACCGTCTGTTAGTGCTTTATCTTTGTGGATAAAAGCAGACAAATGTTGCCTGTTATCTGTCCTCTCATTGAGGACTTTCATGGCGCCCGGCGGTTGCAGTTGATTTAACCGCTCCTTGTCTGTGCTGCTGTAACAGGAGTATGAAGCAGCAGTTGAGCAGCTCAAAGGCGACCAGATACGAGTCCAGGCGGAGGAGAGGAGGAAAACTCTGAATGAGGAGACGAAGCAGCATCAAGCGGTGAGAACAGAAATTCTTCTTTTCTAGAGATAAAAAAAAAACAAAACAAAAAACAAATATGTTGCAGCATGAATTAGACTTGATTGATTACATGGTTGGTTTCTCTTCCGTTGCAGAGAGCTCAGTATCAAGATAAGCTGGCCTAGACAGCGATATGAGGACCAACTACGGCAACAGGTGAGGTGGCCTCCTTCATGTTTGGTATGTAATGCTTTAAAACGAAGCGCAATACCAAAATGATTTTCTCTTCTTTGAACAGCAAGCTCTGAATGAGGAGAACCTCCGCAGACAGGAGGAGTCTGTACAGAAACAGGAGGCCATGAGGAAAGGTATGAACTAAAGGGAGGATCTTGTGGCGGCTCTTGGCGATGTTGAACGGTGGGTCACGTGCTTTGTCGTGCTGTTGGTTTTTGCAGCGACGATAGAGCACGAGATGGAGCTGAGGCACAAGAATGAGCTGCTGCGCATCGAGGCCGAGTCTAAAGCACGAGGCCGCGTGGAGAGAGAGAACGCCGATATTATCCGGGAACAGATCCGCCTGAAGGCTGCAGAGCACAGGCAGACTGTCCTGGAGTCCATAAAGTAAGTTTTCACACAGTGGAGGTGATTGATGGTCAATCATGTGACTCCAAACTAAACGTGTTATAGAGGAATGGTCAGTTTTATAAATCTTAATCTGTAATTACATGTGCATGCTTCACAGTTAACTGGTGTTTACTTTTAGGACTGCGGGTGCTGTGTTTGGAGAAGGATTCAGGGCCTTTGTGTCAGACTGGGACAAAGTCACAGCCACGGTGAGACATGTGTTACCATCCCACAATCAGTTTAGTGAATGATTATACTACAAATGCACAATAAGAATTTCACACAGATGGGCTGGGCGAACAAATGGTATTACACCATTGGTAACATGAGTAACCATAAATTTCTGTTTTTAAATGTTTGGACTATGTGTGGTTTTTCCTGATCCTCACTGTCTGTGTCTGTCCCATCACCAGGTGGCAGGTCTGACCCTTTTAGCTGTGGGAGTTTATTCAGCCCGAAACGCCACAGCGGTGGCGGGACGTTACATCGAGGCCAGGCTCGGGAAGCCGTCACTGGTGCGGGAAACGTCCCGATTCACCGTGGGAGAGGCAATCAAGCATCCAGTCAAGGTAGCTAATAAGGAATTGATCCTTTTTTGCTGATTTTTGTTAGCCGTAGATTATAACGTGCTGATTATGCCTTGTCTGTCCCTCCTTCTTAGACGGTCAAGCGGCTGAAGAGCAAACCTCAGGATGCCCTTGAGGGAGTTGTGCTCAGTGTAAGTAGACGTCAAAGTCTCTAAAAATGTGTTGCCACTCATTTTGAACCACTTGATGTGAATGTATTTATTTTTCTATCTCTTAGCCTTCCTTAGAAGAGCGTGTGCGTGATGTTGCTATAGCGACGAGAAACACGAGGCAGAACAACGGCCTGTATAGGAACATCCTCATGTACGGCCCTCCAGGCACGGGCAAAACTCTCTTTGCTAAGGTACGTGAATGATGACCGATGTAACCATTTAGATACGTGGCGAGCGGCGCTCTCTCTAACATCAAGGTTGTTTGTTCTTGTATTGAGTAGAAGCTGGCAATGCATTCTGGGATGGACTACGCAATCATGACTGGCGGCGACGTGGCACCCATGGGCCGTGACGGTGTGACAGCCATGCATAAAGTGTTCGACTGGGCCGGCACAAGTCGACGCGGGTATGATACTCTGTATTCTGTTAAATGAGGCTAATGCACAAACATAATATCAACAGATGAAGACTGATCGTGTGTTTTTATTTTAATTTATTATCCTGTTGCAGACTTCTGCTTTTTGTTGATGAAGCTGATGCATTCCTTCGCAAGAGATCCACAGTAAGCGTTACATCCTTACATGTATTCTCGTAACTACTCGAAGTTCTCGTTAACTTATTTTTCACTGCATAATGTCAAATCTTTACTTTCTTTTGCAGGAGAAGATCAGTGAAGACCTCAGGGCCACTCTGAATGCATTCTTGTATCGCACTGGAGAACAGAGCAACAAGTAAACATTTATTTATGTCCCTTGCCGAATCTGGGCTTGAATCTAAACCTTAAATGTGTCTGCTGTTTTCCTCGATTCATTTTGCCTCGCTAGTACCGACGTGGCTACTTCCCCGCATGTCTCTAAGCTGCTCGATTCCTGTGTTTCCCTCCTGCAGGTTCATGCTGGTGTTGGCCAGTAACCAGCCGGAGCAGTTTGACTGGGCTATAAATGACCGTATAGATGAAATAGTGAATTTTGCTCTGCCGGGTCCTGAGGAGCGGGAGAGGCTGGTGCGGTTGTACTTTGACAAATACGTGCTGGAGCCCGCCACTGGAGGGAGGCAGTGAGTACAATCCCCCACACAACAACACAAGTGTTTAAGCAGGATAGGGCAAGTCATTAGACTCACTGTGTCTGTGTCTCAGAGATGCGTGTATCAGTTCTGAGTGATCCTTGTCTGGACGAGGATTCGATTTGATTCAGGTGTTTTCTAGGGCCATGAAACAGGTTGCTGAGCATCTTGAGAGAGGCCAGCCATGTTTAGGCATTAATTACAAAGAGCTCGTGTGATGGAGGCCGAAAGGTGGAGAGCGATCCAAAAACACAACAGAGTCAGAAAGAAATGAGATCCATGCCAGTAAAACAGTGAAGAAATCATTTATTTTGTGCCTCTCTCATCTGTTTTCATGCGTTACTCTGTGCAGGAGGATGAAGCTGGCACAGTTTGACTATGGTAAAAAGTGCTCCGAGATAGCAAAGCGGACAGAGGGAATGTCTGGAAGAGAGATCTCCAAGCTGGGTGTAGCCTGGCAGGTACGTTATCTTGTCATTTGTCAATCCATAGCTGTAAATAACTGGGAAAAAAACTGCAATGTAAATCTTAATTTTCACAATAATTTATTTGAAAATGCTACAAAATGTGTCAACCGGATGTTCTCTTGCAGGCGGCAGCATATTCTTCTGAAGATGGCGTCCTGACAGAGGCCATGATCGACGCTCGAGTTGACGATGCTGTCAAGCAACACATTCAGAAGATGGACTGGCTGCATGCAGAGGAGGATGCTCAGAGCAAGACCCTCACGCCTCCCCCAGCTGGGGCGACAGGCACTGGGGGCAAAATGGGCTTTAACCTGCCCCTCAGTGAGGCACCTCAGGCTGAGGGGGTTATTGCTCCGGTACTTCAGATAAATACGAAACATGAGGCTGAAAGTGCCGCAGCTAGACAGGACTGCGAAGCTGCAACGCCAGCCGAGAGTTTAGCCCAGCCTGCCGCCTCCACTGATGGCGAGGGCAAGGTGGAAAAAGACAACAAAACTGGATCTCCTCCAAAGGATGGAACTCCAGTTTGAGATAAAGATTTGTTCAGCGGGGCGGCCTGGTTTATAAAAACTAGTGTCCTGCCTCTTTAACTAGTTAGTCAATTTATGTCTAAAAGTCTGAAGGACTGTCCATGACAGAAAATCATTCAGTGGGTCGGGGAAAATAATCGATTAACATTTCAAAACACAAATGAGACTCATTCTAATGTATAATGTATAGCTCAAAGTGTACTTTACGTGGAGACCAGACTCTGTCTGTAATAACAGTATATAAGTGTTGTACACAGTGGAGTGTCTGTTGAAATGATTAAATGGATCCGTCTTTTTATAAACAGTAAAGTTCTGTTCTTTCTTACAGACATTTTAGGGTTCAGTTGCTACATGATGACAGTTGAAGACACAATGACATAGTCAAGCATTATAAATATACAGTATGCGTTTGGTTTGGAAAGACATGGTAAAGCAACATGGTTCATAATTGCACAGAGGACAGGTTTACAATTGGATGCGGGAGCTGTACCGCTGCATTTATAATGACTAAGAACTTGAGGTATCTTAAATGTCACATAAATGACCAGACTTTCTGATGGTGAACTGCTCAACTCGGCTAATAAACTGAAAAGCAATTAGTTTTAAGACAAAACTGATCCAGAGTTCAGTGATTGCACAATTAATACATTTGCTTACTGCATAATGCTTACTGGTCTGACCTCTATTCTTTGTGTGCAGCCTCAGGTCCACAGATGGGAACTCCCTAACTGTTCTTGTATCACAGTTCAGCTGACATTTGGATATTGTCTCATTGTATCTTTAGAAAGACCTGTGTAAATAATTCAGGTCGCCAGATTTTTCTATTCTTTAACAATTGTGCCTTTTTTTATATTTTCATCATTACTTTGAGTTTTGCTTATAAGTTACTGATCTCTGTTACTAACGTTCTTTGTCTTTTATCTATTTTGATTATTGTAACTTTTTCTTTTTAAACTGATTAATAATTGTGGATTTTTTTTTCAAATGGGGGGGGGGGCACTGACCATACATTAATAATCCCTGATATGAATCCAGTCATAGACCTTTTATTGTCCTGTTGGCTCAACACTAAATGTTAATAAATAAAATAAAAGCACAAAATTAAGAATTAAGAATAAAGTCATATCAAACCTGCAAAGGCTATTACTGTAGGTTACTGAACAGAAAACAGCACTCACAGTAACCTCTGAATTGAAGTTTTTATCTCGATGCGTCTGTTAACATAACGGGACACATCTTGCTTGATGTTCTCCCTGTACCCGAGACAAGTCCCACGTGTTGCTGAATTTGGACATAAATGACATGAATTTAGTCAGGTGAAGAATCTGAATAGTCAGGAAAATAATTTTGGTACAGTTAGAGGAAGAGTTTCTTCTTTGCGTGCTCCTTTCTGTGTATAACAGGCCAAAAACATGAACATTTTTAACTCAATCCAAAAATAAATAACTAAATCCGCTATAACATTGGGCAGGAAACTTTCACGCACAGAAAGCTTAGCTTTAAATAAATGTACTATGTACTATATAACTGCCTTTCCTCAGGAAGCCTTGCCTTTACCCACATGTTCAGTTGTAACTTACCTTTCTTTCAGTTTCATCTCCAGTATTTGAGCCGAGCTCTTTCCAGCCAGTGAAAGAACCAGCTGATGCACAGGCCAAAGATCACTCCAGACATCACGCACATCTGCTTCTGAGTCATCATGTTAGCTAAAACAGAGTTTTCTTCATAAGCTACCATGTGCTGGGTCTCATCAAAAGGGATGACATGATGGACCTGATGCCTGCAAAACACAGAGCAGTCATCAGTGATGGGAGAGACAAACAGCGTCGGTGCTTTAGGTGAAAACCTAGTATCATCCATGTTGCTCTTTGAGAAAACAGCAATGTGAGCCTAAGAGGTTGAAAAATTGTCTTAACTCATAATAAGGTGTATAATCTTTCACCAGCCAGGGTATCTCACAATAAAACTGATTAACAGAGGCACCAAAATCCTGATAAATCTGGTCTCACAATGGATAAAGTTGGTAAAGTAACTATTACTATACTACTATACTATAACTATTACTACAATAATTGAAAATCTGACATTTGCAGAGTGAAATAAAGCCTAAAAGTCTCTATAATGTTAGCAGAGCTGGTCTTTATTTCAGGTGACGTGTCCAACCTAAGTGAAACCCTTGCCTGAAAATATAAACAATCATCAAACTATAACATAAATGGTTCAGTTCTGTCAATCCTTGTTATTTATTTATTTCTTTTTTAAAAGCTGGCAGTTAAGCAGTTAATGTCACTGCTGATACGTTGGTGCATCTCTACATAAAGGTTTCCACCATATTGTCACAATGTACAGCTAAGTTCAATGGAGTGTATAACAGCGGGACAGAGACGTAACCTACCACTGTCCTGCATGATTCATGTGGTTTAACTATTCATAGGTTACACACACAACTACACTGATGTAATACATTCCCATGATTGTGATAAAGCCTGCAGGGTTAACATTATTATTAATATTAAAGTTTGAATCAGTATTTTAAGTCTGACAAAATATACATTTCAGGTTTAATTTCCTTCTTTGAAAGCATTCTTCATTTTCATCTTCATTTCAATCTTCATTTTGATAACATGGACTGTACTGGACTGCAGTTTACCTTCCACACATGCAGTCGCAGACACCGTCCTCTCCTTGAATTAACAGCACGATGATGTTCTGAAAACTGTGAAGAAGAGCGTTCATGGCCATCAGAAGACTCAAGGTCTGAAAAGAAACAACGCCTGAAGTAAGCTGACATATTCAACACGACACCATGGACGAGAGAAAAAATTGTATATACTGTAACTAATACTGTTATCAGCAGAAGATGGTGTTCGTGGTGCCTTCACGTGCTTACATGTCAGTGCTCTTCCTCTGGAGGGTTCCGCTCAGCTGCACAGCATCATGTTTCTCAGCCACGTGTAGCCTGAACTGTTTTCCAAACAAGTTGTTTTTTAAATGGACTGCAGTGATAAACGTCATTAACTAAACTGGCGATAATGATAAAGTCACGTTTCAAATGGGTTGCCATGGTAACTTCTACTGACCACGCCGGCGATAATGTTAAAAGTCACATTACGCAACACACCTACTGCACGCGGGCAGAAAATGGACACGATCAAACAAACCTGATCAGCCACCCGTCAGTAATCAATACACAGACAATTAACCGAAGTAATTCACGTTTTTAATAATTAACATATTAGTAGTTTCAATAAAAGTAAAACCATGTGATGTCCGGGGAAATATGACACCAAACTCCCTTTAATAAATGTGACATTTTAGTCTTTAAACACTAGAAACAAGATAAAAGAGGTCATATGTTGACAGTCTTCGTGTCGATTCGACATCACAATAATATTCATAATTTTATCGGAACATCATGATGGAACAAAGATCGATATTTCCACCAAAGGCGATTGGCAAACGATCAAATCAACACAACAATAATCTGTTGGGACTTATTGAAAACCAATAAATGGAGACCTGCTGCATAAAAGCAATGTCACACTCGAAGTGTCACATTATATATGTGTGTGTGTGTGTGCATGATACAGATGATTCAACGTGCATCTGTACACTTGGAAGGTCTATATAATGTATAACTTTTTATTTTTCTATTTCTATTTCTTAGATTTCTTTTATATGTGACTTATTTATGAGTATCCTGCTTGTGTATTGGAGCTGCTGTAACAAGTGAATTTCCCTGGTGTGGGAATATTAAAGTATCATCTTCACTCTTCAGGTTTACAACTTGATTTAGCACACTTTGATTTACAACAGGTTTCTGTCAGAGAACCAGAAGATGGTAAAGCAGCAAATCGAGGACACGGTTGCAACATTTTTGCATTAGCCCAATGTTTGTTGGAATATTTTAACACAATCAAACTTTCCCTATCTAAAAACAAGTCTTTAGCATCAAATATGAAAATAACCAGGCACTTCTGTCAGCTATGTTATTGACTGAATGCTAATAATCCAGTGCAACAATAACCAAGAGAATGTTCTTGCATAAAATCTCCATAAACTAAATATCGCAAAGCAAATAAAGAGTCATGACATGTTTCTTAGAGATGTTTCTTTCTTTAGTGGATTCATATGTACATACAGAAAAATCAGGCACTCTGAGCTGAGCTCGCATTTTGCAAATAATTACAATGCATCAATTCTTTAACATTTACAAAAGAAAAAAATACTATGCCCTGAAAAATAGCATATCCAAGTTTAAATATGAATCAACACATTATATTTGAAACAAATTGGAGGAGATCCTCAGAGAGGTCTAGGTTTGGTTATTCATTACTATCCCACCCACTTTTAAGTGAAGTATTCACGCACAACAAACACGCATTCAACTCAGTTCTCCTCCACATTTACACTGTCCCAGATCAGGAATAAAAATCTGACATATACTTAAACGAAGCACAATATATAATCTGAAGAGGGGAGGAAAAAAAAAAATCAGCATCCACATGCTGAACAGAACGAGAGAATTGTAAAGGAGTTGTTGAATCTGGGGTGGATGTGGGTTTTATGGCTCTCCCTGAGGAGACATGGTAGAGGGATTTTCATTGGACTGGGAGGGAGGGAGGGAGGGAGGACCTTGGCCTGACCTTGATCTGGAGAAATAAAGGCAGAGCGAGAGCAGCGAGTCCGTCCTCGGCATGGAGGAAAAAACCCATGATCACCAATGTCCAACAGCAGCCATTTGTTTAGTCCTGACCCAAAGCTGTATGTGTATGTGTGTGTGTGTGTGTGTGTGTGGCTGTGCAGACACACAGTGTGCACTGTATCGTAAATGACTGAGGAGCACTGAATGTGTGTCCTCGCTATTGTGATCTGGGTCTGTGTTTATTGCAAATTTCTATTGTGTATCAGTAGAAACAGACAGTGTGAAGAAAAGGCCTGTTGCTCTTCTCCTCAAACTCTTGTAGGAGCTCGTCGATTTCATTCTCCATGTCGTCAGTGTGCTGGATCTGTAGGGGTGGAGGAGGAAGCACATTAAACACAGCCTGCACAGTGAACACGGCTCATTTGAACGAGGTATCTGTGTCCTACTTATGCATCTAGCACACCCTTGTGTAGCACTGGTAGCATGATCACTGAATCTCCAATCTTAGACATATATTTGATGAGGTTATATACACCTAATGGCCATTTTATTCATATTAAATATGTAGATTCAAACCACAATACTGTGCCTGTAAAACAGCACATAAGAACCCGAGACACTCACACATTGACACAGCTCACAGATAAGGAAGGCGCCCAGCGTGGCTTCCTCATGGTTATCCTGAATATCTACATTGATGACATGCACAGGCTGCAGAGTCTCCTGCTCTCTTGAATTCAGATCTGAGGGAGCAACGACAGATGAAATACAAAGTGTGTCATACAATCAAGAAGTGTTGCGGTTATCATGCACCCACAAAAAGCCCACAGTCTCCCCTTCGGTGGATTAGACATTTCTCGTGTGAAGCCTCACCCTCCAGCACTTGGTCATAGACTCTCTCTTCACAGGTGACGACCAGATCAAACTTATCCTTGCAGTTTTGAAAACGCTCCGGCTTTGATTTGATGCGCTTGTTGCGGTCCAGCATGTGCAGGATGCCGTTCTGTGTGTATCTGAAGAGTTAGGAGGTCAAGGAATACAACAAGCAGGAGCAAGAGGAAATACTTCAAGGTAATACAACACACACGCGCACAAGGGATTTGAACCAACAGAACACTGGAACATGCCCACAAACACCCAGGAAGTCTGTGTTAAACAGTGAGAGACTGTATTATGTTTACACTGTCAGGTACGCTTGAATAGTGTCAGCAGGCCTTTTGTATTAGACAAACTGCAGCACCATCTAGTGGTGCCACAGAAGATTACCACTCATTAGTGCTAAAAATAGCGTTTCAGAGCAGCAGCAGTAATTAATCCGTTATTTCAGATTGTGATTAATCCATTCAACAAAATTTTAATATTGTTATCGACAATCCATTCTGATACTGGCAGGCCACACATGTTCTTACAAACAATGTCACGTCTGTCCAACACTCTGTGTATAAGAACGTAGCCACAGTAAGGCAATGTTGCTGTTTCACTACATGGCCATCAGGCAAGAAACTGCCAAATATATAAATAAATAAAAAAAGACCAACCACTATAGTGAATTGTCTATAATAGTGGACTATATTTTCAAAAAGTTCCTTGCAAAGTCTCAATCACACAATATACAAAGTTGAGTTTTACAAGAGGTATGTACATCTTCTATTCATAATACATCAGGAGTAATGGGACAGCTAGACACAGCACCTCTGATATGCAGGAATACAGATCTGAACCTCTTAACCTACCGTGGGGGCGGCACACCTGCAATACAGTAACATCATTAGCAACGGCACAACAGCAAGTGAACATTTGGTGAAGCAGATCACGCCTACTTTCAAGCAGAGATATTCACTGCAGAGGTCAGAATCTTTAAAGACGACTTACTAGACAGTCGTTTAAGTAAAGAATTAAATTACCTGGAGGACAAAAAAAGACGTCCTATGAGGGTACAGGCTTAACCCTTAAACTGCCAGCTGATTATGGACATGAATTATTTGAAGTACAGTCAGTCAAGAATGAAGTACTTACTTTACGTTAGTACTTTGGAGCTATAACTGCGATAATTTTGATGGCCGTTTGAAATGATTTTTGCGTGTGCAAAGAAGCGGAAATCCCTCACATCTGAAGATTTGTAAATGAAATATAAGATTTTTTTTGAGTACCCCTAAATTGATGATGTTATATTACAGTGAGTTGTAATTGGGCATCACTTTCTGTATCTTAATCAAAAAATGAAGGAGTCTCCAAAAACCAGCTAAAGTGGTTCTATACCTGATTCAATGTATGTAAACGTCCCGTTAAGTGTCCTTTCCGTCAGTCTTGTCTACTTGTGACCACTGTTCGTCTCTGCTAATGGAGCTCTGGTGTGGTTGTTTACAGTATTTATTACTGATGCACCAGCCAGTCAGTTAACAATTCCAGTCATTCACAACTACGACAGACAAAGTGGGTCGTGTTTGAAAAGCAGAACGCTCTGGTGTTACTCAAACCACAAAAAGGCATCTATCGTGACCACAGAGAAGATGCACACTGTAAACAAAGGAAAACTGCACTAGCCGGGAACAACAGTGGTAACATGAAGACTCTTGCAAATACAGTCACCCAACGACAGAAGGCAGGTAGATTTAAAATCTGCTGGTCACAATGATGATCTTCACCAAATTGCACTTACTGTTTCACAACTGTTGTATTGCAAGGCGTTTCTCCCCCTTCCGTGTGGTCTAAATTTAATAAAAGCATGTATCTGTCACACATCTTAACACCCCTGCATGTGATTTACCCATCAGGTGCAGTCCCATCTGCTGTGCCGTTCAAACGCCGTCACACTTGCACGAACATCTAAACATGGGCCAAGTTTACTTATCTGGCTTCCAGTGGCTTAGAGTATATGCACGTGTGTGTGTGTGGAAAAGTGAGTGAGAAGGGGGGGATACAGTTCCTTGTCCTTGCGGACCAAGTCGTTGTACATCTGTACATATGTTGTTTTGAAGTCATACACATTTGGCTTATCCGGGGCAGGACCGGGTAGCTTCACGTGAGACCCTGTCCCAAATGAACGCACATCGAATCCACGTTTGCTGTAAGGATGAAAGAGGACAAGACAGTGAATTAAATACCATCTCTGGCAACAACAACAGGATACAAGAAAACATTAAACACAGGCGGGAGCGCATTTCCTTCAGATTAAGATTAAGACTAAGAGCGTGGAGGCCCATTTTCCATCTCGGCTCTCTGGTGTGCTGCGTCACAGTCAAACCTACATTAGAGTTTTAACTTTAATTCCAGCTGACCACACGGGTGACGGTTTGTCACCAAGACGGTGACATCTGTGATGCTTTCCAAAGAGGAAGGGAGGGAAAAAAAAAAAAGCTACTAGGAAGTGTGACAGGTCTGGACAGTCTCAAACCGGCACACACCCCTGGCTTTAAAAACTGACTAATGGTGTGTAAATGAAGAAGCTACAGCTGCTCCCTTCCGGAATATTCCCTACCAGGGTGGCGCTGTTGTCAACATGTGGTGTGAAAAAAACAACAAAAAAAAACGAGCTAATAACTTGGTATTGTCTTGAGCCTTGAATATATAAGTCTGTGTGGGTGTCTGCTTCAGGGAAACAGCAAACCTGAACCCTAAAATCACAAACCAGCGTTTAAAGTTACGCCCCGGCGTGAGCACTCATAAGAGGGAGCGAGTCCATTGTTAACACCGCTGAGGAGGCCCGACGGGCTCTCGGGGATGATTGGACTCGTGACTCGGCTCAAAAAAACCCCCAAAAAACCGTCTCGATACCGGACATATTGGGATCTTCTCTCCTCTTCCCGGCGGCTCGTCTTTACCTGAGGATATTGTGCGCTTCCATACTGCGGTTCTGGTTGCTAGAGCACACAACCGCCACACGCAGCGGGTGGCTCGGCATTGCGACTCTCCGGCTGAACCTAACACCCGACACACGCTGTCAGAAAACTAACAGGCAAGTCAGCTGGTGATAAAAAAAGTAAACAAGACAAAAATAAACCCCTTTGTGTTGTTACGGTAAATAAAACTACAACGCCTCGAGTACAGATACTGTGTCGTCTTCTTTGGCAAGAAGCAGGAAGTTAAAATGGCGGAGCCCCTCCGGTTGACTACGGCTTTAACAAGTGATGTCATCCGGGGGGCGTGGTTTCGCCGAGAAATGCAGCGACGTAACCGTGACGTCAATGTGGAAACGTGAAAAATATGATTTATTTTATTTATTTTTTTTTTGGACATATTTATTTACTACAATAAAAAAATAGATACGAGAACAAGAAATGTCCAAAAATAGGGACACATCTGTGATTCAGATCTGATGACACAAGCAACTACCGACACTGCCGTTGAGTCAAAATCACCGAAAATAACCTCAAACTCTTATCTAGGCTACACTGTTGGAAGCAGACATAGTACCTCATATTTAGTCACACACATTTACCTTCAGGTTGTATAGAATACCAATATTTTTATGTTTAAACCACTTACTAGTAGTATCCCAGTCTTCATATGTGATATGTGCTAATGTCAAATCAAATCAAATCAAATCAAATTTTATTTGTATAGCCCAAAGTCACAAAACACATTTTGCCTCAGAGGGCTTTACAGTCTGTACAGGGAGTGACACCCTCTGTCCTTCGAACCATATTGCTATTATATATCATATGCATACAATATTATTATCTTTTTTCTCATTCTATTTACATATTTGTATTCATAGTATATTATTTATGGTATGTATATCTTGTATAATCAAGTATTTATTATGCATATATAGTATGTATACACATCTATCTATCTATCTATCATAAAAATGAGATCATAACCTTTGAAATGAAGACGCTATACCTTTAAAGTATACAGATACGCATCTAATCTAAAGTTCAGTTACAGTATATGATGATGCATAACCTGAGATGCTGATCATCAGGGATTTTGCCATGCTGTTTGTACTGCAGTAACTTTACCTTTAACAGCTCTGGGTCTATTTAGCTGATATGATTTCTGCACCAGTGTGATGAACTGTGTGGTTTAATGTGCCAAACGTTAACGTTTCTGTTAATCTTGCAATAGCAGAATCATCTTTATTGGCCAAATATGCAAATACATGCAAGGAATTTGACCTTGGGTTTAAGCTGTACCATGAGAGAGGATGCATGGTTCGCTCTCCTGATCTGATAAATCTGTATCCAGTTTAACCATCCAGCCCCATTTTCTGTTGACCTACATGAGACTCCTCGCAAGGGTTTGTGTTTATACAGATATTTTGAATTCATGTCTGTTGTTGATCAATTGTCCTGGGATGTGAAAACGAGCACACACTTTCTCTCTCTCTCTCTCTCTCTCTCTCTCTCTCTCTCACACACACGCACACGCACACACACATACACATACACAAGGACAAAAATAAGGACAGGACAGCTGTAAAGTATTACAAATGACCTCATGGTATTTTATTCACTCACAGCAGGACATGAAGGCGTTCTAACTCAAGATGTTTGGCACAGTATTTAGAGATTGTACACCAGATTGGATTGCCCTTCACAAAATGGTAGAAATACATACTGTACGCAGTCTTTAAAGCAAAACTAGATGGTAGTATGATTTAGCCGTGGAAAAAACTTCATCCGTATACATTTTATTTTCCTGACTGGACACTTTCACTGGCTGCACATTTAGCAAGAAAAAACAAAACGCCAACAACAAAAAACTGCTGTTTCCGGTCCGATTGTATTGCTGTATAATTGCTGCCAGCATACAGACTGACAAACTCAATCACAGACAACCTTGAACAAAAACATAGCACAGTAAACTACTGTATAATAATAAATGTAGATTATCAGTACTTTTGGTTCAGTGCATCCTCGCAGAGGTTGACAAGGCATGTTATTTGCAGAGCCACAGTAGATTGGGCTTCAATTCAGTCATAACAGGATGTGTATATCATATTATGTGGCTGATTGAAAAATTGACTATGAGTGATTTAAGGATTAGACATGGTCATCATCATGGATGTTAAATGTAGGCCATTTTATTTATTGAGCATCTTGGATTCAGAGCAGCATCAGTGATGCGAGTGAGTGCGGTAGGAGTATGAGTGCTGCGTCGTGGGGCTCATAATGTTTTCTGTGATATATGCCACCAGCAAACAAATGATGACCAGCATCACGCAAATAGCTCCCCCCACCGTTGTCATGGCAATCACAATGTCCTGCATCCCAGACGGCGGCAGGGTAAACTCGACACAGTCCCGCTGGTCTGCTCTCTGAGCGGGATCAGAGTGGGCCAGGGAGCGCAGGCAGATTCGGTAGGGGATGTTCTCGTGCAGCTCGGTCAGGAGAAAGTCCCTGCAGCCGGATCCAAGATGGACACCGGCACACTCAAACTGAGTATAGCTTCCATTCCACCAGCAGCTCAACTCGTACCCTCCCCGTCTGTGGCGTCGGCCACCGAAAACAGTGTTTGAGCTCAGAGTGTGCTCCCTTGTTAAATTTGTCCCAGGATCCCCGCTCCTCTTCTGACCAGCTGCAGTCTCTTTTGTCTTCACATCTCGGCTGGCCATCGTGGATTCTCCCTCATGGGTCCACTGTAACAGTACGCTGCCATTGATAAGAATATTTGCCACCAGATTCCCAAAAGACACCACTGTCCTGCAGTCTCCCTTGCGACACTTATACCCAGCAGGCAGCGTGTGTCGAAAACACAGCTGCCCCCCAATGCCTCCCTCGATCACTCGGTAGGCACACAGCGGTGACACCCCTTCCTCTGGGCGCCAGCTCGGTGCCCTCGACCTCTCAGATATCACAGTAGAAATATTGCCTCTGCTGGTGTTGTAAGAGAAGCTATTCACTTGGCCTGATACCTCTTTTAGCTTTGGTGATGGCCTACTTTCGAGGTTGTGATTGCCATAGTTTGAACTGACGTTAGTCTGTTTCAGCCAGTTTTGGGGCGTCCCCAAATGAATCCTGCCTCTCACCTCTGATGGGGATGTTGTTGATGTTGATGATGCTGAGCTGCTGCGATGAGTTCTGCTTGACCCAGCAGCTGTCTGGTGTAATGTGCAGAGCAGGAGTGCCGACAAGGCGAGCAGTGATGGTCGTTGTTGGCTTTTCATCTCACTTACTCTCGTCGACTGAATTTTCTCTCACAGTGGATCAGATGGGCGATGGTACAAGGCGTGCTGGTGTCTGCCATAAGATCAGCTCCGCCTCGGTGCACACACACGAAATCCGTGTGAAACAGGATAGCGCGTCCATGGGCGAGAGAAGCGGGTATGCATCTGCGACAGAAATAACATTTAATCGTGCGGGCATGCAGTCATAACAGATTCGAGTATGACCTTGCACAGGAAAAGCTTGCAGCATGAAGTTAATGAAGCCCAAACGTCACCTCAGTGCAGCCTCCGACTCAGGCATTTCTAAAAAATCACTTACTTGTTTCGGATGGACGTGAGGACCCGGCTATCGTGCCATCAGATTTGCTTTCTCCTTCCTGTCTGGCTTGACGTAAAGGCTTTGGTGCCCGCTGTGTGAGAGTGCACGTGGAGGAGTGCGCGCCGCGGAGTGCTTGGGAGCGTGGGTGCGTGCACAAAATATTTGTAGTCATCAGCACTCGGTTTGTGAGTCATCATCCCACACAGTGCTTCAGGTGTCTGTCAATAACAAGAGTCCTGACAACACTGACGGATGGAGAGGTTTTAAAACCCGCAGGTTAGCACATCCACGCACAGAACAGGTCAGATCAGAGCTGATGATAGGTCCACATGTGTAAATAACATCTACAGTAACCTATAAAAACCTGTTTCCTAAAAAAGATGGAATCTTTTCTGTGACATTCATGGACCCAATGAGCCCAGTGTGTTTGTAATAGTAATATTGTTTTGATTTAGGCTATGTAAAAATGTTGATTACTATCCATATATCTATAATCTATAAACATTAATAAAAAAAATGGGCAAGACGTGGATCGTCTGTGGACCTGAGGTAGGCTGAAAGACGGCTAGGTGCTCAAACAAACCATCTGTAATGTCAGTCAAAGTCTCATTCAACAGATGAATTAAAAAAAAAAATCAGACTCAGTACAGTTGTCACGAACGGGGAAATTAGCTAAAGAGACCAAAATCATTTTTGCACCACACTGTAAACATGTTTATTTCTGCTGTGAAGTTGGACATTTTAACATAGAGGCTTATGGAGACTGACTGAGCCAGCCTCAAGTGGTCGCTCGAGGAACTGCGTTTTCTGGCACTTCAGGTTGCCGCAGTGTTTATTCAAATCAAAATTACCTTTTAACATTTAAAACCCGGTCATCAATAAAAAAAAGGTTTAATCTTAGTGTCATTTTCTGATTAGGACTACTTAAAGTAGTGTGACATTTAGAGATCTTGATTGCTGCTACAGTGGCCGCTATTTAAGTATTTGCAGATAGTCAGAGTTTACATATCCAGTATATGAATGGTATATTAACATTTGTTTGTTTATGGACAAATCAAATAATCCTTTATTCACCTTTGCAGTGAGTACTATTGCCGCTGATCTACTTAAACTTATTTTAGTAAACGTGTTGTTTATGTAGAAGTCGCACATGATGTGATCAAGTCAGATTTATTGTTTATCACAACTGTTATTTTCACATTTCTTTTGCTTGTGACATTTAATTGTTTTGTTACTCGATGGTCTCCCAAAGGAAAACAAACCTCATGACAATATTCAAAAAAGTAAGATCAATATGCATCATCGTTTTTTCACAATACGTTTAATTAAGCAGTGCACCTAAGTAATTGCCTCATCCCCAGAGAGAAACAAGGCAACCCAGTAAACAATTAGTACCATGGGAGAGTATGAATGGCTGACTAATCGGCGAGAAAATGCTGCATCAGTGGGACTAACTTAGCTGCATCTGTCCCTCAGAGGTCAAATAGGATAATTGGTTAAATCAGTGTGATCTGCAGTTAATGGTATATGTGATGTTCTGATACTAGATATTCATATTTAGCTGGCTTTTAACAACATGCATTTCCATAGACGATGATTAGTACGAATGATTCAATGGGAACAGGCTGTTATGAACACAACAAATAATTGTTCAGGTCGAGAGACGGCATTGTGTTTGCACTTGGTCAGTGACGCGGAAGGAAAACGTGGAAAACGCTCGCCTTTGCATGTAGACTCAAAGCATCAACATATTAGATTAAATTGACCTTGAGCCTGGTCAGCAAAGATAAACCTTCTGTGTGACGAACCAATTTGTTTGTCTGCATTTATATATATGCATATAACAGCATGAAGACCAGCAGCAGTGGTAGTGGTACATGTGAGGTGTCACATAGAAAAAGCAAAGTATGTCGCCATGCAGAGGATGATGCCATGTCAGAGGTCCTGACCATAGACGCTATTTTATTTGGACTTTTGGTCTTTTCTGGCATCCTGGGAAACATCTTGGTCATCCATGTGGTGAGATAATATAAAATATTTTAGTTGTTAGATGAGCTGAATGTTTTGAGTAGGATTGTCTTCAGTCTGTCTTGCTTTTACTCTCAGGTGCTTCTGTCGGCCGTCGAGAGTCCGTCTCGGAAACTTCCTCCCTCTGACACCATTCTGGTGCACTTGTCACTCGCCAACCTGCTGACCTCACTTTTCCGCACAGTGCCCATCTTTGTGTCAGACCTGGGCTTGGATGTGACTCTGTCTCCGGGCTGGTGTCGAGTGTTCATGCTGCTGTGGGTGTGGTGGCGAGCTGTGGGCTGCTGGGTGACTCTTGCGCTAAGTCTCTTCCATTGCACTACGCTGAGGCGACAGCATGTGGCATTTGGACCTCTTGCACACCAGAGGGAGAGGCGGCGAGTTTGGATCGCTCTGGCAGTGGTGTGGGGGGCAAACCTGGTCTTCTCGATTCCAGCTCTGGTGTACAGCACTCATGTGCATGGCAACGCCACCGTGGAGCTGATGGTGATCAGCTGCACCACCAGGCCTCTGCTGGGCTGCATCTGGGAGTTCCCCACCATCGAGCAGGGTTCAGCATTTGCCTCCACCTCGCTGGCACTCAATGAGGTGTTGCCACTGGTGCTGATGGTTGGCACCAACCTGGCTACACTTCATGCTCTGGCAAAACACATCCGAGCTGTTACCTCAGGAGGAGAGTCGGGGGGAACCCACGGGGAGCTGGACAAACATGTGTCCACTGAACGGAAAGCAGCTCACGTAATCATGTCGCTTGTGTCTCTCTTCGTGGTCTGCTGGGCGCTACAGGTTGCTGCAGTGACATACTACAACCATGATGGGGGACACCATGCTGAGGGGCTGCTGACTGTGTCCCACTTCTCTGCGTCATTGTTTGTGGGATTCAGTCCCATGGTGGTGGCCTTGGGACATGGCAAGCTAAGGAGGCGAATCATGAGTATGATATTGGGGTGGTCTAAAATTCTTAAGTGTCACAAGAAGCATGCCCAAGACGAGGGTAAATCCCCAAAGACTGAAGGAAAGAGGGGAAAACAAACAATATTTGTTGTTCAAAAAGATTGCAAAGTCATAAAAGTGGAGGAGAAAGTTAAAAGAAACAAATGATGATGAAAAGTGTGACCGCAGTGAGATTAAAGTGCTGAAAAAGTACAAAAATTTATACCAAGTATGGATGCATCATCCATTTCACCCCAGAGGCGCCACGCTGCATGTTTCCTCTGGGAAGAATTATTGTCAAGTATTATTTGAGTTTATTTTGAGATAATGCAAGTCATAAAATGATTATAATGCTTTCAATTTCTTTTATCTTTGGAATAATTTTATCCAATCAAATGTTTTTTTTTCTTTGGACTTTATTGTTGTATCTTTTTAGATTAAATGTATCCTAATAAGTTTTTTTTGTTCACGCTGTCAAGCTATTTGTACAAGCCAATTGCACAAAACGTGTCTCAATAGGCTTTACAAACTTTCCAATAACTCAAACTCAAAATCTCGAATACGAGAAATGTAGCACGCTGGGAAAGCAAAAGAAAAACCTGGGAGAAGCAACTCAGCAAGTTCTCTTATATGTGTATGACCAATTTATTGTGAGATGCACAGGGTGATAAAATATGAAATGCTTAGGGGAAATTGTGGTAATGGAAACAAATTCACAGCCTTCTATGCAATTTAGGGTCACATGAAAAATAGTAAGCATCTAGCAACTAAGAATTAGTTTCAATCCAGATTTGAAAAATATTGTCATTTAAGTTTTTGTAAACTCTCCTGATGTGATTGTGTTTGAATTCATTTTTACAAACCAATCCTAAAAACTAAAGCTGTTCCACAAAGCAAACCTCTCTGCTCGAACTCACTCAGTCTGCCTCAAAACCAAACAGAAAGAAACTGACTCATGAACCACTTTGCTATGTTTAGTGTAATAAATAACTACTACTAACTACTACTACTACGAAGTGTCTGAATTCAAGTTCCTCTTTTACCAATCTAAAATTTTGTAAAAACACGACAGAAACAAAATGAAAATCACCAGTAACCATCCTTGGGTAGTTTTTTCACTGCTCCAACAATCACCCACTCTGTGGGTTAAATGATTGTTTTTGTCAGAGGAGTCTCGCCTGGTGGCTTTGAACAGAGCGTAGATAACGACTTCACTTCTACTTCTATAAATATAAAAAGACGGCAACGTAAAGTGGCAAGTTATTCTAAATACAGCGTACCCTTAAATTGATTTTAAATTGGTTTTGCTGTTCCCCCGTCCACATCGGCACATTGCTTAGATTCGTGCTGGAGCTGTCGATTCAAAGTGATCTGCCATGCTCCCGCAGTCAGCAGCAAAATGAAGCTGCTTTTGAACCAGGTTTTTCTAATAGTTCTAAACATTTATTCACACTCAGATTTTTGCGTATGCTTAATGAGACACTCTCTGAGATCGTACATGCATTTTTACTAATTCAAGCCACATTTCAACAAGCTGTAATGAAACTGTAGCTCTCGATGACAACCCTGTTTCAGAGGATAACAAAGAAAATCTTTCTTTGATGGTTTCCGATCATATCCATTCTCTCAAACATATTATTATTATTATTTTACAATATATCTCTATCTAAACTAACCATTTGGATTTTTAGTTCTGTTTTTTCTTTACTAATGCCTGTAAAATAAAGACGTCACACGACCTGTCCACCTTAATAAATTTTTCCTGTCCATCAGTCCAGCTCCCGAGAGAGAAACATCATATACATACCTATAACCCTGAACCTTGTTTTTTTTGAGGGAACTTGATTCAAATACTGTAATAGTTTGTGCTTAGCAGTATTGTGTGAGCTGCACCTCCTGTGCTTCAGCATCAGTCATCGGTCAGTGAGTGAGCATAGACTTGATGAAAGAACGCAAACGCCGGTGTCCAATTGCCAGAACGCCGGGCGACATGGCGATGAAGATAATGTTGGCAAAACGAGCAATGACCAGGAGAAACTCGGCCGAGGAGCCTTGGTTGTAGTTGAAGTAGTTGACAGAGATAATGCTGGTTCCCCAGGATGCAATAAAGAGCATTATGAGAGCGAGAATCACCTGGAAACACACAATGCAAGGAATTCAAGTAAAACTGATCACGTGTTGAGGCTGGATGAGATATGTTCACCTTGAATTCTCAGGTCAGCTTCAGTCACCCTCCTCTTCCTCACCTTGGCTGCTCGTTTCTCAGCAGGCACCCGTTTAATGACGGGCGCGTCCTGCAACGTGCTGCTCCGCACCCTGCCGTGGTTGTACAGTGTGTAAAGTGAGCCCAGGTTGGTAAAGGCCATGAGGATTATGGGAATCGTTTCATGGATCACCATCGATGTGGTGGCATAGGCCAGGCCGCTGTAGCTACTGGGAAAGTTCCACACACAGCCCAGCAGGGGGCGCGTTGTGCTGCTCACCAGCATCAGGGTCTGCAGAGGAGGAGGAGGAGGAGCAGCAAGAGAGGAGCAGATGAGCCAGAACATGGAGGAAAGAGGGTGGGGAAAATCTGGGACATCTACTTTTGACACATTTCTCCAAACTTTATCGGACCATAGCGGTGTTTTTGCAGGTTTTAACTCCTTGCATACAGATCTAATATTTTTACTGAACATTTTCTTAAAGCATGCCACACTTCATTTGTTTTGTTTGATACGATACAATATGAGCTGTCTAATTCATCTTTAAGCCTTCACCTTCCTTCACACTCTCACCTCTGTGCTGTTCTCGTTCCCGCTGGTCGAAAATATATGAGCAGGAATGGAGTAAATAAAGTTGAGAAGCCAGATGAGGCCCAGACTCAGGGTTAGGGATGTAGGGGTGCTACGGGGTCCCTGAAGGTTCCCCATAGATGGAGCTACACGCCTCAACGTCTGGAGGTGGAACGCACTGAGGAAGAGTGTTGACCAAACGTTGACCGATCGCAGCCACACCCAGACACCCATGAGGAACTGACACCACTCTTTGGATGAGTACAGCTATAAAAGATGGAGACCAGTGCATGTTCATAAATTTGGAACTAACATCCTGTATTCACACTTATATTAACTGCCATCTGTAATCCATCTCGTGTGTGGTGAACTGTTCTCAGCTACTGCAGGTATGTACATGCATATTTCCCCAGACAAAATCTTAAAATCTATCTTGAAGTCAGTCAAAACTGCGTCGCAAGGTGCGAGACGCGAGAGAATTTTAAAATGAATGAATGAACCACGAACCTGGAGTCCCATGTCTGAGATGACAAGCAGCGTGTTCCTCACCACAGACACCAGAAGGTTAGACAGCGCCATGTTAATGATAATGATGTCCGAGTTACGTCCTCGACTGCGATCGCTTATCACGCTCTGACCAATGACCCCAATCACGGTGGCATTACCCAGGATGCCCAGCAACACCAGGATCAGGTAAAAGGCCGTTTGTACAGGGGACACAGAGACACGAAGTCCCATCCCCACAAGCTCTGTGTCTCCATCGTCCTCGATATCTGCCATTGTCTCAACAGCCATTTGGATGAAGCGGTTTCGAAAGCTGATATGAAGTCTTTAAGCATGCTCCATCTTCAGTTTAATGCATGTCAGTTGAATACAAATCAGTTTTCACCCTCCAGCATGCTGTCAACACGTTAGTCAACTAATTTAAGACACTCCTTGTTGGGGCCGACGAAAGAAGGCGAAGCTACCTGTGTCATCGCGACAAAAAAATAGCAGAAGAGGTGTCTTTGTGATTCGATCTGGTAAGACGATCCCCGTTACGCCAGCAGAAAGCCAACAAGCAACGCTATGTTTTAAGCCTTGGCCCTCGGGGAGCTTGAGGTGCATGTTAATGAAACACAGGAGATTAATCAGCTTCCCTGAATGAAATGTGCTTCCTTTGCAACTTTATTTGTTTAGGCCGTCGTCCTCAGGGAAGTGGAAGCCTTTTTTGTTTGTGTGGTGTGCCTGAAGGTTTTTCATTGAACAACTGACAGCGCTTTAATCTTATGTTTTGACTTTACGAAATCATTCATGTGTATATGTCGTGTATCTACGTATTTATGTGAGGAACTGTACAGACTGTGGCGACAAATCTCTTTGCAAAGGACAATAAAGATTCACGCATATAGTACAACAAATGGCATCAGTGGTGCAGTAAATCAGAGAAAGTGCAAGTGTAAACGATGCCGTCCTGCGAATCGTGGGTTCAAGACCTCGGAGTGGTGATAGATGAAACTGCAGGTACAAGTAAATGGCAATATTATAGCATATCAAAGAAGCATAGAAATGAAGGTGATAGTTATACACATACCGGGCTATCAGGCAGATGTGGTTCAGGAGGTAGGTAGATGAGTGGCTCCACCAGTCTGCATGTTCAAGTCTCTGTTCTGGGACAAAATACTGAACCCCAAATTGCTCATCAAGGCTCCTACCATCAGTGTGCCAATACGTGTAAAATGTATTAGCTCCTGTCTCGGTGTATGTGCATTGTAAAATGTGCTTTAAGTGGTCAAAGTTAACTTCTGTGTGAGTTCTCTCCAGGTACTGCAGCTCCTTCCCACAGTCCAAACACATGCAGGTTAATTGGTGACCTTAAATTGCCCGTAGGTGTTTGTCTTAGTGTGTCAGCCTTCTCTCTTTGAGCCTCTCACCCTAAGTCAGCTGGGATAGACTCCAGCCACCCTTAACCCTGATGAGGATAAGAAAATGGATGGATGGATGAATTAGACTGTTAGGGGTGCCCCACACACAAATCAAAGACACTTGCAGACAAAAATAGAGGGTAGATAAATGTAAAATATGTATCTCTATATGACCTTTCGAACTTTTGTACTGTTGATGCACTGCAGTGCTGATTTCATCCAGCTCAACCCAGTCACGTTCATAATGTTTGCCTCTGAACAGCTATAAGAAAGGCTCACCTTGCCTTGAGTGTTGTTGCACTCAGACTCCGTGCACTCGGTATGACTGTCTGACCTACTTTGCAAAGAATAAAACATGCCTCTAAGTCTTTATTTCAGACCTCACAGCTTAATCATTTCCACAGCGTGCAGTATATAAAAGAGACGTGATGCATAAATTATAATAAAAGATAGATATTTTTTTATAAAAGCAAATGCAAGTTTGATTATCATAAGATCGTCTAAAAGATAACACACCTTCAAAAGTCATTTTCAGTCCTTTCTATTAACTTTAATGTTCCAGTCAGCATCCATGTTTCCTTTTAATTGGAAGAATGCTTCATTTATCGATTTGGGTGTTGTTGAGTAATTAAATATAATTGTAGATGATCTCTAATCACCCTAAATGAATCATTTACGTCGCATGAGAAATTACTCGAGAAAAACAATATCTGATTGCAGCCAACTGCCACTAGATGGTCCCATAAACAACCAAATACAGGAAAACAAGCGAGGTTAACACATTTTAATGGTGTTCTTAATATGTATTAATCATTTTATAACATAAAATGTTTATTTTTATGTTCATGGACACAGAAAATATACTATATATATATATTTTTTTTTTTGCCAACATTGTACCAGACAAGTCTGGCAATAAATTCAGTAGCACATAAATACAAAAAACAAGTAAATTAACAATATATATGTATTTATATATTCACAGTACATCTTTGATATAAAAATTGAATACTTTTAAGCATTGTACAGAAGTATGAAGCTGATCCAGTGTGCGATTTATTCTGATCTGAAGCCAAAAACAATGATCCATTCTGTGTTTTATCACTGACACCAATTTTACTGTGTGCTGCCAGTGGGGCTAAATGTCCATCAGTCAGTGAAACCAAGAGAAAAATGGATGAAAATTGTCTGTTCAGGAAAAAAAAAAAAGTATTTTCCTGACTCATTCATGATTTGCTTCGAATCCAAAACATTTGAAACTTTCCTTACGTATAATGAATAATCCAAAATGGACACAAATTGCACATAACAAGCAGAAGCAAGCACTTTGGTCATTATAGCTTATAAAAATGATGCAGTACCATGATGCAGGAATGTTTTTCATGATGATTTGTTGCCTACAGAAGCAAAAATCGAGACCGCTACACTAATGAGAGAAAAACCTGAGAAAAAGCTTTACCTTACCTCACCTGATTCTTGGCATTCAACACTTCTTCAGCTTTAGATTAAAATGTGGTAGTTTCAAATATCTGCTCACAGCTCACATCACATTATTTCCTTTTAAACAATTTAAATTCAGTCTGATTATCAGGATACTGTACTTCAGCTTCTCTGGTCGAATCAGGGGCCTTATATTTCTACTTGCAAAGTTTGAGCTCTATAAATTATAATAAAATGTTTTGTGGTTTATGGTGCCTCAAGGACTTAAAATGTTATTTTCTCAAGCTTATATTATCTTATTTTAGGTGTCGTAACCAAAACTCCATTCAAACCATAGACGCTGCTCAGCTGACTCAGCTGATTAACTGATTTTGATCCGATTAGGATGGACAAACAGGATTACATTTGCTACACTCCAACAACTTTAAATATACTTGCAAGGAGAGGAGAACATTTAGATATGCACTGATATCAGACTAATTGCACCCCGGGGTAATATTTGCACATAATTTCAAGTAAATGCACCTTATGTAACAGCACAATTTACGAGTAGGCTGACATTACAGACTGTGAATCATAATAATAAATAATTATCCTCATTCACAAACTGTGAATATTGCCTATCTGCATACTCTATGTCTGAACAAATGTGTGACGCGGTGGCTGAGAGCCTTCAGGACAGCAGGAGGAAAAAATCGATGATTATGATGGCTGGAGTTATGGAATAAAACCATTTATTAAAAAGTTTAATATAAGAAATAATATTCACTCCGGCATAATGTATCCTGTGCACCTTCACCTAAAATGCTCGATTTCACCCTTCTTGTTTGGTTTTGCTCCGGCTGCCTGATTGCTGCAGACTCAGGAAATTACACTTCCGCTAATGAACCGATCCGGCTACATATGAACATAATTGCAGCAATTCAGAGAGGGAAAAAAAGCAGATAATAATACTCAGTTCAGCCAACCTGTGTGCCTCTCTGCAGTGCAGCATATCCCGTCTCCTCGGCCAGAGCTGTAGACGGGAGAGACACACACCCGACTGCCTGGTGTGAAGTGTGTGAGCCGCGTTGAATGAGAGCTTGGATGCAGGTAGACGGAGGAGGTGTATGAGTTTTGTCTTTCCCAGCTCAGCCAGTAGCCCATCAAGCCTTCCTGGTGGCCATGCCACGCTACCTGCACCTCCTGATGCTGCACCTGGGTCAGCTGAAGGTCTGCCAGGGCAGGCAAAGCTGCTGCAGGGAGAAAAACACACAGGAATGGAGACAGGGCAGGTCAAGTGAAACTGCAACTCCAAAGGATTTGAACCAAAGATAAATAAGTTACACAAACATCAAACTGAAGACGTACCCTCTTGAGTGCATGCCCTCACCGACATGGCTCTTTCTTTTCCATCCACATGCACAGCACTGACAGTGACCAGGTACTGAGTGCCCGCCTCCAGGCCGGTCAGTAAAGTGGAGTTCTGCTGGCGTTGTAAGGTCATACTCTGGACGCGTCCACTTGGAATAGCTCCGTACTCCACTATATATCTCTGGACTCGATTTGGCTGCAGGGGACCCCAGCTCACACGGATCTGATGAGGGCTAGAGTCTGACACGGAGACCACCGTCGGGCTTAATACATCTGAGAGAAGTCCAGGCAAGGGACAGGACAGGACAGGAAACAATAAAAGGATCATTAATGGCGTGATTATATATCTAGAAGAAGAACGAGTGTAAAAATTTCTGTCTGGTTCTTCTCCTCAGTTTTCCCTTTTTGTCACGAATCAGACATGTTTTTATAAGTGAAGTATAGAGTTCAGAAGTATGAAAGCATGTGTTTAATAGGGAGAGTCCCCTTTAAATCCTCTCACCAGGAAGTGTGGTGAAGTTAACAGAGAGTGTTTTAAACAGCCTCTGGTTGAACTCTGGACGGAGGGAAGCTGCGTAAGTGGTATCAGGGTGCAGGTTGGTCAGCTCTGTCCTGCTGGATCCCCCTGGGAGATTGTCTTTGGTCTGAGGGTCCATGTTCCTCACAGATTTATACGTGAGTTCATAGTAACCGCTGCCTGGCTTCAGAACAGGGCGCCACTGCAGCACGGCACTGTGGGAAGTCAACTGGACAACATGCAGACGTTCTGCACCGATGATCTCTAAAGATGAGACACAACGAGAGGAAAGAAGATAAACACATAGACACTGAGTTACTTCTTTTCACTTCTATTGTGCTTAACCTCAGATTTCAAACACACACATACTGATAATGGCCTCCCTCAGCTCCTCTGTGATGATATCGATGTTATCGATGTCCACATTGTAGAGGTGAGATTCCAGAGGTGGCGTCACAGCACGCTTTAACACCTGATAGTTGCCATGAACCGTAGACACAGCTAACACGGAAACTCCCTGCCTCTTCAGCTCAGACATTGGCTGGTCCACGTCTCCAGGCTGCACACCATCAGTCAGCCATAGCAGTATCTTTGGCACGTTTGCCTCTGTCTCTGTCAGAACACGCCGGGCCACACTGAGCGCTGCCTCTGTGTTGGTGTCTCCCTTCAGCTGGCTGGCACTCCGCATCGATTTCTGCAGACTTTGCTGATTGCTGTGGACATCCAGGCCAAACTCCAGTTTGGGCTTTGTACCTACCTGCAGCAGCCCGACTCTTACGTGCCCGCGGCCCAGTGAGAAGGGGCGAAGCAGGTCGGCGGTGAAGAATAACATGCGTGAGAACTCGTAGTTTGACACACTTCCCGAAGAGTCCAGCAAGATGAGTATATCTCCTTCACAGCAGTTCAGCACTGTGCACAACAGGAGGAAAAACAGGGTCATTTCACCTCACGTCATACAAATTTATGCCATCGTACATCGTCTAAACCTGCATTCACATATTTTTTAGTTTTAGTCGCTTGGGAGCAGCAGAAACGAGCTGACAGTACTCGAGACTGGGTGCTCAAAGAACACACATACATCTGTCAATCAAAGCGGCCACGCTGTTAATTATGGAGAGCCATGAGTAGTTTTTGGTACTTCTGCATAGGCTTCACTTTCAAGCAATGGATGCTGCCGCTTGTTATCACCTTTATGTTGATATAGCAACAGCAACATTAACTTTTCTCTTAACTCTTTAGCTGCTAAATGCGTCACTATGTAGACCATCAAGTTGTTAGCCGTGTCTGAGAGGAGCTGCAGAAGCAGGACTTAATCCTCTGTCACGACAAGCGCTTACTTTTAGCACACTTCAGTGTATGCGTATGTGAAAAGTTGATTTGAGCCATAAATATATTGGTAATAGCAACTTCAGAGTAGAGCTTCAATTTAACCTTTTTTTAGACGCCGCATCAAGGCATGTTTTTTAATTAACAGCACGTAATTTTCACAAACTGTGGTCTCCTACACTACATCCTAGAAACTGTTGGCAGTGATGAATCATAACATCGTGACTACATTAATATCTAAGTCAGGTATAAAAACAAAAAGGGACACTGATTTAATGTTTCTCAGGCAAGACTGATCTCATTAATGTCACAGATGCCATTACTGTCCACGGGGAAGCATTAATATGAAGAAGGAAAGGCAATAAAAGGTATATGAGGTGGTCTTGTTTCATGCATAACACTGAAATCCTGACAACAATCTCACATTGTATCAAAACATGTCAGAAAAATATTGCATTGAGGATACTTTAAATGGAGCTGCAGTGGAGGATTTATGATAGCGAGGAATCGGGGGAATTGGTCACAGGAGTGGATTTATCTCACGAAACCAGAGTGAGATTTAACACTGGTGATAAAAGCACATCCCGCATCTGGGGATCTCTCCAATGCAATGAACGCGGGGCTTGTCTTCTCCATTTTAACCTGAACTGGATCTCAGATTTGTGTCCAGTAGATTTGGTGACTCACTCATGTCCCTCCTGGAAACCAGCGTGAGTTTCCTCTTAATCCTGCAAACTGCATGCGGCTTTTGTTACATGTGGGGCTTGTGCTTATATTATAAAATATTGGTCTTACATCATCACCTGTTACAAATACACCGACATTGGCTTTAATGCATGTGCTGTACGTCAAGCACATTCATTCCTAATAGTCTCCTAAATAACGTACACGGGTGCTTTATTGCCTCATTTCTTCCATATCGTTTACACTTGTTGGACTCTTTTCCATTTTCGGCTCCTCCGCAGAACACGCCCTTTTTTTTCTTTTATTGCAAGCAATGGTCCATAATCATTAAACTTTTATAGGGAGGCAGAAAATAAACAGCAGGAAAATAAACAGGAGGAGAGGAAATGAGGGAGAACAGTGCAATCAAACGAAGAGGTGGAAGAAGAGGAAGAGGAGATGCTACAAAGGGCAGAGGATTAAACAAAGAGAAACCTCCTTCTCTCTCTCTCTCTCTCTCTCTCTCTCTCTCTCTCTCTCTCTCTCTCTCTCTCTCTATATATATATATATATATATATATATATATATATATATATATATATATATATATATATATGGTGGCACAGGAGAGGAGCTTAAATGGGAACTAAGGCAGAAATTGCAGAAATAAGGGAGAAACATGACAAAGAGTTGGATTAAAGTTGCTGATGGAGATGTACAAGCTCCATCTTTGCATTCCTCGCTGCAAACATACATGTGAATATGTATATGCGTGAGAGAGAGATTTAAGCATGTCGTCTGTCATTTAACTGGTTTCAAGCTGTGCCAGGGCCATATGCCATCCCGCGGAGCTGTGCACAGATGAATGAAAAATATGTTAATGCTTCCTGTGAAGTTTACTGAGTGCGCTATCAAAATGCGCCGACATCAAACAGACAGATGGCAGACTATCCAGTTTGTGTTGGATCAAAATCAGTGTGGGCAACTTCTCTAGACTCTTAAAACATTTTACAGATAAACTGTATGTGGCTTTTGCTGCCTCCTTAAACGTTCACAGATTTCCTGCCTGAAAAGTGAAACCGCAAATTAATTAAAAATTCCACACATTCCATGTGGGCTTTTTTTTTTTCTCTCTCTCTCTTTTGGAGGGCGATCTCTAACGTAGCCAATAAGTCAGAAAATATTGACTTTTAATTAGCTTCAGGCACCTGCGAGTACCACAACTTTATGTCCGAGCCAGAATGAAGAACAAAGCTCCTGCTGTCCTTAAAAATACAGCAATGGACTGCTGCTGCTGCTGCTGCTGCTGCTGCTGCTGCTCGAGAAGAATCAGATATTAACAATAATCAGTTTACCTGCATTACAGAGACAATGTGGGGAATTATTTATTTCAGCCCTTCGTGGATTGGCAACCGTTTATATCTCATCAGCCCCTATTCAGTAGAAAACTGTGTTGCGGGTGGGGAAAGATGTGGGTGTAGGCAGGGAGGCTGTGTAGGATTCTTGTTTTTTTGGAGTTTGACCCAAATTATGGGCTAAAGGTTTCTCACACTCTGCTTCTTTTATCGTGTGACTCTCTGCGACCAGCTGCTGGTGGACACGCTGTTTACCTTCACCGTATTTCTTGCAAACTGTTGGCGGCGTTTGGCTGTAATGTGTCCAGTGGTGTCATAATTTGGAAAAGATGACGTCTTCCATAGCCTGTCATAGTTAATATACCCTGATCTGTTTTTCCATAGCAAGTCACAAAAACAAGTCCAGTCCAGTTGAGCCACCCAGCTTCTTTTCCAGTTTAAACTTATGAAGGAAACCTGCAGTGGTAACAATACCAAATCCATTTTTAATAATCCATAAGGAGTTAAAGTCCTGGTAAAAGTACATTTATGCACCTTCGATATTAAAAAAGTAGAAAAATGTGTGTTATATTCTAACATCATGACGTTATTACTGCATTAATGTGTAAGTAGAACTGGAAATGAAGTACAGCATTACTACATGTAGAGGAGAAGAAGCATAAAGTAGAATTAAACTAGTAAATAAATACATTTATGATCCAATAAAGAGACATCAAACCATCTGTTTCTTCACGCTGACATATTGTAGCCCAGACAGTGATTATCTGCAGTCATCATTACAGTCCATAATAAACAGATCATAAACTGTGAGCATATGAAAAGACACACCCATTATCTCCTGAATTAAAAGTAATGAGTGTTTTGCGGAATAACACTGTCCGTGTGATAACGTGTTTAAACTGGCCTGTCTGTGGAAACGATCCTGTTTAATGTCAGTGATCCTTAACCACCATGTGGCGTGCTGAGCTTTGACTCGCCAAATATTTATTAGCAGCAATTATAAAATACTTTGCCCCCTCTACAGATGGGGATTTGTGAGTTTGTTTGCATAAATAGTTACATTAAAACCGGAATTTTCTTTTTATTTTGAAGGTTTAGCTTTCAGACCAGACTCCATTTACAAAAAATGTAATTTTCCGGATCGAAGCCCGAAGAAGTAGAAATCAACTTCATATCTGTGCGTCAGCTCCGTCTATGGTTCGTGTTTCATTCGGCTATAATCATGGACCTGCGCTACTTCTTATCACCTTGTAGCTTTAGCTTTATGTTATCAACTCACCTGTGGCAGGTAGAGCAACTTGCATGTTGCTCCGCTGCAACATCGCCCAGATAAGAAGAACGCAGCGAAGTGAAAAGCCTTTCATCCTGTCTGAGCGGCATTAAAAAAAAGTAAGATCAGAAACAGGTGAAATAACCAACAGCAGGTCTTCTGTCACCGGCTCCCATCGCACAGCTCTCAAGACACCGTCGCCTCTTCTTCAGCAGGTTTGCAGCTGCACGACTCATCCAAACTTTTTCTTCGGCATACACCTGCGTCATGCGTACTCCTCATTTACTACAGCCATTTCCTTTAATGTAAGATTAGTCCGTTTCAAGTCCAGATTACTCCTCCTCTAGCTGCAGAGCCAGGAAGTTAAATCATTGCCACCTTTTCTTGCAGGTTTTTGCTCTTTGATGCTTCCTTCTGTGCTGTAATTTTCTCAGTCTTGGGGTCAACACACTTATTCCTGCAACACAACACCCATGTGAAAGGCTGGGTCCTAGAGTCAGCAGGAAAATCTCATCATAAGCATGCCAGAATTAAATGTCTGCTGCTGCAGGAAGAATGATCTCATCTGTTTTTCCTGTACATTATCGTGTGCTGGAGGAAATACACTGAAACTGATCTGACCTTCGTTCTCTCTCGGGGCCACAATACTGGACCCGGCTTTGGGAAACAGTAACAAGAGGGCAAGATACCCATTTGGATTGAGACAGAGCCAAAGAAAAAACCTTTTGGCCAGTCCATTAAGACAGGATTATAGTAAATACCACAGCTGCGACCTATCAGGAAGATAACTTGGATCAAGTGCAGGCTATTCGCCTGCATTTATCGCGGTTGCCTACATTAAAGGACCATGTCTGTGTGTGTCTGTGTGTGTGTGCCACCAGATGAAGATAAAAGGCTTAATAAATGGAGAGCACTGACTGAATGTGCCCTCTTGAGATGAGAGCTGCCCCGCATGTCCCCATTGCCAAGACAGAGGTCTGATACTTCACTGGAAATAACATGATGGATCAGTTTGACCGTACTGTATGTGGCAACGTTCATATATTTTTTTTTACCCCCACACTGCCAGCATGTCTCACACAGGGTGTGGTGCAGGTTAGGATACAGGTTGGATGGTGAGGCAGACAAATCAGAAGGAAGATAACGCTGTAGAGGGCGTATTTTGATCGTGCTTGATGATTATACAAAACACTTTTGCTTACATACCAGGTGGGTGTGACTGCAGACTGTTTACATAGACAAACAGTCTGTTGGCAGGTTCATGAATCCTGATCATTTTGTGATTTTACATGCCAGATCCGGGCGTGAGGATAGTGGCATCAAGCGGTGTGTGGTGACAGATTGCAAAGCATAGAAACTGACCCTTTATTATCCTTGTTCACTCACAACAGGTGTGTTCAGAAGCTGGGGTTGGTGAGCTGGCTGTGGACTGCATGGTGTGACTCTGGCACATGAGTCTATAAGAAATGGATACAGCGTTTGGACGGTGGGTCCACTCATTTTTTACAAAAGCTGCTCAGTGGCGCATGAAGCCAGAAAAGTTCATTTTTCCGGGCGTACCATTACCTGAAACTTCTAGAGCAAGTTCAGTGAATACTAGAAAGAACAGCAGACTCAAAGGTGGAAACACAAACCAGAGAACTGAATCAGGTTCAAGACGGTTCACGAAGGGAGTGGTGCAGTGTAGATGGAGATGAACAGGTGGCACAAGGTGCAGGTGTGGAGACGTGACAGGGTTGGGACGCAGCCTCGGGTCCATTCTTTGTGATTGGCTGAACTGACTGATGACTTCAAAGCCTGGCGCTCTTCTTGGCAGCCTATTCTGGCATTCGTTGCTTCATGGTGTGCACTGAGGGGGCGATTCTCCAACGGCAAGCTAGTTTTACGGAGCCGATGATCCAAATGAAACATAACTGATAGTAACATTATCCTAAATGTCATGCCATTGTAATTTATTTTCCACCGTTCAGTCTCTTTCATGAGACGTTTGCCCAATGCGCAGGATGATATTCACTCGCTGAGCAACAAGATCCTGACTGCAGTTCATGTCTTTATTACATTTCTGAATGTTACAGAGAAACTTTAATTATTCACCTCCTGAACCTCTGCCCTGTAGTTTTTCATGAGACACTGTGTTCAAAGTTTAGCTTTCTACTGAACATTAACAGTTTATAATTTATGCTGAGCTGATCATGAATATTTAAAAACTAGTAAATAAATGAAAATAATGATTAACCTCACTAATCCAGTGATCCATGCAAAATGTCCCAGCTAGTGATCAGTCAGCATAGTTAATGTTCAATATCTGAGCCGACAGTGTGTGACGCTGCTCATCCAGCATGACTCGACACTCTTGAACACACACACACACACACACACACACACACACACACACACACACACACATAATTAAGCTGATAAATTAAGCACACTCACACACACGGACGCACACAATTGTCTTTTTGGTATCCTTCATCATCACATTAACACTCCTGTTATTTTTTCTATTATCTATGTTGATTTTTCAGTGTGTATTTATATTTAACTCTAAGGTGTATGTAAAGCTAGAATAAATATTTGTTCTGAGTTTGTCAGACCAAAGAAGAAAGTGTGATGAACCACCCAGCCATATGTGAATGATTAAAAATATCGACACGCTTACAGCAGCCATTCTGAGCTGAGGGGTGTGTGTGTCCAGCTGAATGAAGCCACGCCCAGACGCGGGAGGAGTCAAGCAGCCATTTTGAAGCGACTGAAACGCGTCAGATGAGTTCAGAAATCGACATGAATAACTTTGAAACACTCCGAGATGAATTTTCCCTACCTCTCTTCTAGGGGTGCAGGGGTACACTCAGGTGGCCTCAGTGTGTCATCGAGCCGCCCTTTAGGGGCCGCCCACTGGCCCACTGGTGAAAAACAGTTTCAACCTCCAACTCCACATTTCAGTAATATATATTTGAAAGGCTTTTCACATGTTTTCAGCTACTATTTTCCAACATATTGAATGTATTTTGAAGGAAATCTCAGAATTGCACAGACTTTAACTGACATTTTAGATTTCATACCACTTTAATCCAAACGGAAATATCTCAGCAGCCATCAGGTGGGTTTTAGTTACATTATATAGATATTCATGTTCCCCAGAGCACGAAACCTGTTGGCTTTGATGAGCCCGGGACTTTTCATCTGGCACCACTGTGAGACAGGATGTGTATACCGTTTCATATCACTGGCAGAGATAGTAATCTTCTGTTACAGAATATCTTTAATTTAACCGGCAATAGCGTTTTGATGCCGTGATGATGATAGTATAAAAGTACGTTGACATCTTCGTATAGTAACTGGGAAAGAGTTTGTTATCATAAAGTCATTTTCTTGATTTTTTTCCAGCTCTTATACTGAGAAAAAAAGAAAACACTTCTGGTAGAGCAGCTCAGTCAAGAGGCCACACACTGCTTCCCATTCTTCACTGCAGCCGCACACGTGTCATGTGTTTTCCATAAGCTGCAGCTTGCTGCTTTAAGTCACAGCATGCAGCTTTTACCTCCACTTGAAGTAGATTTATTTCTATTTCTATAATTACGTGTATAAGTGAGACATTAACACACACACGCAGCTTATGTGTGTGTGTGTGTGGTGTGTGTGTGTGATCATGCTCCCAACCTAATTAATCCGGAAGAAGCCATGTTATAAAATCCTTCTGTGCATGAACAAATTCCTGATTAACAAACTAGCATCACTTTATTCTTCGTGGTCTAAAGAAATCACGGCCTGCTTGTAAGAGAGATGTGCTATTAAAAAGCCATTTTATTAACACCGTGTTGATGAGCTCTGCCTCTGCTGAGGAGTCCTGCTGATTAACTCCCAGATTAATGTGCTGTCAGGCCTCTGCCTCGGCTGCACATATTAACGCGATTTGTTATCACAACAGCGCAGCGATACAATAATATTGACCGCGCAGGACAGGAATTAAGTGGGAACCTATTTCCCCTTCGAGAAACGAATGCTTCCATAAGGAACATTTAAAAAGTGGAGCGAGCATTGGAGCTTTGTCTGCGCTTCTGAGGTCAGACGTTGGTGGCAGAGAAAAGCCCTCAAGGACGGCTTTGAACCAAAAGCCCCTTCTCTTGCAAAAGCATGGAAAACTCAATGTACAGAGCACTTACAGGTATTGATTAGAGGCGCTGACTCAAAGGACAGATTAATAAGGATGGAGCCTTCCTTTCTTTCTTCTGTCTCCAAACTCATCCGCTGTCTGGTGCATGTCCGGGCCTGCAGCATCATCTTGTAAAATGGGAAACTGGAATTTCCCCTGAAGAAGAAGTTTGGCAACAAGCTTTCTCTTCATGTTTATGTGGGGCAAACATGCAAATGATCATAATACGTCCATGTTTGTGAGTCTGAGCATGTGTAGGTGTTGTTTTTTTTGTTTTTTTACGGCATATACAGCTCGTTCCACAGGGTGCAGCATATATGTGATACACAGCCTGTAATTCTGTGACATTTATGGGGGGATTTTAAAATGAGAATTTTTAACAAGCATTCATTTTTCATCACATTGCTAATTACTGTTGACAGATATAAAATACACCTTCCTCTCCAGAGTCATAATTTGGGAAAATATCAACAGTTTCAGCCATCTGGTAACCGGCTTTATAGCTTATGCCAGTTCTCTCCTGTTTGTGCGGTGAGTGAGTGTGTTTACTATGTACTATGTGTTGTTATTGTTGTTTTGGTCTGATGTATTGAATATGTGTGCCTTGTTTTGTGTATGCACGCCACTGCTGCATAGCCAGTCGTGCCACTGGGCACAAATAAAGTTAATTATTGATAGAAACGTAAATACACACTTCAAAATCTGTCCCAGTCTGTCCCAAATATATCACAAAATAGCGTACTGTATTATTTAGTGTGCCCACTGTCTGGCTTGAAGCGCACTGTTCAGTGCATCCATCCAACCGTTTCTTTTCCGCTTCTCATCCAGGGTCAGCTGGGTGTTCCAGGCGTCCCTCTCCCCAGTAACACTTTCCACTTTCGGATCCTGAGGTGTTCCCGGCCAGATGGGCTATACAGCCCCTTCAGTGGGTTCTGGCTCTGCTCCAAAGGCTCCTACCTAGTTGGATGTGCCCGGAACAACTCCCCTTCCCAAGTCCACAAAGCACATGTGGACACCAAGGTCAAACTGCTGTTATTATAGGCTCTCATGGAAAATGACATGTTCTGCCCTCCTCAAGTGGTCGTTCAAGGAATAGGCCTCACTTCACAAGTGGAGGTCGCCTGCTTGGTCAGATATGATGTTTTGTCCTAAATTACAGCGTCCGCTTGCGAGCATACTCACAATGACAATGCTAACATGCTGACATGTATTGGGTACAATGTTTACACTCTTAATTTACCGTAAATGCATGGTAACATTTGCTCAGACTGATGATCGTTAGTTTTGCAGTAATCCAGTCATAAACTGAGGTATAGGACAAATTCAAACCTTGCTCTGACGATGGCAAAAGTTACCGCCTATGAAACTGAGAATACAAGAACGAAAATAATTGTATGACTTTTGCAACTTTTTCTCAAGCGGATTAAAGTGTTTATCAAATTATAATTGACAGATAATCACAGTGTTGTAGGCGAAGGAGAAAGCCCCACAGCACACAAACAAAACGCAATTTATCTCCAATTTAAAGTGTGAAATGACTTCACTCCTCGATAACGGCGTTTGTGTGGTTTTTGTGTGCATTAGAAAGCTGGCAAGGACTAAAATCTAATCACCAGTTTCAAATGTCTGTGAGGAGATGAGTCCACTGGAATAAATAAAACTCTTTAGTGTCAGTCTAGAGAGCACAAACTTTCACCTGCCTCATAAAACTCGGAGGAGCACTGCATGAATGCTGTCTTGGCTGCACGAAAAGGCTGAGGGCATTTCGCCAATTAGTTACTCTGACAGTATACTCTGAAAGAATACCATAGTTTCAGTCATGCACTCATCTGGAGGCTGATTTGGTCAGCTGAAGAGTATAGATGATGGCAGATTTCGGATCCCAACACCATTTAACTAATCGAGCAGCTGAAGTTGCATAATTGACTTTAATGTCTGCTAGTCACGTTTCTAATCCGATAAAAGTATCATTATGAAGAAGGATGCCGGACTTTTGGGGCAGGATACAGGAAACAGAGCGATGGAGGCAGAGAGGGAAGAGACAGTTTACTGTAACAGAGTTAACTAGGAGAGAAAACAGAGCCGCAGAGGTCCAAACTGCAGCGAGGCCAGCACTAAGTAGCTCTCATCTGATGCAAGACCTGGAAAATGAAAAGTGTAGCAGAGAGAAATGTATACAAATACAGTAAGATGTACCTCAGCCCTGAAAGGCCACAGGGGAAATATGCTGATACGATAATGCCATACATTTATTTTCTGCTGTAGTCTTCAGGCTCAGATGGCTTTTTTTTTAAAAAGCAGTGATGTAGGACCACATTAGACAAACCTAATGGCACTTTACTGAGCATTGATGTTTTGTCCTCTCCATTGATTTTCATTTGTGTGCTGCAGTTGCAGTCCGGAAGAGTCGCGTCACACTGTTATGAAACACTGAAGCACACATTCTTTAGTAATGGGACAGTGCGGCAGCGTGAGCCCAGTTTCCAATGAAACTGCCATCTTGGTGTCACGAGCCAGTAACGACAACATTTGAACGAGAGCATAGAGACCGCTCTACTGCAGGCTGGGCTGGTTTCAACACTGACGATATAAAGAATGGACAGCGTGTGTGTGACGTCACCCACAGGTTTCCCGAGGGTCGTTTTTAAAGCTCAAAATCTGTGACTCATACTCGGGGAAATTAATTATAGAGACCAAATCTGTTTATTTCTCAGTTGGACATTTTAATATGGGGACTTATGGAGACTGACATGTTCTGTAGCCGGCCTCATGTGCCTGTAACTGTTGTAGGCACTCTTGCATTGGCTTCTCTTCACAGCGTGGAGGTTGCCACTTGATTTTTCAAGCAGGCAAACATTATATTCCATATAATAAAGAAAGAGTCGTTAGAAAGAGTGCAGGTTTAAGACACGTCTGAGTTGGCTTCACTTCACAGGAAGCTCTAATGATACACCGTCATCGGGTGTGGATGATACCGACTGTCTGCGTTTCTGCCAGGAACACCAATAACATTTCTCTGTGCCGCTATTGGTCAACGTCATGGTACCTGTTGTTGAATCTGCACTACACTATGATACACTACAAAGGATGTAATGATCATTTCTCTCCCGCATCACCAATTTTCAGTTCCTGCCACCATACGTCGTGTCTTTTATTGTGATGATATCATGTAATCTGAATCCTGCATCAAGATTTCAGTCCTGGTTTATTCAGCCACATCAGGATTACTGCGATAACGTAAGTAACACAGCCAGCGTGGTTTAATACTGTATGTAGAGCAGCTACTTTGTCGGAAATACAGCAGAGGTGACCTGCTGCTTTTCCGTCATCCAGATTTCGTGCTGCTAATGATGCAGGTAGCTTTCCATGCATCTGCGGACCACAGTGACGGTCACCCGGCTGAGGTGTGCAGTTTCTCACCTTTAATTCTACATCGAACAGCCCAGTGAACAATCAGTGAGCTCTGTTTTTATTGTTATTTTTAGACGCTCCTCGTAAAGTGCCGCCGCAGATGACCATTTGTTTCCATCTCGCTCACGAACCAGGCCATGCTCAAACCCGTCGTGGAGATCTGAGGATACGATTTGTTTTGGCAGAAGTGTAACACCAGATGCCATTCTCACCATTTACTCAGGCTTGGGACCAGTAATTAGAAATGCACTGGTCTGTGCCTCTCCAGTGGCTCGGAAACAACCTGGAGTTCAGTGTCTTTCCGAAGGACACTTTAACAGGAGGCGGTGGGATCAAACTAACAACCCTGCCATCAGGAGACGCCCCGCTCTACCACCTGAGCCACAGCCAAACATTCTCAGCGATCCACTGATGAACAAATGCCAGAAAAATGACAAGCGTCTTTTTTGTAGATAATAATAATAAAAAGAGATTTGTTGACAAGGTTAACGAGGCTTTTGCAGCACTACTTGACCAGCACTGTGAGCCACTAGCAACAGACTTCAGGACCTCTGTGAGGAAACTAAATTCAACCTTCTCTTTAACTTTGTTTCAGACATCTTTAGGACTTTAACAGTGCAGGACAGTAGAAACAAACATTTTGGCTTTGGGACAAATAAAACAAACTATTAGCCACGACTGGGAACTTTCATACAATAATAAACCAGCACTGTGAACGTGATGTGGATTTTATTTTTGGTCACAGTTTTAATATTTGTTGTTTGTTGCCTCTGCAGCCTTTGCAAACAGATTTTGTAAGTCTTCCTGGAAGCTCTACAGTGAAACATACAGGATGGTTTTGAAAATGCTGAGCTGTAATGTTGACTGTAAGGTGGTTGGGAATGAGGTGAAGAAACACTGTCAAAACACATAAACTCGACGCTGCGGCGTTGTGAAAACACTAAATGTTGCAACAGTTTCCCCTTCAGGCATCACAAGGCTTTTAGGCCGTTCAAGCTCTCCTCTGCTGTTCTGCTGGTTGAAGCGCCCAGAGGCTTCAAAAAAACGGGAGAGATTAATACGCGTTCAGTTTCACAAAGTGCTCTAAAATGATGGGAGACTGCGAGACCGCGAAGGAGAAACAGATCATCTATCTGCCGATGCAGCAGCACACATTGTTTGTTTGCGCTCTGCACACATACGAGTCATTTCCTTATCGATCCCTGGCAGACTGCAGAAAATAACTCTGACACAACAATTAAAAACGGCACTCGGGTCAATGTTCCAGCCACACACCTTCACCATCAGCGCTGAAGCTGCACAGGCGCATGCACTGATTGGCTTTTGTTTGCAGCGCTGAGCGGGAATCGACGGGAAATTAGTATGATGTTACAGCAGCAACACGTGTGACGTCCTGTGACCTGGGACCGATCGCCCAGTCAGAGTGTTTCAGACCAGGAAAAGGATCACTCGACCTCAGTGTCTACTGGAAATAACATGACTAAAGGTGTAAGAAGATTTCTTCCTCTGCTCTTCATTTTATTTATTTATATATTGTATTGTAATGGAGCTCCATGGGTTATTTATCAATGAGTTTCAGCATCGGTGGTTGCTTTTCAGCACCTCGGCTGTATCTGTCCCGAGGCATTGTTTTAATCACATCATCTTTTGAAACATTAACCTCGTGTGGAACCTCGACTTCCCATCCATCTCACATCCAAACTGTCCAAAGCTCATTACTATTTAAAGCTCATCTCACCACCAGTGCAGATGTACTTCACTGCCTCTTTAGCATCACAATGCTGTAATAAAATGTGTTTAATGAATTCTTTATGATTTCTTATCATTTCTGGCGTTTAACTCAAATAAATAACTTATTTCTTTGCTTGTGTTCGTAGGTGTGTCTTATGTGTGAATCTGTGCACACACTTTCAGCTCTAACCACATCTGTTTCTGGATCGCAGTGTGACAGCAGTCCTCATATGTCTGCCTGTTTTATAGACACACACACACACAGTTGATGCTCAGGTGCTGACTGAAGCTATAAAGAGACAGGTGGAGGACTGAGGGAGGGCGAGAGGTGCTCAGCAGCATTTCTGCCTCGAATTCCTGCCCGAGGCGGAAACACAGCGATAGTGAGGAAACTTTACGTTTAGGAACATTAGGAAAAGTTTTAAATTATAATAAAGTTTTGAGTGTATCAGTGTCAGGGTCGCGCAGTGACAGAAACAGTGACCATCTAACCAAAAAAAAAATCCAAGATCAAGAGTGAACTTAAAGATGAAATCATTACAGCTTACCAAGCTCACGCGTCAACAGTCCATCTCCATGACAACCGAGTGAACGCCATCCATGATGGATATTGCGTGATATGGTTGATGGAGCAGCTGGAATGAACAATTTATTAGATAGTCCTCGGGCGCCTTTGTAGATAACCTGTATGCCATGTACGAAGGCCGCTCTGCAGCGTGCCATGCCCTCTCTCTGATACTTCAATAATTCAATAATAGTCTTTGGGTTCTGGATTGTTGGTCATACAAAACAAGATATTTCAAGGACTGTGATGGACCTTTTTTTGGACCAAACAGAGACCAAACAATCAAAAAAATGATTAATCTAGGAAATAATCTGCAGATTAATCAATAATGGAAAAATACATTACTTGTAATTGTAATACTTGTAATGTTTTTCAAACTCACAAGTTTCAGGATCTGTCGTGTTAGTCTGAAGAGCTTTTTGTTATTCAGGTAATGTTTGTGCAGATTTGTTGTTTTCTCCAGATGTTTCCAGACTCAGTGGACTGAACAGGTTACAGGATGTTCACGGTGTCCCGCTGTTTTTGATTAATACTGTACAGTCCCTCCCTTTCATCTGACCTTTCACTCGTCTCAACTTCATTTCCAGCTTCACCTGTCTCTGGTGCACGTCAGCCGCTTTCTCTTCATCAGTATTTCTCTTTCATCCGCCTCCGGGGGGCAAACCGAGGAGTCTCGCTCTGCTCCCATCACGGCACATTGAGAGGGAAATGGCAGAGGGGAAGCAGGTTTATTTATGGGTGCTCTCTGTTTGCTTTGCATGCAGATTTCTCAAAGGCTTATATGTATCTGTGTGTGTGTGTGTGTGTAGAGAGAGAGAGAGAGACAGAGAGAGAGAGAATGGCATATGTGCTGCTGGAAGAAAATATGTCAAAACACCATTACTGCTGAGAATGTATGCACAGGAGGGAAAGGACCCTCTGCACTCGAGTCGAGAGGAAAAATCTGCAGACGAGTAAGACGAGGCAAACAAGAACAAACTCTCGATTTGAAGTGGATTTATTTACAATCTACAGTTGATAGAAGTAGAAAGCTTTACACTGTGGTCTAACTCAGCGGTAATTATGTGCATTTTTTTTAAAAAAACATCATATTATGGGTGCCTTTGTAACATTGTGCCAAGGACAAAGTAAATGGAGCTACTCCTGCACGCTACTTCAGGCAGACAACGTGATCTACACCGCGTATACACACGTGACATGCCTCCCGTCCACAATCCTCCAATCCAAACACATCATCCTAATTCGTTTACAGCATTTAAGATGCAAAATTTCCCATCTCTCCCCTCTGATCTGCTAATGCCATGAATCAGCGTTATTTTGTTTGGATTCTGCTGCTGCAATAAAACATTTCAATCATGACTGTAATAAAGCTGTGTGCTTGTTATTTTGAGTACACAGGGACGGACCACCAGCATTGTGGAAATGGCGGCCAAAGAAGCTGCTGAAGCTGAAGTAACAAACTCTGCACGGTTCCAATTTACGACCATCATCGGACGCTACTCTGCAGAAGTAAGCATACTACACCAGCAAATACACAGTGTACACACTGTACTACACAGAAGCGTATTAAAGGTAAGTATCCAAATTGAAACATGCAAACACACAAATAAATAATTCATCTCACTCTGGCAACTTGATCCATGATTATACATGCTTTTTACGCGTGTCGCTCTCACAGCAGCTTCCTCTTCAGACAGGCTGGTACAAAAACAGGCTGCATTTCATCTGCGGTTGTACCGTTTGAAGACTTATTAAAGAGGGACTTAGTAGGAACAGATTAAAGCCGCGCTGATCAACGTTTAATGGATCAAATCATTGCTCTAATGTGAGAGGTGTCGTTTGTGGTGACATATCAACAGAGAGAGTATCTTTCTCTCTGTGCATGGACCTGGTCGGCACCAAACAGAAGACAGACACCATCAGGTGAACGCCGTGGAGGAGACGACGGAGACCAAAACAGAGCTCAAAGGAGAGTAAATATTAAAGAGGACTCACTCATAATTGTTCACAATCATGTGAGCTGTAACTTCCTAAGTTGATAGCAGAGAGAACAAAGCTTTCACCTGATTGTTATTCTGCTCCATGGTCACTGTATTCATGAGGAATATTTGACCACATACATGATTCATGCTCAGCATTCATGATTCTGCAGCTGCCTTCATACTCGACCCTGGACACGGCACGCCGTCAGTCCTCTGGAGGACGCAGAGCTGCCACCAGTCCAGTCAGGACTAATGTCACAGCTGAGACACGAGCTGACTCTGATCAGCTGTGATTGAGGAGGTGACACAGCAGTAAGAGCACTGAGAGGAGCGGCCGATCATTTGAAGTATCACTCTCAAATAAGCAACTCTTTCAAAAAGGGCCATAACTCGTGGCTTTATGGAAAATAATGAATTCACTAACGTTTTGTGTATCAGTTAAAAGCCATTAGTAAGCTCAGGATTTGGGCAGTTAGGCTGTGAAACATCATTAATAAAGTGTTCTTAAAATAACCGGAGCGTGCAGCTGTAACATTGAATAATAAGTTAATAAATAGATTGTGGTCTCGTTTCTAACAGCCCTTTATCCGAAGATGTCTGAAGTAGCTGAAGGACCCGACAGTCACACCGCCGTTCATCTCTGAAAACTGGAGATGTTTTCATCCTGATAAAGAGCTGAACTGACAAAACAAGAGACATGCTTATATTATAAACCAGCCAAAGGTTGGCAACCCAAAAGATGTTTATTTATAACTGATCTATGAAGCGTTATTAAAAAAGACATTTATTATAACTTAAAACTATTTATCTAAAAAATCTAAATCACATTTTGAAATCTGCTTCAGGTTTAAAACAAACTTTAGATCGCTGCAGTAAACTCCTAACCTCACTGTTATCATCTCAGAGACTGTTTGTCAGTTTCTTTGTTTATGTGTGTTTTTATGTTGATTTATGGGAGTGGTGTGATAGCACGAGGGTAATATTTTCCAAGCTCAACCCTTTATGGACACACACACACACACACACACACACACACACACACACACACACACACACACAGATGCTGTATATATACAGCGCTCTGCTGACAGAGGCAGGTAAACTGACGAGGACGATTAAAAAATGTTCACTCACTGAGACTCCTGAAATACGAGCCTGCAGAGTGAAGACGTGTGTGTGTGTGTGTGTGTAGGTGTGTGTGTTTGTCAATTAACATCAAATATATGTGGGGATGAGGACATGCCTCTGCACGTTAATGTGTTTCTGGTTTTAAATTTTAAATGCATGACGACTTGACGAATTTGATTACTAGTTAATCACGCTGAGCGCCAAACCAAAGCCATAATTATCCCGTGACTTTTAAAAATGTTTTTCTGCACCGGCAGACATATTTTGACAGTTTTATGGTCGCTCCCTGCCAGTCGCAGTGGCCCTCACGCTTTGTGATCAGCTGCCATCGGAGTGATCAGGAAAATGTCAGTGAGTGTTCACCGTGATATCAGTTATCAGCAAAAACTGAAAGTCCAGCTCACAAACTGAAACAGTGGACAAGATTAGAATTCAAATGATGGCATTAGAGGAAAGGTTAAGAGATCACAAAACTCATTTTAATTCATCCTGAGGGGGAACGCAAGTGTTTCATGGTAATCCATCCAGTAATTGTTAAAACATTTCAATTAAAACCTCGTATGTGTGTGCTGAATGAAAAGTCATGGAATCACCACAGTCAGACGGATTTGTCATCTGGAAACAACGAAGGCACGCCGCAAAAAATTTCATCTTAATGCAATATTCGATGAAAAATGTGAGGCTGGACCAAAGTGGTGGACCTACTGAGTCACACTGTGGCTATAAATTCAATATGTAATTATAATATTTTAATTAAATGCCACTAGATAGCCACTTTATGCCTTTACCTTTCATGAAAACATGAAGCCCAAAATCCCTCAGAGCAAAACGTTAAAACAGATTCAACAACAACAAATATGATTTTGCAAATATACTTAAATAGTTAAAATATAAGAATAAGAAAGAGGGAAAAGGATCAATTTCAACAAGACTTGAAAACAAAAAAAAAGAATAAAATCTTAAAAGTTAAAGTGCATTAAGTGAATACACAGGAGAAAAAAATATATCACAGAGGATGATCGAGGCTTAAAAGCTCAGCAGTGAATGACTTTAAATAAAAGCTGGATTCAAAAGATGTCTTGAGGTTTTAGAGGTGGAGTCCCTCAGTCACATGGCTTCTTTTTGATTGTTTGTAGTTCATCCATGTTTTAAGTGCTTAACAGGAAGAAGAAGGTGGACTATATAAGTCATGAAACCATTACAAACCCTGGACAATATTAAAATTATGTGAGTATAACCACTGCAAACCTGTTACTATTTAATATTTTTTTCTGTGCTGGAAGAACTTAGTCAGGGTTATTCGTCATGTCGTCCTGCACATTAAGCCACCCAAGAGGGGCAATTCATCATGTTTTATCAACCATACGGACGCCCAAGAGGACGCTTTTGCAGGATTTATTCTAACATGGGAGCACCTTTGTACCAGTGCTGGCTGGTGCCTTGTAGCTGCTTGCCAGTGTTGTGTTACTCAGGATCAGTCTTGGTGTGAAAGACGCTTACTCTGCCTTGCTGGGATTTACAAAACCAGTCAAAACGTCCTGCTGTCTTGTCCTTTTCCTCGTGTTTTCTCTGCCCTTCGTGTTCTGTGTTTGTGTATCTTGTTTCGTTGTCTGCGCGGCGTGGGCGTGGCTGACCTGATTTCTCCTGCCTCTCTTCCATTCAACCACACCTGCTCCTCATTCACCTGATAACCACCTCCACCCGCTGCAGTATATATACCCAGCTTTTCATCCTCCACTCACAGCCAGTTCGTTTTTCGACTTTTTGTATTTGTACCTTTTGTTTTTTCCTCCAGCCCAGCCCACGCTCAGCCAGTACTTCTTGTGTTCACCTTTCATGTCACCTACCTGGACCTCACTGTCACTCCCATCCTCCCCAGCTGTGTTATAGGTCACACTTTTTATAATAACCCCCACTAACCCATTTGTACTCGCCTTGTGTCTGAGTTATGGGGTCAGAGGTCCTACTAAACTAACACATAACAAACCGCGGACTTGGTCCCATCTTTGTCTTGATACACTCCAATATATTATACATTATTATAGATATAATATACACTACAATATTAATATTTAAACAGCTGTGTGTTGTTGGTTTTTTTCACCCTGAGGGGAGGTAAACACTTTTGGATTTTGGCAATGTGTTTGTCTTTGACCTCAGACAGCAGCTGACACAACGTGAGCCAGCGGATCTTTCATCCAAGTTGTTCTCCACCTTCAAAACCTTTTCCTGGTGTAAACTGGATGACAGTTTATCACGTCTTCTCAGAGAAAGAACTGATGAGATGAAACCATTTTCAAAACAATGTGCAATCAAGTAATCCAGTCCAATTTAACCACTACTGTAGGATTAGTGGTATAATTACTCTAATTAACTTTAAGAATATACATAACAAGTCTATAATGTCATTGTCTTCTTACGTAAGTGGAAAAATTCATTTCTTGTCATCAGTTAAGTACATTCCTGTCACTGTAATCCACTCTCCATTATCAGCCCATTACTAGCCCTTGTTCTGCAGCAGCTTCAGAGGCTCCGACCAGGAACGGACAGGAAAATTATCCCAAAGGTACCTAATCTCACAGGAGCAGCTCTGTTCCTCTGTCAGTGCAGGAATGTGCAGGCATGTCTCAATGTGAAACCAAACAAAGACACCAGGGCCTCTGAGAGATTACAATCCGCTGTCCCGTGAATGCGACTGGAAAGGCTTCACTTACCCAACGAGGACGAAGCCGTTTGAGCCAGTGATGGGACTGCGATGCGGCGATATCAGCTCGTCTCTCATCATCTTCAAATAAAAGAAGAGATGATCTGAATACATCAAGGAAATATTAAAAACAAACTCATGCTTACTGTACTAATATAACTTGGCCTGACTATCCAACTTACGACACAACCAGGAACATGTGTCTTGATCTTACGTGCTGGCAGGATGGAATAAATAACAAAACTGCACATACTAGATTTATGCTTGGTCCGTGGGTAACCTATTCTATATGGTACAGGTCATCACAATATTAAATAAACACACACGACCAGCTGTTGGACTTCAAAACCACCCACGACCTTGTTAAAGCGCTCTAACCAGTCTAAACTACCAGGGATGTTTTGTTCTTTGGATGTTAAACGCTCTCCACACTTTTGTTGTGTATGCAGTTCACGGCACGTCCTGATCTTGCCTTAAGCTCAAGTCATTCCCTCCGCGTGTCCAGCATTCATTCATTCATCCTGACATAAAACGAGAGAAACAAGAGAAACCATTAACGCACCACATTACTGCCACAGGTGGCAAAATCAACAAACAATTTAGAACACTACACGGGTCATTTTTTCTGTTATTGATTATCGACTGACAGCAATTTAGCCTCCGGGGGCAACGGACAAGAGGCAACGTCCACGGCTGTGAAGTGAAGCCAACGCGGAAGCGGCAAAAACTGCAGTTCTTCAAACGTCCACTTGAGGGCTGGCTGCAGAACGAGTCAATCTCCATGAGCCCCCATGTTCAAATGTCCAACTTCACAGCAGAAATAAACATGTTTACAGCCTGGTATTAAATGTTTTGTGTATTAATTAATTGATTGATTGATTTTTTGGATTAGCCAGAAGGTGGAAGAGGCAGGAAACCTATGTGTGTCACGGATGCGATGTCCATGTTTTATGCTGTCTACGGTTTTGAGGCTTCCAGTGTAGCCAGTGGATGTACAGAAAACAGATATCCAGACCTCCTCTGCGGTGCGATTAGCAACGTGACATATTTCTGCTTACCTCCACGAGCATATATTTATACATGAATGGAGATACATTTGTATATAAGTTAATAAAACGCTAAATTATTGACTGACGGTAGCCTGTTGGTGTTCTGCCTCTTTTGCTCTCCACATGGAGATGTTTACCTGCATGCAACAAAAGCCTGTTTTTTTAATCAATGGGTTTTAGTCCCTTGTCTACTAGCTCTGCAGCCATGTGCATGTATCTGTTAACAGAGATTAGCTAGGTTTGAATAATTCTCACTAGACATTCAGACAACTCAACAAACTGATATAAACAGGCTGTATCGTGGCTTACATTAGACTCCAGCAGCTCCTACATGCCTGATGTTAAGGTTTTAATCCTTATTATCATTAAATGAACCTTAATCTAATCGTCTGTGGTAAACTGATACTCTGTACAGCGACACTTTGGTTGTGTGATATTATTATGGTTACCTGATCGCACCAATAACACAGTATCTCCTCATCAGGCTTCATTAGGTTGGTCTAACTGGATCAGTTATCTAAATGAACATCAAGAGTCTTCACCTCAAGAGAGGAAAAATACAGGAAAGCACTCCAGACCTCTTAACATACACATTACCAACTAAGTTTGTGAAATGAACTTTATATTGCTTTATTAAATCATTGCAAGTTTATTTATTTGACCTTGGCTTATTGCCTGCTTAGAGATATAAAATGAAGAATCAGACTAACTATCATCAAAACATACTCAAGAAACCAGTGCAAAGGACAGGATTACCCACTTCTGTCATTTGAACCTAGAAATCTAATTTCCCACCTCCGTGATATGTGCGTTATGGTCTGAGTGGCCCCATGAGGTGTAGTGAAATCCCCTCCTGACTGCTGCTGGTCTCTTGCAGAGGATGGAGATTAGTGTTCATAAAAAGCTGGCACCGGTTCCTCCTTTCATCCCGCAGCCACAGGAGATGTCAAACAAGCTGTAATGAGACTACAGAGGAACAAGGATGAAAACTGGATTTTTTATTTTCAGAGAATAGGAGGAGGACAAGAGAGAGGACAGCGGCGCTCGCTGAGGACGCAAAGTATTAAGTCAGCAAACTGAAAGGAGACGAGAGATAATAAGAGAAAAGCCGAAGGAGAGGCAAAATATAATGTGTAATAGTGGGTGCCCCTTTTCTTTTCTCAGGTAGGGGGTAATGACAGACTAAAGGTGAGGGTACGTTAAAAACAGCTTACAGTCATGGTGGGGTTTGTTTGCTTACAATGAACTCTGGCTCTAGATTTGAGGTAGTAGTAGAATTAGTTTCAAGAACAGGACCACAATGACCCACCACATTTATTTCTGTTTCTTCTTCCTCTCCGTTGGGGGTCGTGCCTGGATTCAGGCTTCATTCACAATCTTTTTGTTCAACTAAAGGTCTAGTGTGTAAGATTTGGGACCTTTATTTTAAGAATAAGGCAGGCATGGAATATAATATTCATAACTCTGTATTCATGCATGTATATCGCCTGAAAATAAGAAGTTTTTTTATTTTTGTTACTTACATTTTTTTTGCTTTTATATCTGCAGTGGTAGTGGGTCCTCTTCCATGAAGGCTGCCATGTTGAAACACTGTATTTCTACAGTAGCCCAGAACAGACAAACTAAATACTGACTCTAGACGGAGCCTTTCAATCGTGATTTCCACTAGATGCAAGCCCTGCAGCCCTTGACAGTGAAAAGCCGTTTTGTGTTTGAGCAGCTACCAACAGGAGGCGTCGATGTTTAGCTGGTATAACATCATATCAAATTTACCATTTTTGTTTAGCACATCAGCGTACATTACACAAAGCACAGCTGAGCCTTAGTTTTAAAGGTATTTAGGTGATAAAGTATTGGCAAATTTAATGGCAATCCATCCAGTTGCCGTTGAGATATTTCAGCCTAGAACAAAGAAATTTAAGAAAAAGAAAGGATGGAAACGAGAAGAAGATGAGGTTAGTGAGTGAAAGAAACCAATCTGTGCAAGAGACAACAACCAGGAAACAAGAAACAAGAAAAGGAGAGCGTGTCTTTTTCTTTAAGGTACCAAGCTATGCGAGATGGAAACAGTATGTGGAGGTCAGAGAGGTGTAGATTATAGAGATGGTGAATGGGGCTGTTAAATACTAGGAGAGCTGTAATTTCCTGCTGCAGGGAAGTAAGAGCAAAAAGTCTAAGTGTGTCTGTGTGATAGAGAGAGAGAGAGATGGGGAGGAGTACGAGAGTGGAAAATGGACTAAGAGAGCCTGATGTAGATGCCTCGTAGCACAGATTCATTTTAACAAGAGTGCTTCAGAAAGAGACGAAGAGAGAGGGAGAGACAAAGAGGACAAACGAGGCCCGGAACTCACATTCGTGTTTGTTTTTTTATTACCTTTGATTGTGTTATTATATTAAAATTAAAAAGCCACGCTTCGTATTTTTGCAGGTCGTTTTGATCCTCACACAGCAGACAGAGCTCCGGAGGAACATCACACCATCCCGACAACGTGAATAGTCTCTCATGATTGCCGGTGATTGTGAGCACAATTTGTGTTATAGAATACACTGATTCACTGAGCACCGAGCGTGATTAGCCGTGATTAGCCTGCCTCTGTTACCTAAAAATGGATGATACGGCTCTGTCATTACAACCAGTGGGAAGAGCACAGCTTGTATTCTGCTTGTATTCTGCTAAAAATCCAACAGGCTCAGTGTCAGACAACCAAACATGTTTTCTTCTTTCCTCTGTGTGTCCTGAAAAAGGAGTTTGGATCAAATATCTTGTGTGTAAAGTGATATTCAGAAGATTCGGATCTGTGCAAAGACCTTCCTGTAGCGGAGAGGTTTGAATCTGACGTGAGGTCCTTCACTGCACTGTCATTCCCCCTTTCTCTCTTTCCTGTCTTTAACAGGTTAAAAAGCAGTCCGAAATATCAAGAGTTATTTCTGATTGTTTCATGGTGTTTTCATTTATCACAAACAAACACAGCCGTACGCTCCCCCTGCACACCGCTGCACAACCCTGCAGAGATTCACTGCAACACTGTTTTGCCTTGAATACAGCCTCATGTTCACCATCGTGGACTCAATTTACTGTGTTGGCATGCTAACATTTGCCAATTAATTAATTATATAATATTATTAATAAGTATTTTCAACCCATAGCCGGGTTAATACACTTTAGGACCTCGGGGAAAAGTGAGTTATTATTGAGCTTCTGTTTGTTCACTAACTGAGTATGGTGATAAGTTGATCAAATGTCCATCTGTGGAGAATATGCACCTGTTAATCGTGACATCATTAACGTGAACAATTTAGGTATCAATACGTCACATTAGCACGGTCAATCTGGAGCCACATGATTTTGCATCCAATCCAATTTTTTGTTCATTAATTAATCCGTCATATCTTGTTTGTTTCATCCCTGCAAAGATGGAGTCGTGGGTGTATTCATTAGTGAGATTCAGAGGTACTGGTACTGGTCATGTTTGCAGAGAGAGGCTAGCTGTTTCCCCCTGTTTCCAGTCTTTGTGCTAAGCTAACCTAACCAGCCTTCTCATCTAAATCTCAGCAAGGAAGCGTAGTGAGCTACCTTTAAACAAACAGCCAGTGAAAAGCTCTGAGAGTTAGAGCTCATTCTTCACATTATATTATTATTATTATATACTGTTTTACTACTTCATGTTTCTTCTTCTTATTTTTAATTAGTGTACTATCTTGAGTATAAAAATCCTTGTGACTATCTAGGACCTATTAGACCAGCTGCAAGAATCGTGGCTTCTTTCCGGATCACTGAGCTTCATTTCCACCAGCCTCCAGCTCTTGACACGTCCTCCTACTGAGATGCAACAGAGCAGCGAGAGGGAAATCAGGTCCCTTAGAATGCAAACGTCTGACACAGTGTCGGCAACGTGTTTGGCGCTGAAGCTGAAGATGTCAAGCAGCTTCTGGTTAGGGCTTTCCGCTGCAAGGAGCACCAGGCACTGCCAGCGCCGGGTCACAACAATACCAGGCTCCTTGCCCGGTGCTGACAACACAGCTTCAACAAGATCACAGTGATGATCCGTCCCCTGTGGCTCTGGCACTCCGGGGCTCTGGAGGACTTCCATACCTCCTGCATGTCAGCGGCTAATTGGATGAATGTGTATAAATGAGCCTGTATGACAAAAGTTTCATTACTTCAATTAAAAAGCCTTCACCTGCCCATGCCCCAGCACCGCCCTGGAAGTGTTGTCAGCCCACTGCAGGCGCCGCGCCTCGCTGCCTGTTGGTAATTATCCCCCTGTATCCCTGTGCTTTATCACCAGCAGTTGGCCGCCACAGGATGTGTAGAGAAAATGAGGGATCCGAATTTGTTTGCCTGTTCGTGAACATCTGTGAACCACCACAGTGGTTATTCGCTCGGGCACTCGTGCCCAGAACAGAGGCACACAGTGGGAACAGCTCCAAAACACACACACACATACAGTAATCACATTATAATGCATACACAGTGTAGGCACAAAAACAAACAGCGTATGCATACAACACTCTGATGCAAGGACACCACTTATTAACACTCATTAAACAAACACATCTGCTGCCAGAGAGACAGATTAAATAAAGTGTCGATTCTGCAGCCGCTTGCGCTACATTTTAATAAAAATATTTTATTTTTGTCTTCTAGAAACAAAGGTGATGATTTTTTTAAAAATTGCAGGACCAGGAGGAGCACAAGCAAACTCAAACCACCGCTTCTTTATCTTCATCTAATCCTGCTGCGTGTTTGAGATAACGGTGTGTTTAGTCTTTGTGCATTGCTTGATGGAACAAGTGTTTCGACTTTACTAATCGCGCAGATTAATTTGTTGACAGTGTGTAATTGTCAGCGTTCCTTTGTTTGCTTTGGACTGAATCCAGGAAGCCACTTTTCTTGTTGGTATTTTCGGTAATGAAGTGGTTTTGATTAAAATGTTGCTGTGATTTTTCATCTGATTACATTTCTGTGTGGATTGATATGAAGAGAACACAGTGAAGTGTTTCTCACTGTTTTGGCTCCGTGCTCTGAAATAAATGGAACGATGACTATGAGGTCATGACACTGACTGGAAGGAACAGTTCAATGTTTTGGCCCTTATTCAAGCGTTAGAAGAGAAATCTGCCTGTACCTGAATCCCTGAATTACATGTTACATGTGTGTCTTTATTTATGATTTCATAATAAATATTAACGTGCGAGCTGACAACTTTGCTAACGGCCAAACATCAACAACACAAGACATAGCAGCCAGCTAATGTCACTTGTTACCTGCCGTCTGTCTTTCAGCCTGTCTGTCGCCAACAACTAAAGGTCAGTCCCAGATTTACTCGTCTTCTTTCTCAATCATTCTCTCCTTTTCTCTCCTTACTGTCTTCCATCAACGTCACCTTCGCCTCTTCTTGCCTCATAATGTCCATAGAGGCTGTTGAATCAAGTTACACTGTCTGCTTGGCCAGCTCTGTTTCTTGAATGACAAGATCAAGCCTGAAAACCTCCACCTTCCTGGAGGCGGCCCAAAACACCTGTGGTTATTTTACTGTAGCAAAGTTACACAATATTGTTTTAATCAGGCAATTCATTTACAAAGAACTTTATAAAAGTCCTAAGTAGGAAACTAGTTAACTCTTTGTAGTTTTAGTGTTCATGTGGTACAATAACCTACTGAAACATTTTGGCGTTATTGCATTACTGTAGCTGGTTCATGTAGCTATGTGGAACTAAAGAAGAGCTGTCACATTACATTTAGTCTTTAGCTGACGCTTAAAAAACACGTGCAGAGTGACAAGGACGTATTGCATAAAGTTGCTGCAAGCAGCTTCCAAACGTTAGTCAGCCTGTTGTGCTGCACCCATCTTCAGTGCGAGAACTTTTCAGGACTTCAGTGCTGAGAGTTGCATTCAGGCGCGATTTGATGGTAAGATTTCACTGTTTGGCCTCTAGCATAAAAATCTACATAAATACAGTGAATGGTTTGGCCATTAAAACCTCCTTGCTTGTTTATAATTCATGTCCTTCTGTATTCTCCTATTACTGTAGAACTGTTTCTAAAAATAAAATAGTCTCACTGTTCACCCAAACATTCACTCCTCCAACACCCTCAAAGCTGAGAGTCTTTGTTTTCGAATCCATTGTGCTGGAGTGCAGGAGTAAAACAATACACTCCGCTGTCATGAAGTAATACTTTACGGCTGAAGCGTGTGGATCAAATACAATGAATATTAACTGCAGTACTGTTTCATTCTCTGATCAGTTGATATGTAATGTTTGTTTTGCATTCTTTGGCGTCTTTTGGCAGGATGAAGTTACACAAAGCTGTTCCTCACTTGTTTTTCCGTCCTGCACATGACCGAAGCTTCTGTCTTTATTGCTTTATTGCTTTGGCCCTCTTTGCTCCAGAAAGTTGTTGCATGAAATAGTTTGAAACCAAGAGCACACAAGTTAGCGACACATATTAACACACTTTGGTAGCTACAAAGTTTTTCTTATGACTGTGTCGGTTTCCTCCAGGGGGCCCGTCTTCCTCCCACAGTGGAAAGACTTGCAGGTTACATTAATTGGTGACTTTTAAATTAGCTGTAGGCGTGATTTTGAGTGTGAAAAATTGTTTGTCTTCGTGTCTTAGACCTGTGATGGCCTGATGTAGTCCACCTCGTGCTTAGAGTCAGCTGCAACCCTCAAAGGATAAGTGGTTGCAAATATTGGATGGATTTCTAATTTGGTTGCCATGGAAAATACATGGAAAATCCAAGTTGTCATGGAGACAAGGTTCTGTGTAAAACAAAATTGCATTAAAACATACATTAAAGTAATAATCGTGAACTAGGGGTTGTTGTTACCTCTCCGTCAGACGACAGTCAATGCTCATATTCATATTAAGCAGTGGAGAATGTGAATGAAACACCAGGACGTAAACCTGCAGGCCTATAACCTGCAATCTGTGTTTCACTGTGTTTATGGGAATTATCGGTTTGTCGTTTGAACTCAAATATTTCAGCTAACAGTTGAACTTTCCACGCGTTCTCGTCGCTGCTGCCACCGCTTTGAAATAACATACTGTCTGTCTTTAAAAGCAAAGGCAGATAGAAGCATCCATTACTGAGTCCACTTTGAGACCGAACAAAACCAACATTTTCATCGCTCTGATGGAAATCTGTGGTGGTCGGGGCAGTTGGATGGACTCTTACACTAATGGATTGAAGGAATACCTTTATATTTGGATATAGTTGGGTCAGATGAGCTGCGGTTGTCACTTAATTGTCATGAGAACGTATCCACCTCCATCTACTGACTATGGTGCACCCCCAGCATTTCCTCTAGCACCAGCATGAGGTCAAAGCTCTAATCTGTTCAACGCTTTGTTTGTTTGTTACCAAACCCACCCCTGTCCTGAAGCCTCACGTTCGGGCATTATGGGCATCGTGTTTTTCTTTTTGGAGGCAGAAGTGACTATGTCTGGAAGAGTGGGTGCAGCCAGGGAGGTCGCCATGAACCCTGTTTTGTTTTTTTAATCTAAATAGTAAACAAGACCATAATTTACTCAATGAACATCATGGCATCTTGAAGAAAATTAATGTTTGAGACCATGAAATCATCGGGAAAGCATTCACTTAGGTGACGAATCAAGACTTCCATACAGCCGGATTCTTTTTCTAACCGAGCAGCAACCTCTGTGGCCGTGAAGTGAAGTGTGAAGAAGAATCCTTGAACGTCCACTTGAGGCTGACTACAGAACAAGTCAGTCTCCGTAAGTCGCCATGTTAAAATGTTCAACTTCACAGCAGAAATAATCATGTTTACAACAGTTTTGGTTTCTATGGCTGATTTCCTCGTTCATGACAACTGTACTGAGGGGTGATTCTAATTAACTCACCTTTTCAAATAATACTCTATTAAGGCTTAAAGTTATGCAGAATTATCAGTGTGGCTGCTTTCATTGACGGCTTTTTTGAGCACCCAGGCGTCATTCAGCCCTAAGTACAGCTTCACAGAGCTGCTAGCATGGCCGTTGTCTTGTTCATTGATTCCCTCAATACTAAAGACTTTTTTCTGAACAATAACACATTCACCAATGGACAGCCTTAATGTCACACGGTTTCAGTAAAATGTTCCAGTGTTCTGCGTCACTTTTAGTGTGTAGGATTTTTTTGTTTCGTGCTGTTTGAAGAAGTGGAAACATTTCAAGGACGAAATGCTGAGTATTAAACCAAAGGACTCTTGAAAGGTTTTTCTTTTCCGTGTGAAGGGAATGAATGCATAATGGTGAGCTGGCAACAGTAATGAAAAGGAAATTTGGAACATTTTTCAAGGGGGTGATACAAGGATTTTATAATCTGTTATTATAGTTTAAAGAGGCATAATGATAATGTGGCTTTGGAGGGCATCAGTACCAATGACCCAGCGCTCACTCTGCCACTTCCTGAACTCGCTTTCATAACTCATTGTCTGGTCCATCTTCCTGCAATTTCCTTCCCCATGCTCATATTCTAATTGTCAGCCACTTAACAACAAAGAAATGAAGCGATTGACCCACATGATAAGACAATTTCCTTTGTTAACTAAAAACTAAAAAAAATATGGTTTGACTCTCTCCGCTCCGGGGCAATCAAGCACATTTTCAGTCTCTGCAGTAAACGGTATACGTGCAGAGGACGACTTCAAAGCTTACTGGTACATATGAGTCACCCAGCGAGGAGACACGACAAAGTGAGCTGATGCTGACCAGTAACTGCATGTCTGGATGGTAAACTGGTATTTCTGCTCTGAGATTGCTGGATTACGACGCAGACACCAGTGCAGATCATAAGGGCTGTTATGTGTGACAACAGGAGGCTTAAAGCTTTGTTCAAGCACCGCAAGACTAAGACGTAAGATGAGACCGATTCTTGGCTATCTCAGACTTCCACAACAGATGGAGTTGCCAATTGTTTGCCTATTGTTTCCAAGGTCAGGACTGATCTTTTGGCGTTCTCTGCTTTATTTGGTCACGACAGCTGGAGAGATAGACATGAAAATCACGGGAGAGAGATGAGATGACGTGCAGAGAATCGTGTCAAACCCAGGTCACTGCAGTAAGGGCTTGGGGGCGCACACTCTTTTATGACAACAAGAAAACCTTTAAGTGCACAGAAATATCTGTAACTCCATGACAACTGAGCAACTTCTTCGGCTGATGGGAAACAATTACAAGCTCCAGTGAGCAGTCAACATGTTTTTGTTTTTTTTATAGATTTACCTGCCCTGTGTAAAGGCAATTCTGAGATTTCCGTCAAAGTACATTAAATATGTTGGAAAATTAATCCTGGATTACTGAAATGTGGCTCGATGACACACTGAGGCCACCCTGAGCATGCCCCTGCACCCCTAGCAGATAGACAGATCAATTCATCTCATGTCTTGAATAGAGTGCTCTGTTCTTTAGTTTATGACCAAATACCTGCAAAATTATTTTCATTCCCATCAGCCTCAGCTGTTCTTTGTCACTGCGAGCATGATATTATTTAGCTCGAAGCGCCACTCTGCTTTGGTACAGAGCATCATAGCCGTATCCTTTAAGTTTTGTTTTAACAATGAAGCCAAATGTCTCACATGGTAAATATTGTCTGCACTCAGTGAGCCGTGCAAGAGCTTTGCCTGAATACAATATTTAAAAGAAGTAAACATCTGGATTAAATAAATGACCTGATTGAAGAAAAAGTAAACAAGGCTCAGAGCAAGCATTCAGTACCAGTGAGCTGCATACATGTTTTTTTCTTTGGCAAAAAGGTTTTGAGATTTGATGCTGATATTTCTAACCTTTTTGCTTTTGTGTGTCACCAGGCAGGCAGAAACAAATGCTTTTGACAAGCACACATTGTGAACAATTTAAACAAATTGCTAGGTAAACACAACCATTCCACTGCGGGCTGATACCGAGACACATGTCAACACATGCAGGCTCTCCGAAGAAGAATGACGTATCCGTCAATATGAACACAACTAAACCGAAGCAGCTCAATAGACCGCATGCATCATCAGGACAGACTGGACAAACGCATCATCAGAGGCAACATTTAACTTTAATTTGCTTATTATTTGCCTTTGCACTCTTTTGTAGCAGAAGGTGAACCGAGGGTGAGAAGGGTCAACAGCTGGGTCATATCAGAGCCGTTTGAGGTCATAGTGTGTCTTCCTGTGTGTATTATGCAGAGCTAAATGTCATCACTCACTGGACTTTCAAACCTTTATAAACAGGTCACATCACAAAGACACGGCCTAAAAAAAAAAAGTCTGCTTTTTATTGATAAAGGGTCTGAATATGAACACTTGTTGCTGTTTTGCTGATATCACTAAAATGAAAAGCTGTGCACGAAAATAAACCCACGGTTTGCTGCCATAATCATGTGATATTTACCTGCGTACAGTGAAAATAAATTAAAACGGATTATATGTACAGTTCTCTTAAATACTATCATTGTAAACAACAAATTTACATACAGTGACGGATCGATGACATACACAGACAAAGCACGCTAAAAATGTAAGTTTAAACAGAAAACAAACACATTTCTGTCTGATAACAATGGCACAGGACGGAGCTGCTCCTCGTAAAATATGATTTAAGGCTTTCTTCTGAGAAGTGAAGCCTCGAATGTGAACACTTCATCAAGGAGCGGTGGCACGCAGATAAACAGGATGTGGAGTGTGTGTGTGTGTGTGTGTGTGTGTGTGTGTGTCGCTGATGAATTTAAATGACCACAATGAAAAGAGGCAGCAGAACGAGCTCCCGATCCTGATTCAAATTCCTCTTTAACACCTGGCTCTTGCTAAATATCCATCACTTTGCCATACTGTTGTTCTTATAATGAAGGGTTGTTTGTTGCATTGTTTGCTTTGGCACTAAAAAGGACCCGTGTGTAGGATTTAGTGGCATCTAGCGGTGCTGTTTTCTAACTTGCATCCTTCTCGCCTCACTCTCGCCTTCCTAGTGTGAAGGAGAAACCTGCAAAAAAACTCTATTAATTGTGTTTGGTTCGCCTGTTATGACGGTTTAAGATGGCGGACTCCGCCATATTCTTTAAACGGAGCCCCTTTAATCTTGCACACCGGACCTTTAAAGGAAATACGTTTTATATACTGCCCTCCATCCCACGAGACGTGACTGCTAATGATGCTACATCAGATTAACTTGTTCAAGTACAAACATCATAGTCCGATTAATTCACCTCACAGACATTAAAGGTCCTTGTATGCTAGACATTTTATATAAAGTTACATTTTGATGTTTGCAATGTGCAACCACAAATAACTAACAGCCATATATTTCTGAGAAAGTCACACATGTTCGCAAACAGGCATTACAAAATCACAAAAATATTAGTTTTATACACAAACTCTAACTGAACATTACCCTAATAAACCATGTTGTGATGTGTTGCCCCCCCTGCCAAAAGAAAGTGACACTTCTTTTGAGTCTTGCTTCCAACGGAAAATCTTACGCCCTACCTCCATTTTACAAAAATGATTTTAATAGTTTTTTCTGGCCTGTTCCAAGAAGCATTTTGTTTGCTCAGATCAAATGAGAGCAGATTATGGTCTGTGATCTTTAAGTACAAAGACATCACTCCATGTATCACTGGAAATTATTCTTTCTTTCTAAAGAAAGGACAAATAAGAGGTCAAAAATTGCTATGATGAAGTTAAGCACAATCTTATTTTCTTGTTCTCAACACAACACAAAATGACCTGTGGCTGAACGGGTGGAGGGTAGACAAAATAATGGAGACATCTTTCAAGAGGCAATCCAGTGCAGCAACACTGCAGAATTTAGCACATGAAGGATATTTTAGAATGTCATTCTTTCTAAGAGTTTGATGAGAAGAGCAATTTATGCATGTTCATGTCCAGAGGTAACAATCTGCCTAAAGCTCACTAATTTGTTAAATCTATACAAAAACTAAGGTGTAAAAAGAAAACCGTGTGGTTTTACCGGGAAGCTAAGTCCGAAAACCATTTCCTGGCAACACCACTGACCACAAGGAGTCCTGTCAACACTGTGAGGTTGCGAGGCAACCAGTGGAGCCTCCAGTAGCTTGATACCAGCCAAAGAGCTGTCTGTAAAACCCCATGGAAGTATTAAGAGAGCTGGATACACTATGTTTCTTTCGCCTTAGGCGACCATTATAAAAGAGACGACTGTTGACAGGACACCTCAGACTACAAACCAAGTCAATTATAACTTCTGCCAGTCTGTATTTTTAATCCATTGATGGTTTTACATCTGTCAAAGGGCTAAAAAATGGGTTATTTATTTGCATGATGTCAGTGTAAAGTCTACGAGCGGAGCTGAAACACTACTGTGCAGACACATTCAAAGTGACTGGGTGAGCTGTATCCAGTTTGCATCTGTGGTCAGTGAACACACAGCCTGTTGTTTTTACTCTTCAGTTTTTGTAAGGATTAGGAAAACAGATCTGCGGTGTTATTAGTAACTTCTACGGGTCGATTTCTGAACTTCGGACAGCTGTTACTGCCTGTTTCTGGTCTTTGTGCTAAACTAAGCTAACTAGCTTTATCTTTAGTGTCCAGACATGGCGTCGATATTCTCATCTAACTCTCAAAAGAAAGTAAATAATAGTAATAGTATCCCCCAAGATCATAGCAGCTAGTTAAGTCAACATCTCTCTGAAGCAAGAAAGGTCATATTTATTCTAGCATTACTGATTACATTTAGGTGGTGTTTCTATTATTATGTCTACACCCTGTATCAATGTGGCTGATTTTACACGAATCTAACTTTCTGATCCGCCATCACTGTTAGCTTATCCAACACTCAGCGCCTCCTGCTTCGCCTCGATCAGACCCAGGCATGGACGCTTCCCGCCCAGTCTAGCAGCCGTCCTCGGTACCAGGCGCGCGCGATCGGCTGAATGAAAAGCAACAGTCGAAACCGTCGGAGGAGCCCGCAGAAGATGGCGGCCGCCACGACCACGAGCGGCGACATCATCACAAAGCCCAGGATGATGAGGGCGGAGCAGCTGTTGTCGTCAAGGTAACGGCAGATGGCAGAGGGCGCGTCAAGGACCTAGGAGGACAAACAAAGAGGGGATCATAAGAGTAAACAGAAGAGCTGCGGAGGATGAGATGAACATATTGGCAACAGCAGCCTCTGTCAAAAAGCAAATAGGCGGGATTGTCGGTGGATAGGTAAGATTAATGTGAGCATCTGTGCAGAAGGGGGCCGTGTGAGTGGACCGTTTCTCCTCAAGCTCCCTCCACAGTTCATATAAGAAGAGGTCAGTCGCCTTCTGAGCTCTCAGTAACCTGCGACTGAGGCCAGAGGGACAGTTGGAAACTACAAAAACAAATGTAAAAGAGGCGGGAAAGGGACAAAACAACAAGCAAGGGGTGAGATCAGATGTGAAGTCACAAACTGACATCCTTCATACAACACACAGACGCACGGAGCACAAGCGCATTATCTCCTTTTCCCCGTCAAAGTCAGGCGAATGATTTGGTTTCGTCTGAAGCCTGTTTTTCTAAATGATTTCCTATAGTGAGCTTTGTCAGAAGGAACTTTGCCTCCTACAAATGTACCCTAGCAACAGCAGTGTTTAACACTCACACATGAGCACACACACACACAGACACACCTCTGTCAAGTGCACACTGTGCTTTCACAGAGTACATTTCCCTCCTCGTTCTGCTGTCTGTGCACAGCTGGTGCAAATCAGACAGCCTTCTCAGTGGGTCCTCTCTCGCCACGTTCAGCCTGACGCCAGAGCTCTCTGACTGACATTGTCTGTAATTGTTTGCTCTGAGCTGACATTTGTTCCGGCCTTATCACTATTACACTCTCGTCGCACACACGGGCTTTGCATGTTCTTAATTTGTCTATCGTACGAGGCTGCGCCTTCAGAAATCATTCATAACTGAGACGGCCGGGGCAAAAAGGAGCAGCTGATTCAAAGGTGGGATGTGATGTTATGACCTGTCAGGAGAGCCAAGGACAGAGCTGTAGATCTTCACAGCATGATTTGGCTCGATGCCTGGACTCACTATATTTTACTCATGATCTCTCAGCCCGTCATGTGACTCACAGAAAACAAGCCGCACCCTTTTCCTAAGAAACACTGACAGGCTCCAACATTCGACTTCAGTCATCTGTTGTTTTTTTTTTGTTCACAATAAAATAAACAAGAAAAATAATGGACACCTTTGTGGAGAAGGTGTCAGGAATCAGGACTTTGACTTAACCCACTTCAGGTGAATTACATGGGCTGACGTGTCTAAATGTCAAGGTAAGTTAACGGAGACTCATCAGCAGATTCATCATTGTAACTTATTTTTAAACATACTGTCAGGTCAGTTCTCACGCAGAGGGAGCGGCAGAAACAAGCTGCTAACACATTATCGACACATCATCACTTTTTAAGTTGCTATGGCAAACTGCTTGGAGTGTTTGTGTCCATATGATGAATGTCAGCACAATGTTCACTCTCTCTTTAGCTCTGTTGTGCTCTCTACCAACTCCTCAGGAAAAGGTCTCACTCTTTAGCTGTTAAACGCTCCACCATGTCCACCAGTTAACAACTAATAACTGTGTCCTGGTGCTGGGCAGGCAGTGTACAGTCTGCTTGATGTGGCTGTAAACAGCGAGAATTAACCATAACGGTAAAGTTGTGGGTCAGACAACCAAAACAATGAGCTCAAAGCTGCTAAAAGGAGGGACTTCTGTAAAAAAAAACAAAAAAACGCAGGTTTAATAATCCAGGGAAGAGTAGTAACATCACGGATACGCCGTCCATTCTTCATACTGACAGGGCTCAAACCTTTAAGTTTCTTTCATTTTGTTAACTTCCTGCAGAAACGTGGGAATCTTTTAACTGCTAAATTTCCTGGAACTTGGAAGAAACATGAGAGAAACTTATAGACACAAAGTTTAAAAAAAATATATATATATTATTATTATGCGGTCATTTTCGCCTTTGTTTCAGCAGATTAAAGTCGAGATAAACAGAGAATGTGGAAAGAGGAAAGTTCCAAACCGGGACTCGAACTGAAGATGTTGCAGTGACAAGGCCTTAATGGATGGTGATCACTTGTTTACATTGTTGCCATTGGCAACCAAGTCTAAATAGGGAATTATCAATGTAAGGAAAGTATAATAATAATATAAATATATATGGTGTATTTTTTTTTTACCTTCCCACAGTCAACAACCATTCACATGCTGTGCTCTGTATGTTTGGTTCCAGCGAATCAGGACATTGTGGAGATTTATACAGTTAGGGTGTTCAGTTTCCACACTCAATGTGTTGTGGTTTAGTTTGCACGATAACAGACTGTTCATTCAGTCTACTGGACTGAGATTAACTTAGATGAAACGAAAATGTCTTTTTAAAATCAGATTTTATTGCACAACTCACATAACCCAAAACTTAAACCTTTTATTCACTACGAAAATTGTGATTTCTAGTAAATAATATGCTGATATTATGGTCTGGACCCTGTGCCAGTGAATGAGTGTCTATTTCAGTAGACACTCAGTTGTCCAGAGAGGCAGGATGAGCTCAGATCCAACTTTACAACCTGAATTTTGCAGCTCAATTCACACCAGCTGTCAGCTTGAATAACACTAAACGTTCGCTCTCAGCTTGCTACAGAGGGAATTAAAAAAGCAGATAAATCTCCCTTAACTGGAGACCACAGTGCTGCGGACGACTCACCCTGGAATGGCAGAGGAAACCAACGTACAGCAGCAGCATTGCAGGCAGCAGCACCACAGAGAAGACCGCAGCCAGGAGCAGAATGCTGGCTAAGACCACACACAGGTTCCAGAGGATGAGAGCTGCCCCGCAGGCCACGCAGCCACACCTGCCCCTGCGGCTGCCCCACACGCTGCCACCGCTGTGGGCCACGGGAGGGGGCAGCATCTTCACCCCCTCCCCGATCCAGAGCTCCTCCTCTTTCTCCTCTTCGCCTGTACCTCCATCGTCCAGGTCCACGTCCATACCGCACATCCTGAGAGAGAAGGGTAGACTCACTGTGTGTCTTTAGCAGGCGTGAAAAACATCACTGTGCATGAAAAAATCTGTATTAAACTGATGGAAAGTAAAGTTATAATATTTCACATAAAAAAAGGCTAGTTTCTTAGCTTGTCGCCACTTTCATGAACAAAATACACCTGATGTGCATATTTCCTCTGCAGGCTGGAGCTGTTTGACTCAGCTGCATCTCATTTTTGCTTGCATGTTGAATAAAACTTTAAATCAGAGTGGCCGTGCACAGATGTCCCCTCACTGTCCTCTTCTTATTTTCCCATCCAGGCAGCCAATATCTCATTACACTATGTAAATGAGGAAAAGCCTGTGACTTCAGTCGATGTCATTGATCATGGCTTTGTCACTGGAACCTGCACTGTGCGTCGATACGATCAATTTTAAAGGATGAGTCCGAATTATTTTAATCAGGAGAGCATCCTGCTGAGCTGCAAACTGTTCAGCATCACACCGGACAGGACACATGTTCAGCTGCTCTCAGGGAAGAACTGAATAAATTGAATCGCTGCCCTGTTATTTTACCTTTATTTCCTTTTTGTGTTTTAGTTTACAGTCTACAAACTGTTAAATCACAGTGCAACAAACATGAATGCACGTCAAAGCGTCGTCTTTAAGCAACAACACGCCACAAATAAGATTTATGTTTCCTACCTCCAAGTACAAATCTCGTTCGTCCCCCTGGTGCGTATTTTGGATTCTTGTCCCGGTGGTCGACCCGCAGCTCCGAATTCACCTCACAATCAAACACTTATTTGTTTGAACAGCGGCACCTGTGAGTTGAACCCGGTGCTGCTGAGGAGGTGATGATGATGTGAGATGTACCTCCGCGCGTCTCTGGGAGCGAGAGACACTCCGGGACGCGCGCCCTACCGTGAAGTGCGCGCTCACGAGGTCGCATGTTGAGTACATTTCCAACGTAAACATAAAAAAAAAAAAAAAACACACTGACATACTAACTTACTAACACAAAAAAACACAGCGGTGGCTGTCATGTCGTTGCTGTTTCTTTATAAATTATTTACTAACGGTTTATACATCAGTTATTTATTCATCATAACAACTTTTGGGTTGCCAGGTTTATCAATCAAAATCCCAACTTATTCATAAGATGCAGAGTTGCAGAGTTGACGGATTTATGTTGCCATATAATGCTATTTTAAAGCTTTATTTTATTTTTAAGTCCTTGAAATAACCTTGTGTAGAAATTGTTTTGTGTGATCAGTTTCAGAATCCAATACGCTACCACTGTCGTAAATATGTACATAATCATCATAAACATGTATGTATTACATCATAAACATGTATGTATATGTCTATATGTACATATGAATTTGTTAAGATTATTACTTATGATCAAAAACTAGTGAGTTGACAACTTTGCTAATAGCCAAACATCAAACAAGTGCAACAACACAAGACATAACAGCCAGCTAATATTACTTAATTAGTTCAACAGCAAGACGCCCAGCTGAGCGTCTGCCTTTCAGCCTTTTATTTCATGAAGTCCCAGATTTACTCTTGTCTGGTGGCCTCTTGCTCGCTCACTCTCTCCTTTTATCTTCCTCGGTTCCTCTTGGGTCTTGCTTGCGGCCCAGCTCCAGTTCTGGCACGACACCGGCTCCGCCTCCTGTCAGCATCAGATAAATAAAGATAAATATTTGGGTCTAGTATTTTTTTTTACTGTATTGCTAATGGACAGCTTGTTAGCATTTGAAAAAGTTTTGCTGACCCCCAGTAGTCTAACTTCTTATTGCACCACAGTGATGTAGAAGTGTACTCCAGGGTGGGATCAATACACTGACATTACTGTTAAGGGTCACAGAAGACAGTGAAACACTGCATTCCAGCCTGGTATTGAGTCACTATCAAACAATTATCTAATTCGATAGAGCGAAGAGAGGCCGCTCATAGCATAGATTTGGACACACATGCTGCAAAGAATGCACACTTGCAAATCTCCCACAGATCCAAACTATATCAAAATCAAATCAGTACCAGAAAACATGTTTTACAAGGAAAGAAATGGAGTATGTGTGTATGAGGTGGAAGAACAAAACACAGTAAAAGTTCAAAGTGAGAGAAACTAAATCAAAGCCTGATAAACAAGTTAATATATGACAATAAGCGCAATATGTTCAGAAATGTCCGTCTGAGTTTCTTCCTTTGCGGTCTGCCTTTCACCAATCTCAGAGCATTGTCAGCTGTGCAGCCTGGAGATAAGGGTATGATCGATTTGTTTTGCAGCACAGACAGACAGTCAACCTTTCGCTGTTCAAATTTAATTACACAGAACAAGAGAGAAAAGATGGGAGGATACGGGACAGAGCTGACGAGAAATGGACGAAAAGATACTGTCTGGACGGAGATTAAGAGGATGATTGATGACGGGTTGTTGTTGTTTGGTTTTGAGAAGTTAAGAGGTAAGTTAAGAGATGTACAGTAAATATAACCATTCTGGACTCTACCTACAACATCTGCTGACATCTGCTGGACTGTGTGTGAACTAAATACGACACAGACAAATATATTTGTTGGCAGCCACTTCAGTGATGTCCTCCAGCCTTTCTTTATTAACTGCACTCTGTTTGTTTGGTGTGTAAGTTTAGTTTACATAATCCTGCAGACCGCGAGATGAACACATCCTCATCCTCCACCAAGAGTTATGGAGCAACTCTGATGCTGCCGGCCTGCAGACATGCACGAGGTCACTCACCATCCATTGACTTATTTAAGCACCATCCAGCAGGTTGCCATGGTAATTCGTTTTGGTCCAGTAACATTTCAGGTCAACAAGAAACACATAAACACCAACTATGAACCCGGTTCAAATGGGATGATTAATCTGTCTGTCTAATATAAATAGATGTAATGTGGTTATAATTTTAACAGGCTTATGTCTGGCACGATGACAGCGCTTTCACAACCTGTAATTATGTGGTGTAATGTTATTAATGGTCATATTATTTATTATGTGCCGTTACTGTAATGAGTTACATCATGTCAGTGTTTCCCAGTCAGAGTATTATTAAAGCCCAGATCGCAGTGTGAGTCCTGTAGACAACTATGTAATTAAACACTAAATACAGGGGAAATAAGGACTCCCTGGGTTGAAACAAAGCTTGTTTTAAGAAAACCAATTATAATTATAATTTACAGGTGATTATATACCAATGAAGACAGGGGTAGACAGAGCTCCCTAAATCTGACACCCTGCACCTTTAACTAACTGAAAGTGCATCAACTGAAAACTGGATCTATCTTGTACACACGCACACAAGAAATAAAAGAAAGTTGCCAAGATTGTTTCACTCACAGTGGTGTTACTATTATGAGTTTGCATGTTTTCCTGGTGTCTGCATGCGTTCTCAAATGAGTGACGCTAAATCCCCCGTGGTGGTATGAATGTGTGAAAGACGTGTGACTGGTTGTTTGTCTCTTTGTGTCATCCCTGTGATGAACTGGCAGCTTGTCCAGGGTGTACTCTGCCTCTCACCCAACGCTAGCGAGGATACACTCCAGCCCCTGTGACCCTGATAAGGATAAGCGGTTGCAGAAAATGGGTGAATGAATGTTACTATTATAATTACTAGTGCAAAGCTTTAAAAAAAGTACTAATTTTTTTTCTTTCTTTCAGTTTTGTGCCAATTATTTTCCCATCTGAACCCCAATTAAGAGAACTGGATGCCTAAAATCCTCCTCCTGCTGGCCTCTATAGCATACTGTTTCCATTCGCATTGTACCTCAGGGGGTCGGTTCATATCTCATTGAAAGAGTGATTGGTTATTTCTCTCCATGCAGGCTGTAAAGAGTCTCCAGTCGTTGAGATCAGCGGTCTGAGTTGGTCAAATCTAGCCGCAGTCTTTGTGCTATTATCTCTTTTCTGCAGTTCGCCAAGCAAACAGAGAATTTAGCGATTTAAAGATTGTAACTTTGTAAGATAGCCACTTGATATCAGCTTTAGCTGCAATAACACGGATAAACAAGTGAAAATATCAGGGTAAAACCTCCTCGGTGTCTTTCCATCACAGCACCTCATTAAAGGTTTTGGCACATTGAGATCAGATTCAGGCCAACGAAGCAGCAAACAGCAGGCTCTTTTCCCATCATGCAGCTCTTCTGTGCTCCAGTAAGCCGCACCGACATCTAATAAATGTTTTCCCGTGACTGGAGTTTTGTTGATCAAAGAAAACGACACCATGTGCCACAACTCAAACCCACACAGCAGCTGACGAAAATAAAGGGACAGCATCATTCTTCATTTTTAGAAAGAGTGAAAGGAAGCTGTGGGTTATTTTATTTAGTTCAACACAAAGACACTTTCTCCGACTTTCTTTTGATGCTGCTCGCTGCAGCAGAAAAGCGGAGACTGACCCGACTAGCACTTTTATGGACACAACAAAAGACAAAAGGGCAGTTATCACAACAATAGAATTTATTGCATTAAAGCAGATTAAAGGTAATGAGACTACAGCTTATTAACAGACTACAGTCATGTCTGGATGCACACATATGCGTGTTTAATCAGCAAACAAAAAGAGTGCAGAGGCTGTGTGTGTGTTTGTACGAGTTTATATACAATAGAGTGTAATCTGATAGCATGACTTTGTGAGTGTGTGTGCCTTTAGAGAAACGTTTTAACACAAGGTGAAGCCGTATTTTCAAAGTGCCTTTACAATACTACAGATTGGTACAAAGGATGCGGTGTGGAGGAGAGTAGAGAGGGCGGAAGAGATGAGCAAAGTGACAAAAGGAGCCAAACGACGGCGGGGCCCTACCCTCCGTCTGATGTATGTGGTAGTGTGTGATGGTCTGTGTGTGGGCGAGCATGCTTATTAGAGTGTGTGTCTGAGGGGGGCAGAGGGTGAGACTGAGCACCGCTGAGGGTGTCGGATAAAGACGGAGCATCCACGACGTTGTCTGCTGGGTACAGCTGCATCACCGCCCCCTCCTGGGCACCTTCCTTACTGCAAGGACTGGCAGCTACAGTGGAAGATCCTTTCCACCAGCTTATCCACATGAGGAGACTCTTCGCTGCCCGGGCACTCCAGAGTCACCTGTTTACACACACACACACACACACACAAACCTGATGTACTCTCAGTGAACTTGTGCACACCTGCACTTAATCCTAACAGGAACTGAGATTTATTTGCCTTTATTTGGCTTTGGTCTTAAATCTTCCCCTTTGTTAAACGCTGAATAGTAATAGTTTCTATTGTGGGCTCGACCTGCTGCTGTGTGTTCCAGCTTCCGTCTGAGAGCTAAATTTCCTTCAGGATAAGGTGAACTTTTATAATCATTCTCTAATCAAAGAGAATGACTAAGGGACAATAGATAGTATTTCAGTTCTTTGATTATTACATTTATACAGCTTATTTACTTTATTTACATATTTATTTGCTTCTATTAAAATCATTTTTACAATATGTACAAACTATTGTGGATGGATGTTTATGTGTTCATGGACTGCTTAGTGTTTGCTTTGTTAAAGATAGATAGTTTAAAACATATATATATATATATATATATATATATATATATATATATATATATATATATATATATATAATAAAGAAGAAACAAAAAATATCCGATCTCACTGTAAACCTCAGTGTTGCACAAACTCCTCCAGCTCTCCAGACCTCACGCAGCTTCCCGACACTGTTACCAACTGAAACTGATCATTCAGCTATTTTATCTAAATCTACCACAAGTGCCAAACGGAGCACGGAGCAGTGTCTTCTTTCATGGGAGCTGACTGTGTTTGGTTTCAAATTGAATTTTGTTTTAAAGTCCTGCAACAACAATCTTAACCACAGACATAAACATTTAGTTCCAGATAATTAGAAGTCGGGTCGGACCGTGAATGCCCTTTCCCTGGCCTTTCTCGTGCAAGAAAAAATAGTGAGAAAATTAATGAATCTATCAGGTAACAGCGGCAAACTCCATAAGATACAATATTTTCCAGTGAAACATGAGGCGACCTCACCTGTGGTCCCACCCGGCGAGCCTACCTGGCAGCATTCCAAACTATATACACCTCACTACAAAGCCTTTGTTGTCGCAGGACTGGATTCCTTCTGGCTAAACGGGACAATGAACTTCAGAGGAATATAAAATACAGGCTTAAAGTTCATAGGGAACCGCAGAAATTGTGACAGATATCTGTTCAAAATCCTCCAGGTTTTTTTTTAATACTCCTGCTCCGAGTTCAACAGTGATTGCCATCTTTCATCTTGGAAACTTGTGGTTTGTGTGTTGAGTTTGACAAGTCGGTGTCGGTGTGTGCCTGTTACATGAGCTAATGTGGTGCAACTTACCACTTCCCACTGCGTCTGGGCAGGCATGCAGGAGTCACAGTGCACCAGAGACTCGGTCGACTGTGGGAACGTGTTGGGGACGCTGTAACTGAAACACTGGCCCAGACAAGCTCTGCGAAGAGGATAGAGTGTATTGTTTTCATTGTGTCTGCAGACACGGCATGCTGCAGCTGTGTGGTGGCCTCGGGCCAAACATACAATCACAAAATAGAGATTTGTTATTCAGAAATGTCAGGTAGTCAACTTCTGATTATAACTCATAAGATGATGAGAATGTGTCCTTCTGCAAATACTATTTGGGAAGCGGTGCGCAAAAGTGTTGTCCACTGCCTACAGATCAGCCATAAAGGCTAAGTCTGGTGCAATTGTGTTTAAAAAAAATATTGTGAACAAATACCATTAAAAGAACAAAACAAACAATAAAGTAATCCTTCTAACAAATATTTTCTGTGTCGCCCAAAGCCTGAAACAGCTTATTCCCCCATTGTTCTCCAAAAAACGATTAAAAACACATCACCGAGACATATTGTTACACTGGGTGACATGTTCTTTCATTAACATGAACACAGGCAGTTTGTTTTCAGTCCCACAGGCAACGTCCCGCTGCAGTTAATACTCACCAAAGCAACAAATCATCCGCGGAGTATAGTTCCACATTAAATGCACTATTTACCCCCCGTTTGAGTGAAAAGTGTGTGTTAGTTCTGTTGTTTTGTTTTCGTGGTGCTTTTGTTTGAAATAACGCCACGGACAGGTTAGTGCAGTCAAAGAGTAATGCAAGACAGACTGACACATTGTCGGTTTTGCTCTTAAGAAACATGTAAATTTCACCAGAGTTATCTTTTAATATCAGTGCCTGCAGTTAAATGTAGATTTTTTTTTTCAAATTAAATTTTTTCCAGCCATGCAAGCGGCCACTGATTTACATTCATTTCACGCTTTAAGTCGCTGCAAGTTGATTTCCATAGTGAATTTAATAGAAGCCAATATCCTCCTGTAAGACAGAAAAATATAAACATACTTTTGTATGTTTCAAATCATGGCCAGTAACAACATGAAACATATTTTATACTTTACTTCGTAGTAAACTGATTAGAACAGGCAGAAATCTTTATAATGTGGAACTTTAAGTTGAAGTTAGAAGATATTAAGTGCAGCACGCTGTCAGTGCCAACCTCAGTATGCACTACTGACTTAATGAGGCATAACTCTGAGGGTGCAACTTATTAACATCTAGACATTTCCGGGTTATTCACTTTTTTTTTCAGCTGCGCTGAGAGATTGTCACTCAGACAGAGGGAGGGAGAGAGACAGCGAGACAGAGAGGGCCTTCATCCTGACCTGTTTTGAATAGAGCGAGGCTGACATCCCGTGTGCCCGACTATCTGTGTGATGTTCTTGGCTTCGCACCAGGCGCTCTTGTCAGGGAACAGCGCCAGGCGGTTGATGTGTGCAGGCGGTGCCGCTGAATACAGTGCAAACAGTGCGCAGCAAATCTGAATCCTCTGCCACATGACTGCACCTAAAGGGGCAGAAAACCACAGCATGTTACTGCTCCTTTAACCTCGTTCCAGACAAAACCACACACTCAAAAGAGTAGTCACAAACTCTCTTGATGTTTTTGGACGCCTACTGGTCAGATATTGATGGGTTTTGCAGTTAATATGAAACTTGAAGTATGAACTTTGCAGATGTGCATTGGCAGCTTCCTGTTGATTAGCAACGTGGAACCCAGAGCTCATATTTGGCTCATTTAAACGATGAAAAGAGACAACTCTCTTAACTATCTGAATCACCAGCTTCACATGTATACTGGATTCATAGAGTCCCAAGAGAGGCAACACAGATGGAGTGGAGGGGGGCTAAATGTCTGCTCCATACCACCTGACTCTAACACCAAGTCTGTCCTCTGCTCTTTTAACTCTCTTCTTTAAAAATGCCTCAGCCAGTCACGTCATTTACAACCTACCAAATGGTTTTCTCCTGCTGCTTATAAAAAAGTGTCCAGCGGTCACCCACCACGTCGACTCCTTTCACACACTTTCCAGCACTTCCACATGTTTTGACACAAGCAGCAGAGACAGCAGAGCTCCTTGGTAGCTATTGTACTCATGGACGTTACAAATAAAGTTGCTGCCGGGATGCACTGTTCACTTGATAGACCTCAAGTGTACAATCTACTCTCTTGTGCCCTGTAGTAACGTGTTACAGTAATTAGTTACTGTTTCAAACACAGTAACGCCTTTAAAACTTTTGGTATAAGAGTTAAAACGATTAAATGTGAGTTGTCACCACAGTCTCCAACAAGGGGTCGGTTTACAGTAACGTAACGTAGAGAGTAACGCACGTTAACGTCACGTTACGTTACTTTTCTTGCGCTCTGTCTAATAATGGCTAAAGAGAGGTCAATAAATCTTACTTATCCCCTTTTTTCCACTGTCCACTCTCCACTTGTTTTTTCACCGGCCGAGGTCATGGGGTTTTTCTCGAGTTACTCACTCGGAAGGTGGAGAAGTTGCAGCCGTCGTTTTTAACAGGACTGATCGCAGAAAAAAAAGTGTTGGAGAGCAACTCTCTTTGGGGATTAACTATAAATCCAAGAGTACTAATAACGTTACTTTTCAAACTAGTAGTAATGAAGTACCTTCTAAGTAACGTGTCCCCAACAGGTCGTGGTTTGACATACTTACCACCGCTCACCGACCCCGGGGAACAGCCAGTTGAGCACTGCGCAACGTCCCGCTGAGCTGAGCTGAGCTGAGCCCCCTCACCGAAACCTGGACACGCAGAGGATGCGGCTTGCAGTCGGATGATTAAAGGGAAATATTTTTTTTGTGAGCAGTGAGGATAGATCCGAGTCCAGTCTGTCATAAAATAGTTACATTATCTGGAAAGGGAGAGTATTAAAAAAAAAAAGAAAGAAGAACCGGTCCGTCCGACAGGGAAGGATGGGGAGATGGGGTTAGGTTAAGAGCGCTATCTCATCTCCGCGTCCATCAGCTCAGACCGTCCCTCCCCTTTGTTCTGTTTCCCGTCCAGTGTTAAATTCCCTTGTAACTCCAGTGAAAAACACTTTCCAAGTTGTTGCCTTTTGTTGTAAAACTCTTGTAGCAGGGCTAAGGCGCGGCTGAGCCCTCAGACAGGGGTCCTGCTGTGCCGTTTCTGGACGAAAGAAAACGGGGAGGGAGGGAGGGGAGGGAAACTGTTGGGAAGGTTTCAAATGTTTCCCTAAGTAGGAGCGAGGCGAGAGCTCAGATCAGATTTACAGGACAAAAAAATGCAAATACAACAAGATTACACAAATAGGGGGACATTTACAGCCATGCGTTAAACTGTGCAGATACATCTGGCATTACTTTACTAACGTGTTTTTAAAAAAAAAATGAAACACTATAATGCAATACAACTGGAAAACAGATGTGAATCAATGCTCGGATCCCTTTCCTTAAACACATTAAAAGAAGTCGAAATTACATGAAGTGCAGGTTACTTAACCATAAACTCATGACAACTTGATCTAATTAAGGATCCTGGGTATGTTTGCAGTGAAGGCACTGACACACTCAGGAAAGACTCAATGTTCCAATCTTTTGCTGACCTGTGTGTGGGTTCATTTATAAATGAGAATATGGACTCTATCATTTGGGGTTTGGAATATGATGCCTGTGACAGCTACTGGTGAATGTCAAAAGCCAATACACACACACACACACACACACACACACCACAATGTTTAATTATACTCACATATGCATGACCATGAGAAGTCCAAAAGTATTAAAAGCAAACAATAGTTTGTCATAATAAGCATTATACAGACTTTTACTCAAGTGCTGCACGTAAGTACTACTTTAAGATACTTTGCTTTACTACTTGATACTACTACTACTGCTACCGTTTGATTTAAGGGATAAATATTTGATTTGTTATACTTTAAAAATTAAGATTAGCTCCACCGTGACCGTCCACGGCTCTTACACATTCAGTGGTTGTAACCTAAGCATATAATGGGATAACACTGCATACTTTGATTGCAACACAACCTTTCATTTGGTAATAATCAGTCTCCTGGACTTTTACATGTGACTATGTTTAGTGTTGTATTGCTACTTTTACTTAAAGGTCCAGTGTGTAGGATTTAGGGCAACTATTGGCAGAATACGGCAGAAACTGAATATAATATGCATGTGCATGTTTTCATTAGTGTGTAATTAAGTATGCACCAATACAATAATAATAAGTGTGCTAGAATAAGCCTTTTATAGGTTCTGCATGCTTGAGCTTGCCAGTAAATCCTGCAAAGCAGACCTTTACGTAAAAGATCTGAATCATTTCTCCACCACTGGCGGCTCTACAGTTCTACTGATGGCTAGTTTAAACTAAGCAGTGCATCCTATTTCAGTAGATATGCTTCATGTGCGATATTTATTTGCCAAGAAACAGTAATCACTACTGTTTTAAGCTGCACAAAATTAAATAAAAAGTACACGTGCCTTCAAGTTGTCCTCGAGTCCTTCGTTAAATCAGCTTCCAGGCCTCTTGGATTTTTACAGCAGCAGAAGCAGCAGCAGCAGCTCCAAGCTGCAGTCATGCAGCTGCACACATGGCATGTCTGGTCTTATATTTCATGCCAGACATTCACCAACCCTGACTGAACAATTTTGAGCCATTAGATGAACAAATGTGATTAAGTAGTTTTATTAGTCTAGCACTTATGATTCATCATGGAGATGTTTTCAGACACGCACAGGCAGGTAAAGAAAGGCCTTTGGATTCCGACTGTCCCAGCACACCTCAGCTGTGTCACAGGTCGCCCCCTCAACCCCCCCCCCCCCCCAAACAAATATTTTAATGGACGGGGGACGAGTGACATGGCTTAATTTCTGACATGAGAAAACTGTTACCGTGATGGAGGGGGGAAATGTGCATGTGTAATGGAGAGAGCATGCATGCGCCAATGTTTTCTTTGATGTGAAAGTGTAAACCATGTGTTATGTTCAGAGTGCAAAGTGCAGAACTCACCTGTTTGTAATAAGACCAAGCTCCAGTCCAGAAATGGCATTCCTCTGCATTCCACGGATTCTGCTTCACCAGGGGGCTGGATAAATGTGTGCGCGTGCACGCGCTCACACAAACAATCCCTCTCTTTTCCTTGTAAAGGCCCGTGCAACCACACATAAGTGATCAATCACACTCGAAACAATCTCGCCAAACAGACACACGGCCAATGAATACACAAGACGTAAGAGATTCCTTTTGATATGGAGACGTGTGCTTTTTCAACTCCCCGTGACGAAAACAGTCACGGTTGAGGCAAACGCACCAACTCACGCAACTTAAGACAGGACTACAGGGTGTGAAACGCCGCGAATGCTTTGTCAGGCATGAGTGAAGATCTGACTGAGACACTTTCCTGTCTATAGAAAGGAATCTAGCCATTCACGGTATTCAGAAAAAAAACAAAAAACTGGTTGTTGATACCGTTTATATGACAAATGCATGCAAACTTTCTTTCAGAGACTCTTTCAACACTATCATTAGTCTTCCACCAACTGTATTTTCTTTATTCCATCATTCTGTGCAACTTTTCTTCCTCCCACTCTCTAACAGGGCTGCAGATGCTGAACCTGGCCCTCATTCCAAAACAGCAGGAGTTCGAGTCTCCCAGCTCATTAACACACAAAATTACCTCCCACCCCCAAAACCACATTTCATTCTTCTCAAACATGCAAGCAGAAAAACAGAAACGGAGTTTTCCATAATCACTTTATTAAATATACACCAACTGCCCTTTGATAAAATACAATGTGGGCATCCTTGAATGTAAGTGCCAGCACAGAAATGAGCAGCAATATAACAACACAAAACCAGATGAGAAACTTCATGGGCTCCTCATCTTTAGTCTCTCACTACTGGTCCTGTAAACACACAAAAATGAAGTAGCATGATGTGTTAGTGTGTCACGCACCTCAAACAAAGAACAAAGTACAAGTCATCCTCTTGTACTCACCTTAACTATGCGGCCATGAATCAGGTACGGCGACCTGAGGTCATGCTGGCAGTTGGAGTATCCCATGCCCAGTCCCATGCCTGAACCCAGTGCGACAGGCCATGTGCGCCCTGGAGGGAGACAACGTTTCAAAGTGTGCGCTTACACAACAAAATCCAGCTTTTACCTTAAAAGAAAAAAAGTGTACTTACGTTTAAAGAAAAGGACGGAGAACACAACGCCCACGGCGAGGCCAGTCACTGCAAAGAGAGAAGAAAAAACAAAAGTATGAGTGACGTGATTAAACTACGTGTTCAAATGATTTGGTTTTAAGTGCTGAGGTAATGTGATCATGTCCGATCCGGTATGAAAACTAGCTGGCACACATGTAGATCTGTTGTAATGAGGTCAGCGGGGTGGCCGCTATTATGCTTGATGCAAGAGTCTGTAAATAGCGCAAGTTAGCAAGACACTACTCATTAGGAAGAGAGACGGAGAGAAAAAGCAGCGAGAGCACAGACAGAAAGAAAACAGAAAAAGGGGTGCAAGAGAGGGGGAGTCAAAAAAAAAAGGAGCTGCGATAGCGTCCAGGAGGCGGAGGGCAGGGTAAGGGATGGGTCAGAGAGCCAACCGTGTGCGGGTATGGTCACCCAGTACGGTCTAACCGGATAGCCGGTGACACAGAAGTTAGCTAAGTTGTTAGAAGTGCACAGACCAGAGTCGGATCCAGAGGAAGAATGTGTTTGTGCGCTTAACTTCACCTCGCTGCAGGCCACACCACACCCAACAGCAGGCGCAGCCAGCACAGAAAACACATAAAAACAGCCATTTGGGCCCCTCCGACTCTTAATTGGATTCAGGGAGCTATGCAGCATGACCGATTTGCCTGAACCAGAACCATCAGACTGTTCTCTATTACACAACTTACAAATGTCATACAAGACCACAAAAGATCCCGAACACCCTCATTATCAATGCAGATCAACAACAAATCATTGTCCTCCACATCCATTTCAGGCAAAGACTCAGTTGACTTTAAGGTTCTCCGTCTGTTGCAGCCGACGGCCTTTCTTTGCTCTTCAGCCAGAGCATTTCTGAAGCCTCTGATTTTCCGCTGACAGTAATACAGTAAAAGCATTGGCAAAATATGAGGGCAGATCAACATCTCATTTTGGCATCCTTTCTCTTTGTCTGGACATCTCCAAGGGGGGATGGATTATAACAAAAACATTTGTGCTGGAGTAGAATGAAATATATAACCCGCAGGCCAGAAAATACGCAGTAGCTTTTGCCAGAAAATAAAGTCCAGAGCTGGTAAGTGTATCGTTATTAATGTGTTTATTATTTCAAGTATTTTTCTGGAGATGGCATCAATAAAGACGTTCATTTCTCTCGTTTGGCAAATTTAGTCAAACATATAACTTGTATGACTCTGGCACTTGCTCTTTTCAATTCACTGCGCGTTTAAAATGATTGTGACAGCACTTTTCTTTGTAGAATTAATGATGTTTCTGTGTGTTGGAGAGGAGACTGTTTGGGATTTGAACAGCTTGAACGAAAGAAATAATCTTCCCTAACATGACTTGGTGACAGTAATTGCTGTTAAGTAATATAAATAATTGTCTTTTGGTTGTGCAACTCTGCTTCATTTCCAGTTTTTAGCCGTGTTGGGGGGGCACAATTCCAGGAATGGCAAAGTCAGTCTGTCCATTAATCCAGCACTTTGCGTGTGACTGAAATGGCTCGACATCCTTTGAATGGATGGCCAGGACATTTTGTACAAACGCTCATGGTCTCCAGAGGATGAATCCCACTGACGTTGGTGACCCCCTGACTATTCCTCTAGTGCGAGGGTCTTCAACTTTTTTCAGCCCAAGGACCCCTTGAATGAGAGACAAACAGAACAGGGACACCCATATGTTTCACGTTTTAAGCCTGGCCTATAATTTACTTTATTCAACTTTTATTTCACCATATTAACCTATGGTGCTGTGGCTATTAGCCTATACGTGTTTATAATTGATTTTAAAAAATCATGCATAATTGTTATTGGTTATTAAAGAGCTGTGCATCTTTGGACGTGTCCACTGATTCATCCAATTGGAGTGCGAATGCCTCCACTGTTTTGGTGAAAACTGTCAAATATTGCAACAAAAATTGTCGGACCCCCTGCAGTACCTCTGCTGACCCCCTGGGGGTCGTGGACCCCTGGTTGAAGACCCCTGCTCTAGCGCTACCATGATGCTGACGTTTTTTAGTTAATGTCTCAACAACCATAGGATGGATTGCCATGACATTTGGCGCACAGGTTCATGGCCCTCTCAGGATAATGTGTGATAAAATGCTATCATGAGGTCAAAATTTTAAATATTTGGTTTAAGATGAAGAACCTGGAAAACAAATTCTCATTCTCCCCAGCTTCACAGCTGTTACGGTGAGCGGGTTTGCTAGAAGATAACTGATTTGTTCTGAACATGCACAAATGGTCGTCATAGAGAGGGAGAGCGTATTTCTTTACATAGTCAGCCTGTCCTAAAATGCATTTATAGTGTCACGCTCAGTCGTACATGAGAGGATGAGGGCTGAGCGTGTTTCTGATGCCTTACCGTGATCCGACAAGCAACTTTGATAAGAATATACTGGCGCCTTGGAGCACTGCTGTGCTTAAGGACATATTCAGACAATTTCCGATACAAAACAGAAGACAAAGAAGTTTAATTTGGGGAGAGGCAGTCAATGGGAGAGCGAGCGCCGGCGTCAATAAAGCTAGTTAATCAGTGAAATAAAAAATGATTTTATGATTGTTTGACGGCGGTCAACGCACTCACAACACCGCGATTCGTCCCGAAGGGGGCGTTCTGTCTGAATGCAACCTACAGAGCTATTGTGGCCGTAAACTCTGACATAAGGGATAAAGATGCAGCAGGACGTAAATCTAGATATTGTTATGTTCACTGAACAAACATTTTACTGAGTGTAACATGCAACCATTTTCAACATCAGTACAAAAGACATTGTTATGAACAAAAACAAGCTCCAGTCCAGAGAGTGAAGACTATTTCTGGTCTTTGTCACTCTAATATTGTTTACCAGTTCCTCTTATTAGATAGTATGCTCCCAGTAAACACTGTTGTTCCCTCTTATGTCTTCCTCCCTAATAAAGGAAAATGCAACTGGTTTCTGTTTCCTTTACAAAAAAGACGTTGGATTTGACTTCTCTCGTGTTTTTTTCCCCCCGCTTTAATCATAGTAGGTCTCACCACATGATCTAAACCTGTGGCACTTCATATAAAATGCACTGTGCGGTGTAGGTACCAGACGATATCTACCTTTTCATGTGGTGGCTCAGAATGAATGCATGGCCATAGAAAGTCAGTTGAAAGTTAAGTTTTAGAGAACACCCTGAGGAGAGCATATGCTGCAGAGTTTCTCTGGCTACCAGAGACACCATGGCACAGCTGGCAGTTTGCTACACACATTGAGCTCAAAGAAATGCCACAATGCAGATGTTTTTCCTCCCAGCAAGAAACATATTTTATTGTGCCGAAAGATGACGTCATCGAGTGTCTTTTGGGACAGATTGTTTTTCCAGTCTAAGTAGCTGAGTGCTGGACCAACACGGTTTCAAATACCACAGATAAACTCCTGCATAAAGACTCTCCATGGTGATCTGGACAACACTTTCACACAGGCCATGGGGTCTTTATGTCATCAGCTTTGACTGGTCCAGTAAAGGCCAGAGTTGATGGAGGAAACGAAATCAAGTAAAATATCACGTGGGAGTAACACATTAAACACACCGTTTCTCCTGATGCTGAGGGATGAGAAGTAGCTAAAGAACGAGCCGTATCAGGATCAGGCATCCGCACGAAACCCAATGTGGGCAAAACCCAACCGTGCACTGAGCAGTTTGTCGCAAGTTTGAAAGCAAACCGCACACCAAGTTTAGGAAAAACACCAAATCAAGAGCCAACGGCATCTCGCGTGCATGGCATCTAAGAGTCTAAGCCACTAATAAATACAACAACTGGCACGAGGGCAAGTAAAAATTGACTTCATGCAAGTCAATTTCTAAACCAATAAAAACTGAACCGTGTTATAACTGGAAACTAAGGACTCATTGCGTCATACTGAACCAAGGAAAGAAGGAAACATACTTTAACAAATAGGAACACTGGTCACGACTAAACTCCAACACTGGCTTAAAAGCTATTTGCTGTACGACACGAGGGATGTACGTCTGCACTAAGCTGGAAAGAGCATCTTGTTCTTATTGTTTCTAATTGTTATAGTTCTTATTGTTTCATTCATCAGTCTATACTAATCCATGCAGGCTCAGAGGGCTGTGAACTTATTAATACTTTATGAATTAATCTGTCAACATAGCTGATCACAGAGCAGAGCTCATGTCTTTACACTGATGAAACAGGCCTAAATCACCATTTTAAGCTCCACAAACGGAGCAATACGTACACGACAACAACTGTATATCTGCATTAAAACACAGGATGTGCAGAAAATGATGAGCTGAGACTGAGTCGGCTGATCATGCAGCTCTTCACAGTCAGAGATTAGTCGTTTAAAAATGGTTTGGACATCTTCAGATTAACCCAGCAGCTCAGTGTGGATGTTCAATCTGCACCTCTGACATTTGCATAGTGTTAGGGCTAGAAAATGATGATCTCCAGAGTAGGACATGTTTGCAGTATTTAACTGATTTAAACTGTGGACAGAGAGAGGATGAGGCAGCCTGGATTAAAGTATACAGAGTGTCTCTTTGTTCACTAACTCTGTTGCTTGTATCTAAACGGTATGTGGTTTTCTTTCATCATAATGTCCTTCACTAACAAACCGGCTAACATTCATTCAGAGGACAACTTCACATTTGACCTCAGTAAACTGTCCCGGCACGGTGACACAAGTGTCCCGCAGAAAAGGACCTCGGCCGCAGCCGTGAGCTTATCTACCAGGTGTAACAGGCCGCAGCATGCTTCATGACGGCGTCAGGTAATTATATTGACATGTATGAAGAGACATTGACCTGTTTTCACGGCTGTATCGGCGAGACAGCGGTCCCATTTCCGTCCGTGCTCGTCCGCCATGTTTCCAACTGTCAGGAGACACGAGACTATGCGAAATATCGCGAGAGGAATGTGACGTCACACGACCCCCACACTACGCTCATTCACTCTCTGTTTACACACATTTATGATATTTGCTTATTCATTTTTTTGCCTTTCTGTATATATTTTCTTAACTTATTTTTTATTTTCTTTATTTTAAGTCCCAAAAGTGCTTTTTCTTTTCACTTTTGTTTGTCTATTTGTCTATTTCTACATACAGTATATCTTAACCTTTATTTAAGCTATCTGTATATTTTATTATGCTTGACTTTTTATTTATTTATTTTTTTATCTAGCTATTTACACGTTTTTACAGATTAGTTTTACTATTGCAGTATTAGTATACATTTTTAAAGGTACAGTGTGTAAGATTTGGGGCCTTTATTTTCAAGATAAGGAAGACATGAAATAGAATATTCATAACTATGTTTTCATGCATGTACAATCACCTGAAAATGAGAATCTTTTTATTTTTCATACTTTAAAAATTATTCTTTTATATCTGCAGTGGGAACAAGTCCTCTTTTATGGAGGCTGCCATATTGAAACACCATGTTTACCCAGCAAAACTCATAATCACCAGTTTTACCAATTTTCCACGAGAAACCATCACACACCTTCCGAGCAGAGATTTGTTCAGTTTGTATAATAAGCTATGAATCTTTCAACTTGCTCTTATGCTTCAAATACATTTGACAATGGCAAGGCAGTGAGGGATCAGGTACTTGTCAGTGCACTCCTCGTCCTGATCAACTGGTTTACTGCCAACAGATAAAATCAAAGTTTGTCCTGGACAATGACAGTATAAAGAATGGACAGGGTATGTGTGACGTCACCCACAGATTTTTGAAGGTCAAAATATATTGCTCTGGCCACTGTCATGTTCGTGTAATCCTGCTTCTTCCGTCTAATCTAAAAATTGGGAAAAACGTGGATCAGGCCATTGGAGCGTGGGTGCTAAAACAAGCCATCTGCAACAGTAACCACCTGTCAATCAAAGGGTCCATGCTGATAATAAGCCTTAAGATAATTTGAATGTGTTGACTACGGGGAAATAGAGACCAAAACCAGCCTCAAGTTGTTGAGCAACTGCAGTTTTGGACACTTCCACTGTGGCTTCACCTCACAGCTACGCGGACTGACGCTTGGTTTTACCACTGGTGGAAGTGCAACAGCCCTGCCATATACATGGGAACTGATGATTCATGCACAAAGAGTTGCACGTCAACTAGCAGTTCCCCTTTAGCCTTTCCCTATAAAGCAGTGTTTCTCAAACTTATTACACTGCGTACCACTTATATAATTCAGTACCACCAGTATGACTGAAAATACAGTAGTGTAGGACGACCCTTTTCAACTGCAGACAGTTTACAGAGCAGGCAGGTTTATTACTAAGAAATATTATTTGTTGTTCACTTACTGAAATCAGTTCAAGAGCCAGAGCTAATTTGTTGGAAAGCGGTACTCCTGATCCACACACCATTCCTGATTTTTCCAATTTGGAGCCAGTTTGGAGTTTTTAACTCCTTATTTCATCTTCGCTTACCATCATCTTAGCACATGTATGTGTGCAATGGGCAAGAACTTGACTATGCAGCCGGATATTAAAACCAAACATTTTACAAAACTTGATTTAAATTACATTCCAGTGATCCCATAGTTTATTTTCATTAAAACCGTGTAGTATTTTCAGAGATTCCTCCAGTTACAACTACAGGGAGATCATGTACCACCAGTGGTACTCGTACCATAGTTTGAGACAGTGCGATATAGTAATGGTTGTATTAAACAATACTAACTTTTCTTTTTAGGATATAATCTAAACACGGCGTTGTTGGGAAGGAAAATGAGCCTCACCTTAAGCGAAGCCATATTTTTGAAAAACACTCAATATGTTCATGGTAACATGAATCGTTTTCGGATTGCAGCTGGATTTCTTCTCCTTTTATGAACCTCCAGCAGACGAAACTTAAGTGCTGCTTCCCATACACAGTCAATAATATTCAGATGTTGGTGAGGTTTTACAGGCAAGTTTCCCATTTGCAAACAAATCAGGATACACTCTCATCTTTAGGACAGAGAGTACATTTATACAATGTCAGTGATAGCTTTGATTTGTTGAGAATTAAATAAGAAATATTTCCATATAATATGAAACTAAATACATGCACAAAACAATACATAAGCACGGGCCTCTTGCTCCACCTCTTTATGACATAATTCACAATAGTTAACTCCTGAGAAATGTCAGCTATATATAAACTATTGAAAGTGGGGAGCAATAATCTTCCCTAGAGGGAAGGGTTTATTCATATGTATGTTAGAAATTAAAAACTTTCCCTCTGTTTGTTATTTTATTCCCTGAAAAGTCATACTAGTTATGCATTTACCATCCAAAGTCATGAGTCTGCAACTCTATAGAAAATTGTAATAATGAACTACCAATTCAATGTTTTTTCTTTATTTTTATTATTTATTGCATTGCACAGTACAAGTAGGCACAAAGATGTAGTAAATGTGTAGTGACTGATGGCTGATTAATGCAGTTTTTGAAAGATGAGTCCCTGTAATGTAAAATGATGTTTATACCGTCAATCACACTGATAGTCAACACACAGGCCTTTTACCTCAACTGTTAACTGTTATCACTTAATACTGAATAATACAGTGGCAGCTCAGACTATAGGGACTTGGCTTGGGAACCTGTCACTGCAGATAACTGATAGCTGTAGAGGTGCTTCGCTCCTTCACCTCCTGGGTCCTGCAGAGGGGCCCCTTAAGCAAGGTACTGCACCCCTAAGGGCAGCACTATGTGGCAGCCCAACATGCCAGCATCTCTCTACGTCTCTCTGTCTATGAGCCCTTTGAATGTGTGCAGTTGTAGTTTTGGGGCTATATGTGTAAACTTGAGTGAAAGATTAATTTCCCCAGTGAGGGATTAATAAAGTGTGTCAGTCTTTCTTCTGGTCAATATAGCTGCAGACTCATGACTTTGGGTGGTAAAACTACGACTAGTGTTAACAGTTTGCACGTTACATATGAATAACTTCCCCGCTTTAAATAGTTTCACTTTGACTATAGCTGATATTTGTGAATTGTGTGATAGAGAGATATGGGCAAAAGGCCCATGTATGTATGTAGTTTCTTGTTGACTGACAAAATATTTTAAAATCATCAATATTCAATTTTTTAAAAAAAGTAAAAAGCACAGAGTAGATGTCAGATGATATGCATGTATCAAAGGATGTAAACAGAGATCCAGATTTATTCATGAATTATTAATTATGAATTCCTGACATTATAGAAATGTTTGTGAAAGGAGCAGAGGACGTTTGTTTTTTCATTGAGGCACTGTAAACATCACATTCACAGCAAAGCTTTCGTGCAGCTCCATCATCAGCGTGCTCGCCTGCGTGCTGCCCTCTCTGACTGCATATTTGCTGCACCACTCCTCTCTTTCCATACTTGGCAATGCCTTTCTTGCTCCTTCGCTATTGGCTGCTGCAGAAAAAGCCCAGAGTGACCCGGACATGCAACCGGGGCCTGTTTTCTCACTGCAGCCTCCTTCCTGTAAGCCCGGTTGAGGAAGTGGATTTCGCTGACAGGGCTGGGTTCAGTGAGGGAGAGGCGAACAAAACATCTTAACTCACCAAAAAAAAACAATAAACACACACACAACAAGCGACGAGAAGAGGAAGACGTGAAGCCAAAGTCTACCATCATCGGTGAAATAGTTCTCCCCTGCCTCGCTGATACCGCCGCAGACCGCCGCAGACATGGTAAGGGCCCCGCCGGAGCGAGAGATGGGGACGGGGGTATTTTGGTGGGGCTGGCTCGGCTAAAGCTAGGGGGAGTTAAGCTAAGCTAAGCTAACGCTAGCTCTGGGGGGTGCTGGGTGGTAACCCGAGAGCAGGAGCGGCGGCGGCGGCAGCAGCAGCAGGAGGGGTGACCCAAGAGTATAAACCATCGATGCACATCTAACTTGCACTGTTTGCAAAACTTCTGCGTACCGGATACAAATGAATTAGCTTCGCGGCTAGGCTAGCTCGCTGTTTCTTCGAAGCTAACAGGCTAGCTCGCTAGCCAAGCTAGATTGCCCCCCCCGTAGGCGCAAAGTTAGTACAGGATGTTTTGGATTTGACACAAGTTCGTGAATAGTATTAGTGACCACTCCTAATATAACACACACTCACACACACACAGTCATCCACTAGTCGTGCACTACACACGCACACTCGGGGCTAAAATAGTCAAGCGCCCGGTTGCCTGTAGCTAAAATAAGACTTGCCTGCTCCTCCTATTCCTAACCGTGACAAGCTGTCAGCCTCCTCTGCGAAGTTTTTCCTGCCTTGAGAGTTTGATCATGACTTCTTCTTACCCCCCCCAGAAATGACTGTCTACCCACTGCAACATTTCAAGCTCATATTAATGCTTAAAATCCCTTATTTGACTTGAGCTACTCCTGTGTAATTTAGTACCATCATGTGCTTTCAGACTGTTTATAAAAAGTGTGTTTTGTAGTACTTCCACATGACCTGAGTTGGTGCTAGTGCTGGTGGTGGTGGTGAGGGGGGTAAGCAGCTGGTTTCTCTCCACAGTCGCCCACTCTCCTCGGGCCACACCTCATCCATCCTGCTGGCTCAGCCTCACCGCTCTCCCGCTCTCTCTCTCTCTATCTCTATCTCTCCCCTTCCCCTCTTGACCCCTCGGGTTGTTGGTCTGAGCGAGTGTTTACACGGAGACAGCAGCACCGGTAAACACATTGTCAAGGAGCGCAGGTGTCTGATGGAGCGGACCGATTCATCAGCTAGGAGAGGAGAGGAGACGTTGCCTAGAAATCTCTTGTTATGTTCAAGCGGGTCACCCTTAAGGAAAATGTTTACAAAGAGGGATCTCTATGTTAGAACGTGTCGTTGTCTTTTGACCGGCTAGCAGCTGCATGAGTATAATCAGCACTTACTCCATAGATAAGGTATGGAGGGCTGTGTTGTTTCAGTAAAACACAAATAATGTAAAGATATTGCTGCACATGCATCTTTTTTGCCATTGCAAACTGCATTCCTTCACGCTTCATAAGCACTTTTCTATTTATTAGACCAGATTTATCATCATGTCCGAGTAGAGATTTCCCACTGGGATTTCATGCCAGCAGTAATGGTTGTAATGTTATGCTGAGAGTGATCAGAATGTGAGTTGGTCTACGTTATATGACACTGACGTCAGAGCAACTTCAGGTACCGCAGCAGAAGTCATGATGAAATACGTGTCGGGTGTCGCAGGTCAATGTAAAGTTACATTGTCAAATAACGTCCAGATGAAAATGATCTCCGCACAGCCAGCCAGGGTTAGCCGAGAAACTGGTTTTGTCCCTCTGTGATTAACCGCGTATCTACGTCTTCCCACACATTCCCCAGAGTTTCATGTTGTGGCTGGTCTGTCCTCCCGTTCTCGCTAATATCTTGGTGCTTAGTGCATATTTGAAGGGGGAGAAGCCCCTTGGGGGAAGGCTCTGCAGTCCTGCTGTTCTGTGTCTCCTACAGCTCTCATTATAAATAAGTTTGTCATTTAGTCTTGATTGATTTTCTCGCTTAAAGGATATGAATATTTCTTAGTCTTAAAATTTGAATTGAGGTTTGAGTTAAGTGGTTCCTCGGAGATTGAGCCCATTTATTGTCCAGTTCTTCCAGAATTTACTGTAAATAGCATTTGAGTTGATTCAAGGTGCAATATTATAATAATTTGAATCAAAATATGAATTTTTAATGCACCTTTGGGTATTTTAATAATAAATAAGTTAGTCATTTAGTTAAATTATTTGTAGTTGCATATATAAGTGATTACCACAGTACAAATTTCTAAAAAGTAGTTGTTGACTTTAAAATTAGAAATGATAACACAACAAGTCAGTCTATAAAGATAAAGTCATGTACGTCAGGTTCACAAAAACAAACTGTCCTTTTGTTGGTTTTCATCAAAAACCAGGTTGCATTGCTGCAAAGGATCAACTTAAAGAACTTTTAAGAGGGAAAAAAAAGATTATTAGACATAATAAGGATTAAAAAGTTTTGCAATCGTGACTTAAATAACTTTTTTTCCCCTCAAAGAGCCTTAAACAGTGAAACGTGGGGATAAAAATGTTCTCCAGAGCTCTGACCAAGAACCAGTTTGTCTTCGAGTGTTTAAACCTGACTCCACAAAGAGCGCAAACAGTAAAAACTCTGTGTTTTGTTAACCTAATGGATACAACATACAGGAATGTTCATCTGCAGGAGTTTAAGGCCGGGTCTGCATGGACCACATTATCAAACATGTCGAGTGACTGAGTAAATAACAAAACAAGCCTCAGTAAACAGTAAAAACATGTGACCAAAAAAGGGATTGTTTGAGTCAGTCTCAGGCTGTATTGAATACTCTGAATTGACTTTTGGGTCTTTGGCTGTAGACCATGATGACAGTGTGGTTTGTTTGTTACAAAACACACATACGTTATTTTACAGCATTCATAAAAACCTGTCTACAGTTCCTGCATTGATTTATTCACGCGGCTGTTGTGGAGTTTCCTCCCACAATAAAACCCACAATAACGACACCCAACCCAACACCTAGCACACTGATATGCATGCATCAAGATCTGTTTGATTGCACTCAGCGGGGTTTGTTGATTTGATCAGTCGCGTGTTTGCTTTGCAGAAATCTATCGGAGCTTTGCCTCGTCTGGAAGTTTTTACAAGTTGGGCAATGTAGAATCGAACACAGATTGATGCTGGTGCACTGCAGATCTGATAATCGCCAGTTTTACCAATTTTTCGTAAGAAACCCCGGATCTCGCACCTTCTAAGCAGAGATTTAATAAGCTATGAATCTTTCAGCTTGTTCTTGCGCTCACCGTCCCTGCGAAGGCATTGAGGGATGCTTGTCCGAGCACTCCTTGTCTGATGTGGATCAGAAATTTCAGGGGAGCTCCTGTCTGCAGACGTAAGTCGGTCAAAAGACTGGTGATGTCAGTGCAGATGTTTTGCCTTTTTGGCATCTGATGCAGAGGACGAAGTTTCCATGCAAATGAAGCAGGTTGTGCTCGAACACCACGTGTTTTCAGAGCACAGTCTTGGAAACAAAATCTTTTTGTCGTGGCTGAATCCAAGTGTACTTTACTGCCAAGAGGTAAAATCTATCCACAGATAAAATCAATGTTTGTCCTGAATGATAGTTGTGTTGTGACATTTACCTGTTTGTAGTTTATGAATGCCACACTGTGTGCTTCTGTTTGATCCGCTGATAGCAAATCAGCGTCATATATGCCACCTGTGCTCCATTTAAATGTGCTCCCTCACCCACATGATGAGTCTCACACTGCCGCATCCAAATGAAACGCATCCTTTGACAACCGATGGACGATATCTGCACTGACATCACTGATATGGACATCGACCAATTTAAATTTGTTCTGAATATTTAGAGTCCGATTACCGTTTCATTTTTGCTTTGCAAATCCTCACATGACAAATCATGAGTGCTTCAGTCTGCTGTGCTGGAAATGATCTCAAAATGTTGTGTCTGTAATCTCACATTGGGTGAGCAGCGATTGCCTGCAAGGGTGTGAAAGATTTCCTGCACAGCTATTCCTCTCATACCTTCATACAGAATGTGGCAGGATTTTATGACGGCGCAGTTTTCCAGAGTACTGATCCAGTATTTACATATATTTTCCTACATAAAAAAAGCTGCAGACTGCACTTTGAAGTGAGTCAGCTTTAAAACTAGTGAGTTTGAAAGTTACACTCTGTAAATAACCTCTTTATAAGCAGAGCAGGCCTTTTCTTTAAAGGATTTGAGTCGGGTTGGTCAGTTTTGGCTGAGGCGGTGCGGGCCACATGAGTGTCCGCCAAAAAACGTAGCAACCTGCAGCCAGATCCAACTCTTGCCTGCTGCGAAGCTGGACATTTTAACATAGGGGAGACTGACTTGTTCTGTAACCAGCCTCAAGTGGGCATTTGAGGAACTGCAGTTTTTGGCACTTGAGCATCGGCTTCATTTCACAGCCACTGAAGCTGACTTTTGGAAATATGTTTCCAGTAGAGGGATAGGATAGGATTGAGGAATCACTTGATTTGACAGTCAGACTTGTAAAGACTCTTTATGTTCAGATAAAAACGTCAGGGTGGATAGAAAAGTGTCAGAACTGTTGAATTAAACCAAATTGTCTCTCAGAATGTATTACTCAAGCTCAAATGTGGTACACCTGTAAAGTCGCAGTGAAATTAACCAAAACTTTTTAAAAACTATATGAATTTAATTTTGCTTACTGCTCAATGTAGCACAGATAAAATACTGTTGGTACTGAAACAGTCATCTTAAAGACTTGTCAATTAAAGACTTTAAGATTCATCCATTTTGTAATTGAAATTGTTGTTTTGCACAATTACATCTGGGTCTGTTGGATTTCTACTGTATCTGTGATGATAAAAAGCATGACATAATATTGGGCCTCAACAGGTACAGCATGTTTATTTACACTGCAGAAGGTTTGATCAGTCTCACTTTACAAAAAGTTTTTATTATGCTACCTGCATTTTGTAACAGAACGGGGAAATCAGCAATAGAGACCCAAACTGTTTTTTGTACCAGGCTGTAAACATGTTTATTTCTGCTGTGAAGTTGGACATTTAAACATGGGGACTTATGGAGACTGAAACTGCCTCAAGTGGACGTTTAAGGGACTGCAGTTTTTGGCACTGGCTTCATGGCACTGGCTTTGAACTGATGTGTTTGATTGTTATTTGACCAATCCAGTTTGATCATTGTTGTCTCCACTCTGTGTGTTTCAGAGTGACCAGCAGCTGGACTGTGCCCTGGACTTGATGAGGCGTCTGCCTCCTCAGCAGATTGAGAAGAACCTCAGCGACCTCATTGACCTGGTGAGTTACTGTCAGATTTGTTACAGGTAAAATGCAGACACAGAGTGTAGACTATGTGCTCTTCATGAAACTATTAAAAAATAGTCTTATCTTGTTAGAAATAAGGAGAAGAGACTTAAAATTGTCTCCTCACTCTGTGCACTGTGGACATTTCAGGTTTTAAAATCACACGTGTGTAAGCTGCAGACCTGGAGGTGTTTTTATTAAGGTTTTAACAAATAAAACATGAAATATGTCAGTAACACAATTTTTAAGCAGATAGTGACTCAAAAATTGCCAGTCCATCTGTGGTACGCTGCAGTCCTTTTCAGAAGCAGCTCCCCGCCCGGCTCCACCGAGGATGCTGGCCCCAAGTCAGACACAGAAACTGTGTAGAGAATCCAGAAGATTTTCAAAATAAAACCGCCCAAAGGAAAACAATTCAACTGTGAGCAAGTTAACAAAGTCTGTCGGGCTCTGCTCCTGGTGGCATTCGAAGTCGAGCGGAGGGCAGGGCCAAAACAGCATCACGGTTGTGACATCCCTCAGTGGGGTTTCGCCATAATAGCCTTTATAGATAACTGAGCACTCTAGTCAATACTCATAGTGAAACCTGGCCTCAAAATTTCCCAAGAAACAAAAATGGCATATTACAATGACAGTAGAGACACGGCTGTAGACAGTATTTGTCTGAGCTCAATCATTCTTGATCAAATTTGTGGTTATCTTTTGTTAAATGCAAGAGAAACATCAAGTCATGGAACCTAATTAAACTTAAACTGCAATGCTGTGAATGCATTTCTTTGTGCCCTGCTTTCTGTTCTTCAGCAGATCTGTAGAGGGTTTGTTAGCATCAGAAGTGAGTGTGTGTGGGTGCTTCTGTGGTTTTTTTTCGCTGGCGTGTCATGCAGTGCAAATCTGAAAGTTGCTGCACATCACAGTGTCCCGTCTTTAGAGTATAACGCTGATATTTTTGTTCACAGAGTGGAAGTGAGGCTTTATTTTGTTTCTAAATTCTCAGTGCAGCACTTTGATGAATAATTTACAGGCAGCTTTAAGTTGCTATGTCTTTTCCTCAACGGAGCAGTGCCAGCTAAACCAGACACAAATCAGATCACACTTTGACCAGTGTTTCCATGGCACCTTGTTTCGTGGGTATATGTATTTTTCTTACAGCCAGCCCCCCCACCTGCTCACCTTCCTCTTCCCTCACCTTTAACCCCTCTCTCCCCAGGCATCAGCTCTCTCCTCGCCCATTTCACTATGTCCGGTTGTTAGTGATTATTATCGCAGCTGTCAGTCACCTCCACTGCCAGGCACTTTTTGGTTCGACCATCTCCGCTCAGATTCTCCCTGCCAATTCAGATGTAACTGAAATCACCTCCCGTCTTTCCTGTTTGTCCCACGTCTCACCCCCGTCTCCTCCTCCTCCTCTGTTCTCTGTTTTCTCCCCGTACCGCTCTCTCCCCCACCACCTTTGTCTCACCCGGTCGGAGCTGCCAGGTGTGTGTGATTTCAGGGGTGTGGGGGCTTTTTCGGGAAAACAGGACTTCCTTTGTGTCTATGCTCTGATGTAGGAGGACATAGAGAGGGGCGTCCATGTCAGTCTGTGAGAAGTAATTTGTACCCCCTTATCCTCTAGATATTATGTTTCCCACTGATATTTTATTCCAGCTCCACTCCGCAACCTCTGCTTATTGAGTGAAGCTGAAATGTGAGATGGGAACTTCAGGTTCATTTTTTTAAACCTAAAATAGGACTATCACATACAAGGCTACTTTTGTGTTTGCTGTCTAGTAGCAAAAGCTGGCATCTGTTACAGGATTTCTAGATCGACAAAAACGGCTTGTTCTCATATCTCCCGCTTACCCTCAAAACAAACAAAACACTTTGAAGTGTCTGTGCTGCAGGAAACGTCTGTGTTTCATGTCTTATTTTTCTCTCTGTTTTTGCGTCCAGGTGCCCGGTCTGTGTGAGGACCTCCTCTCTTCTGTGGACCAGCCCCTGAAGATTTCCCGGGACAAGGCTGTGGGGAAAGACTATCTGCTCTGTGATTACAACCGAGATGGCGACTCCTACAGGTCAAGTTTCTAACTGTTCAACTGTCTAACTGATCATCAGACCACAGACAGTGACTGTAACTAATGTTTTTATCCGATTTTAAAGTGTAGAAACATTTTATATTTATTGAAGTTTGGGGCGTCATTCACGGTGTTGCTCTCTTTGCATTTCCAAACATTCAGTTAGACGCTCATGAACACTGAGTCCTGTCATCCGCTTTAATCCATCAGATCCCCGTGGAGTAATAAGTATGAACCTCCCATTGAAGACGGTGCAATGCCTTCATCTCGCCTGAGGAAACTCGAGGTTGAGGCCAACAACGCCTTCGACCAGTACAGAGATCTGTGAGTACCAGCCGAGAAATCTCACTGTGAGATTTCAGTAAACGACGAGAGTCGCCCTCTTGTGACCTCTCACGTCTGTCTTTTTAAGGTACTTTGAGGGTGGTGTGTCCTCCGTGTACCTCTGGGACTTGGATCATGGCTTCGCTGGAGTTATTCTCATCAAGAAGGCCGGGGATGGATCCAAAAAGATCAAAGGGTGTTGGGACTCCATCCATGTGGTGGAGGTGCAGGTGAGAATCAGCTCATTTGAAATAGGTTGACATTTAAACTTGCTCCTGCCAAATCTTTTTGTTGGCCTGGCTTGGCTTTCCACATATTGGCAACAGAGAACGTGTACAATTATCAGCAAACATTGGAGTCAAGTTTAGTTTGGAGTATTGCCTCACTGCTTGTTTGTTGTGTGAACAGGAGAAGTCCAGCGGTCGCACTGCTCACTACAAACTCACCTCCACCGTCATGTTGTGGCTCCAGACAAACAAAGAAGGCTCCGGTACCATGAACCTGGGTGGCAGCCTTACAAGACAGGTACAGCGTTGAGCTGAACTGAAGAGGACGACGTCTGCTGATACGTCAAGCCTTTGTGTAAACTCACCTGTAAACGTGCTGTTTATTGTTTTCACAGATGGAAAAAGATGAGACAGTTGGAGAGTCCTCACCCCACATCGCCAACATCGGCCGCCTTGTCGAAGTCAGTATACCAGCGCATATCCTGTTCACGTGCCTACAAATGACTGCAGTGCCTTGTCTCCCTGATGTTCTGCTGATTTTTCATAAAAGTGTCATTTTTTAATGTGATTTATGTGTTGTGCGCTCTAGCGACGCCTTCATTAGTCAGGCTGAACGCATTTTTACTTTAAGAGTAAGAACGGATGTTTGGGTTAATGGGGCCGAGTAGTGCGGGACCCGTGGGAAAGATGTGTGGTAATTAAACTCTAGAAGGCTTTACTGACATTATAAACCAACAAATGTGGAATTCCTTCTGTTGTAATCAGATGAAATGCATTCACATGAGCAAAGCAGAAGAGCAGGTAGAAATCTACACAGCAGCCCTGTGTAAGCGTACACTTGTGTCTACAGTCGGACCTGGTCGCTTCTTTGTCAGCGAACCTGTTTTTTTGACAACCACATGGACTTAATGGCGGTGAATTAACGTGAAATTAAAGTCATGAAGCGGAGGATTGTGGATTTTTAATGTGTCACACAGTTTGTGTCCTTTTTTTTTCTGTAACCGTAATTTAAATAAAACAGAAATACACATGAGCACTGACCAGAAAGGTCACTAGTGGCTAATGCAGTGCAGCTCAAATGATAGTAGAACAGTAGTTAGTCTTGTTTTCAGTCTTACTTCCTCATATGAAGACTGTCGGTGTGGTTTTTGGTGTTTTACAGGTGAAAAGACATCGAGCCGTCATTTAAAACTGGGTTTAAATTTACATTTATTTTCATGGCATTTCAGTGTACTATTATTTCAGCCTGTAATACAGGATCTCCTGGATTGAATGTTTTTTTGCTGAAGTAGATAAAAAGTTTTTCTGTTGTTGTTGCAGTTTTACATGAGACGACACTACAGTAATAGTGGCTTGTTCACTTCCTCTCTTGACCGAACTGAAACTTCACATAGACAAACTCTGCTGCCGCGATCAGCTTCACAATCAGTTGTTCAGCACAGCTTGTGTCATGCGAGGATAATTACAGGTGTATTAATGACGGCTGCATTCCACTTAGGGGAGGTCCCGCCTGTTGTGTGTACCGGTTCACTGGGAATCTGGATGGGATTGAGCCGTCGTTACTTCTATTAAGTCCAACTGTGTTTTTCCAGCTTTGGCGAGTCAAAATGTCTGCAAGCAGTCTGTCTCTATAAGACCGTCGTTGACAAATGGAAAAGAATTGTGCTAAAAGTAAAGAATGTTGTTGTTGTTGTCTTTCCAGGATATGGAGAACAAGATTCGCTCCACACTGAACGAAATCTACTTTGGCAAGACCAAGGACATCGTCAACGACCTTAGGTAACACTACATGATTTGTTTGGATGACTAACTCTCTCCTTTTGCAGCACTTCCCGTCTGCAGCGCCTGAAGAACCTCTGAGAGCAGAGTCTGTTTACCTCTGTGTATCGTCTGTTTACCTGCTCAACAGATATTTTCTTACAGACTTTCTTAGATATCTCCTTTCTCTTATTTTCTTTTGTCACTTTCTTTATAATTTTCTACCTTCGCTGCCCCCAGTTGCATTTTCCCCCTATTCACTCCATCTCCTCCCTCTCTTCACCCTTTCCTGTCGATCTCATTTTATTTTGTTGCCTTTCGTCCTACATCTCCACTGCCATTTTCCTGACTGTCCGTCCTCCTGTCACCTCTCCTCCCCTGCTCTCTTCTCTGTGCTCCAGATCTATTGAGTCTTTGCCTGATAACCAAAAGTACAGGCAGCTCCAGAAGGAGCTGTCGCAGGTCCTCACCCAGCGTCAGATCTTCATTGACTAGGGGTCAGAGGTACATCCTGGCATGGAGAAGTGTATGCGTGTGTGCTTGTGGTTTATTAAACCGTCGGCCTGCACATATCTGTACATAAGATTTCATATTAATGCAGAACAGGCTGGCACAGTGACATTAACAAACTTTGGTTGGCGCTACTCCATCGTGGACGCACTCATACCATCGTTATCGGCCACATTGAGCCTCTGCGTGTTATTTTTACAGTAGAAACGACACAAGTGGGCGATATAACGGAGTACAAAAAGCTCTAAACAAAGCCATCTTCACAGTCTCTGAACACATGCCAAGTTACGTGCAAGCATATTAGCCTATGAATATTTCTCTCTTCTTTACGTCTAACAATCATAATATACATAACATAACAAACATTGCCAACCATACATCTTGTATTACATGCATTTAACTGCCAAATCGTGCCTTGGGGTGATTAAAATGTGGATAACGATTATATTTCAAGATCCTCTATGTAGGATAATTATTTGTTGAGATGAAGCAAACAAACCAAAGCTGAAAGTAAAGTAGGAAATGACACAAATCAGGAAAATAGAGGCTTACATTCGACTGTGTGTGTGACTGACTGTATGCTAAATGAACACACGTGCATGCTCATGAGAGTGTTGAGGATTGAGCATCTGTGTATGCCTGTTGTGCAGGTTTTGTTTACCTTTTTGAGTCTAACAGATTGGACACACTAACTACGTCGAGATTACTCAAAGCACAAAGTCACTTCTCCTGATGTTTTTCTGGTTTGTTGCCCTAATAAGGTTTTCTGAAATGGTGTGTTTTATTCTGAGCGTGTCCTATCTAAAGAAAACACTCTGAAATAACATAACAGAAAAATCTGACGAGCACAAGTATTCACCCTCCTTATGTTATGGAGTGAAAGCAAACAGAGTGCGGATTGTTAGTGAAAGAGTAAAAGTGAAACAAACAGTGATTTAAAGGAACAATATGTGAGATAGTTACTGTATTAAAACATAAAATGACGATGAAGGAAACTTCATTTGCCGTCCAGACAAGATCATCTGTTTGTGGTTTTCCTGTGTGATCCGGTGTGATACCGCACAGGGCCCACGCCGACACTCAGAGTTTCCAGATATAAACCTTACTACAGCCGCGAAAATCAAGCAAACAAAGTTGATCGACGGAGTTAACATTAGATTCTGCGCGACCTAAAAGGCTCCATGAGCAGACACTCATGAAACAAAGGAAAATATTAGAGATGAAAGACAGCTTAGAGTCCAGAAGGACCACAGCAATATCGGTTTCACGTCACTAATCAGAAATAAACACCATCGTTGATGAGACTGTGAAGATTCTAGAGATTCTTGGCTTCGGGTTTGGGGAGAATTTGGACTGCAACGCTGGTTTTGAGCCACTAGATGTCGCTGTTTACAAGCAAAGTTACATATTGTTCCTTTAATGGGAGAAAATGGTAGAGCACGATTCAACTGCATGACAACAAGTAACCGTTTAACTGGACTGACATTGATGCTCCGTGTGTGTGCGGTGTGTATACATGCATATGTCTCACCATCTTCATCCCACAGAGAGTTGGACTGTGATGTCTGCATAACTAATACTTTCTCTTGAACTTACAGACTGTTTCCGTCTCCCTGGAGAAACCTTTCCCGTCTCTCTCTCTCTCTATGTTCATATTTGACCCTGCACACACTGACTGTCTCTCCTCTCTCTCTCTGTCTCTCTCTCCCCCCACACAGGAATGTTCAACCTCTGCTTGACTTGTCAAAGAAGGATGCCATGCGGTGCGAGCTGATGTCGGCACTCAAACTCAAACACAGCTAGAGATGCTACTGTTGTTTTTCTTTTGTCTCACTTTCTCTCACTTTCTCTCACTCTCTCTCTCTCTCTCTCTCTCTCTCTCTCTCTCTCTCTCTCTCTCTCTCTCTCTCTCTCTCTCTGTCTCTCGCCTCATCTCTGCCATCTTTTCTCTGTTTCTTTACGTCTCTCCCTCCATGCCTGTTTCAGTGCTGCACTCTTGTTTATTTGTGGAAAAACAAAAAAGGAGAAAATGCTTAGCTTTTTATTTGTTTTTGGGTTTTTGTTTTTTTTTGTTCTGAGTTTTTGTTTTCATGCATCTCATCTGCCATGAAGCCATTCACTCACGCTCCCTCTGTCTGTCTCTCTTCACCACTCTCCTCTCTTCTCACCCATATTATGAATATAATGATAGTATTACCACGGTTAATGATAATCTTGCGGTGTGAGGGTCATTGTAGTAATAATCCCAGATGTTCTCACAGCCGATGTGTCCGTTTTTAAATGAACAGTCTCGTGGTCCGCGCTCTTCCTCCGTGACGAGGAAACGGACACAGATTGTGCTGTAGGTGGTGTTGGCTCAGCCGGCCTGTCATTATTATGGACATCAAATTTATTTCTTGCACCTATATATTTTTTTTTTTTTGTCTCTGACACCCCTGATATATTTGTATAAAAATTATTACTGTCCGTGTATAGCTGTCATTATTCTTGGCAATGTAAACGGTGTGAACACGAGGGCGGCCTTTTGGTTTGTGTTTTTACTCTTTATTCCACATGCATGTGAGCCCGTGTGGGAGCATGGAGCTGCAGTGAGTGGAAATGTAGACTTATCAAACACGGGGATGGACTGTTATAATCACCGGGTGATTACACCCACGTCGTCAACCCCAACTCCCCAACACTGTGTATAACATGACAGTTTGTCTCCCCCTCTGTTCTGCTTACTCCACTTCTCTCTCCTCACCTACTATGTCTTTATTGGCGGTCACAGTTTGTCTTTGTGTCTCAGTGGAAACCTTTGACTGTTTCCATTTTGGAGGGGAATCTTTTGTTGTATTTCTGTTTTTTGTTTTTATTTTGTAAAGCTTATGATTCATATTGTATTAGAGCCTCCAGCAACAATAAAAACAGTAAAAAGCTTCTCTCGCTCGTTTTTTTTAGTCTTCATTTCTCATCGACGTGCCTCATTTTGCAGGTATCGTGAGTCCGCCTTCTTAAACATTTATTAGCTCTATCTAATGCAGATCAGAAGTGTTAATCTGTCTGTAACTGTGAGCCTGTGAACAGATCATAATAATAATCAGTCAGACTTTGTGTGTATAGCACTCTTCATAAACAAAATATAACACAATCCATCACCTCCACTGGAAAATAAACCAACACAAAATAAAATGATAAAGCACATTAAGACGTATCAATAAGTATAGTTATAGCTCCACTTTATAAGATGATTTTAAGTTGTTCCTCTTTGTCGTTTCACTCTTGCCATTTTCAGTCAGAATTTTAGAGCAATTCAAATGTAACTTTATCAAAGCATCTGTAATTAGTGACGAATATGTTTTGGGTCTCTGTTGCTAAGAAGAGAAGCATAAACTGCTTTGTCCCTTTTCAACATTCATTGTCATTGTCAAATATTTTGTTTATTGTTCCCATAAAAAATGGTATGGGAAGGAAAAGCACATGTTGATGCATGTAAATGAACAAACTGGTCACATTTCTCTTCCAGTTTAATGCACTTTTTCATTTTAACTCTATGCTTTAACATGTTTCACAGTCGGGCAGCTGATGTTTGCAAGGTCACCAATGATCCTCTGCTTCTCGGCTACAAATGCAGAAGTCCTTTAAAACGGATGTAGAGTGTGAAGACTTTCGAGCAGATTTATATTTAACAGGGGCTGAAGAAAAGCCCCGATTATTCATGCAACGCAACAACATGATGACATTTGCATTGGTTGAAATGCAAATGTCATCAGCGGGATGGAAGGACTGTAGTGAGGCGGCGAGCGGCATGAATAATGACTGTAGCGCCGGTGGAGGCTGCGTGACTGCAGCTCGTCCACTGGGTGTCAGTGACATCCAGCACGTCAAGTTTCACAGCAGGTTTTTCTTTAGCTCAGTGCTCATACACTTCCCTGTTTTATTTGGGAGCTACCAGCATCTTAAACTGACGCAGAAAGGCTCCAGTGTACCTGTCTACATGGACGAAATCATGACCTAACAGAGGAGAGCACATCTGCTGTTGGATCTCTGGTTAACACACACAAATTCAACTGATTTAAAATGATCCACTTTTGGCTGAGTTACTGAATGAACAACCCTCCAACAAGGTCAACTCTTATTGGAGGTGAGTGGTAGACCTGACTGTCAGTGATGGAGTTAAGGTTTTGGGTACATAACCTCCGAGATCTCTTTGCCAAGTTGGGGTGCTTTATTCTCAGACTGTGAAGATAACACTGCCCTGAATAGCTGAAAGCAATATCAGTGGTGGTTGTGTGAGTAACGTTCAAACACGCCAAAGGAAAATAAGATAATTAAATACAATCTTGTCAAGTGAACTAATGAAAGTTGTTTTCAGATCAGGATAATAAATGAAGCTTTTAGGAAGTTACCATTTATCTCCAGTGGCAGGGTTTCTGTCATCCTGACAAGTCCTCAGACCCCTAACAGAGCTGTTCTCTCCCCTTCACACACACACACACACACACACACACACACACACACACACACACACACACACACAGGTTTATGATAATGAGGAGCCTCAAGGCGCAGGAGCCATTTTTTTTACCATTCAAGTGGAGTTGTGCGGACCGAGCGGAGGTGCTGGTGCTGCTGCTGCTGCTGCTGCTGCTGCTTGTTGTTGTTGCCGGCGGTGTGTGTGTGTGCGTGCGTGTGTGTGTGTGCTGCTCCGGCCAAGGTTACTGCGGGTTTACCTCTCTTAAAATCAGCCAGAGTGACCGGAGAGAAGTGCGCCCGCTGAGAGCATGGCTCCTCTGCAACAAAGGGAAACTCACAGGCGGAAAGTTTAAAGGAATAAGGAGCCGCAAGATATCCTCGACTCGGAGACCCAAGACTGAACACTAACTGAGGAGCGATGCACTTCTTTAAATGGGATTTGTTGTTGATCTTCTGGTTGTGTAAACTGGCGCCGCTGGTGCGTTGTTACACCGTGCACCTCAGTGAGGATGCGGGGGAAAGGACAGTGGTGGCCGGCGTGGAGCGCGGCGCGCGGTGTACTTTGGATCAGGTACTCGCTCCAAAATTCACGGAGCGGTTTTTGGAGACGGACGCGGCGGCGGGCACTGTGTTTGTTTCGGACTCCGTAAAGTGCACCTCGCTGCGCTCAAACCCCTTCACCGTGTACACTGTGTCTGACTGCACGGACTCCGGCTACAGGCACCTCCTCACCAGCCAGTACGAGGTCCATGTTCACGGTAGGAACTGTTCAAACAAGCGTAAAAGAAAACCACAGTGGGACATGGAGGTCCTTAGTTTGTTCAGCAGCCACAGCCAACACCGCTCAGAGTGCCGCCAAGCTGGCTCTGCTTTATTTTCAGTGGGAGGTCTGCTACCAGGAGCACCGATCCACTGCAAAGTCTCCAACAGCCGTGACTTTTACTTCTCTGAGGGGGACTTGTTTGTGTCTGAGACACTTTGCTGGAGGCAGGACACACTCCTGGAGTTAGACCTGCTCTGTGATGTGCTCACAGGAGTTGGATTGAGTACTAAAACCAACCTCATCTCTATCCACTGGCGTGTGGGCCAGGGCCCCTTTAGACAGGGCCACCTAGGGAAGCTGTTAGAAAAGGCAGCTCAGTCTGATTCAGGGATTGTGAGCAGCAGGAGGAGGAGAAGCATCAACAGCAGCCCCCAGTTCCAGCCCCCAATGTACCAAGTGGCCGTGGCAGAGAATAAGCCAGCTGGGACTCCTGTTGTTGTTTTGAAAGCTGTGGATGCGGACGAAGGGGAGGCAGGCAGGCTGGAGTATTTTATTGAAGCCCTCTTTGATAGCCGCTCCAACAATCTCTTTGCCGTGGACCCGGCCAGTGGCGCTGTGGCCACAGTGGAGGTGTTGGACCGAGAGACGAAAGACACCCATGTGTTCCGCGTGACCGCGGTCGACCATGGCACGCCTCGACGTACAGCCATGGCCACCCTCACCATCACAGTCAGTGACACTAACGATCATGACCCGGTGTTCGAACAGCAGGATTATAAGGAGAGCATCAGGGAGAATCTAGAAATAGGCTATGAGGTGTTAACTGTGAGGGCCACAGATGGGGACGCACCTGTCAACGGTAACATCCTTTACCGTACCATCAACGGTAACGGGACCAATGATGTGTTTGAGATTGATTCAAGGTCTGGGGTAATCCGCACCAAAGGCCTGGTAGACAGGGAGGAGGTGGAAGCCTATATGCTGCTAGTTGAGGCAAATGACCAAGGTCGTGAACCCGGGCCCCGCAGCGCCACAGCTACTGTTCACATTGTGGTTGAGGATGATAATGATAACGCTCCCCAGTTCAGTGAGAAACGCTATGTGGTCCAGGTGCCGGAGGACATGACCCCCAACACAGAGATCCTGCAGGTCACCGCAACAGATCAGGACAGAGGGAGCAATGCTGTCGTCCACTTCAGCATCATGAGTGGAAACACCAGGGGACAGTTTTATATCGACGCGCAGACGGGTAAAATGGACTTGGTGAGTCATCTGGATTACGAGGCTAACAAAGAATACACTCTAAGAATCAGAGCACAGGATGGAGGACGTCCTCCGCTGTCCAACATCAGTGGCCTGGTTACAGTGCAGGTGCTGGATGTTAATGACAATGCCCCAATTTTTGTCAGCACCCCATTTCAGGCCACCGTGCTGGAGAACGTGCCGCTCGGCTACTCCATCATCCACATCCAAGCAGTGGACGCAGACTCTGGAGACAACTCCAAGCTGGAGTACAGCCTCACTGACACCACGCCAAACTTCCCCTTCTCCATCAACAACAGCACGGGGTGGATTGTAGTGGCAGCCGAGCTTGACAGGGAGAGCGTAGACTTTTACAACTTTGGAGTGGAGGCCCGCGATCACGGCTACCCTGTCATGTCCTCCTCAGCCAGCATTAGCATGACTATCCTAGATGTCAACGACAACAACCCGGAGTTCACTCAGAAGGCGTATTACATGAGACTGAACGAGGATGCAGCCGTGGGGACCAGCGTGGTGACGGTGTCAGCTGTGGATCAGGACATTAACAGTGTGGTGACCTATCAGATATCAAGTGGAAACACCCGCAACAGGTTCTCCATCACGAGTCAGAGCGGAGGGGGGCTCATTACACTGGCTTTGCCTTTAGACTACAAACTGGAGCGGCAATATGTGCTCACTGTCACTGCAAGTGACGGTACGCGCCTTGACACAGCTAAAGTGTTTGTTAACGTCACAGACGCCAACACACACCGGCCTGTGTTTCAGAGCTCGCATTACACCGTCAACATCAATGAGGACCGGCCCACGGGCACCACTGTGGTGGTGATAAGCGCCACAGATGAAGATACAGGCGAGAACGCACGCATCACCTACTTTATGGACGACAGCATCCCGCAGTTTGACATCGACCCGGACACAGGTGCTGTCACCACACAGATGGAGCTGGACTACGAGGACCAGGTTTCCTACACGTTGGCCATCACTGCTCGGGATAACGGCATCCCACAGAAGTCTGACACGACCTACCTGGAGATACTCGTGAATGACGTCAACGACAACTCCCCCCGCTTCCTCAGAGACCACTATGTGGGCTCCGTTATGGAGGATGTACCTGTGTTCACCAGCGTGGTCCAGGTGTCTGCCACTGATAGAGACTCTGGGCTTAACGGCCGTGTCTTCTACACCTTCCAGGGTGGGGAGGATGGTGACGGAGATTTCATAATTGAATCCACCTCAGGCATTGTTCGCACGCTGCGCAGATTAGACAGAGAAAATGTGCCTGTTTATAGCCTGCAGGCTTTTGCTGTGGATAAAGGTGTTCCTGCTCTGAAAACGCCAGTGAACATCCATGTAACAATCCTAGATGTGAACGACAACCCCCCTGTGTTCGAGAAAGATGAGTTTGACATTATGGTGGAGGAGAACAGCCCCATAGGCCTCGTGGTTGCACATATTTCAGCCACGGATCCCGATGAAGGCAGCAATGCTCAGATTATGTACCAGATCGTGGAGGGAAACATCCCAGAGGTGTTCCAGCTGGACATCTTCTCTGGAGAACTGACTGCACTGATAGACCTGGACTATGAGACAAGGTCTGAGTATGTTATCGTGGTCCAGGCCACCTCCGCCCCCCTGGTCAGCCGCGCCACAGTCCACATCAAACTCGTCGACAAGAACGACAATGTGCCCGTGCTCAAAAACTTCCAGATCATCTTCAACAACTACGTCACCGACAAATCAAGCAGCTTCCCGACCGGGGTGATCGGACGCATCCCAGCGCATGACCCCGACGTCTCCGATCAGCTCCACTACAGCTTCGAGGTGGGGAACGAGCTGAACTTAGTTCTCCTGAACCAAAGCACGGGAGAGATCCAGCTAAGCCAGGCCCTGGATAACAACCGGCCCCTGGAGGCCTCCATGAGGATCTCAGTGTCAGGTGAGAGTGTTAGATAACTCTTTGTAATTGCAGACTCCACCCTGTGAGTGAATAACAGCCTCAGGTGAGCTGTATTCCCACTCTGTTTCCATGAACATGTCCTGTCTCTTCATTTACATTTTCACTTCACTTCACCGGATAATGGAGGTGATGATGACTTAAGTATGTCTTTCTTGGCTTCAGTGTTCCAGAGCGATTTCTCTATAATAGAAATATTCATGAAGCAGGATTACTATTCACTGCAGGATATTTGTAAGCCACTCCCCTCCAAGTACTGAGTCACAAAGATGCGTTAAGTATTTAAATTCTGTTTCATCTGCTTAATGTTGGAGGGGGCCTCTGTAATTTTTTTTTTTGGACCCCTCATTAAGGAGCTTTCTTGTTTACACAAGACTGATTGAGCTCGGTCTATTGTCGAGATTTAAATAGCTTTTTGTCTGAGCACGTCTGTATCCTGTGGGATCCACACTCCAGTGGGCAGGCTGATCATGCCCCATAATTGTGCCCCCCTCCACCATACAATGAAAGACCTAATTCAATTATAGTCTATTTCTATAGCTTGTTTAGAGTCAGGTTTAAGAGCTGATGTTCTTTAAGTGTTGTATTGTTTTACCGGCTTGTTTTTTCTTGTTCTACTCTGACAGAGAGGCTGAAATTGAATAACTCCCCCGGCTCTTTAAGGCCGTAGGATGCTGGTGTATTTCAATACAGTGTACAACAAAAGCAGGTGGAAGTGTAAATCACTGTTTGGTTCACTGGTTCGGACGTATTTGCTTTTAATGCTCACTGCTGGTGGTGTCTCTCCTAACCTGCATGTCTTAAACTGCCTGTGTTCCCTTCATCTTTAATTTTGCATGCCTGCACAAATTACAGAGTTTTATTTGCTCAAGAAATGTGACTGAACTTGAATTGCACCCACAGAGAGAGAATGTGTGTGTGTGTGTGTGTGTGTGTGTGTCTTCAGGGGGGTGTTGTTGTTACCCTCTGTTAGGAGCTTATTTGACGCAGTGTGATCCGCTGTAAATCTGTCTTCTCTTTGACCTTGGCACGGAGAGAAGGAAAAAGAACCAGGCAATGTTATTAAGAGATTGGGCATCAAGGTTAAAGATGAAATCAGATACTGAATGAGAACAGCGAGGATTAAAGTTGGTAGGAACCTTGGGATCTCTTCGATTTGGCTGAAGGAGACAGTGGATGTGTCAATTCTGTGACTGACAGCCTTAAGTGCTTTCATATTTGTTGATGAGTTGAACCTGAGTGGCTGATACTGTATGGTTAGAGTGGGTGGTTGTTCAAATGGATAGGAGCTGAGCTTTTTCTCTCTGGAGAACAATAGGGAGCCTTCGATTCAGGGGCAGGCGCTCGAGCTCATACCAGGCTGTGGTTGGGGGCAACAGCTGTGACTCCACCACGGACCAATTAGAGGCTGTGTCTCCCCAGCGCGTCCCGCACCTGCTGGGGTTTATGTGTCAGCACCCCTGCAGGAGACAGAGTTAGACGGAGGGAGGCAGGAGGACAGTGGGGGGAAGGGGGGGGGCTGGTGGTGGGTTAAGATGTGGTTGTATAAACTGGGAACGTGTTGGAAAATACAGTCGTACTGTAACAGAGCAGGAAAGTCATTAGACGGGGGGGCTGTCGGAGGAGGAGCTGGGGGTAGGAAGATGAGCTCCTCCAATAGATGCTGCTGACCCCAATTTTCAAAGGCTTCTTCCTCCAGGGACCTCCCAAGTCTTCCCATTATCTCTCTCTTTATGCTGCCGTTTAAGAGGCCCCATATGATGGACGATTTTTGATGGGCTCTTTTGTATGTTGTTGGACTGTGATTAACATCGTTTTTGAGGAGTGCACTTCACACTGAAATAGATGCAACGGCCCTGATGCAGCTACACTTTGCTTCGCGTTTAAAGTGTTTCCTGTGGAGAGGCTTTGGGAAGGTAGTCTTTACAGATTAGGATGAGATTATTAACGTTGAATTCAGGAACATTCATTTAATTCCCCCAACGTCCTGATGTACAGCAAATACTTAAAACTGAACCTCTATAGGAAGGAAGGCAGGAAGGAAGGAAGGAAGGAAGGAAGGAAACCACAATAGGAAGTGTGGCCTTGTGGTTACATAGTGTCTCAGAGATAATGTCGGCCTACTCGTGGCCGTTTGTAAAAGTTTCTGTGTTACGTGTGCTGTAACGTTAGCTAAGTCTCTGGTGCAGGTGTCTGTCGGGCCGTGCCAGCGTGGCTGCAGAGTCTGGAGACGTTGGTTTTATGTGAGGGGGCAGGGAGTCGGGGGTTGGTTGGTGACGTAAGCAGCCATCATATACATCACCTTCATTCAGATCAGCCAGCAGGGAAATTCAAATGCAGTAGTTGGGTTTCAGCTAGTTCCTCTATGCATATTGATCGCACAATCTGTAGAATTCAAATACTTTACACCTAAATGTTAGTTTTCTTCTGAAAAATGTGGTTTGAAGGTTTTGTTACACCTCAAACACAAACTGTCAAATCACAGTTAATATGGAAATAACATGATTAACAGTTTTAAAATGAGATATAAAAAGAAGAAATGTTAGAATATTTACTGATATTTGACCTAAATAGGATGTGTATGTGTTTTTTTTATATTTCTTTGGAAAGCTTTATCCTCTGTCCAAGACTTAACTTGGAGGTAATCGGAGCCTCCTCCTCTGTACTTACATCAAACGCACCATAAAGATAATTATGGTTAATAACCATCACGCTACCTGAGGCGCAAATTAAACTGAGTTAAGTGGTCTGCACTAAACTTTTAAATCCAAAGCAGCACAGCCTGAGTAAAACTGTCTCAAATGTTTGTACTGGATTCATACGGGTATAGTTTTATTTATCCAGCAAATGCATCAAAGCAGTTCAGCCACCCAGCTAACACATGCATAATAAATAGAAGAACAAACACTGTTAGTTACAGTCTAGAATGATCAGAGACAATATGCATGAAAACTGCGAGCGGAAGTGGTCATAAATAGTTAAATAATCTAAACCCCCGTCCTCCTCCTCCTCCTCCTCCTCCTCCTCCTCCTCCTCCTCCTCCTTAGTCAGTCCTCAAGAAAACACTCAAAGTAAAGATGCCATACAAAAGCATTATAAATGACCTATTAAGTACTGAGAAGATGGATCGCAAAGGGGATAAAGGACTCAGACTAACCGTTATAAATGTGGTCAGGTGGGTTCAATTTGCTGTATTTCTTTATAATTTGGCGACTGAAAGAGCCACTGGCAATTTAATGTTGCAATTAAGTGTGTTCATAAATGTGCTAATCACCCTTTTTTTTATATTCAATGTATTAAAAGTTAGAAATGACACTTCCCCCTCCGCTCAGCAGAGAATATTGCGTCTCAGATTGGCTCTGTAATCGTTCAAAACCACAAGCAGGCACTTAAAAACGCATCTGACAGCCACATTACGCAACGATCCTGCCGCCTTATTGTGTGTTGGCTGTGCGCACAGGCATAAATTAGTTATTATGACCATTTAATTATGTTAGCCAGTTAAGAGTCAGATTTACAGCAGCGGTGTGTTGGCGTTGGGCCTGCCTCTGCACTAAATGGATGGAAGGAGAACGATAAAGTCATATGTGTGAATTAATCGGCGTCGATCTGAGGTCTGTTGGCTCTCTGTCTGCCATGCTGAAGATCAAACTGATACATATATAAAGATCATATTCGTCACGTGTCACATCTGTGTTATGAATTGTGTCCACACAGCAGAGTGGGAAACTGTCTGTCGTCCGTGGGATTAAATTTTCTGCATCTGTATCCTGGGATCTGTCAGACCTGTGTTGACATACTCAGGGGCTGATCTACTGTTCCCAGGCATGCGTGAGCCTGCATAAATAGGTGTTTGCGTTTGCTGGCAACGATTTCCCCCCTCACCCTGCTTTTTACTTTCATCCTGAAACCTTGGTTAATTTCCCTATAGAAAGTATAACTAATCCTTAATTATGCCTCATTCTTGAACACCTTATTATACTTTGTAGTTTGAATATGAAGCCAATTTGTTGCTGCCTTTGTAATTTTATCACTATTGTGCTATATGTTTCCTCTGTAGGAGTGACACGCTTAAATTTGAACCTCCCCTGTGGCATACATATGTACTGTATACATAAATACAGCTATGCCATCAGGACACTTTGTCCTTTTTAATCATATTCTGAGTCGAAGCCAATATCAACCCCCGTCCTCACTTTGCCAACGTCAATGCAGAGATGTAACAGACAAACACGCCTCCCGCCGCAACTAATGACGGCAGTTTGATTCAGCTCACATCACACTGCAGGTCGTACAGATGCTTAAATTACAGAGTGGACAGCAGATGATTTTCTCTGTCCACTCACTGTCCAGGGGCCCTTTTAAGTTTTAAGTGCGTGTCTGAAGTGGCTGTGGCTGCTCCAAGGTTAAACCACCACCACACTGTCAAATACGTCCGAGGTGAAACTTGTTTTCAATACTCAGATGCTCCGTTTTGCTTGTGTGATCAGATACAGGATTGATAGTGATGTGGTTGAACGTGTTTTTGCCCCCCCGCCCGTCGCCGTCCTTGCATAACATTATGCTACAAGACTGGAATTTTAATGGAAAAAGCCTTAACGGTGTATGTTAGAGACAAGACATTCACCAGCCTGGGTAATTTCATTATAATCTATTAAACCTTTAAGCTGTCTGTGGAGGGACTTTCTCAGGGGGTTGCCTTCTGTAACACTAGCCCATCAAGCTCCCCAAATCTGGTATATTTCTGTGTGTGTGGCCTCCAACAGCTGGACCACTCTGATTGCTTTTCTCCTCGCCGTCATGTAATTATTTCACTTCATTTCTGTGTTCTTTATGGTTGATTAATTTCTGTTTTGCTTATGGTTGCTTTATAGGACTCAAAGTCAAGTCAGTATATTTTTTTTTTTTGGTACGAGTTTAGAGTCATCCTTTGATTCACCGTGCCTCGCTGGATGGCGTTAGTCACACTTGCGGGCTCGCTTGGAATGTTTGTAGCGCTGCCTCTCCTCTCCTTTCTGCCTTTAACGTCACCTATCACCTTGATCCTGTTTCTCTTTCCCTCTTTTTGTTTGCCTGTCACCATTCCCCCATTTTTCTCCTATCTACCCGGGTCTATAGCTCTAACCCTTGCAACCTCCGCTGTTCCCTCCCATCATTTCAAGCTCCTCCACCCTCCCTCTTCACCCCCACCCCTCTCTATATACCCTCCCCCTCCTCCTCCTCCTCCTCTCTCTGTCTCTCCCTCCTTTGACTGTTGTCCCCTCCACCCCTCCCCTGTGAAAGGAAGAATGCCTAAGAGAAATGCTTTGTTAAGCACCCAGTTGTCATGGTGAACCCAGCAATGCCTGAGAAATTCCTTGTGGGTGGGGACGAGGGGTAAGGTCCCTTTTGTGGAGTGAAGATGGGGGGGAGGGGAGGCACATAAAGTTCTAAAGAGCAACTGTCCCCCTCTCCCTCTTTCCAGTGGAGCATGTAAGGCTTTCACACAGTGACCTGTCCTGCCGACTGCTTTCACTCTGTAAGCGTTTTTTTTTTTACAGCACATGCAGCCAAGTCAGCCGACACCTGACCGCAGATATAAACTTTCCATCTGCGGTGATTTCATGAAGAATACAGTCCGGTCACGCATGTGACAGACTTCAGAGGCACCTGAGAGTTGAAAACTCGCAGTGATACGATGGTGTCCCCTTTAAGCTCTTTGATTTGTGACGCAGATGTGCTCAGAGGGTGTCTGATTTCTTGTTTCTCAGTAGCACAACATCCTCCTGTGGGCCTCGCTCCTCTATGCTTGGTTGCACTGAAGGTCCGGAGGAGATGAGGTGGGGTGAGTGTGTGTGTGTGTGTGTGTGTGTGTGTGTGTGTGTGTGTGTGAGGAGGAGGAGGAGGAGGAAGAGGTGGAGAGATGACATCATCTATGTGTTAGGAGGGGAAATCGTATTTGGGATTAGGGCTGGTGCATCGCTGGGGTGAGACCTTGTGGTGCTTGTATGTATCTCAGCGTTGTCCTGCATTGTCTCCTCTATCCCAGCAGACAATGGGAGTTTGCTCTGTCTGCTGCCCCCTCCCCATCTGTCTTTGTGTCCACTTGTTTGCCCTGGTGCTGCTGTCTTCACTACAGTGTCACTTGGCCTGTGTTTCGTCCATGAATTAACCTATAAACTGTACAGTCTGATGCAGGCACTAAAATCTTCCCTTCAGTGAATCACTGACTAAGAACGGATAATAAAACAATATATAGTCCCCCAGCTGGGAGAACCTCGGGGGGAACTTCTTTAGTTGCCAGGGGGTACGTGGAAAGATTGTGGAGTAACTTAAAAAAAACAACAAATATGTACACATTGAACACTAGAGAGCAACAACAGCTAGAAAATGTTAATAAATTAAATAAGTGGATATCAGTCATCCAGGTCATCTTTCTTCGAGAAGTGTTAAATCTGGTGACTTCACAGCTGAAAAAGCCTCTTGGATGAGAGGTGAGATGTCTTCACGGATCTGTAATCAAGTCCAGTTGCCAGAGATTTAGCCCTTCTCGGAAAATATGGATGAAATGGCAATTAGTAATGGAAGAATAGTTGGAATAGTTCACTGTAATGGTCGTGAAAACCGGACTGGATAAAAGGTTAACCGATACATGGGTCAAATGGTTAAAGCAGTGGGTAAATAGCTAAAAATATGAACATGGCTGAGCTTTAAATCATTTTAATTAAAGCCATATGAATAATGACAGGTGGTGTAAATCTTCACCTTCATCTTCAGGGCCTGTCTGACAGTATTAGTACAGTAGACAAAAATAATTGCGATCTCCGCTGTCGTACAGAAATCCGTACGAGAACATGGATTCTCATGCTGTGAACGTGACAGATTATGTTTATTTAACAGGCCACTGCCTTTACGCTACATTGCGCTCATTTAGTGGCGAACCAGACTGAGATTTCACAGTGACCTGGTTTCATATGCTTCAACTCTGCCGTGCAAACTGTCAACATTAGGCCGTTAAGACTGGAGGGTGAGAGGTGTGACTGGTGGAGGTGGTGAACCGTAGCGTGGAGCAGTTTGAGATGTTTCGTCACCGTCTAATTTATATTAACACTGACAGGAAGGTATCGGGCTAATGAAACAGATGTTTCCTCGTGAGCTGGTATGAGGGTACGATTGTGCTTTCACAGTACGCCGGCACTGAATGAATTAAAGTGACTATTTATACTATTCGCTCACATGCAGGTGGATTTTATCTCTCATTTGTTGATCCGAACAGATCCAGCTTGTCTCTGTGACAGCGTTCAATCTGGATAAGTTAATATTGCAGTAGTCCAGTGTCTTTAGGACTCGTGTCAAACTTTGTTACAAAGCTTTCTTAAAAAAATGACAAAGTGGTTATTGTGCTGCTAGATGCTCACTATCCAATATCTATCAAAAGTCTATTGGCACGTTTGAATAACGGCCTCATGCTCGGTCACGTCTCTGCATGCTAATGTCTCTTTACTGCCGCGCTGACAGCAGTTTTCCTTTGAGATGCAAATGTTCTGATTGGAAGAGTTCAGATCCTTTTCTGCCGCTCTAAAGCCGATTCACTATAGTGGAAGAATCCGTGGAATGCCCTTGTCTTGTGGGGTGTTTTTTTTTTCTTCGATACAGCAGAAAAGTGTCATCAGGGGGAAGCCGTGGCAGGGTCCGCCGCAAATGAGTATGGACGGCCTCTCTCCATCATAGTCAGCTTTCCTCCTGAATGGAGAAATCAGGAGAGAGATTGTGGGTTTGTTCTGACTCCTCTGGATGGAAATCCTTCGGCTGACATTGAGCTACACAAGCAGTTTTCGTTATTGACTTCGCGGGCACTGTACGAATTAGGTGGTGTCGTGTTTATCGTTACAGCTGACCTTTGTTCTTTTCTTTCCGAGCTACTTAAGCTTAATTGTTCTGCAGAGGAAGATAAAACATCTAGTTAGAGTTCGTTATTTCCCAAACAAGGTCGGAGACATGAATATTCATGTAGCCTGTTATTTTTCTGTCCTGAAACAAATGGATACACAAACATGCATCCACATACTTGCACACGGGGGAATTGATAATTGCACGTTATGATCTTCTGTGTTATTTGTGTTGCCTGACTGCATTAGCATTGCTCAGATAACAGCAAATCTGCTGCGTAGGAGTTTGGGCATGCTGTCCACCCCCCCCTCCTTTTGAGAGTGCAATTTGCATGTAGGTTTTCTGTCATACGTGAGCTGTCGAAATGTGTTTTCATTTTGTGGTTTTCTCATCATCGGGACTAACAATAACCTGGTGAAGGCGAGGAGCTTTTTATCCCAAACCGACCATCAATCCGCCGACAGTCTCTTGTCACCGTGTGCTGAAAATTCCCCGAGCGGCGGTTGAATGTTTTTGGTGATTAGAGGAGCTTTAAAGTTGTCTCAGCCTTCGTGGCATGTTTTACCCCGCAGGCTACTAATTTGACTTCTAAAGCTCGACAATGTAGTACCCAGGGTAAGGGTTTGATTGGATAACAGTATATGGTGGATATTTTTGTGTATCTTAAAGACACAGTGAAATTAAATCTTCATTCTCGATTTATCTCCTCTTATATGCTAATTATAAGTCTAAGAAGTCATTTGTTTGTACGTGCATCCAGTCAACTTTGGGTGGCTAGTGTTACCGTCCCATCATACATAACCACACTTAGCTGTTAGCTTGTGATTCGTAGAAGAAGTTGGTTAGCTTAGCTTAGCATAAAGACTGGAAACAGAGGGAAAGGGCTAGCCTCGCACCACTGAAGCTCACTAATTAACATGTATCTAATTTGTTTTTAAGGCTTTTATGTGCTTTGACACAACATCCAGATTTTTTTTGAAAAAGAATAAAGTGAGAACATTTTTATTTTTTGATTGTTTTCTTTAAATCTTCACTTCACTGAGTGCGGTTGATTGTTAGTCAGCACTTGTTGGTGGGTCTTTTGACTCGCCACCTAAAATCCTGGCTGCCGTCCTGGACAGCATGCTGTGTTGATTGAGCCTTTGGTCCTTGTTGAGAAGCTTTTCCTGAGTCCTGATGGCTCGATTGTGACGTGAGCCGCTGTAGGTGGAAGGAGGCCTGGCAGGAGCCGTTGGAGTATTTTATGCAGAGTGGCGGTGGTGGTGGTGGTGGTGGTGGTGGGGTGTCGGCTTCAGCCGTTGCTTGTCTAGTAGGGGGTCAGGAAGAGGGGAGAAGATGAGGGGGGGTTTAAGGGTAATGAGATGAAAAATCTGCCCCCCCCCCCCTCCCTTTACAATGCATAGCCTCCACCCTCCTCCAACCAGTCGTCAGGCCCCATTCAGGCAGCAGTTGAGTGTGTTTCACCTTTCAGCCCTGGTTAATTCAAGGAGGCCGCTCCACAGGCACATTTTAGTGCGTCCCTTTTGATCGCCGGGACTCGAGATTCCAGCTTTTAAATGAAATCGACACCAAACAGAGCGAGTTTAGTTTTAATGAAGGAGACATCTTATAAGCTTGATCTCACCGATACGGGAGATTTTTAAACTAGAGCCGCAGAGCTCCAACATCGTGATAAACTTCTACTCCCTCGCTCTTTAACCCACATCAGGCCTGCTTAGTGTCTGTCCTGGACTGGCTTTGCTTTTTTTTTACTGGGGTGTTAATTGAACCTCAACTTGCTGACTGGTATGAGGGTGAGGATTAATTCCTGTCGCCATGCTGGGTGCTTTCTGTCCCCGTATGTCCACCTGAGGTCCTTTCCCATGAAACCACAAAAACAAAACCGCCTTCTTCAGCTTTAGTTTGGCGCATGAGCCAGTCTTTGAATCATTTTCTGGCATTTTTCTCAATTACCAAAAATATTTTAATATTATATTTTAAGTATACAGCAGCATGTGTTGGAACAGTTGTGGCTCCAGTTGTCTTCTGTGGTTTTAAACCTCGTCTGATTTCACTCTCAGTTCAGTGGGCCTCGTGTTGCGGGGGCCCCAGCACCTGTAAGGTTCAGTCTCAGACCGGCCATAAACATGTCAAGGTGACGACATAACTGACCTCTGATTGTAGAGGGCAAAAGCTTCAGAGGGAACAATCCAAATGTAATAAATTAGTCAGGGTCACACACACACACACACACACACACACACACACACACACACACACACACACACACACACTGTAGCAGAGCCCCAGTAATTAATGTATGTGATTCAAGGCTGTTCCAAGGGCAAAGCATTTAAATCTAATTAAATTACACTGTGTCCTGTTGTTGGCCCCACAGGCACTGTACTCTCAGGCCGTGGCTTTGTGGTTTGTTTGGTGTGATGTGTCGTCTCTCTGTGACCTTGTGTGGTTTGGTGGTTGTCGGCAATATGCAAACATGACACTTCTGACGGCAGCTTCACACCGTATTAGCTTGTTAACAATGTTTTTTACCTGCTGCAGAGGCCTGGCAGACACAGATGTTCTCCCAGTTTCAGAGCCAAGACAACTATTACAAAAAGAGATAACAAAAAAAGAGTTATAGTAGTAATAATTATAGTTTTTCGCTCAGAAATGAGGTAATAAAAGTTATTTATCAAATCTGTTGCATCTTTAATCGCCAAGAGAGCTCCTGAGCTTTCTTAAGTTTGCAGGACAGAAACGGAGATGGACACCGTCTCAGACATGTAAACTGTATTTCATTAAGTCGTTTTTTTTGGCCTACTATTTTCACAGGATTTCAGCATTAGTGCACTGCAGGAAAAGTTGGTCCGACTTCCTACCAAACTTATTTTCACCTTTAAAAGCATCAATATTCTCCGCAGTTGCCACCACGGCACTGATTTCTCCTTTATTATACTTTTTCTCTGATGTAACAGCAGCAGAATTTCAATCCCAGCTCCACTTTAATTTTCTTCTAACTTTATGTTTCCCTTTCAGCCATTTTGCTTTTATTTCCTCCCTTTTTATTTATTTATATACGGCATCAAAAATATATTTAACCAGGGACTTTAAAGGTCTGACACTTTTACTATCAGAAGTATGCTGAAAATTAGAAAACGTGATGATTCTTGGGCATATTCTTAAGTTCTAAGTTGCATCTTTTTTTCTAACCTGTGAGCAGATTTCTGTCCGCTGTCATTGGACGGTTCTGATATTGTTGGGAAGTTTAAGTTTGATCTGAAGTTATAACTCCAAGAAAGCGTAAGCCCTTTGACGCAGTCTGCAGCAATAAACGCGAGCCCACTGCTCCGTCCTCAAACAAACAGCCAAACAGCAAACAACACTCAGTTCATTTCTAAAAACTAATTAAAACCTGATAAGTTTGCAGAGCAGCTCACTGGTTCATTGCCTCAAAAGGCTGCGAACTGCAAAGACATCCACAGGCCTTATTCCTCCAAAGTGATTTTTAATTTATGATCTCCCTATTGATCTTGGAAATGGTACCCCGGCTTTGCGCTCTTTGAAGTCGTGAGTACTCGATGCGTGCTTCCCATACTGTAGTGTACTGATGCCGAACAACTAAGACAGGCTCTGCTCAACCTCATTACCTTCTTACCCGGAGGTTCCCCTCATCACGACACACTTAAACAGAGAAGCACACGGCCGCCTCTGAAGGAGTATCGGCCGCTGCGGATCACAGCATTAACGCGCTTTTGTGTGATTGCGTCGTTCCTTACGTGGTTTCATTTAGACGTGTGACGAATGGCTGCTTTAGGGAGCTGCTTGCGGGCGATTATTTATCGTCTCTCCACTGTCATGATGATGAATGGTATTTTTATAGCGTCTGTAATGTGTTTTCCCCTCCCCACAAAAACTGGAAGGTGTTTTCATCGGGCCAGTCTTTAACCTGTGCATTAGGAGGTGGAGCAGCCAGGGATGACGTCTCTGCCCTGCTGAAGTGTCTCTGAGCCAGACACTGAATCAATAACGGGCACAGCGTTGATGTGAAAATCTTAATAACACCTTTGCAGTTCTGCCTAACAACAAATGATCTATTCACCGCCGAAATTGTACGGCAGACCTGCAGAGTAAAGCTCTGAACTGTCTTTTTTTATTGGTGACCACTTATTAACAGAGTTTTCACAAGTGTGTAAGCAGAGCTAATATCTCACATGTTAATCAGCTTGATGTTAATTGATACATTACATTTTACACTCTGTGAAGCTGTACTAAGCTTCGGTTAAATGGTAACATGCTGACTATAATGTTTAATTATGTTCATCGTCGTAGTTTGTCATGTCAGCATGCTTTTCTGTTTGCTAGGCTGCACTCAAGTCTCATTCAAAAGTGACAAAACATAACAGTTCTTATCTTCAGGTGATTATACAGTAAGGTACGAATATTATATTCAATTTCTGTCACGCTCTGTAAAGAGAGCTGCCTAAATCTGACACGCTGGATCATTAAATCCAAGAGATGCGAAAATATCCGCCTGGATTTCAGGACACATCAGGTGTGTCAGCAAGTCTCACAAGGTGTGCTTGTTAAACATGGGTATCAAATGGAACAGCCGCTTTTGTGTTTATAACTATGACTGGGGGAGTGATATACGTACTGTACGTTCACCAGTGGCCTGGTGCTCTGCTTGTTTAATGTCACAGCTTGTAAATCGCGTGTCGTGCGACTTAAATTTACTGCCGTTTTTTTCAGTCACTTCCTCGGCCGTCTGTTTTTAGTTGATGAGGACCACTTTAATTTTCTCTGCGAGGCTGGAAGCAGTCACCTGCCCCGATGCTCTGTTCAATCCTCTGCAGGCTTTATCTAGAGGAGGTGCTGGTGCAGCCCACTGACCTTCAGTCCACTGAAGGTGACGCCTTCACGAGCGGTGTCCTTCGGTCGCTTTTGTCACGTTTTTTTTTCCCAATCAGACTCAGACCATTTGTAGCTTGTTGTCCCCTCTTTCTCTCCCTCTCTCTAATTTTCTCCTCCTCTACGCAGACAAAAGGAAGAAAAGACAGCAACAAATTTGATCTTCAAACCGAGAGAAGGGCTTAAATAACTGGTAAACTCACCAGCGCAGGCGAAGCTGTGAGGGAGCAGGTCGGGGGGTTACTGTCGCTCTGTTGCGGGTGATGTCTCTGTCCTCAGTAATTTGGTCACACAGTCCTTCTGATCTCTATCCACCATGACTTTGTTGACATTTTCTGGGATTCAACTGTGAGATTTGATGGCAACTTTGTGGTCTAATTAGGCCAGTCTCAGCGATTTGTTCTTTCTGTCTCTCTCAGCGGTCTATTATACCCGAAACTAAGATCCCTAGCAGGCTTAAAACAGAGATACGTATATATCTTGTTTTGATTATATGCGTCTTCATTGCAAACACTGCTGTGCTCCCTCTGCGTTCACATAACATTGTGTCAGTGGAGTATTTGTTGTTCATAATTCTCTTGACGGCAGTCATCAATATTTCAGATACAACGCTGTACACCCCCCCTCCTCCTCTCCTCTCCTCCTCTCCAAACCTCCTGGCTGATAATTTATGTTCTCTGTGCGGAGGCCTCAGCAGTCAAACATGGCCTTTGTGCGTCTCTGAGAGACTCTTCTCTGTAAATCATAATGAGTCAGCTTGTATACGTGCTTCTGTTTATCATCAGAGATGTCTTGTAGGATTTCTTGGTCCTGTTTTTATAGCAGGACGATGAGCAACAGCCTTCAGAATATTTTGTTTTCAAATCAGTCAGCCTCGAAGCTCTCTGTCTTTGCTCTAGTTTTGACAAATCTGTAAATTCAAAACCCCCAAAACTCACCAGAAGCAGCGCTGTGACGTTTTTAAATGACAGCGGCGACCCCTTCTTTAATACAGATGCCACTGTTTTTAATATTTTAATGAAGCTCTGTTCCTTCCCCATCAGTCATCCCGTGACGGCTAAACCTCCACCGCTGCTTCAATGTACACTCTCTGCTTTGCTTGTATTGACGTATGGATCACCACCACCCACCCACACACACACACACACACACACAATGCATGTACACAGCCTTGGCAGTCCTGCAGCCTCAGTGTGTATTTAATCTTTTCCCTGGCGCCACTTCCTAGCTGAGAGCATTCCTGGCACCCAGAGGCCCAGAGGGGGTCGAACTCTGGGCTGAAAGCAGTGTCACACTTCAGAGCTGGCACCTCGTCCCGTTACCAACTAAGCATCCCTCTTTTTCCTCCTTTTTGGCCCAAAAGGCCCCGCTTACCCTCCGTTCCTGAGCGAAGGATCCTTCCATGGAGAATGACCTCTTTGAAGGATGGTCTGGTTCCTTTCAGAGGAGATTCTCCTCGCGCTCAGTTTCCCAGCGCTGCGTCTACGTCTGGAGCTCTGCCCGAGCTCCCATCCAAGAATGTGAATTGGCAGAGGACATAATTAAGGCGATGTCTGTCCTTATATGTGGCCTAACCTTTAAGAGCCTCTGTTCACTGAGAGCTGTGTTTTTCTGGCTCCTGTTGCTGCAGAGTATCAGTTATAATATGACCTGAATGGATGGAGTGAAAACTGTTTTTCTGTGTTTGGCTGAGGTTGAAAGTAGATTGTTGTTCGCCGGGTTTCTGTCAGGTTAGAAAGCAGCTCGGAGTCTCCAGTAAATAAAATGTTGCGCTCACAACTCTATGAAAGTGTAGCAGCACCGCTGCTTTACTGTACAGCACTTAATATTGTGAATTTCCCGTGAGGCTTGGCAGCTGAAACGCTCCTCTGTCTAAAACCTGGAATCATAATAAATAAAACTGTCAGATTTACACTGTTAGATTGTGGCAGCCTGGAGAACTCACCTTGATTTCAATAAGCTCTTTGTGTGCGCGTGTGTAGCGGCAGTGTGTTTCGTATGTGACAGATGAAGGCTCTGGTTTTCTGCTTCTTTAGAGAATTTCGCTCTAAACATCTGGAGGTCTGTGTGTAAATCTGTGTAATGGTTTGTGCAATGTGAAACCGAAGTACTAGTATTCGTCCTGACAATAAAATTAGAGCCAAAGCAATGAGGAAATATTTAAACAGAAAAGTTCTAAAGGAAAAATTCCCAAATTCATCTGCTTCTGGTTTATCAAATGTAGTATTTTATTATATTGAACTGAAGGCCTCTGGATGCTTTTTAAACTGTTTTTCCACTTCTCTGTGGCGTTGGCTGCCACCATGTTGGCGTTCCTGCCTCTTCCGCTTCTCGGCTAATCTAAAAATCAGCAAAAACGCGGATCATCATTAGAGAGGAGGCGTGACAAATGACGCCTGGATGCTCAAACAAGCCATCTGTAACGGCGCTTACCTGTCAGTCAAAGCGTCCACGCTGATAATTCTGCATAACTTTAAGCCTTAATATAATTTGAAAGGGTGAGCTATATAAAAATTCAGACTCGGTACAGTTGTCACGTTTGGGGAAATTAGCTAGAGAGACCAAAACTGTTGTTTGTACCAGGCTGTAAACATGTTTGTTTCCGCTGTGAAGTTGGCACATTTTAACATGGGGACTTATGGAGGCTGACTTGTTCTGTAGCCAGCCTCAAGTGGACGTTTGAGGAACTGCAGTTTTGGTCACTTTGGCGTTGGCTTCACCTCGGGGAAATTATGAGCCCGAGAAGTCTGCCTTCTTGTCACCCCTCGTCTCACCTTAAATGTCAACAGTGTATCAGTGCTCTTCCTCTCAGATTGTTTTAATTTGATCACTAGGTTAATCGTTAAAACAAAGATCACTGCTGTCCTAAAGTATCAATCAACAGATTATCTGATCATGAAAACAAACTTCAGCAGCAATCTCCAGTTGTAAGTTTGTCCTCTCTTGGAAAGTGTAAACTGTGAGCCGCGCTGCGTTTTGGCTTCTTGTTATGTTCTGTGTGTTTTCTCGTGTTTTCTTGTGTGCACAGGTGTGTGTGTGTGTGTGTGAGAGAGTGTGTGTTTACAGTAAAGTGTGAATTAGAGGAGCGACCGTGCTCCTCTCTGTCCTTTGATACCCCCCCCACTTCCTCTGCTAAGGCCCTGTATTATTACAGTGCTGGAAGCGCTTGACTGGAAGCAGAAGGATTAAAGCCGTGTCAAACATGCTTCTCTGTCTCACTTCCTCTATGACCCTCCCTCCCCTCCTCCTCCCTTTTCCTAGCCCCCTCCCCTCCCTTGGCACTATGTGTTTAAACTCGCCCAGTGCCAAAACAGGGATCTGGTAACTTTGGGCAGTGCTGTTTGTTTGTGTGAGTCCTGCTCGCAGGTTCTGCTCTCTGGCCGGCGTCCAGACGCCCCAAACAAAGCGACCCATTGATTATTTTGGAGGGAGAGGCCGAGGCTTGTTTTCATGACACATTTGATTTGATTAAGCCTGTTTTGTGTTTGAGGCTACAGAAACCTGCAGGCCAGCGGTGAGATGGACAAAGTGATAGCGGCCTCTCTCCACCAGGTCAAAGGGAAACTTTTGAGAGACAAAGTGAACAGTTGAACTCGTAAGCAGTTAAACGCACCATCGCTCACAGATTTACTCGGTCGGGTTTGACCAGCAGCTTATGGAGGCTAATGTTAGCTGACTTTATTTACAGATGCAGTTAGCTGGTTTTATGATTTGTTGTTAGATCATTTCGATCAACACTGATGTCTCACTCAAGAGAATGATGGGAAATGAAAGCAAGTTCAGGTGTTGCTTGTATTTATTTATCCCATATTTACCAGTAGATGCCATAGTGGCTGTGGTTCAGCAAGAACATTTACCAAATACAAAAGTGAGTGAGTCATGGCTTTGGATTATTAACTCTCCCACTGCATGCTTAAAAATAAACTTTAAAAGTTTGTGTTAAAACCTACACTTAAAATTAAATGGAGACATTTCTTAGTAATGTTTTATACAACTTAAGGTGCTTTAATATTTTAAAATGTCGTCATTTATGTTATATCAGGGTTAAGATATCAACCGATGTGATTTAAGGTCATCGGAGGCAGGATTCTAGACTGATGCAATACGAGTATGAGACTACAAGACGGCTGAATGATTCAGGCTAATTTGTTCTTTTATTACAGACTTTCCCCGTCTGCTGGATTCAGAGAAACTCTGAAGCTGTGGCTGACACAGATCCAGAGTTTTTGTTCTTGTTAGCCACATCCAGGACTTCCCTTTGTGTTCTTTGTTCTTTGGGATTGCATGGTTTAGGATCGAGCCTGTTTTCTTTATGATTTCACTCCTCAGTGAGCAGGCCCATGACTGCTCCGGTCAGTTTTACGGATTGTAAATGTGGTTACAGTAGCAAAGCAAGCATGAAATAAGCTTAACAAAGACACAGGTCGATATAAAGGACGGACATAGGTTAAGTATGCGAGAGCCATTTATGTTTTATTCACCAGCAGCAACATCTGCATATAAATAACGACCTAACATGGGAATGAATGAACGGTACAGTCAAGGCCTACTATATAATAGCAGACAAAACACTACATGTGTACAGTCAAGGCTCAATGAATGGCTGATTGAATGTATAGAAGATAAACCATTAACAAGATCTGCTATCACAGCAAGATAAAAGACAAGAGCTGAGAAATGCTGTAACCCTTGAATTCAAGACTCAAGGCTTTCAGTATGGCATGTATAATGAAGCGGCATCACTGCTTCCGGACAAAGGAAACAAAGCGTTTGTTGTGAATGCAGGCGTGAAATTGCTGATTAGAAACTTGGACTGTACTGAAAGAAAACATACACTTGTTCCCTCTTAGTCTTGGCATACGTCTGTTATCTGCTCTGGCACATGAGGAGAAGACAAAAACACTCTCGGAGCCAAGAATATCAGTAAAAGAAGTGTCCATTTATATACCATCTGTGGCTTTAAGTCCTTCATTATCGGCTGGCGTTGCGTTTACAGTAACAACCGTGTGTTGTTACTCCGCTTACATGTGAGGGTTTACCTGGACCCACTGATACAGGTGCAGGTGCTGTGTAAATCCTCCTTCATGCATGTACCCGCATCTGTCCTGTTGTAGGCAGCTGCTCTCTGTGTTTATGCTGCAGTCCCTGGGGACTTTTTGATATAAAATCAAATGAAAAGGACGTAAACATCCTGTCATTTAAAGGATCTGTTTCTCATTGTCAACAAATCCCATGAAAAGGCTAAAACCAAGGAAGCTGTGTATTCGCAGCCTGCTGTATCTTGTTTCTGTGCGCCATAAAGTGTCATTGTTGTCCAGTTAATGAGCCACAACGTTATACTGGATTACACTGCTTTCGTTCTTGTGAACATGGGCACTGCACTTTAAGAGTCTTGTGATTTAGTCTCACGTTTTTTTAGTGCCTTTTCTTGTCCTCTGTGGTGTGAAAACATCAGATTTTCACTCACATCAGTTAAAGTTAAAGTGCGTCCTGCTCGTTCAGTCATAAAATCTGAGCGCACCACACACACACACACACACACACACAGCGTCTCTCCTGCCGGGCTGCTGACAGCGCTGTCAGCCAAAGAGCGAATAACGGTGGACAGCAGCGCAGAGGAGGTTGTACAACCATCTGGTCCAAAAATTGTTTTTTAGCCGTCTTCGCTTACAGACATCACCGGAAGCTGTGTGTGTGTGTCGGACACCAACAGACAAGAGTCACGGTGCCTTTGGTTTCCATCGCTGTTATTTTTGTGGTTTGTGGTCAATTATAAGATCCGTGCTGTTTCTCCTGCATCACTCTGTAAATACTCACTTGTGCACAAAGTGTGTATTAATCCACATCTGAAAATAGTCCCTAAGTATTTACTCATTTCTGAACAATATTTGCTAAACGCTGCAGTACCCAGATGTATTATTTTGTCCTTTTTTCTCACTTTAAAGTATAAATTCATGACAGTTATTTAAAGATTAAGTATTTGGAGACAAACTAATGTATTGCTGGTTTTAATCTTTTAATGAGATTTGTTGATAATTACAGAAATATCAAATATTTCCAGCCTTATCCTTTCCATAAACAATCTGGAACAGCTTTTAAACAGCCTTCATCAGTGGAGGGGTGAAGGGAACATCCTCCATGACAGATGACGGAGACCACATTATACAGTTCAAAGTCTCCCTATCATATGTTACCTGTTACCAGTCAGCTGTTCCCTCCTGGGCAGTGATTTAAGAATTATCTCTACAGGAAATTTACAGCCGCAGAAACGTGAAACATCATGTAACGCTGTTACTTGTTCTTAAAGTTAAAGTTGTTCTCTCTCGCTATGAATTGCCCGTTAGTCCGGCGCTGACTTTTCCTCCTGCGTTTTTCAGATGGTGTCCACTCCGTGTCAGCCCAGTGCCTTCTTCAAGTCACCATCATCACCGATGAAATGCTGTCCAACAGTATCACGCTGAGGCTTGCCAACACGTCCCAAGAACACTTCCTCTCCCTGCTGCTCGCCCAGTTCCTGGACGGCGTGGCCCGTGTCCTGTCTGCTGCCCCCGAAGACGTTGTCATCTTTAACATCCAAGACGACACAGACGTCAGCGCTCGCATCAACGTCAGCTTGTCTGTGGCCGTGCCTGTGTTGGGTGAGGGACCCCAGCGTCATGGAGGGCTGGGCCCAGGAGGTGACAGGCCTGGCAGAGGGGTCGAAAGTGGAGGTGGAGAGTTCTTCGGCTCGGAGGAGCTCCAGGAGAGGTTGTACTTGAACCGCAGCCTTCTCGCTAAGATTTCCTCCCAGGAAGTGCTTCCCTTCGATGACAACATCTGCCTCCGTGAGCCATGTGAGAACTACATGAAGTGCGTGTCCGTGCTGAAGTTCGACAGCCTGGCGCCGTTTGTCGCATCGGACACCATCCTGTTCAGGCCCATCCATCCCATCGCCGGGCTGCGCTGCCGCTGCCCCACCGGCTTCACGGGAGATTACTGTGAGACGGAGATCGACCTCTGCTACTCAAAACCCTGCGGAGCCCACGGCGTGTGTCGCAGCAGAGAGGGAGGATACACCTGCGAGTGCTTTGAGGACTACACAGGTGAGACGTCTCATTTTACAAAAGCAAATGACCTCGCTTGTTTACTGTTACAAAGCCTATTATCACATCATCTCACTGTGCGGCCTGCTTCACCTACGGTTTCTAAACTATGATTGGACAATCACTGTTTAGCGGTCTCTCCTGCATGAGTTGCCACTGAATAATTTTCCCGTCTTCAAATGTATTGCCACTAAAAGGTGAAAGGTCACCATTTCTGCCAGGCTGTCCACATGCAGCCTTCAAGATGTTAATTTCGTCTCCCGTGGGGGCTTTAATGTCTACATCTGTCTCGTTCACTCCCCTCTTCAGCTCTTTATTGAACCTGCTGCTTCATAGACGCAGACTGTCCCGCACACTGATGACCGTAGCTCTGCAGACAAAAGCTGAGTGATGAGTTATTGATTGTGCAGCCCTCTTGCAGTCAGCCACGCTGGAGCTGAACAAACAAACAGGAGCCCGTAAACAGTCGCATTTCCGTAGCAGAAGATTAAATGACCGCTTTATTTTCATCGCCCCGACTGCCGTTGAATAACCTGCATATCTATATTATTCACACCTCCACTCAAAGCCTCCTCCCGAGCTGTAGGAGTGCACGGTAAACACACAAAGAACGGGAAAATCGATGATGAAACAAACCTCTGTTTCCCTGCTGATGTCTATTTAAAGGAGCGATCTTTACTTTGTGTCGGATGGTTTTTGAAGACAACGTCAGCTTCTCTGTCCAGAGTGTCGTGTCGCTGAGTGGAATAATGGATGGAAATTATTAATTATAGATGGCCTCAGATGGAGAGCGTCCCCTGGCTGTAAAGCGGCCCGCGGTAAAAATACCATGGATTAAAAAAAAAAAATCTCAAAGCAGACAGCATGCCGAAGCAGAGAGGACAGAAGTGTCTATTTTCAGCGATAATGAAGAACTAATTTATTACTGTTGGCAGCAGAATTGCCAACCAATTGAAGGAATTATTATTCGCTCTCTGCTCCAAAAATTATTCACATCCTCAAAGGGTTAAAGACTGTCTGCTTGCTCGTTTTATCGTTAGGGGAAGAAGGGAGAAGTTTAAAAAGAGTTTAAAGGGGATTAAACATGCTAATTTATACAGTATGAATATTAGGGTAGTTGCCCCATCTTTGTGTTGAGAGGTTAAGTGGGTCAAACTCTGACTTTTTAATGTGATTTAGAGTTTCATCTTGTCTTTGAAGTACCGTGCTAGTTGGTTTATTATTATTTAAACTGGTGTAAAGTAACTAAGTTTACAAGTACTGTACTACATCGACATACAGTTATTTTACAGATTATTAATACAATATATAATAAACAAATAAATTCGGATGTACTTTTAAAACTATAAAATACTTCAATCTTTACCAAAGTGGAAGTCCCAAAAACTGCAGTTCATCAAATGTCCACTTGAGGCTGGCTACAGAAGGATCTTCATAAGCCCCCATATTACAGAAATAAACATGTTTACAGTGTTGTACAAAAACTGTTTTGGTCTCTATGGCCAGTTTCTCCATTCATGGCAACTGTACTGAGGACTGAATTTTCTATTTAACTCACCCATACAAACGCTTGAAGTTATGACCACTTTTATGCATAATGTACAGTGTGGCCGCTTTTTTTGAGCACTCAGCCATTATTCGGACTGCCTCAGGTCGAAGGCGGAAGTACATTTTTCTGTAAATACTTTTGTCCTTCTACTCAAGTCATATTCTTAATGAAGGGATGTAACTCTATAAGACTGCTCTGTACAGTTTTCGCTGATGTAGTGAAACTGTGTAATGAACTTTATATGGATGACTGATAACACAGTATAACTCTATACAGTATCACGTTGTCAGAATTTATAATTAAAAACACACATTTACACACATGTAGTATTCATGCACTGGCCGGTATTAAAACTGTTTATAAGACTCAAACAGTTTTGGTATAGTATAGTGCATTATACTTTATATATAGTATATACTCATATTTACATGTTTATATGAATGAATACTAAATGGAGGAGGGTTTGAAATTCTGCAGTGACTGATGTTTGAGATGATACTTTGGTAACATTTATGTGCAGATGTTCAGCAGCTGTGCACTCAGCACTGATGAAGGACCACTTTGCTTTCTCCTTTTTTTTTTGTAACGTGATTTTACACGGAGAAAAAAACGCCGCTCACTCGTCTGCATCAGGCTCGGCTGAGGTGCCGAAGCTAAAGACGATCAAACTCGATGAAGAAAAGCATCCGGACTCTGAAATCTGAGCAAGAATCTCTTTAATAAGCGAGCTTTCCATCAGAGATGCTCTTCAAGGTAAAAACCTTCACGTTTGCCTTGAAGACTGGCACAGAAAGCTTGATTATTAAAAAAGGAGCTTGCACAGATTTCAGCGTGCAGATGATTTTCTTAATTAAATAACATCTGATTTTCACGTTAGCTAAAACTGCAGATCACTTTTTGGCTGCCAAAGGAAAGGCCTCGTTAACATTCTTGTCTTTGTGCTCTCGGTTTGCGCCATCGCTTCCGTTATTCCTCATCGAACGTTAAAAGGTTTTAACACCTATTTATGCCGCTCTTTGTGGAGTCTGAAATAGTGTCAGTGTTTGAACGCGTGGGCTCGGTCACTCGGAGTCCAGGCTGAGTGGCACTTAGGTATTCTTGCGCACAGGTGTGGGTGTTGGGAGCTGAACTGCAGGTGCTTTTAACGTGAATCAGCAAGAGGCAGAGGGCGAGTGTGTGCGTGGGTGAAGTGGGCGTATTTTCATTTGGTTACACTGAAAACAGCAGAGCCCACAGTCCGCTACATCAATCACCATCCGGAGGGAGTTTAGACCCCCTTTAGGTGCTGCTGGCTCCTCTGTGCAGGAGTTGAACGTGGCGACGAAGTTGACGGTCGAGGATGTTGTCTGTATCAAACAAGGCAGGTTTTATTTGATGCCTTTGCTCACTGCTCTGCTTGGGTGACCATTGAGTTTGTGTGCGACAGAGTGAGTGCTAAATTACTCCCTCAATGTGATTCGATGGGTTGCAACGTGCTGAATAGCTGCGATTATGTGTGTAAGAAAGTCTGTGGTATGCTTATGTGTTAATGCTGTGTGTGTGTGTGTGTGTGTGTGACTGTTGGACCGTAGGCGTTGCCAGATGGTAGCGGCAAAGAAAATGAAAAAATATATAACCGCCATCCTCTTTGCTGTTCCTCAGAAGGACAAAGCGAGTGATTCGGATCGGCTGAGTCATTCTGTTGATGCCGAACAAGTTGTTTACCTCTCCCACGTGCTTCACTTAAAATGCGCGCTGTCTCTTCTTTTTAAAGACCGTCTGTATGAAAATGAGTGAATTACACCATCCTGCATGTGTTTCCGCTGACCTCTTCCTCTCTGTGACGAGACAGTCTGTTTTTCTCTTGTAATCCATCCACTAACCCAGAACGCGTTCATGTTATTCTAATGTGCAGGCATGCTTTTGGATCAAACACTGGTGAATGTTCCCACTCCCGTTTTTTCTTAAATTTTTTTAACACCAATGTTTGAAATCAACACCTGCCAAGCACTGAAAGCCACGACAATTAGTGAGAGAGATGGCATGGATTAAAGTAAATCATTGCCAGACACATGGGCTGGTTTTAAACTCGGAGTATTGGCAGGCTGTTGTTGTGTTCGGATGCCGACCAACGCGACTTTTTATCCCATTAATGTACTTTTTTTTTGGATATCAATCAAATACCAGTGCCGTCTTGTTCCTTGATCTTTAAGGGAACAAGATCAGGCACTGCTGTCAATCGACACAGGATTGTGCGGTAGTGTGTGAAGGTGGGGTCAAGAAATAACTTTTTATTTTCGGCTTTATCGAGCCAAGTGCTCACTCACTCTCATTCACTCTCTGTCTCTCTCTCTCAAACCATCGGACACAAACCAGAGGAAACTTCTCAGTGTCTCTGTTTTGCAGCATAAATTGCGTGCCCGATACAGATTTAGAAGTTGGTACATGAAACAAACAAAGCCAGAACACGACAGGGTAGTGTATCAGTATTCATGAATCCACCTGGATAGTCTCAGTTTCAGAGACATTTCCGGCTGACTGTGCAGCAGTTTGACCGTTCCGATCGCCTCATTGGCAGCTGCAGCGTGACATCGGGCTGCATTTTCCCAAAAGTTGTATTCGGCTCAACTTCTCCGCTGCAGGTCACTGCGTTCTTTGGCAGACACCCCTGCGGCCCACATCGCACGCAGCCAAAATGCACTGCCGCGACTCAAATGAATGGTAAAACCTGTGTTTTTACCGCAGCGATGGATCCTGTCCGAATGCGGCCTCACAGCGTGGAGCTCATTGAGATCATTTTTATGTAAGATAACACGAGGACAGGCACTAAAGACTAGTCAGCAGTTTGTGTATTAAATGTAGATCTGTCACATCTGCGTACCTGTTCTACTTCTTGACATTATGCACAGTCACCGTCTTTTTATCTCTGAGTTTGAAATGTTTCTTTCTCAGATGAAGGGAAACAAACAGAGAGCGAGAGATGCAACAAAGAGCCCAGCTGCTGTTCTTGACTCTCACAGTACTTGCTTATAACGCATAAAAGTGTTGGTCCTCAGGCTCTGGATGACCTGTAGTGATGAGCAGATCTGATCACAGATACAGCTCGAGGTCATGTATCTATTCTCTTATTGATCACCTCATCTCATTATACACCTCCGTACTCCTGAGCCGGTTCGGAGTCTCTTGCTGTGTTGATCGTGGATCCTGCTCTCAGCTTCCCCGAGCTTGTTGTGTTCGGCGTGTCTGGAGGGATTCGCCCAGTCGATGATGTTCATCTGTTACCTAGCAGCCGAGACACACCTGTTCAGGTTTTAGACCTCGGAGGAAACTTCCTCCGCAGGAGCAGCTTGAACTCAGGGGAGGTGCAAAGTTACACTGCGTCTTTTGTTCATTTTCTTGTTGCCTTTAATTATAAATGTCGCTTTTGATTGTTTACTGGCTTCAATAAATAAGATCTCATAGTGTGAATGTATCCGAAGCAAGCCTCGTGTTTGTTATTTGTCACATTTACTGCATGAAGATCCTCTGGGATCAATTTATAATAAACTGGTAGAGCCATTAAATGCTACAGGTCCATTTTACAGATAAATTATCGCCTTTTTTTAAATTTTACGTTGGAGAAAAACAAGAATCATTTTGCTAATGTGTTGGCTGACCCGTTAAAGGCCTTGTGTGTAGGATTTAGTGGCATCTAGCAGTGAATTTGCAGACGCCCAATCATGTAGGAGAAACTATGGTGACCGAATCAAGAGCCTGCATTTAGTTTGCACTGTAGAAACATGGCAGACTCCATGTAGGAGGACTGCTCTCTCTGTAGATATGAAGGGCATAGTGTCAGGTAACAAAAACACTGCAGTCATTCTTTTCAGGTGATCATACACTAATGAAAACACGCTTCTGAATATTATATTTCTGCCAACGTATCCTTAAAGACTGGGCTTTTAATATTTTCATTTATATTCCGCGATGTATTTGCTTTGTTTAAAGTGTTTAAATGTGACTTTTAATCCATCCAGTCACACCTACCTTCGTATATGTGTCTATATAATGAGGTGTGTTCACCAAAAGCAGAAATGGAGTCCCCTCATGTCTGAGTAAAAACAGCATCTTGGATTTGCTGCCATACTCATTTATTCTGGCTGCAAACATAGGGCATGGGCAGCGGCGTGGACATATAGAGGGGTGTAAATAGAGCAGAGGAGGCGTGTTTGAATTATTGATCGACATATTCTGTAGATTTGTGACCGTGCGCCCACCCCCGCTCCTGCTGCGCTCCTCACCTGGCAACGCGGTGGAGACACTGCGATGGAGCGTTCATACACCTGTACGAAAATGCGGCGTTAAGACAGTGAAGGCCATTTCAGTGTCACAGTCCGAGCATGTCTGTCGAATACAGCTCTGTCCGCTGATGCAATGTTTGACCGCTGTGACTGCTTAAAGAAACACAAGTAGCTTATTGCCGACAGCAAGTTGCTGAATTAATAACGAGGCAGACAGCACTGTAACAGAAAGGTTTTATTTTCCAACTGGGTGGCCAGCAGCAGCTGTTTGTCATCAGGACGCATGAGGAAGAACATGACAGCCGTTTGTCCTGTGCTGACCGGGTAGAGCAGGTCTATCGCTCCATTTTGTCGCTTCTGAAACAGAGCAGGGCCGAGATGTGTTCTAAGTTTTTATACCACTTTTAAAAAAAGAGCACGCGTAGTACGTTTTCATCGACGGCTTCAGCTTGAATTCAAATGTGTTGGTGTCGCGCAGATCAGTAAATCATTACAGAAGCATAACTAAAGAGGCCTTTTGAAATGTGAGGTTGTGAGCACACAAGTAAAAAGAAAACCTGCGTGAAGAAAACCTCAGCTAATGAAAGGCTGAGAGTTTTCCAGCTTAACAATAAGGCGTCAGTCCTGCAGTTATAAATGTTAGTAAATCTTTAACAAAAGGTTTTGCCTTCTTCCAGGAGGTCAACAGTTCACGAGAGGAGTCCTCCTCTGTGAATTTAAAAGTCGGAAAAACAAGCCAATGTGGACCCACAACCTGGCAACCCAGAAGTTATCACTGTAAAGCTTTTATTAATTAATTAAAATCCTTTATAGTTTCTGTTGCAGCTCAAAGTTTAATCAGTTGTGCTCTGAATGTGAATGATTTATTTCTGTAAATTAAAAAAAGGTCTCATCCAACATCTGTTGGATTTACTTTGACTGAATAAACAAACCCCAACAACAGCAGAAAGAAACTTGCTCTCAGCGGGCCGTGAATGGAGTGATTAACAGTCAAAGAGTAAATAAAAGGGCCTGTGTGTCGGTGCTGCTGGATGAAGATGTGTGTCTGTGTGCCAGTGTTACAGTAGTGCTGTAGCACACAGTGGAAGTCTTCCACGCTGCTGACTGAATGGCTTTGACACAAATTCCAGCTCACACATGAGGGAGCGTGCAGTCTCGCCCGAGCAACCACCGCAACCTCCCATCCGGAGGATCCAGACAAACGGCACACGTGAGCCGGACCGCAGGGCCGAGCAGGACGATGGTCCAGCGGGGACACGGTCTCATTGTCTGTGCACATCCGTCACATGTTGCTGTACTCCTCTTCCCCTTCAGATTGAAGTTTAATGGCCTGCAGTGTCGCTCTGCCTCTCACAGCTCAGCTCAGCTCAGCGTGATCCATCACAGCGGCTAACGATTATTTTGATTAATATGTTGATGGATTTTCTCAGTTATTGAATTGAATAATTGTCCATAAAGTGTCAGTATGGTCTTTAAATATTGTATTTTTGCTGATCAACAGAATATTCAGTTATCAGAGAAGACGGAGAAAACCACCACAAAAACACAGAAAGGATTAATTAATCATCAAAATAGATGACTTATTTTCTGTTTATCGACAAACTGATGAATTCACTAATTAATTCAGCTCTAATATGATTTGACCACACACTGCTGGTGATAAAACACATGTGTGAAGCTTCAATGTAGATATTGTATTTGGAGAGACTTTCTGTAAATCAGATTCCGGTTGCCGGGCTGGATAGATACATTATCATGTAAAAAAAAAGAACTCATCAAATGTCTGTTGGGTGCGAAAAAGGCTGCAAAGTAATCATCATGATCCACCCCAGTCTGCGGGAACTGCAATAATTTCATTTGACGGCCTCGGAGTCTGAATGCATAAACACTTCCAGCTCGCTGCTTTGAGACGTCGGGTCGTCCTACTGAATATAAATGCAGCGCAAAGTGCAAACATATCCCCAGAGGGAGGAGGAGTCACGCTGGGTGTGACACAGAGGGGAGAGAGAGCGAGCGCAGAAACATTTGAAGAGAAGGTTTAGACTTCTTGCTCCTCTGATACACTTTGACAATAACGTCATGATTTATTTTTCATCTCCTCGTGTACGTTTGAATCAGTGCAGCTGTATATTTCAGGTGGATGATGTTCTATCTCGATAATGGCACATGCAGGGCCGCCGCAGTGGCAGAGGAGAAGGCGCATATCAGGGTAAAGTCCCTGAGGTGGAAGCCACAGGGATGACTGAGGTGTTGCTGCTTGTCACAAACAATATTAATCCTCATTTCTTTCTCTGTCCAGGCGAGCGCTGCGAGCTGTCCTCCCGCTCAGGCCGCTGTGCTCCGGGAGTCTGCAAGAACGGCGGCTCGTGTGTCAACCTGCTGGTCGGCGGGTTTAAATGCGAGTGTCCGCCGGGCGGCTACGAGAAGCCCTACTGCGAGATGACCATGCGCAACTTCCCCCCGCACTCCTTCCTGACCTTCAAGGGCCTCCGCCAGCGCTTTCACTTCACCCTCTCTCTCACGTAAGCACCTCCTCCTCCTCCTCCTCCTCCCCTGCAACAAGCCGGAGCTCACCTGGATCATCTACGCTGCTCCATCGCCGTTCAGTAATCTGTGATTCACTCTCCATCCGCCCCCACATCCTACTCCTACCAGCTGAAGTGAACAGCCCCTCTCCACACACTCCTCACATTTATGTAACCATAATGGCGTTTAATAGCAATAATGGGCTCACTGAACAACAGCCGTTTTCTGTAGAGCCACTTTGGTATCAGATTATACTTACTGTGCTATAAATACAGCGCCGCTGCGACAACGTGCCATACATCAGAGGCGTGCATACTGTACTGAAGTGCAAGGCTGGGTGACAGTCGGACAGAAGGTGACCAGAAGGTGCTTCGTTTTGGGAGAGGAGACTTGCATAACATGAGGATGTTAATCCTACAGCCAAGAAAGAGTCTGATCTGATTACAGTCAGTGTCGCTGGTCAGTTTGAGCTGTGAGTCAGCGCCTGGCCTATTTCAGCAAGGTGGAGCTGTCTGTCATTACACAGGATATGTGAGCAGCCGCTGCTGCAATTCGGGAGTCTGAGTTATTCTTCAATAACGAGCGACCACTTTCAGATTCTCGCCCGTCATTATTAATACAAAAATATTGACTTGTGCAGCTTTAATTACACTTCAGTGAGAAATGCAGTTATGAGAGTTTCGGTCATTCTGTATTATTCAGTTTTAATGTGAGCTTCAGGCTAGTTTTTAGTGTTTGTTCTGTATATGTTCAGCAGAGAATGTAGTCCTTAAATATATAAATATTAATATATATTAATAAATATTTCATAGCCCCAAATCACAAATGAGCCTCACGTAGATTTACAACTTGTACAACAACACACAGAATATGTATAAAAACATCAGAAATCACATATAAATATCTGTAATGTGAATGTGTGGATGGACGTAGCAGCTGATAAGCTCAGCTCAAGCCCCTAACTACCGCACTAGATGATGACCACTTGATTTCACATCACATTCAAGGAAATCTCTGTTCAGGCAGAGCTTTTCTCTTCATGAATTCACGACACGAGACGTGCAAACAGCGACGTCATTGCTAAAGCCAGCTCTTCCTCGAGAGGCGGAGGTGTTATCGCGTGTCATAATTAGCATTCAGTAAAAATAGCAAATGTCTGAGCTTCCTTCTCTCTCCTGCATAAGCACAAAAAAAAAAAGTCTTGCAAATTTTAGTTTTACTTTTTGCACGATCTCATTCCTGCTTTTATCTCGGCGCCGTTTAAACACAATCACAGCTCAAGACGTCACCGCGAAGGTATTTTTTCTTACAACCGTTCAGCTTGTGTCAGAATCATCGTTACGGCCGCGGCATAGCAGGCTGGGAAACCGAAGCCGAGGCGTTTAATCTGTGTGGTTGATCATTTGGAAGGGGAGGGGGGGTTTGTTGGAGGGGGGAGGTGCCGCTTCAGAAATCAGCAGATGAGCCTCGAACACTGAACACATGCAAAAGCAGCAGGTCGCCCAATCTGCATGAATTCTTCATGCGATGAAATGTAATCAACGATAAAAGCAGTCCGATCTGTTTGATATCTGTCACAACAAGTGACAACAAATATCACCTCTCGGATGCTATCACAGGGAGTGTGTTCTGCCATTTTGCTGTAGTCATTGTGATACATGTCACCTTAGACGTGCTTGGCAGGGGTTGACACTCACAATGGCTGCCAGTGGAAATAATATCCCCCTTGTGAGCTTTACGGACTCGGCCCTTCTTTAAGCATGGTTCAGATGACATGTCTTTTTTGATGGAGAACTGCTCAAACCAGTTTTGAAAGTGGTCTACATTTCACTCGCAGGTCACAGAAGCTGTGAAGTAGCTGCCCCGTTAAAGGTGCCGATACTGAGAGCTCGAGGCAGGTGAGGTCAACAAGTGCCTCCTGTTACCTGAGCCTGCGCTGATCAGGTTCTCCCAGAACGAGCTTCTGTTTATGATGAACGGCTCAGGATGTGGATCTTGTTCACTCGGGAGTGACGGCTAATTTTAGGTCTCATTCTGTCACCGCTCCGGCTGTGAACTCGGCAATTAAGGCTGAGATTTCACAAGAAAAGTACAGAGTGTTACGGATCAGCACAAACCCGATTTAAACTTATCTGGGTTTCTGTAAAATGTTCTCATGGTTCGACTCGTACAAGAGCAAACGTGAAACAAGATAAAGAGTTCACAGCCATGTCAGGCTCAAGGTATCATCGGCATGCTAACAGGCTCACAATAATAATACTGACACGCTGATGTTAAGCAAATTAAACTACTAAAAAACGTCTGAAAGTTATTGCAGTTCAGCCTGTGGGGAACATGAATGTCTGCTGGGCGATCATTCTGATATTTTTGAGATATTTTAATATTTAAATCACAAATGTTAGTCTCATTAGTCAGGTTTCCCTCCAGATGTCCAGAAAAATGGCAAACTAAAGTCCAAATGAGTGTGTATTTTTGATTCACTGCTCCTTTGTGAATATTAGAAACTGGGCACACCAGGATAAACAGTTGATGGTGCTAATTCTCCATCCTGATGTCATTAAAGCATTGTGGAAGAAGAAACAGTACGATGGCCTCAGTTAAAGCTCACACGATGGAAAGCATGACAGAAATATTGTGTTTAGAAACATTACAGATCAGCTGTTTTCCGTCTCTCCAGCTGAGCAGCTGCTTCACTCGACATTTAGCTCACATCTTTCACGTACGTCCCGATTTATCCTCTAAATCTGTTTTCCATTTCCGTATTTATGTTTTTAACAACACACCAACCTTTCTGCATCTGTCAGGTTCCCAAAGTAATTAAGATTCATCCTCTGGAGACTATGATTGTCCGTCCAGTAGCTGAGACATTTTAATTGGACCAAAGTGTTGAATTGACCGACTGACACTACCATCCCTAGAGCTAAACAATATATCTTTAAAGTATTAGAGTAACAATCCCTCTCTCTCCTTTCATGTTCATATGAATCATCTAACACAGATTTTTCTATCGTCACACTGTCGCTGTAAAAATTGGCTCCTCTTTTTTTTTTTTTTTCTTCCTCCCCACTGCACACTTCTCATTCATCGCAGCATGTTAGCATAGCGTGACACGGTTCCCTACATAAGGGCAAGACTGGTTGTTATTTTTACTGATGGGCGCCTAATGTGTCATGCAGTGATGCCAGTTGAGTCAGTATTTAGCTCCGGTTGATTACTCTCATAGTTCAGAGGGCTCGGGGGGGCAATGAGGAGAAGCCTTTTAAATCGATCCGTCAGAGACGAGGAGCCTTCCGAGGGGGAATGGACTCTAGATCATAAGTCTAGCTGGCGTTCTCTATTTTTTCCTGGATATGTAGACGCTATGTGACTGCTCTGTCTGTGCTCTGTCTCTGCTGTTATTATCAGCTGGAGCATCAGCATCCTCTTTCCTCCGAGGTCATGATTATCGTTTTTCCTCAGTAAGCAGGTCAGCGGTGCCGTGCCCCCTGGCTCCTCTCCAGCTCAAGAATACTGCACAAACAGCATCATTTACAGTATACCCTCAAACCATGAAGACTCGAGGAGGAGGAGGGGGGGGTCCGCGGCTGCTCATGTTGTCCGAGGGGACAGTGGATATTTGCAAATGACTAAAAAAAGAAAGAGCTTAAATGGACACTCTGTTTGGGAAGAAAGCCATCATAACTCTTTGGTTTTCAGTGTCACAGACCCGCTTTTAAAAAAATAATAACTCATTAGTCCTTTGGAGGAAAATGAAGCTTCATATTTGACGGAGTGAAATGACCAGAAAATACAGATGCCAGAAAGTCGCACATGACTCTCAGCTGGCAGATGTGCACAGGAGACTCGTTGTTGCGTCCCCTGTGGGATGGATAATGAACAAATCTGATAGTAACTCTTGGATATTTTTTTTTTTTTCCCCATTGTAACACACTTTCACACATCACAGCGACCCATTTCCACAGGATCAGATTTACGACCACAAACCACAGCTGACAGGTAAAGCGTGGTATTTTTAAACCGTGTGCCTCCGCCGACGTACTTTGATCCGAGAGCGAGACACCGTCGGCCGTCTGGTCCCAGAGTCTGAGCCATGTGTGCACAGATGTATTGAAATGTGCATTAATATGCGAGGTTCATGTAATACCGCGGCTCTGGTTTCTTCTTTCACCGTCGAGATGCAAGCAGAAATCTGAAACTGAGGCTGTGGTTACAGCACTGGCAGCTGTCTGTGTTCTCCTCCATGAGAAAATATATTTTGAAGCTGTCGTTACTCTGAACGGTCTTCCCGTGTTTCTTACTCACTGTAATGCATTCCCCCCCCCCCCCCACCCGGCTGCTTTGACATTGCCCTAGTTTTCTGTCTCTGTGTTGTAGTGTGTCGTTTAATGTGGATATCTATTCATGGCACGCAGATCCTGTATTCCTTCACTTATTTTCCCTCTGACTTGGCCTTGTGTTCATGATTAACCTCATTATCTGTTCAGTGATCTTTGTAAACCCTCAGCATTGTTAAATCTCGAGCTCATCTTCAGGATAGTAAGCTACACGTCACGCCGTATTGCCGCGCGGGACGGGAGCACTCCAGTGTGAGAGGAAAGCAAGGTGGATGCGATGGGGATGGGGATAGATCTATTTAAATGGGTCAAACCAGACCACTGCCCTCTTTTCTTTCCTCCCGTCCCTGTTGACGCGGAGTACAGGCATGTGCTCTTTTACAGTACACGTCAAGTCATCTGTCATCCGCTCATCCCTATAGAAGATGTTCTAAAAACAGGATACAAATACGTCGTTTTAGTTTTACAGCTGCGGTGTATGTAGGTTTGAGTGGAAATAAATATATAATAATGACCTGGTTCATCATTATAAGTGAATATGTCACCCAGTGCAACGGTGTGACTCACGGGTGTGTTTTTCCCTGGACAGCGGTTGAGGTGAACGTGGTTATCACGTGGTTCAGATAACACATGGATAAAATAGTGATATCATTGTGAAGTGTCAAATTTAACTTCATTTGAAATCTGTTTTTGTTTGTTTTTGTTTTTTCAGATTTGCTACCAAAGAGCCAAACGGTTTGTTACTCTACAACGGCCGCTTCAATGAGAAACACGACTTCATCGCCATGGAAATCATCAACGAGCAGATACAGCTCACCTTCTCTGCAGGTAGAGGGCTTACTGCTTCACTCATTCTCGATCTCGATCATTGTCTCAGCTTCGTTTTGTTTCCAGTGTGTTGCGGTCGTTGCATCTCTTCGATTGTTTTCCAGGTGAGACCAAAACTACAGTTTCGCCGTACATCTACGGAGGTGTCAGTGACGGCCAGTGGCACGTGGTGGAGGTGCACTACTACAACAAGGTATGAGCCACGATGAGGACACACAAACACTGACTAGCTTTCAAATCTTGTACTGGGTGAATTTTTCTTCAGAACGCAGAAGATTAACAAGTAGAACTTTATCGACTAATGTCAAGAACATTATAGTATCTAACATTTGCTTGCTTTTTGCATTTTAAATATAGATTTACACTTGTTTGCTCCTTGTTTAGAGGATTGATACCACTCCTGCAAATATGAAGCTACCTTCAGCTAATGGTTGGCTTTACTAAGAGCTTGGCTCCGTGCAAAGATGCGTTAACACTTTACCGACAAAACCTGAAGACTAAAAACAACACGTTGTGTTTTTACAGGTGCTTACATCCAGATTTTGTTACCCTTGGAGAGTCCCTCTATCTTTATGATAAGCTAAGCTAACTGGCTAGCTTCATATTTCCTGCACGGACACGAGAGTGGTGTCAATCCTCTCCTCTAATACTCTGCGAAATATGTAAGGGTATTTCCCAAAATGTCAAAAAATATTCCTTTAAATGAGGGCGAGCGGTGTGAACCATCACTATGTTATGATGTAGGATTCCCCTGTCCTATTTACTACACAATAGCTGACATACCTTTTAATTAAATCTGTCTGCTGCGGCTGCTCCCCTCGTCACCAGCACAATACCAGACATTACCGAAGATATTCAGAGTGAACCCGGGTCACAGGATTGATCTGCTGCAGGCGTCAGAACTAAAGGATTCGGTGATAACTGGCAGCTGACGTGCTTTCTCGTTAAAAATCTTTGTCTTCGGGACGTACATAGAGGACTCGCTGTAGAGAGCGTAAACCAGAGCGAGGACGGGAAACTTTAAGTTGGTTGTCGTGCCTCTTTAGCACTGCTGCTGCTCTGTCAGACTGGAGAATCGCTGCTGACAGGCTGATGATCTGGAAGAGAGCCAACATGCCAACGAGACACTGACGGAGGGAGAGACTCAGACAAAAGAGGGGAGGTGGGGGTGAATGAATGAAAGCTACCAGAGCTGGAAGTTTTTCCAGACACGCTCAGTCTGGCCTAAATATGTTTCTGATTAATATATTTCCCTGTAAGAACATGACAACAACTCAATCGGCGGAGGAATGTATGGAGCTGTTTGTCTCTGCCCTTTCAGTACTTTTCCCAGCCAGGACCAACACACAGGATGTCACATTTTTAGTCCATTGAGGAAGTCACTTTGCATCATAAAGATGTTGCCAGGCAACACCCCCGCTGCTCACATTTTCTATTCAGTGTCTATGATAACATGGCTGTGTCAGATTTTAGCCAGAAGAAGTGACAAGGAGGGGAAGGGAGGGGAGGGTCGTCTTTTTTGAGTGAAAACTAGTTGCTTCTTTGCCAAGAGGACATTATAGTCTCATTAATCACTCCGGTGCGATGCTATAAAATCAAATTACTCTTTTGTTGTTTTCCTGACCTGGAAGTTTAACATCTGTAAGCGTGCTGCACGGTGTGGTTTGTACAGTACGAGCTCCGGAGCAGATTTCTCTGTGACAACGTGGCGATGTACCGCCGTTGTAACTCCGATCACCCAGGGAGGGTTAAACCTGAAGTTATCTCACTAACCGGCCTGATTGCGGTGGCCCATTAATTGCTGATCCAATTAGCTTTAATAGTCACGTTGTAACTTGATCAAATCTTAATGGTAATCATGATATATCTTGTATTATTTGTACCCGTGCTTCTTATACATCTCCCAAGTGTTTCCGGGGTCCACCCCCCCCCCCCATCATCCTCTAGCTGAACTAATCCTCCACGTCCTCCTCTCTCGTCTTCCTCCATCCTGCGAGTCGCCGAGGTAGAAACACGGCTCCTCCCACTGGAGGTGTCCCATGGTGGCCCACTCTGACCCATCCCTGTCCGCAGGGGGTGGGGCAGGGTGAGACAGGGAGGGGGGCATCTTAGATTGAAATGTGGCTTTCAGGATAGCGGGGGACTGTGGAGAATGGCAATGACCGCTGTCTTTGTGTTAGGCTCTGCTTCCTTTGGGACCATGGGCAGTGAATGATGCGGCCCCGGGGAAGGTGCCCCTCACTCTCTGTTCTCCGGCGAGGACAGAAAAGCAGAGCAGGAGAGGAGCGAAAGGAGGTTATAGAAAAGCCGAGAGAAGTATTGACTCGGGCTTTGAACGGGGACGCTGCGCTTCAGGGCCGACCCCTCATGTTGCTATGGTTTTTCCAGTCAATCTTAGATCCCATATTTGTGTTGCTTGCTGCCATGCTCCTCCTCTGCAACCCCTGTCACCCACCCTGTGACAGGGAACTCATATTCCCATAATCCCCTGTAGCGGCGAGTGAGAGCAGTGTTTAATGTGGTCTTGAGTAAATATGTGCGTTCCAATCAGCGCTGACAGGACAGGGGTTTTTGTGCGGCAGAGAGACGTCCTGACAGACAGTCATTATTGGAGAGTCAACAGCCGTGACTGATGACAGCAGAGGTCAGTGAAAGGAGCGTCCAATCTGGAGCGCTGCCTGTTTCAGAGCTTTCACAGCGGAGGGAAAAACCGTGGAAAAAAAGCATGTCGGATGATTTCACCTTTGGCAATTCACACCGCGTGTTTGCTTGTTTCATCATCGACAAATTTGTAACAAATTGGAGCTTCGGCTGAAAAGTAAAAAAGCCACAGTGTCTGTTTTCCGTGCTACTTAGCATTTCAGTGCTGAGCGGAAAATGCTGGGAGTTCCTGTGGGAACAGAGCTTGATAACAGGCCCTGTTATAGAAGAAGAACACTTAGTTCAGTCACCACCAAGTAGTCTGGCTAGCATTATGATGATAACAATGTGAAACAGTTCACATCCTGAACCCTCTGAGGTGTTAGCCTCAAAGCATGTTATGTTTTAATGTTTATATCTTGATAAATATTCATAATAAACAACAAAACTTCATTTTGGTACAGACATTCATGCTTGTGGATCCTTTAAACATGTAGTGTGTCAGATTTAGGGGCCTCTGTTTACAGAATATAGCAAAGATTGAATATAATATGCATAACTATGTTTTCTTTAGTGTGTAAGCACCCGAAAATAAGAATTGTTATGCCTTTGTTAAAGTTAATGAGCCTCTTTGTGCTCGTGTTCAACCTCAAGCTCACATCTTGACTCGTTTCAGCCACCGTAGTTTTTTTAAGTTATTATTTTTTAGGATTTTTTTAGCATTTTTGGACACAGACGGTTTGAGAGAGACGGGAAAGAAAGAGAAGGGATGACGCGCGGCAAAGGGCCGTGTGTTGAAGTGAGTCTCGGGTCGCTTTGGTAGGAACTTCACACCTGCCTGCAGCCACCACAGTTTGTATTGCAACAGGAGGGCGATGTGAGGCAGCTACACCGCTGGATGCCACTGAATCCCGCACACCGGTCCTTTAATGTACCGTCAGCAGGTCAAAACTTAGATTTTGAATTCATGAAAGACTAAAGATATTCCCATCAGCCTCAGCTGTGTTTACAACACCGTGCCCACATACAGCCTCACAGAGCTGCTGGCATGGCTTTAATAGTTTACCAGTGTGCTTTGTTTTACACTGGTGTTTACACTAGATTACATTTAAAGTTTTATTATAGCCCTCGATGAACAATCACACAAAGAAATGAAACTTATGTTTCACCACAAATGACTCGGGGTGCTGAGGTGTTGTGATAACATACAGCCAGATGGTTATTATTGGTCTAATCTCAGTCACATCACTAACACTCGGCACATTGTGATCACAAGACACAAAGTGAGCGCAGGAATTTAACTAACTGCAGCCTCACAGAGTCATATTATTAGAGGCTCATGGAGATTTAATCTAATCTACTCTATGAGAACATCATGTGAGAGAAATTTAATTGTGCCGTGGCGTAGAATTATATTTGTCAGCGCAGTACCGCCTGATGAAGTGTGTTTTTGTCTTAATAGATTTCCTATGATAGAGCTGCTAAAGAAGTCGCACCACCCATAGAAATCTGCAGTGTATCTCTGGCTGGGCTTTTTAATGATGGGATCAGACAGCAAAGACAAGGCAGTCAGGAAATTATCATTCCTGGAGCTCATGCAGGGATCTATTTCAGTTCAACATCACAGGCAGACAACACGCGCTTAATGTCTGTTTGCAGGCCATCAGCGATGAGTCAATTCTTCGTATCATCTCTGCTCATGTAGACGAGCTAATTCCTGCTTAAATCCCGTCTGACCAGCTGACGGCTCAGCGGCCCGTCCCCGCCTGCAGGCAGCGAGGGGACGGTCACCGCTCGCCGCTCAGCGCAGCGACACCAGCTTGAACCTACACTTAGGGTTAATATGAGCTCTGGATGACCTCAGTGAAACCGCCCGGTTTGAAAAGAGGTCGCGACCTTTTATTGACAGGATCATCATTCTCTCCCCCGCTGGCCCCTCCTCCTTTTGTTGCTCCCCCCCATTGATTTCTCAGACAATGAAGAAGATCCTTTGTCGACAGGGACGATGTCCTGCAGGGAGCGAGCTCCTGTCCTGTGTGTGTGTGTGTGTCAGCGTGTGTGTGTGTGTGTCAGCGTGTGTGCTTACCAGCCGCTGCCTTCAGCTCTAGCTGTTAGGATATGAATTATTAAAATACTCAACAGCAACAACAACAACAACAACAGCGAGCTAAAGATGACCAGGAATTGAACCGAGTGTGATGATTTCTGTGGTCATTGTTTCAAAGCTCCAGTTTTTAATCTGGTTCATGAAGCTGCATGCAGCTTAGCACTGGTTGATATTCCCAGAAGTTTCCATGCTGCTTTATGGATTAATCCTTTTGTCAAACGCAGCAGAATAACAGAGAGTTTCATAACTACATAGCCCTATTTATAAATGCCGTGTGACCAAAATACTTTGGCAACTTAAAAATAGCACCGCACCATTCTGATCTTTACACTGACAACTCTCAAGTGGATTTAATGCTACGGGATGATTTCTGCTCGTCTGCATTAAAAGTTTCTGCTGTTTCGGCTGCGCTAAAGCGAATCATTGTGCTTAGAGATGAAAACATAGATTGCATTGTTAAATTCTCAGTTGGAGCCACAAACGTTCCTCCAGATTCTCGAACGTACACAAAGACTTCATCGCGCAGCAATTCAGTCGGGGCAACGACGGCATTGTGCATCTTTAATCCTCATTGTTTTGACCGAAGCCTCTCCACAGAAGAAAGGCGCTGCGTAATTTATCTCGACATTCATGAGTTTGTCTCTCGCTCCACAGCCCGTCTTAAACCAGGCCGGCCTACCGCAGGGCCCCTCGGACCAGAAGGTCGTCGTGGTGACAGTGGACAACTGTGACACCTCCGTGGCCCTCAGGTTCGGTCACATGATCGGAAACTACACCTGCTCTGCTCAGGGCAGCCAATCAGGATCCAAAAAGTAAGTCCATCAGCGGTTTCCTGAAGGAACTTCAGCTCTTACATATTCCCTCATTACTCCTGTATTGACTTCAGTAATTTACTTGATTACTTTCTTTGCGTTTGGCTCATTAAGAGAGAGTAAACTTGTTTTGAAAAGAAGTTCCACATCTCTGGGGGAGGTAGCTAAGCTTTGCCTTTTTCCTTTTTAGGGATGCTCATCCTTGTTTTCTGTTTTCACCTCCAGAGGGGAAAAAAATAAGGCAGCATAAGTCTCTCTGTGATGAATTTTTCATGGCCCCGTCCTCCATTAGCGTTGATGATGTAAAAGCGGAGCAAAACTCGGAAATGTGTAAACGTTCGTGGCTGCTATGTTTTTTTTCAGATCCCTGGACCTGACCTGGCCCCCTTCTCCTCGGAGGGGTCCCCAAACTCCCGGAGGACTTCCCCATCCGCAACCGTCAGTTCGTGGGCTGCATGAAGAACCTGCGCATCGACAACCAGCACATAGACATGGCCAGCTTCATCGCTAACAACGGCACTCTGCCAGGTAGACCTGCAGTCCGGCATCCTTTACTTTATCGCTTAAACACGTGACTGTTTTTTGCGGGCCAAGCAAGTGTTTTATTGTTTTGAGCAGCCGAGTGAGAGGAAATAAAATAACAATGAGTATAATGAGCACAGCAGGGAAGTGGAAATGATCATTGTACCTGCTATGAATATTTTATTACCGTCATACTCTTTGCTACTTTGATGAAATAATGAGGTAGAGTAGATCAAACAGTTAACTTCTCTTTTTCTCTCTCGATCCTCCAGGATGCTCTGCCAAGAGACATTTCTGCAACAACAGCCCGTGTCTGAACGGAGGGACCTGCGTGAACCTGTGGGGCTCCTTCAGCTGCGATTGCCCGCTCGGATTCGGAGGGCAAAACTGCGAAAGAGGTGAGTGAGCGAAGTCAAGTGGAAAAAGTGGCCGGGCATCAGGGCGGAGACGTGCGGACATGAGCTGAGACCTGACAGAGATTTATCTGCAGCTCTCACCCGACACTGTCCGCCTCCGTCTTTGTGACCGGAGACTGAACTTGTCACTGAGTATGAAGCTGTCGTCGAAATGAGCAGAGTGGAAACAGAAACAGGGACTCACTGCCGCAGAAATTGCTGCATTTGCATCTGAAAATAGCAGGTGGAAGATCAGCTGTATTTTTTATTTTTTGGGAACACCTGACTTGATTTAAGGCCTTCATAATCATAAGAAGCCTGATGATTAGTGCTTTTAATGCCTGATGTGTGACAGAATCAAGCTGCTTGAGGTTGAATTGTCTCTGATTTGGACGACGTTTAACCGTTAAAGACTAATTGCTTTTTGACTTCTGAGGACATACAGTAGGTTGCTTGTGTCTCCTGTCCCCGCGTTCTCCAGTGTCTGTTTTTGTTCCACCTGATCCGCTGCAGCTGTTGTCTGTTGTCTGATTTATGGTTTACAGCAATTTGAGAAGAGACGGAGGAACTTAAACGACTGTAGCAAAACAACAGACCTTTTGTTTGTAGCTCGAAATAGAACGTGGAAAGAAAGGGAAGAAAAGATTTATTTAAGTGAGCATTATTTCACACAGATCGGATATTAAAGGGAGGTGGATGTTTAAATGAGGACGGACGCGTTGCTCACAGCACATCAGTGTGAGAGAAACGAGATAGGAATGCGGCACAGATTTCCAGAGGTGATTTAATGAGCTCTGATAACTTGAATATATTATAATCAACAGCAGTCTTGAACAATCAACAACACTGTTAGAGGTGCCTGTTTAAAATACACTTGCTTATGTATGTACAGTATGTGCACGTGTGTATATTTGATTAGTTGAAGCAGTTAAAAGTTTTAGTGTTTCCAGCTCCGCAAATGTGAAGATTTCCTGCTTCAATTTGATTTAAACGGGCAAAACACGTAATTTCTACTCCAACCTGTCACTTCAAGCTGATTTTGTGACGCTGATGATGAAAATAATCATTAGCTGCAGCCTCGTATGGCCAACATGTACAAGAGGTGACGAGATGTGCCTCAGCTCACACAGTACTGATTACTATGAATCAGGCACAGTTTCCGTCTTCTTCTTCATCTTTTTGTGTAAACGTGAAACTGCGGCTTCCCTCATTGCATCCCTCGGTACATCAGGTTTACCCACCATCACTAATCAATCATTTCGATCGGGTGATTTTCTTCTCTTTGTACAGAGACCGCAAACTGTTTCAGGCCGGGCAGAGCGTCCTTTCGTGTCACTCTGTTGACGTGTGAAAGAGCCAGAAAGCTTTGCGCGGACGTCAGAGTGCACAAACAAGACTAAAACGTCCATCTGCTAAAAAACTACATCTGGAATTCAATTTTCGCTGCTACACAAAAAAAGAGAAGTTTAAAGATCCCCTCCAGAAATGTTTTAAATAATAAAAAAAAAAGCTTTGAATAATAATTTATGCCTTCCGCCCTCCTGCAGATGAATGTGAAAACAGCTTTCTAGTGCAGAACTCTGCTTATACATCAGTCTGCACAGTGAAGCTCAAACATCACAGCTAAAGTAGACTTTAATCATATGCTGTTTTACATTTTTTTACCTCAGCGCCCTTGTATTTTGTTCCAGTGTAGGTTTTTGGTTTGTAAAGCCTTTCTGGGTACACCTGACTTCAGACAGACACAAAAAGCTTGCAGATTACTGAAGCAAAACGTTGTTATGTCTAAAAGGTTTTGGACGTGATCAGAGAACACGCTGGTCTTTGCTGATGACTCACAGCCTGTGAAACTCTCTCCCCTCATTTGTCTGCATCCCTCCCTCCAACTTCTCACATTTTATCTGCTTCTTAACCTCTCTCTGTCGTAGTCATGACCAGCCCGCAGCGTTTCCTGGGCAGCAGCCTGTTGCAGTGGAACAACATGGCGGCACAGGCCTCCGTCCCCTGGCACGTCGAGCTGATGTTCCGCACGCGCCAGGCCAGCGCTACACTGCTGCACATCTCGTCCGGACAGCAGCACAACCTCACACTGCAGGTGAGGGCGGCGCGCCGCTTATCTGGATGCAGGTCACGAGGTCACGTCTGTTCAGCAAGGAGCCATCCTGTAGCAGAGAGTGAAAACACGCGTGTGAGGTCCTCACCTGAAGTTTCAAACGGATAAAACACTGCAGCACTGAGGCTCCACCTGTTGGCCATCTGAGTTTGCAGCAGCTGTCTCTGAATATCAGAGGACGTTGAGACAAACTGATCTGACACTTATTGTGACGTCAGAGGCATCTTTGGCCCTGTGTTTGAACACTTCTTCTCTAGGCGCCTCTTTGATTTTACATAATCTATTTCCAGCTCTGCAGACCTATTCGAGGTCTGAACTCTGATGGCAGAGTGTGCACAGTCAGAGCTGGATGTTTCTCTTCATCGCACGATGCACTGCTGGTTCTTGGTGGTCTTTTATCTCCTCTGTTATTGAACATGGCCTCTTTGTCTCTCCTGCTGTTTCTCGGCTCTCTCCCCCGGCTTTGTAGCTGCGTGGGGGGAGTGTGTTGATGGGGCTGCACAGAGGGGAAGACTCAACCCTCTCCCGCGTGGAGGAAGTCCTGGTGAACGATGGCGACTGGCATCATTTGCAGCTGGACATCAGCAGTCTCGGGGGAGCATCCAGCCACCACAAAGCAGTGTTGTCTTTAGATCAGGGTCTCTACCTGGTAAGTTGCTTCACCCCAGTCGATGTAAATCACCATGAATTCACTTCTTGTACGTTTTGCAGCTCTAAAGTCTGCGTCTTTTCAGGCCAGTATGGAGGTGGACGGGAAGCTGCGAGACTCCAAGCTGAAGACTGTGACCGTCGGTGGTTTTGCGAGGCCTGACTGGGAAAGTTCAGCATGGCTTCCGTGGCTGCATACAGGTCCGTCCCTTCTGTAGCATCCACATTCATATCAGAATGTGTGATCAAGTAAAAACACACAGTATCCAGACTATTTCACTCCGCTAGAAAGCATTGTTTTAGTGTTTTGCAGGCATACAGATTTGAATTTCTGATTGAATAAATCATTTTCTCAGATGTTTAGATCACATATAAACATTGTTTTAATGACTGTGTCTCAAGGAAAAGGAAACTCAACCTACTTTTAACACAGAAATATGCCTTTTGAATTGAAAATCATGCTCTCTCAGCAGTGTTTGAAAAAAGGTTTATCGAGCTCCTGATGGAGCGCAGGAAGACATCTACTGCATAAAATTTGCACAGACTGGTATCTCAGAGTGTTTTTCAGACAGCATTTGCATTTGCAGCACATTCCCGAGGCTTTTGCGAGTTGCAATCTGCAACAGAAAATTTATTCCTTCACATATTTTGTGCATCTCACTTATTTAAAAAATATATTCACAGTATCTGTAAAGTGTGTTGTGCTTCTGTGGCTTTCTACACACGTTTGATTGTTTGTTTGTTTGGTTGGTTGGTTGCAGGGTCTTCGTGTGGGCGGAGCGCTTAGCCTGTCTCAGGCGAGGAAGGTGAACGTGGAGCCGGGCTGCAGCGTGCCCGACCCCTGCAGCTCCAACCCGTGTCCTGTCAACAGCTACTGCAGCGACGACTGGGACAGCTACTCCTGCAAATGCCTCGCTGGTCAGTCTGCTTACATGATCGATTACAGGGCTGGAAGGTCACTTAGAAAATGCCCAAACCTCTCAGTGTCATCCTGTAAATACGAATTTAACCCGTGTAACTGATGTTTATGTCTTATTTTCCTTCCTACCTCTTCTCACAGGCTACTATGGCACCAACTGCACTGATGTTTGCTCATTAAACCCCTGTGAGCACGACTCAACGTGCACCCGCAAGCTGAGCTCCTCTCGCGGTTACACCTGTGACTGTCACAGCAACTACTTTGGCCATTACTGCGAGAAAAAGTACAGTTTCTTCACATTCATGTCAAACTGCGTCCGTGTTTGCCACTCTTTGGCAACGCGATCTAATGTGTGCGTCTTACAGGACCGACTTGCCGTGTCCCAGAGGCTGGTGGGGTCACAAGACCTGCGGGCCCTGCAACTGTCAGACAGAGAAGGGCTTCGACTCTGACTGCAACAAGACGAGCGGAGAGTGTCGGTGCAAGGTGAGAGCGCCGTCATCGCTCTGTAGCAGACAGACAAGTGTGATGTTGTGCGATGAAAATAAATGTCTAAAGCTGCGTCTCAATTTCATACACCGTACTAAGATAAGGTTGACTTTATTGATCCCACACAGTATGCAAGGTGGATAAATACCAGAGTTTCCTGTCTGTCTTCAGCCGTCTAGACTGAGTTCATTCAGCCACGTCTCTGTGATGCCACACTCTCCATTCTCCCCCTCTGTAGCCTGGTTAGCCTCGTTAGTTAGCTCCTCCATCGTACTGGGGAGAGATCTCACGTTCCCCATGACGACAGATGGTACGCGCGGTTTGTACCATCTTTTCCACTCCTGTCGCTTAGATCCAGCTCGGCATCCCCGTCTTCTTCTCCTCACTTCAGCAGCAGCAGCAGCAGCAGGATACCAATAATTACAAATATTACAGCAGAGGCAGTGTTTTCCCAAAGATTAAATGCTTCATCTAAAAAACTGTTTTCCAAGATATTTTTGGGAGCTGCCTCATCACCATCTGCAGTCTGTCTACTGTTCAGAGAGCGTGAACATCATGAGATGAACATGAAGAACAAACGGGAGAGATAAAAACACCAAAAGGTCTCAAGGATGAAATGTAAATAATCAGTTTTGTCCACTTTTCAACAAATGTCTCCTCCTTCAAGTTCACACAACATATCTCGTTTGCACACTGACGGCAGTGGCTGCCATGCAGGGTGCCGACCTTTTTTCGGGAGCTAATCATTCATACATCTTCACACACCGATGGCACAGCCTTCAGCAGCAATTTGGGGTTCAGTATCTTGCCCGGGGACACTGCGAAGTGCAGACTGGAGGAGCAGCGGATCAAACTACCGATCAGTAGTTACACTTTACCTCCTAATTTCATCAGGTGTTTCATTTTTATCCATTAAACTAACTAACAAGACTGAACTGGGTCCATTGTTGCACATTTTAGTATCAACCCTTTCGCATAGCATCGACGGATTCGATCATTTTAAGTAAGAATCCTACGAGGATCAGCAATGATCTCAATCTTTCTGGATGTTAGCATTGTTTCGTTCTCAGCAGGAGCATGAACTCACTAATCGAGCACATTTCGTACATTTAAAGGTGTCACACTGTTCACCGTGCGAACAGTCAAAACCTGCTTAGTCGGTGTGTGCAGTCTGACATTGTGCCGCCAGAAAAAAACTTTGGTGGGAACATAATTAAGCAGCTCGTCCTTCAGCGTCCAGATGTTCTTGAACGAGCAGCTGCAGCTTGTCAGAGCCTTCAGGTGTGAATGTGCGCGGATACATGAAAACGAGGGGAGGCCGGCGTTGGGGATCTAACTGGTTACAATAAAAACAGTTGATCAGCACTTCCTCTCTGTTTCCAGGACAACCACTACCGTCCTGAAGGCAGCGACACCTGCCTGCTGTGCGACTGCTACCCGGTCGGCTCTTTCTCCAGGGCGTGTGACCGAGAGAGCGGTCAGTGTCAGTGCAAAGCGGGCGTCATCGGACGGCAGTGTGACCGCTGCGACAACCCGTTCGCCGAGGTCTCTCTTAACGGCTGTGAAGGTCAGAACGCGTCACAGTTACTACCGTGATGCCTAATTTATAATCCCTGCTTCGTTATAGCGACAAATACATGAAATCATTTTCCATTTTTATCCTCATCATCTCCCTCTGCCTCTCTCTCCTCCTTCCTCCTTCCTGCTCCATCTCTCTCAGTAATCTATGACAGCTGCCCTCAGGCCATCGAGGCTGGGATCTGGTGGCCCAGGACTAAGTTTGGTCTCCCCGCAGCAGTTCCCTGTCCCAAGGGAACGCTCGGTATGATGGTTTTTCAGGCAGCTCGTCAAATTACCATATAATAATGGCAATATATGAAACTCGCCTCAAGCCTTGTCTCGGCTGCAGTCTATTCCTCACCTCTCATGCGATCACTCTCTCTCTCTCTCTCTCTCTCTCTGTCTCCTTCTCAGGCACAGCGATCCGCCACTGTGATGAGCACAAAGGCTGGCTGCCTCCGAATCTCTTCAACTGTACCTCTGTTACCTTCAGCAAGCTGAAGGCCCTGGTGTGTAGCTTCAGTCTCTGTCAGCTTTTAAAATTTGAAACACATTTGGAAAGATGTGATATGATTTGCACAAACAAAAAAGCGCTTGGAGAAGGTCAGAAAGTTCATTAGTATTTCTATTACGCCGAAGAGATCTGTCACCAATTTCACGGCCAAGTGTCACTAAAACCCGAAAAGGTCTGCCTCACGGTGCAGCTACAAGAAAAGTCACAGCGGTCCTCAAAGTAATGAGGGTACATCCTCTGGGAATCGTCTCTACAGAATGTCACAGATAGTCAGCCGATGCTTGTTGAGATATTTCAGTTCAAGAGCTACACAAAATGTGTTCCACCAGCGAAGCATCCTCATGTTACTAAGTGGTTGTTTTCCTTCCTTCAGTCTGACAAGTTTTCCCGCAACGCGTCGCTCCTGGACTCTGGACACGTCCAGCAGACAGCGGCCATGTTGGCCAACGCCACCTTGCACACAGAGAAATACTACGGCAGCGACGTTAAAGTGGCGTACCGGCTCACGCAGAGTCTGCTGCAGCACGAGAGCAACCAGCAGGGCTTCAACCTCACGGCCACGCAGGATGTCCACTTCACCGAGGTGAGACGGGGTGTAAGCAAAAGGAGACAGTAGCTTGTTGCAGCTTTTTGCAGTAAACAAAACCGGTGTAAAAAAAAACAGGAAGCCGGTGCTGCCCGGTGGGACTTCACAGCCTTCATGTGCTGTATCTGCAGGGAACACATCACACTTCATTTCACTCTCCGCCGTGGCCTCCTGTCACACTGAACTCTCGCTGTTTCCTGACAGAATTTAGTCCGCGTGGGCAGCGCCATCCTGTCTCCAGATACGCGGCTACACTGGGAGCTGATCCAGCACTCGGAGGGCGGCACGGCAGCACTGCTGCGCCACTACGAGGAATACGCAAACACGCTGGCGCAGAACATGAGGAAGACCTACCTCAGCCCCTTCACCATCGTCACACCTCACATAGGTGAGCGTTTTACCTTTGGCATGGGAGATGTGACACGCTGACAACCATTACAGGCTGGAGAGCTTCTTCACCGGGGCTCAAATCACTGGATTACCATTTGTTTTCCAGCATGTGAAGATCATAATGTAGCACAGGATGACATTGGCACAAATATGGGCGCATAGCAGTAGCTCGCTGTTAAATTTCTTTTATTTTCTTGTTTCATTGTTGATTTATTAAATGTAAAACCAACCAAATATTAAATTTATAGTTATAGTTTATAGTTAACAATATCAATCAGCTATATAAATTGTGCTGTAAACCATCAAATGTTGTAACATGAATCGAGAAGTAAGAGCGCGTCCCTCCTATCAGCACAGTACAGAAACAAATATAATGAAATTTTAAATAAAATAAATCGTTTTAATATTTTCTACCAGAAATAAATTCATGCCGGCGGCTTTGAAGCAGCCTCTGTGCCTTTATCTCAAAGCCACATTAGCAGGGCGGCTGTTTGTCGTCTCTCTTCTCTCCTCTGACTCTGCCTCTGTGTGTTTTCCCTCACAGTCATCTCGGTGGATCGTCTGAAAAAGATGAATTTTGCCGGAGCCAAACTCCCGCGGTACCAGTCCCTGAGGGGCCCCCGTCCTGCGGACCTGGAGACGGCGGTCACGTTGCCCGACTCCGTCTTCCAACCACCCGTGGACACCAAAGGCCACAGACACCTGGATGTCTTCCCCGAGTCCTCGCTGAGGAATCGCTCAGCCAACAGGAAGAGACGCCACCCGGACGACAGCCAGCAGGACGCCATCGCCAGTGTGATCATCTTCCACAGCCTGGCCTCGCTGTTACCGGAGAGCTACGATCCTGACAAGAGAAGTCTGCGGTAAGGACGATTTAAAAAGCCTCACCTCTCATCACCTTCAGAACGCGGTGAAGCACGGCGGCATCATGCTGTGAGGATGTTTTTAATCAGTAGGAACCTGGAGACCAGTCAGAGTTGAGGGAATGATGGATGGTGCTAAATAGAGAGAAACCTGCAAACTGCTAAAGCGAACACTCGAGTGGTTTAAGGGGAAACATTTAAATGTCTTGGAATGGCTGAAGCTGTACACCAGCAGAACTCATCCAACGCTGGAAGAAGCTGGAGTTATTTTGTCTTGAAGATGACGAGCTAGATGTACCGAGCTTATAGAAACATACACAAAGAGGTGCTGCAAAAGGCGGCTCTACAAAGTGTTGCTTTGGGAAGTGGGAATACTTATACACGCTCAAAGTTTTGCGGAGGCATGTTGCGTAAATCAAATGATGTAAACCCCCCAAAAAATCAATTTTATTTCAGGTAAGACAACAAAATAGGAAAAATGCCAAGAGGAGTGAATACTTTTTTACATGAACATGAGCACTGCAGTTCATTTCCGCCCCCACATGCGTCATCCTGCTGCTTTAAATAGTCTCTGGCGCCCCAAATATATATTTTAACACACTGCTGAAGACAGTGCCCAACGCCGTTTCCTCTATTTAAGCAGAATAATGTTTAAACTTAATGTTTGTGTTAGTTTTTTAAAGATTTAAACCCGTAGGAGGAAGACTGGCTGTGGAACATATTGGGAGACCCCAAAAATACTCTATGATGGCGGACGATCCTTTAACGGTGATGTGATTTTATTATTTTTTGTCATCAGGGTGCCAAAGCGTCCCGTCATCAACACGCCGGTGGTCAGCATCACGGTCCACGACAATGACGAGCTGCTGCAGCACACGCTGGACAAACCCATCACTGTGCAGTTCCGCCTGGTCACCACCGAGGAGCGCTCTAAACCCATCTGCGTCTTCTGGAACCACACCATACTGTGAGCACAGCAACACACACACACACACACACACACAGAGTGGATGATGACACTGGATGAAGTCCTCACACTGTCTCCTGTCCTCGTGGTTCATGTCAGGGCTGGGAACGGCGGCTGGTCAGCGAAAGGCTGCGAGGTGGTTTTCAGAAACAGCACCCACATCAGCTGTCAGTGTTACCACATGACCAGCTTCGCCGTGCTCATGGACATCTCCAGGAGGGAGGTGAGTGACACTTTCAACTTTCAGCCTTCAGCCAGAGAACGACACAAGCCGTTACTCTGCTCTCAAACGTTTCTCTCCTAATTGTGACGTTCGTGCCAGAACGGAGAGATCCTGCCCATCAAAATCCTGACATGGAGCACAGTGGGAGTGACGCTGGGCTTCCTCCTCCTCACCACCATCTTCCTCCTCTGTCTGAGAGCCATGCAGTGCAACAAGACGAGTATAATCAACAACGGAGCCACCGCTCTCTTCTTCTCCGAGCTCGTCTTCACCCTGGGCATCAACCAGGCAGACAACCCGGTAATCAGTTAGTTTTCAGCCTCCCTGGCTTAATTCGTGTTTCCTTTCATCTCTCAATGTTTTAATCTTCTTTTTTCCCGCAGTTTGTGTGCACGGTCATCGCCATCCTGCTGCACTTCTTCTATCTCTGCACCTTCTCCTGGCTCTTCCTGGAGGGACTGCACATCTACCGAATGATCAGCGAAGTGCGAGACATCAACTACGGACCCATGAGGTTCTACTACCTGATTGGATGGGGAGTGCCTGCATTCATCACGGGTATGAACAACACGAAAATGTACACAGAGAGACGCCTGTGGAGATCCTTCATGCAGTCTCTGTCTCGTAGTATCTCGAGTCTCTTGGTCACAAAGAGAAGAAAGTGTTTAATGTTGCTGTTTGTCTGCGTCAGGTTTGGCGGTGGGACTGGACCCCGAAGGTTACGGGAACCCCGACTTCTGTTGGCTGTCCATGTACGACACGCTCATCTGGAGCTTTGCTGGACCCATCGCCATGGTGGCGTCGGTGAGTCGCTGCGAGGCGCTTCTCGATGCTCAGATGCAGAAAATAAAGTTCAGCTGATTTAATGTCAGCAGACGCAGTAAAGAAAAGATTCATTTGTTGTTTCACTCCTGCCGCGTCATGAGTAGACTGTGTAATCATGTCAGATTTTGTCAGTGGACTGATGTGGCTTGGTGTCGCGTCCACAGATGAACATCTTCCTGTACATCCTGTCGTCCAGAGCCTCCTGCTCGATGAGACACCACAGCATTGAGAAGAAGGAGCCCCGTGTGTGAGTGTCCTAACGTCTTCAACCAAACGTGAACGCGAGCACCGTTTCAGTCTGATAAAACTCGACCAACATCCACCTAAAGGATGTAAATGCTGGAGTTCCCCACAGCAATTAATAACATAGACTCTCCGTTATCTGTCCCTGTTGGCCTCTGCAGCTGCGCTAGTGTACTAAAACAATCTGTATTATAGACGGCCGGAAAATATGTTGTGAAGCTGTCAGAGACTTTGCGGGCAGAGTGCAGCATCCTCTCCTCTCCTATGTTCAAAGATTTGATCCGACAGCAAAGTCTTTTGAATTTGAACAGCTTCCTCCTGTTACAGCCTACAAAGAGAAACCGGCGTCCTGCACAGCGCCGTTCATGTCCTTTGCTATTTATATATATATATATATATATATATATATATATATATATATCTCAACTGAGAAATGTTCATGTTCATTTTTGATGCTCTAACATGGATAAAAACAGTCAGAGAAAATCAGAAGAACAAAATCAAAAAAAAACATCTCCCGACTTTGGAGTTTGTTTCTCAGTAGTTTTCAGTAGTTTTGTTCTAAACTTAAACACCTCATTGGTGTGTTTTTATGAAACATCAGAGCTGATTAGTCAGTTAATTGATCAGCAGAGTGTTGTGATAGTTGTGATAGATAGACAATCTTCAGCTCTGTTTCTCGTCATGTCGTCTTCGCTGCTCGATTATCATCAGGCTCCATCCTCGGATTCACAGAAATCGTCCTGACGGCTGCTCACTGACTCCTCTCTGTCTCCTCGCTCATGTGATTTCATATTCTGCAGCTCCGGCCTGAAAACCGCAGGTGGCGTTCTCCTCCTGGTTTCAGTCACGTGTTTTCTGGCGCTCCTCTCGGTCAACAGCGATATGATCATCTTCCACTACCTGTTTGCTGGGTTCAACTGTGTGCAGGTGAGCCCTCCCGTCCCCTCTGAAGTCACTCTGACAGCCTGATTTCTGTCTTTTTTATTTTTTTTTCAACCTTCCTCTGTCGTCCTCCAGGGTCCTTTCATCTTCTTCTTCCGCATCGTCTTCAATAAGGAAGCGAGGAATGCCATGAAGTACTGCTGCAGCCGCAAGCGTCCGGATCATATGATCAAGTCCAAGGTGTCTGTGAGTCCCTCGCCGCAAACTCAGTTCAGGCTCCGCTGGGATGCAGCTTTAGTTACACGTTGGGAGCTTCCCTAAAAACAATCAAAATATTGTTGAACGGGCTCGTGCATGCCACATCTGTAATGACCTCATCTTATCTATTTTACAGCAGCTGTTCAAGTTTAAAGAAATGTGTCGAGACATCATTTCCACCTTAAAGAGTTCAGCTGCTGATGTTTTCTAAATTTCTGATGAACATCCTACTCACAGGTTTTGGCATCAGGTTATATTCTATAAAAAATAAATAGGAAAAAGTTAAATATTTATTTAATAGCATAATTAAAGTATAAGTTTCGCTCTCCATAGGCTGAGAGGCTTCTCTGGATTACACATTGTTGGTTTTGGCGTTTTCGTGGGATTTGTTGACGATAAGTCAAAATGAAATGACTCCAGTCCTCTGAGGGTTGCGCTCCGAGCAGCTCAAACAGCATCACAGATCTATTTTTCATTTTTAAAACACTCATCTTTCCTCTCCCCGCCTCTGCAGGGCTACAAGTGCAACACAAACTACATGGACGGGCGGTTGTATCATCTTCCCTTCGGAGACTCCAGCGTGTCTCTGAACGGCACCATGCAGAGCGGCAAGAGCCAGCAGAGCTACGTACCGTTTGTCCTCAGGTACGGGAAACAACGTGGAGGATTAAAGATTAACATGCTGAGTTGTCTGACAGGAGTGACGGGAGCGGCTGTAAACGGATGTCTCGTGTCTTTTCAGGGACGACGGTCTGAGTAACAGTCAGGCGCACATCGCTCTGAACGACCACGCGTCGCTCTTCCATGAAACTAAAGAGCACTTGGATGGTATTATTCTCCTTCAGTACTTCAGATTCAGATTGAGCTGTAGCGATCGGTGTAATGAGTCGACCTCTCCGTCTGTGTTTAGACCGTGACAGCGACTCGGACAGCGACCTGTCTCTAGAGGACGACCAGAGCGGATCCTACGCCTCCACGCACTCCTCTGACAGCGAGGACGAGGAGGGTCCGCTCCCTCCCGAGGAATGCTGGGAAAACCTGGCATCTAACGGGGGCAAGAGACCACAACCACAGAGTACTGAAACTCACCTCACCCTCGCTCCAGTTTGTGCCTCCCGTGTGCTGTCATGACTTTGGGGGTCACGGCGGTCAGCTGTATATAAACTTTTAAACATCTGGGTGAAAATATTTTCCATGTGCTGCGTAGCAAAAAAAAAAAGATTTTTAACCTTGTTTCCTGAGTTGCAACTCGAAATGACAAAAAGTCCTGGCTCAACTTGCACACGAACCAAGACTTAAGAAGTTATCATTGCTCATACACACTGATGGGCCTTGATATAATCAGTGAAGAATAATGTTGACGAGCGAGAAGCAGGAAAAATGAGTTGAAGTATCGAAGCAGCTGGAATATTTAGTTATCCAGATGGTTTGAGGAGTCAGCGAGGATTCCTGAAATACCTTCAGCACTTGTTAAATCACCACATGGGGTTACTTTTAAAAACTGGATGTGCTGTGACAGGAGTGTACCGGTAACACATGGCGGGTACAAACTGGGGCTACTTTTAAAGCGATGCCAGGTGTTTACAGCTGTAGGTTTTTTAAACACCACATACTGATTGTTTCTGTTTTGCAGACAACAGTCTGAGTAAGATGTACTGGCCTGGAGATTATTCAACAGCAGCGAGCGGTGACGGCGAGCTCGCAGGTGCAGACCGACTGAAGCCGGACGCTCTGGACAATCCAGAGCCGAGTCTCGGCCGCGACCCTCGTTCGTTCTCAGACGGCAGGACGCAGGACAACATGACGGTGCTGCTGCCCAGTCTGCCAAACTTCAACGCCCACCCTCACAAAGGTGAATTAGAAAACGGATATTTTAAGATTGATTGTGAATTTTTTTTTTCTTCAGCTTTTGATGACACCACATCTTGTTTTCACCCTTCGCAGGGATCCTAAAGAAGAAGCAGCTCTCTCCGATCGTAGAGAGAAACGGTCTCAGCCGCATCAACAATGAACTTTGCGGAAACGCCCCGGGCAGGGCGTCTCCACATGGATCCTCCTCCAGTGACGGCCGAGCCGGCCCAGCTAAACCCAGCCTACCGGATCAGCTGAACGGTGTGGCCATGAGCATTAAGGCGGGGACGGTGGACGGCGATTCGTCAGGATCAGAGTGAGTATTCACGCATTGAGATAACGACCCACACCAAACGTCCGCATGAAAAGTGTCCTGGTGTCGCATCGCTGTGTGTCGCTCAGTGTCTCCTCTAAATGTCTGCGTCCGACTGCGACTCGCGCAGCTGTCCTCAGTGACTTGTCGTTTTCATTGCTTGTGGTCTGTCTCATTTCTCACCCGATTGTCTTAAACGTTAAACCAAATGAAGACAGCACCCATCCTGCTCTCACCCAGCACTTTTAATAACGCTGTGATCTAACTGGACCTAAAACATTTAGCCGTAACTGGAAAAACAAGGTGTTGCAGGACTGAGTAATGAAAGCATCCCGCAGAGGTCTTATGTTATACTCACTGCTCATGTAGCGCGCAGACATCGTCCATCCTTTGCTTCATTGTGGACACGCAGCTCCAGCTTTTATCATCGTGTCAAGGCTGTCGTGAATGTTCAGTGTCAAATGTGTGAATAAGCTATTGTAGAGAACATGTGTGGTTAAAGGAAAACATCTCGTGACACTTTCCATATAGAGCTGGTGTAGACTGAACTCTTTATAATATCATTCACAGAGGCTCAACAGTTCCCACCATGAGCGAGCAAAACTTTGTTTAACGGGCAGAAACCTTGCTGTAGCAGCAACATGAGCAGCCCATGCTTGCCTGAAGTTAAGAAGGTGACAGATCTGACCGGAGATTCGAGGGTTAGGAGGGGTTGACATGTGAATCAACACTTCAGACAGGTCGCCTGACATTTCACTGAACATCTAACGCACCGAAACACAAACCAGCTCCCGGTTCTGCTCTCAGCGCACAGCATGGTCGGCAGGAAGATATTTAAGACGACGCCTGTAACACATCTGTCCATCTTCCCACGTCTACCTGCACAGATTATTCCCCTCCTGGCACCCCAGACAGGATGAGAGGATTCATTATTTTTAACTTTACTAAATAAAAACCCGAGATTTGCAGGTAGGAGTGGAAAAGCTCCGGGAGCCGATAGAGACTAAACCTAAAACAAAAGCCCCGAACGAGACTGTACCTGCGCTAATCTGTGTGTGAAAAGCTGCATGTCCGTTATGAATATAATGATGGCTCACTGTGAAATGAAAGCTTAGCTACTGCATGTACTACTGCACATGAGCGGCGAGTATAAAGTATAGACGTCCGGTTAAAACGTGAACATGTTTAAGAGCTCGATTCTTTAAAGACAGTAAGTTTTATTTAAGGTAAAAAAAAATATATCGAAGTTGTAGTTTACTAATCAACCTTCTCTGCCCCTTCTCTCTTTCCAAAAATCATAGATTTTTATTCTTTAATTTTATCCCATGAAGCTCTGATCCTCATTCAAAACAATCAGGATCACTGTCTTCAGATTGGTGCATCATTTTAGCATCCGTCACCTCTGTGTGGACGCGTTTCATCGCCTCACGTGTTTATTTATTTTCACATCTCTCTTTTTGTGTTTTTCTTTTTTTTTCCTTGTGTTGCGCTGCATCTGTCCATCCATCCATCCATCCATCCATCCATCCATCCCACCACCACTGTCTTCCCAGCAGCCACTGCAACACCTCCATGTGAGCGAGCTGACGGAGGGGTGTGTCTTTGCAGGTCATAGAGCCTCCTTCATCAACACTGACTGCAAACAGGGAGCGCCTGATTTCCCCTTAACAAACAAAAAGTGGATAAAGAAGGAACCCACCGCCCGCCCCCCCATCGTCATCACGATCCTCTGAAGAAGAGTGTGTGTTGTGTGTGTGAATGTGTGTGTGTGTGTGTGAGAGAGAGAGAGAGAGAGAGAGAGAGTTCATACATGTGTGCCAAACCTCAGGAGTCACTGCACTGGCCCAGGCTCGCGCACACTGAAAGAACGAAGAGTCTCCCTTTAAAGAAATCGTTTTGTTTACATACTTGAAGCAATGCACTTTTTTTTTCACTCGCCGCCTCCGTTTGTTGGCGGTCGATTCTTTTATTTTATTTTTTTGTTCCAGGATATACATTTTGTTTTTGAAGACTGTGGAACAATAAAGTTGTCATGTTTTTCTGAGGGTGGGTCATTCACACATTCAGGGAAATTCCTTTTTTTTTTCATGCATAACTACTTCGTGACATCTTCCTGGTTTTGCTTGCTTGTTGTTGTTGTTGTTGTTGTTGGAGCCTTTGTGCCAGTCTGTGGTTTGAGGAGTTCAGACTCAGGTTATTGAGCTACTTTTAAATGCCTGAAATGTCCGAGAGGCACAGAAATGGTTCGAGTGCAGGTCGTCCACGGACGCAGGAGGCTCTCTGTGGATTTCTGAAAAACAAAACAAAGAGGACAAAACGGCTGATGGATGCTCCGTATAAGCTATTTCTCATTCGTGGAGGATGTTTCCAGAGGCGCGGCTGCTCGCGGCTGCGCAGACTCACGGCCCTCTGCACTGCAAAGGGGAGAAAACCTGCATGTGCAGACCTAAAAACTCAAAAGGACTTTTGATACATCTTTTTTTGCTTGTTTTTGTAAATCACTGAGAGCACATTTTTTTACGGACATTAAAAGCGCTCTTGTTTTTCATCGTTTTATCCGAGAGATGAACGCATTCATTTCAGTTCAGTGACTAAAACAGCTGTATTTTATAGATTAGCGATGGAGCTTTTGTCGTTTGTAAAAAAAAAATACACGCAAAATTGTGCTGTAATACTGTTTGAGCTGTAATCCATTTTTACTGTACAGAGTGGCCTGTAAATGAATTGAGGACATATCTTTAAATGTAAGTAAATATGTAAACTTCCCTGTTTTTAGGAATCTGAAATATCTTTTATCTTAGTTACTACTTTCAGTCAAATTGATGTGATATTTGTGGATGCCATCTTTTACCAACCATGTGAATTTAATGTATAAATTTCATGCCAATACGAATCAGCAACTACCAGGTCAATCATATCAACTCTGGTATCGCGACAGAGAATTGTCTCTTTTACTCTGCCACTCCTGTTTTTACTGATTAAACTGTTTTCTACCATTTCCATCTCACCGCCGATTCTTACAAGAGGTTCAACAACCTGTTGTTTTTTTTTCTGCATTATTATTATTATTTATATATAGCATCTTTCTAGTCTTATGACCACTCGAGTTCAGTATCGCGCTCAAAGACACACTGACATGCAGACTGGAAGAGCCGGGATCGAACCATTGATTATCTCATTAGCAGACCAGTCTCTACCTCCTGAGCCACAGTCGCCCCCCGAGCAAGCACAAACAGGATGCTCAAAATAGCAACAGAGAGCCAAACAAAAGCACGATAAAATGAAGATTTAAGAACATGGTAATGGCATCATGATGTGGATATGGACTAACACTTAATCATTAGTCTTTAGTGGTCACTGAACCAGAGAGAGGAGATCTTTGCCCCGAGGAACAAACACTGAACACAGAAAAACACCTACTTCACAACATTATAACCAGGGAGAGGGACGAGGCATAAAAAACCCATTAGGTGGTGCTAAAGCTGCACACAGCCTCCTTCTAAAATAAACCATTAACACACTTCAGTCTAACATGCCGACAAGCTCCTCACAACCATTTATTCATTTATTCTTTCTGCTGAGCTGAGAATTAAACATTTAAATTCAAAGTATTTGAAGAGTTTGTATCATGATTACTAATTTATGAACTTACTTTTGGTTCATCGTCCAGTCCTCTATCTAAATCTACTTGATACATAATTATGACCCCATTAAAAATGTAATATTTGAATTATTTTGCCTTTTAATGAGGTTAAGAGTAGAAAAACTACACTTATGCTGTAGAAAAGGCTTCAACGGCAGAAGTATGCAGCATTTCATTTAGCAAACAAAATGTCTCCTGAGCTTCCTGCTGCTACTTGAATCTGTTAAATCTCCATCATTTTTAGAGCAGTGACTTTTCCGCAGCAAAGGTGAGAAGACGATTTACTTTTCACAGCAAGTACTGCCAAAATATTCAGCTCTCCAAGTAACACCGTTAAAATACAGCAGTGCAGGTCGACTGACGGTTCACACGGGAGGCAGATTTACTGCTGTGAATCCAAGAAGCAGAGCTAATACGATGATGGAAAAGTTGTACTCAACACTTCCTGTGCAGTGTGTGTGAACGGGACTGTAAATCAGCCTGTGATCTCAGTTTATTTTCATTCGAATATTCAGAGTTTTTAAATGAATTCATTTCATAGGTCGTTTTCTCATAGGTTTACTTCTTTAGGCTTCTAGAAATTGACCAGAGAGAAACAAAACTGTATGGACGTCCAGTATGCATAACACGTAGGACTCAGTCGTGTGTTGTAACAGATCATTTTATTAAAAAAAGATGTATTTGTATAGATGCAGACATGTTCAGTTTAAATACAATCTAAAATTAATCTTTTATATATTTATATTTTTTCATAATACTGGGAATGGGCTATTTTTTAAAACAATTTGCATCTAGTAACAATCCTATGACCAAGTAGCAATTAGCACGGCAGCTATAATGAAAGCATACTGTAGAGTTTGTATACAAATACACAATGAACCAACAATAAAACACACATACGCAAACTTCCTGTCAACTCCTCATAAATAATGTAAATCCAACAACCAAGAACAAGGAGGGCAGCTCGGACATTATTCAATGGTCACTTCTCCGATCTTCATAAATACAAAATACTTTCCTGATCACACGCGTGTTAGTTTGTCTGGAGTGTTTTCAGTTTGAGTCCTCGAGGCTGCTGCTGCTTTTCTGTTCTGAGCTGCAGTTACAGAGCCGGACCATGATGCTTTGCAAGCTGGGCTCTACAATACCGAGCAGGGGCCTCTGGGAAGGGTCCCCGTTCCAGCAGGCCTCCATCAGCTGCCAGCATTCCTCATCGAAACCGGGCAACCGCTCGGGTCTGGCTCCTGGAGACAACATGGACACGGATGAGACACTCAGAGACGGCCAACACAAACAGCAGCAAAGAAATCTCATCAGCAATCTGCTGATGTGCTAATCATTAGGTCACCTTGGTTATCGTTTGGTCATGAACCAGTGAAAACTGTGGATTATTCCTAACATCTGGGGGAGCTGGTTATTACCTTGTACATCTATAAATAAACACATTACAAGAGTCACGGGAATGTGACTTCCACACAGAAATCCAGATAGTGCTGATGATGCTGGGTGACATCACAAACACCGTCCAATCAGTGACAGTTTGTTTGTTTGCTTGACGTCATGTTCGCTGTTCTTGGATAACAAAGTCGGTGTGAACCTAAACCTCCCTCTGGTCCGGTCGAAAACAAACTGAACTGTGTGAAAGTGACCTGAGAGTCTCTTTACCTTTTTTAACGTTATTCCAGAGCTGGTCCTTACTGGAGCATTTCTCAAAGGCTTCTGGGAGTTTCACTGAACCAGTGCAGAGGTACCAGAAAAGGATCCCAAAGGCGTAGACGTCAACGGAGTTATCATATTTTCCTGTCAGGAGGAAGATCACAACGGAGAAGAAACCATAAAATGACTTGAATAAAACATTTATGAACTTTGACATTCGTTCAGACTAATTGAACAGGTTGTAAAGTTGCTTCATGATAAAATGGCCGCGTGTCTGCCGTACCTGTAAATAGCTCCTGGAGCCATGTGAATCGGGGTTCCAACGATGCTGCCAGACATCATGGCCTCTGGTTTACAGAAGCCCAGGTCAGTGATCTTTGCTCGATTTTGTTTGTCCAACTGGGGAAAAAAAATTTAGAAAAAAGGGTCAAATATTTGTATATTAGAAAGATACTGTGAGAGCTTAAATTTGGCAATTCAAACATTTACTATAGACAGGAAAATGAAACACTGCTTTACAGTTTACTGAACTTTTGGCCTCCAACATCAGATCGGAATCTGAAACATCAACATCACCTAAATGATCCCCTTAAAAATCAATTTAAAAGGTAAGAAGTACCCGACTGTAGTGAGTCAGTCATGCATCATTCCAGTGTGAAAACTTACAGCAGGGGGACGTGATTTTTGACATTTTGGGGAGCGGTCACTAAAAATACTGACAATATTCTGGTTTTATTATGTGATGGCTAACTTTAACCTGTCGAGCGGGACTCGGTCCCTTGCAGGCAGCGCTGTGTGCTTCGTTTTTATTTAATCCTCACATATGTGTGTTTATTCTCTTACCTAACCTTTACTTAGTATAAAGCATCACTGCAGAGTATACGGTGTCTGATTTTGATTTTGGTATATCAATAAAAGCACACAGGTCAACATGCCAGCAGCTACAAATGTTTCTCCATTGCCTATTTGAAGCAGCACTCCCTCCAACACTGATCTGTATACATAAGTTAGTGTATGTAGTGTATCCCTGGGGTGTTGTGATACAACTGCTGTTTATGAAAACAAACCACGCACAGAAAACACAGCAGAAAAAATAACTTCCACACACTTGTTGAACCGTTAGTTGGTGTGAACTTACCAGGACGTTCTTTAGCTTTATGTCTCTGTGCAAGAGGCCCTGACTGTGCAGGAAGCGAATCCCCTCCACCACATCCAGAGCGATCTGAAGTCTCTCCCTCAGCGATAAACCGGCCTGGTAAAGACGGAGAGGGGAAGCAAAGTGTGTGAGTGAGACAGAAGGTTGCATTTGTTCACACACAGAAATAATCTGGGTTTCTAAATCACCGCGCTACCTTGAGGCCTGTGTAGAGGTCTCTGTGCAGCCGCTCCATGATGAGCAGCACAGCGATGCTGGACCCGCCTCCGTAGGTGTGATCGATCACAGAGCCGTGCAGATCGACGAGGCGCTCGTGCTTGGGCAGAGTCCTGCAAAAGAGAGAGGGAACGACAACAACAATTCAGTTACGTGTGCGTTGAAGTCACAGTCTGTTAACGTGAGCTTTGTTTGTCCACATTAAGCAGCCTCAGTGCTGTTTTACAAAGTGCTGCATTCCCCGTGCTTATGACAGTTGGAGCAGACGGGCATTAATTAGACGCTGGCCCGTTCAACATGCTGACATGTGTGCACTGAATAGCTTCAAGGCTTAAACAGTCAAAACATTTGTTTGACACACTGGGTGGAGTTGGGCCTTCATAACAAGGCAGCTGTCGTGCACACCTCTCGAGTGTCAGGAAAAGGTACGACGGGCTGTGATGAGTGCTGTGTTCTGACCCTGCGGCGGTTTGATGTGACTCATTAAAATAACTTTGAGACAAAACAGCCGCTGAGATCGTGCCAACGCATCTGTCTCCGCAAGTGTGTGTTAGATAGCTTTTGTTACAAGCACTGTACGGACTCACCTCGTGTAGTGAAACTCCAAGGCCAGGTCGTTCCAGTGTTTATCGTCAGGCGGTACCACAGACTTTAATGCACACGGGTAGCGTCCTCCCCAGCTGTCACACAAGTACACGACTCCGTACTGGCCACGGCCCAACTCTCGCCCGAGCTTCGGCTTGCCTGCAAGCAAACAAAGCAGTCATTTTTGCGGAGTCAAAAAGACCTTTGCAGATTTGTGTCGTGTATCAGCTGGGGTGAGGTTCGATACTGTGACTGTATCTGCATTTATTAACGCCAATTTAGGTGGTTATTGTCTCTATTCTCACTAAAATCTGTGCTTTGTCATTGGATGTTTGACCTTAACCGTGCAGATGTGGATACAAGAAGGTCGTTTTTACATCCATCTGCTGAAAGCTCAAGGCTTTACAGTTAAGCAGGAGTTAAAATGTTTAAATGAACAACATTTACATATTTATAGTTTCTGGATTTTTCAAATCAGAGAGAGTGAGGAGTAGAAAGGGGGGTGTGTTTTGCTGCAATGTGCGCAGCAGACTGCAAAAGTTTCCCTTGATGCGTGTGAACAGTGGGAGGATTTGGTGGTGACTCACCATGCAGCAGCACATCCCTGAGGGAGCGGCTCTCCAAAGACAGTCGAGCCAGGCGAGGGGCGTGGTCCTTCCTCACACGCAGCCACAGGTCTTCAGTGCGCTCCAGTCGGCCAGTGTGCCCTTCCTCGAGCTACAAACACCAACACATGACATGACATCTCATGGTTAACATTAAGAACAGCCGCTAAATGACCGGTTTGTTAACTGTTGGTTCATTTTTGTGACATGACGATCTTTCTGTAGGAAAGAGGCTGAGTTTTCGTTCCTGTTTGTGTTTGAATTATGTTTTCTTGGTCATCTACCTCTGTCCTCTCGTCTTAAACTACATCATTAGGACGTCAGAGGGTGCCGTTGCCATAGAAACTGTCACCGAGGATGGCCACCGTCATTCTCGTTCTCAGTGTCAACAGGCCGGCTGCCTTGCAAAAGTCATTCGTCAGACAGGTTAACGCGAGCGACTCCTCGATGTAGCTCTCTTTTTTGATGACCTGTCATCGCGGCTCGTTACTTACTCACTAGGCTGGAAATTTAAAGACGACGTGAGAAAGAACGTACTGTGAAGTCGGCGCTCTCTTTAGAGTGAGTCAGCGACTTTCACACAGGTTTGAGTGTAATTTCTGTTTATGAGCAACATGTAAACATCGTGTTCTGTTGTGCCATCAGTCTTAGATTAGCAAAATATTCACAGCCTGAAAACTGTTACTTAGTCTCTTTACTTTTGTTAGTGAGTTTATATTACTCCATATTCCAATATTGGGAAACTGTGCATGAGTAAGAGTAATGGGTGCAATTTTTGCACTTTTCACCCGGGGAAAGTTGTCAGAAAGTACTTCAGTACGTCAGCTGAGAGAGGAATATAATCTCCCTCAGAATCACCTGCAAATACGCAGCTTCATATATTCTTAAACAACACCCTAATAGGTTTCCCCTTTGTTTGACCAACAAAGAGAGTTGCAGTTTAAGGTTATAGACAGGCTTCGGATCACGTCTATCAAATGTAATAAATGTAATCCTTTGCTTTCCAAACACTGTAACAAGTGTAAAAGTACTGAAGGCTCATATTTCCACTGAGTGTGTTGATTGATATTATTTTCAAGAAGAAGCCCTGCAACCTGTTTCCTGTATCCTTGGAGCACAGTCAGCAGCTCTGAACCTCAGTCCCTGAAAGCTGAATCTCTTGCGTGCAGTAGCTGACAGAGTCAAAAAGGAAAGAGAGGTAAAAAACAAGGCCAGGAAATTTGACCCAGAACCGTACTCCACACTCACCACTCACTATTTGGCAATTACCATCACACCGCTTCGGTGTTACAAAGCGGTTTTGTGAGTGTGAGAGGGGGAAAAAACATTTCAAATTCCTGCATGATAAAGAAAGCTTTCCTCTGACAATCTTTACGTCACACGTTCACGTAACACCTCCTTCATATCAAACTGCATACCGACATGCTGCAGGCCACAGTTTCTCTCTCTCTCTCCACGCACAGGTCACAGGCAGGAAATGTGACAGAAGTATGAAGTTATTTTATTAGGTTGACTTGTTTGCACTCAGAAATATCCTAATTTCATTTTGTTATTTATCTGTTCAACATACAAAGCATCGCAAGCAATCGCCTCCTATAAAGACTGCCATAATTAATCGGCGTATTAATGTAACTGCATTAGCAGTGAACAGCGACCATGGAAATGCAGGCAGTGATGTGACCCACACTGTCTGTCATGTGATGATTATCATCAGAGCAATTTGACTGAAATGGATTCGTCAGGGGCTTCATGGAGGGAGTCGCAGCTATTTGCATATTGGGTCTAAACAGGCGAAGCAGTTCAAGCGGAGAGGAATGAACGACACAAGCTGTGGATGTGAGAGCCGATTCACGCCGTCTATAGAGATTACAGAGCTGTGATGACATACAACGTCATTTTGTAAGTGCATTCAGAAAATAGCAGCACGGCTACGGGGAGCAGATGTGTGTGACTGCTCCTAGACACTCTAAGAAAAGTGAAGAAGAGGGGCTATACGAAAGACAGCAGCCACTGCTAATCCGTGAATGCGTCGGGGTTCATTCTCCCATCTGTCTGAATTCAGGGTGCCGTCATATCGTGTTTTATTTAGCCATATTTCAGCCTGCCTGTCCTCCATCTCATCCGTCTAGTGAACACACAACGCTTTGTTGTCACCGAGCATTATTTATTCCTTCAGCTCTCAGATCTTCCACTGGCGTAGCCAACTAGATTTGAGCCCTGAAAGTTAAATATTTTTTCAGCATCGATAAGTCTGTCAGGAGCTCGTGATCTGCGGGAAGACTCCCCTCGTTGTTGGAAAGGCTACGCTTCCTCATCCTCACCAAGCCTGTAATTTTTACCCTGAGCTCATAACCACTAGTGGTTTGATGGGAAAGACCATCAGTATTTTTAGTCAGTGTTTTTGGTTGTATATTCAAGACAAAGGTAGGAATTAAACAGTATTACAGAGGGGGGGAGTTCACCTGGCGCAGAGATGCTGCAAAGGCCTCGTGGGAGCTGTTGAGGCGGGTTCTGAACTGGGAGCAGATGCTTCGGGCCAGTTTAGCAGCGCTGAGACTTTCTATGGCATCCTGGGCCACTTTCCGCTTCCACTCTGGCGTGATGGCGGGAGGGTTCACGAAGGTTATCCTGTGGATGATCTAGGTGCAACACACAGAGTAAGGACATTCCTTTAGGAGTCACAGTGCGGTTTGAAACTTCATGTGGATGAATCTGCGAGACGCTGACCTGTTTGATTTGCTCCCAGAAGAGTCTCGTGACCGATGATCCTGAATGAAAGGTGACCTCCACGTGATACGCAGCATTTAATAACTGTGACGCGAGGAAAGAAAGAGTTGGTGTGTACATTTCTCAAAATGCCACTTTCTGTTTTGACTATTTGTTCTGCTGCTACAATAGAGATTAACTAAATATGATCATGCTGCACACTGTTTAAGCATCTTCACACATTCTGCACTGAATACAGTCCTTGTTGCTGCCCACCTGTTTGAGGTGATTGGAAGTGATATTGTGGACAGAAGATTCGATGTGGGACTTCTCCAGACTGTTGAGACATCGCTCCAGAGTTCCTACAAAGCTCTCCCTTAGATAGTCCACGGAGCTGATCAGCTTATTCGCCACGGCCTGATTCAAACGCACCACTATCAGCTCCTGGATCTGGTGGATGCAAGATTTAATCTCCTTTGACGTGACCGGGTCTCCGTTAGTTGTTACGATGATGTCTGCGGCAGATGAGACAAAGGGTTTGTCAAGTTAATATATAAAGTATGTCACCAATTGTCCCAGAGAAAACTGCTAAAGATAATTTAATAAACATTTGTCCATGAGCAAAACATCAGCAGCTCTTTGTGCTGACACACTCTGCAGGGTGGTGGACTTATTACAGCATGCCAATTAAAATGGAAATCATTTAGATTGTTAGATCTGAAATACTGTTGTACTGCTATTAAAGCATATTCTAATTAATAAAAACTCCTGAGTTACCGCACTCTGCAAGGAGAGGAGAGGTCTTCCAAACTAAATCTGAAGCGTCGTCTTACTCAGCAAAGCAAACCAGTGACTCTTCATGAATCAGTAAGACAGGCCGGAAGGAAGGAGGACGCAATAATCAGTGAAAGGCTCATTCTCAGCCACTCACAGCCACCGAGATGTGACAACACTTTGTGGTCAGATTGTGAAATGCAGTTTAAAGACATCATTAGAAAGACAATGAAGAAACTGGCTGCGAGCAGCTGCCGATTAGAAACTCCTGGTAGTAAAGACAAAACACGCGACGGGGGGCATCGTTCAACTGCCGTTAAGTCAGATCAATGGAGGGAGCCTGCAGGATGGGACATACGTCAGCATGTGGTCCAGTGTAAAGAAACAAAGCCAGAGCACTGACAGGTCTTGTGACATCTTTGTTTAAAAAGCTCCAGACTGAGAGAGACGATACAATGAAAAGAACCTGAACAGGCTGCCGTCTGGGGAGCAAAACTAAATAAAAAGGCACACGTGGGGTCATTTTTGAGTAATCCGATGTGAAACCACAGAATCAAAGTTACTCGAGTCTATCAAAACAAATCACATTTCCTGTTTCTTTGAATCTAAAGTAAATTATGTAACTGGAGAATATGCTTCCAATTTAATGTACAATACATCTTTATTACAGATATAAAAATAGTATATATCAAGGGTAGGCAATGTAGAACTGATCGTATACTATCAAACAGGGCCGCGATTAAAGCGATTAAATCACTTATTAGGAAAAAAAAGACATCCAAATGACAGAGCACTCTTTTTGTCTGATCTTCACAGTAGAGTCCGCCCACTTCTGGAGTGAATCCAAACACGCCGTCACAAATTGCTTCACGTCCATAAAATCTGTGGTCTTTTAACAGCAAACGAGCAAATGAAAACATTTGAAGAATCAGAGCACGGTCCTCTTATTCTCAAGCTACAATTTGAAGCATGTGAAAAGAATAGTGTGCGCGATAAACACAGCAAATATTTGGTGTTGCTTGTTCTGGGACATCTGACGGCAGTCAGAGACCACACACAGACCATGTATAAATCATCTCTGCTGACCCCGCACCACGTGATAAGCAAGCCAGTGATAATGTCAGAATTAAAATGTCCCCTCCAACAGCCATTAAAATCACAAGCTCGTCACCAAGTCTGAATTGCAAGTGCACAAATTTGTCCCAGTTGGGGCAAAGTACAGAATAATAATTATTTTATGCTTTAGAAGTTTTACTTCCCTGTGTTTGTTTGTGTAGCTATCAGCTTGACTTTGCTGGATATGTTGACATCAGACACTTTATTTTGACATAAAGAAGCTTTATATCATCACAACTCTGCTGTTATTTAACTATTCGAAGGCTGTAATCACAGAGACACTGTTATTATTGAACAGTGCTGAATTTGCTTCAAGCATTTAGGAGCAAATTTGTGTAATTTTTGCGTGTTACACCACCTATAACATCGCTGAGATCTTCTTGAATCATGTGGAAAATCTTGAAGGCCTGTCTTGTGGCATTTATCCAGGGTGCTTTACTGACTAACCTGTAAACTCCAGGTTGGCAGCGTCCTCCAGCAGCTGCTCCTTCATGCTGCTGAGCGTCTCCACAATCATCTCCTTCATCTCTTCCTGTTTGCGGTTAGCGATGGCCATGAGGGAGGTGAAGAGTTCACCCTCTTTCTCACGAGTGTACTCCAGCCTGCGTGGTGTTATCTGCAGGTCCCTCTGCATGTCAAAGGCCTGCAGAGAAGTGAGGCAGACAGGACAAAGGTCTGTTTTTCTGGGGGCATAATGGGTCAACGCAGACTGAGGCTAAACAGTGCACGCAGTGCTAGTAACAACTGTCATATGAGCATGAAGCAGTAAAATAATTACTGACACGGAGATGCACACAGTCCTCTCACCTGATTTATGAAGAGATCGAGGCAGCGACAATGAAGACCATTAAGCAGGTTGGCAGCCTCCACCTGCTGATTTTGAAGAACTTGGCGAGCAAAAGGCACCAGCAACCGATGCAGTCTTTCAAAAGCCTCCCCCAGCATGCTCTGGGGTTTGGCACCCGGGGTGGGCATCTGTGTAGGGGCGCCACAGGAGCAGTTTCCTGTCGGGCTGCCGAGGAAGCCGAGGGAGAGGAGCTGCTTGTGGAGGGCGCTCTTCTCCCTCTCCCTCTCCCTCTCCTTCTCCTTCTCCGCACGGCGTCCAGGTTCTGGGGAGGCTGTCGGCATGGTGTCAGGGATACGAATGAAACAGATGGGAAAGGAGAGCATCTCTTTGACCTTCCAGAGCTCAGCCTCCTGCTCTGTGCTTAGGGAGTCCTGGTTGATGGCGTAGAGTATGATAGGGATCACGTTTCGAGTGCAGTCTTCCAGAGCTTCTTCTATGGGCTGGACGCTCGGACAAGGCACCACCATGACCTTCGCTTCCTGATGACGAACCACAAAGAAGCCGCAGGAAAATGTTACTTTCATCTGAGGCAATCTTTTTAAAATATGGGCAATTAAATCAAACAATAAATAAAAGACGATGTTTGTGGTTATCACATGAATGTTTTATTCCCCACAACTTTAATATTTCGGTTGTAAAGGTCGGTTGTAAAAAATGTAAAGGTCTTAAAAGACCAGTGTGTGCGATTAATTTACCTAGAGAAGTTTAGTTGTGGATTGCAAACCACCTCAACTCACCCTGTCTCTACTCTAGTGTCAAGGTCAAACTATGGTAACCACAAAACATGAGTGAAAAACACAAAAGGGCATTATGAGAGCCAGAGTTCAGTTTGTCTGTTCTGGGCTACTGTAGAAACATGGCGGACTCACTGAAAGAGGACCCACGGTGCTGTAGAAATAAAAGGGCTCATTTTACGGTAACAAAAAACATATCAGATGTTATTTTCAGGTGATTAAACACCAATCAAAACATATTTATGTATATTATATTTAATTACTGTCACATTCTGTAAATAGAGCCCCATAAATCTGACACGCTGGACCTTTAACGACAAAACTATAACCTCTGTCATATATTTACACAAACAGTCCTGAACTTATGCTAAAAGATGTTCCACTGCTAAAGGAAAGAAAAAACACATCCACACATATCACATGCTCTTTCTATTTCTGAACACATAATGGCAAATAAATATTTGTGTTGGTCTTGGGGAGTATCTGTGAGAGGACCATAAAATAACACAAAGTAAAAAGGTTTTCTTAAGCCTCGATAAACAACAACATGAACAAAAATAGTCTGAGGGAGCTTGAGAGGGAGACCGTGACGAGGGGAAAGACAGCCAGAGAAAAGAGGCAAAAAAAATGACCAACGGCTACACAAAGGAGACAGTCAGTCCTGTCTCCAAGAAACAAGAGCTGAGCCCATCTGAGCAGTCTCTTTGGAACAAAGATAGCCTGCAAACATTTGTTCACAACCAATCAAAATCAATACAGCGCTTGAATTGCCTCGACGCAGTTCGTTTTTCAACAACTACCCTCAAAGAAACTGTAGTCCGTGACCCATTTTGAAATCACTATTTTGTTTTTCAAAAGAAAGTGTAAGTACGAGTTAGCACTAACGCTCAGATCTGACCCAGTTGTAACCAGTCACGATAAATGGCCGTGTGTGGAATTAGATCTTTCTTCCATTAACATATTTTAAGGGTGGCTGCTAATGTGACATGCCTCTGCTAACAAGCAGACTCTCTCATTCATGGACCTCAAGAGGATTTTTTAGAAACGTGGCGATAAGAGGGAGCTCTCTATGTCCCACGGGTGATTTATCTGAGGTGGAAAATATGAATAAACTTTGGGCATTGAAGAGAAGGCTAATTAGCAAGTTGGCTCTCGATGGCTGGCCTCTAAAACAGGTTGCTGTGATTATGACAGGAGTGTGTGAATACCACAGTGAGCAGAGAGATTCTGCACCTTCGTTTACTCCAACCTAAACAAATTAATGTCTTATTCATTCAGCAGAGGGCTCAGGACGAGCGGCACGCTGTTTTTTAGTTTGTAACAAACCTACGTTCTTAACTTATGTTACTTTGCTTTGAGCGCGAGAGGGGGGGGGGGGGGAAGCAGACTAAAGCCAAATCAAATACATTCAATCACCGTCTTTCATCTGTGGGAAAGTTTGTGTTATTATTATGAACAGTAACTCGGCTTTTAAAGCCTCTGAGGTCCGCTCAAGTGTGACAGATCTTCGACCAAAATAAGTCACTGCAGATGCCATGCCTTTCAGTCACTCATGGAAAGGAATAAGGGTGTAAAATTACTGGATTTACTTCGATATTTTCCTTCCAGGCCTCAATCTTTTATGCTTCTCCGTTTTTGAGATAAGACTCTGGTGGATCTTGACGCAGCAAAACTTTTAAAAGACGATAGAGCGAGACAAGAGGCAAACTCCATACCACGTATTTTTACCAAACAATGTCAGTAATTCATTCAGATATAAAAACTCTCAAGTCTAATTCAATTTATGTCACAACACTAATGAGACTTGACACATGCGTTTTTTGCCTTAACAACAAACTTTTAAGACAAGAAGACTAAAAGTTGTGGATGTAAATAAAATCCTGATTTCGGTTGTTAAAAAACTAAAAACCAAAAAGTTTTTTTTCCCAACAACACGAACAACCACTGTCCCAGAATTGAGCAGTAACCATGGCAACTTCATCACTGCAAAGGGTTTGGGATTTTTTAACATGACCTAGTCATGTGAATTGCACCAGACCAGTGGCATTACGTAAGGGGGCTGGGCGGGTGGGCTGCTCTGAGGCAGAGCTAGGCCTAGTTTCTGAAGGCTGTGTGATGCTCGCTAAAGGATTAGACACTAATTTCCTTGTGTCACACATCATAAAGGAATGACTACAATCCTTACACCGGGCTAAATCGACTCAACCCCACGAGATATTGTAACTTTCAGGTCACACTGGCTGAAGACCAGCATGACCAAAACCGCTGTGTCCCAGCAAATCTTCCACTATCCACAGAGTAAGCTGTCAATCTGCTTTTAAGGAATGTTTAAAACCAGAACGGGAGGAAAACGACTGGAAAAGAAAGTATTTCTGAACAGTAGCAGAAATCAGGTGAAGTAAAACACTGAACAGCACACGGAATAATCAGCTCTGCGTAGTAATCTGTTTATGAGCTAAGATATGTGTGAACACAAAGGCCACAGGAGGAAATATCACCACTCAGTTATTACAGGACTTTTCATTTTGATGTCCCGTGTACAAAGACAAACTAAATGTAATTTAAGTGTGCCAAGAAATGACTTTTCTCACTTAGTGTCTTGGTTTCAAACATCATTGAATCATCACATTCACATCCACAGCATCTGCTACTTATCCCCATCAGGGTTGCAGGGGGTTGGAGAACATCCCATCTGACATGACTAGAGGCAGGGTAGACACTTGACAAGTCGTCAGTTCATCACAGGGCAGTCACACTCGCACCTACAGGTAATTTAGAGTCACCCATTAACTTATTGAGTGCTTGTCTTTGGACTGTGGGAGGAAGCCGGAGTACCCCGGAGAGACACAAGGAGACCATGCAGACTCCGCACAGAAGGCCCCGGCCAAGGTTCAAACCGGGAGGCTGTGAGGCGACAGTGCTAACCAACAGTAGCTGTTGATTCATATTCAAAGAATGTGGACGATCATGCAAAGGCTTCAGCTTCACCTGAAGGTCTACGGGTACACAAATGTTGAAAGAACATTCTCCCACTCATCACAATGCCAACATTTGATGTCATCGACCAAATTTCACTCATGTCAGTTTTGTTAAAAGTTCTTTAGAGACCACCATCAAATCATTCACTTCCTCTCACCTTCATTTTACATCGTCTAAAAATAAAGCAGTGGGAACAGCACCCAACCATACTGTATGTACGTGGAAATGTCAAAGTATCAAAGTTCATGAAGAGAAAACAAAGTAATGGCAGTAAGGACAAATACTACGTAAATGGAAAGCTCCGTATATAATCTATGATGGGAAACCGTGGTGAGAAAGTAGATCTTGTATGTTTCACACAGCGTCCATGGCCTGTGATTTAAAGCCTACCTGTAGTAGTGGGTGATGTAGGGTGATCTCCAGCTCTGCTAGCCTGTGAGCCGGGTCCTCACATTCCTCATGTATCTCCAGGTCTTCCCGGGGCACCGTATCCCAGCGGCCACAGTTAGCCGCAAGCTGGTGCACCAACTCATATTGGCCAGGCAGTGCCAAGCTTAGCCGCGTCTGTCTCCCGTGGGTGAAACACAGCTTCCGCCTCTTGCAGACAGTGCCCTGGTGTCCTTCACAAGCCTCTCCGGCCTCGGGGCCCAGTGGCAGCAGCCTCTCCCCCAGAAGGCAGTTGAGCAGCTGGTAGCGGGCAGCGCAGTCCTGGCCTAGTACCAGGATGTACGGGGCAGCGCCCACAGTGTTGCGTAGGAACTCTTCCTCATGGCTGGGGAAAGAGATGCAGCTAAACTGGCCTGTGAAAACAGAAGGCAGTATATGATGCAGAGACGAGGACTGAGAACAGACCTTGATTTTCTAAACCAGCTTATCTGTAGCCCTAAGAAACCCTATTCATTGCTGGAATTATTACACTTAAGGAACTCTTGGCCAGCAGAGATAAGGCACTGAATGACACAGTACCCTTTGTATCTGAGCGTCATATCCAAGGTATACAGCAGATCTCTGTTCAGCGTCTGAGATATCAAATCATATCTGATATCATTCCTGGGGCTAATATTCCCTGATCCAGCCCTAAAATGTGGTGCACACACCCAGAAGAAACAATTCAACCTTATAATTCAGAGTACTGGTAATCCTTAGCGATGCTGAGTCACAGTCTAAAACAGTTATATAACAAGAGAGAGCAGCAATGGCCTACTTACTTCATATACGAGTCCCTAACATACATGTGATTTTACTGTAACCAGTACTCTAAACTAGCTTTCACCCCTTGACCTTCCATGACACATTAAAGACGACTGTTTCAGACCTGTGCTGAGCACTTGACTGCATGTCCTGTGCACAGCAGATGCACCATAGCATGACCTATGAGACCTACGCATAACCTCTGCTAACATTAATAGATCGGGAGCTACTGTGTGATCCGTCCGCGTCATGTGATGCGCATTTTTGTCCAGATAAGTAAGTGTAACCAAGATGAATCTAGTCAGCAGGTGAAGACATGACACGGTTTTAGGTATGTCCCCATGAAAGGCAACACTATGGTCTCATTTTTCCGATTATTAGCCCGTGACTAATCTTAAGATTAACATTGTTCACTCAACCCTCCTTTGCATACGAGCCACTCCTGCGGATGTGACATTTTTATCAAACGCCATCACTGATGTGCAGTTAAATCAATGTTGCACGGAGATAAATGTCTGAATCATATGGTCCAAAAAAAGTAACAATATATAATTTTAAAAAAAAGATATAAACATAATAAAAAAGTGGATTATATGATAAGCTCACTACAAAGCCTTGAACGCACACAAAACAGTGCATAATTAATGCAAAATAGCAAGAATAAGTGTGTGTGTGTGTGTCAGCTCTCAGCCAGCTAGTGTGTGCAGAAATCTCAGCATATTTGGTGCACTTAGTCTGCTCATGCTTTTGTGAAGGGAGGAGGAGGGGGGGTGCTTAATCTCTTTAAGTTTCTCTAACCCCAATTAATGCATTTTTCCAGCCGAGGTGCTGGTGGAGAAATCACTTAGCAGCAGCTTGATCTTTGCCTCCATACAGGATGTGTAAGTACAGTTAGGGATGTCATCACATTTGATCTGCAGGGGTGGTTCACACCTACCTGCCTCCAGGGAAGCTGACTCCGAGCTCATTGTTGATGCACAAGCATTGCTGTAGTTTTGCCTGATCTCCCTGAAGAAAGCATTGGTCTCCTTCAGGTTCTTCTTCAGCTGCACGGTGTGCTTGTTGTAGCTGTTAAATATCCTTGTAAGCTCCCGAGCTAGAGGAGTCATTTTCTGCTGCACATTTCCCTCCATGGTTCAACAGGCTGAGCAACAAAAAAAAATTAAACCCTTCACTTGAGTGTCAATCAGTCCTTATCACACCAACCAACCAACCCACCTGCTGGGCTAAACCATTCAAAGAAAGAGGCACCTCCGTTAGCTTACAGTCTGTTTTAACATTAGTGTTTTAGTGCTGGACAAGACAACAGTCCCTACAGTGTGTTGTGTGTGTGAATAAGGGCATTTATGCTTTTGTTGTTGTTGTTACACCGAAGCTAGTTAGCTCAACTTAACGCCGAAACTTCAGTTACTCACTCGAGGCGGGATTAAATCACTTATTTCTGCATTTTATATGTCACGCCGGCTCTCTGAACTCACTATAAACCGAGGAGTGCCCTAACAAAACAAGAAATATAACGTGTGAAGTAGTCTTGGTGGTGTTATCCTAACGTTAGCGGCGCTAGCCTGAAGGCATCTCCTGTCCGTCCTCGCCTTGGCCTGGCACAACAGACATAACGAGCCGTCAAACTTCACGTCAACGGTCCAGTACGCCGTTTTACAGCCGCACAGCTCCGCGTTTGAGAGATAAAGCCCAGTTTTGACAGCCGCCTCTCTAAGTGACAACGACACGAAAACAAAGGATAACCGTTTTCCTGATGAGTCTCCGCAGGGGTGGGGAAAAAAAGATCTTCCTAAACTGGCTCCGGCCCGGAAAAACCAGCGGACATCTTCCACCACCCTGTGCACAGCGACGACAACACAAAGTATATAAATGCAGGTCACTGTTTTCCTCTCTCGGCGTTGAGGGTGAAGAAGAGGAGGGTGGTCAACGGTGGTGGTGGTGGTGGTGCAGGACGAGGTGTGACAGACCGAGCACTCAAATCACTGCACTCAAAACAGAAAGTCGACACAGCCAAAGTTTAGGGAAAGGAAAGGGCGGGGATGACGAGGTGCACTCTGGGAAATGTAGGCGTGTTCACTCTGGCCGGATCACTGTGGTTAATGTTTCAAGAAGCAAGAAGTTTCCAAAGCAAAATGTAAAGATTTTATACTATATATATATATATTTTGTGCATCGTGCATCTATCTATCTATCTGTCTGTCTGTCTGTCTGTCTGTCTGTCTGTTTGTCTATCTATCTGTCTGTCTGTCTATCTATCTAACTAACTAGTACAGAAGTCATACATTTTATTATGATAACGATTTTTTTATTTCACGAGTTATTCGTGTCATTATATCAAAATAACAGATGTTGTTATCCCGAGTTAGCAGGATTTATAACGAAACTTTGCTCGATAATTAATGAGATCTAAATCATCATTGCAACTGCAATAATTTTCTGCTCCTCTGACATTGCTACGCTGAATGATGCTTCCTGCAGCGATTCGTTATATCAGACTGTCCTCTCAGGAAAACAAAGTTTCGATCTCGAGAAAATTAACAACATAACAACATTTGTGATTTCGACATAACACTATAAATATCTCAAGATCTCGAGAAAACAAATTTTACTCACTATCACGAGAAAGAGAAGAAATAAAATGTATGAATGTTGTCGTGACCACCACTATTACGTACTACTGACCTTGTGCAGTGGAGAAAAATCAAGCTCTCTTTATCGACTTAACCACTCATACACAATCTACTCAAGCTGTGCATACTGTACTGTAATATCCACACTTCATACCCTATACTTTTATAGTAGTTTTATGTTTATGTTGCTGTGAAGCTCTTGTTTTTAGTGGTACTGATGTCTGTATCTGTGTATGCACGTTGAAAGCAAAGTGTAACCGGAGTCAAATTCCTTGTGTGTGTAACACATACCTGGGCAAAAACAGCGATTCTCATTCTGATCTCACACATATACTCATACACATTTCATTTACACAAAATACACAAATGTGCACATGCATCAGTCTACTTGACAGCAACAGAAAACAAAAACCAGATAGGAAGTTTTTTTTGAAAGTAGCTCCAAGCCACTAAAGAGCCCCCTCTTCTGGCAGACACACTGTATTACATAAACATCAAGGACAGCCTTAGACATCTTAAATCAGTTGTGAATGGATGCTTTGATTTTATGAATGTAATATATCTCTTATCTGGTGACAAATCTTGTTGAATTGTGGTGTTATTATATTGTGAACGTCTCCCCTCTCACAAACTGATCCCTGTTTATTTATGTGTTGTGTTCTTTTCTAAGTTTTATCTTTCCAAGATGAAGAGCGATTTGATTCTGTTCCCAGGTTACATAAATGTGTGTATCAATCATCGGCTCCAGGCGCTCTTTCATTGTTTATTTTTGAGCACAGTGTTCCTCTGAGTTAGTGTTGCTCTCACCAGTGAAGATGCTCTGGCACATTAAAAAAGAAAACTGAATGGAAATGGTTGTTCATGACAGGTTGGGGGGTCAGTTAAGGCAGACTGTCTGAGGAAGCAGCCAATTTGGCTCAAAGTATTAAATCAGTGTTCCTGAAAATTGGGGATGTCTGTTCATCCTTTCCTGGCTGATGAAAAACTCATCAGCTGTGTATAAACTGCATATTACAATGTACAAATGGTGTTTAACACTGAGCACACTGTCCTTTAGTAATGTTTTAATTTAATGTTAAATTATCAGGAAATAATTTATGAATATATAACTGAAAATGAAGAATCAAGACTGGGAGAGTACAGTACCTTTAAAACCCCAAAAAATCAGGGCAAACTCTGGTTACTAGATATATTTTATTAGCTAGATCTATAACCAAATCACACATCCTGTTGGCCTATATATGTCACTGCACATGGCCGTTACTTTATGTACTCTAGCTGTAGCTGGCTGAGTTGAACTCTCTGGATCTGTCTGACCGCGAGCCCTGATGTCTTTGGTCACTTTAAGTCAAACTTAGTGTGCTCATGTGTGATAGATCCAACTTGTCTCGACTTAATCTGGGTTGGAAATAAGGTTGATATAATATATATATATATATATATATATATATATATATATATATATAATATATATTATATAATATATATATTTAACTGAAATTCAGGTTTGATTTGCATGTATGAAAATATATAGTACAAAATAATTAAAACAGGACATAATAAAGTAACAGAACACGATTACTATGGTGTTTCTTTCGGGTGTCTCCGGGTTTTTTTCGCCACTTCCCGTTCCAGACACAGCTCAAGAGTGAGTGAGAGAGACAGGGAATGACATGCAGGAAAGAGCCAGTGCCAATGCCAATGCCAAGAGCATGTCCAGCCTCAATTTCCGCCACTCATTCTCGATGTTGCAGTGGGTGTTGTTCATTCTGCTGTTGTGTTCCCGTATGATGCTGTTTTGGTACAGCTGATGGATGTCAGCTGTCCTAATATAATCATCGTCGGGTCTTCTAAATGTGAGTTCCATATCGTCGTTATCTTTGGATCTTTGAACTTTTAATTTCTTTTAATTTCAAACCAGAGCGCCTGGAGAAAACCCAATCTATATATCAGTGTGTGTGTGTGTGTGTGTGTCCACATATACTTAAATCTGAGGGAATCGGCTGTATGAGGACATCTTGTACTGGCCTGTGGGTTCAACAAGACTGATTGTTGTCTGGTTGCACAGTTTCGGCCGGCGTAATCTGGGCAGTGCCTCCCCGGTGAGTGCCGTGACATAGCTAGACCCCTCACTGCTAAAGGCAGGGGCGTAGGCACGGCTTGCTGCGGGGACGCGTGCGGGAGGACGCGGTTGGAGATTGCTGCTGGTACCGGGGACGCAGACTGGGCTCGCTGCGGGGACGCGTGCGGGAGGATGCGGTTGGAAGTTGATGCTGGTACCGGGGACGCAGACTGGGCTCGCTGCGGGAGGACGGGGCTGGAGGTGGATGGGAATAGCAGAGACGTGGATGGTGCTAACTGCGGGAGTAAGGGGTTGGAGGTGCTCCGGCGGAAGATTGTGGATGGGCCTCAGGATTATCCTGCCACGGTGCCTGCGAAGCGTCTCTGTGGCCCCATAACGTTCCCCAACAACATGTTGCTGGAGTTTCTCATCCCTCCGTCGTTCCTCCTCGGCCTTCCTCAAAGCAGCATCGCGCTCTTCCTGTCTCTGCTGCTCGAGGCGAGCGCGTTTTTTCGGCCGCCATCCGTTCATTTTCCCTGATCAGCTGAGCATGTTTTTCTCTGTTTTCTCGAGCCCTAGATATCTGGTGCTCCAAGAAAAGCTGATGTTCAGCCATTTGAGCCTTTCTTTCCTCCAAGGCTCTCTGGCGCTCTTCTCTCTCTTTTTCCTCCTTCTCACAGATCACGCGTCGTCTGTGGGCAGCAATGGACTCTTGTACTTGAGTCTTCCTCTTTGCTTCCATTGCAGACCGATTCGCACGTCCAGCCTCAATTTCCGCCACTTCCCTTTCGAGTCTCTGCTGCTCTCTCAGAGACATGTCAATTGCGCGTTCATTTTTGAAGGCTGCCAGTTTTTCAGAAAACAATTTCTTTTGGTATCTGGAGCTGTCTGAACTTCTCGGCCTGATCAGCCTTCCTCTGGCGCCTCTTCTCTTCCAGATCAAGACGATCAAGCTCAATTTTCTGCTCCTCTACCGGCAGCAATTTTTCCTCTCTTGCCTGGCCCAGTCGCTTTCCTAAAATTTGTTCCGCACGAGCTTCAAGCTCCCGTTTCTTGTTTTCGGCGATGTCTTGCTTCTTGCGCCTGAGAATCCGGGCATCTTGTGCTAAGCTCTCGTTGAGCCTCGCACGCTCCTGCACCTCCTGGTGTCTCTGCCGCCTCTTCTCAAGCTCCTTTTCTGAAACTTGTTTCAGCTGAGCTTGAGCTATAGATTTGTTCCGTAGCCTGCGGTTTAGAAGCTCCTGTTGCTCTCGCCTCTGAGCTTCTTCATTTTCCATGTTCCTCACATGGTCGTACTTCAGATCTTCACGTCTGGCCCTTTCCCGCTCTAATCGCTTACGTTCAATCATTCGGGCATTCTCGATGTTGCAGTGGGTGTTGTTCATTCTGCTGTTGTGTTCCCGTATGATGCTGTTTTGGTACAGCTGATGGATGTCAGCTGTCCTAATATAATCATCGTCGGGTCTTCTAAATGTGAGTTCCATATCGTCGTTATCTTTGGATCTTTGAACTTTTAATTTAAGTAATCTTTACCCAAAATATGGATTTAAATCCATATACCCAAACAAAGTGAGTGCAATTGTTACCTCAGTTTATTGGTACATTCTATAGGTATTTTTTTACACTGAAACTGAGTAATTTTTTAGTTCATTTACAACAGGTGACGAATCAGGACTGCTGGTAGGTCAGTTTAGCACCCAGAATTATTTACTTACTTGATTTGCTTGATGAAATAAGCAAAGGTGTACAACATATACTGCCAAGAGACTTCTTGGCAGTATATGTTGTCAGATTTCACGTCATGTTCAGCTGACTCTCTGTATTATGCTGGTAATTCATTTAAAAATAATTATTACATAAACATTCGCCTCTGCACAGTTATTAGCTATAGAGACAAAAACTGTTTTTTGTACCAGGCTGTAAACATGTTTATTTCTGCTGTGAAGTTGGACATTTTAACATGGGGACTTATGGAGACTGAGTCACTTCTGGAGCCAGCCAGACATTTGAGGAACTGTAGTTTTTGGCACTTCACAGACGCAGAGGTTGCTGCTTGATGCACCACTTAAAAAAACATGAAGCCCATTGGCAACTATGTTGTTAATTGTAAGATTGTAATGTAAAAACATGGTTCCAGCTTCACAAATGTAAACTAATGATCCTCTTGAATGGTCTTCTAACATGTTGACCCATCATTTTTGCACAGTAGCCCAATATCTGAATGTCTATCAGCCCTGTCTGTGTGTGTGTGTATTTTGGGGCCACATGTGAAAAAACTATTTCCCCATTCATGGATTAATAAAGTAAATTTACAGTGCTGCTCGAGTTCTTTCTTTTTATTATTATTATTCAAAAATAGTGAGGGAAAAACGTCAGTCCTCTACCTTACAATGTACCTTTCTTGTTATTGACAGAGTGAGAGAGAGAGAAGTAAAACTTTCTGATTATGATTTTTTTTATTTTGATCCAAATGTTTACTGATTGTGGCATGTTTAGGAGGGGAATTATTTTTGGGGTTTTTTTTTTGGAATATATCCAAGGGAGAAAACCAGAGCGCCTGGAGAAAACCCAATTTATATATCAGTGTGTGTGTGTGTGTGTGTGTGTGTGTCCACATATACTTAAATCTGAGGGAATCGGCTGTATGAGGACATCTTGTACTGGCCTGTGGGTTCAACAAGACTGATTGTTGTCTGGTTGCACAGTTTCGGCCGGCGTAATCTGGGCAGTGCCTCCCCGGTGAGTGCCGTGACATAGCTAGACCCCTCACTGCTAAAGGCAGGGGCGTAGGCACGGCTTGCTGCGGGGACGCGTGCGGGAGGACGCGGTTGGAGATTGCTGCTGGTACCGGGGACGCAGACTGGGCTCGCTGCGGGGACGCGTGTGGGAGGACGCGGTTGGAAGTTGATGCTGGTACCGGGGACGCAGACTGGGCTCGCTGCGGGGACGCGTGCGGGAGGACGCGGTTGGAAGTTGATGCTGGTACCGGGGACGCAGACTGGGCTCGCTGCGGGGACGCGTGCGGGAGGACGGGGCTGGAGGTGGATGGGAATAGCAGAGACGTGGATGGTGCTAACTGCGGGAGTAAGGGGTTGGAGGTGCTCCGGCGGAAGATTGTGGATGGGCCTCAGGATTATCCTGCCACGGTGCCTGCGAAGCGTCTCTGTGGCCCCATAACGTTCCCCAACAACATGTTGCTGGAGTTTCTCATCCCTCCGTCGTGCCTCCTCGGCCTTCCTCAAAGCAGCATCGCGCTCTTCCTGTCTCTGCTGCTCGAGGCGAGCGCGTTTTTCGGCCCGCCATCCGTTCATTTTCCCTGATCAGCTGAGCATGTTTTCTCTGTTTTCTCGAGCCCTAGATATCTGGTGCTCCAAGAAAAGCTGATGTTCAGCCATTTGAGCCTTTCTTTCCCTCCAGGCTCTCTGGCGCTCTTCTCTCTCTTTTTCCTCCTTCTCACAGATCACGCGTCGTCTGTGGGCAGCAATGGACTCTTGTACTTGAGTCTTCCTCTTTGCTTCCATTGCAGACCGATTCGCACGTCCAGCCTCAATTTCCGCCACTTCCCTTTCGAGTCTCTGCTGCTCTCTCAGAGACATGTCAATTGCGCGTTCATTTTTGAAGGCTGCCAGTTTTTCAGAAACAATTTCTTTTGGTATCTGGAGCTTTTTGAACTTCTCGGCCTGATCAGCCTTCCTCTGGCGCCTCTTCTCTTCCAGATCAAGACGATCAAGCTCAATTTTCTGCTCCTCTACCGGCAGCAATTGTTCCTCTCTTGCCTGGTCCAGTCTCTTTCCTAAAATTTCTTCCGCACGAGCTTCAAGCTCCCGTTTCTTGTTTTCGGCGATATCTTGGTTCTTGCGCCTGAGAATCCGGGCATCTTGTGCTAAGCTCTCGTTGAGCCTCGCACGCTCCTGCACCTCCTGGTGTCTCTGCCCGCCTCTTCTCAAGCTCCTTTTCTGAAACTTGTTTCAGCTGAGCTTGAGCTATAGATTTGTTCCGTAGCCTGCGGTTTAGAAGCTCCTGTTGCTCTCGCCTCTGAGCTCTTCTTCATTTTCCATGTTCCTCACATGGTCGTACTTCAAGATCTTCACGTCTGGCCCTTTCCCGCTCTAATCGCTTACGTTCAATCATTCGGGCATTCTCGATGTTGTAGTGGGTGTTGTTCATTCTGCTGTTGTGTTCCCGTATGATGCTGTTTTGGTACAGCTGATCGATATCAGCTGTCCTAATATAATCATCGTCGGGTCTTCTAAATGTGAGTTCCATATCGTCGTTATCTTTGGACCAGCGGGTGTTTAGAAGTACGTCTCCTTCCTTACTGTAGCGATACATAGTGTTTGTTTCGGGTGTCTCCGGTATGTATCGTCTGTTTACCCTGTTTGATTGTTTCAAACAGAAAACGATCCCGTAGGACGAAAACAGGCTACAAAAATACTATCTACATTTAAACTTATGGCTATGAAACTAACGAAGCAAAGAAACGTGGAACAGGCTTGGAGTCAATGGAAAGGCTTTGGGTGCGATGACAGAAAGTACGAAGACACTTCGGCACGGGACAAGGGGAAACACAGACTATATATACACACGAGGGAAATGGGGAACAGGTGGAAACGTGATATTGATCACGTTATAACGTGATAAAAGCTGTTCTGGAAGCTGTATAGAACCGCATTGCTGCCCGCCCTCCAAAAAATAATTTGGCTCAGTATCACGTAATCACGTGAAATTATCACGGAATCACTTGAGAGCTATTAGAAACATACGGAATACGGAAGCGTATTGCTGCCACCCTCCAAAAAATTATTTGCTCAGTATTAAATAATTATGTGAAAAGTTTGATGTTATAACGTGATATTTATCACGTTATAACGTGAAATTATCACGTAGTTACATGATATGAAATTATCATGTTAATTCATGATGTGGTATTTCACGTTATAAGGTGATATGAAATTATATATTATTTCATGATATGGTGCTATTTTTACGTTATAACATGAAAGTATCACATTATTTCGTGACATTATTCAATTTTCGCCACTTCCCGTTCCAGACACAGCTCAAGAGTGAGTGAGAGTGACGGGGAATGACATGCGGGAAAGAGCCACAGGTTAGATTCAAACCCTGGGCTTCTGCAGCAAGGACTGAGCCTTCACACACAGGGAGGCTGCTCTACCAATTGAGCTAAACACCAGCCGAGGTGAATCATTTTAAAGTTGTCATAATTACTTAAATATTGCACTTATAACACAAATTCACCACATATGGGTAAATGTGGTATAAATTTAGTCTCTGAATGATGTTGAAACAAAAAAACATGTATTCATCAATCAAGGACTCTATAAAATTTAAATTTGTGGTTATGGCACATAAATGGTGCATATTCTACAACAATACATTTTCAGTTAAGAAAAAATAGTCATAGTATTTTATAAATATAGTCTATACTGACTATAGTAATTTATCAAGAAGCTTGTACTTCAGTAGAGCATGTTTCCCTAATCTCTGATGACACAGCATATTCATTTTAAGATTTAATACAGTTACAATGTACTTTTTCCGGACAGTGACAGAAAAAGAGCAGATTTAGAGTTTAAGTGGAAAAATCACCATGACCGAGTCAGTCTTTCCTCCGAAATCTTCAACACACTTCCCGCAAGAAAGCAGCCTCCGTCTCTGGTAGTAAGAGCCGAGTAGGTGTAGGTTTTTAGTTTTGATATTGTAAATGGCAGAAAATTATGTTGGAAGCTGTATAGAACCGCATTGCTGCCGCCCTCCAAAAAATAATTTGGCTCAGTATCACGTGATTACGTGAAATTATCACGGAATCACTTGAGAGCTATTAGAAACATACGGAATACGGAAGCGTATTGCTGCCACCCTCCAAAAAATTATTTTGCTCAGTATTAAATAATTATGTGAAAAGTTTGATGTTATAACGTGATATTTATCACGTTATAACGTGAAATTATCACGTATTTACATTATATGAAATTGTCATGTTATTTCATGATGTGGTATTTTGCGCGTTCATTTTTGAAGGCTGCCAGTTTTTCAAAAACAATTTCTTTCGGTATCTGGAGCTGTCTGAATTTCTCGGCCTGATCAGCCTTCCTCTGGCGCCTCTCGTCTTCCAGATCAAGACGATCAAGCTTGATTTTCTGCTCCTCTACCGCAGCAATTGTTCCTCTCTTGCCCGGTCCAGTTGCTCTCCTAAAATTTCTTCCGCACGAGCTTCAAGCTCCCGTTTCTTGTTTTCGCTGATATCTTGCTTTTTGCGCCCGAGATGCCGAACATCTTGTGCTAAGCTCTCGTTGAGCCTGTGCCTCCTGGTGTTTCTGTCGTCTCTTCTCAAGCTCCTTTTCTGAAACTTGTTGAGCTATATAGCAAGCTAGAGCTTGAGCTATAGATTTGCTTCAGTCGCTTTCCTAAAATTTCTCCCATTTCTTGTATTCGGCGATGTCTCGCGCCTTGTGGCTGAGGTTCCAGGCATCTTGTGCTAAGCTCTTAGCACATCTGAGCTACAGATTTGTTTCGTTGCCTGCGGTTTAGAAACTCCTGTTGCTCTCGCATCTGAGCTTCTTCATTTTCCAGGTTCCTCACATTGTCGTACTCCAGATCTTCACCTCTGGCCCTTTCCCGCTCTAATCTCTCATGTTCAATCATATGAGCATTCTCGATGTCCCAGTGGGTCTTATTCACTCTGCTGTTATGTTCCCGTACGATGCTGTTTTTGTACAGCTGATCGTTTTCTGTTTGAAACAATCAAACAGAAAACGATCCCGTAGGACGAAAACAGGCTACAAAAATACTATCTACATTTAAACTTATGGCTATGAAACTAACGAAGCAAAGAAACGTGGAACAGGCTTGGAGTCAATGGAAAGGCTTGGGTGCGATGACAGAAAGTACGAAGACACTTCGGCACGGGACAAGGGGAAACACAGACTATATATACACACGAGGGAAATGGGGAACAGGTGGAAACGTGATATTGATCACGTTATAACGTGATAAAAGCTGTTCTGGAAGCTGTATAGAACCGCATTGCTGCCGCCCTCCAAAAAATAATTTGGCTCAGTATCACGTAATCACGTGAAATTATCACGGAATCACTTGAGAGCTATTAGAAACATACGGAATACGGAAGCGTATTGCTGCCACCCTCCAAAAAATTATTTTGCTCAGTATTAAATAATTATGTGAAAAGTTTGATGTTATAACGTGATATTTATCACGTTATAACGTGAAATTATCACGTAGTTACATGATATGAAATTATCATGTTAATTCATGATGTGGTATTTTCACGTTATAAGGTGATATGAAATTATATATTATTTCATGATATGGTGCTATTTTTACGTTATAACATGAAAGTATCACATTATTTCGTGACATTATTCAATTTTCGCCACTTCCCGTTCCAGACACAGCTCAAGAGTGAGTGAGAGTGACGGGGAATGACATGCGGGAAAGAGCCACAGGTTAGATTCAAACCCTGGGCTTCTGCAGCAAGGACTGAGCCTTCACACACAGGGAGGCTGCTCTACCAATTGAGCTAAACACCAGCCGAGGTGAATCATTTTAAAGTTGTCATAATTACTTAAATATTGCACTTATAACACAAATTCACACATATGGGTAAATGTGGTATAAATTTAGTCTCTGAATGATGTTGAAACAAAAAAACATGTATTCATCAATCAAGGACTCTATAAAATTTAAATTTGTGGTTATGGCACATAAATGGTGCAATATTCTACAACAATACATTTTCAGTTAAGAAAAAATAGTCATAGTATTTTATAAATATAGTCTATACTGACTATAGTAATTTATCAAGAAGCTTGTACTTCAGTAGAGCATGTTTCCCTAATCTCTGATGACACAGCATATTCATTTTAAGATTTAATACAGTTACAATGTACTTTTCCGGACAGTGACAGAAAAAGAGCAGATTTAGAGTTTAAGTGGAAAAATCACCATGACCGAGTCAGTCTTTCCTCCGAAATCTTCAACACACTTCCCGCAAGAAAGCAGCCTCCGTCTCTGGTAGTAAGAGCCGAGTAGGTGTAGGTTTTTAGTTTTGATATTGTAAATGGCAGAAAATTATGTTGGAAGCTGTATAGAACCGCATTGCTGCCGCCCTCCAAAAAATAATTTGGCTCAGTATCACGTGATTACGTGAAATTATCACGGAATCACTTGAGAGCTATTAGAAACATACGGAATACGGAAGCGTATTGCTGCCACCCTCCAAAAAAATTATTTGCTCAGTATTAAATAATTATGTGAAAAGTTTGATGTTATAACGTGATATTTATCACGTTATAACGTGAAATTATCACGTATTTACATGATATGAAATTGTCATGTTATTTCATGGTATTTTGCGCGTTCATTTTTGAAGGCTGCCAGTTTTTCAAAAACAATTTCTTTCGGTATCTGGAGCTGTCTGAATTTCTCGGCCTGATCAGCCTTCCTCTGGCGCCTCTCGTCTTCCAGATCAAGACGATCAAGCTTGATTTTCTGCTCCTCTACCTGCAGCAATTTTTCCTCTCTTGCCCGGTCCAGTTGCTCTCCTAAAATTTCTTCCGCACGAGCTTCAAGCTCCCGTTTCTTGTTTTCGCTGATATCTTGCTTTTTGCGCCTGAGATGCCGAACATCTTGTGCTAAGCTCTCGTTGAGCCTGTGCCTCCTGGTGTTTCTGTCGTCTCTTCTCAAGCTCCTTTTCTGAAACTTGTTTCAGCTGAGCTTGAGCTACAGATTTGTTTCGTTGCCTGCGGTTTAGAAACTCCTGTTGCTGTCCGTCTGTCTGTCTATCTATCTAACTAACTAGTACAGAAGTCATACATTTTATTATGATAACGATTTTTTTTATTTCACGAGTTATTCGTGTCATTATATCAAAATAACAGATGTTGTTATCCCGAGTTAGCAGGATTTATAACGAAACTTTGCTCGATAATTAATGAGATCTAAATCATCATTGCAACTGCAATAATTTTCTGCTCCTCTGACATTGCTACGCTGAATGATGCTTCCTGCAGCGATTCGTTATATCAGACTGTCCTCTCAGGAAAACAAAGTTTCGATCTCGAGAAAATTAACAACATAACAACATTTGTGATTTCGACATAACACTATAAATATCTCAAGATCTCGAGAAAACAAATTTTACTCACTATCACGAGAAAAGAGAAGAAATAAAATGTATGAATGTTGTCGTGACCACCACTATTACGTACTACTGACCTTGTGCAGTGGAGAAAATCAAGCTCTCTTTATCGACTTAACCACTCATACACAATCTACTCAAGCTGTGCATACTGTACTGTAATATCCACACTTCATACCCTATACTTTTATAGTAGTTTTATGTTTATGTTGCTGTGAAGCTCTTTGTTTTTAGTGGTACTGATGTCTGTATCTGTGTATGCACGTTGAAAGCAAAGTGTAACCGGAGTCAAATTCCTTGTGTGTGTACACATACCTGGGCAAAAACAGCGATTCTCATTCTGATCTCACACATATACTCATACACATTTCATTTACACAAAATACACAAATGTGCACATGCATCAGTCTACTTGACAGCAACAGAAAACAAAAACCAGATAGGAAGTTTTTTTTGAAAGTAGCTCCAAGCCACTAAAGAGCCCCCTCTTCTGGCAGACACACTGTATTACATAAACATCAAGGACAGCCTTAGACATCTTAAATCAGTTGTGAATGGATGCTTTGATTTTATGAATGTAATATATCTCTTATCTGGTGACAAATCTTGTTGAATTGTGGTGTTATTATATTGTGAACGTCTCCCCTCTCACAAACTGATCCCTGTTTATTTATGTGTTGTGTTCTTTTCTAAGTTTTATCTTTCCAAGATTGAAGAGTGCATTTGATTCTGTTACCAGGTTACATAAATGTGTGTATCAATTAAGACTTGCGGCTCCAGGCGCTCTTTCATTGTTTATTTTTGAGCACAGTGTTCCTCTGAGTTAGTGTTGCTCTCACCAGTGAAGATGCTCTGGCACATTAAAAAGAAAACTGAATGGAAATGGTTGTTCATGACAGGTTGGGAGGTCAGTTAAGGCAGACTGTCTGAGGAAGCAGCCAATTTGGCTCAAAGTATTAAATCAGTGTTCCTGAAAATTGGGGATGTCTGTTCATCCTTTCCTGGCTGATGAACACTCATCAGCTGTGTATAAACTGCATATTACAATGTACAAATGATGTTTAACACTGAGCACACTGTCCTTTAGTAGTATATAGTAGTAAAACCTGGGACAGAGTCTGCATCAGGCTTCCTTTAATGAACTAACTAGTTCAAATTAGTCATCCTACATTCCTGCAGCTGGTGACTGCTTGCTGATCTCTAGTGGCCTATTCCTGTAATGACACTACTAATCCAACCTCTTACACTCTTCTATAATTTATGTCTCTCACTCCACAGACTGCCTATTTAGGTCAAGATGAATAATCAGGTGAATAATCAAACACACACTGTGCTTTTATCTATTGCCAGATGAAAATGAGCGTGTCTGACTAAAGAACTGACGGATTTCTAGAAGTGTTACTAATACGCACTGTCCCTGGGATTTGAAATGCGGTATAATATTTCTGGGATGTCAGAAATCAAAGAGCAAAGGAGTTATTTAAAAGTGAATCATAGCATGCAACTCAACTGTGTCTGTGCAGTCACTCTTCATCATCTACAAGTAGATATGGGTTATGTTGGAAAAAGAAAAAGGCCACAGTAATTGTACGTCATCCATGTGTAACAAATGTTAAATTATCAGGAAATAATTTATGAATATATAACTGAAAATGAAGAATCAAGACTGGGAGAGTACAGTACCTTTAAAACCCCAAAAAATCAGGGCAAACTCTGGTTACTAGATATATTTTATTAGCTAGATCTATAACCAAATCACACATCCTGTTGGCCTATATATGTCACTGCACATGGCCGTTACTTTATGTACTCTAGCTGTAGCTGGCTGAGTTGAACTCTCTGGATCTGTCTGACCGCGAGCCCTGATGTCTTTGGTCACTTTAAGTCAAACTTAGTGTGCTCATGTGTGATAGATCCAACTTGTCTCGACTTAATCTGGGTTGGAAATAAGGTTGATATAATATATATATATATATATATATATATATATATATATATATATATATATTATATAATATATATATTTAACTGAAATTCAGGTTTGATTTGCATGTATGAAAATATATAGTACAAAATAATTAAAACAGGACATAATAAAGTAACAGAACACGATTACTATGGTGTTTCTTTCGGGTGTCTCCGGGTTTTTTTTCGCCACTTCCCGTTCCAGACACAGCTCAAGAGTGAGTGAGAGAGACAGGGAATGACATGCAGGAAAGAGCCAGTGCCAATGCCAATGCCAAGAGCATGTCCAGCCTCAATTTCCGCCACTTCCCGTTCGAGTCTCTGCTGCTCTCTCAGAGACATGTCAATTGCGCGTTCATTTTTGAAGGCTGCCAGTTTTTCAGAAACAATTTCTTTTGGTATCTGGAGCTGTCTGAACTTCTCGGCCCTGATCAGCCTTCCTCTGGCGCCTCTTCTCTTCCAGATCAAGACGATCAAGCTCAATTTTCTGCTCCTCTACCGGCAGCAATTTTTCCTCTCTTGCCTGGTCCAGTCTCTTTCCTAAAATTTCTTCCGCACCGAGCTTCAAGCTCCCGTTTCTTGTTTTCGGCGATGTCTTGCTTCTTGCGCCTGAGAATCCGGGCATCTTGTGCTAAGCTCTCGTTGAGCCTCGCACGCTCCTGCACCTCCTGGTGTCTCTGCCGCCTCTTCTCAAGCTCCTTTTCTGAAACTTGTTTCAGCTGAGCTTGAGCTATAGATTTGTTCCGTAGCCTGCGGTTTAGAAGCTCCTGTTGCTCTCGCCTCTGAGCTTCTTCATTTTCCATGTTCCTCGCATGGTCGTACTTCAGATCTTCACGTCTGGCCCTTTCCCGCTCTAATCGCTTACGTTCAATCATTCGGGCATTCTCGATGTTGCAGTGGGTGTTGTTCATTCTGCTGTTGTGTTCCCGTATGATGCTGTTTTGGTACAGCTGATGGATGTCAGCTGTCCTAATATAATCATCGTCGGGTCTTCTAAATGTGAGTTCCATATCGTCGTTATCTTTGGATCTTTGAACTTTTAATTTCTTTTAATTTCAAACCAGAGCGCCTGGAGAAAACCCAATCTATATATCAGTGTGTGTGTGTGTGTGTGTGTCCACATATACTTAAATCTGAGGGAATCGGCTGTATGAGGACATCTTGTACTGGCCTGTGGGTTCAACAAGACTGATTGTTGTCTGGTTGCACAGTTTCGGCCGGCGTAATCTGGGCAGTGCCTCCCCGGTGAGTGCCGTGACATAGCTAGACCCCTCACTGCTAAAGGCAGGGGCGTAGGCACGGCTTGCTGCGGGGACGCGTGCGGGAGGACGCGGTTGGAGATTGCTGCTGGTACCGGGGACGCAGACTGGGCTCGCTGCGGGGACGCGTGTGGGAGGACGCGGTTGGAAGTTGATGCTGGTAGCGGGGACGCAGACTGGGCTCGCTGCGGGGACGCGTGCGGGAGGACGGGGCTGGAGGTGGATGGGAATAGCAGAGACGTGGACGGTGCTAACTGCGGGAGTAAGGGGTTGGAGGTGCTCCGGCGGAAGATTGTGGATGGGCCTCAGGATTATCCTGCCACGGTGCCTGCGAAGCGTCTCTGTGGCCCCATAACGTTCCCCAACAACATGTTGCTGGAGTTTCTCATCCCTCCGTCGTGCCTCCTCGGCCTTCCTCAAAGCAGCATCGCGCTCTTCCTGTCTCTGCTGCTCGAGGCGAGCGCGTTTTTCGGCCGCCATCCGTTCATTTTCCCTGATCAGCTGAGCATGTTTTTTCTCGTTTTCTCGAGCCCTAGATATCTGGTGCTCCAAGAAAAGCTGATGTTCAGCCATTTGAGCCTTTCTTTCCTCCAAGGCTCTCTGGCGCTCTTCTCTCTCTTTTTCCTCCTTCTCAACAGATCACGCGTCGTCTGTGGGCAGCAATGGACTCTTGTACTTGAGTCTTCCTCTTTGCTTCCATTGCAGACCGATTCGCACGTCCAGCCTCAATTTCCGCCACTTCCCTTTCGAGTCTCTGCTGCTCTCTCAGAGACATGTCAATTGCGCGTTCATTTTTGAAGGCTGCCAGTTTTTCAGAAACAATTTCTTTTGGTATCTGGAGCTGTCTGAACTTCTCGGCCTGATCAGCCTTCCTCTGGCGCCTCTTCTCTTCCAGATCAAGACGATCAAGCTCAATTTTCTGCTCCTCTACCTAAGCTCTCGTTGAGCCTTGCACGCTCCTGCACCTCCTGGTGTCTCTGCCGCCTCTTCTCAAGCTCCTTTTCTGAAACTTGTTTCAGCTGAGCTTGAGCTATAGATTTGTTCCGTAGCCTGCGGTTTAGAAGCTCCTGTTGCTCTCGCCTCTGAGCTTCTTCATTTTCCATGTTCCTCACATGGTCGTACTTCAGATCTTCACGTCTGGCCCTTTCCCGCTCTAATCGCTTACGTTCAATCATTCGGGCATTCTCGATGTTGCAGTGGGTGTTGTTCATTCTGCTGTTGTGTTCCCGTATGATGCTGTTTTGGTACAGCTGATGGATATCAGCTGTCCTAATATAATCATCGTCGGGTCTTCTAAATGTGAGTTCCATATCGTCGTTATCTTTGGATCTTTGAACTTTAAATTTAAGGTAATCTTTACCCAAAATATGGATTTAAATCCATATACCCAAACAAAGTGAGTGCAAATTGTTACCTCAGTTTTATTGGTACATTCTATAGGTATTTTTTTTACACTGAAACTGAGTAATTTTTTAGTTTCATTTACAACAGGTGACGAATCAGGACTGCTGGTAGGTCAGTTTAGCACCCAGAATTATTTACTTACTTGATTTGCTTGATGAAATAAGCAAAGGTGTACAACATATACTGCAAGAGACTTCTTGGCAGTATATGTTGTCAGATTTCACATGTCATGTTCAGCTGACTCTCTGTATTATGCTGGTAATTCATTTAAAAAAAATGATTACATAAACATTCGCCTCTGCACAGTTATTAGCTATAGAGACAAAAACTGTTTTTTGTACCAGGCTGTAAACATGTTTATTTCTGCTGTGAAGTTGGACATTTTAACATGGGGACTTATGGAGACTGAGTCACTTCTGGAGCCAGCCAGACATTTGAGGAACTGTAGTTTTTGGCACTTCACAGACGCAGAGGTTGCTGCTTGATGCACCACTTAAAAAAACATGAAGCCCATTGGCAACTATGTTGTTAATTAAGTCACTTTAAATGTAAAAACATGGTTCCAGCTTCACAAATGTAAACTAATGATCCTCTTGAATGGTCTTCTAACATGTTGACCCATCATTTTTGCACAGTAGCCCAATATCTGAATGTCTATCAGCCCTGTCTGTGTGTGTGTGTATTTTGGGGCCACATGTGAAAAAACAATTTCCCCATTCATGGATTAATAAAGTAAATTTACAGTGCTGCTCGAGTTCTTTCTTTTTATTATTATTATTCAAAAATAGTGAGGGAAAAACGTCAGTCCTCTACCTTACAATGTACATTTCTTGTTATTGACAGAGTGAGAGAGAGAGAAGTAAAACTTTCTGATTATGATTTTTTTTTATTTTGATCCAAATGTTTACTGATTGTGGCATGTTTAGGAGGAGAATTATTTTGGGTTTTTTTTTTAGACTATATATACACACGAGGGAAATGGGGAACAGGTGGTGATATTTATCACGTTATAACGTGATAATTTCACGTTATAACGTGATAATTTCACGTTATAACGTGATAATTTCACGTTATAACGTGATAAAAGCTGTTCTGGAAGCTGTATAGAACCGCATCGCTGCCGCCCTCCAAAAAATAATTTGGCTCAGTATCACGTAATCACGTGAAATTATCACGGAATCACTTGAGAGCTATTAGAAACATACGGAATACGGAAGCGTATTGCTGCCACCCTCCAAAAAATTATTTTGCTCAGTATTAAATAATTATGTGAAAAGTTTGATGTTATAACGTGATATTTATCACATTATAACGTGAAATTATCACGTAGTTACATGATATGAAATTATCATGTTAATTCATGATGTGGTATTTTCACGTTATAAGGTGATATGAAATTATATATTATTTCATGATATGGTGCTATTTTTACGTTATAACATGAAAGTATCACATTATTTCGTGACATTATTCAATTTTCGCCACTTCCCGTTCCAGACACAGCTCAAGAGTGAGTGAGAGTGACGGGGAATGACATGCAGGAAAGAGCCACAGGTTAGATTCGAACCCTGGGCTTCTGCAGCAAGGACTGAGCCTTCACACACAGGGAGGCTGCTCTACCAATTGAGCTAAACACCAGCCGAGGTGAATCATTTTAAAGTTGTCATAATTACTTAAATATTGCACTTATAACACAAATTCACACATATGGGTAAATGTGGTATAAATTTAGTCTCTGAATGATGTTGAAACAAAAAAACATGTATTCATCAATCAAGGACTCTATAAAATTTAAATTTGTGGTTATGGCACATAAATGGTGCAATATTCTACAACAATACATTTTCAGTTAAGAAAAAATAGTCATAGTATTTTATAAATATAGTCTATACTGACTATAGTAATTTATCAAGAAGCTTGTACTTCAGTAGAGCATGTTTCCCTAATCTCTGATGACACAGCATATTCATTTTAAGATTTAATACAGTTACAATGTACTTTTCCGGACAGTGACAGAAAAAGAGCAGATTTAGAGTTTAAGTGGAAAAATCACCATGACCGAGTCAGTCTTTCCTCCGAAATCTTCAACACACTTCCCGCAAGAAAGCAGCCTCCGTCTCTGGTAGCAAGAGCCGAGTAGGTGTAGGTTTTTAGTTTTGATATTGTAAATGGCAGAAAATTATGTTGGAAGCTGTATAGAACCGCATTGCTGCCGCCCTCCAGAAAATAATTTGGCTCAGTATCACGTGAAATTACGTGAAATTATCACGGAATCACTTGAGAGCTATTAGAAACATACGGAATACGGAAGCGTATTGCTGCCACCCTCCAAAAAATTATTTTGCTCAGTATTAAATAATTATGTGAAAAGTTTGATGTGAAAATGTGAAAAGTTTGAAGGCAGCCTTCAAAAATGAACGCGCAACCACCACATCACATACCACATCATGAAATAACATGACAATTTCATATCATGTAAATACGTTAATTTTTGAAGGCTGCCAGTTTTTCAAAAACAATTTCTTTCGGTATCTGGAGCTGTCTGAATTTCTCGGCCTGATCAGCCTTCCTCTGGCGCCTCTCGTCTTCCAGATCAAGACGATCAAGCTTGATTTTCTGCTCCTCTACCTGCAGCAATTTTTCCTCTCTTGCCCGGTCCAGTTGCTCTCCTAAAATTTCTTCCGCACGAGCTTCAAGCTCCCGTTTCTTGTTTTCGGCGATGTCTTGCTTTTTGCGCCTGAGATGCCGAGCATCTTGTGCTAAGCTCTCGTTGAGCCTGTGCCTCCTGGTGTTTCTGTCGTCTCCTCTCAAGCTCCTTTTCTGAAACTTGTTTCAGCTGAGCATGAGTACAGATTTGTTTCGTAGCCTGCGGTTTTTAAAGAAGACTGACACAAAGTAATAAAGGAAATCTACAAAAACAAGGCTTGAAACAAAACTTTCTTCAACAAAGCACAAAACCTGGTAGCACATGGAGCTGGACACTGGTACACAAATCAAGGGACGTGACGAACTGGCACAGGACAAGGGAAACACAGACAATATATACACACAAGGTAACAGGGCACAGGTGAAAACAATCAGGGCAAGGGAAGGCAATCGCAGTGGCGGGAAACACACAAGGGCAGGAAGCAAAGGTGCCTGAAATGAGAGGGAAGAGTTATTTCAAAATAAAACAGGAAGTGCATAACAAGACAACACAAGTGATGACTTAACATGAAGTGCATGACATCAGACAAGACGAGACTGGGGAACATGACCTTGACTACACATACATGTGGAATTCTGGACTTGACCCTAACTAACACAAGACAAGACTTAACATTTACGACGAGACATGACATCCTGCGCCTCCTGTTTCTGGGACGCGTGCAGGAGGACGGGGTTGGAAGTTGCTTGCGGTAGCAGGAACACAGACAGGCTCGCTGCGTAATATAATCATCGTCTGGTCCCATATTATTCTGGGACTGTCAGGCCCAGAACAAAGCGGCAGACTCAGACGCGGAATAGCCAGATTTGCCATATAAACATATTTATATTAATATATTATATTATATTGTATATAATATATATTATATTATATTTATATATATATTTATTGCAGCTCTCTGTTTCCGAGCTGCTGATACACAGTTGACAAAAATTCCAACAAAAATGGCTACATTTGTATTCAGCGATGTCTCGCGCCTTGTGGCTGAGGTTCCAGGCATCTTGTGCACGCTCCTGCGCCTCCTGATGTTTCTGACGTCAGTTCTCAAGCTTCTCAACCAGCGGGCCTTTCTCTCCGGACCTGCTCTCATTGTCTCTGCTGGCGCGGAAGTGAATCTGGGGAACCTGCAGTCTCTGCGTCGGGCCTCTCCGTTATCTCTTCACCATGACCCTGCCAGCTCCCACCAGATTTGGCCTGGTAAACGCTTGTCGTCCTCCTTCACCAGCTCTGAACTCAGTTTGTTTGAGCTGGGGCACTCTCACACGGGGCTGTGTGCTGTGGTCTATTGGCCCTCCCAAATATAACGGAGACCTTTATCAGAGGTCTGTAATGCTTTCTTCTCTGAGCATACGCCTGTACTTTTTGAAGCTGCTGTTTTCTGTCACCCAGTTAAACCTCACACCGCTGCTCGCAGATGTCGAGTTATTAACCCCTTCCACTGTTGCTCACTTCTCCACAGTTCTTCTTCATAATATTCACTCGGTGTCTCGCCAGACACAGCGAGACACCTCGCTCATATTATTCTAAGAACTGAGGTTATGTTAGATAACCAACGTTTTCAGCCAGAAACTGCGTCATTCCCGAGTCTGTGTGAGGATACAGAGGCTCTCCACTCATGGTTTCTCAACACCTGTCAAACTGCAATAGACACTGCGGCCTCCTTTAAAGTCCAGGCAGCAGAAAGCTAAGTCAGATCAGATTTAAATATAAATATATTATATATATATATATAAATATATATATATATTTTAAATATATTAAAATACATTGACACGATCAACAGTCTGACAGTAAGTTTTTGGGTAAATCTTACCTTCTCTGAATAAGTAACAATTAATTAATTAGTTCATTAGTTCATTAATTAATTTTGAATAATAATTATTAACTAAATACGTACTAATAATCAAGGGTTAATATTACCAAATTTTAATGAGTAATTAGTTGTGGAATGTACAGAGAAATATGAGGTAAACTTGACTTAATTAATTGAGTATTTTATAGCTTTTAATTTAAGGTAATCTTTACCCAAATATGGATTTAAATCCATATACCCAAACAAAGTGAGTGCAAATTGTTACCTCAGTTTTATTGGGTATTTTTTTTACACTGAAACTGAGTAATTTTTTAGTTTCATTTACAACAGGTGACGAATCAGGACTGCTGGTAGGTCAGTTTAGCACCCAGAATTATTTACTTACTTGATTTGCTTGATGAAATAAGCAAAGGTGTACAACATATACTGCCAAGAGACTTCTTGGCAGTATATGTTGTCAGATTTCACGTCATGTTCAGCTGACTCTCTGTATTATGCTGGTAATTCATTTAAAAAAAAATATTACATAAACATTCGCCTCTGCACAGTTATTAGCTATAGAGACAAAAACTGTTTTTTGTACCAGGCTGTAAACATGTTTATTTCTGCTGTGAAGTTGGACATTTTAACATGGGTATTTATGGAGACTGAGTCACTTCTGGAGCCAGCCAGACATTTGAGGAACTGTAGTTTTTGGCACTTCACAGACGCAGAGGTTGCTGCTTGATGCACCACTTAAAAAAACATGAAGCCCATTGGCAACTATGTTGTTAATTAAGTCACTTTAAATGTAAAAACATGGTTCCAGCTTCACAAATGTAAACTAATGATCCTCTTGAATGGTCTTCTAACATGTTGACCCATCATTTTTGCACAGTAGCCCAATATCTGAATGTCTATCAGCCCTGTCTGTGTGTGTGTGTATTTTGGGGCCACATGTGAAAAAACAATTTCCCCATTCATGGATTAATAAAGTAAATTTACAGTGCTGCTCGAGTTCTTTCTTTTTATTATTATTATTCAAAAATAGTGAGGGAAAAACGTCAGTCCTCTACCTTACAATGTACATTTCTTGTTATTGACAGAGTGAGAGAGAGAGAAGTAAAACTTTCTGATTATGATTTTTTTTATTTTGATCCAAATGTTTACTGATTGTGGCATGTTTAGGAGGGGAATTATTATTATTATTTTTTTTTTGTGGAATATATCCAAGGGAGAAAACCAGAGCGCCTGGAGAAAACCCAATTTATATATCAGTGTGTGTGTTCAAACGTTTTTTTCCTTTTAAGATGTCTTAAAAGTGGGGCAAACCAGAGCGCCTGGAGAAAAACCCAATCTATATATCAGTGTGTGTGTTCAAGTGTTTTTTCCTTTTGTCTTAAAAGTGGGCAAACCAGAGCGCCTGGAGAAAACCCAATCTATATATCAGTGTGTGTGTGTGTGTGTCCACATATACTTAAATCTGAGGGAATCGGCTGTATGAGGACATCTTGTACTGGCCTGTGGGTTCAACAAGACTGATTGTTGTCTGGTTGCACAGTTTCGGCCGGCGTAATCTGGGCAGTGCCTCCCCGGTGAGTGCCGTGACATAGCTAGACCCCTCACTGCTAAGGCAGGGCGTAGGCACGGCTTGTTGCGGGGACGCGTGCGGGAGGACGCGGTTGGAGATTGCTGCTGGGTACCGGGGACGCAGACAGGGCTCGCTGCGGGGACGCGTGTGGGAGGACGCGGTTGGAGGTAGATGGTGGTAGCGGGGACGCAGACTGGGCTCGCTGCGGGGACGCGTGCGGGAGGACGGGGCTGGAGGTGGATGGGAATAGCAGAGACGTGGACGGTGCTAACTGCGGGAGTAAGGGGTTGGAGGTGCTCCGGCGGAAGATTGTGGATGGGCCTCAGGATTATCCTGCCAACGGTGCCTGCGAAGCGTCTCTGTGGCCCCATAACGTTCCCCAACAAACATGTTGCTGGAGTTTCTCATCCCTCCGTCGTCCTCCTCGGCCTTCCTCAAAGCAGCATCGCGCTCTTCCTGTCTCTGCTGCTCGAGGCGAGCGCGTTTTTCGGCCGCCATCCGTTCATTTTCCCTGATCAGCTGAGCATGTTTTTCTCTGTTTTCTCGAGCCCTAGATATCTGGTGCTCCAAGAAAGCTGATGTTCAGCCATTTGAGCCTTCTTTCCTCAAGGCTCTCTGGCGCTCTTCTCTCTCTTTTTCCTCCTTCTCACAGATCACGCGTCGTCTGTGGGCAGCAATGGACTCTTGTACTTGAGTCTTCCTCTTTGCTTCCATTGCAGACCGATTCGCACGTCCATCCTCAATTTCCGCCACTTCCCTTTCGAGTCTCTGCTGCTCTCTCAGAGGACATGTCAATTGCGCGTTCATTTTTGAAGGCTGCCAGTTTTTCAGAAACAATTTCTTTTTGGTATCTGGAGCTGTTTGAACTTCTCGGCTGATCAGCCCTTCCTCTGGCGCCTCTTCTCTTCCAGATCAAGACGATCAAGCTCAATTTTTCTGCTCCTCTACCTGCAGCAATTGTTCCTCTCTTGCCCGGTCCAGTCTCTTTCCTAAATTTGTTCCGCACGAGCTTCAAGCTCCCGTTTCTTGTTTTCGGCGATATCTTGGTTCTTGCGCCTGAGAATCGGGCATCTTGTGCTAAGCTCTCGTTGAGCCTCAACGCTCCTGCACTCCTGGTGTCTCTGCCGCCTCTTCTCAAGCTCCTTTTCTGAAACTTGTTTCAGCTGAGCTTGAGCTATAGATTTGTTCCGTAGCCTGCGGTTTTAGAAGCTCCTGTTGCTCTCGCCTCTGAGCTTCTTCATTTTCCATGTTCCTCACATGGTCGTACTTCAGATCTTCACGTCTGGCCCTTTCCCGCTCTAATCGCTTACGTTCAATCATTCGGGCATTCTCGATGTTGCAGTGGGTGTTGTTCATTCTGCTGTTGTGTTCCCGTATGATGCTGTTTTGGTACAGCTGATGGATATCAGCTGTCCTAATATAATCATCGTCAGGTCTTCTAAATGTGAGTTCCATATCGTCGTTATCTTTGGACCAGCGGGTGTTTAGAGGTACGTCTCCTTCCTTACTGTAGCGATACATAGTCTTTGTTTCGGGTTGTCTCCGGTATGTATCTTCTGTTTACCCTGCGTGTACTTTGTTCGTATAGTGTACCTATGATTTGTGCCTCGTGTGTACGTCACTTGTAACTCCTGTTAAAAACACTGCTGCTCTCTGTTGTTGCGTTGGTCTATTTATACAGCAACATCAAAGGCCACGCTCCAATTCTGATGTCACCAGGCCACGCCCATAAAGTTGATGACGTCATGATTTACTATGAAGTCTGCTGTCGTTTTGTTTTTCAAATAAAAGTGTTTTCAAAATAAAAGTGTTTCAAATAAAGTTTTTTTTTTCAAAATGTAAATATACAGTACCAGTCAAAAGTTTGGACAAACCTCATTTAATGTTTTTTCTTTATTTTCATGACTGTTTACATTGCAGATTCTCACTGAAGGCATCAAAACTATGAATGAACACGTGGAATTATTGTGGTAAACAAAAAGTGTGAAATTACTCAAAACATGTTTCATATTTCAGATTCTTCAAAAATAGCCACGCTTTGCTATGATTACTGCTTGGCACATTCTTGGCATTCTCACGATGAGCTTCATGACGTATAGTCACCTGAAATGGTTTTCCAACAGTCTTGAAGGAGTTCCCAGAGATGCTGAGCACTCGTTGGCCCTTTTGCCTTCACTCTGCGGTCCATCTCATCCTAAACCATCTCGATTGGGTTTAGGTCAGGTGACTGTGGATGCCATGTCATCTGGTGCAGCACATTATTCTCCTTCTCGGTCAAATAGCCCTTACACAGCCTGGAGGTGTGTTTAGGGTCATTGTCGTGTACCATCACATTACACATGTGGTGTGTAGCATCATAAATATATAGAGATGCACATATATATCTATATATCTGTAACAGGAGTGGTTATCACGAAAAGCAGGAGGTAATTGTACAGTGTAAATAAATGAATATAATTGCAAAGGAAAAAGTTACACTATGTTTATTAAAATTAATATTTCACAGTATTTGATGTATATGATATGAAAAACATATTTATTTATTTTCTGGTGTCTCTTGACTCTTTACTTGCAGAATCTTGGCAGCAAAGGTTTCACGTATTTATATAGCATTATAATACCGGCCCTCCAGTGATAAAACTGTAGTATTGCATCAAAGTGAAAGCTAATTCAAATAAATGAGAGATAGTTTCAGTTCACTTTTGATGTACAGGGAATGTGTTATACTAATAACAAAAGACACTAAAAAGATCATAATTTATATTTTTGTACTACTGACCATACACACTTCTCAGAGTTATTCATTATTAATTATTATTATTAACCCCTTCATTGATAAGGTTCACTTCTACCAGAGCACTCCTGCTTTCAATCCTTCAGTGTTTGTCCCCTGTTCTGCTGTGTTGGACACATTTGAGCCTCTGAATCTGCCCTTTCTCCAGGACATTGTGGGACATTTGGACGGTTGAACATATATACATATATACATTGACACGATCAACAGTCTGACAGTAAGTTTTTGGGTAAATCTTACCTTCCCTGAATAAGTAACAGTTAATTAATTAGTTGATTAGTTCATTAATTAATTTTAATAATTATTAACTAAATACGTACTAATAATCAAGGGTTAATATTACCAAATGTTAATGAGTAATTAGTTGTGGAATGTACAGAGAAATATGAGGTAAACTTGACTTAATTAATTTGAGTATTTTATAGCTTTTGATTTAAGGTAATCTTTACCCAAAATATGGATTTAAATCCATATACCCAAACAAAGTGAGTGCAAATTGTTACCCCTCAGTTTTATTGGGTAATTCTATTTTTTTACACTGAAACTGAGTAATTTTTTAGTTTCATTACAACAGGTGACGAATCAGGACTGCTGGTAGGTCAGTTTAGCACCCAGAATTATTTACTTACTTGATTTGCTTGATGAAATAAGCAAAGGTGTACAACATATACTGCCAAGAGACTTCTTGGCAGTATATGTTGTCAGATTTCACGTCATGTTCAGCTGACTCTCTGTATTATGCTGGTAATTCATTTAAAATAATTATTACATAAACATTCGCCTCTGCACAGTTATTAGCTATAGAGACAAAAACTGTTTTTTGTACCAGGCTGTAAACATGTTTATTTCTGCTGTGAAGTTGGACATTTTAACATGGAGACTTATGGAGATTCAGATTTGTAACAAACCGCTCTCCATCTGTGATTTTGTACAGTCAGCGGCACCGCCCGGTGTGGACATCCAGCGCTCCTCTGTCTACCTGAAACGCCCCTCGGTTATTAGACGTGTCCGGTCGTCGGCTGAGCTCCGCTCCTGCCGCAGCATGTTGCGAGTGTGCTGGTACTCAGTCACAGCTCCGTAGAGAGGACAGACACACTTTGTCCTGTCCTCCACACTTTAGTTTTTATAGCTCGCCGTACAGTCCGAGAAAGAGAGAAGAAGAGGAGTTCACATTCACACTTTTATCTGAACTCTGGGAGGCAAACTTGCTCCAAACAACCGGCAGAGCTCCGCGCGGAGGAATGCACGTTAACACCGACACCTGCGTCCGAAAATACGCCAAAAACACATAACGCTTGTGTCAGGATGGACGGCTTGAATGTTACCGCTCTGTCGGCAAACCGCAGGCCGTCTGTTGGAGGAGTTTCACCGGATGAAAGTGTGAGGAAAGCTCCGCACCAGGTGCCCCAGGTGAAAAAGCAAGCCGTGAAGAGACACCACCACAAACACAACCTGAAGCACAGGTACGAGTTTCTGGAGACGCTCGGGAAGGGGACCTATGGCAAGGTGAAGAAAGCCAAGGAAAGATCCGGCAGATTGGTATGTATTAATATTAATCTTTTATTGAACAGCTTTGGCTCTTTGTAATGCCTCTATCATTGATGCTCACATCTGCAGGCGGTATTAAGGTCTGTTTGTTCTCCTGTCCTATCGGCCACCTGTTGTTTAGGCACACTGCTATTTTTAGAGTCTACACACAGGTAATCTACATTTGGGGGGTTTAATATGTTCTCTATATATCCATATCTATATCTGTATAGATGTAGATATCTCCATTACTGAATTGTAAACTAATAAAAGGTCACCGTGTCTGCTGGTGAGATGTTAGTTGCCAGACCAGCTTTAGGTTTGTCTAAGAGTTCAGGTCATTGTGTTTGTTTTAGTGTGTGAGGGGGGGTTGCTCTTACTTTTCACAGTCACCTCCTCTGTCCTGTCCGTTCATGATAAGATAACCAAATAAGCTTTAAAGGTTTTCTAATAATTTAATTTCTTTCTCATCACAAATGTCAGGATGCTTCTGTTTGTTAATGGGGTTGAAAAGTGCACGATATTAATCCTGTGTGTAAATTTAATTAAAAGTCTAACATGACACACGATACCAATACCGATACCCACATGGTTTCCCTTTAATGCCTTACTTAAATTAATTTGTGGCAGTTTAAAAAAAAAAAAAAAAAGTAAAATTCAAGACCAGTTGACAACAAAACCAACACGTCTGTTTGAGATCGTCCCATCGAGGACTGAAGCAAAAACAGATTCCTGTAAATCTGTCACCGCCACACAAGACGTTCTTCACCTCCCACTGGTTTAACGAAAGTATGAAGGAAAGGCGTTCCACTGGAAAGTGAGTGTCACAGGAGGGGAGTTCAAGACAGGAACATTAGGTCATTTTCTTGCTGTGCTCCTGATGAGGGGAGAAGGGGAAATTGCCACTAGCCTTTCAGGTGGATTCCAGTTCCCTGTGACCTAAGGGGAAGTGGGAGGTATTTATAGATAAGCCTTTAAAAGGGGACAGAGAGCATTTGGCAAATGTATGATACAGTCTTTTGTGGAAAGATACTACTTATCCCAGTCAGAGTTTGTGGGTATTTGACCTAGAGGTAGACTAAATATGAAAGAAAACCTCTCCAAAGCAGTTTCAACAAAAACGAAACACTGTGACCTTCGCTGAAGGTAGGCACCGGTTATGGCTGCTTGTGCACATATTACAAACTGTGTTCTCCACTTGATCGTTTGCATTGTGCAAAACAGATACTTTGCTTAGTTTCCATAACCAGAATGTATCCAACATTTCATCCGGAAATGTAAATCACAGGCAAATGATCGGAAACAAAAAAACCTAGCGTGTGAATTCATTTGCAGGCTGATGTAGTGACTCATCCAAAAACAACAATAAGATAAAAACAGATACTTTGCCTAGAAGTGAATTTCCTTTGTCAGCCTGGCTGAGCAGCCGAGTCATGTTTATCAGAAATGCTCTTTGTTAAAAGATCATGTTTGTTAGGAGTGAAAGCACCTTGGAAGTTACGCAAGTCCATGAGAGGAATTCCCCTAAACAGGTAATAACACAACAAGTCCAGCCTTGTCTACAGAGCAATCTCTGCTTGCACATTGTCTGATATGGCTTCTTGCTGCTGCACTTTGGTTTTTTATAGGATATGAGTTTGGTGTCTGAGACTTATCCCTGCAGGCAGCTTCCTAAAGTTCATGCCTCGGCCTTGTGTCCAAATCGTAGCCCAAATCCATGTTTTGAATCGATACCAAACAAATGAGGCACAGCAACAGCAACATGGACTGGAAATGAGAGACATTAAGTTGCTTTGTTTTTATCTACCTACCTTAGTACTGACAACACAATGGACAAAGATATGTAATTTGACACGGGGAGTGACACAACACAAAGGATGGCTTCATCTCGCGTGTGTTCGGGCACTACAGCTGTTCCCATTGTCTAAATGCATAAGTTTGATTACATAATCCATTTAAGTGGGGGCTTTCAGCATGCAGCCATGTAGGGTTGACCTCACACAAAGTGCATGACATGTATCATGCATGGGTATCCAAAAGGACACGCCAATTACCCCCAACTACCCCAGGCAAGTACCTAGATTGGGTTGCATTAGTGATTTTATCAATTTATTGGTAAAGACTTGAGTAAAGTGCAGGGCTGCAACTTAGAATCTTCTTTATCGAATCTTTTTGTCTAAATAATGTCATAAGATGTCTGTCACAAGCTCCTAAAGCGCAAAATGATGTCTTGTGTGCGCAAAATGACTTGTTTTGTCAATTTAAAGCTGAAAGATAAAACATTTTCTATCTCAAAGACAAAGAAAGGCGGCAAATCCTCACAAATGAGAAGCTGCAACTTGCAAATTTTAGGCACAAATGATTAACAGTTGCCAAAATTAAATTTCCGTCAGTCAAATAATTGATTGTTTGAATTCTAATTTGTAGCACCAAGCAGTCAGCTATGTAAATAAGAGAAGTCACTGTAGCGTCCCAAAGCGATATTAAACCTAACTGTCAAGACTGTAAGTGTAGGTATTTGTTTTATTTAGATGTACACACATGGACAAATTGGTATTCAGAGTAGAGTGTGAAATATTCCGTTATGCTAACCTAACCAACAAGTCTCTAAACCACAAACTAGTTTGTGTGGTGAACCAGGTTTCAGTTTATTAATATGTAAATTACTTAGCAAACACTGAACCAATGTTAGAAGTTAAACTTCAAACTATTTCCTCACATTACTTGCAGGTATTAATAATTACTGTAGATCTCAGTTCTTCGGTTCTTCATGTAGCGTTCTTGTCAGGTTGGCAACAGCAACACTTTTATTTTTATCTTCCAAGTGTTTCTTCCATTTCTTACCTATGGCAAGCAGCTTGCGTCACACTGACAGACATCATGTCCCGCAATATTATTTCTCATTCACTCTCATACTCTGTGTTTTGTGCAAAAATGTGTCTGTGTTGGTTCAAGAACTGAGTGTTAAATATAAAATATTTCAACCTTTAGTGCCTATTGCGTGCAACGCGCTGACAGTAACAAAGACCGCACACACACAGATAACCGCACTCTGGTGTGAACTCATCATGAGTGTGAGTTCAGCCTGTCTGACAGCTATACAAACAAAAGCAGGAAGCCTCAGTTCTCAGAATCAGGAAAAAGGGCTTATGTGGTGTGAGTACGCCACCGACCTGGAGGAGAATCCAGGCCAGACGGTGACTCATCACAGGAGACGGTTGAGTGTTGAAACTGATGTGACAAGCCGCTGCTTCACTCATTTTCCTGTGTCTGTGGCCCCAAGGGTTAGAAAGGAGAGGAACCACCAGCACCAGTGCCATATGACACCCTTCAAAGTTGGAGTAGACTGATGACGTACTTAGCATACAGAGGAATTTCAGGCATCTGAGCTGCAAATAGACAAGCACGACATAAAGACATAGACCCATTTGTCAAAAGCTTGTGTGTGACAGGTTTACAAACACAGACCCCAACGGATACTATTCAGATTTAAATCTCCTTGTTCGATGAGTCTCACAGACATAACAGCAGACAATAGATTTCTTTACAGCAGACAATACTTGACCCGGCGTTCCCTCTGCCTTGTTAGAAACACAGCACAGTTTTCGGTTCACTGCCCATTGTCCCTCGCACAAGAGGATGAACTTTAGATGGGAGCCAATTCTTACTAAATAACAGCTTATTTGTGACTGTTTTTTTGTGTGTGTATGTGTGTGTGTGTTAAATAGACAGGCCTGCTCTAACAGATTCATTTAGTTAGCTCTGTCGCAACAGCCGCGCAGCTGCTGACTACTGGATTTATGTTTTCTCTGTCATTAAAGCAAGCTTATGTAACCTTTTTTTAAAATGCGCAAACAACATGCTCTAACTCTTACAAAAGAGCTGAATGCATTAGTAATAAGCATATATCAATACACTCCAGGCTTTTTAAAGTAAGCCTTAATTTAGCCTGGTTTGACTAGAAGCATACGGTGACTAATGTAAGCTGATGTTGTTGGCAAATTACGGAAAATAAATGCTGCGTCATTGACATTACAGAGACTGATTTAAGTGACTCATCTCTACTTTTGTTCCTGTTGTGCTGCTTAAATTAAAGTATAAACTCTTTGACTCTCTGTTAAAGCTGTTATTTTATTGCTTGGTCTCTGGGATTTGTCTACGTCTGTTTCGATCTCCAAAACTCAAATGTTCGTTTTCGTTTTTTTTAAGGTTGCCATAAAGTCGATCAGAAAGGAGAAGATCAAGGATGAGCAAGACCTGGTTCATATTCGCAGAGAAATTGAGATCATGTCCACGCTCTGCCACCCGCACATCATCACCATATACGAAGGTACAGTTTACCGACCGAATCTCTGAGCTACACGCGGAGTGAAGTGTGAGACATCCCTTAATCAGCCTCTGTTAGAGATTCAGAGTTTGGTCACGCAAGTCTTTGTGTAGTCTTTGTGCAGGAGACCGATGCCAGGTTATGTAAGCATCGGTACTCCGTCAGCACTGCAGGATAATGTGTACGGCCTTGTGTCGCCCAGTGGCCCTTCACGCCTGATGAGACAGTCATCGTTCAATGTTTCTCTGCCTCAGCGTATGTGTGTTTGCAATGCAAGCATCATTAGGATGCTCCCTTGTATCCTTATCAGTGTGAAATAGGGGTTACATTGGTATTAAAATGCTCTGCACAGTCCAGAATAAAACTAAAGATCATGTGTGGACTTTGAGTTTCATTTGGCTGATGATTTGGATTTGAAACCTTGAATGGAAAAATTTGTTTTCTGATCTTTTAGTGTTTGAAAACAAAGACAAAATTGTGATTGTGATGGAGTATGCCAGCCGAGGGGACCTGTACGACTACATCTGTGACAAGAGGAACATCTCTGAACGGGAGGCCAGGCACTTCTTCAGACAGATTGTATCAGCTGTGCACTACTGCCACCAGGTAAGGCTGCCTGTCTAAATCCAGTGCTTTCACGGAGGAACATATAAAGCTGTCCACAGCAAACACAGTCTAGGGGAACTTATCAGTATGTATGCATTCGTAAAAACTAAAGTTCTAGCTGTGGTAGATCATCTTCTCCCCCTTCCTGGCTGCAGTATCGAACCTACTGGTGCAGCGTTCCCCTCTGGCTAGTTGCTCTGCCTGTGGTGTTTTTCCAGGACACTGTCACCCACAAAGTTACATAATGGGCATTATTCAGTGTCAGCCCGCTGCTCTGAACAGCGAGGCTGTGAGAACGATGCAGGGGCAACTGAACAGTTGTCCTGTAGAGAGCTAGCGTCAGGGCTGAAGGCCAGCCGTCCCAACACACACGCATGGTCTAACACTCTAATGAGGGTGTGATGGAACAGAAGGGGTCTACTCACACATTCACACACACACACACACAATCAGTTGTTCATGTAGTCCAGAGCTGTGTAATTACAAACATTTACAGCACACTATACTTTAGTGAAGCTGTTCAGCACTTTGCAGAGCATTTATACATGTTTGCCGGGTAATATTGACACAGTGAATTGCCCCGTCATATTCCGGGTTAACCATCTGTCTTATTTCACTTTTATTGAGCGCTCATGTCTTGTTAAATATTTAACTTTCCATGCTGAAAGCAAGAAAAAGGTCATCTGAGAAGAATCTGGAGGATTGAACGCGGTAGTCTCCTCATGATCGCACTGTATGACAAAGCTACAGACCTACAAAGAATGTTTCCGTCGCTTCAAGGAGGGTCCATACGCAAGAAGTAGCTGACCTGCATTTTTGAAAGAAAGAATAACAGTTGCGAACTCTGCCCGAGTCAAAGGCATGCCCCCCTACAGAGTGGAGGACAATGAGGCATAGCTGATGTTCTAACCCAGAACAAACTAATCCTTTTATGTAAAACAGACAACCTCCAACAAACTGGTGTGTGCTGGCCTGGGTGGACAAATGATCTTGGTGAAAAACTTGAACTCTGTCTCTGTCTCTCTCTTAGAATGGGATAGTACACCGGGACCTGAAACTGGAGAATATTCTACTAGACGGCAACGGCAATGTGAAGGTATGAGACGTGTATAAAATAAAAATAAGTATTTTCAGACCTGTAGTATTTACAAAATTTGGCAAATTATTGTATATGGTTATAAATGATCATGTCAGCATGTATGGTTAATTCATAGGGCGTTGGTTCTCAAACTGTGGTACGAAGTACCTCTGGTGGTACGCAAGCTCCTTTGGGTGGTACATGGAGGAATCATTCTTTAATTAATGAAATAAATTTAGATACATTTTATACCATCTTGAAATGGTTCAGTTCAGGATTCAACAAGTCAATAATAAATATTTCTCCTATTAGTAACAAACTTGCCTCCTGTGTGATCCGTCTGTAGCTGAGTATAGCTCTGTTATACTGATGGTTCTTGAAGAGCCAAATATATTCTGAGGTGGTGCACAGTGTACAAAGTTTGAGAAACACTATGACTGATATGTGAGATCAGAGAAGTACATGTTATGAGTAACCGATGAGAGGACAGTGATGCATATGGAAATGTTTTTACAGTAATCTGATGATGCAGCATGCTGAACAATGACGTATACTTCCTGCTTCTGCAGATTGCAGACTTCGGCCTGTCGAACCTCTACCACTGTGATGAGTACCTACAAACCTTTTGCGGCAGCCCGCTGTACGCTTCCCCAGAGATCGTCAATGGACGACCATACCGTGGGCCAGAGGTGGACACTTGGTCTCTTGGTGTGCTGTTATACACTATGGTTCATGGCACCATGCCATTTGATGGACACAACCACAAGGCACTGGTCCAACAGATCAGCACTGGAAACTACCGTAAACCCAACAACCCCTCTGGTGAGTCTTTCAACTTGTCTTTGATTGGTCTGAATCATTGTTTTGGTGATTATTCTTTAATTTTTAGTGAAATGTTTTGGCTTTAATTAGCTGAACACAAAAAAAATTCTATTTCTCTCTGTCTGTCAGATGCATGTGGGCTTATCCGTTGGATGTTGATGGTAAATCCTGAACGCAGAGCCACAATAGAGGAGATTGCAGGGCACTGGTGGCTCAACTGGGGCTACCAGCAGCCATTACTGGCCGAGACAAAGAGCAGCCCAGTAGAGCAGGCTGCTTCACCAGTCTCCCCATCAACATCACACACTGCTGGCCTGGCTAGTGTTGCTAGCTGGCTGCGCCGCACCTCCAGGCCTTTACTGGAGAACGGCTCCAAGATGCGCTGCTTGCTCCGCTCGCAGGGTGGTGGAGGGGATGTAGTGCGGCAGCGCTCCCTGCGAAGGTCGCGAAAGGAGAACAACGTCTCCCAGGCGGCTCACGAGGCGAGCACAGACAGTCGACCCTCTAAGGGTATTTTAAAGAGACGCAACAGTGTGAAGCAAAAGGCAACAAGTGAAGCCTCTGCTGCAGGTTCAGTGGAGCCACACAACATTTTGGGCTTGTCTGCACCAGCCAATGCTCCTTCAGCTGCTCTGCAGCCTCGCAAAGGTATTCTAAAGAAGCCCTCGGAACAGGAGTCAGGGTACTACTCTTCATCTCCCGAGAACAGCGACTGTGGCTGGGCACCACAAACTAAAGAGTGCCCTTCAGCACCGACCCATAGGAAGGGCATCTTGAAGCGCAATGGAAAGTTCTCCTCAGGTGGGCTCCAGGAGTTTGGCTCTCTGGACCAGTTGGCAGCCTCTTTACCCCGCGGGGGCATCAGGTCCAGACCAAGTGGAGCCATCAGCGAAGACAGCATCCTGTCTTCAGAGTCCTTTGACCAGCTGGATCTACCCGACCGTGTAGGACCTCCAAGACAAATGGATAAACCAGCCAAGACCACCATGAGAGGATGCGTGTCTGCTGACAACCTGTTGGACATCCAAGAAGATGGGATTCTTGGGGATGGGTCTCTGAGACCATGGAACTGCTACAAATCCGGAGTGGCTGACAGCGCCTTTTCCATCACAGACTGTGATAATGTGACTGAGGCTTACAAGCAGGCCATGGTTATACGAGGCTCTGCAGCAAGCTGAAGACTGGTTATTAGTTAAGGACGCTAATTAAGGACTTATTTTTCAGCCAGAACTTTGAAATGCCTGCAAACTACTGAAGACATGAGAGCCAAACTACCAGCACACTGCGGTGATGACCATTTTGGCTAACTTCTTGAATTGCACATCACCAAAAAGGGAGGAGGCTTCTTGTTAAACATCAGATTGTATTTTAGCTGGTGACTGAAAAATGATATTTAAATGAGTTTATGAGTAGCTTGTAATTTGAATTTTAGGGCCAAAAATGACCAGAAGGCACAGTATTTTACAAAAATTACAATTAAAAGTGCTGCGGTTGTAAATGTCCATTTCAAAGATTCTCAGGAGGAAGAAGAGAGCTGCTGTCGGTCAACCAAGAGCTCTGATTTTCAAAGTAAGAGCTTCCTATCAAAAGTGTAGTTGATGCACAGTGTCATCCTGAAACCAAAACATGGCGCTCTTCAATATAAAACCTTGGTCGGTGACAATAAAGGAGGAAACATTTTACACAGTCACAGTAGAACTATTGTTCGAAGCCACAAAGTCGGTGTCTTTTTATTGTCGACAGGACAGTTTGAGAAAGTGTTTATGACTTTATGGCTCTTCTAGCTTGGTAATAGCTGATCATCTATCTTATGTTTCTCTAGGACAACAGCAATAACTCGCAAGTTAAATATTAGGATGGGTTCACTCTTAGCGTATACTACGACTTTCACTCTTCAGGATGTTGTGTGTGTGTGTGTGTGGGGGGGGTGACATTTCATGGATACCAAAGAGCATATTTGCTATTGTTGATTGACTTTTTTGTCTTTAACACACTAGCAAAAAAAAAGTGCTAAGAGGACGTGTGTTTGTAACAGGGATCAGCTCTCAAAGAGAGTTGTTTTTTTTTTTTTTCTTCTTGAAATAACTTTTGGATAATGACTTGAATAATAATCATGACTCATCAAACCAGTAGAACCTGCTTTTGCTTCCAAGCTTACAATGATACTAGTGCGCGGGTGGCCTTTCACTCTATTTATGCAGGTGACTGTTTCACACAAAGGTGGAGCTCATCAAGTCACGTCAGTTTGCTTTGAAGGACACGTGAAGTTAAAATTTGAACGTGAACTGAGCCACGGCTACTTAATATATGCTTATGTGGCATCCATATAATGTGTAACCTTTCAACTCCATTTTCATGATCGGTCATGGAGCTCAGGTGTACTGAACTTTGCATTTTAATTTAAAATGTCTAGACACCTGGGGTGGAGCAGTATTTCACAAAGCAGGATTAGAAGTTTAGCCATCTAACTACTAAAAATGTTGCATGTTGTTGACTGGAAAACAAACCTTATACAAAGATGATTTATGCATGCTGATAATCATTGATTTAAGTTGTTTCATACGCCGGCCAACTTCTTAGTCCTGCTTTTAGAAAGACCTCCTGCTGGTGAGAGAAAGGTTCACCAGTGTTCATTCCTGTTTGAAATTTCATGCTGCAAACTGGAGTTACTTAATTGGATTGGCATGCTTGGCATTAAATTAGAACATCAAGCTGGCGCCCGGAGAAGCACTTTATCATTGAACAGACCATCGAAACTTGATAACCATACAATTTATTTATCAGCTGTCAAGTATTGAGTTCATGTAACAAAAGTTGCACAAGGCTGTGCTCGGAGCCGTGCTGTTGTTCAGAAACTGGAATGTAAAAACTGTATTTTCTGTATTTCCTCAGTTATTTATGGTTACGTGTTTTTGACACACTACGAGGCTCATGAGAAGTTTAGAGCCGGTATGTACACAATTTCAACTGGAGATTCTTGTCATTTCTGATCCGTCGCAGAGAACTGCTCATTTATTCATGAAGTGTGGACAGAGAGGAAAAATACTGTTCGCCTTTGGAAAGACAGTGTCTGTTTCATTTTGTACAGTATAATGGGCGCATCACTACTGTTTTTACTCACTCCCTTTGCCCAGAAGTTGCTGGTATGCAAATATTTTTTTCTTTAACTGCAACAAAAAACAAAGTTTGCCAAAGTTACGGGCACATCATTTATATGACTGATCTGCCAGGAGACCGGGATGAGGAAATCAATAAAAATAAAAAAAAACAATGACTACAAAGAATTCAAGTGATGACTCATGTTGTTTGTGACCTACTTATGGATGTTTTGTAGTTCGTGACCTACCTGTCACATGTTTTACTTTGCAGTTTAACAGTATTGATTTATAGTAACAAGGAAATTCAGTGCTGGGTTGAAAACAAAGCAGAAACATCTATTCAAACTATCAGAACTGACAAAGAGTAAAGCTAATATCACATGAATAGATGTTACATGTAAAGATGTGCAAAATTGCTATTACAAATCAGTGCAAATTCAACTGTCAAAAAGATAATGTGGCCCTAAATATTAATAAAGGGTACAATGAGAATATATTATATCTCACAGAGCTGCAAAATACTTTTAAAAACAAGCAGGAACAAGGTGGACGAAACAATTCTCAATAATTTCTCAAACTGCAGAAGCTCTACACACGTGTCACAGAAAAATCTCCAAAATAATCAACAAGCAAAGAACAATTAAGATCAATGATAAATGGCATTCAAGACACGTTTGTCTTCTGTCTAATGGCTGTAAAGTTATAATTCACTTTAGCTCTCCGTGGCAGGGAGGAGTGTTTCAGCTTGGTGTCACCGGTGTCAATACAACATCCTGAATGTCAGCTGGCGTGTAGCTGACCTCTGAGCTGTGCGCCCCTGATCTGCAAACATGAGCCTGGAAACAAGAGGGCAGGCTGAGCTCCAGCACACTCCCTAGTTGGTCAGAGCAGAGGAGGACGGAGCTCTGTTCAGGGTTAGATTAAAAAGAAAAACAACCTTAAGTTCATTGGTAGGTCATGGGCAGACTTTTTCTACAGCTCCCGACTGATATGGTTGCTCTTCTGTTTGCGAAATGACTGACAACAGGGTGAAGTCAAAAGAGGTATCATCTAAAAACATCAGTTAAACATTAATCTTACCAGATCAATGGACAAAAGGTTGGCCAAAAACTTCATAATCGAAGGGGCGACGGCAGCGTCCACTACCTCGAGCCTCTGTGTGGCTATGTTCACACAAGCACATGCAACAGTGGAGGGCAAGAACACTGAAAACCTGCCGTCTGAGGATAAAAGAGGAAGATTGGTTACTAATCAAAAGAAACAAAACTACTGTTTGCTAATCATGATGACTTGTAGTTCCCTCAAAATACTGGTAGAGGCCAGCGAGACAGTGAAGTAAAGGCGACATGTAGACACTTGTAGACGGATGGCACTACTTTGGCCACACCCTGATGGACAAAAGCAAGTACTCAAAAGCAGACGTTTCCAAAACCCGATAATCTGATACACTATCCTAATTGCTTCAGGCAGGAGAAATGTTGAGACAAAAAGTCGGCCATTCAATCCATCCGACAGACACCTTTCTGAATGGGATACAATGTCGGGGCACCAGGAATCATCTAAATTTTATGGGCTATAATGTCATAGTTCGTCTAAAACAGCACTAACTGGCCGTATCCGTGTGACCTGTTGCCTCGGGCAGCATCACAGAGATTCGTGGGAAATCAGCCAGCTGAATGGTCGGACGCAGGTCTTTCACAGCAGACAATACAGGATTATACAAACTCAGCTCTCTGTCTCCGAAGCGAACCGCTGACACATCGTAATCAAAGTTATGGCTGCTTTGTGTCCTTTGTTCGCTGCATGTAAAGTCATTTCACTTCAAGGTTACATTTAACACTCGCTAACAAAAGAAGTTAGCACATATTCAGTCGCAAGAAATGTAAAATAACTGCTTTTATTGCTCAGGGATAACGTGGCCTTAATGAAACAAAGAAACAGGATGGTCAAACAGATGGTGTCTTTTTAAACATATTGTCCTACACCTTATGTGTTGGTAATTCAGTTATGTAACTTACCAGTGGCTGCCAGAGCAATGTAGACGTGAACATGTCTGCGCATGCTGGGAAGGTGGTGGGGCCGAACAAAAGGGAGAGCGTGAAGAATTGGCTCCAGGAAGTCAGAGGGTACCACTGAGGCCAGACACCAGTCTAACCTGGACACCACCGCTACCTCCCACTGCTGCAATATACACATTCCTCTGAAGCAATCCATCAAAATGTCACAGCATTAAACAAGCTTTTTATAAATGATTTGTGGATATTTCACAGGATGTCTGCCAGGTTTCTGTACTCATGAATAAGCAGAGCCATGCCTACCAGCTGAGGGAAACTTTCTAGACTTCCGTGGTTCCTTGTAATATGTTACACATAATTAACTTCTACTAAACTAAAATCTTTCATCATTTCCTTAACAATACAATTTCAGTTTTCATGCTGCACATAAACATAAAGGTGATATGACTGTGCTGTCTCAATTTATTCCTGTCTGAGGGTCATGCATAGTTCACTTAGTATAATTCAGAGTATAAAATGCCTTCAGTGAGTGATGAATCTTTATAAAGATGGAGTTTTGATTTCTTTTTGAGTATGTCAGATAACTTCTTTATAAAATAAATATGAATAGATAAAGTGTATACCACCTTTACCAAAACTACCAAGAAATTACACTTCTATATACCTAGATATTACAATATATTGGAAATAGCGCTGAATTGATGTGAGCTAGACGTTGAAATTACTTCAATATAACTCCTGTCAGGTTTCATCATATGTCTACTAATAATCCAGATGTTTGCTCTAAACGTTTGAATTAGAAAGATAGTCTGCTTCACTGTCTATGTGAATGTCTAAAGATCCAAAACTTCTGGGCGGATGTTAATAAAATGTTTGTCAGACATGTTTAACGTCCCATTGAATGCCAAACTCTGTGCGCTGTGAGGGACTTTAAACAGACATCGAAAACACACTAAACCTCTGGACTTTGGACTTCTACAAGCCAGGACGGCTGCTATGGATGCACCATCATCATTGAGGATGTGGATAAGGAAGCTTACAGGATGTGTTTTTATCGGTAAAGACAACAAAGTCACTTGGGAAATATTTCACTTGTAGTCTACCATATATTGGTGCAAGTTAAGTGTGTGTGTGTCTGTGTACGTATTTGTAGTCTCAAACTTGTTACTGTATGTTTTCCTGGTGGGATCATGTAAGAAAATAACAATAAACATATTTTTGTGTATTTGGATATGATGCAATGTTTTGGGGACACCCAATTATAGATCATGGGTAGGTAAAGTGTTTATGGGGAGATATAACAGAGTGTGTGTGAGTGTATAGTTAATATAAAGATAGTTACCAGGATGTCTGACACTGAAATGGAGTTGTCTGTGTAGATGCAAAGCTTGCTGGCAGTCAGATGAACAGTCTCTCTCATTTTGGAGGCCAGGAACATGCAAACAGCTCCCAGCAGCTGCAGGTTGGACTTCTCAACGGTAAACCGGCTCAGGTAACAGTCCAGGTAGTACACCGCCTGCGGAAACACCTCCTCCTCGCATTTCTGCTCCTCACACACCTGTAAAGACAGCCACCTGGTCAAAGCTATGTGACATTTATATCGTTCTTTGCACCGGCTGGCTCATGCATACCTGGAACATCCACACTGACAGTAACCTCCGCATGTACGGCTGGATGTCCGTCTGCACCCTGTCGAAGTGAGGGGATACCTGGCAGGTCTTCTCCGCGGCCGTCAGGTGTTGCAGTACTCGGGGGTCGGCGGTCAGGGCGTGGTCCCTGCCCGCCCGATGACCCATACCACACCCCGCTGCACTGACATGCGTGTCCCCGGATCGACTTTGAAGCTGTTCATCTTCATAAAGATCCATTCGACGAAGTTTTAAACACCTTAAAGAATATTATTCAAATACGTATAAACCGTCAGGCTAGCCGTTAGCAGTTACGTCCATACGTTAGCTGACGTTAGCTAGATGCTAGGCTAACGTTCCTAACGGTTCACTAACGGCTAACGTTTGAAAGCGTCCTTCAGTAAAGATATAAATACACCGATGAGAGGCTCAAATGGGCCTAAGGTTTAATTTGTTGAACCAAATTTGCTAAATTTTATCCTGGTGTATCAGAAAAAATGTAAAATTAGATCAAATATAATAAATTAACCTAATGTGCCAGCTCTCCGACCTACTTGACGGTCAGAGAGGGTTTCAATGAAACTGGCCTTTGTGTTTAAAGCGTCAAGTTGAAACAATAACTCGTATTTTATATACATTTTTCTCTATTAATACTTTTAAAGTTAAATTTCACATTAACTAGTCTTTTTAAGAGTTATTTATTAAGTTACCTTAAAGGTCCAGTGTGATCGGATACCTCTAATTTCAGAATAAGGCAGAACTATATATATATTATATATAACTATATATTTCATGTATGTATTATCACCTAAAAATAAGAAACCTTTTGTGTTTGATACTTTAAATTCTTTCAGAAATTTGCCTTTTATATTTACATTGAGAGCAGGGTCCTCTACCATGGAGGCTGCCATATTGAAACACCATGTTTCTACAGTAGCCCAGAAGAGACAAACTAAATACTGACTCTAAACAGGGACTTTCAAAAGTGGTTGCTCCTTTACACTAGGAAGGCCTTTAAAATAGTATTATATATTATAAGTCTTTCTTTGATGTATTGACTTTACAGCTCAGAGAGAAATAAATATGCTCCAGAAAATCTCTTATTCATTTACTGATTTGTTTATTTGTACAAACTGGACCAGTTCTTTTTTGTTAACTTTCTTTGCCATTCAACTTTTGTATGCCTTACTCAACTGTGAATATAAAAGAGAGAAACACATGATCGCTGAGCAAATTTTTCAGGATTCAGCTTGTTTTTAATCCAAAGTGTTGCTTCAAAACAATTGCTCTTCATCAAATGTACACAAATACCAGTCTTTGTATTGGAGAGCAATAACTCACACAGCAACTGCAGGGAACTGTGCAAAGCTCATCAATGTAGGGAACAGAGTTATGGCTCCTGAAACACTGTGAGCTTTTAAACTGTCCTGTTGTAGGACAAGAGGAATAATTAACAAACTTTCTTCATGCTGGAGAAACCATGAATCATTTTCATCAGAGGAGGAGACTGAATCCTCAGTCCATTTCAACTGTAACAGGGAGCCCAATTTCAATGTCCCTCGACTCGGAGTTTTGCAGCTCTCTGCGAATCTCTGCAGAGACCTGAGGGTGTGTTTGTATCTTGAGCAGCTCCAGCAATGATGTCTTCTGTTCGGAGGCCAGGTCGGCCTTGTAGCGCTGAGCCATGGTGAGTAAACTCTGATGCCACAGCACAGGAAGCACACGTTTTTCACTACGGAAAGACAGGAAGTGGGCCACCAAGGCATCTAGGACACGGAAAGGCAGGGCGTATTTCTTGTCGAGCAAGAGCCGCAGGAAAATGCTGTTGGCGCCGTTGTACTCCATCTCTGCCAACTTAAGCATTGCAGCGCTGAAAGACGAGAAAGACAGTACATGTTATACAACCTTCTGGGTTATGCAACCTTGACCTTACTTAACTTGCCAACACTACACAATACAAAGCTATCAAGAAAATGGGCTTAATTTTCCATCTCACAATAGGATGCTGACATCTGTCTGCTAGTGTGTGGCAGTGAAAGGAAACCTTACCTGGAGTGGAGCACAGGGATTGAACATTTTGTGAGTATGCTTCCAATAATGATGGCTTCCCGGAGAGTACACGTCCCAGATTCACACAGAGGAATCAGTATGCCTGCGTGACAGAAGAGGCACAATGCATTAAAAAAAAGTACAACAGCCGAGGCCATGATCAACCTGACTTTTAGGCACTAGTAAAGAGACTAAACTAGATAAAATGGACTACAAAAACACTGGAATAGACTTCCTGTAAATCTTTCATATGCGTTCGCATCATAAGGACCATTAATAACTTTTTCTAGGTAATTCTAGAAGGTAATTTCGGTTTCACAGTCATACTTAAGACGTGGACACTGTTTGCAAGTCAGAAAGTGGTAATATTGGTAACCTAAATATAAAATTAACTGTAAAGATACATTCAGACAGAATCAGGTGTTGCAGCAAGTTGCTGCAGGGTTGTCCAGCAGTAAGTGGGGGCTGCTGGCTGTGTGTCTACTTGTGCTGAATGTAACCACTGTGAGACAGTCAGGAAATAACTTGTCATTAACCAGCTTTATCCATGTCAGACCTCCCTCCCGCCACAAACCAAAGGAAACTGCTTAGAAGCTGGTACATGAAATAAATAAAGTCAGAACACAGCAGATATCAGTATATCAGAGGTCAGTCCATGAATCCACCTGGATAGTCTCAGTTTCAGAGACATTTCAGGCTGACTTTAGAGGGTCTGACTGGTGGCCACATGGTGAGATTGGGTTGCATTTTTCCAAAAGTTGGATTCGGCTCTCCTGGCTTGCTTGACTGCTTCGTTTTTTTGGCGGACATCCCTGCGGCCCACGCCACCGCAATGGCGAAAGCTGTGTTCGCGCCACAGCACCTGATCCTATCTGAAGGCGGCCTAACATTTAAGCAGCCTTGCCCTTTAATATAAATCTTTACTTGTACTTAACTCACATAGCAACAGCTATTATACATACTCTGATTCAAACAGTCATGACTGATACTGTGTGCTAGCCTTGTAGAATGTGTTTAATTGAAACAGACTAATTTAATTAAACTGACAAAAGTCCAAAACGTTACATTTAGCCGAAGAAATATGCATATTACACTTAATTACCTGACGTCTAATTCTTTGTTTCCCCTCTGTAAGTTTGACCACGTAAGACTCAAATCAAATTCAAAACATCATTAATCAAATATTTAGTTTAATTCAGTAAATGTTTAGCAAATTAAAGGAACATGGACAACAGTAACATTAGTAGTCAATTAGCACTCTTGTTCATACTCTATGTGGTATACAGTACAACACTGCCACTTGGTGGTGTTATCACGTACTGGTGGTTTTTCAAATTTGGGTCATGGTATGTTTGTTAAGTAGTCCCTATCAAACTGGGATAGTTTATGCCAGACTGAATTCCAGATATATGAAGGTTGATTTGACCCAATTAAAATCTGAGTGTGTTAATTGCTATGCTTCCACAATCAATGGTGTTATTTACCCTGTGGACACTCAACTAATCCTCTGTCAGTGTCCTGAAATTTCTAAATTTAGTGCTGAAATTTTAAAAAAATGTGACACGGCCCAGAAAGCTTTTATTTTGTACTTTGCAAATAAGCCATCAAATCCTCTTTCACTCACTTCACCTACGTTTTATTTTCAAGGGTCAGTGTGACCTGAGCTTCGCTCAGCATTCACCGGACATTTAATGAAATAATAACGTATATCTCCTGACGTAATGGCTGCAGTTTACATGTTTACTGACTTCACTGTCAGAGCTTGTCCTCTACATCATAGACAAGGTGGGGTATCATTTACCACTGACCTAACTGAACCACTGAAAATGGATAATTATGATATTAGTTAGGGGACTGATGGCATTAATGGATTCAGAAGGTAACAATGAAATAAAAATATTAAGAAGAACTGCATTGAGCAAAACGTTACATGAACAGTGAATCAAATAGCTCTTGATCATTTTAAAAGGCTGCTACCACTCTCTCCAGATAAATAAACTGAGATCTATATAAATAAAATACACACTGTGTAAATAAAATACTATAGTATACTATTTTATTTTGTTGTTGTTAGCAAACCTAGCTGGCAGTTTCCAGCAATTGTCTTTATGCTATGCAAGGCTAAACATGTCCAGAGCCATTACTCTGTACTTAGAGTAACTTGATACCACCTGAAAATGTTTTTGCAGACTATAGGTGGTTTAACTTCCCACCTTGCTGCAGTGATGTGGAACTCACAACAAAGCACACTTCTGATCACACCCAGCAGTGATGTCGAAGTGTGACTGGAGGTGAAACAGGCCTAAAACAATACACTGCTTTTCAGCCTGGTGTTAAGTTACCCCTTAACGGACTAACACACACAAATTAAAGATAAATATCTGACGAATGAATGAACTTTCTATCTCACCTTTAAACCAGGCTCCTGGTTTGAACAAGGCCTTCTTCAGGGCACTGTAGAGATGAAAGTTGAGTCGCTTGTACTCTGCGATATCATCCCGCACTCTGGGCAGCAGCACCAAGTTATAAAACCGCTGAGCCATTCGCTCTTTCAGATTGGACGAGAAGATTCTGAAACAAAAGCAGGAAGAGAAGCACTTCATTGTACCACGTTGAAATATCTGCTGTATATGTGATCTCTCTCTCTCTCTCTCTCTCTCTCTCTGTCTGTAAAGTCATACCTAAACCATCTGGAGACTCACCTTGTTGCTTGGTACATGGCCGCTGCAGTCCAGGTCTCAGGCTCAGTCAAATAGAGAACCTGCTCCCAGTTTGCGAGTGCTGGAATTATTTTAAACGCTTTTGGCAATTTGCCACTGCGATATTTTGACAGAACCTGAAGCAAAAGGACAGATATGACAACTATTATTTAACAGCTCTCTACGTGATCTTCATATTTACTGTCAGGCACTGAATGGACACATGTTCAAGGATGATTAGAGCTAAAGATATAAGACCGAATTGAAGCTTATTTTTTATTGTGACTGTGTCAGAGGGTGCAGTCTCATTCTCCGTTCTAAATCCCTTACAGGTAATCAGCTGGGTTCATATCTGGATTGTGACAACCACAGTATATGATACATCACATCATTTCCATACTTGTTCTCTGTCTTACAGTCAGTATTTTCTTCACTCATTTATAGAGGCCTTTCCTTTTTTAATGACCTGTCTGGATACACCGTAGGAGGATATGTTGTGCACTCACTTTAAGACTTAACTCACCTTACTGACACCTTTGTACACTTCTATTATCCTCGGGTCCAGTTGCGGCAATGGACACCCGGACACCTCTGACATCACTGTTCCTACTTCTGTCTGCTTTTCCGTGATCTTCTCCATGATGATATCAGCTAGGGTCCGTCTGCAGAGGTCATGGAGAGAAAAGTAGAAGCTGAGCTCATTTAGGTTCAATGTGCTGAGCTAGTTTCGTGATAAAAATAGGGATTATGTTGCATCTTGCCTCATTGGAGGGTTTTTATTCATGAACATCTCAATGGCCTTCTCATCGTCAGGGTCGACGGCGACTTCGGTGTCACACTCAGCATCGGCGGCACCTGCTGCTCCCAGCGCAGGCCACTCCTCATCGGAGTCTGCATCCTGAGATCCAGACCCTGAAATGTGATCACGTGGTTTCAAAAAATGGACAATCAGTCACACTTAGTTTTCAAAATGCACAGCTCATATTCAAGTTATGTTGAAGGAGGTTTAAACATGTGCACGCACTTCACTGAATTTGTGTGACGGGTCAAGCTTCCTTCACAAAGTCTATGCAGTATGTCAGTGTCATTAATATTCAGCATGTAAAACTCCTAATGGACTCAGACTCTATTTTAATACCTGTCACTTTAATGCATGTCATGTGAAACTTTACCGAGAACAGTGACCGGTGCTTTCTTCTTCTCTGGTCCCAGCCCATACTCAGTCTGCAGCTCCTCTTGTTGAATGCGGGCCTGCTGTAAGATCTTCCGCGACAGACGCTCGTCCACGTACGTGTCCTCATCTTCTGCCCGGCTGTCTCTGATCTTCACCCGGCCTTTGGATCTCACCGTGTCCGCCTGTAGGATCTGGTCAGCCAGCGCCACCGCGCCGCCCGCCGCCGCTCTTCTCTCCCCCTCCTCCGCCTTTGGACCTCTTCACTTTCGGCATCGCTGTAGTTAAAAAGAATACGTAGCTACAATGATGGTTAAAGTCTTAAACTAACAAGTACTGTAAACAGTCGCTTGTTCAACACGTGCGGACGTCCATAACGGGAGGAAGTGACGTAACGTTCGTCGAAACGTCTTTAACCAACCGAGAATGTAGAAAAACATTTTTGTTGGCTTTAGACTGTTTTATTATCGACGTTATGTGAATATAAAATAGTTTTTTGGTTGTTTAAAATGTTATTTATTCAAAATTTAAATTAATTATTTTGATTTAACTTTACCGGAAGTCTCGCATTTTACCCGGAAGTACTCGAGAAAACAGTTGGAGACAAAACATCAATGGGGGTGACTTGGTGAGATTATTTTATTTATTTTAACTATATTTTAATATTAAACTACGCTTATAACATCAGTTCATTAATTTACTTCTATCTCTTTTTTTTTAAACCATCGCACGTGCTGTTTTTTTTTTAATCACATGACCATCGCTCAGCTTCATCCACACGATGTTAACGTTAACAGCTACAAAGTACGTGTTACCTGGCCCCCCTGCAGACCACGCTGCTGTTTTCTAACATGATGTTGGTGCCCTGTTTGTCCCGCAGTGTGTGCCAGGTGCCCGTGGCTGAGGGCAAGAGTGTGCAGCAGACAGTGGACATCCTGCACAAGAAACTGGAGCAGCTGGGTGCCGTGAAGCAGGGCAGCTTCTGTGTAGACTGTGAGACATACCATGCAACAGGAAATGTCAGCGGTAATGTTGAAACCTCTGCTTCTGTCATACCTGTAAATGTTTGTATGAAATATTGATGGTAGCAGTAAAGTGACGTGCACACAGAGTTGGTTGGTTGCAGACAGTTATAGTTATGTTGCTCAAAAATATACAGTCTTGTCGTAATAAGACAGAGACGCCAGGATAGTTTTAGTCAGTTTTGATATGTGCTATAGGTATATTGCTGCTGCTGTCATCTGTGCACCTGATCACATAGCACAGTAGTCATCTAGCCTATATAGGGGAGTCACAGGTGACCAACTGGAGCCAATTAGGAATGCCACAACTGTATGTTCGTGTCTGTGCAGATATTTTGTAAGATCATAATAGTTTTGTTTCATATTTAGGAGCTCATTTTTACGTCCGTCATTCAGCACACCTGGCCATCATAGGTGTTTCTTTAATCTGTCCATGCATAAAATATTAAACTCAGACTTTATGGAAGACCTCAGAGTCAATAATATTGCTCCAAAATCCATATGCATATATGTGGAAGTAAAGAGTGTGTTATAGTGTTAATACTGCCATAACAAGTATTTGCATGCACTGCTACATACTCAGTTATACTGCTGTGTTTGGTAAACCATAACAATTCATCATAGTTTAATAGTTTGTATGTGTTTTGTAAGTCACCACAGTGCACCCACAAAGTGAAAATACTTGTACATAAATACAGAATTTGACTGAATAAACGTGTTTACTTGACACCTCTGACGGTCGGTCTTGCCTTTCTGTTACAGGTCAGCCCACTAAGCTCTTATACGTGATGCATAACTCTGAAACTCCTCTGAGCTGCCTGGCTCTGTTTGAAGGTGGACCCTGCCTGATAGCCGACGCAAACTTTGACGTTCTCATGGTGAAGCTGAAAAGCCACTTCCAAAATGCCAAGGGGCACAAGGTGGAGTGTCGTGGCTCTAGATACCGTTACTGTGACTTCTTGATAAAAGTGGGTACTGTGACAATGAGCTCCAGCGCCAGAGGGATATCAGTAGAGGTATGCTGTATACGAGTGAGAGTGGAAACATTGGATTTTCCCGCTGTGACTGCATTAACTCTTGGTGTGTTTCCTCAGGTGGAGTACTGTCCCTGTGTTGTTCCAGGGGACTGTTGGAACCTCGTGAAGGAGTTCATGCAGTCCTTTCTCGGCTCTAGCGTCCCCGAGCTGCCGTCTGTGTTCGCTGCTAAGCCTGAAGGACTCTTTGCACCGGCAGACTCCGTTGACACCATGACTCAGTACCTGGAGTTGTTCAACAAACTTCGTAAACAACAAATCCCAGGAAGTAACGTGCGTTGAGTCGTCAGTGATAATGTAAAGATCTATTTTTTTTATGTTTGTATTGATGTTGCTTTAATTCTGGTCCTGTGGATCAGTGTGGTATCCAGGCATTTTTGAAAGCCTGGAGTTTTTTATTCTCATTTCTGGAGCCTCACTATTGCTATCTGATGAAAGTATCTTGTATTAAAGAAAAAGAACAGTTGTCAGTGCCTCTATTTTCTTTTTTTCTTTAGTTTTTCTTCTTAATGAGTTAATAAAGCTTTGAACAGGAAAAACCTTTCTGATTTACACAAGAACTCATCTGTACAGAGACCTGAGGATCTCAGTTCATTGATTGTTTACATCATGACAGACATCCTGACTTGTAGCGATAAAATACAGGTAACATGAACAAGGCTCTCTTTAATTTGTTAGTAGTTAGAGTAATTTGAGAGTGAAAACCACGGGTGTTACAAATAACATTAATGATGGCCCCAGTAGATCATGACAACAGCTAACTGGAATTCAGCCTTCATCCATCTTATTATTCACACCTGTGCTTCCTGCTGCGAGAGTGTCTAATCAGGCAACATAACTGAAAACACCTGTGGAGATGGGATCGCTCACTACTCTTGTACAATCTAATGTGATCCAGTACAAATTCTACTTTTATAAAGCGTATAATGTTTCAGTTTTTGTTGCTGTCGCTGTTAAAAAGAGAATAATTCTACTTTACGCTTATTATTTAGGTTGAAGTAAAGGATCTGAATACTTGTTTTCACCAGTATCACCATCAGTTTCTGGGGAGCTAATTCATTCACATACTCCTGGTGCCGCCTTCAGGAGCAATTTGGGGTTCAGTATCTTGCCCAAGAGCACTTTGACATGCTGACTGGAGGAGCCGGGAATCGAACCAAGGATCTGAACATTTGCTTTCACCAATAGTGTTTGGCAGGCTTCTGTCCACTATGAGGAGAGTCTATGACAAAGGAGAAGGTATGAATGAAAGGTACATGGTTCTTCTACAAAGAATAATGAGGCTAAAAGTTTAAATACATTTTTAGAAATAAGTTTAAAAAACAGTAAATTGCAGTAGTCTTTCAGTTTCAGCAAGGTTCTGCTCAAGGTTTCTGCCTGTTAAAAGTTTTTCCTTGCTGGCACTGATGAGTGACTGCTTGCTCATGGTGGGAATTATTGGGCCTCTGTAAATAATATAAAGATTATCATCTAGACGTGCTCTGTGTGTAGGATTTAGTTGCATCTTGTGGTGTCAACCCTGCTTTGCAATCACCTCACATCACCCTTGCTGTAAAGTAGAAACAACTTTTGAAAGGCCTTTGTCTGTTCTTCACCACTGTAGATATGAAAGCCTCATTTTTAAGTGACAAAAACAAAACGATTCTTATTTTCAGGTGTTTATACATGCATGAAAACATAGTTATTAATATTATATTCTGAAAACAGAGGCCCCTAATCTTACACTCTTGACCTTTTTAAAGTGTCACAAGATAATTATGATTTGGTGCTGTATAAATAACGTTTTAATTGTGCTGGATTACAACTTGGCCTCCAGTTTCTCCCTCTTTGCTAACTTGCATCAGTCATTTCCAGTGATGGAGGCCTCCTCTTGGAGTCTCTTCCACATGACATGCTTCAACACGACCTCAGCCTTATATCCTGTGCTTAAAGACTACTCATCCCCCCCTTAAATGCATTTTATTAGATTACCACAAGCCAGCTGACACATGAGGCTTTCACGGGGGTCAGCTACTCATGGAAGGGTGGTGGTGGCGGGTGGGGGGGGATAAGTGTTTGCCCGGTTTGTGCAGTGGAGCCTCGGTTATTGTTCCATGTGGCCTCGGTGGGTGGACGGACGGACGGTCCATCCTGCTGCCTGTTGTTCAGCCATTCCGCCAATGAGAGCCCGGCTGCCGCTCAGCCCCGGTCCAATGAGAACAGCGGGGTCTGGGCTCGGATCGAGAGTTGGGTTGTTCAATCTGTGTGAGGAGGAGGACAACAACCAAGAGGGAGGCTGAGTGTACCGGATGGATGGATGTTGGCGATGGTAACGTTACCCAGCTTTTCCCATTATCAGATGTTAACAAATGTAGTAACGGACACCGACAAGGGCCCGCCGTTAGTGCGCACCTTTAACCGGCTTTCTGCGCTGAAGTCACCGGGGAGTTTTTTAACGGTTAACGGTTGGCAGTTGGCTAGCTACGAGCTAAGCTGTACAGTGTTAGTAGTTAGTTAACGTTAGCCAACAACAGCCGTTAGGTTAACTTCGATTGTCGCGTTAGCCGCGCAGCTAACGGTAGCTACCGCGGCGAGCTAATAACACACACGTTAGCTCGTTATGTGTGTGTTTTTTTTTTTTTTTTTTTAAACAAACTACATCATTGGGGAAGACGTCCACAAGAGGCTAGGCGACGCTAATTCGGTGGCCACAGCCGCTGTAGCTTAGCGGGTTAGCGGCGGTGGCTAAGTTGCTCGCAGGGCTGCCTCAGACCAACAAAGTTGTTGGATGTTCCTGGAGAGTGGTGGCTCTCTTGACTGTTCTTTGTTCTGGGCTGAACATGGTGATGGTGGTGGGGTAGCTTAGCACGGCGTTAAGAAGCAGCCGGTCAGATCCAGACAACAGGTTTTTAAAACACGGATAAACACAGCTGAGGGAGGATATTGGCAACATTTGTGTTATATCAGCGTCACGCGCGTTAATGGACACTTAGCACAACATCGCGTACGTGGGCATGATTTGGGTATGCAGCTCAACTGGAAACCAGTTGCACCGGCTTGTGAGTTCAAGGTGTGTTTTTTTTTTTTTTTGCGGGTTATTTTTTAAAAGTAGTGGACGATTTAACACAAAGAGGGGAATAATGGTGTAAGCGCAGCGCTGGTGCTGGTGAGGCAGACAATTACATGGATTAACCACAGTGTTTAAATGGACAGACAGCCCTGTCTCCTTCATGTCAACACAGCCCTGCCTGCAGGTCTGTTATGTTTCAATAAGTGGGGCTAATTTTACCATAAGTTATACACCTTATTTTGTTTTAATTCCAGCAGTTGCCAATGAATCTGTACTTGAAAGGTCTGGTGTGTGGGATTTAGTTGCATCTATTGGTGTAATCACTGTATTGCAATCTCCTCACATCACTCTCGAGAAACAACATTTGAAAAGGCCCCGTCTAGCGTCAGTGTTTAGTTTGTCTGTTCTGGGCTTCTGTAGAAACATGGCGTCCTCCACGGAAGAGGACCCGCTCCCACTGTAGATATAAAAGTCAAATTTTTTAAGTGACAAAAATATTCTTATTTTCAGGTGCTTATACGTGCAGGAAAACATAGTTTTGAATAATATATCCCATCTCTGTCTTATTCTGGTACTAGAGGCCCCCGATCTTACACACTGGACTTTCAAGTCAAGTTTATTTGTATAAGAGTCAGTCTCCGTAAGTCCCCATGTTTAAATGTCCAACTTCACAGCAGAAATAAACATGTTTACAGCCTGAAAAAACAGTTTTGGTCTCTATTGCTAATTTCCCCGTTCATGACGACTGTACTGAGGGTGAATTTTTACAGAACCCAAGTTGCGCATAATTAAAAGCGAGGCTGCTTTGATTGACAGGTGGATGTCGTTACAGATGGCTTATTAGAGCACTCTGGTGTCATTCAGTCTGCCGGTGATCCACGTCTATGTTGATTTTTAAAGTAGCCAAGAGCCAGAAGGGGCAGGACTGCTAACATGGCAGCTCTGAGCTTAAAAGTGTCTCTTCAGAAACCTACAGGCGATGTCATGCTTTCTAAAATACCCTTCAGCACATAAAGAAAGAAAGAAAAGGCTTGTATGAAACTGTTGCATTCATAAAGTGTTTATTTTTTTAGACAAAGTGCACATCCTGTTTTGCGTATCTAAAGTCAAAAGCAAAAGTACAGCCCACCTGTGGCCCCCTGTCTGTTTTGCAGACTGTGTTTTCAGTGTCTGGTGTTGTTTTTAATTAAAATGGTAAATGGATTGGACTTATCTCATTCACTCATTCAAACACACACACATTTATACACTGATGGCTTCAGTTTTTCAGAGCTACACTGATAACACAGCCTTCAGGAGCATTTTAGGGGTACGGTATCTTGCTCAAGGACTCTACATGACCGCAGGAGCTGATGGAGATCATCGGATTAATGAATGACCCGCTCTACCTCCTGAGCCTCACTCACCTAAAATCACTCTGTGGAGGGTGTACAGTAAACTTAAATCATTTATTATCCCATGTTAGTGGATGACCAGTCAAAGTATGTGTTTATGGGAACTTCTTAAAGGTTAGCTACGTTGCTATCCTTGTGTGGTGTCTCCTCTGGAAATGTTTTGTTTGTAAATGGTTATTGATGCTCCTAGCTTTGGTGCATTGTGTCATTATTTGATTGAACATCTGCACTGAGCCCTGATGCGCCATTCATTTGATTTCATACCTGTTTGTCAGAACGTTCCTGCTGCTGCTGCTGCCGACGGTGACGGTGGACATGGATGATCAAGCTGAGCGGTGCTGTTGAGTTCTCTGCAGATGTTGTGATGCACTGTCCCAAACCCGATCAGGCAAACTACCTTTACAGTATGTATACCTTTTTTAATTATCTCTCACATATACAGTACAGCGTGTACACGCTCATTAATTTGCATAATAACCACAGCGTGTGTTTTGTACCGCCAGATCTTAATTGTACTTCTTGTCCTCTGTCAATCTTGCCTCAGGATGAGTCGCAGCTTGGTTCCAGGACGTGTGTCCTATCACTGAGGCCACATGTGTATCAGGAGAGATGGATCGTTGTAAGCACGTCGGACGCCTTCGTCTGGGCCACGACCATTCCATTCTCAATCCACAGAAATGGCACTGCGTCGACTGCAGCACCACCGACTCAGTGTGGGCCTGCCTCAAGTGCTCCCATGTGGCCTGCGGACATTTCATGGAGGAGCACTCACTCAAACACTTTCAGGAGTCACACCACCCACTGGCTATGGAGGTGCGTGAGCTGGATGTCTTCTGTTTTGCCTGTGGAGACTATGTACTCAATGATAACGCGGAGGGAGACCTCAAACTCCTCAGAGGGGCTCTCTCTACTGTTCGCGGCGCAGGTAGACGCTCGCTTCGCTCCTCGACTGGCGGCGAGTGCACCCCCCGGGTTGGGGAAGGTGGGCCACAGCCCGCCATGCAGCTGGCCCTGCGGCACAGGAGGAAAGCGCTTCTCGGGAAGATGCTTCAGATGTGGATCAGCAAACATCAGGAGCTGCAGAATCAGCGGAAAGAGAAACTCGAGGAAGCTAGAAGACAAAAAAAAGAGGTGAAAAGGAGACTCATGGAAGAGCTTGGCAACGTCCCTCCAAGAAAGAGTGCTAGGCTTCTTACTCAGGCGCCACGTTCAACCATCACACTCATTCCTCGCAAATTTCGCGACCCTCCAGAACGCCTACCTCCTCCTCCTCCTCCTCCCAAGAAGCCTTCCCTTCTAACCCTCACCCGAAAAGCTCCTCAGAACGGCAGAGCTGCTAAACTGAGGAGGTACTACTCCACGCACGCGGTAACCCGCCGGAGACTAGCTCCTGGTGTCACTGGTCTGCGCAACTTGGGGAACACATGCTACATGAACTCAATATTGCAAGTGCTGAGCCACCTGCAGAAATTCAGGGAGTGTTTTCTCACTTTGGACCTGTGTGAGACTGAGGAGCTGCTGGCCAAGACCAATCACTCCCAGGGCATGAAGGGTGTGACGGGAGGTGTAGTCAGCAGTGGTAACACAACACTGTCAGGATGCCCTCTTGGACGCATGGGGAAGGCGGGCGGTTGGAATTTGCCCATGGGCAAGAAAGAAAGCGCCCCGCCTCCCGCGCAGGCTGCAGAGTTGGTCCAGCCTAAGGAGACTCGGTGCTCCACCCGCCAGCAGATGTCTCTGTGCCACGAGTTGCATACTCTTTTCAGGGTCATGTGGTCAGGCCGGTGGTCTTTAGTGTCTCCCTTCGCCATGCTGCACTCCGTGTGGAACCTCATCCCAGCTTTCCGTGGGTACGACCAGCAGGACGCCCAGGAGTTCCTGTGCGAGCTGCTGGACAAGGTGCAGCAGGAGCTGGACACAGAGGGGTCCAAACGCAGGATAGTTATCCCCATCACAAAGAGGAAGCTGTCCAAGCAAGTGCTAAAGGTTCTCAACACCATCTTTCACGGGCAGCTACTCAGCCAGGTGAGACTGTCAGCGCATCAGATGTGTGTCAACATTTCACCGTGTGATTAACAAACCCAAAGATTGTTCAGCGTTAAACGTACGGCAGCTGCGTGTATTTCACGTAACATGTTGACTTAATGAGTTGACACCTGTGTGGTAACTCGCCCGTTCTGGCTTTTGTTGCTGCATCCCTGATATGAAACTAAGCAGTCGTCTTTTTGTAATGCTTGATTTAATCTCATTGTGTTGTCTCAGAGGGCGAGGAGACTCTGTGTCCTCAACAAACACGACAACTACCAGTCCTCACCCGTTCTTCTCTTCTCGCCGTGTGTTGTTTTTTTTTTTTTTTAGGTGACGTGTCTGTCCTGTAAGCACAAGTCTAACACGGTTGAGCCATTCTGGGATTTGTCTCTGGAGTTCCCAGAGCGGTACCACAGCATAGGCAAAGGCTCAGGCTCCACAGCTTACCAGCGCAGCTGCACCCTCACTGAGATGCTGTCCAAGTTTACGGAGATGGAGGCTCTTGAAGGCAGCATCTACGCCTGCAACCACTGCAACAGTCAGTACAAAACGCTCAATACAACGCAAAGACGAGTTTTTGGGTTTCAGCCTGAATTCATTCAGGATCCCAGCCCACAGTTTCACATATTCATTAATTTATTTCTGACAAATGGCTGCTTCACATAGAAAATAGAGAAACTGGACTTACATTAATTAAAAGATAACTGACTTCTAAATAAATAAATGTTCAAAATAGAACTTTGAAATTGAATTAAATTGAAGTTGTTTTGAAGATTTCAGGTTTTTTTTCAGAGTCTGTGTTTTGGTTGGTTTGTTCAGTTTCGTCTGAGCAGCAGCGCCTCCAGCAGTGGGCCAACACTTCACCTTTGAGACTGAGGACAATGACTTGATATTAGCGTGAAAAGTGTTGGCTCACTGCTGACAGCCTCAGAGGAGGCAGTGACGCGAAAAAAGAAAAAAAAACTCGGCTGGCAACCACACAAGATGTTTATGTTATGTTATGTGTTCGCAAAGCCTGATACATTGTGAGTAAAGTGCGCTACCTCTGCACTAAAACAAAGCCTTGCATCAATCATATGCGTTTGTGGAGTAACGGCACCATGTCCTCATTTTGTGGTTTGACAGAAAGAAGACGGAAATCATCCCACAAACCCTTAGTTCTGTCAGAGGCACGTAAGCAGCTTCTGATCTACCGTTTACCTCAGGTTCTTCGGCTGCACCTCAAACGCTTCAGGCAAGTTGTCATAATGTTTACATTGATAACATTTTAATGAAGCGTGTCCTGTTTTTGTTTTTTTTGTCCTTTTGCAGCTGATCAGAGTGTTTGTGTTTGTCACGATGCATGTGAATCCTCGTGACGCTAACTTGCTCCCTGTCTTATGACAGATGGTCAGGGCGGAACCATAGGGAGAAAATCGGCGTCCATGTGGCCTTTGACCAAGTTCTGAACATCAAACCGTACTGCTGCACAGGCTCAGGTCACTCTGTCCACAGAGGAGGCTACACCTACGATCTGTCTGCTGTAGTCATGCATCATGGTAAAGGCTTCGGCTCAGGGCACTACACCGCATACTGCTACAATACAGAAGGAGGTGAGCGGATTTGATTCAGATGAACCTATGAACTCCTGTTCTTCTCCTCCCATATTTAACCCATTTCTTTGTCTTTCAGGTTTCTGGGTCCACTGTAATGACTCTGAGATGAAGGTTTGCAGTGTGGAGGAAGTGTGCAACACTCAGGCCTACATTCTCTTCTATACCCAGAGATCTGCCTAGGTACCTCTCGCTGTGATGTCGACCTGTACGCGGCAAACTAAAGGCTGCATTTATGAAAATGTTCTCCGATGCTTTCCCAGATGTCATTAAACAATCACTTTAAAAACGATTCGCTAAAAAAAGATGGCAACGAGGGCAGTAGGACAGCCCACAATCATGAGTTAAGGTGAACACTCTAGCAGCGTAACCCACACGAGAACGACGAGGATAAGAGCGCATTCAGACAGGATCGGGCGCTGCGGTGAAACACTGGGTTTTCTGTCCACTTGAGCGCGGACGGCGTGTTTTTGCTGCGGCAGTGGGGAATGCAGGGGTGTCTGCCAAAAAACGCAGTGACCTGCGCTGGAGAACGTTTGGAAAAACACTTGTGACGTCACGCCACGGCTGCCAAATCAGACCCTCGGATCGGGAAAACCTCCACAGTCAGCCTGAGATGTCTCAAATTGAGGCTATCCAGGTGGATTCATGGATTAAGCTCGGTTAATCAGATTGATTGTTTCACAAGGATTACGTTCAGCACACACAGACACACCCCCCGGCAATGCCCGACAACCCTGTGGTGATCCCCAGCGCCTCATCCTGTCTGAATACATCCAAACACCGTAGCAGCATAACCCACACGAGACAGCTGAAAATATTGGCGTATATCCTGGAAAATAACTGCTGAATTTGATTTGAAATGTTCCTTTAGACATCTTCGGATTATGTTTTGATAAAAATCCAAAACCTTTCATAAATGAAGCCACGGGTTTCTCAGCCTGTGTGACCAGCATATTAGTTGATGGCCTGAAGACTGTGGGAGCAGGTCCGACTCTGTCCTGCTGAACACCGAGTTGTGTGTCTATGTTTTTCAAAAAAACAATCAGGCTCGTGTCTGTTGAGTCTGGAACCAACCAGACGCTCTCCTGAGACAGCATTTTACATTCAAAGACAACACGGATTCTGGATTTTTGGAGGCATTTACAAGTTCATGTGCATTTTAAGGTAAAGCTACATTTGATGCCAAGGCACTAAATGTTATTACAAGAGGTACATCGACGTATAATTCCACCCTGGGTGATGTCTGTCTAGTGACCGAAACGACTTCAGTCCAGAGTCTGTGTTGCCTCCTGTCCGACTTTTTTAATTCTTGTGAAATGTCACTTCTGGAAACTTTAATACTCATCCCTGTGTCATTTGTATTTCATCATGTCCTCTCCTCAAGTGTACTGCTATGACTGGATACTGTGTCCTGCGCTCTCTCGGTGAACAGGAATAGTTTTTTTGTTTTTAGTTTATTTTGTAGTCGTTATGTTTCACTTCCATGAAAAGAAGCAAAAAGTTATGAGTTTCAGACACTTTGATGATGAGTGGTGGAAAGCTGCACTTTTGAGGAGGGGCTAATATTGTTGGTCCTATCTTTTGTGATTGTTCATCTTTTAGCTCCTGTATCTTCTTTAAATGGCAGCTCCCCCCTCCCTGTGGTGTAACAATTAGACCAGTCTGAGCCCAGGTTGGAGACGGGGGGGAAAAAAGGGCAAGCGAAAGAGGGCAGACTGCGATACTGAAGAATGTGTTTCCACGAGACTTGGGGTACCCATTTTGAGTTGAGCACCTGAAAGCAATATATTGTACATCTTGCATCTTGACAGGAAATTTAAGATAAAAATCAGGAATTCTTCTGCTTGTTATACGATGTTTTTTTTTCTACTCTGCTGTTTCTATCAAGGTCTTTAGAATTTGCTAGTTAATCAAGAAAAAACTCTTGTGTTTGATACGAGTCAAATGCAAAAATACGTTTGTGAACTCTTATGTAAAAGTTGGAACAATCTAATGACGATGAATGTCTTACTTTTTAGCGGTCAGGTGTGGCCATGCCACTGGCTCTGATCCCCTTGAGTTCTGTCTTGTACTGTAAGAATACCTGTCATAAATGTAATGGTCATATGGGTTTTGCCTGACTGTAATTATTAAAAAGACAAAGCAAATTTCCCACATTTCTCACGGCGTGTTCATTTTAGAGCGGTCCTTTCAAAATGTCTCACTACAGGAGGGTTCGTCGAGGATATCGGCATATAGCTTCACTCACTTTTCCACCACAGCGTTGCAGAAAGATGTTTGCAGCTGATCTGAAATGTATTAACTCTGCTTCTCTCGGGCTTTCTTAAAGATTTGTAACCTAGAATAAAACGTAATCGTGTCCAGACAGAAGCTGCTGATGAGAAGGCACTAAATGTAAATAATCTCTGAAGATTATTTCTTTTCTGAGCCGTGAACTCCCCCCGTCCCATTTTTCACCGATTTACTATGAGGATTATCTCCTCATCCCATAAATAATCAAATGCTGAAGTCATAAAGTAGCATCTGGAAAATGTAACATAAAACCTCAATATACTGTTTTCGTATAAGAACTTTTTGAGAGAATCTTTTTTTCTTACTGGGTCTGGTATCTGCTACCAGACAGTGTATCAGTGACGTCACCTGCTGGTTTTTGAAGCTCCAAATCTCCGGCTGCTGCCGTGTTGTCTCCTGGAATTCTGCCTCCCGGCTAATCTTACAATGGACAAAGACGTGGACCATCGGCGGGCCGAATGACACCTGGGTGCTCAGACAAGCCATCTGTAATGGCAACCACCTGCCATCAAAGTGGCCATGCTGTTAATTATACATAACTTTTAAGTCTTAATATGATTTGAACTGGCGAGTCATATAAAAATTCACCCTCAGTACAGTTGTCATGGATGGGGAAATTAGCCCACCTCCAAATGTCCAACTTCTGCTGTGAAGTTGGACATTTGGAGGTTCCAGCACGGACCATCATGGTATGGAGCCAGTTCACCTCCTGGGCACTGCTGAGGTGCCCTTGAGCAAGGTACTGAACCACTCCACATTTGCATGCCCTTTGTGTGGTTGTATTTCAGGCCTATATGAAAAAGAAAAAATCACAATTGAGGGATCAGTGCAGTTAATTCTTCTTTTTCTTTATATAAGACATTAATAAGAACAACTTTTGGGTTGCCAGGTTGTGTCCCTTTGGTTGGCATTTATCCTTTGTATTAGGTAGTAGTGTTGATATTGGTAATGCGTTAATAAATGCTTAATAAATTGTTTATTAAATGGATTTTGGTCCAGATCCTCCTCTGCCATTTCTCAAGAAGATGAACCGGCAGTCCAAAAGTTGCTGCCTAAGTTATATATTTAGAAAATATTTGTATGAACCATTGCTACAATTTATCAACCCCTTAATAAAAGGTGCCTTATTAGCAGTATCATTATTTCAGCATCTTCCACATGTGACGGGCGACGTTGGTCTCTCTGAGAAGATTTCAATGAAAACATTCAGTCTCTGCAGAAGGATGATACTCAAGGTGAGCCTAATATATGAAATCATTTATTCCTTACATTGTTTAGTAAAACAGCAAATCATTATTTTTTGCAAACTGGATATAAACGTTGATACAATTTGACATGCCAGTTAATTTGACACTGTGGGTAGTAACGGTTCTACAATAGTGGTTATGAAATAGCATTTTATGGACAGAACAGAGTTTACAGAGTTGAGTTATTATAGTGAACTTGTCGCAGATATCAGCTATCAGTTTCTTTTTTTTTTGTTGTTGCTTTTTTTTGAAACAGTTCATTCGACTTCGAGAAAAAGACGGACAAGAAAGAAATGCGTCTAAAAGCACTGCTTCAACACCAGAACAGGATGTGAAACAAATCAGGAATGTTGAGATATGACGTATGTGCACTGTATTTCCGAACAACAAAATGGCAGTTATAGGAGATTCACTTTGTCATTAACGAAATGTTAACTCATGCCAGCTAAGGTGCATCTCAGTGCACGTACGAGGACATGCATGAGCACATGACATTCATGAAAAAAAACAACCTTTTCCTCTCAAATATACTAGAGCTTCAACATGAAGGTTACAGCGGACAGGGTCGGCATCTTAAAGTCATTGTAAGTTGCTCAGGTCTCTCATAAATAATTAGAAAAGATGATCCAAAGATTTCTTTCCAAGAAACTCAGTTTTTTGTGACAGCAATGCAAATCGAATGATTGGTCATCAACACCGAGAGATTTGGGGGTGAGATGAGATGGCGTCCTTTGTCACTCCCTAACTAAAAGTTGCCGTGTTTGTCCTCAGATGCTCCGCCTTTACACTCAAAGGGAACGAGCACAGTGGCTATTATTCTATTTCAGTCCCTGCATCCTTTAAAGTGGGTGGCGACTGAGTCGAAACCAGCTTCTCTTCTCGGCTCTAGCACCCCTTGAGTCTTGTTCTTACGCAGGGAGCTCAGCTGGGCAGCAGCCACGGCTCCACAAAGTCCCACTGCTTCCACAGGACGAACAGCAGCAAGGTCAGCAGGACGGTGGCGGCCACCCGGGCTCTGGTCTTCATCAGCGGGGTGATGAAGTTGGCCAAGGTGGAGACAAAGACCAGCAGCACGGCCATGAGCGCCAGGATGACGTTGATGAGTTTGCCCAGCAGAGCTCGAGCGTTGGCGTTCTCAACTCCCTCCAACTGGACGACCTGCTGCTGTTGCTGCTGCAGCTCCAGCTTGGTGATGCGGGTCAGGCACGACTCCACAGCTTCCTGTGGGCACAGAGTAACCACAGAGGGCCTGAGAACTTATTATCTCAGCGCGACAAATGCTAGGGTTGTACACGAACACACTGTTTCTGGTTATTATACTCAAAAGATTTGTTGCAGTGCACCAATCAGGATTTAGCAACATTTGAATTTGGTTGCTGTCAATCAAATCTGATTAAAACTCTTAAAAACAAGTGAAATGTTGAAATTGTGAATATTTGACATCATATAAAAATCCTTAATGGTTTGAATGATCTTTACCTGAATGTCTCTTGCTCGCTCGTAGGACTGGTAGGCGACTTTTTCCTCCATGCTGGCGAGTTCCTGTTTAAGATTAGTCATCTCGTTCTGGTGCAGCTCTGTTAAGTCATTCAGTTGTTCTTCAAGTCGCTCATACCTGAATATACAGTTCAAAAAAACACACACATAAATCCTCAAAGTAATGCAAAAGATCATGAAAAATGCAAAGCCAAAGAGAAGGTAGGGATGTAAGTAGGTGTCACTCTTTTGGGTGTGTACCTGTATCTCTCCTCTTGCAGGCACTGTGTCATGTAGGAGTAGTCACTCTGCAGCTGCCCCTTCATGTCCTCGATGGCGTCCTCCATGTGGCGCCTGGTGGCTTTTATCTCCTGCCAGTCCCTCAAGGAGAGAGTCCCAAGAGCTGTGCATGTGCTGGTGATGGTGGTGGTGCCCGTCCAGTCTAGGACTCCCATGGTTGGTCCTAGCAACCCTCCTCCTCCTCCTCCCCCTGCACCACCAGAATTACTACCTGCTCCGGAGCCGGACGTGGCGCTGAGCACTCGTCGTCGCTGCCGTACTTTGGGCTTGAGAACCAAGTGGCACCTTCCACTCAGGGCACGAGGTGTGGGGGCGTCCTCAGAGTGACCCCCCGGACTCCGTCCTCGAGTGTGTCCTTTAAGTGGGCAATGTTATCCGCACTGCCAAACTTGTTCCTGATTAGGCTGGCAAATTCTTCGGCTTGGAGACCCACGGCTGTGTGAGTGAGGGCAGATACTCCGCCTTTGACCCCTTCGACTACACCACCTCCGAAACCACTTACCCAGCACCGAACATTAGCCCCACGTCCTTTAATCCCTGCTGCAGTCCCCGCGGACATCCTTGGGCTGCCGGGCCCGGTCCATTCTGTAGAGAGGGAAGAGAAATGAGGAAGCCAGAGAAGTGGAGGATCTCAAAGGTAGGACAGAGGTGATTAGGTTTGTAAGGGAGAGAACTGTAGGAAGATAGATGAGGAAAGTGGGCCCCTGTAGAGATTTAGGTGAGGACACAGGATGAGGCATTGGTTTAAGTAACTGTTAGGAGATGAAGAAAACATCAGTCTAAATTTGGACACATCTGTCCTCAGTCATGAGATAATGATTCAAACGGCACAAAAGCACACGAAGGCAGCACATGCTCTACTTGCTCGCCTACCTGTTCTATCTCCTTTAGCTTTTTGTGATAGTGCTCTAGTTTCTTGTGCAAGTGCGCGATGGTCTGTGCAGACTTCTGGTTCTTCTTCTCAAACACCTGCTTTATCCTGGACGCCTGCTGTTTGTCTGCGTTGTGGGCCAACTTCAGGTACTCTGCAACGTTGTCGTCACGGGCCTCCTGCTCCACGCGAATCTGCTCGGTGACCTTTAGGATCTTCTGCTGCAGGTGCTCCAGAGCAAGCACGGGTCCTCTGCGGCTCGCCGGCCCCTGAACACTCAGCACCCCCTGCCATGACCCCAGGACGCTGCTGCCGCTCCGTCCGCGCTGATGTTACGTCAGAGCCTCCATGGCTGGTAGTGGAGGGTAGGCCTAGAGTTGCCACCTCGCTCTTGTCCAGCTGAGGGGAGGAGAGGGCAGGAGGCAATCAGCAAGTATTATAGATGAAGTACTATTAACATGACTTTACTTTAAGCAGAAGAAACATCACATGCGTTGAAATCCACTGAAGATTGAAGTATTCTGAGTAATGGGCACTATGGAGACTTAAAGTCTTGGAAAATACTGCAGACAAAGAGTTCACTTGGTCCTTCAGTCAGCCATGGCAGATCAGCTGAACATACAAAAATGTGACATTTGTCTCTAAGTAAACACACAATTCAACATGTATAATTATTTCCAATAATACCTGAACACTAAAGAAATATCTGTTTGGGTTCAAATGAAAGGAAATGCATTTGGAAATCAATAAACGTTGATAAACGTAGACAGAAAACTGCCTATAATCCCCCATTATCTCTATAATAATTACCAAATTAGTAATTTAGTGAATTTAATGAAGTAAATTAGTGAGTTTGTTGTGAGGAAACTTCTTGGCGGTTATGAGGGGGGAGTTGCAGCCTCCTAAATATAAATAAACTTGCAGTTAGTTACTTTCCTCCCCTGGCGGTAATGCTCCTAATTGATTTGGTGGAGGCATCAGAGAGTACACAGAAAGGCCATCATGCATTAATTAGATGATACATAATTACACCGCTTCCTGCTCTGCACAGCCTCAGAAACTCAGCCTCATGAAACGACCTTTCTTTTTAAAGGTGCATCAGGTAGAAATGAGGCATAAAGACACGCCGCGTGCTCTATTTATAAATCATGGCACGTGCAATGATGAAATGATGATTGATTGTCCGCGTATGTAAATCTCTCTGATCTCTCTGGATCATTCTGCCTCTCATTGATACATGAGGGGATCCCCTGCTCAGTATAATATTTATATGTCTAGCTTAGCAGATGGAGGGATTGTTAATGACCCTCTGCCTGACGTCAAAACAGTGTAATCAGACCCTGCAAACATGAGCTCAGGCAGACACATGACACCAAACATCTAATCTGCTCTAATTTGTCCAGGCGGGACGGTTCAAGGAATTATATGCGTTTTATTTTGCATTGAAAAAGAAGCACACGCTTCCCGCCTGCTGCTATATATAGCCCACAGTATATGGTGCAGCATATCATAATACGGACTGCATAACAAGTATGGTTAACAATCACACTGTAACGGAGAGGTAAAAAACAGATGACTGCAGTCCTGGTGGTTAATCATTTCCTGATCTTGTCAGAGAAAAGTGTGATGCTTATGCAGTAAGCGATGGCTCATACGAGGAGGCGATGCGGTTGTCCAAGCGTTACATAGGGGTGGAATACAGACAGCAGCAACACAAAAAAACCCATCAACACAGAGACAGAGAGATGATCAAATCTAACGGTGCCATTGGTGAAAAAAGCACACAGGGCTGATGATCCGGTGGTGAAAAGAAAGGCTCGTGGGAAGGAAAGCAGGGCTGTGGTTGAGGATGGAGATGACAGATGTCTATGGCATACAAAATAAAAAATAAACACAAGAGGAGAGGGGGGGTGATGCCTGTGCCGTCCTCACTCGGCAGGAGACGCACTGAGAGGCATGAGAGACGGCCGATGGATGTCAACAAGAGTGGATGTGAACGCATGAGGATGAGACACAAGCAGCACAGCAATAAATTAAATTAGAAACGTTACCATACTGCTTTAATCCAATTTTTGCAGTGCCATTGCAAGTCTGTGTTCGAGGCCCATCCTCCTCCTCCACCTCCTCCTCCACCTCCCTCTCCTCCTCCTCCTACTCCTCCTCCTCCCTCCACCTCCCTCTGTGCTCACAGAGGAGGAGCCCCCCTCCTCAAATATCTTTACCCTCAGCAGTTGTCTGGCTGACTATCCCTCTGTATCCGATTAATGCTCCATGTGTTAATGCCATCGATATCTGCAGCCTCCCTCTCTCCCCTCTCTCCCTCTCTCTCTCTCTCTATGCTCTGACTCCCCTCTCTCTCTCTCTCTCTCCTCTTGGTGTCATATGCTCCTCCGCCTCCCTCTGTTTCACTCTACCTCTCTCCCCTCTCTCTCTCTCTCTCAGTCTAAATGGCAAATGCTAGCTGTCCTGCCCTATAATGGATGTGGGAGCTAAGGGACAGATGATGGAGGGAAATGGGCGGGGGGGGGGGGATGGGAGAGCTTAGCACAGGCGTGCAGGTGCCTCCGTGCTGCTGAGGCCAGAGGAGAGGCACGGGGAGGGGAGAGCACAGCAGGGCCGGGCTCCAGGCTTTTTATCCTCTAAACCCCCCCCCACCCACCCACCCACCGCCCTCCACCCCTCCGAATAGAAACGCATACACCCAGTGCGTGCTGATGTGGGGCTGCAGTGATGTGGTGCCAAAGTACACAATGTCTGTCTGAGCAGTGACTCACTCACTTCGTGCACCTTCTTCACAAAAGGGGAGGAAAAGTGTCCGAGCTGCTTAGTGCTGCTTGAAGATCAACTTCAAACGCCTCTCTGTGGCTGGCATGTGTGTGTGTGTGTGTGTCAGCGTGTGGAGGGATTCCCCCTGAACAGAAGTCCTCACCGTTTTAAAAACATAAAATACAAATCAAAGAGGGGTGAGAAAAAAAACTTAATTCACAGAGAAGTATTCAGATGTTTTACTTAAAATGTAAAAGTAGGATTTTTTTTTTTTTACTTGAGTAAAAGTGCTATCAGTATCAAAAGTACTTGTTATGCAGACAAATAGCCCGTGTGTATATAATAATGTTATTGGATTATTACTGATTCTAAAGACAAACCTATTTGGACAACCTGCATGCACCAGGACTGTATTTTATGTATTTATTGTGTATTTTTATTGCATTTTTATAACAATACGACTTATTTCTTGCAAACTGTATATTGCTCTTGTAAAGCACCTTGTGACTTATTGCATTAAAGTTCCAGTGTAAAACAATTAGGGAGCTATATATATATATATATATATATATATACAAAAAAATATTGTATGAATTGAATGTAATGTGCAAAACTATATTTTCATTTGTGTATAATCAGCTGAAAATAAGAATCATTTGAACAAACTTGATATTGGTTAGAGCTACAAATACTGTTGGTGTAGTTTAATCCACTTATATTTTATATAAGTGGATCTAAAGTTTGGAAGTTTTGAAGTTGTCACTAAATGTAGTGAAGTTAAAAGTACAAACAGTACAAAAAGTGTTAAGTAGGATCAAATGGACTCACTCATTAAGTAGAAGTACCTCAAAATTAGTATTGAGTGAATGTCAACCATTGTTCATTGTTGTTGCAGGAATTTATTTTTTATGCTCACATATTTTACCCTCCTTAAAAACCTGATAACTTTCCCCCCTCAAGAGCACTGTAGAGCGAACCAGAATCTGAATTTCCTTCACACTTGGAGTTGATAAGAATAAAAAGATATTTTATATATTATATGAATATAGCATATTCATCATTTATGATGTGAATATGCATGTTGTACTTTCTGTGTTGTTGAATGCATCGTGTCAAGTTGTCAATTCTTCTTTACGGATCTACAGGAGCAGGTAATCTCATGTAAAACCACATGCGTCATGCCTTCATGCCTGTCATGACTGGTGGTAAACCAGTGGTGCCGTCTGAAACAGAGGTGGCTCCAACCCTGACAATGAAGGAAGTATTCAGAGTGTTCCCCATGTAGAAGTATTCTTTTACAAATCAAAGTCTTACAGTGCAAATCTTGGATATCATTTGTAAAGAAGAAAACTATTAAAAGTACTCATTACACACTAGTACTCACTAGTAAATGTTATAGTAGTTGTAGGTGGAGTTAATTTAACTTCTTTATATACTGTTGAGTCTTCTAGCCTCTAAAAGTGCATCATTATTAATAGGTTAATGGCTCTCAGGTCAGTGAGTTCATACTGTACTATTGTACATTAAATATTAAATATCTGACTAAAGTAATGGTTGTCAGTTGTGTAACCAGAGTACATTTACTGCAGTATGTACAGTTTTGATTTAACTGTACTTTACTTGACTGCATGCATTTAATGACTTCATACTTCTCCTGCACTGTACTTTATACAGCTATACTTATAGACTGCTTTTCAAAATAAGAGTTTATATTTAAAAACAATAATGAAATAAAAATGTGATACCATTTAAAGATTAGTTTACTTTATAGTTTAGTAACTGGCCATATTCAACCTCAGATATGAGTACTTTTATCATGTAGTATAACATACTTACTTTTGCCTGTAAAGAATTATTTCTGTTCCTTTTTACTGTGATGTGGCTGTGTTTGTAGTTTTTTAGTAGTCCTCTGGTGTTTTTTTGAAGTGAGAAATGACAGAGGATGACTTCATCACAAAACAAACACACCGCAATAAAACAAAAACATCCACAAGAAAATTCATTTGAATATTTTATTGTAATTTGAACTTCTCATAATAATTAAACAAAACAAAAACAAAACTAAATTAAAGCTGCAAGCAGCGTTGAACGGGCCCTCGCACTCCCACGCAACTCGACGGCTAGCACGTCGGAAGGCACCAGTCGGAAAACGCGCGAACCGCTTTCAAAGCATTTCGCTCAATCGAACATACACATTAGCCATCTTTTCTTTGGCCACTGGGAGGCGCTGTGAAAATCAGCAAATATTTTTATGGAAATGTTTTCTAGGCCAGACTGCCGTTATACATCAGAGGTTTGGGGGAGATTGTTGTGTTTTTCGCAAAGTTATAGCACGTGGAAATTGCATGGTAAAACCCCAAAATTCGTGGCCCCGCCCCTCTGACGCAGTAAATCCGGAACTCGCGTTTTTGATAACTTTTCATGGTCGAGGCCTTAAGAACACACACGGCAAGTTTCAAACAGATAGGATGAAAGCTCTAGGAGGAGTTCGTTCAAATACGACCCCCGAAAATGAGCCCAAAACCACGAAAACGCCAACTTTGAAACAAAGTGCACGCCGTACGCTTGGCGATAGCCCAGGTCACCAAGAGGCTTTTTTGTGCGTCTCAGTACTTTACATACTCCCGCTAAATTTCGTACACGCGGATCAAAGCGTGTCGAAGGGCTCCTCAGACAACTGAAACGTAGGTGGCGCCGTAGAGCCATTTTTATACGTCCACGTGCGAGACCCCCAAAATACGTAATTTTACGCCCGACTTTGGGGGGGTAGGCAAATTTTCGCAACTTTTCAAGTACATATAGGCCGTCGAAAATGCGATTCATTTAGGAGAAGAAAACGTCCAAACGAAAAACAATGGTTTTTTGCTCGGGCCCAAATAATGGTGATTTTCATCCTCAAATATCTCGCTTCCTGTTCATTTTAGGCCATTGCTCCAAGAGACTTTTTTGTACGTCTTGCCATGCTCTACAATTCAGATGAGGTTTCATCACTCTGTGTCTAAAACTGTGGCGGGGCTGCCTGAAAGAAAAGTTCAAGGGGGCGCTGCGGGAAAAAGTTCCCCCCCGCCCCTAAGTTTTTTATGCAGCCGAAAGATGCATAATATCGGTCTTAACAACCACAAGAAGTTTCAGACAGGTCTGACGAAATATATGAAAGCAACACCGCCTTTGCCGTATAAAACAGCCAAAAAGCAAATGGAGTTTGGAGGTCGTATCAAAGGGTCAAATTTGACGGAGTGCCACGGCCACGGCGTTTCATCGAAACTCATGATTTTGATAACTTTTAGTCAGGAAGTCTATATGAACGTAACTACCAAGTTTGAAGTCAATTGGACAAAATCCCTGGGAGGAGTTCGTTCAAATACGACCCCTGAAAATGACCGAAAACGCCAACTTTGAAACAAAATGGCCGCCATACGCTTCGCCGCAGCCCGGGTCACCAAGAGACTTTTTGTGCGGCTCGGTATCTTACATACTCCCGCTAAATTTCGTACACGCGGATCAAAGCGTGTCGAGGGGCTCCTCCGACAACCGAAACGTAGGTGGCGCCGTAGAGCCATTTTTATACGTTTACATGCGAGACCCCCAAAATACGTAATTTTACGCCCGACTTTGGGGGGGTAGGCAAATTTTCGCAACTTTTCGAGTACATATAGGCCGTCGAAAATGCGATTCATTTAGGAGAAGAAAACGTCCAAACGAAAAACAATGTTTTTTTGCTCTGGCCCAAATAATGTTGATTTTCATCCTCAAATATCTCGCTTCCTGTTCATTTTAGGCCATTGCTCCAAGAGACTTTTTTGTACGTCTTGCCATGCTCTACAATTCAGATGAGGTTTCATCACTCTGTGTCTAAAACTGTGGCGGGGCTGCGTCAAAGAAAAATTCAAGGGGGCGCTATACAGCGATTTCGCTCCGCCCCCTAATTACATATGCAGCCGACTTCTGTAACTTTTTGTTCTTAACAACCTCAAGAAGTTTCAGACAGCTCTGACAAAATATATGAAAGCACCACAGCTTGTGATTAAAAAACAGCCAAAAAGTCAAAGGAGTTCGAATGTTGAATCAAAGGGTGAAATTTAATGGAGCGCCACGCCCACATTCTTTCATCAAAATTCATGATTTTGATAACTTTTAGTCAGGAAGTCTATATGAACACATCTACCAAGTTTGAAGTCAATTGGATAAAATTCCTCGGAGGAGTTCGTTCAAATGTGACCCCTTCTCAACCGCCCAAAACAGCAAAAATGGTGATTTTCATGCCTAAATATCTCACTTCCTGTTAATTTTAGCCCATTTCTCCAAGAGACTTTTTTGTAGGTCATGCCAGGTTCTACAATTCGGCTGAGGTTTCATAATTCTGTGTCCAAAACTGTGGCGGGGCTGCGTCAAAGAAAAATTCAAGGGGGCGCTATAGAGCGATTTCGCCCCGCCCCCTAATTACATATGCAGCCGACTTTTGTAACTTTTTGTTCTTAACAACCACAAGAAGTTTCAGACAGCTCTGACAAAATATATGAAAGCACCACAGCTTGTGATTAAGAAACAGCCAAAAAGTCAAAGGAGTTCGAAGGTTGAATCAAAGGGTGAAATTTAATGGATCGCCACGCCCACATTCTTTCATCAAAATTCATAATTTTGATAACTTTTACTCAGGAAGTCTATATGAACATAACTACCAAGTTTGAAGTCAATTGGACAAAATCCCTAGGAGGAGTTCGTTCAAATATGACCCCTTCTCAACCGGCCAAAACAGCAAAAAATGGTGATTTTCATGCCTAAATATCTCACTTCCTGTTAATTTTAGCCCATTTCTCCAAGAGACTTTTTTGTAGGTCATGATTTCATCTGCAATTCGGCTAAGGTTTCATAATTCTGTGTCCAAAAACTGTGGCAGGGGCTGCCTCAAAGAAATTTTCAAGGGGGCGCTATAGAGCGATTTCGCCCCGCCCCCTAATTAATTATGCAGCCGAATTTTGCAGAATGTTGCTCTTATTTACCACAAGAAGTTTCAGACAGCTCTGACAAAGTATTTAAAAGCCCAACACTTTTGCCTGAAACACAGCCAAAAAGTCAATGGAGTTCCATTTTTCGTCGAAAAAATCGGCACGCTTGACTTTGACGCGCCGTCACGGCCACGCCCTCTGATGAAACGTTTGAAATTATTTCTCAGATGTCAAAACCAAGGCCTTGACAACATCTCCACCTAATTTGAGGTGGATATGGTCAATATTTTGCGAGCTGGACGTCATTTCGTAAAAGTGGTCTTTTCTGTCGCCAGTAGGAGGCGCTGTGAAATTCTCCAAATATTTTTATGGAAATGTATTCTAGGCCAGACTGTGATTATATATCGGAAGTTTGATGAAGGTTGGAGTATTTTTGGCAAAGTTATAGCACGTCGAAATTTCACGCCAAAACGCCAAATTTCGTGGCCCCGCCCCTCTGACGCAGTAAATGTGAACCTCACGATTTTGATAAGTTTTCATGGTCGAGGCCTTAAGAACACACACGCCAAATTTCAAACAGATAGGATGAAAGCTGTAGGAGGAGTTTGTTCAAATACGACCCCTGAAAATGACCCCAAAAACACGAAAACGCCAACTTTGAAACAAAGTGCCCGCCGTACGCTTCGCCGTAGCCCGGGTCACCAAGAGACTTTTTTGTGCGGCCTGGGATGTTACATACTCCCGCTAAATTTCGTACACGTGGATGAAACCGTGTCGAGGGGCTCCTCCGACAACCGAAACGTAGGTGGCGCCGTAGAGCCATATTTGTTCGTCCATGTGTGAGACCCCCAAAATATGTCAATTTACGCCCGCCTTTGGGGGGGCAGGCAAATTTTCGCAACTTTTCAAGTACATATAGGCAGTCGAAAATGCGATTTTACTTGACTAAGAAAAAGAAAGAAAATAATAATTAAAGCTGCAAGCAGCGTTGAACGGGCCCTCGCACTCCCACGCAACTCGACGGCTGGCACGTCGGAAGGCACCAGTCGGAAGACGCGCGAACCGCTTTCAAAGCATTTCGCTCAATCGAACACACACATTAGCCATCTTTTCTTTGGCCACTGGGAGGCGCTGTGAAATCAGCAAATATTTTTATGGAAATGTATTCTACGCCAGACTGCCGTTATACATCAGAGGTTTGGGGGAGATTGTAGTGTTTTTCGCAAAGTTATAGCACGTGGAAATTTCATGGTAAAACCCCAAAATTCGTGGCCCCGCCCCTCTGACGCAGTAAATCCGGAACTCACGATTTTGATAACTTTTCATGGTCGAGGCCTTATGAACACACACGGCAAGTTTCAAACAGATAGGATGAAAACTCTAGGAGGAGTTCGTTCAAATACGACTCCCGAAAATGAGCCCAAAACCACGAAAACGCCAACTTTGAAACAAAGTGCACGCCGTACGCTTGGCGATAGCCCAGGTCACCAAGAGGCTTTTTTGTGCGTCTCAGTACTTTACATACTCCCGCTAAATTTCGTACACGCAGATCAAAGCGTGTCGAGGGGCTCCTCCGACAACTGAAACGTAGGTGGCGCCGTAGAGCCATTTTTATACGTCCACGTGCGAGACCCCCAAAATACGTAATTTTACGCCCGACTTTGGGGGGGTAGGCAAATTTTCGAAACTTTTCGAGTACATATAGGCCGTCGAAAATGCGATTCATTTAGGAGAAGAAAACGTCCAAACGAAAAACAATGGTTTTTTGCTCGGGCCCAAATAATGGTGATTTTCATCCTCAAATATCTCGCTTCCTGTTCATTTTAGGCCATTGCTCCAAGAGACTTTTTTGTACGTCTTGCCCATGCTCTACAATTCAGATGAGGTTTCATCACTCTGTGTCTAAAACTGTGGCGGGGCTGCCTGAAAGAAAAGTTCAAGGGGGCGCTGCGGGAAAAAGTTCCCCCCCGCCCCTAAGTTTTTTATGCAGCCGAAAGATTGCATAATATCAGTCTCTAACAAACACAAGAAGTTTCAGACAGGTCTGACGAAATATATGAAAGCAACACTGCCTTTGGCCGTATAAAACAGCCAAAAAGCAAATGGAGTTTGGAGGTAGTATCAAAGGGTCAATTTGACGGAGTGGCCATGGCACGCCGTTTCATCGAAACTCACGATTTTGATAACTATTTTAGTCAGGAAGTCTATATGAACGTAACTACCAAGTTTGAAGTCAACTGGACAAAATCCCTAGGAGGAGTTCGTTCAAATAGGACCCTTGTCAACCAGAACGATGCCACTAAAAATGGTGATTTTCATGCCTAAATATCTCGCTTCCTGTTCATTTTAGCCCATGTCTCCAAGAGACTTTTTTGTAGGTCATGTCTTCATCTGCAATTCGGCTAAGGTTTCATAATTTATGTATAAACTGTGGCGGGCTGCCTGAAAGAAAATTCAAGGGGGCGCTATAGAGCGGTTTTGCCCCCGCCCCCTAATTAATTATGCAGCCGAATTTTGCATAATATTGCTCTTAATTATCACAAGATTTTTTCAGACAGCTCTGACAAAGTATCTGAAAGCCCAACACTTTTGCCTGAAAGACAGCCAAAAAGTCAATGGAGTTCCATTTTTCGTCGAAAAAATCGGCCGCTTGACTTTGACGCGCCGTCACGGCTAGGCCCTTTGATTCTACGTTGAAATTCTTTCTCAGATGTCAAGACCAAGGCCCTTGACAACATCTCCAACTAATTTGAGGTGGATATGGTCAATATTTGCGAGCTGGACGTCATTTCGTAAAAGTAGTCTTTCTGTCGCCACTAGGAGGCGCTGTGAAAATCTCCAAATATTTTTATGGAAATGTATTCTACGCCAGACTGTGATTATATATCAGAAGTTTGATGAAGGTTGGAGTATTTTTGGCAAAGTTATAGCACGTTGAAATTTCACGCCAAAACGCCAAATTTCGTGGCCCCGCCCCTCTGACGCGGGTAAATCTAAACCTCACGATTTTGATAACTTTTCATGGTCAAGGCCTTAAGAACACACACGCCAAGTTTCAAACAGATAGGATGAAAGCTGTAGGAAGAGTTCTTTCAAATACGACCCCTGAAAATGACCCCAAAAACACGAAAACGGCAACTTCGAAACAAAGTGCCCGCCGTACGCTTCGCCGCAGCCCGGGTCACCAAGAGACTTTTTTGTGCGGCCTGGGATGTTACATACTCCCGCTAAATTTCGTACACGTGGATGAAACCGTGTCCGGGGGCTGCTCCGAAAACTGAAACTAGGTGGCGCTGTTGTTGTAGAGCCATTTTTATTCGTGCATGTGCGAAACCCCCAAAATACGTAATTTTACGCCCGACTTTGGGGGGGTAGCCAAATTTTCGCAACTTTTTGAGTACATATAGGCAGTCTAAAATGCGATTTACTTTTAGGAAAAACAAGAAAAATAATAAAAAAAATAATAAACATTTGAAAAACAATAGGGCCTCGCACACAGTGCGTGCTCGGGCCCTAAAAAGAAAAAAAATAATAAACATTTGAAAAACAATAGGGCCTCGCACACAGTGCGTGCTCGGGCCCTAATTAACACGAGGAATAGTATCTCACAATAAATAAGGATAGCTTTTTTTTTCATTTGTAGCTTACAACATAAAACAATATGTAGGACCTGTGCACGAGCATCTATTAACAGAAGTGCATTCATCGTTTGGGGTAATGCTGTTATCTGCAGCAGCGAACATTTCTAAGCTGACAGCTCGCGAGGATTAGCATTACAGTGACCTTGTTTGACACCCATTCAGATTACCCATAGCAGCAGGATTTGCCAACATAGACATAAATAAGTGTCGTGAACAAACACGCTGTTTGTTTTGAGGCAGATAATAACACATGTCTACTGTTATAATTGCACCATATAGAGGAAAAGAATAAGCACTGGCTTAAGGAAATAATACATTTGCTTCTGAGAACACTTCTTCTGATTGTCCTTTACGGAGCTTCAATACAGAAACAAAAATGCCCTGAAGGCACTTGAAACTGGGCGTTTTGAAAAACACCACCATTAGATGTACTGTATGTGCACTAATGCAATGTTTTTTTTCCATGATTATGCTACTTACAGTGCTGTATTCATCTATAAATCTCTGATATATATATATATCTAAATAAACTAAATATACTCTAAGTGTTCCAAGATGCGGTGCTACACTCCTAAACCTACACTCTGTTGGTGCTGTACACACGAGTCCGGCGAACGGTTTGAAAGTTTGACTTACAGTAGATGGAAGTAAGTAAAGGAAGAGGACATGATGGCACTTCTGTCAATAATAATCTAAAGCAAAGCAACAGCAATGTACAGGATGTCAGAACTCTTCAAGTATGTTCCTGCGAGCACATGATGGTAGGGAAAACACAGCTGTACATTTGGATATATAACGTATGATAAATGCTTTGTAAAAAAACAACAACAAACTCCTAGCCCTCATGATCGACATTAAGATACAACATTGTAGAAAACAATAGTGGAGCCTCATCCATACTTATTTCAATCATTCTTTTTTTTTCTGTCACAGCCACAACTTAATTTCATCGCAAGACAGAATGATTTTAACCGACATCTGTTTCAAGTGTACACAGTTTTGTGTTTATCCGTCGCACCTCCGTACTTAAAGACGTACAGAGCTTCAGCACTGTGGAATGTACGGTGGGAGATGTCAGCCACGCCACACTTTGGCATCCCCGTGAGCCGAATGAGTCGAAATCACCGATTCTGAGAGATTACCGTTAATCTGCTCCGCTCGAAACGTCCCCTCCAAAAAACACCAAACCCCTTCAGAGCGAGTACAGTACCCCTAATAAACCTGGTTAGCAATGATGTGTGGCGGAGTCCCTTCTGATGTCAGGTGATTCCGCTGGGTACGGGAAACCCGCGATGAGTGATTGTGCCGGGTCTGTGCAGAGCGTAGTCTTCCTGAGTGTAGTACTGTTTGTGTGGTTCTTTTGGGATATTGGCACATTTTGCGAGGTAAACTGGAGTGAAATCACTCGCCAGATTTGCGGCAACCAAACTACTCTTCTTTTAGCTGGTAGAAATCTGTTGGGATAAAGAACAGGGAAGTTCAGCTCCTGTACGGTCCACACAGGAAATACAATACACGAGTGATATCTGAGTGTGTTTACCTGTAAGGTTGTCTGCTTCCCTCTTCAGCCCCCGTGTCTCTCCCTTCTCCGGTGTGTTTTTCTCCAGGTTCTCAAGTCGAGTTCACATCTCTTTGGCGAACATGGGATGTTCTCCTTCTCCCTCTGTGGTGGCGGCTCCACCCTTCCTCTCTTGGGCGTAACTGCTGCCTCGGTCACCCCTTGGCCTTTCTCCCTGCCCCAGGTCGAACATGCAGGATCTGTAGAGCAGTGGCACCTTGGCACCAGGGCTCCCCTCCCACTGGAAGTCGCTGCTCTCCAGAGGTTTGTCCAAGATGAAGTCGAACCCCACGCGAGTCGAAGCCTCCTCCAGTCTTTCCGCAGGGAGGCTTGGTACTCCGCCTGAAGCTGCTCTCGGTCGACTGGGCCGAACAGGGTTTCGTCGAGCCGGGCGGTTTCCCAGGGTGCTCAGGATCCGCTTGTGAGTTGCCATAATTCTGCACTGCAGGAAACAGAGAAAAGACCATGTATGAGATGTAAAATCTGCTGCTGGGTGTCACCAACGATCAGATCTTTGATCAAAAAACAAGTAAATCCATCGACAAGAGTGGCTGCAGATTAATTTCACAGCTGATGCAATGTTGCACAGACGCTATAAATCAGTCTTAAGTTAAGAAAAGTACATAAAACACAAGTTATTTTTCTATGTTAAAGGTATAAATCGGGCTTACCATGGCTCTAACAGTATAAGTTTCCTCAGCAAAGACTACAGAGCATCTCAGACTGGTAGAAACTGGGGAGCTCTTTATAAGCCCAGCCTGTGACTCAGCAAGCCCTCCTCTGTGAATCACTGGTACATGCCTGGGCATAATCTCGGCCAGACATGTAAAGGCAAATCCTCAACAGCAGAGGCTGTATGACTACAGACACGCCACCAGGTGGCAGCATGAGACCATCTACAGAGAGAGTCAGACCAACAGAAAACCTCAATGAGCAGCAATGAATGAGGTTATATTTTTATAAATCGGTGCCTGATATCTGCACAGGACTTCAGATTCAAGCTACTCCACGTATACAGGTGAAATGGTCACGGCACGTCGCTGTACAGAGCTATAGGAAGGGATCAGCTGTGTCACAGGGGAATAATAAGTCATTACGGTCATCCGGGAAGGGCTGGGCGGCGTTCCCATCTGAGGGAACGGTCAAGAGAAACCCGTCTCAGCCCACTGTGATTGTTCATTATAAAGGGAGAGGTCACCGTAATTAGAATATTAATCATATGAGAGACGCTAACAACTGTCACTGACTCAGAGGATTATCTAAGTACTGAAACTGGCTGTTTAAGAAGTCTGACGGCTCGTCGGTCTGAGGTCATGTCATGTGGCTCTCCTTTCAGGAACTGCAGCTCATTCATGTTCAGGTTTCACACATCATTCCAAGAAAGAGAAAATCTACAACTTCCTGATTCACAGAAACAAACACGATGAGCATAAACGGAAAGTCTGAATTCGTCTGCTTTGATCTTTGACAGGAAAAAACTTTTCTTTTGAGGAGCTGCGACACCGGTTGGATTTAAATATATTCCAGGTTTCGAGGTGGACTGAGGTAATACAATTAGAGATCGCATGAGAGAAACAAAGGCAGCTTTTATCCACGTCTTTTACACATTATTACAGCCAGGAATCACGTCTGAATGAAACTGGCAGCAGTTTAACAACAAATGTAATCTTCTTTTTAAGGGGGAACTTTCATTCCAGTAAAGGTCCCACGCTGTCTTAATCATGAGTTTTCAGTGACCCTTCCCCACCCACTGTTACATAACTGTGGACCTGCATGTCCTAAGGTCAGGTGGGGTACACTGAATGGAAGAAATCTGATTACACTGGATCAAATAAAAAAAAAAAAAAAACATCAATAAACTCTCATCCATGATGGGTAAAAGTGGGGGAGAAAAGTTTAGGGGGGGCCCTACATGGTACCCCTTTACCCCCTCCTCCTTTACCCGTCTTCCAGCTCACGGGATACGCTGTTAGAGGCGGAGGTGGGCGGGGCGCTGCGGGGAGGAGTGATTCAAGGCTGTGGCGGGAGACGGACTCATGCGTGAGGCACCAGCAAGCAGCAGAGACCCTGCCCAGTTTACTACAGCGCTCCACGTGAGACTGGAGCTCGTGTCGACCAGTCCAAAAACTGGGCTGTCACTGGACCTCCTTCACCCTCATCACACACATGTAAAAATAACTGGCTGTTTGAGTTTGAAGTGTTTTTTTTTTTTAAATAGAAATGGTAGAGTGGGTGGAAGCCTTATAAATAAGAGTTGTTACATATTAAACCTATGAAAATAAGAAAATAAAAGAAGTATATCACAGCTTAAACACACAGATCACCTAGATACAGTTGCTTAAAACACACATGAACCATATAAAATAACACTTTTACTCACATTATCAGTCTGCAGTCCACTCCTGTGAATAAATCTTCTTATTTCTCTTGACTGAAGCTGCTGTTTATCTCCAACCCAGCCCCTCGAATAAACCAAACACACTTTAATGGACACGCAGTAGTCCTTGATATTTCCTCCAAGTATTCTCACACTGTCGCTCGGGCTAAACTTTTATGAACTCCGGTGGGCGGGGGCCGTCCTCTTTCCTTCCCCCGTGCAGAGGCGGGGTCTGCCCGGTCACACACACACGTGGATTTCGCCCGGTAAACACATGTGCACACGTGAAGGGTTGGCTCCACTGTCGCGTGCTCTGTAGTAAAAAAAAAAAAAAATGTCTGGGAGAGGAATTTCCAGCTCAGGACGTCGAGAAGGGGGACGATCCAGCCATGCTCACCCTGCTCCTCACTGCGCATGACAGACCAAATGCGCATGTCCCGGATTGACTTGTTTACAGCTCAGGCACACACACACACGCTGTTTATTTCACATGATAACACACACCAGGCAGGACAGCAGAAGTTCATTTAATGCATGAACACCGCAGTGTGCATACAAATTAAACAGTGGAGAAAAGTAACTAAGTACTGTACTTGTAAGTACTGCCATACTGTAAATACAGATCAGGATTCGACATGAAAAATGTGATTATCTTATCACAAATGGTGCACTTTTGGAAGTTTTTACATAAAATACAAAGATAGTCTGGTGTCTTTTTGCGTAAAATCTTAATTTGCAAAGTAACTAAAGCTCTCAAATAAATGTAATGGAGTACATACACATTGCATACTACTCACAAGCATCTAAAACAAGCATAATAGAAACAGTAATCCTTAAAATCGTTAAGATTAATCAGTAAGATTGTGATAAGTAGATGACAAATCTGAGGAATGATGAGAGTACATCAGATTTGGGCCTTTTGATCTAAACATTTACACTGACCTGTACTTTTATCAGTAACTAAATATCGAGGCCATTGTAACCGGACTCTCAGGCCTTGTCTAACATGCTTTTTATATGCCTGTTCCACCCAGTCTTATCTCAGCAACAGGTCAGCCAAGAGATGACCTCCGCTGCGCCTCCCAATCACATCACGCTGGCCTTCAGTCTAGTTCCCAGCACGTCAACAACAACAGCTCTAACTGTAGGATGCAGCGCATAAAGGCCCAACTGATCTGACACCACAGTGAGCCCTTTGTTTGAGAAGGAGACCCGGCAAGACAACACAAACACACAAAACTTGGAAGCCGTTCACACTGTACAGGCCGTGTTCGGTGGTGATATGCACTGAAGTTAATGAAGTTTTCACCAAATGGAGAAAACAATGAGTGCGAGCTGTTTGTTGGCGAGCAGCAGCTGTGCGGGCCGCTGAAAAAGGGGCTCTGCATTTGTACAGCTGAGCAGACACTTTATTATCTCGCAGCTCTCAGGCAGCTGCACAGTGCTGAGGGCCTGCAAGCTTCATCGAGTTATCTTTTTCATGATGTGCTTCATCAGGATCACGGCTTTGTTCTGCTCGTGGATGGCGCCAATTGAAGTGCATAGTTTATTCACGGCCACTTAGTTAACTATTTCATGAACTCAGGGGAGTTCTGCTCTCTGCATCTTCATTACCTGTCATTATTATTTCAGTAGAGTTTGTACTCGTGTAATACTGCTGAGTACAGTACTGTTTTTTTGTACCAGGCTGTTTATTTCCTCTGTGAAGTTGAGCATTTTAACATGGGGACTTATGGAGAGTGAAATGTTCTGCAGCCAGCCTCAAGTGGCCGTCCGAGGGTCACGGTTTTTGGTACTTGCATATCGGTTTCATTTCACAGCCAAGAGGCGAGAAGCGGGGTACACCTAGCCAGCTTAGAGACAGATTCACATAGACACCTACGGGCAATCTAGAGTCACAAATGGAACCTATTTAGTTAAGGACTGCGGGAGGAAGCCGGTGTACCCGGAGAGAAACAACGTAGACAGAAAGGGTGGTTGGGTGAAACCAGGAACTTCTAACTTATTTATCACTTATTATCAAGAACATTTTTACAAGTACCGCTATAGGGAGGACGCGTACCACCAGAGGTACGCCACGGTTTGAGATATATAATAATCTAAATAATATCACAGAATGGTGTAAAAATGTCAATGGAAGTTTCAAAAAGAGTTCAATTTGAGACCTTATCATGTCATGTTTTGGGTGACCAAGTGTTAAAAACAGGAAAACCCATAGACAGACAGACAGATAGACAGATAGATAATAGATAGATAGATAGATAGATAGATAGACAGACAGACAGACAGACAGATAATAGATAGATAGATAGACAGACAGACAATAGATAGATAAATAGATAGATAGATAGATAGACAGACAGACAGACAGACAGATAGATAGATAGATAGATAGATAGATAGATAGATAGATAGATAGATAGATAGATAGATAGATAGATGGATGAACTCAGTGTAGTCTATAATTATCTCAAACAAGCTGCGCCTTCTTGTTTTAATACTCGTCATAGTCGTGTACTGTGTACTCCGTGGGCGACAGAGACACACAGTCTATACATTACACAACAGCGGGTGGAAATACCGGATTTCTGGGTGGATTCCCGCGAGCTCCTTCGAACGCGAGACCCGTCTCCGTGGATACCGCGGTGAGTCATCGCTCCTGTGACGTCACGGGAGCTTGAGTAACACGTGGAAAAGCGCGCGGAGATTTGAGAAACCTGCGCCCCGTGTTGTTGCCGGTTCACGTGGACTGTGTGCGTGAACAGGGAGCCGTGTGCTTGTCGGGGGTGTGCCCGATGAACACCGTTGGATAGAGGGACCAGGGGACGGTGCTATAAAAAGTGTCCGCGGGAGCCAGGAGAGAGTTTTAATGTAGAAACAGCACCTTATCTGACCACAGTGTGCAATAAACAATTTAATAAGCCTCACCAGGCGACTTAAATGACACGTATGATGGAGGTGACTCATGTCTGACTGGTGGAAATAGCTCAGCACTTACCGCAGCCGTCCTTTTTTAACATACAGGGACTTTATCAGCAGCACAAGGACGCCATTATTTGGACGGCTTATCACTTATCTGCGCTGCTGAAATGGTTAAACTTTCACTCAACCAGATTACATAACGTTGTTGTGTCATGTCATGTACATGTTGCGCCGAGGTGCTTATGATTAACCCTTTCACCGGCACGGAGACGCTTTATGTGGCGATATTCCCGCCACATAAAGCGGGAACAGACAGAGGTTAATGTTAGTTCATTATGTAACAGCCACATCAGCCCACTGACTTCAACACTTACTGCTGAATATCAGACAAAATCTATATTACAATGTGACTTAAGTTACTTCTGCTATATAATACTGTCTCTAATAAAATGCATCTCCAGCCATTTTCAATGTATGAGGACAGATCTATATGTTCTTCTTTCTCCTAGACTTTCCTTAATCTAAGATTAAACCACTTTAAAGCTTTTTAATACAAAACTATGATATACAGGTAATATACTGAGATATACAGTATGATATTACAGATAGAGTAAAACATCCCTGTCTTCTATGTACTGTATACACCCACCAGCCACTTCCTTAGGTACAATCCAGTGTGTTCCCATACGACAAACCTGCCACAAACTGTACTTTTATTGAACTGATTATGTTTCAGTTTTTGTTGACGCTGTCAGAGGTATTAATAGAAGTGTATTTAGTATTTAAGTTGTAGTTTTGAGACGTTTCTAATACTTCAGCCACTCCATTTACATACATGAGGGCAAGAGAAACCTCTAGTTTATAGTAAGGGTCAAATATATTACAACAAAACCTCGAGTGATCCCTGACATGACACACACACACACACACAGAGAAGTTGAATAAATATAAACGGATACTGACAAAAAGCAGTGCAAACTGCAGCACCAACTACAGCCACAGTAATCAGACTGTGATCATCAATGCAGTCACAGCGCCCCCGTGTGGACAAGAAACAGGATGACTCAATAATTCAGCATCTCTACAGGAATGTCAAGAAAGGCAAAAATATAAAAAGTTTTTTTAATCAACCGGTATTTTTAATTGAGACAATTTCACATAGTATCAAACAAAAAAAAAAAAAACAGAAAACTTCATAGACAAAAATCTGACTTGTGGTCATTACACCTTTTAAACCAATGCCATAGTTTTGCATTTTGAACGAGGGGGTGCATTTATTAAACCACCAACCATAAACAGATGGAAACCTTCAGTATGAAGTAAGAAAGTAGCATGTCGGAAATAAGTTGGCTATACAGACGATCAAAAAAAAGGTGGAACTTGCGTTACAAATCATCCCAACCCTTCCTATGAAATTAAAAAAAAAAAAAAAAAAAAGCTGGCATTTCCCACGGTGAAAATGAAACTACTCACACTAAGTCAAACTACACAGTACATTCATCGACAAAAAAAAAAACAAAGCTCAGAAGAGATTGAACTGAACTGGAATGCTGGGCAGAAATGTTCCAGGACCGACGATGATGGATGTGACTCGAGCGGTCGCACTTCTACACACCCACTCAATGTATGAAAATGACCATTAACAAGGGGGAGGGACACTAAAATGCATGATTGTTTAAAAAAAAACCAACACAAAAATGACCATGTTGGTCACGTTGAAGTCCATCGTATGAAACGGAGACGCCTGTACAACCGTTCATCTTCAACTCCCTTTACACCTGACAGACCGCCCTCTATTTTCTGTCGGTAGACCTGGAGCGGCTGTGGGGAAGCAAACAAACAAATCATTAAAGCAAGAAAGAGTAACTGACCAAAACGTCATTGCAACATTCTCAGAACGAATTAGATCTAACCAAAGGACGCTTAAGTTTGGATGCTGCTTTGACGGGAGTGTTATTCTCTGCTGTACAGTGTCCTCTAGAGAAAACTCACAGGTACAGCAGGTTCCATAGTTAAATCATATTAATTATATGTCATATTATACTGTCAGATATCTGGAAAGACACAAGCCTGGAATGATTTGAAGATCAAAATATTCCCATACCTTCTTGATCGTGAGAAGGACCTGGAAGGTTTGTGGTTCCTGTCCCTGGAGAGGGACCTCTCCCTCCTCCTGTCTCTGGAGAAAGACCTGCAAAAGACGAAACCATCCCAGTAAGTAAACATTTCTACAACGTTCTGCACTTTAACCCACGTGTGCCTGTTATTCTAGGTGCATGACTACTGGGGTTGGGTTGCAATAGCCAGCGGACTAGATACCTGGATACCAAGTGATCTCTGATGTACCAGTGCAGAAAACATTCAGGTAAACAAGCTTCTCGTTTACAGCCGGCAACGACTGTCGCTTTCACCGATTAAAAGCACTCTGCACATTCCACCTCAGATCAATTCATTTCTTTGATTTTAAATCAACACGAACATTTATCATCTGATTTACATGTTGTGATCATTAACTAGACTAACTTAAATATTAATCTTGTGTAAAAACTATAGTGCTATCACCAACAATGGGTTATTGATATCTTGTCACTTGCAAATATTGAAAGTGAAACCTAATTAGGTTTGATATTCTTAAGACTTTCTTTAAATACGGCATATCTCAGATTATAATAGGATATCCTAAATATAAAAGGAGAGGATGGTGTAGATTCACGTGTGTGCGGGTGAACTGAGAGCTGACGTACCTGCTCCGACTGCGGCTGAAGCTCCTCCTGCGCGGGGATCTGTGCAGGGAAAATACAAAAATGTTAACAAACATAGACGCACCGATGCGCTGTAGAGCTCCCCATTAATCTAATCCTTTTCTTACATGGGCCTCCTTCAACACAGCCCTGTGTCTATATCAGTAACTCATAAAAGACTTTGGTGTTTCACAAACTATGGCTCACCAGCAATGGACCTAGAGCATAGAGATGGCAGGTGTTAACGAATTCTCTCACCTGTCCCACAGTGCCATCGGCAGCTTTGAATGGCGTCACTGCTTAGCAGTGCGATTTATATTCTGGTGTGTGTTGGTAAGCGTTGTGTCTGAGCCCCAAAGAGCATTACAAAATCAAAGTGAGCTAACTAGCAACATTTGACCCTATATGATGATCTAGCGCTGCACTGTGGACTGGCCATAGTGTAGAAATCCACACACAGAGGCCACCATCTGTATGAAACCGGTCCACTGCTTAAAGAGGGAGCACATAAGGAATTGGGAGCTAATAACAAAAACAATCTACTGGTCACTGGGACTTGTCAAGTAACCAGGCTACGATCTGCTAAAACCAACCATACACCACCCAAAAAAAAAAAAAAAAAAAAAAACTTTTGATATTCAATGAGGGGTTGAGAAGAGTTCTGATTTGTGTGACTTCATAAATCTGCTCAGAACCCCAAGACATACCAGATGAATGTCTATAATCGAAATCTGGAAACGTGAAGTTCCAGACTGATTTAAGTAATTAAAAAAAGAACAACCTTCTGAAACCAGCTGTCTCTTCACTTTCAAAACTGTAATCAGCAGTGTACTGAATGAAGAAAACTTACTAGTATTTTTGGTTTTCAACAAGCTAGATATGACGAAAGGGAGGCAGACTGTCGGCCGGGTAGGTAGATTTGGCTGAATAGGACTGGCCAGATGCTGCAAGGTGATTAGGTGGCAGGCAGGTGGGGGCTGGCTGTGGCTTTTTTCCTGCTTTAATTGGTTAGCCGAAGGCTGCTGTTGGTAGGTTGTAGACATTTGGGAACGTAATACGCTGATTGGTCGAGAATGTGAGGTGGGCCGCTGCCGTTTGGGTTAAGGTTGAAGGAGGAGGAGGTTGAGAACGGCATGCTGAGGAACCAATGGGTTGGTGCAACCTGACGACTGGCCATGCCTGGGTCATGTGACAGCACCAGCCAAGCTGATTGGGGCACGATGGTCACATGATGCTGAAAGAGGACTAGTTGATTGACTCAGAGGATGGTGAGAAGAGGCATGGTGGTGGCTCTGCAACGGGTTTCATTCTTATTAATATAGATGAAAAATAAAAAGCATCCTCAAACAAAAAGAACATTTGGCACTTTCACCCCCCAAAATTTTTAACAGACTGTACTTTTTCCGACATAGGAATTGCCCAATCCTATTTTGTTACTTTAACAGCAGTTAAAATGTAAATATGTTTTAGAGTGCACAAAAAATGCACAGAAACTTTAACGCCTAAAGCAGAAATAAATCCTGCAGACCGGATTTGTACTGAAGATGCATTTTGCAATAGAAAGGCTTCACTACATTACCTAGAATAACGTCCTATTCCCATGTCATATTTCATTATTTGGTTATGAATGGCTATCTCTTTGGCTCCCTATGTAAAATGAGCAATAATATCAATGAAGATGAAACTGCAAGCCTTAAAAACACTGCAACAATCACAAATGTATAAATCAGCAGAAAAGATAAAACTAGAAATGCCTACACTGGAGAAACATAAGCAATAACCAGGAAATATACTGTGGGTAAGAGTGAGGAGGTCACAGATTTAACACGATAAATCATATTTTGTCTCTTTCTGGTCACTGTTGAAGAACAACATGGGTCACCTGCGTCTGGCTGGTGGGCTGCGGCGCCTGTAGTCGTCTCGGTCTCGGGGACGCCTGCCCCACGAAGGGGGAGCGCCGCGGGTGCGGCTGCGCTTCTCGCCATTGGACAGCTCCACTCGCACCCGGCATCCACACAACGTCCTGCAAAACAAAGAGACGCGAGCCTTGGGGGTTACAGCTTGCCGTACAATGAATGGACAAATAAAGACGATCCTCAACACTTTCTCACGATTGGTTGAGAGGCCTACCTTCCGTCGAGCTCGCGCACTGCGTCGGTTGCATCTCTGGGGTCTTCAAACTCTACGAAGGCAAAGCCTGGGGGGTTTCTGGCCACCCAAACACTGCGGAGAGGGCCATAGTAGCCGAATGACCTCTCTAACTCTGTCTTGTTTCCATTGTTGCCCAAATTTCCAACATATACCTTGCAGTCAAGGGGACAGTCACGATGCATGACTGAATCTGGAAAATAATGGGACAGAGAAAGGGAGCACGTGGTTATAATGCAGGGAAGTAGATTAAGACAAAGATTAAAACAAATCAACCTAGCGTGTGGAGGGGAAATTAATTATTTCTCCAACACAGCTTGCACAATAATCCCTAAATGTATATATCACTGTATGCATATAACATCTGACATTGTATCTCATGAAAAACATACTTTGTTATCCAATTATCACATCTTCAATCCATTGTTTAAAATGCTGTTAAACGGAAGGAAGCTTGGCCTACTTTTTTTTGCCGGGCTCGAAGCCCAGCGTTGTGCCAACTTTCATTTCACAATAATGATTTTAGTGATAGCTAAGCTCATGTAAAATGTAATGTTGTAATAGCCTGAACAACTGACCTTGCATAGTGGCCTGTATTCCGCCTTTAAAATGTGTTGTTTCACGTTTAAAACTCGAGAATCACTCGACGCTAGGGTGCTAGCTCGTAGCTAATGGCTATTTAACGGTAGCTTAAAATGGCTGTCGTCTTTCCGAGGCCCTGAGCGGGGGAGCAGCAGAAATTAAACAATAGATTAAACCACAGAGGAGTCACGATGAAATCGACACAAGCACGACATTTAAAAACACGTTTCAGTACGACACATAATTGTGAATTTTGTTCAAACTCTACCGTGATCGTTGCACTTCACAGCTTTGTCTATCCGCGCTTCACCGGATGGTTTGCTCCTCTCGGTCGTCGATGGAAAATGGCGTGACGGAAAATACGTTTGTCAGTAAAGGGGCACTGCTGCTCCCGGGGGGGCGGGGTGACTGAGGTAGTTGAGAGTCTTCCTGTGTCTACTACATTTAACTGTCTCTTAACTTTGTGTTGCAACAATCTACTTTTATATAATTTACTAAGACGCATGTTTTTCATTACGTAGACATTTTACTGAATTGAAAAGAATTACCAAAGGGTTTAACCGGTCAACATTAACGAACGTACACTTTAAGAAGGGCGCGTAAGGCTGCAATACCATCTTTGACCACACCGTAAAAGTCAATATGGCGGTGGCGCTGTTTCCACATTCACAGTAGGCGTGTTTTTTTCCTTCAATCAACCTTTATTGAATAAAATAACATAGCCATAGCAAAACGAAGTACAGAATTCAAATTAAGTGCAAGACTAAAAGGCCCAGTGTGTAGAATTTAGTTGCATCTTGTGGAACACTCGAAAGGCTCTGTTTAGAGTCAGTCAGTATGTAGTTAGTCTGTTCTGGGCTACTGTGGAAACACATTATTTCAACATGAGTGAGGACCCGCTCCCACTGTAGATATAAAAGGATCATTTGTACGTACCAAAAGCAAAAAGATTCAGATTGATTCAGGTGATTATACATGATTGAACTCATAGTTTTATGAATATAATATTCCATATCCTCCTTATTCTGAAAATAAAGCCCTACAATCTCACACACTGGACCTTTAAAACGATCATAATTCAAAACAGAAAAGAATATGGTGCACCTTGTTCTTCCGGTTTGCCTGAAATTTGACTATGCAGGTATGGAGATAATAATGCCTGGTTTTGCATACCACTTCTGTATTTACTCTGAAGTAAAATGCATGAAAGAGCACCAACACATAAAAAAGACACTCCTGTTAATACTATAATAGTAGGTCAACTTATCCAACATATTCACTTTCTGAAAATGTAAGTCTTTTATCAATATCTTTACCCTAAAACAGACTTATGTGAGCATCTTTACCCTGAAAATAGAGCTTCAACATGAAGGGATGAAGATACTGATTGCATATAATGCATACTGATTATACTGATCAAACTGATGCATCCTGATTGAATACTGATGATTATACTGATGATTGCGACAGTTACCTCTTTAGGTTTTACATAAATCCAAGACTATTATTTGCTTCTCTGTTTTCACCACATCTTGCAGTTGTTGGGTGCAGAGTTGAGAGTGTGCCAGTTGAGTTTACTCAGAATGAAGGATGATCTGTGTGACTCATCTCATCACAGCCCTAATGTCACTTGCTGTCTAAATAACTGTAACTATCTCTTTGGGGTTTTATGTTTGATTTTGTCAGCACAGTTTTAGAGACAGGTGAACCTCATGTACCTGCATTGCACAGTTTTGTTTGAGGTAGTTCACTTTATGCATTACTGTCCTCTCAGGCATTTTTTTATAGATACACAACATTCTCTCCCTCCCTTCCTTCCAAGGTCTGCAATGCAGAGATACTTTTGAGGCTCAGTGAGGAGTAGAAGCAACCATGTGTGAATGTCACTGGAGCATTGATTAATTTATGCATGAATAATATAACAATACACTATATAACGAACTCAAAGTCAAGCTGATAATGTGGGATTTACAGGCACGGAGTCAGACAGATTAGTGTCTCTCACATTACTTCAATATGCGTGCATACGCAGGAAGGATGTACGTACTTCCACAGCCGCCACACTGTGTCGTGACAGGAGGCATTTAATTTTCGCAATTTCAAAACCAGTCGCAGGGAGCATGCGCGCTGAAAGGGGAGTTTTACGAGTGTAATGTTGCGTTTGCTGCAGCTGGGAAATGACTGATTCGAATCTGTACCAGCGTCCCAGTCCCTGATAGATAGATAGATAGATAGATAGATAGATAGATAGATAGATAGATAGATAGATAGATAGATAGATAGATAGATAGATATATGACCGTAGAAATAAAAATATAATAAAAATTATAATTATATAAGAAATAACTACAAATGGGGATAAAGGACTGTGTAAAATTAAATTAGGCTGCAAACTGATGAATGAAAGTTACAGTCACTGCATAGCAGAGGTACACACACACGAGTGTGTACAAGTGTTAGGTGCGTTAAAGCCTCTAAAATGCTATTTTTAACGCCATGGACACGAATATATAATTTTTGCTTCGTCTTAGGTGTGATCATCACACATTTGAAACTCACACACACACGTTCCTGTTCGCCTACAAACAGCATGTAAACACAGATTGCGCTCTTCACAGGCATTACATCACAGGCGGATGAAGTAATTTAAAAAGCCGCATCATGTTGGCTACTGTCACAGCAGATAACAGTGACCGATATACGGTGATATACAGCAGATATAAACTTATAACGGAAACGGAATAATCCCTCTCACACGCTGTTATCGTTCGTTAACTGGGTTGTCCTACTTTCTGTGAACGCAGCTGTATATAAACCCCCCCTCAGCCTGTTAGTTACCGCCCACAAAGTTACTCAGCCAGGTGACAGCTGAGCCAGCAGGGAATCAACACGGTCGCACTCCGCGCAGCGTAACAGCTATCGATATCTGACAGCGCCAAATCAGTGTAGCACTCACAGAGAGTTACTCAGTTGTCGTGTTTACTTTCGGCTTGGTGTTTTTAAAGCCCGCCTTTCACTCGCCGTTGCGTTGAGTGGAGCAGCTTCGCTAGCAGCGCGAGGATATTATTAACGTTAGCGTGTGACGTTACTACCGTTGACGGCTCAACGGCTGTTTGTGTCCGCGAGCAGGTAACACCGACAGACAGGCAGGCAGGCAGGCAGGCAGTCAACATGTCAGACCCGGCCCTGGATGCGAAGTTGGAGGTGAAACAGGCGAGCAAAGAGGTGAAGGAGAGCGAGAACGTAGCGGAAAAATACTCTGCCATGACCGTGAGCAAGAACAGCGAAATGAACATGGGAGAGCTGTCGTGCGCCTTCAGCGCTGTGCCCACTCACAAACCCGTGAAGAAGGTAAGACTTGAAGCAAAGCCTCTCAGTTATGTTTAATATTAAAGCTACTGCATCTTTTTTTAATTATTATTACTGAGTGCACGGGTTAGTTGTACAAAAGTGCATTACTAACGCACGCTGTACTACTACAACATCCTCTAAATCCCAGCCCTCTTCTTGCAAAGTGCATGCATCTTATGTTCATTTGAACACATTTAAAAGCTTTTATTTGTTATTTAATTTGATTTGCACACATAAAACTGCACAGAGTCCAAATAATACAAGAAATATAACATGCTGAGAGAGATCAAGACATTAATAATAATAATACAATAATAATAATAATAATAATAATAATAACAATTCACATAACACAGATAATATAACAAAACTGGCTTGACTCTGTGGCAAAATAAAGCCCACATCTACACAACACTGCAGGCACATGCAGGTTAGAATAGTAATATGTGTGTTATAAATATTACAAAAAGAAGAGAGAGTCAGTTTTTCTTTATTCACACTGTGAAGTTGTAAGAAGAGACACTTTGAGCAGGCTGTGTGTGCTCAGAAGTATTTTAAAGTAAAAGGAGGTCAGCAGTGAAAAGTTGCATATTACCATTGCCTACTTGTGTAGAGTTACTGAAGTCTGTGTGCTTTTTTAAAAAAAACCTCGACAATTGTATTTCTTGCACACAAAAAATACAAACCAGAAAGTCAGCCTCACCTATGTACATTTCTTGATTTCTTAACTCAAGGAAGGAAAGGTCAGATAACTTTTACTAAAAGGATGTTTACCGACACGTTCAAGGAACAAGGAAGAAGAGCTGCAGGTTGAATTCTTGTAACTTTACAGTGGAATGTATTTGCGCACCTCATTTAAGCTGAATTGACACCTGAATACCAGTGCATGGACTTTTTTTTTTAAAAACTACACCTCTCCAAAAAAGTTTCAACAAAAACTGAATATTATGACCTTTATGAATGAAGGTTTGAATGAAGCAGGACTGTTTTACCGCTTTAATTTTAGCCAGGTGTAGGCCTATGTGTATATATACAGTATATATATAAACTGGCAACTGAAGTGTGACCAGGAATCTGTCAAATGCAAAGTCTGCAGTCAGCCTTGTTATAAGCCAGTTGTTTCACATCCTCATTCTCTCTTTAGGAGGGACAGCAGTCATTAGCTTGCAGTTTTTTGGACCTCAAATGGAACAGTTTGTGACATCAGACATGCTCACCGGTTACATATAGGCACCCCTGCATTAATGTCACATAATGCATTGCTTCTCCCAGGAGCCACGCACATACTCAAGACATCCAGTGCCCGAAGCAGCAAAGCACCCCCAAAACATCAGTAAACCTCCACCATGTTTGACAGTAGAGGCTGTGTTTCTTTGTTTGAAGGCAGCAGACTCTGCTGCTGGTACAGAGACATAAAAAAAAAAGAAGCCGGATTGGAGTTTACTGAAGCGTACCCAAAGAAGGCAAAACCCTTCTGGGAGATTGTCCTGAGGACAGATGAGACTAAAATAAAGCTTTTTGGTGAAGTGTATATCAGAAAACAAAGTGAGGCCTTCACAGTGCCAAATAATAAAGCATCAACCAGGTTATGGTAACATCCCAGAAAGATTGGAATATTGAACAACTATTTAAATGTGAATTAATTTGTGGTTTTGTTTGTAAGGAAAGAAAAAATACTGACATTGTTAGGTGATGACTACTTTTACGGTCAAGGATGAGCTCAAAGTCAGCTCCCGTTTGACTGTTTGGCTGTGTCCATGTGGTTTATGCCCTCGGTGAGCCAGGGTCAAAGCTCAGCGGACTGACACAGCAATGATTAGCTTATGTTACAGACTTTTAGTTTAAAGATTTGTTCTGTCCTGTAGTAACATTTAAGAATTGATGGTCAAGTAAAGTCACCAGCTTACGAAGATCATGCATGAAAATGAGGTTCAGAGGTCATGGTTAACTGTGGGCTATGTGTGGGTGTCGTTGTTATAAGACTGCAATGTAAATTTTAGCTGCTTCTGGCAGTAATGCTCCTTTTTAATATTATTTCTCCCAGCAAACTCCTTGATGGGCAGTTAAAAGGACAAACCACCAAAGAACTGTCATCAAGTGACGGCATAATACATAACTTGGAGTATGTCCAGCCACCACATTAAGCCCAATCATCAGTGGTTACACCTTGGCATCGGTCCTGGAGATTATAAGAGGCACTTTGTAATGCAGTGATTAAACCATGTCCCAGACTGATACTGACTAAGACCAGTCCGCCAGCATCAGTCAGGCTTTGGGACCCTGCAGTCGACCCCAGCCTGTCCTGTCCAGGGGGAAAATATGTGGTGTCTTGTCACCTTAATCTCAAGAAAACAGCTTCACATTGTTCTTTGTTGCCGTGTTATGTTCACTGGTATGTGGAGGGTCTTCAGTGCGGGGCTTAAGCCTTGAAACTAGAGACTGACCGCATCAGAGCGAAGAACCTGACTCTCATTCAAAGATAAAGACAACAAGGCTGAGTGATATTAATGACGCGAATTGCATCTCACATGCACTGCAGATTGATTATATATGTATAATCCAGCCTGACTGTGTCTATCTCCGAGTTAAAAGAGAGCCTGGTAAAGAAAATGAAAACAAAAGCATTCCAGAAACTGCTGAGGTGTAGAGATCTGCTTCAGGACTTCTCCATACCTGAGACGATAACGTTGCTGCACATAAAGGCTTTTTTTCTTTTTCTCACCATCTCATGTTGCGTCCAAATCCCGGTCAACAAGAAAATTCTGGTTAGCTGACCAGGCAGATGGCTCGGCACACACAACAAAAACACCACTTGCTTTCCCTTGCAGACTCGAGTAACAAAAATAAAAAGTGAGCATTAAGCTACTGTCATGTCACAGACACTGTCTCTGTCACAGGTAACTGACATTTGCAATACCCAGTGAAACAGAAGATAAAAAGTTTAGTTTTATAGGCCACCGTGAAAATGCAATGCTTTTAATGAGCTTTTGTCTCTGGCAGCGTCATTTTGGAACATCTGTGTTGATTTGACAGTGCGATGTGTGTTGGTCTCCAGCCAGAAATCTATTTTTGTGAACACAATAAAATAAGCCTGATAGTTTGTGTGGGATTATCATGTTGCCAAAGATTTAAAAAAATATTTTCATTCTACTCGGTCCAAATCTGCTCGAGGCTCAAGACCAAAATAAAAACAGCGCAGCTCCCATTTCTACTCAAAGACGTAAAGCCAACAGCTGAACCATGAATATGAGCTTTCAGATCTCTCACAACTCTACATTTGTATTTTATTAACTGTCTATGAAAGCATTACATGTACAGCATGTAACACGACCTTTTCTTTTTACAACAGCAAATCCAGTTTGTGGAGGACAAGCAGGAGTTCAGCAGGTTCCCCACGAAGACAGGCCGTCGCTCCCTGTCCCGCTCCATCTCTCAGTCATCTACAGACAGCTACAGCTCCGGTAAGAAAGACAGATACAGGTGTGCACCAGTGTACTGTATAAACATGAATAGAAAATAAAGAGAGACTGTGAATATCGAGCGCTAAACTCGCCGAAGACTGCTGGACACCGGTTTGAATGTGCATTCGTCTTCCTGCATCTGTTCACTCCTCGGTGGCTTCAGTTTGTCGAGGTCTTTGAAAACTTTGGGTTTTTTTCCCAGCTGCATCCTACACGGATAGCTCTGACGACGAGACCTCACCACGGGACAAAACTCAGGTCAACTCCAAGGGCAGCACTGACTTCTGTGTCAAGAACATCAAACAGGCTGAATTTGGCAGGCGTGAGATTGAGATTGCAGAACAAGGTAAGACACAGTAAAGCCACTTCACTATTTTACTGTCTCATGAACCAAGAAGGCATCCGCCCTGATATTTTATAACCAAACTAAGCATTATTCAGATTTTATACAATATAAAAATGTTCATGTTCTCTTGTTTTCAGATATGTCTGCACTGATCTCACTCAGGAAGAGAGCACAGAGTGAGAAACCATTGGCAGGTGCCAAAATTGTGGGCTGCACTCACATCACTGCTCAGACTGCAGTAAGATTTCTCTCTGTGACGTTGTAGCTGCAACCATCCGAGCAAAGGCTCGTGTGTGCAGTGTGATAGTGCCTCTTAATCAGGATAGGATTTTAGGTCAATTTTAGTCACAGCTTCTGCACTACTTACTGTGAAGAAAACTTTTCCTTATAACTTCATAGCAACTCTCATATTAGAGTCTTAAATGATTAAAGTGCTGTGTTGGCTGTGTTTCAAGGACACATCAGCTATCAACAACCAGCTGATCAAACAGTGAGTAGCTCTGTATCATTCATCACCATTTTCTCTCCCGTGCGCTGCCAGGTGCTGATCGAGACTCTGGTGGCTCTCGGGGCTCAGTGCCGCTGGACTGCATGTAACATATACTCTACACAGAACGAGGTGGCTGCTGCTCTGTCAGAGACCGGTAAGCACCGGAGAAGGCGAGGCACATTTAGGTTTGGAGGTTGAATACAGGATGTGGGCCCTGTTTTCGTCTCTTAGTAGCACCGTGGAGTGGAAATCATACATGCTTTCACATGAGCAGGGGTGTGCTTTGCCATGTGAACACCGCGTGTCTGTTCAAACCAGAGCGATGGTTCGTAAATGTTTAATAAACTCTTGAAAAATCAGCTCTCAGCAGAGCTAATGGGAGCAGATTTACCATTTAGTGAGAGAACAGCAGTGCTTAAGCCTTTTGTCTGTGGTTGCTGTGTGATGGTTTAAGTATGTACTAAATTTCCACAGTAGACCTTTAATGATGTGACAAGCTGGGGGGATCACAGCAAATTTAGGAGTTGTCCAGTGAAGATCATGCATTTTTTTTGGAGGTGGGGGGGCTTGAGTTTGTGTCTACTGTTTAGTAAGTTATTGCTCCGTGCAGTCTTATTACATGCTGCAAAAAACATACATTTATATCAGACTAAAGGGCACTTTAGAGCAGTTCTCCAACTTGCTCTTACACCCAATAATGATCTTCAGAAATGTAATGTAGATTATTAGAAATAGTTATAAATATAGGAATAAGAACTCATCTGGTATGTTTTAGGTGTGGCTGTGTTCGCCTGGAAAGGGGAATCGGAGGATGATTTCTGGTGGTGCATCGACCGCTGTGTCAACACAGAGGGTTGGCAGCCTAACATGGTATGTGCAGAGGTGTTTGTGTAGCAGTAGACTGTCATACATGAATAATAAAGACAAAGAAACAAATTTATACGTAAATATTTGTCTCACAATATGTAATTGTTAATTTAGTAAATGTACGTGTGGCTGTGTGCCCTGTGTGTTCATCATTCTGTGTTAGTATTGTTTCTTTAGTAATATTTATATTTATGTGTTAGATCCTTGATGATGGAGGAGACTTGACACACTGGATGTACAAGAAATACCCCAATGTATTCAAGAAGATCAGAGGCATTGTAGAGGAGAGCGTCACTGGAGTTCACAGGTAATATTTCGCCTTATAGATAAACACCTAACTATAAAATATTCAGTAACACACCCACAGCAACACCAGCATGAAGTGAACCTTCCTCTTCCCTCTTTTTAGGTTGTATCAGCTGTCTAAGGCTGGAAAACTGTGTGTGCCTGCCATGAACGTCAATGACTCAGTGACAAAGCAGAAGTTTGACAACCTGTACTGCTGCAGAGAGTCAATCCTGGACGGGTGAGTGAGCTCAAGTTTGAAGTGTTGCACAATAAGGCTGCACAATAACAAAGTCGAACTCGTGTTGAAACACTGCGCGGTTAGTTTACTGGGCAGCTTTACGGTGACTAGTGAGATTTGAAAGGAAACATAACATCCCGTGGAGGATTTACTTGTATCATGAAAGCAATAACTCCTGAGGGGTTCAACAGCTGCCACATGCCTAACACCAGAACTAGTGTGACGTACGGGTCAGGGAACATTGCTGCTGTCACAGGACGCCCGGCCCATAGAGATCAAATTCACATATCAATAGTTTTTTTTTAAACGCCGTTGTCCTTGTAATACCTCTCTACTGTGCTCACTGCAAACTCTCTGGACTCAACACCGAGCAGCCATAGAGAACATAACTGATTGCATTTATTACCCTCCTGTTAATTATCACCACAGCCGCATACAAGTAGTCTAGTACTCTTTAACAATGTGTGCATATACTTTATTGCTGTTGCTTCTGATTGATTATCTGATACTTTGGAGCAGATGTTGCTTCATTGCACTAAATGTTCTATTGTACTGGGATATTTAAAGACACTAATGAACTGTTTTGTAAAGAGTAGAGGATTATTATTATTATTATTATTAGCAGTAGTATTAGTAGTAGTCTGCAGACTTACATTAGTCGCAGTATCCATCAGTCAGTCTTTGTTGGCGGCTCGATCAGTAACTGTTGTCATGTTACAGCTTTATTGCTGGTTCTTGGTTGGACAGCTCCAAAACATGTGAAAATCATTCGCCTGCTGTTCTCCACATTTCCTTCAACATAGACCCTTTTCTGTCTGACCTGTCTGTACACATGTTCTCCACAATTTTTGTACACATGACTTGACACAGCTGTTAAGGACGGGACATTGTATATCAGATATAAAGTCAATCCGATACAGATTGGCAGTTTTTCACCTCTACAAAATGTGCTAATTTTATGTCTCAATCCTCTCCAGCTTGAAGAGAACCACAGATGTCATGTTCGGAGGCAAACAAGTGGTCGTGTGCGGGTACGGTGAGGTGAGATACTTCTTTTAACGTTAACGTTCCACAGCAATCTTCATCATGTAGCTGTGAAAACATTCACGATAATGCACTGCAACGCCAAAAGACCGACAATGAATGTGGGCTAATAATACAGATAGCTGCGTTTTTTTCTTTGCAGGTCGGAAAAGGCTGTTGTGCTGCTCTGAAAGCTCTGGGAAGCATCGTTTATGTCACAGAGATCGATCCCATCTGTGGGCTGCAGGCCTGGTAAGGAAAACAAGAACTGGGACGATCTCCAGGCCGCATGTTGAATGTCAAAAATGTATGAACAGCACAGACAGCAGTAAGGATAAGGTTAATAATTTAACAAGAAATGTGTAGCTTAAACACAAGCTACACTACACTAACCCAGCAGTGCAGTGTGCCCTTCAGCTGCTCGTCAATAAATAATTGATACTTTCCAGTTTGTCGCTGAGGCCAAATGCTGAACCTCTCTTTCTCTTATGTGTCGCCAAACAGTATGGACGGATTCAGGGTGGTCAAGTTGAATGAGGTCATTCGCCATGTTGATGTCATCATCACGTGCACTGGTAACCACGCCGTTTGGCATGCTCAAATGTGGGATTACATTTTAATAGCCTTCTAATCTGTGACTGTGACTGAAGGTGAATGATTGTCTTCCTGTAGGGAATAAGAATGTGGTGACCAGAGACCAGCTGGACCGGATGAAAAATGGCTCCATTGTCTGCAACATGGGCCACTCCAACACTGAGATCGACGTGGTAAGCTAGTGATAACAATAGACAAAGTTAAATATGTCCTACAGACTGACTTCAGCTTTAGGTCGCTGATGTTCTCACCTCTTATAGGCAAGTCTTCGGACCCCTGAGCTAACCTGGGAGAGAGTGCGTTCTCAGGTGGATCACGTAATTTGGCCTGATGGGAAGAGGGTTATCCTTCTAGCTGAGGTAACTGGCTACATCTGCCTATATGCCTTTGCAACCACATATAAAAATACATACAGAGCATGTGATGAATGTGATTTCAAGTCTTCAACAACGTTTTTAATAACGTGTTGTTTTCTTCCTCAGGGACGTCTCCTTAACCTCAGCTGCTCCACTGTCCCTACCTTCGTCTTGTCCATCACAGCCACCACTCAGGTAACATGCTGATACTACCAAACAGTGTGTGCAATAAGCAACACAGCACCTAAAGACACACAGTAGTAGTTATTACGTCTCATAGATAGCTGAGTATGTATAATTGGTGTTATAATTGGGCCGTCCTAGCAGATGAGCTCATGATCTGACCTGTAATAAAACACAGGAGACAAACAATTAAACAGATTCCTGCTGGTGGAAGACTTTTCATAATATGCAGTACACTTCAACTTCATAAATCTGATGTTATTGCTCTGTAATCAGAAGTTTATAGTTTGGTTTATTGCTTACCTTCATAATGAACTTCCTGTTTCAACAGTGTTATTAATCTGTGTTCTTGTGCTCAGGCCCTGGCGCTCATAGAGTTGTACAATGCTCCTGAGGGACGATACAAGCAAGACGTTTACTTGCTTCCCAAGAAGATGGGTGAGGATGTATAGATATTTGACCTTGACGTGTAGTAGTTAAGTGTTGCTCATGTCAAGTTAGACACTCAATGCACTGGTGCTGTAATTCACTGTGACCTCTCAGCACAGTTCGACCCAGCAGACATAAGTTGGATTCTTGTGTCGTGCGTGTGCGTATTTCAGTATCTCTGTCTAATTAAATCATATCTGTATATTTCAGATGAATATGTCGCCAGTCTGCATCTGGCCACTTTTGATGCCCACCTCACAGAGCTTACTGATGAGCAGGCAAAATACCTGGGCCTGAACAAGAACGGGCCTTTCAAACCAAACTACTACAGGTACAGCTCCGCAAAGTTTGACCACAGCAGAGTAGCAGTGAAACTATGGAACAAAAAGCTAGTTATTAACATATGGTTTAGTTTTTGATTAAATAATTGTTTAGTCTATGAAATTAGATTCAGATTTCTTATTTTGTCTCACCAACAGGCATCACTTTACAAAGATTTGGTACAAATATTTGAGTCATATTTGAGTAGCTGTTGTTTGATATTTTTTGTACTTGATAATTGGCTGTAACATTTCCTAACATACTTCTTGTTCTTGATACACACAGGTATTAGTCTGCAGGGGGACCACACCTCAGCACACGAAAATGTGGACGGTACCCAACATCATCCATCCCTGAGACGAAAGAAAGATTTACGTATATTGTATTTTATACTCTTCACGGGATGCACAGCTTATATTTACTTGTATTATACTGGCCACAGCAAGTTTCTCTTCCCTTGCTGCTTCTTGCAGGAATGCAAATGTCACTCAGTTGGCTCCATATCTGCTGGTTAGTGAGATTTTTCCGGTTCCATCTGTTCCCATACCCGCTGGCTCCCTGCTCATTTTAGAGTGCTGATAGATATTGAATCATATACCAATACATTGTGCCAAATGACTGTGACTGAGAAGGGTTGCAGTTGTTGCGAAATGTCTACGGTTAGTTGCGAAAACCTGCACAAAGTGATGCTTTTGAGATGAGCATTATTCATCCATGTAAGGCCGAAGGGTCAAATTCCAACCCACAAATCTCTGAAGCTCACCAAGCTTTGTAGCTACTTTTAGCTCCTTGTTTTGGTTCTCTCATCGACCTCCTGTATGAGAGCCATTGTCAGAGAAAACGAAAGTCAGCCTCCAACTTTTTCCTCAGGACCAGGTGGTGGACAAAATCAGAGCTAAAAGGCCAGCGAATATTGGACTATCAGGTGACCAGAAATGTCACTGTGTGTCTGCTGGATGTTTTATAGTAGGCAAATGTTTGCTTACAAATGAGCCATAACAACTTGATAATCTGGTTGTAAATCAGGGCTGTGTTTCTGTGCGTGTGTTTCTGCTCTCCACCGGTCAGAAGTCATCGCTTGATGCAGCTTTAAAGTTTTCTTTCTGCTTTGACGTGGCCGCACTCACTCACTTCATACATTCCATCCACACGATGCAGAGGCAATGTTCTCCATACGTATCATCCACATTTTACTGCTAGCCTTCAGCAGATCTCAGCAACGGAGGAACTTTTAGACTATAGCAAACACGAGAAGGGAGCTTTGTGTTTTTCTTGGAAGGACGTGTCCTTTTATGAGGTTTTGGTGTCTGGTAAGAATGGTATCTGCACCTCAGGGCATTCAAATATCTCAGTTGTGAATATATTTTTTAACAGATCAGCTCTCTCTCTCACCGCAGAATCCGTAGTCTCAGCGTCATTCTCATGAAATTATCTACAGTAGAACTGTAAAAGCTAGCTTTAGAGATTTTGATACTCTGTGATCAAAATCATCTGCAGCCGTGTATATTCTGTGCAGAGCTAACTCAAGTCACAGACTGCATGTTAAACAGTGTTGCGTACAATATGTTCAGCCTCTGATCTCATAACACTTTTTGCTGAACATTGAGTGACATTCATTGTTAGATTTGTCACGGGACTCTGACTCCTGTGTGAACTAGATGATGTCTGTTTTTTTCTATTGAAGATTTTAACAACAGAAACTTAAACTTAATATCCAAATGCTTTTTTTGTCAGCACATTAGACGGATGTGCTAGCTTTACCTTATCTTGTGGTACTACACCATTATTCTAGCTATTTTAAGAACACATGTTTTCATTGTTTAGAAGGCTTAAGCACTGTTTTGTGGGGCTTGTTAAATGCACAGACTTATGACACCTTTACTCCTCTATATTCACTTCTTAAATTTGTGGCAGCGTTGGGTTGAGTTCTTCTCCTTTAGTTTAAATTATGTATATAGTGCAGGGAGTGGTTGTGTCTTGCTGAATTTAAATCTCTTCAACACGTCATCATGCTGTATTTCACACTGGCGATCTATAAGCTGATTTCACTCCAAACAGCTGACAGTATTACTGTCCCTGCCGACAGTTCTTCACCTTGCTAGGTGCTGCACGTGTATTTACTGTGGCATCGTTCCTCACAAAACTTAAATTTAAATTGCAGAATAATCAGCTGTTTCTTTCGGTTTTTTGAATGGCTCAATTTTTGGCACTTAAAGGTCCAGTGTGTAGGATTTAGTGGCATCTAGCGACTGCAGTCAACTGAATACTGTTCATCCTCTTTTCTAAGTGTGCAGGAGAAACAAAACTCACGAAAGGTCCTCTCTAGAGCTAGTGTTTGTTTTGTCCATTCTGGTACACTTTCTAAGGCAACAAAAACACAATTGATCTTAAATTTCCAGGTGCTTACACACTAATGAAAACATAATTATTGATATCATACTCATATCTACAAATGTATCCCCTTACATCTTACACACTGGACCTTTAATCCAACGCTATGCTACGATGAAGTGCTTTCATCTTCGCACAGCAGCAGCTTTGCAGACATCAGAGCCAAGGACATTCAGCGAGGACGTCACCTTTAGCAAAGATGAGCACTGTAACCATGGTTACTGGTAAGTTGACAGTGCCTTGTGACTCAGAGTATTTACATTCACATGTTTCTCTCAGTATTGTAACGCCCGACATGGTTGCTATTCTGCAAAAATGAGCTATGCAGCGAAATGTACTCAGTTTTCCTTGTGTCAAAAGTATTTGACTGTGGTGGAGAGTTGTTAAATCAGTTTTTCGCATCACTCTAATAATAAAATTATGCATTTCTGTAAGATGACTAACAGTTTTAGGACCAGGCAACATTTTACATCCTGTACTTACCGTATGTACTTTTTACATTGGTTTTAGTGTATGTACAGTATTTCATCCCAGTTTTAATTCTTGTACCAATCAAATGTCTAAATTACGTGTTGTGGTCTTTTCATAATAGCACTTGAAAATGCCTTTTATAACAAATTTCTCTTGTTTCAACTAATAAGTCATTTTACCCTTGTTATAATTATATAATGTTATAGAGACAAATGAATGTTGTATTACTGGAGCAAACAGCTCGACTCTTGTCAAATTGCAATAAAAGAAGCATACCACTGTGATTTGACAGTTGTACACTGATGCTGGTTTGAAGTTTTTGATGTGGAGACAAAATTCTTTAAGTTCTATTTTAGTCATAAAGTAGGCCTCTATTTTCAGCACTGTATCTGTAGTTTAGTTTGAAGATTTCAGCAGCACACACCTTTATTAAATTTCTGCACTGTTCCCTTTAATAAAACTGCTGTTTGACTTTGAAAATGGCTCATGCATCATTTTATGAGGTAAGATCAGACAGATCCCACTCAATAGATCGTACACGCAATGGTTGATAAGAAATGACTTATAAATGAGAAATGTACAGAAGAAAATCATGAAGTCATGCTGGTGTCAAAGAGTCTGACAGCTGTTGGAATGAAGGATCTGTCCAGTCTCATGCCGATGGTGAGAGGAGTTGTTCATGACGAATGCTAACATCCTCCTCGCCGCCACTTCCTCTGTGGAGTCTTGGGGACAGTCCAGGACAGAGCTCTTGAGTCAGAGACCTCTTGACCAGTTTAAGTCTTTTTCTGTCTTCTCTGTGCTTCCCCTCCTAGACTTAGTTGTTAGGTTTTAGCCTCTTTGTATAGCAAAACTGAGATCTGAGATCTATCTATCTATCTATCTATCTATCTATCTATCTATCTATCTATCTATCTATCTATCTATCTATCTATCTATCTATCTATCTATCTATCTATCTATCTATCTATCTATCTATCTATCTAGGAGTTACTTCCAGATAAAACATCACAGTCAGTCCATTGAGGAGTCATCCGGTCAAACTCTCGTACACCAACATCTCGTCTCGCGAGATTGCGCGGTGCCCAAAAAATAATGGACGTCGGTGGGAACAGCAGTGGGCTTCCTGTAAACAACAAACAGAGAGGAGCGATGCTGCCCAACAAAAGCAGGGGCGAGTTTACCCGCAACCCGAGGAAAGATTCAGAGGTCGGTGGTTTGATTTTCACTGGGAACTTTCATAAAAACAGACCGAGGCCTTTTTTTCCCCCCTGCTGCTGCTACTGTAACGTCAGCTAGCTCTGCCGGGCTAATGTAGCTTAGCTGTTAGTCCTAACATCACCCGGCGGCGTTAGTTAACGTCAGCAAATGGGATTATTGACGTAGATTAGGTAACGTACCTTTAATCTACCTTTGTTTAATCATAGTTCAGAGTTCATTTAAGTCGGTCTGTGCGGCGGTGTAGCTTAGCAGAGGCCAGCTAGCTGCTGTTAGCAGGCCAGGCTGAACTGTCAAGAGGCGACCTGTTGAGAGGTCTGTCTGCCTCGGTGTGCAAACTTCTTCTGTCCTGTGTGTTTCTCGGTGCTTTCTGACATGACAGCGTGAGATTTATGCTCAGTCCGTATGCGGGAAAATCACCTCCAGGCTCCACTGTTGTAAACAGTGCGTGGAGAGGCTGTGATCATTTGAATAATCAGACAATAACACACAAAACCACTGTGGCTCATCCAGAGGAATGCATGTGCATGCCTCAAACTGATGCACGGCCAACAATCTGCTCTGCGTGCTGCTGGAAGAAGGAGCTCCTTTAATTCAACCCAACTCGACTTTATTTATTATATAGGACCTTTCATGCAGAGATGGAGAATATAAAATAAGAATATATAATAATTAAGGGTTGTTGTTTAGCTCAGTCGGTAGACCAGCCTATCTGTGGCTCTTTCCCGCATGTCATTCCCCATCTCTCTCTTTCTCTCTGCACACATTTCCTGTCACTCTTCAGCTGTCCCGATCAAAATAAAGCCAAGAAAAATCTTTAAAAAACTAAACATTAAAACTAAAATAAAAAGCATAAAACTACAACAATAAAATGAATACAAAGTCAATTAAAAGGTACAATGTAAGAACAGCCGCATAAACATTAAACCCAAAATAACAAAGATTAGAAACTGCAACAATAAAAAAAATGAGATGTAAAAAGTAAATAAAACCTTTAAAGTAAAATCAGGGCCTAAAAACTCAGCAGTGAAAGACGAGGCACCTTAAATTTACTAAGTCAAAGTATAAAATGTCAATACACTTTTAACAAGTGAAGAGATCAGAAGTTAAAAACTTTACTCTTGTTGAAGTTATTTCTACTGTGCTGCCAGGTCTGAATATTATTCAGATTATTGGCTAAATACAACAAGAGGAGACTGAAAAACAGTTTCTTGTGTATGTGCAGATCAACAGAAATAATTGATCATAAAGGTTTAAAACATGTGACGTGTTGTTCACAGGGGCTGTCCGAGTCTCCGGACCTGGAGTTCGAATATGCTGATACAGACAAGTGGGCTGCAGAGCTGTCAGGTGGTGTGTGTTCATCGTGGACGTTAAGATTTCCCGACTACATTTTATTCCCCCGACTTGAATTCTGTCAAAGTTTGTCACATCCGTCATGTTCAGATTATTTATTCATTCTTGTTTGTACGTTTCAGAGCTGTACAGTTACACTGAAGGACCGGAGTTTGCTCTCAACAGGAAGTGCTTCGAGGTGGAATTCAGAACACACGGTGCGTAGTTAATCATCAGTTTATTACAAGATAAGATGAAGAAGATGTGTCTTAAATTTAACACCTTGGCCTCCTCTGTGTCTCAGTTTCTGATAAGAAGTGGATAGACCTTGATGCAGCTCAGCACAGAGCTCACGCCATGCGTCTCTTGGACAGTCTGGAGGTGATTGCCCGGGAGAAGAGGCTGAAGGTTGCCAGAGCTATTCTTTACTTGGCTCAGGGTCAGTCCACAACACTTGAGTGTTCTTAGCATGAACTGGTTTTTGAAGAGAATGAACAAGGACGAGCGAATGAATGATCAAGGGGGCCTTTTTCGGTTTTCTCACAGCGGCACTTTTTGTTTCTCTCCAGGAACGTTTGCAGAGTGCAGCTCTGAGGCGGAGGTGCAGTACTGGATGAGATACAACATCTTTCTGCTGCTGGACGTGGGGACCTTTTCTGCTTTAGTGGAGCTGCTCAACATGGAGATTGAGTACGTTCGTCATCGGTTTTCTAGCCATGCGGAATCCAGCGACTGTAAAAAGGCTGATCCAATCACCAAGAATGTATTTGATTAGAGAAAACCTGCTTTAGCGCTGCCAGACCACAGAGAGCAAAACAAAAGTGTGTGGGCTCGGCATTGCAAGGCTGCACGTTAATGCATTTATTCTTCCCTTACAGCAACAGCGCTGCCTGCAGTAGTGCTGTCAGGAAACCGGCCATCTCCCTTGCTGACAGCACCGATCTCAGAGTGCTGCTTAACATAATGTACCTGATGGTGGAAACGATACAGCAGGACGACCCGGCCGACAAGCCTGAATGGAAAATCATCAGGGAAACCTTCAGAGCGGAGCTGGGTAAGTGTCCTCAGGTGTTAAAAGCTGCCGTCGTGCCATGTTAAGAAAAACTGGCTAAGTAAACCGTTTCCTCTCCCCATCTTTTATCCAGGATCGCCTCTGTTCAACAACGAGCCCATCTCTGTCATGCTCTTCGGCATGGTCACCAAGTTCTGCAGCGGCCATGCTCCTCACTTCCCCATGAAGAAGGTGTTGCTGCTGTTGTGGAAGAGTATACTGGTGAGAGTCGTGACGTGGTCTGTCACTATGTTGAACGCTCCCACGTGACTTCACAACATCCGAAGTTACAAATCCTCCCCTCTGTTCCAGTTCACGCTCGGCGGGTTCGAGCAGCTCCAAAGCATAAAGGTTCATAAGCGCGAGGAGCTGGGTCTCCCTCCTCTCCCGGAGGACAGCATTCGAGTCATTCGCAGCATGCGGGCGGCTTCTCCTCCCGCGTCTGCCTCCGACCTCATTGAGCAGCAACAAAAACGGGCACGCCGTGAACACAAGGTAAACATTGTATTATAGTGATGAAAAATGTGAAGCTAGAAATGACTCAAGTTATCGGTGTCATTTGAAGCGGGAAGTTTTACCATGCTCGTATTCATTTCATTTTTTTTAACGACCTGAGTTTAACTTTGCAGCTGTTGGCTCGTGGTCTTGTGGGTAAACCCCAACCTGTAAAAGTATTTTCAGTTAATTATCAGACTGTGGCGGCCAGACTCGACATTATCAAGTGAATAATACGGAAACACTGGTGATATCGCCACAGTTCTGGTCTTGAAATAAAATCCTGAGTCCTCTTTGTCCGAGGCCGAGACAAGACTGAGTAAAAATGCAGGTGAATCCATGACGAGACCGAGACCTTCAAGAAGTGTTCAACTTGTGATCCTTGTTCATGAACCCAGTTAGAAAACTTTATTCATATATGATTTGAATTGTCTTTCACATCTTACCTGATGTTACTGACTTGTCTTATTGCTTCATTTAGGCCTGGATACAGTGTGTGTATTCTCACAGCTCTGCTCCGCTCTCTCCACTGTTTCCCCGTCTCTCTCTCTCTCTCTCACACAGTCGTTGATCAAGCAGGACAACCTCGATGCCTTCAATGAAAAGGACCCTTACAAGGCCGACGACTCTCGCGAGGATGAAGATGACAACGATGACAACGACAACTCTATGGAGGCGGAGACTTTCCCTCTAGAGAGGGACGAGGTGATGCCTCCGCCTATACCTCACCCTCCGTCAGAGAGAGTGTCCTTCCCCAAAGGACTGCCGTGGGCGCCTAAAGTCAGGTACTGTTCAGTCCGACGTAGAAATGGCAATTCGGTGACATTGAATGTTAGGATTCATCGGTTCCTCCCTCGTGCACAAATCTCGGAAGACATTTTAAATCGTGGGATTCAAATCTTTTTTTGTTCTAACAGGGAAAAGGACATTGAAAATTTCCTGGAATCGAGTAGAAGTAAATTTATTGGTTACACACTCGGAAGGTAAGTTCAGTCCTTTCTGCTTCAAACATAAATGAACTTCAGACCAGTATTTTATTGCGTGTGTTCAACGTGCTGCGTTAAAGAATGGTTACTCTTGTGTGTTGCAGTGACACAGATACAGTTGTTGGCTTGCCCAGGCCAATTCACGAGAGCATAAAGACATTAAAGCAGGTATCACATCATCGCTCTCGACATTCCATCTGTTCTTCTCGCAACCGCACTCCTGGATTTTCACATTTTCACGTATCGCCCTCTTTTTTTTTTTAAGCACAAGTACGTCTCCATCGCTGAGATACAGATCGCAAAAGAAGAGGAGTTTCAGAAAACCCCTCTGTCTGGGGTAAGTGGAAACAGCAGCCTTTTGTTAGTATAACTGAAGATGTCTTCCCTGCAGAGACAGCTTCATCTGTTAACTCCTGAATCTGCTCAAGAATAAATAAATAAAATCTACTCGCGCTCTTGCACTCTCACAAGTACATAGTTGATAGTTGAGGATAGCAGAAGAGACCAAACTGTCTCGAAGGTGTCATGGTAACGTTATTTCATGCCTCTTGTTTTTCCTCCCTCCTTGTCATCAGGGTGAAGAGGAGGTGGAGATGTCCTCCACCGAGCTGCTCTATCAGGGAATCCTGCCCAGTTTGCCTCAGTACATGGTTAGTGTTCATCTGACTGCTTATGTATCCCTTTAAAATCAGGCATGAGCTTCCACGTCAGGCTGTTTTGTAACTGACTTCATGGTGTCTTGCTCGCTCTCTCTCTCTCTCTCACGTTGTCAGATTGCTCTGCTGAAGATCCTCCTCGCAGCTGCTCCGACTTCCAAAGCCAAGACAGACTCCATCAACATCCTGGCGGACGTGCTGCCAGAGGAGATGCCGTAAGTGATGAAGTGTCTAACAGCGTTGCCAGTTCCTTCACCAGTGTAACGTTTTGTTCTGAACGCCCAAATGTCGGTAACAGTTTTCCGCCTCCGATCTTGCCCTTGCAGGACCACAGTGCTGCAGAGCATGAAACTCGGCGTCGATGTCAACCGACACAAAGAGATCATCGTGAAGGCCATCTCCGCCATCCTGCTGTTGCTCCTGAAACACTTCAAACTCAACCACATCTACCAGGTACGGGGGCGTCACTCAACCAGCGCGGAAGCATTTAAAAAGCTTTGGAGAAATAGCTGCATGTCTTTTTGTCTCATAGTTTGAGTACATGGCTCAGCACCTGGTGTTTGCCAACTGCATCCCCCTCATTCTGAAGTTCTTCAACCAGAACATCATGTCTTACATCACAGCTAAAAACAGGTGCGTTCACGGCCTCCTTGAAGAAGCAAACATCAGTAAATTGCTTTTTTCTCACTGCTCTCATTTTTCTTTCCCTGGCAGCATTTCAGTACTTGACTTTCCGTATTGCGTGGTGCATGAGCTCCCGGAGTTAACTGCGGAGAGTTTGGTACGCTTTCTGTTTGTTTATATTGTGTTTAAGTGTTGCTTAAAGTGCCGAGTCACTCTTTAACCTGGGTGTCTTTCACAGGAAGCGGGAGACAACAATCAGTTTTGCTGGAGGAATCTGTTTTCCTGCATTAACCTGCTGAGGATCCTCAACAAGCTCACCAAGTGGAAACACTCCAGGACAATGGTGAGCGCTCATCACGTTCACAGTGTGACCGCTCATTCGCAAATGAAAAAACATCACGTGTGAGCCCTCAACGTGATCTTCTTCCCTCCCAGATGCTGGTGGTGTTTAAGTCCGCTCCCATCCTGAAGAGGGCGCTCAAGGTCAAGCAGGCCATGATGCAGCTGTACGTCCTCAAGCTGCTCAAAGTGCAGACCAAATACCTCGGGCGCCAGTGGAGGAAGAGCAACATGAAGACCATGTCTGCCATCTACCAGAAGGTCCGCCATCGGCTCAACGATGACTGGGCGTACGGAAACGGTGAGCGGAAACACAAACGATATATACATCCCCACAGGTCGAACCGCAGCCAGTATAAATAAATACATAAGTATCAATTCAATGATGACAGAAGCTAGTCTGTTTGTTTTTTTTAGATCCTAAGATGTAAAATAATTGACAGATTCCAGCTTCTTAAACGGGAATACTTGCTAGTTTCCTCAGTCTTCTGTGATAGATAACTGAATATTGTCGGACTTTGGACTGTCGGTCAGACAAAACAGGCTGTTTGAATATTTTTTCTTGAATTAAGTTACAGTGGTATTTTTCATAATATTCTAACATTTTATAGGCCAAACAACATCAGAATAATCCAAATCGAGGTCAAATATCCACTGTGTTATGTGTTTGCAGACCAAAATGGACTAAATAAACTTCTCTTTGTTTCCTTGGAGCAGATCTGGATGCTCGTCCCTGGGACTTCCAGGCCGAGGAGTGCGCTCTGCGGGCCAACATCGAACGCTTCAACAGCCGGCGTTACGACAAGAGCCACAGCAACCCGGACTTCCTGCCCGTAGACAACTGCCTGCAAAGCGTCCTGGGACAGCGGGTGGATCTGCCCGAGGACTTCCAAATGAACTACGACCTTTGGCTGGAGCGCGAGGTCTTCTCCAAACCGATTTCCTGGGAGGAATTGCTCCAGTGAGGCTCGGCTCGCCTGTCAACGTCATCGCAGAAGAAAACGAAACAATCAGGAGTTGAGACAAACCACCAACAGTGCTCTCACTGATCGAACACAGATCACAGCATTATGTTACACGTTCTGCACAGACTGAAGGTGACGGACGGAAGACACCCGGGTGTCGACTTTCAATCATCATGCCAACCAAATGCTTTACTTGATGAACTATCGAGACTTTTCCCACACTAATGCCACCCACCTCTTTGTTTTTAAGGAAATGAATTCAGTGCTAAATCTTGCTCCACATGTGGACCTTAACTCCTACCTTACACATACAGGTATCTGCTTCGTGTGCCTCTTACCTGCTACAGAAGGTCCGTAAGTTTGACCTTGAAGCACTACATGACAGTATGTTCACTCTTGATTTTTAAAGACTTTTTATTTGTGCATTAACTGTTGAGACTGAACAGACTTAAGACGTTAATAAATCCAGTGTCCCCTTCTCATCTCGTGAGTTTACATTCTTCAGATGGAAAGTATGTACAAACAAAACATTTGACTTTTTAATAGATATTACCTGAAAGGGATAAACGTCTGTCAACCCGACTTTGCATTCGCTTATCATTTTTATTTGCGTTATCGTGAGTTTCTAACCTGAGTGCTGCCTACACACCTTTTGCTCTGGGACCATAGAGGCGACTGTTCAGACCTTACCTGACCACCGGGCTGAACCGACATGACGACACAGCCTTGTTTTCTTTCTTTTTTTTTTATTTGAACCTAAAGAAACTCATTAGCATTTAGATTTGTTCACATGATTTGGTTTCTGGGTTTGAGGTCTGTGGTTTGTGAGCTTCACTCATCAGACGGCTGTTTTGAACCGAAGCGGGATAACTCGATTTAATTGCCAGTTAAAGAACCGTTTTCCTTTTAGTCCTTTTCTACTCTTCAACTTTGTTTTATTCTAAAGTTTAAGTGAACAAGAATACATGTAAATTGTGGAACTTATTTATCATGGTTTTGTCTACGTTGACTCAAATACTGTAATAAAATTATACTGTCAGTCGTGTTGCCTTTTATTGTTTTCTTTTATTTTGAAAGCGGAGACACAGGTATGTGTGGAGGATTGCCATGATGATCAAGCTAAACATCAAATCTTGTACGTAGATATAATGTAGCAGCCCAAAACAAGCTTATGTCTTTGCCATACACCTTAAGATACAAGTTCTGGTGGTGCGTGAGCTCCTTGTAGAGATGCTTGGAGGAACCTCTAAACTAAAACATTTGAAAATGAAATGAAAGTAATCAAAAAAATATATAATACTGTGAAAAATACTACGCTGGAGTCTTAAAGTTTTGTATTTCCTGTAACGTTTTGTGTCAACATCAGCCTGATATGTTGTCAGGTGCACACATCCACGATGAGTTATGAGATAAAATGTGACAGGAAGATCATAGGTGGAGGTAAAAGGGTTAAAAAAAAAAAATCCAAACAGGAAATATTAGCAATTAAATTGAAAATAAGATGAGTGCAGTTCAGGAGTACTTGAACCGGCCGCTCCTGTGTCTGTAGCTGGTGCTGCTGTGCTTTAGCGTCGGGATGACGATGCCTGGGAGTAAAAAGTTTGAGGAACACAGGTGTAACAGGTGAACTAGAACTCCCGCTTTGAAATCCTCCCAGCCCTCTCCTTTGCCGGTCACATGTTCTGTGCCCCTCCCCCTCCAGCATCTGCAGCTTCCTGTTCAACACAAAGACTGAAGGAGCGTACTTTGAATACCCAAATAAAGCTGAGAGACACGAGAAGAAGTGATAAGCATCGGAGGTATGTAAACACTGTATCTTGTCTGTGATATTAGCTGCCTGAAACATTCCTTAAGCGTGACTACACCAACATTGTTGCCTCACTGTGGTCACACCCCTCACACACACACACACAGACTACACAACACTGACTCAAACTTGAGGAGAAACTGAAACCGAGTGACAGCCAGTCCGTTCTCCACCCAGACATGGCAGAGCCTCGAATCCCTGTGAGGTTGAACTGCCTCTGCTGTCCTATCTGCAGAGAGGTTCTCAGGGATCCTGTGACTATCCCATGTGGGCACAACTTCTGCATGCGGTGCATCGAGGACCTCTGGGGTCATGGCGAGAAGAGCAACCCTCGCTGCAAATGTCCTGAATGTGGCCATCGGTTTCCCTCCAAGCCGCAGCTGATCAAAAACACGACTCTGGTCGACTTGGTGAGGGACACAGAGAGGTCGGACCCTGGCAGCGAGAAGAGGAATCAGCAGTCAGGAGAGGTCAAGCAAGCCGTGAGAAGTCCACAGAAAAGACCTTGGAGCTGTGCAGAAACAGGAAGCCCTCTGTGCAGTAGGCACAGCAGCTCCCTGGACGTCTACTGCTGCACGGATGAGCTGGTTATATGTGCGGTGTGTGCCTCAGCCGAGCACGCGGGTCACACCATCGGGGCGGTGAGCGGGGAAAGGCAGAGGAAAGAGGTATGTAACAGCTATGAATCTGTTAAATATGCTGAACCAATGAACACGCTTCTGTAGAGCTTTCGTAACCTGATCCAGGAGTCAGCTTTCACTGTGTGATTAGTTTCTATGTTTGCAGTAACCAGTGCACCAGCTGCAATTATTCATGTTTAATGAGTAAATCCAGTGAAATAAAAGTTTGGTTATATCAGATTTAGTGTTGCTTCTTTTTAAAGTCAGTGCAGTGCACCTTAAAACTGGCAGTTTGCAGGGTTTGCAAGGTTTGCAAGGCAGGAAACAAGCAGCTACTTTCGAGAGTAAATGCTCAGACAGAGCACACCAAACTATGGCCAGGTCACACGCACATGAATGCACTTCAAGATGTTTTTAAGTTGCCAAAAAACTATTATTTATACGAAAGAAATTGAGCATTTCTGTCCAACAACAACACTGAAGGAGGAGCTGAAGAACATGCAGATGAAATCCAAGCAGAATCTCCAGGAACAAAAAAAGAGATGCAAGAAATTGCAGACGACTCTCAAACAGATTCAGGTGAGGAGAACGCCACTTCAGACTGTTTGCACTCATGAGGACATTTATGAGATAAACACAGTCGTGTGTAAAACAGGAGGAGGCGAGAAACACAGAGGACTACTGCGGGAGCATCTTGGCCAGCATCATCGACGCCCTCCAGAGACATTACCTGTCGGTGAAGGAGCTGATCGCAGCCCAGGAGGAGGCGGACGGCAGCTAAAGTTCGGACGTCCCTGCAGACCCTGAAGGTGAAGATGGAGGACATGAAGAAGAGGAGTGCTGAGCTGGATCATCTGGCACAGACTGACAGCGATGTCTATTTCCTGCAGGTACTGTGGTCGCGTCGCTAGAAAGCAGAATTTGTGTGACAGATGATGTTTCAATGTCTCGCTGTCTTCTCCAACCCTCTCTCTCTCTCTCAGAAATGGCCCTCTCTGCGTCGCCTCTGTGAAAAAGATCTCCATCCTCACCGAGAGGTTTCCGAGGATCCGCTCGTCGCCTTTAAGTTCACAAAGAAAGCTGTGGACGAGTTCGGGAGTCGACTGGAGGAGTTCTGTGACAAAGAATTCGCCTCAATCTCTCAAAGTGGTATGTATCTTTGTCGGCACATCTTTTAACACCAATCATAGTTTTCCTTTTTCAAAGGATTTCATTTAATGTTATTCAATATAGCTGACAATGAGCAGGAGGAGTCAGGAGGAGAGACAGAGGAGGAGGAGGAGAAGGAGGAGGAGGAGAGGAGGAGGAGGAGGAGGACGACGATGACGACGACGACATGCAGGAAAGATGTGAAGCCAGTACCTCAGCGCGCCATGGTTTGTAACTGCAACGCCATTAATATCTTATTTTACCTTTTCAGCCTCCTCTGTGGATTAAAACAATTCTGCCACAAACACTGTGACCTCTCCTCTATGGAAAATATGAAGCTTCAAATATCCAAAATGAAGCACATTAACTTTAAGAAAATATATCTACTCTTTTATTACTAAAAACATGATGAACATTACCTTTTGATTGGCTGATCAGCTTCAGGTGTGAAGCACCACTGACAGACTCCAGGGAACCCAAACCACTCGATCATATATACCACAGCTATGTTACCCATAACTTTAATTATGTGGTGACGTATATTATCAGGAATATTTCTGATCATTTCTGTTTTTGTAAGTGATTAAAGTTTCTTTTCTCTGCTGGTACCTGCCAATGAAAACTATTGAGAGCGTGAACAGAAAGGTGTGTCGATCTTCCAGAGTAACGAGCGTCGAATGTTTAGTGGAATTCCATGAGCCTGGTTTGTTTCTTCTTTCTTTTTGCTCTATAATTTGGGTAAACGTCCCTTTAACGCGGCCTTAAAGGTGTCGCCTGGCAGCAGCTAAAGTGGAGGAGCTATTAATAGCACTCAGAAAGGGCTGTGTTCCATTTTGGTGAGCCAGTTTCAGGGTCCTTTTGTTGTCCACTGTCATGGCTTGCTGGAACCGCCGCTGTTTATGACACCCGCTTTTCCTGCCACGACCCTGCAGCAGTGACACTCCTCTAAACTCTCTCGTAGGTCTCTGTGGAGCTAACAACGCTCTGACCGAACAGGCTGTGGAGCCAAAAACCAGAGCTGACTTCCTGCAGTGTGAGTTTGTCTTACTTACTGGACGTAATCAGCACTTTGGTCCACCCCACCCACATAAACTCACATGCAAACATTTACTCAAGTACAAGTGCAGTGTTCAGGTACATTACTTATTCCTATTTCTAGATTTTGACATAATGCATGTGTACAAGATATTGTTAAACATTAAATGAGTACTTCGTAACATTTTTGTCTTGCCTTCCTCCATGTTTCAGATCTCTATGACTTGTTGCCAGTTATTTAAACTTCTCATTTTAATAACCGTTCAAGGCTTGATGATGAACTGATTCAATCTTTCCGTCTAGAAAATGTTCAAGAAACAAACTTTTTATTCTGTCGCTTCCTGTTAATCGTCTCACGAACTCTCAGATTTATATTGTGTCTCTTTGGTGGATTAAACCAAAATAATATGTAGTTTTATAACTAGCTCCACCTGGAGCATCTGCAGCAGGAAAATGTTACTTCCACGTGCATCTTGCTGCATCAGACAAACTGTATTCTCAAAGTGCTTCACGTCTTTTTCTTCATTATCTCAGATGCATGTGTCCTCAGTCTGGACCCGGACACAGCTCACAAGGACCTGGCTATTTCTGCAGGCGACAAAAAGGTGAGCCTGGGCCCTCCCAAGTACAAGAACTCACCCGTTCACTCCGCCAAGAGGTTTATCCACCGACGGCAGGTGCTGTGCAGGGAGGCACTGCAGGCCGAGCGCTGCTACTATGAGGTAGAGGTGGAAGGAGACAAGGTTGAGATCGCCCTCGCCTACGAAGGGATAGACAGAAAAAGCCGCACCGAGCAGTCAGCTTTTGGGGGCAATGCAAATTCTTGGAGTCTTGATCGCTCTAAAAGTTACTCAGTGAGCCACAGAGGTGAGGGCATCAAGCTCACAAAGTCCCCCAGTCATCACAGGATCGGCGTTTATCTGGAGTTCAAGAAGGGAGCTCTGTGGTTCTACGAGGTGTCAGACAGTATGGAGTTTCTTTACAAGCTTGAAGCCGAGTTCACTGAGCCGCTGTACCCGGGCTTCTGGCTCGGAGAGAGATGTTGCATCAGGATCTGCGATTTGAGATGAGACCTGTAAACCAAGTGAGAGGTTTGATTCCTCGTATGCGGAATAATTGATTGTTTTCTGAAGCTGATGCACTGACAAACATTTATTGACACGAACAATTAAGATGGGAAGTCTTCGAGTCTTGGACGATGGAAAGTCTCGACCTGATGAACAAAAAAAAGACACTTGGTGTGATGAACTGGAGGTGAATCCGGCTGAAGGAGATCCGCACTGATTTTTGCACTGAAACATCAGCTGATGACAGCTGAGAGGAGAGCATAACAGATACCGCTTCCTTTGCTACAGCATGTGTTTCCTTTTGTGTTCTATTCATACACACAGTCACACATCCATACATGCTTTACCCTACTGACTGATTGCTGCAGGTTTTTCAGATATGCGTCTTGTTCAAACACACCTTGTGTTGTCTCCTTCCTTATTGCGGGCTGTGACAGCGTGACTGTGGCTGTCCTGAATTGTTTTAAAGTGTTTTTTTGTTGTCTTCCTAATAACAGACACAACACAAGCACTAGGCCATACATGTTGGATGTAACGTAGACGCTGGTAACTGGAAACAGTAAATCACTGGAAGCAGAAGCCTGCATGAGATGAAATATAATCAAGGTGAGATAATTATAATATGATCATACAGAATGATGTATATCAGATAGAGAGCACAACGGTTAAAGTACAAGATTAATGAAGTAATGAGCACTTGATTTTTAGTACGATGTGATGTGAACCATATGATTGTGTGAAAACAGTGTGTAACATATAAGACTTTTACGTTGGAAAGATCTGTGACGTAATGGGAAGAAAAAGCAGTAAAGGGCTTAAAAAATTAGTATAATTACAAAACCAAAACATCAGTGAAGAAGAGTAGAGCAAAGAAAAAACGGGAGCAAGTCCACCTGTGTGGAAAATTACACCATTATGACATAGAGAAGGTTTGATGAAAATAGGCAGGACATATGAAATTTGCATGAGCGCATATATAAGAAGGAGCCTGGAGTCGGTGAGTTCAGTCCATCCATCCACGTGTGACTTGGCCTCTTGATGAATCCTGATGAATCCCGTGTGTTATTGCCTACAGCAGTAGAGTAACACTATTTGACTTAATTTGCACCTGAAGTCTGCCTGCAGAACAAGGTACACTGTGTTATATACTGTGTTGTATATTACGGTCCTAACATGCATTTGTGTAATAGAATAAATTAAAACTTGCACTCCAATAAACTCCAATCTTCATGTATAGATTTGTCTCTCATAATAAAAAAATAAAGGCTGCTGCTGCTACGAGAGAGATTTGAGCTCTGTCTGCTTAAATGAGACAAGCACTCGTAATGGCATTACATCCGGGTGTTTTATCTAAGGTCTAAGATAAGGTCTTCTCACATGAAGGAGGATACGTTGATTCATGCTCTCTGCACACCGAAGGTCAAGATGAGATGAGAAGCATCACTTTAACACAGTATATAAGTTTATAATTGTTCAGTGAGAGGAGGAGTTGAGGCATGAATAGAAAGATGATTTGTTGAGTTAAAGCATGAAGCACAAAATATATAATTTAAATCAGTTTGAAATAGAACTGTATAAATGATAAGTGAGGCGTCATGTTTAATGTGACCTCCGTGCTGAGACAGGTGGGAGTTTGTGGAAAGTACCGGAGAAACTGAGCGGTCACAGACAGCAGGGGAAGAAACGGAAATACCAGAATTAGACCGACCTTGAAGTGAAGTAAACTGTTGCAAACTTCAGCTGTAAATGTTAGCTCAGTTCGTTAGCCGGGCTGCTGGGACTATGAGCTCAGAGCACCGGCGGAGTGTTAGTGTTTGTTTCGTTGTTGTTCAGTGTAGCTGGTGTCGTGCCAGAACCAGAGCTGGGTAAGCGGTTAATGTAAGCGGCTCTATGGAAGAGGCGAAACCACCAAAGAGGATGTTGAAGGAAGAAGGGAAGAAGAGAAATCTGACAGCAGCTTGTCCACTCTTTATTATTAATATTTTTGGTGATGTTCACAATTTATTTTATTTTTTTTACAATAATTTGTCATTTATCGTACAATCATAATACGACAGAGGAAAGAGAGAGAGACAGAGAGAGAGAGAAGCTGTAAAAGGGAAATTTCTTAACATGTCTCCTGAAACGTGTGCTCAGTAAGGCCCTGCAACCATAGGTAATAAGAAGGAATATATAGGTCACACACACACACACACACACACACACACACACACACACACATACACGCACACACACACGCACGCACACTCCAGCACTTGTAAGGAAGGGTTGTAACGTCCCTTTAACTATAAAGGGCAGTTCTTAATCATTGCTATTAACTGACACTAATGTGTCAAAGCCTAAATTATTCTTCAGTGTAATAACTTCATATTGCTTTTACACAGAATTCACTGCTATGAGGACGAAACAAACGCTAATTTCTTTTCTTTCTTTTTTTTTTTGCAGTCCTAGTGAAAAAAAAGTGCTTTAATCACATTCATTATTACTTTATGTTACATTTACTGCTAAAACAGTTAAGACATTGATATACGTCACATGGATAAAACCTATCTTTGACTACACAAGATTATTTACAGATTTGGACAACAGAGATATCTCTACACGACGCACTCTCAGCAGGAAGTGCCTCGCTCAGACAGACTAAAACAAGACAAGAGATGAAACAACACAAAAGTTTAGAGCCACACTAGCAATCCTGCACGACAGTAATGCTCTTTACACATGCAAACTGATCGATGGATGATAAATGAAAGAACAAAATAGATGTTTTTAGACTCTGATTCAATTCATCAGGCTCGGCTACTTAGAAAAGATGAGTTTGGACTGAAAACAAATTGGATTTTGCACAATAAGTCCCCGTTGGCTATGGTTAGCCTCAAATAAACTTGAACTGCACAGACGCGTTCATATTCACAGTAATCACACTCAATATTAACACTCATATGATCAATACAGCTCATTTAAAGGGAGCTTTCACTTGTTCATGAAGCGCTCCAATAACACTGCCAAAAGAAGCTAATATAGGCCGTTTAAATGACTGGAAAGCTAGAAGTGCAGATGGCACCAGAAGTCACCATCTATGGTAAACACAGGTGATGCTAGTGTGGCTAAAAACAAGTAGACCAGTAAACCTAAAGCGGAGACGGGGGACTGCACGTCCTCTGACCACCAGGTGCAGCCAGAAGAACAAGCAGCTCTCATGAAACACGACAGAAAACCAGCTGCTGCCCGTGTAAGACGACACTTGACATCATACGTGACCTCCGCCTCCCAGCAGCATTTTTTCACACCCCACAGCGGGCTACAAACTACAAAATAGATACATCTTGAAATATACAATTTAAATAAGCATCACACAAGATGAAAATATACAGTATATGTATATACTGGTCACTTTTAAAAGATAAATCTTTGTTGTTCATCACACCTACACACACTGCAAATACACATACAGGAATATAAATATAGTCCGTTTATTCCTCCAACAACATGGCTTTGAATATTGTGATAAAAAAATAAATAACGATATCCTCTTCCGTGTAACGGGAACTTGAATGTGCTCAGTTTGAATTCACTATCCGTGCGTGCAAACATGAAACAGGTCAAGGGAAATAACTTTACCCGTTCAGACTGTCGGCTGGCTAAACATCACTTCAACCAGGAGCCAAAGATCTTCGTCACGCAGGAACAGTGACGTGAAATATGTTAATATTACTGTCTGCTTCAATAACACTTCCAGAGGTTGATTATCCACAAACAGCATGCGCGTGTGTGTTCGAGCATATGTGTATGAAGGCTTGCAGAGGTTCATATAAGTTAGCCGATGAGTTTAATATTACATAATTTGGATTTTTTTCCTAAATCTTTTGGTCCACAGCTGTTTTTTTTATATATTTCCCGTTTAATGTTTTTGTTCCCAAAGCAAACTACAAAAAGTAGTTTGTGCATTCTTTGTGCTCCAGCATAAATATCTATATGTGTATATATATATTGCTTAGACATTGTGTGGGATATATTTGACAGCAGCAGTAATTTTACATTTCAACATGTGTATGAATGTTCAAAACAAAAACTATATGCAGTTTGGGTTAGTGATTAATGTACGCACAACAATTGTGTAAAATCTTCTTTGTGCTTTTGTTTCAATTTCACAACAAAGCGTGCTTTCTGTGCCGAGCTCCCTGTAGCAATTCAGCGTGTCCTGTCTGTAATACACTGTGCCTCAAACTATGGTCCGTGTGCCACTGGTGGTAAGCGACCTCCCTCTTGCGGTACATGGAAATGGAAAAAATATTGCAAAAATCCATACATTTTCTGTAGCTGCTTATCCCCTTTGCAGGAGGCTGCAGCCAGTTATAGCTGACGTTTGGGGAGAGTCACCAGTTCATCACAGGGCACATCGACATGACTATGAGATCGCTTTAATGTTATTTACCTGCACGGTCGTGTTCGTGCATGTAGCGCGCACACGCACGTGTGACAGCGACATGGTAAGTGGAGGTGAAATGAATGCTTCAAAAGCACAAAAAGCGTTCATGGCTCCAAACGGGAAACATCAGGAAGGAAAGTGTTGATCAGGAGTTTAACTCCAGTTAAACACTCTGATTCTTGAACTGGACTGTTCAGGATGGAACAACCAGCCTGCCTGGGTCGCTGCACACTACAATATTTTAACCTCTGTTGCGATGGTGGTAATCGGAGAGCATAATATTTTTCTGAGGTGGTACGCGATGTAAAGCGTTGGAGTGAACGAGGGTTTCATGTGCTTTGTTGTCTCTCTCTGATGGCGGACAAACTAAATGAGTGATATCCTCGGGTACTGGATGATGAGAGGCCGTGGCTTTAGAACAAAATCCAATTATATATATCATATCACTACACCGTGCGCTGCTGTTTACGGGGTGAACGAGAACAACGCACGCGAAACACGGCAGACGGTGGGAATGGAAGAGAATGAAACACAAATGGACGTCTTTAGAGCAGCCTTAAGCACAGTTTATAATACATAACAGCCCTGTGAAAACAAGTGTTTTCTAGTTCAGGGCATCAGGACGTTAATGTCAGACATACTGTATGTACTCACTGAAATCACTAAGATCTAACAGAAAGGAACTTGTTCTGTGTCTGGCTGTATTTGCAATGCAAAAATAATTAAACTCACATTCACCATGGCTCTCTGTCCCAGTGTGCTGAGCAGTGTTGTAGTACTCGAGACTGGTCTTGGTCTTGATATAGGCCTCAAGGCCCCCCTTTTTTGAAGGTCTCGAATTGATTGAGGACTTTATTTCCAGACAGGTCAAGAACACAGATATCGCTAATTATCTTCTGTAATAACATTTGGCTACGTAAACCCCTCAAATATGAGAATATTCACTACCTACGTAGGCTATACTGTCTTGATCTCGACCTCTCGTCATAGTCTTGGTCTTGTCTCGGTCTTGATACATTCTGGTCTTCTGGTCTGGCTTTAGGAGGTCTTGACTACAACACTGGGACTGAGTGAAAACCTGTCCAATCAGCAGGACCACATCGACTCCTCTACATTCATTCTTTCAGGGTTGTATCTTAAACTGTGTCTGCTGAGGATCCTTATGCTAAGGCTTAAATCATGTGATTGTTAAATAGATACAGATGTACAGTGTGTCACCGTCAGTCTAACCCTGAATTCAGTGCTACTGCAGGTGGTTCCTTGATGTTAACGTGTTGAAGCTTGTGTTGGGCAGCTACGTACAGTTTTGTGGCGTTAGTCGGGCAGTGGTGGGGAGTCTCTGCGCTGCAGTGACCCCTGGTGGAGACCTTATGGCTGAAAGGTAAACTGTGCTACAGGACTGGGTGTCAGACGGGGGTTTGGTCAGCAGTCAAGAGTCAGACTCTGGTGTGGTCGGTGTAGTCGGTGTGGTCGGCGTGGTGGGGCTGATGGCCGCGTTCTGGTAGCTTGTACCGTAGCAGCTGTTTGGAGACAAGGAGTTGGGGTCCAGAGGTTTGGTTCCTCCTGGAGTCAGGTAGTTTTTACGTGTCGGCACTGACGATGGCACCTCGCCGGGTTTGGCGCCGAGGATGAATCTGGATTCGTCTTGCTCCTCCAGGTTGGAGATGTCCTTCATCATGGTTTTGCGGTAGGAGACAGACAGCTTGTTGGAGCCGTCTGACATCAGGTTGAAGCGTCGCGCGATGAAGACAATGGGGAGAGGAAGCATGGCCACTATGATGAGAGCGAAACACATGGCCAGTGCCCAGGGAGGGTAGCTCTGGAAGCGCTCCTGAGCCTGCAGACAAACAGTGAAGGGTCAGAGATGCAAAATGTTTGTCTAAATGTTGCTGAGCAGGTCGTTTTGTTTTGCCATGGTGGAGATTGTGAGTGGGTTTTTAGCCAGAGTTGCACGGCCCGAGAGATGACATTGTTGATCTGTAATATCTCAACAACTGACCGTGACATTTTGTACAGACATGAATGGCCCAGAGAAAGTGAATTTGGCTGACTTTGTGCATCCACTGACTTTTTATCCAGTCCCATTATCAGAGTACATTTCACTCCATCCACTACTTTGTTTCACCCTGCAAAGCTACATTTACATTTCATTATTCAGCTGATGCTTTCATCCAAAGTGACTCACAAAAAGGGAAACAATCAAGGTACAGTGCAACAAGGATACTGTTAGTAAGTGTCCAGAGGGAGTTAGATTTATCAACTCTAGTTGTCGGTAGTGTCGTAGGTGATCCAGAACATCTGAATGGGTTTAAGGCCCGCCAGGATAACCACAAACTGTATCAGGAGTTCAGCTGCATATTGATTAAGGTAAGGCCTTGTTTTTCTATTTGCTTTTCATTCAGGTCAAAGCTCCATGATGCTTCATGTCCATGTAGAATGGGTTTGGCCTGTGTTTTTATTATCTTACGTTCATAAAAACCAGGTTCAGACTTTTGTGCACATTTCTGATGTCAAAAATTTGATTTTAAAGACAGGATGGAGAAGCTGAGGGACATGCATAGAGGATATAATATGTCCAAAACAAAAATACTTCATTTCAATCATTCATTTCTACATATATTTGAAAATCACAGATTTGACAGCTTTAAAATCAGACAAATAACATCTTCTGACACTATATCTGGTATATTCTGGTTAACACTTCAACAGAAAATACAAAAACACATGTAGACTAACCAGCTCTTGGACCCAGGCGTTGTATCCTGGTGGGCTGATGGCCAGCTCTATGACGGTGGCTGAGATGAGCACAATGAGACACAGAGGGGAGACGTACTTCCACAGGTAGAAATAGATCTTATACGGTCGGAAACCCAACATGTCCTCCAGATCCTGCATGAACCTGACCAAGACAGAGCAACAAAACAAAACTTTGTATAATTTTACACTTCGACTTACACACACACACACACACACACCTGCAGACAGCTGTACCTTTTTGTGCCATAAATCCAAGCGACAGACAGGTTTTCCAGGATGACCACTACAGTGAGAGGCAGCCCGGCTGAGTAATCATCAAACATGGTGACAAAGTAGTTTCCTGAGCGTTGAACGAACAGCAGGCCACACAAGAAGGCAATGATGCAGCAACACACTGAAACGAACCGGGCGAGGAAGGAGAATTAGAAGTTCATTCAGAAGAAAAGATGAGAAATTGACGAGATTTTGGTTTAATCGCTGAGAAAATGGAAAAATAAAATGGTTTTACTGCCAGTAAGTCGTTTTACCTTCACTACACTCAGAGCAATAATTACAAAGCCTAATGCATCTCATTTCCTGAAGTGCTGAATAAGGGATTCATCTACTAACAGCCGTCTAGCATATACTGTAGTGTCCTGACTGAGGGTCAGTGTCAGTGGGGGAAGCTTACCTGTGAAAAGCTCCTTCTGGACCTTGTAGGTGTCCAGGACAGGTGTGGTGATGCCGGTCATGGTGCCGATCATGCTGCCCAGACCGAGGTTGATGAGCATGAAGAAGAACATGACGGACCAGAAAGGAGATCCCGGGAAATGAGTCATAGCTTCTGTGAAGGCGATGAAGGCCAAGCCGGTGCCCTGGACAGCCTGCAGAGAGACGACAAGAATCAGGGAACTAAATCAGGGAACAGACAGATCGTGCCCTGGGTTCAGTTGTAGCCAAACTCACCTTGTTGAGTTCATCCTCCAGGACACAAGGCTCCAGTCCGAGCTCGGCGAAGCTGCCCTCTTTCACCGTCTTGATGACCCCGTACATCTCAGCGTAGTCTGATGTGCTGAGATCGGAGAAGTTTACATGTGGAGGGATTAGATCGTAACTCAGGACGTGAGAGTGGAGGTATCCCACGATCTTCTCTGCATTACTACAGAGAGAAAAAGAGAGAATCGTGAACTTTAGCGGGCAAGAATGACGACATATCCAAACAGACAGGCACACAGCCAAGACAACACTGGATCTATTTACAGGTCAGATTTTTATGTACTCTATATAAAAAGACAATGAAAACAGACAAGACATAAAAGGGCAACCTCTGTGGCTGTGGCAAAAAAAACTGCAGTTCCTCAAACAGCCACTTGAGGCTGGCTACAGAACAGGTCAAGCTCCATAAGTCCCCATGTTAAAATGTCCAACTTCACAGCAGAAATAAACATGTTTACAGCCTGGTACAAAAAACAGTTTTTGTCTCTGAGTCTACATTTTTTTTTAAATTCTTAAGGCTTAAAGTTATGCAGAATTAACAGCATGGATACTTTAATTGACAGATGATTGCTGTCAAAGATGGCTTCTTTGAGCACCCAGGCATCATTTAGCCCTCCTTGGCTCCACTCACGATCCGCGCCTTGCAGATTTTTAGATTAGCTGAGAGGCGACAGACAGTACTGCCGAGTTGGCAATGACGTACGACATCCTTAGTTATACCGTCTATCCCGAAGACTCTCACTCTGTCTTCTTTAAATGTTGTTTTTAATGCTGCGAGGAGCTCAAACACACATCAATTTACTGGCTCGAAAAATGACGGACAGCTTTTGCAGACGTGAACTTACTCCACGACACACTTTTCATTCATGATGTTGGCCTTGAAGCCGAGCACAGCGAACACCACCAGCGTGGCCAGAATGGATGTGAGAAAGTTGATGACAGAGACGAGCACCGCATCAAAGTGACAGTTGTTATCGATCTTATTGTAACTGGAAAACGCTATGACTCCTCCAAACCCCAGACCCAGGGCGAAGAAGACCTGGGTGGCCGCCTCCCTCCACACCTGGGGCTCCAGCATCTTTTCCAGCTGCGAGAGAGCGAGAGAGAAAGTCAGTTCACGACTTTGGTGTTGGGTGTTTTTTGACGTGGCTGAGGAGGCAGCTCTGTCGGTCTCACCTTGGGAGTGAACATGTGGGCGATACCATCCACTGACCCCTTCAGCATTAAACCCCTGACCAGGAAACAGAACAGCACCACATAGGGGAAAAGAGAGCTGAAGTACATCACCTGTGGAGGAGGGAAAGCATCCATTCAGGAAAGAGATACAGGTGGTCTCCTTCATTTTATTCTCTCATTGTGTCATACACTACCTTCCCAGAGGAGGCGATTCCTCTGATGACGGCGAGGCAGACGATGATCCAGGCCACCAGAAGAGACAGAGTCATTTTGATGTTGAGGCCGCCGCTCTCTGCGATGGTGCTGGTGGTGTTCAGAGTCTGACGGTACCAGAAATAGGTCGTAGCCGAGCTTTTGTCGCACTCGGGCTCCACGACTGTGTGTCGTTGGAGACAGAAAGAGGTGAAGCTTTAGTTTGGGCGATAATGAAGGGAAATAAATAAGGTGTGAAGATGCAAGCGGGAGAGGCTTGAATGTCACTGGGCGAGGGCAGAAGGAGAAATATAATGAGATTGAGAATGTTTGCTCGGGGTCAATAACTCAATTCTCAGCTGGTTTACACCTCTCAGACAGTAAAGGGAGCTAAACAAGGTCGTCTGTGTGCTTAGTATGCCGAGCATGAACCTCCAATTCACAGCACCTCCGATTTTTTACAGTGCACACACTGTATATTCTCTTGTTACCTTGGGGGAAATGATATACGGTGTGTGTGGCTAGAGTCAGCAGCGTTATGATTCTTCTGCAGGTTTATTTATGTGCATGCACAGAGAGATGCAGCGACGGCTCCTTATAAGTGCCGTAAAATCTGATTTCGCTGAATTCAAGATGGCCTCATCATTCATTAATTACTAATTAATCCATCACGATGCAGGTACGAAGCACGCTTGTGTTTCCGATCTTACAGAGAAATATTTTACGCTCTGCTGCTCTCATTCAGCATCAGCGTCCTCCAGTCTGAGCGACTGGATCTCTGCTTCCCGCCTGTCTGTCTGTCTGTCTGTCTGTCAGCTGCCTGCAGCCTTGCTGAGTCACACACATGCTTTGTTACCCCGGGGGTTGTGTTATTATCGCTCCTAATCAAACTCCAGAGGGTTTTAATCTGGATTATGTCCGACAGAAAGTCATAAGGAAGTTAACACAGTTTGTCTGATCTGCTTACTGCAGGTGTGTCGACAGAGGCTGCAGACAGACATGATCCTACGGCTTGTAGCACGGCGGTGCATTGAGGAGTTATTATGATAATATTATGATGACTGCCTCTTTTAAATCTGAATTACTTTTATGTGATTGATTGATTTTCAGTACAGTACAACAGATTTGGTGCAACAGCAGCAGACTTTGTTAACTTGCTCGATTTGTTTATGTACTTCTAAATATGTAAATAAGATACATAATTAAATTGATGATTGGATGTTTGCACAGGGAGTTTTATTTTGAAAAAGAGCCTTCTGAAAATGGACCATGATGATAGAAACAGCCTCACTTATGGTTCACGTTCAGTTTGTGCTAATTAGCAAATCTTATCATTGTCACTTTGAGCTTATTAGCATGCAGTTAGCACCCAGCTAAGCCTCGTGGACCATTGTACATTTGTATTTTATTTCATTTTATGTTTTAATCAATATTATTTTTCTCTTCGCTGCAGTTTTAAATGCTGCTCTCGGGCATTTAATGCATACTTTCTGCAAATCACCGTACTGTAAATTGCATTTCCTCGTCTGGTTGCTCGTATTTAATGTCACTCACTGGCAAGGGTCCCGTTCCTTCTGATCGGACAGTCGCTCCATGGAAGAGGATACTGGAAGGACTGGAAGAAATAGAAGATGCTCCAGCCGATGATCACATTATAGTAGAGACCCACAAAGCCACACACCTATAGATAGATAGATAGATAGATAGATAGATAGATAGATAGATAGATAGATAGATAGATAGATAAGGTGTCAGGTTGATATTTTATACCTCCAGTAAATTGCATAATAAGATCTTCACAGAGTTAGTAGAGTATGCAAATGAGGCAGCATGCTTTGTGCACGTCCCATGTTGCTGTCAGTCTTCCTAGCAGTCGTGCCAGCTAGGACATTCACGAGCTAAATAAGGTTGAGGAAAGCATGAATAATTAAAGTGGTCTTTTTTCAACACTGATCTTCTGGGAGATATTTATAGCTGCTTCTGCGCCTGCCGTGCAGCTCTAAAGAAAGGCTCTCAAACAAGTCAATACCTCCCATAAACCCGAGAGAGGCTGAGACAGTGTGAGGGCTGTTGTGGTGAGATGTTCCCGTAACTTTGCCCCTATCAGTTTCATGGTTGTTAGGTACATATAAGATAGATAGATAGATAGGTAGATAGGTAGGTAGGTAGGTAGATAGGTAGGTAGGTAGATATTCAGTGTGTTTGCTCATGCAGAAATGAGGCACCTTAACAAATCACACCGACAGTGTGTGCAGTGGCTTGTTTCTATCCTTAAACTCGTGCAGACTCAGCAGATGTGCCTCCGTTTAACTGCAGGGTTTGACAGCTGTTTCCCCAATTACAACCTCCCTGATTCTTATCACAGCACCCACACTTTTTCTCTCTGCCACGCTGCTGTCAAAGCAAAGATTTATCAGGAGTATTTTTAGGCTGTAGAGACGCTGAAATATCGCTTGTCTTTTTTCCACCCTTACCATCAGACTGGACACCCCTATCCCGCCCAGACTGGGACAGACGTAGTTCCAGACCCCGATGCTCCCGCGTCGGATCTTCTGACCCACGGCCAGCTCCAAGAAGAAGAGTGGGATGCCGATGAGGAGGAGGAGGATGAAGTAGGGAACCAGATAGGCGCCTGGAAAATAAGGAGGAGGAGGAAATAGTGTCAATTTGCACCATTTAAACAAAACTGGAGACACAGACGAAGACCAGGGGCAGTAATAGGTTTTGGTTGGGAAACCAACACAGGATAACAACAGAGATGAATGTCTGTTGCCACAGATGCAAATTTTCTGATTCTATAGCAGCTTTTACTTTAAAGCAGCTACAAAGAGCGGCCATTTTCTGTTGATTCTGGCAGCCCGGGACACAAGTGGTAGTGTTTCCATCGAGCGACAACATCTGTGGCTGTGACGTGAAGTCAGTGAGTCAGTCTCCATAAGCCCCCATATTAAAATATCGAGCTTCACAGCAGAAATAAACATGTTTACAACCTGGTACAAGTGTTGGTCTCTATAGCTAATTTCCTTGTTCAACTGTACCGAGTCTGAATTATTATGTAACTCTCCTGTTCAAGTTATATAAAGGCTTAAATTTATACATAGGCTGCTTTGATTGACAGGTAAGTGCTGTTGTTCGAGCAACTAGGCGTCCTTTGACACCTCAGCTCCACAGGTGATCTGTGTTAGTCCCAATTTTTGAGTTATCTGGTAGGCGGCAGAGGCAGGACGGCCAACACGGCAGCAACCAGAACCACCGCACAACCTGTGGGTGACGTTGAAGGTTCATATTTACACTGTCTATGGTTTCCACCACCTTGTTCTGTTTCAAGGGGAACCCTGGGAGAATAACTATATAGAAACAGCCAGGCTTGTCGCTGATGGTCTTGTATGTATGTTTAAGTAGGTCATATAGAGACTATCAGTATTAAACCGGGGCTATTCATAGCAGGCAGTAAGTTTAAACAATAGTACAGCTATCCATTTTTTTTTTTTACAGTGTCATATATTGTTGCACATTTACAGCTTCACCTTTTGTCCAGGACTTTCCTTGTTTGTGTGTAAAGTAGAGTTACTCCAGTGTTTCGAGTCTGTAATCGGTTTATATTTATGCGGAGGACCAAGCCTGTTAGAAAAACTAGTTTGTTGCAACACATTAAACTGATGTTTTTATATATTTCTAGTCATTCTGTGAATGATTCATAGTGTAAAACATGCAAATACTGTATACTAGTGTGGTCCTTTAACAATTTGGCGAGTAGCAACAAAAAATGTAACGTCCTCGGCTCCACTCATGAATATTCTTTGAATTTCATTTTAATTCTGATTCCTTTGTAGCTTAATCCAGAGAGACTTAATCAGGATGCAACTGTGTTTTTTTTTTTTTTTTGCAAAGGGCGAGTCATTACCCGAGACTTTATATATATATAAACATACTACTATTAATACATCAGCTGTATAATCACGTACAGGGGCACGCACATCTGATGGTGGGAGGAGTAATGAGGCAAAGGTGACAGGCTAAATCAAGAAATCTTAAATAGAGAGGCTGTTGAGGTTAAATGTAGTGAGACGAGTTGGGCCTTTGCCAGGATCCTCCAATCGTCCACTCCATCACAGCTTATTTAAACTGGGTGCTGATAGACGTGATGCACGGCACAGTCCCGAGCATAAAGATGCGACGACAGAGGCGGGGGATGATAGAAGATGCGACGACATGAAGATGAATAACAGAAATGAACGCGAGGCCCACACAGCGATAACTACAAACAACACAGACCTTTAATGTGCCTGTAATTAGCCGCCTGACAGAAAACCGCAGAGTGAGAAATGGTCGCTGCTCGGGTCACATAACCGGACTGGTCTGGGAGTCTAGTGTCAGTAAATCCTCTCTATAGGCAATAAATCCTGCCCATACGCACTAAATCTGACACGAGCTGTAAAACACCTTAAAGACTTAAGCAGCAGCACGTCTGCCCATCAGTCCATGACGACGAGTCATGTATTGTGAACACAGCTCTACACTGTGTTCGCCTCCGATTACATGCACGCCAGACCAAAATATACCCTCATCACTATACAGTTACATTCCTTTTTTTTTTTTCATCGGGCTCTTTTCTGTTTACCAGAGTATCAGCTGAACCCGGCCTGCTCTGCCCGCAGTAGTAATCAATAGTGCAGCTATATTTAGACCAGGGTTGTTTTCTCCATGAAGCTGCTCTCTTGAAACTTCTGTGTTAGATGGAAATGTAGTTTGTGACGATCGGGGAGATAAGACATGCAGCAAAATAAGAAGCAGAGGAGATGTTGACTGCTGTATTACCACACCTAACATTTGATAATCAGCACCAAACACAAACTATAGCCGAGACTGAAGGGAATGTCATTCATTTTGCAGGTGTTGGACAAATTCAAATTTCGACTTCAGCCAGGAGATGAAAGTCACGAACGAATCATCCCGAGGGGGGTTAAGATAGGAATCTCGTCTGAATATCGCCAACAGATCTCACGGCAATCTATCCAATTATTTGCTGACATGTTTCATTCTGCCTGTGTTCATTCTCCTCGTGTCTGTGTGGGTTCGAACACGTGCAGGTTAATTGGTGACGCTGAAATTACTCGTAGGTGTGAATGTGAGCGTGAATGGTTGTGTTTATCTCTGTGTCTATGCCACCCATCCAGGGCGTCGCCCTAAGTCAGCCGGGATCCTTTCCAGCCGCCTGTGACCCCGATGAGGATAAGTGATTGTGGAAACTGGTTGGATGTGTCATTTGGTTCGAGATGAAGAGATGAAACGTTTGTTTTCTTTATGGATGTGTAAGATTATGTAGAAATCGGAACTCTGGGTGTTGCTTTTGACACTTTATTCTCAGTGTCTCCTGGTTAGAGACGCGACCAGCTTCACGTTGAGATGAATTACAGCGACAGTAAGTGTAATCAGTTACTTTGTGCCTTGTTGAGCACAGCAGCTTGGACTGATGCCTGGAGCACTCACCTCCACCGTTCTTCTGGCACAGGTAAGGGAAGCGCCACACGTTCCCCAGGCCCACAGAAAAGCCCACCTGGGCCAGGATGTACTGCAGTTTGCTGTTCCAGGCGGGGCGTCCATCATTTTCAGGCACCTCTATCTGTGGGACTTTCTTCCCGGCGGCCCCTCCGACGTTCAGGGAGCTGTTCTTGTAGTCGAACGGCTCCTCGTGCGCCAGCAGGTCAGCCACCGACTCTGTGACGTGCTCATGGCTCTGCTCCCTCTGCGTCACCTTGCTGTTTTTAGGCATCGGGTTCGGGGAGGGGGTTGGGGGCGGAGAGAGAAAGAGAGAGCCAGACAGAGAGTGGCGGCGAGGGGAGGAAGTGATACAGGCAGAGAGTGGAGAAGAGATGGATGGATGTGGCTGTAAGGGAGATGCTGTAGAGTGATTTCAGGTCTCAGCCTCAGTCCTGCATCAGAAAAACAGAAAGGTCAAAGAGAAAACTGTGTTTCAAGGACATCATTAAAATGTAATAATGTTCTCTTATTGGACATAAAAGTCCCATTTATAGATGTATTTTAAATAAAAGAATCTGCCTCGTGCCCCTGACATGGATCATTTAATGTACAGTAATATGAAGCATCCTTTTCCTGGCTGTGATCCTTAAATAACACTTCACTAAGTCGCTGACACAATTATTCCTCCATTTAGTGCTTGGTTAACCTTGTAATAAGACATTGGATTATAACACATGGTTATGCCTCTCCAGAGTCATGAAGGATGTCAACATAAAGACAGGAGGCCATTCATCACACCTTTGTGTTAACTTAACCTGAGACGTAACATTTTTTAACAGCTCTCTGTCTCTCACACAATGTTTTTGCCTCCAAAAAAAAAAAATTCCAATCCTGTAAATTGTTCTATTTAATTTCCCAGTTCTGCAAAGCTTAACTTTCATGAAGCTTTTTTTTTTTTTACTCCTGTAAATCCCCCATAATCCTCCGAAGCCTCGCAGCAGCATCCATCCTCACCCCTCTTTCAGGGAGTGGTTTGGTTCAACCCAAACGTAATGGAGGAAGTGAACATGATGCTCTGGATGAAGTGCCGTCATGTGTTCTCCTGATCCACATCACGAGCCTCTGTGTAGGCTCATTACTTATTGAACAAATTGTTTCTCCGTTATAAAAATCCGCCGTCCACTGAAATGCAAAACTACAAAACTTAGGGGTTATTTGAGCACCGGGGTAAGATACAGAAGGGGGAAAAAGACAATAAAGACTACCTCGCAATTTTTGATCCTCTGTGTTGGCAGTGACTGTTGGCCGTATGGCTAAGGGCTAAAGGAAACAGTAGAGGGGCTGAGCGAAGATGCTGCACCTTAAATGTGAGGCTACAGCGGTGATGCACACGAACCTTTATTGTCACTGCTTACATCAGCCGAAAACAAACTTACTATCAGCAAAGAGCATCAACTCTACACTCAACACTCTCGGAGCAATCGCCGACGCAAGAAAGCCACACACGCACTCAGCAACTCCTTAAGACAAGCTCAGGATGTGCACTTGCTTTCCTTGTTTATGTTTTTTCTTTTTTCACCATGACGGATTTCCTCCTCTCTGCATGTCAAGATGAGCCTATGATGCAATAATCCAGGGCCATTCACAAGTCTTTATAATCCTGCGTGCATTAACTATAAAGCCGGCAGGGCTGCTTTTCTGTCTTGTCATTCAATCCCATCCTACAGCATGCAAGACACATAATATCAATCAGAGGTTGCATCATCCAGCCAACGCAGAGGAATGAAAACACATCAACCCACCCAACCAGTAATCCAAAAAACACACAGGTCAGATGACCCCGGCTGACGCTAATAGTCTGACTGTGTGGATTTTATTTCACAGTAAAGACATTTTTTCTGCGGCAGGAAAAAAAAGCCTTTTGGTCGAGCCTGCAGTGTTATCGTCCTCCTGTTTTGATTATGGCTTTGTCCTTGGAAGAAGATCTACATTTTCAGTAGGGAGTTAAAAAAAAAAAGACCTGTGCACACATCTGCCTGTATATTTATTCTCTTTCCCGCTGATTCAGACATTCTGCATGCGTCACAACGAGGCAAAACATGCATATAAACACACCGCGTACTGTACGTCACATCTGTGATCCTTAAACCGCGCAAATAACTCATGCTTAGTGTGAACACATGGCACGTCCCCGGCAGTAAAGTAAAGAGTTTGTACTAGGACAACAATGGTGCAGTGTGTTTTTGGAAATGTATGTTTGCTGTTCAGACTCTGAACACGTCTCTGTGTTCTTTGACATGACACCCTAAGACACTGAAGAAAAAATCTGTTACAAACGCCTCAAGTCAAAGTCTTCAAATTGATTTTTTATCCAACCAAGAGACAAAAAAAACCCCCCAAATATCTCGTCTGATATGAAAAGCTGTAAATTCTCACAAATGAGAGGCTGCAATGAGGGAAACTCATCATCTGTCATCAAATATAGAACCATAAAAGTGTTTTTGCATTGATATTCCTGTTAAGAAATCATACTTCACACAGATAATGACGGGTTTTCTGGCACCAACAAACCTCACAAGTTCAGCCCTAACTGTGAACACGTGCTGTCCCAAAATCACAAACATCCAAATACAAGTTGTACCCTCAATGAAACCACTTAAATAACATGCATGTTCGTGGTTTTCTCTGTGTTTGAACATATAGAGCAGTGAGGTTTCCACCCACTTCCAGTAACACAATATAACATGTGACCAAGAGGATGGAAAACAGCAGAACCTGCAGGTATCAGCCTCGGTCATTAGTCCTGTTTAAGTGTCCACACTTGTTCATTAATTGATTACTGATTCTGTGATTACCAGCCTCTTCTGCAAGTCTGAACACACATCAGAGTCAGTGATTAATCAGCTATTCACACTGCAAATTACAAAGTATTAAACGTCTGAAGCTTTTGGTTTGTTTGTTTTTTTAGCACGTTAAATAGCTCTCAGAGCAAATTTAAAGCATAAGGACATCAAATAATTTCCATTAAAAAACTCTTTTAGGTTGGAAATACAGCTGCACAGAACAGCTGCAGGTCGTGTAAAGCTCCTGGGTGCTCTCACTCATCAACACCTCAACACGGATCACTTAACGTGGCCAGCAGGTGCCACATCTGGTGCTGATGCTGATCGGCCCAGTGTTTTGTCAACTCTGGTGTCACTGCTCACGGAGAGTGATGCGACGACTTTTAAACCCAATCAAGGTCAAACTCCATTATTTCCTGACCTCTGTGTGTGTGTGTAAACTCGTTTCAGCCGGGGTGCAAATGATACGCGATCGTGCACAACTTGACACGACCCAAAATAAGACATAAAACAAAGCATCGGAAACTCTTTGAGCAGCTGCCTGTCAACTTTCTGCAGAAATAACCTCCGTTGATAACGCGACGTTAAAACAGATGCGCAGTGGAGGGATGTTAGGATGAAAATCTTTCTCACCGTGAGTCTTCAGCGGCGATATCCAGGGTTTGTTATGAGCGCAGATGTGAGAGGGAATCTGTAGAGAGGCATGCATACATCCGCTGAGCAGCACTGTGGTACTGAGTGAGCGCTCGCAGGACAGTGGAGGACGGACGATCACATGCTGCTCTGCCTACAATTGACATGCAGGGTGGAGAGTCCAGGGGCGCACCGTGACGCACGCAAAGTGCCGCTTATTACCAACAATGACAAATGATCACCTGCCGCTCACTTGTTGTTACAGACTTCCGGCCATCACAGCATCTCTGCATGGGAAGATGGGGTGCTGAAGTGTGTGTGTGTGTGAGGGGATAAGAGCCAAACTGTGCGCGTGTTTCTCAAGGTTATCCACTCCTACCTGAGGAAGTGAGCGTGTGACGCAGCTTTCGTCATTATTGTTCCAATTGATAAAAATATGAGGAGCCATTCAACCTGTCAGGGCAACAGAACTCCTATTTTATTAAATGTTCTAAAAAAAAATACTGATGTTGATGCTTTTGTTAGCATCGTGAGGCTGCTGGTATAAACTGCACAGCAAGAAACAGATGTGCAAGCCCATGTCCACTGCTCGACAATAATTAAGCATTAATACACTAATAAAACTCATACTAAATACATGTACAATATACGAGTTATACAGTGAAAGGGGGAGAAGAAAGGACATTTTGTACTTGAGGAAGAACAAATGTGTTATTAGTACCTTGTACTCAGATTATTTACTTCAGTAAAAGTATAATACCATAAAAGAAAAGTCAAGTAAACACAAGTCCTGCATTCATCACATTTACTTAAATAAAAGTACAGAATTAAAAAATGGCTTCTGTCAGTGTCATGTTATTTTTTTTATTATTGGATCGATTGAGACTTGTTCTATGACTGTTTACATCTCTGTAATTGAATCTCTGAAATGCAGTGGAGTAGATGTTAAAGTAGACAATGAGAATACTCAAGTAAAGTAATTGTACTTCTTCCATTAAAGTCCCCTTTGGTCTCTTCATCTCTGTCATCATAGAGGCTGCTGAATCCGATAACACTGCCTGCTTGCCCAGCTCCTGTTCTGGTACGACACTGGCTCCAATCCTCTTCATCATCACCCCATAGCCCCGGCCTCGTCTTCCCAGTGATCCAAACTGTCTGTGGTTCAAACACTAACACTCCTATGGTGCTCTGAACTAACAGGCCAGTCTGGCTAACATTAAGCTAACAGCAGCTACTAGTCTGTAGCAGTTTACTTTACTGTCTATTAGAAATCTCTGTCAAAAACCAGGAGTTGGCGTGCGAGTAATTGTTGAAGTGTTGAAACAGACGTACAGGGTGCCGAGCGGGAAAACAAGAGACACCATTCACCTGATTACACGTCAGTGTGACAATGATTTGAATTGGTTATTTTTTGGTAGAAACGTTACACAATGTTGCTTTAAGGTCATTGCTCGAGTCACTGTATTTAGTCTCTGATATAAAAGTCTGGACAACACTGTCTCTGACTATAATCAGAGATCAAACATATGAATCTGTAATCATTTCTGAATAACTGCTTTATCTTGCGGATCAAACTTAAAGTCTTTCGAGTTGCACTGGGTGGTCTTTGTTCTATTATACACTGGACACATGACACGACTGCAGCAGGCACTTTCACCCAGGGGACCATAAATCACGCACCAGCTGCCAGAATATTCTTTAATACAGCCGAGATAGGGGCGAAAGACATCATCGGAGGTCATTTTTCATCCTGACCATAGGGATTTATTTTTGTGCCTCCTTGGTCGTCTCAATCAGATCTGTTTGCTCACTTGCTTCTTGATGTCTCTCTTCACCTACATCATTAGTATCAATATGGAGTTTGGTCTAAGCGGTGATACAAAACAAAGGGACGTAAATATGTGGAGATAAATGACTTTAAACTCCCTGTGAGAACAAAATCTAGTTTACGGCTCAAACAAATAACATACGACCTCTAGGGTGCATATGAAGTACAGCTCATATCTCTTTATCTGGGACGGTGTTCAGACTGTTTTTTAGGGTAAATTTAAACCCGCACCAGAGTTTAGCATCTGCTTATTCTATTTCTACAGCTGGTCCTTGCTCTGTGACGCTTTTGACGCACCTCCTTCGAGCTGACTACTGGGAGTAGTTGCTGTGGCAACCTCAGGATCATATGACAGACTTTGTCTCATCTCTGCACTCTCCTCTCTGCATTCCTCCCTCGATAAATCGCTTTTCCCTATAGTTGGGGATCAACAGAATGTTTGCTCTCTCTGGCATCATAGGTGACAGCTGTAGATTAATATTTATTTGACAAGTCTTGACAGGAAATCTCTCAGTTGAGAGTAGAAGAAATGTTTGAAGCAGCACAGTGTGAGTGAAACAACTCGAAGTCTGATAAAACCAGAGTAAGAACAAGGATTAAAATCATGCAGTATGACAATGAAGTAATTGCAAAGTAACACTGTCTTGCACATGCACTAGTACTGATAGGCAGTGCCGCAGGACATCTGCTAAGTGGACAGTGGTGTGTCAGTCAGCGATGCACATTTTTCTTGTGGTTTTATTAAGCCTGCATCAGCAGCCTTGCAGGCCTGTGGGACTGTTGGCGCAGTGGCACTTCTGCCCTCTCTGTTTAGCAAATGACCGAACAGTCCCATCTGGGCCGGAGGAGCTGCAGCCCTGTTCTGCCTCCAGTTACCCCATGTCCTTTTACTCGTACCTGCATTTATTGTACATGCCTTTATTCGGCTTCACGTCCACTGTGATAAACTGCAGTTTGTTTTTGGTCCTTGCTCATTTAGCACCACGCGTAAAGAGCAGCTCTGTGAGGCTGTATGGTGGTGGGTTGACCTAGCACTAAGGCTCGTGTCAGTTTGACAGCGACAGTGCTAAGGTGTTGAAGTTTAGCAGATGTAGCAGTTCGGTTGTGGCTGATGAGGAAAAAACATCCATACATTACGACCACCAAGATGATTACAATTCATCCTGATGGGGGCATGAATGTCTGTACCAAATTTCATGGCAATCTATCCAAGAGTTGTTGAAACATTTCACTCTAAACCACAAATGCCAACCTCATGGTGACGCTACAGAAAAGGTCAGAGACACCATCGGAGTCGATGGGATTCATCCTCTGGGAACCATGAATGTCTGCACAACATTAAAAGCAAGCCATCCAGTAGTTGCAGAGATCAAAGCGGTGGACTGGCATAATGACTAATAAAGTCTAAACTAAACGCCGGCATAGCTTTATTGACAGCATTTCCTGTCCGCTGTTAACGTTACAGCCTTGTTGTGGATGTTTCTATGCTCATTTTCTCCTCTTAGATTTTTTTTTCTATCAAGTTTATCTTCACATATCTGTCATCAGCATCCAGTGTCCTCTTCACTTCAGGTAGTGCCTTTGTATCTCGTGGTCCGTGCTGTCTGACGTCAGCACTCTTTCATAGCACATTTCTACTCTTCTCTGTTGTTCACCTTCAATCGCCTCTAACTTCACATCGTCTCCTCCGACGCTTTGCAGCACCCGCTTTCTTTTGTGCCCCCCCCCCACGCCCACTTCCACTCACGTGTGCTCATGCATTCTGCATCTGCACCACCACATCCGCCCAGTACTTTTCCTTCACTCCAGTCTCATTTATATTCCTCCCTCCCCATCTTTTTCCTCCTTCTCTCCCTCCCTCCTGTTTCTCCTCTTGTGTTTTGCGCTGTCTGGGTCACTCTCAGCACCTAAAAAAAGATTCTCAGTCTGCATTGGGCTCTGTATCGCTTATCTAGTCCAGTATTCTTAGCACAAGCTCTTGGACAAATAATTACATATAGGCTGTCATTCCTCCTGAAAAGAAGTGAATGTGAGCACTTTTGTTAGACGGGAATGGATGAGTTAAAGCAGTTGATGTCAGTCCACATGCATGAAATTGCTCTCTGTGATCAATGCACTGATTATTCACTGACTCTCTCAGCTCAGAGGGTTAAAGTTCATCGATGTTGGATGCTCTCTTTAGTCAAAAAGGCCTGTTCTCATTTACTACATCATATAAAACCTGTACAAGAACTTTCCACATATTATTCATCTTTCCCTAACATGAATAAATCAACAAAGGGCTTTATATCCTGCATAACCTGGTTTTATTTCACGTGCTCCAAAAAACACCCAAACACTGTTGTTATCCGCCGATGAATCCTCAAACTATTGTAACACCTCCTGCTTTCCCAGAGTGCATCACTGCACGGCAATGTGCTGGTGTTGTGCAGGTGTTCAGACAGAGGAGAAAGTGGGTCACGTTGGGCTCAACCAGACATACTGCAGTGCTCTGCCACACAGAAACACTCCAAGATGGTGTTTTTATTTATGCAGGTTGTAATCAAAAACTGCTGTACGGGGAGTCTTGTTATTAAATATGAGACATCATGAGAAACCTAACAGATGAATGCATTTAAAACCCAGTTGGCTGTCGTGTTACACCTGGTAGGTTGGTTCTCCGTTTGATCGTCCATTTTTCACAAATACGTGTGATAGCACACTGGTTCATTTCAGACAGGTGAATGCTTGGCTGTCTTTCGGGGCGGCTGATGACAGAAGTGTACAAACAGATCTGTTACTGCCTCACATGAAAGCCAGAGTGCAGTGGGTCAGGCCATGCTGTTCACCTTAATGCGACAAACAAAAATAGAAACTCATTAAAATCTGTTTTTCCCCTCGCTAATCCTTTGCTCTTTCCCCCTTTGACAGCTCATTACCAAAGAAAAACCTGCACGCCATTCAGTTTTTGATCGTCTTGAACGGATGAAACGCCTCTCTGTTGCAGCCTATTCACGATGTCACATGTCAGCGACTTCAGAGCTGCCGCCTTGGTGAATTTGAGATAAAACAACGTAATGTTATGTCTATTTTAGGCAGACGCAATCACTGAATTTCAAGCAGGAACAAATGTCCTCGCTCATACTATCTTTACAGACACACTCTTTAAACCCATTTTAATACTAGGTGGCAGATTGCCTTACTGGGCCTGCGCGTGGTCACGTGACGGCCTATAGAAGAACTTCACCAGATGGTCTCTCAAAGAGGGGCCAGTCCAGCTTGCAGGGTTGAGGGCAAATCTCCCGTCCCCATTTTTTGGACAACATAATCCTTTTAAAATACTCCTGCAGCAAAGCACACTGCATTTCTTTTAGTAAGTGTTGTTGGTGCAATAAGGTCGACGTAACAACATTTGTGTGTGCATCAATGTTTTCTTGTGCCTCACAGTGGGACTTGTGTGGAGCTACAACTTTCTGAACTGTCAGCTTTTCTGTGCATAAAGTAACACAGTTTCAAATTGGACGACCACCTCTCCCCCTGCTGTCGTGCAAGCTGTAATCCTACGCGTGGGAGTGCCCTACATACATGCCTCAGCATTTTATTCCTGTATATTATCAATAAAAAAAAAAAAAACAGCCCACACTTTCATAAATACCCCACTGACCACACAGATTGGTGTAGTGTAGATGATGGCTTAGGCTGCAACACGGCTCGGGTTGGTGTAATTACAGGTGAAAAAACAAAGGGTATTATGTTGAGGTTATGTGTTCTTGTGGAGATATATAACAAGAAATTTACTTCGTATAGATATTATAAAAGATGATGAAATGGATTTCAGTCCTATGTGACGTATGTGTGACGATAAAATGTGTTTAATTTGGGCACATTTATATAACAAATGACTTTAAAAACTTTAAAATTAAACTGAGTTTGAACAGCATACAATATTCTTTAATGGTTTCTTTATGTTTTATGCCGAGCAGTGACACAATATCCGATACGCATCTTCCACGCAGGCAGACAAAGACATTCAGACAGAGACAGAGAGGTTTAAGTGAACAGTTTTGCTCCTGGCAGTCTGAGCAGACTGCCTCCTTACAGTCAATAATAAAGATAAAAGTTTTTCTCAGTCTAGACAGGTAGTACTTCACCTTCTTGTTTCAGTGATAAACTGCAGCCGATGTGGTTGTTGGGAGAAACCTGTCTGCCCCCTGGTGGTGATAAAATGGTAAAAACGTGTGTTCAGGAGTACAGCTGGAGACAGAGAGTCTGAATCATCCATTTCATTTATTACTTAGAGCCAGTTCACTTTTAAACACAGCTTGTAAACTCATTGTAAAATATTTAGGGTCTGCTCAAACAGTCATCAGTGAGACAGACAAAAATATACAAACTGTGACATTAAAAAGCAACATCTGCCCTACTTTTTGATTTCTTTTGCATCTTTGTCACCTCTTGACACAAGAAGTTTTTTCGCTGGAAGAAAGAGAAAAGAGTGAAATGTGAGTCCTAATCTTTGTATTTGTTTTTATTTGTGTTATGTACTTTATATATTATATAGATTGCCATTTTTATCAATTGTTGTATTTAATATGAGTCACTATTGACTGCTGACTGCAAGCCCAATTACCCCTCTGGGACATTAAATCTCTACTCTGCTCTAAATTGGCATCCCATAGTCGCTAAAGCCACACACTATTAACACTCTGTCACTTGCATGGATAAATCAATGTGATGGATGTTAGGGACAACTGCTGCAGAAGTCACTGATGCTGTGGAACACAAAAACCTCAGCAAACCTCCAAGACTCCTGTGGACTATAAAACATATATCTATCAAGGTGGGATGGATTTATTATAATATTACAACTATAATATTTGTGTATGCCAGATGCAGAATTATCCAGAATTTATTGAAGTAAAAAGTAAAATGTTCTCTGTCAGTGTTTTATTATTATGCCTGGTGTTTCTGGATTAATATTCCTGCTGCATTAATGTTTCTGTTGCATTTTACTGCAGTACATGTTTAAATGTTGAGCTTTATTTATTGTTTACTCTACAGCAATGCATCATATTCTGTGCCATTATATTTGTAGTTTTGCCCTCCTGTGACAACCACATGCCTCTAAAAAACAGAAAAAGGCCATTGTGATGTTTTCCATATAGCTGATTTAGCTTAAGAAGTCATTTTCTCAACCTATAAAGGAACATGTCATCGTTTAGTTTAATGCAAAAACCCTGTAAATACTGTACATGTCTACAGTAACTAATACTAAAGCTGTCAGACAAATGTAACGGAGCAACAAGTTCAGTATTTGCCTCCGAAATGTAGCGAAGGACAAATATAAAGTTGAATAAAATGGAAACAATTCCTAAATTTTGCAGTCAAAGGTGCTTCAGCAAAAAGTAAAAACTTGTTTGAAAAAGCCAATGAAATACACAAACTTTTTGCTCAGCTCCTCGCGTCCCAGCTGAAGATCAACTAGGCGTCCCAGCTGAAGATCAACTAGGCGTCCAGCTGCAGAAGACCTGATGAACCTGCTAAAAAAAGGCTGATACCAGGCTGCCTAATGATTTAGTAGTAACTAGTAATAGGATTAAAACTGATGACTTAAAAAGAGTGTTATCTGTGGGTGTTATCTGTCTGGTCTTTGCCAGTACTCTGCGGTGTGAGGTAATGAAAGCATGCAGTTAAATAACTTAATTTCATTTGACCATCGTACAAATCTTATTTTATCGGGCGCAGCTCCATCACGGCTGCAACCACACTATAAACTTGTACTCCACTCGCACACAGCTGGTCCCCGGCGAGGCCTTGGCCTGCTGCTACACCTCCTATACTGCAGCGTGTTTGCCCCTCCTGCACATTTAAATGAAGGGCTGTGTTTTTCCTGTCATGTATTGCTCAACACATTATCAGTGTCCTTACTTCAAGGGCACCGTGTACACTTCCTGTGCCAAACACTTGCACCCGAAAAGTGACAAAAATGTCTTGTGCTATACTTGCAAGTGCACTTTAATTCACTCAAAATGGAGATTATAGCACTCTTCCGTTTTATCCGCTCTTCCTGTTGCAGCCTCGCCGTCTTTCTGTCACTTTCAAATCACTCTCGGCCTGTACGGATGTACTTTTGACCCCTCAGCAGAGCCGCACCCTTGTTTATTATAGGCGAGCGGCTTCCCTGTCCACGTGACTGACACCCCGCTCAGCCAATCAGATTCCTCTACGGGCGCGTAAGGCGGGTCTTCCTGTACAGTAGAGCAGAGTAGTCCAACATGGCGGTTATGCCGCTCGCTTGAGAGTGCAGTGAGCACCGCGGATAAGTTCGGATAGTTTAGGTCTGCATCAGTGCCAGAGAGTGAATATATCCCCGCACATTAGTGTCTACAAGCTGCAGATATCGGCTCCTGGAAATGAAGGGGAAAGAGCGATCTCCGGTGAAGAAACGCTCCCGGGCGCCAGACGACGGCAGAGACCGAGGAGGAAGCCACCCGAGCGGCAAGAAAACCGGAGCCCTGTCGGCGGTTGGAAGCAACAACGGCAACGGATCTGCTCAAAGGAGAAGTTTGCACGGCGATAAAAGAGACCTAAGGGACTCAGACGGACACAATTCGTCCAGTCGTGCCGGCGGAGGTTACGACTACGGAGTTATTTCTGCCAACAAGCCGTACGGCGGCGCTGACATCGCCGCGGAAACGTCCAGGTCCGCCGGTTCACGCAGCGACACACGGCCTCCGTCAAACCCCGAAAGTGAGTACAAGACTCTGAAAATAAGCGAGCTGGGCTCTCAGCTGAACGACGAGGCGATAGAGGACGGATTGTTTCTCGAGTTTAAGAAGTTTGGGGACGTGAGTGTTAAAATTTGTCGAGAAAACGACGAGAGGGTGGCGTTTGTTAACTTCAGGAGGCCCGATGACGCCCGGGCGGCCAAACACGCCCGCGGGAAGCTGGTGCTGTACAACCGGCCTCTGAAAATCGAGACAGTTTACACGAACAGACGGAGGAGCCGCTCCCCTCTTTCTAAAGACAGTTTCCCCTCAGGACAGAGGCACCTCCACTCCCAGAGGCCGCTTTCTCCCACTGGTTTGGGATACAGAGACTACCGGCTACAGCAGCTGGCGCTGGGCCGTCTCCCCCCTCCTCCACCACCTCACATCAGAGACCTGGAGAGAGACAGAGAGTTTTCAATGTATGATGCCAGGAACAGACCCCCCTTCATCCCCGAGTGTGCTGTTTACCGTGACGAGGACCTAATGACCCCCGAGGACGACCAGAGGGCGAACAGGACTTTGTTTCTGGGCAATCTGGACGTCAGCGTGACGGAGAGTGACCTGAGGAGGGCCTTCGACAGGTTCGGCTTGATCACCGAGGTGGACATAAAGCGGGCGGTGAGAGGCCAGAGCAACACCTACGGATTCATCAAGTTTGAGAACCTCGACATGGCCCATCGCGCCAAAGTGGCGATGGCAGGGAAAGTGGTGGGACACAACCCGATTAAGATCGGCTACGGTAAACCTACGCCCACCACCAGGCTCTGGGTCGGGGGCCTCGGACCCTGGGTTCCAGTAGCGGCGCTGGCCAAGGAGTTTGACCGCTTTGGCACCATTAGGACTATAGACTACAGGAAAGGCGAGGCGTGGGCGTACATCCAGTATGAAAGCTTGGACGCCGCTCAGGCTGCGTGCACTCACATGAGAGGCTTCCCTCTCGGTGGGCCCGACCGGAGACTCAGAGTGGACTTTGCCGACACGGAGCACCGTTACCAGCAGCAGCAGTACATGCAGCTCCCCCTCCCCCTGCCGCACTATGACTTAGTTCCTGAGCCCTTTGCCCACCGCCTTAGTGACTCAGTGAGGGTGAGGGACAGGTCGCCACCACTTCCTGCCCGCTTCAGAGACAGAGACTTGTACTCAAGCGCCGAATGGTCTGGCTTGAGCGTCCACGACAGGATTCGAGGGGCCGGCTTTGACCCCATAGATCGCCTGGAGAGGCGTCCCCGTGAGAACTGGTCAGCAGAGCGTGACTTCCAAAGCCGAGATCTGGGCCGCAAAAGGAGACATTTGGACGACCATTCCCCTGACATCGCCGACTACGTTGTGCGGCGTCATGGCAGCTCATTAGAGCGCAGCCCCGGAGGGAGCAGCCGAGACGGGGGGCGCTACAGTGATCCCGAACGCCTGCCGCGCTCTGGCAAAACCTCCCCTGTCAGAGAGCGCCCGGACGCCGCCTTCGGAGACAAGAGAAGAAAAACGCTCAGCCCCGCAGAGCGAGGCTCAGAGAAGGACCGCAAACGCAAAGCCAGTGACTCTTCCAAGAGCCCGGCAAAAAAGGAGGATCGTTTAGGACAGTCTTCGTCCTCCAAGTCTGGCCAGCCGTCGAAGCCCGCATCTGGAGACCAGAAGCTGAGTCAGGCCTGGCAGGGCGTCCTCCTGCTGAAGAACAGCAGCTTTCCCACATCCCTGCACCTGCTGGAGGGCGACATGGAGGTGGCTACCGGCCTGCTGGTGGAGGGCCCCACAGGCGGTCAAGTGTCCCAGCTGAAGATCAGCCAACGCCTTCGCCTGGACCAGCCCAAGCTGGATGAGGTCTCTCGTCGCATCAAGGCCGCCGGCTCCAGCGGCTACGCCGTCCTCCTGGCCGTGCCGGGGAAATCCGAGGACGGAGGCGCGCAGGACGCCAGCAACTCCACCGAGCGGCCGCTGAAGAACCTGGTGTCCTACCTGAAGCAGAAGGAGGCCGCCGGCATCATCAGCCTCCCCGTGGGGGGCAGCCGTGACAAGGACCACGGAGGAGTCCTTCACGCTTTCCCCCCATGCGAGTTCTCAGAGCAGTTCGTGGATGCCTCTGCCAAAGCCTTTGCCAAATCCGAGGACGACTACATGTTGATGGTCATTATCAGAGGAGCGTCGTAAAAAAAAAAAGTGTACAAGTGTCCTCTTTTCACACTCATAAACTGTCAAACTGTGAGCTGTAAAAACAGAGAAGAAACGCTGTAAGAGCTAGCTTCTGTCTCATCCAGTTGAAAGTTTATAGAAATGGAAGTCACGTTAAATGAAAATAGATTTTGATGAGTTGATCTTAGTTGACAGATAAACGTACATCACTTGAAGGGTACTTAAAGTCATTCAGAGCAAGCTGCGGCTCCGTAAATCAGTGCTATATGTTGCCTTATCTCATTTCAAAAGAAACATGGCGTCCTTTCAAGTCAGCCCATGACGAGAGAAGTCTGCGATTCAGAGGAGAGTATTTATTCATTTAGTCTGTATCAGCATAGATTCAACTGGTCGGCGTCGACGTGTTTGTCAGCCAGCCTCTGGGAGAGTCACACTCATGTACATAGAACATTTCTCTTGATTTCAGGAAATCTCTATCCGCTCTAAAGCTTTAGCCATTGCTCGTTAACAGGAATAATCCAGATGTGCATCTGTATTTCTTATTTTTTTTTGCTGACCGAGTAAACGTTTTGAATACTTCCAATTTGAAAGTTTCATTACAGCCTTTCTGTTCTCGTCAGTTTTTCGTCCAGCCTCGCTTAAAACAAACAGACAAAAAAAAAACAAAAACAAAAAACTTTTGGATATGTTGAGCTACATACATGCGAGCCTCAGCGGGTTAAAGTCTAACAGGTTAATGCTAATGCTCCTTTCTGAGCCACATCTGGAGGTTTTGTGACATGACAAGGTGAAACAGTTGTTTTTGTTTTTTTTTCTTTCCCAGCACTGGTATGTGTTTGTAAGGGGAGGACACAAGCGGCAAGCACCTGTGCGTTCTAATGCAGCTCGATATGCTAACCTCACACAGAACACTGCCTTTATAAAGATGTCTTTTGTCAAAATGAGGTCAGAGAGGACAATCTAAGCTCTGTATTTACCCCGTGCGGTTATATTGAGCTGCGTTATGTCTTCAGTGAACGATTAGGGTCGATTGTTTTCTCGAATAATCGATTCTTTGCTCAACCAAACGACTGAAAATCCATATTTTCCTAAGCAGATGATGTTTTCAAATGATTTTGTACGATACTACCGTCGAACCACTCAGAGCTGACGCTCACAAGAGAAATGAAAGCGGCGCACTTAAGCTGAGTGTTGATACACAGGCTTGCTTTTGTGTCCGTCCCCTTTTTTATGTTGTATTTTTATCAGCATCGTATTCAATTTGGTTGAACAGTGACTCGCACTATAACCCACTAAATACAACGACTACCCCAACAAAGCATGTACTGTTAAAAAAAAAAAGAAAAGGAAGATGTAACCTATAAATTAAGATATATATATATATATATATATATATATATATATATATATCATACACATCTCTAATAACTGATCCGGAGTCTATAAGTAGAAAATGTTGCTATGCTGTCAGTGGACTGTGATTATAAAAACCTCTGAATGAATCGGAGGGCGGCTCTCCGGTGGCCTCGCGGGGCCGCCTTCTTCTGAAAGGACTGTTAATTATCTTTTTTTTTTTTTTTTGTTCATGCTTTTGATTTGAGTTCTGTGTTTCAAATGGAGAGAGAGAAAAAAAATGATTTGTATACTCAGGATATCTGGAGAGAGAAATGGAGAACATCAGTGCTCATGGGCCTAAGAAGTATACCTGTCAGAAAAAAAACCACAAAAGTGCGTCACGCACTTGATTTTGTCTCAATAAATTTACTCTTTCGTGGGAAACACGAGTGCCTCGGAAGACAACTTTTGTGACCTTTTCTGTTCTTGGAATTGTCTATCAAACTCCTAAAGGCTTTATCACTTTGACAGCAGCAGGAGCCTTCCCGGCAGAAAGGAGAGGAAGAGTGTGAGAATCCAGTTCTGTGTTTTCATTTTGTCGATCACCTTTTGTTTGAATGACCTCTTTGTGACCTTCGTTCAAATTGAAATTTGGCCATACTAGAATAACTCTTCAGTGCGCCTGCGAAGGCGAATCTAGAGTCACTGGGTCTCTTCAGATGTGTGGCTTATTCCTCAGTCCGCCTCTGCCTTGTATGACCGGAGGTGTGGCCGAGAAACCAAGCGGAGCGCTCATCCGTCTGGTTTGTCATTTGGCCGCACGTTGTTGCCAAAAACCACCGCGTTCCTCTCCATCTTGGCAGTCTCTCAGCGGAGGCACGGCGGCTGTTTGAAGGCTGCCTCCGGCCTCCTCTCTCTATCTCATCTGGCTCCAGCAGTGTTGGTTCAGCGTCTGCAGCAGCAGCCGCTCGAGAAGGAGAGCAGTGTTCATGTTTGTAGTTGCTTGTTGTTCTCTCGTTGGAGTTTTTGAAGGAAGATCTCTGGTGCTAGGGCCAGACTTCACTCGCGTCTCATCCTGTGTCGGAGGAGAGGTTGAGACGCGATCTGCTTTATTTGCCGTAAAATGGAAAGGAAACACGACAGAGGAGAAAGATTGCCTGTGCAGGAAATCTGTAGTTGATATGTTTGGTCTGATTTTACACACTTTAAAAAAAGAAAGAGCGATTCTGTGCCAAAGTGCACATGAGAACAGAGTGAAGAGTTTCCTGCTATCGTTGAGTCAGAATCCGCTGCAGGATGTGTACCACAAAGACCCCCCCTGCTGTTTCTGCTCATTGCTGCTCCGAACAAAATGGACCCGAGCGGCCTTCCTGGGTGTCGACGCGACTCAACCGCAGCGATTCGAGGTTTCCTGGAGTCGCGAGGTGTGTGACAGGTTCAAGTCTCACCCTGGCTGTACCTGCTCCTGTTCCTCAGGTAAAGTATTAGGATGACCTAAACTACAGACGCAGGTATGTATGAAAAAGACTACAAACACACTAGTTTAAAAGATAACAGGAGCCAAACTAATTCCCATAATGCACTTTTTGTTGAGGTAGTTTAAAGATTTTAAAGGATTTTACTTTCCTCTCTGGTATATATTTATATATTTTGTCAACACGTTTCTCTGTCAGATCACAAATAGTTTTGCAGTGTTCGTCCCAGATGTACCGTTACACCATGCAATGATAGCTGTCAACCCAACAGAACCAAAGAAGAAGAAGACGCTACTCAAGCGAGTCGTGCAGGAAATGCGCAACACTATTGCTTAAAACATGAAGGTATTTTCAGCACGATATACCTCAAGTTTCAAAGTATTTGGAAAGCTCATCGCAGGGTTAAAATCCTGTAATTAGTATTGTTGCGTCACCATGTGGGCGGCATTTAATGCAGCTGGGTGAGGTGGAGCTCATTTTTACTGTTTGACGACCACGCGTTTTATCAGAAAAGTAAGCAGCAGCTAAAGCTGTCAATGTAAAGACGTTTAAAGAAGCATGAAATGAGATTTGTAAATAATACTTATTTATGTATTTAGTTAGCTTACACCACCGGTCACAGCTGACTCTCAAAGCCAAATAGTTCCTGCTTGAGTTACTGATACAGTAGTTGCAAAAATATGCCAAGCATGAGAGAACTGAGTGCAGAGGAACAAATATTTCTTCAAACAGTTTCATCAAGTGGACATCTACTGTTTTATTTTCTTTAATTTCTGATTATTACATAATTTTATTATCCAACCTGTGTAACCTTCTTTACACGGGAGAAGCACTTTCAATTTATGAAATTTGATGTCCTTATTTGGCGTGTTAGGAAATAATCTCAGAGCTTTGTGGGCAGAAAAGCTTTTGATGGACAATAATTACTCGTCATTAAGACAACAGCCTGAGCTTATCACGCTGGAATAACCTGCGTTGTTGTTGTGTGTGTATGTAACGAGTACTTCAGTTTTCTGACAGTGAGGGAAATGTTGAAGTTCTACAGTAACTCTACACAGATGTGCGTGAGACTCGCTGAAGCTCAAAACTGAATAGTGAACAGCCGACATGTGAGTCGAGGTGACCTAACGGGGCAATAAAAGCCAGTTAATCAATGATACGCTGAACAAACCATACGAGATAGCGAGGTAAAACTTTAGTACCTGATTTCACCGTGCAGTCAGCACAAAATCATTGACCGCTCACGTGATCTGTGGCTGTCAGTAAACCGCAGTTTTAAATACGATATTTGATACAGGGGGTTTGATTGCAGCGCCTATAAAACAACCTGAGACGTGCTCAGTGTGTAGGTTTTATTAGCGCGATGAGGCGTCTCCTATGGCAGATACCTTGCTCTAACGGTTATCAGAGTATGTTTTTCTTTGTTTGTCACTCACAATCAAAGTCATAATTAAAATGTTGAGTGTTTCAGGTCGTCACTTCATTATGGAGGCAAAAAAAAAGGGAAGGAAGCTTTCTGCCTGCTGCCGAGTGACTGAACAAGCTCTGCAGAGCTTTAGTGATCTTTAAGTGAAGTTACGAGAAGTTGCTGCACCAGACGAGAGGAGCTCCCTCGGTGAGTACAATCTAACCTGCACTTCTCATATTTCTAACCTTCTATGTTTATATTTGTCTTGTCGGTTGCTTTTGATATCAAATAAAGATTCAAAATGGATTCTGATGTCGTGTCTTTTATTTAAAACAATGTTGCATCCATCCTGTTTCAGTGACGATGTATTTGTAGGTTTTGAAATGTAGACTCTCAGTCCTGTAGAGGGCAGAGTTGCATAGAGTGACATTAAAGAGAACAGATGACGTGCTTGAAGAGAAATGACACAGTATCAGTATTTCTGTAATATGATAAGCTTATCTCGTCAATATATGTTTGACAGGTGATTTATAATGAGACACTAATGTCAATAACATTAAGTTTACAGGCATTTATTCTTTATCTCATGAGCACCATTAATCTTTTTTTACCTCGCCTGGAACAATCCCCAATGTGAAAAGAGTTTTTTCCTCACAGACTGTCCAGCCCTGCAGACAGCAGACTATTATTCAGCACCGCGGGACCTTTTTAAAGTTGCTATATTCAATCACATTTTTCGTTTTTTTGCTCCCCGTAAGTACACAGAGCGGAAGAGAAAAGTCAACAGAGACTCATTCAGAGCGCCGTCTGGGAAAGGTCAAACTCTACAGCAATTTATTTTCAAGAAACTGATTTCTGTCTTTGAATAAAGAGACCTGAGCAAACTTTAACGTTATATATTCTCCAGCCTAATGAGAGTGACGTTAGGTTCGGGAAAGCATACTCGGTTCCCATTGTTTCCTTTATCTCAGCTCACTCATTTGATACTCGGGAAAAGTGGTTTCATATCAGTCAGCTGTACGTGCTACAGTAAAAAGGAGGAGTTTAGATTAGTTTTGATCTCTGCGTATAAAATCTGCATCTCCTCTCGAGTGTGAGTGTCTTTATGGGGTCACTTTGGAAAAAAATGAAGTCTGCCTTTGTGTTTCTGGCCTTTCTGGCTGTTTCTCAGGGTCTTCTCAGGTAAGATATGAAACAAACCTGTGATTAAATGAATATACACTCTTCAACATGCAGTGTGTGGTTGCTGAAGCGTCAATTCACATTAATATGTTAACCAGATGTGACTTTTCTGTAACTGTATTCATGTTATGTAAATGTTTGCACCTGGCGATCAGTTTGATTAAAGCAAAGCTTCATATTTCAATGACAGCGTTTACTGTTCTGCTTTCAGAGAGGCTGATATATAAATATACGTTTGTCACTGGAATCCAACTAATTTGATCACATATTAATTAATGTATGAAGTATTATTTTATTATTGTAAACTATTGCAGAAAACTTAAATAGAATAAAATGAGATACGATTTATTTTCATGAATGTATTTTAAAGAATGAAATCCTGCTAATTTACACAAGGAGTTAGAGGTAAAATGAATCTGCAGAATCATCTGTCTCAAAAAATGATTTGGTATTAGATCCAGATTGTGCTTTTTGTTGACATTTTCTAGAACTGAGTTATCATCATCATCTTGACCTAAATTTTATTCCCTGAGTAGATTTCTTCACCCATTCGAAGAGAAAGAGTTCAACAATACAACACATTTATTTACGAGAGGAAGAAAACTTTTTAACAAAGATGCATGAAAAACTCACATTCTTCAGAATAAAATAAAAAAAGATGATGTGCAAACAACAAAGATGAAAGCTTGAGCATCAAACATTGAATTTGATTTTTGATCCATAAATGCTGAATTAGTGATTTTAAATAACTGACTGATTTAAGTGAATTTTCGTGTATGCAGGAAGCACTTTGAGAGTGTTAGTCACAGCCCGGCGACTGGAGAGGCTTAAAAAAACAAACTTGTCAGTATGTTGTTTGTTCATGTGAAGAGCCTCGAGAAGTTCATTTAAACTTATGCATTGAACAAACCGAGGCTCAGGACGCAGAGCAGCTTTCTACTCATTTTAGAGCTGACAGTTTGATTCCCAGCTCCCACTGTCCTTACATGACACACTGGTGAATTGTAAAGTGCTCCGGATAAAAGTGAAACACTCTCTGAGTCCAGTTCTTGACCTTTCCTAGCTCAGAACACGATAGTTTATCTTTCCTGAATCACTCCCAGGCTGAAACTCCTTTTTAGGAGAAGTTATGAGGGCCGACGTTCTCAGAAATGTTTCAGAGTGTGCTTTCAGATCGGCTGAACTCCTGAATGTGCTGCAGGGTTCCCCTCACGAGAGGAAAGTCAGCCAGGCAGCTGCTGCAGGAGAGAGGCCTGTTTGAGGAGTACCGGAGGAAGTTTCCCTACAACCCCGCAGCAAAGTTTCTCCCCAGAAACGAGCAGAGCGTGGTGCCCATGACCTATGACCTAGATGTAAGTAGCACATAACCACCGCGTCCCCTGATCTGTGCAGTCATTTAAATACATGAACTAACTCATTAATCTCATCCTGGACAAAGTTAACATACTATGGAGTGATCGGCATCGGGACTCCAGCTCAGTCCTTCAAAGTCCTCTTTGACACGGGCTCCTCTGACCTGTGGGTTCCCTCCACACGCTGCAACAGCTCTTCTTGTGGTAAGTGTAATAACAAAGCTTCATAATAATAAAGGCTCACGTTAATTTAATATGGTGACAATACAGTATATGTAACAAGCCACCAAGTCGCCAAAAGACTTTGTTCTGGCTGGCTTGTTCTTTTCTTTTAAATATGAGGATTTGATACTTTCCACCGTCAAACACTGGCCTGAAATATTTACTATTTTTAAGACGATTACTCTGTTTCTGCATTGAGCATGTGCATATTCTAAAGTTTTAAAACAAATATTGATGAAATTGACTTTGTCTTTTTGTCTTTGTCCTAATTTTCCTCTTCTGTCTGTCTGTCTCTGTCTGTCTGTCCGTCCGTCTGTCACTAGAGGATCATGCAAAGTTCAACAGCTCAGCATCGTCTACTTTTCGGGCCGGCGCAGAGCCTTTCTACATCTCATACAGCAGTGGATTTGTAGCCGGGAGCACCGGATATGACAGCATAAAGGCGAGGATGAAACATTAATATTGCTTTTCGGACAAGCTGCTGAACAGTGGTGCAAAGTAACTAAGTACTTCTACTTAAGAACAATTTTGATGTACTACTATATTACTTTTATCTTGTCTTCACTTATTTGACAGCTACAGTTACTAGTTATTTTAAAGGTTAATATTTTACATTAAAAGCACATTATAAGCTTATATAATACAATACACTTCATGAGTTGATATAGACTTCTCACATTCAGAACATGTAATGTAATGATGCACTTTCTAAAAGCCATAAAATCTGATGTTTGATATTTCAGATCAGTGACCTCTTTGTGCAGCACCAGATCTTTGGCCTCGCCGACATAGATGCAGTGGGGTCTGTACCGTGGGATGGGGTTCTCGGTCTGGCCTTCCCTAGCATGTCGCTTGAAGGAGGCACACCTGTATTTGACAACCTGTGGAACGAGGGCCAAATCCCCCAGAACATGTTCTCCATGTACCTGAGCAGGTGAGGTCTTATTTGAGTCACGAACAGAGAAACAAAACTGAAAAGCGAGTGATTAAAACACTTACTCTCACTGTCTGCTTCCAGTTCTGTAGAGGGCAGTATGTTCATTCTGGGAGGAACGGATCCCTCATACTACACTGGAAACATAAGCTGGATCCCTCTGTATCGCGGCGCTAACTTTTGGAACATCCATATAGAAAGGTAGCCTCCCACAGTAGATCAAATACACGTTATCTTTTAAACAATGGCATCTTTGCACTTACTTTCTTCAATTCACTGCCTATGATCTACATAACGGATGCGCTCCCTTCATGCTGCAGCATCACCATCAATGGGAACACTGTTGCATGCTCTGCAAGTTGTGAAGCGATAGTGGACTCTGGTACTTCTGTAATAATCGGCTCCAACAAAGATATCAACAACATCAATGGTTGGTTGGGAGTTATTCCCAATCAGTATGGTGATGTGAGTGTTTTACTTTATAATGAGTTTAATGTTAATGTCTAGTGAGCTGTTTCACTAAGACATGTCTCTCTCTGTCTGTCAGGTTGCCGTGGCTTGTACAAGCACAGATCTTTTGCCAGACATCGTGTTCAACATACACGGCTACAGCTTTGCTCTTCCTCCGTCAGCCTATGTCACGAAGGTTTGTGTGACACACGGTACTGCTTTACTAATATCTGATTTATTAAGCCATAAATGATTTTAAGTAATAGTTAGGAGTAATGTTTTCTTTATGGAGCATTAATAATTCATTAATATGAACGTTTAGGCTGTAGGGATTATTCTGAGTAATGTATATCCTTGCGTTGATTTATCAGGACCATCCCCACAATGAACGATTCAGCCAGTTATCTTCTAATAACGAGCTGCGGGGCGTCAAAATCAAAATCTATATCGAAGAAGTTGTTAATATTTACAACTCCAGACTTGATGGCTTAATTATACAGTGATTATACTGTGATAAATCCATAAGGTAGAATTATAGTGTGGATGTTCTGGAAGTGGAGAGTGTTGAATTAAAGAGTGAACTAAAAAAAACAAATCATAAGAAGTTAAGCGCCGGCCTATATTCCAGTATGTTGACACACAGAAAGAAAGAAAAATGAATAGATGTCAGTGTGTTTGAATAGAGGACGATAAAGACGCACCAAAAATGTAAACACATACAAGCTAACTTAAACAAACAGCGCCAACCTTTATAAATATATTAATATTATAAACAGTGTTGTATTGTGTTATGCTGACATGTGTGACTACACCCTTTCTGTCAGTAAGCTTAAGCTGAAGAACACAAACACCTCTCTGGATGACACATTACAGTTCAACTGCACCACAGACGACATCCTGCAAAGTGATCATGAGGTTGAAACAAACGCTAAAACAACTTTCTCAAAACGTTCTAACCTTCATGAAGGTCTGATTTACCGCAGGATTGTTGTGCAACATAAACAATTTGTAGGATTAGAACTCTTTGTGTGCACAATTCAAAAACTCATATGTCCATATGTTTATTCATATGTTGCAGTATTTATATAACCATGTATTCAACCACTATATAACCTTGGGTGTTTAAGCTGCTCTGCTGCCTTCAGTCACGTTGTCTGTCGTCTCTCCTCAGTCTGCCGCCGAATGCAGGACCGGGTTTGTTGTCTCAGACGGTACCTGGATCCTGGGCGAGGTCTTCATGCGGCAGTTCTACACTGTCTTTGACATCAGCAACAACAGGGTGGGCTTTGCTCGGGCTGTGTGAAGAGCTGGGTTCGGTTTTATAGTATTCGTTAGAGGTTCTAGTCTGTGTCACTCTCAGAGATATTTAGCAAATAAATGACTCTATTTTGACTAATAAAAGAATCAATGTCAGTGTGTCTTTGCTGTAAGTTCAGTCTTCCTACAACACTCACCCCTATAAAACTCTGTTATGGATTTGTGTTTTTATGGCCACTAGATGGCAGAGGACTCACTGAGCTGCACAGTCAGTCACTTCGCCATTCATGCGATTCTCCTGGGAGGGGCCTGAGGAGAGGATGACTCATCTTACTTAGAATTCAGTCTCTAAAACACAGAAGCAACTGCCAGTCATTCATCGTCAACAGGCGCTGGCTTACATTCATGCCATCTGCGTCTGTGATGTCGAGCGAGCTGAGATTTCCTTTAGCCTGCTGCATTTGTTCTAATTATAATCTGAGATTTAATATCCAGCAGGAGTGCGCCGTTCAGCTCTTTGCCATTTAAACATGTGCATCGCCTCACGGATGAGCTATCATTAACCCCCCCCACACACACACACACTCCCACACACACACACACACCTCCTTCGAACACACTTATTTATATTTTTGGATCTTGTCATAATGAAACACTTCTGAATTCAGTGCTGCAGTGTCGCTGCAGTGCATTTTTCCAAATGGTTAAATCTAGGTCTACACACCTGGCTGGTGTTGCACGCACTGTGGGATAAACATGGTAACATGAGACAGCAGCTACTGACACAGGGAAGCGTGGACGTCCCTGCAGGCCTCTTCAATCATTCATCCTGCAGAGCAGAGGAGGTGCAGGGGCAGCAGGTGAGGTTTCACACTGCAGCATCTGTCAGGAAGATGGAGCAACCTCTTTATAAATATGAACCTCCTTTGAGTAATGACTCTGCAAACATTCGCTGCAATGTGATCGAGCACGTTCCGTATCATTTTTAAGCGTATTGCTATAACTACACAACATTAAAATATCATTTTTTAAAATGAAATCTGAGACCTAGATTCTCCGAGGCCAGTAAATCGCTGATCCAACTGACTGTCCTGGACAGGAGCAGGCGGGGGAGAGTGGATAAAGACTCACTCGTTCTGCTCACTCTGCTCAGGGAAATCTGTGGTCAGCAACCCAAATAATGGTGAAAAGCCAGCAACACCGAACGTCGCCAGAAGAAAGTCAGTCTGAGGGACAGGTGCAAAATGTATGACTCTCTGGGTGAATGGTTTCCGCTCCAGTGATCTGTGTGGTCTCCCATTTCACCCTCAAGTGAACAAGGCAGTGTCATTAGTGTAATACAGAAATTGAAGCCAGTGGAGCTTCACACGAGGTCGGCCGACTGAAGCCTGATCTTTGCAAAAACAGACATCAAGATCAGACAATTATCATCTGCGCTCTGTCACATCTGGAGCTCTCTGGAGTTCACAGAAAAGTTTGACATTTTGGGAAACGCGCTACGTCACTTTTCTGCCAAGAGTTATCTAAAAAAGCTTGACGTCTACCCAGCAGCTGGTTAGCTTAGCTTAGCATAAAGACAGAAGCGTGGTTCTGCAAGAAGATGAGAAAATAAAGCTTTTTAATCAATGTTATATCTCATTTTCTATAATTCTAAATAATATCTTATTGTTTTACAGGGTGTTATGTGACCGATTCATGTCTAAGTGCAGAGACTTTCCAGAGTACAGAGTAAACAAAGGTGATAAATTGTGTTAATAGAGAGCATTAGAGGTGCTGGCAGGTGGATTTTGTTTCCTGCTGATGAAGCCAGACTATCTGTTTTCTCATGTTTCCGGTCTTAATGCTAAGCTACACTAAACGACTGCTGGCTGCCGCTTCATATTAAACATGAATGTCAGTAACTGCAGCTCCGTTTGACAGATTACAAGAACACTCTTTTTTTTTTTGCCATATTTTTGTAGTTTATGAAACACAGGAATAATACAGTAGACAACATAATACAAGAAATAATAAAATACAATAAAGTCCCTATACAGGATTGCATATATTAAAATATAAGTTTGTGGCTTAACACAGAAAACCAGCAGGTAACCTCCACGTACTCATGACAATATAACTGTTGAAACTGTAAACACTGAACATGTAGGTTATTGATTCTCAGCATGTCTTTGGTTATAAGTAAAAAAAAAAAACACGATTTGTACAACATTAACATACAGTAGATATGTGTCCCTTCTGACTGATATAATTCTATGAAGTTCCTCTTCATGTAGCTACATTACAATGCTATTAGAGTACACAGACGACGTCAATGACAGTTTTCAATGCTATACTTCCCGTAGAGAGATTTATTAATGAAGTGTGTTGACTCACATGAATCATCTCGAAAACAGCACCATGAGAAGTGAAAGGATACACATAATGGATCTTTCAAAATAAAAGTAAATTGACTGTACATTGCTACACACATCACCAAGGATCGGTGTGTTGTTCTGTTAAATTGCTTCACTGTTATCGTGTGTGTGTGTGTGTGTGAGATCTGTAACAAGCAGCCTGTATTTACTGAGTAAAATGTTATTATTCTTACTGTGAGTAGTTATTTTTCTACTAAACTATGTTTTATCTATCGTTTCACAGAGCCAGACTGAACTTAAGTTTGTGAAAGCTTTGTGTGTGTGTTTTCCCCCCCTGTCTATATGGACAACAGCTTCGTGGTGAGCCTGTAAAACCAACAATTTGAAGGAATTTTAACAATGTAACTAATTTGTTATGTTGTTCATGCTTCTTCTATATTTACATTTCAGCTATGTCAGACGTGATGTGTGTTTGGCTGCACTACTAGCTGCTATTTCGGACTGTGTTTACGAGGCAGCCGGCCGGCCGGCTGGCTGGCTGGCATCTTCTGATTCGTTCAGGGCTGGGCACTAATGCAGAGAAGCGCTCTGAACTGGCTCTCAGCCGTTTCCCCTGGGCTGATGCTTCCTGGCTGCTATTAGCTCTCCAATATGGCAGCACGCACATTTATGTTATCAATCTGAATCTCAGGCTGAACACATCATTTTAACGGCATCGCAGGTTTATTTTTGGAATTTCAACTCGCTGCCATTTATCTGAACTGGATTTATGGTATATCCGGGGGCGTGATTAACCCTTTCTAAACCATTCAAACTGAAGAACTGAGGCTGAAATCTGCCATCAGGGCACAAAACCTGCAAACCCTGACAGCTGGGTGACTAGGTTGACTTGTGGAATGTTTGTTTAGGCTTTAAATGAGCTGTAGCTTATTAACATGCTGGTTTTTATTAACCAGGAACCAGAAACTGTAATATCTCTGCAGACCGCACGGCAAATGCGAATGTGCTGTCTGTTTCAGTGGAGCAGTCCCTTTCGACAATGTATGCATTGTGTTGCATATTACGGCATAAACAGGTTTGAATAAGCAGATATGCTGCAATCAGGAGTGGCCAGTTATTATTATTATTATTTTTATTCAATATATTTTTGCGATGAAATCACTGGGTTCATCTTAAATTGATATTTCATGTCACTAGTTGTATTTATATTGATGTAAACAACTAGACATCTGTTTATTAGTAATACCGGCAGTATATTGTGATATGAATAACTGCCACAACACGAGATAAAGTTGGATTCATCTGAAAACGTTTTCACTTCACTAAAACAATGTATGACATGTTGGTGACTCTGCTGAACCAACTTAAAATATACCTGCATATAAGGTTTAAGATGTTGTCAAAAAGTATTTTAAAACACACCTATTATTAATTGAGCATTAAATCACACTCAAAATCTAAACTAATATTGATAAAATTGCATAAGTGTAATCCTTACAGTCTCGTGTCCTGTAAAGGCACAAAACCAAACAGGAATGTGAAACACAGCATAAATATTAATCATCTTGCAGTTATAATTAAGTGAGCTCTGCAAGCTTGCCCTGCATAAAAATCAGCTTCTGTCTCAAGCAGCGGCGGCAGCGGCAGCAGCTTCCTGTCCGTCTAATCTTTGTTGCGCTGTGATGTGCATAAACAAAAGCTGGATAACTTTCATTTAAAGTGCAGCCTCCGGATATTCAGAAGCCAGCTAAGTGGATGAATAACACCGAAAATGCTTTCATGCTGTTTGCTGTCTCTCAGTAATTAGTGCTGAGAGTTAGTTTTTTTTTTTTTTTCAAATCATCACATATGCAAAAAGTTTAGAGGTTTAATCTCTTGCGTACTTACTTGCATAGCAAAATCTTGCAGGGCCGGCCATTAATTTGCAGCGAAAGTGACACTATTGAAAGTAACTGAAGCGCTAATTGCTTCTAACTAATTGCTAATTCGATCCTATGTGACAACTGACAGAAATGCAACAATGAATTATCAGAACGTTTTGGGGGCGTTTTTATTGCGATATTGCACTGATAATGTATTTTCTATCGAGGGTACACTCTACTGCAATAATACCACCGGCTGTGAGAGACAACTAAAGCTTTAACCTTGTTTGGAAGATGCTAATGTTTGAATCTTGCACACATTCAAAGCACGCAGAAAACCTCTGTGGAGCAGCCACATGGCTCAAGTCGTCACTGTCTTACCCTGCAGGCTGTGTCACTGACTTCTACACCACCATGGGGGTATCGGAGCACACGGAGCTGACAGACTCTGCGTCAGACTTCCTTCTCTCTGTGTCGTCCCCCTGCCACTCCTCGTCTTCTTCACCTATTGGGTTCAACCTCCCGTTCTGCTCCAGCTGGTCCTTGGGCTCCAGGAAGGCCACGTGTCTGTAAGGGAAGCCTCCGCCTTCTGCTCTTTCCTGGCCTGTCTCATCGTGTGAGATGCTAACAGTTGAAGAGCGGAGGCTGTCTCCGGGGTCGTTCTTCTCCAGGCCCTGACCTGGACACCAAGCGCAGCGGCAGGGTGTAAAATAGAGGTAGATGATCACCATCACTACACTGATCAGACATGCTACGAGGGTGGTGTAGGCTGTTTTTAAGTTCTCCAGTCCACCACTATTGGTGGAATTAAACACCACCACGGTAACATACAACGTCTCGTTGAAGGAGTCACTGGTGGCATAGCAGGTGTAGACCCCTGAGTCCTTTGCCTTCAGAGGCCCAATTTGGAGGCTGCCGTCATCACGCATCACAGCGGTCTCTGACGCTGGAGGCACGGGGATGTCTCCAGGCAACGTCCAGGTCTTCACCATGTCCTTCTGCCTGGTGTCACAGTCCAGAACCAGGAACTGCTCCAGATAGGTGTGTTCATCCATGATGCTGACCTCACTGCAGTTCAAATAGACCTTGTCCAGATCCAGTATGGGTATTTTGTCTTTCTGCGGGCCTGGTAACACACAAGTGTGGCTGAGCTTGAAATCTGTAGCAGAGCTGAGCTCCTTGAGCTGCCAGCGCGCCACCAGATCATACAGCTGACAGCTGCAGGGCACAGGGTTGTTGTGGAAGTACAGACCGTTCTTGACCCAGCCGGGCAAGGCCTGAAGCTCCTGGATGGGGAGGACTTTGATGCGGTTGGAGGACACGTCCAACAACCTGAGAGTTTCCAGGCGACTCCGCTCCTTCACCAGCTCCAGGGGGATGCGTGAGATCTGGTTCTGGCTCAGGTAGAGCCTCTGCAGTTTGTTGAGGCCAGAGAAGGCAGAGCGATCTATCTGAGAGATGCGGTTGTTGTAAAGCAGCAGCACCTCCAGGTGCTCCAGTGGCTCAAAAATGTTCTCGTCCAGCTGGCGGAGGCCATTAGAGGACAGATCCAAGTAACGGACCTTTGTCACATGCACGAATGCCTCAGAGGAGAGGAAGGTGAGACCGTTGTGGCTGAGCAGCAGACTGTGGAGTCTGCTGAGCCTGTAGGTGGTCCACTCAGCACGTAGCCTGGTAATAAAGTTAAAACTGAGGTCCAGAACAGCCGTATACTTTGGAAGAGTGGTGGGAACGTTGGTTAGATTCATCTTGGAACAGCTGATGATGTTACTGGCGCACACGCAAGTCTTGTGGCAGTCCAGAGGACTGGCCATTAACTGTGCACCGACTCTCACTGTAGGCAACAACAAAGCCAGGGGGAGCACTGTGATGAAGCTCCTTCTTGTGAACCCAGCTTCAGTGGCGTGGCGGGAAATCCAGAGCGAGCCCCCCATCCTCATCATGTCGGGATTATGAACTGCTGCTGTAGTCTGGGTGAGCTCTACGGAGTCATGAAGCTGTAAAGACAATGAGATCAATACATTAGCACTGTTTTAATGAGGAGCTGTGATGATGATGAAGCTCACAGCACAGCACCATGCTCTGATGCATCCATGACGCAGCCAGGTCATCATAAAGTTGTGGCTGGTCAGCAAAAAAATCTTAATCATAAACGACTTTAATCACATTAAATGAATTAACTCTCTATAAAACCTTAAATGGCATGTCAGTGGCATGCTTGTTTTATTCACCTCCTGTGATCACCATCTCATTATAAAATCTCCTCACTGAGTCTGAGACGCCTGTCCCGGCGTGCGTAACTGTCCCGCCCGCCCTCGCCGCTTTACCTTGTGCCGGTTTCTTAAGATCCGAAGACCCGAGGAGAAGAGGGAGCCTTTAACAGTCCGATCTTGCAGACGATCCTCTACAGGACAGTCTCATGCTTCTCTTCACCACAGCAGCACCGGTCGGCGGCCCTTCCTGTCCTGTCTGTCATCTCAGAAATGACCGGGGGAAAAAAAGCAAAGTCTGCGGTCCGCACTGACGAGGAAATGCAACCATCTGATAGTTGATCTGAGGGGCGCAAACAGCAGAACAGGGGGTGTGTCACATTTCCTCTCTCTCTCTCTCTCTCTCTCTCTCTCTCTCTCTCTCTCTCTGACTACTTGAATTTGAAGTATGGACATCATAAGTACACTTCATCCTCAGCTGGTCAGGCGCACTCCTATTAATCTGACGGCCATAACAAGGTCAATTTATGCGCCTGAAATCGGATACAGCATTTAAAATCATTTATTATCGCAGCGTGGCACACATCTGGGGAATTAATTGTCTTTTAGATGAGCTCCTGCACTCCACTGCTGATTGTCCCCTTTGTCTTTATCTTTCAGCGCTCATTAGATTATTATATTGTCTCTTATCGTGATGTATTTTTCCTTGGAACAATAGGGCCGTCCTCGGGGATGGTGTAATTTTCCCTCTCTGTAAGGACACATTAACTAGCTCATTCGGTGCGATGCTGTCTGTAATGATGAAGCTCTCCCTCCTCCCGGTTCGTCTTATTGCTCTGGTGAAGGACAGGGCAAACGCTCGGTGTGTGTGTGTGTGTGTGTGGGAACTGCAGCTGCAGCAAATCTTAAGGGCAGGACGTGATGTGCATGCAGCAGTGTGTGCGGGATCAACGTGGAGAGGTGAGAGCAGCATGTTGGTTAACATGAACAACTTCCTGTGAACAGGATGAGACACTTTTAATATAGATTACAGCTACCTGTGCCAGTCATCGTGGTTATTATTCGCTGGTTATTCTATTGAGTTCAGTTTTGCTTTTTATCTTATATTTATATATATTTATTTATTTCTGGTTTGCAAGGTGATAACGCTGAAAATCTTTTTGGCCATTTGAGGGCAGCAGAAACAAGTTGCAAACACAACACTGACATATCGTCACCTTTTATTGGATATGTTTGAGTATTTCTTTGCAGGGATTGAGTATAATATTTATTTGTATGTGTTTTCATGAGTGTACAATAACCTGAATATAAGAATTGTTGTGTTCGGGGTGTTGTTTAGATCAGTTGGTAGAGCATCAGCCCCATGTATGAAGGCTGAGTCTTTGCCGCGGCAGGCCAGGATTTGAATCTGACCTTCCCATCTCTCTCTCCCCACATTCCTGTCACTCTTCAGCTGTCTCTGTCGATAACAAGCTTGAAAAAGGCCCAAAAAATATATTGAAAAAAAGAATTGTTGTTTTCTTAAAATAAGCTCTCTATCTACATTTTTTTTAAAAAGTGGGTACTCCTTCCCTTTTTTGAACCGCCATTTTTCTACGGTAGAACAGACAAACTACAACTGATCTAGATATGAAGTTTTGCTTTTTATGTGAATTTGGCAGCCAGTGTTTTTCTGTGTGAGAGTGCTCGTTTTGTTGCAAACTCACGAGTGTACAATAACCTGAACGTCCTATACATAGGACCTTTCATTTTTTTCAAGAAATCCCATGATATTGAGATTTTCGTTCTTTTCCGAGGGAAAGCCAACACAGCGGTCACGACATGAATAGAAAAACAGAGGTTATAAACAGACGAAATCAGCTCTTATATGTGTCAAACTTGTAAACAAACAGTGGCTTTTTTACACACTCAGCAGTTATGGAGCAACATCACCATTCATTCGTGTTTCTGTCCATTCAGTCTCTTTTATCTCTGGATTGGTCAACTCCTGAGAGAGAAATATCTGGCAGGTAGAGTACAGTGGATACAGCTACCTGTTGCTGCCAAAATAAAGCAATAGACAATGGTTTATTTTGACGCTACATCTGGGATCAGGTAGAGTAAAACCACTACAGTTTTAAGGCACATTGGCACTGTGAACTGGGAAGTTAAGGAGGGATGGTTAAGAAGGCACATGAGCAGGAAGGTGATCCCCAGAGGAGGGAAACTCTAAACTACAAACCTTTTTCACAGCCGATTTTGACCTGTCAGGATGCTGAAACCTGCATACTGAATGAATGCCCCCATCATTTACACTGTACCTGTGCTTCTCCTGCGTTGAAAAGCCAACATCTCAATATGGACGGGGTGTAAAAAGGCAGAACACACACGCCGGGACTGTGACTGGAATCTAAAGCTGAAGGAGGTGAAAAGGGCGACGATTTATATGTCAACATGACGGATGATCATCCAGCTCACATATAGCTGCACATTAAATACCTTGTTATCAATCATCTGAGCTCAAGGTCACCTCACACAGAAATGGTGATGAAATGGTCCACAGCTCTGGTTGCTATGGAGAGCACCATGTGTGGTATAATATGTGTGCGTGTGTGTGTTTGTTTGAGCACACGTGGGATGGTGTGCAGGGCATGACTTCCTTCACAGACGGAGCATCTGATATACTCAGCATGGACATCAGTAAGAGTGGGAAGGGAAGGAGGGAAAGAAGCTGAGACGTCGGCTGGGAGCAAAAGGTCAACGAGCAACACTCGATGTCGACCTGCACGTCTTTGATTAAAAGGTTTAAACTGCGACAAGAGGTCAGGGCGCGATTTCAATGTTGGATCGAGTCACGCGGTGAGGTCTCACTTACAGGACAAAGTTACATCGTTCAGATAGATTACATTCAAGAGACTTAAAATAAAACCAGTTCATATCCTGTCGACAGAAATAGAAGCAATCTACAGAATTGGCAAATAAAAGTTTTGCTCAAAGGAAATAAAACAATTGTTTAAAATGTTTGTTTGTTTTTGGATATTTAACAGTGACTTCTTATGCTATCATGGCCTTACGTATAGTGACAACTGAAATGATTTCTCTCCTGTTAAATAAACCAGATTACTGACAGTTAAAGGTTCTGTATCTTCTAAGCGTTTCAATAAATCTTTATGACTACAGTGTAGTACTGAATCTGTAAAGTACCGCTGTCTGCGAAGAGCGAAATGATAAAATAAAGAGCACGATATCACGTGCACAATATGTTCACTGAATTATTCATCCATAATGAATAAAGTACTGAATTTTATTTGAAAAGTATATAAATGTTGTGAAGTGAAAACTACAATATTTCTTTATAGAAGTATAAAGTGTATAAAGTCTCATGACAAATGGAAGTACCTCAAATGTTGAATATATTTATACTTACTTTCCACCACGGGTAAATACTGACACTTAAAAGCAGCCTGGCCTTCCTCTTTCCTTCTGACTGATGCTTCCATCAATTTGATGAATGAGTCCAAACTCAGATAACGATAAAAGCTCAATTAAATATTTGCTCAAATTATAAATATGAATACATATAAATATGTTTTTGAATGTTCCGGGGGAAGAAGCTGTAGATGGATCAGCACATCTAGAGTGCTATAACTTATAGTATCATGTGATATTACCGCCATGTATCTTCAAAATAAGAAGCCTTTTAATAATTCAATGTTTTTTCCGCATAAAAGACTTGTCCGACGCCACAAACCAAAGCATCTAACCTATATGCTCATGTATCTGATAGATAATATGGAGCTGGACATGGTTTTCCACTAGAAGACAACAATGCACATCATGATTACTTGAGATCCGGCGAGCTATGCAGCTGTGTGTCGCTGAGGCTGAGCTGTGCAGGCACAATGCATCTGCAGCCTCCACTGTATAATAATGTGACATGGAGCTCAGTAGCAGTAATTACCCATCATTACCAGAGTGTTTTTAGATGGATACACATACAGGAAACACACACACAAACACAAAAAAACAAACATATTATGCTACCTCTGGGGCACAGATGTAGAGCTTTGCTTCCATGATGCAATGAATGTGGCCTGGTGGCAAACGTATGCTACAGTCAGACTTAAAAACACATCAATAAGCCACACTGCTGCACTGGCACGTCTTTTCTTTTATGACAATAAACACAGGCAATGTAGTTTTAAAGATTCACAAGCTCACCAAATGTGTATTAATTCAAATCCAGAACAAAAGCCCTGTTTACACCAGCTTCGCTTGTTTTAGAACATTACTCAGCCTTTCTCTTCTAAGCGCGTATGTGTGACCTGCTTTTAAAGACAGAGATGAATGCGCTGCAGGTTTGTTTCATGGGAGAGTTAGAGCACGCTCATCCTTTAAAATCAGAATAAGTCGAGCTTCACGAAATCCAGTTGATGTACTGATGTACTCTACGGTTATTGACTCTGTTCCAATATGCACAATCGTCATTATAGTTTTTGGCACTTGGATTCATGTCATGTAAGCTCGCCGCTCGCTGTCACAACAACAGCCGGTTCACGAAGCTGATGTTCATTCAACTGGGAAGTATCAGATAGCGGGGTAGATTTAGGCAGCTGCCTGGTGGATAGGAGTTCCACTCTCTGGAGATTTACAGTCCTCCTGTGAATTATAAATGAAGTACAGCTCTGGGGCAGTTGCAGCAGGTTAGTGTAATATTCAACCCAGGCCACAGCTCTCCATCAGCTAAATGAGATCAGCCTCTTTCTCTCAAGAAGAGCTGCGCACAGTAAACAACAAACAAACAAAACAACAGATGAGCTTTGTGAGGACTGATGCTGGACATGATTTGAGTTGTTGACGGTGTCCATATGTTGGTATGATTGGCATATTTTGGACACGATACAAGCTGATGTGTCATGATGTATCAAATATTATGTCTGTGTGGATATACAATGACTCTGGGTGAGGATGGGGCTATTGTGAGTTGTTGTAAAGCAGTAATTTGAATTTCACATGGTACATTTACTTGGACTAAGTGAACAGGTTAACCACAACAGGACTTCAGGGTTCAATTACTGTATATGCAAGGAACAGGTTCATTAATTAATCAATGAGTCCCAGGCCTTGTCATTCATTCTGTAACTCAAAGGCTAATTTCGATTGATTGTGGAATAAAATAGCAATATACTAAAACTATAACATTCAGGAGTGTTTAAGTAATTTCAGTTCATTTAAAAAATCATCACTTTGTGGCCTTAGAATAAAGGTGACACACTGGTAGATTTATGGGGTGGTACGTACGGTGTTGCCGTGGTTATCATTGTACTCACAGCAAGAAGGTTCCTGGTTCAAACCTCGTCTGGGGCCTAAAGCGTCCGAGTGTCTGCGTGGGTTCTTTCCATGTACTCTGGCTTCCTCCCACAGTCCAAAGACATGAACTTAATAGGTTCATTGGTGACTCTAAATTACCCGTAGGTGAGTGTGAATGGTTGTCTGTCTTCATGTGCCCTGTGAGGAACAGGCATAGGCTCCGGCCCCTCGTGACCGTGATCAGGATATGTTGTTACAGAAAATGGATGGATGGTGGAAATAACTGATATACTGAAAATCGTAGGTCTGGTTTTGTTTGCCTGTGTGATTTGCTCCTGTATTGTGTCCTCCTGGGTGTATCTGAACTGTATGTGCGGATGAATTTGTCCTCTAATGTACCACAACTGTTGCTTTGCACACTCAAAATGAACGGTTGCTCCACGTCTCCAATTAACAAAGGCCACAAAATCCCCCTACTTTGCACGATGCCTCTCTCTGCTTGCCGTTGGTGCATTGCAGTCATGTTTAGATACACGCATATTCAGTTAAGCTTCTTAAAAACAACGCTAGAACAAAACAGTTCTGAGAGATATTACTGTAATCTCTGTTACAGTGGGTGGAAGCAGCCAGCTAAAGTAACACATAGCACAATATAGTGGACACACTGCCATCATCTGGCAGAGTCCGCATGTTCAGGGGGTCTGTTCAGGATCGGCATGTTTGCTGAGTTATCGGGATAACTTTGCTGAGTAAAACACAATTGTATCTTAAACTTGGACTGGAGTAAAAAAAAAAAAATCTGTTTTGGCCCAGATAACCGAGTAAAACCTCATGCCAACAATGACTTACAGACTATGAGAAGAATGTCAAATGAGGCTTCAATAAAAATATTTAGAGTGAAATGTTCTTTGCTAAAGATCGGTGTCAATTCATCACCACGCATTTCGTTGGAACACATATGTGGTTATGCATATTGCACTGCTTCTATGAAATATGACATCAGCTTAGCAGTTGAGTTTATCAACACCTAAAAGGAATCTCTCGGCACTCCAGAAAATATTTTAGTGCGTCAGATTGTAAACCCGGAGTGTGAAAGAACCAAAGAATCACGCATATTGTCATTGTACAAGAAAGTTTACAGGATCAAATGTCTGAAGACTGAAATGTGAGCTGCTCTTTCTCAGTTTCAGTGGTTCACAAAATTATTTAAATGGCCTGAACTTTCTGAGCTCATCACCAGCACAGTAAGTCCTTACTGCAGCGACCTGTGTTTGATTCTAACCTGGGTGTTTTTCTGCCTATCATCCCTCATGCCTCTGTCTCTGTCTCTCTCCCCCTGAATTTCCTGTCTGTCTCTTCAGCTGTCACTGTCTTCTAAAGCATAAAAATGTGCAAAAAATATCTTTAAAAAAAAAAGGAAACCACCATCATCATCATGAAAAACACATACATCAAAGCCTTGAACCGCACATATATTTGTATTATAGCAGCTACCTGACTGAAAATAATTTAGTATTTACTGGTTCAAAAGGACATTTCAATTTATTTCATAGTTATTTTCAGTGGCACAGCCCTTATGAATGACTCATAATGTCTGACGTGATCTACCATATTATTATTATCCAACGCTGTGTATAATTCCTGATGCCAAACAATACATGAACGTCAGGAACGGTAAATCTTCAGAAACAAAACAGGAGTAACCCAACAAGATATTATTGTGCCTTGTGATGCACGCATCATTTTGTATGAGTTGTTCCTACACCCTCTGTTTGACTGTCTGCTGCGATATATAAACCTTCTTCCTCAAGTGTCTCCAAGGCAACATTCATCACTTTACCCTTTATCTCCAGTAACATCACTCCAACACATTTACAAGATATCTGAAGATATGGCACGGCAGACGCTTCTCGGTATATAGTATGTTCGACATTTGTAAAGAATCTCTCCTTCAATCGTGTCATGTGTTGTGGAGCTCGGCTGAAAAACCTCTTTGTGCTTTTGCTTTGATGTTATTTAACACGAAGCCGGTTAATGCTCTGCCTCGGTGCACTAAATGTGCATTCTGAATTTGAGTAGATTGTTTGTGTAGGTTGCAGTAATTATGTTTTTTGTAAATGTAATGGCATGATTTTATTTTTGAGTGTTGCTGATATTTGCGCGTCCATATCTATGGGTAGTTATTATTGGCAGCAGGGGCTCTCTGGGGTTAGTGCAGCGTCCTTTGCTATTTCTGAGTGCGAATGTGGAGTCTATTTTCAAGGTTGCCATGGAAACCATTGTATTTGTGGTGGCAGCGATTGGTGCTGCCGGCCGAGTAAGACTCTGCTATTTTTGTCATGAGTCAACACCTGATATACACACTCACACACACACACACACACACACACACACACACACACACACACACACACACACACACACACTCAGGTGTACATGCCTGAATACAGATGAAATCAGACAGATACACTCCACAGCAATACAAGGTGGTGTCGCTGGTTTGGTTACATGTACTGTCTGAAAGGCGTTTGCATGTTTCCCGTCTCTCTTTAGTGTTACCAGACGTCTTCACCATGACATCTTCACTTGATACATCTTCACCATGACAACTGTAGTAATCGCTGTCCATTAAATCTCTCCACCCAACTGCGTCGTGTTTTCTTATGTTCTGCTGTCCAAGCATGTTTCATGTTTGAAGTACTGACACAAGGAGACAAATGATGTTAAGGATCATAGTTTAGGCCTGTATAAAATCTATAAAAAACATGGTAATGGTTGTCTACTACTGTGATGTGTGTTGTATTTAAGGGTAAAATGTATTTTGATTGTGGAAAATGGTTTTGTAGAGTAATGGTTTACAATCGTGAAGAGTCATAAGTAATAAGACTGCAACTAACATCATGATGTTCTTTTCTTGATCAATCAGTCAATAGTTCTGTCAATAATTGTAATTTCCCTCAGGGTGAAGGTTCATTTTTTTGGTCTAACTATGCAAAATGTTCAGTTTTCTGTCACACAAGACAAAGAAAGGCAATTTAATAGGCTGGAAAATTCAAAATTGGTGATTCAGTGGATTTATCAGTTAATCCAGCATGTGTATAATAAGGTGTTTTATAATTTGTAATCTCATTTTTAAATCGGCAACGTAGAGCCACCTTTCACCATTGTTCATCGGCTGCATCTATCTACTCTGATGCAGTAAGTACTCCGATATGTGGGCAGAAAGCAACAAACTGTATAATAGTTTCAACCAGAAGACCTCAGTTCTCACGTTGACTTAACCAGTGGCGTTATAATAATAAGGCTATTAGGGAACTAGATTAATCAATCCATTCATGAGAGGTGCTGAACATTAAAACATGTCTTTTAATGGTGAAAGACGTGCAAGATGTGATTTGCATGAAATGCAAATGAATATTATCATAAGGAACCTTACGAATGCAAATTGAAAAAACACCTAGGAGCTAGCAGCTCCATGCTTGCTCCTTCAGTAGAGTAGCCTTACCTATAATGGCCCAGATTTCATTGTCCTCTGCAGACGGAGCAATGAGATGGACTGTATATGAAAAAGATCACCGTGGCAACAGGAGCCCCAGTTTGAGAAGCTGGGATGGTGGAGGCTCAGGCCTGGCCTAATCAATGCCTCACTGCCTGAGTAAATCTTATACCTGAGGGCACTTTAATCCATGAAATTACTACACGAAACATTACCGACTGACAAAAATAAATAAACTGGGAGACCAGGCCAGCAATTAGCATGTTAGCATCAAGCAGCAACCTCTGTGGCTATGAAGAGAAGCCAAAAACTGCAGTTCCTCAAACGGCCACTTGAGGTTGGTTACAGAAGCCAACATGTTAAAATGTCCAACTTCACAGCAGAAATAAACATGTTTACAGCCTGGTACAAATACAGTTTTGTCTCTATAGCTAATGTCCCCGTTCATGACAACCGTTTAGCATGACCTGATTTGATCTTAATCTCAAAGCAAGCTATTAAGATTTGGTCTTTGTTTTGAAAGGTATTCTGTCATAAACTAAAGTGCAGAAATGTTGATCTGGAACTGGATTTAGAGGAAACATGGCAATCTAACATCTGTTGAGGTATATTCATACATCTATTTATATGACAGTAGTTTTTGAGAAGTGTTGGACTATCCATACGACCCTGGTATGATGGCTACAGTGCTAATAACAACAGCAACAACAGAACATTCCCCTACTTCCATCGTATTCAGTTCTGAAGGTAAAATCTGACAATACAGTAAGGACACTAGGACCCTGTGGAGGCAGCAGCTCTGGTCCTGTTTCTCACTGCCTCCTGCTCCATCTCTGCAGTCACTGTGTATGAGTGGAGGGGGAAAGCAGAGAGTGTGCTGGTGCCTTTGCAAGCATTTGCATCAGCATCATTTCAGAAAAATCTCTGCTGCCACAGCCTCCATCCGGGGAGGAGGATGCACAAGGCAGATCAAGGGATGGGAAAAGACACAGGCTTGTATAGTGGGAAGTACCTCAACAGCATTCCCAAGGTACAGTGATTGATGTCCACTGTGTACCTCAGCAGTGGGAGCTACACCAGGTTTTCATCCTCAGAGACCAAAGCAGCAGACAGCTGCATCAGGAAATACTCTGATTCAGGTACATAATGCTCTCTGCCTTGTTCTCTCTTTCTGTGTCTTCCCCTCATGCTGCCTGTTTCTCACCACATTTCCTCGCTTCTTCTCACCCCTCTTCTTCTAATCTGCTGATCATGTACTGCTGAGTGCAACGATAAATCTGATTCAATTGTAATACATTGGATTTCACTGGATACATGAATGTGGGCCTTGCTTTATACAGTGGGTGTAATGCATTAATGATTAATACATAAATGAGTAGGCGGTAAGACATGACTAAACCAGACAGGAGGGTTAAACTGAATTGGGAGTACCCCTATGTGTGATTTAGAGATGTTGCTCACTGAGGGCAGTCATTCATAGGTGATGGGGGAGGTTAGAGCTCAGTTTTTACCCGGATTCATCACTGTAGACAGGAGACAGAACATCCCAGGCTTTTGTTACATCAGTGGCAAGGAGGATTCATAGCAGTAAGCAGGTTGGATATCCTTGATTTGACAAATACATATAGCAGCAGCCACCCATGTCTGTTGTCTGTAATAGCTAGACACAGTTAATATGGAGACAGCCTCTGCAACCTATGAATACCCTCAGGTTTCCAATTTGAAACACTAAACTCTCTCATACAAAGTAGCCAGGGCTTCTTTAGTGGCACACATGCTATTAGTGGTACATGTACACAAGTAAAATCATGCAGTGCATTCAATGTTTTAGACCTACACGCTGGGGGACACAGTGGCAAGACCTTCCAGAAATCTGTAATGTGTTATTATTATTGAAAGTAGCCATACACAACCAGTTTAGACTAGGCATGCATTCAAACATTTACAGGACACGTGCTCACAAAGTATGTATCACCTGCAGAAAGGATCAGACTGGATTCATCTTTGACCTTTTTTTTTTTTCCAAATTATGAACTAAAGTGTTGAGGAGGTGGTCCAAAATCCTTTATTTGTGTTTTTCCAGAGGATCAGGGTATGATCATACACTTATGACTTGTGTATCATGATTTGGTTACAGATTTGTGAAGTGTACTCTGTTCAAGTGGCTCAACTTCCACAATGATTTATGGCTGTTCAAATGATTTTATTCCTTCGGTTTACTTGGCATGTTGCTAAAAAGGTGCCAGATGTCCCTGCCTTAAGTAATGCATACATAATTGGTTTGAGGGCTGGCTTTAGATTAACCTATCAGTAAGATTGACTTAACAGAGATTTGAGAAGCTAAAGAGGATTTTTACAAAACTTCAATGGAGTGAATTAATGTCAATGCTAGCTGGGGTGCAAAGTGAAGCTCAGCATGAGCGACTTATTACAATTATTAGTTCCAATTAGAGGGCACATGCAAACTCAGATGAGCTCACATTAACGATTTATTTTCATCTATCTTTCTCTCTCATTTTTAGGGTGGGTTGTGATTGGCAGCAGACATGACGACTCTCTAAATGGACAGAAATTATAAAATCGGAACCTCCTGACGATCACAGCATCATCCTCTTGACTACAAGGCAGCTTTTGACCTAATTTTCAATCCGCTCTTTTCTGGCCGTACTTCCTGGCTTTGAAGGATGGGTGATGGGCCTATGACTGATCCTGCCTGCCTGCCTCATCCCACCCTTCAATGGAGCCGACGTGGAACTCCTCCCACCCACCTCCACAGCTCATGTCCAACATGTCTGCCTCCTCTCTGCCTGAGGGCTGGGCTCTGTCCCAGTCGCTAGCTCTGCTAGCCATGCTGCTCATGGATCTGCTGGCTGTGGTGGGTAATGTGGCTGTCATGGCAGTCATTGCCAAGGCCCCACAGCTCCACAAGTTTGCCTTCGTCTTCCACCTGTGCGTGGTGGACCTGCTGGCAGCCCTGGTGCTGATGCCCCTTGGCATGCTCTCAAGCCGAGCCTTCTTCGGGGAGGCCCTGTGCCGGAGCTACCTCTTTCTCAGTGTGTGCCTGGTTAGCGCTGCAATCCTCTCTATCTCCGTCATCAATGTGGAGCGTTACTACTATATCATACACCCGATGCGCTATGAAGTAAAGATGACTGTTGGCCTGGTAGCGTCAGTGCTGGTGGGGATATGGGTCAAAGCCCTGGCCATGTCTGCTCTGCCACTGCTCGCTTGGTTCCTGCAAGGTGGAAGAACTCCTCTCTTGGAGAGTAGCGGGGTTGGGGGAGGAGGAGGTGGTCCGGTTCCATCTCCCCCTGCTCAGGGTCACAGGCGCTGCTCACTACATTGGACAGGGGGAGGTTCAAACCGCTTGGCCTTCATGGTCCTGTTTACTCTAGTGTATTTCCTGTGTCCACTCCTGGTTATTCTTGTTGTGTACTGCAATATGTTCAAAGTGGCTCGGGTAGCGGCCATGCACCATGGGCCTCTGCCTACCTGGATGGACACACCTCGTCGCCAGCGGTCGGAATCACTCAGCAGCCGTTCCACCATGGTTACCAGCTCTGGGACGGGGACCGGGACGGGCAGAGCGACTCCTCAGCGCCCCTTTGGAGGAGGAAAAGCTGCAGCAGTATTGGCAGCAGTAGGTGGGCAATTCCTATGTTGCTGGCTTCCCTATTTTAGTTTCCACCTGTATTCAGCACTGGCTGCCAGTCCTCCAGCCACACTAGCCTCTCTGGAGGAGGTGGTCACCTGGATTGGCTACTTCTGCTTCACCTCCAATCCCTTCTTCTATGGCTGTCTCAACAGACAGATCCGGGAGGAGCTGGGCAAGCATCTGCCTTGCCTGTTTCGTCGTGCAGGGGTTGAGATAGAGGACAGACTGCCCAGCCGTGAAGGCTCCATAGAGGAGAATTTCCTTCAGTTTCTTCAGGGCACTGGCTGCAACTTGGATCCTCAAAACTCTCACAGCACCTCCAGTCCAAAAGGGGAGGCCTGCTGCCCCATTCGCTCAGTCCCAACCACCGGAGACAGCACAGCCCATACCGATTGATTTCCGTATCCCTGGACAAATTGCAGAGGAGACTTCGGAGTTTACTGAGAGTGAGCAGGCGAAAAACAACCATATATATACAGACAATTAAGTTTTTAATGCCTTTATTTCCTGAAAATAGAATAATTTGGATCATTCAGATATGAACTGTTTCAGGAGATATTTAGGTGAAAATATGTTTCTCTCTTTGTACCGACAGCTTTCCAGCAGCTCATCTAAATGACTTTAAATTGTATCTTTGATTCATTGCACTTTGCCTCATCAGATTTCATCCTCACACAGACACAATGATAAAATTACACGCAGTTTGTCTGAGATGCATTTTAAACTGTTGTTTGTGAACAGGGAAATTACTGCTAGATTTTAAAACATTCCACACAACCGCTCAGCTCTGTACAGTTAATGACTCAGTGAATTAATATTGATGTAACTTGTTAAAGCCTTTTTATTTTAATAAATAAATAAAAAAACAATTATATGTCTGATTCTACGAAGATGACGGAATAGTTTTCCGAGTTAAATGTTTTCCTCTTTGTTCTCAAATTAGGGAACACGCGCTGAAATACACTCGCTCCCTCTCAATTAATTGCTTTATTATTTTGCTATTAGATAAATTGCCTTTGGTATTCAGAAGTGAAGATGAAATGGTTCCACACACCAACTGATCCTGTATTTGTAACTGCCAAATCAAACGTTTTTGAGACTCCGATAACTTCATTATTTTTGAAAAGAGTTTTGTAAATTACTGCGAGAGAAGTCAAAGAAGACGGCAATAAAAAAAACAACAACACTGAATTATGATGAGTATTTGGGGGACCCATTGAGGGAAAAGCACTACTGTCACTTTTGATTGGTAGTTGGACTTTCATCAGTGATAACGCCACTCTTACCCTTATGTCAGCCTGATTATAATCGATTAGGAGGTGTTCATAGCGTGGCCTAACTCTCATGGAATTGCTCCACGTTTTTTACAGTTGATTTTGCCCTTTCTTTGGTGCTTGTCCAAACATGTTTTGTTTTTTTATTTCTTAAAAAGCAAGCCAGATCTGTTGTGACCCAATTTAGATTGACGTCCTCTTACGGTTCATCCAGCTTAATGCCATGTGACGTATTTATGGATCTTAAAAAACAGTATTCTCTTGATGCACCGCATTCAAATATGATTCTATTTCTTACATTTGTTAAGTGTACTACACCATATGTTATATTCAGTAGAACTGTATAAGTTGTGGGTTGTGTGTTTCACTCAACACACCCTTTTTTCTTTTTATTCGTGAGTTTAAATACTTGTTTGGAATTTCACTACAAGGAGGCTGATGTATTTTGACCGGTATGCAGTAACTGCCTTCATTGTTTGCTGATTTTTATCCTGGAAGGAGAATACATTTACAATTTTTTTGACTGCCCTCCTCATCAGGGTTTTTTACCTCACATGCAGGAAAACAAAAAAACAAAAACATTATTTTAATCCTGCGCGGTTCCATGTTGAGTATGACTCTATTCTGATGTTGTAAGGAGATTAAAGCAGGCGTGATTGGATTAAAGAGGTTTACATTAGAAACAAGGGAGCAGACTTTGGTGATGAGATAAATATGACAAACTATATGTGAAGATATTTGAAATAACAGATTCTTTCTCATGTCGTGTGGATACAGGGTTTTTAAGACATTTTTTTTTCAAAAGTTGTTTTTGAGTGATGATGCCAATCCATAATAAAAAGCTTGTTGAGCTTGATATCTTCTTCTTTTCATCATGTCTTAAATATCCCAAACTGTGAATGATGTTGAACATTTGTGTTAGGATTTTCACCTGTTCGGAGATTGTTTTTTATGCTGTGATTAAAATTAAAAGAATGACTTCCACTGTACTGCAATGACATGAATGTGTTTAGAAAAATACATGGCTAAAGGTCGAGTGAGTGAGAGATACTGTTGTAATAAAGAGTTTCTATGTTTGTAAAACATTTTGGATGCATTCTTGTCATTTCACGCATGCAGTTTAGTGACCCTACATTTAGGGTCTTCATAGCTCATTGTACTCCAGATCTCAGCTCTGTCTGTGTATCTGTTTCTGTATATCTGTACTCTCTGAGTCAATGTGTGTTGCATCTTTCTGCTTTGCTTTGATATTTCATCATAAAAGAGGAGTGGTGGGGTGTGAGATACAGTTCAAACACTTTGACCTTAAGGTAACATTTAAACTTCAAAGGCTAAAGCCAATGGTATGACCTTCCTCCATCGATGATGATAGATAGATAGATAGATAGATAGATAGATAGATAGATAGATAGATAGATAGATATTGCTACTGTTTAATACTGTGTTTCAGTTGGAAAATGCTGGTGCGTGACAGGCCTCACACCTCAACGATGGACCTCAGTCAAACCGCCCCCAGCTTCACCAGGCTCTGCCATCCCCATGGCAATTATTACCTAGTGACATTTCTCAGTGCTGTAGTGGGTGGTAGGAGGAGCTTGCTCTATTGGGAATCCAACAAGACACCCTTATCTGTGACTTCTTAAAATACATTCTCTGGACTAAACCAGAAATGACATTTTTATTCCATATTTCATATTATTTCGCCGTCTTGAGATAGCTTGTGTGAGTATCTCATACCGTAAACTGGAATAACTCTACGTCAAGATTATTTATTGTAATGTTGGTGCTTGCTTTACCTTAATATCTATAGTTTTCAAATTTAAACAATAACAATAATAATAATAATATTCTGACAGACTATGTTTGTAGATATATACGTTTTGTTTGTTTAAATAATTTAAATAGTTTAATTTTTCTTATTGTTTTTTTTGTTAAATTCATACTTTCAAAAGTAAAATGTACTCTATGTGATAGCACCTGTTGTTAACGATAAAATCAATCTATCCTAATAGTTTGGCACCGAAGAAATGCAAAGTAGAAGACTGACTTGTTGCAGAAAATGCACGTCTCATGTATGTGGCAAGATAAAGAGCTAACTGCAAACAGAAAGAAAAGCAAGAACAGCACAAGTTCCAAACAAAAAAAAAAATTAAAGAATTTCAGGGTAGAGTAGAAGGTGGATAACATGAAGTGTGGCTACAGTAGATCATCCAAATAAAGGAATATTAAGCATTGGGCAGTATCTACTGCCTGAGAGCTAAAGCAAAATGTGTGGCGATGCCCCAAGAGGACGTGAGATGGGAATATCAACATATGTATGATGTATTAGGTTATGATCGAACAAATATTTTAAAAGCATCTAAACATATACTGTATGAGCTGCAAAGCTCCAGTAATATTTTTTTGCCACTTGAGGGCAGTCAGAACTACCTGAAAACACCAACCTTATAAAGTTGCTATGACATTTAGCGATCGGTTAATATAGCACCTGATGAATGTAAATCCAGTTGCTCTTCTCACTCTCTTCATCCTTGGGGTAATATTAGCTGCTCTTTTAGCTGTACTAGCTGTACCTTTTAGCACCTTGTTTGCCAGCTAGATGCTAAATTTGTCTGTCTGTCATTTGGTGCTAGGCAGATAACATACACTTTGTCTATCAGAGCTTCTCACTGGAAACAGCTGCTGTTGCATGCGGAAACAACACAGCTGAGCGCAATGGGACTGAGCCATAACTGTAAAGTTGTAGGTCTTAAAATCAAAACAATGACCTGAAAGATGCTAAAACTCTGTGCAGAGCTGGTTGTGTCTCTGTCACTGCATATGACAAATTTCACATTACACATAGTCATTTGACAAATTTTATTACAAGAATATAGATAGTACAGTTATAGATACTCTCTAAAAATCAACATACAACATTTGTACAATTTGCCAATAGATTCCACATGCCAATATCAAGAGGGCTTATGGTTATACTGTAATGCTATGTGGGATATTGTAGCCAAGACCACTGTAAAGGAGGGGCCAGTTATTCACTCAAAATCTTATTTCAGTTGTAATTGTTACTGACCGTGTCCTGTCAGGGTGATACTGTCACTGAACAAACCCAAAAAGTTGACTTCAGATGGAGGTCAGTGCTTTGTATCATGTGTCCTGACGCATGAAGTGAAAGCAGATGGACGAGAGGGTCAAAGCTGGATTCTCTGGCAGAAAAAAACCCTATGATTAAGACATAGAGAGAGAGAGAGAGCAAGAAAACAGCAATGTCATTTCTGTTTCCACAAACTTTCCAGACTATTGTCAGCATTTTACAAATGACAGATACGGTTTGTACATGCAGACAAGACAAAAGGAAGAAGTGAGAGGATAGAAGAGGAAATAAGATCTGACAAATGAATTTAAAACTGAGAGAAAGGAATAAAACTCAGACACATGAGCAGAATAAAAGTGAACAATACAAACACAAATAGGCAAAATGTGTTTCAACATTTTATGAAAATATGCAGCTACTGAAACATCAACAATGTGATTTATAATTCAGTTGTCTTTGAGTTTATTCAAATTGAACTTTTCCTTCAATAAAACATATTAGTTTAACAATAATTATGTTAGTGTGTGTCTTTCGTAGGCTAAAAACAAAACAAAACTTGCAATTATATCATATTAAAAATGTAAATAAACTTCCAGATTATGTCAGAAAACTACTTACCACTCAGTAAACTACAGTACATAAATCATTTTCATCATATCATATATACATTTTTACAGCTAATTTACCTGGCGTGGCATCTGGTGAGTACAACTTTGAGATAATAATGTGTTATACACACTGAGTTCTTTAACTCTACTAGTGAGATGATGCTGCATATCATACAACTAAGTAGTATTAGCATTTTGTCACTTTAGTGACAAAGCACATTTTACATTCAACTTAAACATCTAAATATTTCTAATAAGACTCAAACTATAGACATTTACCGTATACCACGTGGTGTTAAAAGGACAGGTATCACTTATAACAAACAACACGGGGGTCCTCGAAAGCCCTTTGTGTGTGTATGCGTGTGAATTTATTAAGGCGCGTTTAATTTGACGACCTTTGAACGCCGACATATCCGCAGCGGGCGGCTCCTGTCAAAAGTAAAGCAAGTACTTTGGTTCTTCTTTAGAGGAAACTGCGCTTAACTGCCAAAACAAACCACCCAGTGAAGCGAAGGCGAAGAAAACATCTGGTAACTAACTGTTTTACTAGCCTAAAATGATTATTACTCCGCTGGTTTCATGGTTAGTTCAGGCGTTACGCTAACGGCTAACTAACTAACCAACCAACCAGCTAACTAACTAACTAACTAACTGACGTGACGGTTAACCTAATAAACGGCTCGCTAACGTTAAATCGCAGCTGTGTAATGTCAGCTCATCCGTTTATGAGGCAGTGAAAAGCACATTTCGGCCTCAGTTTTGTATGTGAAGCTTTTTATATTAGCAAACTTTACGGGGACGTTGATGTTACCTAACGTTAATAGATAACCAGCCGTCTGCCCAGGTTCTGTTGTCAGTGTAATAACAGTCTGCCATGTTTCTGTGTGTTGTTCTCCTGCAGGACGTTTCCTGTCTCCGTGCTGCAGTCACTGTTTACTTCTGCTCCCAGCTGCTCCACAACAATGTCAGGAGGTAAGTCAACACATCTGTCAAGAAAACACTCACTACACACACTCAGTTATGGTCACCAGTGTTTATATGGGATGATCTGAAGCTCGCTTGAATCTACTGAGGTCATGCAACATTTCACTGACTTTGACTTCCTCTCCTCTACATCCTCTGACTCAGCCTGCATGAGTAGGAGGGTTTTTTTTCCCTTTCCTAAATGTACAATAAACTTATTTTTGGGAATTTAAAAATATGCATAAAATAGCAATTTGTATAGTGAGTAATTTAATGTTCACTTAATGATTTAAGAAATCCTTTAATCTGTCATCTAAGTAAAGAAATGTAGAGTATAAAAGTATAGAAATAAAGCCCAAAAGTATTGTATTGCTCATTGTGCAGAATATATATATATATATATATATATATATATATATATATATATATATATATATTCCATAATAATACATCATAATTTATTATTATATTATTCTAAATCCATCAAGTAATTTAAGGTTTCAAATAAAGTGGACTAGTGGAGAAAAAATATGAAGGAGCACAAAATAGAAACACTCTAGTAGCAGAAGTGAATGGGATGTTTACTTGAGTGTTTTTACATTGTGTGTTGAATAGGCCTATTTCTGAAAGATTCATGCTGTTTGCATCAGCGCAGCCAGAATGAGAAATGAAGAAAATCAAAACTGAAAAAGGACGAAAATGTCCGTAGAGAAGATTAAAACCTCTCATAATTATATTTTATGTATTACAACTTTTCCTTGAAATATTTAAACTGTATTATCAAAATCCTTGAATGTTTCCATTTGTTTGGAGACACTGGGAAGAAGAATAATGGAGCTCTTCCTTCTTTTAAACTGTTTTACAGTCAGTTTTAGTTGTATGGTTCCAAATCACATCATTTGCCTCAAAGGGCTTTACAATCTGTACAACATATGAAACCATTATTCTTACAGACACACTTACAAACACATACAATACATAGGTTTGGCAACATCGGCCTTTGAATGTAATCTAATTAGATTGGTTTCGTGGTGTTTTGCATTTCACCTTCTCCGTGAAAAGCTGGATCTGAAAAGTGAGAACACTGTGTTTTATTTTTGGTGTGTGGCCTCTGCAAACAAGATGCTAAATTCCACGAGCTTTGCTCTGAAGGAGTGAAAAAAAAAACCTCCCAGCAGCCAGTGATATGCACAGTAGTCTCATTTTTAGCAAAAGGGTGTAGACAGAGAGCTTGACTAAGCAGCAGAGAGCAAGGAGAAAACCACTGAAGGAATAACAAGAGCTATCAAGCTGTTTATCCTGTGAGCAGGTAAGGCCTAAAGAGTGGAAGTAATTTGCTTTTGGCATAATGTTCATGGGGGGAGTTAAGAGTTTTGTTTCAGATAAAAGTAGGCCTCTGTGTTTTTTAGTCCTTTCTGCTGCACCAGATGGTGAGCGTCAGCTTTCTGAAAAACTGGGTCAGATTTCAGAAAAGGGCTGGAGACACCCAGAAACAATGATTTTAACTTGCAAAGATAAGCTTTGGCTTCTTGAGCTTCTAAATGAAAATGGAGCACTTCTTGTTCATAGTTGATCAAGTTCAGTCTGTACTGTAATGCCAGAGGCCAGTTTGGCCTGAGCAAACATGTTGAGCGAAATCCAGTTGCAACATCTCTGAAATTTTAAAAGCATAGTGATGATGGGAAATGAGTGAATGGTTGGTTAGTTAGGAAGTCTTCGATACTGGAGAGTTAACAGACAGCAGTTACTGTATATTTGAAACTGTTTTTATTCCTGGTAGCAGTGTTTAAAACTTCGTAAAAATAGAGCTTGGTGAAGAGCTTTAACGCTGAGGGTTTTGTGAAATGTTTACTGGAAAGGTCTAGTGTCTGTACAATTTTAGGTTTGGCAAACTAAGGCTGCTTTAACAGCTGTAAGCACCGAGGGGACAAACAAGTTTTTGTCTAACTGCATAAATCCTTCACACCACTAGGTGGGGATCTGTACTCTTTTTTTGTAGCACTCATGTGAAGAGTGTCTGCCCTCAAGCCCACAGGATCATACAGTATAAGGGCACTGGCTGGGACTATTTGTTCCCTTATTGGTAGTGTTGTTGTCGTTATACACTTAATATTATTGCAGAGTCACTGTTTTACTTATTTTACTTTATTTATTTATTTAACTTATTTTGTTCTGTTAAGATTTTTCTGTGTGTGTGTGATTATATGTGATAAATATTAAGTTTTTGTACGATTTGAACTTGTTGACAGTCAGTCGATCAATTACGTCAGTTGTCCAGCTTCAGTATTTTCAGTTTTCAGGTTCATGTGCAGGTTAACGCAGTAACACAGTAACAATACGATGAAATGTGTTGTGGGAGCACTAATTGTGTAACAGCACTACACATAAATAAAAGCTAGACAATATAATAATAAAGTAAATAAAGACAATAAATATAAGACAATAGAATTTTAGGTAAAAATATAAAGGGAATAATGTAAAATACTAAATACAAAATCAGTTCTATACACTGTACAAGCGTGACAAGGTAATATTTAACAGTAATATAGGATAGATATACAACAATATATGATACATTTGAAATTATTTTGCTGTGCCATTTTAGTTGTATTTAGTGTATGCCATTGAGAAAAACATATTATTTTGAAAAGCCAAATTAGAGCTAACATGATCACACGCAGCAAAAATGTGTTTGTGGGTTGTCTGTATGATGTATACGAGTGTGATGAACACAACAGCCTTAACTTATTAGTAATTTAACTGGTTAATGTGGATTTTTATCGTAAGCATCAAGTGTCAAAAAAGCAAAGTTTAAAAGAAGTAAAAAAAAATAAAGAAGCCTTCGGTGCTGGTAAGTGAATGGACAGCAGCTAAAGTACATTTGAAACTGTCTTTACCAAGTGCTGTTCCTGATAACAAGCAAGTGACATTCATGTTACAGTTCTGTTCAGAGCATGTTTCATGTGTCACTTATTTGGCCAGAATCGGTTGAAAAAAATATGGGCATTACAGATATCAGCTACATCTGATATCGACGCTTTCATTGCTTTCATTGGTCGTCACTATTTATAATAGTTCACGTAAGGCGGGCCTGTGCTGTGTGTGTCCAGGCTGTCTGGCTGCCCTCGGGATTTTTGTCTAGCGGAGTTCACCAGTCAGCTGGTTTCTGTGCTTATCCCCTGACTTTTTTTTCTCCTACTTTCTTTGACTGTTTTTTTTTTGTCACTTGCTCTTCGTCCGGATCCTCTCCTTTTTGTAAACACATTCTTATGATATCTAGCGTGTCTAATTACTATTTATAGCAGAGTGGAAAAAACTTTTGTCCTTCACTCACCTTGGTGCTCAGCTGGCGGGTTGTAGCCACTCTCCGGGCTTGCTGGCTGTCATGCTAGCAACACACTTTGATCTACGATGCCCTCCTCAACGGCTGTTTTTCACTGTATTGGCTACAGGAAGCTCATTCCCTGGTTGCTAGGGCAACCAAGGAGGATGGCCCCCAGCAGGAGTAAGGGAAGCCTTAGGCTGCCTTTCTGCTTGTCGCTGTGCAGCATGCCTGCTGACCTGCTGCGGGCTGGGAGGAGGAGTCAACTCTGCAGAGGAGCTTCTCCCGGCCCAGTATGGGTCCTGCCGCCCCGCTGCCCCACCATGAGACAGAGCTCCACCATTAGAGCTACTGCTCCTCTCTCCCTCTGCTGGTCATTGCACAGCTCTGACTCGCTCTGCTCCAGTAGTGACAGGAGCACAGGCGGCAAGATGTCATTCTCTTCCTCCTCCTCCACCAACGATGGACAAGGGAAGCCTAAGCCTAAATCCCCGTTTTGCAAGAGGGGGAGCCTGCAGAGCACCACCAGCCCTGGTGAGTGTGTGTTTGAAGGGGTCCCATAGAGAGCATGAATGAACTCTCATGTGTTACGTAAATGTGAGGCAGGAAATTATTAAGATGCTGATGATGGGCAGTTGCCTTTAAGAAACCGTGCTGCAAGATGCGGTCTGCTGCATTTTAATTATGGTTTGTAGCTCAATTTTGTGTCTGTTGTTGAAACAGTGGTTGACTTGTTTGAAGCTTTGGCTGATGCTGTATGTTTACCATGAATGCTGTTTTGTGTTATGCAAGTCACAAGAAAGAATATTTGAATTAATTTATAATTTATTTTTTAAATTACGGTACTCAGTGTAAGAAATGTTAAAAATAACTGTAACGATTTAAATGTTGATGCTACATTAAGGTCTAATCAGGAGACTGGATTATTTTTTTATGTGGAAAATATTTTCTCTTTATAGCTCCTATTAGCAAATGTTAGCCGGGATGCTCTGTCTTTGAGGTCAGAGAGCTGTGGTGGGGTGCCAGTGTTTGTACCAGAGGTGTTTGGATCACATGGAGGAGGGTTTCAGCCCCAGGGTGTGGGTTAATGCTGCGAGTGGAACCAGTGTTGTGCTAGAACCAGAGCCGGGCAAAGGGGTAATGTAACTAGGCTGTGCAGCCTCTATGGACATAATGACTAAAAGTTGTGTGACAAAAACTGAAATATGAATGAAATAAAAGGCTGAAAGATGAGCAGGGCTTTTCGGACTTGGAGCTGTTGGCCAGTAATATTAGCTGGCTGCTATGTCAACTCGTTTTTGATCATATGTAATGTATTCTTATGATTCAATATGCATTCATATGTAATGTTGCTTTAAGTGACATATTAAATTTAAACGCAATAATATATATTATTATACAATAATAAATATTAGGTGTGGGACTATAATAAACCTTGATTTAATATCAAGTATATGCTTGCTTGCTTTAGTGACAGTGTGCTCTGGACTTTTAAATCACATTTATGGATTGCAACAAACAAAAATTTAGGAAATGTAGTTGTCCAGTTCCTTTTGGATTGTTTTGGTTTGACTTGACTTAAATTTATGACCGTTCTTACTTACAAAATCAGTATAACAGAGCAGCTCAATCTCAAACGCTACTGATATGAATAAGATATTATAGATGTTGATATTTTGATTGGGTGTTGTTACCACAGGCCTGTATCTTTCTGGCATGGTGTTGTATTAATTAGTGTTACGGCAGTGTCAATTCACAAGGTATGCGTAGGGGTTTCATTAACTTTTTAGCGTGGTGGGATACAGGCCAAAGGATTGTAGCTCTATGATTACCTTTGAAGTTGATGCTAACTGGTCTCCGTGGGGAGAAACTAGAAAGAGAGAGCTGCAATTTACCTTCGTAGCAATTAAGAGTTAATTTCATTTGAAGCTTCTTCCTTCAGTGTGCCATAACACAGCACAAACGCTGGCGTGTTTGGAGGGATGCAGCAGCAGATCTTGAAGCTGTAACTCACGCTAACACACACTATACAGTATTTGCTGAGGAAGCCTGTCTTTGCTGCAGTAATAAATAACTTAGAGGTCTCTCCATCCATGCAGTCATTTAAGTCCTCTCAATTAGCCGCCTGGCTGAACCCTCTGCACTCCCAGTCAGTCATAAGAGCCACATGTAGGCCATCCATTATCGTACTTCCATCTGACCACACTGGTCTGTTAGCATTCCCGATGCCAAATAATCTGCTGCAGAAATCTACTGTAGCTGCAGCTTGAGAGGTGTTTTTTAATCCATGTCATGAACCAAAGACGCCTTGAGTATTTCTTGTGTTACGTCTCGTAGCACCACCAGAAATAGCTCTGCTTCATGGCATATTTCTTTAAAAAGATAAGGGTTTATTTCATCCCGAATAAATTCTTATCTTCGGCACTCCTGCGCATTTACATTTCTTCATCTGCAGGAATCTCTCTCAGCCTACAGGCTGCTCTCTCCCACTAGACCCTCACCGCCTCGCATGAAGCAGAATATGTAATGTCCTGGCTTTGCAGCCCGAGCCATATGACGTAACATATAGAGGCTGTTCAAGTATCTGCCAGAGAGGTGGAGGGAATTCCTCTGTCTTCCTCTCACTGCTGCGCCCTCTGTTGTGATCTGATCCCTTACCTTGATCTTTTCACCAACTTACTGGGCTCTAACTTGACACAGCCTTTTCTACCATTTATCTCCAGGCTGTCTGGTAGTCTGTCCTGTCAGATACGTTTGTTGCTGTCTTTCTTTGTTCTTTTGAATTTGGGTTGTCAACTTAATAAAGTTTGTACTGTGATCCCTTCTTTGTTTCCGGCATTTTAAGCACTGACTGACTCAAAGTGTCAACTGTATATTAACTCTTATGCTTTCTACTCACAATACATCCCGCTCCATCCTGTAATCGACTGGTTGTCGGTCCCTTCAGCCTCCCTTGGCTCTGGTTTATTATTAATCAGACATAACTGTTCCTCTCATACATGCTATACTATACTGTGGGCTTCTCCCTTAAATTCATGTGTAGTCTCATTCAGTAACTCATGACTTGCTGAGTCATGCGGCCTCTAATCTCTTACACCTTGGGGGTTTTCATACACTCCCTACTGAATCTTTAGCACATATGCACATTGTTACGCTATGGACTTTAACCAGCACAATCAGCAACACTTGTGCTCACCTACCCGCCTCACTCTACCCCCACCCCCATGGCCCCCCAAACAGATAAAGACACGTGACAAGCAAACACTGGGAGTTCCTGCTCGGGGCCCCGTAACTTCACAGTTGTGGTGGCGGGTGTTCAAGCATACTGTAGATGTCATCTGCTCCTGCTGCAAAGGTGTCAGTGCGATTGTTTTCTCCATCTACCGAGCGACAAAGCACAGCTAAATATATTGAAAATTTGAAGCATTGAGGAAACAATTGAGGACACATTTGGGACTGAGAGCAACTACAAGGTATGGCAATAATGACTTTTCTATCACAAAACACTCCAGTTTGAACTTAGGCTTTAGTGTAGAATGTGATAAAATATTAAACATGTGAACATTTAACGTTTAACTACTAAATTTTAACAGCACATTTAATAAGTACACTTCTGCACTTTCCCGTCTCACCTCTAGAGGGAGTCTCTGACATGTAAGTGTTTTGCAAAGTCAGGCCATCATTTTTTAACAAGTGGCTAGCTGTCAGTGTCTGGGGTCTTTGGCTGTTCTGTAGTCTGACATGACTGAGGACCAGTTTGCTCCGTGTTTGGGTGGAAAATTCCAGGGCTTTCTTCTGCTATGAATAGCCCAGTTACTTCCTATGTATCAGAAGAAGTGTGCCCGTTCTGGAAAAAGGGATTTTGGAGTACCAGTAAGCAAGGCCTCGAAAGCCGTAATGCCAACAGGTGGGGCTGTCCTTGCTGGGGGTGTGTAGATAACAGCTATAGCTACATTATCTGTCCCTTTTAATCATCGCCACAACATGAGCACACACCCACGCCCCTTACACTCAACATCATGCCATTGGACACAACATATCTCACTGGGGTGATTTGCAAGCTGACAGACGCAGCGCTTGTACACATGTGTTCGGATGGGTTGTATTTCACCGCAGGGGTACAGTTAAGCTTCGGTCTCTCTCTCTGCTCCCAGCATGGCGCCTAATGAAGATCCGTTTTCATTAATCCACCTCATCTGATCACAGATGAACCAGCGTCAGCTGATGTTTGGCTCTTGACAGACTTTTTATTGTCCTATGACCTCAGTGAGTCAGCGAATCGCTAACCTACCCCTGCCCTGTTGACCTGATGATCTTCCAGCTCATGTTCGCCCTTCGTATAGGAATACACGCACACACTTACCTCCACACTAAAGATGTGTAAAAAGATGCAGTACCTATATATGTTTGTCTGACACACACTCACTCACATCGCAGCTTACTGGTCACAACAGAGCTCTGAAAGTAAATCACACATTCTTGGCAGTGGGGCTGACATGTGGGATCCACAGTGCGTCAACCCTGATCCAGTCAGATAGTCTGATAAGCCCCCCTTCGCAGTTATCACAATTGTTAAACTGCTCTTCATTGTTTGATGTCAGGTCATATCAAGAAGAAGTCATTCATCATTAACAAATGCGGATTAGCTTATCAAATATGAGAATTGAATTTTCTCTGTTGTATTATTAAAATAACTTAACTTTGACTGTTAATCAAGACAGATCATTTTAGATTATAATTTTTTCTCCCTCTTTTTTAACTCTGCAAAGACCTCAATTAATTGATACAGTAATGAAACATCTGGACATTGTATAGTCAAAAGTGAATATGCAGCTAAGTCAGGAAAAGTTCGCACAGCGTCGTAAAAAGAGCCTCAACTTTTATTTAGACTTTTTTTAGCATTTATAGCGCTCTGGCATGAAATCAAAGCAGGAATGGTGACTCTTAAGATAAAGTTAGCCGTAACAAAGTGTGTGCATGTACACGTGAGTTTGCATTGAAGTTCGTAAAAGCAGGACTTATGTTATCAGTTAGCCTCCGCACTTAGCCTTGTCAGTGAAGCGGTGAAAGGGTCAACACAGCTTTGATCCCTGACACATCTTTAGTCGCACGGATGGGATATTAACCTCTTGTAGTCCAGACAGTGCTAAGTACAGTGTCGCTAAATGTTGGCAGTGTCAAGTGTCACAGGGCTCCACTTTGCTATATTCAGATATGGTGAGAGCCGCACTGACACAGGGGCATGCAGTTACTGTTTTTGTGTATTTGCGTGTGATGGGCAGCAGGGAGGATTTATTGTTTTGAGAACTTTCCTGATGGAGATCCACAACAAGTGTGTGAATGCTGGGAAGCCATGAGTATTTAGTTGGAATGTTTGTCCTGTTGTATTCACATGGGAAATTTTGTGCAGGGTTAGAGATTAGGTTTGCTTAACAATAATGCCACCTCTTGTGTTCCTTCTGGGCGAAAGGGAGTGAAAATGATTCACAGCTACTCCCCTGTGCTGTTGCTCAGTCTCTTGGCAAAAAAAAATAAAAAATGTCTTGACCACAACAGAGATAAAAGCATAACAGAAGCTGGGATGAAAACAGACACCAAACCTCAGACAGGAAAGTGGTCTCAATTTAAATTCACACAGACCTGTGGCTGTCTTAAGGCAGCAAACTTGCTCTGAAGTAATGTGGTAAAAGGGTTGGGGACCACTGCTATAGAAGAGATGCAATTTCCACCTTAAGAGGTCTGAATTTAATGGCATCTAGCAGCGAGACTACATCTACATCTAAATAATCTCCTATAGGGTGCTTAAGGAGTGAATGAATCTCTTCTAGAGACAGTTTAAACATTGCAACACCAGAAAAATCTAAGTGCGGGTTCTGATGACAGTTAAAAAAAATCATTGTTACATGCAAATAATCGTGTGTGACGCAACTCTACTTTGTACCAACAGCCACATTGTTTACTTTACTCTAGTTTGTGTAATCGATTCTAAGAATGCAAGATTAAGTCTGCTGGAGCATGTTTGAATAAATATGGAGTTTATGGTAATAATTCTACACAGACAAAGTTGAATCATATATCCTGCTTTTAGGGTGACTTTGCATCATCGCAGATGAAAAATAGCCTCTTGGATTAAGTGTTTTATTAATGTGCACTGTCCCTGTTAAATTAATCACCTGATACATTTAAAAAAAAAAGAATTATCATTATTATTTGGATTCAGAAATTCGTGTCAGGCCTGTTTTATATAGCCTGCTTGGATGTTGGATGTGACTTTGTGTTGCATCAACAGCCTCTGTTGATTGACTTGCTGTGTCATTCCGCAGCCTACGATTAAAATAGGACACATCAATTTTCACTGTTACAGTTTAAATGAAACTAGTTCTTCTATTCTTCGCAGACATTTTAGCTTTGACTCTGCAAATGGTGATTTTACCTTTGTTAAACCTCTAACCACGCCGCCTCTTTATACAGATCCGTCTATGTTTGACGGATTTGTCATTTTAAATCGAGTCTCTCTCGAAGCAAACATCTCCAAATAGATGGTCGGGTTTTCTGTGAAGCGGTTAGACCTCAGATGACCCGTGAAAATGTCTGCCCTCTTAGTAGACGGCAGACAGGATGTGTAAACATCACTGACCACCACATTTTAGGTCCGTCATGTAACAGGCTGCACAGCTAGAGCAACGACAGTATTGTGTAACTAGGTCAACTTTTTTTTTTTCTCCCAATACTGTGGGTGGAGAGTAGGTGTTGATTGTGGTTAGTATCTACGATATTTTAGTATGTAGAGGTTGTAGAAGTTTCTTCTGCTGTAAAATGCATAACAATTAGTCTATCTTTGTCCTCTATTATAAACAACTATGAATACAGCCTACAAGTACAACAGGAGCTCATCTCTAATACTCCTTTTGGACTTCATCAAACATGCACATCTGACGGCTGAGCACTTAATTCCCATAAAGAGAGTTCTCAGATTTAAGAGCCTATTAGGCATTGTACTGTAGTAACCTGAAGGCCAAACAGGTCTGCGCAGCTTTCTGCCAACCAAACTGGGTCACCACACTATATTAACTTGTTGAGATACTGTAAAAAAAAAAAAAAACTCTCACTCATGAATCAGACATGAGTCTTGCGCACTTCATTGTTGGCTTGACTTTAGTTGTGGGTTGGTCATGTGTATGTGATGGTATTGCACAAAAATGGGGATCTGTCCAGAATTCAGTACCTGGCGTGGCTTGTGTCTGCCTTTTGTGTGTCTTTCAAGCCCACGTTTGTGTGTGTGTGTGTGTCTCTGTGTGCCTATATTTGTTTGACCGTCATCTGGAAAATTCCACGACGGTCTTTACAAAAATTCACTAAAAATAGAGCTCAAATTGAAACACAACAGATTTCTTGTACTGTGAAATGGGGCAAACAGGCCGTTCCTGTGGCAGCCATGTAAGGGAGGAAGGAAATAGCATCATGTGATTGGTAGAGTCTGTCACGTGGCATGCAGTATGAAGGGAAATGTGACAATCACATTTATATGATCTGAATCAAGAACCAACTAAAGTCCCTATTTATTTAGTCTTTCGGATAACACTGCAGCATCAACAATAAGCGCACGAGTTAAAGAGACTGGCACATGATGGCAGCAAAACATTAAGCCAATTAGAATATATCAAATTAATAAATAAGAGCAAGTTATAAGGAAAAACAGCAAGCTAAAAACCATATTACAGTGCTGCTAAATACATATGAGGCAAATAAACTGATATGAACTGATCCATAAGCAGTAATATTTGAATCTATGTGCAATAAAACACGTCTTTAATCATGTTTTAGATGCTGCTGTTCATAACTTAATTTAAAGGTTTGCAGTCATGAGATGACTGAAGCTGCGTTCATGAATAAGAGGTGGGAGGTAGAGAGGAAGTGGGAGTGGCCACAGACGCAGGGCCTCCTCCATTTTACAGCACAATAGAGCCTGAAGTGGTTCACCCCGGTCCCTCCCCTGTTTTGCCACGTGGTATGTTCCAACCCAGTATTTAAATCCGGGAGCTTGAAGGCAGTGTTTGTTCATGGGCCGAAAACCGGTGTAATCCAGGAAGCAGCTGAGAGACAGAGGCAGAAAGAGAGAGAGAGAGAGAAAGAGAGGGAGAGGGAGAGAAAAGAGGAGGAAAAAAAACTGCTTCGCCGGCACAGTGGTGGTGACGACAGTTACAACAGGAGAAGCAAAGAAAGGAGAAAAAGAGGGGGATTGTGTGATTCTGGTGTCAGAGCAGCTGTGTTTAGGGGAGAGCATATCTTGTCTTTCTCTTCCCTCTCTCTGCTGTCATTCTCTCTCTTCCACTGAGCCAGCGGGGGAGGGTACATCAGCCGTCCCAGGCCTAGTTACATGTCCCAGCATCCCGCAAGAGCTCAGACAAGGCCACTGCGACCGTAACGGAGACAGTGAGAACAGGACAAGGCAGGGACATAGAGGTACTGTAACCTATGCTGAGTAACGAACAGCACCATATGCCTTGTTAATGTGAATACTGTTTAAACTGGAAGTTTGCAGCAGCTCTGTGTGATGCATGGTGCTTATCACTCCAAAAATACTGTACAAGTAAGCTCGCAGTGACAGATGCCGGTGCTAGTAATGAGAGTTTTGGTGTGCTGGAATAAGCTGATGGCATGCAGAAGACAGTGGGAGGAAGTATAGAAACGAGGAGGGGGTTCTTTACGGGGGAGCATAAGCAGATGGAAATACGTCATGCATTTGGTGTGTTGCCGTGATGCTGGCATTGGACAGCTTGATGTCTTGTATAGTTTAGTGCAGAGTCTGGCTGTTGCAGTGAGTGAACATTTGGGGTACGGTCCTATACGATGCAGTGACATCACCCAGCGGATTAATCGCAGAGATTCTTGCGAGCGTGCTGACGGAAACAAAACAAATACAGTGTAAGGCACACGTTCCACAAGAGCGTGCAGTAAATGAGAAAGGTGGTTGCAGCAGAGTTTAAATTGCTGGAGAGGTGCCACGTAAATATCTTCGTCAACACCGTACCCCTCAGGCAGTCCACCTAAACATGACCTTCCTGACGTTTATAAGGGCAGTGTCTTTGTGAGAACAGCTGACGTGTGTCGTGTGTGATGGCATAGACTTATCTGTCTCATCTTAAAGGCTACTTAGAACACCGTGGAGTAGCATAAAGGTAAATGTGTCTCACTGAAGTACTGGAAATGATTTTGGTGTTTTTTTTTAATGCATGCACTCAAATGTGTTTTTTATCTCTCCGGAAGGTTAAAGAAAATTAGAAAACTGCTCACAAAGTGAATTTGCATCGTGCTGTTTGTTCCCGTGCGCCCGGCCTGCTGAGTAGTAATAATTGCCTATATTTTCAAGACAACGACCTGAAGTAGAGGTTTTGTTCTCATCTGCGGTTGCTAAGGAACATCTGAAGCTTGTGTCACCACTCTCCCTCTCAGGGAATAAAACCGAATCTGAAAAACAAATGGTTTGAAACCCTGGAGCCACAGTCACAGTAGACCAAACGGTAGACCAGAGCACATTAGTATGGGACACTAACAGACACACACACACAGAGTAGTTTTTTAAGCCATGAACAGTTTCTCTCATTCCAAGATGTCCATGCTGCTGCGTGACTTTTAGCTTCACAGATGATTGTTGGCGTTAGAGCAATTGAATATCACTACAAATATAAGCTGAGAGCCTTTATTTCACTGACCTCTTTGTTTTCTTATAATTACTCTTGTGGTTTGATAACACAGTGTTTACACGTCTGAATAATACACGTAAGAACATAAGGTCAGCGGGCGATATTTCAATATTATCATGCGCTCACCTTCAGCTAAATCGTATTGTGAGGACATCATCATTGTGTCTTTCTAGAATTTGTATTGTCAGAGCTAACAATACAGAGCAAGCTGTAATTAAGTATTAAAGTTAGTTATTAAAAGATCGTGTCATGTAATGTGTAAAAGTGGAACATCGGCCTGATGTTTTGAATACTGAGATGACATCAGTTACACTGCCATATTTCTCGCCATACTTAATTCAAGTATTAAAGATGATTATTGATATTTTGGCTCTTGGTCGTGGGGGGCGGGGGTCATGTTGGCTGCCTCTCGCAGACATATTGGCTATTAACAGCAGCATTAAAGAAAAGGTCTGTTATTGTCATGGATGCAGTCAAACAACTGGCATGTGAGCCATCAGTTAAGAACAAACTATTGGCAGGCTGGTTTGCTGCATATAGACAGAAAGTACGAGACACACCCCTGACTTTTTGAAGTTATGTCTTGACGAGTCTATTTTTAAAACAGGTAAACAAGGAAGGAGAAGAAAAACAAGTAAAGTTTGCTTAGTTAATTTCCCCTAACAGCTGCAGTAGAGGATTATCTCATCTTGGGTATCACTGTTTCTTTCCATTATCATAACACAGACTTTCACCGGGATCTTCTTGTTTGATTTATTCTGTTCTGTTTGTTGCATAATTGCTATAGAATGGTTATTTAATTGAATTTGTATCCTCTTATGTGATCTGTGGCTTTGCACAGCTGGACTGGTGGCTCGAGATACTCACACTTCATATATTTATGATCAATTATCTCTGGTGTTGTCACTGTCACAGAGGGTACTGAATGGGTATGGGTATGTGAGGGGGATCTGAGCTTTGGGGCAGAAATAATGTGATTTATAGTGGATGGTTTCTGTACAATGTGCATTAAAGGTTTGTGTTTCTATGTATGGACCCCAGAGAGAAAAGTTGCAACCTTGTTAGCAGCTAATGGGGACGACAATGAAATGTAAAATGACACCTGTCAATGAGAGCTGGCTCCTTGCTAAACTCCCTAACTGTGCTGTAGATTGTGAAAAGTAGAACCATCAATTATCTATTGTATACTGAAGTGAAACTCTGGAAAGCTTGTCACAGTGACAGCCATTGTCATTGTGAGGTTACAATGTAAGAACATTTTAAGTAAAGGTAGATTTTTTTTATTATTATTATTTCTTTGAGACATGAACTGGTTGAGTTGAGGAGCACAAAAACGTTGTACTATTCCCTTGACATCATCAAAAAAAATGTTACCTTGGGTGTTTTTTGTGGTGGTCAAACCGTCTTTGACGCGCTTGAAATAGTTGTTTAACAAAACAAAAGTTGGCAGGTTGAGATCGACCGACCGCTGTGGTCGTGGAATATTTTCACGGACATGCTGCATAATGTTTTGTCTGACTACTTCAGTGTATGAGCTAAGGATGGCACTACTCTGCTGCTGCTGCTGCTGCTGCTGCTGCTACTTTTGGCCTGAAGGACGAGGAGGATGAGACAGGCTGGAAGGATTATATTGATCCTTGCAGAGCGGAGGCAGCCTCACAGATTGTAGATGACTGCCTCTGTGTTTGGGCTCGAAAGAACAGGTGGGTAGTGTATGTGGGTGGTGTGCAGACTCAGGTCCCAGGGATGTGAGAGAAAGTTGAGATGGAGAGCTCTGTCAGTGTTACTCACTATCATGTTAGATAGGAGGGCGTAGTAAATAGCGTCTTGGAGGTGAGGATAGATTTGTTCGCCGGCATGTGTGCCAAAATATGTTGTCATGCAGTCTGGATGTACGCAGTGGTTTGAAACTAGAGGTGTGACTCCTCACTGGATTCATGATTTGATCTCAATTCACCTGCCAACGATTTTCGGTGCGTCTTAACGTATCAATCCTCAATTTTCTGTATTACTCCACATGGCAAATCTTTTATCGGTTAATACAAGCAGATAGATCTGAACTCTAATCTCTCCCTCTCAGAGTTGACAGTGCTTCCTCGATTCTTGGCTGATTAGCTGGACTCGCACGTAAGAACGTAAGAGCTATGATTAGGCCGCGTTCCACAGCGAGGGCATATTAGGTCTGCCTAATTCAATGCAAAAGATCACGCGTTCATACCTCAAGCGTAACATCCGCTCTGACATTACCGTAAAGTTTTCCAGCTTTATTGTCCAGCCAAGACCAGAAAATCAACAATCAGTGTTAGTAGCAAATGTTAATAATAATATAATAACAATAATTGTAACAATATAAGTGTTACTATTATTTTTGCATAGGCGACAATCTAACCAATTATGTTCTAACCAAATCTAACCAAATTATGTAAATTTGTCTCAAGGACAAGCCCACCGTCTGAAGCCCGGAGTGATTTCTATGGTTGCACTGAGCTGAATGAATTATACAAGCCTTCACATCATAAACTTCAGAGAGCCTCTGTTGATTGTTTGATGGTTGGCTCTCAGCTGTATTTTTGTTCTCTTTGCACAGGACAGAGGCAAAACACACACACACACAGAATTTGCTATTCAAAGTTTCATTCTTCTGCCTTCCTTTTTATTTTTAACTTTGTCTTCTACCGACTTTCTCCCAGCTTTAATGTGTTTACCTGTATGGATGTGTGTGTGTAGAAGGTTTGTGTTCCCTACTGCCATGATGTCATCGGGGTAAATAGAGTCGGGGGTGCTGGATTAAGAGTCATCTGTGGTGGAAAGGCCAGGGGATTACATTGATACTATACTGGGGATAGCCGTGTGCGTGTGTGTGTGTGTGTGTGTGTGTGTGAACTTGAAGTCATCTGTTTGTCCATGTGAAAATGAGCATGTTATGTGCACACATAGATCAAGATGTCTTTGAAGTAACTTGGACACGCCGTTGCCGTTGTGTAGTTAGTCCCTGAGACAGCACTGATGAGTTCATTTTTCATCATACTGTGATCATAAATCTAATCTTGGAATTTAAAGATCTGCCTCAATAATCCAGCATCGCTGGAGCTATAACGGTGCACGATAAGCTCTTTTTTATGGCGTATGATTGTGAGCAGCTCATGTCACCACTGTAACTTACATTCTCCCTGTGTGCGGGACTGAAATGTTTTACAGTGTCATGCCAGCATTAGTATAGTATGGAGAGTTACACTCTGTTTATTCCTAACATTTACAGCCTTGCAGGCAGACAGCAGATGGCAGAGACTAATTGTCACAGGCCAGACACAGCACCAATAATGGCAACAATTACAGAGGAGAATGAACACACCACTCCCAAAGCCATAGACTTGTTATGAGTGAGTGAATTGCTGTGTGTGCGCACGTAACTGTGCTTTAAATTACGGTTCTCTTAAACTTAAACACATGGCTGTCTTTAGAAAGTGCTCAACAATCAGTGAATGATGTTCTTCAGTGTCCCTCAGACAAAGGTATTTTGTCTTTTGGTAGTTCTCCTCTATTGTGTTGGGTTTAGTCTGGAGTGGAGCTGCCGTCATCTGTTTCCAGCAGGTCTGGAGTGGGGAAGGCCCCTCTGTGTCACTCTCAGGTGTGTGTGCGCACGAGTCAGTGTGTACATGTGAGTTACACTAAGTGTGTGTGCATACCCGTGTGTGATTGAAGTGACACAGAATCTGCCGCTACAGCTGTCCTTCCTTAAGCCGGCTTCTGTTCTTGGACATATTATGAGGATTTTCGAGCTGTGCGACACATTGTAGCCACGGCGACTGTCACCAGAGCTGCACAGATAATCGTGGTTTTGTGCATTTGTTTGACTTCTGGCTAACTGTTTAGTATTTGCAGCTGATGTTTTTGATATATTCATTGCAACGTTCTCCCGTAGCTGTAGCTGAAGGGAGAAAACAGGAAGTTCTCTGACCAATATCTCTCAGTTTTTAGTTGACTGTTTTTTTTTGTTTAGTATAAAATGAAGTCAAGTGCACTTGTTTGTCCGAAAAGTATAGTTTTTAACTAAATGGATGACTCTGTATTCGTTTTATGGATCGCTTGAGTCTAAACTGTACAGTACAGATAGTCCGAGACAAATTTGCGGTTGCTAAAATCATAGTTTTCCACACTCAAACCACCACATCGCAATCTTCGGTAAACCAAATGTAAATTCTCGACTATTTTTTGCCCATGATGGTACTTTGACTCTGTTTTTAGATATTTGTCTGTCTCTGTTTTCAGCAGGCCCCGAAATGGTGAATAATTGTGTAGAGAGTCACATCATCGCTATTGAGTTAGCTGTGAGCCTGCAAAGCAGCCCAGATGGTCCGCGTGTATCCGAGCTCCCATTCGTTCTGTCAATTACTGCGCATTGCACATGATGTAGTATGCAGTAAAGACGTCGCGTTATACACTGTATGTGTGTTTGGAGAGAGTTCTTTATGTCTTCGCTGTCAGAGCTGTTTTAATAGTAAACATTCAAAATTATAAACCACAGATCTTTATCAATCCAGCAATTCCTGGTACAAGCACACACAGCCTGGAAATTCATATTTTTCATAGACACTTCGACGACGGTGCATTAGTCAACTGGAGGTACGCTTAACTGACATTTTTATCTGCGTTATACCTGTGTAAAAGAGAACTATAGTGCAGTATGACTATGTATGAAGTTACTTTTCTCAAGCAGAAAGGAGACAACTTGTTAAATGTGATCTGATGAAACACCAAGGACGAGATTCTTCAGTTGCATTGTGTGGCTCCAGATGGAGAAACCTAAACCATGTAATGATCTCTGGCCCTAGAGAACCTACTCAGAACACAGGATACTATTTAGTAGACAGTGTGACTTTGTTGAAATGTTGCATAGCTTAGAAAATGTGCATAGATTGCAGATAAATGTATTTACTACTCAAGGCGCTCAAAGTAAAAGACAGTTGTGTTTTATTTCACATTTAGGCAGAAAAAACCCCCTGAAAGCTACTTTAAATGACTATAATACTTTAATGTTGGCATTTAAATGTTTAACTGCTCTGCTTTTACGCTTTATATTTGAATAAGTTGACGTGTGACTGTGTTCAAAAGGCTCTGCTGCTGTTTTCGTCTGTAATCCGTTCATCTCATTTGTGATTATGAAGTCATGATGACACAAGTGCGTTTCTATCACACAAATCTCTGTCTGTGTCCGTGCCTACAGACCTGTGTGGTGCATCCGGGCCCAAGCCCCTCAAGCCCCAGAGATCCCTTCCAGGGACGCCCGTTTCTGTCTCACAGTACCCGATCGACCTGCGGACATCCATGGAAGAAAAGTACAAAGAGATTGCTGAGGTAAGAATTGAGAGCCAGACAGATAATACACAGCATACTCACAGAAACAGAACACATTGTGATTACATTAGATCACAGTTCATCTAAATAATCTCAACTGATTAGCAACCATGCATTTTTTAATCAGCCATTACTGGCATTTGTTTGGATCTTGAATTTGTTAGTTACGGAAATACCAATCCTGAAGAGTTTTTCTCAGACGCTTCTTCCCAGTCACAGCTCTGTGTTTAGCTTTCTTTAAAGGTAAATGTAGCCAGCGTTTTTTTGTGTGTGTGGCTCGGTCTGCCATATGCTCGCAGGTGAGTGGAAATGTTTGCCTGTTTTTATGATACCATAAACGGCATAACTTTGTGTTTGTGCACCAGGTGTTCACACGCAGCATGGCAGAGAGCGAGATGCGCAGCGCTCCTTATGAGTTCCCCGAGGACAGCCCCATCGAACAGTTGGAAGAGCGACGGCACCGCCTAGAGAGGCAAATCAGCCAGGATATTAAGTGAGGAAACGCAAACACAGCGCATGCACACACACACACACACACACACACACACACACACACACACACACACACACACACACACTCACAGAGCCAGATAAATAGACCCTACATCACCTCAGACATCTCCCCTGACCCCACCTTCCACACACAGTCTTGCTCTCTCCCATGCTCTCATGCTTATCAGCTTTCAAAATGCCAGTTCGTGGGCTTACCAGCATTTGGCAGGTGTTCTGGTGTTCTATCTTCTTTCTACACAAACCTTTGTAAGGAGGTGGGTCCTGTCTCAGTCACCATCGCTGGCGCTATCTGCACTAGTTGATTGTTTGGGCGGTTACCTGACAACCCAATCCAATGCAAGCCTGCACTAAGGCTGGAGCACTACTAACTGATGATAATTTTCTATTTGTGTCAATCTCCATCACATAATTCCTAATACGCTTTGTGTGTATATATATATATATGTATGTATGTTTATCTGGGTGAGAAAGTGTGCTTGTGCATATATTTGGTCTCTCTCTCTCTCTCCCCCTCTTCCTCTCTTTGTGTGCTTAATTTCTTCTCACTACCTCTGATGCCCATCTGCCCCCTGCCTTGCCCACACTTATCCTCCACCGTTGCACTCACTCCAAGGCTTGAGCCAGAGATCTTGCTCCGCGCCAAACAGGACTTCATGAAAATCGACAGTGTTCCAGACCTAGAGTGAGTGAGATCTGTTTCCGTACGTTTGTTTTGTGTAGTGATTTGTCTTTAAGTTGTTGATTTCCAGTTATCTCTCCTATTGCTTACGTGGCAGCTACTTATCTGAATGTTAGTCTACAGTATTCAGGAGCTCTGGACTGGTGTATGCACTTTTCTCCAGAACCAGTGACAGAGATTATCACCATATTGAGATGGACCACATCTTCCCCCTGCTGGTGACTTGATAGATGTACAAAAATGGGTATCTCGTTCTTTTGCTTTTTAACCTCTCTGAAAACAAGTCTCTTAAGTTTGAAAGTCAAATGTCTGCGAGCCAGAAACTACGCCGTGATGACCAAGAAAATATGTGTAGGTAGAACTTTGAGACGTGCAACTAAAAAAAAAAGGGACTAAACTCTTTGTTAAGCGCGCAAAGTCCACGGGAACACAATGGGTTCACCAAAACCTCAACGACCCCTGAAATCCTGTGGAGTGGTGTCTTGCTATTTTCTTCATCAAGAGACAGAATACAAATTGTTAAACGTATTGTGTTACGGGGTGTTGATAAGTGAAAGAGTCTGAATACTTTCCAAACTCACTGTTTCAAACAATAAACTACTATCTGTTACTGTCATTACAACTAACTAAATCCAACACTATATCCTGATGTTTTCCCGTCTCTGCACGCCCTCACCCGTCCTCCCTCTGCCTGTGTTTCTGTTGTTGTAATCTCTCCTTTTCTCTGTCTGTATTCTTCAAGAGTAATGAAGGAGAAGAGCGTGGACACTGTTGATGATGGCTATAAGGAGAGGGAAATACCAATGGAAAAGGAGTACCAGCGGGTCACAATATCAGGAGAGGAAAAGTGCGGGGTGAGGAGCTTTTTTTTAAAGATGATTTATCATCAGGAAATTCAACTGAAACTAATGTAAATTAAATTCTGTTCATCGATATCTTCCTAGGTGCCCTTCACTGACCTGGTGGATGCTGCAAAGTGTGTGGTGAAGGCATTATTCATCCGGGAGAAGTACATAAATCGATCTATGCAGAATTTTTGTAAGACCACAGCTCACGCCCTGCAGGAGCTCGGGGTGAAGCCTGAGGATCTGAGAGTCTATGAAGACATACCGGAGACGCCTGTAGATGCTGGTATGACACGTGATTTTTGTTGAATCTATGTACTTTATTTAAACCGCCTCCTTCTTTAGCCCATTTCCTCGGGGGAATACCTGTCAACAGAGTGTTGGAAGTGTACGGGATGCTGTTCTGCAGGGAAAGCTTGTTTTCTTTCCAGAAATGATTGCGTCAGCCCTGCATGAGGTTTATGTACAAATGTTGTCAGAGCCAAAAAGAGAAAAAAATGAATCAGCAACTATTTTGATAACTATTTTAAATAATAATTTGTTGTAAGTTTGCCAAATTCAAGTCTGTATCAAATATATGAACACTTATTGTCACTTTTAAGTAGATCCTTCGTAGCGTGCAAGATATAACTCGATTAATTTCATGAATCTAGTATCACGTATATATCTTTCATGAATCAATTTCATGTTTTCCCAGATGCCCCCGTCCACCCACCTGTTTCAGAGACACACCCCTATGACAATCAGGACCCAAAGAATATGCCGGCAGACACAGGATATGGCTGCAAGATGGTGGATGGAGTAGTCCATGTCTACACTAAGAAAACCAACATGGACAAGTATGTGTTTGTACCTGCAGGACGTTAATTTAAAAGGAAAGAAAAAAGTCTGTTTGTATAACTTTGATCCCGTTCTCCATTTCAGAAGCTCAGAACTCGACCTGCCCTACCCTGACCTGAAGGAGTATATTGGAGACATGAATGTTATGATGGCCCTCATTATCAACGGACCAGTGTGAGTGTTTCTTTGATAGCGTCATACTAGCAATGTCAATGATTTGTGGCTCAGCGTTTATTTTAAATATGTGTGTTTTCTCTTTTACGTTTTACAGGAAGTCTTTCTGCTACCGCCGCCTACAGTACCTGAGCTCTAAGTTCCAGATGCACATCCTCCTGAACGAGATGAAGGAGTTGGCAGCTCAGAAGAAAGTTCCACACAGAGACTTCTACAACATACGAAAGGCAAGAGCCCTGCGTTACATGTGATGTTAATATTTAAATGGTACTGCTGTTGACCCTAAAACTGAGCTTCACTCTCACAGGTGGACACGCACATACATGCATCGTCCTGCATGAATCAGAAGCACCTGCTGCGATTCATCAAGAGAGCCATGAAGAAATACCCCGAGGAGATCGTTCACATCGAGCGCGGCCGCGGTCAGACCCTCAAGGAGGTGTTCGAGAGCATGAACCTGACGGCCTTTGACCTGAGCGTAGACACTCTTGACATGCATGCGGTAAGAGATTAAAGGATATCTAACTAAAACGTGACTTTTATTTTTGATTATCTACGAAGCAATACCTTTGAAATAGTTCAAAACTGACTGGTTTTGTTTGCTCATCAGGACCGTAACACATTCCATCGGTTTGACAAGTTCAATGCCAAATACAACCCCATCGGAGAATCCATCCTCCGAGAGATCTTCATCAAAACTGACAACCACATTGAAGGAAAATACTTTGCACACATAGTCAAGGTGTGATGTCATTCAGATGTTAAATATATATATGCCTCATACAAACGGTTTATTAATACATACATAAACTTACACATCGATGTCTCCTGCCACTGTTTGTCCAGGAGGTGATGTATGACTTGGAGGAGAGTAAGTACCAGAACTCTGAGCTACGTCTCTCCATCTATGGTCGCTCCCGAGACGAATGGGATAAGCTGGCTCAGTGGGCCGTCAAACACCGAGTGTACTCTGATAACGTGCGCTGGCTGATCCAAGTGCCCCGTCTATTGTGAGTACCCCCAACCCCAAGTTGCTTCACCTCGAAGCTGAGATGTGCAGCCTTTAACTTGTAGGTTGTAAGGTGCTGATTAATAGTAATGGGTGTATAAATAATATCACTGTTTAATCACCACCATCAGCGACGTGTACCACACAAAGAAGCAGCTGGCTAATTTCCAGGAGATGTTGGAGAATATCTTCATGCCCCTGTTTGAAGTCACCATCAACCCCCGGAGTCATCCTGAGCTCCACCTCTTCCTGGACCACGTGAGCATCTCTTCGTAAGACATGCAAGCTATCCTAATGATTCACCGCTTCCACTGAGAGTGATCGTTTGCCTTGTTTTGCTGTGTATGTGATGTCAGGTGGTGGGTTTCGACAGCGTGGACGACGAGTCCAAACCTGAGCACCACATTTTCAATCTCGATAGTCCGCTGCCAGTCAACTGGACAGAGGAAGACAACCCACCCTACTCCTACTACCTCTACTACACCTATGCCAACATGGTCGTGCTCAACCACCTGCGAAGGTATGAGCCAGTTCACAAGAATCTATGCATTCAATTAATGCGTAATACTCAATGTTAAACTCAATGCCGTTTTTGTGTTTGTTTGACTCAGGCGGCGAGGCTTCCATATGTTTGTGCTGCGACCTCACTGTGGGGAGGCGGGACCAATCCATCACCTGGTGTCAGGTTTTATGTTGTCAGAGAACATCTCCCATGGGCTGCTGCTCAGAAAGGTCAGATCACTGGACTTGGATTTTTTAAAAATCAAAGTTCGTCCAGTTTTCGCCCTGTTGACCATATTTTGTTTTCAGACAGTATTTATATTTATATATGAGAAAAATGAGAAAATATATAAGAAAAATATTTTATTCCAACTTTCTGGGGCAGCAGTATAGTTTAGGAAACAGAGTTACAAATTACTGGTTCCCTCTTGGGTTTCACTGTTGGAATTACAAACAGGTTGAAGGCTCAAATTACAGTCCTATTTAACAACATGATGGCCAAAACACAGGAAACGATTTCCCACAAAAATAAAACCATACATGAAAAACAACAATGGGCCATTTTTCATAACAAAACAGTTAAAAACATCTACGATATTTCTAAAAGCAGATTTATAAAAGGTAGAAAAGTCCCAGTTTAAATCCCCCGTGGGACAAAAGAGAGAGAAATGAATGCTGCGTGCAGGTAACGATCGTCTTTGTCTCTCTGCAGCAGGTCTGAGACAAAGATACGAGCAGCTGTATTGTCAGTCTCTGTCTCTCATGCTCTCCCTCTCTGTTTGATATTCACCAGGCCCCGGTGCTACAGTATCTGTACTACCTGGCTCAAATCGGCATCGCCATGTCTCCGCTGAGTAACAACAGCCTGTTCCTCAGTTACCATCGCAACCCACTGCCAGAATACCTGTCCAGGGGCCTCATTGTCTCTCTGTCCACTGATGATCCTCTTCAGTTCCACTTCACCAAGGTCAGTATGAAGGAAGTTTGTGTGAACACACACATGCACTTAAAGAACACTCTGCAAAAAAATGAACTGAAGTGACAAGATTACTTATTTTCTGTGTGTGTTTTGTGTGTTTGTCTGTGGCCAGGAGCCTCTGATGGAGGAGTACAGTATCGCTACTCAGGTGTGGAAACTAAGCTCCTGTGACATGTGTGAGCTGGCAAGAAACAGCGTCCTCATGAGTGGCTTTTCACACAAGGTAAACTAGATGAGTAAATGGACACTGTTTGACCAACTTTGCATGTCCAGAAGGTGTCAGTCAGACAGTGTGTTTCCTTCTGTGTTCATGAGCTTCCTACTCATGTAGTTTCACTTCCTTCCAGGCCAAAAGCTATTGGCTGGGCCCCAATTATTCTAAGGAGGGTCCCGTGAGCAACGACATCCGCCGCACCAACGTCCCCGACATTCGCGTGGCATACCGCAGCGAGACGCTCTCTGAGGAGCTTCAGCTCATCACTCAAGCTGTGCGCACTGAAGAGCTGGACACGATTGATGAGGAGGACTCTCTGACCATGGGCCCTCTCCCGGGACGACGCTGAAATGACCAAGCACCTCGGGTCTCATTTATAACCGTTGTGTACGCACAAAACGGGGCCTGAAAGATGCATAGGCCACTTTGCACGCAATCTATGAAAACAATAATGTGCGCACCTTTAAGAAAAACTCTGACCCTGGAGACGGGAAATAAGTGACACAGATGGTGAGGTGGTGAATTGAAGCCAGATTGTTATTGAGTTTGATTGAGTGTTATTTCAACTTGCTCTTGTAGTAAGCCATAACGAAAGACTCAAATCTTAAATAAAAGTCTGCTTAATTCATCAACAGAGCTCAGAGAGCAGGGCTGATGAAATCATCATCGGTTGTAGAAATCCAAAATGATATGAGCTGTTGTGACAATTTCCCCGGTGTGGGATCTTATCTTACATTAAATAATTGCTAAAACTAATAATTGTCTGAAACCAGGCTTATATCGCCAATGGATTGTTGTAAATGAACAAAAACAAAATCAGTTTTAGATTTCCTAGTCTTTGGATCTGTGTGCTAAACCAGCACAGAGTAACCCAACAAGACTGTACCGTCCCAGTGCAAACTCAAGCAGGCCATAAACCACTCTGAGTTTCTGGTAACCAGCTGGCACCAGGGGGAAATAACCGAGAGGTGTGCGTTTGACAACTTATAATGTTTACCTTCCTGCCTAAAGCCCTTTTTGGGAATAATATAACTCTTTGAAACTTGCTGCATTTTGCTGTATTTGTGACCTCGCTGCTGTGGCTCATAAACAATCTGTGCTTTGTAACCTCCACCTCACAAGCGGCTCCACTTCTGCGTCAGAAAAACAATTTTTCGTTGTCTTCTCGTTTGTTGTTGTTGCCACGATTGACCGTTTATGGCCAAACGTGGACGTGCGGAGGGCTGGATATGAGGCTGAGCCACGCTCGCACATTTCCAGGTGGAAAGTAGCCTGCAGGTGTGTGTACACACACACATTTGTTAATGATTTTTACTTTTAATATGGCTCCTACACACTGTTTTATAAATGAGACCCCTGGACTTGTCCTGTAAATCCTCAACACCGTGCTCCACCCAGCATGACACTGAAGAGATGTGCCGTGATCGTAATTCTGTCATCATCCTATAAACGCCACCAACCGTCATGCAGTTGATGCTGCACACTGACAGCTGCACAGCTACTAAAAAGCCAAGGATACAGCCGGAGCACTGGAGCGCCGACGTTAAATTTCCAAATTTATATTCAAGGTTTCCCCCCCAGCTCTTCTTCTCTAAGTTTGCTTGGTTTCTGTGAGATGTTCAGCTTCAGTCGGCATTATGAGGGTTAGCAGAGTTTACCAACTCCAACAGTGACACTCTCTGTAGTTATAACACGTATGACTCCTCCATCCTGTTCATCCAAAGCGATCAGATGATATGTTTGAATTCACATGACTTACTATGTAGTATCTCTGTAGTATCTGTGTACTATAGAAACACTGACAACCACATTATTCACAGCAAACCTGCTCTGTATCTTCCACTATAGTCAGGCTGCTTGACCGAACTTAATGCATCTACCGTCTTCATCCTAAAAACTGAAGGATTACTGATGCAGTTTTAGTGAAATAATACAGTAATCAGTGATGGCTGGACATTCCTACACGACAGGTTTCACATTTTAGCTGCTTCGGGGCGGCCCAAAGGCTTTCAGATACAGAGTGACTGAGCGACAAGTCCTGTAACAAGAGGGGAGGTAGCTTTTCTCTGACATGCTGCAGCGCTGAACACCAGCCGTGCACGGCGCTCGCGTGGTGTCAGATGGTTTATTTGCCAAATTGCACTCACAAAATCGTTCTTCCGTGACTTTAATCAGCTCGGCTTCGGGTCAGGAGAGAAGCAGACTGACTGTGGTCGACTGCAAACATTCCATGAAGCTAGTTGTTTTCTTTGCCTGCGAATGAAATGAGTTCCGATGAATGTTGAAAAATCATCTCGCTTTGATGGTTCAGAAGACTTATAAAGGGAAAATGTGCACTGCGGATTGCACAGCACAAATAAATGTAGATTAACTCAGCACCGTCCGAGGAGAACGCTGTTAATGTTACCTCATGATGGCCATGCAGATATGGACCCCCCCCCTCTCTCTCCCTCCTTACGGCCTTCATTTCTCTCATTCCTTCGCCATTTTTTCCCCTTTTGCATGCAGTCCACTGTACATATGCACCAAGCCAAGACTTCACAGTGCCTTTTCATTTTCAGCTTTGGGCACTGCATGCCCAGTTTTTGTCTTTTTAGTCACACACGGTAGACCTCTGCGCTGTTGTAATATCCACACCAATGGAACTGAAACCACCCAGCTGCTCGCTCGGTGTAAAATAGCTTTTTACCTTGGCCTTCACGTGAGGAGAAAAGTTGATTTGTTTCTAGTTCTCTACTTTTTTTGTTTGTTTTTGTTTTGCATGCGTGCATGAATAATGGATGGCAGGGGAGAATGAGTTGCTCACAGCAAGCTGTTTTGTGAAGCATCTTAACTAATTCAGGGCTGCCGACCAGCTTTCGAGTCAGAAATCTGTTGCGGATTTAAAGTCAGATCACCATGTTAGAAAATGAGCAAACCATGCTGGGTCATGGTTAAGACTGTTGCATGGTTCTTGTAGCATTTAAAAAAAAAAGAAAAAAGATCTGATCCAAGCTGGCATCACATTTTGTATCGTACACTCATCATGTTATCACAACCTGCCACCAGACACAGTCCAACTTCCCTCCAAACTGTGAGCATCCTTCTTACACGTAGACTGTCGAGTGATAGTTGACGCCAAGAGCGAGGAGAGCCAATCAGAAAACGTCAGCCTTTATTTGAATGAAGCACCTGTAACGCATCAGTATGTACACACGTATTGCTTTCTAGACGATTAGAGAGGGGAACCCGACTTTGTTCAGCTCCCGAGTGTTCAAGCGATGCGCTGAAGTTGTGTGCTGAACGCGGGGAAACTCGTGGATTTCATGTATAAAGTGTATTTTTGTAAGGGCGATATATAGAGATAAGAAATTTTATATTCACAATATATTGATGTCAAGGTTTAACACTTAGTTTTGTTGCCGTTGATTACCGCGAATTGGCATTACGTTGTGACAGTAGAGTTTTTCAATATGTTTTTATTGTTTGTTAATTCTGCATTTTAGCGTCTGTTCTGCATAGTTAGCCGTTTTTTTTCCTGATTCCCGACCACTCTTTGTTTGTTATGATAGCACGCCTATTGCGGCCCTGATAGACAGGTACATGATAGACACCGTAAGCTGTCTCCACAGTCAGAAACCGACCTCTACACACACACCACGAAGACTAACCCTGATTTCTACATCTCATCTTAAGAGTTGGTTCTTTTGTGTGTGTGTGTGTGTTGCACAAAGTATATTAATGTCTGATTACCGCAGCTTCTGTTTTGTTCTAGACTTTCTCTCATCTCGTTGACTACTTTGTAACATTTTGTAAGGTAATTCTGGGTTATCGTTGGATGATGGTACCTTATCACTGGGAGACAGTCCGTCTGGGCTGACCTGAACCTTTTTTTCGTCCGTTCATCCTTACAACTTGTTGTTTACTAGATTTGTGTCCACTTCATGGATTCATGTTGTCTTTACCACAGAGCCACTCACAGCATAGTGCACCCTACCTCACACATACTAATCTTTGTCGCGTTGCTGCTCCGTGTCCAGCAACAGCAGGGTCATGACTATGACCAGGGACATGATTATTTTCACTATTTATTAGTCTACTGACTATTTTCTGGATTAATCCATTAATTGTTTGGTCTATAAACTATCAGCAAAATAGTGAAATGTTCCCATGTGAATTCCTTGTAGTGCGAGGGGCGCTGATGTGTTCAATTTGATTTGATTTGGCCAAAATTTGAGGAGCTTGAAGCAGCAAATTTGAGTCATTTTTTTTTATCAGTGATTTAAAAGAACTTTCACCACAGTTATTACTGATTTTTTTTGTGTCTCCATCAACTAATTGATTAATTCCAGTAAATAACTGACTTATAACTAATAACTTGACAAGTGACAGATGACAGCTGAGAGCATTTACTGTTCAGTATGAGCAGTAAGCACAGTGATCCTTTGGACGGCAGCACAAATCATTATACTCACAGATTCATAGTTCACAGTTTCCGTTAAGACCTTCAGAACTATTATTATCATCTGTGTACTAACTTTACGCCGCATTTATCGAGTATTCTGACGTTCACACACAAGATATTTTTGTCTATCTTTGTTTTTACAGTCTTGTCACTTTTTGATTCATAGTTTTAATTTCACGTCCATTCATCTGTAACCATGTTTTTTTTTTGTTTGCCTGAAATGGATTGCCAGTGTTAAACAGATTCAAATGCTTCTGATAAGGTTCATGTGTAATGTCTGGACAATGAAATAAAGCATGTTTATTCACTAAGTCTTTGTGATGAGTCAAACATAGCTTTTATTTACAGGTTACATTACAGTGAATACACGAATTACTGCTCACCCCGTTCTTGTTACATCATTCACACCATTACACTTTGTTAAATATCTCATTAGCATAGAATTGCTGGATGAATTGTCTAAATGCACTTTACGATATAACTTGCCAGCTGATTTGATGTAGCACGTGAGGCCAAATAAGCTGTAAACCTCACTCATGGTTTGTTTACAGCATTTGACCACTGGTGACAGTCAACAGTGACTTCCTCCTCTTCCTCCGTGATGCTCTCGTTTAACTGGCAGCCTACGGTGATGAAACACAAAACAGTCAGAGAGGTCTCTGTGTTTACACCAGCATTCAGCAGCATGATAATAATAGATGTATTGTACTGTCACTTACAGCCAGGTCGGACTTCACTGCTTTTAGCTGGTAGAAGACTCGCCCTCCTTCTTCTGGGCACACTATCTTCAGCTCCTCTCTGGTCATACTCAGGAGCATGGCCCCGCTCAGCACGCCCAGACAGCGTACAGTGCTGCGAGGAGTAATATTGATCTGACGTCAGTCAATTATCAGGTTTGTTCCTTCCCGTTTATTTCCCATAATCCTGAGCAATATTTTTAATTGGACATCCCCTGCATCGTAAATACTTTCAGAGCCCAGAGAGCAGGTGTTCTGTTCAAAGATCTAAGTCTCAAGTCCACACCGAGATAAGATAAAATAACCGTGGCAACATAAAGTCAACCCTAACATCATCGGGGTTATGACATCAGAGGTGCTATCAGACAACAGTAGTCGTACTCCTTGAGACAGGTAAACTAAAGTTCATGTGTTCACGCAGAATGGCGCCACACACAGACACAAAAACCACAGCACTTCATGGTTTTGTAATGCAGAGCCACACACCAAAAATATGTTTTTTAAAACGGCTCAACAGATTATTTTAATCAGTAAATTGAGTTGCACAAATGTTTACATGCCAGTATAACAATAAACTTACGACAAGAGACAAAGCTCAGTAGATTTCAATAGGTTTTACCATGTTGGATTAACTTTTATTTTAATTTTGAATAGGATATTTATGTTTTATATTTAATGTATGTACTTACATTGGGCTAAAGCCCTTGTCCTCGAGCCAGTGTTTCACTTCTGCAGGCTTAGACTTCTTTGTGAGGACAGGAGGACCTTCACTTCTCTGAGAACATGTATGCAAAGATGTTATGACACCAGTGACGCCATTAGCCTCAGCATGAAAGGTCACAGAGATGTCACGACGCAGCTTCCAAACATTTTTTACTATTTTGTCGTCGTTTTGATCGTATTTGTGTTTTCCCACGGCAGCAGTGGATTTCCCTCTCAGGTAAATGTCAGCCAAAAGGTCAAAGTCGCTGAGAGGTGACATGAAATTTACATCACCGGCATGCTGTGTAACAAGTAAGTGCTCATTTCACCGAAGTACAATGTGAAACAGTAATTGCACTGCTTGAGTAAAAGTGTAATCTGAGACTGACGTCCTGTTTTCTCACAGCGGAAGTTGCTGCTTTTCCTTTGCTGCTCACTGATGGGATCATCACTACTGTTACAGCTGAGTCTTAAAGTCTAAGTTGACCTTCAGTGTTAGTGGCACCCACCTGGATAGGTTGCTCGTCATTAGGATTAGTCCACTGATTAGCCAGGACATTATTGGGCACGTAGCCCTCGTCCCCCCTGCTGTCCCTTACTTTCCACCACTGCTTCGACTTGTCCAGTAGCTGTGGACAGACAGAAGAGCTGATATAATGGAGACAATAACAGAGAGAATAAGTTGGCTCATGTCACTGATACTCACGTCGACTGTGTCTCCTGCTCTGACGGTGAGCTCTCTGTTGTTTCTTGAAATGAAGTCAGTTGTAACGCGCATGTACTGCGGTTCACGCGGCCTAAAAAAACAAAAATCAAAGTACATCAAAAACTTTTAAGGCTTAAAACATTTAGTCAAATCGCACTTCTGTGTGCTTAGACGTACTGTGTTTGTCGTGGGGGGTTTTGTGGTTTCAACTTGGGGGCTGGAGGCTGCACTGGTGGTGGTTTGGTGTGATGATTGACCTTACTGGGTCCAGGTTTTGGAATCTGTTGCCGTCTGATCACAGGTTCTCTGGGTTCGGGTGTTGCAGACACCTCGGGGGGCTGCCAGCCGTCGAAGAACTCCGGAGTGAATGTCGGGATGTCCTCATCGTCTTCTGGCCATTTAGTGCTGGTGGTTATTAGAATCATAACAGATGACATTTGTCAGTCTGATACATTTTACTGAACCAAACCAAAAGCAGCGAAGAAGAAATACTGAAATAAAAGCATCACTGTAACTCTATAAAAGTGGGAACCACTGATCAGTCTTTAATGTGCAATACTTATTAGGTGCAGGTAGTCCTTTGTCTTACCTGGGGATGTTCCAGGCGTCTCCCAGAGACTGCCACAGCTGGTCCTCCTCTGTGGAGGCCTCTTCGCTCATCAGACGGATAGCCTGAGGGATCAGCAGCGGCGCCACAATGGTCGTTGGCAGATCCTCAGGACAGTGAGAGACCATCTGATGAGGAAACATATATTTTAGCACAAAAAGAATAAGTGCAGTAGTCTCAGAATTGGCAAACACTAATATCAAATCATGAACAAACATTCAAACTGAACAGATTTAGTCACTTACAAATTGTAATGTGGAGAATAACGAGTGAACGAGTTCAGAAGCGCTGGGATTATTAATCTTTCCATTGAGCTCCCCCTGTTAAAAGGAAAACATTTGAATACATAATACACAGCAGCAAATGTGTCTCACACACACACACAGACACACACACACACACACACACACACACACACACACACACACACCACACACACACACACACACACACTGTGCACTGCAGTCAACAGGAATAACATGAACCATCAATCCTAAGTTTATTTAAGGATACGTACCAGGAGGTTGAAACCAAATTTGATCTTCTGGAGACACGTTGTAAATTCTTCTGCAGAGGGCATGCCGTCCACGGCTAAAACAACAAAATAAAAGCATGAAGTTGATGTGTGAGTTGTCATTTAGATACTGTGTGTGTCTATGTCTCTGTGTACCTTTTGCTTTTTTCTTCTTCTTCTTCTTCTTCTTTTTCTTTGCATTTTTAGCGACGACCGCAGATACTTGTCCCATGAAGATTTCTATGTCGCCTAAAATGTGATTCAAGATATCCTGGAAAGAAAAGTCATGTCCACGTTTTTCCTCTGTCACTAAACATGCATCCTTAAAACCAAAACATGCCACAGGTGATCAGTGTATTAAAGCTTCAACATATCCCATGTCTGAACACAAAAGGACACTCACTACATTCCTGTCCACCTCTGTGTATCGGCGTGGAGGAGGCACATGCTCTTCTTCCATGGTGAAAAACTGCTGTGATGGTTCCTCTTCCTCCTCTTCTTCCTCATCCTCCTCCTCCTCCTGCACCTCCGGATGTACAAAGAGTTCAGGCTCAGGGCTGCCAGCCTCGTCTATATATGTACAAAGAAACTGAAGGTTCATATTCATCATTAATTATAAATTCAATACCTGTAAGGTCTCACTCTCACCATAGTCAGGAGACGTCCACAGGTGCACAGGGTCAACTTCAGGCCTCTGCTCTTTAGGTTCAGCTTTAAATCCTGCATGGCTGCTTCAGAAAGTGTGTGAGACAATTTTAGTAAGAAAAAGCAAAAAATAAATAAAGTTTCAGGTATTTATTCTGCTTCTTACCTGACGCCTGAATCCTCTTTCTTACGTGACAGTGCAAGTGAGAGATTCTTCTGAACGTAATCAGCCTGTAAACACCAACAAAGCAACATGCACTCACTATTTCTTTGACTTAGCAGGCACGATAACAGCCGCATCCACGTGTTTGTCCTCACCCTGACATCTTCACACTGAAACATGAAGACAGCGGTGTGTTCTCTCTCTTGTTGGACCGCCACTGTGAGCAGGGAGCTCCACACTCCAGAGTCCAGCACAGCCTTTAGCTCCAGGATGTCACTGAGGGCCATGGACTCCAGCTCCTCCTGCAGACAACATAACAGGGTTTCATACATATAAACTACATCGTAGACATCATAGACTCTATAGGTTGAGGGAAAGGTCACTTAAATGTAAAGTACTTTGTTAAGGTTAGGGAAACATCTTGGTTTGTGTTTAAATGACTTCTTTGTTAAGACGTGGGCATCTTCGTCATCATGATTACAATAATAACCATATGGATAAGGTTAGGGAATCAATCTTAGTCATGGTTAAAAGAAACCAGTGCAGGATTGTGACAGGAAACTGGAAGCAAACAGTGGTCCTCCATGTTAAAGTCAGGTGTTTTTATGAGATCACTTCAAAGGACAGTCTTAAATATAGAGCCGAGTGTCATCCGCGTAGAACTGGAAACAGAAGCCACTTTTGAAGGTAAAACACCGAATGGGGCCCAGAAATATTTATTATTTCTACCTATTTTCGTACCTATCTAATCATTCATTGACCCCTTATTCCCTGGGTGGAGTCATTGGCGTCCTGGAAGAAACTACACCCATCAGATTTCTATTTTATTTTGCGCTTACATTGGTTTCAATGTCCGTGAGCAGCAGTTTGGGACCTCGCACCTCCAGCAGCATGCTCTGACCCCACACGCGGCCCATCCCCTCCAGCAGCTTCAGCCGCTCCACACAGTCGGCTATATTTTTCAACTCCTTCCCATCCAGGTCACAAGTGAACAAGTGCTGTAGCAGAGAGACATTAAAGTGAGACATTATATATATAGAATGATTCAGAAAGGCTCATATTTATGTGGATAATGTCATGTATGATACCTCCACTTTGTACTGAAGTTTGTCCAACATCTTGTTTATCGATGCTGCGTACTCTTTCCTTTGCACTGTTAAAAAATATAGACTTACTTTTTCAATATTCAAAAGATGGATAATAGCTGACTATGTCAAGAACAGCAGTGTCAACTTACAGTAGATTAACTTTGCGCTGGGCCTCGACAGATTTGATATCTGTGACGACGCATCATCCGTGATGGAGTAACCACTGTCACAACAAAATGAAAGAAATGAAAACGTTGATCATCTGCTGATAAATAAAACAATTGATCAATCAGCTGCATAGAACTATGTATACATACTTGGACAGGATTGAATCTGTGTAGCTGATGTTGTCATTGCCAAAGGGACTGTTACTCGTGAACATCGTCAGTGCTGACTGACCACACCTGCAATATCATATGATAAACATCATAAACGTGTGAAGTCAGTGGTATGAGCTGTGTCAGCATCCTGCATCTGAAATAGATCAATAAATCCTTTATTTTCCAATGTCGGTCATGACATCAGTCTTTATTCAAAGATGGCTGACGTTTAACAATGAGAAAACTTTCAGATATGTCAGAAACCAATACTGTCTTTGTTAAAAGCACACCGTTGTTATTAGCAGTAAATTAATAAATGTGGCTGTGGTTAATAACCAACTAGTCATAACCGCGTAGCAACACAGCGCTGTGATGTCACTCTTTATCTTGCCATGTTTCATCTAAAAATTGGATATAAAAATTGGATTTAAATAAAACTTTGTTGACTGTCTCATAACACAAATGTGGATCAGTAAATCATTCCAAGGGTAATTTATCTGTCTGAATACAGTGAAACCATGCTGACATAGTTCACACACAAATTTCACAGAACATTTCACGTTAAGTCAGACAATCTTCTGTCTGTTCTAAAACCAGATCTTGTTTCGCTGTAACTGTGGTGATTTTGCTTGAATTAACCTGAATGAAACAAACGCACAGGAACCCGTCACAGCACATGATCTACTCTGATATGATATCCACAAACACATATTCAGTTTTACTGTAGAGATTAATTGTCTTACCTTTATTGTCTGGCACTCGAATGTTGTTACTTCCTTCTGTGTTATTTACCGTTTGGTACAACGAATGCAACGCATTTTTTAATCCCGTACCTCAGTCAACGACACGATGCACCAAAGACTTCCTCGTAAAAAGAGAAGAACAAAGTCCAGTGTCAGTAGCTTAACGATTGGAGCCAATTCTGTTGAGGGTGTGAGATCTCTAGTGTGGCATCCCACCTGAACAAAGGTTACCAGATACTGAGGAAATCACCTCACCCTGGAAAAGCTTAAATGTTTCCAGGTCTATAAATAAAATCCTGTGTGTGTCCTATCAGTGCTTGTCATTACTTCCAGCCTACAACATTGTGGTATTCCAATTATTCAGCCATAAAGCCTCAAGAAGAGCCAACAACAAGTTAGGTACACAATTATTAAAACATAATTAAAATTAGAATTAAAAACTAAAGAAGAGACAAAGCAGCGTTCATTGCTTTTAATTAATTGATATTAATTGTCACAAACCTCAGGGAGGGTCATATCTTTGTCTAAAACAACCATTTTAGTTACATATGTCTAAAACAATCTACCAAAGTCAAGTTAATCTCTTTCCAACATCCAGTTTTAAAGGCTTCAATGTGTCTTTCTGAATGTCCCCTAACGGGGTCAATACAAACACAGAGAGGAAGTGTCACTGTTATCAAGCTGTAACGTTTCAAATCTCTGTCAATATTTCTTCTGTCCACCCTCTAACTCCCCATGGAAACCACACAAATACAATCAGATGAGACGGCCGCTCTGCAAACTGGATTCACAATAAAACTACGAGCCTTTTAAATGTCAACTGAATCACACCGACCTACCAAACATTAACTGGGACAAATTCTTTAGTGATGCAATTAACTCACTGAACAATGTGACCACGTTTAGTTCAGAGGATCTCACAAGGGAATCAAATGTTACTATTATTACACAAATTATAAAAGATCCAGCACTAACACAGGTCACCTATTCGACATCCTGCTTAAATGTAATGTGATGATTCACGGTAATCATGCCTGTTAAGCAGCAGTGGAAAGTACAAAGTACATCAAGGAGTGCAGTTACAGTAATTGTGATTAATACTGTACTTTTAGAGCGGCACGGTGATGCAGTGGTTAGTACTGTGGCCTCAAGGGAAGAAGGTTTCTAGTTCAAACCCTGTTTGGAGTTTGCACGTTCTCCCGTGTCTGTGTGGGTCCTCTCTGAGTACTCACACACTCCCACAGTCCAAAGACAGGCAGGTTAATTGGTCTCCCTTTGATGAACTGTGGACCTAATGCCAGCAGGGATAGGCGGACAGATATTGTACTTTTGAGTCACTATATATTTTATTTAATGTTTTCACATTTTTATTGTATAAAATGTGGCATTATTTTATACTCAACTGAGTAAACAGCATGAAAAAACAGTTAAAATGAGCTCTATGGTGGTGCTAAAATTCTGCTTCTGTGTTGTTGTCTAATGAATACTTTTAGTATTGTGATATTGTTGCTTTTAATATCTAATACAACATCTAATAATACAAAAAATATCTGAATACTTCTTCAATTAATGCTGTTTGAGTATGAAGAGAACTTATTATTGTGAACGGACTGATTGGTATGTCTGCAGTCAGCGGGCTGATGAGTGGAATCACGCTGTATATTGGTCGATTTAATGATATATCTGATATTTATTGTCAGTTGGCTGGATATTATATAAACATGAACACTTCTCCTCTCACTGGAGGTTCAGGACCTCTTCTGATGCGAACAGTGGACCACAAAACATTCAACCAGACCTGTTGCACTTAAACTAAACCACTGGAGGTCAGCAATGCTGCATGAACACACTCAGAAGTCGCAGTTAAGAAACTCAAAAATGCACCAGCAGTCTGTCAGCTGGGCCAGGAAAGTAAACAAACAATGGTCGGCGAATGATTCAGAAACTCAAATGTTATTTTGGCATTTTTTATTGATAAAATAAACATACAATCACAGGGTACATGCACTTACATTCAACTAGGCATAAAACATTATTCAGCACCCCAAAGTGCAGTGGCATCCATATTAAAACAGATCCATATAGCTGAACGTTGTTGAACGGCTGCCTGGATTCAATAAATGGCTTAAAATCAAAAGATGTGAATACAAAAACATTCTACAATACAAACGGAAAATAAAGAAACTGGAGACAAAACTGCAGGCCAGGTGACCAGAAAGAGGATACTTCTGTTGAACGGGTTTCTTTTTTTTTTTTGGTCAAACATTTGTCGAAAGAATTCAAACACCTAATTACACGTGCACGCAGGATAATGAAACAGCCTGGATGAGCTGGACTGTTTCGACATAAATACATGGAAGAAGACATGCTTTGGTTCACATTTGCCTATACGTTATCCAAAATATACAAATCAAAACATTTTATATGGAGGTCAAGAGATAAAAAAAATCATTCTGTCCTGCTTCTTGACTCGAGGAAAGTTTGGCAATCACTGACCCGTTTTGGATAAATAAGGCACAGGGCAATTTCTGTAACTCATTAACTACGTTAAATGTTTCCGTGCAGCAAGCAGGACTTTGGCCCGTGGCGTCACCCCATCTGTCAATGGTCCTTGCTCACATTATGTAGAGTAATGCCGGCTTGAAGACACTACTTTTATGTACAGAAAAACATCATCACAGCACATTTAACCTACGGGAAAAGCGTATGAATCCTACAGTATATTGTGCACACTCCTAAATATGATTACACATAAGTACTTCTTTGCTAACAGCTGGTAACTCAGTATCGGTGTGAAACATACAGTTATATAGGATACGTGTTAGTTCACAGTGTGGGCTGCTTCACTGTGCCTGAAGAGCCTGGACGATATTCAGGCCCGGTCCAGGGGGCAGTGCCCAGCCGTCCTGGCCCTGGTGGGTCTGTAGCAGGCAGTACAGCTGCTTTAGGTGGGTCACTATGTTGTCTTTGATATCTGGGATTGAAATCTGCAGCCGAACGCTTCCGCTGTCGAAGGATCGCGTGTTGTCTCCAGAAAACATCTCGGTAATCATACGCGCCACCACTGGAATAACCTGAAGGACAGAAGATGAGAGTGTGAGTCACACATTCAGACTCTAAACATAAGAAATGTGAAAACGCAGCCTTCTGACAGGCCTGTGCTTCACGTGACAAGGATGAATTGTTGTTCCTCAGTGTGAGAAGAGAAATGTTGGTAAGTTGTGTGAAAAAATCATGCCCTTTAAATAATAGAAATTAGTTTAAAGATGATATTTTTGCTTGAACCTTGTCCCTGGTTGACCACAAATACTTCATTCTCACCTGAACCATGATGAGTTTCCTCTCTCTGGGCCTCCCATCAGGCCACTCCTCTCCAAAACACAGGTTGATTTCAAACTGTGGGGGGTTTGGTGTCTGTCCACGCTGATGGGCTATCACCCCTGCACACCACAACAACACATTTATTCATTAGAATTATTCTTGAAATCTACATATAACAAGAGTATTTCAAAACCGACTTGATTAAAAGTGAGAACACTTACCACTGAGAAAAGACTCCAGGCAAAACAGTTTCACCTTCCTCTGGCGCTCTATAAGATTTGGTGAAGCTGGATTTGGAGCACAGGGTCCGGACCAGTACACCTTACACTGGCAGAGACGGACTGCATAGATGTCGTGGCCGCTGACCTCCAGGATTAGGCCTCTGTCCATCACATCCAGCAGGCGGCTAGTGAAGACCTTCTGCTTATCGTTGACAATGTGCTCTGTGGTCGGAAAGCGCAGCTGCTCCAGGTTCACAGGCCCGAACAGCTCCTCCTGGTTGACCATGGGGCCGAGGTCTCCGTAGAACAGCCTGCAGCCCTGCGGGTTACTGACGGTCGCTGTGGGACACATCTCTTTCCCTCTGTATTGGAACTGCACCTCCAGGTCTGTCACTGACACAAATGAAGGCACATGAAAACACGAGTTGGTCCCACTGTACCTGAAGTGCCCCGGTGTTTGGGGTGAGTTTCCTGAAAGAAACACGTCTTGTGATATTCAAAAAGTGTCAAAGAAGGAGTTCTTTGTTCCTCTGTGCCCCCATTGTTGTCCAGAAACACACCAGTAAGCCACACGGCTGCACCGGCTGACATGTTCTTTCATTACAATGAACACACACCGTATTTTATTTAAAGTCACCAAACCCACAGCTGAAAACAGTCAACAAAAGGCATTACTTACTCCTTTTGAGTATAGTTGACTAAAATTGCAAAGACTTTGAGAAAGTAAACTATATATCTGTGACTCATTTAGAGATTTATATCTTTTAGCTGAAACAGATGAGTTTGAGGTTGTGTGTGACAAGTTGGGGAAGTACTGAGAGATGGACGAAGACATTTCTAACACAGTGGACATCTTTCTACATCTGCGCATGTAGAAATAAAATTGTTGAATTACATTGTGGTCATTCAGGGTTACCAGTCTGCCAAGGAGCTCTAGTAACTATCCCCAAAGTTACAGTACGTCCACACCTCCAGCTTGTTGCACCGGATCTATCTGGATCTACTGACTGCAGTCTGGGAAACAGTGAAATGAAGAAGTGGATGCTTACTTGGGAGGGAACTGATCCACGTTTCTGGGGAGGCAAACAGGGCGTCAGGTAGAGGAGGAGGCTGCATTGAGGGATCAGGCAGAGGAGCCGGAGGCATGTCATTTAGGGGTGTGGGGTGCATCTCCACATCCACGGGCTCCTCTTTAGGCCAGATTTTACCGGGCTCCTCTTTGGGCCAGACCTCATTTGATGGGGGGCAACTGCCCGGCATGGAGGACTCCGAGCCCATGGGAGACCAGAGAATGAGAGGAGAGGGGCTGGCGCCTAAATGAAGAAGAATAGGAGAATTAGTTGTTAACCGCAACCAAACTTTGCTTTCCGACTCAAAAAAATATACGTGTCGTGGAAGAAGTCATTCACCATTGGATGGGTATGGAGGGAGAGACTCTGGTGTATCTGGAGTGTCTTCCTCGCCATCGTCATGTGGAGTCCACGAACCAGCATCGGAAGACCCTGAGGGGTGAGAGACAGCATTAGTGAATGGCAAATGTGTGAAGGTTATATAAGAGGAAAAAAATTCAACCAGCTCATGTTTACCTTGGTTACTGGGAGGCTGTGGGATCTCACAGACATCATATATCTTTAAAGGGTTCATGGGGACCTCTTTGGTGCCATCGTAGACCAGGTTGAATTCTCTGCTTTTGTTCAAGGCACATCGCAGCTGAGCTTTCCATTTTGCAGGATCAGGTTCATCAACTCCCTCTTGGAACTTCCCGGTCTCCACAGCCCACGCCTGGAGGGGGGCATTTAAATAAAACGGGGAGGTATCAATATCACCGTCCTGTTGTAACATTTTTAGATTTATGCACAGGAGCCACACATGCGTACATTTTGATTCATGTGCACGAGTTATACTAGCAGTGGTAGACAATTTAAGAGATGGCTGGACCCAGATAACTGGGTTGCAAAACAGATGTTGCCCCAGAGTGAGGCAGGTTTACAGGGACTTTTTAAGCTTTATCTAGGTATGAATCAGCATAAACCCTGCAGGATGAAAAATACCCATGCAGCAGCGCCAGAGCTGCACATTTACATTTACATGCACTGTCTGCGTTTGGATAAACAAACGCTGTGCAGACATCCATCTCACTCTCTTTTTTTTCCCTATCTGTTAAAGGCAGGTCAGGTGTTAACCTTAAATATGGTGTCCTCGTCCTCGTGCTGGGGTGTGTGTCGCGTGGCGTGTTTCCATGGAATCCTGAAGCGCATGGCCTCACGGTCAATCCACACCAAACCCGGGTATCGCCCGCTGTCCACCTGAGCGACCAGCCAGGGCTTCAGCCGGACACGGCGAGGGGTGACAGACATCCCGACTGCCAAGAGCAACACAAAGCAGTCAGTCTAACGCGGATCATGAGTCTGCATCACCCACACAACAGGCGGATATATTTTATATAGTCACTGACAAACAATGCCTCAGCCGAAATCCTGCAAATCCGGATTTTACGTCCACACCTTGAACATATTTGTTTGTCTTGTTGCATCAGTTGTTTGCAGGTTAGACTTTGCGTGGAAAGGCCTTTAAAAGTGCGTGAATTAAAGTACAACTAACCAAAAAATAAAAATAAATAAAAAATGAAATAAACAAACAAAGCGACCAAACGCGAAACTAAAAGAACGACACACATACCTGTGGAGAACCAGGAAGTTGGAGACCTCTTTTCCTCGTCGGCCTGCTGACCCAAAAAGCAGCCGAAAGACAAACGCCGCAGAATAACTCCCTCCAAAAAACCTCACCGACAATCACTTCGACCGAGAAGGCGTGCGAGAATAACCGCAGGAGAAAAGTTTATCCCTGGGAACTGTGTAGAGACAAGGGCTGATGTTTTTTTGTTGTTTTTTTTCACTCGGCTTGGCCCTTCCCATTTCCCCTCACCGAAACTCAGGTACGTGCGTGACGTCACGCCGGTGACACACCTTTCCCCAGCAGCTGGGAGGGGGAGGAGGGGGGGGCTTCCAATGAAAGCACGTTGATAATTACGAATAATCCATCCTAAAAATATCTTAAACTCGCTTTATGGACATGTTTACACATAATTAATGTATGTTTCTCGTCGATAATTGAATATAGCTCTATAATCATATACTATAAGCTAATTTAGGTAAACTGAATATGTGTTTCCTTATCTTTTCAGGGGATTTAAATGGCCAAATTACCGATTAATTTGTCAATTTAGGGTTTTATGAGCACTTTTCTGACTTCCCCCTGCTGATAGTGTTATTATAGTGTGCTGTTGTCGTTTGCTCTGGGCAGTCTGAAGAGAAAAATACTCGCTGTCTTACTTAAGTGGCCTACGTCTAGACTGAGTATCCCTAAACTGTTCCACATCCAGACTAACAGCAAATAATCATGGCTGACGTGACCTGAGTCAGCTGGCAGGCAGTCCGGGAGTTCCCAAAAGGAAAAACAATAGTGACACAGGATAAGTGTGATGATTATGATCCTGTCGTTAATAGTCGCCATAACAAACCACTCCCTGAAACTACTCGTGGCCCTGAGAGCGTGTGTCCGCGGCCAGCTGCGCATCTTCTCATTTGTTTTTTCCTGGTTTCGGCGTAATAAGGAGCCTGTTGCCGCGTGTGTTTGTGTGTGTATTATGGTAATCATGCGTTTTGCATGTTGGGATGGGGATGGGTAGGTGTGGGGTGGATGGTTGTAGGGGTCTACAGGTGTTGGGTGCTTTGTGTTGTGTTGTTTTGACTCCACGGATGTCGTCTGTCTGTGGCATCACAAAGGATGTGATGCATGCTGGTGGTAAATCAGAATATCCACTAACAGCTTTATTTTTTTCTGGCTTTGCTCATTTCTTCCCCCCCATCAAGTTTAACTTTCTGTCTCTGCCTTCTGTCTGACACTAAAAACAAGTTAAATGATCCAATTCATCAGGCACATTATAACCTGAGATAACTGGTCCAGGGTAGATATTACCCGAGGTGGTCAAAACAGTCTGAACCCACTGTACCATGTCATAAAAAGTTATTTTAAAAAGCTACTTGTTGAGGCAGAGGCAGTTCATTAAACTGCATGGATTCATTTATATTATGTCTGACAAAGAGTGTGCATGTGCATAACACACACGCCATCAACATATCCATCTATACACCAACACTAATATGTAAGAAGTATTTCAAAATATAAGTTCAGGTGTAACCAATTTAAGAATTAATCATCATAAATAGACTCTAAATAAACCAACACTGAAACTAATGTAATGTAAAACAGACTACAGACTGCGTAAAGCTGTGCAACTAAAAACTGAAGAGAAATCTGGAAATGCACATCCTGATGTTTTTCCTACAACAAACTGTCAAAATTCAAGGACTCCTTGCAGGCAGCTTCATTAAGTTTTCCCTGTGCAGGCACAACGCCTTGTGATGAAGCTCGAATCAGACCAGAGACTGATCAGCGATGAAAGTGACATGATTTTGACAAAAGTACTGTCACCGTTTATTTTAAAATATACATTACAGCTACCGCCCGGGAATTCTGTGCATCTAGATCATTCAAAGTATAAAAGAGCTCTGCTGTAAAGGCTTTACAAAAAAATACCTACAGTGTTGCAATAACTCAGAAGAAGGGAAATCTCAGGGGGCTTCACTGTACAGTATATAAAACAACTACAAGTGATTAAGTTAAGCGGACTCCAGATCCTAAACAAACAAAGTTAACGTGTATTTAATGTCAAACATCATGCAATTGTTAAAATTCATGACAATATTGGCACTTGATGGACGGTGGACAGAAATCATGCAGTGTTTCATTTCAGTTAGAGTCCAACAGAGGATGTCCCTGAACACTGATACGGTTGGACAATATAAGTTATGAACTTGCTTGTATGATGAAAATCTATTGAATAAACCACAAAGCTTTCACTGTAAGTTCATGCCTCACAGACAGACAGTGACTTATTAATTTGTGTTTTAAACGTTGAAAGCATGAAGCCATGAGGTAGGTATCCTTTGATTTGTGTGTCCTTTCATTAGATGCAGTTTTAATATAGATGTAAAGTCTTTGCTGACCAATGAATATGTCAGGAAAAACCGAAACAATACAGCCACGACCCGAGAGACTGATCCACATCCATTTGTCCAGATAATGATTTGTAGGTCATTGTGGGCTGCACGTCTTCACTCACTCTGCTGTGGCACAGTTATACAAAAAAAAAAAAAGGTATGTACATATGTCTTCAGGGTCCATAGAGCTGGAAATGTTAGGCGCTGGACAACATCTCTCCTTCAATTTTGTTGAGAATGTGTGTGAGGTCCAAGCTCTCCGTTAGTGTCTTCAGCAGCATTTCATCGTTCTGGACGCCCTCCATGAACTCCTCATAGGACAGTTCACCTGCGGACGGAACGCACGCTCACATTAAACTCAAAAATCTCTCACTGCTGATGAAGATATTCAGCTTTTTTAGTTTTAGCTCTTGGGTCTTACCATCTCCATTGATGTCGATCTTGTCGAACACCATGTTTGCAAAGTCCTCTGCTGACATTTCATAATTAATCCCATTGATTGCACGGATGGACTAAACACGACACAAAGAAAGAAGATTATGTTAAAAACCAGACGTGGAATTGCTGGTAACTATATTTACTCAAGTACTATACTAAGTACAGTTTACAAGTACTTTACTTAAGTATTATTAATGCTATACTCAACTAAATGTCCAAAGGTTTTACTTCACTGCTTTAATTATTAAGAATTTACATTTCTCCTATAAACTCTTCAGGTGGTTTAATTAAATAAATTCCTAAAGCTCTATGTGTGATCCTTTTGAGGGGGCCTGACCCGTAGGTTGGAAACCACTGGATGAAACTACCTAGTATATAATTACTTAGTTATGCATGACTTTTCCAGTAGTAGAGTACTTTTCCATTATTGTTCTGGTACTTTTACACGAGTTAAAAACTGGCACAAGTAATAATTAATTGTTGCTGACATTTTTTTAGCCAGTAGAGGTCAGTTCAGTGCCACCTATTAACCTCAGCACCTTTGCATTTCCACAATATGTCTGACTCTCCTCTAAGCCTCAGGGGGGGTGCCTAGAATCTCAATCGGACCCGGGTGGTCTTAGCGGGTTGTTCCAGGATACTGCCTGGGATTTTCCTAGGTCTTTTGCTAAGCCGTGAAGGCTCATGCGCACCTTAATTATCAGAAGAAGCTCGTCACGGTCAATGCAGCCACTCCCATCTATATCATAGAGTTTAAAGTACCAGCGGAGCTTCTGCTGCACTCCTCCTTTGAGCACGAGGCTCAGTGCAGCTACATACTCCATGAAATCAATGAAGCCATCCTGAAAAAGAAAAGAAAAGAACATGTCAATTTAAAGCAGTATGGTCATTCAAGGTGTACTCGGCCTGTTGCCCATCTATTTTATAACACACTGATCTCCAAAAATCATTTAATAAGTAGTAAAACTACTCAATAAACACACCTTAATTGGAAAATAATGGACAGAGATTCATTCTCAATGGGTGACACTTGCTCTTACTGTAGTTCACGTATGTCACCAGGTGTTGCTCCTGTCTTGTTTAAGTTTATAGGTCAGTTGGGTAAGCAGCCTCAATGGGATAAGCCCCACCTTCAATAGATTAAGCTGCTCTAAAACAGACCTCTATTAGTGGGACTAACGTGAACAACATTCCTCCAATGAAAACACAAACAAAAGCAAAACATATGCGCGGTTTCTAAAAAAAAACAAAACGAAAAATTCAAATGAACGTCTTTCTTTCCACATACAGTTATAAATGACATGAAATAGATGTAACTGCTAGAAAAAAGGAAATGTGAATAAATGAACAAACATGTTTTTAAAAACTCTTTGTGGCTTCTCTGATAAGGACGATCATTATTTTTACGTTTTCAGTCTCATTGGTATATTATGAGTATGATTTGTATTATTCATAATAACAGCATTACCATAAGATATCTACTGACAAATACATACGCTTAACGTGAAAATGAACTATAACTTATCTATTGTATCACGTGCAAGGGATACAGTTTAAAAATATTTCACTGTTATCCAGTAAAGGTAAAAAGCAGGCAATGATCAGTGCATCCAGAGATTCATCTTAACTGACTAGGACAAATGTATTAACCTGATAGAAGATCATAAAGGAGCTTACGTTATTCAAATCAAACGTTGAAAACATTGTCTTGATGTAGTTATTTGACGAGTCCGACAGATTCCTCAGGCCAAAGAACTGCTTGAATTCGTAAAAGGTGAGGAGTCCAGATGGGCACTCGGTCATGAATTTTCTGTACCACTGATGACTCTCACAAGCTTGTAGTTCATCCAGATTTGCCCCATTGCAGTTTCCCATGTCTGTTTTTTTTTTCTTCAGAAGAAAGTAAAAAATCCAGCGAAAACCATAACAAGAGAAAGTACTGCGTCCACCAAGCATCCAGGCATGACCAGTATGGAGACCAGTATGTTTGCAAGCAGCAGGATTCAGAGTGCGTTAGCCAATCATCTGTCTGTGCATCTGCTCAGAAATTGTAATCCACTTTACGTGTCAAAGACTAATTAAAGAGACCAAAGAGCAGAAATAAACCGTTGTGTACAGGAGGACACGAGATGACCAAAGAGGGATATTCCTGTCTGGCTAAACATCAATTATTATTGTTAATTTTGCCAATTATTGACATTATATGAGATTAACGTGACATGATATCATCACCCAACTGTTCACCTGACCAAAAACTTGTTATATTAAACTTATAATAAATACATTTAGTTGTGTATTAATCCACCCTAACAATCTCAAATCAGAATCTATTTTTGTTCCCTGCCTGTTTTAAGATACCAATATACTCAGGAGGTTTTATACCTACTATATACTATAATACTAGAATTTGATTACACTGTATGTACTGTATATGTTGCTTTGCTTTCCTGCCATATTCTGTTACAAAAATGATCAAAATCATCCTCTGAGGACCATGAATGTGTGAACAAATTTCACAGCAAACCGTCCAATATTTCTAAACCTGATGGTGAAAATAAGAGTCTCACAAAAGTCATCGGAATTCAGCCTGCGGATCCATGAATGTCTGTATTGATCATGAGCACAGTATAATATATAACATGTTATTATTATTATGCGGCTGATTTTATGTGGATCTCTCTCAGCTCGTTCGTCAGTGTTGTTAGTTGTGGTCTTTAATGTCAGTGTGCTGTCATTGTTTCGCAGATGAAATGTGAGCAACAGGTGAGGTTTAAGGGGCCTTGGAGTTTGGACGTTTGGGAGTTGTCTCTCAGCTAACGCTGTGAATGTGTTACTGCAGACATTGACATGAACTCAAACTCACAGCGAGGGGGGTCAGGTGACACAGGAGGAAAGAAAAGGTAAACTCACACAGCTCCATACAGACGTACATGAAGTCCAACCATAAAATAGCAGAAAAAACCTTTTTCTTATATTAACAATGTATTCAAGCAATTGATTTTGGCTTTTTTTGAACTAGATTTATAACAAGGACACGTTTTTAAAGCATTGCACCTCTTTGGGACAAACATCAGTTTGAACATATTTGGGCATATTCATAAAGCTCCTTTCCTTAAGTCTTCTCACCGTCCTCCTACGTGATCTCCGAGCTTACCCTGGTTTCTCTGGAGGAATGGTGGTCACTGGGATTCTTTAGACCCTCTTAAAGCTCCTCCATCTGCTGTCAGATCCACTGCAGCTGGTTTTGTTGGACTGGACAGGGTAAGGCTATAATCCTCCAGTGTGAACGTGCCTCCGGCAATGAAGGAACTGAGGTTATATAAAGAGTGACAGATTTTGCAATGTTAAAACATGTGGCGACATTCCTTCAATACAGTAAATCTGGTTCAGATTTGATCTGTAGTTTCATTTCACGATTTACAACCGATTCATCACAATGGGATGCAAAATATTTACCGCCTTTATTTCCTTTTGCTGTCCATGTGTGTAAACGCATAATGGCACTCATTTTAGGGCCTTTATAATTTGTGGCTGGATTTACATGGGAACAAAAGGGGAGGAAAGCAGAAGTTGATTAGAAATATTGCATACTGTATACACTGTATAATGAAATAGCACACTAGGAGACTGTAAACCTCGTGTCTAACAAGTGAAAACATTGGGACAAAGAACTGTGATAACTGAATGAACGCAGTGCGGCATTAACCGACTAAATAAATAAATGGCTCAAAGTGCTAATGATGCTGTCACTGCTCATATTTTATGATATCCTGGGTAGAGCTGAGCTGTACAGTATGTTCAGCACTGTGACGTGTTAAACTCTCTCAGGCCGGCACATTCTTCACATTTCAGCCAGCATCAGTAGACACCAGGAACAGGAACTGGACGGACCAGTCCGTTTTGTCTCTGGGACAACTGAAGTATAGGTGTGACAGACATGAGAGAAAGGCTTTGACTGTAGCCAAGAGGAAGACAAAAAAGACTGACTGGTTTACTGGACAGCATGAATATTTTTTTAAAAAAGTACTATTATGTAATTGAAAGCACCGGTCACCTGTTGTTCCTCAAACAATAATGAATATTTAAACCTTTGATGTTAATCTGATCAAAGAAACAGATTTATTATTGGATTATCATTATGTAAGATGTATGTAAAAGTAAAGTAGTGTAGTAGTACTTAAAGCATCCAAAGTAAACATACACATCGTGTATTATATTGTTGGATGATTAATTCTTTAAGTAATAAAATTGTCTTTATATAAAAAGATAAAAAATCCCCTTTGATCCCTGTGTGTATTGATAGCAAGATATTTTGTTTTCATCCGCATCATCTCAGATTTTTGTATTTTATAACCACACTGTTAACGTCGTCAGCCCCGAGGCCCCGAAGAAGCAAAGATTGACGTACATTTGCTGAATGCTGTCGCTGTCAGGGGTCAGCTCGCTCTGAGCTTTAGAGGATTCTTGATCCTCTTAAGCCGAGGCTCTTCAACATCATATTTGCTCTTATCCTGCTTACATAGGGCACCTGCCATGGAATTCAGGTAAAACTCAAGCGATGACACAGCTTTGTTCAACAAAAACTTAATCTCTAAACCACCAATAAATGCCCATAGGGATAAATAGCATGACCTTTTGTTATGTTAAGACCTCTGACAAACACCACATGCAGAGAACATTATCTCTGCAAGCGTGACGAGATCGCATGTTTAAGATTCTTTCAAAGTACTTAATGGTTCAGCTCCATGACGTGTTTTTGGTATTTTTCTGACCAAATGTTGTCAAAGGTGCCACAGTCCAGGCTCAGGACAAGAGGCGGTCGCGTTTGGACTGTTTTACCTCCAACCGATACAGATACATATTATGAGAAAAAATAAAGTACTCATTCTGCAGAATGGGCCGTGTCAGTGTTTTTTTTTATTATATGACTGGAATATTAATTTTATTGCTGCATCATTAATATGTTAGTGGTGCTTGTAATGTTGTAGCTGGTTGATTTGGAGTTGATTTTTGACTTCTTTATATACTTTTGGATGCTTTGATGTATAACAAAGCATCGTATTTTACAAGCTGTATTTAAAATCTTGATCTAGAAGTGAAGTACCGTGGCATAAGATGGGAATACACAAGTATAAGTGCATTGAAGTTGTGTTTACCAACAGTAGTAGAAGTATTAAGATCTTTTACTTTAGTACAAGTAGTAATACCATTTAAAAATATGTCAATATTAATAGTAACATAATATTTATATTATATTAAACAAAAATGTGCTTGGAGTATAAAAGCATGCAGCCAAATGGATTGTTGTTCTTGCATTAACACATAATATACTATTAAATTATCATTGTTATGAATGCATTGATATGTATGTATTTTAATATTGAAGCTGGCTGCAGAGGACTTAACTGTAAGTGTTTACTCAGAGAACGTGAGTAAGGAATGATAAGAGAGAGAGAGTATAATAAAGTTTATTTATGATCAGAATTGCTGTTTTATTTCACATTATATTACATATTACACATATAACCATAAAGGAAGGCACATCCTGTTTCCTGTTGGAAGCCACACTGTTTCCTTGATATCTCATATAAATAAGAAGGTGCTGTAGAGTTAAACCGTGTCCCTGAACATATTTCTGATCTATAATATTTCTGTTATATAATAAATAATGAAGTATTGCGGTCGTTAAAGGGGACTGGAGCAGCTCGGTGACTGCGCAGGTTCTCAGGTGAGACTTGTGCTGGAATGTGTCTAAAAAGGAGAGCCTTGGCCTCACCTGTTGGGAGTGTATGAAAAAAAAAAAAGAAACAGGGAGGCACGGTGAAAGGAGAGTGGGCGGGGTTAGCTCCATTTTCTCTGTCAGTCCCGAAAAGTTTGCACCAAATCACTGTGTTCGGGTCTACCTGCTGCGCCGCGGTGCCTGCACCTGTCGCTAAAAAAAAAACTCAGCCTCGCCTTCACGTCGGATCTACCTGCCGATCAAAATGCGCAAATAATCCTACCTGAACCGAATAATCGCATCTACACATCAGCCAAGCAGTCATCATGAAGAAAGGAGCGCTGCATTTCTTGGGTCGAAAGAACCAGTCTCTTTTCGACACCAATATCAAAATCAAGGACATGGGTGAGTCCAGTCCACTTCTTCCAGGGCCTATTGGTTATAATGGGGATTATATTCATATGAACGATTAACTGACGCATAACAACGACCTTTGCACTTGGTGTTGACATGGACAAACTTGTGTTTCCACGAATCTCCCATGTGTAGACTTGATAACTGTTTCATATACGCGTTGTTTTAATGATATGTCCTGATGAACGGGCAGGTGCCATTAACTGTTTCATTTATGAAAAACCTGTTCTCAAATATGAATGTTTTTCCTGGTAAATGTGGTTGACCTTACATATCTGGCTTCATACTCACCTGTCGTGTTAACAGTGCTCCGAGTCAACGCGAAATTGTGGTTTGGGTTAGGAGCAGCTCCAGAGATTAGTGTAAATTAGCCTGATTGAATGTGTAATGACTAATTTGACTCAGGTATGACATGAAAGCAGCTTTTGCTTTCATGGTTTGCTGAACTGATTTTTTGCTGCTCTCGGTTTGAGGTGAAGTTTATGTCTCATGAGCTGCCCAACAAAACATTTATTAGAGTATTGAGTATTTATTACAGGTGAAATGTTGTGAAGGGAATATAATGACATGAGAGTAGGACTGGTTGATCACGTTACTTTGCTTAAATACCTCGATATGAATACAGTATTTTAGGGAATATGACATAACAGCTAACATACATAATATTAGAAATGATCTGCCGAGGAAGACCAGACAAGAAGTGGCTGAAAGCTCTAGAAAGAGTGTAAGTGGAGTCTTTTGTTTTCCGAACTATAGGATCAATGGCGTGATTCAGTCAGCTTAAACAGTAAGCTGAGTTGAATCCTCACACAGTAAAACAAACAAATCACAGATAATATCTGCCCTCGCAGGTGAACATCATTTTCCTGCTCCGTGTGAGACTGCTGTCTTTTGATTGGCGGGAGCAGGAAATGAGTTATGCAAAGCTGCAACACGAGAGGACATTTGTCTAGTTAAATCAGGCAGGTGCACAACAGATAAATTAATAATTTGGTTAGATGGTTTAACACCACGGCTGATCCTAGATCAGTAGTCGTTCTTCTTGGCACGTCATGTAAATAATGGAAAAACACTTTGCAGTTCAGTTGGTTGTTCTTTCTTCAGCCTCGCTGAAAAGTGTTTTCGTGGAGGGCAGACTAAGTACCTCTCAGTGACAAGCTTCTTTCACCAGTCACTTATTGCACAAACAAGACGACTGACACGACAGCAAAGGAATGTGCGACTTCTAATTTTCTTCTCTCCAACCAACCTGAATGACCTCTGATATGATCAGTTAGTTTAGCAGAACGTTTTTCGGCTGTCTTAGTCTGACTTTTCTTCACTGTGCTCTGCTGTTTCCAGAACAAACAATGCATAAAGAACATTAAAGGCGTTCATGCTTCTGTCTGGAAATATGATTAAGATCACAGTGTCCTGTGCTACAGGCTGTGTTAAGCGTTCACTTAAACACAATAGTGAAACACAAATAAAGATTACAGTCATCTGTTCAGTCGCCCATAATTATTTAGTTGTCAACAACAAAACTACCTGTAGCAGCACACTGTGGATCATTAAGTTGAGTGACAACTACTAAAGAGGGCACTTTCGTGCATGCTGTATCTCATTACCTTCACAATAACTAGAATGTCCTAATCTTACCTGAATAAAGAACAATGGGCAGTTGTATACGGTGCAGTTTCAGGGGGAAAAAATGTGCTCATGGGCCTTTTTTACATTTTAGAAAAACAGTAATAAATGCTGCATAAAGTTGCATTTAACTCAGTTTATTGTTCTTTTAAATCACATTCATCTGCGTCTTACCTCCATTGTTTGCCGTCTCTGAGCTTTGAGCAAAAACTGTATGGCTAAAATCATGAAGTGAAACTTGCTTTGCTAACAAAAGGCTGCCAGCGGATTAAAATCTTTCGCGTTCTATTTCCTCAGAAACTACAGAGCTGGTGCTGGAGTCATCAGCGATCCCAGAGTCCGGAACTGCCAGCGTGCGAGCAAGACCCACAGTCAAGCATCACTCTGTGAGTATCTCAGTGATGGTGTAAATAATTTAGAAATAGTTAGTGACCATTTATCAGTTTCAAATACTGCAATAACATAAAGATAGGCATCTGAACGGTCCCCACCCTGCAATTTACCTGCAATTAAAGGTTACTCTGTGTTCGCCTCTGCACGGATGCAAACGAGCTGATAAAGGACAGTTGAGTGTGTAGATTGCGTATGAATCAGGGTCAACTTAAATAGGCAAAGCGATAGGACATTTATGAATTAAGAAAAGATAATGCCCCATGTTGGATAATGAAGATCACTGTCTGTTTGGGTCACTTCCCACCGTAACGCTGACATGTTTCTTGAATGGCATTCACAATGTGACAGCGTCAAAACATGACGGCAGTGCACACCATGCTGCTGAGACAACAGCCCAGCATGCAAATAAGTTAACACATCTAAAATGCACTGCATTAAAAACATTCAAAACTGTGAAGTGACAGTGTAGTGATAATGGATCACCAGTGGTGCGAAGTAACTAAGTACATTTACTCAAGTGCTGTACTTAAAGCAGCTACAAGGAACTTTCACTTTGTGTGACAACCCCGTGACAGACATGAGGAGTAACTGTAGAAGCACCCAGAGATCTCGCTGATGGTTTTGCTTTGCATCAGTATTAAGCATCATGATTCGGTATAAAGAGTTTGCTGTTATGCAAGCTTTCTTTTTTAAGTGGTTTGGTAAGACTTTCCGTCACTCATAGCGCTACATTACCAGTCAGTATGACAGTCAGGCCTCCTGTTGTCATGGTGTAGATATAAATAAAAAGCTCATCCCTGCTCTGGTTCACACACCTCGGTGTTGGGGAGTGTTCTGTGAATGCGTGGCATGTGTTGGATAAGGCACACCCAGCAGCACATAGGCAGGACAACTCAGACTACTGCGACAGATGAAAGTGAGTCACAGTGAAGGGAACAAACAGATGAAATCAAACTGGATCATACGCCATCTTTACTGACACACCCTCAGCGTTTGTGCAGTGTTCAGACCTTTCCAAGAAGCTATACGTGAGCGTTCTGTTGTTATTAGCAACAAGAGATTCATCATTCAAGGTGTGATGTGAGGCGGGTAATAAATTTGATTTGCCTATGAAGTTCACGAGAACAGCCTACATGTAAGAACTTGATCTGTCTGTAACTTGAGTGGATTCGAGTATTATACATATCCTATAACCAGCCTCATTTTCTAAGTGAAACTGGTGTGAGGTCATTATTTTATTGCACCAGCTATGAGAAGAGCCTGCAGCCTAATCAAGTCAAGAGGCGTAGCAGTAAAAATATGTTTTGTGTTGGAGAGATTTTTTTCCCCCTGCCCTTTCGAAGGGCATATACCCCGTCAGCTCTCGTGGGTTTGTATTGTGTCAACAGTCTGTGTTTATTTTAAGTGGCGTTTGGGTTGTGGAGAGAACGGCAAAAGTCCTTCTGTCACACTCACTCATTCACGTGTATCTAAGCGACAGCCTGCGATGTTCTCAGCTCTAGCATTAGACAATGAGACAAATAATAGTAGGTGTATCCTCTGATTCACCAAGCGCTGCTCATGAGTAAAATATGTGAAACAGTGTTGGAAAACAAATTTCCTTTAGACGCCTCCGCCTACAGTTTGGTTATGACAAACCTAGGAATGGCCTAAAAACTTCACTTGGAAACATCGCATTACAAATTCATGTATTTTGTTACAGTAACTTGCAGTATAACAAGTTTAATGTACTATCAGCATTTTATTATATTCACTGCAGTACAACAAAGTTAATTAAATTCAACCTATTGGCGAAGAAGTGAGTGGGTTCCTAATAATACGAAGACCCAAAAGCTTATGAAGATATTTGATGATGATGGATGTGCAAAGTTGTTTTCAAGGAAAACTGAGAATTGCAATAACTGGAACTGGTTTGTTCACTCCAATAGTTAATCTAATGTTTACTGACGTTCTTGAGCTATGCTTTGTTTCATGTGTCTCAGATGTTGAAATAAACAGTCTGATTGCGTTTTTTTTTTCCCCTCACAGTCCTCAAGTATTGACAGTTTTCAAGGGTTTGCAGTCCCAACCCCCAAAGTCCCCCTTCTCCCCCCTGTCAATGGTCCAAAGATCAACGGTTCAGGTGAGCATTTACCTACCTCAAATATGTACTTTAAGTTTAACGTGGCAAAAGCCAGAATTTAATTTTTTACCCTCTGATCATCTGTGGTGCCTTTACTCAGACATAGTTGATGGATCAGGTAATCACAAAGTCTCCATTAAGGCTTGAAAATGCAGGGCAGGTAAATGTTTATCTAAGCAATTGCTCAATAACCCTCCTGAATGTGCTCAACGGCCATACCAGATGGCAAGCATATTTACAGAATGGGAGTGTTTGCATTTATTGAAAGAATCACTCATTGCTAAATCTATGCGAGATAATCCTTCTGTTTCATCATCTTTTAAACTCTAGAATTAATTTCAACATTGCATTTTGTTGATTCCTATTGTGTATCCATAAAAGCTTGAAACATGGTACAGAAACATGTTAAATATTGTTAGTGCTCCTGCTCCACAGTGTTCAACAGCATTGAGCTTTTAATAGTTATTCTTTCTCTTTTGTTTCCATAGTTGGTGGAGATCATTTGTCCAACGGATCTGTTATATCCATGCCTGATCTCATGGAGGAGGAAATATTTGTTCCTCCTCCTCCTTCTATGGCACCTCCACCCCCACCAGGAACTTTTATCCCTCCTCCAGACTTCATGGGTGACCTGTCAACCCTCGAGGCTCCTTCCATGCCCGCTCCAAAATTCAATTCACCAGCACTGTCCATGGGGGAAGAAGACTTAAGCTTCTTAAAACCACCACCAATGGCTCCGCCAAAGCCTCCATCTACTTGCTCTACTGGCTCGGCGTCGTCTGTGCCGATTTCTAGCCCACCACCTGCCAGCGTTCCTGAGCATCCAACATTTGCCCCACCACAGCCGCCTTCTGAAAGGCAAAACAAGACTTTTAAGATGCCACCTCCAAAGCCTGTTAGATTATCCTCTATCTCCATCCTTGACTCCCCACCACAGTCTCCTGCCCCACCTCCCCCTGCGCAGACACCAACACGATCTACCTTCAATCCCCAAAACACAGCAAAGCTTTACAGTGTTCCTACAACCTCAATTCTCAGTGGGTATGAGGAACGTGACACAAGACCCAAGCAGATGTTAGTCCTAGAAGATTCTGGGTCTGTCAGATCTGCTCCAGTGCTTGTCCAGGTGGATGGGAAAGCCCCTAAAGTGGCTACACCACCTAAACCAGCACCTAAAGATGTACAGGAACTGAAGGAGAATGTACAAATGACCAAACCCTCTCCATCACCCCTGCCCGAGCCAAACAAGGATGATAAAATGGGGACAGTTTCAGCACCACCAGAAATAAACAAACCTCCTCAGACACCACATCAAACATCACCACAGCTTCAGAACGTGAACAGTACTTGGGTCAATTCAGAGTCCAGCAATGACAAACGTCAAGGATCTCCAAGTCAAATTCACAAATTCAGTCCGTTATTGGATCGTAAACTACGCAATCTGAAGAAAACTGAAACCAATGGGGTGCGAGAAGGACCTGTAGCTTCCCCGCTGGCTCTTTTAATGGCGGCTAAAAAAAGAGATCAACAAAGAGTGACTCATTCTCTGTCGCGGGAAAACAGTGCCAAGAACAATGAGCGGCCTGGTTCAAGCATTCACCCGAGTGACTCAAGTCCCAATTCCTTTATTGTCACGCCAAGGTCCAGCTCAACCTCTTCTCTAACATCTCAAGACATAATACAGGACCATTCAAGGTCTGCCAGTCCTGTGGACCATTCACAGACAATTCAGACTCCACCAAAATCCAGCAGTCCTGCGGTAGTCAGGGATCAGACGCCGTATAGCAGTCTGGCTCTCAACAGGATGGCTGTATCCCAAAGTACAACCAACCAGGATTCGCAGAGACAAAACACAGAACAAAGTCCTTCAAAGTCTCAATTGACACAGCCCGAGGATAAAAAAGAGGAGTTAAATATGCCATTACTGCCTCCACCACCAGAGTTCGGTGATCTAGATGGGTTTATGGAACCCCCTCCTTCCATCCCTCCACCTGACCCTCCTATGAAAAAGCCACCAACGCCACCTATAAGCCTTCGAACCTCCGGCTCCAGCTCCATCTCCAGTTCCATCTCCTCCACCAAAACCTAAACCCCCAGCAGCCCCAAAACTCCCACCTCCTGAAACTGATGTCAAACCAAAGTACCAAGTGCAGACAAAACCCAAGTTGGCACCCTCTCAGCTACCAGCCAACCTTTCACCCAGTCAGGCCACACTCCTGAGCATCTTACAAAAGAAGATGTTGGAAATGGACCAGAAAATGACCCCAGTGAAGGAGACAGAGTCCAGTTCCGACGACTGGGGGACCCCTTTGTCTGATGAGGACAATAAGGTCCCTGTTGTTCCCAGGTCCACAACACAGAGCAGAAATTACCCCGTGGTCAACAAAACAGCAGGCATGAACATGCAGGAATTGGAGGGTAAAGTGGCCAAAAAATATCAGGAGGCGTCCACACTTCCCAAAATTCCCACCAGGTAAGACTTCCAGTGCTTTAATACTGGTCACTTCACTTTTTGAGACAATAAGCTCAGTGTCTGGGTAAAGTATCCACCTATAATCATGAATGTGTTCTTCTTTTCAGCAATGGGCCTTCGAGACATCAGTATGGTATGACCTTTACAGTTCGGCCAGGAACCAAACAACCTATTACTCTTGTTAGTAAAGGGGAATCTTAATCAGATGTAACTGAGATGGGTGTTTAGGACAAATTGCATGTGATTGGATGATGTGATTTTTATATCAGAATGAATTTGTGGAATGGGGAAAAAGCACTTTGAACAAATTAGTTACTCGGATGTGGTTGGCAAATATGTTACAAATGTCTCAAACAACAATGTTGTAGTCTGAATGTATTGCTCAGTCTCTGGAGAACACATCACTGTCAAATAGTGTTTTCTGATTTTGTATTTTAAGTTTTATTTTTTAAAGATTTTTTTTGCTGCTGCTGTTTATTCAGTGTGTGTTGTGCATATGTTGCCTTTTTAATGAAAGCTTTCAATCAGTCTCAATGCCACATGGGTAATATTAACAAAATAATAAGCAAATTCTATTAATAAATGCCTTACGCTTAAGTTATTCATCGAATGAAAATGAATCTGCATTTTTCTGTCATTTGTTTTAATCTTGATTGTAAAATAATGTACAATGTAATTACTGTGGTTCATGCTGTAATTACATGTCCCATAACTGAAACATTCTTTCACTGTTACATCTATGTTATGTAGGTCCATTGGAACAAAGCAAACAGATAATTCAAGTGCCAGAATGTGTTTCTCTCTCACTAGGATTGTTTCTCATATTTATTGATCTAGGAAATGTATTGCATCTTTATAATAGTATATATTATTATATTATATATATATAGTAATATTGTACTGCAGTGTCAGTGTTCCTAGACTCATGTTGTTATGCTGTACATATGTTTGTATAAGAAAATAAAATAGAACTTAGATATTGTGCAATGTAGTTTTATCTATCTGTTAAAATGTAGAATCAAAATATTTAAAATGTTGGTTATGAAGTCTTCAAGCAGTGCCATTTATCGCTAACAAATGTTGTCCAACAACTCTCTAACTGGTAATAAACCCAAGCTGTGTCCAAATTGTGTTTTAATAAATGTCCTTGAGTTCATTTTGTGCACAGTATTAAGCAGATTATCAACAGAGTGGCACTTGCAATGTCATTTATCCCAGAGTAGGGAAGGGTAAGAATTTTATTCAACTTCTTACAAGATTTGGGAATTTTGCAGATTTTAGTCTCAGTATTAAAAATGAAATACATTATTTGATAGACAATACTTACACCACTGGATTCTCATCATACAAGGGTACGGTAACTGTTGATGAAGCCAGGTTTGTGGATTTTTTAGGGCTTTCTAACAATATTTAAAAGGATGAATAAGGAAAGTAAAAATGAATTCTGCCATTTATTATAATGCTGATGGGTTCTGCTGCTTATAGTTTGATGATGAAGGAAAGTTAATTTTCTTGGACTCGAGTATGATGAGCGATTGAGGGATGAGACAACAAAAACAGCATTGATGCCCTGACTGATGGGTGGCTTCGGTGCTTTGCCTGAATTGTCAGTGATACCGGCATTATGGCTTGCGTTTATTTTCCCGTCAGCAACACATTGTGCTGCTGCCATGTGAAAATGATTTTGCCATCCAAGCCAGGTCTGCAGCGTCAGACCACAGATTAGCGATGACAGCTGACCTGCCACTCACTGAGCAACTCACGCACGCAATCTTGTTAACTTCTGAGCTGACCGCCCGCACGTAAACACATAACACACTACCGTCTTTTGACAAATAGGGTAAGCGGGGTCTGACTCAGTCACACGGTTTTATCAGCGCACAACCTTTACCAGATAACGCCTGATAGACACAAAGTGCGATTCTTCTCATCACATGTCATTTCAAGATACACTTTCTTCCTGTAAGTCTTCATAATAAATTACAGGAAACACAAAGATGTCAAAATGCTTTTGCTATCACAACATTAAGTTACCTTTAATGTAAAATTACACGATACAAATGGGTTGTCTTTACTGTAGTCACACATGGGAATGCTATACAGTATGACGGAAGCGACTGTATGGCAGAGCAGTGTAGTGACTCAGTCCACTAAGGCCGGGATAAGGCTAAAGTCCAAATATTGTGCACACATCTAACTAAATGCCAATGAAACTCTTTAATCCATATTTTTTGAGTGACATGTTAGACTTTACTTTTCAGATAGACATGGACACCCCTCAAAAATAGGGGGGAAAGTAATAGCTTTTAAACCATGCTCTTCCCAAGTGTGTGAGCATCTGTCGGGTCTAAGAGGAGGAGGAGGAGTTAGGAGATCCAGCGGCTGGATCCACCCCGTGGTGAAGCACCAGATGATCCCAGCCTACGGTTGTGAGAGTGTTGGAGCCACCATGGAGCCAGCACACACCTTTGACATAGTCCTGGTGTTGCCGATCTCTAAGTCTGAAGAAGAACAATATACGATTAGTGTTTTTTGAGCAGTACATAAAAATTGAGAAGACATTTTAGTGTGAAGTGCAAACTGCGAGGACTCACATTTCTTGCAGGTCACAGTTCAAGACGGCGAGGGAACAATCGTCACTAATGGAGGCTAGCATGGAGGCACTGGGACGGAAACAAAAGCGGTGACTCTTTTGTAGAGGGGCGATGTAAGAGCTAATGATTACACGCTAGGATTTTTGTTTACCTATGTGTAGAGAAGGCAAGCCCAGTAACTCTGCGGCTGTGGACATTCTGCACCCGGGTCGGCTCTGATCCCAGGAAGTCCTTCACAGTCACTCTGCCCAGCTCGTCGCCTGAGGCACAAGAAGCATGATTTCAGCGACTTCCAATTTAATGCTTCTGTGAATCAGTAATCTGCTGCTGGGTCTTACCAAAGGCAATGGTGCTTCTGTGGTGGGGGTGCCAAGCTACAGCGGTAGGGGAGCAGCTGGGGGACTCTAGATCTGAGACAAAGACAGCGACAGATTATGCATGTGCCTTGGCACGATTTATTACCTTGACAGACAATTAGATTGATTCAAACATGAGATCACATTTTGTTAAACCAATAAAAAACAAACCACAAAAGTAGCTGGTTAGACATTAATTAACACTAATTTCCACTGTGGCTAAATTAAATGCAGCGCTTTCAACAACATGGGAACCAGTTATCATGGCAAGAACCAACAAAATGAACCTGGTTGTTTATGGACACATTTCTCACCTATTCTAGAGGCTGGTTTGTTCGGCTTCCTCCGGTCCCACATCAGCACACGACCATCCTGAGGGACGGAGGATAACAGGTTGAGACTAGATGAAGACTAGTACAGTCCTGCTGTCGCGCTATCGTGCTTCAGTTTTCGTGTTTACAACAAATACGCCCAATCAGTGTCTTACTTGACCACAGGAGATGAAGAGAGACTCATCTGTAGGGCTGCAGGCAACACAATTGATGGGCTGAGTGTGCACTAGAGGAAGAAAAAAGTGTAGAGATGTATTAAGTTATGATTTTGACCGTCCTTATGAATGAGCATTTATTTTTATTACCACTGACATGTCAAAGAACACAAGAATCATACTTTAAAATACATAAATAAAATGTTAAGATCTCTGAACTCAACTGAGCCAAATTTTTACTGAAATTTGTTTTTTTAAGATACTGAAAGGAACTTTGGAACAAATCCATGAAATTTTAACTTTACAGGAATAAATAAAATTTGATTTGATTTATATAACTGTCTCGATATCCTGAGAGCAGACGTTCCCTCACCATTGTAGGTCGTTACAACCGTTTCCTGACTGAGATCCCAGACTTTAATTCTGTAGTGAAGAAAGGGAAAGGGATGCACTTGGGTGAAAGAAGTGTAAATCAACAACCGGCATGCTTCTGTTATACAGGTTACACTTTGGTGTGGTGTGTGTGTGTCAAAGCAAAGGGTCTTACCGACAGTCCATGCTGCCAGTGACAGCACTGCTCGCTCCAGTCACTGGGCTCACCGTGGTGACAATGTTGTCGTGGTCATGTTTGGTGAAACGATTCACCAACAGGCGCTCATCCTCGGCCAGTTCCCAGAGCTCCAAGGCACCTGCACAGGAACCAGTCAGACAAAATCCACTTCAGCATTCAAGTCTCAGGACCGGCGCTTGACCGATAACTTTGAGCTCTGAATCTGCTTCTTACCAGAGTCTGAAGCCACGACGACGCCTTTCTCCGATACCCATTTGACATCTGTGACTCCAGCCTCGGTCTGCACACCAGCTTTGCAGAGCTCCTCACTGGGGGCCTTTGAAGGGTCGCTGTAGATCCAAACAGATCCCTGCCAGCTCCTGCCACTGAGGCTGGAGGCACCGAGCAGGAGGGTGCCATCTGTGAGGAGACATGCAAACATATATGTGCTCATCAGCCGGGCTGCTGTGCAAGTGCACAACCATGACCATTACACGGCAGTGCAGATGTAAACAGACTGAAGCAGCTGCAACACGTGCTCAGTCACCTGTGTAACCTTCCTCCAGCCCGCCTTGTTACTCACCTGCCCTGTACTGCGCCGAGCACAGGTGTTTCTCCATGCATGCCGGAGCATTGGGGGGTATGTTCCACCGGTTCTCCTTAATCATGCTGGTATCCACCGCGCTTTTCATTCAGGTACCGTACTTGAGTTTCTCACTGTGACTTTCCAAGCAGCTCCGGCGCTGTTTCTACGTTAGCTGGCTCAGCGTCGCTGCTCGGAAGATAATTTACCGTATCCTATGAAGACGAAGACGTCCGTGTACAGTAAGGAACTACAGTGTGTAATGGAGCTACAGCTGTCCTTTTGAAGAATGAATGAACGAGTGAACGGCAACACATGGGGCCGATGGTGAACACACACTTCCTGCTCCGGGTCTCTTCTTCTTCGTCGACGGTGCCTCCAGTTTCTGCACTTTGACGGCAGCTGGTGTCCGTGATGGCGCATTACTGCCACCTACTGCAGGGAAAATTCAATGACCGATAATTATAATCATTTTTATTTTAATTTATTTTAGAATCTGTAATTATTCAATGTTATTATGATTATGTTTTATGATGATTTATTACACCAAACGTGTGTATACAAGCTGCTGTGTCAATGTCTTACCTTGTTAAACAGTTGAGTACACCTCTGGTTACATCTGAAAAGCAAAATAAAATACAATCCAGTGATGCATGAGGTCCCGAATAATCACAGAGTGTTTATCACAAAAGTTTTTTAGACTGAATAAATAAAGAATAAAAATCCATATCCTCAGGTGAGGGGGAATCTTGTGTTTTGTAGTTTCTGAAGCTCTATTAATGATGTACTTACCTCTAACCATGTTTCCCACTAGAATCAAACCATCTTCTGCTTGTCCTCTTCCCCCACCACAATATTTTGATGCTTTCATATATCATGTGTCTTGTGTTTTCTTCTTCTCTTTCACAAAGGCAGACAGCAAACCCATGCACATGCACACCTCCATGAACCGAAAGATTATTTTCATTGTATGAACGTTCACATAGCTTCAGCATTAAATCTCTTCAAAGGTTCAGGGCAAGAAAACTATATTTAGAAATATGCTGTGCAGGCTACTGCCAGAGATCTGTCAGTGTTGTGGTCTCATTAGTTTCTATTTGAGCGTCTATACTTAATGTTGCAATCATAAGTACAGCTCTCTACAATTTGTTTAATAGTTTTCACAAGCTTTAGCTCAGGCATGTTCCTGCTGTTAAAGGTTACTACAGTTAATATTTTTGTTTTTATAACAACTGCTCATATCTCAAAAATGTGGTAAAACCTGTCCAAGACTGTGGGAGTGGCAATTATGAATCGCCTTTAAGGATGCATGGAAGAATGAAAGGAAAATTCCTCTCATTCTTTGTTAATGCTTTGGAGGTCATTATCTCCTTCACTGTGTGACTGTCTGGTCAACTGTCATGGATATTTTACTGCAGCTGGCGTCACATCTTTGTATTGGCAGGCTGGAAACCTTCATGATGTTGCAGGTGTCCGTCTGGACCGGCTGTGCCGTGCCCTATAAACAATAATTGAACTGCTGAATAAATGACACATCACTGTTATACATCTACAGGAGCAGTCAGGCTCAATTAGAAAGAGCCAGGAGGGAGGCGTTGAATTCATTTTCAAAGATATTTTCTTATGTTGTTCTGCCTGTTTTGTTGTCCCATTTGTAGTTGAACTGAAAAATGAAGTGACCCATTGCCACGGCCTGAACCATTGTCCTTGTTATGATTAAATGATTTTAGAGGTACAGTTATCCAACAATTCATAATGAAATCTAATCAGCATTAGGGTATATCTGCTATAATGTTAACTTGAACTAATGTGCACCAACATTGTACCATTACTACAACATGAAAGTCCACCTATTACTGAAAAATCTGACAAAAATACTGTGTAATAATATTTATTGTGGCTTTATATAAGTGGCTTGAACACAACATCCACTGATCCACTTTAGGTATCTTGACCTTATTTGAATTTAGATGAGTTTGGTGACATCAAGTCAAGTCAAGTCAAGTTTATTGTCAATGCTGCCATATTTACAGGACATGCAGAGAAGTCCCTCATATCCCTGGTGCAAACGACAATATACATGAAACATAAAATATAAAAATATATATACAAGTTAAAAGATATCTAAGAAAAATACTGCAAATGTAAAAGATATAAACAGTCTAAATATGGCAAATATAGCAGCAACTGTGAGATCTATCAAAAATAAAAGATACAATGTAAACAGTTTTTTGCCAAGATATGGCATTCATGCCACATGGCATGAATAATATGAACAGGATTCATGTCTATGACAGTGACTACTTGGCATAGCCAAGTCTTGTAGTTGGGTCAGAGCTCTGAAGTGGTTTTATTCAGCTGAAATGAAGAGAGGTTTAATGGCGAGGTCGGCGTGTAAAGTCAGATTTAACTAACAGGAAGTGTGTCAGCGACGTAGCTTAAACGTTTCGTTTTTTAAAAAAAATGTGCCTGATGGCGTCTAAATGTTAAAACTATCACCATCACGCGACCTAATTATTACATAAATCCTACATTAAAGTCAGAAGAGGAGAGAGTTATGTGGGAACAAAGCAGTTTATAACTACACGGAAAACATACATGCTTTTATTTTGAAGGTAAGCGACCGGAAATGGCGGTTGGATTGTTGCTAGCATCACAGTTGTGTCCCTCGGTCAAAAATCGATAAGTGATTGGTTTTCTTGATGGTTTAGATTTTTGTGGGTCTAATAACGTGCTCACAGAAGGTAAGCACACAACTAACCGGGTCAAGTGTCTAAACTTTTACCACCGAGTGTCGTCGATTCACTTTTAACGGTGGCCTTTGTAACGGCTGTCACAGTGATGCCTTTGTCTCGCGCTCTAACTAGAAAAGATGTTGAAGGCTAACCGTTAACCGTAGCTAACGTTAGCCGCCGCGCGGTCCTGTACCTGTCCGCGCTGAGTGACAGGTACGCGGGCGGCCGCCTGCTGCTCTGCACGCTAGCTTACCGCGCCGACGTGAGGGGGGGCTGCGGTCTGTGCGCGGCTAGATGGCATTAACCAGCCGCTCGTTTGGGTTAGTCAGACCCTCCAGACATGCCAGCATCACTGCTGTCTGGACGTGGGAGGGGAAAAAAAAGCCTTTCCAGGTGATTATAGTAGTTGTCACCTATAAATAATCTAAAAATGAGGTACATGAAGCCTGCTAGGAGACCAAGGCGTCTGTGGAAAAATACCCCGAATTGCCATTTTGCAAGAGAGTTTATCAAAATTTAACACGCGTGTCCGGTCGAGTCAGGTAAAGCATTTGAATTATGGCTCAAAGTTCATTTGGGGTGACCTGAAATGACCCTCCATGGACGGTGACATGCGGGTGCCTCCCGTCCCCGTGGCCCTGCTTTCAACACATTAATGTGAGCAATTATAATGGTGTGTTTTGTGACTAAAATATTGCTACATTTTTCATTTTAATGACTTTTTTTTTGTTTTTGTCATGCTTCTTCAGATGTAAGAGATGGACAGGCCCTTTAGCCCCCATTTATTTTAGAGAGCACATGAAAGTGAGGCTGTTAAAGACACACAAACATCTTTTTGTTTTAATTGGAGGTATTTTGATACAGCAGGGATGTAAATAATAAAATGATGAATGAAATGAAATGAGTCAAAATGTGTGCATGTTAGTCATCAGCAATTGGTTATTTCTTCAGTATTTTGGCAATCATAACCTCTCATTTGTAGCAATACTTTGCTGCGTGTAATGTGGCATGAAGAGCCAGCTTTAAACATTAATTCAACTTTTGATGTTTGTAACATTAAATAAGACCACGGCGGTATATCGTGATTCACAATAATTAAAGAAGACCCCACTCCACATTAAATATTGTCCTGAATCGCACTGATTTGTTGCCCATCTATATGTAATGTCCCCCACCCTCTGACTCTATAGTCATAAATCAGTTTCATTACAACAGGAACAATGTGTTGTGGAATGGCACTACTTTTTAGAGAGGAACTATTCAGCATTATGCGGCACGAGTGAGTGGCAGCGCTGTCAGCAGGTGTCACTGACCGCTGCAGCCATTCAGCTTATTTCGCTTTCGCCCTCTCTCACTCTCTGGTTCACACACTTGCTTAGATATTGTCGGAAAATAACGTATGTGATGTTTGTGTTCCTAACGTGAGATTTTCTCCATGGCTCTTTTGCGTCAGGGGTTCGTCATGGCCTTGAAAAGGAGAAGGGCGACATCCCCCTCTAGCAGTGTGAGTGGAGGAGATTTTGACGATAGCCAGACTTCATCGTTAGTGTCTTCAATTGGGAGAAAGAGGAGAAGGACCTCAAACATTCCAACTGTGGATCCTGTAATTTTTTACAAACTTCAGTCACTGTTTTTACTGTACTGTTTAACATGCTGTCAGAATTATACTACTTACACAGATTAAGTTGCTGACACGTGAAAGGATGTGGGTATTTTTCAGTGTTTAATCCCTGCCTTGCAGATTGCTGTGTGTCACGAACTGTACAACACAATCAGAGATTACAAGGACGATCAGGGCAGGATGCTATGTGAGCTGTTCATCAGAGCCCCCAAACGAAGGTGAGGAGAGGGATGAGCGCGGGATGATCATTGTATATATGCATATAATTCCATCCTAAATATATATATATATTTTTTTATAGGAATCAACCGGACTATTACCACGTGGTGTCTCAGCCCATTGACATGATGAAGATCCAGCAGAAATTAAAGATGGAGGAGTATGATGATGTTGAACAGCTCACCAGTGACTTTCAGCTGTTATTCAACAATGCAAAAACATATTACAAGGTAAGAAAACCAAAATACTACGCGTCTACGCATCTGTGGGCAGAAATTATATCTGCGCATGCATGGCTCAGCCTCTGCACCTGCATGAATGTGTGTTGCTTGTGTCCGTCTAGTCCGACAGCCCCGAGTACAGGGCCGCCTGCAAACTGTGGGACCTTTACCTGCGAACCAAGAACGAGTTTGTTCAGCGAGCGGAATACGACGAGGATGAGGAAGACGGGTACGACGTGCAAGACAATCCCGGAGGGTCCACTGAGGACGAGGTGACGCCGACAGCATCCATTTATTATGACCCTTCATTCATGCTGCTATTAATATTCACGTTTGGGTTACTGATCCTACTGATCAGTTCACATCAACTCACTACTGTGACGGTGTTTTGAAACGACAGCATAGATTTAAAGGAGGATGAAGTGGTTTGGTATATATCATTTGATTTTAAGGATGTTGCTGCATTGATTTGCATAGTAATGGTTAAATAATTTACCTATTGAAAGCAGGAGCTTTTTCCATCACGCACAATGACACAGTGCTCCCTTTGTAAATACATTATTATTTCTCATGCGATCCTTCACATCGTCTTGATTTCAAGGGGGCATTGTATAGCTCAGATGCAGATGTTTGTCTCATGCCATCAACATATTTAAATGTCCAATAAGTTTATGGAAAATTACATCTATAAATAAACAATATTTAATACTTATTATTGTAGACTGTAGTCATAATGGAGTTTGAGTGCATGCTGTTTATCGCTGAGGCTGATACAGTATTTCCTGACCCCCCTTTGTGTGTATCAGAGTGCACCCACCTGCTTGAAAGAGGTCCTCGAGCAGCTCCTCGACGCCGTGGTGTCTTTCACTGAGCCCACTGGCCGCCTGGTCAGTGAGCTCTTCCAGAAGCTTCCCTCCAAGATGGTATGCGCGCCTTCGGTGTGAGGTTGTCAGTAAAATGAGTGATTTGGCTTTGATGCATAGTTTGTCTTTTTTCCTTTAGCAATATCCAGATTATTATGCCATTATTAAGGAACCAATAGATCTGAAAATCATCGCTCAAAAGATTCAGGTATGCTATTATTATTAATTAGCATTTTTATTTTTTATTCTTACATTTTGTTGTTGAAATGTCCAATCATGTATTTGCTTTTAGTTGGGTCACTACAGGAGCATCAGTGCCATGGCTAAAGATATAGATTTGCTGGTCAAGAACGCCAAAACGTACAACGAGCCTGGATCGCAGGTGTTTAAGGTGAGTGTGTAACTGAGAATATGAAACACGCTGGATGTCATTAGCATTGTTTGGCATACGTACATAAGAGCTACTCGTGTGTTCCAGGATGCAAACACCATCAAGAAGATTTTTGCACAAAAGAAGTCTGAAATGGAGCACGGAGAACCAATCAAGTCCAGCATTCGTATCAGGTAACCAGACGACAACACTGGGAGAAATAGTTAATGAAGTCACGTTGACTTTAGATTTGAACTCTCTCGCTCTTTTTCGTCTGTCCGTCTGTGTCAGGAACAGAAGATCTGCCCAGGGAGACCGCCTCTCAGCTATCACCATGGCTCTTCAGTACGAAAGTGACGAGGAGGGCATACTCTCTGGTACATCTTCACCCCTTAGGTTTATCAAACACACGTGCATCCACTGGGCAATGATGAAGATACAGTGATTTGTGTCATTATTGGTGTGTTATCTCCTGTATTTCTCAGGTTCTGTCCACTATGATGAAGGGGAATCTGAGGCGGAGAGTATGACCTCAAACATGGACATGAGTAATCCCATCTTCCAGCTGTATGAGGCTGTGCGAGGTGCCAGGAACAGCCAGGGCCAGCTGATCTCTGAGCCCTTCCTGCAGCTGCCCTCTAGGAAGGACTACCCCGACTACTACCACCAGATCAGTCAACCCATCTGCCTCCACCAGATCAAGTATGACTAGCTCTATGTGTGTTATCATACAGTGTGTCAAGGGCCAGACCCATTATTTACTCAACAGGGCTGAAGTCTGTCTTCACGTTTTTCCACCTTGTGTCACCACCTTTTTAAAAATGGAAATCCTATTTGCAAATTAGCCCTTTAGAAAATAAAGTATTGATTAGGATTGATTTAGTTGTCTCCAGCAGCCTTTCCAAGCTGATTTATCGGAATTTATCCGAACGTACTCCACTTGGGTGGAAACTCATTCTGCTTCTGCTTCATTTTTCAGCCTTGTTCATGTTTTCATCAATGTTCTGTTTTTATTTTGTTTCACCAACATTCTCTCTTTGTTATTTTCTACCCCTTACGGCATCACACACACTCGCTGTACAATACAGTATTTCTGTGCCCTCCTTCCCAAATGTGAGAGCCCGTAATTCCCCACAGGAACAAGATGAAGAACAATGAATATGAGAGCGTTGAGCACGTTGACTCTGATCTGACGCTGATGTTTGAGAATGCCAAACGCTACAATGTTCCTCACTCGTCCATCTACAAGCGCGCGCTCAAACTCCAACACATACAGCAGGTCAGTCCCAATTCACACAAATACTTGTGTCTATTTTTAAGAGTCATTCGAATCATTTGATATGTATGTATATATTACCTGTCTAGATGAAGAGAAAGGAGCTTTTGCAGAGAGATGACGATGATGGAGACAGCATGCTCTCCTCTGCCACGTCTGACACCAGCAGCACAAAGAGAAAAAGGTTTGCACTTTGCCACATTTTGCTTGCTTAACTTTGTTGTTTTTGTGTGTGGAGGTAGTATGACAGTCGACTCACATTTTGTTTCCAGTCACAAGAAGAACACAAAGAAAAACCGAATGAAAGTTCTCTTCGCTGCTGTGACTGAGGCGCGAGAAGCTGCCACTTGTCGGAGACTGTGTGACCTTTCATGGTCAAGCCCTCCAAGAAGGACTATCCCGACTACTACAAAGTCATCCTGGAACCAATGGACCTCAGGACGATTGAACACAACATCCGCTCAGACAAGTACATGACTGAAGATGCAATGGTGGAGGACATGAAGCTGATGTTCCGCAATGCTCGACACTACAATGAAGAAGGCTCCCAGGTAAGATCTGTTATTACTGTCGACACTAACGTATTTTAGTCTTATCATTTATTTCTTTAGTGTTTCTGAAGCCTTCCGGAGTCATAAATTTGTTTCCTGTTGTGTTCACTTATGAATCAGTCTTAAAGTGGACAGACAGACTTAGATGGAACAACTGTAAGTAAACTGTAGCCCGACATAAACCTAATCAGGGAACTCATGATGAACTTCTTGGTCGTGTTCAAGGTCTACAATGATGCTGACATCCTAGAGAAGATTATGAAAGACCGACGCAGAGATCTGGGGCCAGCAACTGATGATGATGACATGATGTCCCCAAAGTTGAAAATAAGTAAGTCAGCCAGATTAACTGAAAGTTTATTAGCTATCTCGCAGTGGGAAGATTGGTTCATCATTCACACACATAACCTGTTATTTGATTGCAGGAAAGAACAGCATCACGCTGAAGAAGTCCAAGTACTTAACGCCCTTGCAGCAGAAGCTGAATGAGCTTTATGAGGCTGTCAAGAACTACACAGATAAGCGGGGCCGTCGCCTCAGCACTATCTTCCTGCGGCTGCCGTCTCGTGCCGAGCTGCCCGATTACTACATCGCCATCAAGAAACCCGTGGACATGGAGAAGATCAAGAGCCACATGTTGGCCAATAAATACCAGGACGTAGATGCACTGGTAGGAGGACTTGGTGCTCATGTTCAACAACGCTTGCACTTACAACGAGCCAGAGTCTCTTATTTACCGCGACGCCCTCGTGCTGCATAGAGTGCTGTTAGAGACGAGGCGTGACCTGGAGGGGGGGGATGACGCCCACGTTCCCGATGTGCCTCGCCTCATCCAGGAACTCATCCGCAGCCTCTTTGTCTCCGTTCTTGGGCACCAGGATGATGAGGGCCGCTGCTACAGTGATTCACTCGCTGAGATTCCTGCCCTAGATCCTGCAAATCCTGAGAAGCCACGACTCAATTTTGAGATTATCAGGACTAATGTGGATCGAGGACGTTATAAGAGGCTGGACGTGTTCCAGGACCACATGTTTGAAGTGCTGGAAAAGGCCAGACGATTGAATAGGTGAGGTACTATTGACTGTCCTGTAGTATTGTTGTATTAAAAGAAAGTGTTGTGTTACACCATGTGTTCATTACAGGACTGATTCCGAGATTTTCGAAGATGCCGTGGAGCTGCAGCAGTTCTTCATCCGGATCAGAGATGAGCTGTGCAAGAACGGAGAGATCTTGATGTCTCCCGCTCTCAGCTACACCTCCAAACACCTGCATAGCGACGTGGAAAAGGAGAAGAAAGAGAAGCTTCCCAAGGAGTTTGAGGAGGACAAAATCAAGAGGGAAGAGGAAAAAAGGGGTATTTGGTTCAGTGCATACTAAAAGCCACATGCATAGACGCTCTATCATGCTCTGTCCCAGCATGTACTGTGGTATTGTTTCACTAATTCAGTTGTGAATTCCCAGAAGCTGAGAAAAGAGAAGACTCGGTGGGAGGCTCGTGGCAGTCTAACCTGCAACGCACGTACAGTCAGGACTGCAGCTTCAAGGACAGTATGTACCACGTGGGAGATTATGTGTATGTGGAGCCTGCAGAGCCAAATCTCCAGCCTCATATCATCTACATTGAACGCCTTTGGCAAGACGACACTGGTCAGTCCCATTATTAGTATATTTTGTTAGAAAGGCACATTGATATTTTCTGCTAGACAGAAGTCAGTGTATTCCAGTTTATTCTTCTTCTAATAAACGCAGGTGAGAAGTGGCTGTACGGCTGCTGGTTCTACAGGCCAAATGAAACATTTCATCTCGCCACAAGGAAGTTCTTGGAGAAAGAAGTTTTTAAGAGCGACTACTACAACAAAGCGCCTGTCAGCAAGATTCTGGGCAAATGTGTGGTCATGTTTGTAAAGGTAAAAGCTAAGTCTTTTCCTATTTATTTTTTAGCTATAAGTTGTTTTTTGGATGTTTGACAGCGCGTCAACAAAAATATTAATGCTGTTTGTGATTTAAGGAATACTTCAAACTTCACCCAGAAGGTTTCAGAGCTGATGATGTTTACGTCTGCGAGTCACGCTACTCTGCCAAGTCCAAGTCCTTCAAGAAGATCAAGATGTGGGCCATGCCCTTGAGCTCAGTTCGCTTTCTTCCCAGAGAGGTACCTCTACCTGTCGTCCGCGTGGCATCCATGTTTGCCCTGAAACAAGAGGAGAAACCACCAGAGACAACGGACGAGAGCAAATTCACAGATAGTATCGTAGACAAGGTAAATGTCGGTTTGTTTGTTCTTCCATTAGCAGAATAACAGGGGACGTGTGAGATAATTCAGATTACTGTCAGGAAAACAATATGTGTCTGCAGGAGAGGGAGGACGTTCCAATGGATATGACCAACGGGGAGCCGGGATGTCAGTACTACGAGCAGCTCTGCTACAACAACCTGTGGCTGAAAGTGGGAGACTGTGTTTACATTGCTTCACATGGGCTAGTGCGCCACCGAGTGGGCAGGTAGAGTAAATACATTTGTATGCTTCATAGGATGTGCCTACAGTATCCTGCATTTGAATGGTTGTCAGTGGTCTGTAGTGGATGAAAGCAATCCGTTTAAACTTGACAAATGTTGATATTTCGTTTAATTAAGGAAGATTCTTTTTTAATTAAGGGCAGACATGCTAATTAATGTAAAGAGCCCCAGTTCTTTCTTTTCTCCTGACCGTGGGACACCTTTTCGTCTGGTATGCTTGGAAATATGGACACACTGAGCTTGGAGTAATGGCAGTCATGGTAGTGTGTATGAATATGAATATAGAAAGGCTCTATGGATTCCAGTATATCTAATGCAACTCATTTTTTCCTAAATGCATTGACCAGGATTGAGAAAATGTGGATGCGAGATGGAGCAGGCTACTTTTTTGGTCCAATCTTCATCCACCCAGAGGAAACGGAGCATGAGCCCACTAAGATGTTCTACAAGAAGGAAGTCTTCCTCAGCAACCTCGAGGAGACTTGTCCCATGACCTGCATCATAGGTACACCCCTTAATACTGCAGTGTGTGGTTGCTGGAACTCATTTAATGCATTCACTGAGTCGGTGTTTGTGTTTCACAGGGAAGTGCGTAGTGTCGTCATTCAAAGACTACCTGTCATGTCGGCCAACTGAAGTGCCTGAAGAGAACGTCCTGCTCTGCGAGAGCCGCTACATTGAGAGTGAGAAGCAGATGAAGAAGTTCAAGGGTCTTAAGCGCTTTTCACTCTCTGGGAAGGTGGTGGAGGATGAAAACTACTACTTTAGGTGAAAAACCTTTACATTCTTTTAATTTGTTTAGTGGCTCATCATCTGAAAATTGTTATGTTTTTGTTGCCTGAGAATAAGTCCACCATGTTGCACTGCCGTATTTCCACAGTAGCCCAGAATGGACATACCAAATGCTGTATTATTCTCCTGTGTAGTACAGCCCTGGTTGTGTTCCTTCGTGAGTGATAATAATAGACAAGATAACAAATATGGCAGCCAGTTCTTCTTATCTTGTTCAGTATATTTTTCTCTTGTCTTATACAGGAAGCTCATAGTGCCCCAGAAAGAGCCATCCCCTCTGCTGGACAGGAAAATCGAGGAACTGGAGGCCAAGTTTGCTGATATGACAGACGAGGAGCTGGAGGACCTTGGGGATGATGATGGCGAGCTAGGGGACCAGTCTCTTCCTCAGATGCAATCTTCCATGTCTAGTGACATGGATATCATGCCTTACACTCCTCCGCAGGTCAGGGTGGCAGTATTGAATTACAAATGTAAATTTCCTCTGTAATCTAACAAGCGATTATGTTGCCTGTGGCATTTTTGTGAATACTTCTTTCCCGTGTGCGGTTGCCAGTCCACACCAAAATCCATGAAGGGCCTTTCGAAGAAGGAGGGCTCGAAGCGGAAGATCAACATGAGCGGCTACATACTGTTTAGCAGCGAGATGCGAGCGGTCATCAAAGCCCAGCACCCAGACTTCTCCTTTGGGGAGCTGAGCCGCCTCGTTGGCACCGAGTGGAGGAACCTGGAAAGCTCCAAGAAAGCAGAATATGAAGGTGAGCAGAACATTTTAAAATTTGACTCTTGATCCAGATGTTTCTATTTTAAGAACTTTACACACCGTTTGCTTGTCTTTTTGGTGCTGCAGAGCGAGCAGCTAAAGTGGCTGAGCAGCAGGAGCGTGACAGGGCCCATCATCAGACGTCCCCAAGAGCAGGTACCCCAGTAGGGGCACTGATGGGGGTGGTGCCTCCCCCAACCCCCATGGGGATGCTAAATCCCAGCATGACGCCTGTGTCAGGTAACCCCTCATAGATGCAGATGGATCCCCAGTGTGCACTAGGAGGCTGGAATAAGAAGCTGAACTGCTAGACGTAGTCACATCTTTTAAGTCTCCTTACCACACCCATGTCAGCATGTTTCTAATGTTACAGTGTTGTACAGTGTTGTTGTTGCGTTATGTTGCCTCTAACATCATTTGATAAGCCCCAACCTTGATTGTCGTAAAGCAGTCTTTGTTCACATTACTGTAGACGTTGTGTGTCTGTGTTTGAATGCTGAACATAAAATGGAGAGGTTGCTGTACACCATTTGAGGATTGGGGCTTAAAAATGAAGTAGTGCTAGACAGTAGAGCATGTGCACCAACTTGTTTTCATGTGTGTTTCCTTGTACCTTCATCCATATCCACCATAACGATCCGATACTATATGAAAACATATAACATATTAACATTTTTCTGCTTGCTTATTAGTGAAGTAGTCGATGCATGTGTGACTGATGCATGTCGCTGTCTTGTGTTACTACTGTTCCTTCCTAACAAGGTATGATGGGTGCGTATAGGTCAGCTATGATGCCCCACTGGGGCCACGTTGCAGGCATGGTTAGTATGACTGGCATACCACCACATCACATGGGGGTGCCTGTCTTTCCCCGACATCTCCTGCCCGTTATGCCTGGGTTTCCTGGAATGCCTTCTTTTGGTAAGAGTGCTGTCATAGCCACCCCACCTGCCATGCAGTTGCTTCCTGTCTACCAATCTGACTCGCTGGAGGGGCTACCTGTACCAATAGGCTCGAGATCCTTGATGACTAGTTGGCTAGGATATTTGTCCTGCTCCTGATCAGTAGACTTATCGATAATGTGTCATTGAGAGAAATGCAGCTTCTCCAATGAGCAAAAAAGTAGAATTCGAATGAATATACTCACAATTGGCATTCTGAAGTGTTCTGTTGTGATTAAAAGGTATTGCAGTTTGGATTTAGCATTTGTAATTGTAATGTCACAGTGTCTTGATGCTGAATATCCCCACAGGTGCCAGTGGCATGGGAGGTGGATCTGGAGGAAACTTTCATGGATCTCAGGTGAGCTGTAAGACAGTAATCATTACAACCCATCACCAGCAGAGAGAGACGCATTTCCTGTATCTGTGTCCCATTGATGTAAATATTAGACATTATCGGTGCAGAGAAAATTTATGTTCGGTGCTGAATCGTCGGTCTGGTTTCACTAGAATTATAACAACTTACCTATAACTTAAAGGTCCGGTGTAGGATTTAGTGGCAGATCTATATATTTAGAGAATTATACAAGACCCCAGGATTAACATCAAACATAGTTTGCTTTGCTGTGTATATCATATATATAGACAGCAACACAGATAGATTGGGGCATCACTTAGGTCAAGATGTTCGTTCCTATAATATTTTCATTAGAGTTGTTTGATTGGCCCTGGGCAACAGGCTCCACCACCATACCCAGGACAAGGCCAGTTGGGACAGCCAGCGCTCCAGCAGCCCTCCACCCCGGTGTTTGTGTCCCCACCAGCCAAGTCTCAGCGGCTGCTCCACTCTGAGGCATACCTCAGATACATCGAGGGCCTCACCGCAGAGTCCTCTACCATTAGCAAGTGGGACCAAACTCTCTCAGGTTAACCTTTTTCTTTTCGTTTCCATTGGTCATATCTCTCTGGGTGTTGCTCGTCCAGCTTCACTGTGATGTCGTGTAATGTTTTTGCTTTTGCACTTTCAGTTCAAAAACAAGACGTGCGCCTGACAAAAGAGCAAGAGAGCAGACTACCATCCCACTGGCTGAAGAGTAAGGGAGCCCACAAGACCATGGCAGATGCACTTTGGCGAATCCGCGACCTGATGCTGCGAGACACTCTAAACGTCCGCCAGACGTACAACTTGTAGCATGCTCGTATTCTGAGCCTCTGTTCGCTCTGTACCTGTGAGACAGGGAGAGGATTACGCTCACTAAAAAAAAAGTTCACTTTGTGTTGTCATTTAAAAAAAAGTGTGTTTGTAGTCAGAAAAGCTTTCTGTGTTGAAGCTGTTTTTTGTTGTTGTTTGTTTTACATTTCAGATTTACTGTTCCAAGTGCATTATTGTTAATGACTGTCAGTCTGTGATGATTGCCTTCATGCTTTCATGATTAAAATGTGAAGTTAAATTTGGCTGTTATTCATTGACTCTGTAGGGCCTCTACATGTTGATTTAAACATGCCATAAGTGGACATATTTTAAGACATTTGACGTGCATTCATATAGTGGAGGATATTAATATTTATTGAATGATTTATTGCACAAGCGAGGCCCCACATATAATTATTTTTGTATGTGTCACATTTTAAGCCTAGCCTCAAATAACTTTTATATTTACTTTATTCACCTTTTATTTCACCTTATTAACCTATTTATATGTTGTGTATTTAGCCTATGCATAATGCAATAATATATTAATAGTAATTATTATGACAAAAGTTTTCATGAAGATGAAGATCCACCAACTTCAAGGACATTTGACATGTGCACGGCTCATTCATATAGTGAAGAATATTAACAACATTTATTGAATGGTTTATTGATTAGTTGCCTCGTGCTGCTGCACTTGATAGAGGCCAAGGAAAGGGGCGTGCCTTACCGACTCCGTCTGACATCTGCGCCTGCGCAGTATAGTGACCGCGCAGTTCCTTTTGCTCCAGACATTTGAAAGCTGGCACGGCGAGCACGTCTGAACGGTCTGTAGTGGCTCCCCATCACACCCTGACTGAAATTTACTGCAGCGGTAAGGCTTCACAGCGCTTTAACAGAGAGCCCCGATTCAGCTAGACCAGGCTCAGATGTGTAGGACGGATAAACAGTCCTGTATCCCGCGGGCGAGTGCGTTATGTTCGGGATGAGCTAACTTTATGGTTAGCATAATACACATTAGCAAGCTATGGCTAATGCTAGCTGGGCTGACTTGGTGGAAAGCGGGTCCTGGATCAGTCTATTCACTGGCACAGCGCTCTCTGTGCCGCTGTGTTCTTAGTTCAGCATAGTGAAGCAAATGGCTGACTTCTCTTTAATATAAATGTATATAAGAGAAGAGTTCGTGCGGTCTAATGGCCATCAGTGTGGGAGTATTTGAACTCACAGAAGATTAGACAACCTCCACCTCTGCTAGCTTTAGGCGTTAAACAGCACAAACTGATCTCGAGTCAGCCGGGGCTAACGGGGCTAACGGTGCTAATGCCAGTCTGAGGCGTTATAGCCACTCGGGCTAGTTTAGCTGCTAGCAGGCTAACGTCAACGGCTGACTGACTGACTGCATGCATGAATAAACTGTAAACTAGCTGTGAACTGTGTAGCTAGTGTCAGGATTAGCTTAAAGCGGTAAAACTGTACGTTTTAATCCCAGTGCAGGTTAGTTCAATACGTGGATTTGGCACACATGGGGTAACTTTTAAGTCAACACACACGTTTTGGTAACTCCTGGCTAACGTTTGTATACAGGATTACTCAGCATTTAGGTAAAGTCCATCCGTATGTAGTAAAGAAATGACTGCCAGACACTGGATTACCTGCCATTCATTCATTGACTCACTGCTTTTCTCGCCCTTAGTTACAAGCATGGAGCTGAATGATGCTAACCTACAAACCCTCACCGAGTTCCTCAGGAAAACACTGGACCCAGACCCGGCAGTCAGACGTCCAGGTAACACAACTTAATGACATAACATTAACCTCAAATATTGCTCTCGTTTGGCTATTTTGTGTAACGTGTGCAGTTGTTAATATTTATGGGTTTTTTTCTGTGCTAGCTGAAAAGTTTCTTGAGTCTGTGGAGGGAAACCAAAACTACCCGTTATTACTGCTCACTTTGCTGGAGAAGTCCCAAGACAACGTGATTCGTGTCTGTGCTGCTGTTACGTTCAAGAACTACATCAAAAGAAACTGGCGCATTGTGAGTTTACGTGTTTTTCACTGTGCCTGGAAGGAACTATGTATAATCGGTAACATTCAGTACAAAGTGTGAAGACGACCATTGTTGGATAAGTCTTGAGTTGACTGTCCTACTTCTGTGATCTTTTCCCAAAGGTTGAAGATGAACCAAACAAAGTGTCTGATCCAGACCGAACAGCGATCAAAGCAAACATAGTAAATTTGATGCTTAGCAGCCCAGAACAGATTCAAAAACAGGTACATCTTCACGCGTCACGGTATCTTTTTAAAGATCTTGATTTCGAGGTTTGAAGAAAGATGCTCAACCAAGCCCCTGTTTATCCTCGTGTGTTTCCACAGCTGAGTGATGCCATCAGTATCATAGGAAGGGAAGATTTCCCTCAGAAATGGCCCGACCTGCTAACCGAGATGGTGACCCGCTTCAGAAGCGGAGACTTCCACATCATCAATGGAGTGCTCCGTACGGCGCATTCCCTCTTTAAGAGGTAGAGCTCACCTCTTAATGGTTTGATTTGTCGTTTTTGTGATTAACTTCAAGCAGAAATGGTTAAATCTCTCTTTCTCTACCCACTTTTTTTTTTTTGAGGTACCGCCATGAGTTCAAGTCAAATGAGCTGTGGTCAGAGATTAAACTAGTACTGGACACGTTTGCCTTACCTCTGACAGAGCTCTTCAAGGTTTGTAATGACTTGCAGTTACAAGTAAACCACCTGTTGTATAACCTCTAACAAATATTGAAGTGTTTGACATTATGTGAGCAGAATAATTATAGTTAATTAATTATGTCTCTTTGCTGCAGGCCACTATTGAGTTGTGTCAGACTCATGCTACAGACGTCAATGCCTTGAAGGTCCTCTTCTCCTCCCTCACACTCATCTCCAAGCTGTTCTACAGTCTTAACTTCCAGGTCAGTTCATTTACTTTGTACTTCAAAACATTGATGTTTTTGCATTATTATTTATTTTTGGTACATTGGTTGGTTGCATATGTTTTGTTTTGTGCCTCTTATAACAATTTATCATTAACATGAGTGTAACTAAATAGAGTTGAGATTTTGGCTCTCCCGTGCTGTAAGAGTCCATATCAACAATTGCAACAGTAGATGAGATGGAAATATTTTGCAGTTATGTGTCTCAGTGTTTGTAATTGTTTGTTTAACTGGAGCCCCGGTCATCTTTTCTCAGCCCTAAACAAATAAGTTAGATTCTGTAATATAAATCATCCAAGATGTCCCTACGGTTCTCAAAAGCTGCCTTCAACATGTATTATTTTGAAATAGATATTGCTGCAATAAATACTTAAAGTTCAATCTAAGGTCAAAATTTGTAATTGTGTTCTGCCACAGTGAAGTGCATGATGTTATCATGAAGTCAGCTTCTCTTTTAGTTCATCCGCTTTCATCGGGGTTGTGAATCGTTCTCTTCTTCTGACCTCTGTCTTATTACACAGGACCTTCCAGAGTTTTTTGAAGACAACATGGAAACCTGGATGACCAATTTCCACGGCCTCCTGACTCTGGATAATAAACTTTTACAAACAGATGTGAGTTTTCTTTTTTTTTTCCACTTACGCAGTACATTTTCAATGCTGCTGTGCTGCAACGTGTTTTTTAACGTTTTGTGTTTGTCTGCGTCTTTTTTTTTAATGACAACTTTGTAGGACGAGGAGGAAGCGGGCCTCGTGGAGCTGCTGAAGTCGCAGATATGTGACAACGCTGCTCTTTACGCTCAGAAGTACGACGAAGAATTCCAGCCGTATCTACCGCGCTTCGTCACAGCTATCTGGAACCTTTTAGTTTCGACTGGACAAGAAGTCAAATATGATCTGGTGAGAGCAGCGAGCCCTGATTGTCTCTGTGTTCTTTTTGAAGTTCACTTTCCCGCCGCTAACAATACACCTCGTCTTTGTTGCAGCTGGTAAGCAATGCGATCCAGTTCTTGGCATCAGTCTGTGAAAGGCCACATTACAAGCATCTATTTGAGGACCAGAATACGCTCACCAGCATTTGTGAGAAGGTCATCGTGCCCAACATGGAGTTCAGAAGTAAGTAAATACCTTTTTCCCAGAGTCATTAGATCGCAACTAGAAATGTTCTCGGTAGTTGACTCATTCGCGGCTCTGCCTCCTCGGACAGAAGCATGTACTTGTATTCTGTGTGATGCTAATGCAGACTTCCTGTAATGCCTGATTAGGTGCAGATGAGGAGGCCTTTGAAGATAACTCAGAGGAATACATCCGAAGGGACCTTGAGGGATCTGGTAAAGATTTTGGTTATCTATCATCTTTAACTGTATGAATGAATATGTATATATTGGACAGTTCACAAAGGTATGCCAGTGATAACCACGTCCCCATTGTTAACTCCTTTCTCATCCCTATTCAGACATCGACACTCGTCGTAGGGCGGCATGCGACTTGGTGAGAGGCCTTTGTAAGTTCTTCGAGGCCCCCGTCACAGCAATATTCTCCGGCTATGTGAACTCAATGCTGGCAGAGTATGCCAAGAATCCTGGAGGGAACTGGAAACACAAAGACGCTGCCATTTATTTGGTCACATCCCTGGCGTCTAAAGCGCAGACACAGAAGGTATTGTTGACTTTGATTTTCAGGGGATTGTTGAACGTGTATGCAGTTATATAACTGTTCCAACATCTGTAAGCTGTGTCAGATATAATTGTAATAATTTGCTCAGTCAGTAAGTTGTCTCTCTTTTTCCCCCTCCAGCATGGAATAACACAAGCCAATGAGCTGGTGAATCTGAATGAATTCTTTGTGAACCACATTCTCTCAGACTTAAAGTCCCCCAACGGTGAGAATCCTCACAGTCTTCAGTATGTTAGCTGATTCTCTTTAGCCTCAGCATTGATTCAGTTTATAGCAGTTCACATACACACGGGCCGTTTTAGTTGTATTCTGCAACTTGCCACAGGATCAGCAAACTGTGGTCCAATATCGATGATCAGATCTGTTTGTGTGTACACACAAGTTAACATTAAGCACTCTTTGTCCTCGTAGTTAATGAGTTCCCAGTGCTGAAGGCAGATGCCATCAAGTACGTCATGATCTTCAGAAGCCAGGTATGAACGTTTACTTTTGAATTCTCAAAAAAGCGCAAATTCAGGGTGACTACTATTACAGGACTACTTCTGTGTTTTCCTTCAGCTTCCCAAGGAGCAACTGCTGCAGGCGGTTCCTCTGCTGATCGCTCACCTGCAGGCAGAGAGCACAGTGGAGCACACTTACGCTGCTCATGCTTTGGAGAGGCTGTTCACCATGAGAGGCCCCAACAACTCCACGCTGTAAGTGTCGAGCATTGGTTCCGCACATTTCTTTTTCAAAGTCCACTGAGACTTTTGCATCTCTCTGAATAGTTTCTAACCAATCATCCTCTCTGTGTTTGTGTCAGCATCACTGCTGCAGAGATGGCACCTTTTACCGAACAGCTGCTCAACAACTTGTTCAAGGCGCTGGCTCTTCCTGGTTCGGCAGAAAACGAATACATCATGAAAGGTAAAACTGACTTTCCTCTGTCATCTGAAACTCCCCATGTAATGTTTCCCAGTCCGTGTCGGACCAGTTCCAGAGTTATTTTACGTAGCCTCATCATGTCTTTGCTTTCTTTTCTTTCTTTCTTCTTAATTTTCAAAGCCATCATGCGCAGCTTCTCCCTGCTGCAGGAGGCCATTGTTCCCTACATTCCCACTCTGATTGGTCAGCTCACTCATAAGCTCCTCTCAGTCAGCAAGGTAACACACACAGTCAGATTCACCAACATGCTGGTTTGTTTAGGGGGTGTACACGTGTCAACTAATCCAAAATCTGTCCTCTGTTTTCAGAATCCCAGCAAGCCTCACTTTAACCACTACTTGTTTGAGTCCCTGTGCCTGCTCGGTCCGGATCACCTGCAAAGCCAACTCTGCCACCGTCAGCAGCTTTGAGGAAGCGCTCTTCCCCGTCTTCACCGAGATCCTTCAGAACGATGTCCAAGGTGTGTCAACTGATTTATCTTTGTGTCTATGATCTGCTCGTGAACAAAGCTTGTAGAGCAGAGAGAGGAAACCTCACTAATCCCCCTTTTTGTTCCCTGCTGCAGAGTTTCTTCCATACGTGTTCCAGGTGATGTCTCTCCTCCTAGAGATCCACTCCAACTCTATCCCCTCCTCCTACATGGCTTTATTCCCCCACCTGCTGCAGCCTGCGCTATGGGAGCGGACAGGAAACATCCCACCTCTGGTGCGCCTGCTTCAGGCTTACCTGGAGAAAGGAAGTGCCACTATTGCCGCCTCTGCTGCAGATAAAATAGTAAGTGACGGTAGCGTTGTCTGCAGATGATAAGCGATTGTATCTCTGTTTGTTAGCATTAATGACACTTGTGTTGTCTTACTCGTTTTCCCTCTCAGCCTGGCTTGCTCGGAGTTTTCCAAAAGCTTATTGCCTCTAAGGCCAACGATCACCAAGGTTTTTACCTCCTCAACAGCATCGTAGAGCACATGCCCCCGTGAGTCAGGTTTAAAAACAATCTTTAAAATGTAGTAAAACCGCTTAGGTCATGATGTGTTTTATTGACTCGGCATGTTTGGTTTTGTTTTTTTTTGCTTCCAGAGAATCGATCATTCAGTACAGGAAACAGATCTTCATTTTGCTCTTCCAGAGGCTACAAAGCTCCAAAACCACCAAGTTCATCAAGAGTTAGTACAAACCTCTCATTACTCACAGCTGATGTTCTGCTCAGAGCGCATGCCTCTTCTGCTTCATAAGAAATGACAGCTCTGTTGTGATATCAGTGGAAATTATCAGCAGTTCTATTATTAGTACCGTCTTTACAATGCTGAGCGGCACGTGTTAACGTCGTCACTCGTTTGCTGTCCGTCTCTCTCGCAGGTTTCTTGGTGTTTGTGAACTTGTATTGTGTCAAATACGGAGCTATTGCACTTCAGGAGATTTTTGACAGCATCCAGCCAAAGTAAGTCTATTTTCTATGGAATCACAAGATGCTGACACAAAGTACACTGTCTGATAGCAGTAATGTGTTTCATCTGTCCGTGTTGTTTAGACGGCAGGACCGTGACACGTTCTATTAACCTTAATACCACAAAAGATTCACAGACCTGGCCGTCTCTTTGAATTCGTTCCTATTATCTAGAAATAGGACACATGTTTAAGGAATACTCCATTATCAAACCCTCAGCCCTTTTAAGCCTGTAAGGTGGCTTATTGTGAAGGGTGGATGCTTTAGTCAGCTTGAATTCACAGTGGTGACAATGGATTTTACAGGTGACCCAGTTTAATGCTGGAAAAAAAATGTTTCTAACCTGCATCAGCACTCTGTCCCCCTCCTCACGGGGAACATGGGGACAAGTGTTTGTAGATCAGATTGAATTAGAAGATTGTTGGCCATTTAAAAATGTATATAACTGTACTAACCAGTCTAAAAAGAGACCAGTACTGAGAAAACTGATACAATGCAATTACATGTACCATTAGACTAAAAGCTGTCTATTACAGTAAATATTTCTCATAATATGAACTCCCAAAGCACATCTTGTGTTTAATATAGGTGCAAAAGACCATCAACAAAACATACTGATATTATTATTTGCTTTCTGTGTTTCAGAATGTTTGGTATGGTGTTGGAGAAAATAATTATTCCAGAGGTTCAGAAAGTGTCCGGAGCAGTCGAAAAGAAGATCTGCGCTGTCGGCATTACAAAAATCCTCACCGAATGTCCAGCGATGATGGACACAGAGTACACGAAACTCTGGTAAGAAATCAGTTTGAAGGAAACACAGCCAGTCTGGTCTACACAGGTGACGTGCTGCACGTGCATGTCCCATCTCCCTGTGTATATAATAATATATTTCTTATTTTCAGTTTAGTTTAAACGTACTACAAGGAGTTTTTAAACTGCTTCTACAATCACCACAGTGTAATACTGATGCCTCTACATGACCCACATAACACACAAGACCATCAGGGAGAAGAAGAATTCGACTGGGTGGTTAATAAGACTTTCTCCTTTGGTCTGACAAACACAGAACACATTTATTCTTACTTTACACCGACTTAAAATATTTCAAACATCTCTTACATTGCACAGTGATTTAAGTTTTATAACTAATGCGGATCCTCTCCTGATGGGTACGGAGTAACGAGATTATTTTGGGTTTTAATGTGTTTGATCAGGACCCCTCTGCTCCAGGCGCTCATTGGTCTATTTGAGTTGCCAGAAGACGACAGCATCCCAGACGACGAGCACTTCATCGACATTGAAGACACACCAGGGCTACCAGACAGCATTTTCACAGCTGGCCTTTGCCGGCAAGAAGGAGCACGACCCGATCGGAGACGCTGTCGGCAATCCAAAGATCCTGCTGGCTCAGTCACTCCACAAGCTTTCTACTGCCTGTCCGGGAAGGGTATGTTGACACGGGAAGGAAATATTCAGGGACTAGTGCCAAAACTAATGTTCTGTTGTGTTTTTTTTTTTTAAACATAGTTGTCAGAGTTTTGTTTGGAATAAATGTTAAGATTATTGCCTGTTTGAATAGCACGGCGCTCTGCTACAGATGTCCTGACGCTGCAGAAAACAAACGAGTGATTCTTCCCTCTCTCTTGCTGGTGCAGGTTCCATCGATGCTGAGCACCAGTCTGAACGCCGAAGCCCTCCAGTTCCTGCAGGGCTACTTACAAGCAGCCACTGTGCAGCTGGTTTGAAACCGATGCGATGGCGTTCACTTAATACAGAAAACCACAATACTCTGCAGGAGTAGCCACAGTGACCTCGGGTCACACGACAGACCTGCTTCAGCTGAACTTTAGTCTTTACAGATTTGGTTTTGACTTGACGGTTCTTGATGGATTTACCAGAGAAAACGAGTTTTGCCTGAACTTGGGGTGTGTTCCTGATGGGAGTTTGGTTTTTTTAAGGGTTTTTAAAGACATGACCAAAAGTTAACTTAACTGATATACCAGTTAGTGTTTGGCCCTGTTTGCTGTGTGGCAAAGCTAACACGGAGTTGGATATCAAGATCTGATACAATATTTCACTTTATTTCAGTAACAGCAGCATCAGCAGAGGTATATTTCAACAGTATTGTGGAACTCTGAACATCTAAATCATATTGGGAGGGATTTCTTTAGCGCTTCTTTTGTATGTTTGAATTCCTTTTTACGGTTCTGGAGACTGTAGTATGTGGCTCAAACATAACGCTTAATATTTTTCTGTTGCATGTTTCCTGTAGATTTGTCTGTCTAGTCTTCGTTTCTGCACTGTTTGTTAATGTGAATAAAAAGAGGCACTTGTATAGATCTGTTCTCATTGGTCTGTTTACATCCTCTATTTGTGCTCTTTGGCCTCCAGTGTAGAGGTTATAATCAATAACTTTTTTCATAAAGCAATCCCTGGCTGTGCTCCAGTCACATAGCAAGTCTTTTTTTTACACTTCAGATGATAAACTCATAGATTAGGTATATACATGATGAGCCTTTGGTGTCTGCATTGGTCCATAATTTAACATGGTCTTAAGACAGACTGACAGGAGAAGGTGTTAGGAGGATTTGATGTGGCCGTTGGAGGTCTTCAGTTCTGCGTTCTTGATGAAAGGTAGCATGCATTTGTCGCCTCCCATGAAGCGATACGTTGCCACATTTGCGTCCCAAGGTAGCAATCTAGAGAAAGAAAACAAACATTTATGGTGTCGACCCCAGCACAGCTCACCTTTTAATGACCTTAGGAACAGCTTTACTGCATATGTTCGATAATAAATGTGTTATACTCACGCTCGTGCAACGTAGGGGATGTACATAAGGCGCGGGATGCAAATCATCTGCTGTTCGGCTAAAATGGCTTTCATGGACTGCTGTACAGTGTAGAGCGGATCCAGAGGTGGAATAAGACTCCGAAGCTCCCTCCTGGTGGATGTCAAACAAAAATTGCAGAGTATAATATGTTGGTCTGTGTTAATGACCACAAAAAGTTAGAAAATCCTGAATAGTGGCATCTCACCTGATTTCACAGCCTGCAAACATCCCTGTGTCTACAATATAAGGGCAGACTAAAGTGGTTTTGATGTCTCCATGGCCCTCTGCAAGCAGCTCGTGTGTCAGTGACTCGTGGAAACCGACAGCTCCAAACTTACTGGCGCAATAATCCTGAAAGAGCAGTAGTAAATGTGGCACTAAGTCATTTAAAGCAGTTAAAAGTCTTCGGCGTTGGATTACTGCAGGATTCGTCTGTTCGGTTTGTGGTTTAGGAAGTCATCGATCATGTGTCCTACCTCTACACATGCAGTGCTGAACAGCCCAAGAGCGCTGGCAACGGTTACAATGTGACCGTGGTTCTTCACTTTCATCTGAGGCAGGAAGGCCTTCGTCATCTGTTGGGACAGGTTTAAAGAGATATGAGTCACTACAGGTGAACAGGCTAACGTTTTTGAAGAATAGATATCACCAGAAAACCTCTTAAACTGATTACTCGTATTACAACAATCTTTTTCTGAGCCAGGTTTGTGTTTCTGTCATTGATATATGAACACACTCCTCTGGAAAAAGAATATGAAGAATTCATTCTGAAGTAACTACTTTTAAAACTCTGGCATTTTGTAGGACATTACAGGTGAATGAATAGAGTAAATACATTGTAACTAATAGCTGTCACCATGATCCTCCTCAGTTGACCACTTACATTAGGACAATTATTTGTGTATTACAATTTCTTCTTTCCTTTTGTTTTTGTTTTAATAAGCAAATGGGGCCTTATCTAATACGAACTTAGAGAACTCTACAGACTCAAGCAGACTAAATGTAGCAAAATAAACACCTAAATGTTTATTTTGTATGTATAAAAAGACATGGAAGCAAAGTAATTTGTGTGACTGTGAAATAATTTGATTCACTGATGGAATATTCAGCACAGTGTCAACTAAACTGGCAGTGACTTTGTACATACTGTTTTTGAGGTGTCTTGTTTTAAGATTTTTATGATTTCAGCTGCTCCTGCTCATATTCCTACACTTTAAAGCACGGAGACTGGGAGCTGCTAGAGTTTAGTAAGTGCCCATTTTTGCCCATGTGCTGGTCTGGGGCATCTGCCAACTGTGCCCAACAGAGAGACGCTCTTCTCTGCCAGATCAGGGGCATTAGAGTATTGGAAAGTACTTTCACCACCCGCCCACTGTATGTCTGTTGCTGGTATCTTTGATATTTGGTACTAATGAGCTTACTCTTTTATTGTATTGTATTTGCGTGGCTGAGGCTTTCAGAGGATCAAGCGCGTAATCACATGCCGCTTTGGCTGGTGCAGTCCCTTTATTCTGGGTTGGGTGGGGGGGGTGAGTCCTACTTGCGACCTCATGTTCACTCGGACACATGCACCAGTCACGGGGGCATGACTGTAGTGTGTGCAGTGTGGCACAGGCTGCTCTGATCCCTTCACACACGAGTGCGCAAACACTAACCCGAGGAGGACCACGCTGAATGGATGTTATGTAACTCATGTCAGGCTGGCATGGCAGCTCTGTGTCTAGTAAAGGTTGGAGTTTAAATGCTGTTTTAATGGTGCGTAAAAGGTGCGTGCGTCAAACAGAGCCTCACCCAAAATAACGCGTGGCAGTTCACCAGCAGCGTCCTCTCCAAAAGCTCGTCGGGACAGTCCAGCAGCCTCCGCCCGGCCACCACACCCGCGTTGTTGACCAGTATGGAGATTTCCCCGACCTCCTCTCTCACCCTGCCAGCCGTCTCATAGATGCTCTGGCGCTTGGACAGGTCCACTGTGAATGCGTGCACCTGAGCTCCCAGCTCCCGCGCCAGCTTGGCAGTCTGCTCATTGGCAGCCGTGTTGCAGTCCCACAGCACCAGGCGCGCTCCCTCTTTGGCAAACTCCAGGGCGAACAGACGCCCCAGCGCGCCCCCGGCCCCCGTTATCAAACAGAGCTCCCCATCGATGCACTTCAGCCTCGGCCGGAGGAAAGTCTGGACGACGGCGTTTAGGATGGAGTAGGTTAGGTCGATGAGCATCAGCAACAGGTCCACTATAAAAATCATGATGCTGCAGTCAGGAGAAGTTAGTGAGGACCACAGGCAGACCACCAAGCCTCAGAGCATTAGGTGTTTCTCTGCGTGGCTCCGGATTGGATGGGTGTTTTATATAACTTGTGTGTGCAGGATTAGGACGGCGACTGATGGTGGCCACCAATGGAAGGGCTTTTTGTCTGATGACCAAGAAGCGGACATAAACAGTGAGGCAGAGATTAACACGCCAAAGCCAGCATGTAACACTTATATCATCAAACCCAGGGAGACGCATATCAGCATAGATCCCATGACCCAGACATGGAAGATGGTGTTTTGTAAGTGTGATGAGCTGAATGAATCTGTAGGTTGTTATTGGTGAGTCACGTTTAGAGCAATGCTTGGCACAGACACCTTCAACCTTTCACAACCCACCGCCTTCTGGACAAGCCAAGCACCTACACACCTTTACATTTTTCTTTTAAGCCTTTCTTCGACAGTTAAAAAGACTGCAACTCAGACTTAAGTTGTGTAACATGACTCCTGAAGCCTCACGTTAGTTTCGTGCAGAAATGAAACTTCTTTGACCATGAATGAACCTTCCAAAAGTTAAAGAACCGTGGCTTTGAGGCTTCAGTCAAAAGCATGCAGCAGCTCTAGATTTTTCTGCGTCTCAGGATTTGATCTGCGACTCGTCTTACGTCAAGATGTTGTGGGACATTTTGCAGTGAGCTCTGAGTCAGACAAAAGCAGCCAGTGGTTACTGTGTTCCTGAGGACTCCTGAGGACTGCAAACTGGATAGAGCCTCCTTTCCCAAATGCTTTATGAATACCTTTTTGAATACATATGAATAGAAATCTACTTTGATTGACAGCTTTTTAGCACTAAGAAGAGGTTTAAGTGTCTCGCACTTTCCACACATTTAAACTCTGTCACTCAACGCTCTTAGAGCTGCCAACCATGAATACCAATGCTGCCCTGGGCTATGTTTCACTTTTATGTGAGATCTTTTCTTTTACAGTAAAATACTTTCACACAAGTATGATATTTTTAACATTTTATCCATCGCTGGTCTCCTCTTATGTCGACATTCCTTTCATCTGTTATAAAAAGTTATTCCTGATCCGTGATGTGAGGTGGATTATCCATCCCTGAGCTAAATGTTAAGGTGATAAACTGCTTAGCACGTGTGCACAAATCCCTGATATATAGCATTCCATTTTTGTGGAAGTGCTCCTTTTCCTCTGCTGCTTGTATTCCACGGCTAACCACCCAGGCTTTAGTGGTTTATGCAAGTTTTTGCTGCAGAGACATTGTTTCTCGTGAAAGTTAAGACTGTTTGTGTGATGGGAAAAGTCTTAAGTTGTGACCAGCATTGACTGTGACGTAATCCTCTTTAAAACGTAACGACGTAACAACAAACAGGAATCTCTTGCCTGCTTTGGAAGATGTTTACATTATCAGTTTATTACAAACCTTTATCGGAATAAGACTGTTATGAGATAAGATAGACAGTAATGATCCCGCACCGGGGAAATTCACTTGTCACAGCAGCTTCGTATACACAAGGTTGATAGAAACTCATTACTCAGCTGCTGGAATGAAAGATCTGTGGTAGATCTCTTTCTCACATGGTGGAAGCTGTTTAAGGCCTCCACAGTCTCGTGCAGGGGTTGAGAGGAGTTGTTTATGATGGGTGTCAATGTAATTAATTAGGATAATGAATACAGGACACATTTTTGTTATGAACTCAATGTTGAACTAAAAGAGTTGTTAATAAAACTGGTTCTAGTTTGATAAATGTGTTTCCTCTCTGTCTTCTTTCAGTGTAAACTGACTTTATTTGGCTTTTGGTCTGTCGATCAGACAAAAACAAGACATTTGAAGAAGTCACTTTTGGCTGTGGGGTGTCATGATGGGAATTTTATAGACCAAACCAGGAAAAATCAATAATCAACAGGGTAATTAAAATGTCAGCCCTGATATTATGTAATCTAATGATAAAACCAAATGGCCCATCGTCCATGAGCTTCGTCTGTAAAGCGATCATCTTGTTTCACTTGGTAAAAAGAAGGCTTTTAAACTACTGTACACACGTTAACATGAATGTAATTTCTCCTGTGGAGTGAGCGTCCTCTCTTTATTTCATCCAGAACACTGGAGGGTGCTGTTGTCTAAGATATTCAGGTCCAGGGTCTAAGCCACAAGCTCATCTCATTGCACATCTCACTCTCATGTAGTACACTCAGCGGTCTGTGTAAGCAGAGTAAAATTAAAATATAATTACGTGGTTTATGTGAAGTTTGATGAGCTGGACTTGAAACTGAACAGGAGTGGAGTGAGTGACAAACTTACCACATCTGAGTTAATAAAGTGAGGCTCGCGGCACCAAACACTGGATTATTGTCTTTTATTAAGCATCAGTCAGTAAAAGGAGAAAACTGCTTCAAAATCGCTGATCATAGACATTTTCCTATAGCTTCTTAGATGATATTTACAAGTTCTGTGTGTCAAAGTTTAACAGTTTAACAGCGCTACATGCGTTGAACAACAAGAAACCACAAAGATATTATTCTACAAAGTCAACTGGTACAAAGTATGAAACTTTACAAAACAAACATATTCCCAGACACAGTAAGGGCAGTTACAGACCTGTGTGAGTTGAACAGAGGTGATTGGTTCCCTGAAGAAGGGGTACGTTTCTGAACATTGAATTTTGCGTCAGTATTTGGCTTAAACCTCTCGTTGTGGCATATTGTGCTTGATGGAAGGATTCTTACTGACATTATTATAGCTTGTGCTTTTGGGAAAGTGTATATGTGTACCTTTGTATGTTGACATTTTTACTTGCACGTTGACTAGACAGCAAAGTATTTAATACAGACAAATCAATAAAGTGCAGTTCAGAAAACAAGAAACAAAAAAATAAAAAGCAATAAGGATGCTGTTAACATTCATCCAACAGAGGAAAGAGGTGTTACCATTTAAATAGACTATGGCTTGTTTGGAGAGGCTCAATTCTTCTGTCAGTGTTTACTGCATGTTTGACTGTTTTGTGGTGAACGTTAATGAATCTTCACTGTGTAAGACCCTTTCTTATCTGTCCAGCCCTCTCTTCTCTCTCTAATGCCGTGAGCAGTGAGAGCCACATCACCATTTGTCCTTTTGACATTTTTATCCTATTACCATGCGGCGTTAAGGGCTGCAACAGATCCCACACACCAGTGGCTATTTGTATAGTTTCCATTTTTATCAGATTCCCGTTTCAAAGTTTGCTCCCCAGAACTCTCATGACACCGTCTGACCAAAGACACTGGTGTAACTGAGCCTCTCCCGCTGGCCCAGGCCCTCCCTTTGCATGCCCAGGATGGTATTTTTAGAATCACAGAAATGAACACATCCTCAAAAGGATGTCTCAACCCAACTGCCACTTTTTTTTTGCATTGTCATTCTGCACAAAAGACTCACCCACGAGGCCCGAGCATGTAATGGAAAATCACACGAGTGCCGTGTGCATGATCTGGCCGCGTAACTTTGTTTGTAAATGATGTAATATGATGGCATTTGTCCTGCAGGGCATGCTTTACCTTCTGAAAAGAGCTCACAGACAACATTTGAAATGATGTTTGTGTTGAAGAGCTACTTGCGCTGAAAGTTGGACATGTGAAGGAGCCGAGCGCTACAGTCGTCATTAGGGATGTCAGTTGTAATCGGGCTGACAGTTCTGCTGCACAGCTCTCTCTCTGTCACACACACACACTGCTTGTTCCTGTTCCATTCACATTTCACGCTCACCCCCTCTGCGGGATATGGTGGATGAGAATGAATATACACATCGTGGCAACCACACCTTAGTTTGCTGTAGTCGTGTTCTGTCTTGCTGAGATATATGCATGTTTTTATGACAGACGAAGGGCGAAATAAAGAGGATGACAGTCTGAAAAGGCCCAAAATCCAGTTTTCTGTTTGTTGTTTCCTCAATAAATTCAAACTGAGGCGAGGCGAGGAGGGAAAAACAGATGAATGAAGGAAGGAACGAATGAATGCATTAACAGAATGTAAACACTGCGTGTGTATTTGAGACTTTGAGGACTCCAGTTGCTACAAATCTCCTTGCTTGCACCAAAATATGAGCCATCCAGTCATCTCAACCATCGCCATGGAAACAGCGGCGGTTCACTCTGCTGAGAGTGTGTGCACCTGTTTGCTAGTTTTGTTTTTGATCGGGCCTTTATCATGTAAATGCCGGGCGCATTTTGAGTGTAACTGCACAGGAAATACAATGGGAGGAGAGGTACGGACGTCTAATGTAGCAGCCTGAGAGCTCCATGACCCGGTTCTCTGTGTGTTTATTTGCTGTACAGTTTGTTTAGTCGTCATTCAGTCTCCATTAGACAGCGACAGATTCAGTATGCGGGGCAGGCGTTTATTAAAAGCAAAGGCACAGAAATATCTAACTCTTATGATGTCTCATGATTGTAAACAGCCATACAGAGTAAATACTACTATTTGAAGCGTAAAGATTCCCGACTAAAAATAGATGCTTTGTAGCATGCTTGCATGATATGTTGTATACTTTATAATGTCATGAAACCATGCGTGCATGATTAATGAAGAGCATGAGAGCACCTGATGATCTACACTCCGATTGGTCATATGTTTGGAGTCAGGTGCGTACGGAGAAGCAGGATGCAGGATATTTGGTCGATCTAAAGCCCCCCCCGACAGACACACGAGGTACCTCCATGCTGTACGTTGCTGCGAGGTGGCTTTATGTATTGTAAGAGATGTCATGTGAACTCATACGAGCATAATGTTTGGGATTTCTGGAAGTGAACCACCTGGCAAGATCCACGGTGTGTAAATAATCGAATTAGCTTTCAGAATGGATGTAAAATAAAGTGCCGCGTCTCTCCATTTCCCCCGTTCCTCTCTTTTCAGTCCCTGTCAACAAACAGCTTTGCTTCTTCGTCGGCATGTTTGTACCGAATGAGCAAGTATGGCTCCCTGAAATATGTCAGATTCAGCTGTTTAGAAAAGGAATGCTTACATTTCTAACATTTTGAGATAAACTGTAGGAGTTATCAGAAAGAACAATTCTTTGGTTCTTCACATTGCACACAAGGATAGAGGGACGGACATTTACAGGGAGACAGTAGCAAACAATACAAATGTACCTACGACAGTATATCATCTAATAAATGCAACTCCGTCAAAATAATGCAGTACATAATGTATATTGAAATGCAAAACTACGAGATTAGCACAATATATTCGTCTACGAGTCCATTCTTTTAGAAAATATCTTAAAAATATAAATTATTTTGATTCTTTTCCTTGTACAATAAATGTGTTTTCTTGTAATATTCTACTCTTGTAGTTTATATAGTTACAATATTCACACTCGGACACTACAAAACCGGAGGCTCAGCATAGAAAATCTCTGTGATTTTCAGTGCTGTCTTTCCAGCTGCAGTGCAGCACTGTCATTCTACACGTAGTTCAGATTATCAGCTACAATAGGAATCATGGTTCCTCCGCAACACCTTTGAGAAAGTTTTGAAATGACGCAAGACCTTTTTTTTTTTTTTTTTTTGATTTTTTCAAGTCCACCAATCTGAGGGACACACACACACACACACACACACAGACATTTAGAAACAATCAAAATGAGTAAACAAACAAGAATAAAGAGTTTCCTTTTCCGCGTTCGCAATAAAAAGAATTCTCACGTTAAGGTGCTCTCTCTTGCCAGCAGTCGGGCACAATGGGAACAAGAAGGAAATCGATGGATGTAGCCTCACAGTGTCTCTCTGTTTTTGTCGAAATGCTTTCAGTGCAGTAAAAAATATCGACGAGCAAGACACTAAACTCCTGATGAACAGAAACAGACTGAAACACATTCTCCTCAAGTCCACACTTAAGACAAGAGACCAACAGTCTTACGTTACAATAAATATACTGTATATGAAAGATAATCATTGCACACTCTTATATTTTATACGTACGCGCGCTGTCTACGTCCACGTCTCTCTCTTTCTCACTCGCACAAACACAAACGTAAAACATGGCTGACAACATAAACTAAGGCCAGTTTTGAGGAAGGAAGATAAAGGAAGCAAACTATACTTTTCCCAACACACTGATGCCTTTGTAATGCCATAATTATACACTGTATAATCATAACTTAAAGAAAAATGTTCCCCCCTTCACACTATAACTGAAGTATTTGAACTATCTCAGCAGTTTCCCAGTTTACAGTGCCATGTTTCAATGCCCTCTGTGGTTTGCTACTGGTTTGGACAGCTTTTGCTATAGTGGCTTTAAGTGGTAACCAGGGTCAGAAAAATAGGTTTCTGCTTATAAAAAATGATATTCTATACTCTTACAACTAGGCTGAATTATTAAATGATATTCTGGGCTAAAAGAAATATATAAATAGTACAAATTATCAGACGGGTCTTCCTTGCTATTTTTTAAAACCTGTTAGAGTCCTCGGTTAAATTCGTTTTTTTAGGAGTCCTTGGTAGGAAAAAGTTTGAGAGCAAAACACAAAAATCTTTCCCGTTGTCCACACTTAATGTATTTTCATGAGAGAAGCATTTAATATTGTTATTCTTCAAATGTTTTCAGTGCCTTTCATATTTTTGGGAAGTTCAGTTTTGATGTGTTCACTGTGCCTCTTATTCCCCCTTCTGCTTCCTCCTCTCCTGTACGTACTCAACCTTAAGCGCTAGAGTGACTCTGCTCTCCCTGAAGTGGCTGTAGTTCCTGAGCCATGTGGTTTTCCTGCCCTTCTAGCGGCAGTCGTGCTGTTCCCCAGCTTCCTCTGCGCGTCCTCCGTGTGGTTGGCTTTTTCCAGGAGTCTCTGGATTCGGTCTGGAGCCCGAACCGTCGTGCAGGTGCTCCTCCTCATCGGTGTCGGCGTCGATGAATTTGTTGATCGATGAATCGTGGAATGTGAAGATGCTAGGCGGTAAATTCTCCGGGCTCTTGGTAGGCGTCCTGCTGCTGGCAGTTGTGTAGACAGACACCTCGGGGCTCTGGACTGATGAGCTGTCTGAGAGGACACCTGTCCCTGAATCCTCCCCACCTCTGAAGCTGACTTTGAGTGAGCATTTGAGTGGGTTTTTGAAGTGCACACTCTTGGGACTGCCAGAATACGGGCCATGCTTGGTGCTTTCTCCTATCAGGGGTGTAGTGGTGCCTTGGGATCCTTCATGCTCATTCTCCAAGGTGGGCTCCAGGCTGGGATTGGTGCTGACCCTCCCTGGTATGTTACTGATGGGGCTTTGGGAAAAGCGAGAGCTCTCAGGAAAGTCAGTGGCGCAGCTGATGAAGCTGTCAATGCTGGACATGCTCCTCATGTCTGTAATGGCCTCTGCTGTGCTTGAGATGGCTTGAGTCGGGATGCTTTCCATCTCAAATTCAGCTTTAACTGCTTTCGACAGTGGCCTTTTTTCCTTGCTGTTGAGGTCAGGCTGTGACTGGGTCTTAGCCATCTTGTTGTACATCTCCTCTAGTTTCTGTGCGCTGAGATGCTGAGGGCTGCTAGAGGGCATGGCGTGCTCTTGGTAGCTCGGTTCAAGGGTCTTGGTAGGGCTGCTGGAGCTCATCTGTGACGTGAGTTTGGCTGTCCCTCTTGGCGGACAAGGAGACACATGATTATCATGCACCTTCTCCTTTTTCCCATCACTATTTTCCACCATTACGTCCATGAGCTCGACACTACGGCCAAATGCATCCTTCATGTTCATAGAGACGATGCTGCCGTTTCTCTTAGCCCTCTCCAGAGCCTCCCTTCTCTTGATGGCTTTCTCCTGCCTCTTTTGCTCTTTGTAGAACTCAGAGAAGTTATTCACAATGATGGGGATAGGCAGGGCTATCACCAGTACTCCAGCAATGCAGCACAAGCCTCCAACTATCTTCCCCAATAGAGTTTTTGGGTAGATATCACCGTAGCCTACTGTTGTCATAGTAATGGTAGCCCACCAGAAGGAAGCCGGGATGCTTTTGAACTTAGTGTCCTCTTCGTCCTTTTCTGCAAAGAAGACCAGGCTGGAGAATATCATGATGCCCATGGCCAGGAAAAGGATCAGCAGGCCCAACTCATTATAGCTCCTCCTCAGAGTGAAGCCCAGAGACTGAAGACCCGTGGAGTGACGAGCCAGCTTCAAAATACGCAAGATCCTCATGATCCGGAAAATCTGAACCACACGGCGGACGTTCTGAAACTGCAGCACGCTCTTGTTGGACTCTGTCAGGAAGATGGTGACATAGTAGGGCAGGATGGCCAGCAGGTCGATAATATTCAGAGGACCCTTAAAAAACTTCCACTTGCTGGGGGAGGAGAGGAAGCGAAGCAAGTACTCCATGGTAAACCAGGCAATACACACAGCTTCCACGTGGGCCAGTTGTGGGTTATCCGAGGAATGGCCAAACTCGTCTGTGTCCTGCAGCTCCGGAAGGGTGTTCAGAGACAAGGCGATGGTGGACAGCACAATGAAGAGGATGGAGATGATTGCCAGGATCTGGAAAACACAGAAGAAAAGCAGCTGTGAAAAATACTGAAGAATACACGACAACGTCTGAGGAATGTGTCTGTGCCACTGACGCCACCACTGACTCCAATATATCCACATCTTTTGGATGGGTTGGCATGACATTTTCTACAGGCGTTCAAGGTCAGGTTTGGTGTTTGCTGACTTTACTCTAGCGCCACCACGAGGTTGGCACTTTTGGTTTTAAGTGATCGCAGTTATTCTCGCAACAAGCAAGAAGAAGTGGACGCAGACAGTATTTCTACAGCATGCAACACAGACTATGCCTATGATGGAGTCGATGTTTAAAGGTATATTGAAGGTTGAATGTGACTGAAGATGACCAGTGGAGTTAAAATTAGCAGTTGTCTGTCCCTGAACTACATGCTGAAAGTTAAAATGCTCCAACCAAAGTGAAATAGTGCTTTCGACAATGTCAGGAGGAAGAAGGTCAGTCCCATGAGAAACTCCATTTCAATGTGTCAGACTGGTGCCGTTCCATTTGTGACACTGAATCGCTTTTCAGAGCTGGCTAAAATATCCCAATTGATGGCATTTTCTATGATATTAGTTCACGGCCCATTTAACTTCCTGGCTACTGTCTCTGAAGCGTTCATGAAATGTCATGTCAGCGTTTCAAAAGAAATAGGGTCAGAGCTAATGTGATCTCTGGCGTGGATTTTTTTTTTTCCTTCTTAAGTCTTGATATTAAAGAGAGAGAGAGAGAGACAGAGAAGGAGGGAGGAGAGAGTTTGACATTGTACTGATAGATTTAAAGCCCCTGCCACACACTTGTTCCTCACCGTCTCCCTCTCCATTTCTATTCTGTCTGCTTCAACCCCAAAGCTACAGAAAAAAAACCCCACAGTGTAGTGCTTGTTTCACAAAGCGCACCATGCATGATCAGTGAGCCTGCCTGACAGGCAACTGGAGACCTCTGAAGCACTGCAGCAACCTACTAATGAAATAATCTGCTGAGTACAATAGGGCCCGGTCATAGTGCTGTGGATTAAGAAGGCCGCACAGTTGTGGGTGTGTAGGTGTGCCACACCTATTATTCCTGTCCCAAGGTCAATGTGGAGCCTGTGTCCCAGGCCAGTGGCGAGCAGGATTATTCCCTAGCACCAGTCAGCGGGCGTAAGCTTTAATTAATCTCGACAGGTGACTGCTTGTACACCTTGGCCTTTGAGAAGAGACGGACTAAAAGCTGCAGTGGAGGTGAGAGGAAGGCAGGAAAGGGACTAGAGTAAAGGCATCTTAACTTCAGCAGCCAAATAGTTCAGCCGTGAGAGTGAATTAAAGGACAGCCCAAAAAAAAATTAACTCAGAGCTTTCCCTGAAATAGCCTGCCTCCCGGTCTGGATCCCATGAGACGCAAGTGAAGGAAGGAAACTCTCAAACACGACCCATTAGAGGTAGATTTCTTGTTACTGAATAATCTCACCCACAGGGATAAAATATCTAATATCAAGATGAAACACCGCCAGTAACAGACAAAAGTTAGAGTCAGAGTTTTGAGTGTTTTTGGAGGTCACGGAGGTCAGATCGGGTTATCAGAAACCCCAAAGTCTGGAGAGACGCATCGATTTAGCAGCAACGTTTCCAGAGGCTGACACAAGAGCTGAGTGGCATTTGCTACTGAGCCTCAACTCTAAAACGGAGCGTCCAGTGGAAACCGCACTCATCAGATCAAGACTAATCTAGCTTTGCGCGCTGACCAGGCCCGGACGTTGCTAATGAATCATGCTGAATAGAAAAGAGAACGAACCAAGGTGTGCTTGTGCTGAAGAATGACCAGCTCCACCTCCCGTCAAATTATCTCCCTTACTCACATTTTCCCCCTCCTAGCCTAGCAGAATGCCCGTTGGGGTCAGCCAGAGAGGAGATTACAGGGCTGTGATCTTACTACAGGACACTCTGTACAGTGACAAATCTGTGACTCAGAGGAAATGAAGCAAATAAAGCTGAAACCTGTACATTTCCTGAGGTATGAAATGAGTGTGGACGTGTATGCGGGCGTGTCACGTTTCCCAAACTATGTTTCGAAACTGAATTTGAATATCTCCATGAGGCTGCCACACAGGGAGCACACACACACACAAAAAAGTGAGTACGCTGCTGCATAAAAGGCACTAAAGTGAAAATGCATTTGGGTGAATATGTTTTACCGAGCATCAGGGACATTAACGCTCACAGATGCACCGTTAAAGAGGGTTACAGTTAGTGCTGTTACCTCATTAGCTCCTAATGACGAGCATTGAGGTCATGGAGACTGCCCGTCCCACTTCCTGTTTGCATAAACGGAAGATGAATCCGATCAAGCCTGCTGCTACTGATGCACACTCATCTTTATCTTTCACAAACACCTAACCACGCCCTGCCACAACACACGCACACTCTCACACACACACCACACACGCACACTCCATATTCATTTTCTCAGTAATTAGCCACAAGTCTCCCTTCCCCACAGGCCAGGAGGAAGGAGACTGAATATTTAATATCCTCCTGAAGTGCAAGCTATCCTGTCCTGGAAAAGGTGTGTGTGAGTGGGCGCTCACTGGGCCGTGACGGACTGCAGAGCCAAAGAGCTAGCCTAGTTTTCACACTGCTTTCACCACGCAAGGTTAGCTCTGCTTCATGCTTGATCAAAGGAGGGATGAACAAGAGGGGAGAGAGTTGTTTTTTTTTTATAAACACACAGCACTGTCTCAACAGGATTAGAAGTTCAACAATTACCTGATGTGTTGCCAGCCTGTGCTCATTTTCCAGAGGTGGAAACAAAGCTTTTCAAGGTTTTTGTCAGTTTTTTTTTTCTTCTCTCGCTATATTTTATCCTCCGGTCCTGCACATCTCTCACAGACAATCTATTTTATTTTGTGCTATCTGGGTTCTTTATTCTTCCCGCACCTTTTCATTATCTCTCATTCATTCCGCTCTCACTGAATGTAACAAAAGGAAGCAAAAACACTTCATAAGGACAAAAGGGGGAAAATCTATCTGTTGATTAAAAAGCCTGAAAGATGGGACTGTTAAAAGTTTGTAGTCTGCGTCATCATGGGGAGACTATAATGAAACAAATGAAACATCTTCTTGTGGAAAAACATTCAGAATACAACTCAACTTCAACTTCTCAGCTGTCCATAGGATTGCTGTGTATGTTGCAAACAAGAATTTACATTTATGCAAGTGGCCCTGTGAGGCTGCACGCTAAATCCTTACGGCAGCATACTTGCAACAACAATGCTAACCTGATTGTAAGGTGTTAGCATGCTACTAATTAGCTCTGAACACAAGTACAGCTGGTATTTAGTCATTAAGCAAAGAACTGATGCTATCTGCAATGATGATATATGTTTAGAAATTTCACTTAAAGCCACAAATGTGAACCTGCTGGTATGTCTTGGACCTCAACTCGTGATCCTGTCACGCTCACAGCAGACATATGCCAAAGTAGTGTCACCCTCAAGGGAGTACAGAGTCAATAGTGAGTCATTTTAGGAGAATTTCTTAATTATTGGTGAATAACAGAGGTTTACATATTTAAATATTTTGTGACAGAGAAATCCAGGAGAGACCAGACAGAAGAGATAAGATGGAGACAGCAGCCGGGACAGTATATAGATTCAGATAAGACTGGAGGCGTGTGAGGAGTGAATAAAAACAGAAATACAAGACACGCGCGTGACATTTAGGTATGAGAACAGATGACATGCTGAACAAAGTGGCATTGTATTCGCCCCGATTAAATCTTTTTGTCTGGTATTTGAGGCTTTCCCTTGCGTCACGCTGTGTGAAGTGTTGATTCACTTCTGGCCCGTCCTCATCGTAACTGGATTTACCCTTTTCACGACATCAGCTGAATCAATGGAGGGATTAGGTCGCACAGTGACTCACTCACTTTATTTTCTGTGAGCATGTTGAGTGCAAGGTGGCATCTCTAATCCTCTTATTGTACTACTTTTTTCTCTGATGTGCCAATAAACGTTTTCTGGCCCTGTGTTGACCTTCCTCCCACAGAGTCTGTTGCGGTTCTGCTGTGTTTCCCTCTGTGGGATTTAATGTCAGTGTTTTTGTTTTTTAGCAGACTTCAATGGAAAAGATGGATGTGATTACACAGTAAACAAAGTGGAGAATCCTCTCCTCGCTAGAGAAAATGGTAGAAGCTCTATGCAGCTATAAACACTTCTTCCCCCGGGTTACAATCACCTTCTCGGAAAGTTCCGCACAGGGACTGTAACCTGCTCACCTGCTGCCCTCTTAGATCTTACGCAATTAACCGCTGAACATACAGTTTCCACCTTTTGGAAACTCATGAGGTTGCTAAAGGACAAGGCAGACAGCATCCTATATTTTTCATTACGGTCAATAAATAAATCATAAAAAGCCAGCAATGTTTCTTCAGGGACAACGATGGATCTCCAAAGAAATAAGCTTTGGCTTCGGCTTTACAGACCTGGATTTATTTACAATGAGAAAAATATAGAATATTATTACCGGGCCTTATCATAAAATCCACACTGACAGTGTCATGTATTCTGTGCTGGGTTTTTTTTTAACTCTTCGTTGAAGAAAGCTAAATGTTCTTTTTATGGTTGTACTATTCCATCAGATGGAAATATTCTACAAGCCTTGTACGAAAGTGGTTTGGCTGCAAAGCATGAATTTGTAATAGCTGAACCACCTGCTGCTTTTTCGAGGGATTTTGACCTCCTAAGCCTCCTGTTCATGCTCGAGATGTTACCAGTCAAAAATGATGAGACGAGAGAGGTTTTTAAGGACGTAAAGTCTACGAGGACTCTGACAAAGATCACCAAGAGTTCAGCTGTCATTCACTGATGCCTCTTTTACACCGTGTACATTTAGTCTTAATTCATTAGGAGTAATGACGACGGGTCCTTTAACTATTATTTCATCACATCACAATCTGGTTAAAAAGCAATGAGTGGTTTCTAATTACATAAGTGCCCTCAGTCCAATTTTCCCATCTGCTTCTAAACTAGTTAGACAATGACATTAAGCATTTCCCAAATTGACAAGACCCCCTGTGTCCTGCACAGATGTGCCCTACGCCTCATTTTCCTCTTTTCACCTTGCTCAGCAACCTTTCATGTCCCACCTTTAAGCCTATAGCAGGGAGCCTGTGCCGTGTGCTGAGGAGAAGACAGAGAGATGGATTACTGAGCTTGCGGCTACACATAGGATGTGTCCTTTCCGAAGTGTGAAGGTGGTGCTAAAATGATGAGGCGCACAGATGCAGGGCATTGTGGGCGCGCTGATGTATGAGTTGTTGTTTTTTTTTCTGCAGAGGATGATTTTAATGTTTGTCTAGAAAATAATTAGAATAAAGGTTTCAGAAATGAACAAGATAAATGTGTTCTGGCAGATTCTTTACGTGACTTCTCATTGCACTGAAGGTAACTATCTGTATTTTTGGAGGACATGGGTGTGTTATGTGTTCTTTCTTTTTTTCTTTTTTGGCCTGCGAATGACAGACAAAAGGTGAGAGGATGAGAAAAAGAACATAGGTGTGAAAAATGATGAGAAAGTGACAGAGTGTTAAAGTTAGATGAGAGATTGCTCCCCCGTGGCTGATTTACAAACCAAAAGTGCCAGTCGCTCCCTCCACCCCAACGCATAAAAACATCTGTGCCCATAAAACATCTACGCTTTCACCGCCGGCCTTTCGCCTGGGACAGAAAACCTTGACTCTGAAACACCTGGAACACCTGTGTTATCAGGTGTGCCCTGAGAATAAGACGCCAAGATGCCAAGATTCGAAATGTCTCCGTGCCTGAGTACGGAGATCATTCATTCATTCGTTAAAAGAGCAGATGTCCTCCTCTTTGTGAAAGATTATTAAAAAATATTATGTGTGCTGCACTGGGCTGAATTTAAATGAGGAATTTAATTTCGTGACTCCCAAGTGAGTTACAGCAGTTTCTATTAAGGTCAAGGTCAAATTTATTTAGTGCTGAGGGCTTTATAAACAACCAGGTTTGTGCTCGTAATTAAATACATGCACAAATGCACACATACAGTCCACACATACAGTCTGCATACAGACATTCATGCATATGAGTCGAGATTCTACTGTTCTTATATTTCCAGAGAGACTATTCCAGAGTCTTGGTGCAGATACTGAGAAGGTTCAGTCTCCGGAAGGTTTTTGACAAGATTGTTGCATGGTTACCTTTGAATATAGCCTGGGGCGAGACTATACAGGGCTTTAAACACAAACACTAGAATCTTGTAAGGGAGTCAATACCAAACGGGGAGCCGGTGAGTAAAATGTTCCCTTCTTTGGGTGCAGCGTTCTGTGCCTGTTGTAAGCGCTGAAGAGAAGAGAACTGATTATTACAGTTCCTGAGGATATTGGAGCACGGATGACTTTGTAAATCTTAAGGCGATAAGAAGGACAACAAACAGATTTCAGAGTACTGTCAAATATTATTTGGAAGTGTTTTGAGAGATTGGACAGTGGTGCTGGAGGAACAGTTGGGCCAAATTATCAAAAGTGCATCAGATGATGCAGAGTTGAACTTTTAACGAACTGTGTGCCGTCCCCCTCTGCACTCTCTCTGAGAAACAGGCAGATCTTCCTCACAGCATGTGTCCGTCTCTCTGTGTACGCCTGCTTCTGGGAGCCCCTCAGTGGGACGGGGAGGTTCTCCTCCAGGCGGAGAGAAAACACACAACTAATAGAATAAGTACGGTATCTCGGATATACGGTGGGCGTTTTTGTGTGGGCTTGAGATACAGCAGACTGGCAAGACTCTATGGCTCACAGCACAATCACATCTCCACTCAGCGAAGACACATCACACCCAGCTGAAAATGACAAGTACTCAAAATCTGGCTTTGTTCTTGATACTTGTTTTTTTTTGCAAGCTGGAGCTCCAGCTGTCTCTTGTTGCTATGGTCTTTGCTCGCTCCCAAACTGGCAGCAGTGTCGGCAGGCGAACGAAAAAAAGAACAGAATATACGGTGCTGAATCACCATCATCTCCGTGAAAACAGAGCATTTGCCAGGATAATGTGGCAACAAAATCATTGTTTCTCGTTTCATCTTTTAACACGGCCTTGTTTATTACACAATATTTCACTGATTTCAGTGGTGAAATCAGTAAAGCCAAGTCAGGTTTAAGGAGACGGAAAGGCCTGGAGTGACCATAAGGCACGACTCTAGCTTATGACCAGGATGTAAACAGAGGTCAGGGGATTACAAACCAGTTCATGACCTCTGGCGGAGAAAGTGATTTCTAAGGATGAATGAATGAAAGCATGCATGATTGAGTCACTTCCAGTGAAAGCTTTTTAAGTCCAGTAACATTAGACTAGACATCGTTACATCATTCTGATGAAGAGGAATATCTGTCATCAGGCTCTACTATTTACTCGCCCTCGGGCTCCATGGCTACAAAGTGCAAAGCCTCATCACATGGCAGGATCCAGGCCTGAAGCTTGATACGAGCCTGTGCCAAACAGCGGACACAGAGGCCTGATAAGATGCCTTTACTGATCTGGTGTCTGTTGACATCTAAGTAACGTTCACTAATTTTTCCGTCTCCGGTGACCTTCCTCTCTGGCGCAGCAGCCCTGTTTGGTGTTTACCATAAAGAGCAGATGTCACCGGGTTCCTGTGACACGATTGGGTGTCAACACTGAGTGGAGAGAGTTACCTGGGCTGCTTACTCTGAACACTACCTGAAACTGGAGAGGCCTGATCGCTGTCCGTAGTCTTAAATGATGCCATATCAGCTGTGCGCTACAGTTTCAGTAGTAGACATTTGATGACATTCAAGACAGAGAAGTCTGATACTCATCTGTAATCACATAAAAAGCTACCGTGCGGCGCTTTAGAGGAATAGTTTGACATTTTGGGTAAAATGCTTCACGCCCTTGCCAAGAGTTAAATGAGAAGATCAATAGTACTCTCGTGATTATCCATTAAATATATTATTACAGCAATGATGCAGTTAGCTCAAGGCTTGATACTGCTAGCCTGGCTTAGTTCAAACTCGCTTAGCTTAGCATAAAGACTGGAAACAGAAGGAAAGAGCCAGCGTTCCTACGCTATCCAGCTGTGTTGGATAGAGTCGCCTTGCTGTGTCATCTGTCCTTGACGAGCTGTCATTTTAGAGCTGAACTTACATCCGTTGATGAAAGTTGTGTTGATCCAAACTCCAGCAGCAACCTTCAAGGTATCTCATGATTTTTATTTTTTTTTCCAATGCCGTCATTGCAGCAGAGAAGCTCCGGTCTGTCACATCTCACCTCTCTGTACGTATCTCTCTGTACCTGTGAAATTGCTAATGCCTCAAAACTAAAATAATCTTAGAGGGTCCCAGTGTGTGCCGGGCCCACCGCTCTGTGTAGCCATGACAACAAATTCACCAGGTTTGCAATTATAGAAAGTGCTGCGAAACCGGACGCCTGACGGAAACACCTTCTGTGCCATTTCCTCTACGCTTACCGCTACGTTACGTGTAGTGACTGTGTGGGTGATATCTTTCTCTTTTTGTGAACAGGAAGATATTTCTGTTTGAGCGATGGATGATAGCAAATGGTTAGTTGTAATGGCAGATGGCACGTGCGCTCCTACACCGTCAAATTTGTATAAATTTCTGTGATGAAAAGGAAAGCACAGAGGAAAATGGCCCTAAGTCTTGTTTTATCAAGCTTACCCAGCACTAAATATCCAAACTCAGTGCAACAGTGAGGGAGATCCCAACTTTATATTCAGTCCTCTGTTTTCTTTATCACCTTTCTCCAGCAACACCATGTTGAATACTTCAGTTCAGACTTAACGCATGGCAAATCAGATCTAAGTATATTCCTCTTACACTAACACAGCTGCTGTGCAACTTAAAACCATCTATTTTTCATTCCGTAGAAGTGAAACACCTGCTGTGTACCAGAGTCTCCTCTTAAATGATTCAGTGCGAGTGGAAGGGCAGACCAAAGAACTTCCTGCCTGACCACTGATGACCACAACACTCGTGCGTGTATCCGTCCGCACAGTACTGTTTGTCTCCTGCATCAGTGTCAGACCACTAATTGTCTCGCTGGCCCGCTCGTTTCTGTCCAGCTGTCTCTGCGCTTTAGAGGCCGCGGCACTCTGTGGCACCCGGTCATCCTCGGTGTCAGTGAGGTCAGAGATACATAATGTAGAAAGAGACCGAAGAGGAAAAAGCTGTCTGGGGTGCAGCGTACAATGTGTGCAGCTGAGATGTACAGGCACTAAAGGTCCCCGAGGCAACAGGCAGAGAGGAAACTTTGGAAGTGACCTATTTTCTTACACACCTCAATGAACTGTTAGAATGAAGTCGTGTAATGATGATCAACGCCCGAAATAGAGCAAGAAAACACAATTAGTTCTCTGTCCTCCAACTCTACCGGGTAAGAAAGAGAGAAGCTGAAAGTCTGACATTTACAACAACAGCAGTTTAGAGGGATCTAACCTTTAAGAGATGAACATTCACTCTGAGCTTAGAGGCCTGAGATACAAAAACAAAACATTCGTTACTTTGCGGTGGAGCCTTTCAGCGTATTCAGAACAATAGTCATACTCATCATCATCATCAAACTATAGGTCTCATTTTGTTTACAGTCAAATGTGGAAATGGCGGATTTCAGGGCCACGAAGCCTTTTTAGTAATGCTTTAAGTTGACAGAGATCGCACTGAGACAGAGAAGCGTGCCCAGCTGTCTGTCACAACATATGGCAAACGCAAACAATGGCTGGCAGCTGCATGAGATCTGTGTGAATGACTGAACCGGGATTTGCACACTAATGATCAAGAACAGGGCCTGCTCCATCGCTGCAGAATGCAGAGGGATTAATTGTCATGCCGTAACGACGGAGGAGGAAAAGAAAACCACCGGCTTACTCCTCTCTCTTCCTCCTCTTTCCCCTCTCTCTCGCATGCACGCAGGCGCACACGCGTGGACTGGGCGACAGCGGCGCGCAGCGTGCACAGATCTCATACTGCAGTGCCTCGGCGTGCAGCTCAGCTGATAGTTTCCATGGTGACACGAGGCGTTTTTTTAGCATTTGCATAACAGACACGGCAAGGCGTTCACAATAACAGGACGGAAAACAGAGGCTCCGTGATCGCGCCGAAGCATGCAGTTCATTTCCATCGGCGCTGATCGCTAATTGACAGTCAGGAGTTCAGTAAACTCGAGCCTCAGTAAGCCAGCAGCTCTTAAGGAGTTGTGGAAATCAATACACGAGTAGTGCTGTAAGTTTATTCGACAGGCTACTTCCTGCTATTTCCCTAAAGCTCACACTGAACACACTGATTTCTGACTTAATTCATCAGTTGGCAGAAAAACAGAGAAATGCTTCTCAAATCTGAGGATCCTCGTGATGTTTCCTCACATTTTATAAACTTTCCAAATGAATGGATTCATTAAAAAAAACATCTACAATCAGCAGATTTATTGATAAGATTTAAGCCTTAAACTATGCATCACACACAAACTCGCAGTGAAATGTGCTTTCGTGCGGAAATGATGTTTTTCTTGGCATCAGTACAAGAACAGTCCCGCTCCAACACTTCAGGGTAAGTTACAATTATTTCTGTTGCTACTAGACGAGGTCAAGTGCTCCAAATGTGTTTGTGTGGCCCTGAATTATTGTTAACAACGTCAAAGAGCTTCACATTGCAGTATTATGTAAAGCATAAAAGCACTCACATCAATCAGTGAGGGAAACAAAACGCTCACAAAAAAAGACAATTAAAACAATCTCGAAAAGAGCCTCATTAAGTCTCAGTCTGTCTGTCTTGTATAGCACTTATACAGCACTTCAAATGCCTCCTTGGCAATGTTTCAGACTGTGTGTACATTCTTTAAGACGTTAAAGAGGTGCTGTTTTAATGAGGTTGCCAAAATCATACAGCCCACTGTAACGATATAGATAGATAGATAAGAGGGTAGTAGCTGTGATTGTGTAATTATTTGCTGCCTGTGCCCAGACTAAATCTTGCCATGATAATACTGTTGGAATGATAAATGTCTGCAGAGCGTAAGCAGCTGGCTCACTGCCAGTGTCTTCTGTGCCAGACTGCTGATTTTCAGTCTGGAATGGCCGAGCATCCCGGTTGTATAAAGCGGGAATGACGGGGATGTTGATTTACAAGTGGAACAAACCCCTAAATTATAGAGGGATGTGTACAATGCTGCTGCCAGCCTCAGGATCCCGAAAAACTGAAACAAAGACAACAAGTCTCTGGTCAGATGTGAGTAGGTGCAATCCAACCGTGCCAGACAAAAGCACGATTTTAAAAAAATCGCTTCGTCTCGTAAGTCTGTGCTTGCGTTTTAGTTTCCCAGACATGAAGCTCAAGTGGAGAGCTACACTCGCCGAAAACAAAACGGCTAAACACATGTCAGGCCGGTGCTTGATGCTCCACACACTACCTATATCCATCCAGCCTGCTGTAAACTGGCCGACAGTCAAGCACGCTGGCCCAGCCAATCACTGCCATACATGGAGAAGCTGACCTCAGATTAAAACACGCTTAGCCATTCTCCCCCTGCTTCTCCTGACCCTCACTACGCTCTCCCTAAAACAACACTGTGTTGCAAATGATCCTCCATTATCTCCCATTTAAAGGCCCAGCGTGGCAGGAATTGGATATAATGGTCATGGCTGTGTTTTTAGTAGTGAATAATCACCTGAAAATAAGATTTGTTCTGTTTTTATTGAGTTAGAAGGAGCCCTGTGTATCTGCAGATGCAGAGCGTTGGCGCTAGATTTGGTCTTTTCGCGTTTTTCGCACCTTTCATAGCCGCTGTAGTATCTGCGACGATGCCGCTAAATGTCCACTAGATCTCAGTTCACCTGGTCTGACCTCACCTCCTATCTCTCGCCACATGCAGTCCCTATTACAGATCAAGCATTACTTTAGGTTTGAGCAAACAACACTTAATTGCCTGCCAAATGGGCAGTCGCAGTGTTTCCCTTTATGAAAGTCATCAATCAGGGGGGCTGTTTTAATTTGCAGCTGTTATCTTTCCCACTTCTAATTCGCCTCCGCTGGTGCTGCGGCTGCAGCTGCAGCTGGTGACCGGCCCACCAACTATTTGTTAAAGTATTAAAGAGGGGCTGCAGGGTGTCCTGGTCTGTCTGTTGCTGTGACCACGCTGTTTGATAGAGACAGTTCAGCAGGGATCAATAAGGTGACACATTCACTTGGGATATTGATTTATAGTGAAGCTGGACCTTCAAAGTATAAAAGAAGCTGTAGCTGACACTCAGCCGCTCCATCATGCCTGTGTATGGCTTTTTAATGTGTATACACTTTACGACACGAGTGTCCTTCAGTGCTCCTTCTCCTCACCACAATCATCCAGGACCAAACTTTACGAATTTTAAAGTTTAAGAAGTCTAATTATTTATGCTTAGTCTGGCAGCTCCTAACCAGTAAATATTCTGTCCTGCATCCTGTCACGTCTCGTAGTAGTATGTTCCTCTTTTTTCCTTTTACAAAATATCTTGTACTCTGTAAAGTATTCGTGTACAAGACAAATGGTGTAACTTACAAATCCGTTCACACTTCAATATAGATCTAACAATTTACCTCTAAATCTCTGGAGAAATCCTCTTTAGTCACAGTGACCATGTTTCACAAGAACCGCGAGCATTTCTGTAATCACTTTTTGGCATTAGACTCCGAGAGTGAGAGATCACACTATGATTAGAAAGAAAATCCTCAGAGATTTGGCAACGCTGTTGTTGGCATTATCCACAGAGCCAAGGTTTCCACGGGATAGCCCCTGGGACTTCTGTTTAATTCTGGGCAGAGAGTTGATGAGGAGGCTCTAATGAGCAGCCTTCTCTCAAAGCTCTGTCCTGCTTCAAACACACTGCGCCGACCACAAGAGGAAGTGTATTACGTAAAGGCACAATAAGAGGAAAATGAGTTAGGCGCCGGCTTCATGACCACTTTTTCATTGAGGTGAGGATGATATCTGTTAACTACAGGTCCTATTTGCATAACATATAAGAAAGGTAGCTTCTATTATAGTAAGTTATTTGGGGTAATTTATTTATAATTTATTTTTGAGACCAATCGGCCAAATTATTAACCAGCGACATTATTTTGTGGGGTTAGCACATTTGGTACAATATGATGCGGCCACCAGTTGCATATTTAACAAGCTGCAAATATTAAAAACTCGACGGTGTTTAAAGCTAATTAGTGAAATTGGCTGGCTTGCCACAGGTGGTCACATCCCACGCCAACAGTTCATTTCATTTCAGCTGATGAAATCAACGAGACGTAAGTCTACCACCGTGCGGCTGCTGCTGTTATATCACTGTAAACTTCAAAGCTTCACAGGTATGACAGTAAGTATCGCGGCAGGGCTCGGCGAACGATCGGTTAATCAATTAATCCATTCATCAGACAGTGAATGTAATTATTCTTCAGCGGTCCCAGATGAGTCTGTGCTTCTGTCCTCGGAGGGCTGCATCTGGAACCACAAATGTGTTCATGTAACGACGAGGGAGTCGAGTTTCCCCCAGATCACTAACCCTTTCAATTTACATCACGCTGCTCAGTTTACACAAGGCCCATCAACTCTCAGCTTCTGTTCTCATGGGAGATGGAGCTGCCTGAGGTAGTTTGGCAGATCAACGTCACACACGCGCGCGGGATGAGGCGGCCAGATGACGAATTTCCTACAATTATGAGCTTAAACCGGCAGCTTTGGATGCATATCGTGTGACTGTGCCCTTTGCTCATTACCATATGAACTAACTTAAAGTGGGCAGGTTGAATCTCGGACAAGAGTATGGCTCATGCTGATAATATTAATATTGCTAGTAGAGAGTTACAGACCACGAACAGGTACTTTGCACCTCTTGTCTCAATGCCCCCTCACCTGCCATTATTTCCTAACCTTCAACCTGCGATCCTCTCCTCTCCAGCTTGGCCCACTTAACACCAATATGCCTATACATCCCCATGGCCTATATCTTGCACTAGACAGAGGTGAGGTGATGTGCCTGTGTCTGCCCGTGGCTGGTGTCTGGTAGGCGGAGGAAGGAGAAAGAGAAATGAGAGCAGCGAGTAGGATGAGGCTCTGGCAGTAGACTGGGGAGAACAGGGACTCCTGGGACTGCTGCCTGGAGATTAGTGGGATAGTGACTGAAACTCACACAATCCACCCACTCTGCGCTGCCAGGCTATCAGCTACACTGGTTCTTAGTTTAACGCAGTGCGGTATGCTAAGGGCAAGCATTTAAATTCAGATAAGTGCGTAGGAACTCGCCAGGATCCTTTTAATGAGAATCACCTGCATAAGTCAGTCATTCGGCGTGCCGGGTGGCCCCAGGGTCTCAGGTGAGCTACCTGAGGAGGTGTACCGCTCTCAGCTGCTCCTAAGGGACTTCCTCTGTGGTGTCATCCTGGCAAACAGAGTCATGTACCACTAAGGTGATCTCCTGAGTCTCATATGGCTCGTCTCTGCTACCCAAAGCACTGCTCCTGAATGTAATTACAACAAATGAACATTAGTTCCTCCTCAGTCAGCACACCACAGGAGTCTCACGTAATTACCATCAATATTAGCATACAAACACCGCGAGGACGCGGCCTTTGATCCTCCCTCACATCGCCATATGTTCACTCTGGGTTCTGCATATTTTAAACTTTTGCTCCTCTCGCACGTCTCCACATCACTGTATGTGCATCTGTTCTCTCATTTGCAGTCTTAGACGACAGCTTGCGGTAAACTTTTGCTACCTGACCGATGAAATACAGTGTTGACTGGGAGGAAGAACCCAGACGTGCTCTACCAATGCCTCAACAACAGAAACATTTTGAAAGAGGCAGAAAGCATGCCCTTATAGTCAGTTTTAAATAGAAGCAAAATCAGCTGCAATTCTTCGCTGTGTTGACCTAGAAAAGCTTTTCTTTCCCACCTCATGTCTCTCTCTCTCTCTCTTACACACATTACACACCCACATACAGTATGTTACACTGTAAATACAGTACATGCGAATACTCAAACAGCGCAGCGTGTCATAAAGATGTTTCTATTTTAAAAATCTAACGTGTAGAGAATTTATGATTGCCTGTTATCCATCTTATTCTCGTCTAATCTCCGATGTTACCTGCAGTGAAGCTCGCAGAGTGCACGGCTGTGCAGTGCTGTCTCTGCTGGTCTATAACCTCCTCTAACTAAAAGTTTCAGTGCAAATTAAACATGCATTAAGTACCAATTACAGTGAGTATTAGAGTAGAAACAAGCCCGTGTACTTTCGGATGAAGAGCACAGAAACCACCATTGGCTAAATGTTATTTTAAGTAATAGTTTGACATTTTGGGGAAATGCAGCTAGTTGCTGTCTTGCATAGAGTTAGATGAGAAGATCAGTACCTGTCAGCACTCAACAACAACAGAGGGAGAGAGTAAGCCTGTGAACACCTCTAAATCTCAGTAATTAACACATTTGTTTAATTGGTGCTAGATGAAGTTTTATGGACTATATCTTGCTTTGAGTGATTTCCTGGGTTTCTGCAACTGGCCAAGAAATATTCCCTCCATAAAACAGTGAATTGTTGTTTTTACACTTCAGTTTTGGAGCAGTAGAGGTGTTGGTGGACAGAGCCAAGTTAACCTATGCTAAGCTAAGGTCACTGTCTGCTTCGTGTAGCTACATATTCAGCACCGAGACACGATAGCGGCAGTAAATCTTCTCATCTAACACTTGACAAGAGAGTGAATAAACATATTTCTCAAAAGAAAACAGATCTAATTGCACCTCTGTGCTCATCTTTACAAGTAAATATTACATTACGAGAAAGCACTTAGAGCCACACTGAGGAGCACTGAGTGCACTGTAAAACCACAACCTCCTGACCACTGACGATCACCACAGACACTCTGCTATCACACCAATTACTTTCTCACTCCCTCCCTCGTCTGTCTTCCTCTGTATGAGCGCTGTATCCTCTGATGACGGTTTAGAAAGAGAAACATGCTTGTGACAGTCTGCCGTGGGGAAACTGCCAAACAGTTCGATGTAGTCCAATGAAAAGGTTCCAGGCTGCCGCAAACAATCAACTAAATTACAACACCAATGTGTCTATTTAAGGATACGTATCTGTGTGTGTGTGTGTGTGTGTGTGTGTTTCATGTGGAGAACGAGTGGGAAAATGACCAAAAAAGGAAACTGCATTTGGAAGAAAGCCAGAGAAAGGATGGGAAAATGTGCAAGTTAGTGCACGCATTTGGGTTTCTTTCTCTGTGTGTGTGTGTGCCCGTACATGTGTGTGACAGCATATTTATTTATAGAAGCCCCTCTGGGAGAGGAGTGCCATTACGGTGCTAAGGTAGAAAATGTGATGGGGCTGTGCTAGATGTCACACTAAGGCGGCTTCATCACTCCTCGCAGGCTGTGCCTCATTAGGATGAGCAACACCCTGTATATTAGCAACCACACCTCTTCTGCATTGTCCTTCTACATCTGTGCAAACACCATTAAAAAAAAAAACACACACACAACACCACGCTCTCTCTGGGGATAGGAGCTGTTGCATATAGCACAATGTCACAGTTTCCTCTGTACGGTAAATCCGTGCCGGGGTTGTTTTACAGACAAAATTCATTAAGTTGTAAAGAGAAACGTACTCTACCTTCAGGACGGTAATGCTCACTGTCATTATTGATTACCTTTGTTTGGATTAGTTATTCTGTTCCATAAGAAAGAAACAGAGTAGGCGGACAAATTGATCCAGAAATCGAACTGAACTCCTCATGACTGTTTCTGTCTCAGCAGACAGACACACTGCCTCAGATCGGGTATCATGCAGACTGATCCGTATTGCAACAGCTGCTCTTTTTTTGGGGTCCGCACAGGTGAGCAGAGAGATTAGAAAGACGGATCTGATCCGCTTCTGCTGGCTTTGACAATCATTAAAGGTGGGGACACAGGGAAAACTCTCTCACCTCACTCCCACTCGAATCAACCCTCCCGACCCCCAAGAGCTGCATTATCTCCACAAACCACAGTGGGACTTTCTTCAGAAACCAAGCATCACAAACCGTGTGGGGGGCTGAACTCAGCACCAGTCCCATGATTGGATATGAGGTTTTTCCTTCACTGTATGTGAATGCGCACATCTCAGCTGTAAAACGAGATGTTCAGATGACGGGATTCACAGATAGCTCCCGTGTTTGCTCCTCGCTCTCACTCTGTTTGCTAAAGAGCAGGAGCTACCTGAGTGAGACGTGTCTGGAGAACAATGGGCATCTCTCTCACCTGTCTGCCTCTAGTCCTGCTGACATTTTCCCTCAGTCGAATTACATGTGCGACCTCTGCTTCACCTTTTTTTCACCCATATCAGCTCCTAAACCTACCGGCAATTTAAAAACAAATCTGATCTGCTTATTTACTGTGCTGACATACCTAAATGTGTCACTGGCATCAATCAAAATGATGCAAGGTGATATGGTAACCCGAAGCTTTGTTTAATCCAGCCTGTCTAGCATGGCAGACACGATGCCCCGCAGTGAGAGGCTGGAGGTGATCTTGTGTTAATTGAACCCTGTTGTTGACTGTTCGTCCATGGAGCTTTCAGGTGTTGAATTCTGTATCAAGTTCAGGTAATTACTGTTTCTCAGTCTGGCAGCTGCCGTGAACTTGTGTTGGTCGGCGTTTGAATCTCTACATGCTGTCTGATTTTTGCATCTGTAGAAAGACTTTTGGAGTCTGTATTGTTGTAAAAAAAAAACATCCATCAGCGGCGTAGAGGTCATCAATGCTCCAGACCACTTTCTTTTTTTTCACTTTTGTTTCCTCTGCACAACAGAGGTACGCAACAATAAGCTAATGGAGCCAGAAAGAAGAAGTGAGTATCTGAACCTCATCTGTTTCAAGTAACCAGTCCTGTCCCAAATAGGAAACCTACAGGAGACAACCTTTATTCAAAAGATGCACTCTGCCCATCATTAAACCGGTGGAATCGTACAGTGCAGTATATTTTGTTGAATTTTGTCCTCCTGTGAATAAACAATGCTCAGAACTTTTCAGAGAGAGGCCGTTGTTGATGCTGATCTTGTCTTCTCGTCTAATGTCTTGCTCCAGCATAACTTCTGTTACAAATTATGGCAACGCAATCTTTCCTCTCAGACTCAGCTACCTTTAACTACACATGAGCTTTCTTCTTCATCCATCTCATATGACGTGAGGATATCGTGGTTGAGAAGTGAAGGCTAGAAGTGGACGTAAGCTAGCAAAATCAGTTGAGCTCTGGCGCATGTGGCCAAACAAAAGGACAAAGAGTCCAGACTTCCTCAGCTACAGTGTCATTGCATTGTGCTTTTTCACCATTTGCTTGACAGCTAAATGACCCTGGATGAGGTGTACATGACGATGGCGAGGGAGCTGTTTAAAAATGCACGAGGCATCTTTTTGCTCTGCTGTAACCGCGTGGTGAAGTAGGGTGACGCATGAGTTTGGGCAAGAGGCGAGCGTCACAGAGCAGTCATGTCATATACAGCGAGAATCTGAGCGAGCTCAGAGATGGATTACTGCCTCCGCAGAAAATGTATCTGCTGTCAGAAAATGTATTGGACTGACTACAGAATTTCATTGCATTATTCAGTCATGCCTGTCGCTCCTGTACGGGTGGCTGGAAACTGACCTTTTCAGTGTTATCCCGCCGAGTGAGCAATTAAAACCTCGGTGCGGTGTGCAACTGTAGCTTAAGAAGTAGCTTTAGCATGCGATGGCTTTAGGCTCTAATGTCTAACTCTCTGGAAACTTCTGTTTTAGTCTCCAGTGCATCTTCTTGAGTGATATTCTCCCGCTGACAGGCCTGTCTGAATAATGAATGAAGGTCTGCAGCGAAGAAGTCGAGTCTCCGTCCCCCTCGTGATTGACCTCTCACCTTTTTTAAATGTCAGCGAGCGCCTCCGTCGCCGCGAACCCAGTTAGCGCCAATGTGTGAGGAATGTCAGGAAAGTCAGATAAGGCATTGTGCTAAAAATAAAGCACGTATTTTGTAGGCCTGTCAAACAGAGATACTATGTAGTAGGAGTCTGTGTATGTCTTTGTGGCATGTGTAGCATGCAGTGTTGCCGCAGCTGGGTTGTGTGATAAGCTAATGTAGCGTACTAGATCACCTCTCTCCATGGAAACCGCAGGGCAATGGAGGGGCTACACTCGAGTACCTCTTCTTGAAACCATATGCTCCGGACTACAGCTAGTTGAGAGGACTCTGGTAAAACGGACTGGTATCTTAATTATTTCTCAGGTGTTGCTTCGGCCTTCTTAATGCCAGGTATTTGGTAAATGCACAGTCAAATCATAACATCTCTAATACTGATACTATAAAAACTGCAGTGTTTACCACAAGCTGAAACCACAATTTAGAGTCTAGAATTACAATAAAGCAAAACATGAAACCTTTTTTGGCAACTTGAGAGCAGCAGAAAGTAACTGTAAACACATTACAGACCATCACACGTTTCCCTTTAACGTTGAACCTTTTAGCAAACACATATACTTATATACAGAAACTGGGCAAAACAAGCATTCATTTGCATTTCCATCTACCAGGTAAGTCCAGTATTCTCTCTCAGCTCTGTTTTTGGTCTGCGCCATCTTCCTGAGGGAATTATCGGGCTCTTTAGCTGCTAAATGCTCCACTAGATCCACCAGCTAGTCACTTAACCTACTTTGTCTGCTTGCAGAGAGCAGGTAGTGCAGTCCCCCAAAACACAAACCTGATGAGAGCAGTGAGCCCGAAGCACAAACTGTGAGACAGAAACCAAAACAAGGAGCTCAAGGACACCAAAAAGCTCTGCAATGCTAACACGATATTTAATTTAAGTTTTTTTTATTTTATAATATATGTTTGTGATATGTGCAAGGTTATTATCCTGTATAACCTTCTTCTCTTCTCATGCATGGCAGTCTAACTGGAATTTAGGCCATTGAAACACACATGAAGTGTGAACGTAACGTTTCCGGGGAAAGTTTTCACCTTCATGCAGTGTTCAAGATCAGTGAGGCGACGAGCGGCCACACAGGGGAAAAGAAATAATGTATAGACAGCCCGCGCATTAGGGTCATTTGTATAGTCACATAAGTCAAACACGAAAGAGGTCCACAAGGAGAAGAAAGTAGCTGTCAGGCAAAGTAAGCAGACCGTCCATGCTGGTAACAGAGCACCTCCATCAATGAAGGAAGTCATTTATAGACCACAGGAACAGAATCCTGATCTCCAAAACAGCATTCATTGGTAATTTCTGAGGAAATGGAAGAGAGGTTCCTGGATAAAAACTTCAGTTCCTATCTGTCAACAGCACATTTCCAGTAACACAGTTCTCAGTGAGAGCATAATAAAGCACGGATATAAGAACGTTGTACAGGAAAGTGGCTCCAATGCAACGCGGAAGCTCTGATTGCAACATAAGTGTTTGAAGTCTTGGAGAAATCATTTCAGCTTAGCAAATAAGATGCATGTGGAACACATACACAAACAATTTAATCCCCGTCTGTGCACTTCACAGCTGAGCAGCTTTTCTCCATCGATTAGCAGCCGCTCTGGTGGGACTTGTTTCTTCCTTAGTGCTTTTGCATTCACACACGCTGATCAAACGGCATCAAAGGCATTATTAAAATCGATAATGCTAATGTCTCTCAGTCTAAAGGAGGGCTTCTATGTAGTGCGTGTGAGGCTGTAATTGCACAGTGACGATCTTCATGGGAAGCCCCCCAAAAAATAAGGATAAAGCAGTGAAGAGGGATATTATGAAATACAGCTCAGCAGAAAACAAAACAGAGAAGCCTGCTGAACACTAACCAACCATTAATATGATGTCTGTGGGCGTTAGAAACAGCTGGTGGCATTAGTAAAAGGTTGTACCTGTTAGCATATGGCCAGTCTGTGTTTAGATTAAACATATAAATAATCTATTTCTTTCTTCATGAACACGCATATTAAATATTAATTTTGGGTCCATTCACGAGTGCAGAGGGAGGTGAGAGCTGACTATAAAAAAACTTAAGAAGGAAGTTTTCTTTTGGAAAATATCCAATATGAGGACAGCTATTATCTCTGTGCATGTACTGTATACTCTGTTCAGTGGAGTCATGGAGTTCATCTTTAATTAGAATTCATAAAATAATGAGTGCCTATGTGCTGATTAGGTTACTTTGACTTAAATAATGAGAAGGAGGGAGTGCATAAGAAGAAAACCAAAACAGGGAGAGGTGATAAGAGATGAAGGAAGAGACAGAGAGACTTGCATTTCGATCTGCAACTCTGTGTAAACCCACTTGGCATTATATGGCACTGCAATCAGTCCGACAGCTTGGAAACTGTGCGCCATTGATTTACGGCTATTCAAAGCTCACCTAAGCACAACGGAACAGTTGCTGTCACCCGGCAACAACCCTTGAAAACAAATCATAAAATACACTCTGTTGGATAGCCTCGTTATTAGCATACACACACACACACACACACACACACAAATAGTAAAAGAAAGGCGAGCAACACAAAGGGACAGAGGAAACTCTCAACTCCTTTACTTAGAGACGCTGCTGAAAATAACAACAAAGACCATCAAATCATAGTGACTACACTACTGCGTCTCTTCTGATCTCACTGCAGTCCCTGTGACACAGTACTGGCGGTTAGCGCGAGTGACTGCACTCCCTCATGCGGCGCTATCGGCAGGCAGTGGCCCACGAGAAGTCACACATCTTAGTCCCTCTCTAATGGCTGGTCAGGGCGTGTCCTCACCCAACCCAGCTTGCCTTACATCTTAATGCCTTCGCCATCGATTTCCTCCCATTCTTACAAAAAGTCGTCTTTCAGGCCGCATGGGGTGAACGTGCAGCAAGTAACAGAACACAGTGGATATTTCCACCCTGACACTGCACAGAGCCATGAGCCGGGTAAGTAATCTCAGACTTCACAAACAACAAAGCAAAGTGCTTACAGTGAAGTCAATCGGGCATATCTGATGTTTGGTAAAAAGTGCAGTTAACTGCCTCTAGTCATGGCTCTGTCTCTGGTTCGCTGAGAGGAGAAGTTTCCATGCAATTAGTTGAAACAGCCTCTGCCAAGCCAAAAGAACTAAGTGTCAGGTTTTTATAGCTCAGCATCCTGTTCTGGACCAAAGCTTCAGTGGGTAGAGAGAGCGCTGCGAGGCTCTTAAGAGACAGGAATTCAAAATCCCAGAGTGTAGAGGCGTTAAAAAAGTCTGTCAAGTGAAATCTGTATGTGTCAACATTATTTTTTAGACTCTGTAAAACTCAACTACCAGAACCTGCTCCTATTCAGGTCATGAGTTACCACCACAGTCAGTTTACTGCATCCAGTAAGTTGGATTAAGGTGACTGTAAACATAATATGAATATTCATCAGCTTTGCTGTTGACTTTGCAGTATTATTAGTTATATTTTGCAGCGTAGTCATTTGTTTTTCAAAAAACATCTCACAACATCACCAACGCCTTCCCATGTCCGGAATATATTACAGATCTAATTTTATTTGTGTGCCTGTATGCAGTCGTCTATGTTGCATCTCTTTTGTTAATTGCATCTATAATTATACGAGCATACATAATGTTTACACAGCATACATGTACATGTTGTTGTTTTGTTGTTTTCTCAACTCCAACATGTTGCTTTTACTTGCAGTGTTAAGACAAACTGAAGCATTTTTTCATTCGTTTCCAACCAATTCGCACAGACTCAACTAAAACAATGATAATGTGATCTGACTGTGTGAGAGGTATGTGACATATAGAAGTCTGTTCAAACATATATTAAACTTAACTTGATATTATACTGAAGGATTTTGACACCTAAAGGTCCCTCAAGATAAGATAAGATAGACTTAATGATCCGACATCTGGGAAATTCGCTCGTGACAGTAGCTCATATACACAAGGTTGGCTGCTCAAGCCGACCACAGTCTCATGCAGAGGGCATGAGAAACGATTAAAAATATTTCAACAGATTTGATCAATAGTGACCTGATAACATAACCAACAACTTCACAACCGTCATCACAGCGTGCACATTTTTGCTAAATCCTGATTTATGAATGGAAACAGTGGCATCACATTTCTCCAACTGGGCCTTGCCCTCTTTAAAACCAGTGAGAAAAGCACAGACTGTGATGTAATGGGACAGAAATTGTGAAGCAACCAAAACTGTTTGAAAATTGTGTGTCCGTGTCCAACCCCATCACTTGTAGTAAACTGGTGGAGGAAACAGGTTTCCAGGGCATTTAAATATAAGCCACTTTCAGAGTTTACAGCAATGATGCGTAATGTTCTAATGCCAAACCCTTGGGAGTGTGATTTATAGGGCGACTGTCATCCCTCTGAGACTGAACTGCACCTTGGAGAATTGAGCAACAGTGGCATGCTGAGACATGCTGTATTACATAGGCTGATTTAATTTCCAAGCCACTGAACCTTTTCTTCATGCTGGTCTACACTAAAAACGACAACATTGGCATTCAGCACATGCACACGGAGCTTATATCTTATTGATGAAATGATTACCTGCAAGGATTCCCTGTGTTTCCAAGGGTCCATATTGTGATGATAAATAATTTAATGAGCAGATCCATGGTGGAAATGCAGACTCAAGTGGGTCTAAAAACTATTCAGTCACACTTCAACACTCCCAAGAAGAAAGACAGACTGGCTGCACACATGGTGTCCTTCACCACCGCTTTGACATGAGAAATGGCGTGTCGAGCTGCGAGCGCTGGTGCCCGTGTGTATTTTTGGGGAGGTTATAACTCCAAAAGGTCCAGGATGAGGTGACAAGCCGGAGCTATAGATATTCTGGATCACACCTTCTTTATCCGGGAATCAAGTCAAGGGTTATTAATGTGCAATTAAAATTTCATCAGCACTGAAAAATAAATGAGGCGGAGTATGTGTTTGGGAACAAGCCATTTCACCGATGCAACTCTTCAATTAAACCTCGGCAACAAGACTGCGTTTAATGGCTACCATTTAACCTCAATTTGACATTTTTACTGTTCTCTGTCTCATATGGAAAACTAAACCATGAGGAGATGGCCCTATTTGTCAAACAACGCCCGCTTCCATACAGCTTGTTTCATTCAAAAAAATTCTGGGCCCCCTTAATGGGAGCACAGTGTGCCATATACTTGTTGTTTAGCAGGCTAGTATGAGCGTGGGAGAAGGACATAAATTGTTTTCCTATTTCTCTGCTTGACAGTGAAAAGAAATTTAAGCTGAACGATGCCAGCCACATTTGGAGGAGAATCATGAGCCAATGCTGAAACGCACAACGATGCATGTAAAGAACCCAGAGGCATTTCATGAAGCTGAAATTGTGCTTGTTAAGATTCCTTTTGTCACTGGTTTGTAATTATTTTCCAAAATATTGCATGAATGCAAAAGCTGATTATTCACGACTGCGCCTTGGACAATATTTTGAGTCTATTATGGATTTGCAAAGAAAACATTGTTACATAAAAATCTGTTATTATTTGGTTATGCTTCTGACCTTTATTTTATAATTTCCAGTCTTGCTGCTCGGTGAGCAACAGCAGAACCGAGTAATTATTCAGATTCAAACATATATTCGCTCATGTAGTCTCACTGAAATCATGTTTTCATGAATATTTGCATATATCTTCATTTTACATTTGAAATCTTTTGGCTTGATTTAAAAGAGAAGATTTCTACTCAGTCCCAAGTCTTTGTGAGTTTAACTGAGCTAAATTTACTGTAATATGTTTGGATTCACCTGACTGCAGGTGGTTTGTTACATAGAAGGACGTTGCGCGAACAGCTGCCAAGCAAGGTTATGTTGAATAGCACAAAAAGCAGTATGAGTTTGTGTACACAAAACACATTTCATCTGATATTTTAAACAAAGGATTCACGCATGAAGAGCATCAAAAGCACATTGTCTACTGATTTCTGCTCTGCTGCGTCTGCATGAAAATGAGCCTGTATAGGGCAATTCAATTATTTACATACACTGGCAATAATGGAGGACCTAGAATAGACACTTGAGGAACCCCATTATCAGTTTCGGGGGGGCTGATTTAATATCGGCAACATCATTAAACGCAATAAACCAGCCTGTATCAAAATGAACTCATGCAAAATAATGTGACTTATTAAATAAAAAATTATGACCCACAATATTAAAAACCATTGCCAGATCAGAGTGTGTTTTTAAAAGATTAATGATTTTAAAAGGGTCTGATTGGTATAAAACCACAACACAGATTACAGCTTTCCAAAAATAATATCTGCTGCTCCTCAAGAGAGACGGATTAGATAAAGCTCCCTCTGTTAGTTTAGAAGATTTTGATTGTATCGCAATCTGAAATATGACCAAGCAGACAGAAAATGATGATTAATAGCTTCAGCCACCTTCTTCTTCTTAATAATAGCACCATTCGGTACCAGAGGACCTGGTATTGTCTGTGCTGTTAAGGGTTTCAGAAAGCTCAGGAGAGAAGCGATGGACACAGAGTTTTAAAAGGAGCATGTCTTTAAGCAATATGATTGAATAATTAACAAAAATAATTAAAGGCTTCACTAATTCAAGGTCATGGACATGGAGCAGGCTCTTTCAACAGATGAGCTGAATAAATTATGCAGGTACCCGTGAATATGTTCAAGGAGGTGTTTGAAATTTCGTTCACTAATGATTTGACCAGCATATATTTTGGGGCTGGAAAGCCAGCAGTGCTATCGGAGGTCTCACGCTTCTATTGCTATTTTTATTTTCTGTGCAGACAAATGTGACACTTTCATGCATTTTGAACTAATAAAGCAACAGCATGTGGTAAAATGACTTGATATTGCATACTCATCGACATAATCCCTGGAAATATAATATGGTGAACTGTTTTTCTTTTTCACGCTCTCCGTTGAATGTAGAATGACTGAAAAGGGCAACGTCTCTTCATGTGTAGATTCCCCAAACAGTTGCTCTCCTGGTAATACACAACTTGTGATTATTTAACATTTATGATTTAATGATTTAATTGAATACTGACCTGGTCAGTTCACTTTAAAATGTTGCTAACATGACTATTTCCACTGATCCTAGCAAAGTGAAGTAAGTGAACTGTTCCTGGGGTGTGAGCTATGAGGCTGTTAATGAGCTGGATGATTGAATACTGGACTGGAATAAGGCAGGGGTGGTTAATGAAGCCAAGACTGCTGAAAGGAGAGGGGGTGTTACGTGATGTTCTAAAAATATACATATTGTGCAGTAGAGTTTATTTTTCTGTCCTGACATGGATTAAACAACAAAAGTGTCACCGCTTTTTTCCACTCTGGTGTTGCCAGAGGAGACCAGGATGGAGACCGGCTGTCAGAAACCAATAAATGAAGGCTGTCACGTGTAAACAGAAAACAGAGGTTTAACTGACTTGGCAGGAAAAAAAAAAGCACCTGAGTCTTTTCTTCAGAGGAAAAGTACGGCTAGTTAAGATTATTGATGTGAGCGGAGGAACAAAACTAGTTTTCAAAGTCGTCCGATCCGCTCACATATGAATGAGCAAAACATTTCAGACAGCTTTGAGATACATCAGCATCTTTCTCTCTGTCTACCTCTCAATCTCTCTCCCTCCTGTACTGCAGCAGCTGAAAGTGACAGATTAAAAGCACTGCTTCGGGTTAAAAGAAAGTCAGACATCAGATCGAGCCAGTCTCAAAGAGAGATTTCTGCTTGCCTCTGGATGTTAAAAATTTCCATACTTCACTTTTTGGTTTTTTGTTATTTGTCTTTTAACTAGTCTTCTAAATTTAAATCCATCAATCATTAGTGCCAAACAGCCTTCCCTCCGTTTCCTGATCTTGCACTCATTATTTAAAACATTACAGGCCTGTTGGCTGCATGACAGTGCCACCCTCTCTCAGGTTACCTCCTAACTTTCACTAGATCTGCCCTGGTAGTGTGCCAACAAGAAAAGCTGAGCTGGACGCTACCTTAGCAGCGAATGATGAGCTTGGCTTCTCCAAGAGGTCCCAGAGTTTCTTCCTCTTCTCGGAACAACATGTGGTTGTAAACTCCTCTCCTTCCCTGTCCCTCATGTTCTCGGCCTCTCTCTTCAACTCTTCGTTCATCTGCTCCTTTTTCTGGTGGTACCTGGCCTGGCAGCAGGACTCCAGGTAGATCTCGTCGATTCCCCAGAAGTCCAGCTCTTGGCTGAACGAGAGGGCGCACATCTCCTCCATCATGTGCAATTTTCCGGTGCGGTAGAAGTTCAGGATGGAGGTGAAGGCGCCGGGGTGTCTGTCGAAAAAGAACTCGTTGTTATCCAAGCTGTAGTCGTCGCATATCTCCATGATTGAGTCGTGGGTGTTGCAGTCTCTCAGCTTGCCCAGTCTTGTGCGAGGCAGCCGGTCCAGCGTCCTCCACAGGACTTCGTGGAGAAGGCCCCCGACGTTGAGCCTCACTCGGCGGGTCTGGGTCTTGCTGCGGATGATGTCCATCGTAGCCGGTGGCAGCGAGGTCGCCACCCGAGTCCCCGCTTTGATCATCTTCACTCAAGTCACTCGGTCACTTGAAAAGACTGGAAGATGCAGCCCGGTAGTTTAAGAAGACATAGTCCTGTAGATGACCGCATCAGGGTCCCTCCTCGCTTCTTCTTGTGACTGTAATAAAAACAAGAAAAAAAGAAAAGAAATGAACTCAGGCGCTGTGAAGCGAGGCGCGCGTCCTACAGTAGCAATGTCAGGTGGTTTATCCACTCATCAGAGAGGCAAATAGATATTTTAATCAGCTTTAAGAGGCACAGCCGCTTTTCTTGCTGACAAGGGTGGCGGTAGAGGGTGGAGGGCGGAGGGGTGGGGGGAGTTGGGTGGGGGTGAGGATGGAGAGCCCGGCCAATGACAAACTGGACTCCACTTCTCGTGAGCGCTGTCCGGTGCTGAAACGCCTGTCAGTCACTCTGCAGAGACCCGCGTCTGCCGCAGCTTTCCGCGGACGCCGGTGCTGAAACGGGATCAGCCGTGGTCGGGACGGCGATCAATCCCGATTCACAAAAGATAGCTGTTGTGAACGACGGCGCGAACATGTTGCTCAGCTGTTCATTGAGATGAACTAACATCAAGTTTGATTAAGAGCTCATAAGACCGCAGCACAGTCTGCCCTTAGAAGTCAGTTTAAGTGTTAAGTGCGACATATAAAGTTAATTTTTATCTTTAATTACTACATTCGTTGGCGCATATCTGAGTCATGCAATACAACAGCACTTTGGGACATGCGGTATATAAATATCACTACATGAGCTGGCAGTAGGAGCCTAAATATTGCAATGGTGGCCAGCTACGCCAAACAGATGTCAAAGTAATGCTGCGGGCTAAAGAAATGGGCTATAAAACCTCATCAGAATGAAAGCCCCGGCTAAAAATGGGTTTAAACACAATAAAAATAATGATACATACGTGTCTTCATTACGTCCCGATTCAGCTCATGGACGGACATCAGCAACATTTCAAGAGTCAACGCGTTAAAACTTCTTCTGTCCGTCCACTTCTCCGGCGCTCTGCTTGGTGCTGATGAAGGCATCATGAGCTACGCAGCGACATGTTGAAAAATATAAGAGTCTTGCACGGACCATCAGCGAGTCCAGTCCGCCCTGTCCACCTCTCCTGGGGCGAATCAACAAGTAGGGACTCTTGCGAGTGGCCCGGAATACTCTCGGTACCTCCTCTCCTCTACCTGCTCACAGTGTGAGTGCTGGCTGGCCGGCGCCTGTGACTGTGAACGGGATCCTGCAGGGGCTGAATTCACTCAGGCTCCTCCAGCGGCTGCAGCCTGTGCGAGTTTTAACCCTGACAGAGCCAGTGAGCCACAGCACAGTGCATCTATAGAGCATCTCTGCTTTGTGCAGCAGCTTCAGACAATTATTATATTATTTTAGATCAAATTTAAAGTAAGGCCACAGAACACACCATAAATACATGGTGTACAAGTATAGGAGATGAAAACCTGAATGAAAAGCTTCCTATAAATTTTTATGAAGATCTTAATTTTCACAGGATGTTCTGCTACTGTGAACTAGAAATGATCTGCTATAGGTGTGAGCAGCAGTATAATTCAGTCTTAGCAGAGACAACCTAATTGGACTGGTACCACAACATGGCAAGGAAGGTTCAGAAAGTCACTCATTAGTCCACTGAAAAGGTCTTGACACCGAAAACACACAATGAGCCTGAAGCCAGATTTATTAGGAAATAAAAGCTGAGCATGTTTTTTTTTTTTCCCTCACAATCGACATCGTACCTTACAATCTATGGTGGACGCTGCCAGCATGTGATCGCTTGCTTTCAAAGCGACATATAAATCTAAACTTTCCACTCAGCTTCACTCTGCAAACAGCAAGCAAGTGTCAGTGTGACAGATGTGTAGCCGGCTCTGTTTACAGTACAGGCAGTCCTCTCATTATGCTCCTGCTCTCTCTCTCTCTCTCTCTCTCTCTCTATCTATCTCTCTCTCTCTCTCTTTTTTAACATGCAGAACCAAATGCACCGAAGCTTAACTTTTTACAGCTGCTAAAAATGACACTTTGAGAGAACGCCGGTCAAATTTCATCAGTTTTAATATTGTGGGGGACACGTGGCGTTAAACTAATCATTTTACACAACAGTTGAAAGAAAATTGACACACACAACAATGTACACGATGCATTATTTACATTTATTGATAAATAACAAAATAATTATGAGCTACATGATATAAATACACCTGCATAAATATAGAATACAAAAGTACAAAGAGCGTATTGACACTATAAACAATGTGCATGTGCTGAAATGTGCATAAAGCATATGGGTTTGTCTGGGATTTTTCTTTTTTTAGAGTGTACTCTTAGGTTTATATCGGACAAGCAAGTCTCCCTCTGGTTGTAGCATCCCAAATCCATATCGACTGGCATTTACCTCCGGCATCTGAGCATTTGGGTCACACAGCTCCAAATCATAGTTAGTCAACAGCGTGTAAACAAACCTGAAGAGGAAACACAGACGAAAACACGAAATTAGAACATTCAAACACCGATTAAAGGTAACAAACTCCTCCAGCGTGGAACGTTTTAACCCATCCTAAAGTTGTATGGTGCACTAATTCTGGGACACTCACTGTCTGATGGTATTGATGGCAAACTGTTTTCCCACACAGCCATTGGTCCCTGCGCCCCATGGCATGGTGTAATATTTCAGCCGCCTCCCTGCTTTATAAAAGTCTCTCTTCACGGATCCGTCGTCATTCAGGAAGCGATCATACTTGAATTTCTGGAAAGGAAACGTGCAGACGTTAGATGCAAACAACTCAAACGGAGAGATGAACATGTCTATTTTTTTTTTTTATGCGGCCTAACTGCAGTGTCCTTCCCACGCCTATTAGCTGTGTTTCTGTTCGCGTGCTTGGCTAATCCCTCAATGGTCCACAGGTCTGGGTTTGACCTCTCGGTAGGTAATACAGGGCCAGATTTGTGTAGGCGTTGATTCCACCTTACATAAACAACTACGCTAATTACACTTAAGTCTGCCTCCAGCTAAGACAATTACTACTATTCCTATTGGCAGCACAGGAATGTTTTAATAGAGTGAAGAGGCTGGATACAGCAAGGACGTTACTACAGCAAACAAACCTGCGGCTCTTGGTAAATCTCAGGGTCCATTTGAGGGCTGTTGAAGGGGAACAAACACACTCTGTCTCCTTTCCTTAGCAGGTACTCTTGGCCATTTGCCATGTGGAGGGTCTTTTCCTGCACTACCTCCCTGGTGATGAAGGGGGCAGCAGTGAGTCTAAGCGTCTCATCCAAGGCACTAGCTGGGAAGGGACAAAGAAATGTTGTTAATAACAGCAAAAGAGCAGCAGCATTTCTGGAGCATTTATCTACTTTTATGAATTAACTAATCTGGTTTGTTTTTTACTGTACATGCCTATTAAGATTTAGAAGCACCCAATTTTTCCAAAGTGGATCAAAGCTTTTGTTTGGACCTCATCTTGCTCATCTCTCTGTTCACACAAGCCCTTACCAAACACAGGAGTGTTCACGGGTCTGTCCAGCAGAGAGGTCTCCAAGGTTTCCATCTCCCTCTTCACCGCTGCCAGAGCCTCGGGATTTGTCAACAAGTAGCCCAACAGCCAAAATGCGGCAGGACCAGCGTTACCCTGGAAACAAACAAAGACACACATGATGACAATGATAAGGTTGTTGCTCTCGCTCTGGCGTTGCATAGTGACAGAGCAGGTGGTTATTTGGTCAAAGCAAATAAGACAATCACCTGACACTCATTGTACCCATGTCTTATCTTTTGTCAGAGTCGCAACAAAGAGCACGTTTCAATTAAAGTGAAGTTCAATTAAGTAGAGAAGCCGCACGCCAAATTAAAATACGATGGCTCCCTTTCATGCGTCTGGGATGAGAGGGAACAATGCTCTGGATAGTCTCACTACTGGCAAAGCACGGAGCGATAATGGTTTACTTAAAAAGGAAAGCCATTGGAAACCTAAGGTCCCCTGCCATCTGCCTGCGTCCGAGGGCAGGACATTGAAGCTATTTAGTTTTACGGCAAACCACAGCATTGTCGGCCAGGAGTGGAGACATAAAATAACAAACACTGTGACGGGACTTTTAAGTCGCTGCAAATCCAATACAAAGTGTAATTAATGTTTACTTTACAACAACAGAACTTGTGTATCAATTAAAACACGCGTGACAAGGACACGACATTGTCCAAACTTTGCAGATGACTCACAGACCTGACTGTGGGCAATCATAAAAAAAGACTTATTTAGACAGTTTTTAGGGAACTTGTAATCAATAGGAAGTAAATGATGTTGACGTGTGCTAAAAGGATGAGTAAGCAGCCTGCAGTGAGTCAAATTGGGAAGTAAAAAAACTGCTTTTCATGCAATAAACCCAACCCAGGGCTCCAGACAAAATTGTATGAGTCAATACCAAGCCCATTCATATGAGAACATCTCATGTCTGACAACATTAAAAAGCAGTATCTTATATTCCTGAAGCCCTTTCATGGGTTTCCCACTCGGAGGTGCTGTGACAGCAGAGGTGAACAGCACACTCATGTGCCAAATAGGAGTACTGCTGCTACCGCGCCTCTGTATCTCTGTCTTAGTCCACTTCAAGTCTTCTGAGAGGCACGGGAGACAGAAACAAGAGGCAACTTGCCTAAGGTGGTTCATGCATGGAGAGATTCATGCCTTGCACACACACACACAAGAACGCCTTTCTTCTTTTGAAGCGGGACTCACCTGCGTGGCCCAGAGTTGCATCAGCACGGCTTTGTTCTGTGTCTCCTCGTCGACCCCTTCCTCTTGCAGGAGCTGTCTGTAGGCGTGAAGCCAAGGGCTTGAACCTGAGTCCTCAGTCAGACCCGCCTGGAGCCAAAAGCTCCCACAGCCTCTGCCGAACGCTCTGGGCTGTCCTCTTTTCCTCTGTCACACAGATAAACATCGCAAAGTAAGTGAGCGAGTGAGTCACAGAAGGAATGTAAACAGCTGACCTCAATCTGAATGTCAATTAATAAAATACGACATGGATAAACATACATATTATTGTTGTGTGCAAGAGGTGGGTGAGGAACAATATTTCACTCATGACGGGTAACAAAGGAGGTGGTACACGATAATATTGTAGTTGGCACGTGTGGCACATATGAAATCATCAACAATGACATAGTTCACAAAGGAAGATATGGCCTGGAGAAATAAGGTGTATCCAGTGACAGCTGAATGAGCTACAGGTGAGAACACAGTCTGTAGAGGACCGTGATGATGAATTTGAAAGTCTAACACAATAAAAAAAAAAGGGGTCCTAGACGTTATGTAAGCAACTGAGTAAAGAAAACTCGCCATGGCAACCACAAAATATATCTGAGGGAACACCCAGAGATGATGTCAAACCACGCTAGCCCAGACACATTGACATAAATGTAAACAGTGAGGACACAGGCAACACGAGTCGTGACTCATGTACTGAGTCTCGTTCATTACATCACTGCGCCTTACGTGCAGGATCTCTGACTGATGCTGATAAACCGATATCAACAAATCAACAATATCAAACTTCACGGTTCAAGGTGTTCACGGTGAGAGGCGTCTTCAGCGTCGTTACCTGGCTTCAGTGTGCCTCTTGCCAGTTTGGTTAAGAGGCCATCGAACTTCTTGTACTCCTCGTAGACGCTTGAAGGATTGGTGCCGTTGTTGTTCTGCTCTCCGCCAAACAGCGTCAGGTACCCCGCCCTGCAGACAAAAGCAGAAACACTCGGTATGGGAACGTGTGGGACTGTCCACGAACTGACAAATGCCACTTTTGTTGTTGATGGAAAGATAACCGGCCCACGCAAGTTCTTCTATTCAAAAAAAAGCACACAGGCAATCCCCACTCAACCGGTACTTTTCCACTGGGCCACACAACATGTGTAACATCTCCTCGTGGCAGATGTCACCATGTCGCAATAAACATGAAATCATCTCTGCCAAAGATGTTCAACAGGAAATATGTGAGAGAGAGTGTCCTACATTTTTCTTTCCACGTTTACAAACAGAGAGGCACAGGACTGACAAGTGCGTAAACTGTTTAGCTCGAGACTTTTGACCTGGACGCATGCTTCCTTGACATAGTGTGTGATTTGTGTGTGTGTGTGGGAAGAAAGGGCATCTTTCAATCTTACTTGAAAAGTAAGCTGTAAGAGAGGTTGAAAAGTCCCTCCTCTTTCCAGTCTTTCTGGTTCTGAGGCATCTCGGCTTTCAGCAAGGCTCGCAGGTGTCGGCTCGAGGTGGTGTTGAGGGTGCCCAAATTCATTCCCAAGAAGTGCCTGTGGACACGAAAGGTTGCAACAAACCAGAAGAGAAAAGGTTACATTGTTGCGCCATGGAGCGGAGCTCTCTAAATCACCATCACTCGTCACAGTGACAGTTGTTGTACTCATTATCCCTGAGGGAATATACCTTAGGTTTTATGCTACGTTCTCACATACACAGATGTACCTGAAGAAGGCAAAACATCGAACTTTTAAACCTTAAAATTAAAAAGACAACGTTAAATATGTGACCTTCCCCTCCTTTCTTGGACGTCTGCCTGCAGATTAGTATCTCATTAAAACCGGTATGTGTTTTCTTTCAATTTCACGCCATAAATGCCACGCCACAAAAATGACAGGTGAGCAATAACAAAACAAGAAGTCCTAAAAATAGATTTCCAAAAATTGGAAGAGTGTTTAACAGAAATAACATCTGCGATGTCATTGCATGGGACTTCAGTAGCTGGAATTCCATAAACGCCGTTCACAATAACAAGAAATGAAAAGTGAAACACGAAGCACAAGCTTTCAGATAACATAATCAGTGAATTACTTTTTCATCATCTCTTTTGCTTTGGCTGGCTGGTGATGCGGGAGCTGCAGGTTGAAGATCCTCTCCATGAGCACCTGCGCGTAGCGAGTGAAGTCCAGGGAGTCCGAATCATTCATGACTGTGTCGTACGAGTGTGGGTCCAGCAACACTGTCACGTAACGGCCAGCAGCACGCACCTGCACATCATCAGTACAAAGGGGACAGTGAAGTTAAGTGTGTCTGAACTATTCTGCCGTTTTTAAGCAAATCAAATTCGCCCCGCTTTGTTACATTTCTTATTCTTTTGAATAAACACAAAACTCAAGATCAACATTTCTTGAAAGATTGAAGCTTTGTTAGTCCCGTTCATAAAAGTAAAAAAAATTCACGCTACATGAATGTGAAATCTTTAAGCTGTAACTGTACAGCAACATTGTTAGATACCAAAACGATATTTAAGAACTCTTTTCTCCAGTTTCAAAACATTAAATATTTTCTTGTGGAAGTGCATTTCGTAATCATGGAAACAGGAACAGACAATTTCACATCAAGGACAATTTAGTAGCTGCTCGAGAGTTTTCAGCTGCTTCACATTTCTTCTTCAGAAGAGGTCATTTACGTCATGAAACGTACCCAGGAGCTGAACTCTTACACCCTTAAACGAGCTCAGAAAAACAAACATGTAAGGATCTGCAGAAGGTCATCTTTAGGTTTTCTCTACTCACGGTGAAAATGTCTCCATGTTTCTGCTTCATCCGATTCAAGAACTTGGAAGCATCTTTTCCAAATTCAAGGGCATGGCCCAGCCATGGGATCACTCCTTTGTCCAGAGGTGGATCAGTTTTGGATCTAAAGAAAAGAAAAAGAAATAAAACAATGAAAATGATGATGATGTATTTCAAATAGTTGCTACTGTTAGGAGGCTTCTGCATATTTGATATTTCATTACACTGTCATGACAACATTTGGTGCTTCAGCTACACAGTGTACACAGTGCAGCCTGTTTGTGTGACTGACCAATTATGAGATTATGATCATAAATAAAGGTCGGCAGAGGAATAACATGGATTATGGGGAGAGAGAAAAATGATCAGCACATCACAGAGTGATTTGTGTAATATTAAACTGCCTGGAAAGAAAACAAAAGCTAGCGTGTGCTGGAAAACACATTCCTCAGGCTGCAGTTGGAACACACCACTCAACTGTTATTGTATACAATGTTTTATTAGTAGTAGTAATAGTAGTAGTGAGTGCTTAAAGGGTAGCCACGAGTGGATCTTAAAGACATTATTTCACATTTAAATTGACAGAGATATTACATTGTTAATATTATATTAAAACCCACTTTCAGAACAACCTGATTTAACATATTTTATTACAGTCTGCAGTGAATCAAACAGTAACTCACCTCGTTCTGTCTGTGAGCAGAAAATAAAGCAGGACAGCTTGGACAAGCAGAAAAATGGTCCAGATCATCTCGTGTGTTTTGGTCTCGGCCTCTCGGAGTCAGTGTAGTAACCTCACCGCGCTCATGTGCTTTATATGCTTGCCCTTACTCCGCGCCTTAAGCCACTCCCCGCCCGCATAAGTCATCGTCATCGTGAGAAATTACTTGATTTGACATTAAAAAAAAAGGGGGGTCCTCCATTATTGCGCGAATTAGAAGCTGATCCCGGGAAGCCGACAAGGAAACGCATACAGGTGATACGTAGACAAAACAAATAAGTACATTTGACTGGTTGCAGATGTTTGACTCAGCTACAGTATGTCACCTGTAGCTCATTCCTGCTATTAAATCTAAATGAACTTCTTTGTTGTTGCTTGTTTGCTCTTCATTCTTTTCAAGTTGTCATGGAAGCTGCTGAATCTTTCCGTGTTTGGGAAAACACAAGGATGAGGTGAGTTTAATCCTGCCTGCACTTTTTCACGCACGCAGTAACTTGGTGACGTCACCTATTGTCGCACCGGGGCACGCACTCACATGCATTTCACGTCACACTTCACTTCCTGCGCTGCGCTAAGGTCAGCACGTCCAACACGGATGAACTGAAGTTACACACAAACCTGTTCTTGCGTGGCGCTGGCTCTCAGGTACACACCAAAGAAACCAGAGGGAAAGTGCACAGTCACACTTTGTTTTCTGAAGTCCGGCCTCTCGTTCCTCTCAGGATGCTGGCTTTCTTCCAAATTAGGACAACTTATGATGTTACTGGACAAGAATTTATGTATCCATATGATGAATAAGCACAACAGCTGATGTTTTGTTTGAATCTTTATTAATCTGATGCCAGTGTGCAAAGCCTGTAAAGCGGTCGCAGCGGGTCTGAGGTGTACAATGGAACAACCGTGAACGGGTTTCTGAAATGAAACGTGAGAGCCACTAAACTGCTGCTGAACACGAAGAATTGATTTTTTTCCTCTTTCCAGTCATTGTCACATTAAACCGGACAAGGAATACAAAACAGAGACACTGAAGCAGTTTGGCACACTTGACCAAAGAACCTGAATTAAGAGAATATAAATAAAGTGAATCCTACATGGCCTCTAAACATACATTCAGAACTTAAACGCCGGATGTGACCTCGGAGAGCTCCTTATCATCCTTATCATCCTTCTCGTCTCCTTGTGCGTTGACCGGTCCTCGTGATTCATACACATCCTCCGGAGTTTGGCCAAACACAGCCCCGGTCCGCTTGAGGAGGTAGACCCCGGCATGTAAACCCCCGACGTTGACCCAAACAGTGTGCAGCTTCCTCCACAGTCCTCCCATCCTTGAGATGGCCTGGAGTCGACATAAATTATGTCAGGACAAACTAACAAATGAGACATTTGTTTCGTCTAAAGCGAGATCTCTGCTTTAAACAAACACAGCTGCTAAACATCTTTTTCCATGATAACTGAGCCGAGTTAAAACCCACTCAGACTATAAAGGATTATTTAGGGAACATTTGAGGATAAAGTGATTCAGCGTGCGAGCTTTTAAAAGCGGGACCGCATTCGGTTGTTTAAACCTGATGGAGAGCTAGATAAATGGCAAACAATCAAACTTCATGGCAGGGGCAACGAACAACGATAGCAAGTTAAAGTTTGTCGTATTCAATTTCCATGGAAAGCGACTCGGGATGAAGCCTGACGAGAATTAAAGGAGGAGGCGATAACTGTCGGACATGCAGCAGATTATTTGAGTTTGAACAAATTTGGGAAAGCCCGAGTGTCGCAGTGTTAAACTTTTGACCCTCACTCCTTTTAGCAGCACCACATGTTAGGAAGAAGTCAATGTGAGAACAGCACACTTCTCGATTTATTTATTAGGACACATTCATTTCCTCGTTCGGCGCGTCTTTGCTTTGCGATGAGCGCAGCAGCGTCCGTGATGAAGGATGTCACACGTCTTGGCTTACTCCTGTTACATCTAAAATGTCTTGCGCACATTCGCACGCGTGTAAGCAGGTCACGCTTCGGCCGTCTGCTTTAACAGAAAACATAGCAGCGCGAAGCACGGCGACTGGCAGAGGGCGACTGTAGTGAGCGAGCTGTTGAGGCTTACAAGGAGGCCACTGCTGGCAACGAAAAACAACAGTCTGTTTAAATGAATTATTTTTAGAATTATTCCCATGGAAACAGCTCGTATATTTGTACACACTGCGCAACATTTCATTTCATCTGGACACACCTCCGTCTCAGACTACCTGAGGTGTGGAGAAAGGAGAACTGTTGATTATAAGAAGGGTGGAGATCTAAACTAATGTAATTGTCCTCAGGTGGAACATGGTGCTTATGTCGTGTATTGTCCTCTATAAGCATGAGAGGGCGTGCAGGTCGCAGCTGCACACGGGTCCCCATCGACAGTTAATGACGGTTATTAGAACAATTATTAGCCGAGCAAGTCCGTCAACCTGTTCTCATGAATACATTTGCACCACAATAGCTTTTATAATTATAGTCACAACTATCTGTACTTTATTCATTACTGGAAGAAAGCAGCACCAATCAGAAGTACACGCTGGCATACCACAGACAACAGGCGCGTGTTGCCTGCTCCGTTTTGTTTCTGTGCTGTTACGACAATGCAGCTCGTGACAATGCGAAGAGTGTCGCCTGCCTGCGTGTTTGTCGATGATGTTTGTTGATCCCGCTTATACATCGCTGTCTTGTTTTACATTCTTATGAGATCATTGGTCATTGTCCTACGTGTTTATCCGTGGAAGTTAGGTGCCACTTTATGAATAGCAAAGCTACCGAGGAAGGAATTTGTTGAATCCCTAATAGGCGGTTCGTCGTGTGCGTTTGCTGCCGGATGAATATCCAAATTAACATTTTGTGATAAACTGAATCAGATACTGTGAATCATTGATGATGGCAGGACAGGACTTGCACTGCTGCGCAGATATTTTCCATGAGAATTTCTGTGATATTTCAAAACAAGTCTAACACGCATGAGAGTTACAGTTACCTTAGAAAAGCATTTCTTGTCCTGCGTCAACAACACAGCCTTGCCTGAACCTGGTCTGCACACACGGGCCATTTCTCTCAGACATGAAGGGTAAAGGTCCCAGTTCTTCTTCCTAGAGCCCATTCTGTAAGAAAAACATTATGTTTGAATCCAACATGCGGCACCTTTGCTGCATGTCATTCCCATCTCTCTCTCTCTGAGGTAAAAAATTTTTTATTTCTCTACATATCATCAACCATGTACTGTACTAAACACGGCTATTATTATGGTACCTCTTCCCAAAGGGCATGTCGGTGATGATTATGTCGACAGAGCTGGTCCTGATGGGTAAATTGCACAGATCCCATCGCACCGTGTCAATGGGCAATCCAGGCGCACTGTTTGAAAGGATTCAACAATGGTTTGAAATCGCCGTGACGATCATCAGCTACTCGAAACGACGCACAAAAACTAGCTCTCGGTGAGATGTGCGGCTGTTCCACGCTCACCTGCCCTTGTCTGCCCTCCGTTTCTGGATGTGACATATGTTATTCACTGTGCGGTTAACTGCCATGTCGTAGTTGTCACCGGCCACGTAGAATGAGCTGTTAAATTCAATGGCTCCCTGGAGAGGAACAATACACAATTAGTAGTAGTTTTGTTATTATAGGAAGCCCACATACTGTGATCTTATCAATGCCGCAAGCCCAGTAACCAGGTTTACGTTTTCCATGTGAAGCTGAGGGCGTGGAAATGTGTTTATAGTTCTTGATAATAAGTGGCGAGATGTGAATGAACGTGATGAGTCATCAGTGTAATGCCGTGCAGTGTCTAGTCACGAGGTCATCAGAGAGGGTTTTAACATATACACCGTGTATTCTTTGCACTTTATGTTTTATTTTTCTGAGCTAAACTTAATAATCACATTGTAAGAATATTGCGGTCTAGGTACTGAAGTTACGTCTCACCTCCAGTGGTATGGCTCCGGTCCCACACATTGGATCAAGTATTATATCTGACGCCTGAGGTTTACACAGCCTGTCAACAGACAACAGAAGATATGCAACATGATTTTGTGTGTTTTTATTCTATAAACTCATTTTATGCATGTCAACGAATGACTGCTTCTAAAACGCTCCCTGCAGATTTACAAAGCACATACATGTTTACTGTGCGGTCACACCTTCGTAAAACTAGACTAGACTAAAACTAAGCACAACGTGGCTCTATTACTCAACAGTGCTGCCCTACAGCACTTTACATTACACCATTATTTGCACCTACTGTAATGCGTCTGTCACTCCAAACATTATTGTTGCCAGTCACTTAGTCAAGACGCAACTGAAACTGTAACCAGCGGCGTAACAGCTGGATACTCGTTTCTTATTTGTACTTGTTGTATACTAGTTTCAAGTCATATTCATAGTGCTGCTGATGAACTGCGTTGTTATGATTTGTTTTTCTTAAGTCCCAGGTCGGATACTTTAAACGTAATTGTACAAGTTTATTGTCATATACTATCTAAAGATAAACAATAATGTGCTACATGGCGTGATAAGAGGTAATGGATGAGCTACTACTACTACTTTCCATGCTTCATCAATGAGGCATCTCTTCACTAGTCAAAATACTGTGAGTCAGTTACTGATAAGGTGCACAGTAAATGAGCAGGTTCCCTGCGAAATGTTTTAAAACAGAAAAAAGGTTGATCATGTTAGCTTCATGGGAAATGCTACCAGGCAGAGTTGCAGTTGATGTCTATCAGTCAGGGCAAGCAGGTTGACCTCGCTACCTCTACTCTACTTTACTTTGCACAAATAAACAGAAAGACAGAGTCATCTAACACGTATGCATGTCCTTTGTCCTCATTTGTGTCGTTTCATGTTTTGTTGCCTATTTGTCGAGGCAGACTCACACTGGTGTTCAGTGTGAGTCTTTGGTTGCAGCTAGGCAGTATTCCTGTCACCAACCCTTCCTCCTTCCTCTATGACCTGCTTTTAGGTAATCGTTCCCATCATTGCGTGTCATCGTGGCGCACACAACAAACTTCACTTGTTTGTTTGAACCCAAATCATTCAGCCAATCTGAAATACAGTCGTATTTAAATAATACATATTAACAAAACCAGCTGGGATAGGCTCCAGCCCTACCGTGACCCTGACGAGGATAAGCGGTTACAAACAAAAGCACAAGCTCAACTTTTTCTATATAAACGTGCAAATATCTGATACGGTCAAAAACAGAGGTGGACAGCAGGGCGGACATGCACGCACTTCTGTTGTTTGCTACATTGCTTATCACATTCATAAAAAAAGCTGCAAACAAAAATCCACTCTGGCTTTTTGCAAACGACCTTACGACACGATTTACTGCATGTGACTTGGCTGTGTGTGGCTACACAAAGGCGGAAAAAACATGATTTGAGCTCGTCAGGATGACGTGGTGCACCGGGTGAAAGGAGTGCTATAGAGTTACCTGAGCATTCCGTAGCACAAGGTGGAGCGCAGGGTGGTGGGGCCGAAGTGACTGATGTTTCTCCTGTGAAGGCTCTCTTCTGTGAGCGCAATGCCGATCACCACCTCGACATTGTGTATGTTCAGTAACACCTGCGGTGCAGGAACATACAGCATGCGATCACAAGCCACACTTTTCTGATCTCGAGTAATTGTCTCAGCAACAAAGCAACATTTGATTTGAACATCAGGGTTTTTTGTTTTTTTTGGTCATACATGATTACAAACTGAGGTTTTATTTTTTCTTTGAGATGGCCATCGTTGATTGTTTCATATATCATGATCTGGTTAATTGAGAAACTAATCTGCAGAGTTAATCAACTACTTCAACATCTATATGTGTCAAATCACTTTTGACTACTATTTTCATTATGAGATTATGAGCAGTTAAATACAGATTTGCGTTTCTGAATTGTGCATGAAATTATGTAAACACAACCCCCAAAAAATCGCAACAATCAAGCAAGTCAATCAGTTTAATCAAGCATACAAATACCAGCTAACCAAGAATAGGATTTAAAACTGATTTATGACTTATTATGATGTCATAATGCATTTCTTATTTATGATGACTTCGCCTACCAACCGTCGAGAGACTTGGCTACAGATCAATATCGCTTTCCAAAACGTCACCTTTATCATCGGATACAATGCCGGAGCATTTTTTTAGCCAGTGAGATAATATGAGCAGATTAGCTTCACGGAAAGTCTGACAACACTGTGCTGTTATTGTTTCTTTTGTCACTCCTTCATCCAAATATTTTGTTATGCTTTGCAATCTGAGCAGCCGGAGTTTTCTTTGGCTTGTGCGATGTTAGTGCAACAGGAATACCCACCTCTATGTCAAACTTGGTCATGTCAGCTTTCCACTGAAAGAACTCCTGCACGGCCCCACCAAAGTCTCTGGCTGCCTCGTTAGAGGAAAAGCTGTGTTTGTCGCCGGCCCTGTTGCACGTCACGCGAAATTTGATGAGTTTGGCCTCGGGCGCTGCCTCCCCCGGGTCCTGCTGGCTGGACTCCGCCTCGGGCGCGCTCTCCGTCTTCGCCTGGCTTTCGGCGGAGGACGCCGCTTCAGACAGCTCTTGCTGGTCAGTGTCAGCCACGGCTGCATCAGCGGACTCACCATTAGCCTTGACTTTGGTGCCATTTCCTCCTTTCCGGTAACCCTTCTTCTTTTTCAGGGTGCGGTTAAGTTTCCAGACCTCCAAGGCATTAGTCCAAGGCAGTTTGGAGGCAAGCTGCTGCAGCTCCATCAAAGTCTCCTCCTGTGAACACAGGGTTTATTAGCTTGACGATAATTCGCTTCACAACAGCGACAGAATGAAGCCTGCAGGAAGTTACCTTTGATTGTTTGAACTGGTAATTATCGTATTCCTCAACCACAACAAACAGGTTGTCCACAGACCTCAGAAGATGGACCTACAGTGAGGAAGTCAGTGAACAGACAGAAGGACAGGTGCGTTTTAGATGCAGGCTTTCTGCTCCAGGCAAAGTTTAACATATCAGAGAGAAAGAGAAGAAGAAGTGTCTCCAGGTTTCATACCTGGAAAAGCTTGTCAGTGCTTATTGGAAAGTATATGCGTCCACGATCTTTGCTTATACGCGCATCGACCCCGATCTTCTCCCTGACCTCCTCTGCGGCGGTGTGCTCGAACCCCGTGGGCACGGTTGCTCCGATGGTGACAGTGATGATGTCCCCGGTGGTGGCGTCATTCTCAAGGGAGGCAGAGATGGCTGGTCCCACGCTGGTGTCAGGGCCCTGCTCTGCTGCACCATCTTCCTGGGAGGACATGCTGCGTATATATGTATGTGTATACTGGACCCAGAGGTATAAGTGGATGTAAAAGATGTGTTTCACACCTAGAAAACAGGAGAGAGAGACATTCAGACTGTCGGTGCTGCACGTTTTCAGGCATGCAGGACGTTTTAAAGAGCATTTCAGATTTGAGCACCATCATTTTGTCACGTGCTGGCATGTTAGCACCTGTTTAACTCAGCCTTGTTCAACAGCACCAGTTAACTTAGCCGGCTAACGTTAGCTTTGAGGAGCTAAAAAAAGTTGTTACAAATAAAGAAAACAAGCTGCCGTTAGCCACCGACGCGGCTTTTATATATTAAACTGCTACCGTGTTATGATACGTGTTTATGTGACGAGCCCAGAGTAGCTGCTAACAGTCGTTAAAGAGTCAGTTTGTATGAAACTCGCTAACTGGAGTCAGACCAACCTGTCAAACACGAGGCGACATGTTGTTTCCGCTCAGCACCGGCACTTCCGGCCCAGATCCTTCAGAATAAAAGCATCATCTCCTCCACAAACAATGTGACAGAACAAAACAAAGATTTATCTATCTATCTATCTATCTATCTATCTATCTATCTATCTATCTATCTATCTATCTATCTATCTATCTATCTATCTATCTATCTATCTATCTATCTATCTATTTTTATGCATCTGGACACACGTAATGTCAAAAACTCCTCAGCATCAACCACACAACTGTTCTCAACTATATTTTTCTGTAAATCTTTGCACATTGCCTGGCAGGTACTCGCATACAGCTCATTCATACAGCATACTGGTCATAGAGGAAGGAGCAACCCAACACCAGATAAATACAGTTTCCTAACTCGACTCACACAAACAGACAAACATGAGACAACACAAATGAGGACAGAGGACATGCACACTCAGTGCTCAATAAGTTGTCTCATAATAATCTGTTAGACGACTATTTCTGTGTACTTACAGCTCTTTTCATTAAAAAAAACAGATTGTACACATATTGTCTGTTAATGCTTGATTTAAAAAAAAAAATCTTCCTTGTATATTTTTTTACTTAAACAATGTTTGTTATGCACCAAATTGACCTGATTGAAACCTGATTGCCCAATTATTAATGTCATTAGGTGTTATGCACAATCTATATCTATATAATCTAAATTACTTTTGACTACTACTTTCATTATGAGATTATGAGCAGTTAAATACAGATTTATTTTCTGAATTAAATTATGTAAACACAACCCAAAAAAATTGCAAGAATCGAGCAGGTAAATCAGCTTAATCAAATATGCTGAACTGCTTCAATCCATTTGTTTGTATGATGCATACATGTTTATATGACCTCCGTCTAGTGGGCATGGTGTCTAAATTTCGAGTATTAGAGACATGTTAAATCATAGAAACACTTTAGTTTTATGTTGAAATCCAGAAGCCTAAAGAGGAAGTGTGATTGGCGCCAGCTGGACTTGTCATGTGTTTTGTTTTTTTCATCCTCACCGGCTACTACTTCCGGGTACATCTTTCCCAAAAGTGATCAACAGAGGGCGCCATGATATAATTTTTTAAAATAAAACTGAGAAGCAAACATTGATTCACCTTAACAAGCAAACAACAAACAAACAACAAAGAAGCAGAAAGGCAGAGATAGTAGCTACATGAAAAGAGAGAAGAAGTGTGCAGCATCTGTCAAAACACCTCAACACTCCACCAGTATCAATGAAGATTTCTAAGATTTCTGTCTGTAATTGTGGGTTGTTATTCACCTTTACCGGTGATTATAATTCATTATGTGGAGATCGGGCTGACAAAGATACGACAGTTTCATTTGTTTTGTAATGAACTTGATGAATGAACGCGATTAAGCATGTATTCAACACGAGACAAATAAGACAAACATTCATTCAACATTTCATTCAGTAAATATCACACTAGTTAGTCATGTTGACGTCTCTACACGTTCAGATTTTGACTCATGATCTTCTTTCTTTCACCGTCATTCGTGATTGATGAAGTTCATATAGAAGAAAGATGGTAAGAACAGCTGTGTCACGTTTCCACGGGTGATTAATTGAAGGCAGTGGAAGCAACAGCTTTAAGTCCATGTGATAATTGTCTATCTTTTAGAAAACACCTGTGGAAGAAAACAAATTGCAGCTCTCTTTATTTACGTTGAGCTGTTTTTTTTCTTGATCTATTTAAAGCACTTGGACTACGATTACATGGGAACAAAAACTTTTTGTAAATTCTTTATCTACAGGATTTCCTTTGACTGATGCCCGCACACACGCACGCCCACATGATAACTTGTTTCATGTCTACACCACATATGTAAAGTGGTTAATGGAAATGTTTTGTTGTTTTTCACAGTTCACTTCTTTTTGTTTCAGCCTCCTCAGCTGATTAGTAAGTGTGAAGTCTGAGAGACAAGTGGGCGCTTGTTCATGTCAGGGAACGAGAAGTCCTGCACGACAGATGGCCGGTGTTGCACAGAGTACAGTCAGACACGCCACAAACTTAATGCCAGCTTAATGGTTATTATCAACAAACTGGCAAAAGCAATTTTCCACATAATCCACGAGTTTATTCGCCCTGCAGAGAGGGTGAGAAAAGAATGGTGGACAGTGAAAAGAAACTCAGTGTAAAAAAAGTAGTGCAGCAGAAGCAGAAGATCAAGCATGCAGCTCTGTTTGATCTTGGTGTAACTCAGGTGTCACCCGTGCAGGTAGACCTGCTGAGCTGCTTCCATCCTCATATATAACTTCAGCTGCAGGAGCATGCACTGTGCAGAGAAGACAAGAGTGAGGGAATATCCTCAAAGCAGTCAGGTATTATAAACCCTGTGGGATTTTCCCCCCAATGTTGAGAAGACCCTCGCTGGGATTATTCCTCAGATCCTTCACGTGGTGTGGTGTTACTGGTTGGAATAAACGTGACAGTTACAGAGATGTGAGCCGACTTCTGTGAGAAGAAAATACACAGCAGATCAGGAAGACATTTCTTTCTCAGCGTGAGTGCTTGATGACTGATTGACGACAGCGTAAATCAGCATCACGGAATATGAATCAAAGACTGCGACACGGGCTGTCAGGGCTTTGCATTTGATCTTCCTGCATCACAAATCAGTTCTAACAGAAGTCGTGGCCTCTGTTGCCTTTAAGAAAGTAGCAAGAAAATATAACAGTGAACACAACCTGAAATCAACTTAATCTTTGCTTGGAGACGTGTGGCAGATGGAAACTGTAGAAAAGATCTGAGGTCATTTTATGATGCTGTAAATACATTGAAGAACACAGATGACAGACAGGGCATACAATTTCTTAATGTATAGCTTTAATCCAGAGCCCAGAGAGCACTTGTATTTCTGCCTAATTAGTTAGTTATAATTAACATCTCTAAGATGTATCAGAACATGGAAGAAATTGTGCTTTCAGATTCAGAAACATGTTATATTTTCTTTAAATTCCTCTTTTAGAGGTAATGTAGCATAAGTGTGAAGACAGTGATCACAGTTAGAGGATATATTTTAATGACCTTTAATGAAGGATAGAGTATTTTCAAGCAAGCTGTTCTTAAATATCTTCACACCTAGAAAACAGGAGAGAGAGAGATACCTAAAATACCTAGGATATATTTGAAAATGTTCAAAATCTTGCATTTTTACCAAAATATCCAGCACATTCGTATATGTATGTGTATATATATTAACTTTGCTGCGGCTTCTATATTCACTAGGGGTTAGGGTTAACCCTTGAACAGTTACAGATAATGTCAGATGAAACACTGTAAAGACGATGAAAATGCATTCTGAATCTGAGGTCATGAGGAAATCATGAATCAGAGGTAAAGGTAAAAATATGTTGAAACTTGGATGTTGAGCGGTAGTTGACCAATGAAACAAAACAAAACAAAAAAGCAGAGCACAAAAGTAACCAATGATAAATACCTGCTCTCAAATGATTTCAGGATCTCTGAGGATGTCTGGCTGTTTCGTCGAAGTAAAAACAGCGAAATCGCTTACATCACATTCCTTTTTGAAGATTCGCACAGGGCAAAGATCTTTTAGATTCAAAGAGAAGCACCGTGATAAAAACAATGGGGAAGAAGCAGCCATGAAGTCCTCTGCTGTCTTCTCTGCCAGAGTTTTGACAATTTAAATGTGACAGCTGTTGTTTGGGTCACCTGACAGCCTCTGTCGGAAGTCATTCCTTAGTTTCCCCCAGTCACTTTCACTTTCCAGTGAAGTTTCTGTCAAATTAAATCTAATAGATTCATTAGACTTAAAAAAAAAAAATCACCTCCCAACAACAATCTTTTTTCAGTTTCTAACTGTGTGGGAACAACAATAGTCTTTATGTATTTACACATGCTGCCAAAAACTACTTGCGTGCCTCATAACATTTAGAAATGATTATCTATCAGAGCATTCAGGCCCAGACTGTATCCCAGGGTGGCATTTTTTCACAGTTCCCACTCTTGTTCTATAGAGAGGACAAGTAAAAGGATCTCACAATGGATCTTTGTGCCATAAAAACAGTGAAGTCATAGTTTCCCAGGCTTCCCCCCTGAGATGCCTGATGAGAGAGGTAGGGGTGAGGAACAGAGGGATGGTGGGAGGGGATGAAGGGACCAGAGAAAGGTTACCTCTGCTGGCTTCTCTGTGGTAAACATAAACAAAAGCAGAATCGTCCCGCTGTCACTCTGAACCTCCGGCAGGCCTCGCCGTCACAGCTGCTGTGTCAAACGTGAAGTGCGTGGCTCTCTCATGGCTTCACTCCTCAGACGTTTAGATGACACATAAGGCCTGACAAGCGACTCACCACCGGAACTGCAAAGATACGAAACAGTGCGATGCAGTGAGACATGTAACACAGGAAGACACTCACTCTTTTCTTGCGCTCTCTCTCTCTCATATCCAAACTCACTGAACACATCCACAGACATAGATCTAAACAAGCACACTACCAAAGGCCATTTACAATTCCTCAGGGGCTTTTACTCCGTGTTGTGTTCAACGGCCAGAAAATATGCTTGGATGTCACGAGGCCAGCAAAAAAAATCAACCCTGATTTCCACCGTTAGGAAGGCAGGGGTACGCCTAGACTTGTGTGAATGGATATTCGTGGGGTTTAGAAGTCTTCCTCGTCTCTGTAATTGTTCAATTAGACTCTCTAGCGTGACTGGCTAATTGTTCCACCTCATTTGTGCAACGTAACATCTTCATATTTCATATTACATTGACTTTTGAGTCGGTGTTGTTGGTTGCAGGCCAACATGAAGCTATAGCTTACACTGATATGTCTATGAAACTATTCATGTCCAAATCATGTAAAACTTGTGAACACATTGGACAAGTGTTTTTGATTTCTTTTCTCTATTAATGCACGATATGTTGGCATCCTTTAATAAATGCAGGTCTGCAGAAAACGACTTGCTCATAACCATCTTGTGAAGTACACGCATCTGTTTTTCCAAATGCAGCAGATCTGAAATCTGTCAAAAACGTCCTCCTAACCTGTCAGCCGGAAATCTACTGTACGCCGGAGCCTGTGTGCTGCAGATGGAAATGAAATGCAGAGCTCTTCTCCCGCGGTGTGGCAGTTTCCCGGTTTGAACCACCCTCCTGTTCCCTCCTGAACTGTGAACGGCGAAGGTGACAGACAGCAAACAACAAACACGGCGAAGCGCTTAGAGATTATCTGTCAGGAAACACTCTCCCTGTCACCACCATGTCTATAAAAGCTGTTTTTTTTTATCATGATATGAATTCAGAAATGATTTTTCCCCCCCATAACATGACTCCCATCCCACACACACACACACACACACACACACACACAGGTGTGTGAGCTTTCTAATATTCTGAGTGCATTAAGAGCATGGGTTATTATGCAGTGTGTGTTCTTGCGGTTCTGTTTTTTCATGTATATTCTTTTGCATGCTTACAGGGCAAAAACAGAAGAAGAGACGCTGCTCATTTGGCATCAGACGCCGGAGATATGCACTAAAAAAGAAACTCAGTGAAGAAAGGCATCCGCAAAACTCAAATTTGTGCAAAGATCTCCTTTACCGGGTAAGCTTCATGCAAAACACTGTCAGTAAGATGAGTCTGTGTGTCATCAGGTGAAATGTGGTGGCTGAACATCCGGGGAATGGCACAACCAGGTGTGTTAGACTACATGCTTAACAAGGCAGGAGATGCTTCTGTCGCCGGTGACATTCTTCTTCCACTCACATTCATATTTAATTGTGAGCATCAGCTCTGCCAACAAGGAGGAAGAGCACGACGACACACCTGCTCGGTGGAACAGAGCTCAGGACAGTTTCTGCTGAAAGAAAATGGCTTTCAGTGCCAGCTACCACAGCGGTCCCCCCCCCCCCCTTATAATTACACATGAAAAGCAACAGTGGTGGTGTTGGTGCTGTAACCACCAAGCCTCTGCCTCTGCGTGTGTGATGCAGCAGGCAGCGTGTCACAGATTATCCCCTCACACCCTCTGCTGAGATGTGCCACATCTAAACAGCAAAGACACGTGAAGGTAACGAGGAGGTAAAAGTGTGAGGTTGCCATGGAGATGGGGTGGGAATTTTCATTGTTGGGTCTATTTTTATCTCTGGGAGAAGAAAAAAAAAGAAAAGAAGAAGAAGCAGAAGATTGTTGTACAGGTGATTTGATGCGTGCAATGTGAGCAGAAACGGTGTCCATAGTAAATGTGAAGTGCATAAATTGGAATTGTGTGTGTGTGTGTGTGAAAGAGAGAGAGAGAGAGAGAGAGGGCGGGGGATGGAGGGATGGTTGACAATGTGAGGAGACTCACGTGACGATCTTTTAAATTCCTGTTTCCCTGCAGCGCAATTTGTCAGAGTACGAACGGTGCCCGCCTGCCTCGCTGCTCGTACGCATGTCTGCTCATTTTTAGGCACCGGAGGACTTCTGCCGCCTCTGAACCCTTCGAGCGTCCCTCCGCTCTCCTTCATCATGCTGTTATTATAGTTTTTCAGCTCAGCTCGTGTGTGTGTGTGTGCGCGCGCGCGTGTGTGTGGTGTGGTGTGTGTCTTTTGTTGTTTCCTGCTGAAGCCTTTGAGTTGATTGGTGCCAGGCAGGAGGAGGACTCGGTTCCTCTGCCGGAGAAAAACAGAAACCCGGAGGAAGAAGGAGAAGAGGGGAGGAAAGAAGAAAGAGAGAGAGGGAGAGAGAGAGAGAGAGAGGGGGAGAATGCTACATCGGTGTGATTCCTGCACTGATTTGCCACAATAAGGTGGTTTAAAGTGGAGGGATTGCAGGGGCAGCGCGCAGTCAAGCTTTTATTCTGCTCAATGCACGGTCACTAGAAAAGAAAGAAAGGAGGAAAGAAGAAGAAAAAAAAATAACGGAGGAAAGCGCTGCAACGTTACAAGTCGGGGATCGCCACCTAAGACCCGAGAGAGTCCTCGACTTCTGGGGTCTCACCCTAAAACAGGAGGAACGATGTCATCTACGAAATTCAAGAAGGACAAGGAGATCATAGCGGATTATGAGACCCAAGTGAAAGGTGCGGTGTGAATGTGATGTGTGTGTCCGCTCCGTGTGCATTGTCTCTCTGCAGAGCCTGCCCGTCGACTCTGCCTGACCCGTTTGTCAGCCTGCATGTTTCGCCTTTCTTTGCATTCGTGTTATTGCAATGCATGGCGTTAAGAACAGATAGCACTGGCAGACTGACCTGCTATATGACAGGTTAACCGTGACAGTCAATCCAATGACAGGAGCATCACAGTGCGAGGAGCGATCCCTGCTTGTATTTCCATGATTTCTCTCTTCCTCTGATGTGCACGGGGTTCCTGTGATTTGTCATATTGTGTTTCGGATCCTGGTCGTGCTCAGCATTGTTGCTGGGTGAAATGATCCGTGTGTTGAACCCCGTGCAGAGGGTGCACGGAGGGCTGGCTGTGTTACTGGACCTCATTCTTTCACATTTTTTAGTGTTTGACTTATTGTGGTTAATTTTCCAAATCCATTGTCTCCTGATGGCTCGTGATGTCAGCGTGGCTTTAAGCTTTAATGCACGGACCTGATCACACTCTGCTCACGTTTTTTTCTGCCTTTGATTCATTGTCAGCGATTGGCTGTTGTCTCGCACTGTTCCCACCTGGCAACATGGATAAGACACTGTGGCTTCATGTCACCACTGATTCCCTTTCCACACAGCTCATTTTACATGTAACATTTCACTCACTGGGTGTTTCCAGAACCATAATTGTATAAAATCTGAGAGTGCTGTGTTATGTGTTAATGATGTTGTGTTAGACACGGGGTCAACTTTCTGCTTTATCCAATTATACCAGCACTTGTCTGCACACTGATGAAGTGTGGAGCCAGCTGATTATGGAAAGCAATTTAAGCGCTGTGAAAAAAAACAAAAGGACTGATCAAATATTCCTCGTCCATGGCAGGCAGTAATCCAGCAAATGCAGGCCACCCAAATAAGCAATCAGAAGATGCATAAAGTGACAGTTCATTCTGCTTTGTAGTGTGAAAACGAAGGGCCGTGCTGCACAGAGTCGGCTAGTTATGAGCAGATATTTCTCTAAGTGGGTCTATAGGGTTCAGTTTCAAAGACATGGACCCATTACTAGCACTCTCACTCTCAGTGGTTACGCTAATGTTGTGCCTCAGGGGCTTCAGCTGATCATCCCCGGAGTCATGAACTAGTCCAGATCTTTTGGATGCTCGGCGTGAGCAGCTGGATCTGTAGGGTAGATCTAGAGACTTCTTTGTGTGGACCCGATTCTCACTAACTAGACTTTCTTCTCCTCTGTAACATCAGTTTTGTCTTGTGGCGTGTGCTGGTCATTCCTCTTTACCTACCCAAACATGTTCTGTTTTCACTGTGTCAAGACTAATCTTATTGTGCTCCTTTCTTCTTCATTCCAGGCCATTTTTTTTTTTTTTTGCTAATTCAGGCATCAGTTATTCAGCTTCGATCCAAACGTGTGATGGGAGAAGCTCTTATTTGAGAGCTTCCCCGGGCCCTCTCAAATCTGCTGCTCTCTGCATTAGCCAGGGCCTCTTGAAGTGCGCGTGAGGAGGACGGATGTTAATTTATGGAGAATGCTGCTTATTTCTCATTCACAGCTGCTGGCTGCGTTGCATTGCCTACAGACACACACACACACACACACGGGGCTCCGCTCCTCGCAATCCACCGCCTCACGACAATGGCAATGTTATGATGTTGAAGCAGACAGTGAGCGAGCCGTAATGAAATTCAGATTGGAAATTGCACCTGTCTTGCTCTGAGTTATGGCTTTATGGTTAATGTGTACATGGCAGAAGGGGCCGGATTCATGAGTGGGTCATTGATTGGGTCATAACAAGATCACAGGGGTTGCTTTATTATGTATGAAGCCTAATAAAAATAAAAAAAAAACTTGGTTTCAAGGGGAACAAAGAAAGAACAAATGCTGTCTTTACACCTGTTATGGCTAAATGTTTCTTAAATGCAATGGCTGCAGGTGTAAAAGCACATCATAATATAACTGTTCCGGTGTAACACGCGCTCTGCTAAAATTTGAACCCGAGGCCATTAATGAATTCTTGACGACCCTCGAGGCTGGCTGCCAAAGCCGAGGTCTCTGAAGGACCTTGGGAGATGGTGTTCACTTTATTCAAGCTGTTCAGCTGGCAGATCCAGCATTAGCATGTCAATAGAAAGGGGTCGTAGACTGAACACAGCGAGACTGGCTGAGGAGCTTGGACTCTATTTTCTAGCTAACCACCGTGTGGTTGCTGGACTGCAGCTCTGGCCCCCCTCCTGTTTGCCAGTTTTACGGGCAGCTTGTGAAGCGTTCCTCTCGGGCCATCAGCAGCTGTTTGACATTTACACTCCAGGGTTTTTGAGTCTAAAATATGGCTTCAGCATAAGCCCATACTTCTACATCAGGATGAAGCGAACCTTCAAGCCCGGCGATCATAACTAGCTGTCCTAACAGAGAGAGCTGGAGGGTGAGACGCAGCGATAGTGACAGAGAGAGGTGGTGATGATACAGTACAGGACAAAGCTCTGAGAGTAAGGCTAGACTCCACTGTCTTCAGCACGGCTCAGTTTTATTAAATCGGCCTTGTGTTTACATCTTTTTGCTGTGCTGTACTTTGACTCCGGGGACAGCAGGTTGCCTGCTCTGTTGGCTGTGTTCCCTGAATCCCCCTCTGCAATGAATATCTGATTCATTGTACTTGCAGTGCAGCACAATTTTACCCCACTCTCATTTCCTGGCATCCCGGACTCTTAGTAATTGCATTTTTCCTGCAGTGTATTCCAGATAAAAGTCACTATGATGATGGTTTAAGTTGTCTGAGTTTGATAGCTTGTGTTCAAAGCACACTTGTGACTTATTAACTTTGCTGTGATCTTAACATAGAGTAAAGCCCGTTTCCTCTGCAGTCATACCAATACTAACACCAACACCTACATGCCACAAAGACAGGCATACACAGACCAACACATCTAAAGGCGTTGTGTTTGAGAGGAAGCAGTTTTGGTGTGATGAAAATGACACTTCATGAGGCTTCATTTGTTGTTTCCTCCAGGCTGCAACCTGATAGGGGAAGTTAATGAAGGCAACTGCTCGTGGAAATTGTTCAGTGTCCTACACATTACTGTCCACCCACTGTCAACCACACACACACACACACACACACACACACACTGATACTGAAAAGGAAGTGTTTTCACACCTTTTGGGTTCAGGTTTCTTTTTGTTGTTCGTTGCTTAGACTCTGCAGGTTCCTTAACCTCCTCAGCAGACCTGATAAAACCTGAAAGTAATTTGAGCAACATAAATTTCCTCCAGGACTTTTTGTGCAAACCAAAATGTCTTATTCACAACATAAAGTTCTTTTTTTTTTCATTACAGTGTACAATATACGATCACACACATTTTTTTTTTTTAAATGTCAGACTATTAAATGATGTCATCTTATATTCTTTACAGTTTTGTAATACACACCTCAGCTTGCAGTATTTCAGTAACAGCAGCCAGGCCAGCCCAAAATAGTGTGGTCATAAACCACTCTTCTCATTCAGTACGGTACAGTATAAAAAGAATGGCTGTAGTACGTCTTGTGACATAATGATCCTCCTAATGGCCCTATAAAGTGTTGTCGGTTTGCTTAACTGCTGATGAGAATCCTGTGTGACAATAGGTGTGCCTCTGTGTGTTGTTGCTGCAGGTTACAGCCAGCTCTGTTGATGCTGAAAGTGGTTCAGGTTCATGGTGTCTTATTTTAACAAACCAGCCATGCACGCCATGTCGCGTGTTTGCACTCTGAAATACCTAAACAACTGGTGACGAGTATACTCCTCTGGTTAATGCTGGAAATAAGATCAGAGCTTGTTACCATCATGGTGTGAGCTGGTTAGTTAGTTATTAACACCCTGCTGGGCGGCATGAAACTGACAGGTTGGGAGTTTAAGAAATTGTTCGCACTGACTCACTGGGCGAGGATCCTCCAGCTGCCAGCTTGTTTGGCAAACCTGCTGCTGACTGAGAGAACATTTGCAAAGAGAAAAAAAACCCATATACAAGCTATTTCGGCAGAATAATCTTTAGTGGGACAGGCTGTTTATTCTTGCGGTCCAATAAATGTTGGGCTTCATTCAGTTTTGGTTTGTGTATGTGGTGTGGCAGTCCATAGTCAAACAAACAGGAAGCTCAAGATGCTCTGTTGCTGATTCAGTTAAGATTGCATGCTTTAATTCTATTAATAGACGATGCAGTCTTAAAGGCAGCGTTTGACATTTTGGAACACGTGCTCATTCACTTTCTTGCCTAAAGATGAAGAAGGTTGATGCAACTCTTCCCGCTACCTCCAGCAGCTGCTTAGCTTAGCTTAGCATAAAGACTGGAAACAGGGGGAAACAGCTAGCGCGGCTTTTACCAAAAGTGACAACATCCACCTGTCAGCAAAGCTGGTATATCTTTTTTTACTCTGCATGAAAAACAAAGTGTAAGAGCTTGAATTTCCGGTATTTATGCTAAGTTTGCTGCCAGCTCACAGAAATGAGTGTGTCATGTTGAAAAAATATACCAAATGTTTGAGAAAATGTGTATTTCTCATAGCAATATAAGCACCAGCAACTCTTGTCCAACAGAATCCGAGACTCTCCAGTCCTGATGCACGTCCATCAAAGAAATGTGGTAGTATTAAGCAAGTGTGACAAAAATAAGATCCACTTGTGGCTGTAACCCTTTAAATGTCATGCTGAGCCATCATCATGCCCTCTGCCATCATAAATCATATAGTTTTGGTCCAGAGTTCTCTTGACTTTGCTGACTTCGCTGTGTGCAGTGTGATGAATGCAGCTGCCACTTGATAAAATGAGAGTTTGTTCACAAGGATTCGAGAGATAATCGGCCTTTCATGAAAAGGGTGATCTGCCAGGCGTGGATTATCATTTACACAGAATGGGGTTATTTATTTTTATTTTTGGTCCTTGTGTTGGCATTGATGAAGTAGACAAAGGTCCATTTAAACAGTTTCTTGGTTATTTGGTACCAACCAGTACATGATTCTCATTTCATTTAGTCTTTTAGAAGAATTTTAATCGCCACTGTCTGGAGAGGTGCAGAGTTCAACACCATGATTGTATTACAAGTCCAGTAATGCAATGCCCTTGCCTGGAGGACTAAAATCTAGTTAGGTTACACTTGAATTTAATTCAAATCGAGAGTTATTGATTTGATATACCAAACATGCATTAAACGTTTATTTGTCTCCACAAATAATAATTAAAACACTGGAGGCTTTTTGCTATGCAAACCACTGACTTATCCAAAAATAAATCTTGAAACAAAAGATCGACAGAACTTGAAGATCTATGTTGGGCATTGCAGATTTACGCCAATGTCAAAAAGACTCAAGAAGCTCAGGTTGCGTGTGATAAGGATCTTAACTCTGACATTTAAAGTGTTTGGCTTCAGTCCACAGTAACTTTATAACCAGTCATTCTGTAAGCAAATAGTGTCAGCTTTCTCCGCGTAATCTAAAACGTTGACATGAGTTTGAATGGAAATGGAGAACAACAGTGCAAATATTACTGTTAAAAATGGAGAAATAAAATAAAAAAAGACAGGAAATTGCGACATCATTCTGCTTTATTGCCCAACAGATATTCAGATGCAGCAATGGTTTGGAAAAAAAAATTAAGAAAAACAAACTTCCTGCTGACAGGCAGTAACCTTAGAAACAGAGGAAAGAGGCCAGTTGTGCAAAAATAACTCTTCAGGGAGAGTTTGAAAAAGTCACTATTTGAGGAGGTAATTAGTTAAGTCCTTCCGGTGTAGGCTTGGGACCTGTTAGATTAACTTTATTATGTTCCAGTGAAGAACACGTCCCAATACAGACTTTAAATGATTAAAGAGCGCACCTATTTGCAGCTCACAAATCCCTCTCACCCACCACTGACGGTAGAAATAGAAGCGTATGTGGCACAGGCTCATTAGTCATTGGGAGCACAAAAGTGTGGCATCATTGTTACATCAGTTTTAATGAATCATGGACTGCAGGGCTCCAACTAATGATTATTTTCGTTATCGATATATCCCAAAATCTCCCTTACAGTTTCCTTAAAGTCCAAATTTCTGCTAATCGTCAATCAACAGAAGCTATATTACTAATATACTAAGTATTGCTTAGTACTAATACTTTAGCTCTGTTGTTTTTGCCTTTTTTTTTCTTAATAACTTAATGAAATGTGGCACCAAAATAAGTGACTTATCCTGAAACTGAATTTCAAACCTGTTGCTGTTCTGGTTGTGACTCATCAGAGGGTATATAATCCTTTTTCATTTGAACTTCACAGTTTCACCTACAGCCAGTGAACACTTGTCTTTTTGTTGATCTCGGTTCAGTGCAGCTGTTTTTTTTCTGCGACCCACGCGCTCTACTTTTATAAAAAGCTAACTCATCTCAGTCCTGTGCATTTCTAAAGACCGTATATGGTGGCAGTATTTAATTTTAATTTGATGCAATCAGTCCTCAAAGGGAAGGAGTCAAATCAGCTTTCCTGCTTCGGTTAAATGATTCTTATTGCTCACTCAATTCTGCCACCTATCCACACCCATCAGACTCCACCTCTCCTCCAATAAGCTGCTCCTTGGGGACTGGTGCGCGCCCGTGTTGCCATGGAGACACCTCTCAGCCTGGTCCTGCATAGCTGGATCCTGGATACAGCAATGATGGACAACAAGGCTCAGAAAGGGCGTGTTTCCGGTTGTAGCTCGTTCTCAGGCTTCCCTGAAGCATCAGACTCATGTGTCGCGCCGACGCGATGACGGTACGGGCTCTAGAGAGGAAATCGATGTCTGGGATGAGAGAGAGGCGAGGAAGTCTGGGATGATTTTCCTCTCGTGGCACTGTGAAGGCCAAGGACAATTGATTGTTAGTATTTATTTTATCGCCACGAGGTGTCGAATATTGTCCTTCAAAGCAGCTCAGCTTGGGAGGCTTAAATTAGCAGCCTGTCAGACGCTGTTTTTTACATAACAAAAAGCAATATCCTAAACATGGTTCATTTTCAATAAGAGGTGAGTGGTGTCGCAAAAAAAGCTACATGCTGGTGAAAATCATGCCCAGGACAAGACTGATGAACATTTTATAGTCTGGATTGATTTTTAGTCTGACAGTCGAAAAATCGGATAAACCAGCAGGTAATTAGGTGGCAGGATTAAGAGTGAGGGACGACCCAGAGAGACTGACAGCTGACATCTTGTTGTCGGACGCTCCATCGACTCACCTCTGCTCTAGCCATTGATTGGGCTCAGCTCCCGTTGTCTTATCTTGGAGCACACGCGCTGCAGAAGTCAGGACTAATGAGGGAACAGGCGAGATAGAGACGAGCAGACAGAGGAGAACTTGCGCTGACATCAGGAGCGTGTCCTCGTGAATCCATAATTGCATTAATCATTAGAGGATTTAAATAAAGAAAGGAAAAATAGAGAAAAAAATAGAAATGGGGGATTAGCTCAGCGACTGGAACTTTATTGTGAGACAGAGAGGGACAGAGAGAGTGAATTAAGGTCTGGATAAGGGTTGCGTTTGTCTGTGTGTCTGTTTTTTTTTTTCATGTGAATTTGTCTCTGCAGTGTAAAGCCCAGATACTGCAGAGCTGAGTTGGAGATTAGGTTAGTGAAATTTGTCTCAGAGTGGCTTCTGTGCATACTGTGTGTGTGTCTTACTGCATGGTGATGTGAACGCCTAAGGACATTATTTTCAAAGTGTTTAATACCTTCTGAGGCTGGTTATGATTTATAATTTATCCCCATTACGCAGAGACATGTAGTTCTTTCCTCCACACTCACTGCAGCAGTATACGGAACAATCTGTGCCTCTCGTTGATTCATTGAAACACTTAAATGTAACGCTAAACGTGACCGTAAACGAGTCGTGTATGTCGCCAAACCCCACAGCATGTGAGATAATATTTTAGCTTTATTATCCTGCGGTGAAATGACCCATCTGTCCTGCTCTTCCTCCTGCTGCCCTACAGCCCGGCTTCCCCTGCTGCCCTCAGGATCCTCTGCAGAAAATCCCTCTCATTCACCGCGCTCCAGTTTTATCTCGACTTCATTGCGTCGAGATGTCACGTGGCCCTCTTGAGCAGCAGACTTGCAGTAAAACGCTGCACCAGTGCAACGCCACTGGTGTCCTGACTTCAGGAGAAGACACAAGTTTTGTTTTTTTACAAGATAATGAGTAGCGTCTCATTCATAGCCCATATATGTGTCCATTACGTGCTAGGAGAGGCAATGAAATGTCAAAAGTCCTTTTTTATAGGGAGCATCAGTTTTACCTTTTGGCATCCGCTTGGGAGGTTGTTGACAATGTTCTGAAGTGAGCTGCATTTTGCCTGAAGGAGACAGAAAATAGAACACTATTGTGAAAAAGAAAAAGTTTGAACAACACCCCATGTAGATTATAATGTGTGGCTGTGAAGTGTTTGTTCTGTGCGTCACTGGGGCTGTACTCAGCGTGAGTTACAATGGATTTGTCAGAGAAAAATGTCTCAAAACACCCGTTGAAACCACATCTGTAGTACTATCCATTTCTCCATGACCAACTACACCCCACAAATGCAAAATACACCAAATAAACAAAATATGGATGTATGATCCTGTTGCAAGAAGCCACAATAGTTGGTTTTGGCGCATAAGAGTGCTGTTGCCATCTGCTCCTCTATTGGTCCGACGAGAACGGTCTTCAGATCTCCGTACAGTACCAACTCCAACGAAACAGCAAACTCGAGACAGCTGGATGCCCTGACCAATGGAAGAGAACGGACAGTGCATGAGTGACTTCACCTGCATGTTTTTGAAGCTGAAAATATACAGCGCTGGCCGCTGCCATGTTGGCTGTACGGCTTCTTCCACCTCTCGGCTAATCTAAAAATTGGCAAAGACGTGGATCATCAGCGGACCACGGGTTACAGTTTTTGGCACTTCCGTGCTGGCTTCATTTCCCAACCATGGAGGTTGCCGCTTCGGTGAGACCTTTTGAAGTCAGTCATCTGTCAGTACTGCAGGTCATGCGTTATCACAACATCAGAATACACCCTGAAAACGGAATCATATCCGTGTATATGTCCAGTAATGTTGGTGGGATCCAACAGGAAGTCAAAGGAAGTCTCTAATGCGGACTGTCGACTGTGCTCTGCCCAGAAATTCTGTGGAAACCTAAAAAAATGTGTGGGGCGTACTTCTCCTGTATCCGCTCTCTAATATCAAGCCTTACAAGACAATACACGTGTCCTGCTAACAAGATCGACAGCAGTGAGGACGAGCAGCAGGAACATGCACGAGAATTGAGATGGAAGCTGTCGTTTCACAGATGTTTTTCACGCTTTGCGGTCCAAAACTTTTTTCGCAGTTCAGTTCCTGAATGATTTTTACTTTTCTACGCCAGCAGCAATCGTTGCTTGAAGCGTCACCATGCTGCGCTGTAACACAGCTGACGCTACAAGGTTTTGTCTGCGAGGTCCAAAGTTCAGGGATCTCCAACATCCTACTATTGTTTTCAGAGGTTTTCCTGTGCTGCGAGGAGCCAAGTGTCCACTGTGCTTTCAATTCCTGTTCCTCAATGGTGTTAGAGGAATGATATAGTGGAGCAGGTGTCCAGTGGAAGTGGTAGGGCTCTTATAACCATGATGTATGGACTCCAGGTCAGGAATGTGAAGTGGCTATCATGAATATCTACTGTCCGCTCTCATAATATGTCAGTAAATACAGTTAATGTCAGAACACGGTAATGAACCTGCAGAACATTAAAACACGACCTGAAAATGATGAGTATTTTGCTCACAGTATAGACACATGAATATATATACATATCTACACATCCCAACACACTTTCATCCTTGTTTTTATTATAATTATTGTCATTAGCAGACTGCATTTTAATTCGTGAACTATAAATCCCAGTTGTCTGCAGACAGTTCAAAAGAAAAAAAAAGCTTAAGATCTAAGAAGTGTGATAATACTGCTCCATCATTAGTTTAGTGCTACAGAAAGCCACTGATTAGAGATGTTATTGGATGAGTGCAGCTTTTGGGATTTATTTTTGCTTCTGCTACACATTATTGGGAGTTTTAGAGGGAAATGTTTTGGCCTTTATAATTATAGTCGATATATCAAACAGCTCAGAAGCGGTGTTTAGTAATGGGAAACAACTCGGGGAAAGAAGCAAAGAAAAACAATGTTTGCATAACCCAGAAAGGCCATTTATCACCGAACCAGTAAAAAAAAAAAGAAGCTCCACATTAAGCTCAAACACCCAGACAAAAATTAAATTTAATTGTACTGTCTGTCACATGGTCTTCCAATTACAGGCTGATATAAAGCTGTAAAAGGATAAGATTATCCCTCAAACAAAGAATCTCAGCCTTGACACGTATGATCCCGCTGGAGTTTTGACCATATTTCAGCCGCTCCAGCCTCACCCCCGCGTTCTCCATCAGCCTTTTTGTCTGGAGATAACCCCCCTCCAAAAAAAAAGGAAAAGAAAAAGCAGATGGCTCCATCTCTAAATAGAAAGACGTAGAGGCAGCACGCTGTAGGTCTGCCACGGATAATAGCTGCATTCTCAATCAGGCAGCTACATTAAAGGTTTAACTTGCTCACTTTGAATCAGAGGAGTTGTGTTTTTGGGAGGTCGCTCAAAGATTTCCACCTGCACCACCACGAGTAGTTGCTTAAGTAACAGGGAACATCTTCAAAGAGCCCGTCCCTTTAGCTGTGATCACGCTGATAGTTAAATAGTTGAACATTGGATGTGTCATTTTACCGAGGCCCATCTGGATTATCATGCTTTTTCTATGCTGTAGTGATATTCGGGCTTACAAAGCAGCAATGCTGTTTGATTGTGAAACCAAGAACACCAGTGCAGCTGAGCCGAAAGTGGGGCATCCATGTTTACACAGAAATCTCTGGGATCAAAGTCTTGTTACATACGTGTCAGAAAGGTGAGGAGGTTTGAGGCGGTGGGTGTAGCTCAAGACACTTTTATGCTAAGGTTAAGCGGTATACAAATAATGTAGAAGAAGAGTTTTAAATGCACCTGATTCGTCGGTGGCTTGAACTTTAATCTCTCTTGAAAGCAGTAAAGGTTTGTTGTGTATGTGAGTGTTTTATCTGCTCTATAAACACTGGTCTTTTTTAAATCTTAGCAGAGACACTTTCAGTTATCAGAGGGATTTCTTTCTTTATGTAAGGAGTGTGATGATAGTGCACAGGACTTGATTTGGTGATAAACAATCATCTTCTGGCCTACATTTCCAGCACTTCTCCTCCTCGCACTTTGAAAAGAGCGACAGAGGGGTGCTCGCTTTGAATAAACCACAGCCGATGGAGGCGCTCAAAGAGCTGGGAATGTTTAGGGGATAATTCTCCAATTGCTCATGGTTTCTCAGAAGGAAGGGCACACTTCTGGTGTGCGTGACCTATTTTTCCAAACTCATCTGTCAAATTGCAGAGCCGCAGCTGGTGGCTCAGAGTTCCCTTTTTTTTGTGAACGTCTGTTTTCAAAAGTCCTCCCTGGCACTCATGCAAATCGGTGTCACATTTTCCTGGGGCATTTCTCTTGGCTCGCGTGCTTGCTTTTTTCTCTTTCTGAATGAAAAATACAGAATAAATAACGTTGCAAACAAGGAACATAGCTGCATGTCTGGGGAGTCAAGACATTCCTGACAGGACTGAAGTAGTGGTGGTGAGATCTCTCCCTGAGCTCTACTGCAGGGCTCCCACTAAAAACAGAGCTTTAAGCCCTCAGTTGCTGGGAGGGAGAGGGAGGCCCCTGGATGAAGGGGAGGGCTGGGACAATGGTTAACCACAGGCTGAGACTGAGGCCAGGCGGCACGACATCACAGGGAGAGAATAGGCTCGCCCGCACAACATCACTGTTTCAGTTCAACTGGCAAGCTTCCCCCAGCAGCGAAAGCCCATGCATGTATCCATGAGGAGGGCTTGGCTGACCAAATTACACCCTCAACAGCATGGAAACACAGTCACTGTGTCACTGCTGTGGTTTCAGCATTCAGTCAGCAGTTCATCTGCCCGACTGAGTGTCACAGCCACGGCTCAGATCGTCGTTGCCCTTAATTTTTAGGGTTATAACTCGCAGTTGACTCACGTTGTAGCTCAGGGATGTTACAACAAGCAGTAGCTTACGTTTAGGAAGAAGAAACAAGTTGTATGCATGGGAAATGGTATATACTGTGATAGATTGTGTATTCATGATGAGATTTATTGCTTAAAATGGAGTGAAACATGAAAGTTTTTCTAAAGAAACCCGTCCACCTTTCTTACCATACCACGTTTGTTTGAAGAGCTCCTAAAGATCACAAGACAAACACTCACAGCTAGCTGTGCTGTGATCTCGAATTCTCGTCTTTAGAGTCTACCGCTAGACTTGACACGGGCCCCGCGCTGCCTACCCTGCATGTTAATAGTGTTTTTACGTGACAGTAAAGCATCTCCATGATCAAAACGCTTTTGCTTTCTAATAAAGTTCGCTCATTAGTTCAGGAGGTTTGCTTCCTACTGAGAAGTGACAGCGCTCATCCTGTTTTCTGTTGCTCCTTCTCTTTTTGTTCTGCAAAATAGGCTTTTTTTTTTTTGCTGCTTTCCTGAGTCGAGGCTGCTTATGACAGCGCTACAAAGAGGAATCAGGTTTTTCTCTCGTGGCTTCCTACTGGCATGAACGATCTGTAGTTTGCCTGGCAGCATCGGGTTCCTCCTGAAGCAGAAATGTCACTCTGCTGCTCACATTAGCTTCTCATTAAATCAGTTTGATCTCACAGTGTACACACTTTTGAGTGGCCGTACACACAGGTCATCTTACTGGCTTGGCATGGAGCCTCACTGGTCGTTCTCACTCCCAGATAGGGCCTTTATGACTGCTGCCAGTCTGACGGGGTGTAATGAAGTGGCTTTGAATAACTGAAATAAAAGCATGATTATTAATTGCGTGCATCAAATTTCAGATACCGTGGATTATAGGCGACTCATTCAAGCGGTCATACTTGTGGCTTGGAAATGTGTTGCTATGTGACTGTGACATCCGTAGCGTTCTGTGGTATTCATTCTTCAAGATGAAGGAAAAACGAGCTGAAGCTCTTGAGCATATCTCCTGTAAAATATTATTAGCACGCAATTTGGGTACTGCAAATAGTCGTACCTTAAATAGAGAAATTCAAATCAACATCAGATAACAAGATGGCACAAAGCAACAGGATGCATATATGTATAGTTAGTTTAGTGTAATTGTACAAAGGCATCATCCAAGTTTTAGAATGATTTTGCTGCTTGTAGTTTCAGCAACAACGAAGAACCCATCCTGCAACTTGATATGAGTGTGTGGAAGACATAATAATAATGTCATTTTGGCATGTTGTGCAGTGTTGTGACAGCAGTATAAACACTTGACTTGTACCACTTTTTGCCTCATGTTTTGACAGAGATCCGTAACCAGCTGGTGGAGCAGTTCAAATGCTTGGAGCAGCAGTCTGAGTCCCGTATCCAGCTGCTGCAGGACCTGCAGGAGTTCTTCCGTCGCAAAGCAGAGATTGAGGTGGAGTACTCCCGCAGCTTAGAGAAACTGGCTGAGAGGTTCTCCTCCAAGATCCGGAGCTCCAGGGAGCACCAACAGTTCAAGTGAGTTTCCCTCCCTGCAGGCGTTTGCTGCTGAGACTGTTGCATGTACAGTGTTTGTGCATTTGAGAGATTGTGTGCAAGTATATCAAGTCAGGTAAAGAGTTGAAATGACAACCTAATATTGTATGTGGACTGAGCGCATTCCTTTTGAAATATGTGAGGCACATTGTCACGCCTTTTGTTCATGTTTGAGTGCAGTGGCATTTTCATATTTGCCTCAACTGCTTTTTGTTTAGCTTGAATGTATTTCTGTAGAGTAAATGTCCCTTTTCCCCTGTCAGCGTGCACTCAGACCACAGGGTATCTGTATGCCAAGCGACGTTATCCCCCCTCCGAACACTTCACTATTTATAACCTGGCTGCAAGACCCAGCCCTGCTGCTAATCACAGTGCTTTGTTTGATTACAGTGCAGGGCTAAACAACAAAATGCTCTATTATATTTATGTACTGTAAGGGAATATCTGTTATTACAGTCAAGGTCTTTATGGTGTCTTCAAAAGGTCAGCCCGTTCTGGCACAGGACAGGAGGATGCAGTTCATTAAAGAAGTTAAAGACTGCAGAGGAGTGGACACAACAAATTCAATGCACTCGCTGTGCCGTAGTTTAGCACTTAACTTTATAGAAGTAGGCTTTGAGCATTATGCTTCATTATGTTTTAAATCGCATCCATTATGTACAAATACGGTCGAGTCTCCGTAAGCTCTGCATCAGACAGAGACCTGTGGGTTGGATCAGCATCACTGTGGAGGTTGATATTAAAATTAAAAACCATGTAACAATCCAAGATAGTAACCTATTAGCAGAAATACCACACAGTCCTATTGGATTGTTGGCTAAGTTCACCTGTAAATAATTTCCTTTCATTTAATTACTCTGCGTGTAATATTCTAAAGGCTGCTTTGAAAAGAGGTAACGGGCAAAGGGAGAAAGCAGTAGTCTTAGTAATGAAGAGTGGCCGTCAGATCAAAATCATCTTACCTGTAGCCTTGACCCATTTAGATGTTCTGCTTTGCAAACACTGAAACGGATGCTGGTGGGGGAAAAAAAGAAAAGAGGGATTGCCTGTACGGAAATCAACGCAACGCATTGGTACATGACTCACGCAGGGCATGAAATTAAACGCTGCCGCTCCCAAAATCAGGCACCTCGGGCAAGTGGGCAAGCTTAGTTGAGTCTGGAAATGGGACACGAAACCCAGCTGTGATGGTAGCAGTGCTTTTCTGCTTTCATTTTGACAGGTTGGACATTGTAAGCAGGATCGGGTTCAGGTTCCTTCTGATTCAGCCTTCCTCTTTGTCAAACAATGGTCATTATTGTATACGCAGTACCTGCCCTGTCTGCTTTTCTGAACAGTTGCCACCCGTCTACGACCAGCCAGTCCATATGCACTTTAAATGGTTTCCATGTGAAGAGAAGTGAGTTATATTTTTACATGACAGTCAGCAGAAAGTGGCTTTTTCTTGAGTAACATGTTTCGACATTTTTGACACACAACAAGATCCCGTAGATGCATATGTATCAGTACGTGTATGTAGGAGAGCTACGTGTGTGTGTGTGTGTGTGTCTGAAGTGGAGGAGGATTTGACTGGATAATTGAGTCCAGCTGTTTCAGAGGAGGCATGCTTCACTCTGGCTGATAGTAGACAGAAGTGTTCTGCTGCCGCTGAGACACAGTGGCTTAACCTTTGAACTCAACCGGTGATGTTATCCGCACAGCTACGGGCAGGTGTTAGAAAAAACACCTAATCCTCCAACACATGTTCTAATAATATCACACTTTACACTGCCAAGATTGTGGTGTACCCAAAAGCCTGAAGCCAAAAAGCGTCTCGGTGCAGTGGGTTGACAGGGACACACACACATGAACACACAAAGCGGTATCTAAATGGACAACACCGACGTATGACACTTTTGATGCAAACCCACGTATACTTCAGTTGCTTCTTTTTAAACTCCATTTATTGAGAAAAATGTGTATAGACGTGAAAGGCTCAAAGAATAGCGACCAAAGAAGTGAGCAGTGGAAGACCACAAAGGAAGTGTGGGTGGCAGGATACTACCCAAGCTTGACATGTATAGAGTATTCAGTCATACTGAAAGTCTGTTACCGCGCATTCATATACTTTCTTATGTATTAGAGTAAAAACATTTGTACTTTTTCCTGCTTCAAAAATACACACTGCACATTCAAGTCAAACTGAGCAGTATATCGTTTTTTTTTTTAAGCCTTTGGCAAGACCGCAAAAATGCCCATAACGTGATTGCACCTTGTGCCATCCATCCACTCCTGGTCTAAGCAGGCAGGCAACCACAAATCCTGGTAATCAGCTGTGACACGCCCTTTACTGTGTCTTTCTTCCCACTTTAGTGTAGTAAAGTTCATGGCGAGCCACCAAAACACCAAATGGGACTAAGCAAGAAAAACACTTGTGTTTGTCCAATAAAAGCTCGTTGTTGGCATAAAGCCCAACCATGCACCATCGGAAATACAGAAAACAGTTTTGAGGCCCTTAAGCCTCTTTTTGTGTTGCTTTTGGTTTTGGCTTTGTTGTCTTTGACGCGGTGTTTCGTCTGGTTTCTCGACACCCTTCAACATGCCCGTGGCTGTCTTTCATTGTAGTAAGGGTTTGGATCTGGGTATCTTACGCCTAGTTATACCTCTTTTTATGTTTTTCATCAAAACAGAGCAGTAAAAGAGAGTCATCCCGACCAGGACGGACTTCCATATGTGCTGGATCACAGCCTACAGTCTGTTGGCTGAACCCGTCCGGTGCAGATTCATTAGCGAACTGAATGCCACCGTGATTTACAGCTACTGCAGCTACAGCTACACCGCAGCAGCCCGACCAAGGATAATTCTGCTCTTCCACTTTACCTCATTTGCCACAGTGAAAAGACACACCGAAGGGTTACAGTGCTTCGCCGCTCCATGCTGCAGTTGCTCTGCCAGATAGTGCACCACTTCATTTTTTTTTTCTCTCTTACTGGTTCACAGTTCCTGAGAGACAACAGCTAACTTGATTTTAATTATGGGGCAGACGTTTCAGGGTATATCATCAGTGGGATTTATAATGTAGCCTATTCAATTAGAGTGGATTGGTATCGTCTGTCTGACATACAGACATATTCACCATCAGAAAAGCAGCTCATGCAGTATTGATATGGAGAATAACCTGTCTGGGAAAGATAAGACGGAGCTTGTAGTGGTGTCCAAATTGGTGTGTGTGTGTGTGTGTGTGTGTGTGTGTTGATCTCTTTGTGTGTGCATCCAAGCGATTGGTTTGGGAGGCGCTGGGGGTGAAAAGTGTTTTACAGTGGCAGTGCTTTGTACAGCAAGTTATTCTAGTTTTGAAAGTGCTTTTGCTCGTTTTCAAGTGGTGTCTCTGCTCATTTCATGGTCAGCAGGGCACAGCTTTGAAAATGTACCAATGGATATTCCAGTGAGTGTGATGAACATGTTAGTGTTTAAAGAGCCACTCTGGAAGAGTGTGATGCAAGGCTCTACTTATGAGATACTTAGGAGGTTTGAGGTCTGCTGCTGGAGGATAGTACAAGAGGCTTTGCTCACTGGTACCAAGCAAAAGCTACAGCTTTAGTCCCATTTTGTGTAACTGTGTTGTTACACCCTGGCTGCTCTCAGGAGCTCTGAGGGGCAAAGGGGAAAAAGGTTAAACTCTATCTACCCAGGCTTAGTTTTGAACGCAGCAGTCAATCCCCTGCTCTTGTCAGGTTGATAAGTCCAGCTGGTGGAAGTCAGCATGTACAACATCAATAGATTAGCTGGTTTGCAGTTTCAGATCTTGTCAAACCCTTGTCTCCCGTTCGTTGACATTGCGCTGCACTCTGCTCTGGCCCCCGTGTCCGTGCAGCTGTGCGTTATCAAATGTTGGCAGCGCGTTTCCTCCCAAAAAAAAAAAAAAAAAAAAAGGAAAACTCTGCTAAATGATGTGCAAATCAGAGATGCAGCATATTGAAGCCCTGCTTGAAAACGGGGGCAAAGCAAATTTGAATGGCAAAGCTGACGGTGTGTGCCCACATGCCCCTTGTCTTTTGAAACTGTGCTTGGCTCTGTCTCCTTTTTCTTGGCTGTTTCATTGATAAGCAGCAGGCAGGCAGTGTGGAGGGGATTAAAGGCCTTCATGGAGCTGAGTCCCGGTTTGATAAATACACACTTCCTTCTGGAAATCCTGGCTCAGACACATCATATTCTTTGGATGATTAGATGGTGGCATCCAGTGCCGCCGTGACTAAAGCACTCGCCCTGTTCTATACAATGCCTTCTTGTTCATGGTATGCACATTATCGACACAGCTTGCCATCAGTTTATCCTTGAATCAAAGGATTATTGCAATATTCTGCAACCATACACTCTTTGTTTCCTTTTTCACTTCCAGTGTCTCTGTGTCGGATCTCCTTCACGCTCCTCCACGCGTTCGCAGATTATACTGCATGTATGTATGTGCCTCACAGGGGCAGTGAGGCAGTGCAGACCTTGTAAAAACCATGGAGACAGTCAGGCAGCGCTTTGTAGGGTGAGACAGATGTAATAGGATGCCAGAGAGCTGCACTCGTCTCTCCTCCTCCTCTTCCTTCTCACTTCTCTAGAGACTCTAAGAGCTCATCGTTTGCCTCCTGCATGTTAATGATATCCTGTGTATAAATACCGAGGGCACGGAGCCATCCAAACCCGATCCTTTTGAAGCCCCCCTAGATTAATTGACCAGGCCCTCGGCTGATGCTCAGCATTTTACGGGAAATCAGCAAAGAGAAGAGTAGAGATGGGAGAACGAGTTTTGCTGCATGCTGAGGTCGATCCTTTGTGATGGATAGGCCCGTACAAGAGCCAGTATAGAAAAGGCCGTGCCTCTGTCCCATAAAACAAGTCAAGGAGGTGCATTTATTACCGTGTTAAAATACTCCGCTCGCTGGTACATAGGCCTAATTACTGACCTTCTGCTCCTGATTCCTGTGAAATGAGGACAGTGACTGGGGAAAAGAAAAAAAGATCTCATGTCCTTTGTCAGTTTCTCTCTTCAAGACTTTAACCCTGAACATTTATCTGGCCCTTTTCAGACTTTGCCAATCCTTAATGTAGAGTTTTACACAATAGTATATAGTATATATAGTTATTGTCAGTATGTGTATATTGTAGTGATAACTCTGCAGATACAGATGAAGATGAAGCCTACTGAATTAGACGATCCCCTTTTTCAGTCGTGCCACCAGCAGGTCAAAGTCTTCGTATTGTAGGTTATAGTGTTGTCAGCGTGGCAGGAAAAGTAGCTAAATAACCCGGTACTGCAGGAAAGTGAAACACAGACTAATGTGAAAGGGCAAAGTGACTGGAAAAGATTAAGCAGTGGTATTATACCGAGGACCATCTTCATAAGCACTTTTAACCATCAGAGGATGGATTTAACCTCTAGTGCACGGTGTTTGTGTGAAAAGCTGAGGAGGATAAAAAAATGGGACTAAAATTGGAGCCTGGTTGTGTTTAGGGATATGATGAAGCATCTCTGACCATTTTTAGGGATTAGCAGAGAGCAGAGGTGCTTGTTCCCTGAACCTCTCAACCACAGACATCAATTATACACCGAGGAGCTTCGTCCCTTACAGGCAGATAGGCCAGTCAAGCAGAACTAGTACAAAATGAGGGATGGTGAGATAGTAGAAATAGGCCATCCCGGTGGAGTGAAGAAGAATATAGTCTACATTAGGACCTCTATTGTTAGGAAAACTGAAAATCTTACCCATGCTTTGTATGCCAGCCGGGTTCATCTCATTTTGACAGCCAATTAATGTCCAGTTTAATCATTTCATTCTTGCTTTTTGATTGCAGGAGTGAAATGTGGCATTGACTGATGGCTGGATTTACTCGGCGCTTACATTTCTGTGATATCAAGTTATTAATTGACTCGCCTTTCAGACAGAGTGTATCTCAGGACACCGTTCTGAGCCCAACGTGGAAGAAGCAGTAATGGATGAAGTGTACAACACGTGCCATCCTGTTTTCTGGTGTTATGAGAACAATGTCCTGGTGCTCAGTCAGCCCTGCGTAAGTGTGTTCAGGGGCTGAGTTAAGTGAAGGAATAATGGGGAAAGCACTCTGGAGTAGCTTGATATCAACTTCATTAGATGTGATTGGCATTATGGAAGCTCTCTGATGGGGGGGGGGGCTCTTTGATGTTGGTGCTGCTCATCGTTTTTTTCCTGCTCCACAGTGAAACCGTATCCCCCCACCCTGCTCTGGCACTCTCTCTCTCTCCTTTGCTCTCATTTCCCTCTCTCTCTTTGTCTTCTCCTCGGGGTTGGTTGATTGATTAATGCTCAGATAGGATCCAGACAAGGGTATGGGTTTGAAGAGATTGTGTGTGTGTGTCTGGTTCGATGTCTCAGTGCCTTAGTCTTTCTATCTGAAAGCACCCGAGGAGGAGACAGTTTAAACTGATTATGCAGCAATCAGTGCCCATGATTCTCTGGATCATTATGGTCACCAGCATTATACATTTAACAAGTTCATGCCTTCGACCGTAGCGTTGTTTGGAGTGAGGGAGGGAGAGGAAGACAGAAAGGAAATGATGGCGTGAGGGAGGGAGACGTTCACGGGCAGAAACTAAGGAAGGAAAGGAAACATTTTGGTGTTTTATGTGACAACAAGTTGTCTTCTTTTAGAAGATCGTGTCTGTAGCTGTCGCTTTAGCTTATGTACTTTAACAATAGCTTCCAATGCTTTCATCTCTTTGCCAAAAAATATTATTACTGCTTATAAAACTCTGTAGTGCACCATCTGGCCTTGTTTGGGACTTGTTCCCTCTGTTGTATTTCTTCCAACAACCATCCAGTTATTGGAGAAAAAATCCATCAGTGTATTTTTTAAATGCGGCTCCGGGGAAGGCAACGCCGTTCTGTCAGTCCTCCACTTTGGTCCAAAATGATATCTCTGAAAAACGTATTTTATTGATTGCCGTTCATGATCCACAGAGGAGAAATGGTCCCTGGCATTTGTGGTTTTTGTGTGTGAAATGTCTTGTAACCTGCTTGTTGAATTGTAGTATCTTTGGCGATCCCCTAATTTTCCATCTAGCGCTATCATCAGGTCAAAATTTGACTGTACAGTACCAAGTTCCTGCAAAACTAATTACTAACAACCAGCCTCGGTTCTGGTCTGTGTTTTGTGCTAGCAATTATTAGCAGGTTTACTAATACTGGGGTTATAAAACTATGCTAAATAAAACAGAATATTTCTGAAAATTTAATGTGGATGCCCATTAAAAGCGATTATCATGGTTCTAACAATGTATTCTGTATTCCTGTATTGTCCTTTCAGGAAAGACCAGCACCTGTTGTCCTCAGTAAACTGCTGGTACCTGGTGCTAAACCAAACAAGGCGTGAGAGCCGTGACCACGCCACACTCAGTGACATCTACACTAACAATGTCATCCTTCGCTTGGCCCAGATCAGCGAGGACGTCATCCGCCTGTTCAAGAAGGTCAGTAAGACTTATCGTCCTCTTTTCTTTGTACCATGCTCTTATCACCAGAAATGTCAAAGTCCAGGGACGACACGAATACAGAGCTTTTATTTGCCTCATTGTCTGGTGCCATTGTGTTTCTTACAAGGTACAAGGTGCAACAGCTGTAAGAAAGCAGCTTCTCTTACGCTTGGTTTCAGTTTGGGTGTAGCCTGACTGATGGTAGCACAAAGAAATGCAGTGCTCTGAGCTCACATGCGCACATGGAGTTAGTAGAAGGTGTAGGAATTCTGTCAGGCCTGCAGGGCAGCCAAAATATCATGGGGGAAAATTGAAGCTGAGACCCCCTGGCCCAAGACTGGCCAAACATCCTGCAGCCCCGGCTAGTGTGAGCAACGTTGACTGGCTCCCTGTCAGCACATAGCAGAGATGACTGAGGTCTTAACCAAACATCAGAACGCTGTTTTCACCTTGCAGGCCTTCCTGTAGGTGAGCTGCTCTCTGCTTACTAGGCTCCATTCAGATTTCAGTCTGTGTGTGTGTGTGTGTGTGTAACAGGATACTCTACTGTTTGTCAGAAACTGTGCCAGAGCTGAAAACAACAAAGTCCATCGCTCTTTGTGTCAGCTGCCATCAGGTAGCTTTTTCTATATTTGAAAATATGAATGGATGGCTCTGCTGCAATATGCTGGCAGACATATTGGGAGGCCATAAATAATGTATCAGAAATGTCATGGAGCACAGGAGGACATTAAAAACGGGAAAATGAATGAAAGGGCTTTGAATGATTGACTGTTGGTCATGACAAGGTGATCAAGAGGAAAAGTACAGCTGCTGACATACAACATAACATATGATGGATGTATGAACATGCACCGAAACTGTGACTTACAGTATTGTAAGAATGTCCCATGTTGTTGATATATAGTGTTTATCATGCCATTTATAACTGTGTTATGTTCTGCATGTTACGATGCTGTCCAGGTATAGATGGTGGATGTTATTCCATGTAGCTGTTTTGGTCGACTCTCAACTTCAGATCAGTTATGAACCAGAGCTGAATCTTTCTAGAAAATTCATCTCCATATTTTACAAGAATAATAACAAGGAAATAATGCGACCGGCATAAGTGAATTTAGAGAAGGAAGTGTTTCTCTGATGCGCGCCTGATGCTCCATGGCTCTCCGTATAAATTAATTACAAAGAGAATGAATTAATAAACTATAGCAGGTGCATCTGTGCTACTTTCTTTGCCTTTCGTGGGAGGAAACATATTCAGAATGTATATTCTCAGGCATTACTATAGGCGCTGTAACAATATCACCCGCCACAGCTCTTACACTGTGTTGCATCACAGGCGCTCAGTCGCTGGTTGAACCCTCCCTGCATCCCCCTTGAGCCTCTGCAGTACATGCTGCAGTCTGTCTCACTTCAGAGCCACTGATGCATACAGATGCCATTCACCAGCTGCTTGGAGCCCTCCGAGGATTTTCCCCATTCATCACACTCAGTCCAATGCTTGCTCGAGTAGGACATTAAAGCCTGCGCTCCAGATTAAAAACAAAATAAAAACAACACCCCCCCCCCTCCTGTGTTACCAAGGTTATCTTTTTTCATTTCTCCTGGATTCATTTCATAATCTAGTTTCGAGAAGAAGTGTTGGAGCACGAATTTGTTTGAGGTTTTTTCTTTGATGATTAGTTACACGTCTGACTCACCGGTAGCACGTTTTTTTCAAGCACAGTTATTATAGCAAAGCAGGGTGTGGACAAAAATGCTAACTTTCATCTGTTTATGCCTCCCTCCGAACAGTGGGTAGGTGTGGTTTGAGTATGATGTGGTATGAGTGTGCACGGGTGGGCGGGTGTGTACACGAGTCAGCCATTGTCTGTACTGGATAGGTGCAGTGAGGTTTTCTTTCAGCACAGCTCCTCCTTGTATTGATCTGACAGGAGAAATGATACTCCTCGTCGTGATTAATATGTGCAATGGCGGTTCTGCTGCTTGCTGAGTCACTGTTGCACCAGAATTAATGAGCCAGGTGTCGACGCTGATAGAGCGTGTAAAGAAAGGTAGCGAGCACAGGCCGTTCTACTGCTTTAGAGGTTATTATCATGTCTGACAGCAAACCACATACTATGCACTTCATAGCATGCGAGGCATCGGATATTGTTAGCTACACATCTAACCCTAATTAGATGAATGCTGTATGTGTCAGTCTCAGTCTGATGGGTGCTATTGTTTCACTCATGAGCATGGCCTTCATCTTATTGACCTTTGACCTCGCTTTCAACAGTTGCTCCCCGTAAATACTTTCGAAGCTGGAATGACGAGGTGGATTTGTTTTGATGTTTTAGCAGCCTCATTTTTCATTCCCCATGAGTCAGCTTTCTTTTAGTCTGCTGTAGTCTACCGTGGAGTGCATTCCACATTACTTATTCTTTCTCATCAGAGCGGCCAGGCTGTGTGAAAGTTTGTTGTTTGTAGCTGTAACACAGTGGACTTTGGCTCTGTGGTGGTCGGCTCTGTCAAACTTCAACGCCTTAATGGGGCTCTGCTTCCTTGCCTCACACATGGAACAACCCGAATTGCAATGTCACAACTGCTGCCTCCATTTTGGCTGGTTTATTTTCCCCTTTAACAAACCAGAAACAAGCCAAGCGCTGCTGTGCTGTTGTACCACCTCAAGTAAAAACTGCCCTACCATCATTACCATCAACCGAACTATAATAATCTGTCTAAAAATTGACACAAACATCAAGTCTGGCCCTAACTTCTGGCCCTAGGCTTGTACAAGTTGTTTTTGGTCTGTCTTTCTGTTCATAAAATGTAAAGGTCCATGTCAGCTTTGTGTATACATGCTGCTGAACATCAGAATATGTGATTAGATGGTGGAATCAAGTGGGCTGCTACAGCTGGCTGGGAAACCGTCGCTCATATGACACATACTGTATGACTAATACATGAGGTTGAACATTGGCAGGTTGAAAAGTCTGAATTCGTATGTATAATTTGTAGAAAATGAGTCTATATTTTGAGTCAAATCATATAGTGAATATGCACTAAATGTACCCAAACAAAGTGAACCAGAGGCCCCAAAGTCGGGATGACTGTTAGTTGTGTGAGTTCTGCACTACGTGGTAGACTGACTCGTAAAGGCGGCAAGTTTTTAATGAAGTGAAAAACCATATTGTGCAATTAGCAGGAAGATAATAGATGTTTCCGTTTTTGATTGAACTGAAGATGTTTTTTTTTCCGCATCACTCTTCTCAAACATCACAGTTCCTATAACTCTGCGAAGTTTGAAGAGGTGTTGATTCTGTGTCGGATCATCACGCTGAGAGATACCAGAGCTGGGTTGTTTTTTTTGCGTTTTCTCACCCTGCAGTGTTCAAATAAAGGCTTTATGCTTCTCTCCCACACTAACAGACACTATTGCATTCACTCTGTCAGTTTTTTTCTTCTTTTATTTCAGTTCAAGTGTCTCCCATGTTTGCTTCTTTAAGCACAATGCAAACATGTGTGGCGTCAAGTCAAAAAAAAAGTCAAGGTGCAGGTGTATTAATAGATGTGGTGGAGGTTCATGAGGTATCTCTCACAGTCTCTTCAGTGAGACACGCTTAATCGCCTCCTCTCGATACATTATTAATTATGATTTATGTCTGTATAGAGTATAGTGAAAGAAGTCAGTATTTATCTTTGTCAGAGGATGTCACACGTTGCCTCCGACCCTCGATGCACTTCACACACACGCAACTTTTTGTGCAATAATCACAGGAAATGAACTGTGCTTGTGGCAGTTACATGTTCTCGCTGTTCATTGATACATTGCTGTGATGAATTTGTACTGTACTCAAAGCCCCGCAGCACTGCGATTGCTTGTACATTGTACAATTGAATTGTGATCCCTAGTAGAAAGTATCCTAGTATCCTCCATGTTTTCGTTAATTTCCTTACACTCTGTCTTATCTTTGACTGGAAGGAAGAACTAGAAAGGAAGTGAGGAAATGGTTGTGTCTTTGGCTGGGGGTGTTTTTTTTAGGTAATGTAGGTCTGACTTTATAGAACATTTATGGCCAATAAAACATGAATACTCTTACCTGAAATTCATTTTTTCTTAAAGAAATGGACAGGGTCATCTGGTGAGCATTAAAGCATCGGTCATATATTTTAGAGGCATCTTTTTTGCTGCCAATTCATCCAAAATTTGTCAGGACATTTCTTTGTGACTCACCGAAGCCATAGTGTCAGCATAACCAGTGAGTTTGTTCCAGCCGTTCACATCTGAAGGCTCAAGTATTATTTGTTTTCTCACCTCTGTTCTTGCTATTTGTTGTGCTTCAGAGCAAGGACATTGGGATCCAGATGCACGAGGAGCTCGTGAAGGTGACGAATGAACTCTACACTGTAAGTAATACCCCGCGTCTCCTACAGATCGATCTCTCACACCTTATTTCATCGCTGAGCTCAGCCACTTCTTTTCCTCTCTCTTTGTCGCTGTGACATTTTATTTCATGTTCTTTCTTTGTTATTCTGTTTCATCATCTCTCCTCTTTCTTCTAAACGACAACGTCACTCTATGACAGAACGTAGACTGACGTTTTCGTCAAATTTAGACTAAAAATCAGACTTTGTACACCAAGTCAGGCAAATACAAGTCAAAGTGTAGTCATCTAGAAGCACCAGCAGGGCTGGAGTTAATTTAAGTCTGATGTGACCTTTGATGGTTATAAGGTTCAGCTTTCATTGAAACGTCACAGAGGTGTTGCTAGTCAAGCTCATGGTCAGTTCGGACGATGCAATTTGTGGCACTCTTGAGTTGTATTGCAGTAAACTGAGATGTGTTTCTGTTGTGTACTCTCTCATTGATATAAACGGGCTGGACATAATGTAAGAAACGCCAACATTATTGAACCACACCACAAACTGCAGCCTCTAAAATAAAGATGAAACAACGCTTGAACCTGAACGTTACTGCTGTGGTGACACGATCTCCTGGTTCATTTTGATGTGTCAGTTGAGAAACAGATAGTCGACAGCACTCACTTCTCTAAAGACGATGCTTTTTGCTTCCCTGTCAGCTTTCACGCAGCCAAAATGGCATTTTTTTCTTTCCTTCTTTTTCTTTTCAGCGAACAGCTCTCGGCATCCTGCAGCTGCTTCCCATATGTTTTATTATGAAAAAAGGTGCAGAATGGATGTATGGATGTTTCCTGTCATAGTTTATAGCCAAGATGTTGATGTGATTTGAGCCCCCCCCCCAAAAAAAACTCCCTCATACTGTAATTAATATGTTGTTGTATTTCTGAATTACATTTTTGCATTAAACTTTCCACAGTCAAAGATTAGTATAACATAATTAGAGGGCAATGTTAATGAAGACAGCGTGTCTCCCAAGCCCACATTTTCTCAGCTGTGGTTTTAAATGAGCTGTCAGTACATTAGCCTGTGTTGCTGTAACACTGTCAGATAACATAAACAATAATAAGTTATGATGACTCTTTCTAATTAACATTGCTGTGTCTGCCGGGTTTTGTTTTTGTTGACTTCCATCTACACGATTTTCTGTGCCATGCTTCCTGCAATAATTGGCCCAAACTGGATGGACTGGATTGTTAATAATAGGATTTTCTCCAGGAAACCCTACAGATAGACGAGCGTATGTCAGGGATGAGGACATGCTGTACTGGTGCTGCACCGTTAGAGTAACGTCTTCTTATTCGCAGTGGCTTAGTGCCCAAAACTGGACGAGCTCCAGGCAACTTCAGCAGTCTTCGGCCCCCTGAGGTGAAACAGAAGAGATGGCGGAGCTGCCTTTATATGACTTATTCATCTGTGCAATGTGATAAGAGTCAAACCACTAAAGGGCAGAGCTGGCAACACTCCTTGATCCTGCCATCTGTACATTTGGATGCTGAAGCAGACGAGTGTTATGTGGAGCATGTGATAATCAAGAAAGCACACAAGTCAATCACAGGAATATGCATTTTAATGCATTTGTTCTCCCTCAACTGAAAGCTATACCTACAAGCCACTGACTCCAGGACAGGGTGTTCAGAAACTCTTGGAAACAGATCATCACTCTATATTTTTATGCTGTTTTACTATATATCTGTTTCACTCATTGTCCCCTCTCCGGCTGCACAATAAAACCCAGATAGTCCCTCTTCTCATGCTCTACTCGGCCTCAGCTGCAGTCTGGCTGCAAATTAAAAATCCAAATGTTGTCGTGCAGCCCCACTCGTTCTAAATATGTGAAGAGGATTGTGTGAGTTGTGTGAAACTTCACAGCTAAGGTGGAAAAAACGTATTCCTGCCACAAAACACACGTCACTTCCTGAAAGTGTTAATGATTGTTTTCTTACTCCAACCACCCATCGCATTGGGACTGTAGTTTAAACGGGAGTCCCCTGTCTTCACATGCTTTCTTTCTTTTTTATGTTTCTCAATTTCAGTGAGGACTTTAAGATTTGTGTTTATTGTTCTCATAATTCGGCCATTGTGAAGCTCTTATAATTAACAACGACACAATTGAAACTGCGTTAGCATCATTTCTATGAAAGGATATTCCCAGTTCCGATCCTAACCTATTGAAAAGTTTGATAATCCAGGCAGTAACGCTGTCTGGTGAAGGATTGTTTTCATGACTATAGCCTTGATAGCATTTAATTGTACAGAAATGGCTAAATCAATAGTGTGGCCACACGGTGATTGCCTTGTGGTATTTTCTAACACTTCTTACCGGCTGCCAACAAAATTAATTTTGCTGAAAGATAACTGTGAAATCCCATTTGGATCCTTTTGCTGTTCAGTGAGAAGTAAGGTAGAGACTGTGGGCTGTAGCCATTGTTCAAATATGGTTGAGAAGGAATATTTAGTGAGAGTGAAGATCCTGTTTTCTGTGGCTTGTCATTAATACAGAACCTGAAATGACAAACCGGAGCAGAAGCCAGAAAGTATGAAGAGCCGGTCTCAGTTTTTCAATTCAGTTTTTCTTTGATTGAACCTGTTTTAATTTCCTGCTACACCGACTTAATATCCCCACTGGGATCAATAAAGCTTCGGCTTATCTTATCTTCTGATCCACCACCTTGTGTCTGATGTCTGCTCTTCAGTCTCATACATGATTATTCCTTTGTTAACAACAACAACAATAACACTGAAAAGCCGTCTCTGAGGCCTGCATGTGGGTGTAGCTTTCATTCATACATTCGTTCATTCATTCATTCATCTGTAGTCTTCCATTCATTGTTTTTCCAGCTATAAATAATATTTTCAAATGACAGATCAGATTTATTTTGTGCATTACTAGTTGATGTTAACCTTCTGAAAAATATAATTGAGTCTATTTGAAAAACTCCAGCCATTCTCTCACTGCTGGGTTTCTTTCACCAGCTCAGAGCCTCTGCTCAGGAGTTAAATAGCCCAAGGCTGTCGTCGGAGGACTCGACTATACACACACCTCCTGTAGACACAGCTGAAACCCAGTCTTCCTGCAAATTACTTTGTGTCTTTAGCTGCAGGTCCTGCAGTCAGATGGTTCAAGGTTGGCTCAAAATCGAACACATTTTTAGAGAAATCTGAAAGAAATGGTTGGGCAGCCTGGGGAGAGACAGATTGTTCCCCTAGTTCCCCTCTTCTGGGAGCAGCTACATCGATGTTGAGCTTTGTCACTCAGGCTAGTGGCTTTTATTCGATGCATTTATTTTGCTTTCAGGTGTTAGCCTTGTGTGAGATTCCCTGTAGGGGAGTCACGTTTATTCCAGCAAAGAGAGGGGAATAAATAACGCCCCTTCATGTGGCAACACTTGTAAATATTACGATCACAGGGTTGGAGGTCAGTGGAAGATTATAGTTGCAAGTGACCCAACGGCAAACATGTGATTTTGATGAGAGGGTCTCATGGAGATGAAAGGAATCCTGTTGCTCAAGTTCGGCACCTGAGTGAGCATTACTTACTTGGTCACAGGAAACGAATAAATGACTGTTTATGTCGACTGTCTACCATCCCGAGGTGTTCATAGAAAACTCCTGGTTGCCCAGGATGTTTGAAGATGCTGCTCACATCTGGACGTTTCTTTACGAGGCTTAAGAATGGACTTTCAAGAGGAAAGACTCTCTCAATGGACATCTGGGATGAATTAGGAAAGACTCAGGATGCTTCTGTCTTGTCTAACGAGGGTTCTCTGTCACTGCAGTCATGTCATCACCATGTTGGAGAGGGGTGGCTGAGTGTCTAAGTAGAGATCAAAGTGAAGAGGTAACTGCAGACAACACAGAAAACATTGCTGTCAGTCTGCTGCACAAAAGAGCCGAAAATGAATAAGCCCGGGGTGATGAAGACTTACTGTAGAGAATGATGTAGGAGCCCAGGAAAGCCACAGTAAGGAGGGGGTGAGTTGAAGACTTGACAGCCAAGACTAAACCGCATACAACCCTGGGCCCCTGGATTCACTTAAAATATTCCACATGCAGTGACATCTGTCTTACTGCTGTATTGGCGCCCAAATTGATCCAGCAGGCCACCATGAAAAAGCTAAAAATCAAACCAGATTTTTGGAAGCAAATGACACTGTGGACCTTGAAAGATCTGATCTTTCCTTTTTATCTCCTCATAGTTTGTTCTGTAAGGGAATATGGGAGCACCAACACAACAGTAATGTTATTGTAAGTCAATATACAGGACTTAAAAGAAGCTTGTTAAACAATCATTATGACAGTAGTGCAGTAATGATAACAATACTCCCTTCTCAATTCGATCCATATAAAAAAGTTTAAAGTTTCTGTGACTGGACTGAATTGAATTAACACCAGTGACCTCTACACGTTAATGACAGGCTGAGTCTTGATAATAATAGGCCGCCTTTCTGCTGTAGGTTTCACTGCCTGCATCACGGCAAAATCCATTAGTCTGTTTTTATCTCATTTCATATAGTACACCAACAGCTAACTGCATTATCGATGAATCCAGCTGTTGTTTTGGTAATGAACTGATTAATCATTTAGTCTAAGTGTTTAAATGGCAGTAAAGAAAAATGGCCTCCATGATGTACGATCAATTTAGCATCATGCAAACATCCATCCATTTTCTGTAACCGTTTGTCCTCATCAAGGTTGCAGGAGGCTGGAGCTCATTCCAGATGGCTCTGGCTGAGAGGCGAGGTTCACCGTGTACATGTGGCCAGTTCCACGCAAGACCATAGACTGTGTAATTAAAGATGGTCATAGTCTCCTTGACATCACCCATTGGTTTCTGAAGAGCTATTATGAAGCGAAGTGGGTGGCTTTCGCCATCGGCATTTTGGCAGTCCCGACTCCGTCGGCTAATTCAAAAATGGGCAAAGACACTGTGGCGAGCTGGTAACTGAAACCAGCCACCTGTGATGGCGACCGCCTAAGAAGGGGCCACGCTCTTAATTATGCATCACTTTAAGCCTTAAGACTTATATGAAAATTACAGTGCGGTTACCGTGAACAAAGACCTTTTTTGTACCAGGCTGTAAACATGTTTAGTTCTGTTGTGAAGTTGAACATTTTAACATGGGGGCTTATGGAGATCAGCTCAAACTCTTCTGATGCCAGTGTCAAGTGTCCGTTCAAGAAAATGCAGCTTATGGCACATTGGCTTCAGTTACCACTTGTATATGATAAACAAAAACAGGAAATCCTTACACTGAGAAGGTGAAACCAGAGAATGCTTGAGAAAATGTCAGAAACTTCCTTATGTTACTGTGTAACTGTTTCCTGTGTCTCTGAAAGCCTGCATGCTACCGTCGGGTATCCTGTCACTTGTTCTAACAGACTTTTACAGCACGCAATAAGCCAACATACCTGTAATATGTGATGACATCTGTTAATGTTCAGTCTGTTAAATATTTGTCGTTGCTCCTCCTCGCAGGTGATGAAAACATACCACATGTACCACACTGAGAGCATCAGCGCGGAGAGCAAGCTGAAGGATGCCGAGAAACAAGAGGAGAAGCAGTTCAGCAAGTCGGGAGATCTCAATGTCAACCTCCTGCGCCACGAGGACCGCCAACCAAGACGAAGCTTTGTCAGGAAAATTGAAAAGATGAAAGAGAAGGTGAGCATGGACAAGGACGCGTGGTGTTGTGTTTGTTTACACGCATATGTTATACCATTCAACTTCATTTCTCCTGCTAGAAACCCTGAACCATCAGCTGGGTATTTCGGCCAGCTAAGACATTTAAAGCTGCTATATTCAGTGTTTTTACAACAGCAATGTGAAAGGGGGTTGCTTATAGCGAGAGACATAAAGTTACTCTCTGTTTTATGAACCGATATAGCTCCTTTTAGCTCATTGTTTTGGATTTTTGGTCACAGCAGGCAGCTTTTTGGATAAACCTACTGTACCAAACTGCAAACAAGTTAGCTAGTGAACATAGTAGCACACTTAGCAGCTAAAGAGCCAGCATATTGAATTTACATTCATTCAGCACTCAATTCACTCAGCAATTGGACTTCAAATTAATGCTAATATTGGTCCATGTCTGTGGGAAGTATGCTAACACATTTATCATATTATAATCTGTGTGCAAAGTTCTCCTCAAAGCTGGATAAGCAGGTTAGAACGTCTGGATCTGTAAATAAAGAACCTGTAGTAGAAGAACCAGCTCTGTTTCTTTGGAGAGAGTGAGAGGATGAGACCAGCAGACAGACAGCAATGTAATGTGAGAAACTCCCAGGAGCGTTCTCTAGGTCTGCAGCCAGATACACACTGAGCAAACAGCAGTGAGTCTGGCCAATAAACCAACCCAACTCTTTCCATCTTATGCAAATTTCTAATTTAGTGTAAAGTGTTCTCTGCCAGCTGTGCAGGGCTACTGATCTCTGGAGCACACTGTACATTAGATGAACCCCTACGTGTCTTCTTCTGGATCTTCTTCTGGAAAGTTTTCATGCAAATGAGCTCCCATTATCTCTCAGGAGCAGGAAATCAAAAGGCTGTCAGGACCATAGCTAGTGTTTCTCTCTTCTCGGGCTGGTATCTTCAGAGATGCTGCTTGGCTTGGGAATTGAACACTATTTATAATCCAGTGTGGCAATGAATATTCCTCTTTTTCCCTGCTTCTCCTTTTCCCCCTGCTTCTAAGCTGTTGTCTCATTATTCTCCCTGCAAACAGGTTGAAAGAGGAAGAGGAAGAACTAAAAGTGACTCTCTTTTCAGCTAACCCACTGCTGCAATTTGCATCATAATGGCTTTGTGAAATTGGAAGTAAAAAGTTCCATGTGTAGTGAAATGTCCAAGCAAACAAATCAAAACACAAGTGAAATGTCTTTTGCTTTATTTCAAACAGCAGTTTTGTGCTTCTTCCTGAATTGTGTCTGAATCATTGTGTTGCTTAAGTAGTACAACTTTGTCAATACTGTTAAGTGAGTTTACAAAATCTGTGTTTTCTGTTTGTCGGTACAAATGTCATTTAAGCTTGTACGATCTGACACAACGATGTTTAGACTTCTTATATGAATGCATATTTTAACATTGTATTTTAAAGGAGTAGTTTGCCATCTTGGGAAATGCACTGTGTCACCTTCTTGCTGACAGTTAGATGAGAAAATAGATACAACTTTTTATGCCTGTATAATATAATATGCAGCCGGAGCCCGTAGCTGGTTAGCTTAGCTTAGCATAAAGACTGGAAACAGGGATAGCAGTTTTCTGTACTGAGTAAATAAATGAGATAAAACATCTTAATTAAAGAGTTTCAGTGGTGTCAGTTAATAGATTTTGTTACTTGCTGGCGGATCGCTGCTAAGCTAAGCCAAGATAAAGCTAAGCTAAACAGCTGCTGGCTCCAGCTTCATATTTACTGCACAGGCATGAGAGTGATATTGATCTTCCCGCAAGAAAGCAAATAGGCCTATTCCCCAAAGTGTCAAACTCTTCCTCTAACGCTACATTTTACTAAGCTGCATAAACTCATAGCGACCACATTCCAGAGCCTCTGGCACTTAAGTGTTGAGAGACAGGATAATGACTAAATGCAAGCCTGGCTGTCGCACTCAACACATTAGTATCTAGTGGCAGCTTCTCTAGAGCCTGTTTCTCCAAACTTTCTCTATCATCTTCACCTGTTTGATGGTCCCAAAGCTGCGGGCTTCCCGAGCACACACTCAAATCCTCCACACTGCTTGATTTTCCTGCACTGATGTTTTGTTTTTTTCCTTCCCCTCATCTGCTCTGTCTCTTCTCTCCTCCCCAGAGGCAAGCCAAGTACTCAGAGAATAAGCTGAAATGCACAAAAGCCCGGAATGACTATTTGTTGAACCTGGCAGCAACAAATGCAGTTGTGGCAAAATATTACATCCATGACGTCTCTGATATGATCGATGTAAGTATGCGCTCGGCACATGTGTTTGTTTACATCTCTCAGCTGGGATTTCTGATGTGGATTTAACTCCGCAGCACTGTCGCTTTTCTCACCATCTGTTCCTGTGTCTCATTCATGCTCAGCCTGTTAGCTGTTTGTTTTCAAGCTGCTTTGTTGGCCCCGATGAATATATTTGCCATCATTTTTTTTTTTTCCGTCATTAATTCCTGCATAACAAACTTAACACTGATATTCTGGTGACTGACTGCCGTTGACATGAATGCTAGCCGAATGATCTGCAGTATCACGCAGCCACAGAAGGATATTCTGAAGTGATGATTTCAAGGGGCTCCATTAGTGTTGACAGAATGGTTTCTGCTCGGTCTCCCGCTCCCCTCCTTCATCCGTCTCATCCTCGATCATTTGTTTTCGTCAATGCTGCTTTTGGGAGCTTTGCTGGGACAAACACAGCGTGTCCTTGTGATCGTCTGCCCCTCACTGTCACTAAGTAAAACACACCACCCATGACACTCCCTTCCTCTCTTGCCTATTGTCTGTCCTTCTGTGGTCTCTCCGTGCATGAATCAGAGTAAATGAAGCAGCCTTTATAGACACCGACACAATAAGGTGTACGTGAAGTGAACACTCAAGCTTATTGTATAATATTCCCTACAATAATCCCTATTTTGTATGTCCAGAAAACCTGCATCTGACACTTTTATTCAAATTATAAACCAGAGGCACTCCTGGAAAGTCTGATTACTACAGTTTAAAATGGTGACTTTGTTTAGCAAACCACTAATGGTTGGAAGTCGGTCAAAGTCAGCTGGTGAGCAGAGGCTCTGTTTATGCAGGCATGAATGCGGTTAATGTGGTTGGCACTGGGCTCGCAGCCCCGGGTGACCTGCTACTCGTCACCCCGCAGACGGACAGATGATCATCAAGATAGAGAAGGCTTTATTTGCCATTTTAGACAAGATTATTGGAAACACTGTGCATCATTTCCTTTTAGATCTGCGCACACGCGCGGCTCAGTCTTTCAGTGTTTTCTAATCTCATTGTCATTTGACATTTCATTGTTTTGTTATTTTCTTCCAGTTCCACGATTATACAGTCCAAACACAGCCCGCACAAAGGAGCAGCCACTTTGAATTGGCTTATTTCTTCCCAGTTTTATTCCTCAAAGGATTTTCTTTGGTTTTCTTTTCTGGCTTCATTGTGTATCAAAACTAAACTGCACTTATTTTAGTCTCTGCTGTGTAGTTTTGATAGAAAATTATGTCGTTCCAACACTATATTTGTGTGTTGTCTTTTTTTCTTTTCTTGTTCTGTGTTGGGTACTGCACTCAATCATGTCGCTTTGTCATTGAGTAAAAACTGTAAAGCCATACTTCATTCACTCAAAGGCCTTTGTCACAGTCAGAGTTTACATGACAAATGGCACTGAGTGCAGGCTTTGTGTGGCTGTCGATACCGAGCAGAAAAACTTAAATAATAAGGTCGGTTTTCTGTCACCTGTCAGCCTTTCAATATGCCCGTGTCCCCTCCTCCCTCCTCTGTGAGCTAATGGCCTGGTTGTCAAATTTTTGCTCCAGGCCAGATCACCATACGGCATCACATTAGTCACAGTGATAGATGCAAATTTTCCAGGTCAGCCATGATAAGATGATAAGATGCAGTGAGATTTCTTTAATATAATGGATATTACTTACAGTTTTAATTGCAGTTTAGCAGAATGACTATGCAGTGAAATGATGGCTGTAGCTGGACATACTGAGTACCGGATTCATGGCTGTCCCTGCCTCTTTACTGGGCAGCTTTTGATGGATCCACTGTCTTGAAACTGAAAGGCCCATGTCATCCCAAATCCTGCTGAGCTGCAGGGAATGGGATTGTGAGCATGACTGCTTTGGCTGTCACGAGCGGGGCAGAGGAGGAAAAAGGGTCAGTTCGTCATGTCAGAGTAACTGCACACCACACATCAAACCAGACGTTCACGCTGCGAGAAGTCAGCTTTGTCAGCACCAGTGACTTTAAACTGTTGAAGTGTAATTCTGAACATGTTGAGTTCATTGTACCACTACACTGCCCGGGACCGATGAAGGCTGTGATGAGGTTAGTCAGTGGTGTCAGCATGATTAAATATTTAAGCTTGTACTTCGAGAATATTTATAGGGTTTAAAATTATGTCCATTGAGAAATGTAATTTTTGCACTTTTCTAACTCTAAAACAAGAATCATTGTTATGCATATGTTACATTTATTGTTTTTCTTAAATGTGACTGGATGTAAACAAAAATGTAGCCTATGCAAACACACATACATTACACACACATACTTATATACCCTATATGCAGTCTGCATGAACCTACAGTACATTTCCATGAGCTCTGAGGAATATGAGATAAATAATAAATAAAATACAAAATGATCAGCTGTATTTCCATTAAAGAGTCTGACTAATCTTCCTTCCTGGCTGCCGCTGCAGTCATGAATGTGTTCTCACTCCGTTTGCTTGTTTAAAAAGAGGCTAATTTGCTCTCTTTAGTCTTTTAGTCTACTGAGCCACTTTGACTGAGGGGTGCAATGAGACTGCTGCACCAAAGTAGAAAGACGACTTCCTCAGCGCACTAAAGAGCGCTTAAGACCGTTTACTAATAGTAGTGATTCACATAGTTGTCAGTTGCCTCAAGCTCCCTCTAAACCTCTTCACTGCCGTCCTCCGCTTAATTAGGTTACTTCTTATGACTCTGTGCGATAAGGCTCTGTAATTATCCCCGGTGTCCCACTGTGCAAGCTCCTGTAATTCTGTGAACTCTACTTCTATTTTTGAAAGGTAACCTGTAGCAGGAAGTAATTTGGGATTGAGTCCATTAAAGCGGTGCCACGTCCGTGTTCTTCCACAGTCCCTGATACGCTTGTATTGATTTGTCAAATTAAAGGACGACTCAAAAAAAGATGAAAAAAAACCTTTGCTGGCTTCCAATGATCTACCGAAACTTCCCACGTTGCTGCTGTGACGTAGAAGTGTACTCCAGGGTGTGGTCAGTGCACCATGACATCACTGTCATGTGTGCAGGATGTGGTTACGACAGAACACACACAATGTTGAGTGGTTAGGGGTGAAACAAGCTAGAAACTTTTAACCAAAGAAGGCAGTCGGGGAGAAAAAGAGTTTTCAGCCTTGGTTATTTAAGGACACACAAATAAATTGTGTGTTTTCACCGATTATTTATCAGATATTTGTTTGTCCGCAGTGCTGTGACCTGGGCTACCATGCTAGCTTGGCACGAACTTTCCGGACGTACTTATCTGCCGAGTACAACTTGGAGACATCGCGCCACGAGGGACTGGATATCATAGAGAACGCCGTGGACAACCTGGACTCCCGCAGTGACAAGCACAAGATCATGGATATGCATAACCAGGTGTTCTGCCCTCCAATGCGATTTGAGTACCTGCCGCACATGGGAGATGAGGTGAGGTGCTTAGAAAAAAAACGCTTGCTCGATTTGTTTATCACTTAAAACTAGATCTGTTTTCTTTGCTCTAACCCGTATGTCCTCCTCCGCCTCAGGTGTGTCAGGTGAGCGCACAGCAGCCTGTCCAGACCGAACTCCTGATGCGCTACCACCAGCTGCAGTCTCGCTTAGCTACGCTAAAGATCGAGAACGAGAGGTGAGGATTTATGATGGCTCTGTCTGTCCAGCCACCACCTCCAGCCCCATCCCCCAAAAAACAAAAAGCCCTGTCTCCTTTTCCCCAGAGCCAAGTAGGAGGGCCACATCACCATCTGTTCTCATTGCAATTACCCTCCCATGACCCTTGCTCGGTGGGAGCTGAGAATATATTTAGATTGTCACAGTGCCAATGTTGTGTTTTATATGAAGTTATATATGAAATTGTCTATTGTGTGATTAAGAGCCTCTGACACAAAGGTGCAAATGGAGGTGATAATAACCAGAACCTGTTAGACTCTCCTGTGCCAATGGCTCTGCCTCTTCCCTGTCTCTTCGTGTCGTGTGCTCTGGAGGATAATGGACGAGCCATGCCATTACTGGAAATGAGCTTTATCAATCTCGGCTCTAAACAAAGAGCCTCCTTCTGCAATTTCACATGCAATTTGTGTCTTTGCCAGACTCTCTTCATTTTCATGTCTTTGTCTGATGCATGCCTCACCAGGTTGCTCAGACTTGACATTTGGATGCTGCTTGGTCTCCTATCCGTTCAATTCAAGGTCATTTATTGTCCAGGAGTGAAGTTGTCTTTGATATAAATATTCTCGAGTTGTAAATCACTCACATTTGCCCTTGGATGCCATCAGTTACTTTGGTTCCATGAGAAAAATTGCCTTTACTCTCACAAAAAGGAAAATATGACCAAGACTGAGTAAGATATGAGGCTGCATTTGTCATCTTCTGTCATTCCTATGTTCCCCCATCTGTGCAGGTGAGAAAGACCTTGGATGCCACCATGCAAACGCTGCAGGACATGCTGACGGTGGAGGACTTTGACGTGTCGGATGCCTTCCAACACAGTCGCTCCACCGAATCAATTAAGTCCGTGGCCTCTGAGTCGTACATGAGCAAGTTGAACATAGCCAAGAGGAGATCGAACCAGCAGGAGACCGAAATGTTCTACTTTTCCGTGAGTTCATGTCAGTTTTGATCTGCATATTAGTCCGACTGTTAATGGCTTCCAACCTGCTATGAACTGTAGGTTTGCACTGCTTCTTTAAATCAAGCCATCAGTCATCATGTCCGCATGCTCAGAAATTAAATTAAAACTAGAACAGATTGAATTTATGCTGATTTGAGCGCCTGAATTGTTGTACTGGGCTCATGTTACACCGGATTAGTGTTGCTGCTCACTCATTGTTGCCTTCATCTCACTGTCTAGAAATTCAAGGAGTTCCTGAATGGCAGTAACCTCATCATTAAGCTGCAGGCCAAGCACGACTTACTGAAGCAGACGCTGGGTGAAGGTACGGAGTCTTTTCTCTTTATCTCGCTTTTAATAGCATGACCCAGTGTTTCGTCCTGCCATCATGACCTACAGAATCCCACCACAGCTCCGTAAAGCGTTGCCTTCAGGGTTAGAGGGTGCAGGTTTTATCTAATAAGGAATGAGGTATGGGAGGCAACAACGATCTGGATTTTTTTCTTCAGGGAAGCAGGAGGGAAAATAAGGAATTGAGAGTTAATATTCAAATGGGAAACTATCACACCAAAAGCAGACCACATCTACCTCGAGGTATCTATTCCTCTTTCTACTTATCTCCATTGGTTAGAGTATTATCCAGTTAGTCTCTATATGGCATAGCCGCGGGGAGGGTTTCCATTTCCAGGCTAAAGGAGAATGGCTTTCCTCGGCCCCTCCCTTCCCCAGGGGTCCCCTTGCCACCTCAGCCGTGAACAGTTTACGCTCAATCAATCAGCAGGACCAGACCAGGCCCGTTCTTGCAGCTGCTCCTGCATCAGGGGTTTGCCCGACAGAAAAGGGTATCAGGCGCAGACAGCTGAGGCCTCGCAATACACATGCATACTTCCAGATACCACACCTTGGATGCATTCATTTATTCACTCACTCATTCATTGATTCAAGTCTTAGTTAATGATTTATTTTATTATGTATGGGCACCCTTGTGATTCCCTCTGAGCTCCGCGGCAAAACGGCCTGCTTATGCATTCATAGACACGTTATAGTTAATATCAGTCTCTGGACAGATCTGTTTGTATGTCCACAGTGGAGCAGCTGAGGGAGTGTATGAGCACGGCATATGGCGTCTCCAGGTACCACCCATGTTTAATTATTCAGATGATCAATCAGGGGTGCGTCGTGCTCGTTAGCTCGTCGCTTCACACCCAAAATAGCGTGCGCGTGTTTGGTTGTTTGCGAGCATGACAGAGGGAACATGATGAGAACGGCGAGTGCCACATGGCGTTTACATCTTGCTGCATGTATTAATAAAAACATAATGTCAAGGATTGGTGCCAGACAAGATGGTGCTAGGGTATCTGCCAGCTCTTGTTTTTCCAGATAAGGAGTCACCAATCGCCTTGTTTTCTCCCTTATTTGATTAGTACTTTTCACTTTTTATGTATGTAGAAATACTTGCCTTTCTGTCACAGAGGAGCACTTTTGGATATGAAATCACTTTTCTTTTGTTCATGCTTGACAAACTGGGTGCAATTTTGAGGTTGGTTGGTCAGAGGTAGACAGCGCTATCACTCGGAGGAATGGCGTCTGGGAAATGTACTGTTGTTTCTTCACATGACTGCTCCAGAGACCTTGTCCCATCTGTCAGAATGATGTGCTGAGAAATGGGTTAGCCTTTGCTCTTTCTGTCCATTGTTAGGTGGAGTAAAGAAATAATGTTGGAATGCTCTGCTGCCTTTGTTGCCTTCTTTTTTTTAAACATTGACTCCTTTCCTGTTGATAATCTAGTTATTAACAGACAAAGACACACTTTACTCTAAGTTCATAAAGAAAAGCTGAGTCATCTTTGAATTAACTGACTATAGCTGAGTTTGATTGTGTTTTCTTGAAAAAAAACCTTCAGTGTATAGGCCTATAACTTGTGCATTTGTTGTTGGAAACCCACAACAAAAGGCTCAGTGAACCAGCACAGACATTGCTCAGTGTCACCACTGATGGACCCCTCCCTGCTCAACATATACACACTGCAGCCGCCACCCCCCCTTTTCTTTGCTCTGAGAGGAGGTCTATAACCCCACAGGGTTCTCTGGGTCCCCTGAGGTTTCAGCGACGACTACTCAATGGCTTTGTCCAATGAATGGTGTTAGCACTGCTCCATTCATCGCCCTCTCAATAGTCATGTTGTCTCTCATCAGACCCGTCAGTGACGGCGGACACTGCGGTCCGTACAATATGTACCACAAAGATATAACATGTCCCTCTTGTGTTTTGTTTTTTCCACAGGGGAAAGGGCCGAGTGTGGAACTACAAGGTATGATGTCCTTTGAGATTCCTGTCTTTCAGCCCTGAAGCATCCACATATACAGCATTTAGACTACATTTAAACAATTAATAATAAAAAAAAATATGATATGTTATGTACATTATATTGATTCCATTGCATGGCTTTTCAAATATTGTATTCAATGAATGTTAATCAGTGTGTAAACACACTCAGGCCACACTCAGTGTGTTTTATTGACATAAAATTAATGAGTTGGATGTAGTTTTGCAGCTCCGGCTGGTTCCCTTCATAAATATTAAATGAACTTTTAGTTGCACATTGCTAAACATCTCAAAGTAAGTTGTGTTTACATGTTCCTGTGTGGTTGTGAGAACAGACGTGCATGATATGTTGGATAAATATTTACAGCACTTTTAAAACATTTGATGCATATTATAATTAAATGATACTAGGAAACGTTTAACAGTGAACTTTTCAAACAGACAGGCTTGATTGTATTGACCGTGTTAATGATGTCCAATAATCTGTGCTTTGTTTTTAGTAAGTCGAGAAGTGTTTTATTGAAGATCCAGGCGTAGAAACTTGTCCCAACCCCTCAGTAATAATTAAAAGGCTGACTTTAATGATAAAGGAGCTCTTTAATGAAACATCTCATTTTGGGTTTTTTCTCAGCTTTTACAACTACTTTACCCAAACAGAGGAGTTTTAAAAAAAATTTTCATACCTCTGTTTTGAACCTCCAATATGGTGTTTTTGTTCCCAGGCCCCCCACCCTTCCCCCTAAACCACAGAAAATGCGGAAGCCTAGGCCTCGCTCCACGTATAACCATAAGCTGTTTAACGGCAATATGGAGTCCTTCATCAAGGTACCCTGTGGTGGTGGTGGTGGTGGTGTATGACTGAGCAACCCTTGTGGAGCAGGAGGGGAAGGCAGCTAGAGCCTTTGCTCTCATTCTCTTCCTCACTTTGGCCTTCTGTTCCTCCCTCTTCCAGCTGCCCTTGATCATGATATAACGCCTCTGTTTAACCTCTAATCCTCCTCCTCCCTTCCGTGGCTCTGCTGGTGCAGACAGAGCGACAGTCAGCTGTCTCTTTATTCCCCTCCAGAATAATTTACCGTCTCTGGCTTTATTTCTAAATCCAGTCACTTTAGCCGACTGAGAGGCGGGAGACAGCAGTGGGTCTGCTTTGTCCCTCACTGCACAAAACCCCTCACTGCATCTCTTATGGCTTTCCTATCGCCAGTCCCTACGCTTCCCTTCTTTAACCTCCGGAGAGGCCATTCTTCGTTTGAGCTTTTCTAACTGTGTGCTTCTCTGCCCTCTCTTCCACTGCTTTTCTGTGCCTTGCTGTTTTCTGTCCCAGAGGAAGAAGGAATGCCCGTACCCGCATTCAGGTACCCCTGTTGTTGGAGAGTATAGGTCGGAGCACACGGGCACTAAAACCTTTAGACTAATCACAGAAAGATACTGGCTACTGCTTAAGCTACACTGGCATGCTGATAGCTTCCACAGCTGTTTGTTTGCACTGCTCGTGAGATCTGCTTAATAAATGTTTATGAGGCATCAGGATGTCTATGAAGCATGACATTGTGTTGTGGTGAAATGGAGCATTAGACCTATTCTCTCTTGCATAACTGTAATTCATATGAACTGTAACAGAACATTTGTTATTTGCATGTATTTAAAAGAAAACCTTTTTTTACATACCTTATTATTCTTTACATTTCATTGCTTTACTCTTTTAGGTCACTTGATGTCTTTTGTTGATATTTGATTTGTCTGTATTCATTCATATTTCACATCATTTCATTTCAGGATTCAGGACAACCAATCCCACTTGTTGTTGAGAGCTGTATCCGATACATCAACCTGTACGGTAAGTCTGGCATCGTGTTGCTGTGTGGCTGCTACTTTTGGATGAAAGGGCAGATTGAACTCCGACGTCCTTTCGAAAACTCCTCCAAACTAATAAGACGTTACAGCAGCTTTTGGACGAGCCAATCTATTTCCCCAAATAGCCACAGGTACAGAGGCTGACCTGCTCCGCTCTCCACCCCAGTCTCAGAGGCTCTCAGCTGCCTGCCAGTGATTTGACAAGCTCGTAACTATAGATCACACATGGAGAGTTTTGAAAGTCCCATTGGTCTTTGTTTAGTCAGTTCAGCCCCCCCCCCCTTACTCTCTTTATAACTCCTCCCTGTCTACCTTCACATCTGTCTTCAGCTCATTGCTGTAGCCTGCAGGCCTTTCCCCTGGATCTGGACCTAATGAAACTCCAGAAAACTGATTAGGAGCCCTCTAACTGAAACCATATGGTGCAGCCTCACTGAGGGGCCCTCTCATGGAAAAATACGCATCTCCCTTTTATTACTAGATTACATTTCCTGCTCTGTGTTATGTGTTTCCAGTAGGCTTTCATGAAGCTGGCACTGGGATTTGAAGATAATGGTAGCCAGTATAATTCTGACTCAAATTCTGGGTTGTATTTCTTTCAGGCTTGCAGCAGCAGGGCATATTTCGTGTGCCGGGATCACAGGTGGAAGTCAACGATATTAAAAACTCATTTGAGCGAGGTGAGTCAAAGATAGAAGGAGTTATATTCCTCTTCATCATACATTCGCTCACAGAATAAAACCATTTGGCACGACTCAGTAAATGTCACACACATATTCTTGTTAATCAGGTGAAGATCCCTTGATTGACGACCAGAATGAGCACGATATCAACTCGGTGGCAGGGGTGCTGAAGCTGTACTTCAGAGGACTGGAGAACCCCCTCTTCCCAAAGGAGCGCTTCCTGGACTTCATCTCCACCATCAGTGAGTCACGCACAGCAGATAATACTCAAAGCCATCACAGTCCTGAGTGGACTGGTCAAATAAGAAAAGAGAAAACACACCTTGCGCCTTGATAGGAAACTCGGCTTTACCGAAGACGAGAAAGGCATGCAGCGCAGCACATGGAAGTAATCTTAGCACCAGGGCTCTCTGCCCGATATTTAACAGAAAGCCAGTAGGAAGAGGAGAAAGTGGGCCACAACAGTCTGCCGTGTGCGAGTTCACCGCAAAATCATTTCCCTGCTGTTTCTACAGTAATAGTTTGATCACTCAGTTTGCCTTAGGGGTCCGGTGAAAGGCAGGAAGGGGCATCTATTAAAGTGTCAAATAACAGCTTTCAGTGTCTCCTCTCCTTTTTGCTTTTGCTCACTTTGATCAATTTTCAAAAAGGTTTGCTTTGTATTGTATTTTAGCGGACAGTGTTGTTGTTGGCTCAGTGCCCATATATACATACATGCGTAAGTTTAAAAGCTATCTCTCAGGTATTGCAGAATAAGCCACCATTGTTTCACCTCTCAATCTCTGCCCTTGGTGTTTCAGAGCTGGAGTCTGGAGCTGAAAGAGCGCATCACATCCAGCAAATTGTTGTGACTCTCCCTCGCACCATCATAATTGTCATGAGATACCTTTTTGCTTTTCTCAATCAGTGAGTATGACTTTCACCTTATGTTTTAAGCCACAGATCCTAGTCGTAGTATACCCGCCCTACAATGGATTTCATTTATGCTGCTTGTGCTGGGTTTGCCTGCAGAACAGAGAGTTTTATTTCATACCCCAGCTTTTACTCTGCTCTTCTACACCCCCCTTCATTGTTGGAGTTGTTCCAGCTGTGGCTTTACTGCTCAGCCTCAGCTTGTTGATAATGTGCAAAGACTGATTATGACTTCCTCTCGCAGCACTGAATGATTTGGTTACCAAGAGTGGGTTGTGGCATGTGCTGGCTAAGTTGATTTGCTGAAGGAGTTGGCTGATCAGAATGTCTAAACTGTGCAACGAAGCAGCTAATACTTTCTGTCAAAACTGAATTCAGTTGGTGCCAGTGACTCTGCAAGAGCTGTCTCTGCTACCCAGTTCATTTTCAGGCATTATTGGGTTGATATTCATAACTTAGAGCACCCATAATCAATATTTTTACATTAACAATGGACCACATGACTACTTACATGTGAGAAGGGTCACAATGTGATGAGCCCACAAAGAATTATCACCTGTAGCTCCCCTCATCTTTGGCTATCTTTTTAGTACCTTTCAGCTCAGTGTTTTGATTCTCCGGCCTGCATGTTTACCCGTCTGGTTCAGTCTAATTCTTTGCCTCAGCAGGCATCTGTTTTCAGCAAGAAACCACTAAAAACCAGGGGTGTGCTACCTGCCCAGCAACAAACAAACAAACAAATTTGCAACCGCAGTGGGGAATTTAAAAGAGCCACATTTCCCTCAGCAGTTAATAGAGACCAAAAGCAGCTATGAGGAGAGGGACTTACATTCAGCAGGTGGCCAGTCAAAACGATATGATGATGATAATTTTGCTCCTTGTCTTGCTCTATGTATAAAGGTGCAGACTGCTTGCCTGCACACTTGCCATATCAGCTTAATTAGATAATATGTCAGTACTTTGTTCACAGCTTGCTTCCACTGCCCCCAAGTTGTTGCAAAGCTGAACATACTAGCATACATAATTAAAATGTAATGCCCGTCTGTGTGTGTTTTAGCTGCATAAAAACCAAGAAGATCATAACTGCTAAAGTCAGACCATTACATCAGGCCACAATGCTGTATATTACAAGTTACTAATCATAATTATTATAAGACATAGAGACTTGACAAGCATTGTTTAAAAGAATATGTGAAGATTTTCATTCAGAGCATCAAACCACAGCAACAGCAACTCGAAATGTCTCCGCACATCCCTGCCAAACAGGACCGTAGCCTTGTCGCTTCGAATTTGATGAACACTAGACGAAAACTTAATGTAGACATGCAGTAATTATGTTATCTGATGTTGTTAAAGGTTGCTTACATCAGTATACACACACATACACACAATGCTCACCTGCCCTGTCCCTCAGTCTCTCCCAGTACAGTGACGAGAACATGATGGATTCATACAATCTGGCAATCTGCTTTGGTCCAACCCTGATGCCCATCCCAGACGGACAGGATCCTGTAGCGTGCCAGGCACACGTTAATGAGGTCATCAAGACCATCATTGTCCACAATGAAGTCATCTTTCCGAAGTCAACGTGAGCTGGACGGCCCAGTGTATGAAAAGTGCATGACCGGGGGGGAGGAGTACTGGTGAGTATTGGCTTGACCAGGTCGTGAGCTCAGTAAAAAGCTAATCACTTGCTTAAATATGCCTTATTGTTCATAAGACAAACATGTCGAGCTCCAGTGTCGGCAAACCTGTGAGTTTTCGCTTTCCATTTGCTCTCAAAGTGACAGCCCCCACAGTGAACCTGGAACTATCGACGAGGCGGACAACGGAACTGAACCACACACTAGTGATGAAGGTCAGTACATCATAGTGGATGTTTTTCATCTGTTTTTATGAAGGGGCTTTGTTATTACCCAGGTATGATTTCAGTCTTGGAGCAACATTCTGACGAGGGGCGCCAGCGTGTTGACATTTGTGGCTTTGAGTGAAATATCCTCACAACCTTTGGGATAGATTGCCATTAAATTTGGCCCAATTACACACGTTCGCCTCAGGATAAATTGTAACAACTTTCGTGATCCATTAACTCTCCATCCAGGTTAAATTTAAATGCGTCCACTGCTTTGCTTTATGAGCAAGTAGCTGCAAAACAAATGACACACCCCGTTAGCCTTTGTAACCGTGTTTTAGTGCTAATCAGTAATATAACCACGCTAAACTAAGGCGCATGTTAGCATGCAGACCTCAGCATCTAGTTCAAAAACGCCACTAAGTTCAGCCTCACAGAACTGCAGCTCGGCTTTTAATCTTGTTTCCTCACACAGGCCATTTTTCCTGATTTACTGCATCTTATTTTAGCAGCCATATGAACTGCTGATCTTGCCTGCGTGCACCGTGATCAATATTATAGCTAAGGGGAAGATATTGCCATTATTTTTCTTGGATACTACAGTGAACATTCAGGCTTATTGTAACCATTTAAGTTAACTTTGCACAGAAAATATTATCAGCACTTTCAAGCCCCAGTTATAGAGCGGTTACTTCTGTGACTGTGTTGGAGACGCGTGAAAATAGATGTTACTGCCTGGTTGTTTGATCATTCGAAGAGAAATTCACAGGGCAAAAGATCTTATGTAATTCACATGAGAATATATAACGAGTTATGTGATTTCAGAAGTCTTTGTGGATAAGAGAGCGGGCTTATGTGCAGGCTGACCTTTTTTATTAACCGCTTTTGACTGAGAGGTGAGTGAGGTTCGTGCTGTAGCGGCTTATGATAGCAAAGACTTACTGTATGTGATGTGTCGAAGCTGAAGGCAAATTGAGTAAACAGTGTTGGCATGCGGCGCTGCCTCTTTGATCTGTGTGTGTGTGTGTGTGTGTGTGTGCGTGCGTGTGTGTGTGTGTGTGTGTGTCTACCCCCTCTCCCTCCCCCCCTGCTCGCTCTTTGTTCAGTGTTAGTCAGCAATTCTCCTGGGACTTTCTCCTTTGTGCAGTATTTCCCCAATTCTCCTCGGAGCTTTGAATGCATTACTGGGCCAGGCACAAAAGCCAAAACACATATAATACACAGAATAATATCTCCTGCGCTGTCAGTGAAGAGTCAGTGGATGAGTCTATGAAGTGCAGGGTGTGTTAGGTCGGACTGGGGTAACCCTATCTCTGGGCTTCATCTGTGTGGCTGGCTGTGTTTGTAATGAGCGCTTGCCCTCTGTTACTTGGAAAAGACAATAAAGGCTGGCTGCTGAGAGTCTTACGTGACGTTTTTGGCGCTGGTGTTTTCTGTAGTCGGTTCATTTGGTGTCCTCTGGCTGCCGTTCAGTTTTCATAGAAAGAAAAACAAGTTGGCGCTAAATTAAGAACTCAGCAGCCATGCTGTCATGATGGTAAACCCTTCTATTATTTTAGAATTGAAACCAACTTTGAGCAAAACTGCTTTTCATCTTTTTTCACTCTTTACTGCCTTTGCACCCCTCTGATACGTTTTTTTTTCTAAATAAAACCCATAACTATAAATTTACCTCTGACTGACCCCTGCTGGTGGGCCTGTTGAAATTCAGGCAAAAATCAGGTTATTTTATCAGACGTTTATTTGCTATACAACATGTTTAAACCGTAGTGAATATTATGTTTATTATATATTAAACAATATGTGATTTGTGTAGTAAGTTTCTACATGTCTTTGCAGTTCTGTTGTCTGAGCGATGGCTGAGGGATTTAACCTCTTATATACTGGATCCTAACAATGATGTGAATGCAGCTGTCTTCATTTTGTATTATAGTTTGTTTAACTGTATGCACTTAATTAAGATTGTCAGTTATGTTGTCGACAAATCAACAGCCTAGCTTATTAAGCCTGTACCTTTGTTATGATCATAGCCATGTTAAAGTGTATTAAGCTGTTGCTTAAGCTTTTTGTGGACGTGTCTTTGTCTGCTGTTTCCAGAGGTTGAACAGATCGAGGCCATCGCTAAGTTTGACTACGTGGGACGCACTCCCAGGGAGCTGTCTTTTAAGAAAGGAGCCTCTCTGCTTCTGTATCACAGAGCGTCTGAAGACTGGTGGGAGGGACGTCACAATGGCGTTGACGGTCTCATCCCGCATCAGTACATTGTTGTACAAGACCTGTGAGTAACAGCGGAACGTAGTAGCTGCTGTTTATCTCGTGTCAAGTCATTATCTCTGTCAGTGAAGCTGACAACTTCACAATAAACTGTTGTGTTGGATAAAGTTACAACATTGAACACTGAATTTAATCGCCGTGCCTCTTGTTATGCTCACCAGCAGTGGCTCTGTTCTTTCAGGGATGATGCTTTCTCAGATAACCTCAGCCAAAAAGCAGACAGTGAAGCGAGCAGTGGACCACTGCTGGATGATAAGGGTTCATCCAAGAATGATGCCCCATCACCGTGCGAACAATCACCTGATTATAACTTTGGAGGAGTCATGGGGAGGTCGGTACAATTCAAAATAACACTGTTCTGTGTTTCTTTAGTTCTTCGTATTTCTTCATTTTCCTGTTTGCATGTTGGTTTGATCCGATCACTCTCCACAGGGTGAGGTTACGTTCCGACGGAGCTGCAATCCCGCGTCGCCGTAGTGGCATGGACACCCACAGCCCGACTAGAGTGGCTGACACGCCGCCACGGGCTGCAGCCTGTCCCAGCAGCCCCCACAAGGTGTCCATCAGCAAAGGTCGGCTAGAGAGCCCAGAAAAGAGGCGCCTTGGCACCTTTGGCAGCGCAGGGAGTATCAACTACCCAGACAGAAAGGCATATCCTGAGGGCCACCCTCTGAGACCGATACCAGGGGCCACTCGTCACAGCAGCCTCGGGGACCACAAATCACTGGAGACTGAAGCTCTGGCTGAGGTAAGGGTGGGGAATTTCAGGTAGAGGCAAAACTGATGAGAAAGAAACAGAAGGTTGTCCTTTTGGTATCATTTGTTTATATATATCTGCCCGGTGGCTCTGTGGCTCAGGCTCGGTATGATATGGTAATGATATAACAGTATAAGCGGATTGATTGTTTGGTAGAACAGAGCCAGGCCCCCCGATGTAGCTGTCAATCTGAGAGCCGCAGCTGGGACCTGGAGTAAATGTCAGCGCCAGACTGCAGCTGGAAGATAGACACACCTCAAGGACACAGAGAGATTATTGAATAACAAGCTGAAGGTTCAGCATCAAATCCTCCTCATCAGCTAATGATTGCAGCATAGCAGATCCAAACACAGTCAAAACAAAGATTTACCACGATGGACTAAACCTTTTTAAATATCACTGGATATAATTCTTTATCTTTCTGCTCATCTTCATCTCTCCTCCACCAGGACATAGAGAAAACTATGACTACAGCGCTCCATGAGCTACGTGAGCTGGAGCGGCAGAACACTGTTAAACAGGCCCCCGACGTGGTCTTGGACACCCTGGAGCCAATGAAGAATCCAGTCAGCTCTGAGCCCGGCAGTCCGCTGCACACCATCATGATCCGCGACCCGGATGCAGCCATGCGCCGCAGCAGCAGCTCCACCTCTGAAATGATGACCACCTTCAAACCCGCTCTCTCTGCCCGGCTGGCCGGGGCTCAGCTACGCCCCCCAACAATGAGACCGGTGCGCCCTCCTCCCACCCAGCACCGTTCGAGCAGCTCCAGCTCTTCAGGTGTCGGCAGCCCTGCTGTAACACCCACCGAGAAGATGTTTCCGAGTAACAACACAGCTGCTGGTGCTAATATGAATACATCCAGCGATGGCGGGGATAAGTCGGGTACCATGTAGCAAAGGTGGAATCTGCTGGGTGGGGAGGTTGAAAGGCTTTCCAAATAAGGAGAAAGCTTATGGAAATGGGTGCTGATGTGTGAAAAGCAGATACGGATATTTTCCTTTTCTGTTTTGTGCCTGACTTAATTCATATATTCAGGAAGCTCCTGAAGCGAGCCTACAATACGTTACCATGGTGATAAAGCGGAGCAAGAAGCTGTAGAGGTGTGATAGCGTAAAGCTCAACTCTCTTTGAAACTTGATTTAACTACAGAAATTGTGTACAAGAATACAGGAATTTCAGTTTTTTACCTCAGTTTCAACAACAACAACAACAAAAAAAAAAAAATCTGTGGCCATGTTTTCTCCTTTCACAGATAAAAATAATGCAAGTGAAGCAATACTTGTGTGAAATTTGGTATTAGTTTCCACCCAGCACTCCTTGTCCAGTGGACGTTTCAGTCATTCCTGCCGACGTGTGACGAAACACGTCACCTGGACGGGTGTAAACATTCAGGCGAAAAATACCATGTCTGTTTACCATTTAGGTCACAGGCCTTATGGCTGTACATACAACCTTACTTGAAGTTGCCATGCTTTCCGTTTGTACTATAATACAGTGGATGTTCAGCAAAGTAACAGCTTAGTGACATTATATACGTCTGCATGCAGGGTTTGGAGAAAAAAAGGAAAAACGACTTCCATCATTGAGAGGTTTGTAATGATGTGGGATTTTCTCATGTGGTCATCGTAAGATATTAGTTTAAACCCTAATTTTGAAAGAGACAAGTAATACATTGAGATCTTACAGTATTCTATTTTAAATCTGCCATGTGTGTGGCTGTTGGTACTAGATGTTGTACCTGAAGAATCCCGGCATGAAAGTGATCTCTGAATTCTTAAATATTACTAATCAACAAGTCATCCTCCACCGTCATGTACGAATGGACAGTGGGCAGACTTAACATGGCTGTTTCCATGTTTTTATTCCTATGTCCTCTATATGATATCCAGACTAAACTAATGCACCAACTAATGTAGGAATCCTGTGGTAAACCTGTACATAATAATATAGCTAGTAATTTTTTAAGTGTTAATCTTGTACAGGCTGATATGGGGGGAAAAGGCAAAGGGTTGCGGGCTGTGAATGGCACTTGTTAAGGTAATAATCCACCGTTTTTATCATCTTCAGTGAACTGCAAACACGTTCTTTGGCTGTAGATATAGAGTTCAAGTCATTTACCTTGTACTGTGTGCTTAGAATGCATTTGGTAATTGTACTGTAGGAAGCTGATTGCTGTTGAACAGACGACAAAGGCTGAATAGATGTTTTTGACGCGCTTCTTTCACACCGCGTTTGCCAAATTTGAACTGTTGCCTCTTCAATTCTAATTGGGGTTATAATAATTACTGCTTAACATACACTGAAAAGCACCCTCTGACAGTTCCTCTTCCAAAATTAAAATGTGATACACAAAGGAACCTGTTAGTAGATGCTGTGACATACTGATATCACAGCTGTTTCCTTCCTCTTTTTTTTTTGTTGCTGACTACAGTTATGCTCTGACTTGTTCCTTTTTTTTTCATTGGAAGAAAACTTAATAGAGAATAATTCAGTGTTTATATCTACTGTACCTCTCGTCATTCTGACAGCTCTAGTCCAGAGACCTTGTTATCCGCATCCCAAAGAGCCTGCTCTGTTCTGCATGTTTTGCGCTGTAGACTGACTCATATTCTGGGGCAGTTCAAACAATGGCTGTATGTGGTGCCTTGCCTTGGTAAAACGCACAAATTAATTCAATATTGGATGTTTGTTTTGGGTTTTTTTCTTCTTCCCTGAAAGAAATGGGCCTTAACATTTATGGGGATCGGAAATTATGAATTAGCTGCCTGCTGCAGTTGCTAAAATAGAAGTGACAGAGATTAACGCTTGATTGAGCAAAAGAAACCTCAAGATTAGCATGTAAACAGGCCCTGATTCCGCTCTCAGCTCTGCAGTCAGTCTGTACCCCCTGCAGATACACGCTGTAAACAAAAAAAAATAATTGCTTGTTGTCAATGGATTGTCGGATTGTTGTCTTTTTTTTGGTCGCAGACAGCTCTATAGATGTCCAGGGTGGGAGAACAGAGAGCTCATACAGCCAAATAAAGGCAATACAGCATTTAAAGTCATACAGTGCACTCACATCCTCTACTGGTTCTTGCCGGTATTGACACCTTTACATGGGCATTATGAGTATGATCTGAAGCTGGTATTACAATCACTAAGCTCATCCATTATAGTTCTGTTTGTTTGTTCTGGTTACTGTTTTGCACCTGATGAAGTCCATGAAGATAATGTTTAAAAAAAACAACAACAACAAAACAAAACATATGTTTATAGAAATACGAAGAAAGCACACACATTTCAAAAGGTGTCAAAGTATCATAATTATATTTAACTAGACTGTTTGTTTGTTTTTTTAATTTATAGACACTTGTGTAAGTGGAGCAGAAAATTTGAGTGCCTTTTGTGCACAACATCAATTTTTATTGGACTTTTATATTTACTTTTTTAACTGTAATATGTTGTCTATTAGTTGTCACGTTTATTAAGAACTGATGTTGCTTTTTTTATCTTTACTTTCTATTGCTACTTAGTCAACAACCACCATAAGAAATACAACGTGTGTAAAGATATTCATGAATCACAGAAGAATCATCATGAACTGTTCGTCTGTGTTTGGGGCAAATGCTGAAGAATAAGTTATAAAAAAATAAATAAATAAACAAACTACTGTATACACAATCTACTGGTGAAGTTCAGTAGAGTCATCTCAGAATATTTCATCTTTTTGTTTTTATCCGTGCCTGTGCTGTGGTTGAGCCGTAACTCTTCTTATTTAGCTCCTTCCCTTTCGAAGCAAAATCATTGCAGTATTGTTGGAAACATGCGGGGACTGATACGGACCCTCTTCGTGCAGAGGTTATAAGGCACTTGGTGCACTCTCCTTTCCCCTACATGTGATGTTACGCTGGCATTTTCTCTCCTGGAATGTGTGCTGCAATGAGTAACACTGTTTGTCTGCTGAAGACATTATGTTAATATTCCAAAAGGACGTCACGGTGAGAGAGCAGACTGAGAGCCTGGTCATGTTGTGGGGACCGGAGTGTGAGCTGCTGTCACACTGTATACCTTCTCTTTAATTGTTTGTCTAGTGATGCTGTTTGTTGATGAGTGTCTGGTTGGTTGAAACCCTGTGATGTAATGTACACCATACCACTGACTGGATGTTGAAAACCCCTGCGTCCAAATAAAACCATTATTGCTCTGTGATCTGGGTATTGTGAGTGACTTATTGTGTGATTTAATTGTTCTCTATTACATGAAATAATATATAGTTTATAAAGTATAAACGGTAGATATTAAGTTTAACACACATAGTTACATACCTGACCTTTATTATATATATATATATATATATATATATATATATAAATGTTTCAATGGCACAGCACCAGCCCTGCCCACTTCAAACCAGTTAGAAAAGTAAAATGGTAAATGGACTGTACTTATATAGTGTATTGCTGCCACTTGTGTTGTTCATACACTGACTGCATTGCAGGGCGCCATACAAGGTGCCACCTGCTCACCAGTTTGGGTTCAGTATCTTGCCCAAGGACACTTCAACACGCAGACTGGGGGAGCCGGGTATTGAACCCTTGACCGAGCCACAGCCGCTCAGGCTGCAAAAAACAGAAATGCAGAAGTGTCTTGTATGAAATAATCAAAACTGTTCTCAGTCTGGCATAAAATGAAAGAGGAAATGTGTTTTCAGGGCCTTCAGATGATTTATGAAATGCCCTATCCCAGCAGATAGAGACATTTAAAACAAGGAGAATGCAAGTGCCTGGCACTAAACAACAATAACAACAGAGCTTCAATAGCTAACAGTGAAAAAACTATTTGTGCCTGCAAAGTTCAGTTGGAGCTGATATTACATCAGACTGTAGAGAGAGAAGGATTTTGGTAAGATTATAATCACCGTAAACTGTAAATCAGGCATCACGAATACAAAGAGAACTGACTCGTTACACAAAATCACAAGAATAATTGAATGCACCCAAAAAGGTGTACCTGAGTCTGTAGTTCATTCTGTGGCCACATGATGGAGAACCTGCTGCAGAAAAAGTGCATAATGAGCATGAGGTTTACATGTAGAGTGTGTAGTTAGCACTACTTTAAGGGATAGGAATAAGAACTGAGTGTTGTAGTGACGGCTACGCAGGGAACGCGAGATTTGCATACATTAGACGATTACATCTCCCTTTGAAATTGGTTTTCTAGTCCATTGGTCATCAGCTCACAATGCTGGTGCATAAACAAAATTCAATTTGTTCCGTCTGAGAGACGCCTGTTCAACGAGGACATGTCAAACAAGCTACTGTGTTCACATTTTTAGACTGGAGGTATATCGCTTACTGACCTTTAAGAGAGCTGAAAATGTGACTTTATCATGAAATTGTTGTCTGTTTAGGCTATTAGGCTAACATTAAGTTATAAAATCAATCTAGGATCTATGTGTGTTAAAAGTGGGAGCTCATGTGGACTGCCGGAGCACTTTTATTTTCTCAGATGGGATTTTAAGTCACAATAATTACTTCCACATTGCCTTTACTGAAGAAAAAGAGAGTCATGGCAAGAAAGTTATGGTTAATAGGATGACAGGATAAAGATGCGTGTTAAATAACACTAATTACTATAACACGGACGTTGATGTCGCTGTTTACACAGTGATATTTACTCAGCATCGGTTTACATAATTATGACATCATGACTAAGTGTGTTCTAGTATCCTATTGCTTGGTGATTATGTTGTATAATAAATATTTAGCTTAGTTTTATTCCTTTTCACGTGAAAAGCAACGTGGCACACACCCCTGCTGTTAGGGTGCAGAGATAGGGTACGAAGAATATCCCAATTTATGGTACTACCTTATAAATTATTTCGATTTCTTGGAAAGAAAACAACAACAAACGCATTTACAGTTACTTCTGCTGGCATGGAAATTATCCCATGTCTCTCTAGAATGATGTATGCCTCATCAGTGAAGGACAGATGCTACAGCTGGTTTGAAAAATAAGTTGCGTAAGCCTCTCCGGTGGCCTAATTTGGCTTATCTTCCATTATAATTAATAAGTAAATGAGAGCAAACTCTCCAGTAACGCATAATCTCTTTGTAAGAGTCACAGCAGAACAGAATTATCATAACTTGTTTCAACCTTCACCCTCTCTGCCTTCAGCTTACATCAAAACAATTAATGTTGAAGCAGTAACACTCTTCAATTAAAACCCCCCCGAGGACCAGCCATGAGCCGCAGATCATTCATTTTCATAATCAGAATGAAACAATGTAAACAAACGGATGTGATGTTTAATTTATTTCATGTGTTTCCATATTATGTGCACGGCTTTGTACCAAAACAGCAGTAGGCTTATAATAAATGAGAATACTTGTCATCATCATCATCATCAGGGGCATGATGACAATCTATTGTTATATATCAACATGGTTGTAGCAGGGCATTTTATTTAAATGATTCCCAGTGAGGTTTAATGTTTGATCAATCAACACACAAATTAGCAAGAAGAACTACAGTATACGATGATGCAATAGTTGGTAGTCACTGCAAATGCAGAGATATCTTTTATGCTTTTTTTTGTGCTTGATAACGGAACAAAGATATATGATATTTCTATCGTAATGAATAATGTTTTCAATATCTGTTGTCTATGTGCTGAAGATGACATTTGCCACACCGTCATCTGCACTTTCCAAATGTCATGTGATTCTTTATCGCGACATGGCTTCATTCAGCAGAGTCTACGAGCTAAATGTTTGATTTCGGCATTCAGGCTAACACTTGACCCTGACAACGGGTTCGTAACCTAACGTGGCTGACGATTCTGTGATCTTGCGAGCCCAGCTGCCTCGCATGGTTAGGGGTTCAGTGCTTTGGTATGATACATAAAAGTTGGAGGGATCAAGTTGAGAGAGACCCTAGACCAGATCAAGACGCTCTCAGCAGGAAAGAGACAAGGGCCTGTCTCAGTGTGTCAGACAGACATCAAAGTGCTGAAATCTCTAAAATACTTAATACTTTATGCTGTAGGGAAATCAATAATTTGACTTTGATGCATTTTCATAATAATTTCTAACCTCCCTCAGAATTCAAAACATCTGTTTCTGTACATATATAAAACAAATCCTCTATGCGACTTGCTACATCAAGCAGGAACGGAAAGGAGCTCGAACAATCATTGGAGTTTCAAGGTTATAGCACATGGCAACACCTGTGAATTCACTGACATTTGCAGCTACGGCTGTATCTTTGATGTGCAGAGATGCAGAGGGGTAGTGCATATAGAGCATGCATAATAAATGAAGCCCAAAGACACGGAAGGAAGTCAGCCTGGTTTGTTCTCGCTGCTCCTGCATACCCTCATACAAGCAAAGCAAAGAATATGTGACATGCCAAACATGTACAACATGCACCGACAAGAATAATCCAGCAGCGTGTTGGAATAGACCCTGACAACAAACACATGCACATCGATTGCATGTTAAAACTCATATCTTATCATCGCTTGTCTATATTTATTATGTTTTTGCAGCAGCATGCCAAATGAGGCTTTGCAGTCATGACGAAACTTTGAAGGGAAAAAACTGTGAGAACTGACCCAGTAATACAATCACTTTTGACTGTTTGATAGCATATGTGCCCACTTGACGAAGGTGAAAAGAAATGACCCACGTCGAGTCATCATTTACAGTAAGCTTTCATCTTCAACCCACTAATGAGTTATGATTTTAATAATTCAGTGCAGATTCCAGTGCAATATAGTCTGTCTTTTTTTAAAGTCATACTGTGTCGTTGTGTTGTAGGCTACATATTTTGTGAAATGCATAAATATTACTATGATGTAAAACACTGAAATTCATATTTATTGTCCTTGTAACTGAATAGGACACAGTAGTATGAACTGACAATAATGGCAGTCTGCCTCGCAGTAATTCCCCCCTCTCTCTCTCTCTCTCTGGTCCTTCCTGTCTTAGTCACTAAATAAATAAATAACTGATATAATGAGGGTAACCTCTGGTTGTACAATAAATATCAGGTCTAATCTACTTAGCAGCCCATGGTTAACAGCAAATTATAGCAATTAATTCTAGCAAAATTTCAATTAAGTGCAGCATGCACCTGTAAAGGACATGGCTGCAGATAAGGATGTCTACCAGCTCAATAATGGAACGGACCTGTGGGCAGAATATTCATGTAGCCTCTGTTACAGGTGAGTAATTCAAGTTCAATTCAATTGAACTGCAGCATTTCACACCAAATGTAATGAGCAATGTGCCCCAAAACCGTCTGACACATGCAGTATATGACATAACGCAGCAAACATTAAAGGCATTAAGATTAAAATGTATAAACAAACAAGACAACAGACAAAAACTTGATAAGGTATTTATGTTGCTCGGGGTGTGTGGCTGCAATTCTTTCCACCGTGTGGCTACATCCGAAAGGCTAAAGGATTTTTTTTTTGTTGTTGCCATTTGCCCCCTGCTAAATGAAACTGGAGCACGATGTTTAAAAATGTAGAAGCGCCGCACACAGAACACATGAAAAATTAATCAAGAATCAATCACGAAAAAAACAGAGCTCTGTCATCTGCGTCTTCAAAGTCAAGGGTGTCTGGCCAGCTTCAAGTCTATTGTTTAACATCAACAAACAATTCTGGCTTCATCTGTTTGCCTTCATTTCCCACAGCTCCAGCCATTGTTAAGATCTCAGACATGTCCGGCCCCGTGCCCCGGGTAACACGGTGCAGGATGACTCACTTGTTAACGGCCTCATTAGAGAGAGAGATATACATATATGTAGAGAATAGATAAGAGTATAACACTGATAAGGCAAAGCACGGTACAGTCCCTGGACGCCGCGTGTGTCATAGTGCAGATGTTTCAGACAAAGCCCCATCAAGGCGCACTCAGTGTGTGTAGTCTGTGGACTAAACGTGAAGCCGTGCTGTCTTATATCCCAGGATTTCTGTTCACATGCAACTATTCAACATTAACAAGAGACTTTTTCGGGGTAAACATAATGCCGCCTGGATTCAGTTTCGCATGAAAGCCCATATTTCCTTGGGCATTTAAAAGTTAATGAATATGTAACAGTGATCTACAGTGTGTTTGCTGGAACTTGCTTTAGGCGTTCGTTTAAGTGAAAAAGGCCACACAGGCTCTCTGACTGCAACAGCGCGCTCCCATCATTTGAACCCTATTTCAATAGCAGCAACAGGCCACTTGAAGAGTTCTGTCGATTTCTGAACCTGAAACCTCTGTTACGGTTTGATGTATTTGTTATGTGTGATGCTTTTTTTAAATCCACATCAAAGAGCTACACATGCTACACTTCAATGAAGAAAAGCTGGATAACACTTCCCGGACTTCACAGATGTCTGCCTCCTGTGACGTGTTAATCTGCAGATGTTTCCCTGGTTCATGGTTCTGCATTAACGTCTAGTGAGCAGGGGTTAAATCAAACCCAAGTTGAGTAGTATTCAACAACTTTTTCGTTCTGTATGAAAAGCCTTCAAATGGCAAAACAATAATGACTGAAAGTCATCTTGACCTAGCATGTCCTTGTTGCTTTCTATGCCGTGATAATGTTTTCTCCATGTGAGGACACACTTAGTAAAAAAGTAATCATTTTTAAAAAAGCTAGATGACAGGTTCAGTCTAACAAAATATCAGAAAACATTTAATGTTCTGATGATAATCCTTAAACACACAGCTTCGGTAATACAAGTCTGCACTGAAAAGAACGTTTAAACATTCCAGACTGAAATAGATCCACCTGGTAATGGGTTTAACCTGCAACACAGTTCCTGAAAACCTGAAACGGAGAGTCTCGCAGTACATAATGTCATCTTACTAATGCGAGCGTATAATTACTTCTTGGCTGAGCGACTGAGAGATTAAACATTTCCAAACCCATCAGAAAGTCTCAGCAGAGTGCTGGAAGAGGACAGCAGTTTGTCAAACGTGTTGACATCGTCTGATACAAAGCAAACGCGTCATGTCTGCGCTGCTGTAACGTTCATTGTACAGTTGTTCATACAAAAGCAGCTCAGTCAAAGCCTGCACGGTGCCTCTTGTGATTTAATAAGTTAAAATAAACGAAGCGGTCGAATATCAAACACACACTCACAGAAACTCTCATAACCGGAGACTGTTTCAATATAAAGACAGGAACACAAGACAAATCTAGATGCATAAAATTACCTTTGGCTGAATGAATTCAATTAATCAGAACCAACACAACACAATGAGCACACGAAGCCTGATTGGCCTTGACATTTGCAATTTCTCACCGGCTCCAGAAACATTTGGACTTTTTTTGCATTCTAACAGGCGCGACACTGGTCACAAAAGAAATAATGAATGGTGAAAAAAAAAAAAAAAAAAAAAAAGGTTTAATAATTTCCCCCAAAGAGATAATGATAACAGACAGCAGCCTATTACAGAGGCATGCTATTTTCTGTGACACTTCCTGTGATAAATGCCAAACAACTGTACAAAATTAAAGTGGTCTCATCCTCCTCTGCAGGGAAAATCTTGTTACCAAATTGCTCGGCAGTGCTATGGAGACCATGTGGAAAGAGTCATTAATGCGTTTGCAACACTGTGAAATGATTTAACTGACTTAATGCTCACGGGGTTGCATCCTTGAAACCACTAGGAAAAATCTAATTTCTGCACATAAACACCTCTGAGTGATTATTCATGTGACTGAATAATCACTCAGGGGGACACATGTGACATGGTCCAGCATGAACATATTTGCATGATAACGTCTTGTTGCCGGGCTTCAGGCACTATAGTGTCCCAGTAGATATTGAAAAAGAAAATGCTGCTTCTTTATAACTTGAAACATCAGATAAATGCATATATATACACACACACATATAAATCTTACTTTTAAAAAACTTCTTATTTACATTGCTGAATATCTGTGATGCAGGGCCTAAGCTTCTGCAAGAAGACTGCATAAATAGTTCTCCGGCAAGCAGGGAAGAGTACTTTGTCTAAAAGCATTAAATCAATCGTATGAAGCTGCCAACACTTTAAAATAATTTAAAATACTGTCCGGGTAATTTATTGTAAGAGACTGGGCGTAATGAGAGAAGGTTATTTTATAGGTTATTATGGGACTATTATAGGAAAGAGCATACTCAAGGTTCTTAAGGGAAAATACTGTATGTGTTCAGTGTCTCTGAGGCCCCTTGAAAGCCTGCTAAGCGTTTTCCAGTTCAAGGACAAGATGTTATGATTACTCCATGATGCCTTAAATGTGGAGAAATTGTTTAGTTTAAAACTTTCCCATTAGTGACTATGAGGATCTGAAAACAACTGTCAAAGCCACACACAAAGTTAGAACAATATTTTTCCAATGGTGAGCTTGGAACTGGTCGAACCATATTTTTTCAGACTTACACTTGTCATCCAGGATCACTTGTATCTGTCTATCAGCTGAAACGAAGAGCAGCAAGGCTGTCACGGGAGAGGCACCACAAGTACGTCAGTTGTTATGGAATAATGGTTTTCCACTCTCAGATTTCCTGGTTGGAGTCACGGTTAGATTTAACAGAGTTTAAATTTTGAGGAGCTGACTTGGATGATGACAGAAATACAAACATCTAGTAAAGCCTTGTCGTATGCCAACTTTCCATCATTAAACCAAGATGTCATCGGTTAAAAAAATGAATCTTTACAAAATGTTATAGTTTCTGGATGCGTTACCTTAATTACTTGCAGAATCTTGTGAAATGGGCTACACCATCACATCATTTAGATTGTTCAACATCAGAAGCAGAAGCAGTTCTAAGGTATGTTTACACAGACAATACATTTTACATTGGTGTTACATTGCTCTCAATGTGCAGTACATACACAGCACAGTAATAAATTGTCGAAATAAACAACAAGGACAACAAGCTTGACAAGGTAAACATAAACATTGCTGCCATATTCTATATTCTGTGCTCCTGTGTTTGAGTGATGATATTATATATTATATGTTAGTACAATGTGGATGGTATGGATGTTTGTATCAATCCCTGTCACAGGATTGTTCCTAACACCGTGTCTGGTGTTCATTGTTCACTGACACTCCCAGAATTCAAGAAGTTAACATAGTGTTAACATCCTGTATAACTGAGTTTAACTATGCCAGGACCTTTTTAGCAAAATAAATAAATAAATAAATAAATGGCACAACAATGCAAAATAAAAGAAGATTGATTTAATCATTCTTTATACAAAAACACATTAAAAATCAACATAAAAACAGGCTTCTGAGGACATCAAAAATACAGTGCATTGTATATATATTTGAATTATGCTGTACCAAAACATTTATCATTTATTATAATTGTAGAAGGGCTTTTGATTTTTAATTTTGCAGTAATGTATTCTAATTCATCAATTTATATGCAGTAGATTAATTAAGCTTGAACATCACAATAAACTCACGTCATGTCTGTTTTACCGGGGGGAAAGAAAAATCGAGAAATCGAGAAAATTAGACTTTTTAAACAAATATGTGGAAAAGGGGAAAATATACATATAAAGGAATATAAAGGGGGGAAAGAAAGGTATGAAGGAAGAGGGAATGAAGGAGATAAAGCCACTGCACCACATCTACCTATTTACCTGTCCTTGTCCCATTCTGTGTTTTTAAAATTTTATTTGTTTGTTTGTTTTTTTCCTACTTCGGTATTTTATTCTATTGTATTTTTATTGTATTCCGATATTCTGGACTGCTATGACATGATATGATGTCTATCTATAAAGAAAGAAACTCATTTGTATTATTAATTTATTTTTTTATTTTAATAGAGATATGGAAAAGGAAAAAGATATGCACGTTTATAAGAAAGAAAGAAAAGAAGAAAGAAAGAAAGAAAGAAAGAAAGAAGGAAAGAAAGAAAGAAAGAAAGAAAGAAAGAAAGAAGGAAAGAAAGAAAGAAAGAAAGAAAGAAGGAAAGAAAGAAAGAAAGAAAGAAAGAAAGAAAGAAAGAAAGAAAGAATAGATGCTGTGTGTTTATTTTTAGCCGCAGTGGTCCAGCCAAACACAGAGAGCACGAGCTCAGCGGAAGTCCGTCAGATGACGTCAGGAGCGCCCAGCATCCCTTCGAGCGGGACTTTGGCCACTGAAAACAACAAAAGTTGAATCATTTTCCCAGGAAAGCTGCTCGCTGTTCACTGCACATGGCTCTACAGATAGAAGCGGATTTACCGGCTGAACTGGCATGTCTCAAAGTAAGTTGTATCATTCGAAAAAAAGAAGTCTGTTCCGCTAACATGACGACTACTAACGTGAGGAGCTAAATGTAACCCACCCACACAGCTAGCCTCAGCCGTGAACGTTACAAGCTGGTAACGTTACAAATCTAACGTTAAAAAAACACACATTTGATGTATTGTAATGTAACACAGCTGATTGTTTTACCCGCCATCGACGTGCTCGTGTAACACACGCTAACGCGACATTATCTGATCGCTGCAATGAGACAAACGCATCCGTGATTTAAGTATGCTAATAAGGCAGCTAGGTTAGGTAACTGACGTTAGGTAGTGATCATAACATAAATAACACAATTCAAACCGTGTACTGTCACGGTGTTGGATCTGTGGCAGGTGAAACTAAACCTAAAACACGACCAAAACAAACAAGAGGCTAGAGGTCACATGAGGTAACGCTCACTCAGGGTCAGTGTGTGTGTATCACAGTGTAAGATTGAGGTGAGCTAAGCAGTAATGTGTAAGGCTGCTTGTTGTTGATATTGTGTAACATTACAGTGTGTGTGACACAGCTTAGATGTCCTGACATGATTTATGAACTTCCCAGTGTCCTCCACGAGGTGTGGATGGTAAACAGTGTCTGTGACTGCAATGATGTTTAATTCTAATTGTAATATAAATGATGAGTTGAGCCACGTCGTGCAGTTTTTAAGTCTTTACATGGCCTCATTTATTCTTTTTAAAAGGGTGTACTGACCATTGTGAAGTTCAGTCCGTTAAAGATCATTCTGTTAAAATATATCAGGATGCTTTATTTGTTTTCTTGTGTAATTTTTTTGTTTATTGCCAGACGTCTCATCGATATTTTCTTTCCTCACCTGCAGAATGTCGATGCCCTGCTGCAGTGTCCCATCTGCTTCGACTTCCTCAATATTTCAATGATGACTAAATGCTCTCACAACTGTAAGTAACGAGTAGAGCAGCTTTTATGGTGGCCGAGGTGCTAATTGCTGCTATGACAACTTTTCCTAAGTAATAAGAGGAACGTACCAACAATGTGAAGGCATCTATTTGTGTCCATAGACTTTGCAGGCTTTTTTTTGTGTGTGTGTGTTTGAGCGACAGCAGCTATGATAGAGCCAAACAAGACACGCTTCTCAGATGTGGGTTACAGTTGTGCACATTCAGGGAATTCTCTACCTGCAGATCAAATATAACATATTCTTTGTTTACATCTCATTTTGCAGTTTGCTCCTTGTGCATCAGAAAATTTCTTTCCTATAAGTTGCAGTGTCCAGTCTGCAATACAGTAAGTATGAACTAGACTGAACTCTCAATCACTTCATCACTTGTATTTATTGTAGAGGCAGATTTCCTTCACATCTTGCCTCTTTTCTTTTAGCAAACAACAGAACACGATCTAAGAAACAACCGTTTACTGGACGACTTGGTCACAACCTTTAAAGCTACAAGGTAATGTACATTACATTAGGGGTAAGCTGTGTGTGAGTAAACCTATCAGAACCTTCTCTGTTAATGAACCTGGGCATCACAAGCCGCTATTTGATAATGAGCGTGATTCAATATGCGTATTAATTATAATGCTGTTTTACTGCTGCCCTAACCACATTTGTCCACACAAACATGTGAGCAGTCCTGGATACTTGATGCTAGAGCCAGCTCGTTGGTCTATTTGCTATTAAATCCAAGTACTCTGGGGGCCTTTTGAACACAAGCACAGACAGAGCTAAACAATTACTTTTGCCCTCAGAGATGGACCAGAAGAAAAATGAAAATAGAATAGCAGGAAATCAGACCAACTCCACAATCCTCGGAAAAGCTCTCAAACAGTAGGTGTGTCACCTGTGCGTCGCTGCAGTTTGTGTGGTAATGTTTCTAAGAACTGAAGAGGAAAACATCTTTATTGACAAGATTACAGTTTGTCCACAAGGGAACCGATTTCAGTTCACTTCAATTTGCCAGCATTACTGAAACACTTATAATTGCCTCCCGGTAATCTGCTTCAGATTTCTGGATTTTCTGTAAATCAAATGGGGATTTTGTTTTCATCAGCTGAGGTCATTCGTCGTTCTCTATGTATTATACTCGTGTGTGTCCCGTAGCTCTAGGGCTGAAATGTTTTCATTACATCAGGATGTAGGTATAGGGAGCAATGTCCAAAGCCGGTATGAAGGAAATTTCTTGGTACTTTTAAATTAGATTTTTTTTTTTTTTTTTAGATCTCCTGTGACATTTATCAGCGGAGCATCCTGTTCTTGGTGGTATTGCGATAACAAAAGTTTAGAGACTTCAGCGCCGGGCGATTTTTCTGGGTTTTTCTAAATCCAAAGTAGTTGCTGGAGCGGCAGCTAATGAATGGCTGCTAACAAACAGCACTTAATTTAAAGACACACCTTACCTGAAGCAACGGTGTCCTTTCCTTTAAATGCAGATGTTTTTCTTCTTCAATTGTTTCCACCCAGTTTTGGCATCTGTGGAGCGAGTCTCTTATTGGTAGCTCTGGTCACATGGGTGCAGCTAGCCACATGCTTGCACTCACTGGTTGTCTGATTGATGTCGACCTATTTTCCTGCATAGCCCCAATTGTTCTATAAAGAGAAATTACCTGAAATTTACAGTATCAAAATACAGTATGTCACCCCATTCTCTAGGATTACCTATCCCTGTCAATTTAAAGCCATAACCTCTTTCTTAGCATGCAGTCCCCACGCTGTACCCTCTGTGTGTAAGTCCTTCTGTTTCATAAATACCAGTTTTAGGATCCATGTTTTAGGGCGAGATATACCTACATATCTGTCGAGACAAACCAAAGCTGAAACCATCCGAATTGTTTCATCAGCGTCTGGTCTAATGTCATTATAAGGTCTGAGTGCTGTTATTGGCCAATAAGCCCCAACGTTTCTCCCTTTCATCAATCACCTCAATGTTATCAACCCTCTGAAAGGTCTCTCTTCCAGCCGCACAGCCCGTTATTGTCATCGCTGTGGCGAGTGAGTGGCTCACGCCGCTGCTCTTTCCTCCCGTTTTTTTAATTTCCTGTCGTCTAGTGATGAGCATCTGAAAAATGGGATTCCTTGATAGGTGACTCAGTTATAAACTGACGTTGCTGTTGTTATGTAACGAGACTTGTGTCAAGCACTTCTACGTCTATACAGCATCGCGCAGGGAAGAATATTTAGATTCCTTTCGACGTTTTTCTGCTTTTAGCGAGGATTGCTTCTCTGAATGGGCCACTCGCATTTCTCACCGCGAAACTCCGTGGAAAATGCTGCGAGCTGTTGGCTCATGGCACTAATTTGCAACCATTATGCTCGGGGGCCTATTTCTCTAGCAAACCATTAGCTGTTATCACAGAGCCACACATTTATATGATCGCAGTAACCAGCTATAGTCTCTCTTTTCGGGCCATTAAAATCATTTATTTAGGTAGAAGTGGAGCTTGTGCACTGAGACATCAGACGTTGCTGTAATTTAATCACAAAGTGCACGATGCCCTTTGTGGATACACTGCACATTCTCTTCTTGACCTTAGTGGTGGTTTTATTTTGTGATGTCAGTGTCGTCATACTCTATCCAATTTTATATATCATTTGTATGTGTCATCAGAGTATTGTATGCTTACTTACTCAATAGTAGAAGAACTATTGAGGAATGATATATTGTAGTAAATGTGCATTTTTTTAAGGTCATTAACATCAAGTTTTGGAAGTGAAATAGTAGCTGTCCTTGCACTTCACACTTTCTAGTTACAGAAGGTGATTCTTTAGGTGGAAGTGGAAATCAATATGATGGAACAATTTAAATTCAATTAAGGTGTTTAAGCAGTTGGTATTGATTTGCTTTGGCTCTTGCAGGTGTGGACCTGGAAGACTGCGTTTTATATTTGAAGAGGGGTTATCAAAAATGTTTCCTGGTCTGGTGCCAATGCTGAAATGAGGCAGTATTAATTGGACTGGGTGCTGAGTTCCTGTCCTTGCCATGAAATTTTAAAGCACTGGCTATTAATCTAAACATTTGAATATCAGGGAGCCAAAACATTATTTAAAGAGGTGTTTCTTTTTATGCTGTCGCTTGACTAGAAACACTCTGAAGTCACTTGAAATTGAGTTTCTTTAGATCTTGAGACTCCTTGTGTTGTTGTTCTCTGTAGCAAACAACTGCTTCCTCCAAACTTTTACAGACTATTAAGAAATACTGGAGTGCCTTTATTAGCCGAAGGGTTACAGTGCATGCCCGTAACATTGCCGTTAACGTTGCGATCAATAGAAAAGATGAATAGAGGTAACAAAATTGTCATGCAGCAGTCTTAATCACAAAATTTTACATGAAAGCCTCTCATGATGCAACTATGGTGTAATGTCTGGACTAAATATATATATTAAATCTCTTTAAAAACACAGTCTGATCCTCCGGACTGTGTGTTATCTATGGCAACAGCTAGTAAAACCGCTGCGGTTCAGTTGTATTTAGAACCATTTGACACAGGCCTGCTAAAGTGATGGAAAAACCCGTCAGCTCAAATGAGGCAGAAACCGTTAAAACTAATGGGTATAATATAAAGTCAGGGTACATTGAAATCGTCCAGCTTGTGTTGAGTAACAGTGCAGTTATCATGACGAAGTCAACAATAAGACACAAAGTTACATTTGGGACCACGTTCAATAAAAATATGAAACTAGCAACTTTCAGGATTCAGGTACATTTTCATACATTTTGCTTACCACCTCCAAATGTACCAATAATCAAAATAATTTGCTACAGTACAAAGTGATACCTGGCTCTATGCAGTGTTACAGATAAATGGTGGCGGGCGAGCATATTTCTTGCATATTTGTGCCTCTGGCAAGTGTATGCATGCATGCGTGTGCGTGCATGTCTGTGAACCTGGTCTAATGGGAATAGTAAGCACAAATAAGTTTTAGATATGGAAGGCAGAACATCACACACCTCATTGGGTCCGTTTTATTGCCAAGTAATGGCCCAGCTACAATTTGTTTGCTTTCCACATTTCCAAGACTGTAGCCGAAAGCGTCTACTTCTTCTCGCTCCGTAGAGGAGGAGTGAGATGATTGAGCAGGTGCAGCGAGTCAAAAGGGCTCATTTTACTTTCAACTGGATTTATTGGCACATATCGCACTTCTTTTTATATGTTGGGCTCGATGTTCTTTAAAGGAACCTCCACTGTGCTGACTGTAGTTTTATGATATAGTTTTGTTTGTCTGTCTGCATGTCTAAATCATGTGCAGCATCTTTTTCATTCACACACATTTTGCCTCTCTCTCTTTTTTTTTTTTTTAGGCAGCAGTTGTCAAAAGCAACTTTTGACTCTCCTCCGATTTCACCAAAGACCCCAGCTTCAGCTGTCAAATGCAGAACTCCCAGAGAGAAGGGCCAGAAGTGTACCAGCTCAGTTTTAAATCACTTCTTCCAAAAGAGGCCAAAAGCATCTCCCACAAAAGGAAGCCAGCATGACAGTTCTGTTGCTCGGTGCGCTCAGCGGGGAGAAATGCAGACTGCACGCACCCACAATGCAAATGACGCCGACCTACATTCGGCAGGCGCTCAGCTTCCCGTGGCTGTGAAGGAAGAGCCGATGGATGTGAAGGTGGCGTCCGCTCACAGTCTGACGTCAGTCAAACAGGAGGACACAGGCGGTTGGGATGAGAAGGCACATTGCTCGTCACCACCGCAGGACGTAAAGCCTGTAATCAAAGGTGAGGCCTTTCCACTTGTGGATCATGAATGCACTCATTCATGGTTACATGGCTACAGAGTCTCCACATGGGAGAGTTGTTTGGTTATTGTTTGATCAGTTCTGTACCTGCTTCAAAAGAAACTTTAGAGGATTAGATCAGATTTGGACGTGTTGATCTACAGGCGAAAGAAACTAAAGCTGCGGCAGCCTTAGCAGCCGTGTGCTCCACATACAGACAGAACAGTTCGGCTTCCATACAAATGCAATGCAAATTTGAATCAAAATTCAAGAAAAGAAGAAGAAAATGTTCATTTACATCCATTACTATCATGCAATGTCATATTTGGTTCAACAAGATGAACAGCTAGTGGCTTTAATTCTTCAGCCAGGTGCCATTAAAGCATTGACCTAATTAAATGAGCATCAGACTAACCTCAAGCGCTGAAAAACGTGTAGAATCACAACTGAAATGTGGGATTTGTGTTTATTTCATGTATTAATTCAAGGAACGTCACCTTATGGCTGCACAGAAATTGGGATGTTTGCCAACACTACGCTTGAGAATTACACCTGCATGTTTAAAAGGCTTTGTGTTCAACAACCCCCCTCAACATAACTAGGTCATATTAACCTGTTACACAGTCACACATCACCTTTCTCATTTGTTTCCCTTTCTGCACATCTGTGAAGTTAGCACGGCAGTAAAACCTTTCAGGCAGCTCGACATCAGAGTAGTGAGACCATGTGTTAACTTGCAGTCACTCACAATATGCAACAGACAAGTCAACGATGTCAAACATAAATAGGTTCTGCACACAAACAGAATTTAGTCGACCTGCAACACCTTTAGTCAACAAGTCAAAACTCTATCCAGTGATAACATATGGCTTTAAAGCAAAGGACTGCTTAAGGACCATATCGATGAGTCAATGTGAGTCACAGGACCAAAACATTGCTTCCTTTTTTATTTTCTTATCAAGCTAATAATAATGCTGCTGTGCATCTTTTTGCAGTGGATTGCCCCGTGTGTTCCGTAAGCGTGTCGCAGCAGTTCGTCAACAAGCATCTGGACTCGTGTCTTTCCCGAGGAGAGAAGAAGGAAAGCTTGAGGAGGTGAAATACCCGCTTAACTGATCACTTAAATGAAGGCTCTCCACCGCTGTTTGCTCAAGCTTTAATGCTCCAGTAGGGAGGCGCGACGAATGTTGAAGGCATAGATTTTTTTTTTCTCCTCAAGATTAGAAAGACGAGAGAAGTGAAGCAGTGTGCGCCGATCTTTGTCACGGCGCCCTTTTTTCACCGAGGCGGGCACCAAAGTGTGATTTTCCGAGTGTTGTGGCTTTTCAATGTAAACAAGCTGCAGAGGTTTTAAGAGCATCTGCGTGTGTTGGAAGTATTTCAACAGCTGTTACCTGCACGCAGCGCTTGAAACATCCCGGTTACATACAGGGCCGCCACATCGAGGCTCATATCAAGAAAAAAATGTGTTTAAGATTGATCTATATAGGGACTGTTGACTGTGTGAGATGGATCCGCTCACATATGTCGTGGGTTTGGATTCTAAGACTGTGATGTGAGAAGAAGTAAATATTATTTTTTTTCAGGCTTATACAGTCCTTGTGGTATGTAGAGATGAAACCTGACCTCTGTCACCTCACTGTGGGTTTAAGTGCAGATACTGAATACGTGGGGCTTTTCTGCTTTCTTTCTTTCCACCGCTTAAGAAGACGATTTTTACAGAGTGTCTCTGCATTTATTCCTAGATGGATTTTATCGTTGAAACTTGAAGACCTTTACACCTAAACCATTCATTAAACGGACTCAATCTGCAGTATTACAGTCAACCTGACCACATGTCTTGCAGATCTGTGACATAGTAGACCATAGAGGGACCGATGAATTTTAAACCTCAGTACAATATATAATAATAAATTAGTCAACACATGTCTGTGTTTCCCACACAGTGACCCCAGTGTAACTTGGGTGGGTTTTTATATTTTAATTGAATACATTTCCATATTTCTCGCAGGTTATTTCTCATTTCACCGTTTTTAATTCGCCTCACAAACTTCTTCAACCCGCTCACCTTGCTTTTACTTCTTTCTCAACACACACCCACCTCTGTCTGTTACTGCACATACACACCAACTTGGCATGCCTCTCTCTGTTTCTCCGTCTCTGTATCATACAGGAACAGCCACTATATATATATATATATATATATATATATATAGTGCTGTAAATAAATAAATAAATAAATAAATAATTTATTTATTTATTTATTTTTAAATTTATTTATTTATTTATTTATTTTTTTATAAGTCACGAAACTTGCCGACAGCGCCAGTCAGTTGTTATCGGTGATATTTTGCCTGGTCTGTGCTTGAAAGATACAAGCATGTACCAGAACAGTGTGTTCATGTCATGGCCGACATGATGCCAGATAATGTCTGTCTTCCTCTCTGTGTCTCTGCTGCAGAGCACGTGCGGCCGAGGGCGAGCTCTTTCATGTCTCGTTCTGATTGTAGAACAGTTTTATTCATAACTTTGTCACTTTAGACGCTGTCAAATGTGTAAATAATGATGATATTATATCGCTTCAACCACGTGGTATTGAAAAAGTATCAATGCTTCTGACAACCCTAGGCTACTCCTTGTGAGTAGCCTTTGTAACTTGCTCACTCCAGAGTAATTAATGAGCCTAGCAGCAGTTATGAAGTTCTGTTAATATTAGGTCATGCTTGTGTAGCAGTGTAAAATCTTAATCTGGAGAAGACCTCGATGTCATGATGATGAATAGGAGAAGTTTTAATATTCTTTCCTCACGTAGCCGGTCTGCACGAGGAGGATTTCCTCTTGCTGCCAAACTTCATAACTTGCACTTAATGTCTTTTTATTCGAGGACAAAAAAATACGGCATAGCAAAAGGAAACATTTGATGTCGTCGTATGAGTAAACGGGACCACGGATGATGGAAATTTGTGTCCGACAAATGGCAACTCCACTCCTATAATTTAGTCATGAGCTCAGCTGGTGTGGCCGCTGCATGATACATTTGATGAAGAGGACATTTCCATCATTCTTTTCTGCTTATGATGTCCAAGACTTCATCGAAGTTTATCACAGCTGAACACATAAACACCCCCACCCGTCGGGCATCATCCTGTAATATCTGCTGATGAGTGAAATAAACTCGCCGACGTGTCTGTTGCAGCTCCCTTGGCAAGGCGAGGCGTCCAATGGCAAAGCTGGTGTACAACCTGCTTTCCCTGCACGAGCTGAAGAGGAGGCTTAAGGAGTGTCACCTCTCAGTGCAGGGTTCCCGAGACCAGCTCATCAAAAGACACCAGGAGTTTGTCCACACATACAATGCCCAGTGTGATTCCCTAAACCCCAAATCAGGTGAGGTGCGTTATTTGGCTTATCATGCCATGATGGTGATACTGTATTTAATGTTGGCGGTCATGGGCGAGTAGCATGTGCCTGCTGGTTCTCGTGTCGGCATCACTGGAGCGAATTAAACCAGTTTGATTATTTAAAAACTAAGTAGGAGAGTAAATGTGCACAAAGCACCGAACGTAGACCTTTTATTACGAGACCTGAACGTATAACATATATAAACACGTTTGAGGTTACAGGTTGTGTTTTTCTTTATTGGCTTCTCCAGTAATGCTTCAATTTTGAGCGGTGTTCTCATGGGTCAAAACCTTTTTTTATGTGTTTGATGGCACAATCATCTCGGGGGATCTCAAGGGTAATAAAGGTTTTTCTTAACTCGGTCAACAGCTGAAGATATTGCCAAAGAGTTGGAGGCCAACGAGAAGATCAGGAATCGACTCCAGAGCAAAACCAAACCCTGTATGTACTAACTTGAATAGTTTCATTATTTTTCTTGTTAAATATACCCTGTGGAATATTGTTTTTTTTAGCCTCTGCTGTAGATCAGTGTTTTGATGGGGAGTGCTCCCGTTATTGACTGTTGGTGGCTGTTATTTGCCATAAAAGCCTGGAGGTAGCTTGAAACAGAAAATGTAGTCAATGTGTTTGTTTGGCCGTAAGGACAGATCGAGAAACAATGAGAGTAAAAATGTTAGAATGAAAATGTGACTAATCTGGACTTTCTATTTACAGTAGGGAAACTATTAATTGCTGCCTTTTAAATCAAGCTCACCTACAGCAATTGCTTTCCAAGTATTGCTGTAATATTGCCACATGTCATTTCATTAATGCGCACGTCCTCTCTTGCAGGTCATGGTTTTTTCAAAGAATCAATCTGAGAAGGAGATTGATGAATTGCATTCAAATTATAGTAAGTGATTTTTTTTTTTTTTCAACAATGTATTGACAAATCAGTCAACCGATGCTGTTTTGTATCACCGTGTATTTTTTTTTGTTAAAAGCTGCATTTAAACGGTGTTGAACGTTAAGGCTTGGCTTTGCCGAGGGATAAACTCGAGCCTGCCTTTTCTTAACCACCATGACATAGTTTGGAATATACAAGCACGCTATCTCAGAGTATCACAAAGCCTCCGTTGTGTGTGGAAAAACCAACAAAAAGCACCAAAGAAGTGTTATACTCTGAGGATTTAATACATTTTCTCCTATGCGTGTCCTCCAGAGTACATTTGGTTTAAATCCAGAACATTGTTTATCAGAAGAAAAGGGCGCCTCTTTATTATAATCAGCTTTGGTTGATGAAAACGCGACCCGCGCAAATGGATGAATGCTGTCTGCTGTGGAAAAAAGATGTACCAAAGTGTACGAGTGTCTTGACTACACATCAGATGAAAAGAGATGCAGAATGTTATACCAGAGAGACGGACCACTTCGCTCCAAAGTATGATGAATTTGGCTTAGAACTCTAGTTGAATTGATCAATTTTGTGTTCGCTTAAATGGTTCAGAATGTTTCTTTTTTTTTTTTTTTCCTTTTTACTGTCCTCGTAGCACTTTAAAAAAAAACGAATATTGGACTTTTTCTCTTCAGGGTTACTTTTTCCTTTCTGCTAGAGTGGCGCGCACCACGGTTCGATTTAGGGCTCCTCTGTCGAGTCTTGCTGTTTGGCAGAGCTTAAATCATATTGGGTTCGTTGCTTTTAAAGACGGGCTGGTCAATATAAGCAGGCAATGCTACAATATATACAATGTCCCTCAGTATTTAAGGCGTTCCATATGAGCCAGCTTCAAAGAGGGATATTTCAGCCTTCATTAAAGTAATCACACATTTTCCCAAACTTCAACTACCTATTACAACTTTTTTTTTTTTTTGAAGCGACACTATTTCCTTATATTACATATTCCTTTGTCTCTGACCTTTTATTCAATTTAATTCAATTTCATCTTCTTGCACTTCATTTCGCTTGAATCGCCTTTTTTAATTCATTCTTTGTCTTGTGTACTGCTCTGGGAGCTCTACAAATAAAGTTTGCCTCGCTCGCATGAGAGGAGGAGCGGAACAGAGGGCAGATTTGATCAGTTTCCCTCAGGAAATTTCTTAACAGAGATTCAATATTAACTGTTCTTTTTGCCCGAAGGTTTTATGTTTTATTACACGAGTGTATTCATTTCTTCTGACATTCTTTAGACAAGACTATATTCGCCGAGGCAGCCCACATGCTGTGGGAAATCCTCTTTGAACCTTCAAATACCTCAAACTATCAAATGGCAATTTTTTTATTTGTTATTTATTGCTCCCCGAACAATGCAGGACACAAGCGTGGGCTACAAAGGTTTTTCGGAATTTTGTCTCAGAAATAGAGGTCTGCAACAATGTCTGCAGATTAGATATATTTTGGCCATTTCAGTGGCACCCTCTATGCTTTATTTTTTTTCCACTCTTTGGCTGCTAGTTCAGTAGGAAAATCTACAAGCAGAGACCCGACTCTTGCTCGCGAGTTAATCCATCACACGAAGCTGCAAGACATTATTTTTGTCGTAGCTGAGTAATTGTTGCAGGGTAATGCAGCAGAGAAGTAGAGACTCTCCCCCCGTGGAAACTGAAGAGGCAATATTCACAGCGTTGCATACTTTTTGTGTCTCGAAATCATTCTGATCTTGCATATTCAACGTTTCACCCGGCCCTAATCTCGATCTTACTTCATTCAGTCGACAAGCCTTCCATCAGTCTCATATCCCTTCCAAAACACATTAACCAGAAGCAGAAAGAAAGAACTGCTGTGTCTTTAGTGAGTAATTTTGCAGCAAGGGGTGGAATGAAAATGTGAGCCTGATGAAGTGATTTAGGTTTTTGCGTCAGTGTAAATAATACAGACACCATTATTTTGACTTGTAGGGTTACTTGACAATTTAAGTGTCTGTCTAAGACTTCTGTTTTCTTTTTTACTGTTTGCCGTGAGCTCATAGATAATAACTCCTGGCTAAGGAGGTAGAACGGATCCTCCACTAATCAGATGATTGGCGGTTCAATCCCCGGCTTCTCCCAAGTATTCTTGGGCAAGATGCTGAACCCCAAATTGCTCCTGAAGGCCGTCAGTGTGTCAATGCGTACGAATGGTCAGCTCCAAAAACTGATGAGCAGTTGGCATCTTTTGCATGGCAGCTAATGCCATCGGTGTATGAATATGCGTGTGAGTGGTCAGAGGGCTGGAAAGGTGCAGTATCAGTACAGTCCACTTACCATTTAACTTTGAGACAGAGGGATCCAAATCTATAGCAGTCTGTGCTTTCATACTCAGCAGTGGTCAAGTGGGAGCACAAGCATTAGAGAACGTTATCCAAAGTCATGCCGTCACGATCGAACGTGATGAAAAGCTCGTTGGAAATAACTCTGCAGGGCTAACTTTGAGAGCGGTGGAAAAATGGATGTGACTCATAGGAGGTGTGTTCTATAAATAGCCGGACTCCTGTGATAACCTCTTGATTTATCAGAGTAGGATGTAGGATGAGTCACACTGCCAGCAGGGGGAATTGTGAATGAGCAGACAGGAAGGTTGAAAGCATCGCACGCACCAGCACACACAAACCAAGCGCACCGGGCGCTCGCAGCCTTTTTCTTTATGTGACATTATGTTCTTTTTAGCACTAATTCAATCGGCGGCTTATTATTCAGAAAACATCCTCGTAACGCAGAACAACCCGCGTGTAAAAAGCTGAAGGCTTGCCTTGTGAGACAGTCCTCTAGAGATGTGCTCCCTAACTGTGGTCACTGGAAAAGAAATGTGTTGTGACTGCAGTTACATCCTCAGCGCCCGCCGTAATACTTTACCCCATCCAGAAGGAATGTTAACTCGGTTCAACCCAGACGTACAAACCGCATTTTTAGATGTTAAAATAAAAGCAAATGTAAAGTTGTATCCAAACTGTCCGTCATTTGCAGTGCGGAGCTGCTTGTGTTTTGACCCGCTTTACTCACCACAGTTGTGCGCACACGAGCTGTTCACGCAGCCACCGAAGCTGTGAATATGCAGCGAATGGAAATTAAAATCTTTTTTTTTTAATCTGGAGAATTTAGAGTCTCAGTAGTGTGTAGCTTTATTGCCAACTGTGTTCCTGTCCATCAAAGTCAGCAGCTGACACTTGCCTCACCCTCACCTTTACCTCCGACGAGGTGTCTGTCTCTCAAATTTGGACTGCAATAACTGACAGATGGCTACAAGGTAAACACCTCAATGCATTGTTCAAAACAATCTTTCAGACACCTGAGGCGACGTGCCAATGTTTTTGTGTGGACTGTGTTTAACAGAGTAATTAAGACGGTTTGGGTGTTTTTCCAAGATTCAGTTAAACTTTGCTGTTAATAAGGTAGCAACCATTAGGGATTCAAATAAACCAACATGTTGGCCCTCCAAGTGAAATGAAACCTTATTGTTGACATCTTAAATTATGCTCATGGTTAAAATAAAATAACTGTGCATAGATGTATCGGCATATTTTGAGTTTTTGCTGTGCCTATCTTGCAATTTGCAATTTCTCTGAGCTTTTCCTTCAGTTTTCTTTTTCTTGACTTCAGATTGGTTAGAATGTACAAAAAAATCGTATTTAGTACATCATGTTGAAACTATTTTGTGAAACAATGATCCTGAACTAATCACACTATTAAGTGCCAGCGTGATATTTAGATCAGACGAATGCTAATTGCAGTATTCAGCACAAAGAGTTTCAACTTGTTCCATCGGTCTCTCCTTGTTCTCTGATCTTTGTCTCTAGGAACATCACGGCGTTGCAGATACTCTTTCAAGTAGTTGACTTTTTAATTTGGAATCACAAAACACTTCTCATTGTTCGCAAAGACTGTTTGGCTTTCACCACAGTAGTGAAAGTGATCTCATCCTGGAGTTTGGGTCTGCAGTGTTGAATAAAATCATGTATTTTCCCCAAATCTATACAGCGTTTCAAGGTCATTGTCATTTGCAAATCGAAATATTAATCTGACTGGCCTGATGTGTTAGAGATATAGTGTTCACGCAAAGAAAAATGAGCCCACAGTAGCCTATTATTATACCTCGAGTTTGGATGCACCACAGAGTGGGCTGCTGTAGTTTTCCACCCACTACCTACGTCAGGTCAACTTAACATGATTAGCAGCAGTGTCGCCCTAACCTTGCATGATGAGATGTATTGCATTAAGCTCATTGAAGACTAGTCCATACCTCAGATACTACAGACCATGAAGAATTTTAGTTTATTAACCTATTCCACTATATATGCTATTTTGCCTGCAGGGAAGCAGCACAGCAGTGACTTTTCCCGCCTGGTCGCCCAGGTTCGCGGTCGCCTAGAGACCAGCAGACAGACTCGTATCAAACAGGAAGTTCTTGTGGAAGGAAAGGATGCGCCAAAGACGCCCTGTGCAGGTACTGCAACGCTCATTAACTTTCTCACAGAATAAAATGTACGCTAGCCATCGGGAGACTTTTTAAGCCGCTTGTAGTACCCGCCTCATCCCCATGGTAACCTGCCACGGCAAGCGCACCCCCGTGGCCTCACATTCATATCACATTCTCAGTGCTCAGAATATCGCAATTTAAATGCTGCATGGCAGGTTTGCTTTTCTGACAGTATGCTAAATAAACCATGTGATGCAGCTTGACGGGGTGTGAATACTCAATTTGTTGTTCACGCTTGTCTAATTCACAACGTGACTCCATTGTCGCACACATCTGGCAAGAGTGAATAAAGATATTTCAATAGCTGTAATCAATGTTGGTGTCCTCTCACGTGTTATGGGAAGTGGTGGAAACGCAGAGAACAATTTACCAAATGTTAAAGAGGAACCTGCAGAGAAGGGGAAAGGGAACATAAGGTGGAAAAACACCACTCGAGCACCTCCAGTCTTGAGATTATGCTCCAAGTTGGTCGTCAGTCTTGAAAATTAGTAACATTGATGCGATCTGAAAGACTCTCCCTTTTTAAGCTCGGCCAAAGAAAATGAAGTTGTTGCAGCACACCTGTGCTCATCTCCTCAGGTATCAGCAGCTAATTCAAAGCAGTTGCCCTCAGCACACCGCATCTGTGGCAATGAAACTGTATGTGAATGTGAGAATAAATGAAAGTTGGAGCTAAAAACCTTCTCATTGTTGACAACTGCAGTCAGCATTTTGTCGACTTTATAGCAAAGATTTTGATGGTGCTTGCAAAACTTTGCTTTTGTAGCCAAAGTACATTTCCAGCTTCCTCATCAGCTGTGTAGAGCTGTATACTACTATATAATATATGTATCAGCAACTTATTAAAGACCAATTAAATCTATGTAACCTATTATAGCAGAGGGAATACAGTTTAGGAAGCATTGCAGTTTGGAAGTGACTGTGCTGTTGCACTAGTTTCTAACCTCATTAAATAAAGTATGATTATATGTTTTACTAAAAGAAAAGCAGAAGTTGTTCTGGCTCTACTTCTTCCAAGTTGAAACTAAAGAACTTCTCTCTAATGATAACTATATTTTGTAATTTTCTCTAATTCAAAGTCTTGTTAAGACGTAAAGCAGCCAAAATCCAATTTTTATGATTATGATAGGACAGTTTAAAAATAGTGTTAGAAAGGAAACCAGCAGATTTTCTCACCTGAATCTGCAGCGAAGCTTTATGGAGCTTTAAAGTGAGTTCCAGCTCATTGTTTAGCTGTCCAGCTGCAACTCTACTGTTTTGGTTTACTCTCATTGCTCTCATAACACTTATTTCGGGTTGTAGCAGGCGGCAGCTCTGAAAAACACACTCTACACGACCTGCCCAGCACCACACAGCAGAAAAAATTAGTGGCTAACTGGAGACATATTTGAACATTTAGCAGTTAAAGAGCCGGGTACTACCGTCAGGAGTCGATGGAGACCACATACAGAGCTAAAAGAGAGTAAATAAAGGACTTGCATTCAATAGGCAGGCAGAAACACGACCTCAAATGACCGATCATCTTAATATATAACAGCTGATTGTGTAGATAGTTTGTGTTGTATCATCGCCTTGATATGTCCGTGTTGTGTTCACATCTTGTTTCTGCTGCCCCCAAGAGGCCAAAAAATCAGTTACTGTATATTTAAAGTTTGACATAAAAATACCACGATATTATCTACAGCGTTAGAAGCTAGATATATGTGATGGCACAGACAGCCTCATATCGACCTTATGTCAACGCCTACCATTAGGAATTTGTGAAAATCTGGTGTCCAAAGGAGACTTGGATGTCTGGTGCATATATTTTATGCATACCCCCTCTGACAGGTAATTTCTTCACCGTTTGATTCATCTCGGGTGTCTGACACGATGATGTATATATTTTTTTCCCCCCTCTCCTTCGCATCAAATTGCAGAGTCAAAAAGCTGCCTCGCGATGAAGGTAGAAGACGGAGAATCTGACGAGGAGAAACCTGCGAGGAGAATCGAAGTGCCACCCAGCCCGACTTACAGTGACGTGTCCATCAGCAGGTGAGCCTTGGATAAGCGGGAACACATCCTGACTCACTTGAAGCAGGCGACGCCCTCGGAGCTTCCAGGCAAAGTTTGGTCCTGTGTGATCCTCGTCTTTGACAACTTGTCTGCAGTTTGAATGTGACTAAAATGAATTTCTCAGTGACAACGATGCAAGATGGGTTTGAATCTCTGATTTGTTTTTCCTGGAACTCTTAATTCATGAATCCTTGAGGACATTAGCGAGTCTCCTTCCAAGCCTCTCGTGTGGCATTCGTAGGACAACATTGTCATAATTACGTGATTAATTTAATATTTAATTAGCATTCCATTTGAATTCCATCATGGCGACGTTCAATATTGTGGTAACACAATCTGTGTTAATTGCATTCAGACTTAAATCGGCTGGGGAGAAAGATGACCTGCTTAGCCTGGCAATAAGTCTGACATTATACCTCCTGTAAATTGAGCCAATCCTCTAAGTGCAAGCAGCCGTTAAACATCACGCTGCCGCTCACATACAGCATTCTGTATCGTATGCAAAATTCTCCGTCATTCCCTTCAGATCTTTTCACTACATTGTTATTAGTCAGTGTAAACTTTGGCAATGGCAACACATCTTTAATTTTACAGAAGGAAAGAGTCTGAATCATGCACAGCGCAACACAGAGGACTTCGGCTTGAACCTTGCAGATTCTCTGCAGGAACTCAGCCTCTTTCACTCTTTGTATTCCCCTCCTACATTCACTTAACCTTTTATTGAACCATGATACAGCACATAAACGCAGCTTCCTGTGTCATCCAAAGAGGAATGCTTTATGACTTTGACTTCCGTTTCTTTATTTGATTTTCTTTTCGGTGAATATTTTTCTCTGAATCTCGAAGTTTTGTCAGCTCAGACAAAAAGATTCAAAGGCGGCTTTTAAACCGCCGAGCAAAACTGCTTTCATGCTCTTATGTTGTGGCTCAGGTCTTTTTTTCTCCCTTTGACAAGGCTGTCACCCGGTCACATTAGATGTGGCTGTTCAATAAAAAGATTCAACTATTCACTCCCACATCAGCCCACCTGAGAGGTTAGTCTAGCTCATAGCTTTGAGTTAGTCTAGCTCATATTTTCATGCCTTTCTTTGTCAGCTGTGATGTGAGTCAGAAGCAGACGAGTCCTGCTCAGTCGCTCATAAAATCCCAGCGCACCGCGCAGCGCCTCTCCTGCCGGGCTGCTGACAGTGCCGTCAGCCAGAGTCGATAACAGCAGCACAGAAGGTGGCATCGCCATCAAAACTAGTTTAGCGGACTTTACGTACAGTCATCAATGCAGCAGAGAGTGTCGGAGCCGGCAGATAGGAGCCCTCGGCTTCCATCACTGGTAGTTCCGTCGCTTGCGGTCATTTTGAAACTCCCTCTGTGAAGTTTAGAGCCTGCCGTGCTGTCGCTCATGCACTGTTGCATGCACAGCGACACCAGGAAGGCACCCAGAAATCATGCCGATGTGCAGTCTGATCACAGCGTTGAGTATAATTACGAAAGCAAAGATCCCTTGCTGTCTCTAAATAAGGAGATGCAGCCAAGCTCTTCATCTGGGACACGGGGCACCAGACAAGCTCCGCTGTCGCACCATTAAAACTGATATTGATAGCCTATTGTCTGCGCTGTCGGCAGAGCGCTGCAGGAGTCAGACAACCCTTCATTTGGGAAGCAGGTCTGAACAGGGGATGCCACTCATAATCCAGATAATTTCTGCCTTTTTTTGATGTACCCGTAGCTTGTTCTGGGTGCTTGTTACAAGAATCAAACGTGGCTCACTTGTAAAATAGATGGTAGCGTTGACAGTCGTAGAATCGAGCCCTGCAGCACTGTTCCAGCCTGAAAGACTTTCTTTCCTTGTCCTTTTTATAAACTCTAGGTTGGTCAAGGCAAATGAAGTTGCTGCCAGCACACCTCTGCAGAAGGTGTAGCTGTCCTCAGCACACCGAGGCTCTCACTGTTTTCGGGTTGGGACTAAAATGTCTCTTCTGACTACCTTCAGCATATTGCATACTTAAAATGAAAAGTATTAGACGTGTGTGTATGTTTTGGGGACATTTTGAAAGTGGTTGTGCTGCTTTGCTAGCTGCTAAGCCTCACTGAATATAATAATATCTAGAACAGTATGATATTATTGTATCATTTACCACCTCATTGGTTTGATGCTCATGCTATTTGTAGCTCGTACGGGGGAAAGCTTTAGCAGTTATGACAGCCATTTAACAGTGTTGAGAGTAATTATGAGGTGGCGTACACCAGGACAAGTCTGGATTTTACTGATACTAAATAGCCTTTTGTTTCAAATTAAAAGTGTTGTTGACGTCTTGTTTGGGTTAATCTGCACGGTGAAGACTGAATATTACATTATCTTCGATAGGTGAAGGATGAAAGGTCACGTTAAATTATGATTTTCTCTCCGGTCTTTGTACTATTAACTTGTTTGGCGCAGAGAGGCCCCCGATGAGTTTTACCAACTTGAACAGTGTAGATGAGCTGGGAAAAATGTGGAGGGGAAAAACAACAACACAAGCCCCCCCTTTTTTTTTTAATTTGAGTGCATCAGCGAACGTGAGAATGAATCCAGCTTCACGGTACACCCCGAATTGATTCAGCACAGCATGTATGCGTCCGTGTACTAGAGGCATAGGGATAGATTGGGGGACTTGGTAATTTAAAGGACTAGCTGTTTGTCCAAAGCTGCAAGCTTCATAATGTACATGAGAACAAAAACAACAACAAAAACGCGATAATGCACGTACTCACTCGTTTAGCAGTGTTTTGGTCCTCACTGAAAAACGTGTTTCATGTTCACATATTTGGAGTTTTTAGATCATTTGTTGAATTTTTTTTAACTGACTTCCAACAAAAAAAATTCAAGCTGTATTTTGGCTGAATCCATTCCACTGTTGATTTAGCAAAATACTGAAGCACATTGTGTTAATGGAGAATAATTCATCGCTAAAATCTAAGGTCATAGTTCACCTGTCCCTGCAACCACCATACTTTACATCCGGGGTGATGATCCTCGTTCTCTTGATCATCAGAATACGTATTTGCAAACTCCAGAGTGTTTTTTGATTTCATTGTAAGGGATGCACTGGGAAAATCCTGCAATGTTTAGTGTGTGGGCTAGAAATACACTGATGGGCGAGCTCCAAATCTCACTAACTGACAGACAGCACAGGGGGGAAAAAAGACTTCTTACTGCCTTTTTATATATGTGGCATGACTTCTTATGAAGTGTTTGCCTGAGGCATCCTGATGCAGCTCTCACTTCCTAGTAGTGGGAACAATGAGATATCTAAATCTCGACTTGAGGAACATCCTGGGCCATTACATCTTCCTGCAATATGTTAATCGTGTCAATGGCGTTTCCACTTTTTTTTTTTTTAGCATGTGTGGTACAATAAAAACACGTGCTGCTCACGTGAGTCTAAAACCAAAGGAACCAGTCATAGATTGATGCAGAGCGTAGAAAGGTGTCGCGTTCGGGGCAGTTACAAACCGGTGCGCTGCGTTTGTTCACTGAAACAGAAAAACACCCTGCATCTGTGAAACTTTGTCAATAATATGTTCTCCCTCTCTCTCTTCTCCCGTTACAGTTCAGTTTCAGACATCTTTGGTCCAGAGCCTGCCATGACCTTAGAGTAAGTGATTCATTCCTGTTGTCCAGAAAAGTCATGACATTTTAGTTTTTTTTTTTTTTTTTTTACATCTCAAGGGAATACATGTTGTGCATAGGTCGGGAAGTCGGCACGCTCTTGCTGTCAGGGCTGCTGACTCCTTTGATGCAAGATGATAAACACTAGACACGCATATCAGAGATAACACCACTGTGCTGCCCGACCACTCGGATAACTCTTGTACCACTTACAGCTTCTCGGGGCCCCTTGAAGCCCGCGCATTACACACAAAAAAAAGCAACAGGTATAATTTCTTGTCATTTATTTCAACAAGCATTGGCGCTCAGGCCATTAATGCCAAAGTGTAGCGTAGAGGAAAGGGCTGTGCACTCGCCAAAACGGCATTTAATCCCCTTGAGGGCATAAACACACGCTTAAGAGATGTCCTCCAGTGTCTCCCTTTTTATTTTTACAAAAACTGCACACAGACAATTATGTGCCCGTGTGCTTTTGTTCATCTGTAGCGCTGTGAAATAATTCATCATAATTGATGTACGCGAAAGAGAAAACCATTGTTGGGTGTGATTACTCTCGGAGAAAATTCCCCGTCAATATAAAGTACAGCATTAAACCAAACACACACGGCGCACCGTCTTTGAACGTGAATCTTGCAAGCCGAGATTACTTCTAGTTACGATGTCCCCTGTTGTAGAGAGCACGCTCGTTTGATACAGGCGTATCCGCAATGCCGAGCCAACTTGAACCCTGCGTTCAGGTCTCTGTGCTGAGAATCAGGGTTTGTGTATTTGCCTTCCCCAGTGATGGCTGCCTCTTCATCGAGCTGTCCTCGACTCTTGTTGTCATGGATCTCAGTGTTGTATTTATCGGAGGGATGATCAATGCCACAAGTGGGATGTCTCTGTGCTCGCGAGGGTCGTCGCAGTCTTCAGAGGTTTGAGAGTCTTAACGAGCTCCTCTGCCGGTTTCGCCGCACTCTCAGACGACATGCTGATGTTCTTCACAGTCTTCGTGACATCAGCGTCCTTCGGGGTCGAATAGCCGGCAGCCCGATGTGTTCCACGGAACGCTCCGGCATGTCAGATATGGCGTTCCAACGAGCTGTGACATGTTTTTAGCTTGTGGACAGGCAACTCCGGCATCTGCTGGGTTTTCAGGGCGTGGGCAGCTGAGGGTGCTGTGATGGAAAAATCTTACCACCACCCTCCTAACCCTGCCCATGGGGTGGGATACCTAGTTTATTGAGACTGCATTCTTGGCCGCAAGGTTAACAGTGTGTGCAAAGCACCCAATTTGTAGTCCCAGCATGGAGAGGCTGTTTAAAATGCTGTGGGGGGAAGAAAAAAAAAGGACTTTTCTACCTAACTCTCTCCTCCTTACACTGTCAACAGACACGGGGGCAATGTCTCTGCAAATGAGCCACCATGTTAGAAGTGTCACGGCTAGCACAAGACACAGGCATGTTACAGTGTTTGGACCACGTGGCACCCCAAAACAATGCCAACCGGCCCTCCTAATTGTGCTCTGTCCTGTCCACGTGCCTTTTCCAAGACTAACAGACCTGATGCACAAACATGCCTCAGGCTGTGGCCAGCAACCCGAAGGTTTGGATTTTTTCTGGTCTTTTCCATCCCTAATATATATCCGTTTCGCGCATCATGACTGGCGATGAGTGGAAACGGTGTTCTTTTAGCGAGATGCACCTCTTGTCACAATAAAACAAGAAGCCCGCGGTAGTGCATGTCCTCAAACCTCCCTCTCTTTACAGATGTCGCTCTTCACTCACAGCTGAAGCTTAGACAGGTTGTCCTCTGTGACCATGTAATGCGGTGTTTCTCCTTGAGCTTGTTCGGGAAATTCCCTTGTTTTCTGAGGCAACAGGACAGCGCTGCACACCGTGTTACTGTTGTCAACAAACTGTTGGCAAATACTTGAAGAGTTTGTCTCGCAGTTGACGTCTCCGAGATCCCGGCGATTTAAAAACAACATCCCGGGAAAGATCCAGTTTAACTGTAAATTGAGCTATGTCAGCAATAAAGGTAATTGTCCAGGGATAGCAGTGGCCATATTTCATACCAATTAGCGCTGGGCTGAGTGGCTGAGTATTGACACTCCGTGTTTTTGGAAGACTCTCCGAGTTCTGTTTTATCCTCCAGTTGTTCTTGATCATTTTGTTACGGGGCTATTACTGCTGTCATCCCCGTCGAGCGATTTTGACAGCGCAATAAGACAACCGCACACAGCTCCTCACCCTAGAGAACTCGCAGCAGCAACTTTGCTGACCCAACACTCATTTGCTTGCAAACTATGCACCGAGAGCTTTGAGATACAGAAGGTGGTGCTGCAATGCGTACACAGCATCTCCTCTCCTCTCCTTGTCTCCTGGTGGTGTGTCCTTGTACAGTCACCGGCAGGACAAACTAAGGTCAATCATTATAAATGCATTTTAGCGGTCCAAAGCTGGTCAGACAGCGCGTCTCCTTCTCCGTCACTCCTTTTTTTATGGACAGGTTAATTTGCAGATATTTTTTCTTCTCAATATCTGACATGTTTTGTTTGATTTATTTTTATTTTCATTAAATATTGCACCATTCTGCAGAACAAAGTTGTACATTTTCAATACATCTTTAGCATTTTTGTTCCAGACAAGTCTGCACCAAGGACATAGCGTGTACAGAGAGCTTTACTGCCACACCACCCACAGAAGCACAGTATATTTAAATGTTATGTCACCTCGATAATCAAAACTCTATCCATCCCTCCACACAGAACTTTTTCTGTATGTCGTCGTAGCACACAAGTAGTGTTGGGCCTTAAAATCCCTCATCAGCTCAGTGGACGCAGGCCAAGTCTGCTTGTAACAAGAGTGAAAGGACATTTTTTATTTAATTTAGACAAAGCCTAAGCTCCATCCTCCTGCCTTTGTCTGACTGTGGCCATGATGACAAGTTTCACCAGCTTATCAGTTATCCACCACACCTAGATGTCTCCACATCCTCCTTCTGCCCACATGTGGACATCTGACCCAAATTCCTGTGCTGGAATTTTGTTTTTCCAGTCCAGATAAAGAGGCATCGGACCTTGTCATTGGCTGGAGGGTTCAGATCAACTGAAGAGAGCCCATCATGTGACACTCCTAAAGTGGGTCCATGTGTGGTTTTACGGCTCCCCTTTGACTCCGAGGCCATGTTATCTGGCCGTTTCTTATGGAGGCGATCTCGGTTTGTGTCAGGGGTGATTCAGTAACGGCGCTGTAACTTAACACTGCATGCTGAGCTGCGGTGTCCTCCGGGGGCTCGCGTGGTTGCAAGACGTATTGATGTGGCAGAAGGTAATCCATAAGGGGAAAACTGCTTGTTTGGAGACATTCAGCGCTCAGTCCAGATGTGTTCCTCTCACAACAGCGAGGTTTCCTTCAGAATAAAAATAAAGAATCGTAATCTTCTAATTTTCTTGTTACACCAACTGAGTCGAAATAATAATAATGTAATCTCAGAAAAATCAAAAAAAAGCTTTAATATGCATAATCTTACAAGACACAACAAAGCGTAAACACTTGTTTTACTTCAGGTGGATTTCATTGCATTCATCTCTCATACATGCAACAGTATTTTTACTGTGCACTCTGTCACTAAACCTGTATGACGAGTGACCGTACTGTGATCCGTGAGTCCGTGTTTACACTCAGCGATCCACACGGTGTGAGCGTGGAGGTCGAATCATGAAGTGCGTCTACCCGGCTTAAGTTGACTGAAGCAGTTGACCTTTGCCATCTATAAAGAAGAACATCGTGTTCGGGTTAAGAACGGTTTTGCTGGATGACGTTTGTGTTAGCATAAACTTTGTTTTTTCCTTTTTAAGCGGACGAACAAAGTTCCATCCGAGTGATTTCTTTACCGGTTACTTACTGTAATGTATTTTCTACAGTGATGTCAATAAGACAGAGTCAAAGTAAGCAGCAGCGTGATAACCAAGCATGAATGCACTTAGTATTCGTTGGAGTTCCCTCCATTTCCTGTTAGTTGATTGCAGTCTGCAGACTTTATAGCATCTCCTCTGTGTAGGTTAGTCAGATAAAATGGGCTTTCGGTGTGAATTGACTTGACGAGCTGTCGGTTACTTACAGGCAATTCTGGTAAATACATTCATTTTAACGTCTCTATTTGATTTTCCTTGATATACTTTACCCACGGAAATGGTCATTGTTAAAATAGTCATGCTGGCAGATTCCAGACCAGAAATAATGACCTTACCACAGATCGCTGGAGTGGTTTTGTGCTTTGAATGGACCGGAGTTGTCAGCCTTTTCTCACACTCTCTCAGGGTGTGTGTACTCGGGTTTGTTGGTGGGTGGTTGGAGAGAGGATCAGTTAGTCTGGTGAAGCCAGCTGGTGGTGCAGTAAATGTGCACAGCGGGGTGACAGTTAAGATAGGACAGACCTGCTCAGATGTACACGTGTCAGTGCAGGGTGTTCGTAATAATGCGGCACTGTAATGTGCCAGATATGAAATTCAATGCCCGTCTTTGATTCCTATTCTCTTCCATTCACAAAATGTTCTTTCACAGAGACACGCCGAGGAGCCCCGTTCACAAGCGAACATCCAGCTCGAGAGGAGACGACGCAGCTTCGCCGCCTGTCTTTGGAAAACGCCGGCGTAAGAAGTAGCAAGGGATGAAGGAGACCAGAAGATCCCTCGTCAGCTTTGACTGACATTGAAGCATATCAAGAAATTATTATTATTTTATTTTTTTTATGCACATTCCAGTCCAGCATTTCAAGACTTGCACTGTTGACTTCACTTACTACTTCTTGGTATAAATAAATGTTTCATATTTTAACGTATTTTTGTCGTGTCGTGATTCATGATGAGCCGTGATCTCCAGAATTCCCTCAGGTTCCTTCAGGAAAAGAGGACGATGACGTCGATGCGCGAATGCGTTAAATCTGCATTTCGTTTGGTAAAGATTGAGTTTGTAAGTGTCAAAATCAGATGCAACTTTTGTATAAAAGCAGACCAATATCATTTCTCGTTGGAGACGCATTGTCCCAGTCGCTATCCAGTTTTCCAATTGCAATACGTTTTTAATGTAATATACAAATAATCCAAAAATAAACGTGTTGTGACATTCAGTATTCTTGCAAATGTTTCAGAACAAATTTATCTTCCAACGTTGGCTGCTCGTGTTGTCACAAGGACCCTGTGTGCGGACCTCAACTTTTGCAGTATACAGTATAACAGTGCAGCAGTATAAATGATCGTTAATGCACAGTGAATATTTGGATTATCGTGGGATTCATCTGCCTGTTGCAATTTTCAAGGAAAGCAGCAAATCTTTACCTTTCAAAGTGTTTGAAAAGTAACTCATTTTAATTCGATCTGCCAAATGCCTCTGGAAACTCTGCGGCATAGGATGGGGAGCGTGTAAACACGGAGGATGGGAAGGTGCTGTTTGTGTATATGTGCATGGGAGAGTGAGCGGGAACACATTTGGGAGTCGACCTTGATTGAGAACAGAGCTGGTCTGAACCCTGGAGTCACAAACGCGGCGCTCCTGACTCTGTTGTCTCCCCGATCAGACAAAGCAGGGACAAACCGACGGACGCTGCTCGATTCGTATCAATGCGGTATGCTCATTATACACACCTCTGATCCCACTGCTTCCCTACGTCTTCCTCATACAATGATGCGGTTTGTTTACTTCATAAGCAGGCGTGACTGAGTGGCTCCTGATCCCTGCCTTGATTCGGGAAGAAGCGAGGCAGCCGGCGATATCACTTGATCCCGTCCACTCGCCATGTTCTGGGAAAGATCCACGTTGTCTGCTCTGTCAGTAGAGATCACAGTCACTTTATTTGTCCGTGTCTGGGTGGGAGGATTGAAAGGGGCTATTTGTCATCTGTCCAGCACAAGGTGAAACATGACAAGTCTCATAAATCTGGGCTAATTATAGCAGGCCCAGCCACTTTGGTCCCAATTCTTGTTTGCTTATATTTCAAATGCCGTGACAGTAAATAGTCCAGACCTCCTGGTAAGGGTAACCAGTCTGAATGTCGGGGGGGGGGACTTTGATTCTTTCAAGCAGGCTGAGCAGCGGGACCTACAAGGGCACATTCAGCCCGACCTGAGCGTTCTGCATGAACCTCTCTGCCCCTTCACCGCAGCCCTTATTAAGCTCAGCCTGGAGGACAAAATGGCAGCAGCGCTAACAGCCCTCTTGTGTGATTCCCTCCCCACTAAAATAGTTGAAAGCCAGTGGAGTCACTAATTTCTCTTGATCCAAGAATTACCCAGAGGCAAGCTTGAAGGGGTGCCCACAGTAATGTTAATGTTCGTGGAATGTCTTTTTAGGAGGCGCAGATTTCCATCTGACCGCAGGCCTTTTAAAAAATTAGTTTCGAGAATATCCGCGGCACAATAACCTGGAAAAAGACTAATTATTTCAGCATGCCTCAACATGTTGGCTTTGCAGCGTCGCTATAGAAATGACAAATGAATGCACAAAACAATGGGCTGGTAACAATGAATGCCAGGAGACTGTGAGAGTCAGTGGATAGTATGTTAATAATAAATACATAGGATGCATCAATGAAATGAAAATCAAAATCTATGACGCTTCTTTTTTTTCCCTGTATTTTGGATTCGATCTGCTTTTTTTCCTCCTTTAAACAGATTCATCAGTGTTTCCTCCTTTCTGTACTTTTTCATATCTGCGTTTCAAATCAGCTTAAAAAAAACGTCTAACTTCTGTCAGTGCTTTGAAAAATCAGCGTGGATGTCAAGTTTCTGGAAACAAGGCAAAAAAAAAAATCGATATAATGAAAATGAAGTTTAATTTGGGTTAAAACAAAGTGAGGATATCTCACCTTTGCTGTGGTAATCAAAGCAGACGCTGTTTACCACCAAACGTTCTGAAGGTTATTGACTATCAGTGAAACTAATAGTCAATAAATGTCTTTATTTCTTCTGGCATCTTGACATTAACCAAGACAATATGATATGACAAAAAAAAATAAGGCTATAAATTCTTAATTGTCATTTAACTGTTTGTCAAGTGTAAAAAATCTATTTACTTAAGATCAATCAACTTTCAATTCACCGTTTATTAATGATGCCTATTAAGAAGTATTACCAGCTCTTACAGTTGATGCAGTGATACACTGGACAAAAAGCATACCTCTGTTAGTCAAGTTTATAGGCCTCGATTATAGTCTGAGTGGACCTCATGATGTCCACGTTATGAGGTAATAAATGAAAACCACCGTACCCAAAAATAGACCCTGAGACCAGTCAAAGAAAATAGCAGAGTAAAGTTCGGCTGTGGAACAAGCAACGTTGAAGTATTTGTAACTAACATAAATGTTGAGTTGGACGCTTCATCATTGAAAATATGTTCATATTTAACTATAGAACACTGAACACAAGGTCCACTTACTTTGTGTGTCCAAAGCTTTCACCCACACCATGTGGCGGCCCTTCAGCTGACTAAACCTTCGTCTCCATAACAACTAAGCCTGTACCGCTGCAGAAAGTCTCTTGACCTTCTTACATGTGCCTAAATTTGTGACGACAAACTGGTTTGAATGTACCAGTTAGACTTTCATCTGTGAAGAAATACTTGTCACGTCACGTTTCAGATTCGTACTAAGTCTTGGGCTAAGCCTTGTATATGGATCAAATGTCTTACAGATGCAGTGTTTCAGTGCAACAACATGCTCTCCAAAAGCCATTGCAACAGGTCAAGTCACGACACATCTGTTTCTCCTGATAACAGTGACCACAAGTTCATCTGGTTAAAATGTGTCTTACTGTCTTATCGCATGCATTTCGTGCACGTGTTAGACCCCAAATTTAATATTGTCAAATGTCCTCAGACCATCATGATAATTTTTGCGTCTAAGATGTTACCGAAAAGGAGAGGAATGACGACCTGACTCCAAAAGTCTTTTTTCCAATTTCAGAGATTTCTTTTCAGCTTGTTGCATCAGCGCTGCGGAATAACTTTCAAACTTGTGACACGTCCAGGCCCTCGCTTTGAGGGAAGATCGGATCTGATCAAGATGAGAGGCTGCGTGTGTGTCTCTTCTCCATCAAACGTAATAAACTTTGGTTGCACAGTAATTATTGAGTTCGGTATGAAATTGCATTGAATTTGTTCCCAGCTGTCATTGTTCTCTTTCTCGCAATCAAAAAAGGAAAGAATTGAATAAGACCTATGCCTAGTTAATATAATGAATTATTGAAACACCAAACAGCTCTGGCAAGTTCACATAATGGCCTCAAAGACACAGCAGGAGTCAAAGTAGAGTTCTTAGAGTTGAGCCAAACTCCATACTTAACTAAATCTCCTCAGGACTGTATAATAAACACTAGCAGACTTATTTGAGAGAACAAACTTGATCTGTTTACATTCCTGTTTCTTCCTGCTTTTTTTGACGCCTTATTATTTTGGAAGGAACCGCAGTACTTTTAGTGTGCTTACTTTGGCCGTTATTGAGCTATCTGACTGCCTCCAGCATCCTTGTGGACTTCTCAAATAAGATTGTTTTTGCCACTAAAGTTACATTTACATGCAGGACACTCGAGCTATATGGCTGCTTTACTTTTTTGCCATTGCTAACTTTAATGAATGCCCTTGATCGGCTGCAAAAGGATGCAAAACAACGAAGCGCTTCCATTGAGACTTCTGACAGTGCCGCAGTCTTTTGTCATCTTTTAAAGTCTGAGCTTGTCAATAGAGACGCCGATCCTCTTCAAGCCCTCATTTTCTTGTCTGGAGCAGCGATGACAGGCTGAAGTTTAGCATTTAAGGCGTTGCTACTGGAAGGGTGAAAAAAAAGCAATGAATTAGACTGTCAGACTAAATTATAGTCATTTACGGTATCAGATTGTTTCTTTAGTACTAAATTGCAGATACAGTTCAGAGTTATTTGCAACTGCAGTTATCATTTGATACCAAAGTTACACACAATTTGAAACATCAGCTTTTCGCAGCTTGGTGAAAAAGTAGTTATAGGATCTAAGTGTGTCTGTGTCTGTGCGTATACATATTGGGTTTCTATTCATCTCATTCAAATATATATGTATATATTAGAATGCGTTCTAAAAGTGAAAGTTTAAGAATTTAGTGCCGTCTAAAAAATCTGCTCTTTAGTTTCGGATTCAAAACTCTGATTGTAAGACATCAAAAGCCTGTGATGTATAAAGATACAGATACCCAGAGAGCATCCAAGGCAATCTGTGTGACTTTAATCTGATCCTCTGTTCGAAATCAAACACTTCATTTCAATGGGAATAAAACAATCAGACTAAATTGTTTTGACATGGCCGACAAAGGATCTATCTGGCTTTTTGAAAATCCTTTTTATCGGATGAATTTTGTCTTTGCGGTTCGATATAAAACACAACTTAAATCTATGCATTTAATTGCCTTAGCAGATGGCAACATTGGCAGTTTAGTTAACTGCTCCCTAGGTTAGTGGAGAGTGCCACGAGTGGCGTTACTGCAACGCAAGTGTGTTTAAATGATTTAATGTGGGCTGACAGATGCTGGGTTAAAACAAAATGTTGAACAGATACACAACATGTCCAGGATGTGGCTAACTCAAGCTGTTCTTGCGGGTTCAACAGGAAGGCACTCAAACGCGTTTTTTTCAGCACAGATGCACAACTTCATCTCAGGTGCCTATTAGCATAAAATAATGATGCCACGCTGTAGCTATGCATGGATAAAACATGCCATGCAAGTACAAGTCAAACAGACGGTACGGATGCATTTGTCTCTACTTTTTTTTGTGGATGCAAGCAGACGATCCAATTTGTACCAACAAAATATTGAGAAAGAGAAATGTGCATGAATACACCAGAGGATTCCTTCATACTGAGGTGGTATTATACAGCCTGTACTCCAGATGACAAAAGCAAAAACCTGCCAGATGTTCAGTCCGATTCCTTTGAATTAACTTAAACGCTCGTCGGCATTCACATTTATCCCAAACAGGGATTTTCTAAGTGGCTTTCATTTAGTCGTAGACGTGATTAGACTTTGAATGAGGCTTCATGCTAGAGTCACTTTAGTACGGCGCTGGGATAAGGCGGCGACTCAGTAGGAGTCGATTATGTTACTGAAACCAAAACTATGCTCCGGCATTATAACCGCCAACTAGTTTTTAATTTTGTTAAACAGAATCATGATTAATTCATTATCAGTTTTTTTGTCAGCATTTAAAACCTGTCGTCTTTCCAAGCCTGGCTCGTACACTTTTGGAAGCACTTTATTGTATCTGCTGCCTGGTTTCATCCTGTCCAATGAGTTCCAAGAATATAATCACCCCTCTGGGAAAAGTAAATGCTGAATTGAATTACAAAGCCATATTTTTCTTTATGGCTTCTTTGACTTTGAGTGACGTGGACGGGTCGCTCCGCAGTAGGCCGTGTAATAACTTGAGAGACTTCTCTCTTTTGGCTGGAAAATTGAACACAAACATCTTGCAGCACTCAAGTGTCATCAGGGAAGACACTGAACATTACCCATCTGCACCAGCTCTGTTGTACTGAAGCTGACTTTGTGCCTTGACCTCCTCGTGGAGAAAAGCGACACATTTCAGGGATCAACAGACTATGGGCATAGATCACTTCCCTTCAGTACATCGATGCCTGGAGAGTTGAAGCAGGGCAGCACGACCCCGCGAACAGCTAGTACAGTTTCAACAAATCTTCTACCATGAGCATATATTTCTTCACTTTTAATCATCTTACCTCATTTACCATGTGTCAGGGCTTGTTACCATGTTTGATGCCGTGAGACTTCCGCAGAAAAGGCATAATGAGGCAGCTGAAAGGTTAATTAGAGGTGAAATGCATCTTCATCCAGGCTTTTTTTTCCCCTTAATCATTGAAACATGACGACTTTTTACTTCTTGTAATCACAAGTAATGCGCTGAGCCCCTGGATTTAGTCATTAGCGCATGAAACCCCATCTGCCTTTAGACGAGCAGTCTGAAGTGTATTTAAGATGACTCGAGTGCGATTGAAGATATCCGTTAGTAAGACGTCGCTGTCCTGTGAAAACAGGATCTCCAAACATCAACAGGGCTTAAGCCTCTGGGGGTCCTAGAAGTCGCAGGTTGATTGGTGAGCAGCTTGAGGTTACGTTAGCCACCGCTAGCGTAACACCCCCGAATCTGACCGAACTGTTGAGCTGAGCGGAGCATTGCGGTTAAAGTAGGCACTCCATATGTGGAATAAAAACGATGATATCTCTTGTTCTGCTGCATTGATTTGGATCATTTTTGTTTTAAACTGTTCATCAATCTCGACCCATAACAGAAAACTTACTAATATATGATATGAATTACTTTAGTGGCATCTAGTGGCGTGTTTTCCCCCACCGTTCACTCTCTCCCATCCTAAGAGTGACGGAGAAACTTCCGTTTGTCGGCTAAACATGCTCTGTGGAGGAGAAGTTACAGCATCTGTAGATATAAAAGTCTCATTCTACAGAACATAATCATTCTTATTTTCTTAGTTATGCATTTTATATTCATGTCCTGTAAATAGAGCCTCCTAAATCTTACACACTCAGCCTTTAACGTCTGCTGCTGACTTACTTAGTTATAAATATTTGATTATGATTATTTCATGATGCGGTCAGTTTGAGAGCAGCGATGATGACTGCTGAGTCACACCAAAGCAGTTACCCAGGTTATGATGAAATCCACTCGACCTGGCGTGGTACCGTCCATTGCCGTAGAAAATAAACAAAAATCTTTAAGTTTATGTGTCGCACCTTGCTTCTTGAATAAAAAAATGCACAATACCCTTTAAGTCACTTGACACAGACAAGCTTAATTTACAGAAAATTCACCTCATTAATATTTTTCATTCAGCTGAACATGATGTGTGGCACCGTCGCCGCGTTTGTGCATCTTCCTGATTTGTTCGTTTTTTTCTTCTTTGCTGATTTTTCCACGAATCATCTCCATTTTCAGCGTAGGCCGTCACAGCACTCTGAATCCATTTGTGCATCGTGATTACGGCGCAATAAACGACTCAAAAACAAACTGATGTTTTAAACAGTCTGTGAACATTGTGCACTTTCTACAGCCACGATGGCTACAGCACATCGTAAAGTTTATTATAAAACAGGCACAGTAACACAAGGGCCCCTCTGATTATGCTTTATGATTATGTGCTGATGCTGAACATATTGTGTGTAATATTTGCTGTACATGGCCAGATCATTCACTGTTATGTTCACCTCCCTCTTCCACTGCAGTAGAGAGTATTATATCCTTCTGTGCCACCACTTTGAAATATGCATAACGTGCCTGCAGCACTGACATCACGCTTCAGACGCGTGGACTACTTGCACTTGCCTTCAGTCTCTAGCTCATCTCTTCATCGACTGTTTAATTATTTAACATAAGCGCTGTTTTGTTTTCATATTTGGAGTGAAATCCAATGATTTTCCGATTATCTCAGGTCAAAGCACTTCCTGGTCATTTGAGCCGGTGGTGTGACGATGAGAGAGAGTTGGACGGAGAGTTTACACAGAGCCATAGAAGGCAGTGAAGTGAGTCTGCAGGATCGCCCAGAGAGGGAAACATCCACGAAAGAGGTTAACTGGAGGGAAAACTGTGTTTTTCAAAGTATGCATTATTATTTGTGAGACGTCAGTTATCGAGCCCGCTGTCTGAAAACATCATGGCAAGTTTTCTTTCGAATGTTGCCTGTTTAAATATTTGTGACTTGTGGTTTGGAGCTGTTGTTTTTTTATCCAGCAGTGCTGATTTCCAAAAGCCTAGCATCTGTGTGTGATGTACACATAACCACGCAACTTCTAATACATGCTGAATAATGATCGGTGGTCCTCAGTGTAAAATAAAAACAGAGCTCTATTCCTCTGTTCTCATCTATCAGAGTTAATTTGATCCCAGAGCTACAGTATATCAGCTCTGTGAAACAGCAATATGTCATCTAAAAATAGAGAGATCTGCTCCGGTGTTATTGAAAATCCCTTAAATGAATCATTCATAAATAAAGAAAACATGTATCTGTGTCTTCAGGTCTAATGGCTCTTCCATTTAGATGCTTGATGTTTATCAGGTTTGCCTGCAAAGGCAAGACACTGTGCAGCGGCTTTATGTTTATCAGGTTAATCACTAATGTTCCGTATGCTCCCCATAGAACACGACACATCATTACAAATCACATCAAGCCGCTGGAACATCTGCCTGAAAACATGTCTTAGCCACTCCCAGTTCCAGTCTCCCTCCCCGAGCGACTGGAATCAGTTTCAAAAGACTTGGAAATTGATCCATTTTATTTCTGCTTCTGCCTCCCAGGTCTCAGATTCAGGTACGTCGTCTGGCACATGCAGCCGTTTCACGGCAAACACGTTTCTGCCAGCAATTCGCTACTGTGATTTTTTTTTTTTTCTTCCTCTCATATTAAAGTTTCTTCTTTTCTCTCATGTGTCGCGGCGGCATGATTCGACTCTTGGCAGGCTGTCTGAACCTGTTCTTAATGCATTTGTCTGGTATTATGCAAAGGTTAAGTAGAAATAGAGGTTAAATCAAAATAAATATTGGGGAAGCCGGCAGGAAATTGAAAACACCAGACCAATCATACATGCCCTCCGGCGCTGAACCCCTTCTGGGTGAATTTCATGGGATAATTTTTTATCCCTGAGTTCCTACTTACTGACTTTTCTCATGGTGGCATTTTTCATCCAGTTACCTTGGTGGACAGTTACACAGTGACAAACACGCAAAACAGGTTACACGCACAAAAAGGCATCAGCATCATTAATATTAATGTTGGTATGAGGAATAATTCAAGCATTTGGCAAAATATAAAAATACCCTTAACATGGAAAAATCTTCAAGATAACACTGACTCACAGTTTGAAGTGTCTGTGTTCTTTGTTTCTCTGGTTCCAGCCTCGATATTCATCACGCAGGCGCCGCTGTTCAAAATAACAGTTCAGTCACTTCTACGAGCGTGTGTGTGATCTTTCTGGTGTAACAATGAGTGGAAGCGGTGCGTATTAGACAATTTTAGGACGTGGTTTGAAACATTTCACTCGTCGTCACATGAGAGCGGCATAACAATGACTACGTCAGGGTTTATTCCTCTTCTCCCATGTCTTATACTGTACATGATGTAGGTAGTGAGTCAGGAGAGATCTGGGTGATTTCACGTTTCCTAGATGGGTTTCCACCCGCGTTATTGCTACAGCAAAAGAGCCAGCATGTCTCTTTAAAGTGAAGGAGACTCAGTGGTGTTTGAGTTTGAAGCTGTTGTGACTCATCTTTAATGTTTTTTTTCCTCTTTCTTGCTGTAATGTCAGTAATCAATGATGAAGACGCTGCAAGTTTTATAATTGGAAAACCTAAAAAGGGAGAACATCCTTGAAGGCATTCTTTTGTCCCGCTTTGTTACAGTCTGTCTTGTTAAAAGTCAGAGAAACACGTCTTCTTGGAGGAGCTCTCTTTCACACTGGATGTTTTTTTTATGAGGTCCCTGCTACTTTTGTTTGTTTGTCTTAGACACTCCAGCAGCATAATCCCTGTCTATCACATTATTGTAGGGATAAGAACCTGTGGTGAGACCTGCTACGCCTACCAATGTATCCCTGCATTTCAAAGACACCACGGTGCAGCTTTGCCCGAGCAGGGAAACACAGCAGTCCTCCCACTTCCAGAGGGCAACATCACATTTGCTTTTCTCTCATCTGCCGATATGTCACAAACAATTGGATTTGTTATTGTCGCCGTTCGGTCAAGGCTCGGCAGGGTGCAAGGAGTGATCCATCTCTTGGCCGAACGATTGATGAAAACGGTGAAAGTTCACAGGATGTTAAAGATCTCAGGGCTTCAGCAAATCAGACATTTAATTCAAGAAGCCGGAATGAAATGTGAATGTTTGTGCGGCGAATGAGTGAGTGAGTGTTCGTCAGAGCTTACTGTAGGTCTGTTTTTTTTGTCGACGGCCTAACTGGATCAGCGGCTCAGCGTTCTTCCCAGACGGCTGACATTTTGCGGGAGTTGATTTTATTAACTCGTGCGTTGCTTTTTGTCCATGAATCTTCTGCTGCGTTCCCCCTGGTGTGGCCCTGATTGATCACTGTCAGAGCGTGAAATAGAAAGAGAATCAAATGTGTTTTAATAGAGCCAGATCGCAGCACTTTCAGTTGTCAAGGGGATTGTAAATATGATGGTGTCGGGCGGAAAAGGTGGGGGGGGGGGTTCAGAACATTGCGCATGTAATCATTTCAACGGCTTGTAAATTAAATGGTTCCTTGGAGACAGCACACAGTGTTCATATTGTCAAATCTATTATCAGACAGAGGCCTGTCACTGGGGGCCATATACATAATCCTGTGAGCTATGACGTTGCAGCTGTCCACGGCGTGTCGTTGGCTAGCATTCTCCGTGCTTTATCGTGATGTAGGAGCGAGGAAGACACATTTAAAGATGAAATATTATTTGCAGCCCGCACTGACAGATGCTTCAGGGTGACAGATGTCATTTACATCCATAAACGCCCACTCACCCCCCAACACCCCAAGCTGCTGCCTCAAACCGACTACGACGTCCTTCATAGGATGCTGCTGCACGTGCAGCGTGACCGCTTACGTCGAGCACGTCTTCTTCTTCTCCCCGTATGGGAAATAAAAGTGAGGAGTCCGACCTAAACTATTGCATTCATAATGCATCGTTACGAGCTGACTTAGAGGCTGTTCTCATTCCTCTACTTTTTTTTTTTCCTAAAGGTTTAATGACCTGTGTCAAGTTCGCAGTTAGACGAGCTCGTCCGGCAGAAGCGGTGTCGTCTGCACCTTTTGTGTTGAGACAAAACGGCATGGCCGTAAAAAGGCGTTCACTGTGGGCAACAAATGAGAAACTTAAAGCATCAAATCCTTTTTTTTTTAACCTTGAATCATTTTCCTTCTTATGCTGTAATTCCTACAAACTAGGGCTAAGGCAGCCACCTCTGATGCCTGCAACATTTCAATTAAAGTACAGTGGAAAGCCATGCTGGGGGATTTGTGGATGGACTAAACCACAGGGGCAGTGTATTGTCTGCCTTTCCTGCTCTGTGATATGTGTCTCTCTGTTCCAGGGAGCCTCTGAACTAAAGGACTCAGTGTGAATAGAAAAGAGCCTGCAGGTACACAGTTAGCCTCACAATGCAGGAAACACTTCAGTGACCAAACGTCCCGCCTGTCAGTCTGTGCGTATGAAGCAGTGAATACTAAAAGGACTAATTATAGGAGGAGAAAATCCTCAAGAATATTCCCCACACCCCGCCTGTTTATTTGTGTGTTTGTGCAACGCTTTGTTTGCGTGAACGTCTTTTTTTATTTAAGTCTCAGACCTCAGGGTCCACCCGGCCTGCCCGCTAATTCCTCTCTCAACCTGTGAAATTTCAACCTGTGACATAAAGATCGGAACTTTATTTCATTATTTTACCCGCAGCAGTCACAATTCAATTTATCAATTTGTGTGAGCTAAACCCAAAGAACAGAACGCCGAGTCCTTGAGCGCCATTTGACAGATTTTGTCCACTGGTTTCATCTTGTTTCATAAATGTAATATATATATATATATATATATATATATATATATATATATATATATATATATATTCAAAAATTCATTGCTTTAAGACATTTTTGGAAAGTTTCTCGAACGTACAATGTGAAAGATAGGCTAATACTTACTTTTGGAACAGGCTCAGAAAATAATGATTTTGCATCCCACTATCCGCTCTCCGCACTTGATAATATCTTAACCTCGGTGGAACTAATTAGGACAACACATTACACTTGCCTGGAAGTATTTCCATTCCCAAGTGGCAAATCCGAATCAAGTGTGCAAGTCAAACATATACATGGAAAATAGCCAATGCTGTCAGACAATCTGACAGCATGACCGGCCGCCGTGCCTTCTCACGCAGATTCCGTGACAGCGACAGTGTTAAGTGCTAATTGCACGCCGCACAGTGCATGGTTTGGCCTTATTTCTGTCCCGGTGACTTCAAACATGGTTTAAGGTGTACTTCTTCCTTTTGAGATTCATGTCTGTGTGCAGAGGCACATGTCCCAGAATTCATTGTTCATATCACTGACATCAGCCCTCCTTCGCACAGTCTAGAAGGCCCAGGCACCACTGAGACTGAACTAAGAGGATAGGTTAGAAATGAGCTGATCCTCATCCGTCACAGCGGGCTCGGGTGGAACACCTGTGACCTTACTATCCTCGGCAAAATGAATGGCCAGTAATGACTTAAAGGTCCTTGTCATCCATGTGAGAAAGTAATATATCTGTTTGTTTTATTATTGTTATTCATGTCTTGTCGTAAATATATACTGGACAACCCACAGGTACCTCCAATGTCACTTTGGATTTTATCGTTTTGTATCAGAATTTCACACGTCAAGGTTGATGTTGCATTCTTTATGAGTAACATCAATAATTGACATTGCACTTTGTTCAAGTTCTTCTCACCGAGAGCTCGACATTCACACAATGCTGGCATTTCTGCATCACTTTCGACTTTTTTGTGCGTCATTCAGACGATGATCAGCTGTGTCGAAGCATATTTTGACGGAATGTCAAAACATGTTCAAGTATTACTTTCCGGCATGCTCTTGCGGGGAGGAATGTTTTCCACTTCATGTTGGCAGCAGGTTTCGTTGTCCTATTGTCACTTTGAGGAGCGAGCTCAAAAGCACACAAGACCTATTTATGCAAAAAAAAAAATAAAAATCTGCATTAGCCTGATGATGTTTTTCCATTTATATGCATGACGACGTGTATCATTTGTATATGTCTCGTCAGGATCAATTCATTTTCCAACATATCTCACAGCTGCATTTCACAGACAGTATTGCAGTTTTTTTCCGGAATTAATTAACATGCCATTGAATAATGTGTAATCTTATTTGAGACATAGTTAATCATTTTTACAGTGACTTAATTTAACTGACGAGCCACAAATCAGATCAAAGATGTTTTATGAAATCGTCAGGAACAAATCTACTTTGCTGGTTTCCCGCAGGGCATCTTCGCTGAGATAGTTAGTTGAAAAATATGTGGATTGTCTGATGATAGCGAGAGAGGTCGCACCTCTGCATGATACATTAGTCATATATGAGCACTTCATGCTAATAAATATACATTTTTGATTTATGTCTCGATCATGATCAAGATGTTTCTTATTGTCTGTTATTTCCTCTTTTCAACTCCTTAATTCCTCTGACTCTTATTGTTATTATTATTGGCAATAATCTTAATCAGTCCAGTGATGCATGTTCACTGCAGCTGCAGCTGACATCAAACATGGTTGATAATGATACTCAGCATTGATAGGACAAGGAAATGATCTAACAAATAAAATTAAATTAATTTACTGCTCTGCCAGATGCAGGAGACATCCATCAGTCAGCAAGAGAAAACTAAGCAGAGCTGCTTTGGTGCTTGACATAGTTGATTTAACAGAGACCTTGAAGAGGTTCAATGCTGATTTTTTTTTTTTGGTTTTAACAATTTTACTGCTTGAAAATAATAAAATAACCGAGCATCTCAACCTCTTCACATGTACTGTAAATTACTATGGATGGAGTGGTTGATGGGGGTAAATGATCCCCATCAACCACTCCACCCAAAGTCCTGGATAATTCTGGAGGATAAAATTGCACATCCTCGCCCAAATGTCAACCTCTCTACACGGTAATATCAACCAGTGCAACAATCCCTTCACTGGTCTTAAAAATATACACTCATATCATCAGAAAAAATATTATTATTATTAAATTATTTGTCTTTTTGACTTTTCTGGCATGGTTAATTGTACCAAGGACATTAAGACATTTTCTTTGAGGCATCGCGTGAAAAGTCTACAAAGGAAACATCAAGGTAAAAACACAGAAGACTATGTGAAGGACGATTGCACAAACAGCATCAAGAGGTCTATCACATCCACCCTCTATATCCCCTTTGTGCTATTGACGATGGTAACAAAAGTAAGGCGTCAGTGAAGTGCAACCATCAATCAGCATAGTTAGTCACTGACTTTGCTCTGAACGTTCAGAACTCTGAGAAACACTGATCATGCTGATGCACTATTAACTCAATTCATTGTCCTTGTAAACAAAACTGTGGCACCAGTCACAACAAAAAGCATGATCCAAACTGGATGCAAACGTCTACAGAAACCTCTGACTTTCATGACCTTAAAGCTGCACAGATAAAGATGAAGAGAGCTCCAGAGACCTAAGGGGGACTACACTCAGGGGTCACACTGAAAAGATCCACAAACATCCAGGAAAGTGTTGAGTGCTGTTTGGATGCAGATACAACTAAATATGTACTTGGCTAGTAGGTGGAAACCCAACAGAGTTGCTATGACTTAAGGCTGAAGAGAGCAAGGCTAGCAACTGACAGTTTGTCAAATACCTGCCCTGAACAGAGATTGCCCAATCATAGCTTAGAAATTAGGCAGAACATGTCAAGCGTTCTCCACATGTTAAAGCAGTGTACATTGGGCTGTAGTAAGAGTCCGTTTAATCTCCAAAACTAAAATAACTAAGCAAAGTTATAATCTAATGTTAGCTGCTCTGTCCTGCTCTGTTGGATATGGTTTACACTCCAGCAGCCTCTTCCAAAGCGAGGCAGCCGGAGACAGCATTTTCAGCCATCTAATGAAGCTGACATTAACTTCATTTGCTACGTATCTGCAGCTGATAACATGTGTTAGCTGGCATTTCAGTCAACAAAATCAACAGTCACGGGCACAGGAGTAGTAAATCAGTCATGGAGTGCGTACGTTCTGAATGAGTCTAAGTAATGGGTTGAGGATTTAGTGAAAGGCCAATTGCCGCTGAGTGCAAAATGGCCATAAATTATCGAATGAGTGGAGAACGTCTATTTGGATGTGAAAGAGCGAGAGGTGGATTCAGCGCTGAAATATTTCTTAACTGGCCAGAAAGCGTATGAGCATGCTTTTCATCCTCACTAAAGTAATGACATATTTGACACTGACATTTGTCTGTTAATAAACCAACAAATCCAGGTTGCATTTTCTCCCCACTGAGTCAGCAGCAACAACGGTGCATCCCCAGATTATTACATCAAGGTTGGGAAAACGCCTTGTGAATTATAGCCTCCAAAATAAGGTGAGGTGAGGTGACTATATTTGAGTTGGACTTGGTTTAAGCCCATTTGTCCATTTCTCATCTTGCATTCGAATATAATAAAGGTGAAATTCTGATCAATATAAATAAACTCACCACAGGCACAATGGACGCTTTGCTATCTGAATTAAATGGAGAACTTGACGCTAATGCTGAATGAGCATAATCCTCAGTATTCCTCTTAATGCGGTGATACAGGGCTGACTAATAAGCTAAGTTTCACTCGCTAAGAGGATTATGTTTGTCTCAACTAAATGGGATTACTAATCACTGATGCCAAAGCCTTTGGTCTTGTGCAAGATCGTGAGCAAAAGTTCACTTTCATGATTGTCACCCACTGTCTAACCATCACATCATTATACTCAGACGACTGCTGAAGCATGAAGTTATAACCTGGAAGAGTAGTTTGTGTAATAACTCTTTGTAGGACAGTTACATAACCATCAACATGAATCTAATATAAGTAAAACGCTGTTCTCTCTCGCTAAAGAAGTCAATCGTCTGCTGAATAGCATTTTTTAATACACTGACAGTGTTTTTATTGTGTTTATAACTCTACAGTATGTGAACTATAAACCTTCTGGTGTCTTATCTGGCATATTTGAACAGTTTGGTGTTTAATTTTGAAAAGTACTGTTTGAGAAAGGGAAGACGATCAGACCCACTATACCTAGTGTAAACAAAATGTGTAGTTAAAGCTTCACTGAACATATTTGTCATATCGATATCGCATGTTAGCATTTTTTTTGTTTTTTTATCTCATTGCACTGGTGGATGGCCCGACAAAGTTAGCCACTAGCTGCTCCACATATTGGAGCATTTAGCAGCAAACAGACTGGATGTTTTTTCTCAGTAGCTGATAGAGAACGAAGCGGAGCTAAAAGGAGAGTCGACTTTGTGTTCACGTGTTGTTGCTGCTGCCTCAAGTAGACAAAATGAATTCATGCTGCTTTAAAAACTTTGAAAATCATTCATCTAATAATTATAATATAACAAAGTCAGCGGAATATTTGCCTGTGTGATTTGCCAAATATTCCTGTTTGAATATTTCATTTCCTGAATATATTCAACAGTGACGCGTGCTGCACAAAAGTGTTTTGCGATGATATTGTTTTGCTTTTGAGTCTGCAGACAGTGAAAGATGTGTCTTAGGGACTAGTCTCAATCATTTCTTTCAACCATAGTGCTATTTGTTTGTGGCCTGCTGTGAAGCGGACTCGTTTCAGAAAATTATTCTTGAAATGACTGACAATCCGCTGATTGTGGATCCGTGTGTGTGTCCATGCATTTGAGATGGGAGTGTGGCTGAAAATCAGCGACGGCCACTCTGGTTTCTTATTTCACCAGTCAGACCAGTCGGCTTGCAGAGTGAAGTACAGTGTGATTCGTGCCACTTTGTTCGCGAGGTGGCAGAACAGCAGGTACTGATACGTACGTGTACGAAAAAGGTGTGAAGTTAGGGAATGAGGGGGGAACAATTGCAACACAAAAGATGAATGAATCGTGGGCTGTAATCTAAAGAGTTAGACAGGTGGATAAAGTTAAACATCAGAAGATTAGAAATGTGACATATTACATAATAAGTCACCGAGGTCATACTGATCAAGGACTCGCACAGAGCTGAAGCTATTCCTCAAAGGAGCAGTATTTATCTGCATTCATTTCATCCAGATATTGATTTGCTTGCTTTGCTACTGTGTTATACATTCACCACTGTTTTTCTATATTGATTTTGTCGTTCAAACTGTAATAAAAAAAAATCTTGTTTTCCTGAGAAAAGGGTGGGTGGCCGTAAATTGCTATTCCAGATACGAATGAGCTTGAACCCTCCCGATATAACATTGTTGAACAAATCAAACCCTTAACAACTTTAAAATGCACGGGCACATTCTCCAGACATGTGCACGCCGGGTTTACTGATGGAAGCTTCCTAAGTAGTTTTTGAAATCACTGCGACTTTACTGGCTGATGGCAGAATTAATCTGACATGAATTACATTCGAAACCAGAGAGAAAGAGCCACAGACGAACTGCCAGAGAGATATTAGGGCTATGAGTGCAGTTTTTCAGGTGTACGTAATGGTACCACAGACCCAAAAACCCCCAGAGGGAAGCTCCCACAGCGACATATACACACATGCATACGCACATGCATGCACGCAGGATAACAAACAGTCCAGTGGCCAGCAGCTAACTGCTGTATTTGGAGGTAATGATCCGAGAGAAGGGAGCTGCCGGTATATCAAAGAGCTCTGATTATCCTGCCTCACGTAGAGCTCTGTGCCAAGTCCGCTTGTCTTGATCACATTTAAAGTCCAATAAGTGGGTTTCCCTTATCATTTAGTGTCTGAGGTAGTATGATACCTTTAAAAGCCAACACTTAGGCTACTTGAATCCATCCTCACGCAAGCCCTACAGTTTTCCCTAACCCTGACCCTAAGCACATCAAAGTAGCCCATCTTTGTCTTCTTAATGTAGCAAACACAGATGCTTTCAAGGCAGTTTATTCAAGTCCAGCACACAGAGAGGTTCAAGGACCTCGTTTTTAAATCACGTCTTCATCATCGACCTCAAGTTATTCATTTTTCTTTCTGCCATCAGTACAGCAGCAGGTCAGGTCTTTACTAATTCAGATTCCTGTCTTTGTTGCAGAAATACATTGCAAAGACCGGAAGAAACATTCAGCAAAAGAAGAACTCGTGTTAGGCTGGTGATAGCAACTATGCTTTTTCTTACCCGTTCCCCAATTTCTGTTTCTTTGGAGTGTAAATTCAGTGTCTCTGCCACACTTCAAAATCCAACATTAGTATTGTCTCTTTCATTGTGGAATATGGACCAAAAATCTTTTTCTCCTCTTTCTCCATAAATCAGATAACAAAACTGTGTCAAACTAAGGATGGGTGTAACCTTGTGTGTACATGCGTGTGTAATGTGTATCTGATGTCCCGTTGTGTTCTTGTTTTCTGGTCAGAATTTAATTAATCTTCCTGTGAAGTATTTTTCGCTTTGTTGTCTTACATCTATTCCCATCACTGCTCTGTCTTTTGTCGTGCAGTAAAACAAACAAAACTCTGTGACGCAAAAAGGAAAGATGTTTTTAATGTGGTTAGAGGGAGGTTACTGTCAAGATTTCCCTCCCATTATATCTCCTACAGTGTGGATTGCAGCAACAGTTTAATGATAACGTAGTTACGGGCTGGGGGGGGGTCTGTGTGCTTTCTTCTAATTAAATATGTGTGTTTCAAATGAACCTTCTGCAGTAAGATGTATCAGGAACAGTTTCACATCTGTGTCCACTATTTATTTTGTTTGCCTGGTCCATGCGAACTGCTTCGGCACATGGTAGACATGCAGTAAAAGGCTGGCTTTGCTTTATCTCTAAAGCACCACAGTTCGCTGAGTTACGGGCAAGGAACTGATTTGTGAGGCACGCATGTTTACGGGTGGTGCGGTGCGGTGCGCGCGGGAGGTCAGGCTGCTCGAGAGGCATCGGCCTGACTCTTCGTCTCCTTGCTCCGTACACATAAGAGACTCTAAACAATGTCACATTGAGGCTGTGATATATTGTCAGGGCGTGCACCGCTCTAACAATGATGTCCTTGGCTGCGGTGCTTACTCACCATCTCCACTATCCAAACAAACTGCCGCTTATTGGCCGATCCTCCTTCTCTCCTTCTCTCTCTCCCTCCCTCTCTCTCATGTCCTTGCATATTTACTAGATACACTCACACTTACTGGATATTTGTCACAATGGGAAATAGTTTTGTTCTGTTATTTTTGCTATGATTAATACTGTACCAAATGCTTGCTGATTACAAAGAATGAAAACAATACATGACATTGATATTAATACTCCAAGCACGAGGTTGATCATCATGTGATTTGACTATTTAAACATGCGGAGGACCTACAAAGATCCTAGGATGAATAACCATGGGTGTACGGGCCTCTCGAGAATGCCTATGTACATGAGTCCCTGAATGCTGAATACAAAAAGAAAGAAAAATGCTGTTGGTGCAGAATAAGATGCAAACAGCTGTTACTTGACATCCAGAGGACAAACCTGTCAAAGTTTACTTTGACAATACTATCTCCTCTGAATGTAAATGAACATAATCTGGGATCGGATTAGTCATAGTTGAGAGTTGCCATCTGAGCAGAACACGCTTTTTGATATCGCTTGTCTCGCTGCCAGCAACAAGCTGCAAATTAGCGTTTAAGTCATTCATACATCTGTATTTATGTGTACATACGCCTGGCGTGCACATGAATACAGATGTGATCAAACATAATGAGAACACAGCTGTTCTTTGAGCTAACGGTTAATACATCTTGGTTGAGTGTGTTAGCTGATGGAAATACTATTAAGTTTGCAAGTATTTAACAAATTAAAATGTTGACATGGTACTAGATGAAAATTCTCCCTGGCGGGGGCCTTGTGTACAGATTTTCACTGCAATCCATCCAATAGCTGTAAAGACATTACAAGAAGGGAAAAGTCAGGATCAGGAGGAGGACGCATTGTCTGGAAAGCCATGATTGTTTATATTGTAGGTGTAGAGATATTTCACTCTGGACCAAAGTGGTGAACCATCCACGAGCTCTACATAGGCAGGTAACTCTAGGTATTAGACAACACAGAAATGTACAACACACACCGTTGCTGCTCTATCACATCCACGGTAATCAGCGCAGCATGCAGTGCATATGACGGGAAGGAGAGTATATAATAGGTGAATTGTTATTCATAGTGATGACAGCCTTGATTTATCGCACCAATAAAAGCCACGAGAACGGGTATAGAGTTTGCTCGTCATAAAGTACAATGTCCCTGCTTTTATAAACCAAGGCATTGTGAGTGCGGAGAACCCAATTACGTTTATCTCACATCACCGAAGCTTACAATGAAAAGTGATTCACAACAACAAAATGTCTAATCACCGTTTTCTACCAAGTTTGCAATCTTTACCCCTTTGTGGCATACGTCATCTGTAGCCATCCACTTATTAAATTAGGAGTTTTTTTTCCCAGCGAGCAGGCCAGATATGATTTATGGGTTGCCTCACCGCTCTGTGTGTTCTGTCCTACAAACATAAAACTAGCGTTGGGCAAGGGGTATTGTTCGAGTTGTTTGCTTTGTGTCCATTCGAGATCCACTGCCACTTCCTGTAAATGCCCTTCAGAGCGGGCAAACCCCGAGCGTAAGCAACTTTTCCAGACACGCCACAGGAGGCTTTATCCTGTTATTGTTTTGGAAGTCGGCGTCTTAGATCCTGACTTTTAAAAAAGCCAGAGGCAGAAACTCAGGAAGGGCTTGTAATAAAGTAGGGCATGCTCTCAGAAGTGAGGCCCACCTGAAGAACCCTGCATGCAATATTGTCTAACACATTTGCAAATTACAAACTCTTGCAACTCCAAGCTAGAGTGAGATATGTCTCGAGTTGTTGCGATGTATGACTTAATTTTCGCTTTGTTTGTACTCAACGAGCCTCCGAAGCATGTGGCTGTGATCTCAGAACTCACCAGCAGCCGTACCTCTGGAAAGCTAATGGCTCACCGTGGTGCTTTAACATGCAGAAGATATCGTGCACCGCTGAGCTAGGAGTGGCACCTTCCCTCTGCACCCTACTGCGTGTTGGTCTATTTTTTTCTATGCACTTCCTGTCACAAGATCAGCTAGAGGAAAATGGTAGGCTGAGAACCTTGTGTACCCGGTGATTACACTCAGCAGCAGGAGCCAGAAGTATTAGCGTTCAGATCCTTTGTATTTCAGTTCATCATGGGGCTTGGGCCTGAACCTTGTCTCTAATTAGATCTGTCAACTCAAAGCCGAGTATCTGTGGGAATGGCAGAGAGAGCTGCTTAGCATCTGGGATAAGTAAGGGGGGGCGGGGGAGGTTTCCATGGCTGGAGATGTAAGAGAAAATATTAATTTATTTTTATAATCCCAAATATAATCAGCAAAGTTAGCAGTGTTTAAAAGTTTGCCAGTATGTCCACAGACATCAGTTAATTTAACACTTATATAGTTTTTACAACAGCTGTCCTGGTGCCATAATCACCAGCTGTATGACTGGACAAACAGCAAACATCTGTCAGCCCACCAACTTTCCCGAAAAGACTCCTTCTGAAAGTGGGACGTATGCCATGTAGATATTAGTTGGTAATCAGAGGAGGTCTTCCATCATGTCATATATTTTAAGATAAGACTTTATTGGTTCCCCGAGTGGAAATTCCCATGTAAGAGCAGCACAGAGGCCGACTAAGAGGTTGGAAAACGGATAAAGAACCCTTGGTTGAAATAAGTAAAAAAATAAAATGAGAAATAAAGAAATATAATATAATACAACATAGTAATACCAACATAGCATTGATATAGTATCAGTTTACAGTGACATATGTTCCCAGATTGTTGTTTTCCTGATGCTGACTGGAGTCATTTTGAATTATAACATTATACGTCTGCAAAACTAATTTTGTCTTTCATCACTCTGAAGCGGGCCTAACATTATATAAATCCCTTTCAATGTTTTGTGACGATTTTTTCAGGCAGCATCATTAATATCAGGGAAATCCTGGAGCATCATTTTTTCCATCTGTGATCTGTCTTACTTTCACTCTATTTCCATGACAGTTTATGCTCACCACAAGGAACCCGGACGTCTCTCAGCCTTGTCGTCTTAATTTGCTACCTTCGCGGTCACGAAGAAGCACTCCCCAGTACTCTGCTAGCATTCAGGCCTTGTAGGCTTCAGCTGTCAGACCTTTTCATCTTTGAAATCCGGCAGGAGAAACTTAAGTCACCAGTTTAACTGTGAACACAGGTGATCGCAATGCAACGCTTTGTAAGTGTGTTGCTGACCCCATTATGCAAATCTTTAAACCAAACCCTATTCTGACACTATGTCCAGTTCTAGAAACTCTTTCATCATCATCGGGAATGTACCATTAAAAGCAGACAGACTGGAAAAAACATTGGTTAAATTAGCTAACTGTATTCCAGACTATAAGCACCCACGTATTCCTCTGTAAGGACTCTGATTAAGAACGCGTTACCTCCATTAACAAAGTCTGACGAGCAGGACCACACCTCAACCGAGCCGCTTCTGACATTCCTATAAATACTCTCCTCTTTCGCTCTCGTATCCACTTGAGCTTGAATACTTGTTAAATGTGACACGGTCACCTGCTAGCTCTGGACTGGATTTCTGGAGTTGATGAAGAACACCTGAAGTGTCTATTAAACATTTTAACAGTGTGCTGTGGATTGTGGGATACCTATAGTAGGGCTGCAAAGTAAACATAGATGGCCTGCTACGAATTCAAACTGTATGTTTCTGGTGCACTTGAAGGGATCTTTGGGACGGACCCTGACAACTTGTTATGGCATATTTAGTCTAGAAACGCAGGCTTTGGAGGATCCACTGCATGAAGCAAGACACGGCTTATTTCTAGCAGTGATCCCAGGCTTAGGTCTACTCTTACTGCAAACGTTCAGAAGATGCTTCACTGTCACATTTTGTCTACATCGTTCATCGCACACTCACTACACGCTAAGTTGAGCCCAAACTCAGACTGCCGAAGATGAGTTGACTTCAGACTTACCCTGTAATCAAATAGTCTCTGGAAAAAAAGCCTCCTTAAAGCTTTGCACCACTGACTCTTGTCTTCTTCACAGGCATGAAACTATGAAAACACATCACTTTATTCCACATCTACAACTTCCACGAAACTGCGAGCCCTCGTCGATTTACTAATAACTCTCTGCCAAGCTGTAGCAATGGCCTAGTGCTGCCAAACGTTCCAATTCAGGGGAACTGCACTTGTTTGATGCCTCACATGCTGGCTTGTTTCATGTGTCACCAAAGTGAGGTCATTAGACGCATTTGATCAAAACTTACAAGTCAGATCAGAGGATTTAATGTGCCGTCATTCTACCTTGTCTTTGTTTATTTGATTTCCAGTCACTGTTGGATCATCTTTAGTCTTCATGTTACTGCTCTGACATTCCTGTGGACGTGCCATTTTCCAAAACTCAAAACCACAAAAAGAGGTATCATCTCTCTCTAGATAGGAAAATTTAAAGAGCCACACGGTTGCACGCTAATCCCCACTTTTCAGTGTTTCTAATACTGTTATCTTTGGTGTGACTGTGTTTAATAAATCATATAATCCAGCATTTTTTAAATAATGTGTGTCAGAAAGTGATTCAGCCTTTTATTACTCTTACTTACTAATGTCTACAAGGTGTGCGGCCTTACATAATGCACGGTGTTTATTGTTTCAGTACTTCAAAGCACTAAAACAGAATTCAGGTGGCGGATTGACGGACGACTGGTATTTCACACAGAGATCAATACAAATCTTTCTGTTACAAGCACTCCCATCTGTTCAGCTTCATTCACTCACCAAGACATTTCTGCGCCCTGCGTTCATCTGTCTTGTCTTTTACGGCGTTAAAACTCTTGAGTAATGCACATTCGCCACCATCACCGTCATCAGTTCGGTGATAATCACGAGCATGATCACTCTTTAGTCTGCGAGTACCAAAGCAGGACTGAACCTGGCAACGCAAACGGGGAGAAGGACGAAATGTGTGTTCAGGGGAATCACTGGAATGTAGCACATGGGCATTAACATGCGGCAGGTTTCACTGTCAGTAAATTTTCAGCTGCACACATGGGGGAAAAACTATGTGTAGCAATATGTCAAACGATATGTGGACAAAGCATTAAGGATATCTTCTTTGTTTGTATTTTGTAATGGTGCACAGTGATACACAGTACACATTTTTACCCACGTGTGTGTGTGATGAAAGATCATCACCGTCGCTTGTTGTCTTTCCTAATAAATTAAAGCTACTGAAGCAAAATCAGCTCTAAAATAAACTCTTATTTCTGTCATCTTGGACTGTCTCCTTGAATCCTCAGTAGGTTTTCCCAAAGCTCAAAGCCACCGGGTCATGAATCTAGTCTAACAGGCAATTTGATATGGACAATAAAAAAACTGTTGTGTTGACAGCAGCTAGGGTGTTTCTCTAAGAACAGATGTGCAGAACAAACTCATCCTTTCATTCATAATAAGCAGATGACACAGTGAATTTACTTTGACATCACGAGCTGTGTAATCCCCCTCTCTTATCTGCACAAACTGACTTTTTGGTTGTAAAAATTGCCCATGCAGCTAAAGAGAAGCTATGTTTGCGTTTGTTCTCACTTCATTTGAATGATATTTGCCTCTAACCTTTAGTTCAAGTCCAAAAATACATGTCAAATCATAAGGATGCCACTGTGTAGCCACAGCTTTCTCGCCAAAACCAGCACGGGCAGTTTTGTCATTCCACACCGAGTCCAACAAAAATCTTCTCAGATGGTTTTTGGTGAAAATAAAATGAGATCCAGCGATTCAGAGCAGATCTGGGAGTTCATGCTCTGGGAGCTCCATAGCTGCAGAGCCGGACAGAGGGAGGGCAATGATCAATGACTCACATCGCCACCTTGTGGTGCTAACGGGTAAGGCTGTTTACCGTTTTTACCTACCCGGGGACAGATATAACTGAGGCTTATGTGCTGTGGTGCTGGTCATTCTGATTTTTACCAGAGATGATGATGGAGCTTTCATTTCCTGCTGCGTTTTTTTTTTCTTGTAACATTTTTATTTCCCGATTTTGATTTTTAAAGCACTATATGCATATGTATTATATATATATGTACATGTATGTATATGTGCTTGTTTGTTTGTTTTTTTGTTCGACCTGTAATTCTTTGGATTTACTCAGACTAGGATTCTGAAGAATTACGCATGACCAGTGAGGTGTGATAGTCACGTAGATCAGCTGTTTTTTTAAGGTGCCCTCTGCATTACTGCAGCTTAAGTTCACTTTTTCTTCAGGTGACCGCATTTTGCCAAATATTTCATATTATTTAGATTATTGGAAATATTTGCTCTACTCTCTCACTCATTCTTCATTTTTCTGTTTTATTTTTTAGAAAGCATGGGTGATTGAGGTTTTCAGCCGATCCTCGTTTAACTCCTCAGAAATGTGTTTGAGACCTCACGCTTCTTCTTGTCACCTGTGAGGAGGAAGGAAGACTTTGCCACTTAAGAGAAACCCCCCTTCAGGTGACTGTTTTCAGCCATTGCATGACTGCACAACCCTGACGCATCTGCAGAGGACACGACTGCGGCAATGGAAAGTCTTTCCAACGAAAGTGACTTTTGGCAGTTTAACGAATCCTGGCGGAACTCAAGTCTGATTAACGGGACCGGTTGGGTGAATCAGACGAACCCCCTGAAGCGGAATGAAGAGGTGGCGAAGGTGGAGGTGACCGTGCTCGCGCTCGTGCTGTTTTTGGCGCTGACTGGGAACCTGTGCGTCCTGCTGGCCATCCACACCACCAAGCATAGCCAATCCCGCATGTATTACTTCATGAAGCACCTGAGCATCGCGGATCTGGTTGTGGCGATATTTCAAGTTCTCCCTCAACTTATCTGGGACATCACATTTCGGTTCTATGGACCGGACATTTTGTGCAGGTTGGTGAAATACCTACAGGTCGTTGGGATGTTCGCCTCCACTTACATGCTGGTTTTGATGTCCGTAGACAGATGTTTGGCAATTTGTCAGCCTCTCCGTTCTTTGCACAGGAGAAAGGACCGTTTCTATGTCATATTTTCCTGGGTCCTGAGCCTGCTCTTCAGTGTCCCACAGATGTTCATTTTTTCCCTGAGAGAGGTTGGCTCTGCCGGATCAGGAGTGTATGACTGCTGGGGTGATTTCGTGAAGCCTTGGGGAGCCAAAGCATACATCACATGGATCAGCCTCACCATATACATCATTCCGGTGGCAATACTGAGCATCTGCTACGGGCTGATAAGCTTCAAAATATGGCAAAACTTTAAACTGAAAACCAGGCGGGAGCAGTGTATAAGCCTGACGCCCAAGACCTCCAAAGGCAACACGTTGGCTCGCGTGAGCAGCGTTAAGCTCATCTCCAAAGCGAAGATAACCACGGTGAAAATGACTTTCGTGATCGTTCTGGCTTATATCGTCTGTTGGACCCCTTTTTTCTCCGTCCAGATGTGGTCTGCGTGGGATCCAGCAGCGCCTCGTGAGGGTAGGTTGAATTTTTAAAGTTTATCATACCGAGCGCGCGCCAGTGCTGCGCAAAGATTGATTTACCCACAATGCCAAAGGTTTTTGAAACACTTACACACTGCCCATCTTTTGCATGTGTTTGCACATTTCCCGCACGATCGTTGAGTGGAAATTACGGGAGATTTCTGACTGGCACGTCCTTCTCGCTGTGCGCATCAGTGCTCTTTACGCGCGAGGATGCCGGCGTTTGCTTGCGCTTGGAGACAAAGTGAGACAAGAAAATCGCAGTTTCGAGACGTGTCTGTTTTGTTTTATTGATCCAACTGGGTCGAGCACTCGAGTTTAATGGATGACTCATAGAAAACAGGATCTGCTCCTCCGGTATCAGGATAAATGATGAGCCAGCCAGCCAGCCAGGGTGCGGTGAGGATGACGGAGAGTTTCCAGCCACTGAGCTGAAGCCTTGATTGATCGCAGTGCATGAGGTTTGACAGGAGGAATTATTAAAACACGCAGAATAAATCTTGGATTATTTCACCTGGCTGCTAAAATCACAAACGCCCTGAAATGCAAAATACACGTCACACGTATGTGACAATCGGCTGTTTGTGCCATTTGCATTTTGAACGGAAAACTGCCCCCTACAAAACACACACAGTTAAAATATAAACCACTCACCACCAAAACACATGATTTAGAACATGCTGTCATTTCTAAATTGACTGAGAGGTCTAACACTGGACAACTAGTTAATCTCACTTATGAATCCAATGTTTTATCCAAGCTGTTTGGTTTGTTTATACCATTTTATGTATTTTATGCCTTATATCTTCTCACATTATGAATAATAATACACCTGTTGTGTGGTTAGAAAATATAGTGATAAGGCCTCTAAAGTAAACAAGAGAAGAAAAAAAAAACTGCACAGATAATTTTCTAAGTTTGCTCTGACCCTCCTCACGCTCCAGAGACCAACTGACGGCTAATCATTAATCAAATTAGTGTGCACCACCACGCGCCAAGCAGCTTGTATTTGTGCCTGTGGGGCACGTTGAAGTGCGTCGTTGACATTTAACCACAATAGGCCACTAAGCAGCCATCTACTGTATGTGGCCCATGCATTATCGACGACCACACCCAAACAACAACAGACTGGAAAGAAGAAAGATTTAATGTGCCACTTTAACTTCACAATATATCTGCATTGTGCCTCTGTGCTCCTTCCATTATTTCATTATAGTTTGGCAGGACTGAGTAGACAATTTAAGCAGAAGCCTTGTGAGAAGTAAAGATGTGTTTAAGTCGGACGGGGTTATAATTTGTCTGTTAGGAAAGGTAAATCTAATCACAGCTCATTCGAAGACTCTGCAGAATAATATGCATCAAATCTGTTAATGGAAATAAACAAAGCACCCCAGAGACAACACACAACTTTTTCAAACACTTCCCGTACCTTATTGGCTATTTCCTCAGACAAATATTAAAAAAGACAAACATTTTCCACACAAACGGTCTAAAATAAGACAATAATGCCAGGAAGTGTCTCAGAGGACCAAACAGACGTTGATGTTTCAGGCTTTGGTTCTTTTCTTTTTCTTCTCTGGTGTGTTTGTGTAAAATGTTCCGGCTGAGTGGTTGTGTATCGCTTGTCATCCTCCTCATTGTTCAAGCCAACGTTTGCACTTTGGGGCTAAACTGTTGGACAAAACGCTCAACTGTCAGCCAATTCTTCAACACCGGGGAGGCATATTCCTCCACGCGCTGATGTATGACAGTTATCAGCTCCGATGCTACATCTCACGATGCTATTCAAAGTTACAGTAGCCAGAGAAGACCGACACGTGTGCTCAAAGCCTTTGGAAATGGAAGATCAACTGATTTGTCTGCTGCAGAGCCTGGATGAGTGCAGGGAGGAGGCTGATGTCTGATGGCTTTCTTCCACGTGAACAGCACTCAGAGAGGCCAGAATTGGCTGTGACACGTGCCAGTGTTTGTGTACAAAAGATAGGCTGGAGTGTCACCTGTGTGTGTGTGTGCAGACAAAGTGTCCATTAGAGCCGCAGCCTGGAACTGAACGTCCTTAAGGAAGAAACTCTGCAGCACAAACACGTTTCAACTGCAGAAATCATTCAGATTAATAAGTAAAATTGTGTAGTTGTAGTTTGTGGTTAATGTTTGAAGAGATGCCAGGTCGCTGTAATGTGTTTGCACTAAAGCAGCAGATCTCAGACACAAATGACGATATGGCCTGGCTCACTCCATATAATCACCTGTAATATTTTCCCATTTAATAGATCCATAGCATGTTTTATGTAACAAAACATTATCAGACATGAAAACTGCGATTGTGGTCATTGTCCTTAGTGCAGGAAAGATTGGAACCATCATGGAAAATAATTACCATGGTCTCCTCTGCAAAATATCTAATAAATACATCTTTTCCCTCCAATTTTCTCCATCAATCAAACTGACGCTTCGACATAAATGGAGGTTTACTACTTATAGGTTGCGGCCTCGCTTTTAAAAAGGACTCTCTTAGTAGAAACAGGATGTATAGGCAGCAGTGAATCTACATGCGGACTCCCACACTTTCACGACTCTGGCCCATTACTGAAATAATCATGTCATCTGCTGATGATTCAGAAACCCCTTGAAACAATTAGCGTCGGATGAATAATTTGTTGAAGTTTATAGTCTGACATTTTTGAAAATACACATAATTGCTGTCTTGTTTAGACTTACACGGAAAACCTGGCCAAGAAGCAGTCCAGCACATAGCCCCACATAAAAATGACAAATTCTCACTGTCAGACTACAGATTTTGCACAAATTAGAGAAACAAACCTGACGTGTTAATGTAGCGAGTTTCAGAGGTGCCGGTAGGGTTAGGGCTGGTAGCTGGCTTTGTTACCTTTGAACAGAGCCACACTGGACATTTCCTCTTATTTCCTGTCTTCGTGTTAAACTAATTGATTGCAGGTTGAAGCATCATGTTTGCTGCACAGATGTGAGAGTGCGATCAATCTTCATGAGGAAAGCCAGAAAGCATATGGAAGGCAATGCAGCACATACACACACACACACACACACACACACACACACACACACACAATCAAGCCAATCAGTCTATTTTTATAGACACGTGAACAAATGCGCACATCACCGCTCAGAGTTCCACCAAAAGCATTGACATATTAAAATTTTTTAGTTTTTAGCACCTTAGGCTTATCGATACGATTTTTTTGGAAAGGTCAGAAGACGATAAGATGCCCCCCTGTTTCTCGAAGGTTTGACATCACCGTGATTTCATATTTAATAGCTAGACAGATTTCATTACGTAGAGGACAAAAACGGCTTAAGGTTACACCCTGAGTCAGACGCTCACGCAAACTTCTCTAAAAAAAAAAAATCTGTTAACACAAACACTTCCCCCTGCTGAGCCCGGTGCCCTCAGACACTGACTCACACTGTGTGTACTATTGATTTGCATTAAGTGCTTGGTGGACACAAAGCCCAGTGATCAATCTCCAGGTGTTAATTTTTTTTTCTCATAAAGGTCACTTCATAGTGTCTTTAGCACAAGCGGTGAGAAACGTACACGCACAGAAAGACCTCCCGAAGATTTGTTACTCAAATCGTTTAATGCAAAAGTCTACTTTTGTTTTTTGGTGTGCGTCTACCTCCAGGGAGCAAGAATCCGCATTAAGTGTTCTCATTAATGAATTGCTGAAGAGTCTTTTGGGCTGCTGAGTATCAGCTGTGACAGTCAGACTGGCGTACCACCCAGGGGATTATTAATCTTGCCTTTTCATTCACAATGTGATTTATTATTCTCTCTTGTGAAAGACACCGCGAGCGAATTCACTAAAGACTCTTTTTTGTGATAGTTATTATTCAAATTAGGTCCAGCGACTGCTGTCATCCACCCTGATAAGAATTCTCGATTACCACCGGTTGGTCTTTTGCACTGTCTCCAATGAAGCATTATTCCTTCATCCATCCCAGCATTGTAGTCTGTATTAGAGCAAGTTGATGCATGGTTTAAAAGTTTTTGTTGTACAATTCTGTCATATTGGCGTGATAAATGAACTTCTGCTTGCCTATTCGTAGAACATTTCATAATAGTTTCAGTACTCAATACATTTTTCCGCCATTTCCGTTTGCACATCTGACAGATTACAGCGCGGCGCTTGTTCAAAAACTGATTAGAGAACCTGTGACATGTAGGTAGAAGGGTAATTGAATGATCTACACTCAGTTACACTTGTGTTTAAGTCTCAATAAATCAAACCCTTAATGGCTGACAATAAATTCTTATTAATCATGTGTGTGACTTTCGTGCCCTTCCAGAGATCATTTGCGCCGAGCAATTTCGCTCGAGTTCGGGGACCGTCATTAGTGGCGACATGAGAGTAGCGGGAGCGCAGACAGGCTGAGAGAAAGATTACCAATCAGCGTGAAGAGGTTAAATACGGGATATGAGCCAATTACATGAATCCGAAACTCATTTGCCAAATGTCAGTTGGATGTAGTGTACTGTAAAATGTCATCCAACATGCCAATGCGGGTTGCTTGTCGTGATGTATTACCACAATGTTGTTTGAGGAACTTTTTCGCCTCTCCCGGTTTTAGAAAACTCCCGGTGAGAATCCACCTGTCAGTCAGCATCGCCGCTCTGATGGACAGGTGGGTGCCTTCACCTTGAGCATCCAGGCTCAGGTCCACTGAGGTCCACACAACAGCTTCACTCAAACCACACACACACACACACACACACACACACGCCACACCTGCCAGACTTCGTGGCAATTCGTCTAATAGGTTGCGATATTGATCATCCAGCATCCTCTACAACCAAACTGCCAGCATGGCTAAAACGCATTGTCTGTCACTGAATGACAGAGAAACAAGCCGCCAACACCTTTACTTTTACAGAGTTAACAAGCTAATGTTACATTTGTTATTAATATTTGTGTTCCTCTCTCTGTCTCATCTCCTGCAGCCATGCCCTTCATCATCTCCATGCTGCTCGCCAGCCTCAACAGCTGCTGCAACCCATGGATCTACATGTGCTTCGCCGGGCATCTGTTCCAGGATCTCAGGCAGAATTTTCTGTGCTGTTCCACTCACTACCTCAAATCATCCCAGTGCCGCTGCGAGCGTGACTTTGACTCCAGTCACAAGAGCAACTCCTCAACCTTTGCCATTAAGAGCACTAGCAGTCAGAGAAGCATCACACAGACTTCCACCACATAAGCCCCCCTCTTTTCCCGTCCTCAAGCTGCCCACCCTGTCTGTCACAACCGATGCCCGTAAAATCCAGCAGTTCAACTGTGTCACATACCTCTCGCCCTGAGGCTTACTCTTCAAGCTCAGAAGGGAAGAAACAACAAAAGTCTTAAATCTTTTATCCACAGTGCAAAGTGGAAATGGAATTGTGAAAGAAGAAAAATGTACAGAATATTATTAAGGGTGCGATATTTTGTTCATAAAAACCTGGGCCAAGCTGAGCAACCCCACGAATCTTTTTGTGTGTTTTAGATGTACAGTATATATTTACATATTTGCAGTGCAGAGGAAGTGAAGGACGAAGAGAGTGCTTGAATGATTGTTTTTTTTTTTCTTTCAGCAACCATTGCCAGCCGTTCTCTTCAGTTGTTGCCACCAGCAAAGCTTATGGCTCCTCTTCGCCTGTGTTATGATGAAATATGCTCACCTGTTCTATAAATATTGTGTTTTAATGTTGTTCACTTTGTTACATTTGCAGTGGATTGCGTAAATGTAAACTGTTACTTGAGATATTGTTCTATGTGAAACGGGCCGACGCTCATTAAAGCTCATTTTGCCTCCTGAAATGGCTGAAGAAATCTTTGGCGCGGGTGAGGGAAATGTTCTGGAGGGATGTTTTGTCGGCGCTAAATCAATACACAGAGTTCCTGCAAATTCTTGGCAGCATATTGAAACTTTGAACATCCTGTTCACCTCGGCCCTAAAATGCATTATTGGTTTGGGCGCTGTGCTCACCGCTGGGGTGTACTGAAGTGACTCATGCTTCTGGAGGGATCTTGGGGAAGCGATTGCCGCTCGAAATTATGCATTATCTGCCAGGAAGGGACAACAAAAGGTGGAGGGTTTAGCTCGGTTGGCAGAGCAGCCGCCCCATGTGTGAAGGCCCGGTCCTTGCTGCTGAAGCCCAGGGTTCGAATCCAACATCTCATGCCCCGTCTCTCTCTCTCTCTTTCTTTCTCCCCGCGTTCCTGTTGCTCTTCAGCTGTCTCGATCAAATAAAGCTTGAAAAGGCCAAAAAAATGATCTTAAACAAAGAGACAACAAAGGTATTCTCTCTAGAATTCTTTGTTGTAAAACTAATTCATTATCAGGCTGTCGTTTTCTGTTTAATTCATTGTTAATGGTTCAACTGTGCGAGCCATGTAGGCTGTCCACTGTTTTAATTGCAGCACATCGTTTACCATAATGAGTAACAACGATGAGGAGCGCGACAAAAACAATGCCATACCTCTGCCGTAAACACTAACTGTGTGAAGCTCACGTGGTTCAGTTTTAGTTGAGATGCAGTGAGTACCACCACGAACTGTGTTTACCATGTAACGATACAACACCACAAACAGAACTATCATTGCAGGCTTTAGACAAGTTCATCATGGAGCTTAGTTATTGCGGGAATATTCAACTGCACTGTGCTGCTAAAGTACTGCTTTCATTTTATTACGGCGTGGATCACAGGATTAATTAATGACGTGCCAAAATTACGTTTTCAAGTAATTACTTCCCGTGTGGAGTTGATAAAGTGACCTTTTATAAGGCAGCCGCACAACTGTGGAAAATATTACATATGAGGAATTCTTTTAAGTCTTTTTAATGGCAACATTTTGCAAGAAGTAAAGACAGAACACATCAAAGGCTCTCTGCTATGAATTTCATGTTCAGTCACTGGGAGTCATTTTTCCATCCGTTGACGGTGTCAGTAAGTGTGGAGGGCAGCATGTCTGTAATTACACAAGTTGAATTAATCAAATGAAAGAAATACAAAATTCAAATCCTGGTATCTGTATTTACAGAGAATTTGTTGCACGTGACGCATTCGTGTGCTCGGCATATTCACTGACTCTATAGATTTGACAAATGAATCTCTCTTGCTCGTTAAGTACACCGGTTAATGCAGTTCACTCATCAGAATTATGCATAATCCAACACAGTGTGCTGTTTCCGCTCGTATTTAAAGTCTAACACAATAAGGGAATCAGACAGGAAGAAACACATTAAGGTCATGAACAAAGACAGGTGTGGTGCCACTGAATCATCATTAATGGATCTCAAACAGAGAGGAAAGACACATAACAGCAACCCGATGTGACTGAAGGTGGAAAAAAAAATCACTGAAACACGATTAAGATGTTTGGTGAGTCTTAAAAATGTATTTCCCAACAATACAAATAATATACTTTATACCAGTGGTGCAATAAACTTATTGCACTCTCATCGTTTGTAAAGTGTCTTTAAATTAGTTTCAGCCCGCATATAATTTGCACAGTAGCAGCAAAGACATTAAACTTTTCTACATAATCAAATAACACTGTGGAACATTCAAACGGGTCTCATAGAGATGTCTTTACTTTACTGCATCAGTATTTATGTCCATACTTGTTTACACATACAGTACATCACTGAAATATGCAAAAGTAGGTTTAATATTCCACTCATCGCAATTTGATAAAAAGATTTTTCCACTTGGTTGGTTCTAAAAATATTTCTCACATCTGAAAGTCTCCTAAACGTCACCGCGGCGTCACCGCAGCTTAAGAGGGAAATACATAAGAATACGATAAAGACAAAAAAAAAGTCAGGTAGAGAAAATTCCTTTCTTTCTTTTTGCTAAAGCTTTTCTAACACGGTTACATATTCTGAAATTCAATCAATACAAAGTCATACAATAAATCACACAGCAACATACAGCATCAATATGACTTTTAAGGATGGCCAAACATAATGCGTACAGGCAGCACTGTCCACAGGTACAGCGGGGTTGGGGTGTCCATTTCATTTGTTGAGGAGCTATTGTTTGTGCTTTTTTTTTTTTTTTGTGATACAAATAAATGAGGGCAGACAGAGCCTCATTATGGCAGGCAGCCCTCTTCCCCCTCAGTGAGGCACACTGAGCCCTCCAGGAGTGCCAGAGCTGTCACAGAACCATGCTGCCTGCTGCAGCTGTCACAGAGCTTCTGGTGGCAAAAAGGCACACCGGGCATGTCAGGACTCAGAGCGGGGAACTTGCGGGTGGGAGGGTGGGGAACAGCATGTGATGAAGGGAGGAGGAGTATCAGGGAGTAAGTAAGATGCCGGGACTGATCTTCTGGTGTATAAAATAGATACCACACTTCATCCGATCATACTATAAACACGATTGTGTGAGTGCTAGACTTCTTTGCGCAGCGCAACGCGGACGCTGCTGAAGATCTTGCCCAGGGCCTCGAAGAAGGGGTCGCAGAAGGTCTGGATGCAGAGAGAGTAGATGCGGCTGATGCACTGAGACTCAATCAGACAGCTCTTGATGCAGGGAACCACAGCCCAGATGTGGCAGAAGGAGATGCATGCAAACAGGAAGCCCCAGAGCAGAGCAACGGGGATGCCGAAGACAGCAGACAAGATGCGGTAGCACCAGTACTTGGACACAGTGAAGGTGGTGTAGCTGAGCTTCCACACCCCATCCAGGCTGTGTGTACCGTCGGGCTCTGCGATGACATCCTCAAACTCCACCTGATGGAAAATTAAAAAAGAGGCTTTCATTAATTCACATCCCTGAGTGCATATGGTCTTTTTTTCCACCTCCATCCTCCATCAGACCTCGGTGGGCTCAAAGTAATATGCACATGCCAACGTTGAGTGTAAAGATAATGCTTGTGAATGCTGCAGAGTGTTAGGGTCAGAATTATGCAGAGAAACCAATTATCTTTATGCACTGCACAGAATTTAAAAAAAGTGGAGTGACTTTTAATGTTGGATCCAAATATTTCTAAAAGTTCTTTTCCAACACATTTTTGAGGTTCGCCTCATGCAAAATGCATGAGAGTGGCTGTACAATGGTCAATCTTTTTCAGTTTTCCAGTATGTATGATCTGGTCTTATGGGTGCAGTCATAGTCTAAGATGGGGCTATAAAATGTTAATGAACTTGTCTGTCATCATGGCAAGCACTGCACATCTAAAACCTTTTCTTTTCTTTCAGACCACTGGATAGGATCAGTTTGGAAAGTAATGAGTCGCTGTCCGTTTCCTGCAGAGAGAGCAGCCAGAGATTATCGTCTGAATGAATGGCTGGACATGCACTGTTTTATATTTTGTCTACAAGACCTGGCCTTTTTTTCAGCTTTTTAGAGGCACTGATAGAGTCAAATGCAGCGAGAGGACCACAATAGTTGCACACCAGTGTGGTCCAAAACTAGTAAATCTGATCTGACTCCAAAGATAAGATTCCTGGAGTAATTGGGGACACTGGTTCAATATATGTTACAGGTCCACCTTAGTTTGGTGGCAAGGCAAAGTAAACTGCATGGATTGGAAATCTAAGTGCTAATTTATCATCCACTAACTCCTAGACTGGACTATTAGGAGTAAAGTTAACAAACCGTTCAGTTAAAAATACATAATCAACAAATCAATAACCTCTGGTGATGAGCAGACATGAAGCTCATTCCAAACTGAGCCATGCAGACACTAAACTCACGCTCTGCTCATAACTCATGATTTACTGCTGTCACTGACCCCGTTTACTGTACATGATCTGCTTCCAATCAGACAAAATATAATCTTAATGTACACTCGGCCCCTTTCTTATAGAAAATATTATGCGGCGATAACATGGCAACAATCGCAGGATAAACAGTAGTCAACTCCAGTGTATCAGTTTCACAGTCTTCTACCTCAATCCCAAAATAAACTCCATGTTCTGCTCAGGCAACAGGAATAGCACTTGGTCTATTTAAGGATTTTCCAGACAGTATAATAACTTGTTGTCCGGTTGATCCTACTAAACACTTTGTTAATGTGCTCCACATGCTTTCACACATGCAAAGGCACAGGTTATGTTCTTTATCCTTGCTGTGACAGGGCGGTGTCTCCATGCTGCACAAACCTTCACCACGTCCTCATTGATCTGCTTGGGATCTCTGTTAATTAGATCGATCTCCTTTGTGTGGCTGTCCTTCACGATCTTTTCCTCGTTGGTGTTGTACTGGTACTGATCCGCCATGGTGGGCTCGCAGGTCCTGGATGGGCCAAAGACAGTGAGAGTAAACCTTCCTGGATCAAACGCCTCAGTTCACTTCTGAACCCCTGTATCTCCACTGTGACGCTCCCTCTGGCATGCCAGTGGACAGCTGCTGCAGACGTCCTGGTAAAAATGGAGGCCTGACCCCCCCCCACTACACACACATAGACACCCAGACACACACACATACACAAAGTGGACACACACACACACACACACACACAATGTAATGCGCGCACACAGAAAAGGCATGCCTTAAAGGAGAACCCAGGGTTGTGTCACATTTCACATGGAGTTGACGGTCTAACTGGGCAGGGTTTGCACAGTGGCACGAACTTCCACCACCGAGTGAGGCAGTAAGCACAAACACACCCTCCTGCTCTGGCTTCAGCCAGTTTCTGTCCTAAGAAACGGAGCTTCATTTGAAAAGAAAAAAGACTTTACAACTGAATTGCACAACAGAAGAGACAAAAATAGACTTTATTATATTCAATACACTTCCCTGCAGAAAACTTATTACTTTTACCATGCGTGATACATGTAAGTCAGGTGGTCCAACAAAGTTAGTGGATGTCACTCTATTTGTTGACATTATGTCATTTTGAAAAACTCTACTGTAGCTCTTCTGTCACTGTAACTCAATAGCCTACACACACACACTGTAGAGTAGCACTACTAGTCTGCACTCGGGGACGTAATGTGTTTTTAATCGATACATTTATTGTAAAATTGAGTGGTGGCATGAGTGTTGTTAGGCCGGAGGACTTGTTAGGAGAGACTTGCCTGTGCTGCGTGGTAAATGTTGGTGTTTCTTTGCAGTTGCAATGTGTAAAAAAAAAGCATAATGACATTTCAAAGCATGCAGTTCAGTCACTGGGACGGAGAGAACGGAAAATATATAATTTGGTATTACATTATACGCAACATAATCAAAGTTAGACAATAAAATAGTTCAGTCATTTGGCACCTTGGTCCAGAATAGAGCTCACACCAGGCGTGTCCTGAGCCTTTCATTCCAGATATTTCTGATTGTAGCGGGATCCACTATATAAAATTCAATAGTCTCCCAAAATAAGACTCTGATTCACTCTTCCTTAAGCTGTGCAGTTGTTGCTATCTGTCATAGGTTTCTATATCAGCATATTGCATAAACAAACTCCAAAAAGAGGGGGAAGAGGAGGCGGTGCCTGTGAAATGTGGTACAAGGTCTCATAGCACCCCCCCGGCTCTCTGTTGCTATTTATCTCGCTGGATGGGGTGTAAGAACAGTACAGGAAGCGTGACTGCGGTGCATGGTTTGGCATTCCCTGCACCAGTTCCCCGGTGGCAGAGACAGGGACGAGGAGGGAGCGGAGGAATGGGATCAGACTGCATGTGATCAGGAGCCAACCCAATTAGAGGAGTATTCTTGGCGTGGCAATGGAGAGAGTAGAGGCCAGTTAGGCATGGAGGCAGAGAGACAGAAATAGCTCAGTAGAGAGTCATGGTGGGCATACCTCTGCCTCTATGGGTGTCAATGCAATCAGCTGAGACTGCACTGGCTCCCGTCTTTCATTTAATGTAGACAGAAATGCAGGGCTCTCAGATCTATATTTAGAGACATATAGAATGTAATGGCAGGAGTGGGTATCAGTAACCCAGGTTACTTTACAAATATGGGTGGTGGTTGCATTGAAATGAACAGTGCTGTGTGTGTAATGTATTTTTTTTTTTTTTGTTAAGTCCCCATTCTATATTCTGGGAAACGCACTTTGTTGGCGAGAGTTAGACGAGAACTTTTGCAAACTTTTGGTTGAACACTAAAACAGGGAGGGAAAGCCAGTCTGGCTTTGTCCAAAGGTAACAATCTCTGCCTACCGCCACCACCGAAGCTCGCTGATTAACATGCTATATCTTGTTTTTAAAAAAAATCCAGAACAAAAGAAGAACTGTAAAAACAACGAGTCGTACTTTAACAGGAGGTAATGATGTGCCAGCGTCTCCTTTGGCTGCCTGGAAACCGTAACAACTCCAGGATGTTACTGTGATCAGCCGGGAAAAAGTCCAGAACACAACCCCCCATAAAACCTGTTTCCAATCTTCCATGCCTGAAGCTTCATATGTGGTATCAATCTGCTGATATACCGCTTGGCAATAAAGTGAATAAACATGTTTCCATAAAGGTCAAAGTATCCTTTTAAGTGCCTCAGCTGATCAGAGTGGCCAGGTATTGTTGACGGCCGATACGCTTCTTTACTCTAAAATCAAAGCAATGTGAAGGCTACATTCATCGTGCTCTGTAACACAATTTGTTACAGATTTTCAAAACTATGTCATGTAAATAAAGATAGTGTCTAACCTAACGTGATGATATGGACTCCAGGGACATGATGGTAGACCTGTAACTGCTAAACATTTATTTTATTTAAATTCATCTTGATATGCCAAAACATTCAATGATTTTTGCATTGGGGTCAACTCATGTTTTGGTTTTTATATAAAACATAACAGATATCTGCAGAAATGTGCTACACTGTACACTTGCTGCTCTCTGAATCTGGAATCAGATTATATGTTTCTGGAAATATTACAATTATATAATTACATTATGTATTATAAAACATTATTAGTCAGTCTTATCTTCATACAAAGCAATAAAGAGTAAAGAGATGAACTTACAGCTGAAGAAAGACATTTAATGAAATTAATTAATGTGATTTTATTCAACTTATTTGCAATGTCATCAACATTATGAATGCGATCACTTCTCAAAGACGCACACTTACAAGAAACAATTAGGTTGGTCTCAACTCTGTCAGCATCTCTGAATCATTGTTGTTTAACAGGCCAAAAATATTTGACTTGAAATAACTTGACTTAGAAGTCGGCATGCCAGATATCATAACAGGTGAGCAAAAATACAAAATAATCACAAACGGCTATGATGCAGATAAGAATTTATCTGTAACAGTTAGTATGTCATATGTTACCACTCGCTTTTTCTCTGTTTTAACCAAACATTCGTACACAGTGTGTTTCTCTATCTGCCTTCATCTTTTGCTAGATGGATGGTGATCTGACCACAGCACTTTCCAATACTGGTGAAGAAGGGGCTGATGAGAATGTTCAGTATGCTGCCCCACACGGTCCGGACCCAGTGCATGTTGATAAGAAGGAGCTGCACACTGGGCATGATCAACCTGGAGAGATACAGGGAAGCGGAAAAAAGATGAGCTCATCTCATTGGTTGTAAAAATAGAAATCTTTCTATATTAATAAAATAAATCATAATTTAACTGACGAATTATCCTTTTTTTTTATACCAGAAGAAGATTTAGCAGTTCATCTGTCTACCTGATCTCAGAGTAACACTAGTCTTACCAAATGTGAAGGCAGCTGAGCACAGCAAAGAGAATCCCCGCCACCAGTGACACCGGCACTGCCAGTAGGAGGGAGATGAGACGGTAACACCACAATCTGGACACTTCAAACAGGGCGTGACTCCACAGCCACACTTTATCAAAGCTCCGCACGGAGGGAGGCTCTGCAATCACATCCTCAAACGTGACCTTAAGACACACACAGAGGGACGCTGATTTCTTGGAGCAGTGTGGAAAAAGCAATACTTGAACATCAGGCGGAGAAGCTACAGTATGTTTCACAGTGACGGGTAATATGCAGAAATGTACTGCAGTAAATAATATTTTCAACACTATGTTGCAGTGTACCACAGGCAAGGGAACAGTGTATGATCATGTCCACTTGAGGTCAGTATTATACAGCATATTGATATTTACCACATTTAATTGCAAGTCTTTCTATGAATAGAGGACAAAATGAAAGTCACTGGTGCATATATTTACATTTAAAGACGAAGGTCGTTCTCATTATCATGAATCATCTCCCAAAACAAAATCTATTTTCAACCTGACATACATTTCTGCCTCAGTTCAGCTTTGCATTATCAATGCTACATCTAGACAGGAGTGGTACAGTATGCAGAGCGCGTGCAGTGGGTTTGTTTATTCCACTGACCTGTCAAGATGTCTGTTTTTCCAGACATAAATTACCTACCTCTGCTTACGCCCTATGCCGTACGTCCCCTCGAAAGGTTTATGTGTGTTTTATGTTGATTAAATCCCTCTGATGGCGCACATCAGTTACCTTAAGACTCCTGTTGACTCTTTTTGGATCCCTGTCATGCATCAGAGGCCGCCTGTCGCTGTGGGTGGAATTCAGATCTTCAGATTGCACGTCCACTTTGACTTCCATCAGCTCCCCTGCCGGTCTCGGGTCTTTTAATCTCTCGTCCTCCATTTCCACAAAGTTGAGCTGTCTCTCTGCTTGGTCGACTGCCGTGGTCATGTCATTGGAAATACGTTGGATGAGCAGGGCGTAGCGGGAGGATGGCTTGCCACTCTAACCTCTAGGGGCTTGTCACTGACACCCAGGTGGAACATAGTGGACTGCTGACTGCGTTGCTCCTTGTTGTGGAATGCCTTTATTGGCTTTTAAAGGCCTATCTTCAGTGTCATTTTCCATGTGACACACTACATGGAGAGACTAATTTAGACCGCCATGAGAAATGTCCAAATGGCCATCATTAATAGCCTCAAATCAGCCTCCACTTCCTAAATATTGCGAGTGGTGATTTTTTTTGACACTGTCCAGTCCTCTCATCACAGGGTTGGCAGTGTTGCTCCATTAAGATCAGGCTTCTCTGCCCTTCAGCAGCTTCTTGCCAAGAGCTGTCCTGCTAATCGCCCGGCCAAGCTGGAAATCTGCTCTTCCGTTGACCCTGACTACAGAAACTGACAGCGGTGCTGCTCATGTCTCGTATCTGTGCACACTTCGCGTACACATATTTTCTTGTGCAGTTTGTATAACTTGAAGTTTGTAGTTTGAAGTCGAGTCCTCTCAGGAGCTAAACGCTCCACGGGCTTTCACCCTTTCATTTCACACAAACAACTCAATATACTGAACGTACCTGTCAGTGTAATAGCGTGGTGCCTCGAGCTTGCGATACATGCCAAACTGTCCACGTGCACTGACTGTAAGTAGGCCTAACTATAAATGGCCTTTATACTTATTAAGTTAATAGTAGTTGATAAAGGTTAATACAGCCATACACTCATTAGCTGCCAAAGTACCGTGAGGCAAGAATGAGTTGTGACCTACACTCAGGGCATTGTGTATGTGTCCCATGGCCTTCGAGTGCCCATCGGATACATAAGTTCTACTTGGATGCAGGTCATTAAAGTGAATCTATTTAACTCAGACTGAACTATGACTGAACCGTGAGTTTTCTTATTTATCACTTTTTAATGGTGTCAAATGTCCCTGAGATCAATAAAGTCTATCTACTTGCTCTTGTGCGATCGAGGACATGATGGCCTGGGTCTTGTTGTGTATATTCATCCTGTGATCTAAATCTGTGAGAGCAGCGAGACTGACTCGAAACAGTCCGCTGAAAAATCAAAACAATCATTGGCGACGAATGCTATCATACATCACCTTCCTCTAAATTCAGCCAATAGCAAAATTCAAATGAAATGCCTAAGTTTCAACCAGTAGAGGGAGCTAGGCGTGTGTGTGCCACCCGTGTGTGAGGAAAATGGATTTGCACACTTGTTGCACTGCGAGGCTTTTATAAATGTACTGCCTATTTTCATCACGCACGTGAGCACTGTGTGTGTGTGTGTGCTTAGTTTTTAGCAGACAAATGTTATATCATCGCTTCACGTGTTCTCTGACGACAGCGTTTCTGTTTCTTCAGCCACACAACCAATCTCTACCAACCTTCTCACCAAGTCATCTACTGAACCCTTCGCATTTCCATGCATGATTGAATTAGGAAAGATATCTGACCATCCAAACTGCGTATTTCATGCAGTATGCCTCTGGTTAGTGTAATTGTGCTTGGTACTACACAATTTATTTACACTGATCAGAGACATTCCACAGACAAACAGCAATTTGACCCAGCATCTTATGTACACTGGGACGTCATTCACATTTTGAAAAGAACATGAGCAGACACTTGGCAGAAAACGCACGTCTCGCTGTTTGTTGAAACTTCCTTCTGAATCCTTCTTGTCAGAGATGTCCAAACAAAGAGGAGGGAGGAGAATCCACTGGTATATGGCGCTCTCTGTTGGCCACTGTTTGTCTGTGAAGTGTTTTAAAAACAAATCCTCCATCCGTTTATCACCGATGATTAAATCAGCTGCATTTTCCACTCGCACACGCCCAAATAGCTCATTTTGTCCGAGTGTTTGCAGTAATACCAAAGTGCTTGTTCTCCTAATGCCAGAGGGGCTGCAGTGGACGTAAAGTCGAGGCAGGCATGATTAGTGATGCGTGCGTGGAAACCATGGCGATGTAGAGCCCCTGATATCGTGTTCTGACTGCGTCTGTAAGATCCTCGACTTATAAGTTTCTAATTTGGTTACATCTGGCACATATGGAAATGAATCACTTTAATCAAAACTGGTATCACGAATTGAACTGAAAACACAAAAGTCACAGTGAAACAGCTTATCCTGCCAATTTAGAATTCAGCCAATAGAGGGAACACAGATGCACCCGACCAAAATTAAAAACATGAAGTATGCTTCATCCGGATTAGGTTCTGTCAGTGCTCGCTGTATGGGCTCCAAACCATAAATATAATTCAAAATCTGTATGCTGTTCATGGTGATATCATTTATACTTCTCTGACAGCTTAAACTGAACCGATAGTGACCTGATGCTGAAGTTTTTCTTGTCACTGTTGGGTTTGCTGCGCTTTTTTGTGTAATACATTGTTCACTTCCAAATGTTACAGAACACTGTGTGCATGCCCAGTCATAATGTGTGGTTGGTTGTTGGGCTACAGTGAGCATTTCAAACATCCCATCACAAATGTCGTGGATCTTTCCCCCAGTCTGCAAGTCCAGATGAAAATCAAGATTTTCCTTTTAATTCACTTGTTTTACTCGTTATTACACGTTAAATGTTTACTGACCTCATGAGACCTCGCCTTCTTCTTGCCAACTGCAAAAGACACCAAACTGCGTATGCTGCCATGCCTAAGTGTTGCCCGTGTTATCGTTCATTGTTTAGCCCAGATTAGGTCTTTGACATATTTTGATTAAGGAGTGAGCGGTTTTTCTTTTTGCAGCTATCAGCCAGATGAGATTACATCGCTTGTGTAACAGCTCCCTACAGAAAATCAGTGATATCTGACTCAGTGGGTGACCTTTGCTCCTGCTGTCTTCTGTAATCCATACCATGTATAAACTGCTCTGAGGTCCCAAACATCTGCAAATCTCCGGACTGACTGTCGAACTTCTGCAAATAAGTGGGTGAGTCCTTTTGTGAAACCAAGAGGCACCGCTGAAATATGATACGAGACAAACCATTTCCCACCTACAGTACCAATTTACAACTTGATTAGACTTTCTTTTTTTTTTGATGAGACAGAATCAACGTGCTTTGCTCCAGCAATCGCACCTGCCGTTCCAGATGTTTTTGGAACGTGTCTTTCCGATCTGGTTTTATTCAGTTTGAACTCAGGTTGGAAACACAGAGCTTTGAAGGTCGTGAATAATGGCGTGATGGATAGTGATAGGAAAAGTCCTTCAGACAGGTCACAATAAGAGATATGACGGTCATCCAGACTGTGTCCTAATTTGTATTCATAGATTTACACCCAGAGTCAGTTTATGTTTTGTTCCGTGCCTATTGTTATCATTGTATGGAGACAAGGGTTCATGAAATTCAAATCCCGGCGTGCACGTAGTAAATTTTCTTTACCTCGTGTCGTCAGCGGCTGTCATGTCCTGAATTCTGAGACATCTGATAAATAATGTAAAAATTGACCCGTAGGTCTTGTTATTAGACATCTGTGGTGATCAAATTAAATGAGATAAACACTTAGAGTATAAAGATAGAAGCACTCAGTAACCCAGGATGGTATCCATGTATACATTATGTGCTGTGTGTTTATGTAGTAGAGTACTTGTATCCTCCTGTTGAGAAAGCTAATGCAGCGTTCCCCTCAATGTATTAAATACACAACCGCGGTTATGTAAGAGGGGTGTATACCCCTGTTTGTGACAGCCACACAGCAAAATGGTGTTTGCCGTTATTTGCTTTATCCACACCGTTCTTCTTTATTCGTCGTGTCTGCTGTTTGTGAAAGACTAATACAAACAGCAGAGGCCATAAAATAGCACTCTGTTACCACTCTCAGAGCATTATCAATGGCTAGTAACGATTTCCATTGCAAATTCACTATCTCACCGTACCCGTGTCACTACTATGGCAGTCCATATTTGCAGGGCGTCTTGTGCTACTTTACCCTCAGCTTCTATTTACATCCATCCGAACCTAAACGCTGTGTGTGTGTGTGTGTGTGTGTGTGTCAGTGGGCATGTGGAAAGCACACGTCGACTCCAATCAGGATCTAAAGCTAAAGTATACATCAAGCCCGAAAGGTCTTTGTTGCTATGTGAGTCACAGGCTCACTCAATTTCCATGACGACACGGACAGATGACATTCACCGTCTATCAGCATATCTATTGCACACAGGAACTCCGAGGTATTGTCTCTCAGATTCATGAGAGCTCCTGTGGCCGCTGTGTTAGCGCTCCAAAAGGATTATTTAGTGATATGTGGGAGCCATGCTATGCTGCTGTTTATCAAGGTCTTCCTTAAGGACACCGCTTGGCAAAAATCTACAACCAATACTTCACAAAGTTCAACAGAGTCAGTCACCAAAATACACATTGTTATTGACATGAAGAAATGATACAGTTAAACTCATAATCATAAGGAATATAAATTGTTTAAATATCCATCCAGTCGTGTCCTTGTTATTGCAGTTACACTCCAGATTTTCACATTTATAAAGATATAAAATATTTCTACAAACATCATTAAAATCAGGTGAACTGCAACGTGAATGGAAACGATGCACGGGGAATCACTACTTCGATGTTTCATGTTACAGTACAGCCATAGCACCTTGACATAAAATGAAAAGGCCCACCTGAATTAGACAATAGAACGCACTGGACATTAAAGATGCACTCAAGAACAGGTTCGCTTGTTTTTAAGTTTACCTTAAAACAATGCTGACACGTCCATATTTACATTGGAAGGATCATTGGTTGTTATAATTGTTCCTCTTGTCCGTGCTGGCAATAAAGTGATCCCTCATGTTGGAGACAAAATCCACAGTCATTGTTTGATGCCAAAAAACAAAAAACAAAAAAACAACTTTCAACTAAAGATGACACGAGGCTTCAGGAGGTGGAGCTATCCAAATCAAGTGGGGACTTTTGCACATGACAATGACTGTGGCTTTTGTCCACCATCGCTTCCACTGAGGTTTCTCTTTGTCTCCTGCATGAACAGCAGGGACATTTACAGTGACAAATAATTGTTTAGGTGTACATATGGTCAGTATTTCAGATAGACCTGCAGTCAAATGTGAACCCATCGTTCAAGAAAAAATGGTCTGCAAACATAAAAATCTGACATGGCCTATAGGTTAGCACTGTAATCCATAATTCATGTTGGTCAATGTCTAAGCGTGCTCCTCGGGTATTTGTCCAGGGATCTTTATCCCCTGATTTGTAGTGTTTCTGGGATGAGAGTTGGCACAGCCAGACATGGTTTCAGCTGCGCTGCTGGTTCTCTGGATAAACTGGAGGAAGTTCTCCTGAAGGGAACCTTCGTGGCTGGATGCCCCAAACTCTGATGGTTGGGTCAAGCAGCAGCGTCGAAACTTTACCAGCTCCTCTCTGATCTGCCTGTTCAACAGCCCGTAGAAGAACGGGTTGACCGCAAAGGAGGAGTAGGCCAGCCAGGTGACTGCCTCCTCTAAGTCCCCGGGGCTCTGCATGGAGCCGGTCAGAGACATTTGTAGGTGAAAGATGAAATAGGGCAACCAGCAAACCAAGAACTGGCCCACGATGAATACCAAAGTAAGGGCGGCTTTGCCACCACTGAAGGCCCTCTCTGGAGATAATCTTTGGGGCAGAGTGCGGGTGGTGGCGATCATGGTGGTCTGGCTGTTGATGGAGTCTGAGCGATTCTTAGCAGGGCTTGCATTTGCCCATGTTGGCACGGCGGGGACTTGCTGCAGGGCTGCGGAACGGGCTACCTTGTATACGGCACAGTAAACAGCAAAGATGACTGCAGCGGGAACCAGGAAGCAGATCACACTGAAGAGCACCGCAAACACACTTCTGAGACGGCTGTGGCTCGCGTGGAGAGAGCAGTGAGCCGCAGCAATAGAGCTCTGATGTCCATACGCCGGCCATCCAAACAATGTGACCAAAGCTAAGAGGACTGACTTAACCCAGATTAGGACCATGACGCCAATAGCGAGGTTGATGGTCATCTTGACCTCATAGCGCATGGGGTGTACGATATAGAAGTAACGCTCCACACTGATGGCGGTGATGGTGAGAATCGTCAGACAGATGAGGAAAACATTGAGGAAGATGTAGACCTGGCACTCCAGAACAGTGAACACCACGGTGCCAAAAAACGGTGAGCTGGATATGATACCCAAAGGCATGAGGAGTATGGCACACAGTAGGTCTACCGCACAAAGGTGGCACACAAAAGCGAACCTCTTCAGGTGCGGCGCGCGAGCGATGGCCACCATCACACCGGTGTTGCCCAACAAAGCAATGAGGTTAAGGGTCACCATGCAGAACAACCCAAAAAGGTCTTTGATCTGTGACTGGGAGCTTGTGACGACACCCACATTGGCAGGAACTGTAGGATTGGGCTCCCATAGGGCAGTGGTGAGATTTGTCACTGACTGATTTGGCACAGAGGCTACCATGGGACTGGTCTTGTCAGCCATTATTCATCCAACTCAACTTCCTCCATTTGGATCTCAGATGGATGTGCTGTGTTGAGAAGACAGAGAACAGAAAAAATAAATATTGCAAACATATAGCACATAAGACCATGGACCATCCATCTTTCTGTATACCATACGTTATTAACTCCATCCATATAATAATGTAGGAATAAACATACACCGATGCAGGATGACTTTTGATCATTTAATATCATGATGAATAACTAATAATATATTTCAATTCGATTTTTTGTTGATCTCTAATTCAAAACATCAGTGAGAAAGGAGCAACAAACTTGTGATATAGAAGATGATGTATTCAACCAAAGGATGGAATTTAAGAGTAAAAACAGAGAGAGTGTTTTGGACGTATGGACAACTTTGTACAGTGATATTATAAATCTATAAATATTTCAGAAACGCAAGTCGCTGACATGTTAAAGGGCAATCACAGCGTTCACCTGCTTCATCTATTTAAAGCTCTGAACCTGCTCTGTATAGAAAGATATTCACCACTTTGCTGAGCGGTATTGCTATTAAGTTTCCCACCCAAAAGTCAAGACAAGCAGTAGTTTTGAAAAACATCAGTACTTGACTTTTATCCCATCTGCAGTATGCAACAATGTGCTGACAGTACATATATGGAAAACATGTTTAAAATATATCAATACCTTCATATGTCATTGCAGGGACATATAGATTTGTTGAAAGTAAAAGTCCATATATATATAACGGCAAACACCATTTTGCACTTACTTACCCATGATCCACTCCCTGTTTGTGTGATCCAGTCAGTTCAAACAGGTTAAAGCTCCTGTTGAAATGCCACATGTTTAGATGTTTAGATAGTTTAGATAGACCCAATCCAGAGAACGCTCCGCTTTATTTTATTTCTTTTCCTCGAAGGGTCCTGAAAGTCAATAAAGTCCATTTAACTCAGTGTCCGAGGTTCTGAAGAGAGGCTGCAAGGGTCCAGACTCATCACACATGTACATCTCCAGTTAAAGAAGTGCCGATCACTGATGCCATGATGATGATTTTAGATGGTAAATGATGTTTCCTCTCTCTCTTCCAGTAACCCTGTCATTCCTGTCTTGTGCTGTGTATGGCAGTGACTGTCACACATTGTATTGTGAGTGTTTTTTTTTTCTCTGCTTTCAAATAGACACACACTTCACTGTCCCACTTCTAGAGCGCTGTCTTCCCTGGGTCCTAATTTCCACCAGTTCAGGGGGAAACTCATGTTTCTATCAAAATCATTACTAGATAATGGGAATGCTTTTTACACATCAATCAACTGTACTCCATAACAACAGCTCCCTGCCATTTCCATTAATACTCCATCTTAATATGACTAAACACCAAGTACCTAAATGTTTTTCTTTATTTGATTCGTCTCAGTGCTGAAATATAAAATACAATAATATACATTTCATTCATTCCAAAAAACCAGTATCTCTCCTGCAACTGTAGTAGCTTGTTTGAGCCAATTAGTGTTAAAAATTGTGAACTGACGAATGAAACCAAAGACCCATGCACCCATGTTTATGTTAGGTCACAGGTAGAATAAAAATAATTAAATTATTATCTCTGGATGACATTTAGAAGAGGAAGATAAAATCCCAGAGATCAGGTCAGTATATTACATTTTAGTATTACATTTCCAGTTAGTCTTTTAAATCCAGGTATGTTAGGCAGCAGGATTATTATCGATCACATAAAACATAACATAACATGCATTTGTTACACGGGATGTAAATTTGAAGTTTAACTTTTACTTAACATGAAAGTAGCCTGTAGAAAGTACATTAGCATCTTAAGACCATCTGTGTTATTTCATTTATTCATGCACCATCGTTACTGTGTTGTGTGTAAAGTATTACTGCCATGTAAACACACTGTATTGCCCTTTATTAAACGTAGTCAAGAGGCATAGAGGAAATGTCCACATAAAAACGTTTAGTAATCAGTGACTACCACACAAACTGCAAGTACACAAAAAATATTCAAGGTCAGCATGCAAAAGGAAAAACAGTAGAAGGTGGAGGGGCACTTCAATTTATTAATTAACTCAATGATTCAAGCAACGTCTTAGTGCAAAAACGCTGAGGCAATTGCATTACAAAGGAAGTCGCTCATTACTGACACCATATGGTGGCGTTTGTAATGATGCTAGACGACATGCCGGACAGGAAATCTGCCCAGCCTACACATGACTTGCATGTTTCGGTACTTTGCATTGCAGGAGCACTTTCATAATCTTTCATGACGGCTCAAAACATTCGATTTCTACCCGTGCTTAAACATTAGCCACAAATTGCACTTTATAAGTCTGCCTGTAAACGTATCCCTGCATAGAGTATCATATTTACTTCTGCTCTACCATATAGCATGATTTAAAATACCTGTATAACTGCAAAAGTATGCATTGAATTCCTTCTACATGCCAAACATATTCTCTCTTCTCTTAAGGACAGACTCATCATTACCACCCCGATTGAATAAACAGTGTGTCAAAGCTGCGCTACCCAGACCACAGCTGAGATGCCAAGTAGGAAACAAGGTGCTGCATGATACTTGAAAACAAAACAGTGCAAATCGTATTCGTAATCGTATAACAATCGTATAACAATTAACGTCAAGTAAAAAGTGAAAAAGTAACCTTATTCGTTACAGGGTAAAGTGAATGCAGTATTTGCTATACAGACAGTGCAGTCTACACTCACTCCAGTTAAAACATAAGGCACAGAGAAATATGAGTCATTTATGCATCAGTGTAGGCATATCTGCACGATAACTGTCATCATGAAGAGAATAAGTATGATTGTAAGAGAACAGCATAGCCAAGCTTTTCAGGAAGTACTACAGATGAAATGAGGGTCTTCTTTTTTGGAGGACCCGCTTCCTTCCTTGCGTTGAATTATCACATGTTCAGCTCCAGCAGGTAGCGAATGCGGCACTGGCTCTCTTTGTAGATGAGATATTCACTGTTGCAGAAGTGGCTCTCTGAGAACTGGGGCTGATCTATGGGCTTACCCTGAGGCACAGCGACCTTCTTGCCATCCAGGGTGATGAAGATGTCCTTGGTTGGATCTAAAAACACATGAGCAAACAACTTTACCTAAAAAAAAAGAGACGCTGCATGAAGCCACAGAGTGGTTCTCAAACACTTCACTGAAGTAACCGAATGAGATTTTTCAAATGGAAATAACGTGATCTTGAACATAAATTGCGTGGGGCGGCCCGTGGCGTAGCGGGTTAAGCAACCGCCCCATGTATGGAGGCTACAGTCCTTGCTGCAGCGCCTCCGGTTCGACTCCCGCATCGGACGCCCGTTTACTGCGTGTCACTCCCCCTCTCTCTGCACCCTGTTTCCTGTCCATCTTCAGCTGCACTATCATTAAAGGCATAAAACGGCCAAAAAAATAATCTCTGCGTGTTTCGTTCCGTTGGAAACTTTGCACAAAGGACACATGACTCTGACAGTGAGTGCGAGCCTGAAGCAGGTTTAATTTGACTGTATTCAAAACAGAGGAAGCATTGTACCTGGTTCCACTGATCCTCGTGCCACCACACTATCATAGCCTGAAGGAGCCTTTTTCAAGGAACAGTTGTCTTTGGTGATGGTGTTTTCTCTGCCGAGGGCTACCTCATTCAGGAACATCACCCCGGTATTTTTAGACGTGCGCACTGAAATCGAAGCAGGAGAAAAGCGATGCATTACCATTGTTATTTTCACATTGTTCAGTTCGTTCGTCTTTTCATGCAGCCTTACCGTAACCCGCAGACTTGCTGTTTTCAGATGCAAAATAGATACCGCGCCCAACGCGGCCTCCTGAGTGGGGCATTATCCTCAGACCACTCTTCAGGATAGCGGCCACCACCGCTATGTTCGTGCCGTGCCACAGCAGACGGCGGTTCTCCAGACTGTCATTCTCGCTGAACCGCTCTCCCTGCAATGTGTAACATACTGTACGCGGTAGATCACAGGACGTCAGTCATCACACGAGACAAGACTGACATTATAGTTCTTACCTCCTTCTCTCGATCAACTTCCCAAACGTTGATAATTTTCGGTTTGCGATAGCCATCTGAAGTCATCTTCAGGTATTTTTCTATGATCTTTAAAGGGAAAACAATGAGATCTGAACTGAGATCAGTTATGATTTCTATTTACTGAACCTGTTTACCACTTATGACGCAGTACCTTGAACATTTCTGAACTCTTGTCGATTGGAGTAAGGCTGCAATGGAGAGATCTGTAGTCCTGGTCTAGAGCGTGAGGAACGGTCTCTACCATATCTTCCAGAGCATTTTCTGTCTCTGACTTCAGAGTCTGGGCAAGCTCGATGTCAGCCAGCACCTTTACGAAGCATGAAAAATGAGAGAGACTTTAGAACAGAGAAAAAACATCACAGAAAGACAGCTCACACTTCCCACATATGATCTAAACAAATCTCACCATAAGCATCTCCTTCTTCTGGTCGATGATTTCTTGGGTGTCGATGGTTGGCGGTCTGTTCCGTCCAAAGTTGTGCGGGACCGTGGTGAAGAACTTTGAGGAAAGTTCTTGCAGACGTGCGCTTGCTTTCTTCTGCTTCATGGCCGCCTCGATCTCCTCCAGCACTTCAAAGCCTTTTGCAATCTGCATCTTACTGAGTTTTCCCAAAGGCATCTTCTTGATGTCTGCACAGCATCCACACAAAAAAACACAAATCCCAACCAGACTGGTTAGTTAAGTTTTCTTTGGGGTTTATTTCTAAGAAAAGGAACCTCACGCAGTGTCATTTTAATCGTTTAAAGTGCAAACTGTTTCTTGAATGACTTCCAAACATGAGGGAGAAACCATGCAATGACAATGACTCTGCGTAAGCAAAGCCCAAAGCAGTCTGAGATAAGGGGTGGCTGCGTAAATGAAGACTTCACCCTTTGGTCGATCATTTACATGTCACATTTTACACCCTGTGAAACTTTCTACTCAAACCTCAAACTACTGAACGTCAAACTGAATCAACAAGTCCAGCAGGCATGTTGCAGAGCAGGTAGACGGCGTGAGCCTGTTTGTGTGAAGTAGTTGGCAAACTGAAACACACCCACCTAGGTTCATACATTCCATCGCCTCCTTGAACATGTCATTGCTGAATATGAGCTCAATGAGGCTCTGCGTGGCGTCATCGAGGGTGCAGGGCTGGACATTCTTAGTGACTCTGACGCTCTTTCCGTCGACAGTGTCCACCTGCAAGTACAGCCAGTGAGATTTAGCAAGGCTTATACTAAGACTCAAATATTTGACACAAGTTTCATTGAACGCTCCGTTTGCCTTTACCTTGACCTCAGCGTCCTGCTCTCCATCTACCTCGATCAGGGTGTACTTCCCAGGGTGAGACACAAAATTCAGCCTATCGCTCCATTTGTTCTTCGTCTTGTCCTTAAACTTTTTCTCAAAGTCCTTGATAGCGTCCTCGGGCTTTGCATATTCGGTAAGTTTGTTTTGTCCGCTTTCCCCCTAAAAAAAGGCATATATAATAAAATCACACTAACAAAATATCAGGAAATGTGGCTGTTGATATTAAGACTGTAGATGTTTTCATCCCACTGTACAAGAAGAAGTTGGAATAATTTTGTTTTTTAAGACACGTTCCTCTCTTTATATTCCCATGTCTACACATCAGGTTAACCGTGGTTTAATTTTCACTGTGATATGCGTGGAAGAGCTTGATCAAGTTTTGAGAAGTTACGTGTTATCTGTCAAAAACAAACCACACTGTCGCCATCGTTTCATGACAACTGGGTAAACATATTTTATTCCAACTTCATGGGAAACAGTGCATTTGTGAGCAAAGTGGAATACTGTACAGAAAACGTGGGAATGTGTTGCAGGACAAACTTACCACTCTGCCCCATCGGTTCCACAAAAAGTAAGAGGCCTTTTCTGAGAGAACTTGAATGACATAAAACTTATTGTTGTTATTTCCGATGTTGGTCTGGTTGAGCATGCAGTCGTAATCTTCATACACCTGGAGGAGACAACGCAGAAGATTGTTCCCAAGTGCGTTTTTCACTTCAAACATGCTCGCTGTCAGTCGTGTGCATTGCATTGTTGGGCGTGGAGGATACAGCGTGTTTCTTACCTCTGCGCCTTGTGACAGTTCACACACCTCGTCCACCTTCCTCTTGCCTTTCACCTGAGGCCCTGCAGCCAGGAGTGCCTCTTTTGCAGAGGTGAAGGCATCCTTCGCTTTTGGCGTCTCCTCTTTGGCCTTCTTCCCACCTGCCTTCGCAGCAGAAGCAGCTCGCCTCTTTGGTGCCATGATCCTGGATGGGAAAAACAAATCTCTGAACTTGACATGTTTGCCATTATGCCAGGACAAGCTCAGGCATGCCTGCAGTGGCCAGTTAACCCTCTCTTGCTCTTCAACAGCACGCCTGCATGTACTTACTGAGTTATTATCAGTTATTACCATTATCAGCTGCTGTGTAATACCACGAATAAAAGCAATCCACCTCTATGAAATAATAGTTTTGCTCTGTAAGAAGGCCGCCGGAGAGCCTCCTCCCTGCATGCTTCGTTATAAGACGACCTGTGCTTCCCTCAGCTGTGGACTCACCTTTTTAACTTTATTTAGGTGCGGAGAGAGGAGACAGGTGAGGAGAGGCAGACAGGCAGACAGACCGGGTCTCCTCGTCGCTGTGGATGGTGTCACGGTAGCTGTCAAGGCTTTTCGGGAAGTTTACAGTGTTCAGTGTACAGTCACAGAGGAAGAGGAGGAGCGTAAGTGCAGTCTGCCTGCTTTCCCTGCTCGCTCCAGCTGGGGTGGAGCCGTGAATGCGAAGCTGCAGAGCTAACGACGGCTGCACCGCCATCTAGCTCACCCCTCCGTGTACTGTCACTTCCATGACCCGTATGTGTGCAAACATCAGCTCACCCCAGCTTCTGTTAACATATTAGTACTGCAATGACTTCATGCTTTAGTATTCAATTTTTTAAGCTGTTATATTTGGACCGAGGGGACAACAGCACTGTCAAATTCCCAAATATTCCCGATCCTTACTTTTCCCAGTTAAATTGAGAGACGTCTGAGTGTTTGCCAGTTTAGTAAAAGTAGTTTTGGAGTTTAATAGAAAAGTGAGAGGAGAAAACAAAAACAGAAGAGTTTGCTTTATCTGAATATGTGAGAAAAATCATTTCTATTTTCTCATCTTTCCGCTTTTATAGTACAATCATCGTTAATTCCCGCGTAAAACCAAGCTCCCTGTCTATCTCCTCTCTGATGATCAACAAGCGTGATGGAGAAAATGCATGTGTGTATGTTTAAAGTGTGATCAGAAGACGGTTTGAGGTTGTGACACATGAATTTTGGATCTCTCTCCCTTACAGAAAAAGCAGCTAAAGGCGCACCTCTGTTATACTGTTATAAATCTTTTATTTCTATTTTATGATGATGCTTTAATATTTATACATGTTTGTAACACGTGTCTGATTTCTCTGGTGGAGCACTTTGTTCTTCTTCTGCTGTATAAATACTTACTTGTATAGACATTTGTGAATGTTATGGTATACTGTACGTGGTGTTGTTGGCAACAATTTCCATTGCAGCCTCCTGTGTTCATAACATTGTGTCCTCCCTTTAAGGAAATGGCATGACTTTGTCTGTCGTATAGACCCAAATCATATAATAATAATAATAAGTAAATGATCAAAACGTTTTCTGAAGAAAATATCTAGTGTCTATCACAGCAAGGAGTTGCAGTACATCCTATACCTGCTTTCTCTAATCACCGTAATTTGATGATGGGCGCAGAGCAGATCCGAACACTCTATTTAAACCTACCCCAGGCTTTTCTACATGTTGCTGGGTGCAAGATTATATCAAACACTGTGGACACAAGATGGCAGTGTTAAATCACAGATACTGCGTGCGTCTGTTTTCCAAAGCATCTGCCTTATGTACACAGGGGTACTGACTGCTGTGTGTATTCCAAGGACAGCTTTAGTGGATTTTATCCCATATCAGCAGATGATGATATTTGTGCTGTTAATTTTCATGTAGAGACTGTTTGGTCTTGGCAGATGGTGTAGATTGAAGCTGATAAACATTAGACAGCTGATGAAGAAAATACACATTTACCACAGTATAGACTGAATGGATCCAGTAATATCTAGGGGAAGACTTTAGCCCCCCTGCTGGGCTGGTTGCTTGATCAACACAATACACATTGGGGACAGTGCAGACTCGCTAATCAGGTGACGCCGCCTAGAAACATCTACCAGTTCCTAGTGTTGAGGCCTTGATCTTGTAACATGCTAAGTATGTGCCTTTCCTTCAAACCTATCCTTTTAATAAACACACCACCACAGCAAACACCTCAACTCAACTGGACTTCATTTGCATCATCGTATATTTTAAATAGTCTGAATTTCAGCTCTCAGGTTTAGGTTGATGTGACTCGAGGCAGAGCAGGATGTCCGTTCATCGCAGGGTTGACGCTTCAATGCCTGGCTCCTTCTGTCCACATGTTGAAGTGTCCTTGAGCAGGACCCTGAGCCCATGCATGGCAGCTCTGCCACTATCATGTGTATACATGCTGTGAATGGGTGAATGAAAAGGAAAGTGTAAAGTGCTCGGTCTGGAAAGGTTGAAAAACACTATATATGTCCGGTTAATATAGCAGACAAGACAAGGATGTACATGGTATGTAACGATGTAGTATGACAGCATGTTTGGTAGATTTGTACAGGTTAGACTACAAGTTTTATTCATTTTTGCCTCCCATGATGATGTGTAAAAAAAAAAGTCAGACCGTAAGTCATCTTGGTATTAATAAAAAACACATTTTATTTACATAAATTACAAGAAAGCACAAACTGGTTCACCAAAATCTACATTAAAAACGTCTTGTATATATTACATTTAACAGATTTACTATAATTTACTCCATTGTTGCAAGTAGAATCTTCAATAAAAACAAGGGCTATATGCGACTTTATTGGCATCTCATTTCAAATCGCTACGAGTCAAAGAACAAAATGAAATAATCGGGACATTGTACTCACAGCACTTTGAGGACAACAAAGTCAGGACGATCATCTGCGTGACCTCTGCAATATCTGAGACACCTCGGTGTCAGGACTAGTGATTACATAACTGTTTACAACGCTTGGCAAAGGAGCTCAGCTGATCTTCACAAGGAGGACGTTGTGGAGTCCACCACCTCTCGTCCGTTACACACTGTTGGAACAACGTTGGAGGCTGATGCTGTGAAAAATAAATAAATAAATGAGAAAAAAAAAGAAAAGAACTCGAACAATCCACTGAGCCACTGTGCCGGGATGATTTGCTTACAGATGAATTAGCAGCATGATAATTAAGTAATTAAATCTGTTGATTTGCAGTTAGTATGAGTATGTGTTAACACTGCATTTTCAATTAATTATCCAGGAAGAGTGGGCGTCTGTTCTCCAATTACTGATTCATAGAACTGACAGAAATGATGTGTTTTTTATCTGCTTTTAAAGGTCCAGTGTGTAAGATTTAGGCAGGCTATCTTCATTTGGCTATAATTACATGAAAATAATGACATTGTGTTTTTGTTACCTTAGAATGAGGTGAATGAACGGGACCTCTATGGATACTGGATAGGACCTTTTCATGTTCACGGTCAGCGTAATTTCTCAGTCACCAACAATGCCACTACATCCTACACACTGGTCTTCTAACAGTTTGTTTCATGAAATAAAAGAACACTGGATGAACCGTCTGATCGAAGCCATGCATTATCTCTTAAAAGCCAAACGTGTGAAAGAAAGGCGCAGTCATTAAGCAAGCAATAAAATAATGTAGTAATGTTGTTTTTTTGCTAATGAGCGATAGCCATATCAGGCGGTACCTTGAGAGAAACTGGAGCCCGGCCCGGTGGTGACGCTGAAGCGGGTGGTGGCAACTCTGAGAGTGCTGACATTCTTCTGCGGCTGGAACAGGATGATGTGGACCTTGGGAGCAAAGAGGCAACCTAACACCACCGACCCACTCAGACTGACAGAGATGCACATGGTGGTGGTCTGCACCTGGAGGAGGAAAGAGAGGCGAGAGATTCAGAACACAAACCGCAGCCTGGCTTCAGGTTCTTACTCCTTCTCCTTCTCCTCCTACTCCATCTCCTGTGTTTTTCACAGATTTTATATAACAGCGAAGCAAACTCACACATGCACAGATAAATGCTGAGAGAATGTAGACCCCCATCTTGATTTCACACCAGCGCCAGTATCAATATTTACGCACAGCCTAAGTCACGGTGCTGGTATTTGCAGTGACATTTCTTTGATATTAAAACATGTTTATTCAAGGGTGTGTTGATCCATATAGATAATATGGCTCTGAGGGGACCATAAAGTTAAATTAAATTAACTCTACTCGGTTGGTTGGAGTTTCATTTTTCTGTACAAGAATGTTTATTTTTAATAATTAAAGGACTCAGAAGCAATAATAAAAAGAAAAACAAATGATAAAAGCATCTTTCATAATTCAGTATCAAGGCCAGGCACAGCAGAGGAATGATGAAGCTATCAGATGGGACTGCTAAAAAGAGGTGTTAACCGATCTGTTTATTTGCTTGTCAGTCAACTGCTTAACCCTTGCTGCTTTTTTCCCCTCACCCTGCCCACATCGCGCTATGTGTCACTTCCCTCCCTCATTTCCAATCTCTTCGCAGCTTTCTTTTTGTTTTTTTGTTTTCCCCCCTCCCCGCCGGATAACAGGATACCGCCTAGAATCATTTGGTGAGTGGCAGGTGCATCCCATTTCCACAAGGCATCGCAGGTGTCTGTCATCACCCTGAATGCTAATGTTGGTATTTGAAATAATGCGGGCACCAAGTATTGCATTTTGCACACGCTGTTCTGCAAGAAACATTGATGACATGATATTGGCAGATAAACAGCACCCACCCAATGCGTAATTACTATAATAGTATCTAAATTATTATGAAGATGGGGAGTATTTTCTAACATGCTGCAGTATTTGGTCTATTTTCGGTCACTGACTAAAGGTCGGCGTACCATGTAATGTGAAACAACTACATCACTGAATTTATCTCTGTATCTTGAGACGTATTGCAGGTTGCCATGTGCAATGAATTCAGCATTAAGATTCAGCCTCATGCCAACTCTGGAATACAGTACACACGCTGACATGCTCAGGTCCTGGGTTGAGATGTAAAAACCTACCATTACCATGTTTCTTTCTGTATATCTGACCTGTATATTTGGACACAGGGTAGTATACAAAGGCAAGGTGACAGCGTATACATAATAATCTGAGCAATGCTGAAGTGCACAGAGACTAAATGCCCTCTACTTACTTCAGAAATAGTTTTGAATAAAACCGGGGACAGTGCTGCATGGGAATAACCTGTTAAGTGGTTTTAATAATTCAAAAGATGTTGCTTTGAAAGAGCAGAGGACAAGGAATCTGCCTTTGCAGTAATATATTTCCAGATGTCTTCAACTTGAGCATGGAGGAACAGGGTGTGGAGCACGACGACCGCGGTTTCTTCTCGTCTCCGTTCACTGTTGTATTTCACTGTTTGGCCTTTGAAGGTATTATTTTATTTCACAAATAGAGCAGTGCTGCTTCATATATAAATAATGTCGGCTGTATTCAGGTAGCTTTATTCCTCCAGAGAACCTCACAGAGGAGATGAGATTCCTCCTTTTATTGGGCTTCGTGCTGTACATTTATTGAAAAGCTTTATTGGATCAACCAGCCACGCAAGCCAGTCTTGGCAGGCTGGCATGGACGTTGACATGAGAAAACCTAGGAGATTTGAGATTTCATAAGTGGAATGACATCATAATTATACAGAGCATGAGTAAGGTTAATGAGCATTTATTGTGAAAAAAAATACATATATCTATGGCCTGAAAAGGAATGCCGTACCTGATTCCCACTGGTCTCATCAGCTTATCTGGATAGTGTACCGCTGTAATTGTATTTCCTTCCCTAATGCTGCATTGCCAGATTTATTCCTATGTTTCCTCTGAGAGGCACATCCTGGTTAAACTCTTTTGTAGAACACTGTGATAGCTGATACTTGCACTGTGTCCATTATGTGCAATCTAGAGCCAAAAATACTACGGCGTCCAAAGGAGCTTAGCAGACTTAAAAAACCTCTCTTTTCGTCGACACTAACCAAAGAATTAGCCGCTGTATTACGCCACAGATCGGTTATCTGGATCAGAGCTACAGTGGTGCAGCTCAGAGAAAATTCAAGCACAATCTTTGAAATCTTTAGAAATATGAAGTTTGACTTCAGTCTGATCTTGCAGCTTTCTCACCCAAACAGCTGATCCGCGGTGTAATACAGTGCGTGGCACAGGTGGGCCAAAGAAAAGGGCTGTCTGACAGTACGGTGAAGCTAAAAATCTTCTTAAAGTAGCATACGCTGAAACCAATATTGATTTTTCTTTTTAAAGTGGGCTTTTTTATGTGGGTAAAATCAGCCTTTCCGCTGCCCCTGTCCACAGCAGCGCATAGCTTACTTCCATGCATGTCCTGCTTCTCCAACCTGGGAGTGTGCTGACCGACCTTTATACAAATCCGCTTAAATATACCCAAACTGTCTCTCAAACATCACAGACAATATTTTTGTCTGTACCCTTCATTGTGTTCATAGAAGTGCTGTGACCTTTGGCAGCAGTGGCTGTTTAATCAGCCTGCTGAGATGCGCTGACCAGCACTGGCATGTGAGGAGATCCCTCTTCCTTAGGGTGTGGAGAACATCTTCAATATTTCATATGATAATCAAATGTGTTATTCATGGCTCAGTAGACCGTATTTAGTTTCCTTTAACATTTCATGACGGACCACAATCAAATCTGTATTTGTTATTCAGCTGGAAATTTGCATCAGGGGTGTGACAACAATTTGAGAAGCGATGTTAAACCAGGAGAACACTAGTAATATGTCCCTGCCTGTGAAAAACTAGAGACACTGTGCCAACTCAGTTGCTTCAGTAATTATTCATTGGTCAAAGGGGAGTTTTGCATCTATCTGATGAGACCGTTCTGGCTGTGAACTGCCCGCGTTGCCTGGAGGGCCTGGAGGAAGGGTTCCTCTGAGCCTCACTACAGTCCCAGGACAGAGGGCACAGCTGGGACTCAGCATCCCAGTCTTTCACGCTCCACTCCACACGGCTACGCGCAGGGACACACACAGGGACGTTCAGTTCCCCTTTAAGCTCTCGCAGTCTTTCCTGCCTTCTCTATGTTTCTGCAGAGGCACTTGTACCAGGGGATTCCTCTTGTCTATTTCTCTCTTTTGTCTCTCGCTCGCCGCTCAGATCCCAGAGGAATAAAAACCCCACGGCTTAGACCACCCTTTTCTCTGAAGTTCTATAAATTTAGTGTCCTGTCTGACCACCAGCACGCAGGGTCGGAAATCTATCTATCTATCTATCTATCTATCTATCTATCTATCTATCTATCTATCTATCTATCTATCTATCTATCTATCTATCTATCTATCTATCTATCTATCTATCTATCTATCTATCTATCTATCTATCTATCTAGAAATATACTCGTGCCTGACTCAGCCTTTAAATTAGAGTACAGCTGAGTGGCTTATTGCCATAAGTGCTGTGTATTTGCCTTTTGTTCTTAGAAAACCTGGAATATTTCAGGCCAAAACAACATTATACCACCACTAAAACCGCGTTTTCTGTTCCATGCAGCTCTACGCCTGTCCACATTTTATCATTTGCTCTCGCTTCTTTCACATTTCAACTTTAAAGGTAAAATAAAGCTGTTAAAGCTGCTTGCTTTAGAGAGCACCTGACAGTCCGAAGTATGCGGATGATTACAGGCGAATTAAAGAAATGCTGTAACGGAGAATATATATTCCTTAAAGCCATGGGCAACGGACAGACACAGACACGGCTGACTGCCGAATCAATATGAGCTGACATTAGTTTGTGATTTCATGCATATGAAATACAAACTCAACCCCAGAAGAAGTCATTATCTGCTAGGATGTATTCTGCTCAGATTAAGAGCCTAAAGCCATCTGAACAAATAATTTAATACAAATCATTACCAGCATGTATTTGATCTAAAGTACGGTTTTGTGGATATGAAAAACATGTGAAGCGATAATTTTTAAAAAAAATGTTGCTTCATTCTCATGAAGCACGTATAACCTTAACTTTACTCACCCTGTAGTCACTGGCGGTAACGTAGAAAATAGGCTGGAAAGCCAGCCAGATGATGCAGGTGGTGTACATGGTGAACCCGATGAACTTGGCCTCGTTGAAGTTCTCCGGGCATTTGCGTGTCTTGAAGGCGTAGACCGTGCAGAGGATAATGAGGATGCAGTTGTAGGTGAGAGACATGAGCATGCTGGAGTCCTTGCTGTTACACTTGAGGGTGACCACGTCTCTTCTCTCCGGGCTTACTTCCTTTCTCACCCCTGGGGCCTCCACCAGCAGCCAGACCACCACCACAACCAGCTGGCAGGAGATCAGAGCACCGCAGATGGCAACCTGGGAGGCCGGACTGATAAATCGAGGCCGCTGTGCTCCATCCTTCACACCGCTGAAGATCCGAGCAATGCGGTTGGTCTTGGTTAGGAGGGCCGAGTAGCACACGGCAAAGGAGGTGCCTAAGCCTAGCCGGCGCAGTGTACAAACCGCCGTGGACGGTTTGGCGATATAGATGAAGGTCATGCTATAACACATCAACACTCCCAGCAGAAGAATGTAGGAGAGCTCACGTCCACTGGCCTTCACCACGGGTGTCTCGTTGTGTTTAAGGAAGAGGCCAATAACGAAGAGCGTACACATCATCCCTAGACAGGAAATGGTGACAGGTCCAATTGCCCAGGCGTCTTCATATCGGATGTACTCCTCAGGCAGATCGTAACAGCCTGTCAGGTTGGCCAGGGGCCACTGTCCAAAGCTGCAGTCAGCACAGGTGAACTCATCTTGCAAATACTGGTAGGGTTGACAGGGGATACAGATCCAGCAGCACACATCTCCAGGCTGCATGCTCTTCACCTCGTTCTTCCTGCAGGGGTCACTACACTGGGAAGTTGGTGCAGCCTGGCCAGCCCAGGGGATGAGGCTGGTGTTCAGGGTCAGGCTCTGAGCCCAGTAGCCAACCTTTTGATAGACGTAGCGTCCACCTTCCTTGTGGTAGTGGAAAATGTTGTAGCGGCCAAGGCTGTCCCCGAAGGAATCGAAGCGGACTACATTCTCTGTGTCTGGTGGACGAAATGGCGCTGAAGGTGAAAGGGAAACAAAAGACGGTATTAGAAAATAAAGAGTATGACAGGGTCATCGCACAGCAAATGCTGCTAGAATATTAAAAACCGTGAAAGGCATAAATATCGACATTTGTTTATTCATTATTTCTCATTGAACAAGGTTATCTCCTCTGTGCGCGTTGGGGGGTTTGTCTGTCAGCAGCATTACAGAAAAACCACTGGCCTGATTTAGGAGATCCTAATCATGGAGCGGATACAGGCATACGTGCTACAGTAAAGTTAACTTTCCCATCTCAAACATCACTTTAGAAGCAAATGCAGCAGGTGTGTCAGAAATAAGCAATCCAGATTAATCTGGACTGAAAAAAGTGACCCACATGAATCATGCTAGCAGTAGATTCTCATGAGGGCAGATCTCAGGCTCAGCTCTCTCTCTCTCTTACACACACACACACACACTCAGTGGACAGCAGATAGGACCGTGGTGGAGACCTGAATCAGGTAAAGTGAAGTCATGTATAAAATCGCTGTTTATATTGGCTTGACAGATATTTTAGATGATATATTTTAGCCACCCCATCCAAACTATCCCTCCTCTCTCAACCTGTGTCTCTCTACCAGTGGTCACAATAGCAGCAGAGGACAGAGGACCCCGGCAGGTGGTCTGCGCTCTCTGAGTAGTGATACTTGGACTTGTTTTTTGGCGTAACAAGACGGTGGAGCTCATGTCTTATAAAGCGTGTGTTGCTGGCAGGACGGTCTCATTTATCTCTTTGACGTTTTAACAGTGGCTGTGATGGGACACAGGTGCAAACTGTCAATTTACATGATGGAACCACAGTTTGAGTCTGTTTACTTTGACGGATAGCTCCGGGACTGAACACTGGAATGGGAATTCCAGACAGATGGCGCATCATATAAAATAATGTTTAATTTTCCTCATGAAATCAAGGCTGAAATCAACCTCTATTTTCAAATTTCTAGAAACCACCTGAGAGGTAGCAAGATTTCTGCACATATGGTCCAGAAATAGAGCTGCAAGTAACTGTTATATTCATTATCTGTAAGTGTAGATTATTTTGTCCATAATATTTTGGAAAAGCATGAAACATTTTACTATTATATCATGATTTTTTAAAATGTATAAATAGTGGACCATGTGTGTCTGTGTATTTCCCCCTTAGGGTGTTGTAATGCCTGTAGGGACTAACTAATTTAAGGCATTTCATCCAGTCCAGTCTCTGGACAGTAAAATCCTTTGGGTAATTTCTTTTTCAGGAATTGTGAAAAACAGAAAAGCACAGCTGGATAAGAGCACACTGATGCAGCTCTCCCATCAATGAAATGTCAGTATTTCCATAAATCGAAGGATAAGACAATGCAGCTCATTTGCTGGAGTGAATATGAATCGCAGGGGTTGCAAATACTGCTGTATGTTTTGCGTCGCGGCTTTGTGTGTGCTCCATCCGCGGCGTTCATCGTGGAGAACCTTCTCTCTATTCACGCCTAGGACGAGAGAGCCTCCGAGCACGAGGGTGAGAAAACAGTTTCATCCTTGCAAATTGAATCATTACAGCTTATCTGCAGCTGCGGTGTATAAACACGCAGAATTACTCTTGCACTAATTCAACATTTTATATGAATTGTTACAATGAATCTAAATTGAAATAACCTAATTTGGCAGCGTACAGCACACACAGAGTGCACTTGGGGAAATTAAATGATATTACATTGAGGTTTTATAGAGATGACAGAATAATGAGAAAAAGAAAGAAAACTTTGCATCATGAAAATCTACATCTGTTAAAAATATTAGTTTTTTTACTCACCTTCAAACTTGACCTTGAGAATGTAGTCCCTGTAAAACTTTCTGCCGTTGCCAGGCTTAAGAGCCTCACACACCTTGGTGGAGTTGGGGCACAAGGCTTGCCTCATGTTATGTAAGGCAGCAGCCATTGCATAGACAGCATTCACGACAAACATGATCTTGGATTCTGGCTGAAACGGAATCTCGCGGAGGGAGTGCTTCCCACAGCCCAGATCATGGAGGCTGCACTGGAACTGGTTTTCCCAGAACTCTCTAAACCAGGGATTCCTGGTGTTGTTGTACGGGTGCAGGGCAGTGAAGTAGTCATTAAACTGGGGGATCGGATAGGAAGCCAGCTCAATGGTGAACGCTCCATCAGCCACGGCCTCGCTGCCTCTTACTACGCTCTCCTGAGCTCCCCACCCATCGCTGGCCACCCAGGTGAAGGTGACATTCATGCGGTTGGCTGCCACCAGCAGCTCGCGGGCGTCCTCGCTGCGCGTGAACAAGATGACCACCTTGGCGTTGGACTTCTGCTGCAGGGAGCGGATCACATTCTCGTAACTCCAGCGGTTCATGGATCGGCTCACTTTGGCCGACGTGGCAATGCAGATCTGGTGGGCACGAGCCTCCTGCTGGAAGGCGTCGATGCCGGTCTCGCCATAGTCACCTTCTGATGCCACTGTCGACACGTACGTCCAGTTGAAGTAACGCAGGATCTCCGCCATGGCCTTGGCCTGGTAGAAGTCAGGGGGCACGGTGCGGGCAAAGTAGTCATAGCGGGTCTTGTCGCTGAGCTTGGCACTGGTGGAAGCGTAGCTGATCTGAGGGATTTGGAAGAGTCGCAAGAGGTTGGCCACCTGGAATAAGTGAGAGACACTAGGATGATTATGTTTGTTACTTGAACTGGTCCTTACACATTATCAAGAAACCTCAACCGGGAATTCTGTAAGCATTCCTATGCATAGAATTAACCTGTTAGAGTTCACACAGAAAACATACTACTTCTGCCAACTGTGGGAATTGTTTTAATTACTCATAATTAAATAAATGATTGAAACTGGCTACACTACATGTTTTTTCCCCTGCAGATGTAATTAGTCTCACCCCATTCAGTCTCTCATTCCTTCGCTGGATCCCCTGCGGAGCTTTTCACAACTTAACTCTCCTGCTGAAAAGTGCCAGCTTCCTGAATTTAACAGTTGTGGGGACGGTCTGTCTACCTCATCATCTCTGACGCTATCATCGGTGTTAACACAAAAGATATATATATATATATATATATGACAACTGAGCGGTCACAGGTGTTAGTCACAGTGGATAGAAACCACCGTATTACAAATGAACAGAAAGTTCTTGCTCTGCTTTGGAGAGAAGATAGAGGCAGGCAGGGAGAGAAACATGGGCCGAGGGCAGGCACTGGGGAAGCGAAAGGGAGTCAAAGTATCAAAGAATCTTGAAACTTTGCGTCCTCTGTGTAAGTGGTTTTGTCAGTATCGTGACACCACGTGCGGTGTGCAGAGGCAGCTACAGACTAGCTTTTGCTTCAGGCGCTTGAGTGGAAGCCTAAGGGGAGCCGGTCTGATCAGTCACAAGAATGCCAACCTAAATCTGGTCTGACTTTAATGCCAGCTTTTCACACCAGCACACTCATGGCACAACGTCTTGAATGCCAATGATTCATTCCTGAAAGTGAAAGAGGAAATTCACGTTCAATTTCATTTATATTCCCATATTGTCAAGTATATAAGTATTGAATGGGACACTTATATCTTCTCTCTGTTAAACAAATAATGGTCATGTTGTTACATCTATGCATTAGTACATAAACTGTTTGCATGCAGACTTTTCGTTTCTTTGAAGCCAGATCAACCTTTTCAGGACAATATTTACAATTTCTACACATGACTGCGTTTTTGGCTATACTTTGATTTGATATCTCTAATATTTATGATCATCCTGTGATGATTTATGTATTGCATTGTGGTTAGACAGTGACACAGTAAACCAGATATTAGCTGCGGAGTATGATGCGGTCAGGATTTGGCAATTTAAAAATATACTTTCTCTCAGTCAGTTTGCAAATGCAAATAAATGACTTTATTTGGGTGGAGAATGTTCTGACCGCCATCATATTTCAAACTTAGACCAAATGCACCAGTACACATAACAGAGTCAGGTCAAATGGAATACATAGATGCTTGCTTGATGCGCCTCAATGGATTTTAACCATAGGATCTCTGTTATTCTGCAGGATCTCCGAGATAAATATTAAATAAGTCAAAGGTTGTAATTTTCAGCCAACTAGATTTATCAGAATAAATGAGGAAACCAGAAAAATGAAACGTAACAGCAGAATTTAAGAGTGACTGGACCCACCACTCAAACAATGTCGCAGAGAGGCAGCGCTGCAGAGATTCACCAGTTTGATATTAGCGTCTGGAAAAAACGAAATGAAAATCTAGAATACGAGCATTTTGTATCAGGTGAAAGGTTGGCCTCTCCTGTGATTTCCAGGTCAGCTGGAATAACCCTGATTATGCAGACAGGCTAATAATCACATTTCTTCATAGACTCATCTCTCTCCTTAAAACCCCCTTGACAGCCTTTCTCAACATGTGGTGAAACATCTGGCAGCGGCATGCTTGCTCTCTTAGGAAGAAATCAGAGTATGATCCAGAGTGGCAAGTGACACATAAACACTGTCTGATTAATCGTTTTCACATCACTCAACTCAATATTAAAAAATCGCAAAACCTAATCATGATAAATTCTTAAGGGGATCTTCTTGTAATTGTCTATGAATAGTTCTTATAACAAAACATTTGTTTGACATTGAGACCAGCCTCCTTCTTTTCAGCCACCACAAATATATGACAAACCATTCAACCAGTCCACAAGAGGAGCATTCTCCAGATACCATGATAGTAAACAATGCATGAGAATATTATATAATGCATGCATATTTATTGCCTAAAACGTGTCAAGTCCAGACCCTAGATGCATTTAAAATATATATTTCTGCACTAAAAAAGGAAATTCCTGACTGCAGAGTTCAGCTGTTTGAATTGTCATTATATCATCATGTGAAAGAATATTTTCCTTGACCTCTAAGGCTCCTTAAAAAGCCATTGAGCAGAGCCGACTTGATAGGTGAAAAGTACTCAGAAGTAAATGGCAATAAGAATTTCAAAATTTTAAAATTAACTAGTTGTCAAGGACATGTTCTCTTCGACTTCGAGCAGTTCGAGTTCCTCATAAAAAGATGTTAAGAAACATGGACCAACACATGAACAGGTCTGCAGATGGTATAGATTATTTAAATCCTGATGTGTTTGCTTGAGGACAATTAGCCAAATAGCTGACTGAACAGCGAGAGGTTTTAAATAAGTTAACAACTTAATAGAAACTGCTGTGATAGACATTTTTTTTGTGTTCACTTTAAGGAGCGTGGACTCACTCTGATTCCCGTCGGTATGTTTTCGCACAAAAGCGGTCGGAAAGGCTGAGAGTGCTCCTGTAGGGGAGATGCAGGAGCTTCTGGTGGGATTTGAATCCAGGTCAGTAAGACTGCATCAGATTCTTAAGTTGAGGGTCTTAACCATCTCTGTGCATTGAGCCTTTCTAGACAACAAAGGCACAGCACGCATGGAGGTATGCTAACAGGTCTGCAGATATGAATGTACGCTATAACGTACGTAATAACTAGACCAAGACGAATAGCCGTCATCTTGGACTTCACCAAATTGAACACTCAATCAGCTTTGTCTGTGCGTTGATGTATCACTTAATAGAGGTAATACTTAACCTGTAATACATCAGACATGCATTGAGTACCTGGCATAGTTGTGTCAGGCTAACATCCATTCTGCTGAAATTTGGCTGTGCCTGCGATAGTGAATGAGTCATTTCTCTGCAGGGTATTAAATGGAGCTCTATGCTAGTTGTGTAATCCACTTATGGTACATGTGGCTTATGGGGGGGTTATAAAGCCCGCTACCAGACGTGTCACCAATACAATGGGTTTATTGGAAATCATTATATAGATGTTTGCATGGCTTATACAGAAAGCCAAGTCTCCCCCACCTGCCAAAGCCCGTGACTGACACATAGAGAGTGTAGAGAGCCCGGGTCGATATCAAGAGGCAGAGCATCATGGATGACCAAGACAGTGACCCAGTTCTTCTTTTGGCCTCTTGTTACGATTATATATTAGTCCCCCCCCGCGCCCTGCTAACTAGCTGCAGACTGCACAGAGATTCTCACTCAAGAATATCAGCTGTAATGGGTTCAAAGGAGCGCCAAAATCCTGGAGCTTAAGATACTAGAGGACAGAGAAGAGCAGACAAGAAGAGCTCGAGGTATAAGTCACATGACGGCAGAGAAGCCAGACCCGGAGAGATGTGCGCCGTATTAAGGGCTTCTGCGGCAAGTTTATATCCTGCAGACATTGTTGTTCAGCAAATTGTGCTTGGAGGGTGTTGTGTCTTCCTGCCTGCAGCTGCAGATTTAAAGTTGTGGTAATGCGTCTCTCGAGCTGCAGACAGAACGTCAACATCCCACAATATCACTTACTACAAAAGGCACTCGTGTGACATGCATGCTGTAGTTTATTCATTCCACTTCTCAGAAGCAATCTGTAAAGTCAGCATGATAAGCTCTAGTGTCAGTAACACCATATTTGTTTCAAGAAGAACAAAGTGGTCATCGTGTAACATGTAAATCACATCTGGTGTTTTATTCTCTCATAAGACTAATCTGCAAATACACACAGTATGCCTGATGTTTCAGCCTTGCCGTCTCACACTTCCAGCTGTAGGGACCATGCATCAAACAGCACCTTATTTAATTAAGAAAATTAAGAAGAGGTCTGTGTGGTTATGCACTGCAGGGACTGTTACATTTACATTTAGCTGACACTTTTTATCCAAAGCGACTTACAGGGAGCGACTTGGGGTTCAGTATCTTGCCCAAGGAGACTTCGACATGCCGTGGATCGAACCGCCGATCATCTGATTAGTGGACGACCCGCTCTACCTCCTGAACCACAGCCGGCCTATATTACTGTTAGTGAGCAGATTACTTGGAAAGTGGTTCCCTCCTTAGCGATGAGAGCATATAAAACCTGGTAGCTGCTTTTGACACGGAGGATTACACACAGGATTGTTCTTTTTAGCCGCCGTATACTGTTTCCATAGAGATACCCCTATGGCACCCCTGTGAGCTGGAATAATTCAGACTGTGAAATGTCAAAATACAGTTCTGTATCATACAGTCAGTTGGTGATTTGAGAGAGGGGATGGCCAAGTGGGAGCAGCCTTTACCCCAACTCCAGTGCTCCATTCCCCCCCCCCCATTGTATAAACTTAAACTTTACCTCTAATTATATAACTGTAGCAGCTGAGTGTGGTGTGCTCGGTGCAAGTTAATTTCCTCAGTAACATTACCTGCTCCATTCCCAGGTCATATCAAACATCATACATACAGCAGAAAATATATCTGTAGTCACGTCTCCACTTTGTTACAGCTGCAGTTTGGTCTCAGCAGCACAGACGCCACTGTGTGATTACAGAAAATGTTATGATATTCTGTGACTACACCATGTCACTGATACTAGAATTAAGCATTTCCAGTACATGCTTTGGAGAGTCTCATAGATTCAGGACGAAACCGACAGAATGAGAGAAAAGGCTCAATTAAAAATCTGTCAGCACCATGGATTTATCAATGCACCGCACAGTTCGGCTACTAACATTTCAGAGCAGTGGTCGGCGCCATAGATTATAACTTGTGCACGCCTCACGTCAGATAAAGGATCAATGGGTCAGGCAGACTAGACTAACATGTTTAACTAAACAACCTCTCTGTCTCAGCACTCGCTGCGCTGCTTAGGGCATGGAGGGCGGGGGTTGCTGTTTAACAAGAGGACGGCATCTCCATCATGGACTAAACACAGCATAAGAGCTATTTATACATGATAAAACTCGAGATTTAAGTCCACAAATTTGTAAATGCACCGACATGGAGCTTTAGTTTGTAGATTTCTTGCCTTTGCAAATGCCTGATGTGTAGACTTTACTCGTACACTGTAGTTGATGAAAAATTTAATAGGAATGCAGTTTCTTTTTGCGGCGCATCGCCATGAAATAACACCAGTGCTGCATTTGTTTTTATTTGTGTCTGCTTAGCACGCCGTTGAATGGATGCAAGGAGGAATAAAGAAAGAAGCGAGAGCTGTGAGGAAGAAACACGGTTGGGGCAATCGTCAAATAACAGAGATAGAGACACAGAAATAAGAGAGTGTCCTGGTCCAGGAAATATCAGGCCTACTTTGTAGAGATGTCATGATTTTTTCTACATGAAAAGCCCATCTGCTCTTCCCAGAAGACTGTCTCAGTGTGCTTCTACAGCAATAACTCTGTATTCCCAGAGCAGCAGTCCTTAGCTCCACTCAGGATCGCACATATACAGCCCACTGCTGCGCTCGGAAACACACACATGCAAGCACATGCACGAGGAGCAGACGTTGCATGCACATGTAAGCGCGCACATATAGTGTATAGATAGAGTATGCCCTAGATCGTTATTAGTTTATTCCTTATGATTTAGTTGCTTGGCAACAGCCTTAACAGGGTGGAAATATGAACTGTTAGATACATAGAGCAAGGAGTTTTTTTTTTTTGATCAGGTCCTGCCCCCTCACGCTGCTGGATGATATGAATCTCCTTTATGCTGCAGTAGTCATCCATGCCCCCAGAGTCATTTAACCATTCAGACTACACCGCGTGTTAAGATGTGGCTACGCTTCCATTCATTTACAATGTCAGTAACTCTGCTTCTGACGCGCGCCTGCTTCCATTCATTTCGTCTCTTTCCTCTGTGAATTATCGCCTCTTTAAACTCGGTTCTGTCCCGTCAGACGTCACAGACACGCTCGGCGCGATCCAGCAGTAAAGTTACGGTTAACTAAACTCACGTACAGGGCAAACCGAACCGGTGTACGGCAGATTTTACGCCACCTTGTCGTTCATTTATTGAGTTTGTGCAGGGGATATTATATCTATTTTAACCGCACAAATCGTGCGTTCTGCCAAGGCACTGAATAATCCAATCACACGTGAATTATTTACGATTTTGGGAGCACATTCTTTACTTTTATCCATGAATAATGCATTTTCTCTTCGTGGCTTTACTGATACGTTTCATCATTATTGTTCTCTCTGGCGTGTATTCTGTCATGTGTGTATCCATGTTTAAATCCTTTGTATGACTCATGAATGCCCCAGAGATTGGCACTGTCTACCTGCACATGAATTCTATAAATAGGCTTGTTTGTGGATGATAAAAAAAAAAGAAAAAGAAAAAGAGAGAGAGATTCTTCTCATAAATTCACTTTATTATTCCGCTCACACAGTTTAGTCTGCAAATGTCAAGCAGTGTGTTCATATCAGGTTATATATCTTTAAATTCCAGCGTGCCTGAGTATGTCTTGTCCTGTTTCATTAATCAGTGAAAAGTTAAAATATTCCAAATGAATTCACAAAGGCTCCGTCACACAATGAGAGCTTTCATCCAAACACACCTCAACAAGCCAGGTTTCTGCCTTTTGAAGGCAGAGCTTTTCGGGCAGTGCCCTTCGGAGCAGGGTCATTTTTCAACGTTTGCGGATTGATTCCAGAAATTTCCTGTGTACGCGAGGTCCACGCCCGAGAGAACAAATCCTCAGTGAGCTTTTTAAGTATTTGACATTCCAGAGGTGTTGTTCTCCAGCGCGCCCTGATGATTATGATGTTTTTTCCAGGGGGATGCTCTCTTACCAGTGAGTCATATTTAGCAGCACAGGCTGCTGTCAGGGGGGAACAAAAGTGGAGTCCCTTCCATGTATTAATCAGAAGCCAGCCCCGAGGCTGGATGTTCCTGGACTGTAATTGTGGCTTATAATACATCTCTGATTAACCCACGCCTTTAGGACACAGAGGAGTAATAACGGTAATGTTTCCTCTATAAAGCAGCTGTATCTAGTAGAATTCACATGCTGGACGCAGACTGACAGTATTCATGATGAAAGCATTTCTGTTTTTCTGTATGTGACAACGCTGCTGAATGTCCCGTGCTTCAAGTGAACATGTATCTTGTCAGTGCTGCAGCTTTTCACACATGAATGAAGATGCTGAATGTACTGAACATGTCATCGCGAGGTCATTACTCACCTTGCACCGATAGCCTACTGTTTGGATGGACCACAAGGAAACTGTTCACGGCGAAAAACACTTGAGTCGCATGAATATTTCCGCAAGTTGATTCAACCAAACTGTCCGGGTGGCGTCACAGAAACCCTTGCGACTGTTTAAGATATAGGCTGTTTGGGCCTCAGATGTGACTCTCTCCACCCGCCCCTCCACCCCGTGATCGTATCTACATGTGTCTCAGTGTTTCTGTGAAACATGATCTCTCTCTCTCTGCATCCTCTGCGCGGCGGGCACACCTCTGCCAAACCAACCAGACAAGGCCGCCAGCAGCAGCAGCAGCAGCAGCAGCCACAGATGGGGGAAGACAGGACCTAGCCTGCGAGAGCGTCATAGAACTTCGCCTCCACACTTAACTCAATCTGTGCCCATGCAACGCCAGCACGGCTAGGCCTGCAGCCAGATCCGCCCCCATATCTGCGATTGTCACACCACAACACCAGCAGCACGGCAACGCGCTCCCTCTTCATTGTGACAGATTTAGATAGCACTCAGCGTTCTCGCCACCTGTCAGCGCGCCATGTTCCACCATGTCGCCATGGCGATATGGGTCTTTAGACCAATATTGCTAGTTGTCCTGTAACTGCCTTGCCTTTGGGGTGAAATACACACATCGGACTTAACTGCCTGCCATTCACGGAGAAGGGCAAGCATGTTCAGACTTTCACACAGCCGCGCCGGTTCACTCAGAGGTCCGACTGGTTATAGATTACGCACAAACCGGGCAGCTACAAAGGACAGAGACATTATGTGGAGATGGTATCTGCAGAGCAACAAGCACCAGTAGCATAGAAATGCCAAACACTCACATGCCCCGAATGGATATCTTCGTGTACCTGAAATCACAAGCCGTGCATATAAACAGATGAAGCTCATCTTGTTTTCAAAGGGCAGATCTCACGCAGCAAATCTTTAAAACATCGGGACAATTGAATAAACTCCTAAGAAAAGTCAGTGTGTGTAGATTACACTTTGTTTTTAAAAGGCTAGTTGAACAAAAAAAAGTGAACAGTGTGAGCAGATTTACAGTTCCAGTGACTTTAAGTGTAGTTGCCAACAAACCAGCCTACAGAAATAGCAAGAGTTAGCACACCTCATAACTGAACCGCATTACAATATAGAGGGTTGTTCACGGTGAGAGGGGGGACTGTGTCCTGTGGAGTGCTCCCACTGATGAGGAAGATTCACTGAGAAGCTAGGGCAGACCTCAGACCTCAGCCTTGTAATAGTACATCCATAAATTACCACAAGACAAGGGCACTCTCTAAGGAGCCCCAGATGCAGGGTTTCACTAAAATTACAGCTCGTTTATCAAATCCTTTATTTCCAAACTGTCCTTTTCACTAGGAATCCCAATATAGGTGCTCCGAATCCTCCTGCTCTTACATCATTTCCCAGGAGTTCTCTGCCTGTATAATGTATGACTGTACTGTACTGTAATGTTTGGCGTAGTGTTTTGTCAGCAGGGGTACCAAAACATTTATTTTGGGAACTATGGGAAACAGTTTCAGCACAATCAGGGAACATTAAAGCCAACACTTTTTTTTTAAAAATAGTAGCATTTACTCATTCAAATAACATGGACTGGGATTTCTGACATGTCTACTGCTGGCCACTGTTGTCTACAAAAATAATGACTAAAAAGTATGGAAGCATGCCACCACCAGACGATTGTCCTGAAGTATCCACTGGGGGAAGCTGCTAACAGCAGACTGCCACTGGCAGGGTTTCCTACAGTATTTATGGTTTGTCAATAATCTGAAGCCAGTTATTATTTCTGGATGAGCAGCAGTGTGTTTCTTTCTTAAAACAAGCAGATATCTGGAACACGCGGTCTCGGGTGAGGTGAACCGTACTCCTCTGCCCAGACAGCAGATGCGATCCTCCTGCTGACTGAGCTCGGATGGTGCGTTCAAGTTAATGCTTTAAGGCGTGTATATTTGTGGATATTCACAAATCTCAGTCCCGTGTGATACATTGATCTCTTTTCACAATGACTCGAATTTACACCGATGTGGCAGCCATGTTGCATTTTGAAGATTCGGAGACCCAATTAGCAGAGCTTTCATCGCGTCGGCTTGAGTGAGCCCGAAAGGAGCCGCCGCTGCTGCTGAGAATAATCATGCCGTCACTAGTCATCCTGTCAGCCCGTCCAGAGCGCAACATCTGTAGCATGTCTCCCTCTGATAGGACTGCAGCTCAAGCGTGAATTACCAGGAAAGAGAATGAGATCTTCTAAATTAGATGAGCCAGGCGTATGCGCATACAGGTAAACAGATCCTCCTTGCGGAACCGATACTCATTAAGTCCCCGTGTTAACATCTCGCAAGGGGTAATTGCACGTGGTACTTAAGTCTAAATGGACAGTTATATGACCATCCATCACAATCTCCCTCTTCCTTGCGCTCCCTCCTCTCTCTATCTCTCTCTCAAGCCCACAGTAGCTGCTAATGCTTAAATACACCTCCTGTAATTGCCTGTCTGTCCACATTAATGTAGCTCTTGACAAACTTGTTTCATGGCATACAACAATGATCTTCCACACAGCAGATTTTAAAAATTAATTAGTCAATGTAGAAAGCCCCCACCTGTTCATGAGCTCTTACCTGAATGGAAACGTCGCTGTAGGAGCCTCCTATGACCCCTGAGATAGCCAGAGGGACGTCATCGTGGATGGCATAGGAGCCATCGGGGCATGTGTACTCGCTGTCATCCACTTTGGTGAGGGAGGCCCGGACAAACTCCAGAGACTGCTCCAGAGCGTAAGTGTCCTTAGAGCAGGTGTCCAGTATATGAGCTCCCAATCTGATCCCAGGCAGGATGCGATCGTCCTTGTTGATTTCATCTAGTGCCAGCAGCATGGCCTCCAGTCTCTGGATCCCTCTCTGAGCGTTGATCTTCCCACAGTCCTCTGCCCCTTCACCCTTCTGGTGTACAGGGAACAGGCCGCCAATCATCAGATCTCCATCCAGGGTGATCTCCCTCTTGGAGTCAGTGTTATAGCCCACCACAGGCAAACCCTGGGGAGCCTGGGCAAAGAGAGACACACATAAGCACAGCAGGCTGAGGTGGGACAGCCAGAGGGGTCGGGGCACAGGGCGCACCCCCAACACAGGGGATTTCCCCAATGACATATCCCTGGACAAAACAAGGTCACTGTCCCGCCTGTGGTTTTTGGTCAGTGTCTGGTCAAGCTTTGAAGAAAAGAACAGTCAGGCGCAGCAGCACCAGATCTCAAAGCAGCAGAGTTTTTATTCTGACAGAGGCCATTTACAGCATCAGTGCCATCCTCTTCATCCTTCTCTTCTTCAAAGTTGGTTGTAGATTACAGCCTGCAGATCAAACAGAGAGAAATTCAGTCACAGCCTTTGAGCCAGAGTACAACGATCCCTTTGTCTCACACACATTGTGTCAGCCAGGGACCAACTCGTCCCATGGAAATGTGACATCTGCACAAGTGAGTAAATATTTGTGTGTCGTTTGACGCTGACTGATGATGGATGCGACATGCAGGGCAGAAAATAATAAAGACAGCTCATTATTAGTTGACACCAAACAACGGCGCAGTGCTTTAGTCTGACAAGACAACTCTTTCATGTGGTTCTCAGAAAACATGAAGACAATTTCAAATGCATCTGTTATGCAGAAGGTTATGTGCATTATCGAAATAAACTGACAAAACAGAGGCTTGAAAAAGAGCTCACCGAGGACACATGCTCCAAATAGTATTATATTATGCAGCACAATCAAACCTGCGTTGTGAGAGGCTTCATTCAGCGCTCGTGTCTTTTATTTGGAAACTTTCTTTCCTTTCCTAATGTTTCATTGTGCGCCTGACCTCAAGTTACTTCCCTTCCAAGGCAGATGATCGCACAACTCTTTTATAACATTGTGCACATGCTCCTGCACACCGAAAGTCTACCGAGATAACAAATCGTGTCCCCAAGGAACGTTTTGTCAAATCACATTAAACACTTGCACACTCTTACAAAAAACCAATTTGCGCACAAAAAACAAAAAAAAAGCAAATAAAATGAGATAAAGTATTGAAATCTATTTCAAGCATAGAAATTCATTTTGTTGCCAACTGGCTGAATTAGTGTGATTTCATGTGAAAATACGTGCGCGTTCATTCATTTGTTCTGCCGTCTGTAATGCTCTGAATCGTTTTTTTTTTTTTAATACAAAGCGGGATGCAAATCCAAAATAATGCGAGCATTTCTTATTCCCAGCTAAAAAAATAAATAAAAAAAAGTTAGAAAACAAATCTGACTCACACTGAGACAAACACTGAGTGCACTGGAAGAACATTGTTGGAAGAACCCTGCAGAGCGAAGCCCTGTGCTTAAATTATTAAAGCATTTACCGTTTGTGATCATTTAAACTAACGATAACACAACTGATCTGTCCGGTCAGAGGTTAGGGTCAGCGTCAAAGCAGGTTCCTTGGAACTAGAAGAAAGAAAAGAAAGGACAGCTTCTGTGCTACCGAGTTACTGCAACAGCTCGCACGGTGAATTTATTCAGCAGGACTAGAAATCCGTTAAAGGACAGTGCATCTCCCAAAGTGTAAAAATATTCCTTCCAGTGAGATTATGTGACGCCTTTATAAAACATAAAAGTGGTCTAGCTCTTTTTATTAATTATATAATATTTTCCTTCAACCACATAAACACGAGCAACAAATCTTGTCTGAAACAGGTCAATTATAGGCCAGTATATTGTTAGTATTATTATAAAATCTCAATACTGTGCACGATTCAATGTGACACATTCATGTAAGTCGGTTAAAGCCGACGCAGCTCATGTATGGATTTTCAACAGAACAGACGCAGCGTTATTGTTCGGTCCTGGTGTCAGTTCCCACAAATCCTAGAGGAGTAATTAAGCAGAGTGTTGAGTGTGGGAGAAGTTTATCGGTGTAAATTATTGAGCTAGAATGATCTGTCTCATATCCACTGTCTCAACAAGTCAAGTAGGCTGACAAGCAGTAATTAACTGTATTGATGAGAGATTATGAAACCATGGCAGGGGGATATTAATACTCATGTCTCCTTCTTTCTGTTTCAAATACTGTCTTACCTATTAAAACAATGCAAAGCTCTCTACAGGAGTCAGACTGCAGACCACATTCTTGGGTTTTTCTCTGTTTCTGTCATGTCTTTCTCTCTATCGTCTAACTCTCTCTCTCTCTCCCCCTGTTGTTTCCATGGAAACTTGCCAGTAGAAGGAGAGGGTGAGGAGGAAGTGGAAGACAGACCAGGACAAGTGGGCCAGTCTGACCATGCACGGTGCATGGTCAGACTGTGGCCCTGTGGGAGAACTGGGAAACCAGCGCTGTGAATTGACCGAACTGATCCGACTCCAGTCAGAGCTTTTCATGTTCCGCCTTTTAGACACATCGCAAACAGTGACAATAAGTCGAGGATGCGAGCCTCTGTTTCAAACCACAAATGGGTTTAAATATTGCTTTAATATCTCGTCTCTGATCCATCAGTATTTCCAGAAGTGTTTTGATAAAGAGTTACGGCTTTAGAGACGCTTTTGGTGCAAACACTGCAGTCTTTTAATAAGAAATAAGATGTGGCGTGTAGCATTACTTTTGATGAAACCATCAGCGAAACTTAAAAGCTCTTTTTTTCTTCCGCACAGAATATGTGCGTGCGTGTGTGTGTCAGGCTTTCCACTTGTTCCCTCAACAGCTTGTCAACAAGTGAGAGTCCATTGCAACAGTCTGCACATTTGGGCCGAGTCAGTACTACAGTACTTACTCTGCATACAAAGTCAACCACAGACGAGCAAGGGAGCGTAGTTGCGTACAACAACATCATTGTGATGTTTGGGGATCGTATTCTGGTTGCACTGTAACTCTGCAGCATGTGAAACACAATTCATGAATGCCCAAATGGTGAAAGAAACTACAAATCAGGGCTGTAAGCTGACTAAACGTGTTTATTTTGAATAGATTTATGCGGTGAAACTTTTTTTTTTTCGTCAGTAACACCAGTGAAGCACTTAAGTCTACAGCCTCAAGAGACCACAGTGACAAAAGGATTTCTGGCTGACACATCGTCAGTCTCCTCCCCTCTTCTAGGATTCCCACAGGAGGCCTCCATCTAATCAGTGAACTGTATTTCTCTCTGTCTTTGTTCACTAAACTCCTGCATCCAACCTTAGCATGCACGTTCCTTATGGGAGAAACATCTATATATATATATACCTCCTGTCATTACAAAGTAATGAGCAGTGAAGGCTGCTGATCTCCATATCTCCATCCACAAGCTGCAAGAATCCTTCTTTTCATTTGGGCCAAAGCAATTCACGTGTGCAGTGTTTTTCCTACTTCTCGACGTTTCATTTAGAAATCAAACCCAAAGCAATAGTTTGACATTTTGGGAAATCTGCTTATTTGCTGTTTTGGACAGTGTCAGGCTGGCTGTTTGCTAAGCTAACTGGCGCTAGCTTCAAATTTTCCATTACAGACACGAGGCTGGTATCAGTCCTTTCATCTGACTGACTCCAAAACTCAAATTTCTTAAATCAATGTGTAGACTGTGTCCGACACAAGACTGGTTAAAATATTTCTTTGGTTGTCTGTTACTTGGTTTTTAGCTTATATACTATATCGTTGTAATGTAATGCCAGAGTACTGTGTGTGAGTGACAGATGAGAGTAAAAGTAATATTTACACTTTAGATGTAATATTCCAGCCAGGATTCTGTCGACACGTTAGCTTCAAAGAAAAGCGATGCCTCTCATTTTTCCTCTCTCCTCCTATGCAGCCATCTCTGTTTCCCTCTTCACCAGATGGCCTTTTTAATTCAAGAGCGTAAAGCCTGCCAGCCTCTTACACACTTCAAACCAGACTGTGTGAAGGAATGGGAGGAGTGGATGGGGGGGCCGGGGAAGAAAAAAAAATACAAGGAAAGATAGCAGATGCGAGAGGGCAGGGAGAAAAAAATGAGAAAAAGAGGAGTGGATGGCAGTGTGGGCAGCAGTGAAAGAGGGATGAGGGTGGGATTTGAGAAAGATGCTACCCAGGCTGCTTTTTTTATGACACTCATTTGCCCCAGGAGTGGAGTGGAGCATTAATATGGTAATATCCCCCCAGGCGATAGCAAGTGTTGAAGAGAGGAGGTCATCTACTGTATATGCAGCCCTGGGCCTGGGTGAGCAGGTTGGAGATCCCCAGTGGGATGACTTGGAGGCTTGCTAAGAGGAAGCAAAGGTAATGGGAGTCAGGCTTCCCTAAAATCACATTTCCAACTGACAAAGAGAACGGTCCTGGGTGGGGGAAGACTGAAAATGGTCTGCTAATGGGAAAGAAGATTCATGAGTGCACACACACACACACACACACACACACACACACACAGATATATTACTGAGCCCAAACAATGCATGAAGCTTCCAATCCTGGAGGCACCTGGGACACACGAAGCTGTGATATTCTTCTGTTGATGTTTGATTGAATTTCCTGAGACATGTAAGGATAAGGCGGGTGATATTATGTTTTCTCACTGTCAACGAATTTAATGAGACCAAAACCAACCAATGAAATTATCCTGCCAGAATGCACCGTGTGCGTATGCCTAATATAGTTTGTTTAGCTGTTTTAGTCGTCCTCTCCTGTCACAAAAATACAGCCAGTCAGCCACACCGTCGTACTGGAAGACATATAACCATGAACACGTGCAATCCAACAGGTTTATAATAATGAATAATTGAAATTAATAATGAAAAGATAATCTCGCTGCACATGGACGCATGTTCATTCTAATTGTTAAGTTTTTTCTCCTCTGTTTTCAACCCGCAGTGCAGATGTCTATACAACACCGTTTGGGAGATTTGGAGGCGTTCATGAAGGCTCCTCTGCGACCACAGTTACCCATAACACCCTCCTCTGCGTTGCTTAGCAGAGAAGTATACTGTAGTCATCTCGCATTCACGATCCAGTGAAGTCCCACGAGGTCTTCTACCAACAATTTAGAGGTTGTATTTTTCACTTAGTTGGCTTCATTTCCACCTGTTAGGAAATCATTTATGAGTTTATCTCATTGGGGCCCCGTGGAACTACTCACGACAAACAATAGCAAACACGGTGACTTAAAGCGGCACCACAGTGACGCGCTTCAGCCTGTTTAATCTGCACCATGACGGCTAACGTGATCTACAGAAAATCCTACGTGGATTATCTCTGAACACCACTCAGAGAGTCTGCTGTGTGAATCCAGTTCAATTAATACTGAGAAGACTGACTGGATCAATGATATCTGCTGAAGTTATATCAGTAAAACAATGAAATGTCTCCCAAAAATACAACCCCGCTGACCTTTTCTGATAAGGTCATTTATTCAATTAGCAATTAGAGAGCGGCGCGTCCTTTCGCAGCCTCTTTGAGTAGCAGATACTGCAATTAAGAAGACATGAATCAATTCAGGGGCTCGCTGCATCACTGTCACACAGCTGTGCTTACATTCACCAGAGAGAGTCAGCAAGCTCATATCCAGCTCCTGATTATCATACAATCCACCCCATTCCACGTATGCCTTTATGCTGCTGTTTAACAAACAGCTTGTCCCATCTTTCAGAGCCGACTGCGCCGCACATCCCCCTCCATCCATCTCCTCCTCTCTCCTCTCCACCTGTAAAGGGGGGAATCCCTCGCATGTGTCCCTTCGCCTCCCAGGAGCCCCATTCTGCCTTCCTCATCAAACATTTATCGTCTCTCTTTGTTTCTCAGAGATCATTACCGCGCGTCCCATGATTGGCCGGAACGCGATGATGGATGGATGGTGCTTTTGTTTCAGAGGTTTTTTTTTTTTTTTATTGTATCTTTGCATTATTCATCATCACGCCGTTACACAAAAGTGTCCTGAAACAGCATGATTTCTCTTTGGAAATCATTAAAAGTGTTGGCCCTGTTCTGACAATTGATATTAGTGAGGGAATTAAGTTACATTATCTGGAACGTGATGAGCTGAGAGCTCACATTTAGCTTTTCTATGTTTTTTAAATTGCATCATTTATATAACTAAAAGGGGGAGAAAAAAACAATATCCCAGAACAGTAAGGATTGTTTTTAAGTAGGTGCTTCCATTTCTCTTAATTTGACAGTTTCATTGCATCCAGAGTGAGTTGCAGGGTTTTTTTTTGGTGGGGGAACACCACCATGCGAGATTACACAGTGGTGTTTCCATCTTTATTTCAGAGAGTCATTGTGTTCCCTTCTCTTCTTTCTTATACAGTATTATCTCATTTTAATTCAGCTATCCACTAACACTCCACTAAATCAGGGAACTCAACATTTCTGTTTGATTTGATTGACTCCTACAAAGCAAAAGTGCATAGGTGTATACTTCCGAACCAAAGTAAACTTAGTTTCATAACAACGTCACAGACATAAATCTAACTCTCGGGAACTTCCACAAAATGTCAAACGATCGCGTTTCTGACAGCGTAGCCACGTCGCTAAACAATCAATAGCAGCCTGATATGAACAATTACGAGCAGTAACTCAAACTTGAGACATGTAGTGCTAAAACCTCACAGCAGAGCTACTTGTCACAAGAAAGCTAATAAAGTGATTCCCATCAGGGGTCGGGAAATGAATCTAGTGGGTTACAAACTGATTCCCAAGGTAGAAAATAAGAAGAATGCTTATTTTTTGTCACCTTTCCTGTGAAATACTGTAGTTTCACCCTTTGCAGGACCCTAAACATTATTAAAGAAAACAATCCGAGTGCAGAAAAATCGCTCCAGTTGAGCTGCTCACAACTTACTGCCAACCAATGACAAGGGGTTTCAAGGAAATATGACTTTTATATTAAGTCATCACAAACAGAAAAGGCTGCTTCTGCGTCGATATCGGGTCTCAAAACACTCAGCCGGTGAGTTCAGTGCAGTTTCAGTTCTCTCATCAACAGCAGATCAGCTGCCACCATTGTTGACGGGTCGAGACATTAGTGTACATCAGCTGCATGACAAGTAAAGAAAGCTTGAGGTCGAATGGAGCAGGATTATCAAAACAAATATTCTACATCTTTCCCCAAATATCCAGAAGAGGAAACCACGCATCGATATGAGCTGCAAACACAATAAATCAACAACATTTATCATTGCTCACACTTGAAATTATTGATGCAGCCGACGACCCAGTACTCACCTAGGAACCTCTCACACAGGAAATGTAAAATAGGAATGAGTCATTTGCAGTCAGAGCAGTAGTTTAATTTTAATCTGGGAGTCATGCACACATCATTAATTAATTCAAAGCTTCCCTTTGCTTTCGCTCGAGTAAGTCCATGCTTAAATCTTTCTACTTGAGTAGAGAGCTGCTTTTTTCCCCCCCCAGTTTAGTTTAATGTATGATATAGCCGTTGATGTATGTGGGATAGCCGGACTTTGCAGACCCATTGAAGGTGTACGTTCATTCTGTTCAATCTTAGATTAGGACCAAGACTTTGTGTAATTTCTTTTCCTTTCACGTAAAAAGATTGTTAACGCGCGCAGATCATCTTACAGGATACAAATCAATACATAAATGCCCACTTTTACAATAGTGCAGAGGGACTTTGAATATTTCATTCGGCAGATGTTATGGGCGTCAGGTGTACAGTACAGAACAGGCTCTTTCTGTATGATGCTGGCAGAGATCCAGCTGCCATCCTCACCTGATGGTGTGTATGGTAACTCATATAACACGCGTGTAATCTCCTTTTAAAGGAGGCTTGCTGTAACAACAGACTTCTGGATTAAAAAGATCAGACATTCAAGTTCAAATATTACAACTAAATGGATGAAGGGGGAAAAAAAGAAGAAACAAGCTCCCGCTGCTTTGATTTCTCTTTGCAGATATGAGGCTTTTTTTTTTTTACATTGTTTGTGCCCAAACTCTATCATGGTGCCACACAGCTCTGGTCCAGCCAAACAGGTCCACATGTTACGCTGGCAGTGAGTCCCCCTCCACCCACCACCCTCCACCCGTTAACATCAAGTCAAAAGTAACAGGTGAGGCAGGCTGAGCTGTGAGAGGGAGCACAGGTCAGACAGCCTTGCCTCATCCTAGTTACTTTTTTGCTCCTGGATTCAGATGATGGCAGTGGAGGCATGGTCTTCTTCTTCTTCTTCTTCTTCTTCAGTCAGCCATGACCTGAATAATTTACTTTAATCAACATCTTCGGCTGCGCTCGCACATCATTTCAGATTCTCTGCCTTACAGGAGGTAGATTCCCTAATATGCTGTGTAAGAAATTCAGAATCCGATATAGTCATGTTCGATTAAACGCTTTCCTATTGTGTTTTTTTCTGTTTCTGTGTGGGTCTGTGTGTTCAATGAACTGATTACACTGCATTCTGGGGAGTTTTTCTATTGTGTTGTATCTGCTGAACATGCAGCACAGATACCCCTGGGACTGGAGGGAGCATCCACAGTACATTCTGCTTCCCTTAATGACTTTGTCCGGTATTAGTGCGCAGCCTCTAAATATTTGCGCCTCGGGGGTGTTCATTTATATTCCTCGTGTGTTTAAAAATGTATATTTAAACTCCCGATGATAATCAAAGAATTACACGGAATCACTCCATCCACGGCCGCGCAAACGGCGCCTCGCTGCTAATTTACAACAGTATGATCAGAATCCAAACAGATGTGTTTAGATCAGTTTGGATTCTTGTGTTTCGACGGGGAAAAGACAACGATCAGCATCGCCTCGTAGCAGAAATGAGACCGAAAAAAGAGACCAAACGACGAGATGTTTGTCTTCTCTCCAACACAAACTAAATCTCAAGTTTTAAATCGACTTTCTCCCACTTTTTTATCGCACATTTTCGCCGAATGAGCGGGATTGGAGACATGGCGGTTGTTGTGCACTGCAGCGCCTCTTCTTCTTCTTTTTTTTTGTAGTTTGTCAGCAGCCTTGCACATGTTGTGCAATGTAAGTGTATGGTTGGAGGCACAGATGCAGTGGTCAACGAAAAGGAGGTTAACGAGCTCGTCTATATCAAGAATGGATCATAATAATGGCAGAAAACGACATTTTACGCACCAATGTATTCACTTTAATGATGCCAACTACACAGATTTGTGTCAACATAACACAAAAGAGAAGGTCGACTCCCTCTTAAACTCAAACCCCGAATAAACTCAAAGCAAATCAGCTCGTAGAAGTTCACAAAAATGCACCTTCGACGCACAAATCAGCCGAGACCAACACACACACACACACACATATACGCACGCACGCAGCCTTCACCGCATCTCTTACCTGAGAAAGGTTCCTCAGTTTCCAGCGTTGCCGTGTGAATGGAGCGTGTAAACCCAGCGCATATCCTTTTTGCAGCAGTTTTTTTTTTCTACAGGAGCCCGACGACCCGGTGCGGCTGTGAACTACACGGAGAGGCTCGGTGAATGAATGAAGGGGCGCGAGCGTCGCTGCCTGAAGTTTGAACCGCGTGCAGCTGTGCCGCGCGCCAGGAGCTGTCCGCGGTGCTGAGGAAAGCACACCACGAGCTGCCTGCCGGATTCCTGGAGGTCTGCTCCTGCTGCCAGCGGTTCAAAAGTCACATTTTACGCTTAAAACACAGTGCAAATGACGCCCACTTCATTGTGCTGATGCGGAGAGGGGGGGAGAGAAAAGGCGTTTCACTTTCTTGAGCATCAACTGTGAAGAAATACGAATTTAAAGCTCGATCTAGAATAAAAATGCGACCTTTATGAGGCTGGTAGTTTGCCAGGTTAAAGGCAAAGTTGAGATTTTACCTGTTACTCGAGTTAGTGATGAAAAATCTTCAGCAACTGGACAATATATATATTTTTTTTCTCGCTGCAGATGTGCCACCAATCTGGGAGAGCCTCAACTCTCAGAAGGTTTTGGACACTTGAGCAAAGGCGCAGTTGGTCCAAGCACAAACAGTCCCGGAGATAGCCTGGCTCCGAATTTTATTTGAAAGCATGATGTCATTTAGAGCCTGATTGGAAAGATTTCTTTGAGCCGCTTTGTTCTGGTTTGTCAGCTGCCTGTTGTGGATATCAGTCGGGAGAAGGTTTAAGAGTCGCCCCCTATTTGTTCAAGCGGTCAGGGGGGAGGGCACAATGTATGAAAATAACGATTCTTTCGAGACTGCTTATCTTCAGCCGTGGAAATTTTTTTTTATTTGGGATCCGCAAACAAGTTGTGACACGGCGCGAGAGAGTGTGAGGTCAGTCCCAGATGGCACCGTGAGGCGCGCGGGGCGGGGGGGTGAGCGACATGCGCTTTGGAGATGGTGAGCTGCGAGCCTTTCCTCTCTCCTGCGAAATGCAGCTTCAGACACGCAGTGGTCGGCGTCTAAATGTGTTTGTTGAAGACATCTCTCCCCTCCTATCTCGCTCTCCACGTGTAATGTAATGAGATTAATAATTAACATCATGGGAAGGCAATAATCGGCGTGGCCCCAAAGCTGCAGGACACCCCCGTGGGTTTCGCAATTAATTAAATCACTTCTTGACCCAGTGTGTCATCGCGAGTCTCTTCCAGACTCAATTTCATATCTGCCTTTGGACAAAGGTTTGGATGCCAGGATGAAGAGTGAAAGTGCAACAGACATGTGGTGAGGGCATCTGTCCCCGCAGTCTGATCACACCTCTGTGGGCAGCATGGCTACCGATGAAATGTTACCCACAGACTGTGAGGTGAGATATTTTATAACTTGATGAATATCAGAGCACCCGTGGTTTGAGAATAAACAAGCAGGGCGACATGTTGGTAAATTAGATGGCAGATTTCTATATGATAAACAAGAGCAGAAGATGGGAGACAAAGTGAAGGTAAAACCAACATCAGGTGTGTGAATCAGATGTAAAAGAAAGTGCTGCTTTCATTAGGTTCTCTGAAGTCTCTAAACTCTTCTGGGGGGGATGATCACCACTGCTCCAACAGATATCACCTCATTTGGTGTTTTCATGATGGTGATGGAGAGCACGACACATTGCTCCCGTTGGTGTTCATCTGGGCGGATATCTGTTGAACGTGAAGGCCGTAACGTGATTCAAATGAGTTTTTACTTAATCGTATGAAAGCAACAGCTTTGTTTCTCCACTCATTATTAGTCTCCCATATGAAGTGTATGTTGAGCCATTATGGCTTGTGCTCTTTGGAATCCATAGCCAGACCAATGTGGAACACACCCATAATGATAATCGAGACATTAAACTTTTCAGATACGGTGATAATATCGTGGTTGATAATAATGTTCATACTTGAAATAAGCATTTATTTTAAGGATGCCTTATGAACTAAATCCGTACTTCAGCTCGACATTTTACTGATAATAAAACTTGCATCATACTGGCCTGTACCAAGAGGGACTTTTTCTCTGTGGCTGATGGCGTATTAGTCAGTTAGTTTACTGTGCTGGATTTGAATGAACACATTTGTACATATAGGTCATGATGCTCATTAAGGAGCAGCGGCTAAAGAACACGTGTCCATCAAACATCAATAGTCTGCTGGAGCCTATTCTTCCTCTTCTGCTGTACACACAGCTGATTAAATAAATTGTGACACAAATGCCAAACCTCGCATTCAAATGCCGCTCAGATCAATGCAGCTCCTGCCAAGGTGACAGGATTCGGATACAATAACACTCTGTAATCACATTTTCGAGTGAGAGTTTGAGTTTCATGGAAGGGAGCAGAGTTTGGATTACTCCAGAGCAGAGTTTGGATTAAAATAAGCCAGGTGAAATTGCTCCTGCAAATCTTACAAACGTTTTTTTTTTTTTTTTTTGCTCATCTTGCACTCACAAATTCCTTACGCCATTATTGCCTCTGTCTTTTATCCAGCTTTTGAATTTCACGTCTGCGCCTATCTAAAAGAAGGCACAGGCAGTCGTCACAATGTGAAACCACCAAAGCGGGTTAGCGATTAAAAACAGAGCTTAATAAGTTATTAGGCGCTTACTGCCTCATCAATAACTTCTGAACAACAGTGTGTCCAACCGCCACCCACGCTTGGTTACATCTCCCTGTCTCCGTTGGCAGACAGTCAAATAGAAATGGACGCCCTCGTAGTAGAGCGGTAATGATGTGGCTTTGTCTCAGAAAATTTAAAAAGGTCCTGTGTGAAAGATTTAGTTAGCTCTGTTTACAGAATTTAGCAGAAACAGACTTCATTAGCCTTTTTTCTATATCTGTACACGACACCACTTGTTCTTCTTCAATGGAGTCTGCCATGTTTGAACCGCCATGCTTCTTACAGCAGCCCAAAAACAAAGCAGACACTGGCTCTAGATGAGGCTTAGTTTTATCTGTAGTTTTCATAGTTCATCCTTCAAAGGGTGAAACAAGGGGATGCAATCAGCAAGTACACCACTCAATGTCACTGCATCCTGCACACCGGTCCTTTAAAACGGAGTTTGTTTTAACACAAGGGCATGAAAAAAACTCTACGCACAACCGATTCCTGTCAACTGTAACATTTCATTTGAAAGTTTTATTACAGACAGAAAGTCACAACAATGGCAACGTGCTGTACATCATTTCCAATGTCTCACAGCACCGACAACTTCAACTTATGAATAATATCACAACTAGTCTCCGGAAGTGAGTGAGTTTTGGCTACAAAAGAACCGTCGAGTGGGTTTAACAAACCGACTACAGAAGTGAACGTTACGCTGAAAAAAACTAAAGCAGTTATCTGAGCGCAGAGTGACGATAAAATGCTCTGTACAGTATCTAAGGGGAAAAAAAAAAAAGTTTACATCTTTCAATTTTAAATCCCAGTCCTGGTGACTCAGAGGCTCCTGTGATGTTACTTTACTGTGATAAATCTTTACTGGTATTGATGAAAGTTTGTTTTTCTCTGCCTCAGACTTCAGTAGATCCCCTGTGTGACCAAAAAAAAAAATCAAAAAATCACAACACAATGAAACAGGTCTGTCAATATTGGGTCCCGTACATTTATCACCCCGTCGTTACAGTATATCAAGACACCAAAGTTGGGTAACGCACACAAACACGTGACAAAGAATCCATCAGGACGTGACCTTGAAAAGTCAGGTACAATACCAACTGTCACACAAAAAGAACAATGCTGTATGATTATCCAGGATAGCCGGTGTCTTTCATTTGATGTTAATCTCAAACTCTAAGTGTCACTTAATAACCTGCACTTGAATGGCGGTGATTCACGTACATTTACAGTTTCAAATAAAACGCGGAACTGAACAAACATTGCCTCTCGTTTGCTGCGCGCCACGCACGGAGATAATTAGGTTTTTTTACTCAATGAGACGTAACCCTGCGCGGGTCGTCTGCTGTTCTGTCCTGACAGACTTTAAATATGGGATCAGGATTTATTTAAAAATGAGATTACAGTATGACAAAAAAAAAAAAAAAAGTACAGGCTTCAAAAAAGAGGAATTAGAAGGCGCAGAAATACGGCGTGTTGGTCATGGCATGAGCAGCTTTAGATCCACCAACAAGATTACATGACAGATAACCAGCAAGAGCAACAACGGAGAACTCTCTAGCACGCCAGCATTACGTGGCTCCATCCCTTATCTCTTCAGCATCCTCCCTACTCCTCTCCTTCCCCCAAGGGCTTCTTCTCAGCCACTAGTTCAACTGTAGCTCCATCTTCACCCTCAGGGGCCTCCTCTTCCTCCCCGTCCCCGTCCCCCTCCTCTCCGTCTTCCTTCTCCTCCCTCTCCTCTTCCTCCTCCTGATCCATGTCAAGCTCTTCAAAGGACGAGCCGCTGCCCATGGACTCGTTCGAGACTCTGTCGCTCTGGTCTCTGGGCTTAATGTCTTCGTTTGCATCCATTACGTCCCGCAGAGGCAAGGAGGAGGCCAGCGAGGCAGCTGTGGAAGCAGCCAGGGATGTCTCTCTGCTGTCCCAGGGCACGCCGCCACTCACTGAACTCACATCACTGTGGGAGTCTGCACCTGTGGCAACACGGTAAAGAGACACAGAAAAAAAAAAAAAGAGGCTGTGTGAGTATGCAAAACGAGTCCAACAAACAAGGACGACTCAATTAGAGTGAAACACAAGCGTTTGTGTTGGTTTATTATCAGCTGATATGTTGGACTTAATAGGCTAATTAGCGGTCAACATGCTGACATGTTCAGAAATGACAATGACAACGCCGACAGCCGTGTTCACCATCTTAATTTGGGGTGTGCGCATGCTGACAATTGCTAATTGGCACTGTACAACTAAAGTGCTCTACAGCTGGAAAAGGTATGTACATGGACCAAAGTGTAAACATTTTGAGCTGATGACGGCAAAAGATGAAGAGTCAGAGGATCGTGAAGATTCCTCCAACAGCTCTGAAGACATTTTACTTGAAACCGCGAATGTGTGGCGTTTAAGGAAAAGTCAGAAGATATTCTACGGAATAAGTGAAAACTAGGGACGATAAATGTCTGTACATACAATTCTCTCTTATATTTGTCAGAACGATTTCGATTTTATATAGAAACAAACTAACATTATGCTTAGTGATTGTGCTCAATCTTCACTAGATCTGTCTTTAGCTGATACTTCTATTATACCAGCCCAAAGTCTCACAGGAACCAGACGACAGATTATATATATGAACTTATCTATATGAAGATCACTCATTACTTGCTACTGTACACTAACTATAGCTGCTCGTTTGGAGAATATTCTCCGTTGTTGGCAGCACATGACGCGCATCTGAAATGATCACGGAGAACATCCGTTTGCTTAATTCACTGAGATTTCTTCACCCCCGCGATCAGCCCGCTAATGGTTTCAGACTGAACGCGACTCTAACTGGCCTCTGATCCACGATTCTGTGTGAAGGAGCAGCCGTTCGACATCTGCTTACTTACTGCTGTTTGTTTGTTAACGAACCGCAAGATAAATCATGCGACGTGCACAGTTGTCAGCAGAAACGCTGTAATTGGAGGAAAAGCGAACAAATTGAAGATGCTGAAATAAACTCTTGTGTCCAACAATCAAAGGTTCCTTAAAAGCAAAGTGCCGTGTGCCGGCTGGTCAAAGATAAGCAACTGAAAATGAAAGATGCTGTTGTTTGGACACTTAGAATAGAGAGAATGGAGACTTATAAATATAAGAGGCACTGCACCCATGTCCCACCTACATAACAAATATTAGTCAGTGAGCTTTTCATAGTTGGTCTAACAGACCTTCAGAGGCAGAGGAAAAGAAAAACACATGTATGTGCATTAAAGTCATCTTTTGTTTGTCCGGCTGTGTTGCATTACAAGATGAGATGAACGACCAACTTATGGCCGTGTTCCTGCTCTTAGGCAATAAACTGAAGCTTTAATTATCTCATTAAGACAATTGATCTAAAATAATACATCTGATTCGGTTTAAAAAAGGAAGAGGAAAATCTGACTTGAGCCGACTATCCCACAGGACACTAAAACACTATTGTCCAAGCTATTTTCCTTCTGCTTTCACACTCCAAATAAATCTCATCCACACATCAAAGTGTGTTTGCACTAAATGTGTCACCAGGGACCCGAATACAATAAACAGGGAGTCTCCGAGCTCCGCGCTGAGGTCAGTCTTTGCTTTTCATTCATTCGGATCTCAACATCACTCAGCGATCTAATTATCACATCCAGCAGCTCTGATCCCGTCTCCAGTGAAGAGCATTATATACGGGAAGTCCATTTATGTTATTCATGATATCTATTTATGTGCCTGTTGATTAGCTAGCAGGCCCAAACAATATCACTGGGAATAGCCTTCGGTGGAGCGGGTCCGGTGTGAATGTGACAGCAGATATTGCTTTAAAACGCGCGTGGATGGAGTGTACGTATGTAGTTTATATTTCATTTGCATCTTCCAGTCAAAGGACTTCTCCAGAGAGACTCGTTTTACAATAGAAGGAATTTTACGGGAAATAATGGGTCTATTTAGGGTAATTGGGCAGACATCCCCCCAAGGAAGCTCCTCGACACATCGGACAACTTTCAGCCCCTCCACAACTGTAAGCAAGTCTTGAAATTGGTACCCTGGTTGAGGCTAGCAAGCTGTGCCTCTGAAAGACTTTTAGATAACATTTGCCTAAATTAGTTTCTAAATTGGGCCCATTGGGATTATTAGCAGAGAATCAAGGTCTTGTTCTTCAAACTGTTTGAAACAGAGGAAAGGATTTTTAAGGCGGTAATTAGACACAGGCGGGGGCCGAGGCACGCCGAGAGTTTGGAGAAACTGAGTCAGAATGGACGGCGGGAAAAGTGTGACAATAAAATGTAGGAACAGGAGTTAAGAGGTGATACAGATTTGCCTTCGCCACACTTCTCGTTTACAAATTAGGGCTGGGTACTGCAGAGGTATTGCAAATATGCACATATTTTGTTGTATGTCCGAGTAAACACTGTATTATAATAGAAAAAAGAAAGAAATACAAACAAGATTGCAAACGGAAAAGTGCACAGTTAACCTTTTGAAATCTGAGTTCATATTCACATAACAGTGAGTTTAATGAAAATCTCGGAAATTGGTGCATTTCCACGGAGCGCTGGTTGGACCACGGAAAGATTAGCAGTTGCAAAATAACTCGTGATGCTGACATTTCTTTGCAACACTTCAGTGTCAGACCTTCATCGAGATCAAGAAGAACAGTTGGTGGCCCTAATAGTAGGCCATTAAACTGACGCACAACATGACGACCGGAATGAAAGAGCACCACTCAAACCTCAAATTAACAAAAAATAATGTGGAAAACATATATTAATGTGAGCGTGGTTACCGTCTCCTCGTTGGTGCTTGTATCGACGCACTAACTTATTCACCTCGGCCACATGCAAAAATGCTTTTGTGGTTATTTTGGACACATAAAAACAGGCGGATGGAAACACACTCCATCTCCTGTTAATTTTAATTAAGAGTAAGAGCCGCTTCTGCTCATAAACGACACTTAACACAATTATTGCACACTTTTATTGAGGCATTATTGCCTAATGATGTGTAATTATACACCAATTACAATCAATGAACATCAAGTATGGAGGACGTTTCCACTTTGGTATACACGTTTGTTGATAAGTTCAACAAGCCTGCCATAATTTGTAAGGTTTATAACTTACCCAGGTCCAATAACTCCCCCGTGGCTTCCTGTGATGAAGTGACCATTTATCAATAGTATAAATTGCATAAAAACGAAGCCCAGTGGCCTATTTTACACCGACCCTGGTCTGTGTCGTCAAAAGATTAACAAGCCTCTCGCAGAGCTAACAGTGGCCGCTGTAATCAGCGCATTATCATCATTTATTTTGTTTGGGTGTTTACTGCTCCAGTGCGCCGTGATGGTAAGAACGGGGCAAACGTTTGGGCACAGTCAGGTTTATGGTCAAGACGGTCTATATAATGCGGACAGTAGAGTCGAGGGATGAAAAGTCGAAAGCAATCTCCCAGGTGCCGGATTTCCACAGCTGGCTTGTCAGAAAAAGCTTAGCTCCACTGACTGATCTGTCCTCATTTAGAAAGCTCAGCTGTGTCTGGGACATAAACGCAGAGACACACACTTTGTTTTGTGTCGTCTCTATTTATGAAAGTGGCCACTGAGCCTTATTATTCATGTAATAAGAGTTATGCCAGCCGTGACGTACCATGATGTACCCTCTCAGCAGCCGCCTCCTTCTTCTTGTATTAATACCTCTGCTGACTGTGCAAGTGTTGAACACAAACAGTTTCTTCAGTTGATAAAAAAATAAAAAAATAATTTAAAAACATTCAACCAAACGTCCCAGAGATGCAATAAAGATTAGTTTACATTCCAGTTTTTTTTTTACAAGTGGGTACCGCAAAAGCTGCAGCTGTATAAATTCTGATAAAAGTTACACTTCACTTCCCAATAAAAATTCTGTCTCTCTCCAACAGCTCCTTCTCAGCCCTCCTGTGAACGATAAACTGATCCTGAGTGTCTTGAATGTTTCAAAAGGTGCATAAAATGAATCTCACAGTCCATTAAACAGCGTTTAAAGCACGTGTGAGGCCTCTTCATCATCCGCAGGCTTGTGTTTATCGAACGCCCTTCATTTTGGTTTGTTAACTAACTATTTGATTAATGTGATCGCTACGATTTGGACTTTTGAATTATTCGTATTGCAGTTAAATGTCTTTCGTTTAGCCAGTTAGGTGCTTTTTATTTTCATTTTGTTGTATTTCCAGACGCTTACTGCGGCTCCGCATCCCAAATCTGCATCGAGCTCTGAGACAGCCCAGGAAGTTATTCTGTACACAGTAAACGTCTGTAAAGGCCTGTCAGCCTTTTCTCTAGGAACCACACAAATGCTGCACAAAGAGACAACTTATTAAATATTGTTTCTATCAATATTTTTTATCTTCTCTTTGCTGGTGATCTGACATATTCTTTTCCTGTAGAGAACAAGCCATTAATAAGGCCAGCTTTTGGATGTGTTTGAATGACACACTTGCATTTCCAGGATAAGCCCGCTAACAAACACGCCGTCTCTTATAAAAATTATACTGCAGCTTTGCGAAATTCATCAGCTCACATGAACTGCCATGTCTGTCTCGAAGCTTGAAACATTGCGGCAATCAAGTAAAACGGTTCAACAGCAGTTTATTGAGATTGCTAAAGTTCAAAAACCATTTCAAATTGTGCGGACAAATGGCTCCACCTCTTGCATGATTTCAAAACAAGATGAAGTGGAAATGATGGATGGATTAATAAAGGGAAGTGAAAACAACAGTGTCGGAGTATTGAGCAAGTGCGTGTATAATTCAGAAGAAAGATCATCACCATCATAAAGCATGATCAATTTCATTTTATTCGAATTACCACACTGAACTGTTTTCTAGCACTATAGTTTGTTCTTATTAAGCTTCTCGTTTGTTAGAAAAGCGAGCAGTAATCAAAACTTTGTCTCGGTCTGGTGATGCTGACACACTAATTTAAACTCAATAGGCTTCACTCTCAGCTCAGCAGACTGTCAGTGGCTCCACAGCTGAGAGTTAAAGCTGTTTGTGTGTGAAGAATGGCCTTTTACCTGTCTGCGGGTGCTTCGATGGTGACCCCAATCTAAACATGCCAAAGCTTGGAAACATGTCCAGATCGCGAAGGACCTTCTTCCTGATACGCCTTCTATACTTAAATTGTGTTTCCAACGGACGTAACATAATCTAAGATCAAGAGAGACAGCGCCCGATGTGCATCAGCTCACCTCCGCCCACTCTGTCCCATCAACCCGGCAGCATTTTCTTTCTCTGGTGATTTGTGCAGTGACAGAGTCGATGCTGCCATACGTGCGGCCTACAGGTCCGGCAAGTTCGGAAGAGTGATAGCAGCAGAGGAGACGCTGCGCTTGAAGACACATACTTGTAGTGACAGAACAATTACAGAGTCTCATATATCACGTGTGTTTAGTGATCGAGGGCAGCAGGAGGGGAGTCGGTGCAGTTTAGGACAAAAAAAAAAAAAGAAAAAAGTACCCACTTATTTCCGCTTATTTAGTTTGCTTCTAACTGACACGAGCTGTAGCCTCAGTAGAGCAGAAACCTGCATTTGTATTAACTCACTTAGAGTAGAGACTGCAACGCAACGACACACAAAAAAACAAGCGCAATGTGATGAATCTGCTTTTTAAACTTTTGTTTGTCAGTGAAACACGCCGGCACTTTGCTAAGCTTCTAGGATGGACGCCGCCGGGGGAGACTGACTGACGGCTAACGGAAAGCCGAAGTTATTTGTAAGTTGTCCAGTTATTTCTAACTATGGCTCAACTGTGAAAAGAGCGTTCGGCTGGAATGAACAGGATACGCAGCGTTCACCTGTAATGTCAGTTCCTCTGTCCTCGTCGGAGTCGTCTTCTTTGACGTCTGTTTTGACCTCCTCCTTCATCTCTGGAACAAAGAAGTCCGTCTGGCGAGACAGTGGAACCATATAGTTGGTGACATCTGAACTGCAGACCTCAATAGTCGGGAACGCGCACAGCTTCCTCTCCTGTGGAAGAAAAAGACGATAGAGCGAACGGTCAGATGAATAACTAGCTCTCACGTTACCTTTAAGACCAGACTGAACTTTCGGGTAGAAATTCTTGGCAGTGTGCTCTACGAAGGTCCCACACACTTTACAAAATGATGGCCTTGACAAGCCAGCATGCCTTATTATACGGCACTGAACTGTCAAGGTCAGCTGTTCTGTGCTGGGACATAATATTGGATTTTTTTCCCTCATATTTTTGTAGATTATTATTTGTTTTCTCATACCTAACTTCGTTGACACAGCTCTAAAACACCCAAAGGCATCGTGAAACTCACTTTTAAATCCACTCTGTCGACACCTTTCACATAAAACTGAATAAGGGTGAAAAAGGGTCAGGGTAAAGAGTTTTATAAGGAGAGCAGTTTTAGACCAACTCCGCTAAAGACGAGGAGTAAAAATATTGACATTATAGGTTAACTGTGCTGCTCTCGAACGGGCAGAAACCTGAGACAAGCAGAAAAAAATCTGAGATGTGTAGCTTTAAAATGTCTTCACTTTGCTGACATAACACTATGCCTTTAATATGAATATGCCCTGCCGTGTGAGTCCATTAAAGTTGCATTAGCACATCTATGTGTCTACATTTGCACCCTCCAGTGGTGTGTATAGAAAGTGGAGAGTTTATAAATATTATACCATAATATCTCTAAAGGGGACATTAGTCTTGCATAATTTTGCCCCGTGCTTTCATGTCGTTCTCAAGGGACTGCAGAGACGTGAGCTCTCCAATTGGCCATCAGAGTACAGCTGGAGGAGGCCGGGGTGAGCAGCACGGGCCGCTCTCAGCTATGATCTGTGGCAAAGTGACAGATGAATGTTTTAGTATGAGAAACCGTGCAGTACGTGACCAAAATGCCTCAAGTGAGAAGTACAAAATCGAACTGACTAAAGTGGATAAACCGTTTGTTAGTATGTATGTGACAGTGTAACAGTGTGTGTTGTATGATATCAAGCTGATCTCTGTTGGTAAAATCTTATAAAAATATATAAAGTCACTGCTAACTAAAGCTGTGAAATAAAACATATGATATTTTCTTCAGCAAAAGTTGTGATAACTGGAATAACTCATTTTTTAATCAGCTTTTAAGTTGATGTGGTGCAGTTGTTTATTTGCCTATGCATCACATTGTCATTTGATATATTGTTATAGTGGTAATACTACCATTACATCCTACATTATATACTATAGTAATACTCAGGAGGCGTCCTAATCAGATGACTGGACTGGACTGGACTGGACTGGACGGGCGGACGGACTGGATGTATTCTTATTCTACAAACTTATTTTTGAGAATAACAAATGTTCACCTCTGCTTTATTTGTTCTTGTCCAGGTCTCTCTTGAGAGTGAGACCCAGTGTTTTAACAGGATTATCTACATAAAGGTTGAATAAATAAAGACATTCACAGTTCAGTTTTCCATTTAAAAGCCGCTTATAGGCCGCTCTGTCCAGAAACCCAAAGTGACTCCATCCTCTCTAACAAAATGCACCTCCAGTAATATTTGCTGAGTTAAAGGACTAAAAAAACTTCTACTGGATGAATCTCTTATTTGACTGAATAGTACTTTTGTGTTCTGCCGTTTCTTTGTTTGGCATCTCTTGTGGGTTTTCCTACATACCCTTTCAACCGTGGACATGTTAACAGACACCTCACACCCTCTACCCCTTACAACTCCCTTTATTTGAATTTTTATGCTCGCACCGGTCCGCTCCTCACCGTGCTAGCGTTCTCAGTATTTCAGAAACGTCTTCGCCTCTAGCCACTGAACTGAATGTACAGAGCTGCGACGTTGCCATGGTTGTGCGACAAATAGAGCTATTCTGGGCTACTAAGAAACACGGATGGTCTTACGACAGTCACCTGACTCATTTTCCTCTGGGTCAGGGTGATCTGGGCTGATTGATTGGTTTTAATCTAATCCTCAGCAAAATAAGACGGTAGGAGTTGGTATGAATCACCTGGCTGCTACACGCAGGGGTTCCAGCCCGGGGCTGCCTATGCAAATGAGTACCCATCTCCTTGAACCTGCTCTGATAATGAGCAGAGAAATCGAGACAAAGACAGTTCACTATAGTGTAGGCACACACACACACACACATACATGTCTCCAAGGGATACTGTCACAGATGAGGGATTGAAAGAAAACAGCATGAAGTGTACGTAAAAGATGTGTACCAATGTATGTGTGCATTACCGACAGTAATATTTACCTTGTTAAAACATGTAACTTCTTCATAATTATCATATTCTCCCGTGTAAGAGGTTTTACCTTCGCACTAGGAGGGACTGCAGGTTTTCATTTCTACCAGAGACTACATCAGGTGATTTTACTCATTAGCGTCAGCCAGAGAAGAGAAACTCATCACGAAATCACCTTTGGTAGAAAAAAAAATGAAATCCTGAACATTCACAGCCCCAAACTCCGTGACAGTATGAGACCACTGTGCGTGTGGATTTTTGCCTTCAGCACAGGAAGTGAAAAACAAGACATTTTTCTACCAACTCACAATATTTTGATGTTGCCGTAGGTAACCAGTGCTGCTTTGACATTATTAGAGCAGACAAAGCTAAGCCGCGCCAACCAATGAAAACATTTTGGACTAAATTATGCATCATTCAGCTGCACACTTCCAGGAATTTAATTTACAGTGTTTTTTTCTTCAAATTGTCATTAAACTTAATCACCTTTAACAATTTGTTTGTATAGTAATTGTGGAGTTCTGGTCCTGAGTTTGAGCCGCTGTGTTGTTCACATTACTTTCAAGAATTACAATACAAGACTTTAAAATTTTAAAGGGCCAGTGTGCAGGATTTAGTGGCATCTATCGAAGTAGTTGCTGATTGCACCTCTCTAGTTTTTGCTGCTAACTGTTAGCATTGCAAAACTGCACTGCAGAACCAGTCTTAAAGCTTTGGTGCAGTGATGGACGTCGGCAGTTTGTTTCACTATGGAGGGGAGAGCACTGTTGCGGCTAAGGCGTGTCCTTGAAGTAAGTGGTGTTTGTTGGCGACCATTCTCGCCGCCGTTCAAGTAACTACTTTGCATTTAGAAATCCCCCAGGTGACTGGTAGGCACTGAGGCCTCCGGTCGTCTTGTATCATGAGACTATCTCCATCCTAGCAAGGAGAAACTACGGACGAAACACAAAAGGCTTTAAACTAGAGTCGGTGTTTGTTTTGTCCGTTCTGGGCCACTGTAGAAACCTGAGTGTTCAACGTGGCAGACTCTGTGTAAGAGGACCCGCGGCGTCTAGATATAAATGACTCATTCTAAGGTAACACATGTCTACCATAATCTGTAAATGGAGCCTCTTAAATCGTACACACCGGACCTTTGAAGAAAAGAAGCTTTAAAGCTGAAACTGTCTGATTCTTTTATCTTTATATGGTGTCTGCCTGTGGCTAATTACATATTTATCATGTATTTGTGTATTCATTGATCTCTTTTTCCCCCTCAGGAAACTGTGATTTTAACATTATTAGGAATAAACATGTGATGGATTTTATCTTCTGAGGCCTGTGCTGGGGACATATTTATGCTAATGGGGAGCTTCATCTTGTTCTCGCTGTTATTTCAGACATTTTATCATAATCCCATAAAATGTGTGCATGATCTAACGAGTGAGCGGAGGGACCTGAGACAAAAGCAGTCCAGGTATTTTGAAATATCAAGTGGAGTTTTACAAAATCTCATTCTCACCTCTCAGCTGAGGTCTCTCCAAACTGAGGTGTTTATTAAATGGGTCTCTGCCTGCAGGTATTTTCCAGTGTTTAATCAGTGATTATAATATTCATTTCAGTTTCACTTTCTTTTGATATTCAGAGGTTTGCCCCTTTGATGTATTTCAAAGAACTCTCTGACTCCACATCTGAATGCGGCTCTTCCTTATCACTTCCTCTGTTTCTGTTAACATGACAAATTGTTCCAAAACAGACAGTAATTTATACATAGTTGACCCAACTCCAGAAGAGTTCGTAAACTGCGTCGAGATTGCAAAAGCGCACACAAACCACACGCGCTGTAAGATTCATTCAACCTCTTTAAAGTATGAAGAGAACTTTAATTCTCTCCAATCTGCCACAAAAAAACTGATATTGGATAAGTAAGATGTAATTAATTGTTTCTTTTCTTTTGAGCATACAAGTAGATTTCATTCATCAGCTGTGTTAATTTTAAATACAACTTTAATTTAGCTAAAGGGCATACATTAAATACACAGGCATGAATCTGAAAATCATTAATTAGAATTCTTAATCGATGTCATAAATTCTTTTCAAAGGCCTTATTTACATTCATTTTTTATAATTCACATCTGAATAAAATGCATAATCATTCAAGTTGTGCTCTAGACACCGAAGATGGCTCCATTTCCTCCTTCGCCTTTCTTGTGTGTGTGATACAGCATTTTTTATTAATATATCTTTTTAAACTCTTATTTAAATCCTGCCCCTGGAGAGTTTTGTCCCAATTATTATTATTAGCTTAGCAACTGTAACTGTGGAAGGCGCTCCTGTTGAACTTTGGATCTGTCCACATGTCAAAATAGTGTAGCTACATGAGGCTGTAGTTAGACATAAGTGTGCTTTTTTAAAAAAGTCTACCAAAAATACAAGCACAAGTGTAAAGACCAAATTAAACTGTGTGTTTCTCCACTGCAAACATTATTATTGCCACCAAACTGGCTTATACCTACAAAGTAATCTAGTGATATTCCCAAAGGTAAAAGGACATGTCATTAATGGGTTACTTTATTAATTGGGGGTGGGGGTACCGGTACCAATTGATCGGCAGAACCAGTACCAGTCCTCGGCCCGGGGGTTGGGGACCACTGGTCTAAAGCATATTACTACATGGGCTCAGGAACATTTCAGAAAAACTTTTCATCTGCTGCATCTACAAATGCAAGTTAAGACTCTGCTGTGCAAAGAAACAAACAGATATCAACAGCATTCAGGATTCCCGGGGCCTGAGCTCATCTGAGATGGACTGACGGAAAGTGGACGGAAGGTGCTGTGGTCTTCAAAATTAATTTCAAAATGTTTTCGGAAACCATGGACATTGTGTTCTCCAGACTAAATTAGCATTTTAAGCACGTCCCAATTTTTTTTTTTTTTTTGGGGGGGGGGGGGGGGGTGTCAAGGTTGTATAAAAACCTGAACTCTGATTTCTGACTGAAATCTATTTCATTTTTCATATCCACGTAATGATCACTGCGGTCTTATCTTAACAGCCAAGCAAAAAGAAACTAGCTAACATCTATTATTAAACACGGACAAGCAGATCAAAGCAGGTCTCATCTCTGGAAGGTATTTTCACTGACCAGTAATGCATGTTTCCTCTCACTAGGGAAATGAATAAAGAAATAGCAAATAGATTAACTGTCCCGTCATAATCAAAACTCGCTCCTGGCTTGAATGTTTTAATTATACGACAAGAAAGATGTTCCATTTCCTCCCTGTGCCCTTTTCTGCTCTCAGCCTGCATGCCCGCTGCCTGATTGGGTACCATCTATTTCCCTACAGTCTACCATGGAGTCAACATGCATCCACTTAACCTGCGTCTGTGTCTGGTAGCTGCTGGGATTGAAATGTGCTCTCCTGCAGGATGCCGAGCCGATGAGACTAAACTGTCTAATAACAGGTCTGCCGCCTCAGAGCAGACTCAACCTTTATGATCATCACAGTTACACTTTCAACACCGATCCATCAGCTCGGACAAAGAACAAGCACGTGAACAACCAGCTGGTATCAGTATCACTAAACCAATACATTGCTCAGACCATTACATGCTCTTAGTATAGGTTCTACAAAATGGGTCACTTTAAGTCGCGGCCCTGCTCTCCGTGTTATGCAACCTCGCTCTTAATAATTCATGACCATGTAGCACTGAAGTGTTTAGTCTATTAAACATGTTACATTTAAACTGCAAAATAAGTGATCCTATTATACTTTATAAAATAACCATTCACTTTATTTCTTTGTGTAAATAATTGCCTTTTATTTTAAAAGAATATTCCCAAACCTGTTGTGTTGCAACAATAGCCGCCGGCCCAGACAGCCAAGAACTAGCTCTACACAAGTAGAGTAAGGAAGATGCAAGACAACTAGTTTATTCGCTTCCTATATTCTAACACAGCAATCTGAAGAACATGATTTTAATTGACACTTAGGCTGTGTGATGTTCAGGCTTTGAGTTGATTATGATAGTTACCATCGTAGCTAATAAAGAAACAAATAATCTGTGATTCGTCCTCAAAGGGTTTGGCTTATATTTGACTCTGCTCTGGATAGATAGGAAAACACAATCAAGTACATACAAATGCAGGAAAGTGACAGCCCAGCTGAGAGATCGCCATTTAACAGATTAGAAAGACATGTTCAGACATCAGCTCTGCTCAAGTACCCTTGACCAAGACACTGAATCTCTTGCACCCTCGGGATACTACTCTGTAGTCGACCTTATACCTTCACTGGTACAAGCAGTAATTTCCCACTGAATCAATAAAAGCATCACATTTATATTCTTAATGTTGACCGCAACGCCTCCAAGAAATAGTAAAAAACATAATTCTAAGAATCAAAACAAGCTTCATCATCCTCGTCAGTCTTCTTAGGCGACAGAACCCAAAAGTATAATTTCATAAATCAAACCAAGTGAACTGTATTTAGAGAAAGATGGAGAAAAAAAACAAGTTGCACAAACATGGTTGGGGTTAATTGTTCTGTATGGACAATGTTCAAATCCTACCTCGACCTAATAGGATGTTCTGTCCACAGAAGCACACGGTTTTAAGTAAGAAATTAGTACTGTTAAAGGCACTTTATTTAATTGGAAAGTTCATTAAATGCTGATGCAGCCGGACATCGAGGTAAATCATGAATGATTAGGATGATTATCTGGAAAAAGGCGTACACTGTGTTTGTGAGTGTGTGTGTGTGTGTGTGTGTGTGTGTGTGTGTGTGGAGGGCGTGTTGAAGGACACAGAAACAGACAGATATAGGGGAAGGTCTCATGGGCCATTATTGTGTCTTTGACCTCTCTGCCAGCTGCTCTTCTTCCTCCAATAGAAATACCAATAAGAGGAAAGCAAACATAGATTACAACAGACATGGGGCTCAATTTACTGCATCACTGCTAAGTCTGAAATATAGGCATGGCCATGGAGTAACTGGCCCATAACTAAAGCAGAAGAGCTCAGTAGTGACAGTGTATATAGCAGTTCAGCTTTTCATACATGAAATGTATTCCATCAAGTCTGATGATTCGCACCAGCACAAACAAATCTTCCACTTCCACATGTGGCTTGAAAGACGCGACTTCAAGAAGGCATTTTCAAAGATCTGCACGTTAGCTTCGTTCTTCTCCTTCTTCTTCATGTCTCATCTCTCTCAACTCAGTGTTTGTTTTCAGCTCAGTGGCTCTTCTGGCTGATGGCCAGAGAAAAGACACGGGAGACGATGGAGGATCTCACACTCGAGGGGCGAGCAGGCTCACAAAGTCGAGGAGCAAAACCGCAAGTAAATAACACACTTGATAGCCATCCATGCTAAAGGATTTTGTGATGTTGTGTTTGCGTGGTGCATGGATAAACCTTACGCAGTGTGTGCTGAGGGGTGGATGTGCTGTTGGCAGTATGCCCTGGATCGTCCTGCTTATTTTTATTCTTATTCCTGATGAGCACTGGCCAAACGTAGATGTGAAGTGGCATCACACTGATATAATATTTCCTGCAACAACCATAATGGGATTTAATTAAAGACACTTTTTTCTCACTGATCTACATTAACAGTACGCATAAGATGTCGGATAACAGAAGGAAGTGAGTTCATGAACGCGAGCCTCCAACAAAGCTGTAGGATACTCTTATTAAATGAAAGGCTAATGGTCGTTTGTTCAACTAAAAACACACCGTTCAGCCATTACTTGAGTTCTGCTGGGCTCATTACTCTTTCCACCAACATATAAAACTCAGCTGGACACTGAAAGTCCAGCGGAGATCTCTAGGAGACCTTAGAAGGTATTCTAGGAAACTCAGAAAATCACATCCTTAAAAAAAAAAAAAAAGCAAGCAAGACAGGCTGAGGAAACAAAAAGGTGAATTACAACACTTTATCGCAGCCCCTGGGATTCGACGGATATCAGCAAAGGAGAGTTTATATGAGACTGAGGCTGCATTTTGATTCAAAGGCAGAGAGGCAGGACGGGATGGTGGTTAGAGGTCTGTCACAAATTCTGGCCCTACTTTCCTCCTTCTTCCATCTGTCTCTCTGTTGTCACATTCACTCTCAGTCTATGTTGAGGTGAGGGGTCACAGATTGATCAGGAAACTGAGCAACCGCAAAAAGGTGACTCCATAACACGGTGGGAATAAAGTGCAATGGCACAACGGCGAATGTTCCAATCCTCTTGTGATATTTCTAAACAACGTCGTTGGTTAACTTGAGGCTACATTTTCAACTTTCGCTTCTAGAAGTGAGTAGCGACCAGGGGAGCCCAGTGACATGTCTCACATAAAAGAGGCAGGGAGGCCATTTTGTTAAGCAGGCAGCCATTGTTTTGAGTGAAGAGTCTGGCTGCGATCGCGGGTATGCACCGGTGTTCACAGGTTTGATTGAGAGCTAGTTCATTCTGCGTCCATACCGTCCAGTCATTCCCAATGCATGAAATCATCACCTGAATAAGATGACGACGGCGGGTGCTCGAAGGAAAATACGCACACTTGAAAGTGAAACCGTAACTCTTCCTCACGGGTTGATAATACCACACAAGGGTGGATTTCTCCTTTAAACGTCCCTGACTATGATTTGAAGAAACTACTGATCCTGAGATGGAAAAAGCTGTTGTCTTGCCAGCAGTAAGAATCAGTGACAGCACACCTCCCCCTCAGGGGAGAGACATGAGATATGGCTGAGGAGTGGTGGTGAATAATGAAAGGAAGACAGAACATCCATTCAGCCTTGTATTCACACTGACAGCCTCCAACTGGCTTGGACCCTACGGTAAGAGGAAGACAGACCCTGGCCCCTAGCTATGGATGTAAGCCACTTCATCACGATGGGTTTACAGAACAGACACTCGTCCGTACACACACACACAAAAGTATGGACACACTCACACATCTATTTATAGGCGAGATGGTTTCGCGCTTTGCTCCCTAGGCACACCAAAAGGAAAATTAATACAAAAGCTGGGCGACTCGTGGTGACAATTGGTGACAGCCCCCTGAGTTCTCTCTCTCTCCCCTGTTCTATTTACTCCCACTGCACTATTAAAGCCACATAGTCCACCCTCCTCACACCCACCATAACCTCCTCTTCCCCTTCCTATCTGTGGAAAGAGACAAAAACTCTACTTCACACCTCGGTAGAGGTGTCCAATTCAGACTGTCCCTTATGGTCACACACTTCTCCGGAACAGAGTATTTTCATTTTGCCTTCACTGGGGCTATTTTCTGCATCCGTCTCAGCAAGCCCGGGCCTCCTCCTTCTCGCTTCCATGCCCTGGTGGAAGCGTGCAAAGATGGCCGTGGGTGGAGGTAGCCGAGATCTGAAAATGGCATCGCTATAAAGGAAGAGCTGGAAGAGCGGCAGGCGGGGCGTTGGGTTTGGTGCAAACTCTACATGCACCCGTGCAATCAATAAGCAACCACACTGGATGAGCTACAAGTATAGTGACTCTGTCAGCAGCTGCTGTGGTCTCCAGAGCTCCCCCACAATTGATCTGGTGAGCTGGCAAGAGGTGAGAGGCAATAAGAGGAGTTCGTCTCCCAACTGTGGATTATAAACACCCACCCCCCCAACACACACACACACACATTAACTTCACTACGCTATGTGTGGTTCACAAATCAGTGCTGAGCAAGTAATCCTGTCAACTTTAGTGAGGGCTCGAATAAAACTTTCACATGCATGCAAGAAAACAAGTTAAAAACTTAGCCGTATAGTTCAGATTTACAGATCTGTGCCATCTCCCTGACACTGGCTGCAGGAATCTGTGGGTGGCCATTGCCGTCTGTTTAATCCAGGTTGAAATACCTAAAAAAAAAACTATTTGATGGGCTGGCATGAATCCACCCGACTTTGGTGATCACTTAACTTTTTATCTTGCGCCTTCATCAGCTTAAAAACTCACATTAGCCTTGTCTGTAATTTGTGCTTAGCGCCAGTTAGCAAACGTTAGCATGCTAACAGGCTAATGCTATTATTATTGTTAACATTATTACTACTATTAGTCATATCTACATTAAAATGTATAGTTACACTCAACATTATTGCCGCTGTACACCTGTCCTCCCCCTCTCTAACCCAGCTGCGTTCTGCTCAAGTTTTCCGCCTTTAAAACAAAGTTTCTCCTTGCCACCGTCGCCAAGCGCTCGCTCCTGGTGGAGTTGTTGCATCTCTGTAAATAACACTATAATGACTGTCGCTGAAGCTCTCTATGGGAAGTGTCATGAGATGACTTCTGTTTTGATTTGGCACTACATAAATGAAAATGGATTAAATTGAATTCAATTAATGGGGATACACATTATGCCTGCTAAACATCAGCCTGTTGTCACTGCGAGCATGTTAGCACGCCTACATGAGCATTGAGCTTAAAGCGTCACTGTGAGTGAAGTACAGTCTCTGTGAGTTGTTAAAAGAAGATTTCCATCATTTAAGCGTATGAGTGAAATATGATATTATAACCTGAATATATTTTTGGATCATTTGACTGTGCTCGTGTGTCTGGATTTAACAAATACTCTACTACTCAGCTGTGAAAACTGACATTTTTAAACAAAATGCTGCAGAGAGGAATGAGCTTTCTTTTCATCAGCGGTGGGTGTCTCTAAACCTCTTACCAAGTTTACAGAAGTTTAATTTTGCATTTACATGATGTCTAAAAAAACATTTCAGTCCATGTAAACACGCTGAGTGCGACGCATACCTCTTCCTACTCTAAAAGCACCGTTTGAGGAGGAAACTTAATATGCCTTTACGGGCACCAACTAAAGGAGCAAACAGCGCCTTTACAGCAGCTGTGAGAATTCTCTCTGAAAACCGATTCGACGGAAAGCACGAGGCCATTATGAAAACCATTGGAGAGGTTTGCAGTCAATTAGTCCTGGCCATTAAAGCTTCAGAATTCAGTGAACCATTGCAAGGAAAAGGAAATACATGAATATGAATCGTGATTCATTTTAAACGGGCGGACAGATTCCCTCCTCTAATTGAGATCTTAATTTGAGAGTCTAATGTTAGAGATATTCACATCTCTATTCTAATGAGATACAATTAGGAAGGAGGGGATGTGGACAGTGGCCGCGTGATGGAGAGAGACTGGACTATCTATCCGTTTCTGCTGCAGGCCTCTCATGTACAGAGCACCTCATATATATATGACACATAATAAGTCTCTACACACCGCTGTAGCATTTTTTTTTTTTGCACTAGCAAACCTGGAGGCATTTAGTGAGACCAAGAAATTATTAGTGCATCGTTTCTGACCTGTCAAGTGAAGAGGGCTTAATTCTACGGAAGTGGCATTTTGTTAAGAGCCTGACCGATATAATGAAGCTCACAAAAACACAAAACCTAGGGCAGATCATTAGAACTGTGTCTGTGTCCTTCTAGAGCCAATCCAATTTGATACTGTATCTTGTCCTAACATAATTAAAAGTTAAGAAAGGCAGCGGCAGAAAAAAGTATTGCGTCTGCCGATAGAAAAATGTGTGATTAATGTCGCAGCGATGTGATTAATGTAGCAGTAATGAGTTCTGTCTAGTGTTTCGCAAGATTTTGCCAAAGAACAAGATGATAGACAGGGCACATTGTAGCAGAGAACTCTGAGTTTAAAAGGGACTTGCACAGAATATAAAAGAGGGAGCTAAAATAATTCCTTCCACACATCAAAATACATAATCAAAAGAGGGAAACAGAATTCTGTTGATAAGGACTTCACTTAATTTATTGTCCTTCACAGTCCCAGTCAGCCTGGCCTTGTAGCCCTAGAAATGAGCCATCAGGCATTCTACCGCCTCTCTATGAATAAACCATGGCTACCCATTCTTGGCATTCACACAAGAAGAGGGCATACACCAGCTCAAAGCACACATGTGGCCATAGTGCACATGCCAAATTAAACAGAACTGACAAGAACAGAACAAAAAAGGAACTTATTAACCTCTTGAATGCTAATTTTATTTTTTATTTTATGTTCAAATTAATTTGCATTAAAGTTAAAAAAAAAAAAACTTATTGTATATGCAGTGCAAAATCTGCTTGTTTCAATATTTAATTAATGATGTGTTTCTTCCAGCAGCACCGAATGGAAAATTCTAGATGTCTCATTTTATGCCCACACGCATTTCTCCAACCTGACATACAACAACACCACACAGCCACACAGCACACAGACTGGTAACTGGAAGAACTAATTGTCCAGGTCTTCCTGCTTTTACAATTCTTCACCTCAACTCCCTCGCTGGGCATGTGGATGATTGAAAAGCCCCAGAGCAGAACGCTAAGACCTCCAAATCCTCCTCATGTCTTGGAGCTCAACATGTCCTTAACTAGAAAACCTGCGGAGCAGAATTAAGGACTAGGACGGAGAACCGAATCTGAGAATTTCAGAAGCACCGTCGGGTCGTGTCGATCATCAGATCAGAACAGCAATTAAAGTGGAAACAGATATTACATTTGCTGTTAGACATGTCTGAATATCCTGTGTCGCTTCTTGGCTAAAGGACAAGAACGTGGTTTTCATGCACTATCACACCTTGGCACAAATTGGTTGGGTTGTTGACAAAATATCCATCAACCACTGGCAGGCCAGCAGACAGGGTGGTCCAGATGTCCTGAACACTTTTAGTTTAATAATACTATTTCGTCCTGAATCTGACTTGCAAAATAAAATCCTGTTCTCTGGCACTAGAAACATTGTGATGGATGAATAATGGAGATGAGTGTAGCATAGAGCCAACAGAAGTATTGAATCAAACTAAATGTTGAACCCAAATGGTGGCACTCGATGAAATATTAAGACCTACTGTGATTTCATGGCAGACCATTCAATAGTCAGAAACCCAAAAATGTCAACCTCATATTGATGCTAGAGGATCACCCGAATTGGATTTGTCCTCTGTGACCAGAGTCCTTGAAAGACTGACCAAGTGACAGACCACGATCCAAGCTGTTCATGGATTTAAAAAATCATATTATGAGTAAAGGGTGCATGCACAAAATATTCAAAGACAAGAAAATGTAACTCTCTTCTAAAGTCTGCACCTTTCATTCAGAGGAGACGTGAAAAGATTTCATTGCAAACTTTTGTGATCATTTCCTGCTGTACGCGCCTGCTTCAACTCTGAATATGAGCCAACGTGACACCCATTACAACACACAGTCCTTAAACCAACAGCATTGCCAATATCTAATTGTGGCACAGCACAGTGGCTAATTGGAGTTTAATTCTGTTTGAGTCTTTCAATTAACCCCCATAAACAGCACATACAGCCAACAGAGCGGTGATCAAGAAGACAAACTTCACTTCGATGGTCACAATCAGTGTGAGTGGAACAGAGAGAGGGTAGAAAACAGGAAACTGGAACTGATTTTTGGACTAATGGCATGTTTTTAAGAGGTACCAAAGATAACAATTTGTTTCAGCGCCACGCCTCCATCCCCGAAGACCAGGGAAAAACACAGGGAGGGATGATCCGGTGTCAGCTACAAGACAGAGGCTGTTGGGTCTGGGTAAAAGTCGCTATAGCCCTGCTGCTGTCCACGGGGCGAGAGCCATGTTTAAACCAAAGGCCACCCTCTATTAGGGCTCTGTCAGCATGGCACGACGGCAGCCTAATGGTTACAATTAACAATCCCTTGTGCTGACAGAGCTCCTATCTCACTGTGCTCCTCTCAGCCTGATCCTGCTCTAATGACTGTGTTTTATGGGTGCAGTGAAAGAGATACCCGGACCAAAAGATGGAATGTGAAGAATACAGGAAGAACGGGTTTGTATAGGGGGGGAAAAGAGAGACAATGAGTCAGAGGCTGTTGCTGTTAAAAGAGCTTTGAGAAAACAACAGAGAATGTGACCGAGTATGTAGTAATTTGATATGCTGCAGACATTGCCAGATTGTAAGAAAGCACTATTACATTATAAGAAAAACACAGTACGAGATAAAAACGTTGCCAACTAATTCAGTTTTCCAGGTTTGTTGCAGAGATAAACTCAAACGCTGGCTTAAACCAACACTTCACGATGAAGGCACCCTGCACAGTGAAAACAACAGCTTTAACTTTTCCCTATTTTTAACGTCTACCGTGTCATAAGACAGAAGATCATATTTTTCCACTGACTGGTAAAATTAGGGGTTGCTGTTGTTTGAGTATGTGAACCCTAGAGAACAAAGACTCCCATGAAGAGCTAAGAACGAGTGCAATGAACACCTGCTTTACAGCATGTTGTTTGTTTCACTACCTACTTCGCTTCAGTCCTCTCAATCAAAACACAATCTGTGTAAGACACACAGAGGCAAAGTTGGAGGCAAAGTTAGTTTAACTTAAAAAAACGCAGTTCTTTTTAATTAGCACATAGGTTAGGGTTTTTTTTTTATTGTTGCCGTTGCTTGCATTCGATGATACTGCTGTAGTTACTCGGAATAACACTTGCATGGATATTGGCAATCAGAGGTAGACAGGCCATCTGGAGGAGTGGGAGTTTTCCTGGTGGGACAGTCGGCCAGTGGGCTGGTGATGAGTCTAGCAACACTAATATAAAATCAGGCAAAAAAAAAAAATGTTGTCTGATCCTTCATTAGACTGACCGGGCTAAGGCTGGCTCCGTACAGATGTGAAAACTGGCAGCATTTAAATTCACATCTCGTGTGTCCATCTCTTTTCTCCCCGCTGCCAGCTTCACTTTTCGTAGCTCCTTCAGCTGCATGTTGGAATTACAAGTACAAGTACAAGCAAGCGGGCTTCGAAATGATTGGTAACAATCAATGATGCTTTCAGATTTCTTCGTGCACGAACCAGATTATTAACACTCATGGTGGCGATAGATTTCGTAATATATCATCTAATTTGAACAAAAATAACTTAACTAAGGGATAAACCCTCGTTGTTGGGAGCTGATTGAACTGGTCGCACCTAAAAACTATGAAGTTAATGATTTTTAAAGATGTTTTCTCATTTGACAGTTTTCGGGTATACGGATGGTGAAGTGACACAGGTTGGAACTGAACTATGGCTACCGTGGCAAGGAGTTCTAGGTCCAAGTAGCGCAAACTACCAGGTGAGCTACTGGGGCGCTCCCCCTAAAGTCTATTTTGACCTTGAAACCAGCACACAGAAAACACAGACTCATCTTTAGGTACTTTAAAGCTGTTCTGGAAGTAACATATAATCTTCATCAGCAGAAGCTGCCTGTTGTAGAATTGACACAAAGAAAAGCTAAAGAAGCTCCAGAGAACAGAACCTCTGTTAGTCAGCAGTTACAGAAGTCACTAAAAAAACAACAGCCAAAAAGACCAGTCGACGATTTTCTTTGATCCGTGTGCCTCAGTTTACCTTAAACACTGATATTTTCATCACTGTGCTTCTTTGACACAGATGGTAGCCTCTGATCAACAGAGAGAAAACCACAAACACACCATATTCTGAAATATATGTTATATTTCATTTAAGACAGAAATGTCTCTAGCATCTCAGACATAGAGGATGCTTCGGTCTGACCAGTGTGCCTTCCTAAAGCCCGTTCGATTTCGGCCACACCTCACGTAACCTAATGCACTATGTGAATAGCGAAGAAGAAAATTCCCACGGGGGAAAGCACCGTGTTATAGTAAAACCCTCCCATTAGCATGTCTCTTTCAGCGCCTTCCATCACTATTTCTGTCCATCAGTATAAAGTTTCTCTCCAGTTACTGTCACTCCATCTCTGATAGGTACTCATTATGGGCTGTCCCTGGAGGTTCAACTTTAACTTCCACTATCAGTTGTCCTGTCTATCACTCCTGGCATTCACTGAACTTTCCACTTTTAAATACCTACTAGCTGTTATGACAGTGCATAACAGCCATGAATCAAAGATGCTGTACTGTACTTAGCGGCCTTATTTCCCCCCCCTTACAGCTCCCGAACAGTTTCTGTAATCCTGCATTCAACTCTATTGTACGGTGACGGCACTACATTACCTGAAAGCGTAATAACAGTCAGCGTTTACCGATATAGAGGCTGTTTACTGACTTACAACCGTGCAGGAGAACTAACCCCAGAGACACACTGACACTGATGAGATGGACACTTTTCCGTTAACCGCTGTGCTGCTACATTTGATATGGCTGACATTTTCATTTGGGACCTTCACTTTCAGGTCTTCCCATCTTCACATTCCCATCTTGTCAACAAATCCCTAACTGGATCGTGGGGGCTCTCTCCGGAGACAAGACAGGTCTGTGTCAGCAACAAAGTTGCTTTCAGTCAAGACCAAACACCATCATCCCTGAGAGAGCCATAAACGCCAGGTCAACACTACAGGTACTGTCACACCGCATGACTTACACATGCATTATTTAGTCTTCAATATTTTGGATACTGCTCCAAACAGTGAATCAATACATCTTCTTCTCTAAATGACGGAAGGTATTGAGCTGCATGAAGGCTTTGGCAGTCCGTAAGATGGAAGGCCTTTCCTAAAAAACATAGTGAAACATTAATCAGTTGCAGTGTAGCATATCAGCGGGAGAGACGGCGCTTCAGACAAAGCCGCGGCTGCAAAGGAGAACCTGCAGCTTGTCAGGTAGAGTTTTTACGATTTTCTACTGGAGCTGACAGGAACACAGATGATGGAAATGTCAACACCGCGTGCCGCTCTCAGTAAAACACATGCCACTAGCCTGACACTCTCCTTTAAAAGACGGTGTTAAAAAAGGAGCGCGGGGGAAAAGTGAAGCGCTCAGCAGCTCTGCCTAACAACGCACGACACAATGTGATATGAGTGACAAGCGGCTCAGAAGCGCGCGTTCGCCAAACGCGTAAGCAGACGTGTGCGAAACAAGACAACACGCCGCTGAAGGATGTCTGACTGCAGATGTCAAAAGTTCTAGGGTACGTCAACCCCCGCCGGAGAGAAATCTCCACACTTTTAATGAGGATGTCGTCATTACAGCGCCACGGCGCGCGGCTTCCAGTGTCACGGCAGGTTAAAACACAGGAGGAAGTGAAGAAGAGAAACTTGTGAAGAAAAGAGAATAATTGTTTTGGAAAACTCCTACAGTTGAGATAGTGGCACACTTCACAGAACTTTACAGTTTATCAGAGCGAGAGAGGTACAAAGATCCGCCGGTCTATCCTCTAAAACAGATCTTAAGCTACAGGATTTTTCACACCATCTTCACCCCGGCTGCCTCGCCGGGCTGAGACAGGTAAGTACTCCGTCCTGTCAACTGTCTGCCAACTTCCATGCGGTTTAGTCGGTTGTGTTTTACCTCTGCTCTGGGCAGCTGACTTAACTGAGCTTGTTGCCAGGGCAACCGCCTCTGCCAAAGGACCCCCCCTCCCCACACACACACACACCTCCTTTTCTGTTTTCCATGGAGACCGGATACTTTGATAATCTGAGGGATTGCAGAAGACGTGGGGGGAGTGTGGAGTGGCTGCCAAATGTCTTTTGAAGCACAGGAGTTGTCTCAAAATGAGAAAAGAAGAAGAAGAAATGCCACCAGTGAAACCGTGTATCTGTTAGCAAGTCTTTCTATCAAATACGTACAATGTTATGTCATCATATTTTTACTGATCGGCTTTATATTACGATTATCCCAATATCTAAATCAACTGGTTTATAGACTCTCAAATCTAAGGTGACGATAAGAGCCAGTGACTTGCAACTAATCTTGTCCTGCAGACACGGCACAGCTATGTGATCTGTTTATGAGCGATGCTGAGGATATGTTTGTCTACCAAGATCAATGTTTGACTCGATACAAGTTTGTTTTTCCCATTCAAATACATTCAGAAAGCAGTTCCACTGAGCCCGAGCAAATCAACAGAGTCTAATTGTTCCTTTAGCCAAAAACTAATCCCTACTTTGGATGTTGTGCTTTCTAAATATGGGAACAAATTTAGTTCCAGATTATCTCGTAAAAAAAAACAATTTAGAAGAATATGATTCTTTTGGCTGAAGGTTGTTCATCTTCATTCTATCTAAAAAAAAAAAAAGGTTTGCCCCTGAGTCAAGTTATTCATGTTAATAGGATTTGTGACAGAAATGCAAATTATGTTAAATAAGCCAGTGAGGTGATAAAACATTTTTTAGATGATTCACAGCCTTGGCTTGATGACTGCCAAGAATAAAATCAAATTAGATTAAAAAATGCAGAAAGGGCCGTATAGAAAAGACGTTCCAGCAAATCCCCGCTGCTTACCGACGGACTCATTAAATCAAACTCTCAGTCTTCCAAAATAGAAGGTCAAAATCCTTTTCTTTTATTAACATTTTGAGCATAAGATGGAAGAAATAAGTTGCTAATGATTATGACACTGAGCGTACCATTAGACTCTATAATTCTGGAGAGAAACCAGGAAATAAAAGCGTATGCTAAATCACTGCGTGACATTATCTGAACACGTGAAACTAAGCTAAGAGCAAAAGTGCTCATTTGAATCGCTACATCATTACACTACATCTACTAGAGTAAACAAAAAAACATACAGTCCAGTTGCCCATGGGTAGAGGGAGACAGAAAATGAGCATATATGCAAATGATTCAGGGGAAAAAGAAAATGGAAATTTGTTCCCTGCTCTCCACATAAAACAGAGGAACAATTTATCTTCATTTTCAGCCGAATATGAAAAAAGTTCCCCAGACATGAAAATATGGAGAACAATAAGCTGCCAACGAGTCTCGGGGGACAGTGGATCCATATGAAAGTATTCCTCATAGCCGGGGCTGTGCTGGTGACAGGAGAGAGACGCATGAAGCCGGAGTAGATTGTTCTGTTCTCGACGGTGGCAGAGTGATGCCGTTGTGCCACGTTATTAATGTACAGCAAACGGGGAGTGTCCTGGATTGCATATCATCGCCTGATTAAAACTGTCAGATGAAGTGAGGAGAGAAATAACATGCTTTGCACATACATGTACACACACACGCTAAGTTACGATGTGAGGAACGTATCAAATTCGACTTCCCACTCAGTGTGTAAAGGTTCCAAGAAAACGCTATTTATAGTGCATTCTCTCTAATTACCAGACATGTGCAAAAGCAAAGCAACCCACCCACTCACACAACACACACACACACACACGCACACACACGTACACACACACAGAGACATACATTTAAATTCAAGTCTTTTCTATGTCTGATATTATCAAATCACCAGTTTTTGCCTCATCGAGCTCTGATGTATGTGGAAAACAGACAGACGTATCACACAGTATGGCATGCATGATGGAATACATGTCTAATACAGATTCATTACACGTCAAAAGACTACAACGGTTAAGTGAATATGTCTATTTCGCTCCATGCACTGCACAGTAAAGTTATAAGAACCGGGGATGAGCAGAGACGCACGGGTTCAAAGCCAGCCTGTGACTCAAGCCTGCAGGAAGGGGTCGGAAGGCAATTTAACATGTTGGCCAAACACCAACGGTGTCTATCACATGACGCACTCCAGCTCTAAAAGATTTTTTGCCATGAGCTTCCATTGTGAAAAAAGTGGTTATAATACAGTGAATACATTATTTTGAGTGTCACAACAGCCACAAAATAACCGGATTTGATCCATTTGGCCCATCAACGTACGGGAAGCTGCACAATTAAATGATTTTATCCACATTAGAGGGAGAACTGAGAGAGTTAGCAGTCGGCTGTGCTTGGTCAGCAAATGTCTCCCATGCGCTTGCTCTGTAAACCACACAATGTGGAGGATCTGCATCATTCTATGTCTGCAAATCAAACTTTTTTGGGCTTTATGCACAGCTCAGCAGCTTCCATAAGAATGAACGGAGCCCTGCCTTCCATGCTGTGTCCCGTTCTCTTCATACATCCAGGCTATGGCCGTTTGCTCTCTTCCTCTCCTTTAAGCTGCGACTGTTCATAAAGGTTCAAGAGAAACTCCAAATAATAAAAAAAAGAAGTCATCCCAAGGCCATCCTAATATTCACAGGCATGCATTTACGTCAAAGGAGTTACTGGACGCTGTAAGTATTTCTCCACTCTTAATGCTCACATTAATAAAACCCTTACTCGTGTGACTCCAAAGTTAAAAATGAGGCAGTTCTCTCCTGATGCAAAAATCCATTCTGAGGTTCATCTGGAACTAATATCAGGCTTCATCTGTCTGGATTAGTCAAATCAAGCAGGCATCTACAAAATAAAAGTTTTTTTTAGTACAAAATTGCCCCTGGGACAAGGGGGGGGGAAAAACATAGTAATGCAAGCAGAATCCACAGAGAGTGACCACACTCTGTGCTCAGCAGGGTCAGGTCACCTTACTCCTTTTGCCGCTATACTTGGACAAAAAGCGCAGGAAAATATAATATCATAAAAATATAGTACTGTAGCGGCTAGCAAGTCTTTACACCAAACTGTGATTTAAAAAATAAATGTGACACATCCGTGGGATCGTTTTCCTTTTAACGCACACGGAGACATGCGAGTATTGTTTTAAGACAGACTTGAAGAAATGTGAACCGCTCCTTTAGCTCTATTATTTAGCCGACTTGTGTCACATTTTCCCGGAGCTCATCCGTACGCTCTGCCTTCATTTCACATCTGCCTTCACGGTCATCGTCCCTGATTCGCAGCACAGCTCAACGGTGTCCTGCTGCAAAGCGTGTCTGCTCTTTCAGGCTTGAACTCAGTAGGTGAGCTACATGCCATAAGCCACACATATAAGAAGCCATAAATATACACACAGGAGACCAGGAAGGGGGGAGGATGTCTAGCGGCCAGCGCGGCAAACTCTACCCCTTTGCCACTGTGATCATGCGGTACTCTTCATTGCACTCGGGTGAACCTCATCACCTCCTGCCATCCTGCTCAGCAAACCGCTCAGTGCCATGAAGACTGTTATGGTATTTCACACCCTGCCCTGCTCTGCCTCATTCCTCTGAGCGACAGCTTCATGAATGGCATTAATAAATTGAGTCGCCCTGCTAGCTGTCTCCACTTCGGTTGCGGAGGAACATGCGCTTGTGTGTTAGTGAGGGACCTCAGGTCAGGAGGGGTCAGTTTGTCTGAACTACTTTATCAACTAAGATGCCCACTGTGCGGCGCAAGCCTGTACACTACATTAACTCCTCATTACACTGCTGCAGTAACAGTTCACAGAGACATGTCAGCAAGACGCTGGTCTATATTTGCTTAGTTGTTGGACATGATTATGAGTGCAGTGCAAAACAAGAGCAGAAATAACACGGCCCTGCTTGGTTTTCCTTTAAGAGAAGAGGCACTCTGTTTACACTGTGTGTTCACTACAGAGTCCTAAACTCTGCGTCTGGCCCCGAAGCACACGAAGCTCATCAAAGTTCACTCACTTTCTCTCACAGCATCCCTTCGATCATTGCTCCTAAAAGACTATTGCTGGCAGACGTCTTAAAAAACACTTCCATCTGTATTCCCCATCATCCCACATATAGGACGTGCGTGCAGACAAGCTCGTCTTACTTTATATAGGTGGCGGACCAAATGTGAAAACATCAATTTTAATCATTCGTCTCTCAGGGGGCTCACAGGGCTGTTTGGCTCAGCCTCACACTTTGACATCGTTTCTGTGCAACATTAACCTTTCCTCCAGTTCCTAATGTTTCCAGCCCCCGCGGACAAACAAGAAAATTAGAGAGGGCATGGGAGGGGAAGACGGCGCGATAAGGAAATATACAGTGGTCGTGGTGGTGAGAGAAGATCTATGAGGAAAGGGACGGGAAGAGGGGGTGGAGAGAGCGCGCCTTGGACTGCTGATCCATAACCTGTGGCAGCGCTGAATGTTAAAATACTGCATCGGATGAAAAGCCCTCCCCTCTCCCACTCTCCTCCCACAGCCAAATGATTTAACGTCGGTGGTGCCGGAGCTGATTGCTACTTAAAGGAACATACAAAGTGTTTATCTTCTTGTTTGGCACTGATCGTTACATAATAATTGGATGTTATGCCTGCTGTCCAGCTCTCCTGGTGTATTTTGAGCCACCATCATCATCATGAAAAAGGAAAGGAACAGCTCATATTCCATAGATTTTGTGCCACCACTAATGAGCGACACCATACTGTACATATACATATACATATAGTGGGTGGGCAAGATAGCAGTTACAACATCCATGCAGTAAACGGGTCTTTATTCTGGCTATGTTGTGGGTTCTCTTCTCATAATTTATTTTCAGCTACACAAGACAGTCGTATGAATACTGAACGCACATAACAAGGAAACTGCTTTTCCCCCGAAAAAAGCAAAACAGAGGTAAGCGTAAGTGCCTTTTCCAATTATTGTTGAAGAACACTCAGTCATGACAAGACTACAGACTCTGGCCTCAAAAACCACTGAGTTGAATAGAGACTTTTGAAAGAGTCAACAAAAAACTAGATATGATAAATTGGTATTAAATTTAGAGCTGCCGCACTGTGTAATAGCGCGTTAATGCTCTTTTATTCAACACGGCGCCCTTCAAAATCTCAGCCTGTGCTTCTCTGGCTGTAAAAACCAAAATGCAATTGCAGTGCCTGGATTCTGCCTGAATTACGAGTACATCAAACAACACTGCTAGTGACTATATCAACATGTATCTATGGGGAGACGCTCAAGCTCACTGGATGCTAAATACATCACGCGCTGTTTACACCGATGAGCTGGAGGTTTAGATCAACACGGCTGCTTGTGACTGGGGAAGTTCATGAAGTTTCAAAGTGATTTTAATCCAACACAAAGTGAAGGTAACACTTTCCTCGTGGCGTGCACTCAGTCAGCCACGCGTTGGACAAAATGCTTTGGCAAATGAAAGCCCCGAGGGAGGTCTGCCTCTCAGGTAGTAGACTGTCTTGACACACGCCATACTCCTGCTATCCTTATGCAATAGCGGAGATGGGGAAGGCTTGTTATTATTTCAATTTTTAAAAAATGTGTGAAAGATAACAGAAGTATCACATTGTCTGAAAGAGCCCTTCTGGCCAAGGCAGGCTCCCCAGCTGGATGACAGCGCTGGGCCTCGGCTTTGATTGTGGAGCTGTAGCGGTGAAAGGTGAGGGATGAACCACAGCTTTCATTGTCCACTCAGGAACAAAGGGCCTCTTGTGCCGCTCTGTGACAGTGGTACAGCATCAAAGGTGGCGGCGCAGCCATTCAAAAGCATTAGACAGTGCATCTGTACTATCGACTATCATCGATTATCGACCTGATCTGGATGATCTTCTTTTACATGTATGACACTTTGTCATCTGTCTTTAAACAGACCATTCTTACACCGCACACATTTTCAACTGCCACCTTTTACTGTCTGTCCGAATCCTGTTAAAGCTCCATGAAGAGTGAAAAAATGCATAAACCATGATGGAAGCCGCTGCTCTGTCTGAATATAAGATCTATAGGCAGTGCAGGTATGAGAGCTGTCAGTGCGATGCCACTGTGGGGCCCGGTCTGAGGCATGCTAATGTGGCATTTGGGTTCAGAAGTGAATGTGACAGGAGATAATGGGAGTGGACATGGGGACAGGCAGGACTCTTATTATCACTGTGATAACCGGCTCTTCCTGTCTCTAACCCATTTCGTGTGAGGTCAATTTGGATTCAAGCACAGAACGCAGTCTGATCAATACACGCATGCACATCATACTCTGTGATGTAATTAGCCTCTGATGCAGAACAGATCAATGCAAAGAAAGAAGTACAACTCAGACGTAAAAATGGAGAAATGTTATTGACCGTTTTAAAAATGTGCCCTGCTCTGTTTTTGCAGAGAAATATTCTCATGAGCAGTTTTCTGCATCTTTATTCGTCTTCGCAACGGACACGCGCGCAGACGTGACAGGCGTGGTGAGGCACATATCAACAGTTGTGAATGCATTGTAAAAAAAAAAGAAGCAGTGCACCAATAAAAGAGAAGAAGAGATGTAAACAACAGGTTTGCACAAACTGCGGCTAGCGGTTCTTCGGAGTTTGTGTTGTGTGTGTGTGTTGTGTGGCAATCAGTGAAATAAAGACAGTGACAGTTGTTGCTTTATGTAAATACTGTTAATTGGCAACATGTAAATAAGTTCTCCGGCTACACAGATGGGCATCCGATACTACATTTACTCATGCAGTTATAGCTACGTGAGATACATTTGTTCCTTTTGGTTAATGTTTTTTCAAGTCTTCTTTTACTATTAAAATATTTATGTCGTCACTCATTAAAGAGCGTGAATGTGAATGAAATTTTAACCAGCCTTGTTGTTCCTGAATGGAGTCCAGCTGTCTTGTGTCTTCTGAGAACATATGGACTGGCCAGCCACGGGGGGGGGTGAATGGATAGTGTTTGGACCTCTGTCATTCTGTAACTTCTATTGATCACAGTGCTGCGTGTGATCCTCCAGCCATCTAGCTTTCTTCCACTTCTTCATTCCTGCTCAGCCTTTTGGCACATTAATCCCAATCTGCAATAGCTGCCGTAACGCAGACCGCATTAGCTGCTGAGTGATCAAATTAGGCGCCAGCACGCTTATCCGCCTCCGCAATCAGTGGCACTTTCCGATGGAGACAACTACACGCTTACAATCAATTTGCCACCCTAATCTAATCAATCAGCTCACGCGCGGCTCTCTTTTATGTCTTGCACACTTGCTGACGTGGAAAACATGAGCCAAACAACGACACACACATCCACAAGCACATGTGTGCTGACACAACTGCGCGCCCGCATATTATGCAAAAGGCAGCATCCCCCTCGCCCTCGCAGACATGCTTCACTACACCCACAAATAAACAAATTTTCCTCGTGCCTCTCCCAGGAGCACACTGCCTTCTTGTTAGGAGTTGGTTAAGATGTAGAAGCAGCCGGTAGAGAGTAGGCAGAAGACGATGTTGGTGCTGTGTCTTAATCAACACCATTCATCTCCCGAGCATGGCTTTAGCAGCTTCACAAACAGGTGAGATGCGTTTCACAGTGGGATAGGCGGTGAGCATACCACTACCCTGCACATTCTCACACATCCGCCGAACAACGAGAACTGTTTTTAATGAGCCGCACTTCTTCACTTTACCTCCCACCTGACCCCCTTTTTCTTTCTCCAAAGTCAGACACTAAATTATTCAATTAAAACAATGGCATGTTGCAACAGCGCAGCTCAGACAAATGAAGGGGGAAACACGGAATGACCTGCTGAATGTGAACACAGTCCTTGTTCAAGGCCTTTTTAGTATTAAAACAATCGATAAATGTTTGCTCTACACATGGGATTTTAAGTTGTTCCCACAGAAATTAGTTTAAATTCATTTTAATATCCAAAATGAATTCAGATATATTCACACACTTTTTTAAAAAAAATAAAAATAAATAAAAATCAAAATAATTAGCCGTATGACTACTGTCAACATGTTAGAGCGAAATCCTAATGACTTAGTCTTTGATCATTAATCAGAGCAAATATTCCACCACATGGATCTACAATATTCATCCCACAGGGAGAGAAAACAGAATCAATATTTGCACCCGTGAAGCATTTCTCCAGGCTCCAGAGTACAAAACTACTGATGTCTCATCTCTTTTAATGAGGAATGGCTCACCAGGCATCCTTAACACATAGATTGTTCCCTCTGCAGCTCTAGGCTTGCTGCTAGTTAGAATGTGACATACAGTAAGTGTGCAGTCCACTGGGAGATGCAAAAGGGGGCTCAAAAAATAGACAGTATATTCACATGCACATGTAGTTAATACGTCTGTATATAGGTTTTGACATTGGCCCAATTACGCATAATTTATCTTGATTATTTCCCGCAATTTCATGCAAGGCAAAACGCAACTTAGTCTCTCGTTTTCAGCTATTTCAGACCAAATATTAATGACACATATTGGACAGTTAGTATGAACTATCAACGCTCATATTCAAATGGTGCCAAGGTTGCGCCAGCTGAGTTTTATCTGCAGAACCAATGGTGTTTAAATGAGAGGAAGCACATAAAGCATGGCAGTACTAGTGAATATACCGCCTGCTGATGGGTGATTTCGCCTGCGGGCAAACATGGAAATGAGGCGAATGTGATCAACATCAGCCACTCGTTCCATAGTTGCAGAAAATGAAATGAGTTTTACAGCAACTACTTTCTCAAGTAGGTGGCGGCGTATAAGCATGTCTCAAAGATTAAATGCAAAGTGAAACATGACCTGGCTCACCGGGGCTTTTCTGTGCGCGCGAGTTTTCTCCAGGTGCTCTAGTTTTCTCAAAGGTACAAACACACAAAGGTCGGGCGAACTGGAAACTCTAAATTGTCTACAGGTGTGAATGTGAGTGTAAATGTGTCTGTACGTGTGTTTGCTGTGTGATTGACTAGTGACCTGGACGGGATGCACTGAACCTCTCACCCAGGCACTGTTTCAGCTACATTTGTTCACTCACGGCAGCCAACCACACCTTCATTTTTAGCACCTAAACAATCCCTTGCGCATAATATTGTTATCACCATTTGCCTGCAGTCATGCTGTCACTCACACAGCACTGTCACAGTGGGAGCCCCTATAGTTTGTCTTCTGCTCTATTAATTTTCTGCTATAAGATAGTGTCGATGTGTAAAGCTAACGTCGATTCTAAATTCACACTTTCACCGTGTGCTTCTCAATGAATACAATACATTACAACATTTCATATTCAAATGTATGAAAATAGATTTAAATCTTAATTCTTACTTCTTCTTTTTGGCAGTATGTTTACAACATTGCAAGGGTTCTGGATCAGACAGCAACTAAAACTTTAAGCCAGTGGAGCGTAAAAAAAAAAGAAAAAAAGAGAGCTACACAGTACGAGAGTCACGCACAGGTGAAGTAGTTTTCCTCTGTGTAGCTGTTCTGCAGACATACAGAAAGCAGCGTGCAGCATCATCTCCAATCACGGCGGCTCGGTGACGCGTATCTACAGTTAATTCTCAAAAAGTGTCTGGTGCCTTCATTTACCTGAGCAGCAGAGAGAACCAGGCCTTTATTTGGGACCCTTTCGAAATGCCGTTCCATGTTTACCTTTTATCTAGATGTATTCAGTCCAGGCTGTATTCAGATCATATCAGGCGCTGAAGCGAAATTGCTAGTCCTCCCATTCATCTGAGTGGGAGTAGTCTGTTTAGGCAGCAGCAGTGAGGGCTTCATGGAAGGCCGGAAAAAAAAAACCCCGCAGCAACCTGCTGTGAAAAAGTTTAAACAGAATCAACTTTTGAAGAAAAGCATCCCAACATCACGCTGCAGTGGCTGATACGACAATCAGACCGGTCACAGTCAGGCTTGATTCATAGACGAAGCTATGATACTCTCCCACTCGTGTCCTCGCTTGATAAGACAGAGACAGCTGCGGTCAAGCGACCAAGAGAATGAATGAGGAGAGGGAGTGCCAGTAAGGAGAGAGCCAGCAAATGAAAGGAAATAAAAGTTCTAAAATTAAATATTTAATAATAATAATAAAAAAAACTTGCAGGTGTAATACACAGCACCAGAAATCCTATATATCCCTGTCACATATTTTAGATGAAGCCCTTTGGGAATGCTGGAAGGGATGCATACAAGTATATAGGAAGACCTTCAAACAAAGTTGTACACTGACAAACACGCCCATATAGTGAGTATAAGGGAGGATGAGGGAGTTAAGTAAACACCCACTTAATTAAAAAGGTATTGCATTGGACAAACGGCTCTCTGAAGCATTTAGACTTCCCATCGCTGGCTTCTAAAAAAAAAAAAAGGCCCACACTGAGTTCATTAAAGGCCGAAACCACCACTGCATGTCGGATTGCCAACACCAGAATCATCACTGAAGAATCAATATGACTTAGACAGATGTATTTTTCAGGTCAGGTGTTGCTGCAGCAGGGTCGCAGTTTTGGAAAACAATCTGCCAGAGATGGGACACCAATCCAAAACCACAAATCAGGTCACGGAGTTCAACACACACTATCATGAGTCAGGACAAAACCTGCCAGCTGGTGTCACGCTTTTACAATAAACGCATAGATTTATATATATATTGTCTATTTACCTTGTCAACAAACTGCAGACTGGAGTGACGTTTAACGTCACGTGTTCCTATTTGTTTTATTCTCTTATCTCTGTCTTTATACTCTTTTTGATATAACGTCCCTGAGGATTTCTATTAATTCTATTAAAAGCATGATGACATTTCCTTTCTCATGGAGACTACAAGAACGAGGACGAGGATCAAAAGTACAATGGATTGTAAAGCCGCCTGGGACAGAGACCAGAAGGACAGAGTGGCAGAAAAGGTATCTGACAATTACTTTCACATGAGACAACACAGCATCTATGGCAAGACCTCCCCTCTTTGAACCACTTTAATTCCCCCTAAGATGCCAGAGCAGCAAGTGGGCAGTGATGCTGGCAATGAGGAAGTGGCCACGGTGGCCATAAGGGATTCAGTGTTCTATCTAGGGGCTGTCTTCAGAAAGCTGTGTACAGAGCCAGGAAATAGAGATACAGTGTCCCAGTGTTGCATCTGTCACCTGTCTAAAACTCTTGAGTCAGATTTGAATCTCCTGCTGGTGATAGGAGGAAAATGACTCTGCATACACAAATTCACATCTGTATATTTAATCTCTATGTATACACAGTTGTATAATTATATTTCCCATCTATTCATTGGTGTTATAGTATGCAATCTACAGCCAGCCTCACTACACAATTCAGCACTGATAAAAATGTGTCTTCCAGTGTGGACAACATGAGACATTTCCACACTTTCAGATTGTGAAGCGCCCAGAGTGTGACCTGTGATATTAATTCCACCCTGTTTATTGGAGTTAGAGGTTCTGCTTCAGAGACCGCAGTTTTATATTTCTTTCAGAAATCTCAGACAATCGAGTCAAAAATAAGAAAGTAATGTCATTTAATATAACCACGGATCTCTGATATAACAAGGAAATATCTCCCTATTATGCTGCCCTCCTTGGTGGTAGGAGGGCTACTCTGACACTGCCGTTATTGCTCTGTCTCTGACATTTTGGTTTGATTACGTAATTTAGTAAAGTAAACCTCGAGGGGCCTGAAGCAAGATTATTTTATTATTTTTATTAGTTTGTAAAAAAACAAGTTTGACAAACTACACATAGTAAAAGTCCTGAAGAGTGCACCACATGTTTAAATGAGACATGGTGGCTGTTAATTAGCGCGCAATCTTGAAAGAATTGTAATTACTAAAGATGAACAAGCAGCAAATGATGATATATATATCACAGTAAGAAAAGTGTGTGTTGAATCTGCGGATCATAAATGCAAAACAAAGGTGACAAGAAGCACGGTGTCATTGTTAAGCAAGTCACATATAGATAGCGTTCAGCATAGTGTTACCAGATGCTTGCCACTTTTGCAACACAAACACAGCATGCCTTGTCTCCCCCAATAATATTACTCCTTTTCTCACGCTGTTGGTACGGAAGTGCCCAAAGGCCAGTGCATGTCTGTGTGGCTACTTTACATAAGCTCAGCATCTCAGTGTGCACCCACTGAGACACATAGAAACAAACACACACACACACACACACACACACACAGAAAGAGGTCTGGAGCATAACAATAGCTAGAAAATCAAAAAATGAAAAAAAAAAAAAAAAAACTTGACACATTTTTAAGAAATGTTAACAGCTGATCTCTTTTGACACCTCTGCTCCTTCCTGCGTCTCCGATGCTGAAAGATTGCAGATTAGCTGCCGTATGTTCCACCCAGAGGGGTCTTTCTCAATAATGTGGCATCTATTTAATATTTGCTCACCCACAGAGGCAAGGCAGCGTGGCCTTTTCACTGTGGGACGGCTAGAGAGTCAGAATGATTGACTGAGCGAGGGGACCGGATTCATGTGGTCCATGGGACAATATGCCTCTGACCTGGAGGTCGGGGCAACGTGCGAGATGGAGATCAAGGTTTGACCGTCAATTGTTGGCAAAGATGGAGACCTTTGATTGAAGTGAGTATCGCAGCCGTGGAGCAGAATTTAAAAATACAGTCAGGCAGATTTTTATTCCACTCCACACAGAGCTACATCGGCTGGAGCATCTACAACAGCCACTGAAGCAGACGTGAGTGTTAAAGCAGGGATGACATACAGGTGATCATTTACAGCATTACCTCTTTCCTCAATTACCTGATGCCACAGAGAACGTTCACACAACACTGTGCAAATGTCGACGCGGACACATGATCCATGAACTACCTTGGTGATGTTAGATACAGGTATGTCGCGTTCGCTAAATCAGAAAACACACCTTGAATGTCCTGATTCCTTTCTCCTTCTGAAATGCATCTTTTCCCTGCGTACGAGCACATGATGCTTGCCCATCATAAATACTTAAAAGCTTTCATCTTCAAAGCTGAAGTCGACGCTGAATGTAACTGCTTGCTCGGGACAGGTTTCGGCTAAAAGATATGACAAGTTCCTACAACGGGGACTGGAGTTAATTAACATCTATGAACACAGCAGCGGAGTTGTGTTTCTTAAGCAGTTCAGAGCAGACACAGAGTGCTGCGGAGTCAAAGTGTTGCATTACGATTATTGGTTTAGAAAGAGCAAGCATCACAAAGCCAGAAAGAGACCTAAACGCAAATTCAACCTGCTACCAACCACGGCTCTCTGCTTATACGAGAGAACGGCAGTGTAACTGAGAGCGGAGCTTATATCAGGCCGGGAAAATATTTGACTATTTTTTTAAAGATAAATAAACTCTTTCAATCCCCTCAGGGATTAGCTGAAAAATGGAAAATGTATCATACAAAGCAGAAAACAGGGCTTTGCCTGAGCTCATAAAAAGTCGACTTTGGACTTAGAGATATGTGTTTCTCACAGGACAGCAATTCTGCAATATTAACACTCCAGTAATAGTAATCAAAAAAACAACATATATGATAAGTAAAATACTGACAGGGACCATTTTTCTGCAGAATATGTACAAATACATAATTCTACTGAAGTAAGGTTTCCATTGGAGGACTTTTACTTGTAGTGAAGTTGAAGTAATAATAATAGTGATAACAGTAAGATTGTAATAATTCAATCTACACAGCTCTATCATGAAGGAAAACTCTGTCCATTCCTGTTCTCCTGTTACAAAGCTGCGCTCTTCATCTTTTCCAGGAAGCTGACCTGGAACAAGACAGAAAAGTGAAGGACTGCTTTATGTGGCCTGACCCAGGCCCAGGTTCAATGCTTGGTGGCTCAGCCCGAAGTACAATAAAGTTAAGTGATAAACTCAAAATAAAGAAATTCAAGCTTTGTGAATAAAAGATGTATGTGTGACAGTTTAATAAAGCCTCAACTAAACATCTGTGACTAACCTCGATAATATCAGCAGCCTCCGATTATCTAAAATAAAATAAACCAAAACAAAAATCAATATAGCTACTTCATGAATAATGGTGGATTATCTGGCTTTGGGCGGAGATGTCCTCTGAGCACCCAGCCCATGTTTAAGTATACTGCCTCATAGCAGCTCCTCTACAGATGGTGATGCAAACACAGGCCTAATCTTCACATACCCACACTTCCACTGCTTGCTGCTCTGAACAGACGGGCTTAGACAGAGCCCAAAGTTCCAGTGGAGAATTGCTTCCTAAAGGCCATGAACTTCTTTTTAAAGGCCAAGGTGTCCTTGTTGACTTAGCTGGATGTAATAAGATGAAATCAAGTCAATAAACCTCACTGAGCTATCTGATAAACAAGCTATTTGACACACACACACACACACACACAGACAACACAGTTTTGTGAGCGCGTGGATTTGCGGGAGAGGGTAATAGCGTTTTCCGAAGAAGGATGGCCCATCCAGATAGGCGATGACCAGATATGCTGAGGATGCACAACGACGCCTCTGCCATCCAGACTCTTCGGTTTTCAAATCTCCCACTGCTTCATTCTCACACTCGAGCTGTCCTTCTGCATGCGGATAAAAGAGGGCAGGCCCACGCATTCAAATGGACCCATTATTAGTCGCTTGTGTCGGGTCAGAGGATGATTTTTAATCTCAGAAAGAAAAGGACAGTGCTGAATATCAAAAAAAAAAACATGATCTGTTATGCATTTATTCATCGCAGCAGTAAAAGCACATTTACAAGGTCAGAAGAGTCTCAGGGACGCGTTAAAACCTTCACACGTACTTGCGTGCGCGCGCGAACTACCTGTTTGCAGAATTTGCAGTTTCGTATCAAAACACAAATGCGCCGCGCTTTAGTGACGACGTTGCCAGTGGCAACCATTGTTCGCCAACGTCAATACGGATGAAGGAAAATGTGAGAAGCTGATTTAACCCTCAGCCAAACGGGGGAACGGTGTGTGTGCATGCACTGCAGAGGAAGACAGATGAAAGTATACACAGGTCACAAATGCAACGGTGAAAACACTACCTGTCAGAGCGCGCTCACAAGAAACAGTCTAATTGGCAGCATGGTGCGTGATGCCCAGCTGGAGATTCGGGGGGAAGAGTATCCCAGAGCCGGAGGAAACAGGAATCAATAAGAAGACCGCAAACGCTTCTGACTGCTATCAACCTCACTTACTGCATCAGTAGATTGTCACTAAGAATAGGAGCCTCGGAGCAACATTACAAGTCCACCGGGATGATTAAACCTAGGACTGCTTAAATGTTTACAACGCGGCCTTGAAAGGTGCGAGTAAATCAAATACTCCAAGAAACAGTTCGACATTTTTGGAAATACGCACATTCGGTTTCCTGTCAGCAATTAGAACAGAAGATTGATACAACTGCCACCCTCCATGCTCAACATAAGACCACAGCAAGCAGCTGATTAGCTTATTAGCGATGTATATTGCTGGGTATCAAATAAAAAAACTTAAACTGCAAGAACACCTGACTCGACCTGGCTACATTTTAATCTCACAGTCTAAATTAAAAAAGGAAATTAAAAATAAGTGTACAGCGACCAGATTAACCCAGTTTTAGAATACCACAATACATGTTCTGCATTCTAGGGCCGACACCTCGTTGGTTGATTGATTCGGTTGATCGATTTGTTCTTGTCCAACCACATTCTCACTGTACTGATCCGATACTCGGATAATCTGTTTTTCAGTTTAGCCTGCTGAACTTGTCTTTATCCTGTTGGGCAACTAAGTAGCTACTCCCCGAGGATGGGGTGATGTTGGACTAATGTTGTAATATTGAGAAACAGTGCGAACGTCAAGCCTCATTTGAGGCCAGCTATGTAACGACGGTAGTAGATTGGGCACGACGGTCCCCTACCAGCCATCGATTGGTTAAAGAGTAGGTAGAATTTTAGTCGACCAAGATTATCTTTGGATGAAAAACAGATAATAACTGAATATTAGAGATATCAGAGAATCCAGCACAGCAAACGGAAGATTTGGGATTTCACTGTGCGCACGCATGGCTTCAGCACATCACAAACCACTCCTTGTTGGAAAGAAACAGGGGAAAAAAAAAGAAGATGAAACTGTCATCAGTGTCACTGGAGTCTAAATATAACCGCGTGCATCTACAGCCAAGTGTTTCCTCCACAGACTGTCAAACGGCAGAATGAAGAGATAAAAGGCATATTAATAGTAAACACGCGATATGAAGGAAGGCAGGTCAGAGGCTGCCTCCACTTCACAACTTTGGCTTTCTGTTATTAAAGTTATTATTATTGAGAGCAATGTTAACTAATAAAAATGCAACAGAGGGAAATAATGCTGTGAAATGACAGCATTAATAATAAAGGAGACTTATCTTGCCCTCTCCACAACCTGCGTTTTGAAGCGCACAGACGCACAAAGAGCAGACAGGCGTGAGCCTCCTCTAACTCAAATTTTTCACCAGGCTCTCGAGCAATCAGTCGCAGAGACACGTGCTCGTTCGCAAACTCACACGTCGCTTATTGACTCTCACTTTTGCTTCGCTGCGCTTTGATGCCGTCGCAGCCACAACCCCTGCCATTCTGCACCATCCCACGCAGAAATCGCTGAAGAGAGAGCTGTTAAGGGAGTCTGCGCCCGGAGACCTCGGAGACATTAAAGATGTAGAATCCTGCCACGCCTTCGCCTTCCCCCCCTCGCCTCCATTTCCATTTGGGATGGTTTCTAGCTCTAGATAGACCCGTGTAAAACCTCATCATAGATGATGATACCGTGGACAGAGGTCTCACAGGGGTTAACATCGTGTTCATCGGCAGCAGAGAACGAGAAGATCATTTTAGTTTTATTTTGTAAAAGTGAATTATGATATGTTAGCATTTTTCCCCCTGGTGAGACAAACTCTTTTAATATCCCAGCTTGCAGTCTGAAGGCACCATATGCTGAAGAGCTCCCTTTTTGATCCCACAGATACTCCTAAAGTGATCTAAGGTAAGCTTCAAACTGCGTGCAGACATGTTACAAAGCATCTGCAGGTTTGTCTAACTCTGGAGGAGTAGGGAAACTACTAAAATTCCCCCAAACTAAACTATCCCTTCAAAACACCTTTTTTTAAAAAAAAAAAAAGACTCTACTTGTGCAATTGCTCCCGGATGCATTGCCCTCTTTCTCTGTGTCAAAATATTACCTGTCAACTGTCGCTCTTGCTAAGCCCCCTCTCTGCTGCTGCAGACAACCAGGCAAAAATAATTAGGAAAGGAAAGCCCATTAGCATATTGCATTATTGTGTACTTCGTACAATGAGACAGATGGGAAAGGCAGGACAAAAAGAAATAAAACACAATGCTTCAAAGTAATCCTGACTAGATAATCAGACAGCCCTGTATTCAAACACACAGAGAGCCTCTAAAAGCTATATTATCTATGAGCCCAGAGGGTTCTGTGTCTGTGTATGTGTGGTGTTAATATGCTATAGGACAAAGCCAAAAAATGTTATCTGCATAACAATTTATTCCTCAAATTGGTACCTGAACTCGGCTCTGTCAGCTGCAGAACGGAAAAAGAGCTGTAATAAAAAGGCATGATATTCAGAAATGCTGGGATGTGAGGCAGTGAGTGGGAGGATTCCTTTACCTGACTTTGAGAGGAAAATAATTGGCTTTATAACCATGTAACGCGATTTAGGATGATTATTAATAAACGCTGTGTGTGGATGTGCGATTCTGTGGATGTGTGCTCGGCGGAGACGCACAGAGAGGTAGGACGACGCTACAATGGGAGGTGGAAACACAGTTGTTTTACAGAGTGTCCTAACCCCCCCCCCCCTTCACAATCCATCAGGTTGACTGACAGACGGCGTATAGTTTATCAGCTGCACACACTTGCGCGCACGGCACAAAGGCTGACATGGAGACAGGCGCACAAAGAAGATGCACTATACTGAAATTGGAGTTTTCAAGAAACAGAGAATGACTGTACAGGACAATACAAACAAGACAACTCCGTAGTTCGGAATCGATTTTGACAAAATTTGCTACGAGCGGGTAAACCACTGACGGAGCAGACATTTATATTCACCAACAAAACCCTCTAACCAGAGCGAATGGCATCTCGGCGGTTGCTTACACACGGTGGATACACCTGAAATCAGCGCAGTTCCACTGGCTAACCCTTCATCAGGCCACTGCATGAAATATAGATGCCGTGGACAAGCAAAACAAATTTTCTATATTTAATTCAACAAATAATAACATCAAAGAAGATGGAGAAGAGTGGCTGGTGAATAAACCATGAGTGCGGTGGAGGTGAGGAATCAACACTGGTGTGGAGCAGGAAGGTGCCACTCACTAAAAAGGTGAAAACAGACGCAGAACTCGACCTCAGCACAGTGGAAAAGTGATCTTCAGCTGGTTTTATTACCTTTATCAGGTGATGAAATAGATCGCATAGGATTATTATCATTTCTTTGTATTATATAAGTTTAGCAGCCCAGGAATTCCCTTTTTGCTTTTGCTCCATGAGAAATTCCTCTAGAGATGAGAGAGCCACAGCCAGACGTTCCCGCTTCATTAATTATTCACGCACATTTGGTTTGGAGTTGCCCAAACTCACTCTTGATGGTTGGCCTATTTGATGAAAGTCTACCTTCAGTCTTGATGTCCTAGCATGAGGTCAACTTATGAAATATTAAATGGATGCAAGAAGTTGTGCAAGTTGCTGCCGTCTGTGAGCGCGTTATGGCTCAAATACTATTAGCGCATTGCCAAACAGTGCATGAATAAGTATGTTCATGAGCAAATAAGCAAATTGCATTGGCATTAGGCACATTTACAACTCTTTCCATTCGTATCTTTTCAACGCTGACCTGGCCAAAAAGCAGAACAATATTATGTTAAAGATTATGGAAACAACTTTGGCTCATACCGGTCCTGCTGTTTATCCTCATGTATGCATTTAAGTCTCCCAAGCAGACCCACGGAGTCTCTCATCATCTCTAAGACCTCACCCAGAGACTCCAAGAAGTCCTTGAACTGCTGTTCAACTCATAAGAACAAAAGGCGCTCGCATTATCAGCTTCACCTGCTGCACAACTGGCAACACGACGGACCCGTACACTTAATACTGCGTGCGGTGGGCCCATATGGTGATAGTATTAACTCAGCTCAAAACGATATTGTTGCTGTTCATCACTGTGACAGTGGTAAACCGCTCGGAATTTCTTCCGAGGCACTAAATTGAAAAATTAAACAGGAGATTGTCCTTGAATGCTGATGCGGAGTTAAGTTTTTCCAAATCTGAGCTGAAACTGTGACTGTGTTTTTTTGTCAGCACTGTTTACGATTCCTCCTACACCGCAAAATATTTCTGCTCACACGTTTTAAGCAACCATACAGAACGATAATAGACAGAACACCCCAGACAATACAAAGCCAAGATATTCTAGGGGGGTTTACAGATCTACATTTTAATTGTTGTGGGATCTGCGAGGCAAAATAAAACTCTGCGTACAAAAGTGTATATGGGAAAATGAGAGGAAAATAATAATGACGCTTTAGGCGTGATTCAGATAAATGGATTACTAAATGGACGGGAGCTATCGCTTTCTCATCTTCTTTCTGCTCACAGGGGCTGTTGCAGAGTCTTGTTTGCCGCCGCCGCCACCAAAATAACTCCCTGATGATTGTTCGTTTTCATTCTTCAGATCCTGACAAGGCGCTTTCATGAAGATCAAACAGGGTTTGACCAAATCCTTTAACATAGTGTGACAGCTGCTTATTTATCTGCTCATTTTACTGTCTTTCGCTACAAAGACAATCCCGAGCATCATGTGCTCATACCCGCTCAGTCATTTGCTGTCATTTAGACTGGCATGAATATACAGCCAACATCTCAAACATTCAACAAATCTATTGATACACTGCGGTTATTAAGAGCGCGCTACAACATCGGGATTAACGATGAACACCTTTCACCTGCCTCAGATCTTTTAAGTTTTAAGCTTCAATTATACGTGTGTGTGTGTGTGTGCGCGCGTGTGTGTATTAGCTTATGTGTTGTGCCTGGAAGAGATAAGGCGAGGTAAGCTGGTGTGGAGATGGCGCTGTTAGACCGGAGAGAAAGCGTTCAAGTGAAAAAGGGCAGTTATGCACTTAACCTGCTCACTGATAGCTGAAGTACCGTAGAGGCCGGGAGGTGTACCTGAGTCTATGAGAAAGCACTTTCACGCTGAAGGATGGGCACAAGGCCAGACACTCCTCAACAGTCTGGCCTCCCCGGTGTCACTGATTTGCAAAATTGGAGCAAGCATTGCAAGGCTTAAAGCTGCACTAATGAATGTTTTCATATTTTATATTTTTACAAAGAATTATCACACAACTGTAGCCTGGTGATGTAATAATTCCTGGTGATACGGAGCATTTCAGCATGGTCCTCCCACAACTTCAGTGTTTGGTTAACACTGTTCTAATAACGCTTGTTTTCTGCTGAAGGTGAATAGTTAATAGTTATTTTAACTAGTACAAGTTCACCACGAAACGTTCCCAGTTTATTACTTGCATTTTTTGAATTATTTACAGCTTATATATAGCTTATTTTTCTGAAATGTTAGGTTTAGATGTGTAAATGAAGTATTATCTAATGCGAACTTCTGAACTGAATTCAGGAGAAATCTACAGACACAAAGATATATAGTCAAATAAACAGCTACATGTGTATTTTGGACTTTGTCTAATCTAAAAGACGCTCATCTCAAAAAGAAAATGGCATGTGCATGAAAAAACTTTTTGCCCGTAGTGGTCTAAGCTCTAATAAACCTGCTGTATGCTACAATCCCCATGCCAAATGAGCTGCAAAGTTAACAACTAGCTGGTGAACAGAGTTGAGCATGTAGCAGCTCAAGAGCTAGATATTTCCCTCAGGAGTTGGTCAAATACTGAATACTGAACAAGAACTTCAGTCTGCTTAGCAGCCACATGTTTGCTAACACATATCTACTCCGTTACCCGTATGTAATACCATAATATCACAGCTTGTTGCACTGCCACCAAGTACAAAGCTACGTCACCCAAGTGTTTCCCTCCTTTCAAAAGTCCCCCACACTACAAACCTACTCAATTAATCATACATGCAGTATATAGGCACATTTCTAGCACATTCACATACCATCCTCTAACCAAGCTCCATTATTCATTAGCCGTGTAGCTGCTATGCATAGTGCACTTGCCACTCCACAGCTCAAACTGGATGTTAGTGTGTTATTAGCCCATCTACTGTACAAGAGCAGCTCCTTAACAACCTGTCACAGAACTCAGGTCTGATGGGCTGCGACAGGCGCTTCCTCCTCGTGGCAGGCTGGTGTGAGGGAGTAAGAACTGATGCTTTCCCTACAGTGACACCGGTTAGCTCGACAACCAGAGCTGCACGCTCACAAAGAGCACACACAGGCCATAATTATGTAACAGCGCTAGAGCCTAAAAGGGGAATACTACTCAGTTTTAACATGGGTGGATACTATTGCTATGCTTTCAGACCGTTTAGTCTGTGTGAGTGCACATGTTAGAGTGTGTCCTGCCATCTGATGTCGCGTGTGATAGTACGCATAGCGCCACAGGGACAAAACTGCAAAAAATATGAGAAAGCTGGTAAACGATAAGCCAACCAGACAGTCGTTCTTTGAGGACGTGTAGACCAGGACTGATATCACGACTGAAATGTGTAAAACAAAAGGTTACAAAAAGATATTGAAACCTCATAAAAAGCATAAAATCAGTGTTGAGTCATCCTCATTAGATTCATTCCTGGTATAAAATGACACATTAGAACTGGCTTTTAATGTTCCAGTGCAACCAAAGTTCAATTCCTGGCTGCGGCACTAAGCTAACAAATGTTAGTGTTTTCTGGGTGGGAAGTCGGTGGGGGATCGTTTCCTTGCTGGTGCACTAGCGACCCCTACTGGTTGGTCGAGCTTGCTCGGCTGCAGGGGTGTGACATCTCGTTGTAATACCCCCGAAGCAGGTGAAAAATAGCAGCTGGTGTATCAGAGGAGACACATGGCAGTTCACAATAACAAGGACCGTGGTACAGGGAGAGTTAGTCAGTTAGAAATGGGACAAAAAAAAAAGATGATATTCATTTTCAAGCTCCTCCTGCATTGTATGTTGTGTAGCTATTGTGTTCTTAAACAAATTAACACATTTCAAATCCCAAACTTTGTCGCCTGTGCCAAGAATTGAATCCACCTGATGAAGAAAAGGCCCAGGACGAAAAGCCAAGCGAGACCTTTCAGAAATGGTCTGCCTGCTGACAGCGCAAGCTATCTTTAGCATGCCGTTGATATGCTGGCAGAGCTGAACGCGGCCGATGACTGATGCCATCAGCGGGGTCTTTGCCCCCTTTACTTCCCAGTGCACGTCACAGCACAACAGATGGAGGACTCAACACAGCAAAGCACGACTCCTATGGCATAATGGCACCATCGCATGCTGGTGACACACTGGGTTCGTGCGGCCAATTCAAACACTGCAGCTCACTGATAAAAAATACAGCAAAAAAAAAAAGATCCGCGTAATTAGAGAGCAATATCAATGATGCCTCCCGTCATCTAACGGTTTTTGTGAGGATGCCTCGACTCCCGCCGTCGTGAATAGGAGAAAGAAAGGTTTGCTCCAAGCGCAAAAGATGAATAAGAGAAGGCATAATAGGTGACCGGGAAGCGGTTCCTTTTTACCTCATGAGAAGAGACACAAGCTTAAATAAACAGATGGACGAACGTGCGAGCACACATGTGCGTGCACTCACACACACAAGTACATGTGGAGCATTATTCATGCAGTGGGATGCCCCCTAAATGAATCCATGTGGGTAAATGTCATCAGCAAATGTCAATAGCTTTTTGAGGCCTGTCCTGAGGACATGGAGCACAGCATATGGGCCGCAGGACTCAGACGTACCTTCATTTCCTACCACTTCATCTATTCTTAATCTTTAAGGACCTCATCTGCTCATGCGATGAATTAAACAACACGTGAGGTGAGGTGAGGAGGGGGGGGGGTTGACAAAGAAAAGGCAGAAAGTAGGACATGATCGCAGGATGATTGCCACCCACTGCAATAAAAGAACATAAGGAAAGAAGAAAACTCCACTTTTTCATGTGGGAGACAGTCACGAAACAAATCATTATTATAAAGAGAAGGCTGAAAACTGGAGACATCCTGTAAACACTGGAGACACGCACAGCGTTCAGTCCAATTCCTTTCCAATAAGAGAAGAGATAAATCTTGATACTATGCAGCTAAAAGAGCCTTAGCCAGACTCCAGCGTTTACAGAGACGTCCACATTGCGCTATACATGTTATTACATTGTCTGTACCTCGATGTAGGAAGCGAGTCTGGGATAGACCCTGTAAGGTCCCAGCACGTAAGACAGAGGGGTGGTGCAAGGGAAGCTGGTGGTCACAGCGTGGCTCACTTCAGGCAGAGAAAACACCTTGAAGCCGAACTTCTCGTACAGCTTCTGCAGTTCCTCGTCTGGCTTCTCTTCACCCTCGCACAGGACGCTGCCCACCACGTAACGACATTTCTCCGACGGCCTCTGAGTGGGAAGAGAGGGAAGAGAGAGGGGAAGAGCACACGTATAATTAAACATTTAAAGATCCACCTGAATCCGCCCTTTAAGTGAGTCAGCTCGCATCAAACTTATCATCAGACACACGGCGGAGTAAGCAGCCTCTGTTGGGGGAACAATGCGCTTCTGTTGGACACATGCTTATTAAGGTGACCGCTGCGGCCGCTGCAAAAAAAACTGCGACGCGCGGGAGCAAAAATAGAAGTCGTTTGATTTAGACTTGTGGAGACGTTGGACCTTCACATAGTCTGCCAAGTGTCACTGGACAGATCGCTGCCAGCTCTGGTAAACTTCCCGCAGCCAGGTCACATATGTGGCAGTTTAGACTGTGTCTGCACTGGTGAGCACGCATAGTCGAGGGCGCCAGAAAGGATCACATATTACAAGACAGCGCTCTGTGCAAAGGTTATAAAAAATATCTCAAATAATAACTCTGACTGCGAAAACAATTTGTGGACATCGATATCGACCACGCATAATTGCTCTTTTACCTTGAAATATTTTGGAAAGGACACAATTTTACAATATTAATACTTGAGTATTTGGCCAAAATAGTTAATAAAATAAAATAATGAATTAAGCAACAATCTGTAGGTTTAGGATCAGTGATTGTCATGCTCAATGACACTTGAGAGGAGCAGATACAAGCCAGCCGACGCGGAGGTTGGGTCTCCTTCACTACAAAGCGCCCCTGCCACCGTAATGTTTCTTAATGTGCCCACATGTCTGCATGCAGATGAGAGAGAGACAGCATCGCAACCGCTGAGTGAATTGTCAGTCAGAAGAGGATCTGACAGAGATCTCCCACTCACATCTGTTTGCAGTCTGTCGTGCTGCACAGCTTCAGATGGGGAGCGGGAGCTGCTGTTAAAAGGACCAAACTTTTTTTGCTTCTTTTGGTCAATTAACTAAAAAAATCACATCAGTGCACTTTATGTTTCTGCCCACCATTTTCTAGATCTTAGATGTCCAAGTACATGTCGGGTAAAACGAGCTGATGACATGTCATCATGTAACGTAAGCTTCGGTGTGACAGATTTCTCAGCTCAGGCGAGTTTTGTCTCTGCATGTTGATTGCACGACTAACTTATCTTGAAAGTGAACAAAAAAAAGCACAGTGTCAGTAACTTGTCTAAATGGGATAAAACATACAAAAGCCCTGGCATGATCCTCGCTGAGACTTGCTGCTGGTGTGTGTGCTCTGTGACAGTGGCGCTCTGTGAAGGGCTGGCACTGAGGGGGCACAGATGGGAGCCAGCAACACTCATCTTCATGTCCCTGGCATCCTCGCATAATTATCACATCTAAACGCCACAACCTTCTCTTCTTTTCCTTCTCCATTTCTCACATTCAGAGATATTTCTGACTGCATTGTGCTGCTACTATGCTGCACCGTTCCCGCTGTCCTACTTTGTTCATACAGGAGCTTTTTCGTGGCGTAATTCAGCACAGTTGGCTGCTGGTGTGACTCCCTGGCTGAGATAAATCTATTTGATCACCTCTAACTCTCGTGGCCTCTTAATGTCTGCATAATGCGGGTAATAATACTGACTGACAGCTCCTGTTCAGCATAAGCAGATAATCTTTACTGTCACCTGACAGAGACCCTTGCCACCGCGTTCGACGGTGAGTCAGAGAACACAGATAACCTGCTTTCGACAGGGAATTATTCATTCAAGGCAGCATGAGATATTTAGATCTATTTACAATGAAGCAATGAGTCACTGCAAACACAGACTGCCACAATGGGTGGATAAGAACTGTCAGAGTAAATTATTACAGCGATGTCACAATGAAGACGTCTCTGCCAAGTAACATATCTTAAAGAAATGGCAATGAAAAAAAGCATGATAGTGGAGTTAGGATGACATATATTCTGACATGTGACTTTTCCTCTAGCCATTATTGGATGGACTGTCTGTAGAATTCCCGCCAGTCTCAGCTATACTTGCGTGCTAACATGCTAAACTAAGACGGACATGGATGTATTATTGAACTGCACACTGGACCCAAAGATGGCAACCATCTCCAGTGAGATTGCTCGTCTGGTACATGTGGCAAAAAGTTTTCTGGGCTTACTTTATACTAGAATGAAGCCTGGTGGCTCAAATACTTGAATGAGTGACTTATATAAAGAAAGAAAAACAAATCACCCCTCAGTCATGAACAGAGAATGTTACAGACACCAAAACCCTTTTTTTGTACTAGGCTGTAAACATGTTTATTTTGGTTTTGACATTTTAATATGAGAGCTTATGAAGATTGACTCATTCTGTAGCCAGCCTCAAGTGGCCTCAAGTTTTTTTTTTGCATTTCCAGGTTGGCTTCACTTCACAAGCCACAACTTCAATGAACCCAACCCGTAAGCTCATATTAAAGTCTGTGTAAAGTGAGTATGTGTTCTGAGGTTGTCAGACTAAAGAAGAACGTGTTATTAACCACCCAGCCAGATTTGAATGATATATAAATATCGACATGTTTAGGAAATTAGTTGTCAAATTCGGGTAAAAATGAGCAGTATTCCGAGTTCCAGGACTGTGGGGGCGTGTCCGCTGAATGCTCTGAAGCCACACCCACTCCAGGGAGCAGGCAAGCAGCAATTTTGAAGCGAGTTCATCAGATGAGTTCAGAAAACGACATGACCAACTTTGAAACACTCTGAGCGAGATGAATTAATCTCTGTCTCTCGCTGCTAGAGGTGCAGGGTTACGCTCAGGGTGGCCTCACGTGTCATCGAGCCGCCCTTTAAGGACCGCCCACAAAATCCTGGACTGAAAACTGGTGAAAAACTGTTTGAGTAATATATCTTTCAATGTCTTTTCACATGTTTTCAGCAACTATTTTCCAACATATTTCATGTATTTTGAAGGAAATCTCAGAATTGCCTTTACATGGACTTGGTGGTAAAACAAACTTAAATAAACCAGAATTTAAAATTTAAAATGATCGTATCATCATCATATTAACACTGATTTATCACTCAGCCCTATACGCCATACTAATAGAAGTGCTTTTATTTTTTAAATAACTGAATTGTATTTTCTACATTCTCATCTAAACGGATTTATGTGCAGGGCTTGTTGTGCATTGCCCTTCTTTCCTACATGAACGCATCAAATATATGGGCTGTCAACAAGCCCGCGGTACAGAGCTACTCCTTGTCAGCACTGGTGGTCTATGATAAGACGCAACAATAACCATTCAAACACAGAAGGGATAACAACTGTCCTCCCACGGTCTTGCTTCAGTATCTTACCATCTCGCTCTCCCTCATGCTCTCCGCACTGATAGACTAGAGTGTGTTAGCCAAACCAGTAGTTCACTAATGATATCATTCAGGGCACTAGCTATCATTCACATCCCACACAGTGGCAAGAACAAACAGCAGCCCTGACTGTATCTCATCTCTGCTTCCCTCCAGATAACACACCCGAGAGACTACAGGCAATTAGGAAAGAGAGGAACACCGCTCCATGTACTTGACTTGTCTTGTCTTCCCCGGCAAAGTTGTTTTGTTTGTGTCTGAAATTCTAACACTGCAAAAAAAAGGTAGAAATTCTCAGATGCTGTCCACGCTGGAAGTCAGCTGCTGCTAAAGCTGTGTTTTGAAAGACAGCGTGCGTTTCCATTCCTCACAGGTAGCTGAAGAAAGCCGACTGTGGCTTTTGATTGGCCGGGGTGAGAGGCAGAGAGTCGGATAATGGGAACTCTATGGAGCTTTTACCTCTGAAACTGAGCACAGTCATATTATGTTTCTGTGCCAAGGTGCAGAAAACCAATTCAGTTAACAGTGGCTTGCAAACTCCTTTGAAAGTGCGTTGATGCAATCTGCAAGATTTACAGAAATGTTTATTTCCATCTGAATGTATCTCGGCTGATTTCGAGTACAGCAAATATCTATATCGCCCTATGCTAAGCGAGCTCATTAAAATGGTGAGAGAAAAAAAAAAAAGCTGCCAACTTTGGTAGAGCTCATGGCCCACGGGACTCTAAGATGGCTTTCCCTCACAAATGGTGCCATCCCCATCTCTACCTGATTCCCTTAAGCCATGTCTCCAAGGACCTGTTGGGAGAGAAAGTAATTTCAAAAGCAATTCTTTGCTTGAGGCTACAAGGGCCTTTTTTTTGATGGATGAGGGCCCTCCAACAATAAAAAGGTACGGCCGACAGAGGTAATTCTTTATTAGCAGACACGTAATGAGGATTTACTCTCTTCATCTTTCCTCCTCTTGGCCCTGCATCTCTTCCCTCCTGGCTATCACCACTCGGGATGCATTGCTTGGGGCGCTGGCCCCCGTTTTACAATTGGTCATTTCTGAAGTGTGAGCAGGTTAGGGGAGGACCAACGAGGCACACAGCCAACGCTGTGCTTTACTGTAAGGTAAAGACAAACAGAGATACCGTACCCTGTCTAACCGAGGACCATTACCGCGCTCATTAAAACACAACTGCCAAGCGTCCGATCAACAAAATGCAGAGCATTTAAATTAGCAGGGTGGGAGCAATTAACATTGAAAGAGTACAACATCAGCTCTCCCTTTAAATGAACCATATAAACCATGTAAAGACAGCATAGCGCCACTGTTGTGAGGCAGCAAACAACAACTCCTAATAAATAAATACGTATACCTTCTCTTTCTGTTGATTTCTTACAGGTTGCCTTGTAGTATGCAACTGAACAACTGAGACGAAAATTCTGAAAGATGTAAAGCACGCAAGCAAAAGCCAAAATGAGCCTTGGCCTTCTTTGTTGACACACTGGGTTTATCATTATGCCAGAATAGAGTTAAGAGGCTTTGATTGTTCAAGGGTCCTTCACTGCACTGCAGTCAATAAATACACAGATTTGAAGCCTCTCAGGACCTCTACAGCATCTTCACATCAAAGTCTGCAGTGAAGCATGTCAGCAGCAAATGCAGCATTTATAAAGAAAAAAAATAATACAAAAAACAGTTCAAGACTGTGAAAATTGTGGTAAAAAAAAAAAAAGGAAAAGAAAAATCCAATTGCATTGGATAAATGTATTGTTCACATCACTGCCTGTGCTGGAAGGAGCTCTCTCTTTCTGTTCTTTCTGTTCACTGGTTCACAGTAACATTTCCTTTCTATATCTGAAATGCCAAGACAGATGGTGTTTAGGGCACTTCCATGAACAGGCAAAGAACCTGACACACGGGGAGCAAGAAGAACAGAGGACTACGCGATACGCAGTCTCTCAACAAGAGCTGTCTTTTGCCTCGGTGTGTCAGAGCGATAACCTGTCTCGGCTGATTGGAAGCCATTCGCCCCCCTACAGGCAGACGAGGCAAAGTCACCAGGAAGGAAATTGAAACTAATAGGGCTGCACAGCACTGGGACCACAGGTATGCTGTGATAGGCACTTTGCCGCTGAATTAATGGAGCAGCAGCCGCGGTGAAGCGAGCATGCTTACACAAACGGATGCAGTTTTAGTCAACTGTTTTAGCAAGGGTCATTTTACAATGTACAAAAATACAAAAGAAAAGCAACCATCACGCTGACAGATACGATATGAACCCCCTCGAATATGCCATAAAATTAAGACTTATTCAAACTACAAACATTGATGCGTCCTCCTTTGGAACGGAGGGGGGCTCAAGCACCCAAATCAAATTATATCTCCGCTGCAATGACGAGGCGTGGGCCCCAGTGGCCCCTTGAGTCAGGAGCCAGTGGAAATCTTTTCTTCTGTCTCTCTCTCCCTCTCTCTCTCGTGCAGTTCGCTGCCTTTAGGCTGTGCTCAGACTTTGCTGGTAATTACACATGGCATCCTGGGAGTTCTGGCATGTATAATTACTGGCGATGATAAGCAGCCTGCTGGAGGCAGGACACAGTTTTCCTTCGCCACAGTTGTTGAGCTGGTTCACCACTCCTCGGCCAGCTGGACACAGTGTAGCACTCCTCCAGCCAGATGTCACAGAGCAGGGAGATAATCTTCTCTATTAGGAGATATGAATCAACCCCCCCCCCCCCCCTTCTCCTCTCTGCATAGGCTTACTTCCTTCTTTACAAATGTTCGACTCTCTTGCACCACCTCCGCGCTTTCTCCGAGCTGCCCTGATAAATATTCGGCTGTGTAATCCAATATCCTGCGCATCATAACGCGGGGCGAAGAGCCGATACATGTCACCGGATTGATGGCGCAGAAGATTTAAAGGCATTCTTCACCGTCTTGTTTCACTGACAAATCGTAACACGTCAGTTTGGTCTCTAGTCACAGTTTGTGAAAATGGATTCAAACGGCATCCTAAAAAAAAAAAAAAAAAAAAAACACTCAACAGTTGTGTTCCTGGAAAAAGAAAAAAATGAAGCCCTCCCCCTCAACCTCATTTAAAACTACATCTCATCTGTTCATCTCTACAGACAACATTAATGGGGTGTTTTACTATAGGGAGAGCTGGCATGTCCGCAATCTTGCATAATATTGACTTGAAGACCTGTGGGAGCAGACTTCAGAGTATCTGCGTATTTATTTCTCATTTTATATGCACCTTTAAAAAGAAGCAACTCCTTGCCAGAAGCCCCCCTTTTATGTTGTCGACCGACAGACAAGCAGCAGTAAAATGCTAATAAATTTGACTGGGAGTGCGGCGATGCTCGGGCGCTCTGATCTGAAATTCCGATTGATGAATTGGAGCACCGCGAGACTCTCAAGGTGAGTCAGACTCCTATACCAATTTAGACCCCTCTTCCAAGGCAATCCCACACCTCGCCTCATCTCTCACTGCCACTCCCATGCAACGTCTACACATGACATTTCATTTTCTCCAGCTTGTCAGGGGAAGCCATGAGTGAGCTTGCCTCAGAAGCTGAAACAAAGTGGGAATTCGGCAGATTAGAGGATGGACCCGAACAGCGGCTCTGGTTTAGCCTCGGTGCAAACACAACACATTATGGGAGGCAGAGGCGGCTGCGCAGTTCTACGAAGTATGGATATCATATCCACAACAGACGGCATTTATCTTTGAGTGTCTTCATCTTTGGTCATTTATTTCATGACGCACACACTGCTGCCCAGTCTTATTAATGACTTTTGCTTTGGGGGATTTTGCTGTGGAGCAGACAGACAGCCTGCCAAAGGGCTACAAACCAGGAATTCAATGATTTAGTTTGTACTTTACCCAGTCTGGGATTTGTTCAATACGTGTGTCAAAGTCCCATTATACCAGAGCCCAAGGCAACACAGCCTTAAACTGTTTTGGTGAGCTTTAAGTGTCACCTCCAATGTTTTGTGTCACAGTCCAGTTGACTTGACCCCTGCGAGCAAAACCGCTAAACAGTTCAATCCCTCGGGCCTTTGTGATAATAAGTGACGGCAATTATGAGCACAGACGCAAACACACACACACACGCATGCATGCATGAATGGACATACAGAAGCAAAAGGCATCAAGAAGAGCAACTCGACTCAGTGCTAATTGGTGTACTCGAGTGCCTCGGCTGAGCGAGGTGAGGAAGTCAACCACCCACCTTTACCAGTGCAGGCCGGTGAAATCAAACAGGACACAGCTGTCCAGAGAGCCGCCTGATTTGAAAAACACACAGCAGCTTTGGTCATTACAGCAGAAGCCTTCCCTTTCCACGTTCTGTGATTTAATTTGATCCGTTGGAGTAGTTAATTTTGAAGGCAGGACACAGAGCCGTGCCGGCTTTCATCATAATCATTAAAGAGGGACTATATTACTTTGGATGCCGGGTGAATGCAAATGACAGCAATTCGTCGAGGAAACCAGCTCTGGTCTGGATCCAGAACCGGGAGTGAAAAACGGTCCTTGCCACGGTGACAGTGAATTACTAAACATCCGCCTGTGTAATTTGAAATTTCATTTGAATATGATGAAATTCATTTTTTTGACTGAGTGAATTATAAGAGGCTGAGTCACACTACTTATGCCAAGGCAGTGGTAATAAATGAAGTGTAAAGATCAAGATGTGGTTTTGAGGATGCGCCCACCTCCCACGCCGCTAAATTCCAATGCTAACACTGCCATCTAGTGACTGCAGTGCGCAGGAAGCAAGCGGCATTCGACAGCACAGCGTGTTCACAAATGAACTTTCCCTTTTTTCAGAATAAATGCTGAAATGCAGCCAAATCATGCGCACCTGTGCGTCTTTGTGTGCTTTATGAATCCTCCTCTGACCCTTAAAATGTAATCAACAGTGAATTACACGGCATCCGCTTAATGAAGGTGATTATGGCTGTGACTGCACCTCCAGGACCTGGTATGACAGTACAGAGACCCCACATGAGCATTAATTACACATTCGTTAACGTTAAGTTCAGCTCTGATAGAACGACACCGGATGCCCACAAGCACATCGAAACTTTAAAATATTGATTCTTCCTTTAAGACATGCAGACAAGAATAATCTGAATCTGAACTGAACACTGGCAGCACGGTGAGAGGAGCTAGTTGCTACTTAGAACAAGTGAAGAAACCACCTTAAGTACGAAGGTCAAGTCTACACACGGCAAGTTGTAAAATCCACTGGAGATATTTCAAAGGTAAAATAAAAAGCTCAATCATTACTATTATCTAGAAATTCCACCAACGTTCAACCATATGGCATTTCTCCCATTTTTTTTTTAGTCCTTAGTTGAGGTAAGCTGAGTCAGATGACTGCAGTCTTACCTGCAGTACTCTGAAAGATCTTTGTATTATGTTGGCAATTTATCTAATCCCAAACCATGATCTTTTCCACACACTAACCATGTGTATTTTTGTTCCTTAACCTAACCGGACCTCAACCACTAGATTGTTCTGAAAGCATCGATCATTATCAGGATAACAGATGAAGTCGTGTCAAGCCAAGTCTTTAACGAATCAAGTGTCAGCTGTTTGCAGTTTGAAAAGTCAAAGCCCGATCAAACATTTTGCCTTTTAGTCTCCTAAACTTTAAATTAGCTACGCTAATCATAATATTATGTGTTTTATAATTATAAGGTAATCAGACGTCCATACATATTCAGGTCATGCCGAAACAGACACACATCCAGGAGAGTCATCACTTCCATCCATCAGCCACTGCGGAGACTTCTAAACATCCTATAATGACCTTTTTATGATCCAGAATCTCCACAAATTCTGACACCAGCAGAAAAGTTTTAAAAGCTCCTCAATGAGGCTCTTGCCACAACTTTCCACTGGCGTGAGTCACAGTCAGGGTTTCCACTAAAAGCCTTTACTAAAAAAAAAAAAAAAAAGACGGCCACGGGGAGACTGGCAGGAGTAAGCACAAAGACAAACACAAAGTACTGCCGCTGTGCCACAATCTTTATTTCACAAAGGATAGCCTAATCATGATTTGGCTCGGTAACATGACTGAAACTGAATCTCATAGTACGACACCAAATCAACGTATATTAAGTGTCAGAAACTATAATACACAATAGACAGTCTATGCCCCGGTCAACTACTCAGACTGGGTTACTGAGCACTTTTGGCTGTTGCACCCAAAGCCTTCATAAGGCTCAAATGGCCATAACAAACTCAAATGTCAGCCGAACTGACACAATATAATGTAATCAAAGAGCAAGCCGCACGTGTTTCATAGTTAATTTTGTGGTTAAGTCATGGAATAAGCCAGAAATAGGCCACGTTCTGCCTTTGAGAATTTTAACACACTGAAGTGCACGCACACCATATGTGTGTGTACACTTCCCGTATCAGCTGGGAACTCGGTAAACATTCCCGTCTCACAAGCAGCTGTTGTGCAGACATCTCCTGTTGACTAAAAACACAACGCCTGACGAACAGGAGGGAATGCAAAATGAAACTAGGAGGCAACCACGAGCCACGAATATCTCCGGTGAGGAATGACCCATTTATAGAAAAACGGGGAGATTCATTGCTCGTCACATCTGGATTGTGACTGCAGTTTTAAAACAGTTTAGACTACATCAGGAAGTGTGCTTTTCTTTTTTTCTCCCATACATCTGACAGCTCTGTGCACAGGCATGGGAAAAGGCTGTGTTGGCCTTTCTACTTAAAGAGTCTGGTTACCGTTCTTTGTGTCATAAGCAGAGAAATGTTGAAACATCCCGTAACCACTGATGAGAGGGGAAAGAATATCAACAGTGCAACGTGGCATTGAACAGCTGACTGGTTTCATCATTCAGGCTCTGTTCCTTCAAAGGGCTGCTTGTACATTTAACCCCTTGAGCCATGCATGCTGAGTTACACTGAATTATCATCTAGGGACTGCTGCTAAGTAGATAGATAATCACGTTAGAAACTCACTGAGCTTGCAAAGCGTTTGATTGATGGTTTTATAAGTTTGAAGCGAATCTCTCTCAATAGATTTTGGTTTTGTCTGAGCAAAAATAAAACAAAACTATGCAAATATGTCACGCTGGCCTCTGGGGAAAACACAGCGGGAACTTTCACAAGTTTAGGACATTTTATGGCCAATGTTTACATCACATTTTCATATCTCCAATACTGCTGCTACACCACATGCATGATCACGACTCATCGGTGTGAATCTAACTCTTGTGGATGCTTTACATCAGCCTCTTTGTGTGCGTGTGTCTCTGCTCCAGATCTAGATCTCGCTAACTGTAACATCTTATCAGGAAACAAAGTACACCGCGGTTACCACGAGGTCAAGTGCAAATACAGACTCAGTGCTGTGCTGTGGGGTCTCACCTGTTTGGGGTCATCGTAGAAGACACCGATGGTGCTCAGTTTTGGCCCAATGCTGCAGCTCTCTGTGTAGGCTGCCCCGCACTCCTTGTACGATCCCTCTTTGAATTTGTAAGCAATGGTCACATTTTTGATAGGAGGTGGCCCAGTCTTAATGGTCACGTCGGTCAGGAGTCCCGAGTACAGCAGGAAGCCAATGATAGTGACAAGCAAACACACCAAGAGCCCGACTATCAGGAGCACCAGGATTAAATCAGACATGATTTCTCACGGCACGGCACAGATACTCAATGCAATCTGCAAAAGAAGGAGAGAGGGGGGAAAAATAATCAAGTCTAAGCCTGGACGTCCTCTCCCTGCGGGTCACACACACCGAAGAAGACCGTGCGGGTCCAGCAGACTCAAACGACAACACACAGATGAACGGTGCCTATTGAAGACAGGACGCTAGCTGCGTTTTTAACCTGAAGCGAAAGAGGAAAAACTGCCAGTTGACCAGAAATACAGTTTGTTTACGGTGTTTCCCCAAACAGTGGGACATGCTTCCCGGATAGACCATTCTCACCCGCAGCGGAGGGGGGGGGGCGTCAAAAAGCGTCATTAAACGAGGGCTTTGTATACTTCAGTGACACCGTGGGAATATTAAATATATAACTATTATTATGTATAAATAATCTTAATCGATATACGTCTTAGTTAGTGACTGTAGCATGCGCGTTTACGGGAAAAGCACCCCCGCCTTTCACTAACATGGTTCAACCCAAGACTCAGGACAAAAGGCGGTGATTTCCTGTATGTTCATTTCTATATTTCATTTTTACTGATCCTCCTGCGATGGGAACATCGGTGCTTTTACTGCTTGACAGTTAAATATGAAATGTTTGTGTGCGTGTGTGTGTGTGTGTGTGTTGTTTTTCCTGCTGACGTCAAGTTGATGAAACTATTATTTATTTATTTTGCACAGTTAAAGAAATGACAAAGATAACAAATACTTTATTAGTAGTAGTATTTAAAACCTCCAGCTAGAGTTGAAATTTCACAGTTGAACAGAGAACAGACATACAGAGAATCATATGACTGCATAAAGTAATGACAAACATCAACAACCAGTTGTAATGACAATAACTAGATGAACATGATATAAAAGTGCGTTTGTGTCAAACTAGCAGTTAAACGGGCTTTTAAACATCTTTTGTAACATTTTATAGAGAAGCCGGTTTTTTTGCCAGGTGTGAAAAGCTATTCCATGATTTGGTACTCCTAAATTTGATATTAAATTGACCTCTGCGTGTGAGAAACCTCACATGATGAATATCTAAAGACTGTCAGGTTGAATAAGAGTGAAGCTGTGAATTAAATTTAAGGTATGTCTTGAAGTGCTCTGCAATATTTTCATGACTTGAATATACCTTAGAAATAAAAACACATATTAGTAAGTAACAGTAAGGATCTGGAGTTTCTGAAAGAGAGGGACAGATGAGACTCGGATTGGGTTGAAGGAGTGCAGCAGGAAAAGTGCTTGCCCAAACTAAATTACAATATGAAAGATATGGATAAATAGTAACTATGTAACTTAAGGACAAATTATGAAGCAGGAGATTCGAGAGTGCGTGGCTACAGATTTATAAACCCAGAACACGTTATGACAGAAATGCTTTCACAGCAAAAAGTAAAGTGTATTCAACTCTTTTAAACCACTTGTTAATTTGGTCTTTTTGAGTCGCCACATTTTGGATAAAGTCTAATTATCCTCGAGTATTTCCAGAGTCTCGGTCTGACAGTTCCTTTCTGGTTTCTATATTTTTTTGAATTTATGTGTATGACTTAGCTCAGTTTCAGGTCTGTTTAGGCCCCCTAAAGACCTCATTACATTGTTTTTATGTCAACATTTTAGCAAGCAGTTTAAATCCCCTTACATAACTATTATCCATGCACCTTTGAGCTGTGTTTGCAGGTTGATGCAGGCAGCTCAGATTTACCACACATTAGATGGAAATCCAAAATGGCAAGCTAAAAGGAGTAAAAACACTCAGCGGGGCTGCAGAATCTGATTCAGTGCTTATAAAAAAATACTGATACATGCAGATTGAACTGGGAGCAGACTTGAAGATACTGAAGGCTTACCCAACTCCATTTGGGACTAAAAACAACAACAAAAACAGGTTAAGTTACACATTTTGGAGATTTTTAAGTCAGAAAAAGGTATTGGGAGTCAGAACTATCCTAAAGGTTCATTGGTCATTGACATGAAAGTGAAGTGTCATCCTGTAGGCTCTGCCTCCTCGCTGATGTCATTTCCAGCATATTTCAATTTCAGCTCTGACGAGTAGACTCTAACAGACAGATGGAGGTATGTGTTGTGTCGTGAGGCCTCCTTTTGAACTGAGTGGACATAAAATCGGGATTCTGCATACTTCGCATCGCTCAGCTGTTCACCTGATTATAATTTTGATAGTTTTGGCAATAATAAACGTCCGTACAGAACTGCCACGTCAAACTCGAAGGCAGGAGGAGTACTTACCTAAATTTAAAATACGCTTGAATGACTTTCCTAACCACCACAGATGACCACACCCACTTACAGGAAAAATCCACCCTCAAGTTGAAGTAATGTGACTTTTCTAAAATACTGTACAGCTCAGTTTTAACTTGTCAGTTTGAAGAAGTTTGAGCAATGAGTTCATCTACAAATTCTGAGTCATGGAAAAACTTCCTCACTTACTGGACTATGTGGCACAGTCAAGTCCCAGTTTAGGTAGACAATACTTTGGAAATGTTGACTTTAGTGTCCAAATAGCTTAGAATAGTCTATGCTAATTCTGTTTTTTGGAGGATTTTCCCACCAAGTCCCAAATAGTTTGTTTACCAGGTGCCACAGATGCAGCTGAGACAGATAGAGAGCTCCATTATAATTCAAAAGGGATGTTAAAATTAGTTTTTGTTCATTCTGGTGACACACAGTGTATTTTGTATTACCTGCTTTATGTTGCTCGTCTGTAACTTGGTGTTGTTGCCAAAAACATTAACTAGGACATTCTTTGAGAAGAGTTAAATCTGAGGCAACTGGGCATGGTTATAGATGTTATAGATCTGTGAGGACGTTTCACCTCTGAGACACCAGTCAGACTTCTTAATAAATAAGAAGAGATGCTGTTGTATGTTGAAATTGGAGCCGATTCTAAGAGACTGAAAGGGACTCGAAAAAGGTTGCATCACTTTGACTTTTGGTAGCGTTTGATTCATCTTTCAAATCCCGTTGTAATGTCTTACGAATGACTCTCCAGGAACTTCAGATCAAAGCGGTTTCTCGCTTTCATTTAAAGCTTCTGCTAATCATTGCTGTCCCTCCCTGGGAATTTCCAGGAACAAAGATCTCAGTGTTTAGTCTGCGTACTGTAGAGTACTTTTCCCAAGCTTCAGTGTCTGCCTATTTTGAAGAGATACAAGACAAGGCCACATAGTTTACATGTAATATCACATATTTAATCACGCCTCAATTCTTTCATCATTTTTCTCTTTCGGTAACAAAGCTGAAACTATTTATCTAATATTATAAAGGATCTTCCATAGAGACTATTTAAAATATTCTTTAATACTGAGTGATAAATAAGACTGCAGCAATCTCTCAACATTTTTTATTTTATTTGGTCGGCAAACAATAGAATTAAACACACAACGCATCTTTTTCAGAACCCTACAACACCTAATTATTAGGCATGTTTCATCTTCAACGCAAACGGAAAACCTGCAGACGTACGCAAGTGCCTTTCATGAATTTTTAAATGTGCTTGCAGTCTTATTGCTGCATACATGAGAATACAGGAAATGTGGCGATATTCTGGTACTGTGGATCGTATCTGCACACAGAGGAGCAGCACTTTTACCAAGTGTCTAGCATCAGAAACATCAAAAGAACGTTCACAAAATGCTTGAAATAAAACCCAACAGTCTGTCGCTCTGCCTGTGAGAAAGTGTTAGTCGGAGTCGTCTGAAACATCTTCATCCACGTCGTCCTCTTTGCTGCCCTTCTTGCTTTCCTCGCAGTCCAGTTTGCCGGGCCTGATGGAAAGCATATGAAAAACATTTGGCAAACACGCTGAAGTAAAGCGATGGACCTGTTTGCATAAAGCAGCGTCGGTGAGAAACGACATGACACGCAGTTCTGGAACTGACACCGTAGCACATGCTTTGCCTGTTAACTGCGTCAGCCGCTAATCAATGTGCCGGAGAGGCCTACTGGTTATCTTATCAGCCCACTGCCCTCTACAGTTTCAGCTGCCTGGTGACTGACCCGTTAGCTGAAACTTCCCACAGTGTAATGACCCACTCAGCAACAGTGGAAGCACAGTGTTTGGTCGGCTTATATAACCGACTTTATTTCTACTTTGTGCTGCTTATTCCTTCAAATAAAACCCGTGCTGTGGCCCGCACTCAATCCTTCCAGACACTTTGCACTCACTGACACTTTGTTCTGTTCCTCTTTTCACCCTTATTTACAAGGTACACTCCTCGATTTTGTTGTATGCCACCAAATCTCCAAAATTCCTCCCAGGTTTTTTACTTTGAAACCGTGTTCACACTAATTATAGTATAAAGTCTAGTGTAGAATAAAACAACTGCTGGCTCTGTAGCTTTTAGATGTTTTTTCACCTCTGATGTTAAAGAATTAAAATATTTTCTTTCCTGTGTCTAGTCTGTTGTCATACATGATCAATACAAACAATAAAAGGTCTGAATCATAACAAATCTGCTGGGAGCCAATAATATCCCTGTATCAGATGTGAACAAAATGGCAGGTACCTCATCCTCTGACTCTTCCTCGGGCTGTGGTGAACGTTGTTGTTCCTCCTCCTCCTCCTCCGCCTCATCCTCTTCACTTTCTTGTGACCTCTGAGAGAGAATCTCTTCACCCTGCAGCATATTATTTCTCCGTTCAGTGAACGACTCAAACGCGAACAGCGACACGTACGTGCTATAAGTTTAGCATAGCTGTACCTTCAGGTTGCGGTTCTTCAGGTTTCCAATCCAAAATGCCTCCTGACAGTTGTTGAGCGTCAGCATGGCCTTCACTCTGTAAACAAAGAGCTCCAGGCTCTTCTTTAAGGCTGGCACGTGGTTGGTCAGGCTCATATCCTGGTGAATCTGCGTTATGAGAAGGCTTAGCAGTTATAGAGCGCCTGAGGATTAACCCGTGCAAAGATCTCCAACTAAAAAGAAAAGAATGAAAGACAGCAACTGCGTGAGCCGTCCATACCTTAGAGTGTCCACACAAGTGATGGAGCTGACGGGTGCTGAGCTGGAAGGTTTTCAGAAGGTTCTGGACGTCCTCCTTAAAAAAAACAGACAACGCATCTCACAGTCACATCACTGGCAAAACTCATTTAGCATGTTTTTACATAACAACATTATCTTCATGTGCTCAGCCATGCCCTTTTCTGAATGTGTGCCTTCATCCAACGTGTCTCAATGTGCAGCCTTGTAAACTCCACATCCAACATCATGAATTAACTATATTGATTAGATTAGCACCAAAAACTGCTGTGGGTGATCTCTTATTTAAAGAACAAGGCAAAGTAAAGTGTACTGTAGTTGTTTTTTACATGTAGAAGTAATTTAAACACCACTGTCCAGTTTTCTATGATTATGTTTATATACATATGTGCAGCTTATATGAAATGTATTAGTTATGGGTACCTTGTGCCTCTTGAAACTGTTGTCTAATAGTGGCATCCCCAACTTCAGGAAAGATTCCAGGAAATGGCGTCCGTACTACAAATAACAGTATAACAATCAGTTCACACAAAGTTACGGCAGCTTCATTTGAATGTGAAATATTTTCCAGCTCACCTTCAGGCACACATTGAGCACCGGCCTAGAATCAAACACCTGTACGAAGAGATTAGAGGACAGCAGGTGAGCCTGACTGAAACACATGGAGACTAGAGGAGATGAAAGCGATGGGATTAAATTATTAAGATAAAAAAAAAAAAATGACATGTCTACGCACGAGTTATGCATAAATAATGAAATTCAACATCAAAGAAAATGTGAGATGAGGTCAAGTGTGGACATCGGTACATTCACAGCTATTACATCACGGTGCGGACCTTCACTAGGTTGACGAGGATGTGAAAATCTCTGACAGCCAGGTTCCATGTCAGCAGCTTCTCACTCTGAGCCTGGGAGGAGGAGGACACGGGTTACATGATTTAAAAGTTAGAACACACACAAACTACGAGTTGAATTATTTAAAACCACAATGTCCAGGAGAAACTGAGCATTATTTATTTATTATAATGCACCGTCAAAACTCGCAGATGTGCGCAGGAGAGTTTTTGTGGCTCTGAGCTTTTAAAGACATACCGCATGACCAAGAACACATTGTACAGTGCTACACCTAGTGGCTGACCTCAGTGCTGTCACTGATTTTGGAAGCGGGGATCTTCCTGGCCGCCTTTTCCAGCACTGCCAGCAACACTTTATAGAACACCAGGAACGTCTGCCTGAAGACAAAGACGAAGAAAATGGAAACGACACAGGACTTTTATATAATCATCCACCCATTTCCACTCTAAAGCACAAAGAACCGACAGTGATGAAGATCTACCTGCTGAGAGTGGGCCACGATGCAGAGCTCTCGTCTTTTGATGCATTGAGGAGCTCAGAGATTCCTTCTCCAGCTATTTCCTCCACTGCCTTCAGAACGTCGTCGACATGTTCCAGGTAGATGCTGCACAGAGAGGAGAAAAGACAGAGGCACCTGATTAAACACATCATGGAGCCACTGCAGGTGGAAGAAATATGGAGGGACACAATTTCACTAAAATTCAACTTCCATTTTTATTAGTTACTTCTCCTGTCATTGTTTAGCTGTAGGACAGACGGTTTATATGTATTTGGTGTAGTCTGAAGTTTTGGAGATGATTGCTTGTTTGTCTGTTTCTTACTGCGCTGCATGGAATACAAAAACCTATTTTAACAAGAGCCATAAGTTTCCCCAAGCAGTTTGCACTGCTCACTCACAAACAAATGTAAGAAATGCTCATGAGGTACTTAATGATGATTTATTTAAATCAAATAGATGTGATTAATTACTTTTACATACTTTACTTCAGTGCGATGAATTCAGCCCAAACAATACTGGCATTATAAGGCTGATACAACATACATAAGATATTGGAGACCTTGTCACTTACCTGCCATTATGGACTACCAAAACACTGAGTGACTGAGCTAAAATCCATTGCCAGTATATCAGTCAGGCACTAAAACAAACATCTTGGATTCAACGTGCATTTTTTTTTGCTTTCTGCGAGATGGCCATCTGTAAGATGAACACACACACACACACACACACCTTAGGAGAGCGTGAAGCGCTTCGTTGAATTTGTTCCCACGTTCCTTCTCTCCGCTGGCCGTCACCCACTCTTGGCTCAGGAAACGTTTTGCGAGGGAGGCTAGGAAGAAAAAGGAGCCAATTATTGTCACAGTGGAGAGTGGGTTAGGTTTAGGGTTAGGTTAAATGAGGTTGAACATGTCGGACTGACCGGTCTGCTCTCTGTAGGCAGCGGGGTTCCCTCCTTTCTCTGACACGGTGGACAGAAGCTGGGAGAGACACAGGGCTGTGCTGAGATTTGGCATTGTGCTGCGGAAGTTCACCAGGTACTCGAAGCTGTGTCTAAACAGGAAGGACAAAAATACAGCGAGTGATTATCAGACATGTATTCTACTGTGTCTCTTAGTTATGTGGAGAATAGTAAATTGTTTTCTGAGACGCTGAGCAAAAGAGTTTTCTTTTTAAGCACTAAAAGGCCCCAGAGGATCAACAGATAAATAACATAAAGCAAACATTATTGCTCACTTTACAAGCTGCTCCAGGTTCAACTCTGTGCCTCCCTCTTTGAGTCGTCCAGCCATAACTCCCAGAGCTTTCTTCAGTAAGTTCCGCTGTCCCTGGCTGGCTAAATCCAGGACCTGCCAAACAGACACATACACAGATCATGGACAAGTCAACACTTCCAAAGGGACACTGCGCTGACGTTTTATAGAGTTAGAAGAAAGTCAGTGGTGCTGGTCGTGCTCACCAGCTGAAGGTGATGTTCAGGACCTGCAGGAGCAGCTGGTAGGCTGAGGACATCAGCTGGTGCTCCTGAACGTCTGTGGCAGGCCCGTCCACAACGCCGTTGTTCTCAGACAGTACTGTCTGTGCAGGAAAACGATGCAAGATACAGGGCGGCTTTTTATAAATACATTGGAAGTGATGGAGCACATCTTCTCTCGTATCTACGGACTGTCTGGGTTTGTACCTGAAAATGGTTGTGGCAGTTTTCCAGGTGTGAGCAGAGGGCGGGCAGCAGCTGAACACAGCAGGAAGCAATATCCTTGGAGCTCTTCTGCTTGTAGATGGGAGAAGCCTACACTCTTATCAGTCCTTCCCTGCAGGGAAGAAAGGAAAAGTTTTATCCTACATAAGTCATGTGTCATGACCTCTTGGCCTGTGTTTATCACTGCATGCATTCGCCTTTTTTTTGTACCTTGAGGAAGGGGGATCTCTTGGCAGGTGCAGCTGCAAGACTGAACTCCAGTTTGCGGAACATATCCTCCAGCAGGAAAACCAACTCAGCAGGACCGAGCACAACCTCCTCCACCGCCTTACTCATGCAAGAATGTTAGAGATGTTGAATTTCTTTGTGTATTAAAATTCTTTTAAACATGTTGTGAGGAAACATAAAAAGTCTACTCGCTGTATTAAGAATAAAAACAAAGCATCTTGTTCATTTTCTCACCTTGGCGTGGAGCTCAGAGTCCAGCAGTGAGTGGGAAACCAACCCACACTGCAGCACACTGAGCACCTCGATGTCCAGCTCTCTGAAAAACTGTCTGTAGGACACGAGACTGACACCTTGCCGGATCTCCTTTTCTTTCTCCTTCTCTGGTTGCTCCTTTAGTTCAAGCAAAACCACGTTTTTTCAACTCAGTCATGTTAAATATGAGGCTGATGTGAGAGGTCAAGGTTTACCTGCTGAGTTTTGTCTGCTTCAGTCGACTCGTCAAGCTGAGAGCTGCTCTCAGAGGAATTCTTACCAGGGGCCTTCCTCTTCTTTCCTGTGCCCTCTAAATAAAATAAAAAGTGAGTTAGTGTCTTTATTAAGACTATTTGGTTTCGTTAATGTGGAGTAAAATGTCTTCTGCTGGACTGGAATTACCTTTCTTTGCCTTATTTACAGGAGCACTGGTACTAAGCACGATCCCATCCGTGCTTTCTCCATCAAAGTTGGCAACGGGGGGAACATATCCGGGCGTTTCTGAAACACACGTCAACAAAAACACATTTTTATTAGCAGAATTGTGGCATAATGGGGAGATTTTGAGGTTCTCGGTATCGATGGGTCACCTGCCAACGCCCTCTCCAACACCGTCTGAAGGTATGTGATGTTCTGCAGACGAGTCATCACTTTCACCTTCATCTCAGTTTCTTTTTCTCTACAAAATGCGTTTATGATCTATGAAAAAAACAGAGGTGAGACTCAGCTTTAGTCACAAAAATACTGCAAATCAAACAAACCTATTCGCTATGAACACGCAGTTACCTCTCTGAACCAGTTGATGGTGTGAAACAGCAGAGTACAGAGGAACTCCTTCTCGGCTTTCGCCAGGCTCTCCATTTTCTCTACTACGTCCATGTCTGTCAGGATCAGGGGGCAACCTGTAATCATGCGGAAACAAATGATTTTACAGCCACGGAAATGAGAACAAACTGGTTCCCAAGTGGAAATGCAAAACTTCAGCTTCCTCACCCAGCAGGCCGTCGATCTCCTCGAGGCCTGCCTGACTCTGTTTCTCCTCACAGAGTCTCAGAAGGCGGAAAAACGGAGACAGACAGAGAGGAGACACTCGCCTGCCGCCACAAAATATACAGGGAGAAACACATCCAGCATTTTATTAATTACATGCACGTTTGTAAGATACTACACAATACAATTAGATTGTAATTATTATTTATGGGGTGACTGACCTGTGTGCCTTCTTGGTTTGACTCTGCTGCTCTCCTTTGCTCTGGATGTCTTTGGCCAGCACAGGCAGCAGGTTGATGGCAATGTTTTCCTGACTCTCCTTCTCATCCAGGTTGTACATCACACAGGCTGGAAAAGGAAAGGAACTGAGACACAGAATAAAGGGGGAATTAATGACATGAATAAATGTTTAGATGTATTAAAATAAGTGTTTTTTTATGCTCCCAGCTGTCCATCACTAACCCTGATATCTCTGGCCCTACATCCACCACAAAGTCATCCTGGAAGTCACGTACGACACTGTCTGCGATCGTTTCCTGTCGGTGGCGGGGAGATACCGGGACCAGAAAACTTGTCGGATACATGCCAGTAACGATAAGAATGGCGTATTGGTCTGTAATATTTGTTTGGGGCATACCTGCACCTGAGGGTCCAGGTTGGAGATCAGGATCAGGTTGGCGAGTTCATCGTAGTACAGAGCTGCAGCCTCGGGTGAGCTTTCACTGCTCGACTTCACCAGCTCCAACAGGGCGGTCACCTGAAACAAGCAATAAAAGCATATTTTAAAAATTCTCTTGTCTAAGTGTACCAGGTGATGTTGAACTAAAAATAAAGTACATTAATGAAAAAATCACAAACGTAATCGTAATATGAACCTGTCTGAACGTCTCCTTGGGTAACGACCCATTCTCTGACTCCTTTGCTTTAAGCCTGGTGGTGAGGGCAGAGAGCGCGATCAAGCAAAGAGACAAAAAGAACAAGAAAAATGCCGCTCGTGTCTGCGGGACAGCCTTTACCTGGAGGCCCCCATGCTGCCTACAATCATAACGGCGCCGATAATACCGATGCGCTTGTACTTTGGCACGGTGCTGGAGAGCTGCTTGCGGATCACTATGTGCATGTCATCCTGAGGGGAGAAACAGAAGGAGAGTGGCGGGTGAGGCGAGCGAGAAGGCGACGAGAGAAGGCCTTGGATTCATTTTGTGAATGTGCACCTGGATGTGAGAGCCCTGCTGCTGTTGACCAAAGGCCAGCCCGCTCAGAAGGTGGAACAGTCTGCGGATCTGCTGCGGTGTGAGGTTGTCCATGTAGTCCAAGATTCCCTGTATCAAATGTTTTGCTTAGTTAAAAACTCAATGGTGACTGTAAAACCAACATTAGGGATGAACTACAAACGGTTAGCACTTTCATTCTTTCATTAACCAGCAGCTACAGAGGCAGACGTATGGATCGCCTCTTCACCTTGACAAAAACAGCATACAAAGCCATTTCTGACGGCTTTTCTGTAACCAGGCCACAGAGCAGCTCCAGAGCCATGTCCACCTCCCCACCCACACCGCTGCAAACGTGGGTCACCAAAGAGCTCACCACTTCCTGTAAAACATAACACAGGATACAATTAAAAACGATTCGTCGGATTTATATTCAAAAATAGGTCAGCATGCTTATGCGCATCTTTAAAAAAAACAAAACAAAATGAAACCTGTTGGCAGTAAGAGTCGAAAGCAGTGAACGCGTGTCGGTACATGTGGCCGCCAAAAGGCACCACGCAGGGGTCGGGGGAGCGTAGCAAAGTCTGAGCCAGAGCCAGGATGGAGGGGAAGTACCCTCGCATGACCTAGAGTATCATCGTTAATGAATACATGTTAGTGAAATAATAATGAATCACTAAGTAGTAGTATATATGAAGTGCGCTGTGCCTGCTGTCTTTATATCAGACTGACTCACCTGAGCGTAGTCCCTGAAGGTTCTCTGGAGCAGAGCCTCCTGGATCAGCCCCGTCCTCACTTTTATCTTGAGCACTCTCTCCGCTCCCCGCCGGCTCTGGTTGGCGTTGGTGGAGTGGAGGATAAAGAGCACCAGCAGATCTATCACCTGACATGGGAGAGCACATTTTAGGGAGAGACATCACCCACAGACACAGATTAATGTGAAGGGTGTTTTCAAAATAGCATATTTTGTCCACATCCATGACAGCTGAGAATAAACAGCCTGCTGTATCAGGATCAACATCTGCGGGAGCCTCGGCCAAGAACAGGATTGAAGGGTTATATGAATATGAACTAAAAAGGGGGCTACCGTGAACTGAGGACATGACACTCACCTTGTAGTCCTCCACTTCGTCCACAGACTCGATTGCCTAAAACAACAGTTAAATAAGTGACACTGAAAATGGGCATTTAATAATCAATTAAAAGCAATCAATGACTTCTGACCTTGAGCCACGCTTCAGATATTGTTTTCTGGAATCGCACTGCTGACTTGATGCCGTCCAGCATCAGTGTAACGCTGTCCTGGCTGCTGCCAGCTGCTGGTGTGGAAGCAGACCTGCTCCAAAACCAAACGTATTAGATTAAAATTAAACCTACAGGCTTACATTTAACTAAATATACCGTTTTTTTAAATTGTGAGTGGAATTTATGCTGTCTTACACCACTGACCCTTTTTTCTTCATGCGGCTCTGGGAGACCTGCAGCACAGGCGGGAGAACACACTGCTCCAGCTCCAGCTTTTTACGAAGATTATACACCACCTAGACGCGGCAGAAAATACACCCCACAATTCTCGATTTCAAAATACAGCACAATCACTATGTTATATTTTCTAAATGCAGAGTGCTGTGCAGCTCTGACCTCATATGCATCAGAGGCTGAGACAGCATGCAGGATGAACTTGACCACCACGGGCAGGTCTTCCAGTTGCACAGCAGCCAAAGTGGCCATAACGGCTCCGCGCACCTGAGACGGCAGACAGAGATTACAGCACAGTGGCTTTAGTTATTCACCAATAATAAGTGGAATTAAGTGTGTGTGTGCGTGTGTGTGCACTACCTCAGTCAGTAATGAGGAACTGAGGTTCAGACTGGAGAGGGCATCCAGGATGGGGACGGTCAACTGAGTGTTCTCCTGGAGTAAAGTGCTGCAGAGAACAGCATAATCAGCACATGCAGATCAGGAACCACAGACCTGGAGCAGAGATTTAATGTACACACTTGAGCTCTCTGGCTATGTCGTTGTGCTGGGAGTCGTCCAGTATCTCTGGCAGACTGGTGATGATGTCACGCTGGACCTCCACTGGTGCTACTGACACCAGCTCCATGAGCTTCGTCGCCAGCTCCTGTAAAACCACAGAGAGGGCAGAAGTAAACGAGCACGTCGGCATCTAGAGATTAGTGATGACTGTTATGGAGAAGAAATCCACAAACACCGGTGTAATGGAGTAGATCAGCAAAAATAAAATAAAAAAACACTTTAATGAGTGTTTGAGCTGCGCATACAACGACACCTGTCATCACAGAAATGACTACCTTGCTGTCCACGACTCTGTCTAGCCATTTAAGCTGGTTAATTATTACGCGGGGAATACTGAGGCCTCCATCTGCGGGGCTGAGACAGACAGAACAAGATGGCATTTAGAGAAATAAAACAATGTTTAAAAAAAAAAAGTGCGTAAAAGTGGTTGAAATGCTGTGAAATACTGACCCGTCCAACATATATTCAGGGAGTTTCTCCAGCAAGATGTTAATGACAAAAGTCTGCATGAAAGAGAGAAGTATGTTAAGCATTGGTGGAAGATACACTTACACACATTACACACAATACGTATCTGTATGTGTCACAGTGACATTGTGTATGTTTTTTTTGAGAAAAGATGACGCAGCAGCAGAATCTGTTGAGAAAATCTTACCTGCAGCATCTCAATCCCCAACAGCATGCGTAGCAGACTTTCCTGGAATGAGCTGACACAACTGCACATGGGAAAAAAAGACAAAAATCAATATGTCACACTACAAAAAGCTTCATGTGGTTGTGACCTTTTAAAAAAGTTCTACCTGAAGTTGAGTGGAGTGTTTTTGCAACAGTACCTGGAGTCTCCATCAGACAACCGTGGGACACATGGAAGGAGGCAGTTCCTAAACCGCTCAGGCTCCTCAATATGAGACTCCAATCCAGCCGTGAATTCCTGTACAATCTGTGAAATTAAATGGCAATGAATGAAATATAACTGTCTCATATTAAATGCTTTGATTTCATATCTGGATGGAAAGCGTCCAACCATCAGTGTGTGACCTCAAGATCAAGCGCACTTTGGTTTTGCAGCCGGACAGTGATCTGAAGCACACCAGCAAGTTCCCTCTCTGAATGACTTAATGGAGAGTCAAAGTCTGGATTCAGATGCTGTAGCGTAACCTTAAACAGGCCGCTCATGCTCGAAAACCCTCCAATAATTATGAGATAAAAACAATTCTGCAAAGAAGAGTGGGCTAAAATTCCTCTGCAATGTGAAAGACTCATTGCCAGTTACAGCAAATGCTTGATTGCAGTTGTTGTTGCCCAGAGTGCAACAACCGGTTATTAGGTTTAGAGCACAATTACTTTTTCAATTGTTTTAGAGTGTAATATTCAATAATAATTTACATACATAGTCATCATGAGAAGCAAAGAGTATAAAAGACGTTGCACAGGGAGGATCGTGGTTAATCCTCGGATGGCAGTCGGGTCCAAGGCATGCTGCTTGATCGAACACATCGGAGCATCACATCTTTGAACTTAAACCTCCAACTCAAGAGAATCCAACTATCTACAGCCGAAAAGAGAGTGCCATGCGTGGGAGGGTTAACCATTCCCACCCGGCTGTGGATTTCCAATTGAAACACAAAGAGCTCCCCTTTCGTTCATCCTGCCATCAAAGACTGAAGACGGATCAGAGACTTTTTCAACAGCATCCAGCAGTTCGGCCGTCAAGGCTCCACTGGCCGTGCATCACTTTCCTCTTTCTCTCCAAACTGGACAATTCAACAGCTCAGCTACAGCCTTTTCATCAGGGTTTGAAATTTGCCAATTTTTTAGTAATTAGACGTACTGTCAATCATTATCAGTGGATAATGATAATGATATGATAACGACCCTGTGTGGACGTGAGGAAGAAGATGCAGAACAAAAAACAAGAAATTGAGCACAAGTCAAGGAGAATCAAAGGTCCTTGACGAGAGAGAGAGAGTCTTGGACAAATGAAAGACAGCAGCTGATGATCGAAATCAATCCTTGCAGAAGAAGCTGTACTTCTCTGAAAAAGACAACAAAAGGTTCAAATCCAAGCTACGAGCTCCAGAGGAGATAGGCATTCTTCAAAGAGCGTGAAAAGGCAGAAGAAGAGATGAAAAAGAGAGATGAGCAGATCAATGCTCTTCATCAGAGCCTCCGCGCTCAGAAGAGGGAAAATGAGAGGATGAGAGCCTCGACTGATGACCTGGAAGTCTTCAGTGGGCGAAAGGCCACAGAAGAGTGGCCAAAGTAAAACTTTGAAAAGCTCATCACTGAGAAAAACCCCAGAACAACATCTAAAGAACTGCAGGCCTCACTTTCCTCAGTTAAGGTCAGTTCATGATTCAACAATAAGAGGCAGAAATGGCATCAATGGGAGAGTTTCAAGGAGAAAACCACTCAAAGGCCAAGAAACATCTTGATGATCCCCTATACAATATTCTGGTGTGTATTAGTGATAACTCAACATCAGTCCCTCCGGATATCACAACAACCATTTCCTTATTCACACTTTTTTTTTGTCTATACAGATGAATAAATGTTCTATAACATCTCTGTTACTGACAAAGTTTCACATTAGCCTAACAGCAGTCTGTGCATTCATGTACACGTGACCTGTGCAGGGCTGCTACAACTAGACTCGCATCTAAAGGTTGATAACAACGGGCAAATAAAAAAAAAAAATAGATTAATTAGTTTTATTTTGCCACCTGATGCCAAACCTAAACCCCCAGGAAGCCGTCTTAATTATGTATTAATGAATTATGTATATTCATTTTATTTGATAAATATTATTAATGTTTGTTAATTAACTGGACCCTAGCCTCTTGTCATTTTGTAAAACGGTGTTCACGCTTACCCCAGGGTACCTGGGACTCTTCTTCAGTTGTTTCTGTATCCTTTTCTGGAAGACTACTTGGTCAACAGCTGAATGGAGAGAAGATATCAGAAAATCAAAAATGAGAAGTGGAAAAAAATAACTAGGCTGGTATTTGTCACGTGTGTTTACCAATCTCATTGGACGCGCCGCCTTGGTTGAGGGTGACGCCTGCCTCTCGAAGGAAAACGCCAAATACACTTTGATTCGTCTCCTCTGAGGCAGCCTCCTTTGGCTGACGACCAGCGCTCCGACTCTTCTTTGACTCTGTGGAGAGACGTGAATAACACACACAGTACACAGCAGAGAAAAACGTCAGCAAAGTTCAATGCATCAGTACATTTTGGGAGCATTAAAAGAAGCTGTCTATTTGTAGACGCCACGTGTCGGCTCAAAGATGATTTTGATTTGTTTATAACCTATAAAAATATATGCTCCATATGCTTTTTCTTGGCATACAAGTGCTTCACACAACAAATGAGGTTGTTTGCCTGGCTACAAATAAAGACAGGTACTTGTAATTCTCCCCAAATATACTGATATTAAATAAAATACACCTTGTTTACGTGAGTCATTTTTTAGGAACCCCCCCCCCTCCCAAACAGCACCTTGCATAGGGCCCCCAAAACAGCTACAGACGGCCCTGGCTGTAGGTTCACAGGCACCTTATGTTAGTAAACAGCTGTGATTTTTAAGTTACATTAAAACTTACTGGTGGTAGTGACACTTTCCTCTCCTTTATCCACAGAGGACCGGCGCTTTTTACGCATCATCTGGTGACATATATACACACATATTTTATAATAACAACACAAGAATCCAGAGTAGCAAACGAGCTAAGGTATGTTAAATATTACACTATAGCTACCGTGTTAGCTAGTAATTCAACCGTAACACAAACATGCTACAGTTTAGGTATATAACGTTACATTAATGTTATATAGCTGGCTGTTAAACATACATTTAATACGAGGACGACGATGTGAGGAGCTCAAACACCGGAGTTAAAACAAACCTCCGCGCCAAAGTGCTTCACGCGTCATCGGCCACAGTTAGGGATCGTGTCCGTTGAGTTTATGTAAATAATAAATCCCCGACACGTCTGGGAATAATAAAATAAAGCAACTAAACAATATACGTGTGTGTATATCTATACTTTGTCAGTTAGTTTACTCGCTGAAGTCTCTGCTGTGCTTGTGTGAGAGTGGTCCGTGGTTCAACATTTCGCCGCCTACAACAAATTTTTTGACAGTCTCTAATTTTCTAGAATCGGGGCTGCGTGTTTTCACAAAAAGTTTGGCCGATGTGGGTGGAGTTAGAACTCTGTTGATTTGTTAATCTACAGAGAGTCGTTCCGGGATACGCCGCGTGAAGAAACGAACACAACCTCAGAGCGCGGACAGTTGATGTCAAGCTGCTTCACGGCTAGCTGCATCCGTTTTCGGCTCGCTTGGTTAGCCCAGTAAGGTCTTGGTTTTATTAACGAGCGTTTTTTAAAAGGGAACGGGAATCTTTTTTTTCAAACCACTGACTGTAAATGTATGTATATATGTCAGTGTTTCAAACTAAAGCGTCATGGTTCACACCGTGGCTGCTAAATCAGTAAACTGCACCTGCCACGGACGAAGCTAGCAGTAGCTACCGAGGGTGGGAACTATCTTGGCAGCCGATAGGAGCTCTTTGGCCGCACTTGAAAGGTTGAGTGAAGGCGCTCGTAGAGGCAGACCGGGGTTAGGAAACACGGAGAGTATTACTTACTGAAGCAGCTAAAAAAGACACGCACAAGGATGGCCACCAAATTTTACGACCTCACGGCCAACCTGTTGACAGGAGAAGCGTTTAATTTCTCGTCCCTGCAGGGAAAAGTTGTCCTCATTGAGAATGTCGCGTCTCTCTGAGGTACGACCACCAGGGATTACACCCAGATGAACGAGCTCCATGACCGCTATGCCAGTAAGGGGCTCGTTATCCTGGGAGTGCCCTGCAACCAGTTCGGCCATCAGGTGAGGAAATAACCAGTGTATCAACCAGATGTGTGTCTTTGCATTGAGTTCAAGGTTTTTTTTTTTACTACTACTAATTTTAGTTTCCTGAAAAATCCCACTTGCTATTAGACTTTTCAACTATTACTCCTACTTTTATTACTATTAAGTTAAGCTTTAGTCATATTTAATCAATGTATAACTGTGCAACAAACAGGAATCTAATGTTTAAATGTTTTATCTAATTATATGTGTATATTTATATGCTCATTTATTTATCTGGAGAAGCTTTTGAAAAAGTAAACATAAACTTCACAAAAACTTTGTGAGTGAGTTGCTATACGCAGTTTTAGCACCATGGGATATTCAGGAAACAGGAAGTAGTGATTGTGTTAATCTTCTGCCAGTAACAAGTCACACTACATTGTTTAAGCTCTTCCTTGTTAACCCACTTTGTCTTTGGTTATTGTCTTCAGCAGCCTGTTTGTTATTTATTAACTCAGCCAGTCAGTGCTAACAATAGTAACTCATTAATAGATGGTGAAAGATGATGGTTCAGATCATGTGCAGGCTTCTTATTACAAGCAGGAAGTTTGCCAGGCTTCCTCACTCAAGAAGACAAATTAAAACAAAGTGCAAGTGCAACTACTGTGATCCTTAAGTCAGACTGTGGGCTCTTTCAAACAAAGGTTAGTTGTGCAGTAGAATGGTTTATTGATAAGATCAGATTAGATCTGTAAGGCATGAAATGAGATATATCTGTGGGTTAATGCAAAGTGGAAGTCTGATGTTGGACTGCTGAAAGAGACAGTTGTTCAATTTTCTGCCTTTTTGAGAGGTGCAAATTGTTTCAGGACACTATCTGCTCATCACTTCCCTCACAAAAATGGTAAATGTCAAATAAAACTACAGGTCTTAACACAACGTTGTGATCAACCCATACAGGAGAACTGCAAGAATGAAGAAATCCTCTTGTCTCTGAAGTACATCCGTCCTGGAAATGGCTTTGAGCCCAAGTTCCAGCTCCTGGAGAAGGTGGACGTAAATGGAAAGGATGCCCATGCCCTGTTTGTGTTCCTGAGAGAAAGCCTCCCGGCCCCCAGCGACGAGCCGTGCGCTTTCATTACTGACCCCAAGTTAGTCATCTGGAGCCCGGTCTGCAGGAACGATGTGGCGTGGAACTTCGAGAAGTTCCTCATCGGGCCGGATGGGGTGCCCTTCAAGCGCTACAGCAGGAGGTTCCTCACCAGCGACATCGAGGGAGACATCAAGAAGCTCCTCAATCAGGCAAACTAATCAACGGTCTTCCGAAATATCCCGTCCAACGACTTCCACTTGCACCGGTTTTTCAGCACGACATGGTGTAGGACACTTTTCTCAATCACCTGTGCTCACATGTACACAATCGGTTGTGTTCTGCTCTTTTACTATATGAAGAAATCCTCTGAAACCAAGCTAGTTGTGAGGGGGGTATCCGATGAAATGTAAAAAGGCTGAACGTTTTCAGCTGCATTGCGTGCATGTAAAGCACGGCTGTGGTTTGATGTATCAAAGAGGACCAATAAATGTATTTTTCCAAACATTTCCTGACTGCCTCTTGAGATTTAAGAGAGATGAGACTTACTCTTGTGCAAAGGTCCCATTATTTTTCTTAGACGGGTAACAAGATCCATCCAGAAACTTGCTTAATAAATCCTGAGTCTGCAGTAAATAGTGTGCTTACTACGTGCTACTCCAGAGAGTACAACTGATCATAAATCATAGAGCAACCAGTCAGCATGAATGGAGTTTAATCGAGGTTGCATCGCATCAGTACAGATCATTTTGCAATAGTTATTGCGTAACTCCCCACTGCAATAAAGCCTGATTTGTCACAGCTTTGATGTGGGCTTATCAGAGGATATAAATATAGATATATTGTGCGTGTAATTACTCCAAACAAACCACCTTGTTGAGGCTTCCAGTCTTTATTGTACTTTGAATTCAAATATTTCTCAGTTAAAAACAAATACTGCAGATATCGGCAATAAGATAAATATGAGGACAAGAATTTATACACCTATTTTCAATAGTGTGATTATTTACATATCTTCACGTATCGTTGAGTTTGAATCGCTGACATGATTTAAGGGAGAAGAAAACAAGATTCGCTGCGTTTGGCAGCTGAATTTTGTTCTCAGCTAAGTATCTAAGATTACAGATATGATGTAAAGCTTTTCTAGTCATTGGCATACATGATTATATTTAGGTAGTCATCTCTGAACGACGTAATAATGGCAGGACCAACCCAGTGGAGAAAAAAAAAAAAAAAAAAAAGCACATGGGAGGCCTTTCATATCAGCATGCTGTTATGCAACAAAGTGCAGAGTTTATGCCACAGAACAAGAAACCGATGGGGAAGAACTCTGTACTAGCTGACACCTGGTTTCGCTCGAAGACCCTTGGGACTGAGTATAAGTAAATGTGTTCTATTTTATACTCAGTCACAATGTTACAAAACGTCCGTTCTCGCTGTGCTTCCTGTGACAACGTGAAGACTTGATGGAGATAAAACATGGATTCTTTTCTCCTGCTACCAACAGAGACAGTTCTGTTGTGTTTCACTGAACAGCCGAGTAGCGATCACTGGAAGGAAAACGATTGGCTCCAAATGCCTGCATTCTGTGAGGTACTGCTGTCCTGAACCCCCCCATCTGATGACACGTGTAGATAGTTCCTCGTGATGAGGAACGTGTTTCAAGTTTCATGAATAAAGCACCACTTTTATACTAGTTTATTTTGATTCACTCAGTGTGCTTTGAAGATATCAAATAACATAGCCATTTCAATACAGAGCTGCGTTAATGTACAAGACTAGTTAAGGACAAGCCGTTGCAGGTGAGCTAGGGGTCCAAATCAGGCAGCAATCAAAATATGCTTATAAGACACGTTAAAATGATCTGGAAGTGTATGACAGATCATAACCCTTAATGCTAAGGCCAAACCATACAATTCTGTCATGTCTAGGTACACCAGAAGCAGGTAGATAATGTACTCGTGGAGAATTCAAAGTGCCTCCTTTTTTGTTAGGTTGCAGGAATCGAAAGGCCGCTTTTGCATTGATGACCAAAAAAAAAACAAAAAAGAAAGAAATGTTAGGGTTAGCAGGGTGAGAGTCCTCTCATAGGTTTAGGGTCCGAGAGACAGCAGAGCCCATACTGTGCGACACAGAAAAAAAAAATGGCTGGACAAGGGTGAAGTTAAAAAACAAAACAAAACAGCTTCTCATGTCAAGATGCAGATCCCAGGAAACAAAACCATCGCCCCCCCTCCTCTCCTCTCCTCTCCTCTCGCCCTTCTGTGGTTTAGATTGCAACACAGACCTGGCAGACCTCGGAGCACAACACCCCCCCTCCCCTCCCCTCATCAGTGATCCACTCTAGACAGGTGGAACAAGGTCACAGGATTCTCTCAGTGAGCGTGGCATGTGTTGTTCCGTTTTTGCATTCACCTCAGCACAGCAATATTATCAGAGATAAATCTAGGCACAACGCCGCTCTGCTAATGTCTCATCAGTTGGTACATCTCATAAATACCTCGGAACGCTTTGGTTGAAATAACATTTGCATTTGGCTTCTTTTTTTTTTGTTTTTTTGTTGTTGTTTTTTTTTTTTTATGTCTGACAGAACAGAAACATTTCTTTACCTACGCATTTGAGGGCACTTCTAACATTCTGTTCATCCAGTGAGAGGACCTTTACCCATTTATGCTCCTCTTTGCTCCAGACTAGTAAACTATGTTCAGGAATCAGTAGGCCACCGCGCTGCAGGGAGAATGTCTCACTCTTTTGACAAGGCTGTTGGCTCTAGTTGACGACATACGAGACAGAAATCAACTAAAATACAGGGAGGGGAGGGTTAATAATGTTAAGTCTGTGTAGTCCTCTGTCACTAAAGTAGCTTTGTGTGTGCATCCGAGTGTCTCTATTTGCCGTATGTGTTTCAGTGCGTGTTTTTTTTGTTGTTGATGGGGGTTTTTTTTCTCTTCACGTCGGGGGCTCCTCAGTTTGTGTCCATGTGGTCATCGGCTGATTCCGGGGCTCCTCCCAGCGAGGCCGAAGCCTGAGGTTTTGAGGGGGCTTCCTCGTCTCTGCGCTGATAGAACAGCACGTAGGCTGCTTTAGTCTGCGAGGGAGAACAAGGGTAGGGTTACACTACAGAAACGGGGACACTCGACACCGAGGACAGAAAGCCAAGAAGGGCTGAGGGCTTATCTTCAAGCATCAATCGATGGATTAAAAACCCACAAGAATCATTAAACACTGAAAAAAAAAACTCACCACAATCTGGTCCTCTGTCGCAGAGGAGACACTGCTGTCATCAAAGTAATACCACTTTCCATCCACTTTGTTCTTGCCATAAGCCGTGTCTGTTGAAAACAGAGGGATGGCACTGTTACCAAACAGACATTCATTTGTTTACCCAGGATGAGATCATCTTATCAGACCGGTTCAAAATGAATGGACAAAGCAAGTATTAAAAAAAACAGAGAACAAAGATGTGTGAGGCAGTTTGGCATTATGTAGTGTGAATTCAGCAGACCATCTGTTGACACATTGTGCGCACGTATGAAGACTAAATAAACCGTGGCTTATTTAATGAAAGATTGAGATGACAAACAGCGACTTACAGTGACCCCCTCCCATTCCTCCATAGTGGTTTGACACGGCAATGAGGTCATACGTGTAGGGGCCGGCCTTGGGGTCGCACACAAACTCGGACATGTTCAGATCCCTGACGCACACAAAAAACAAACAAAAGTGTTAAAGTTATTAAACTTACAAAAGCCAAGAAATAAAACATTTGATTCTTTTAACACAATTAATACAGAACACAGCAAATGGGCCAAGTTTCAGACGGCTTTAATGAGCATGACTCAGCATTTCCCCCCCCCCTCGCTTCCCGGTTTCTAGTGGATCAAGTTCCTCAACAGAGGTGAAGTGGCACAGCACGAGGGTAGGTACACAGCCGTTACGCCATGTAATCCTGATGCAACTTCTCCCTTTTAAACTGCAGAGGAACATTTGTTCTGTCTCAACTGAACAAAGGTTGAGTCACCCAGAGTTGAAAGGCATTTTAGTTACACAAGCCGAGACAGATAAGGAAAACAAGCTGGTTCTTTGGAGCGGGAAGCCAGCGACCTGGAGACAGAGTCTGCGCCTTGGAGCACGAATAAATACAGCGTTTCCTCGATGACTTTCAGACCACAGCTCCCTCTAGTGTAAACGCTCCACCCACACTGCAGCGTTCCTCACTTCCTTTTGCACCATCTTCAAATGGCAAACACTATTCTTGAAACTTGGTGAAGTATGAGCCTCCATCTACCGCACACCCACTTATTTCTCATTCTCAGGACAGCGCGTTGCTCGCAGACCGACACTTATCCGGAACTACAATCCTTTAGCAGAACCAGAGTGAAGAATTGTTCTCAACTTTCCTGACTATCAGGTCAACGAGCGATACTGTCTGCATACCTGATGGGGAAGTCCACCACTGTGTCCAGCTTGTCCCTCCAACACCGGTTGTAGGAGAAACGCTTTAGGTGAACCACCAGGAGGCGAGGCAGCGACCACAGGTCAAACTTTTTTGTGGCCTGTTGGTGTTTCTTACATGTTGGACAATACCTGTGTTAAAAAAAAAAAAAAAAAAGGTCAGATATTATGACAACAATTGTGACAAACATGGACGCCGTGTCTCTGATGAGGCTGTAGTCGTGAAGCCTTACCATGGGTCATGTTCTCCAAGTGTCTCCATGGTTGTAAAGAGCTCGATGCATTCCCTCAGAGCGACGGTGGCCTTCTTCTTTTGGGGCTGGAGCATGCTCTCGTGCTTCTCGTAGGCCTGCGCATAACATTTACACAAATATAAAAAGGACTGTTTGGACATCCTGTCACAGGATTGTCTGATGAATATCCGCCCACTGACCTCAGCTTCCTGTTCATCATAACACAGTTTCTTTGACTCAGTGTCCCAGTCGATCGCCACTGTGGAATGTGCTGCAGAGAGAGGCGGCGGGAAGGGGTTGTGTCAACACAAAGTGGCTTTCAAGACTCAAAGTAAATCGCTGCAATTCAAAATATTTAATGCTCACGATTAAGTTTGAGGACATTTCCATCACAAGGCAGCGGGCTGATGTTGGCTGTTCCGTAAGAGTTGACTATGCTGAAAGTGAAGAGCTTGGCTGGTGAAGAGCACGGCTTGGCCGTGCCTGCTTTAGACCCATTTTCCAGGTCAGATGACTCCTCTTCCTCCTCTTCCGAGTGGCCATTCTCTGGCTCTGGACTCACTTGGTGGTCCATGGCCTCTTCCTCACCTGAGGAGATGCAGATGAAGTCACATTTAGTTTTTTTTGCTACATGACTGCACCTGAAAGTGTACATGGACAGCTCTCTGATCGGCGTTTCCTTTAAATTCATTTAAATCTGGTTGTTAGCTACTAACCATCATACAGCCCGTTCGTTTCATTACAGTTCCCTGAGTGGTTGCTGCTGTTACTGGAGCTGGCACTGCAGGACGCCCCGTCCGACAGGGGGCTGCGACAGCCACCTAGGCTGGCGTTGAGACCAGACGATGTGGAACATTCAGGAGCCTGGCTGCAGCTGGCAAAGGTCGCCGAGGCGGAGGCCCTGCTTTCACTGTTAGGGCTCTGGGAGTGTTTAACATAGCGACTGCAGAAGGGAACAGACAGGATTGGTTAGTTCCTCTTATCAGTGGGTTTAGTTACACTACACCAGTCAAAACCATTTGACTCTCTCTTCTATCTCTGCACAGATATGTTGCTTCCCTCTCATCTATGTTCTTACCCAATCCTCTCTAGGATCTTGTCATAAAGAACATCTGCTATGAGGTTGTGTCTGGGCACGGTGATGAGTAAAGGCTGACCAAACAGCATGGTGCTTGTGGAGCTCCCCGCATGCTTGGAGTGGCGCTCCCTGAAATATACAGGCAGGTTCATCCTCTCGCTGTCCTCTTCCTGTACCTCATACCTGGAAATAGCAACGACACGAAAAAAATACACGTTACACAAACCTAACGATAAACAGATGACTGACTTGAACCGGCTTAGTCAACAACAACACCTACACAAAGATGTCATCTTTTTCCATGATTTGGTTGAGGCCGTCATCCCGTCTATAAATTTTATGGAACCTATGATTGTAAACATCCGCCACAACCATCTGGAAAGACACAAAAGTTAGTACACGGCACTTCCGTTATAAAGGTATAAAAAAGACGTGATTGGAGTGGTGTGAAAGTTGAGGTTCTAACATTTTCCGGGGGGAAACCACAGAGTTTGGACAAGGCGCTGCACAGGTCTGTCACTGTACCCAGTTTGGGGACCACCACTCGATACTGTAAGACAAAGGAAAAAAAAATGTGATTATTGGTTAGTTGGTATTTTTGAGTATTGAGAGTAGTAGTTAGTCAAATGTAGAAGAAAAAGCCTGGAGCTTAAGTCCACCTCACCTGCGTGGGTCTGGACTGAGGGTCTGATCGCACCAGGAAAACCTCCATAGTGCGGTCCTTCTTCATGGGCAGAGGCAGCGTGAGGTAGCAGAAGGGGTCAAAGGTTACAGACACCTTGGAGCATTCTGGGCACACTAAAGTGGATTTGAAGAGGCCGTGGAAAATATCGAACTATAATCGAGTCATTGCGCAAGCGGTGGTTCGTCCAGGCTTCCTTGGCAACTATCTGTAATCACAGAAACACATCATGAGATACCATCTGAAACCCCGAACAACAAAATGTGCAGCTTCGAAAACCAAACAAAAAAAATCTGCTCTCTAAAAGAGACGCAGCTTCTTGCAGCTCAGTCGATATTCAAAGCTCCACAGACCTGGTTGTGTTTTGATTTATAAATAATTAAGCAACAAATTCCACCATCATCCTGAGTTTAAATAAAATGCTCCAGACAGAAGCCAACTATTCGAAAAATGGTATTGCACCATACATAGGTATGTGCTATACCTCATCTGGACGGCCCTCTGCATCCCTCAGGGCCAGATAAGGCTTCTTCTTGACACGGTTCAGATCTTCATGGAGCCCGTCCAGCAGGAAGGCCAGCAGCTCCTGGGAGTCCTGCTGCTGGTAGCCTGAAAACTGGGGTGCAAAGCGTCCGACCTGGGTCTGGAAGCAAAAAGTTCGATTTAATTAACTTTGTCTGGATGTTTGAAATGACGCACATTGTTCATTTCAATCCGTATACATCAACTTCAGATTAAGCTGTCTGACAGAACTCACTTTGAAGGTGCGTGGGGCCACATAGCTGCTGCGACTCAGCCACATCTGCTTTACGAGGTCGGCATAGGCCTCGGCGATCTCGCCCCTCATTCCCAGGGGATTCTCTCGGTTAATCTCTGCCTCATACTGGTCATTGAGGAAGTACTCTGTGAGTGACGATGCATTGCTCAGGCACTGGAGGAGGAGGAGGAGGAGGAGGAATAAAAAGTTGGATTATGTGAACAAGATCCCACCGAAAACACTGCAACTGACTTCATCTGAAAGTTGTAGGTGGTTTTTTTTGGTTTTTTTACCTGGAGGGCAGAGTTCATGAAGCATGTGTTGCCCAAATTACTGAGACCACATAGGCCAGGCTGGGACTGGGACTCTCTGTAGTTGTAGGAGGAGCTGTATGAATTGTAGCCCCCCAGTCTGTCGGAGGAGCAGAGGTGTTATTGTTGTATCCTACACACACACTGTGCTGTGATGAACGCTTCAGGTGTATATTTAAAACACGGCATTAAGAAACTACATGAATCAATACGTTATGAATTACCACCTCAAGGGAAAACTAACCTTTTATCACACATGCCCCTTTGAATTGTCAACAAGTCAAACAGGCTGGTCTACCAGAACCACCTCATTCATATGGCCACACGCAGTCATGCAAATCCTGACCAAATGCATACCTACATTTTCATGATCACTAGAGCCTAGGGCTTTGAAATAACAAAAATATAACAGAGTATTTGACTGAATTTGCCTATCTCAAGTCTAACACACACACACACACACACACACACACGCCTGTATTCAGCAGGTAACTACTCGTGCTACTTTTTACTTAGACTGCAGTTTATAAAGATTGTAAACATTACTGTTATTTAAGCATCAAATCACCGTCAAGTGCAGCCATCTCAGCAGGTCGGCACTGAAGTCAGATGTCATTTCTGTACTTACATCTTATTTCATTTTAGAACTTAATACCACGTCCCTGAATGCACAAGCAATGTGACAAATATATGCTGAGCTTGAAATCTTTCCCTGTATGCTGCACTTCCTATTATGTCAAAGAACTGAGGGGAACTGGAGGGACTCGCTTTGGCACAGGGCGACTCACTGAGGGAAATACGAATCTGGTTTGCATATTGTTTTGCCTGTTGTTGTGTGCTGTTGTGTCTTCATGTACTGTATTTCTGTTGTTAATGTGTGTCTTCCTTGTCATGGCCACGGACAATAAAGTCTAACACCGGACAAACTATTCTTCATTTAATGACTGATCTGACAATGATGCAATATAATCTACACCGAGGTGTCAGTTCATCATCTGGACATCTGGAGTATTTCAAGTAAATCCATTTTATATGAAACCCTGCCTGATTCTCTACGCCTAATGCTGCCAAACACAACATCCCTGAATTGAATTCAACATTTATGAACTACAATAGAGAGTTTTTGCTGACATATATAGGGGTGACGTGATTAACAACTTTCAGTATAACCTCATGCAGCATGAATAAACTTCAGTGTACATCATTATCGAATTAAACTGCATGTCTCCCTTCACGTTAATCAATCAGCACTTGAGTAATGTGCTCTGGGTAGAGTGAATGCGAAGCACCTTGAGGCCACAATGCTTTTTCCCAGCAAGCAGAGTAATGGACCTGTGCTGCCACAGCACAGTTACAGTGTGTTCTCCCATTACGCGCCCCTCGCCATGACTAAAAACCATGCTGGTGCTGCATCCTAGTGCATATGTACATGTATTTGATACCAGCCGGTTAGACATATGGTGTTTTTAAAAATACACATACACACACGACAAAACAAATTAACAATGGAAAAACTGACAAACATTAAACAATGGAAAACAGAAGTAGAATAAGACAGGGGATTAAGATATTATGGGCACAGAGAAGGTCTGTGTTCATAATTCTGCAGTGTGTAACAGAAGAACAAAAAAAATCTGTCTTTGTCTTTTATTTTGTTCTTTGAACACCTCATGCTCTGATGTTGGTCTGTAGGGACTTAACCGTTTGATGATTCAATAATAATGTCTTAAATGCAAGAGCAGTGTGTGAGAATCTCCTTTTCATTTTCCCTACGACACATCTGCTTGAGAAATATTGAATGCCAAAGTTTTGCTTTTTTTTCTCCTGCTAAATTATTGAGTCTCATCATAAAATCCAGTGAGTCTTCGGAGACACAGAAAACTGGAAACTACAGGAGTTGAGGAAGTAACTGGTACACTGCTTAAAGCTCCATACAGGAGTAGTATAATTCTGTTAAACTTGCTGGATTTTTTTTTTTACCCCGTCACTGTGGCCCTCAAACAACATGGGACTGGCAGTAGTTGCCATGATTCACCATAAGCAAGCTTGTCAATATGCAGCATGGGATGTGGGCTTGTAACGTAAGGTTGCACGCAGGTATATGCATGTTTTATACAGATGTGCACTATAAGCATGGATCCTACACACCCAGGAGGGGTAAAGAATGACACTGTGCATGGAGAGAAACAGTGGTGGAGTGACAAATCAGATAAGAACTCTTGCCTGTTGCCAGAGGAGGCGCTGTTGTTCAGTGTGTAGCCAGGGCTGCAGCTGCTGTCTCCGTTTGTTACCGTTGAGGAGATACTGGCTGTTGAGTTGGAGGAAAGTTTCGGGGAGGTAGTGAAATTCCTGGATGGGGTGGTACTGGATCTGGCAAGGAAGAGCAAAAACCATGTTTTAGAGAACATTTGTTACACGATTACCTGACACGTCAATGAGAGCTGTATACCGGGATTCGTCTCTCTCTCTCTCTCTCTCGTCCCTTTTTCCTGAATGAAAAAAAAACAACAACAGCGTATTTGCTTACTTGGAATGGGAGGCTTGTCTGGGCCATGTGCCATCCTCATTCTTCCGCTCAATCACAAGCACCTGTGGGAAAACAAGCTGAATGAGAGCCAGGCTGGCACAATCGACCTTCATGTCAGAGCTATCATGTCTCAGGCTTGAATTTAATACTCTATGTGTACCAAGCGCCGCCAGGCTTTAGCAGCTGCAGGTATGTCTCTCAACTCAACTTACTTTGATGGCTAATTAGTCGGTTTCTGTCCTTCAGTTCACAGTGTTAGTTAGGACAATAGCTGGCTGCGAGAAACTGAGCATTCATCGCATAGGTTTCACATTGGGACTTGTGACTGATAAAACACAGAGGTATGAGGCACAAGGGCATGAACACCGGCTCAGTTTAATGTGATTTAATTCAGCGGTTTGATTTATGAAACTTTGAACGATCCATCAAAACTTATTTATGTAAAAGAGACCACAGCACGCTTCATTTACAACACCACTACAAACTTCAATTAGAAAACTGACCGCACGCCCGAACAATAACTGGATTTCTCCGCCACAACATCAACAACAATTATATGAATTAATACCAACAACAACCATATCAATATATATCTGTGATTGCTGGGCTAGTGTATTGCATTAGACTCTCAGATGTTCCTGTTATTTTGCACGATGGCTGTAGATGAATTATGTATGCTCAGTGAGTACTGGTGAAATACTGTGCTGTGCTGTGCTGTTCTTCAAAAGAAATGAGGAAGAGAGCCGATCGGTGACCTGAAGCTTATTTGAATAACGCAGCTCTACATTACCTGCCCCTGGAAGAGACCAGCATCCTGTACAGTGCTGTCTGGCTTGTTCAGCTGCTCATAGGTGTTGCTCATGTATTTGTTCCAGAGCCGTGTCTCCTTCTCCGATGGGATATTGAACAGCGTCCTCATCTCCTTCTCTATAGTATCTGGAAAGAAGGCAAAACTTCGTCATTATCTTTCCTGCACAAAACCCGACCTAAACTGTGCAGATGTTTCCAGTGTGTAGGCAGCTAACAATCTGCTGACTTTCAAGGCAGAGCTGAATCCATAGAATCCTCACCTATAGTATCAGCTTTACTGAAGTGGCGTGTGACCACATTGTCCATGTTGTCATTCTCGCACAGGTTCAGCTCCAGCAGGTAGACCTCCACCTTACAGTGCTTAACAAACATGCCATGTTCAACAACCTGAAGAGGAAAGAAGACATTTAGGAGCCAGGATCCATAAGTGAAGAATCAATGTAAAAAAAAAGGAAAAAAAGAAAAGAAATCTTTACAACATTACCTTCCTGACGATAGGTCCGCTGTCCATCGAGGCAGCTGTACCAGCTAACAAGCTTATTCCACGCCTCAGTGGGTACAAGGACATAGTCCAGCTCATCTATAAGGTGCTCTTTCAGGGCCTGAGTCTCCTGGTCTTTATGAGAGGATAACACAAACAAAATGATTACTATGGGCTGAAAAACTGTACTGTACTGTTCACAAATTAACAACAATACTAGAAGTTTCTTTAAAGATTACCTGAGAACAGCCCGGAGTTATCGATTGGTCCCGGATAGAGGCTACGGTCTCCAACATTGTACATATCCCAGCTGTCGAATCCCACATACTTCTTCCACTGTTTGAACCACCGGCTGTCTATAAGATACCTAAAAGAAAAATGTTGGCAAAAGTTCATGCCAACGCATTGCGCTTGATCATTTCTCCAGACTTAAGACTTCACAGGGGGATTTTGTGGTCAGCCGATACGTTTACGCTATCAAGCAAGGACAGAAAATGCTCAGCCTTGAGACGCAGATGTAGCAACAGCGAGCTAGACTGACTTAATCTCACCTTAAGTAAGAAACTTCCTGAGTTAATAGGCTTGTTAACAAGTATCCGCCTGGTAAAGACGTCGGGTCATAGAACTTTTTTGGCAGCGATCGCTGTCAGAACTTTCCTCAGATAGGAGGTGTTTCATTCAAAGTGAGCTGTATTATATTTGCCCTTTAACCTGAGGTCACTGCAGCAGTGTTCCTGTGCTTGTGGAAAGTCCTGCACTTCATCCTGAATGCTAAGTGATGGTAGTTCAGTTTAATTAAGTGTCATGAAACACTATCTATGGGCAGTTGACTAATTTAAACAACTCTATTATGTGTTAGCTGAGTAACTCGTAGCCCATTTGGTGCCCATTTCTACCAGCAAAGAGGACTAGAAATCTTCTTTATCTGACATTTCCCTGCTGTGGTGTCTAAATGCTGAGGTGGGAGCTCTTTAATGTACCTAGCTGCACTATCCCCAGGCCTATGTGGTCTTTACTGAAGTGAGGCAATGTTAGCCAACACATGCAGCTGACCGGTTAGGAAATCTGGGAGACAACTTCAGCTGGCATGCCACCGCAATTCAGTAACACCACAACACATAGCATTCGCGTCAACGAGACCGTTTCCTGATCGCTACGTTACTTATCTAGCAACAACGAGCCGGTCTAACTAGCAGGAGGACCTACTATCTGAATCCAGGGCCTGCTGCTAACCAGCCGACCAGCCACCGCCAAATAACTGTCACAAAACAGACCTTAACGTTTAAGTACTGCACAAATACCAAGCCTCTTAGCTGGACGTGTTAGTTTGGCTGTTTAGGGACCAACATTAAGCGCTGTTAACACAGCTTAACAGAGGGGAAATGCAAAGTCGGGCTGGCTAGCAGCTAGCGTGCTAACCTCCATCGGTAGCTTTCGATTCCCAGCCCATTGGTGGCGTTAGCTTGTTAGCATTAGCACGCTAGCGTTTCCTGTTTCTCGCTTAACTGAAACACCGCCAGCTCGGAGGTGATTCTTACCATTCGTCGCCCTTTCTCAGAGTTGTCTTCAAAAGTGACCCAATAGTCTGTTTTTGACTTTCGGTTGAAGGGGTTGGCATTTGAGCAGCTACCGGCTCCGAGTCGGAGTCAGCCGCGCCACCCGACTCGGGTCCGCCTCCCTCGGCCATCATGCAGTTGAGTGTGCCGGTATCGTGAACGCGCCGGATGGATGGCGAGCATCAGAGCTGCTGTTCATGGGAAATGCTCTTCCTCCTCTCTACGATCGGCACACACACACACACACACACACACACACACAGAGAGAGTCGAGGGGAGCTGCTGTAGCACACTCCGGTTTGTATGCCGTCATCATCACCGCCACACCAGTCACTAACAGGGCAGCCACATGCTTAAATGTCCATGTTATGACCTCAGAGAGCATCTTCTGTGGTGTCAAGCACGCAAATTCAACTTTGTTTTGCAGAAATATTCATCAGGTTTGCATATAAATAAAACTGTGTTGCAACAAACAAACAAAGAAAACCAGATGATTTAGTCAAAACAGGCTTTATGCTGTACAAAACACAGGGGAGTCACATTACAAAATAAACCGTCTACATACTTCAAAAAACACAATATTTCAATCACACAAACATTTTCTCTGCCAACAACTAATCAGTTCTGGTTCTGCTTCCAGCTTTAGGGCAGCTGACACAGAGCAGTTGATCTATCCACAGTCTAACAAAGGTAAGGTATTAAATAAACATCATTCAGACCTGTAAAATGGTAGTGTCCTATTTTTAAAACATTATGATTCATACGAAAATTGAGACAGCTAGTCTAGCTGTGCATGACATAAGAAAAAAAAATTGCTAGGTAGTTCACATTCTATTACCTAATGGCATTATGATGGCATACAGTTGCAAGCTAATAATAACGCAGTTCAATGAGCAAAAAGCTGCTTAATTTCTCCCAAACATCTCCTTGTCTAAAAGGTGAGATTACAAAGCAGTGCTTTCTAATTTGCATGAGACAGCAGCAGAACCAGTGTATTTTTAAGTCATTTCAGATATTTTATGGACAGGAATGAAAAGGTAATACATGTGAAAAGACAAGGACCACAAATAAGTGAATGTAAACTTTGCATAACATGAAGGGATTTGTCCCATCTCTGTGATTTGAACCAAAAAAAACAACAAATCCCTGCAATGATCAAATTTTTAAATCGAAGGCTCCAAGTAGAAGTGACCAGGCCATCAGAAGATACCACTCGGCAGCTCCTTGCTAAACATGCCGTCAAAGTCCAGCTCTCTGCTCATCAGATCCTCCTCTACACTCTCCAGCGCCCACTGATGGTCAGTCAGCTCCAGTGCCTCCCACTCAGCCTGAAATCCAAGGACAGACATCACATAAACAGCCGAGCCCAAAGCCCAACCTCATTAATTCATTATGCTAAAACTACAGTATGCACCTTGAAAGCTTTATTTGTATCTGCAGGCATGGCCATGGCAGCGCCACTCATCTGCTCCTGCATGATCCTCGACTGATCTGCACCTGTGGGGATTATATAAAATATTTATCTGAATGCAAAGCTCTTTTATCATAGACAGACTTTGCCAAAGTTACAGGCTATAGCTGGGCATAATCTGCAACTAAAACTTAACATGTAATAACTCTCAAATGATCTTAAAACTAATAAAAAAAAATCTAATCTAAAATCTAAAATCTAAAAATCTAAAATTACCATTATCTTGGCCCAGAATTAATGAGTACATGCTCCGTAGTCCAAACACGTTGAGGAAATACCACGATGCTGAGCTCACCCTAGATGACAAACATACAGGACAAGACAAGACAGTTACATACTTGCTTAAACATCTTGATATTATAACATAATGACTAACACAGTCTAGTTTTATTAGTTTACCAGGAGGCGTCCAGTGAGAGCAGCTCTATTCCTTGCTGCAGCATGGGCTTGAAGCGCAGCGTGAGAGGGAAGGGAACCTTAGCTGTGGGAAATAAAACACAGAGAGAACTCAACGGAGGATATCCATGAAAACGATATCTTATCTGCTCGCTACTCAAATTTTATTTTACTCATTTTTTTGTGCTTGTCAGATTCTGCACCGCACGCTATACACGAGAGCGAGAGCATTACTTGTTACAAATCCTGAAAAGGTCCAGTTGATCCAGCCTCCGATGAGGATCATGGGAAGCACGTTGGTGACATTTCCTTTCATCATGTCTGTCAGCATGCTGGGATCTGGGAAAAAAAATACAACGTGCAAATAAATACAAAGGTAAAACGACAAAGACGCTCCAGTTTACAGTAACTAGAACTACTGGTTTGCTCTCTCTCTAGTCTGTAGTTGTTTGTCTGTTGATGTTTTGAGTTGGCTCAAGGGTAGATTTAACGCAAAAGACCTAACTTGGAACTCTGCTGCTAACTGCACTATGCTTTGCTGCTTGTTTTTTACTATTTATTACAGATTTTTAGTTTAATTATTTATCTATATATAGATACACAGAAAGTTAGAATTATATATTCTGTACACTGCTGGAACAATATTCGTTCCTTCGTGTTTTTAACATGTTTGACTGAAAATAAACTGAACTGAAATTCTCCTGAATTATTATATTTAATTGTTTTAATAAAGATTGACTTTTTTTTCATTTTTATCTGGCTTCTTTATACAGGGTCACTAAAAGTGATTACCTGTCATTGGAGAGGGTGGAACCACCTTTCTCTTGGTCTTCTTAAAAAATCCATCTTCTTGATTGTTGAAGTAGAACTTCCTCATCAGAAAAGACTAAAACAACAAACAGGGACAGCATCATATGCAGTGTGTTTGGGACAAATCCATCAAATTAAAGACCAGTGGTTTTGTGTTTCCTATATATTACAACTTGTACTGGAGTTAGTGAAGAGGTGAAGTCATCATATCATATATAACAAAACTCCCTTACCTGTTTGGGAATGTATTTTCCATTTTCTCGGAGAATTCTGCTCCGGATAAGAACTTGGCTGGATTTTGAGATGAAACATAAACACATTAACTTCAAATATTAAATAAATAAATATATATATATGACCCACCTCACAATTGAAGATGGCATACCTGTCAGAAACCTGTTCTAACGTCAACTTCTTGTCACTCTGAAGAAGAATGGACACATAATGGCGAATCACCCCGACCAGGAAGGTGATGAAGACAATGGGCAACACCACCCAGAGTCGGATATTGGAGTCCAGCAGAAGCTCCGGTTCAGCCATACAGCCTGGTAGCTTAACTGGAGGGTCAAAGACACAGCGGGACGAGCGTTAAAAGGCAGACTTTAAGTGAGGATAGTGAATAGTTTGATAACTAGCCGGACTCTACACTCCTCCACACCGCAGAGGGACGAGCTGTCAGTCCATTTAGCTTCGGCTAGCCAGCGTAATCAAGGTAGCTAACGTCAATCAAAAGGTAGCAAGCTAACGAGCTATCATACGGGCTAAACAACCCCGATGTAAGCTTCACTTCACAAACGGGAAGAAAAGCCGTGTTAAAGACATGTAAACAAAGTAGCGCCGGTGTGTGAAACTACTACAGATTAACATAAGAGACGCTAGTGATCTGCTAACGTTAACGTTAGCCGGCTGGCTACCTTCTTCCTGATGCCCGGGTCACAGTCTGTACGGAGCTCGTCTTCGTAGCTTAGCGACTCGCAGAGACGCAGATCATGCGCCGTGTGAGGTAGTTCAATAGTAATGATACAATAACAAAGAAGTATTTTAATAGTTCGCATCCACTGCCTCGGCCATCACGTTGTGGTATCAACTCCAGGGATGAGAGCAGTTTTCTGCTTCTGCTGTTCATCCGCATCTCACCGGGGCGCTGCAGCGCCACCCCGCGGTGATGAGGGGGGCCGGGCGGGCTCTTAAAACATCCAGGGGACCCTCTGCCAAGGTGTGACAGCTACTCTAGGATGTTAAATAAAAGAGTAGAAATCAGATCCGTAGTCCAGCATGGACCAAAGTATGGAAGGTATGGTAGCTGGAGGGGGTGCCAGTTCAACTCCTGGGCACTGCCGAGGTGCCCTTGAGCAAGGCTTGAGCTAGATATGGTGAGTCATTTCACAGTGACAGTACAGAATTATTGAACAGGATTGTATATATATATATATATATATATATATATATATATATATATATATGATTTTATACTTATTCCAGTTTGCTTGCTGTAATATATTCAGATATAGCCAGACTACTGTATATGGCAGGCATGTCCAAACATCCAATCACAGATTTCTTGCGGCCCTGAAGGTTCATTTTTACAGTATCTGACAATCCTGCTAGGATGACTACACTGTATGGCTGCCAGATTTGGCTTTTTTGGTCGACATAACGAATCATTTAAACCTTTAAGGACATACCTGCTGGTGTTATACATCTGTAGATGCAACACACATATTACTTGATGATTTGGTTTTACATTAGTCATAATAAGTTCGTGTTTAAAATGAACATGAGGTTCAGATTTGTATCAACGCCATGCAAGTTTAACATATTCCATACAATTTATTCTTTGTTATTTGACTGTAGGTGTTTGGTTTTTAGATTTGTTCACGTCTGAGCGGCTTAGATTTGGTTACATTGCCATTTTTAAAATTGTGACAATGAAAATATATATATATTTGTTTTTAAATTTAATTAAATTGTGTGTTTAATTTAATTGTGTGGCTTTTTTTTTGTTTGGTTTGTTTTTTTCACATTGTGCTATACAGTGTCCTGCGTTATCCTCTCGTTCATGTCCACATCAGTAGGTGGCAGCAATAAGCTAATCAGCTGTTTGCTTTAAAAAAGAAGAAGACCCTTCTGCTGAGTGTCAAAGAGCAGGAGAAAATCCGCTCTGTTTTCAGGCCGTCATCACAGCTGGAAGGCTGCGATGTTTAACGGTATGTGGCACGGAGATACGCGGGGCGGTGTGTCTTCTTTCGGCTGACATTCAGCTCAGTGTTACAGACACCGTCAGTTAGCGTGAAGGGGCTGTCTGCTCCGCTGTAGGCTTGTTTGTTTCAGTCATCTCGGAGCTGAAGTTAAAGACGTTTAGTATTAGTCGTCTCTAATTAGAGCTGTGGTATCCCTGACCTGTCTCCATCTGTGACCTCAGCCCTCTCATCTCTCTGTCTCCATAATAAATCATAAGCTCCAGTCTACCTCTGTTTACCTGTCTGAGGTCAAACATCTCTTGACAGCTCAACAAATGGCTGAAACAATCTTTTCATGTTTCTCCAGAGAGCCTGGATCAATATATGTGTGGCTTGCACCAACCTATGTCACTCCTCTTTGTCATTGCTGAGTATAGCTGGGGAGTCTGTGGCACCAAATACTTTGAATTCTCAATCTCAGCAGCAAGGAGAATACAATGGAGACAGTGAGTGCTTGTTTGTTTCTTCAGCACATGTTCAAATAGTACAATTCTACAGTAGATATATTCCACGTGTATTCATGAACATTTTTTTTTTCATTTACAGCAATCATTTTGAGAAACATCGCCCCTTCTTCAACGGTCGATGGGATATTGGCACCGTACGCCAACCTGTCAGCCGGCAACATCTGCCTCATCAAACACAAGCAAAGAGGACAGAATAGAAGCTTTGCCTTTGTTCAGCTCTCAACTCCTTGGGTATGTTATTGCTGTGATCAGTACGTGGTCATGATATAAGCCAGTATGTTTCTTTTCGTAGTGTACATTAGGCCGTGAAAAATCTCGACTCTTAACTCTCCCTTGTATAGGCGGATTCTCAGCTGCTCGCCGTTCTCCAAGGCCTTCAGCCGCCTCTCAAACCTGGATGGAAAAACAATCGGCGTGGACTATGCCAAGAGTGTTAGGAAGTGAGTCATGCACACATACTGTCTGATTTCGGCTTTCTGTGAATACAGTGCATGTACTTTTATTTGGATCTGTACAGTGTGAACCGCACTGTGTGTGAAGATAGAAAAGGTGTTTTGCGGCGCACTAAAAATGTCATACGCTTGTAGCAAATGCAGGTGCAAAGTGAAGGTTGAACTGATTGCTCTGTGTCTTTTTCAGAGACGGAGCTGATGGCATCAAGGCGAACGCTCTCTCTTGTTGCCAGCACAGCCATAGCTGCTGCTCAGTGGTCACCCAGCCAGGTATCAGGTTTTTCCTTGAGCTGTTTTGTATTTCTAAGTAATTGTGCTTAGGCTACACTGTTTACGCAATGTTATCGTTCATCGGCGTTGAATCCTCAAATTGTTGTAGCTATAGTTATTGTTCACGGGACAGTGAACTCCCTGTAATGTAAACTGCCATGCTCGTTTTACGTGGAAAAACACAGCTTTCAGTTTGTTGTTTTGGTTTATCAGTTTGGGAGAGCCAGAGCAACTCAAACATATAACATATAACTTCTCAGTGATGGAGAAGTTATTGCTTAGTGGAGCTTAATGTGAACATTTTAATATATATTCAAGCTGTAGAAAACATTTTACTGGGTTTACACATTAGTTTGCAAAATATTGCTTTAACTGCAAATGCAACTTGAATCGAGGTTCTTGTGTGTGTTGTTCCTGACCTCATCCCTGTATTTCCTTTCAGATACAACAAGGCTCGGGTACCAACCCGGACTACGTTACTCTTCCAGTGGCCTACGCGCAGCAAACACAGGTCCGTTCACAGTCTACTTTATTAGCAATGACTTAACAGGGCAGACCAGTGATTGGTGTATGTGTAGGGACAGAATTATCAAGTATGGCAGCAGCGTCCTGGAGGAATGGCTCCTGTCACTGGAGATGGATTACTCAGAGGTAATGAAAGGTGTCAATCAATCAAGAGTTTATCTGGAATGATTTTTTTATACCAAGTCTAAGATTGCTAATTTTTTAAATCATTTATCATTTATCATCATCAATTGACCACTCTGGTGTTGTACGGTAGATGCCAAAGCTTAATCATGATTTTTTTTATTTCCCTACCTTCTCACTTACTTCTCACTGTCAGTCGCATCAATTAGTGAGCCCCGCCGCTGCAGCACAACGCACTGCTGGTGTCCGCGCTGCATCAGTGATAACACCAGCAGCCTCCACTGTTTGAACTACAATCTGCGCTGCCCCAACTGTGAACGCGACAGGTGAGATTAGTCAGCTGCAGAATGATCAACCTTACTCCAATGCATGTATGTGATTTCTAAAGCATGTATGCCTCTTTTTGTATCTGTAGTTGCCCCTGACAACTCCACACATCAGTACGACGAGGCTTCAGGTTACTATTACGATCCACAAGCTGGCCTGTATTATGATCCCAGCAGCCAAGTATGTGTCCTGTCTTAATGTGTATATATACACACAGTTCATTTGTATTGTTTGTCATTTATTTTATTCAAGACTCTTAATATGTTTGTTTTTTTTATGTCATCAACAGTACTATTACAACTCTGACACTCAGCAGTACCTCTACTGGGACAGTCAGAAGCAGACATACGTCCTTGCGCTGGCTGAATCAGATACAAGCGCAGAGCAAGTGTCCAACGAGCCCAGAGACAAAAAAGAGAAGCCTAAAAGCAAGTCTGCACAACAGGTAAAGGCTTCTTTAAAAAAAAAAAAGCTGATATCACGTAATTTAAGTGATATCTGTGCCGAGTGTTCATATAATTGCAGATCGCAAAGGACATGGAGCGCTGGGCAAAAAGCCTCAACAAGGAAAAGGACAGTTTTAAGGACAGTGTCCAAAGATCTGCACCGTCCACAGAGGAGGACAGGGATGAGTCTGCAGATGCCGATGCAGGTGTCTCTCTCTTTGAAAAGAAAAAGGTATTTAGAGGTCACAACTAAGCCTAAGCATCACATCGGTTTATTTTAAAACATTGTAACTGACTTTGACTCTAAGACATTATAAACCAGCAGCTTGTTATTCAGAACGATAGCCTGGGCTACATGATAATGTAGCTGGTGTGTATTTTTTGTTGCTTCCTTTTTTTTTTTTAGCAGCTTTGACGTGTCACCCCTCATGACTGAACAATTCAAGATCACAGAGCAGGACCAAGGTTTGTTTGTGCCTTGCCCGCTCTACAATTTATTAATAAAAAATAAATCCCAAACCTCTCAACCTTTCTCTGTTTTCATATTCCAGAGTGGGATGTTTGCCGCTTTCAACGGAGACAGTGACGCAGAGGAGGGCAGCTCGGATAGGGCAGAGCATGAAGAGGGGGAAAATAACAGACTGGAAGAAGATGGTTTGCCTGCTGTGTCGACGGCAGCTCCCCACCAAAGAGCCTCTGTTGCGTCACCAGCAGCTCTCTGACCTCCACAAGGTGAGGATGGTTAAACAGCAGGCGTTTAATCTGCACGTAGCTATGAATATTCTGGGCGCTGCCATCTGTTCAATGTATAAAGCTTCGATGCAAAATAAAAAAGGATGTTATTGATCTTATACTGCCTTGAATATACACGCGAACACGATATTTAGTTTGTTTGTCCGATGGTTTTAGCAAAACTTGGAAATTCGGAGCTGGAGGAGCTAGAGAGGAAAGAAACGGAGGTGTTTGTTTCAAACGTTTATACCCATCAGTGATTTTTGCGATGGCGGACACAGAGCTGCAGAGAGAAGGGACAAGTACGGTGTTCCTGAACCTCCTGCACCTAAGAAGAAATCCAATCAACCACCGACCCCGACAGTGTAAGTGTAATACTTCAGTCTGTGACATTTCAGAAGCTGACCCTTGTGTGATCCTCACGAACGTTACAACCACATTAACATCTCTTGTCATTTACCTTCACCAGAAACTGTGAGCAGCCCACCAAAGACGGTCTACGAAGCGATAATATTGGGAACAAAATGTTGCAAGGCAAAGGTCTGGGGCGCCACCAACAGGGCGTCACGGCTCCCATCTCGGTGAGGAGGCCAACTCTTTTTCACATTTCTCTTCAGATGAACTCTCATCTCCCTAAGTAGCTCCAAACAGATGGAATATGCATGTCGGATGTGTTCTTTTTTTTTTTCCACCCACAAAGCAATTAACACTGTTACCTGAGGGCTACCTGTGTCCAATCTGTCTCCTCTAATCTGCTCCTCGTCTCTGCTCCTCCGCACAGGCTTCGTTAAGGACCAAAGGCACAGGCTTGGGTATTAAAGGAAGCTCGTATGAACTCTCAGCATCTGACACCTATAAGGATGCCGTCCGCTACGGCCATGTTCTCACGCTTCGCTGGCGTAGAGTGAATTAAAAGTAATCACACTGAACTGGGAAATATTTATTTTGTGGCCAGAAAAAAAAGGATTCCTGTGTACAGACTCAAACTGTGATTTCTCTGTGTACACAAAAAGTGGTTTTGTTTTATGAAGCTACATATTTTGTCAAATATTTCCAGCTGACTGAACATGTAATGTTGTATTAGTGTTTGTACGTAAAATGACGCCGACCCGCTGATGTTTCGTTTCTGTGAAGAACCAGTGTGATAATTAAACCTGACCTTTGTGCTCGACAGTGCTCGTCTGCTCTCCGTGTTCTCTCCCCTCACGAGGAAAGTGAAACACCTTGTTAGAGCGCGTTCCATTTTCTATTCTGTTATCCTTCTCTGTCCAAGTTACGTTCTGATTTAACGGGTGATTGGATGAGTCCGTCTTCGTAATCTCTGGTAATGTCAAAAAGATAAAACTGGAGGCTTTTAGTTTTCTAAGAAACAGTAGCTTATTATGACAGGTGTACGTGAACGGCGCACGAGCTTTGTTCCAATTACTCAGCCCGATACAATTTTGGAAAAGTGTGAATGACATTCATGAGTCTAAAGGTCAGTGCGGTCTGAGAACTTACCTGACAGCGGGCAGTGATTCGTGTATCAGACTGAGCTGCGTGTTGACTTCATGCCTCGACTCTGCAGGTTTAGTATGTTTCTTTTCTGATTTGGATATATAGAATATTGTCTTAAAAAGTCTCTGTGAGTTTATGTCGTATCATTATATAATATTACTCATGACAGTATGTTCCTAGATCTATGTAGAGTGGAAAATAGAAATCAGTTCATGTATCTGGGCTTCACTGCAGCTGTTAAGTGTAGAAAATGTAAACATGTGACTTGTTTTCTGGTCTGCTGTTTCCCTGGTTATGTTCAGTCTCTCTTTCTCTTAGCTACTGATGTCCATTCTTTCTGCCAAGCCCTTTTTGGCTGCTTTCATATCCTCTTTCCTGAGGCTTAATGGCTGGCGTGTATTACCAGCTCTCACCCATTTTTTTGAAGATGCCCCACAGAATCTTTGCTGTTTGTTCAGGTCGGGCCATCTCTCTGCTATTTCCTGCAAGAACCGAGGGAAAGCTTGAGGATGGACTGCAGTGTGAAGCTACAAAGATACAGTACAGCAAAGGATGTGAGCTCCTAATTCTTCAGCTCTGTAACATCCAGAGTGGGGTTGTTTAAAGGATTTCACAGCTTCCCTGTGGAAAGCTGTCATGAAAGGAAATAATTCTTATTCATTTTAAGAATTCAAATGTAATGTTCAGTGTCAGGTTTGAGGGATTGCGAGACTGTTTAATATAATCTGCGTTTCTTCTGGTGTATTTAGAGCAAAAATTCACTCCCATTCTAACCACTAGAGGGCAGTGTCACTTTTTGAAGGTATTTCTTCTGTAAAAAAAAAAAAAAAGAAGATAAAATTACAAAAGAATTATTCAAAATTTCAAAAATCCACTTAAAAAACTTAAAAAATCGTCTCCAAAATTCGCACTTTTTAATGCTACATGAATTATTTACTCATGAAATGCATATTTTATCCCAATAATCCGAGTCCCTCTTATGTGTAATTGCTTGTCACATCAGATGTTGTGCCCATCTTTCATCCCTGTTTGTTTTTTCTCTGTCTGTTTCTATCTACAACAGCACTGGCTGGCCCACATCCCACAGTGACATGGACGATGCCTCGCTGCTGCTGGGCACAGGGTGGGGTGGAGACGGAGGGATTAACATCACTGTTGTTGTGTCATAACACAAGCGTTCACGGTGGTGCGGCTAGAGGTTCATTTAAATGGATTTTCGTTTGTTTTTCCTGAAAGAAATCTCTGCCATACTGCCACAGTCAGGATTCCATACGTCGAACAACCAGGTGGCGTGCGGAAAGGAAGGATGCCCGCTCCTACACAGGTCTCCTGTTGACTGCAGGCCAACCGGTGCAGATTAACTAACCCTGTAGTAGCACAATAACAGCTTTGATCTCCCCGTTGATTAATGCTGCGGCACAAAATGAACTGTGCTTACTGTCTCACAGGGACACTTATGAATGCCTACTCAGTTTTCACATGGCACTGGCTCAGCTTACCAGAATCTGTGTCAGTTGACTAAGCCGTTTTGCATAACACAGTCAGTGGCCACACTTGTGCTGAATAAAATTGTGAGCGGATGAGGTTGGCATATGTACAGCGTGTCCCAAATGTATAGAGGAAGTGATGAGAATAGGACTTCAGCAAATACACACTCTGCGTGTGCCATAGAAACAGCCCAGTCCATCCGCGTTTCTGTCCGAATTCACGGCCTGATGGTGAAGATGATGACTTTAAATTGTTGTTTTTGTCACATATTACTGTGCCGCACAGGCATCATGTGAATTTAATAACGACTGTCGCCTCACCGAGTAACATCATGTCTTTTTACATTTCACCTCTATAAGAGACCCCGCAGAGCCGAAATAAAGCAATTTCTCTCAATGAAACTCAGACTGGCTGTCTAAGTTACACATGAAGTTTTTTATTATAGGTTTCTGTGCGGTCAGAGGAAAGGAAAGAAAATATAATAACTGCAGAAGCACAGTCTGATCATACATCAGATAATGACGTCAAGACTTTTTAATGAATTGTCTGTCAAACAGCAGCTGAAATGACTTTTGATGAGAACATATTGTAGTTGGCTTATTTGTATTCATTGAAAAAGAGCCGTCAAACAAATCTGAAGCAACTGTATCTTCATTATAAAAATAATCATTAGAAATCATTCAGTCCATTTATTTTTCTTTAATTAGAAATTGGCGCTGCAGTTGCATCCGAGACTCTTCTGGGTTGAAAGACAGCAGGAATGCAGGTTGGCCAAGGCACAACCGCAATGTCATCACTGAACGTTATTCATATTTTTGCAGAGTCAGTTAGCCTTTAGCGACTTTCTGTCATCGACAGCTGTTGAAATGAGAAACTAACCCCTCAGTCGCATCTTCTCACTGAGCTCAGTTTCTCATTTTTGCAGATGTGTAATATGTTGTCCCATCATGATGCACATTAGAGCAACATTTTGGTCAGGTCTGGTGTAAAAAAGCATTTTTGCTTGTTGCATCAGCTGTTCATTCACAAAAATAGATATTTATTGTCATTATGACACTGCAATATCTAATATCTAGCTTTAACTGTAGCACATCATTAGTTCGTTTATCCACCTCTGATGTCAGGGAAACATGAAATGTGGAAATTATGAGACAATAAGCAGGAAACATGACATGGAAACTAAAAACAAGAACTTAGCAGCATCATGAGGCAAATTGCAGAAACTGAAAGGAAATTATTGCATGTGACAATAAGTATGCGAAGGAGACGGTCTGACAAACACTTAATTTGGCAGTTTGTTGTATGTATCTCATGTTTTTCTGTTGCAACGATGCAGGGCTGACCCAACTCAACCTATTACGAGGAGATGTCACCAGACTTTGCCGTGATGGCATGACTGAGCTGTTTTATTTTGAGACAGTAATTCCTAGTCCATGTAAAAACCTATTAAGTGTGTATGCACACAAACAGGGTCTGTGATTTAAGTCAGTGTTGTCAGTGTAAACATGAAAGATGCGTATGTTATCAGGTGGATTGTGGCGAGGCTGCCCTAGAGAACATACTGTACTGTCTGGTGTTGTTCTACATCTGAAATGTTTGTGTTCCTTTCCTCAGGGATCTAAAAGGAAATACATCTAGGACTATACTCGGAACAAATACATGACAAACAGAAGAACCCACACTGGTAATACACGTGTCTCATGCAGGCAAGTCATTTAAAAGTCCGTCCAGCTGTCCAAACAGAAGAAAAGTGAATTCAATAACTGAGGAGCTTATGATCCACATGCTCATTTAGAAAGAGTTTGGATATAATATTGAAGCTTGGCATTCCTGAAAAAGGTATTTCTACTTTATTGTTTATTGATTCTTACAGAAATATTTTGGATATTTCTGGGGCCCTAAAAACAACTTTCCGGTCTTCAGAACATCTGTTCGAAGATTTACATTTGAGTCGAAATGTTATGAACCTATAATTACACGTTTGTTTGTTTTGTTTTTGTTTTTACATTAATAATTTTTGAAAATTTTATAACATTTTGAAAAGTTTTAATAACGCACCAGTATTTGGTGGTAATATCTGCACGAAACCTTTACTCACAAGACAAACTTGGAAAGTCATTTTTACTTAAATGTAAATGTGATCTGTGCTACCTGCGGTGGTTCCCCGAGGCTATACCAAGCAGCTGGCAAAGGGATGAAATTTGATGAGTGGTCAGTAAAAATTTGATGAGCTAAGGGAGAAGCCGGTGGACTGTGAGAATCGTGGCTTCGGCGGAGTGAAATAACAACGCGTAGCCAGGTGAGTATAATTTGACGGTGCAAAACGTTAACTGACACTCATCAATTAAAGATATTTGGATGCAGAGAAGTTAAACAAATTTCATGGAAATCCTTAAGCCATGGTGCTAGCATGGCCAGGATTACAGTGTCAGTGATCTGTGACAAAACAAATGTGCTCCAATCAATGATCATTTGAATTCACTATTCACTGGAGCAAGGCCAACAGTAGGTTTCTATTTCTTCTTTTAATGAAACATGAAACATAAAATCCCAACTTAACAACAGAGGTATTTCTGAAACATCTTTGCTGCCTATACTTTGTTACACCCTGACCTTCTTCCCTCTCTGGGCCTCGATCTTTCAGCTCCCTCCTGGAATGGGCCGGCTGCTCCTTCAGGGAATTCCTCCCGCAGAGAGGAATAATGCTCAGGACTCCTCTCTGTCCTGCAGGGCTGTGTGTGTGTGTGTGTGTGTGTGTGTGTGTGTGTGGGTGTGTGTGTACTACAGTTCAGACTCTTTGATGGCAAAAAAGGAAGATGGGCAGGTGGCCCAAGTATGTGTTTATGTGTGTTGGAGAGGGGACACTTTGTGAACTTCTTCTGTAAAAACTTTCTCGGATGATTGAAGTCTGCAGAGAATAACAAACAGCATTCCCTTAGTATGACAGATGTCTCCTCTTGATAAAGGCTCCAGAAACTCCCTGATTACTCCAGCTTAGTGTGCCATTATGTAACATTTACACTTGCTGACAATATACCGTTAATCTCATGCGATACGAAATGTGGCAATTTCAATGAACTTTAACAGCTTACACGTCAAAAGATCCATGGCTAAAAGTAGCAAGTAGCAAGTAAACTTTGAGTTGGGATTGTCAGATAAATAAATTTCATGCTGAAGGAAACTTGGTAAAGAAGTCCTAAAAGCAGCTATTAGCTCACATATCAACAAATCCGTCTCCAACATGACTGAGAATACGTTATCCATTGCACAGAAAGTGCATTTCAAAGCCAGGACAAATCGCCCCCCCCCCCTTTCTTAATATCCATAAAAAACAAACAGATGCTGACATTTTACGAAATCGAATTAAATGTCGGCACATTTGATGTGGGTTACATTCTTCCCCTCCTCCTCATTTACTAATTTTACCTATGTAAACAAATCAACCGAGCAGGCATGTCATTTTCTTTCACACCTACCTTCAGACTGACTCATGCCTATAGGCCCCCAAGGCGCCATGTCAAGTGACGTCAGTGTTAGCTGATGTTCACACAGTATGATCGTGAGTCACCGCCGCACTCCATTCACGGGGCGTTAATAAACCTTCACCATATTCCCGTAGTCCTACACAAAGCTCCAGCTCCTCTTAAACCAGTCATCAGGTAATTACATAACCGCATCATTCCCACAGCATTGCTATTTCTTGTTCATCCATGAGTGGTCCATGTGGTTTTGGATAATCACACCGTGACTGGCATCTCTTCCCCGAGCGATGAATGCACTAAGAGATCGACCTTAATTGAGTTTGATTGCAACATCTTCCAGTAGGGTTCAGAGGAATAAACTGAATGGGTTTAGCGGTCTGTGATGAGACCTTTTCTTCTTGTTTGTCCTAATCATGTATGGTGGGGGCGGTGGAGGCTGGACAGGAGGCCACAAATCACGCACCATGGAAGCTCCTCGGGAAAGACCCTCAGTCTGAAAAACCACAAAACTGTTTTAAATTCGATCTCACTGAGGGCAATCAAGTGAAGATGAGATCAACGGCTCCTATTAGGGTGCAGACTAATAACAGTCTAAGGGAAAGGAGAGAGGATTTCTGTTATTAATTATATTTCTGTTATTTTTATTCTGTTATTAAAATAATAGGCTTTTTTTTTTGCTGTTTTTTTTCTGCCTTTGAAAAGTCTAAATCCACTCGTGTGTTTACCACTTACCAAATGTAAGCTCTCATATTGTTACGCCGGGTTGCTTGACCCAGGAGTCACAGGCTCCCATTGTTTCCAGAAATCCTTTCAAAGCTCTTCAGAAAGCTGCGCTGCTTTGTTGATGCTATACGTTCAGTTCGAGAGTGTGTCTGCGTCGGTTTGTAGAAAAATGACTTCACACTTCTTCTGTGAACGCTGGGCTGCTTCTGACAGACAAATCGTAATGAGCTCTTGTGACAAAAAGGAGCAGTAGAAAATAAAATGTGTTAAAACTAGAGGAATTGATCGTATGTAGAGCAAGGTCACTATTGAACGTCTTACTGTTTGTTATACTTGGTCATTTGGTCAAACACTTCCACAGTTCATCGGCCCCACAGGGTGAATTTTAATAACTTCTCCTGGCCTTTCATCCAGTGCCACCAAACCGGGTGAAATTTCAGTTTGTCTGATACTTTGGTTTAGGACTAATTGCCACAAAACTCATGACTGATAATCAGCATATTAGCATTGTCATTATGAGCATGTTAGCACAGTGACTTGATTATTTACCTCAAAGCACCGTGCCACACTAGCACAGACGCTAGCATGACTGTCGTCTCGTTAATGTTTTTGTTTCTGCATGTGAATAACATTAGAACAACCATGTGTTACTATCTGGAATAAGCATCATGTCCAATGTGTCACCCATTTCAGTATAGTTATTTGAATTAATTACAATTACCCATGGCTGTGGTTTTACCCTGGCATGGTGTCCAACACATTAATTGCTGCCACATTTTTATTTTTAATTTAGCATCTCTGCTCAGCGGTCATCGAACTTGTGTTGCAGACCTTTGCTACACCCCAGTTTCTATGGTTACACCTTTGGTGTGCGCTGCTCTTGGCAGTCAGAAAGTCCTCTGGAGGACTACACATGCATCACCTTTTAAGCCGACAGATAGGCGAGCCAAGGTGAGGCTACACACACCGTCAGAAGAAAAAAGAACAGGAAGAGTTCATGCAGCTGAATGAGAACGCTGTGCCTCCAGAACCAGTTGCCAGATGTCCTTCGCTGTTCCCCCACTCCTCCTCATTATTCGACAGTGCCTAAATTAGCATTCCAACGTGTTATTTGTGAATAGAAGCAGGAACAACCAGTGGACAGCTCGGAAATCAAACCACAGATTAAAGCGCCTCGTGCACTTGAGGTTTTTGTCTTCGGATCGTGGCGTACATCTGTTGAGCTCCACTGCTGACCTCTGGGATGCACCAGCCACTTTCTCAGCATCTCTGGACCTTTGCTCTATGGGTAGCTGTTCCCCACTGTGTCAACCTCAGACCAGATGCCGAGCTTATCTGTCCTGGAGGCTAAAGGTCACCTGTTTTCCACCAGGTCAGGTTTACTGTGACAACTTCAAGGGAAATTGTGGTCGCTGGTTAAGAGGACAGTGTGGTATGTGTGGAGGAAAAAGCAGAGATGCATCAACTCATAATCTTAAACGCAATGTGGGGGGAAAAAAGATATTACATGAGTGCAAATGTGTACCAGCCGTGTGCATCGTGTGCAGCGATGCAGGCTGGGAAATTAATGCATAATTAATATAGAACATGGGTGTTTGGCTCTGTGTGCCACCCTCTTGTGAAGAAGATACAGGTTATCCTGTGAACCTGGTCTAATTTGACTGCAGGTGTGTGTGTGTCTTCCTCTGTGGACACTAGCAAAAGGGAGAAGAGAGAGAAAGGGAGAGAGGGAGAAAAGAGACGGTCCCCGGAGCGGTGTGACATCAAAACGCGCTACCACCGATGACCTAGAAACGGAGCGTGCGTATCCTATGTGCGTAAGCAACAGTGGGCTTTTGTGGCACATGGCTCAGGCGGCTGTTTACGTTGTTGATGGCGTGTTAAAAAAAAAAAAAAGACATTGCAATTGGATCGATTTTCCTTAAAGGGCAACGTGAGTTATATTTTTAGCCTTTACTAAAGGTAGTGGTGGAATAAATGAACGCATCGTGCGTATGCGTGAGAGCGTCTCTACGCGATCGTCCTTTGTCTGAAGACGCGCGCTCAAACGCGGACATACACCCCCCCCCCCCCCAAAAAAAAAAAAAAAATGAAACACACATCTCCTTCCACCGTGTGAAATGACAGATGACGTCCAGCACGTTAAAAGCACCGGTCACGACCTTTTAACTGACCGATGATATCCATCCTGCACGGGTCACCGTTTCTAAACGATTAGAAAGGCGCGTGCCAAAATACGGGGGGCTCTCGCGTCCCTGCGCGCGTGCTGCCAATTCGCAACAACGTACACACACATATACACGCACGCACACACACACAACAATAATTTGATTGGAGTCGCTTTGCGTGCGGTAGGCGGAACCTGGACTCTCTCCACATCCCACTTTTGAGAAGATTACGAGCGACAATTTACTGAGAAACACATGACATTAACGCTGTCTGGAGGAGAGGCGGACGGACGCAGAGGGACAGAGGCAGGACGACGCGCCACGGGGTCGAGGCAAAGCCGAGCGGCGAGCGGAGGCAGCGGATCTGTGTGGAGATATTTGGAGTTGGAGGAGGACGCTGGTACTTGTCTGGTAAGGCGCCGAAAGACAGCCGAGCCCTTTAATGTTGATTTACGGTCCTCACTGTGCATTTAAAGTCGAACATTAGGACATCGGAGTCTGTTTGGAGAAAACACCGACGCTCTTTGTGCGTGTACGTGCAGCATCAACCTGCCTGCTTTGTCCGCCTGTGTAACGTTACTAAACGGGAGTGAAATGCAAAAGTCCAGAGACACGTGAGCTACTCGGTCACCAGAATAGCAGCCGTAGAGTACAGAGGTGACATTTGAAACGCACCGCACTTCATCTTCATGCGTGTAGCTGGACAACATAGCCCACTATTGAGATCCAGCGCTCCCCTGTAGAGCACACAGACCTCTCCAGTGTTTTTCTTCCTTGGGATCTGGATGAATGTTGATTCTGTATTCCAGAGGATAGCTGTTGAGAGTGAACCAGCTGATTATCCCAGTGACAGCCCCTCACTACCAAAGATCAAGTGGAGTAGCTTAGTGGGATCAAACTTGGGCATGCTGCAGGCTCCTCCATGACCATGTGGACTGCTGCTTCTTAGTATGATTTTCATCTTTTCATTTCATTTCATGTTCCTCTTGGCCCAAATCGGCTCCAAACTGAACACATGTTTATTTTTTACTACACGCAGAGCACTCAGCACACTCTAAAGCTTCATTTTTTTGGATTGCCTTGTGATATTTTTAAGTCATGCTGGTGAAGCATCCACAGCTGGCTCACTCCGCGTCACAGATTTGATACAGGTGCCATCTGGTCATTATGTTTGGTGATCTTAGCCTGTCTCAGCATTTGGTGGGATGCCAAGTCTAACTAGGAAGCAGCTTTCAAATCATCACGTACACACAGATCTGATCTTACTTTTAAGCATTCACTCGTTACTTTTGGCTGGTTGGTCTGACTTCAGGCAGTACATGTAAGGACTGACTTTAAATGAAGGTAATATTCATGCAAAACATCCCACAAACTCTTAACAGCCAGCATGGTTTGTGGAGTCACCTTCAGCGGGCAAAGTCGCCAGTCATTCACTCCTCCATGATGACTCACCTCAAGGGCTCGTGGGCAGCAGGTGAGGCTGCGACTGCTGAACCTGACTGGTCAGGGCGGACGAGGGGCTCGCGTCTGAGCAGCTTGGCGTCTGCCGTTGTAACTGACTGACTCCTCTCTCTGCCTTGTCGTGGGTTCATGTGCTTGCCCCATCCTAGAACGAAAATCACAGTGTGAACAGGCTGATCCGGCCTCAGCCGGCATCGGGCATGCTGAGCTTTTGATCTAGTGTGTAATTAAAGCCTGCGTTCGTTGAGTTCTGTACACGAGAGTGTATGAGGCTTAAAGCGTGTGAACATCAGTGTGGTCATGCACACACATGCGTGAACACAGCTGAATATTGGTATGGAAACTAAAAAGATATTGATGTCATTGCCTCTGGGTTGATTACAAAGTAATTAACACGAAAGCTGGTAAAGAGTGAGGGTGCCATGCAACAAAGGTCACAACTTTCATTTGCAGCTAGAAATTATTCTCGGCTATAGCTGCTAAAAATGATTGAAATCGTGTCTCATTAGTCATACCAAGCCATCATTAGTAGTATTTAGTGTCCTTTATTTCTCTTTTAATCGAGGTTAGTGGCTGAGAAATGTTTACTGCCTCTCCTTTTCTTCACTATTGGACGAGACGTCGACACAGAGATTCACTAAGTTACTATTTGATTTGATCAAAGCTCCGTGTCCGTGTCAAACGCAGCCTTCTGCTGCAGCAGTATTGGTTTATTCCTGCAAGAATGAAGAGAAGACATGAAGGCATTTATCGTTCTTAGAACCAGATCTCTGTGAGAAGAAAGGAACACCCTGTTGAGACATTGTTGATGGTATTAAACAATGAAAGGACACAAGCTTCTGCCTGGCCTTGAGGCTTTACAGGGATTTGATTTTGGTCTTTAAAAAAAAGGGTATTGTCGAAACTCTTTCTCCTCACTGGCTGCAAAAAGCCAATGTTGTATTTGCACAGTTCAAATGAATATATTTTTTAGTGTCTTAAATGAGTACAGTATATATTTTGTAGAGTATAGCTGTTCCCACGAGAGCAAGCAGGATCATTTGCTTGTGCCTAGTTATTCCACATTTGTGCAGTTCATGAGAGACTTTGTGGCATCTGAGGACATGCTGAAGGGTATCATAGATGAATTGCTGCTTGCATAAGGTCATACTACTTAGTATAAATGCCTGCCCGTTGGTTCGATGAGCTCTAAGTAGGAGAAAATGATTATACCCTCAACACTTTGCTGTCCAGTAATCAGACGTAGATTGAGAAGACTCTCAAATCCACCTCTTATGGGAACAGCTGCCTAATGTAATTGAAACTTAATATATCAGCTGAAAAATATACAAGCGCTGTTTCATCAGCGTGCAGAATATCCCAATATGCATCAACACTTCAAAGGGTCTCTGTTTATGAGCTGCAGCAGTCCAGTTGAAGAGTATTGATTGATTAGGCCTGGATACAGTCATGAGCATGGAAAGCAAACATTAAGAAAATATTTTCATTATTTTTTAAAGCAAAGATTCCCACCCAGATTGGAAACCGCGGCCATAGTGCATTTTCCCACTTGCCCCCATGAGAATAAAGTATTGGCTGGTATGTGTCTTATGCCACCTTACACACCCCAAAGTCTGAATACAATCTTCTGAGCCTCAGTTCGAGCTGTGTTTTTGCTTGATTGTCCATTGTTGCCCATTGTTCTTAGTCCTATAAGGGATTTGATCGTTAAGCCTTGCATTGATCTGCTTACAGTGGGTGCCCGCTGTTCTCAGGAGTTCTCTGTCAGTGGATTGGGATTTGGACTTCAGTTGGTGCTGAGGCATGTGACAGAGTCAGCAGTGCAACATCCACCACGGCGGTAACACACTGTGTGAGTTGTACTTCCAGCTCTCTTTCTTTTGCTCCCCTCCCATGTGATGAGGAGGAAGCAGAAGGGAGACGGGTGGCAGATGCCAGGAGAGGATGGCACTTTGTTTGAAGGCACATGATTGAGAGGAGACAGTGCTGGCATTGAGCAGTGTTGTGTTGAGGGAGGACTGTCTTGATGGTTTGCTGATTGCAGTATGTCCTATTGTTCTAACTAATTTATATAGGTGTCATATAGAGCTTATAGAGGGTGTGTCCTTGACTGTATCACTGCTGTCCTTTGTGGTTCAGTCCCTAGACAATCTGCTTTAGGAGTCACAGTGTGATATAACATTAACAGACTATCTGGAGGAGACAAACAGTCAAATACTATCTCTTAAATATTACCTGTTAGGTACACAGGTAGAGCTTCATCCGGTAATTGATCAAAAGAAAATTGATCTTTAACATTTGATTCAACAATGTACTCAAATGTGAAAACTGCTTTTCTTGCCCTCATATTAAAGTAAATAAAATATTATAGAATATTAGTGGGATATTTGTGCTCATGCTATTGAATAATTGAATGGGTGTCTTCTGGCTAATCGAGAAAATAGTTGATAGATGAATTGATCATAAAATAATTGTTAGTTGCAGCCCTATACTGCCTGAGCCTCGACCTATACAAGCAGTATAACTTTTTTTGCTGTTGTTGAACATTCTGGTATAAATATAGTGTACAGGACAATAGTTACGTAATGTCTTAGTCATTTTGATTTTGATGAATTTGCATTATTAGACAGCGTAAAAGTGAGATGAAAGTTTAAAGGAATACTTTGATTTGTGTTCCTAACGCTCTCTAAATACGCAATAAATACAGCTAATAGTACAGCATTTAGTGATGCACTGGGGAAACAATTGCTGTTTGATATAGACTGAACATATAGAGGAATGGCAGAGAAGCAGATTATGCAGAAGGATAAATTTAGACAGGTTGATTGCTGGTCTTAACTCGTTGCAGATGTCTACGTCAGCCGATAAATGTCAAGAAATCGAAGTGGAGAAATGTGAAATATCTGTTCTGAATAAGTTCATTTGTTCAACTCAACACAGTTATTTAAAAAATAAAGAAATTAAATAGAATCTTGACGAGTTTTATGAGAGCGAGTTTTTCCAATTCCTTCCAAGACTGTTGTGTTTACCAGTGACCATCTGGTCCAGGTCCCCATATTTGTCACTGCTTAGCTGGCAAGATCCAAATTAAACTGATTTGGTATGTTTATCCAGGAAAAAAAAACTGGTTTGCAAAAGCAGGTGGTATTTGTCGTTGATCGCCTTAATGTGCTGCTCAGCCGTGTTTGTGGAAACGTTGACATAAACCGACTGGAAATATATATCACCGACTGCGGTGTGTCGGCATCATCGCGTGATAAGTCGTCAGGTATTTTTGGTTTATATTCACATAGTTAATCTAAAATGATTTTGTCTCGGAGAGTGTGCAAATCGTGTTAGCTCCCACCATGACTTGCAAGCTTCCTCATCCAGCACTGAGCGTACTGGCATTCGCTTCCAGTGCTCTATTTGACAGCAGTCTGAGAGCAGGCCAAATTTGATTTGGCATCACCGTGCCAGCGTTGTGTTACTGTCCAGGCCAGTACTTATTGCCCTTACTTTATTCATTCAGATAAAATGAATAGAACACATGTGGCACGTGGTGTTGTCAAAGAAAACAGAAAACGTTGTTACATTCATCCCAATAACTTGCTGCTTTGGCCAGAAGCCTTAATCTGAGTATACAGTTCATCTTTATATCTATCTGTTTCTCAAACCAGTGCCCACTTTAATATCATAATTATGTTAACAATAAGGATAATGTTCTTCAATGATGTAAAGTGGTCAGTGTACTGTCTGTATAGTTTAGAAACAGTGCATGTTGATGGCTGTTTTGTGTTCTGCAGGTATGAGATGATGAAGACAGCTTGTGAGCCACGGGGGCTGAGATCACATTCGAATCAAGTGAATAATTTGTCCTGCGTACACAGTGCGTTGTTGAAACAGATGTGCGACTGCACAGAATTTCAATAACCTGTCATATTTGTCAAGCAACTCATCACCTCAAGTGCAACGCGCCATTTGACATCTTCGCCAGCTGAACGGTGTTTATATCATGGCGATGCCCTGCTGTTTTTTTTTGTACTCCTAAATCTTTTTTTTCTGTTTCTGTTTGGACACACTTTCCTTCTTTAAGGTTTCCCACCGCAACGTCCGAGTCGAGAAGTGACCTACTAATCTTTTAGTGCCTAATAAAGGTGCATTTTGCATTTTCCCAGTGTCTCACTGTCGCAGTAAGACACTTCTCCAGACACTTCCGGGCTGAAGTGTCGCGCTGCAGCCATCTGCATGTCATCTAAGGCCAATGTGTTTAATGGAGTATTGTGCAAATAACAGGAGGAAGTCTGCTTGATTACAGATTCTGCTGGATTAATAACCTCCTCGCAATTTGGAAGGAACAGGAAATTAATTGTACAGCACCAAACAAATTGGGGATGGGAAGTTTTATGGGACTCGAACCTGGCTAACGCACTTTAGTGATCTAACATTTGCAGTGTGTATTTAGCGTGATTCACTCTTTTTAATTTCCTTTCAACAGTCTGCTATTAAAACAGACTCCGTGTGTTGTGTAATTAGAGACTAGCAGCTTGGTCTCATTTAGTGAATCAGTTGCACAAATGTAAGAAAGGTTCAGCACCCTGCACTTTCATGCGCATGAATCTGATCCTTAATATGATATTGATTTCTTCCTACATCTTACCACTCCCCTCTTATTTTGTCTCATAGGACTTTACCTCTAACCTCAAGCCCATCCTTACAGCTGCATAAGTCCTGCCTTGTTTTAAAGCCCACACTTATATCTGTGGTGACATTGCTACTATACTGTCCCTTCCTGTCTGTGGGGTGTCCGGTGTTAAGAGTTGAGCCAGAGTGACAGAAAATGTTGTGTGATTCTATAAATAAATCGCATTTTCAGTGAGTCACCAGACCCAGGAGTGCCACGAGACGCCAAAGACGGTCCGCACTGCATCATCCCCCGCTCTTTCCCTGGGTTCAGCTCCACATCATAGGGCTGACAAAGCATCATCCCCGAGCCACGGCACACCAGTCAGGAGACAAAACTGTAGAATTTCGAGATAAATAAATTTCGTCAAACAAAACGGCAACCCAAAGTCAACAAATGTCGTATAAAAGGAGGTGTCATGGTTCTGTGATCTGCCCTGACCTTAGCAGGTCACAGCAAAGTATTGGGTCTTGTGTCAGGTTGTGTTGTCGTTTTATTGTTTTGTTAAGCAAGTAAAAAAAAGACTTGAAATGGCTTTGGGTATCGGGTCAGGTTCTGTCCCCTGATTCACCAACTTTGCAAACAACATTATCAGCTAATCTGAGTAAGATCAGACACAAGTTAACATGAATGCTTTATTTGTTAAAGACTTTGGTAATGACCCCATCTTTTGTATACATGCATAAATAGGCTATAAATAGCTGGCAGCTGAAGATCCCCCAAGGGAGACTTGACACTGGTGGTGGTGGCGGTGGAGCGGCAGAGCAGGACAAACTGCAATGACTGCAGAAACAAATGAAAGAGAAAGACAAGATGTTAATGCTGTTTTTCAGCAAATATGATCAAAAGATGGCAGGAAAGCCCTCGCGCAGACCTGATTTTAATAGCTTAGTTGGGAAGCCTCAGTGCTGAATAGGCTGACAGTTGTCCGCTGACCATGTGCTAAAAGCTTCATTAGGTCTGAGAGACGCTACAAACAGCAAGCCTGTTTCATTAGAGCAAGGTGTGCAGTGCAGGAAAACAAATCAATTTAGAGTGAGACCGTGCTTGGCTTTGGGAGAACAAATCCCTCAAATAGTCCAACCTTTGCAGCTGAGATCTTGTCTATAATTTTGCAGGATTAAAAAAAAAAAGTATCAGCACATATGCATTACATATGCTGCAGAAATGTGAGCAGATATCCGAAGATACAGATGGTGCAAGAGTCTCATCGACAGCGCGCCATGCAATTGACGTCAGCATCGAAACATTTGTAAAGAAATGTAGGTTATGGGAAGGAGATTGGAAGGCATCTTTTTTTCCTGCTTTGAGTATACAGAATAATCCTGATTAAAGACTCTGTCTGACACACTTGACTTGCTGTGAGATAATACCTTCCACCTAATGGTGGATATTTAAACGCGCTGCCAAGCAAAGACCGCATCCTTCATCGTTTTATAGCCTCTGACGTAGGTATCTCACGGCAGCTTATAGGAACCCTGGAGATGAGGAGCGTCGCGGAAGCTGACATACAAATCTCGCAGTCAGAAGTTGATCTCTTATTCTCCCTGCCGGCTAATCACAGTGGTGCTTGGGGCGTGCAGCAGAGAGGGAGCGAGAGTGAGATGGCAGGAAAACACTGTAAGGAAAGGGAAACAGAGGATACAGAGGCCTGTAAGGCAAGAAGTGCCTAATGAGAGACTTGAACACAATTACACTGAGATCCTTCTGAGTTTTACTGTGCTCATGCCCAGCATGTAATGTTTATAAGATGTGTATTTTTAGTCCATCTTTAGAAAGTCAGCAGAAGAGGGGTGACGGGAAATAATATGAGAGAGATCTGGAACAACGTGCAACATCTCTATTTTCCACCACGTAGTCTCCATCTTTATCCTTCTTCATGCATGGAGCCCAGTAACCTCACCTAATTCCCAGCTGGCTCTGCCCGCCGGAGCAGAGGTCTTATTAGTGAGACTGATCGAAGGCACCCGCGTGGCTCTGTGCAGCCTTAATCATGCAACCCCTGAGTCTCAGCATTTGGATAAGCAGCAAGTGGAAATCGAACCTTGAGGAGAAAGTGCTGCAGGAAACACAGCGGCTCATCATTCATACTGATATCAACTGGAATATTTTTTATGTCTGTGCTATCATGCTCTACACAGATAACGTGACGTTTACTTCAGGGTGTATGATATGATTCCTGACTCTGTGGACTTGCAGTTATTGCTAAACATGTAGAGGAGCTTTATTATGTTCCAGAAGAAGTTTAGCGAAGATTCACTCACACGAGCTCTTTCTAAAAAGTCGCAGAAGCTCTCACATATCGCAAACATCTTGGTAACATTTTGTTCATTTTCTGCCTGTAGCTCTTGCTAGCTGCCGGGATGTTTGATTCATTCAACAACAGCGTGACAGTTTCCCGTAATAACACTGCGTACTTTGTGTACTCGTGCGTGTGTGTGTGTGTATGTGCGTCTTTATGAGTATTTTTGAACATGTTCACCCTTGTGCGAAGAACCAGAATACAGACAGATGGTAGCTGGATGTGTTCGCAGAGTGTTTACTGCTTATTTCAAGCAGCTGCTGTGTTCAGCGGCACATGCAGCAGCACTTAAACACAGCTTTGTGTGTGACATGACGTGGGGTTACAACGAGGCTATTCACTCCTCTGCAGCTATTTTTACACCAGACCAAGATTGTATGGAGTGACCTGAGCTGTTTGATCCTGATTTCCTGCTTGGGTGAGATGGGCCCTAATCTGATCTACTCCATCATCGTGGCTGTCAGAGGTCCCCAAGTATTGACTCACTGTTTTACAATAAAATGATCCGTGATAGATCTATTAGCTGCTCATCAGTGAGATTGTGGGCATGTGTAATCTCTTAAGCTTCAGGAAATCACTTCCTGTTCATTGACATAACAGGAGGATAAGAAATTTGCTCTAGATGCTGTCTGTCATTTTCCCCCCCCCAGTACAGCAGCTATTAAAAAAACAGGCAAGGCTTTAGTGAGTGAGTTTTCATCTTCGTTTTGCAGAATTGCTTCGGCGAGATGAGTTTTTTTGGCCTCCCGAATGACCTGTAAAGTCGTGATGATGCTGCAGAGGAAGGTTATTCTGGCGTCTCGGCAGCAATTGAAGCATTCTAAATATCTCTGCTTTTACTGCATCCCGGGTGCGAGTGGAAAACAGTCAAGGATTGTCCACATGCACTCCAACAGATTAAGAGAAATTACAGTGGAGCCTCAATTAAGAAAGCTTATATGGCTAGAGGTCTGTGAGAATGTCATCAAGTGGTGACAGTATTACAGTTTACACACACACACCCAAAACCATGCATGCATTTAATCATTCTCTGATTTAACTCCAAACGCACACATGCCTTTCACTGCGTGAGGATGAATCAGCATGCGCAGGATGTCGTTCGCTTCAGGTATGAGTTCAGGAATAACAATCAGTGGAACGGCTTGGCTCTGTGTGCCTCCTTGTGGGATGACGTCTCTCAGCAGAATTGCTCACGTCAGAGCCGGAGGAACTGAGGCGCATGCACTCGCTGCGTGTTGGCAAACCGAGGTGATGTTTTGGACGGCGGCTTAAATAAACATAGCCTCTGCTGTTGCTGTGAAAAGACTCATTTACTCCCACCAAGTGCATCACAATGCAGCAGTAACTCTTGCATAGGATCTTGGGGGAGTTTGGATGTCAACGGGGAAGCTATTTTCTGTCTTAGCCCTGCCGTTCGCTCTCATTTCATTTTCTCCTGTTTTTGTGCCGTAAAAGTGTTTACTGAAATAATTTATTTGTAACAGATGGCACTGCTGAGACAATCAGACTGTAGAGGATTGATCATCACCCTGTCATATGTTGCACAAGTAAACATCATATCTTGGTTTCTGAATAGGCTTTGTTGGTAGAGAACATAGTAACTGAGATGGTGAGAAATCAACACAGTGAACTCTGCGTATTGTTATACTCATGTCTATAACGCATGTAAACACTTTTAGGAGAATAAATCCACATCTGTATGGAAATCTGGACAAATCTTGTGTTTGGCATCACTGGTGATTTTAAAAAGAGAACGTCTGCTCTCAAAACAGTGTTTTTTTCTTCTGGATACACAACGTTTTCAAATCTGAAACTGTCGTCGCTCGTGCATGGATAGTTGCGCAGCTTTTTTCAGTGACGTAGTGTCTACAGACCACAGAGCATTTCCTTACAGACACACACAGCTCTTCCTCTGTTTCATACCACACAGCTACGTTACACTGCGGTGTAACTGTTCGAGCCTGAAGGGCTGTGTTCAATTGTTTTTGTGCTCATTCTCATTTTCCTTCATTTTCTTGGTTATAATTACCGCTGGTGGCTTATCATTGAACAAATTAGATCCTAATACAGCAGACGGCGGTGCTTAGACTTTGGCCAAGTATATACTTTGACTTGTAGAAGTCTTCATATATTTTCTTCAATGTTATTACATAACCAATCATGTATGTCGGCAAAAGTGCCAACAGGTCTCGGTTAAATATCAGGATTTGTCCCATAAGATCTTTATACTGATCCTTCTCCACAGCATTTATATCTTCAACTTCAGTATAAATATCTTTATTTGGCAAGTAAGGCCTGGTGTCCCGTTTAGTATTTCTGCTGCCAAAACATTGTCCTACTTTAAAAGGAGCTTTCCCCCTCAGTGTTTCCACTCGCTCTGTTTTAACTTCATTGCTTCAGACTCGGAGACCCTTTGACCTTTCTAAATATACGAGTTTCTGACTGAATTGAGTGCGCTTTTACTCAACTATTTTCAAAGGCGTTATGTATTGCCTTTGTTATTGGACATAATGATTGTAGGAAGCACAACTCTGTGCAGTCAGGTCTGCTGTTTCAAGCTCCACTGCTTGAGGCCATTGAAGAGGTGCCCTTGTAGTCAGACATCCCATCGTGTATTGTCCTTGAATGGCTCCCCCAACCTCTTCGTGATTTGTAGACTATCTGAGTGGCAGTGTGGTTCTGTGCAGTGATTTGTCCCACGAGAGGGGCCCTGCCTCGGCCATTGCTACCGTCAGCAACTCTGCTACAACTGTGCATGAATACAGGATACTGGCATTTGCTGAATTCAAGGTGGCGTCTTTTCAATTAGAGCCCAGTGAAATACCTTTTCAGTCTCTCGAGTGGCCTGGCGAACTACAGCCAAGGGGGCCCCGGCAGTATAATGATGCCTGGCACAATAGTTGCACTGTTCTCCAACCCGTTCCCAGGAAACCGCACAACATGTGCCATTGTGCACTGTGCTTTGCTGCCCAACCACGTTGCCTGGCTTTAGCCAGAGACACCGAGGCCTGGCTGTGCTGTGAAGCTCACAGCAGCGTGGTTGGTAAGACAGGTTCAGAGGACGGCTAGATGAAGATCGGGATTTATTCAACCCTCCCCGCGTTTGATGTGTTAAAATAATATCACGAAAGCTACGTGTTTTAAAGGGGGCGGGCCGTGAAGCGGATGAAGCCTGAGGGGCAAGGACGGCTGAGTAGTTGCCAGGAGTGGTAGTACAGAAAACCCTGAGCATTGTTGCTATATTGAACCCTCTTCAATAAAAGAGGAAACCAAGAGAAAAGTGACAAGCAGAGAAATGGGGCCACAAAGACAGCTAGAACTGGTTTGTAGCTGGTCCTAGCTGGTTCTTCTCTATTTATCTCAATGCTGGGGGGGGTTTAACCGTTTGTGTGTGTGTTCCTTCTTCTATGGCCCCCAACGTGCTCTCCATTATAGCCTCCAGTGCTGTTTATGCAGCAGAGCAAAGGAGATCATTCAGGGCCAGCCAGTTAGGGGGCTTTGGTCAACAGCATCCAGGAGATACATGTCACAGGGGCCTTTCTGGGCCCCATAAGCCAGCTGGTCAGCTAAGACACCACAACAGGATACCCAGGAAATAGAAGCCTGACGCAAAGCCCAGTGTGTCACAGTTAACTGAAAGCCCTGTTTCCTCTGAGCGTAGACCTGTCAGTTGATGTGTCAATTATTCATGGGATTTGCCAAAACATCCCTTTATTGTTAACTCTATAGTCGACTAGCGCAGTTCCCTGAACTCCTTGTTTGCAGGGTTTGACATAAGAATTTAAATTCACTGGCATTCACGGCACTGTAGTGTAGTCATTTTGTGTTGTCGCTCCATCTTGACATCTCTGTTGTCGTTTTGCTCTGTCAGCATTCATAAAATGATTTGTCACGTGCAGTCACGTCTCTCTTGGGCTTCAGCGTCGATACAGACTCACTCGAACGCCCCTCAAGGTCCCTCCTTTATCTTCCCACGTGGCTGTTATTGTTGAAACGTGGGAATTAAAGCGTTGCTGGTGCCATCACGCTCATCTGTCAGATCTGATTGATTTGGACTTGGTACCATTATTCCAGAACATCAAATGGTATCTCAAGCGTACAGTCTTAAGCGTGAGTTGCATATCGTTGATGTCCTGTGAAAACCATGCGTCAAAGACTCTCACTTAAAATTTGCATCTAGTAATGAGTTTCACAGTTCTGTTTTTACAGAGCACCATTACACAAAATGAGATGTGTGATTGTTCTTATACATTTGTGAATTCATCAAAAGAGGTCAATGAACAAGTAAAGCCAGCTTCCTTGCAAAATGTTATGCTAATTTGTCCTTATGTTTTCTTCCACAGATCCCAGGAGGGACACAAAAACCTAGTACGAACATCGGCACAACTCCAAACATTTACACATATTTAGAGACTGATTATTACCTACACACCAAAGCACCGCAGCAGATATGAGTGAGGACAAACCAGCCGACACTGTGGAAAGTGCCCCTGCCGAGGTGAATGCTATTCCTAATGGGAAAGGCCATGAGCCCGGGGAGGAGATCACAGCATCCGCTAAAACACCACCTGCAGGGGACAGCGAAAAGTGAGTAATCCAACTCAACACCGCTTATGTTGATATGTGATCTATTAGAAATACCTTAATGGCTCACAGGCGTCGTCATTGTTTCATCAGTTTGTTTCATTTGAGCAATCATAGGCCCAATTTGATTCACTTGGGTGTTTTTACTTGTTTCAACCTTTTTACTAAAGATCTTACATGTCTTCTCTCATGTGACACATGTATGTGTTCTAAAAATTAGGAGTGCACTGCTATTTAGACGCTTCAACTTTTACGATGTTTGTGTGTTCCCATTTATTACATGTCTTAAGTGCACTTCCCTTCTAGTTTGTAATGGTATGTGTTAACATAACGTGAAGTTAAGTAGGTGTCACCTGTAGCCTATGCCTGTTTCTTTACCAATCACCATCACTTAAAGGATCAGTGTGTAGGATTTGGTGGCGTCTAGCAGTGTAGTTGCAGATTGAGATAAATATACACTAATGAAAATAGTCATGCTTGGTACTTTCCCTTTCTGCCAACCCTTAAATCTCACACACTGAGCCTTTAAAGAGGCAAAATCCCATGTACTATATTTGGCCTGATTTATGTATACAGTAGCGAGAACGATTATTATCTGAATAGATGGCCTCGATGCTCACAATGCATCTGCCAGAGACACAAAATAGCAGCTAATTGTGTGTGTTGCGGCGAGAATGATTGTGTCTGCTGCCTCGTAACATGACCGCGGGGTTTCATGCACAATCCCCGTAACAGCAAATACCGCATGTCCATTGATGTTGCCTTTGAGCAAGACATTTACCTCCTACCTGCTCACTCACTGGACTCTCAATTGCGCTGGATGAAGGAGGGAGCTAAATGCCTCATGTCAGCGGTTGTCTAGTAATATCTTCTGCGTCCTCTTTCTGTGTAATAGATGGTTTAATTAAAATGTCTCTCTCTGGGATACAGATGATAATTCATAGATGGTCCCTTCACTGTATTATTTGCTTTATCATATTATGACTGAGGGTGTTGTTTTTCCACTTTGTGCTCTCGTTGGGTGATGGATGGCCTCTATCTACACTGGTTGTAGGGAAACGGTACCCAATAGTGCCCAGAATGCTAGGTATGTACAGTATGTTGTAATAATGAATAGAGAATGTGTTTCAAATTCACCGTGTTCTTCACGGAAAAGCATTTAAACCAGAGCCTGCGACAGATGTGAGTGTTTTTTGGGTTTGTTTGTGGCCGTAATTCAAGTTCTTTGACGAGATTTCTTTCCGTCTAGTCCCCACAGAACTGAGAATTCAGAGGCCAACCTCCCGGAGAGCCAGGAGTTCTTATCGGGCATGGACGACAAGAAGACGACGCGCTTCACAGACGTGAGTTCGGACACAGACAACCGGCTCTTATCGATCCTGGTCATTGCAGTGCTTGTGTGTGCTATTAGATAAAATGTTTATATTTCTCCTCTCTCTTGCGTTGGTGGTAGTTTGAGGGGAAAACCTCATTCGGGATGTCCGTCTTCAACCTGGGCAATGCAATCATGGGAAGTGGAATCCTAGGATTGGCGTACGCCATGGCCAACACGGGGGTCATCCTGTTTTTGTAAGTTACGCGTAAGCATTCGACACACCAGATATGGAACACCACGAATACAGGCTGAAAGCACAAGAGTGAATGAATTGCAGCTCACTTGTGCTGTCTGACTCATCTTCTCCCCGCTCTTCCAGTGGAGGTCTGCATCGCACATAGATTGCACATAATTAGATTTCAGAATCAGAATCACTAATTGTATTATAATTGTCCTTTATGAACTAGGCAGACGTCCCCGTTTATGACACAGAACCTGATGACACAGGCCAGCGTCTGGAAATAATAGAAATCATTTGCTTGCGTTATAAATGAGAGCGATTGCAATCGCAGATGCGGAAAAAATAACCACGTTGTCTCTTTCTGGTTGAGTCTCAGCCTCGAACCAGTGGGTGCATGTACTGTATGCATAAGGGGCTTAACATTTAAAAGCCTCCGCAGCAGCATTGTCTGTCAGGATAATGACGTCGGGGGAGTCATCTGCAGCTTCCTGGGTCATCATTTATATTTTTCATGCAGATGTTTTTTTCTGTCTACCTGATTAAGATGCACCGGAGGTCTTCTTATCTTCGAGCTGCAGTGAGTTGAGTCACACCTTCACTCTATGCATGAGTCAAATGCTGACAGCCAGGGTAGCGGACTAGTCAAGCAAACACTTTGTAGGACCTCGCGTGGAGGAAAAGATTGTGTTGCCTCGTTTCTCTGACGTACAAGAAAAAGACGGCCCCCCTACTCTTGTTGAACTTTTCGCCAGAGCCGATTCGGTCATAGCAAATTCTCTCCAGGTGTAGTGAGGAAGTATTTCGTCCGACCAGCGTCTGCATGTGTGTGTGTGTTTACCTAAGCTGGTATAAATAGTGCTTTTGTTTTTGGACTGTTTTCAGCAGTCCACATTTGGGGCTTTAGTGAGTATTTATGGTATCAGGATGTTGAGTGCGGAGTCAAAATAAACAGTGCCATTGTAATAATCAGCGTAAAAGGAGGTCACCCAATGTCATGGTGTGGCTCACTGAGCTCCTCGCTCTGAGGCTGAGGGCAATAAACTATATCAGGTACACAAACTTACAGACTTAGTCGCATCAATTAATTGTTGACAGTAAAAAAAATAGAGAATATCTCCAACCTTATCATTCAGAGCTCGTAGACTGGATAATAATCCTCTTTCAGGAAATTGGCAACATTTTACTGGCATTACCATTTCATTGCACTATACTTCAGCATCAGCACTTTTGCTGACCATCCAATCCGTCTCCGACTCATCCTGTCTAAATCTCCTACTATCAGGGAGAGCAGGTTCAGTCTGCTAGATGGTACTTAGTACCTAGTACCCCATAATTTTCTGCCAGTGATCATAGTTTTGATTCGCGGTGTCTTGGTTCTGCATAAACCTGACAGTGGCGTGATATTTAAATGACGGGCTGTCAAAGCTTAACGCACTCGTTTAAGTTTTACTTGCATGCCTTCCTGCGTTTATTTAAAAAAAATCCTTGTTTTCATGAGCCATCCAGCTTGTAAGGTTGGTCTGATTTATTGCATGTCTCTCAAAAATAATTGGGGCAATCTCACCAGAAATCACTGGCAACGCAGACACTTTCACCTCCTCGCCTTCCTCGTGCTGTTATGACACCTCTTCCTGACGGTGCTAGATTGTAAGGTGGCTGGTGCTGAAGCCGGCTGAGCTAAGTGTTTTCTTTTGTTTTTTTTGTGAAAAATAAAAGGGCACTGTTTTAGGGCTTCTAGAAAATTTATTTAACTGAGCATCCCTGATTTAAAAAAAATGACAATGCAGGGCTCCAGTGGGAGGAAAAGCAATGATTTAAATGTTTGTATAACCTTTGGCGTGTCTGGGAGCTGTGGCAACAAAGGCAGATTGTTCATTTCACAGCAAACAACAGAAGCAAAGTGATAACATATCCGTGTTAGCATTCGAGATTTAAATCAATGTGGGAGAAACGTGAAGTTAGTTTTAATATTTGACAGCTACCACAGCACTAAAATATTATTCAAGGACATCAAGCGCTCTTTTCCAAAGCAGTCATGTCTGAAAGATTTTCCCTCGTGTTAGCGAAAGCTTCTTATATTGAGCTGAGTTGTGTGACTGTGGTTTTTCGAGCTGTCTGCTGTCTAGACCGGCTGAACCTCATGTCAGCAAACGGCGATGTACTTGACACTTGGCTAGGCCGCGAGTCGAAATGAGCTCTAGCTGATTAGTCGACATTTTACTCTGATGTAATCGCGTGCGAATTAACGGTACGTGACTGAGTGCAGCAGCGAGGGTGTTTTTATCCATTCTGTTACAGATGAAAGGCTGCGTGTTTGTGTGCATATCTGCGTGATCTTGAGTCGGACAATAGAGTGACTGCTGAGAAATACGGGCAGGGTTCTTTACATGTTTGGCAAAGGAATACAGCGATGAATAGGGTTTCCTAGCAGTGCACTGTGTCGTTCTGAACCTAAAGGGGAACATAAAAATGAGGCGACCGTGAACACACTGGCGTAAACAACGGCGAAATGAATGTCGGCAGTAAAAAAATAGGCCCGTTGCTTGAATTGTTATTATGTTACGTAGGTTGTTCTCCTCCTTCCGGTGCCCTGCTGCAGAAATATTCTGCACGTTGGACCTTGAATGATTATAAAAACTTTTCATTTATTCATTTCAACCCGCACACTGATGCGAGACAAGATTTGTTTATATCTAATAATTATGAGTATATTCTCAAAAGAACGAAAGTCAGTGGTGTGGTATTGGTGGATTATTGTTCAGGATTAGCTGAACAATAGGCATGTTTATGTGGCACCGAGTTGATCCGGTTACAGTACTGACTGTCGTGAGGATGTAGGTGAAGTAAGGGCAGCTTTTAAACTACTGCGAGTGCCACAATTTGGCTCTAGTACATGTACTAGATAATCTACTATACAGTATCTAATAGTTGCTTGGGAATGACCTTTGTTTCTGTCTCCCTTGTGGCCCAATGTTTCATATCACACAGATTTTTGTTGGCGAGTGCAGAGGCTTCAGCGGGTCAGCGGCCCTGGCCTGGGCAAGAATGCAGTGGGGTGGAAAGCTGCAAGCAGAGCTACAGTGACCCAAGTGTGTCAGTCTGTCTGACTGTCAGCAGATCTGTCCTCCCACTGCCACTTGACTGACTAAATCCTCCACCGCAAGTCAACCCGGCATTCTTTCACATACTCTGAAAAAAAAAAAAATCCAAACAAGAAAAAAATAAAAAAGCCACCAAAAAAACAAAAAAACACAAACCTCTTAACTGGCCAAGAGTTGAAGTCGACATGAAAGACATGCTGTCTGGCTTTTCCAAAAGGAGAAAGGAATTGAGAGAGAGAGAGAGAGTGTGTGAAAGAAAGTTAATGTCGCCAGTAGGAGGAAAATAGAAAATAGTTGGAATGGGATCGACTGGGTCAGTAAAAGTCAGTAGATCAGACCCATTCACAAAACTTCCTCATGCCGGGGATTCTAACAACATCTCCCGTCAAAATGAATATTTTAAATCCTAGTAAAATATGCAATATGTGAATCTGGCAAGCCAAAACACCATTATTGGATGTAGCAGAAGTGTTATTTGGTCATATGAGAAATCATTAGTGTCTTATATTTTTAGGTTTGCTGTTACAGGTAAGACATCACGCTAAATAGTCAAAAAAAAATACATACACATAGCTCATAAAAGCATCAGGAAACAGATGCGAAACAGAACACGTGTTAAGTCTTTGATTTCAAACATACTGTCACGTCTCTTTAGAGATTTGGACAATTTCAGAATATAACTTTGTGCACATTCAGGATGACAAAAGCAGATTTTAGCCCAAAAGTCAAGTCATCATATGTCACATTATTATATCTCACTCAACTGATTACATCCTACTCATTTTTTTAATCTCAGCAACAGTGGACTATGGATTACAGCTATTCCAGAAATCAAATCAAAGAAATCCAGTGATAGAAAAGATAGAATCACAGCCGCAGAAAGCATGAAGAGGAATATGATATATAAAAACTGTGAATATGAGTCAGTGGAGAGAGAATGATAGCAAGTGCAGACGCTCTGGAGGAAAACGTCTCTATTATGGAAAATGGAGGCGATGACTGAAGTGGGTTATTCCACCACTGAGGAGAAGATTAATGTTTACAAAAGGATTTTCCACATTCTGACAATCTCAGCATTGTACTGGAAACATTTCTTGTCAAACCGTCCATCTGGTGCGTTACTTAGTGTGGCAGAGGGCAGAGGGGCTGACAGGGCAGCCTCCATGGCTCAGCTTGAGTAATAACACAAAGACAAGTAGACCCACCGGGACTCTGCGTATGTACCGGCATCCAGAAAACGTGTCACTGCAGCTGTATAAATAGCCTACAGGTTAATGCACTGTACAGTGTAACGCATGAAATGAAGACGTTTGGCGTGATGGTTGCTGGTGTGTGTGTTTCAGGGTACTTCTAACGGTGGTGGCAGTCCTCTCATCATACTCCATCCATTTGCTGCTAAAGTCATCTGGTATTGTAGGTATGTATGTAGCCTGATTGTGAAAAACCTGTGCCCTGCTCTCCAATCAAATCAAAATCCAGTGTTCAAAGCGTCGAGAGTTGAGACGCGGTATACATAAGTAGCCACTGTGCTCTGGACACTGTTGAAATGTCTCTTGTATTAGTATAAAAGCTGTCTTTAAATCACATGATATTGCTTCTAATATGGTGATGTCACCTCCAAATTAGCCCATGGTGAGATCACAATGTGTGAACCCCCAGTACTCAATTAACTGCTATGCAACAAGCTGTCACGTCAAACTTTTATTAGATTTACAGCCTCTTTAAAGTCCAGGACCTTGTTGATGTGGATTTAGCACACTGATGAAATGCTCTTTTCTCAGGTATTCGTGCGTATGAGCAGCTTGGTTACAGGGCCTTCGGGACCCCAGGGAAGATGGCGGCAGGTATTGCCATCACGCTGCAGAACATCGGAGGTGAGGTCACAATGCCATCTGTCCTCACACTTACTCTACGCACACACGCACACTTCCTCTGAGGTTTCTTGGAAAAATACTCATAGTAGCCTGTGATTCGTTGCTTGGGATGGATCTTTGCTTATCTTTGCTGTCATAGAGCACGTTAATGTTAAAGCACGTTAAAGCATAATGTTTTTGTGTCTTCTTTCTACAGCCATGTCCAGTTATCTGTACATAGTCAAGTATGAGTTTCCTCTGGTCATCCAGGCCTTCCTGAAGGTGGATAATCCTGCAGGGTGAGTGGACAGTGCATGACATGAAAGCTTTCATTCATACAAGCAACATAACAAGTGGCTTCAGACCCAGGAAACACATACTGATCTGTCATATGTGAAGGTTTAATGTAGGTGTTAAAATCCATTTATTTCTGTCCCGGTTTAAAAAACAACAACAATGTCCTCACTTAACCTCACTGAAAAGAACATGCGGAAAGTTGTAATCCTTAAGATTTTAGTCCGTGTTGATTAGCGACACCATAGTTACCGGAGGTGTTATAGGAAGTGTGGTTAAATACTACAACAAACACTCCCTGAGCTGCTATTTAAAGAGCAGAAGCAGCCAAACAAACTCGTGATGTGTTCATAAAGAAGTCAAGCAGTGATTGGCATTTTCTCATCAAGTCACAAGCAACCGTGAACTGACTTCAAGCAGTAAAGACTTGGTTACCTTGCTCAGGTGTTGAAGGTGAGCATCCTGTCGCCAGTAACTCCTCATCTAAAAGTTCACTGTGGCTGCTGCTTCTTGCAATGTTGGCGATCGTCACTGACAAATTAAACTTCTTTATAGAGAGGTGATTACAAAATGTAAACACCTAGAAATGCTAGCGCTAAAACAAATCCTGCTCATTGCTAGTATGAATATAGTATCTAAAATGCTGCAGGATTTACATATTTTTATGCTTTTAAACTTAAAAGTCACCCTCACACTTGAAATACTGTAAACACATCTGGTTTCGCGTGACCGCACTGTCATAACTTCTAAAGTTTAGAAAAAAATAACCAAAAGAAGCAGTGTGATATCCTGTCACTTCTCTATGGGACCTCATGCAGCCGTCCTGTGTGTACAGAGATTTAGCCTCCACAGAAGAGCTCTGTCAGGCTGTGCCAATTGGCAGGTCCGGCGCTGCTCTGGATACACTGAGCAGCTGGCGTGAGAACAGCTGTGATAGTGACCCTGGAGGAGGAGAGCAGCACGGCCACAGAGAAACACTCACAATCCAAACACAGCTAGACTCCACGGCTATAAACGTAAACCGTGGGATATCGCTGGCCGGCGCAGGTGGCTTCAGAGACAAACAACACGCACTTCCTTGGATGGGATTTTGAGTATGATGTTACCCCCTTACCCCTTAACCCTTACCCCAGTTGATGGTGAGGAATGCCTGCATCTCATAAATATTACACTAGAGGTAACTCAGGAAACAGATGCATGCACTTCACTGCTTTCACCGCTGTCACATTTGCTCATAAATGCTCTGATTGACGCGTCTCACTATACACAGGAGTGATACAGTGCGACAGTATGTCCGCATTGTTTTCCGGTGTCTGTCTCTGTGTAACAGCGCCTGGTGCTGTTAGGCATGGTTAACAATCACTGTTTATTTGAAATGACAGACTAGATTGTTCCAGTGGCATTTCATCTTGTCAGTGGGTGTGTGTTTGTATTGGTAACTGTACAGGGGGTGGACAAAATAACCGGGACACCTCACAATGAGATGCAGCAGAATACAATAGCTCTACAGCAAGCACCACTTTGTAATAGAATAGAATTATACAGTAATGATGAGTTTATAATGATACCTTACAGTAATTAGAGCTTATAATGCAGCGTTCAGGTTTTGTTGACTATATTAAAAAAATTAATTATGAATCTTTATGAATTTAATTTGTTTATTTTGTTTGTGTGTATAAAAAGTAATATAAAATCAGCTGTGCAAAAGTAAGTGAAGATTAAATTGTAATAACATTCTTTATGTTCTATCTAATTTTGTGTTTGTATCTGTTTTCTCTTTAGGGAGAGTAGATGATGCACAGCATCTCTCAGCGGGAAACATAATGATAATTTGAATGCACAGGGACGTTAAATCCAACTAAAAATCAAACTGATTAAAAAAAAAAATCTGCATATATTTCTTGGAAAATTAGGAAAAAGTTCTATTCGATTTGACCGTGTCAACAAAAACTGATGTTGTTGCTGCATGATTATTGTATTGGATTTTGTCCGTAGGGTTCCTGTTGTTTTGTTCACCCTCCACATGTGTACACACGTGTGCGGTGTATGTGTGTGTGTATGTGTGTGTGTGTGTGCGTGTCTCTGGATGTGTTGTTTTTAACAAACCTCTGACCCTGGTCAACCCACATGCAAAATCAATCAAACACCTGAGGCTGTGTCTGTGTGTGTTTGCGTTTGTTCAACCAGTCAGCCTATCAGAGAGCTGCTGATATTTCAGCGTGGCGCTCTGCTCTGTATGTATAATTGCTTATCAAGTGTGTGTGTCACTGTTTGAGTGTGAATTTGTAAAACACTGCATGTTTGGGTGTATCGGTGTATCAGTGTTAGTGATACTGTGTTCCCGGTCCAGATGGCCGAAGGGCAGGATGACAGGACAGGATAGATGAGCCTCTTCTGTTTTTGAGATGTGTGTGTTTGTGTGTGTGTGTGTGTTTATGTGTGCGGCCAACAGATGTTGCATCTCTGCAGTCTACCACCTGATAGAAGACAAGAAATTTATCACCCATACTGTTTTGATCTAAATATAGCTCACAGAGGTTTGTTTCCTAGGCTTCGCTGTGCGAGAGACAGTAACATGTAGTAGTCTGTGTCTGTGGATCCTGTCTGTCGTACGTTTCGCCAAACGTGTCATATCGAGTCAAATAGGTTGGTGGGTTTGTCAGTGTGTGAATGTAACTACACTGTCTTTGCACAGTGTCTAGATTGCATGTTGTGCCTCTGCCTGTGTGGGTTTCCTCCAGGTGTTTCCGGTTTCCTCCCACAGTCCGCATTCCCGCAGGTTAACTGGCTGTTAATTGAATGTGAGAGAGTCTCTGCGATTCACGAGCGACCTGTCCAGTGTTTATTCCCACTTCTCACCCAGTGTCAGCGAAGATTAGCTCCCGCTTGTCAAGGTTAAGAGGGTATAGCTAATGGATTGATGGATGGTTGTATTAGGCAAGGTTGCAAATCAATGGGCGGGACTGATTTATGGCAATATTGGATTTTTATAGCGTTTTTACGTCAGCGTGATTAACTACGAAAGGTATCAACGTATTATATAACATGCATTTGTGTCTGGTTATGTTACTGCATCGCAACGCACATATAAATCAGGCTGTCACATATTTATAGTGCCGTTAATTAAAGCATGCTTCAGTAACACCATTCGGTCTGCAGGTTATTCAGTTACTCAGTCAGTCATATCCTCGCAGAGTTTGATGATATTATGTTTAATTAAGTTCCCAGCAGGGCTGTAGCCAGGATATTATAAATACTGGGGTCACGGTTTCAGCTTTCCCTTTCGTAACCGCACCAGAAATTTTTAACTAACTCTCAAGAACAGCCGCAGTTCATAGTGTCCTGTGGTACAAAGAGCAAAGAGGCTTATTTTTTTTCCACTCGAGATCTTTGATATCAAGGCTAACCTATTCACTTGATTTGTGTTTGTTTCTGTTCGGCTGTGAATAAAAACTCCTCGGCGCCGTCGCAGAGGTATAACCTACCTTTGCTTTTTCTAGCCTTATTTGTGCGCGCCTTTCTCCTGCGTCAGCCAGTCAATATCTCACACAGTACAAATACTTCAAAGAACGGAGATGGATGGGAGTGTTTGAGCCGAGTAATTCCAAATCAATACGTTTAATTATCTGTGTCTTACCGCCTCTCCGCAGTGAATGGTACCTGAATGGGAACTACCTTGTGGTCATTGTATCCATTGCCGTAATATTGCCACTGGCTCTCATGAAACAACTAGGTGAGTATGCAGTATCTTACACAGTACCCAACTTGGTGTTTTATTGTGAGCTTACTTCTGAAGTGTTACGACCGATGCATGAATAAATCTGAGACTCAGCGTGTAGATGTTTTTACGTTTTCATTTAAAAACTTAATTTCCACATTAGAGTTGAACTCCTTTGTTTTATCATGGCAAAAAGAAGACAAAAAAAGCCCAAGCTAAGTGAGTCTGTCCTCTCTTTCTCCTCTTTTCTTCCACTCTTGTCCTCCTGAGATGTGCCTCGGTACATGACTTTAGCCCCATGTCTGATAATTGCCACTAGATTGGCTTGTGCCTTCGCTTTAAAATAATAATCTCCACAAGGTTAGTCCTGCAGTCTGCCTGTACTACAGTGCTTCAGACGACAGTGGCTGCATGAACCCAAACTGATGGAAATAAGGAGGGAAAAATAAGCAGGGGAAGCCAGATTGGAAGTGAGAAAAGGAGGCGTATTGGCTGACCTCTTGTAAGAAGTCTGTCTCCTGCCGAGACATGAAGGACAACAGAGCCAGTCGGTGCGGTCGAGTAATGAGCTCCAACTCCCAGCACATTAAATCAGCCCAGTCCACCCCGAGGCTAGAGGAAGATACAGCAGAAGACACTGCTTTACCTCAGTAGTTGTTATACATACCTTACATTAACATCTGATGTATTTCAGATTAAACATGATTATATAATCGCAGATGACAGGCATGCTAATATGGCGTTTGTCTTTTAGGATACCTGGGATACACCAGTGGCTTCTCCCTGAGCTGCATGGTTTTCTTCCTCATTTCGGTATGTCCCCTGACTCCTGGTTTACATACATACAAACTAGTTGTTGTCTTGCCTCTTGTTTCTTGTCTGTAGGCCGAATCGTCAAGGCAGCGTATTCAGATGCACTGGGATGAATCTGTTTTTTTTTACCTTTCCACCACCTCTTTAGTATTCCTTACTCTCTCCACTCACTGCCATAGACTAATGTTTGCACGCTGCGGTTCCAGGCTGTGTTGGTTCTCTGTCTTTCTCTGACCCAGTTTTGGCTGTGTGAGCTGTAATCCACGCATTGCTCTCCCCCTCTCTCTCTCTCTCTCTCTCTCTCTCTTTCTGGCCCTATTAGTGCCATATTTTCCGCCTGTCTGTATGCTAACTGTGTCCCACAGCCTTTGTTTCTGCCTAACGCCTCTCCTCTGCATTGTACAGGTCATCTACAAGAAGTTCAATACCCCTTGTCCATTTGTGGACTTTGCTTTCAATGCCACTACCAGTGGGCTGAATGTCAGTGCCACTGATCCCGGCGGACAGGAGGATCCTGCCTGCATTCCCAAAATGGCCAACCTCAACTCACAAGTAGGTTTACGCATGCCAATCAGTCTGAAACTGCAAAATCCGCCACCACTGCCATGGTCACCGACAGACGCCCACTTATGTCATAGTCGTCTTCAGCATGTTGCCAGTGACAGTTCACAATCCGAGCATGTAAATCACACTTGGTTTGAAGCAGTCAGTTGCACTCAAGGGGAGATCAGGGCTTTTGTCAAGCTGTTAATGATGATAAACAATAGCCTGTGATAAATGCAAGGCTCAGAGATGGACAGTAACCCCTGAGCTGTCTGCTCCTGTCAGGCACGAGGATAAAGATTGCTTTGGCATTCTGTTGCTCGCAGTGAGATCATCAAGTTTGCCCTTTGAGAGCCAAAGAGACAGGTAATGAGTGAAATGGGAAAGACCTGACATTTCTCCCAGTGCCCTTATTTTTTTTTTTTTTTACAGACAATATATACTTTCACAGCAGGGGAGGACGCCTGAATGGCTCTTAATCACAGCTAGATGCTTCAGTTTGTTTGATTGTGGCGTTACAGACACTATTTACCTCCCAGAGCATTAGCAAACACTCATCTGATTTTTATGAAACCTATCAAGTCTTTATTAGCACCCCTTAAAGATGTATGAGACTCTTTTAACCCAGGCAACTAAGACCAATCCGTGCTGCTTAGCAGCTTATAAGTAAGGCATTCTTAAATAGGCTAAAGCTGGTCCGCGGCCAGGCCCAAGTTAATCACAGGGAAACAATTAGCCCTCTGTAATGTGTCTGAGGGAGTAATGGGCAGTAAAGCGCGAGGTTGGTGGTAAGACGTCTGGGATGGCGCTGCTGTATCTATGGTGACCTGTTGGGGTTCATTTTCAGACGGCCTACACCATCCCCATCCTGGCGTTCGCCTTTGTGTGCCACCCCGAGGTCCTGCCCATCTACACAGAGCTGCGCAAGTATGTTCCTATGATGGAAGACTCCTGCTAACTTTTGGACGAGAAATGAGTTGCATAACAAAGAGGAAAGCTACTATGTCTGATGATTTGTGCTTGGCTGATCATAACCTAGTCACACGCACTGCTTTCATTTTCTTTGGAAATGCGTTGGCACTGCTTGTACGACGTAGCATGTCGTTAGTTTAAATCTGTCATCCTGCTTTGTGAACCCCTGTTTGCTTGTTTTCCCTCCGATTAATTGTGATGTGTTCTCTTATCGTTGAATCACCTGACGGTGGGATATTAAAGTAAATGCTTTCTGTATGGGCACATATAGCAATTTAACAATGGATGCCCTGATGTTATGTGCGCGTGTGTGTGCGTCTGTGTGTGTGCGCGCGTGTGTGCTTATCTCTGTGCGTGCGTGTGACATCACACGGCAATATCTTCTGATTTCAGTCCCACCAAGAAAAAGATGCAGCATGTGGCCAACATCTCCATTGCAGTCATGTACAGCATGTACTTCCTGGCTGCCCTTTTTGGATACCTAACTTTCTATGGTGAGGCCTGGTCCTCCTCCCATTGCATTGTATCTATCTATCTAGTCATTTTTGTGCCTAATTTTGCTTCTTTATTTCTCTGTTCATGCTTCCAATGAGTTAAAATAGTAGCAGTGTCATATATTCGTTCTCATATCAGCGCATTATTCAGTCTGAATCGCTGTGTTAGAGCAGAACCGTAAACCTGCAGGCTGAAAAGCTTCGTGATGAATCTGCTCCCTCCAGTGGTCAAATTGTAGATCCTACAACAACCATTTCATACTGTACTGCACAAGACAAATATGAAGTTTTATCAGCTAAAGTAACATATTGAAAATCATCTTTATCTATATTTAGGTATTTATTATTTATACTTAGGTATAAATATGTAATTTTTTAAATATTATCAGTACAAATGATGTTTAGCCAGCTGTTCTGCCCTCATCAGTTTTGGATCTGCTCTATTTCCCTCTCTTTTGATCTCTTTCAGGCGAAGTGGAACCGGAGCTGCTTCACACCTACAGCCGCATTGATCCGTACGACACTTTGATTTTGTGCGTGCGCGTGGCTGTGCTCACCGCCGTCACGCTCACTGTGCCCATCGTGCTCTTCCCTGTGAGTACAATGTACACGTCGACTCGCTTTTTTTATTTGCATGCGGCGTCTGAGACAATCGAAAATGACTTTTTTTTTTCAATTATAATCAGGTACGAAGAGCAATCCAGCAGATGATGTTCCCCAACAAGACCTTCTACTGGCCCCGTCACATCGCCATCGCTTTCGTTCTGCTCACTTTGATCAACCTGCTGGTCATCTTTGCTCCCAACATCCTGGGCATCTTTGGGATCATTGGTAGGTTAGACCAACCCTGGAACAGGAGTGGTTTTCATGCATAAATCACCAATATGTGGACAGAATTAACAAATGAGTATCTATTACGATCTCCTTAAAGTCTAGCTATAAATTGATTATGCACCCCTATGACAGTTCTCATTATCGAGTCTCAGTTTTTACTTTACTGAATCAGTAAAATGTCTTTTCGTGAGAGCTAACTAAGAACAAAGCAGTTCCAGATGAGTCCGGGAGTCATTCACACTATACACGTCTAATATGTTCAATATTCATGTTTGGCCGTGGAACAAATTAAATCTAAACTTATTATTTTTTCTACTAATTTCCATATTGTCACTATAGTGCTGCCAGGCTGGCAGCGGCAGTTAATGAGAACTGAAGGGGGCGAGAATCCATGGAGAATTCATTTCATGAATAATGTTGGTGGTTTTTGCCCGCTTTCCAGGTGCCACGTCTGCCCCTTGCCTCATCTTCATCTTCCCTGCCGTATTCTACATTCGTATTGTACCCAAAGAAGAGGAGCCGCTGCGCTCCGTCCCGAAAATCATGGTGAGCAACTCTTGAGAATGCGAGGAAATTATTGTTCTGTTTAGGTTGGATTCAGTGAGGTTATGCAAAGCTGACCTGTCTAAAAATAGAGTCTTAGTATAGAGTAGGTGCACTGTAGCTTGTAAATGACCAAAACATGCAAAGAAGAGTAAAGAGTCTAAAATTAAAATATATGTACAGCATATACTGTTGCCCATAAAGTCGGAATGAAATATGTTTTACCTCTTCATCATGAAATGATTGTGACAATCTGATTCATTCGTATTATTCAGCTGTAAAATGTCTTACTCAGTACAGTTTCCGGTTGGAAGTTTCAAGTCTGTTTCACCTCTGATCACACCCTGCATCACTGAAGGGCACGGTTGTTGTTTGTGGTCAGAAGTGTGCTCTGCTGCACCTGCACCTCCACCCAATACTAAGGTTAGGGTGTACTGACACACCCTCAAGTACACATCTGCATTACTGCAGCAAAGTTAAACTGGAGGGCAGGGGGGAAAAAGCTCCCTCTTACAGGGACTATGAAAAAGAACAAACATCTCTCATTTGGGGATTTTTATGCCAAGAAGTAACACTGATCAGTGTGTCTGGTTATAACTATGGTTATAGGTGATTGAGGTAATATGGTTAGGTTAATGTGATTATCATGACACTGCATGAAAACGATGCATGGATCAGTCTCAGTCAGACTCTCTAACTCAGTCGCTCCTTCTCTCTTCCAGGCTGCCTGTTTTGCTGGGATAGGCGTCCTGTTTATGATAATGAGTCTCAGTTTCATCATCATTGATTGGACATCGGGCACCAGCAAAGCCTCCAGCGGTCACTAGGCAACACCTTCCTTCTTTTTTTTTGTTGTCAGATTTTATATTGTTGATTTAGACGTGTTGTAATGTTTCTGTTTTTACTTTGAATAATGTGTGAAGTTGAAGATGCCCTATCTTTCTCAGTAGAGACAGCAGAATATTAGCCACAGAGGAGGAGTCTAGAGTCGAAGATGTATCTCCACAATAAGCTCTCGCTCTAATGACATTACATTGTACTGTACATCCTGCCAAACGATGACTGCACATCCAGGCCAGTAGACTTTCTTGATTTTGCAAAATAGGTCAGGTGCATAAAGGTCGATGTTGACGTTTTGAGGCTGTGCCTTGTGCGATGGATGTAAAAAAAAAACAAACAGCATAGTAACAATATAGAAAGCTACTGTCTTTACACGATGGTTGCGAGCATCCGTCACCTCTTGCTATTCTTGTCTTGTCCTAAAATGATTTGCAAACTGCCACTCAGATTATAAAACAGTCTGAGACACCTCCTTTTTAATAGTTGAATGACAGAAATGTACTGAATGATAGACCATTATTTTACTATTATGATTATTATGATTATTATTTTAAGTTATTGGAATAACTATACCTATTAGCCATTCTGTGCAGCTGCAGATGAAAGTGATGGCACAGAAAGACAGATCAGTCAAAGGAATAGTTCAACATTTGCAGAGTCAGATGAGATTAATACCGCTCAAGCCAACGCCTCATTAGCCTAGCTTAGCATAAAGACTGTGAAATGTGGAACTATTCCTTTAAGGCGCGCAGCCTTTTTCCCCTCCTACTCCACTAACTTGCGCTGCTGCTGTGTATTTTAAGGTTTAAAGGTGTGAACGTTCTCACCTCAGACATGCAACACCACACACAGTATATGGTGCTGTGAGCACTTTTATCATAACATTCCTCTAGATCTAGATGTATATTTTTTATTATTAATCACTACTTGATGAAAACCTCAGAAGATGCAGTATGGACTGATCACTTGATCCTCAGCGCACACTGAGGCAATCAGTATCAGAAAATGCAGGTTTCAGGTCAGGGGCATTTAGAGATGTTTCTTGGCTGCCCATTTCATTACACAGCACGACACTGCTTTTCCTTTCAGTATTGCTGCAGAAACGAGAGTAATAAATGGTACCGAAGACCTCATCGGTTGGATTGTACAGATCAAAAGTGCTAAATGAAATGAAAAGAAGAAAGTTACCGCTTAGTGTTCTTAATCGTGTATTGCTTCTGGACATTTACTGGGACTAATCAGAGATAACCAAAACCACAAGCAAACAGGGTCGCACCACGAACAGCACAAAGCTCGATCCCTAACAGAAGTGACAGACATGGGATTACTGTCTCTAACAACCTTTTAAAAAGTCGGTAGTTAGCAATAGCACTTTCCTTTGATAAGCACAACTCCCTGTAGCCATTAACTGAGTTGAAACGCGAGCAAATGATTTGCGAGAAATTCGCATATTTTAAGGGCACGTCCCATTTGTATAACGAAATCACTGATAAAAAATTAATCGATATAATGTAGATCACGAGAAATTTAGAAATGTATCGATGATATAATATGGATGTCTTCTCCAACATTACTTCAAATAAAGCTAGCTTCCCCTGTTAAGCCCCTGCAGGCATTAGTTTCCTCCTCTGGTCCACTCTGTAGATAAAACAGTTAATTAGTTGGATGTAATGTTGGAGGTTTTTAAGTGTCCGTGTTGTCTGAAGTAAAAAAAGAAAAGAAAACATGGATCCACTGTATTTCAACTATAGTACCTATATGCATTTGTGTCGTTAAACCTGGACCTATGCTCTGATCACAAGTATAATTCAAGTATTCGTCTCCTACCATGAATAGATAAGCGGTTGTTTTAAACGTCATGTTTAATGTTTATTCGGATGTATCAGTTGAGTCTGATTCAGTGATGAAATGCAAGGTGCAACACCTGTTATTGGTTGATATTATGTTGTTGTTGTTTTTTTTCTTCTTATATTTGTCTTTTATAGTGAGTGGTATATCATCAGTGGTATAATCTGGGTTATTTCTGACTTCCTTGCTGCTTCTTGGCAGACAGTAACCTACTAACCTGGAGTTGTTAGTGAGCTGGTGTCGTTGCCTAAACTCCATTATTTTTGAAATGATAAGACCTGTCACACCAGACTGCGATGAGTGTCGGACGTGTAAGTGAGCACTGTCGATTTCTCACACAACAAACCACTTTTAATCCCTTTTTTTAATTCATTATATCTCAGTATTTTGTTGTCTTTTTGTGTCTGTATGCAGAGGGAATCATCTGAATCAGCCACTGGGGCATAACATAGTGTCTGGTGTTGTTTAACCAGTTGCAAGAGTTATATTTAACCCAGAACTTCCTGTTCCTAGTTTGACCTCCGTTTTTTTTTTTTTTGGCTCTGTGTTTGGTAAAGCCAAAATCACAGGCTGGAAGTAGTTTTTCAATGGTGCACGCACACAAAACACTTCGAAACCTCACCACACGCAAAAAACAAACAAGAGGCAACACGGCGAGGGGTTACACACTGTGTTAGTGGCTGATGGAAGATGATCTCCGAGGACCTCTCTTTAGATCTTAGTGTCATTAGTCTCCCTCTTTGTGTGATTTGTTGAAACGTGTATGATTGAATAGTAACATATTAAATATTGACACAGGCCAGCATTTATAAATAATGTATATAAATGTATACCCTTTATATTCTATATGCATATCTAGTTTGTACAATGTAAATAGCAATTAAAGTTTTAGTCCAATTAAAAAATATATATAAATGTAATCATTTTCAAAGTGCTTTTAAACCTTTTTGTCCTTCAATTCATGTCGATTTTTTCTTGTATCTCTATATATTTTAATATGTTGCTGGCAGTTATTGTACTGTAAACAATGTTGCAATAAAGATAATGAGGTAACAAAACATTGATCTCTCACCATCTGTCAGATGAAATGTTGTCCTCACCCTTATTAAAAGGTTCCTGGAAACAGGAGACTGTTTATGGGCAGCCTTTTAAAACTCTTTGTATTTAATTATAAATACATAATTCCAGATGCGTTTACGTTATAATTCCTTAGTGAGACACCTGAACATTCAATTACATTTAAATTATGTGACCTTGAATCTACATCATTTAACTTTTGCAATCTGTTGTGTATCTCTTTATCCATATCAGACAAAAATAATTATTATCTCCTCTCTGGAGTGTCAGGAGCCAGTCCACAAGGTGGCACTATAGAGCTGCGTTAGGCATTAGCTGTGGAGCTAACACACAGTGTTAAGTGTTTTTACAGAGCATCTAAAGTATCAGATAGTTTGTATTAATCTTATATTTGAGCTCTCAGTTTTGTCTGCATGCTGTCACAGTGTTGTTTAGTCTTCATGGTCGACGTGGCTGCTATTCTAACAAGTGCTTATATTATTATAATAACAATCCTACCCTCAGCTATTTGCATAAACCACTCGAGTCACTAATAGATCTATGCAAAACACTGAGGCCACTAATAAATGTGGTTTTTCCATTGCCTTCAAATCCTCATCAGGAGCTCCTTGGGTTGAATTTCCTACATTCAGCCTAATATTGATTAATTGTGTTTGGTCTAATAGAGAAACAAGGCAGGAGCCTGAATCAAGTCAGGCTACTTCAATGAAATTTGAGTATGTATGCGTATAAATCAAATGATACAGTCTGCGACAGGGCCGACATGATGTCAGCTTGTCTCTCCTTGTTCATCGTGGCCAGACAATATTATTGAGATATCTATACATAACAATTCTACTAGCAATCAAATTCATCTTTTATTGTGTGTTTTGTCTCTTTTTTTTGCTCCACTGGCAATCAGCATTAAAGTTCATTACATAACATTATCACATCATATGTGTATTATTATGAATATATCAGTATTTTATTGCTAAATATCGTGATTGTCATCAGTATTATTATTATATCCGAACACTGCAATTGTGCAGAATCATTGCGACTAAACACATTTAATCATTCACTGCACTATTTACTGTAAATGTATGAATTTATGAGGTACTTGTACATGACAGAAGTATTTTCATTTGATCCTGATACACTTCAGCGAGAAAGATTGCATCTGACAGCTAAAGATTGCCTTTCTGACTAAGATTAAACATAAATATATCATCTTATGTATATATTAACTTGTAATCAGTAAATTACTCCATCTCTCTCTCCAAGAATAAAACTGTACCCAGATATTGTGGCATCAATCATAATGATGCGACGTGACATTTTGAGAGCGTTCTGCATTGATCTTACTTTTGATGCTTCAAGTTCATGTTTAGCAGATGATGGACCTGCTTTTGTGGCTACATCTAATTGTCCTTTTACTGTGTGGAGCATTGTGACACACTTGTACCTAATAAATAATAACCACAAACTTTATATAGCACCTCTCAAGACACAGTTACACAGTGCTTCACAATAAAAGGTGAAAGGTGATCGAGCCTTTGTGGCGGCGGCCCCTAGGCTCTGGAATAACTTGCCCTGGCACATCCGGTCTGCTGAATCCGTTGAGGTTTTTAAATCTTGCCTAAAAACACATTTTTTCTCTCTGGCTTTTAATCAAGTCTGAGGATCCTGCCTCTTGTTTGACTTTTCAATTTTGCTTTGTATGTATTGTATTGTATGTATTTTATTAACTTGTACAGCTCTTTGGTCAACCTCGGTTGTGTTAAAAGTGCTTTATAAATAAAGTTTGAGTTGAGTTGAGTTGAAAAAACACAATAACAATAAGTTAAAAGCAATGAATTAATAATTAAATTGGAATAAAATGTGACATGGATCACAAAAAGGCTACATGCAGGCAGGTCTTTCCACGGTTTTGTCATCTTTCTGGATATATTTGGACTGGATCTTGTCACATTCAAATGAACAGGCTATGATAAATGTGAAATTAAAAATAAACAAACAAAAAAGCATGTCGACTTTTTTTTTTTTTTGTTTTTTTGGACGTGTCGACTACATTTCCCATGATCCCCTCGGAGTGGGCGTTTACCTTCTGTGCTGAAGGTTGGCCCTGCTGCTGTGTCGGGTTGGTCGGGGAGGTGTCGGGCACTGTCTCGCTGTTTCGTCGGACGGAGGGGAACTTCACGGCGGCTACGGGTGTGGCTTCAAAACGTGATAAATCTCAACGCGGGGGGAAAGAATGCGTAACGGCAAAACTAAAGAAAACACGAACAAAGAGATTTAAAGCAGCACAAGATAAATAACAGCTGGAGGGGGAAAGAAAAGTGGTCAGTGTGTCCGGTAGGTTAACTGGCAGCAGGGATCCGTGTGCGGCTCGGTTGTGTTTTTTTTTTTTTTCTTCCAACAGCTGGAATACTTTTTTGTTGTTGTTGCTGCTGCTGAACTTCGTGGCCCGTTTTTCGGTTGTTTAACCTGCTCTGATGGTCTGCTGTGGGAAATAACGAATTAAGCTCAAATTCAACCCCCTTTAAAAAAAAAAAAAAAAAAAGTAGCTTCTTTTGGTCACTGGACAACTTCTCCACTCAATGACTGACTGAGCAACCAACGAGGGAGGGAAGAAAAAAATATTCATTAAATTCCCACCGCGTAGAAAGAAGTGTGTTTTTTTTATGATTTTCGTCCCCTCTCGCCGATGAACGGACTCCGTCACGTCTGTTGCCACTCATCAAAAAAAGGGGAAGTCGCCTTGCTCAACTTCAGCCCTTGCTTTCTGCAATAAGGAGGGTTTTTTTCCCCCCCGGCAGGTTTAAATTAGTTTTTTTTTCCCTAGGTGATATTTTCCCACTAAGCAGCAGTCCTGAAGCGCGCACTAGGAAACATGGGTTGCACAGTGAGTCAGGAAGATAAAGCCGCGGCCGAGAGGTCTAAAATGATTGATAAAAACCTGAGAGAAGATGGAGAGAAGGCGGCGAGAGAAGTGAAACTGCTGCTGCTCGGTGAGTACTCTGTCACAACGCTGACAACTGGGCTTTGCAAAAGTGTCTCCTTAAACCGTTACGCACCGGTTGTGCAACCGCATGACATATTTAACCATTTTTATAAATGATATAACAAACAAACAAAAAAGTGTCTGAATAAGTTACCTGTTTTTTTCAGCCAGTGCTATTAATAGTAACATCATTTCTTTCCACCCTCAAAAATGTGGCCCTCTTCCTTCACAAGTATTTTTCAAGCTCTTTGAATTGTTTGGTCTGAGAGAGTTCACCCACCTTCCTGAGCAGACAAACGTGGCAGCACTTTAATGCCACCAAGGAAGGAAAAAAAAGAAAAATGTGCACATGCAGGAAAAAAGGTATCATGTCCTCATTTTGCCTTCATTATTTTGCCTCTGCTTTGATGTAAACATGTGGGCTTTAATGAGAGTGTTTGGGGGAAAGTTTGGAGTTAAAACAACCCCCCCCAGTCATATATGATCCCGTCCCCGCGAGCATGTGAGGACATTTGTTAAAAGCTTTTAGACTCCTGGGTGTTGAGTGGGAGATCGGATCAGAGCAGACAAAACAGGGAAGTCGAAATAGGCAGTCTTGACTTTAGAGTGGTTTCCTCCCACTAGGACTCGAAATGTGGGGTCAGACATGACGGGGTCTGGTTGAAAATGAGTGGGCTGCTGTTTGGACACAGGGTGAACACCCCTGACTGTTCCCAGCGCTGGATAACACACAGGCACACAAACAACCGACTGAAAGTACAGCTTGGTAGCAAAGAGAAAATGACACTTTCCCAGGCTTTACTCTGGTTCTTTAACTCTCTATCCGAGGGATTGAAAATGCTGCACACCGCTGCCAGAAGCAGCAGAGTCAACAGTCCTTCGGTGCTGAAGCCATACTGACATTATGCTTGTTGGTTTTAGTTCCCACATGCTTATCCGTTTTAGATGAACCACTTCCCTACATCTTTTTTTTATGGAACAAGGGTCCCTCTCATTGGCTTTCTAAACACTCTCTTTTAGGAATTAAAAGTTGAATACCTTCACCGGTGACATGTTTTGTGGCATGCTCATGGATTCGCTCTCCAGATGTTACACCAGTTATTGCTTCAAGAAAAATCAATGCCATTTTTAGGCATGATTATTGAAGACACCTTGCTGAACATACGCTCAGGCCCAAACTGATATTGATTACCTGAATCTGAGGCAACTTTCTTTTTGGATTATTAGTCTTTTAAAAAAATGGACGTTAACTAAATAAAAAGAGCTAGATATCAGTATCTAGCTATTTGTTGGTGTAAGTGGAACTTTTTTATTCTCCACCACTCAAATATTCCCGCTTTCCTTGTTTAAATCTGAAATAGTTTGGACATTCGGTGCGCTCAGTGTTGCTATGTTGATGTGTCATCCTCATTCCTGACAGAAAATACTCGGAGGCCACATACCGTGTTTTTCTCTCCTGGGTCTTTGAAGGAACGTCTGGTTGTTAAGTTGTGCCCCCGGTTAGAAGGCTAATTACATACTCCGCTCTGTACAGCAGGTTTCATATCAGTAATTACCATCCGGTGCAGCGTGTAGAGGTTGAGAGGAATTATAGGAAAGGTCTGAATTTGAACTGACTTTGTGTGTCAAGACTCACGTAATACAAGTAAGAGTGAGTAAGTAGAGTGTTCCCTTCACTTGAAGTTTGAAAAACATGCCACAGCATGCAAAGGTTATAAAACTTGAATGTCCTGTGGAGCATTCCTGGTCTCTAAAAAGTGACATTTACGTGTCAGATATCTGTCGGGTAAATGCAGTTGTGCATTAATAAAAACCTACAGAACTATTTTCATGCTTTCCTGCTGGTGGACGGCGTTTGAGTTTAATTGCATTGTTCATTCTTGGAAGGTGTCATCCTCTGAATAAAGGATGCCGTGTTGGAGTTCATGCTCGTTGCTGAAATCATTACCTATTGGTTCAGTAGCAGCGTGTGTGACAGAGGTGTGACATCCTTCCAGAGGTGCTACATCACGCCTCCAGGTATGCTTTCTCAGCGCGCTCGTCAGCTGCCACGGTAGCCGTGGGAACAGCTGGAAAAGTCTCACCGGCTGCTTCCTACGTGGCCACGCGAGTGAGCCTTCTGTCTTGACGACCCAATGAAGTCTTGTGACTTGTTACATGCCTGAATGTTCCTCCCAGAGCAAAACTCAAGAGGCTCCGAGATGAGCTGTGGGGTTTAGTTTGAAGGATGAGCCTCGTTTCTACTCGCAGGCAGAGACGGAAATGATGAATCTCTTTTTGAATCAGCTCTGAATCACTGCCTCCCTGCAACAAATCGAATAGACCGCTTTGGCCCTTTTTATATTTTACCTGCCTTTTACCAACAAAGCATTAAGGAATTTCCATGGTAACTACTTTCCTTTAATTGTGCCTCACCCAAAAAAAAGAGGCTGAATTGGATTGTCTTGTTAGTTGTCCCCAGAGGAAGCCATTAGTTAATGTAGCAGGGAGGACTTCGCACCGTCAAGGCTTAAGCTTTCATTAACAAGAAGCACTCATTCGCAGGCTTCCCTGCTGATTCTGGTCTTTGATTGACATTTAATCTCCCCCACCGGTCCCCACAACAAAATATTTGCTGCTCACCTCAGTTGATTTTCTCTATTCTTTGGCTTACTAACCTTTTTTTTTCAGCTCAGCACAAATGAAAAGTTCCTTTTGGCAGCATGCTCTGCTTAAACTGCAAGAACAGCAGTCTGGTAGTAGGAAATATCTCTGCATGATTCACTGTACGCACACGCGCACACACACTTCATTGTTAATTGTATATAAACACATTTTCTCAGAGGCCTGACAGGCATTGCTGTTATGTAAATATGTTAGCATACTGAATGCATGCATGCATGCATGCCGCCTGCAGGCACAGTCGTAAGGGGAAATCCACTTCTAACAGGAATGTATAGACACTGTACTAAAATATCTTCTTCTATACGTGTGCACATTAGAGAGGTGTGCAGCACATGTGTGTGTGTGTGTGTGTGTGGTGGAACACATCTTTTTTCTTTTCTCCCCCTCCACAGCTGTCAGCTCGTCAGAGCAGAGGTGATAAACGAAGACGTTTTTTTTTATCAGATTGAGGCGAAAAAATGTTCATCACGTTCTTGGGGATAAAAAACAACTTGGTCTATTTTTAAGTCTTAAAAACAACTGATATGGCAGACGTATTATTCATTCCCACAGAGGATAGTGGATGTGTTGTTCTTTTATGACATGATATACAAGGCATGCGCTGCAGTACACATTATACGCGGTAGTTTATGGCTTGGCCGTTGCCTCAGCGTTGAATTGGCTCGGGTTCCGTTGCACGTCTTCTGGTGGTCAGTGCAGAAAAGGCTGCCACATGTAACAATGTAAGGCTGACATACAGTTTTAGCCTGCAGCTGGCTTTATTCGCGATCAAAGCGTCGGATGGTTAACCTAAAATGAAGGCGCCAGCCACATGACATAACCGGTGCCACGGCATGGGCGAAATGTGCTGCTCTTTTCTGTTCTGTGCTGTTCAGGGCTAGTCGTATATTTCCTCTGTGCGAAGGGGAGGATGTAAAGAGAAGCTTGCGTAACACTAGTCTTTATCATGAATCAATTTATTTATTTTTTTTTTGGACCACAGACGAAAAGAAAAAAAAAAAAACCACACGACATGAAACCAGTCATCTTCCTCTTCATCTGTGCATCATCATGCTCATTATTCAGCATACTTTGGTAGAGCCTCGGTCAGGAAGTAAACACTGACACCGTTATTCAAAAAAAAAAAAAAATCAGGGGAGATTCAATAGTAGATACTACGACCATCAGCGTTTTTTCAGCTGATATTAATACTTACTTTGATGCGATGAAGGAACACACGTCCAGAACAGATCAACTGGAGTTGGCCGACGCAATTGTGGCACAACTGCTTGTTTTAAACACCTGCTGATGCTATCTTGGAGTTGGTATCTGTTTGTCAAACACGCGAGTTCTATGATTTTCATAACGGCTGCACGAGGCGTCTGCAACAGTGAGTGTAACAAGCCTCAGAAACAACAGCGGCATACCAATAGCCACTTTTTTGATCCAGCCTTGGAGAGCTTTGTCTTGCCTTCGTCCTGCTTTTCTCTCTCTGTTACTGCGTTATGCAACCCGTGCACACACTCTCTGTTAAGCCCTTTCAAAATAAAGCTCACATTTCTAGTCGTGTTTTAAAGGAGAAATATGAGCGTTTATAGTTTATAGTTAGCGTCAAAGGGAAGGTCTTAAAAAATGATGTTCTACAGGGTCTGATCTGTTGCTGACAGCTTGCAGTCGGGCATCAATATTGCAATGCAGAACTAGCTAAATTTAATATTGGGAGCTGCAACCATTTTTTTATTTAATAATTTCTTGTATCCCAGGATGATTTAGTGCAACAGCTATAACAACATTGTGAAATTAGAGCCTGCCCATGTGCGTCACAAATGGATTTTCCTGGAAACGTTTGTCTTCTCTTACAGTTAGTGTCACCTGGACCGAGGTTTGACCACAGTACCCATCAGATAAACTTCTGGCATGGAAATAATGGGAGGTTATTTCTTGAGTAATGCTCTTTTAACGGCTCAGACAGAATTGTAATTCCCAACAGCATGTTATGAGACAGAGGTACATTAAAGATTTGAAAATCTTTTACTATACTGTACATTTTATAGTAGTATATGTATTTTACTTTCCACTGATAGGCCGAAAACTCAATGGTGTGATTTTTAGCTCACCTAATTTTATTAGGTTGTAACCACGGTTACACATCTTACCCCCTGTAGGTACCGGGAGAACAGATGGCTACCTTCGTTTCTCTGAAATGCTTTGATTAGGTAACTTTCTCAAAGCTTAGCACTGCAGACACAGTATTGATTGGAGACCTGAGGGGCTCTATCGACTAGCCCAGCCACTGCTACCATTTGTAAAAGTCATCAGCCCAAAGCAGAGTTCAGCTGAGAAACCCGAGCTATGGCTACTGTGATAGTGCGGTTAGAGAGGCTGGGAGCTGGAGCTTCTCTCCGAACTGATCCCGTTATTATCTCGTTGCCAGTTGGTGATTAGAGGTGTTTGACTGGTCTGCAAAATTTTGGAAAGCTGCTCCGGTCAGGCCCGGGTCCAGTTTTAATCTCTCCTCCAGGTTCAAGAGCCGTGATGAGAAACAAACAGAACAACGTAAAATGAGTTGAACCTTTTCAAATAAGGTTTCCCCGTATTTGTCCAAAACACTGAAGAATTACATCCCTTAATGTTAGCTTACATTTTTCATGTCGGATATGACACACGTGTGCTAAATTGTGCTATATGAAACTTCTTAGCAGCACATTCTGGCCCAAATGCAAGTCTCCAGCACAGTCACTTATTTACCGCGCATAGTCATGTTTGATGACAACACAAGGTGACACGCTCTAATGCTGGTTAGCCCGTGTGGTCAGCGCTGCATAGACACGGAGTTCCTCCCTCTTATTAAAGTCAGTGTCTGAGTTTTAGTGGGTGTCAGGTGTAATTACAGTTGGCTGATTATAGAGACTTGGGTTTCTCTGGCGAAAGCGAGTCAGACTGACCTGTCCCGCAGGTATGAGCAGCTCCACGGCTCTGCAGTGCCTGCCTTGGCAGCAGAGGACACTTTCACAGCTCCCCAAGAAATCCCATCTGAGCATCAGCTACCCAGCAGCTGCATTGTAACCGATATTTACAAGAAGTGCTACTGGCTAAAAACGTGCTAATTCTACGAGATTTCTGAAACGAACTGCAGCCCTATGTTTTAGGGTGACTTGACCGTGTTTACTCAACAGTCTGCACCACAGTGCCGCCCAATTAGCCGTATGACGCACTGGATAGCAGATCTGTGAGTGTGTATGTGAACGGGCTGAATATCCTGCAATTACAGGGAGCTCTGAAGATAAAGCCTGCTCTTGCAGACTGTATGTCTCAGTGCGCGTCCACAGGGACAAGACTGCACTATCCTTTCTGCTCTGGAAATACTGATAGCTTAGAAAATCCTCCACCGCCACCTCGATCCTTACTTCTGCGCACAGCTCATATCTTCGCTTCATGCACTGTGTTGTTCCTGCTGTTTCATTAAAATCGCCACAGTCGCACAGAGATGAATATTTTAGCAGTTTGTGGCCTTTTTTGGCGCATCTCCTGAGGTGTGTGTGAGTAGTAGTAATTGTTTTGAGCGCAGCTGTCAGGTTTCACACTGGTTCTGATGGCCACGGGGTGTGAAGATGTTTGACACAGGACTAGATCACAAGCCTGTGCATGCCTTTTACCTCTGATAGTGTGTGTAGGAGGGGGAAGTAGATACTGCAGCATGTAGGCCTGCAGACAGCCCTGCACGGATACAGGAACTGTTGCAAAATGCAACGGTGTCTCAGCGAGACTCAGGAGGATATAAGATAAGGAATTTCCTTCTTGACGTCTTAATGGCAGCCCAATTACACTAAAACATCACCCACGTAATTGTAAGGGCATCCAAACATGCAGATGTAATTTTGGCTCAAACTGCTGAGTCTTACAGATCTTTTTCCACTGAGACTTCAAGAGCCAGCCTCGTGCAGTGAAGGCGAATGGCATTTCCTTTGTGGTGCTCCAATTACTGAAACACAAGTCAATTTGTTTTGCAAGAATTCATGCAATTCTGGTTATTTTGGACAGCTGGCACACCTCACTGTTATTTATCTTCTCTCCTGTATATAAAACCAAATTTGTCTGCACCACGCGGGTTTTTAGATTACGGATGACCGGCTCATGCACATCGGTGAGTAGTTTACTCTTCCTCGTATTTTGCCTTAAGTAAGAGAAAAACCTTTTTATGTTCCAGTTTGAACCCAGACCTCATTGGCATTGCTCTGTTAGGTCCATACAGTGCTCCCTGTGATGCTGCTTATTTTCCTAGAGTCTTGAAAAAACACAATTCACTCACTTGCTTATATTTCCAAGGGCCTTTGGGGACAGTAGGGACTGGAAGCGGGGGCTCTCTTTGTCTGACCATGTCATTAAACACACATCAAACTATTATCCCCTCGCTCCCCTCCCACAATCCACTTCCTTCTTTTGACTGTTATAGGAAATGAGCTCACTTCACTTCCCTTCCATAGGGTTATCCTGTCATTTTTGTCTGCACTGGAAAGTCTGTCACTCCTGGGGACTTTTGGGGGGGTTCGCAGGGTCAGTGTGCACTCTCAGCTTTGTGCCTCTATAAATAATTAAAAACAAACAGCTAAAGTACACTTAAACAGCCAAATGTCAAAATGTTACCCCCAGCAGAAAAATAGCTAGTTTTCAATGGATGGTGAGAAAGAAAGACAGAATTCAATTTGTGCTCATGAGATAAATAAGATTGGATGTGCCACAGTTCATATGTAACCAAATGGAAGATTGAGCATGATCAGCAACACTTCTTCCCGCGTTCGCAGTGTAGTTGTGGTTTGATCCGTTCAGTCTCGCCTCCCGCTGTTCGAAATGTGCTCTACGTGGTAGAGGAAAAGAGGCACCTGCTAGCCGGTGAGACGGCAAGCCAGAAATCACAAACTGAATCTCGCAAAATGTCATCAACAAGTGGTGTGATTGTGTGTCTGCGTCTGCACACCGTGCCGCTTTGATGTGAAATGGTGATGCAGTGAAGCCGTCGGAGAGCAGGCAGCTGAAGAAGGAACGGATGTGTCACTCTCCCAGGAGGTAGAGGGCGGAGCTGCTTGTGATCGCTTCCCTCGGTTTGACTTCCTCCGCTTCTGTAACGCTTTCTGAATTTCGGTTCGCGCCGCCGTACCACACTCGATCTGTCACGCTGCTGGTTTTCGGCTGCTTCTGTTGGTTGTTCGTCTCGAGCTGTGAGCTGCGAAGAAAGTGCACGAAATGAGGTGCCTAACATAACTTGAGCGGCAGGGGCTCTTGTGAAGGTGATGGATGGTGGGAATAGTTTGGATGTCACACTGGGCGGGGGTATTTTTCTTTATTTTTTCCCAGGAGGCTCGGGGTGTTAATGTTGTGACAGCTGCACTGCCAAGACTGTAATTGAAAGGTCAATTTATTGCCTGTCCTCAGCTCTCCACTATCTGACAACTGGACAAATATAATCCCAGAACTTCATCGGCGCGTCTCTTATTGCTCTTTGCTCTGACGTGTCTCCTCTTCCTCTGACACAGTCTTGCAACAAAATGTAGCCTCAGCAAGGTGAAATCATATTGTTCATGTGGTTCATGAAAAGGCACAAAGAGCTTATTCAGCAGTGTGTCCGCTTCATGATGTTCGGTTGTCACTCATGTCACATTCATGCTCTTTTCAGACCACCTGAACAGGAAGTTGTTAGTGCTGTGGTTTTCTCATTGCTCCAGTTACACCTGCTGAATGACCTCAGTAATATTAATACCTCCAAAAAAGACTCAAATTGGTGCCGTTAAATTGATTCATGCCAAGAAATGACACTTTTTATTTTTTTTTGAAGGAAGTGTCCAATTTCTTAGTGCAAAAAAAAAAAAAAAAATGCGTTCACCTTCAAAACCGATCAGAGCTTCCTTCTGTTGTGCAAATTTTGATCCCCTATGGGAGCAAAGCGATTTCACAGCCACGAGACAGGAAATAAGAAATCATCTGTAGGTTTTCTCATGTGACAGACGATTGTTAAATAAAAATCTGTTTCAATAAGGTTTTGCTGTACTGCTCTCACACAAAAGCGAGAAATAGCTAATTTGCTGGCATGTTGAGAATCGCTCAGTCTCTCTTCCCCTCTCTCTCTCTCTCTCTTTTTTTTTTTTTTACCATTTTTGATCATGGTTGTTATTGATGTCATTTCCTGTTTCAGCCCACAACCCCCCGCCCCCCCTCACCCGCCCACCCTTCACTTCCTTTTTCAGCTGGCTGCATGTAAAAGAGAAGTAGATGTGAGTCTTTTGTTCAGCTGGTTGAGGAAACCAGCACACCCATCCTGTGTCAGTTGTCTGCTTCTGATCCTCGTACTGTAGGCACCGCTGTCAGCCGCACTCGGTGCTAACACACACGACAATGACGCACTCAATCGAGTTTTCTTCCTTTTTTTTTTTTTTTTTTTAATTAAACAAGCTTTACTTTTAAAGCCGGAAATCAGCCGCCCTCCTTTCCTTCCCTTTCTCCCCCCCAACATTTTTTTTTTCTGGAACTGACAGTATTAACAATACTCGTGCGTCTTTGTGTGAAATTCACAATACAAGTGACAGACTTCACAGTAAGGAGAAAAGCATGAGATGACATATGCTCTACACACCCTTTAATTGGCATCAGTGATGTGTCTGCTTAAAATTCCCGGAGTTTTAAAAGAAAAAAGTGTTAGCTGTGATATTTTGGGGCTGTTATAATTTATCTTTTACACGTAACACACAGCCACCATTGTTATTTGTCTGAACACACCCCTCAAGCAAAATAGGATTTTTGGAAAGAATGTGGCAGAGCCATAAAATATGTTTGTAGCTCGCCGTGTTGTTTTGTTTTCCACCCCATTTAAAAAAGCAGGGAACAGTGTAGAAATGTGTGTGAGACCCCGAACCCAGCCCTCTAACAAAACAAAAAAAAGATGCACTTGTAATTTATGTGTGTGTGCGTGCGTCTGTCATGGAGGGCTTTCGCGTGGTGTATAATTTGGCGTGTGCGAGGCAGGCTGACATTCCCTCATATTCCACACACGAGCTAGGTCTTCAACTTGCAATCAGTTTTTTTAAAAAGTTCCTGTGAGGGGAAATGTGATTTGGAGGCAGAGAGTTTAAAATAAAAAAAGCACATTTTAAAATACGCATTAAAAACAATGTGGCAATATGACCACTTACTACTTAACAGCAAAGCCTCTTGGACGGTTCTCCCCGTAGCCGTGACAGATTAAATGTCTGTGTGAAGGAAAAACGTGATTTATTAGTTTTGCATGTCAAAGCTTGCTGCTCCCCACAAAGACTCTGCATGACACAGGATACAAATAGAGCAGTGGCTGGTGCCACTATTAAAAACAGGTGGACTAAATGGTTTATTAAAAAAAAAACAACAAAGAAACCAAAAGTTAAAATTAGCTGTGGACATTCTGATGAGGCGTGCAGTACTAACATAACACATGACGTTCAGTGTTTAAAAGAAGTGAAGAACGTCTTGTGTTTGAACCGGAGCCCAGAGTCAAGAAAGTCACTTATTCCTCACAGGCAGCAACTCTCTCACAATATTGTTGCGAATGTCGGCACAGTTATGTTTCGATAAAACGATCCGCGAGCGGTGTGAGTTTCACGTGAAGTCTTAACATTCGGTGTCGCACAAACATGTTTCCCTCCACTGCAACGCAAACTAACGCACCCTCACACACCTGCCGATTAATGAGAGCCTTGAAGTAGAAAGGCTGGTTAGCTTTTATCGCCCGGGTTTGTCGTGTTTTAAGGGGATGGGGGAGAAAGTGCTGACTCAGCACCTGCCTTTTCAGTGGCTCTCTCTCTCTCATTGACAGGGATTATGTCCTCCAAGGCTTTAATCAGACCTGCCGGCAACCTGGAAGCTGCTTTCACTTAGCTGCTGACTGTGTGTGTCTCCTATGCTTCTCATCTTACAGTTTGTTTGTTTTTTTATGACTGCAGAAGTGTAAACGGGCCCATAATATGCACGTATATTGTATTTGCATCTGCTTATAGGAGAAGGAAAGCACCCTATTGCGCTCACAGGAGGGGGGGAAATCATTCTCGGGCCAAGTATCGCTCTTGTTTGCTGTATATTTGGCTCTGTTTAATGTTAATGCTCTAAAATTAACAATGACTTGGAGGTAAAGAGTTCATAAATGGGGAAATTCCCGGCGGAAATGTGTTTATTGGTTCCCTTCAAACAGGGTTGGTTTCCATGATATAATCTCGCCAGTAATGTTAAAAACAGTGCGATCGTGCCAACTCAAACAAGATTTTTCTCCCTCGGTTCCGATGTGATCCAAAATGCCACGCTCGCAGCACCAAAACGACAAACTGTACATCAACCCTGACTTGGGGAACATTCCTCCCGAACTCCATTTTAATGTCGTCTCTGGATATTGCACTATTTGAGTGTTTTCCACCCAAATAACTCAAATTGCAACAACTGTGCCAATGGCTCGAGGAGCTGTGTGCCCTCTATTCCTAGCGCAGTTGTCGAATGTTAGCGAGCCGGAGGTTAGGAAAACTAATAAGTAGAGCATATGATGGTCTCATCCACGTTATTAAGAATTCCTTCCCGCAGACAGGGGAGTTCGTTGCGGTTCACATGATGCTTGCGTCTGTGTAATCACAGTAATTACACTCTGACAAAAGGAAAATAACAACAACGGCCGAGGAGATATCGGAGCGTGCGTGCCCCCCATTTGGTGAGTCCCCGATAAGAAGAGAGAGAGAGAGAATAGGAGCGGTAGAAAAAGCCTCACTTCCACCCGCTTCTCCCATCTGCAAACATAAACAACCACGGCGGCTGACTAGTCAGGAATATTTGAGATAACTCTGAAGCACCCGAGGCACATGCTCATAAAAATCCCGATAGGACACTAACCAACTATCTTTTATGATCTTTTATCTGCAGTTTTTACCTTTGAACCTTTGGAGACCTAGAGGTCTGTCATTACAGTAGTTACAGAATGGCTGGATATTGATAAGCGACAGGGGAAAGAGAAAGTGGAAAGATTGCACTGAAGTAGACTTTTCAGTTTCTGCTATAATCCTTGCACCTCCCCAGAGGTGGAAATCATCCATACATATATTCAGAAGATTATTGTAGTTTAACATTTGCTAAAGATTTTACATTAACCTACAACCTAGATACACGAGCTACAGTAAGAAAGGCACTACTTTCCTGTTAGAAACAATCATTTGAAATCCTGAAGGGATGAAGTTTGTTTGTTTTATTTTTTTCACAGCCGCTCTGGAAACTCTGTTACTTAGTCAAAGTTTTACATTCCAGTACAGTCAAAATCCAAACACATGCAACACTTTGAGAAACAAACATAACACTGTACTTAGTTACGGTATGTATTTGCATAGTTATATTTAGTCGTACAGTTTCCCTGTATCCGTCCCTAAAGCTTCTCTTATTCATGCCAGGTCTTTAAGTTGAAGTCCGTTAGACTACCATTACCTTCTTCTCACATGAGCAACCCTTTTTAAGGTGACCCCAGTGTCAGCCCACCGCCGATGCCCTGCAGGAAGACTGGAATTCTAATTATCTTTTAACTCGCAGGAGAGATTTGCCCCTTCCACTTGAATATGGCTTAATGATTGGCTGAGTTTTGCTTTAGCTCTGTATCAGACTGCGTTTGTTGTTGTTTTTTATTGCTCTGGCGCGAATCCTTGGCGGGCGAATTAGAAGTGCAGAACTGCAGACCTCCGGCAAGGTGTACAGTGATTTTTGAGGTGGCTGTTTATGTTTTTTATGTTTCGTCATGGCACACTGTTCACTTTTAAAAATGTTTGTGCACGCACAGTGAATTCGGTTAATTCTGCCATAGACACTCGTATCACAGTGGACCTATCGCGCAGTGTTGAAGAGAAAAATAATGTTCAGTCGCGTGACTCTCCCTCGGTCTATGCTGCACCCTTCTACAAAGTTTTATGAAAATCGAGCCAGGAGTTTTTTCCATAATCCTGCTGACAGAGAAACCAACAACTCCCAACTTGGTGGAGATAATAAATTCCCAGAATGCATAACCCGTATCTGTGTTTCTGTTCAGCACTCGCTCAGAATGTGAACCTGTGCCCTGTTTGTGTTTTGATGATGGTGTACAATGATACCACAGCATATCTGCTTGGTATTTTTGTATGGGCTCTGATGCCATCGATGCTGAGGGGGGATCGGTTGAAGTTGGGCGTGCATTTGAATACCATAGATGTGCATAACGTCTAAGGTGAGTTATGGATATTTTTTGTTATGGACTTGAGCAAAAAAAAAGAGAGCGAGAGAGAGAGAGATGGGCAAAGAGGACTGCGGGAAAGAGTAAGATTTACAGCAGGGACAAGAAAAAGAAAGAAGAGTGAGGGATGGAAGGAGGGCATGGGTCAGCACACTGAAAGAAAGTGGTGAAGTGGGGGGGGGGCATGTAGCTGTAAGCGAAAGCCTCAAGTTGGAGCAGAGCAGGGTGCAGCTGAGCCTCTGGCAGGGACACAGCACTGAGGGCTTTATTGTGATTTGTAATTATGTGGTTTTCTGTGGGGCCTCAGTTTGGTGCGCTCCCACACTGAGGCTCTTTTTAGCCAGGGAATACTGAGTAGGAGAACAGAGAGAGGGTGGGGCTGGGGTCACTGTTAACTATTTCTGTTAAACCAAGAGTGGCTGGAGCTCCGAAAGGGTGTTAAACTGGGGATGTGACTCAGAAACAGTGGAGTTTATATTTAAATGCAGACTTAACTCGTTTGGAAAAGGGACAACTTTCCTTTTTCTCATCATTTCCTTTGTGGCATCAGTGTGTGCGCGCTTAGCGAAATGTTTGAACTGGACAACTGTACTTTTGTACAATCACGGAAAATCATCCCGAGGTCAAGAATAGAAAAGACGCGCACGGCTAGACGAGCTAAATATAATTAATCGGTATTTATACCTCGCTCGGTAATTTAAAACCATGGCTTGCAGTAGAATTAGAGTAAATAATAAACTTGATCTTCTAGGATGACTTGAAGGCCAGGACCTTTCATTGTTTCATGGACTGCTTGTGGATTCCTGCAGTGACATTTTGGCTTGGCGGTGTCTTGTTTGCGTAACTTCCCAAACGTTGACCTAATTTTTCTTCCTTTTCTTTGGGATGTCTTGATCCTAGATCTGCCTGCGCTGTAGTAGTGTGCAATATAAAAACAAGTCACTGTAAGGTATAGTGGGCAGAACTTGCAAAAATCTTCATTCATATTCAGTTTTTGGTTTTTTGTTTTGAGAAGAGCTGGTGGAGACTGAAGAGCTGTCAGTCACAGTAATGGCAGTCTGCTCTGGAGTGGCTCTGCTTCGCCTAGTATTGTGCTGATTGAGACCTGAGTCTTGGCAGGTCCTGTGGACTGACAGAAAATCCCTCTTTATATAAATGTGGAGAAAAGGACAAATGTGCCGCAGGCAGTGGAACAAATTTAAAAAAAAAAAGAAAAAGAAAGATGGAAAAGAGAAGGGAAGTCACAAATATAGGTGCCTGATCATGAATAGAAATAAAGGGAGTGACAGGACAGGACTGAAGGGGGGGAGCAGAGGTGATAACAAATGCGTGAATTGCAGGTGCTGCGTGTTTCGCTTGTCAGTCAGTAGCTTAGCTGTGCAAGTCAAGTTGAAGAGAGCGGACAGCTGCGCTAAGATGGGTTTGAAAGCGGGGCAGGAGGAGCGCGGCTTCTTCGGAGGCCTCTGTCCTCTCTGTCGTGCCTGCATGCTGCTTTAATTGTGTCGTCGGCAGTGCCTGAAATCTGCTGCTACAGACTGCACGTTCGAAATAGCCTTTGATGTTTGTAGTGATTTGATTGATATGGATCTGAGGTCTGAATGATTTCAACAGTAAATCTTTTCTTCGTCGTTCGCTGGGTTGTTTTAAGTCTTAACTTGCTTTGCGTTGCGACTCTTTCTGTGTATCTGGTTATCGACCAGCCTGCTATTAAAAGCCAAAGGCAAAAGTCCATGCATTGACTTGCCCCGCAAAGGCTGCCGCTTGCTGCAGGTTGATTTCCTGTTTTTCTCTTGTTTTTTTTTGGCACCTGTGAAACACCGCACGCACCTAAGCCCGCAGCTCTCCGCTGCCATGCAAAGACGTATCAGATCAGCGCCGGTTATATTCGGCCCTGAGAGTTGCAATCACACATTTTGCGTGTGTTTTCTTAGATGCACACATAATCTGTTAAAGCAGATCCCCATTCTTTAGCAGTAGACTCGGGCCTGTGGTGAAAAATGGCTTGCCCTTTCCATTCAAGTTTGATTAAAGACTGTGGGGAAATGAGGCATGGAGACAATGGAGGATTCTGGGCTGCTGCAGCACGGAGGAGGGCTTTCTAACTTTCTCTAGGGGACTCTAAATACAGCTTTTCCCGTCTTTACAGGAGAATTGTTTTGTTAACACTGTCACCTCTCAGTTCAGCTCGGCTCAGCCCAGGCACATGTGTAACCCTGATGTTTTCCAAGCTCCGCGTCTCAGCGTTTTCATTGGCACGGTCTCGTGTTGTGGTTCAGGAGCAAAGACAAGGTAGTTTGGGTCTGCAGTCTGTGAAGCGCAAAGCAGACCGGTCCTTGTCATGAGCTGTGAAGTCTTCAGTTTCAGTCTTTTCTTTTTTCTGAACAAACTGTGTGTGTGTGTGTATGAATACATGCAGAGGCAACAGGAAGGGTAGGGTGAGGCCTGTGCAGCGTGTTTCCTGTGAGGCAGGAAGTGAGCAGGGTCAGACCACAGAAGCACCATGAGTTATTGCTCTGAGCTGCTGCTGCCAAAAATCCAAAATAAACAATCCATTGGTGCCTCACTCTTTCCTCTGATTTAATACCTCATTCTGATTAGACTGCTTCAGTTTTGTTTTACTGGCCAGTCAGCAGTGATGCTGTAGGGGGAAACTGACAGACTGGTTCTTTACCGAGACTACGATCTGTCTTTTTTTTTTTTCTCTTTAGATCTTTACCAGTTCTTAAACTTCAAAGAAATCACACAGCTCCCTGCCTTCCTATGCCTGGATTCATATCTGCGTTCCGGTTAGAAGTTTCACAGTTTCCACAGAAGTTCCCTGAAGGTTACTGTGCAACAGAGAGGAGCTATTAGTATTGGTAATGCAGTACGGGGGTTTAGTTGTACGATAGAGGATCGGAGCGCCGACATTTGTCTGAGGATCAAACCGTGACCTTTTGCATGAAAAGAGAAGAGAATTAAAGGGGCAGAGAGATGTGTGACTCAGCTGTTTGGGTCTGGTCTGTTTGGACGCGTGCTTCGCTTCTCCACACACACATATTTACACACACACACACACACACACATTAAGTCATTATAGCAGATGCAAATTGACTAACAAACTTCGCACATTTTTTTTCCGGCTGTCGACGATAACTTTCTATTACAAGAAAAGCGTAACCGAAGTTAAGTCACCACTCACCATTTATAAACACGCCTGCCGACACCCAACATCGTCGCAGATTTGCATGATGTTCATTTATACTAAGCTTTGTCTCATTTCCTCTTTTGAAAGAGGCGCATGGGTAAAAAAAACAAAACAACCCTCTGTTATTCATCATGTGATTCACATCTTTTTGTTACGTCCAATCTTGCAAATTTAAGGTTTATATTGAAGAAACTGCGGCGCTCGGCTGTGATCTAGTGAACCTTGTCTTGTATTTTATGTCTCAGTCTTGAGTACCTTCACTGCTTTGTGGACCATTACACAAACCTGGTTTTATTACAGCGTACTGTTATGAATCTTTCAAACAGAGTCTGTCCTCATATCAGGGTTGTTTTTACAGCCCAGCTCTGTGGTTTCGTATTTACTGTGATGCATCTCTTACAGTGCTCTAATGAGATTACAAGTTTTGCAAATACAAACTATATTAAGTTGTGACCCAGGGTTTCATATAGCACCATTTAAAATTTAAATGTGGAGGCAATATATATATACTCAACCCGTGAGGCAAAAATACACAGACGAGGTAGTTCTCTTTTTTTCTTTCCTGAAAACAACTTGGTGAACAGTCTAGAGAAGTATATGATGTGGAACAACATAGCCAGCAGTTTAAGGATGTGTTAACCCCAGACAAAGCACCGCATCAACAAAAATAATATGGCCCTATATGGTTAAAGAAAGGGAAGGGTGAGTGGGAGTGGAAAATCAAATTGTTTGGGAAAGACCTTCCTTCCTATCCTGTTCTGCTGTTAGTTAAGAAAGAAATTCATCTTTGTGACTTCATTTGTATGTTTGCAACTGTGCAGTGCATTTATTATACGTCATTATGTCATTCCTCAATGATGTTGCTATGTAAACGCGACTTAAAGTTAGAACAATAGAGAATATACTGGGGAAAAGGGGTCATTTATTATCTGTTCTCCACTCTGGAAGCAGCAGGAATTCGTAGTTTGGCAACCCAAGGACATGAAACTGAATGACAGCTGGGCTCACTCTGCCCCAGTGTCTGCCTTAAAGCATTGCTCATGAGCTCTGACTCCCATTTGGAAGTCAGTAATGGAGCCAGCATCGAAACTTTCTGCTTCAAAGGCAGAATGAAGAGAAAATTAGTAAAGAGTTCAATTACGTATTGTTTTACATTTGTTGCATTGTCCATTATGGCTTTCTTTTTTTATACATACAATCAAAATGTGCCTTTATTTTTTTTAAAAACCTCGAGAGCTAATCACTGGTGATTACTGAGATTTACTGGAATATATAATGGAATATGACTTCAACCTCTGAAGCGTCGTCTCAGCTTGACCTTCAGAAGGCCATTGCAGTTCGCTCAGACTTCCTGTGTATGACGACAGACGGGGGACGAGTCTAAAATATTTGCTGTAGCAACAGTCTTTTTTTTTTTTCCTATTTCTTGATTTCCTTTTATCTCAACTTCCGTTAAACATTGAGTCATCTTTTTGTTTTTGTCGTGAAGGGCAAAGGGCAGCGGACTTAAACTTAATGTAAATTCTATGCAAGCACTCGCTGGATCAGTGAAACAAGTGCTCATTTACAGTTGAAGCGTCACCGCCAAGAGAGACAAGAAGAAGACAGCCCGTGATTGAAAGGTTGCGATAGATCTGGGCAGGGAAGTTAAAGAGCAGAGACTTGCATTTAACCCATTACCACTGTGGAGGTGCCTGTGAGCAAGACACTTAGTGGCTATGTAGACCAGACTGTGGTTGCACTGTGCGGCTTCCTGTGTGACTGTGGAGCAAGACCTTGGTGCCAAAAAGCGTTTCATGCTCAGTGAATCTACCCTGGACAAATACGGGTCAAAAAAGGAGGAGAAAAAAGTCAACAGCTATAAGCACTCAGCAAAGAGACCTTATCGCCACCCTTTTCTTTATGCCATCTCCTGGATGAAGCCGGAGGGGCCCTGTCGCCAGACTGTGTTGTCAAGGAAATGTTTCTCTTGTTGAGAGTCAACCGCGAAGCCTTGCTCTCAGTGTAACAGTGTTAATGAATTAATTCGCTTTGTCTGGTCATCTTTGACCTGATGTTTGATGGCGGTCTTGTGCCACGCTGGCTTCACTGAACTGTAATTGTTAACGCGCTGAAAGGCCCAGATAGCTTGGGTTTTCAGCTCTCTGGTTACTATGGTGATTATCACTGGAGCAGAGTGTGTTTTCAAAGCAAACAGGTCTGTTTTGGCACTATAACCTGCTGGGAGGATGTCACCGGCAGCAATGAAGGTGACTGTGTGTGCCTGCATGTCTGTTTTTTAAAGGAAAATAACCCTATTTTTCTAGTTTTGGCCATCGCACCTATCTGTCATGATACTTTAGAGGCGTGGCAGAAGTTATGGTGCTTCTTTTATTATGACTTTTAGTTACACAGACTGCATTAAGCTGCATTTCCATTTATACCATCATGGTGGAACAAACATTCACCGTATTCTTTTGGTCAGATTTAAACATTCAGCTGACACTTTTGTCCAAAGCGACTTACGGAAAAAGGAACAATCAAGGTACAGGGCGATAAGAAAGTGTGACTGCAGCAGTGAGTGCTGTGACAGCTCTTAAAGGGGGCAGATTTATCATGTCCAGTTGTTCGCGATGCTAGGAGAAGTCAAATGATTTCAGCATTTCTGCATTGTTTGCAGAAGTTTTTTACCTTTTCCGCCATGCAGCCAATCTGAGCGGCTGCAGTCGCCATTGTGTGTGTGTGTGTGTGTTCCTGTTACGCTGATGATAAAGTTGAGCAATCAACGTGCTGCCGCCGCTGCTGCTGCCATCCCTCTGATTGCTAGCTAACCACAAACCCTGTGCCAAACTGTTGCCAAAAATAGATTGTTTTAGCAGTCAGTGGACAAAGAGAAACTTGTTTGCGCTTGTTGGCTCAGAGCTCATGGGTTACGTATGAGCCTTTCCTGGTCGGACACACCTGGCCTTGAGAAATCCTCTTTCCTAACATTGTTTTGTACTTCAGTGAGGAAGGACTGCATTGGATGTTTGCAGTTAACAAACTGTGAATGATAGAAGTACCCTAAGGAGTTTTTTTTTTATTTCATAGATGTTCACTGCCAGGTTGATAATAAAATTAGTAATTGTCTGCCGTCTCATCTGGTAATACATCAATTATCCCGGCCCCATTCTGAACCGGATTCACTTCACAGAGCATTTGTCTGTCTGTCACCTTGTCTGTCTTCTCACACTTTCTCTCAATGAGTCCCTTTCGCTCCCTGTCCAGGGACGTCCCCCTGGTCAGCTGCAGTGAGAGGAACCTGAAAGGAAGTGGTATAAACAAAAGGCAAGCAAGCCAAACAAAGCTGCAACGAGACTTTGGTAGACATGCTGGTTCAGGGGCAGTGTGCGTACACAAAGAGCTCTCTGTGAGAGTGGTAGTGCTCCGTATTCCTGTGGAGTACTCGCTCAGTCACACACTTGCACATGCATTGCAATCACACACACACACACACACACAGCACATGGAGAAAAGCCTGATTTGAGCGTACAGTTTTAATATACACACAAATGTAGTTTTTCTGAAGGCATCCTTCCCACACCGTGTATAGATATCTGTAATTGCTACCAGGATCCGTCCATGCTCGGTATAAGTAAAGTGTCATGCTTCGGCATGCAAGCGCATTGTTTGTTCTGTTTTGTTGACATTTGCGCACTCTCTACGAATCTACCAGCCCTAATGGATACACAGACAAGTCAATAATGAAGTTTAATTTGCCGTCACGTCAGTAGCGTCTCCATCAATAAGTTCTTTCAAGCAGTATTTGAATTAAGCCTTTAAACCCGTGCTGGCTCCCTTTCGGCTAATTTATCTTTCTAATCTGACTCTAATCTGCCTGTTGCAACCTGTGTCAGTATTTGCACCATAATGCTACCAGAATCACAGGTCCGCACAGTAAGTGTTGCCAGCTTCCCATTAGCAACCATTCTGATAAACTGGCAAGACATTCTTTGGCTGTCAGCGTCAACATCCTTTTAACTTAAATATAGGCACAGGAAAATGTGACCACAAACGTTGCATTAGGGATATTTAAAGATTGTTATAGTCATAACCGGAGAACGCTGCATGCACGTTAACTTTTGTCCACACAGGCGTCTGTTTGTGCTGAAGCAAATTGGGGTAAAAAGTTTGCTTTCAGACATGTTGCTACCTTTTTATTATTAAGCTGATATCTTCATAGTATCTTTATTACTGAAAATATAAGGTGACTAAAAATAGCAACCATATTCTTTAGTTTCGACAACCAATTGCTGATGCCTGGTTGCTAGCCAACCTCTTTAAAAGGGTACTGTTGAGCCCTGAAACATTATTGACTCGCCTTGAATCTTCGAGGCAACGTCAGTGACAGAATAATGTGCTGAGCTCCAGGGAGTCTGTAGTGTTGAGACTTAACCAGAGTTGTTTGTGCTGGATAGATGACATGTCACACCCTATACTTTCTAAAATTTGTGCCACTTTGTGCTGCACCAGAGAGGAAAACTACTGCTTTCACTCTGCTCCCCTCTGTCCATCTCCTGTATTTCTGTCCTGGTGTGTGCAGTAGTTTATAGCATAATAATGGTAGAAAGGGATCAGTACCAGCAGTGTTCAGGAAACATAGCTTTGCTGCAAAATGACAGGCCCACTTGGTGTCTCATACAAGTGATGCAGTACCACAGATACCTGCATGAAAACACATTCGCAGAGAAAGCATTGACAGAGTTCTTGTACGTTCACCTTAAACTCTGCAGAACCAATGAACATATTATAAATGCAAATACACCAAAAGTGCACACGTGTGTGTTTTAGGTGCAGAATCACTGACGCAATACATTTCTTGTACATGCTGCCAGAGGATGACGTAAGACGAATAACAGATAGTATGCTATGCATATCAGCCATGTTGCCATACATGCATATCTCGTTTGTAGTCTATCCCTTATTTTGGGGTCGTAACGCATGACTTGAGTGAAGCGTGAGAGTAATAGCTATAGAGTGAACGCATGAGGCTGTAAAGCAAGACATTGTAAAGCAGTGTCTGTAGTCTATGAGTAGTAATAATGACATCTTTAAGGAGAATGAGGAAATGGCCTCACATCTATGTTATTGTGGTTTAGTCTTACAAATATGAATGAATTTAAGGTTGTCCTTCAACTGGAGGGTAGTCAAAGTGCAGGGTTATACCCCCAAAACTCACTCGCTCATCATTATTGATGCAGAACTCTTTAGCCAGACAACTTTTAGTGAAGTGAGGCGAGTTGAAATTAGCAGTTTTCCCCGTGGCTACAGTTTAAGAGCCCAGGAATCACTGCACAGCTAAGGGGCAAGTCAAAGTTCTGCTATGTAAACTCTGCATTAATGCAACTTCAACACTTACTCTACATACCTGTAGCAGTATAAATAACTCAGGGAGGGAAAACCATTAAGGAAATCCTGTGACAAGCAATGCATTTTTATTCTGGTGTTACATACAGTAGTTTGTATCTAAACCAACTCGCAGTCAAAACACGATTTGATGGAATTTATAGAAGAATAGCAAGTTGTCTGTTCGACATTTCAAACAGAGATAATCACAAGCACACTGTCACAGGGAACTGGCAGAAGAAAAGTGCAACCGTCTATCAGTTAGCTTTGAATAACTGAAAGAGCAGAGCACCTTTTATTGAATCTGCAGAGGAGATAAAATGTTTCAGGGGCTGTATAGATGATGTCACCAGCAACCCTCCCTGTTGTTTTCAGAATGGTGTCATCTGCAAATTTGAGCAGTCTGGTGGTACATTTATTTTAAGAACTACTTAGTCCACTACCTTATTTATGCAATTTCTCTTTGACAAATTTTGTTCAGTAGAGTATCTTGAAATGCGGATGGGTTGGCATGCTGCGCCGAGTCTCACAGGTGTGACGAGACCATGATAGACCCCGCGCTTCTCTCTAGTTCTTGAGCCTACACAACGAGTTTCGTCAGCACAGGGATAGCTTTTCAGATGCATCATGGGCTGGATATGTGTTAAAACCTTCTGGATGAGGTTAATACTTAAGATATTTAGATTGATTTGAAAATCTTGACTAGCTTCTGTGATGTTCAATACTATATCTCAAAGCGTTTACAGCTTTGCTGATATTCTTTTTCCACCGGAGGGGACGGAGACACAGCTGCCCGTTGGCATGCTCAGGGCTGCTGTTTATTTTTGGTGGCCGTACCAGTAACATTGTACCTGCTGAGCCTTCCAGTGAAAACCTGCGAAATCATTAGCACTCTGCAACAGTGCTTTCTTTCATAATAATTACAGGTAGACTCTGACACTGTAGAGGAACCAGTTTTAATTTAATGGCTGCTTGTAACTCTGTGTGAAAGTTGAAACCAGTAACTCCGGTAACAGTCGCCTTCATGATGTGACAAGTCCACATAATTTCTTTATTCAGTAAAAGGTGTCTGCAAAACAAGTTACAGCTGGTACGCTCTGAGGAAAGTGTGTGTGAACCGTTGAGAAACCTCCCATTTCACCCCTCCTCTTTTCATTTCCTGTGCTTTTTTTTTTTTTTTTTCAACTTGCAAGGTGAGGTTGCTATAGCGACGCAGAGATGGAATAAACTTCCTGTCTATTTCCTGTGGTTAATTGCGTCCTCTTTTGGCTCCCTTTTTCCCCCCCTTTACAGTCTCTTACACACTTCAGATGTGATGCTTTCACACTATTCATAATTTCATGTAGATGATTGTACGCGTTGCGTTAGCAAAACACATTTTCAGACTCTTGTTTTAAAAGTGGATCTGTCAGGAGTATTTAGAGCTGCGTGAAGTTAACCTTCACCGAAAGCAGGGGAAGAAACACGGCGAGAGTGTGCTTTATAACTGAACATCATTCAGCTATTTGCATCTTGCGGCACAGCAGTGGAGGAATACTAGTTTATTTGAGAAATAAATCTTCATACGGCCTTCTTACCCAGCTTTCCTGAAATCGTACTGTAAGTTGGCCACAACACACTCCGTCTGCTTTAACAAAATGCACTGAAAGCGGCAGCATAGTGGGTCCAATATTAAAATAGAACATTTTCATTATTCATGATTCAAATCCTTAAGACCTTCACTTCCCTTCCCTAAAGCCTTTAGGTACTTTACTTCATGGACTGGCTTACCCTATTACCCTACCCTTTGCTCCTTCATTGCTAATGTCATCGCACATCGTATAATGAAAATATCATCACAAAACATCCAAATAATTGCTTTAGCTTTAAAGTTAATCTTAAAAGAGTGCGGCTTTTATCTGAAAGTTAAAATTGGATTCTCGTTTAAACTTGAGTTGAAATGCTGAGCAATGATGTTTGCTCTGGTTATGGCAGGTGCGTTGGTCTGGTTAGCGCCTTTCATGTCTACAGGCTTCAAGGCCAGGACTGACTCTGATTTTTTGGGGGCTGCGAGAAGGCCAGTCGTCTCAGGAAGCCTTGGTTGCCTCGTCTGCTCTTTGATCGATGGCCTTTCAGTTGAGAGTAATTATCCCAGGCCAGACGGGGTGTCTGGCGGCTTTGTGGACTGCCATGTCCACACCAAGCTGCATAAGCCTAAAAATTCTGATTACACATGGAAATTACTTGCATCTACAACAGATGCAAGTAAACAATTATTTTCCAAAGGTTTACTGCCCTAACTGAAATGCCAAATAAACGCCTCCTTCTCTTGGCAAACAACAAAATAATGCTTTACAGTGTCATCTAATGAGGTGCCTCGTCTCCCTGTCGGTCTCAGTTTACTGTTGTTTCAGCTCCTACTTTCTACTTCATATTGTGTTTCAATATAACGTAACATTTAATAGATTTCTATGTTTCTCTCGTTATCTATTCAAGTATAAAATCGGTGTTTAATCTCAGCTCAGAAGAGCCACCTGTAGCACGAAGGCAGTTGAATAAATCACATTATTATGTTCATGAAATTATCTGACAGGATCCTGTTAACATAATTACACTTTAATGACTGTTGACTATAATGGCATTTTGAAATAACATTAAGAAAAGCTGGAGCTGGAACCTCTGGCTGTCTGTAAGCAGGCCTGCATCAAACCATTCCCCGTCAACACTACAGCACAGAATTGGCACTCAGATTTATGAACACTGGAGAGCATTTTTTTTTTTAAGTCCAAAGAGCTATGGGCATTGGATTTTTGGGCAAACAGAGATGAAATAATGCAGGAATGCTGGTCTTACTGTGTGTGAGGCCACTGATGTTGAGCAATGTCGTTGTCCGGCCTTGAATTTCAAAACAATAAAGACTTCTTATCAGTAATGTGTATTCTGCATTTTGGTGGGGGGAAAATACAGGACTCTATATTATCCAAATAATTTCAGATTAACTTTCTATCTATCAAGCAATTAATTCATTGACCATTCGTACCGGCTCTCTCTGCTTTACCACCGGGGTTTCGACCTTGAACATGATCCTTTATTTGGACAATATTCAAAAAGATTTTGCCGTTGCCTCCCTGTCTGGCTTTTGTTGCCGAGCATGTTTTTGTCCAAGTGTTTATGCCATGCCTCTTCCACGGCTCGTTGCTTATATTTTGATCTACCATTCCATAATTCATTAAACCCCTTTCCCTCCATCCTTCTGTCTTACACTCAATGTGTATGCGCGTGTCTCGGTGCAAAGGTGAGTGCTGCATCGGTGGGGCTGGTAATGGATGCATGTATAATGCATCAGCAGTACATTTCCAGTTGCCCAAAAGCCTATGATGCAGCAGATACCTCCGGTGACCGTCACATGGCGGCGAATAAAAGCATTTTACTATGCGAAGGGTCATAGAACATATCCGTGCTGTGAGGTCTTTTTCATTAACTGTATCATATGCCGGCCAAGCGCTCCTTCCCGCGGGTCAGCCTCATCACTGGAAGCCCTGCAGTTGTTGTGTGGACTGCTAATGCCAAGCTCCCGTCTTTGTTTCGCTGCTTGAAGTGTGACTGAAGCTCAAATATTGATCATGTGGAGTGGCTCCTCCTGTGAGTGTGGAGTGGCTTTCTGGGTGACGCCAAACATTACGGTGTAAGGCAGGACACATCACTACAGTCCAGTGATCCGCCTTAATAGTGTATTCCATCATCTGCGACATTTCTCTCCGTTTCAGATGCACAGCTGAGAAGTGAACGCAAAGTTATGTTCAGTACGGTGAAATATGAATATATGTGATGCACAGAACAAACACTAAAAGGCAGTAACTATTCGGATAATCAATATAGTTTTTTTTAGAGAAAAAATGAGCTTCTGGTTTCTTTCGTCATCTATATTTAGTAACATTAGATAAGATATCGGTTTGACTAACTTAGAGATGTATTTGTCTGCAGTGACCGGAGCTGCTTTATCCTTTTAAAGAAGTGTTTGAGTGTTGTGTATTTTCTGTTCATCATCACGGATTAAACGTCTCAAGTATTAAAGCAGTGTCTGACCCTGGTTCTAGACCGCGGTGCTGCTTCAGATGAAGGATAACACACTTGTAGTCAGTGTGTGTGTGTGTGTGTGTGTGTTTGTGTATGCAGAGGGATTGTCTTTCAATACCCTTGATGCTATCCTAGGGCTTTGTGTCTAGCTATGGCGGCAGCAGCGGTGTCAGAGGTCATGTAACGCAATCCTAAACCTGACCTCACCAGATGTCTGCAAGATGCAAGCTCTGATTAAATTATATGAAAGTAGGCGTCGAAAATGGAGCGAGGATGCTCACGCAAAGGCTCATGCATCATGGCTTTCCGACACGTGAATCGGTTTAGTCAATCTTGGTGTTTGACTTTAGACAGAGGCGCGTTTGTACAGGCCTTTTATTTTTCGGACTAATGTGACTTAAATGACTGATTGCACCAATCGATTTACTGATCAGTATTCAATTGAAGTCTGTAGTACAGCTATATTTGGAAAGTGTGTCGAGGGATCAGATTAAATATAACCTGTGTCTCTTTAGAGAGGTCAAAGCAAAGTAAGCACGCAAGTTTCAAATGCTTAACGTTTTCTTCAAATGAACAGCTGACTTTGTCTTGTAGTGCCGCTGCTTAATTCCATTGTTTAAAAAGTTACAGTCACTTTCAAATCACTGCACACAAGCTCCTAGTGTGTTAATCATTATAGGAGGCACTATTAGTCGTAATGTGTATTGAAGGTCATTCTTTTATTGGGAAATGGGCTTGTTCAGTTGCTCTGCAGTAGCGCCATGGCGAGAGAAGCCTGCTCCACACATTAAGCGGAGCTCACGGGGCTGCAGATGTTCAGCACCTTTCTGCTCCATGCTCCGTCATCCCTGTAAACAGTTCAAAAATCAACATCAATTACAAAATTCATTCCATCTGGTGGGGCTGTGATTACTGCTCCTGGCACATTAGGGCCCGGCGGCCTCTCCTGCTCATGGCTCCGTCGACCGCTTTCACTACCAGGATTCAAAGCTGCGGGAACGCGCCAGCAGAGAAACTTGGGCCAAATCCAAGAAAGAAATGAGAGCAGGAGAGACCTCACATAGTTTTTTTTCCCCCTTTCAACGAGCAAGACTGAATAATCTTTAATAATTACCGGCTTTGTTTATATGCTTATTTGCTCGTCAGGCATTTCAAGGTTGTTTGAAGCACTGGCAGTTAAGGACAGGAAGCAGGCAGTTCATTTCTCACTCTTGTGTCCCATCGGGGTCTCTAAAGGCCTCCCCTCTTTTTCTCCTCCTTTCCTCTCTTCACCTTTCACTTCTCCTCAGTTGATCCTCTCGGTTTTCTGCTGCGATTGATGGTTCGCTGTCCCACTCGCCGCAGCCTCCGATCCTCGAAAGCTTCACACCTCCGTATTTCTTGACCGCTGCTGACTTTTGTCCTATATCTGGTCTCCGAAGAGCACTCCACCTTCACTTCTGACTTCTTTCATGATCTCAGCCTCCCTGTAGACCGAGAAAGCAGGTTGCTTAGAGGTTTAACCTGCTCCACATCCTTTTTTTTTTTAATCTATCCTATTAGTGAAACATATCAGTTTCCTAATTATTTTAAAGGTTGCTTGCATGTAGAAAAGGGACAAATTGTTGCCAGGGGAGGTGAGAAAGTTGCTTTTAGAGACAGAGATCAGTGAATAGTGCCAGTCACAGAGGGTAGAAACCGACCCTGGATATTTTTTTGCTGCGTCACGTTTCTCCTTGGCTTCCTTGTCCCGTCAAAACTGCTGACACGTGGCACTAAATGAAGATCTGAATGTCCTCATGTCACAAACTTATCTTGCTGAATGCGGGATTTAGGCCATTGCAGCTGTAATGACATCACTGGGTTTCCTTTATCTGCGTTGAAGTGTTTCCTGTCTGTCCCGATCAGCTGTTTGATGATCTGCCAGGGTCTGGAAGCTAAGATGGCACCTGCACAGAGGTGGAGGGCGCTGTCAGTTTACCACATAAGCAACTGTTGTTTCAGTCTTTGTGTTTTACTCTCCACATCCTGCCAGTCAGAGGAAGGCGACAGAAGACATTTTGTTCCAGAGGTACCAGTTGCCTGTCAGGACATTGAACCTCTCGTATTTTTTCAAGGTTGACAGAATCCCGTGTTCCTGCGAGCACCGTTTTCACCCGAATACTCCTCAGACACATTTCAACATGATACCTCCGCGTTAATGCCCTCCGTTTTTATTTGCTTTTCCTCTCCCTCTATAATTCAGCCGTCTATTGGCGGAAGAAGGAAGTCTGAGCAGCATCCTTTCCTTCAAGGGAGACGGTGCCCGCTTGTAGGCTTGTATGTCTTACCTCTCTGACTATCCAATACGTCTGTGGCCTGAAACCTGGTACAAAAACAATAATAAACGTGCACAGCGGTTCACGCTGAGATTCAGTACATACATACTTTGTATTGATTTTGGACAATTATCTCTCTTGAATTTAGTTTTTGATCACCCTGTCTGTGTCCTTCTTTCTGTCTTTACACCCTCTAATTGCTCAGGAGATGCATCGTCCATGCGATTCTCCTGTGAGTAATAACCACTGCAAGGGTCACACAGCTACCATTGATCCATTTTCTACATGTTTATGCTCCCACATGAGTTTTCCTTTCTTTTTCATGCCTTGAATGTAATGTTAATGATTGATCGATTATAACCGGAGTCTTGCTGATGGGGTTTTCCATACACAGTTAAAGGTGTGAGTTCTTCCAAATTGGTCCTTGCAGCTAATCATGTATTTATGGTTGCTTTTCCATTAAGGAAAGACACGTCTTTTTAATGATTCATGGATAATGGATTGTTTCTGTGGCTCCAGATTGGTTGAGGTAATTTGCACTGAACGGGATTGTCATCAAATGCTCAGCGTGAAGCAAATAAAAATTTGCTCCCACCTTCATTAGTCTTGCCGCACATTCACTCAGTATACACAGAGGAAGTGGACTGGGTTTTTAATCCATCTCTGCTTTGGCAGCAGTTGTCAGTTTGCTGTCCAGACTTGCTCTTTGCCCGAGGCATGGTAGCCATCTGTCGGAGGAGACTGAATCTCTCCGTCCCTGTCTTTCAAACAGACAGATATGCCGACGTCCGTGTGTGTGCGTGTGTGCACGTGTGTGTTTTTTTTTTTCGTTTACGTTCTCGAGCATACACATGTTCATGCAAGCTGCTTCCATTTCCTCCTTGATCGGCTCCGAGAATAGGAAGTGGCACATGTGTCTCTCCGAGGGGGCCTCTGGTCTCGAGTCTGGATTGGCGCATTTCTCAACACAGAGCTGAGAAGAACAGGCGGCGGTGTGGCTGCCTCACGGCTGGTGTGTAGGCGGCTGAGGACAGTGGGAGGAAGAGTTTGAGAAATGATGGAAATTGAAATTAATTAATTAGTTTATGGAATAAAGTGAGAGTGAGGCTATGGGGAGATGAAGAAATGTATTAAGCCTCTGTTGATGCGTCTGTCAACAAAAAGGGAGGCTGCCACACTGGATCCTGCTGCAAGTTGGCGCTTGTGTGTTCCCGTCTCTAACACTGTCCCCTTCTTTTCCACCTCGGTTTCCTAGAAACATTTCTTCTTTATCATTTTAGTCATCTCGGCATCAATGTAAGCTGCCTCGTCGGTTTCGGTTCCCCCCCCTGTGAGATTAGTGTACCGTATATCAGTAGGGAGATTGGTGATTTCAAGCATCTCGTTGTGTTGTCTGAGTCTCGATGTGCCTCAGGCTGTTGAGAGTGAGAAAAGAGACTGTGAGAAGTCTCAAGTCGGCGAGAAGCAATGTCTAATAGTCAGCCGGGCCATGTTTGTGCTGCGACCGATATTTGTCAGCACTGTGCGGAAGCAGGACAAATGGCATTTAAGCGAGCTAAACAGCATTTTCTAAGTGGATATTGATTTGAGGGCTCATGGCATCCGATGTTTGCCGTCATTGTCTTCAGAGTTGAGCTTTAAAGCCAGTGCATACTAGATATTCATGGGTCAGTCTGTCACCAAGGGGTCAGATATTGATTTATTCATCAGATCCACTCTGAAGTGAGGAACAGTAAGGACTAGAGGGTCATCCCGTTATGGGATTTAGTGGACAGCACGACGAGCATGTCTTAAAAGAAATAAAAATCTTGTGCTATTTCCAGTGTTTTATTCAACTTTCTCTTGGTTCGTTTGCACATTGGCGGCGGCAGCATGAGAATCAGTCAGATAATTGTCTCGTTAAAGCGTGCAACATTCATTTTTCACACAGCAGAGAGATGATTTATTCATTTTTCGGTAAACTGTCTGCACGCCTTAAGGTTTCACACAAAAGCACCTCAGTGATTACACAAAGACAGTCTATTTTGGACAGCTTGTGAAAGCATGTCTGAAAGAGGACAACATGAATGTACTGGGGAGAGTAGTACTAAACAATCCACTGCTACATGTTGTGGACCGACAGTGTGCAGTTTGACAATTACCCAGCAAGGAAAACTGCCTTTGTGAAACTTTTAATGTTCAATTGGATTGTATTATATTGCGCTGCTGTTTGGGTTATTATGCAGACATCGACGTTCGAGGACATTGCGGCTCTCATTAGTCCAAACTGATCCCGAGCACTTAGCGTCGGGGAATGGGGAAAGGAAAAAGTGAAATGAAAAATGCGTCTTCTCATCTTCTCATTGTGTCTGCATCTCCTTCAAGTGGATTACATTTACATTCAACGTTTAAAATGCGTCTTTCGGTGTGTGCGTTCAAATTCATCAAAACGCCAACTGTCAGGTGTCAGCCTCTTCTGTGGAAAATCCCATTTTCAGGTACATGCTCTCTTCTTGTTTCTCTTCATGTTTCTTCTTTCAACATCACCTGTGAAGGAATTTGTGCGCAGTTTTAGGAACTACAACAAAACCGTGGAGTGCATCGTCAAGAGCAATCTCGCATTTCTCTCCTCTAATCACGATGATCCTTTGTCTTCAGTCGGTGGTCGTGAACTCATTTCACAGTTCAAAGTGTTTTCCTCTCACCAGCAGTGAGATTTAACATCCTCGTCCCCTCAAAGCCTTTTCTTCTGCCAGTGGCAATAAAACTATTTGCTGTGGCTGGCGGAGCAGCAGTCATCATGCTGAGTGAAAGGAGGCGGAGCAGGTGTGAGTAGCTCGTGTGAGCTATAGCGCTGATTGGAAAGGTCCAGGCCTAAACATCAACAGCGGGCCTGTGTTCTTAGCTAGCAGGGGCCCACACTGCTGCCTTTGTGTCTTTGCTCTCAGTCCCACCAGGATGGGTCACACTTGCTCCAAACACATGCACATTTATTCAAACACAGAGCGAAAGCCGCGGTACCACTGGGAGGCGGGCCGAACATTTTTAAGCTTGATGAGGCTCGTGGCTTCACGATGCGGATGCAACGCACGGGCACCATGAAGATAAAGAAATAAGTTGATTGTTTAAAGCGGCCGATGCGCCATCTTGACACAGAACGGTGGGAAGTACCCTCCGTTCTCGCCTCCTTTTATGTCTGGACTTGTCAGTTTCATCATGCTTCGCTGAATAACGAAACTCTGGAGACGGCGCGAGCATGCCAGGAATTCTCACAGCAGAGCTGGCTGGCACACTTCTTTCTCTCGTCACTGGTCAAATGTGGGAGTCGATGAAGCTTTTTCTCAGATCCTATTTCTGCAGAATAAAACTGAAATTCCTCACTGGGACGTAGGTTCCTCAGTTAAACGGAAGAAATGAGTGTAATTCAGAATCGGCGCTGGTGCTGTTGGTTCTGTTTTCTAGCCTTCAGCAGATGTTCAGGTGGTTTTTGCCTCAGTTTCGCCGCTGATGGCTATCAGTCACATTGTTCTACACTGTGGGCTGGGTCAGGTGGTGAAGTTATTATGATAGCTGCTGTCTATGGCTCTCACGTCTACACGCATGTGGTCCGCCGCTGGATTTTTCGATTTCTCAACTTATCGCCTAGGCTGGATAATTATACTTATGCCTGTTTGCACAGTGGGAGCAGCCGATTTCCCCCGGTATAATTATAATGGAATTTCATTCCCAAGTGGCTCCAAACAAAGATACCCAATTACAGGTGTACTCATTTGAGTCCTGATGAAGTACCAAGTGGATTTCATGTTGTGCATAAATTAAACCGGAGTAATTAATGAAGCCACCAGGGGCTGCAGCACACTTTGTGATATCTTGCCTGACCCAAGGGGATCAATGTATTCTCTCTGTGCCGCTGGCGAAGGCTCTGTTTAGTCGTTGGCCACTTGGGAATTGATTAAAGCTCTTTCTGCTTGTATATGCTGATATAATGTGACTAACTGTGTCACACACCTTGTATCATCATGGGGTCGGCCTAGCCTCCGTCCTGCAGCAGCTGTGGACCCCCCCCCCCCCCCTCCATCTATCCTGGCATAGCTTCGCCTGGTACCCATCTCCGTGTTGGTTCTCCCTGTCTGCCAGTCACATTGTAACCCATCTGTAATCAGGCAATTTCCTGAGTCTTGCCTGGGAGATTTACAAATCCCCCGCTGCTCTCTCCTGGTGCTACATATCTTCATGCTAATACCACCACCGTCTTCGCCAACACACACTCACACAGATGAGGTGTAAGCACACACACACACACACGCTCACATTTTTTTCTCCTTTCATCTTTTTGTCTGCCTTCTACATCTTTTTGTATCGTATTAGTGCAGGTGAAGGACTTTTGACAGACACAGAAGCTAACTAATCTCATTCAAATAAGGCCGAACTGGCAGTTTTCCCTCTTTTTTTCCTCTTTATTTTCTACCATGAGTCAAAGACAACCACAACTGGCGTACATGTTGCCCAGTTGCTAGGCAGTGGACTATTTATTTTCCTGCAAACTCAACTTTTCTCCGTCCCGTTCTCTCCGGGAGCAGCCCGACTCCTCTGCGTCTTGGTCAAATGGTTCAGTTAAACGCTTCCTCTCCTTCCAGCAGTCAGTACGGTTTGTTTTTAGAAGAGATCGGCTAAACTTAGTTGCATTTTATGTCGGGTCAAGCTTAGTTTGTCCATTTGGTTGTGCCCCGTTTTGTGCTGAGAAAACTGGTCTACAACTTGGTTTGTTCTACTTCTACGTTTGTTCTACCTGAAGATGACTACTGTCTACTCAGTCACCAAGGCCACCAGTTACAGCTTACTGTAGAGAGTAGCGCTACTTGTTCAGCACTGAGTCATACATTTTTTCCAAACAATCTCTGGAAAATACTAATATCAAATAGGGCATGTGGAAATGATCTGCGTGTGTGTGTGTGTTAATGCAGCTGCAGTCCCTAGCCTTCATGCTCCAAAGGGAGATACAGTACGGTGATTATGCAGCATTAACCACAGATCAGACAGTGTGTTGTTTAATACCAACAGGATCAGTGCTGTCAGCCAGGCCTCGGGTTCCTGTCGTGGCTTTTGCCCACAGAATCAACAGCAACATACGCTGGAGAGTGATTGCCACTCGTATCGCATTAGTGCTCATGACAAAAGCGTCCTCTGTGATCCCACGGCAGTCCCGACTGTCGCACTAAGTGTGTGTCTGTGTTTCATTCGGTTATTAGGCTATGTGTGCCCGGCCCTGTAGGAATTGTGCAGACCTTCTTATTAAAGTACAAGTGCTTGTACGGTTTGTTGTCAGCCTTTTACCGCCAGCTGGCAAGTATGAAATATTAAAGTTAAAAAGTGCAGGACGTGCCTCTGCATACATATACGCACTGTGTGTGGTCACGGAAGTACTAATAGTAAGGGATTACTGTAGCAGAAGTAATTATTATGCAATCCATTATTGTTCTGCATCTTTTTTTTTGTAGATAAAACCTCACGTGATACTCCGATCCCTTTTAATTTAATTTAAAACTTAAAGTATTTAAGAGTGTTGTCCTTTCACATTAAATGTGTAATGAGGAGCAGACCTTATTTTGACCTCCGAACAGATTCCACATGCACTTGCTTGAAAACTGAGAATATACAAAGTCTGCCAGGAGGTTAAGTGTATTTGTATTGTACCTATTCGTTAATCAAAGCAGCAGTGGCATCCGAGGTATGTGCCAAACTTCACCGCTCATTCCTAACTGTTAGCAGCTTCAGGTTCATTGGACAAACTCCAAAGGGCATGTTTACTACTTTCAGGAAACCATGTGCTTCGTGTGTGTGGGGGTGGTGAAAGTGAGGCCTGCTAGCTTTGCCCTGGTCAGTCAGATTCATGAACTCGCGGGTCTAGAAACTATGTTCTGACAGTTTGGCTCTCGGATTCGCGTATCTGCGGCTGAGCCACAGAGGCTCCCGGGGACAAACTCGGTCACGTCTGTCTTACTTTTCTAGATTAGTGCAAATTATAAATTATTACTTTCCTTTATTAGTGTTTCAACCCCTCAGAGGATTCAGAATCAGTGTGTGGAGGTTTAAGTGAAGGCTTTAAACCCATACTGTGGTTTTAACCAGCTTAAATAGAACCAAACTCGTCTGTAATTGCGCATGTGATTTATTCACGGCTAAATACTCCATATGTGTTCTGACAAAGTTACTGCGCGGTGCCCATTTCCATGGAACCGGCCTGCCTCTTAGTTACTTCTCCTTTTCGTCATCAGGGGATCTGTTTACAGTTTTTTTTCAGTTCACGCTCAAGGTATGCAGTGAGCCAGGGCGAGCATTTCTTCTCGCTTTTCCTCCTGCTTAACAATATGGCCCACAGACTGTACAGCAGATGGATGAGCGCTTCACCACAGTGTGATTTACAAATTGCTTGGTGGGCAGAGAGGAGACATAAGAACCATGAGGTGGATATAACATGGAGGACGTCGCAGTGTATTTGGTAGAATCACTACCAAAGTTTTGTTACGTTTGAAGTCACCTATTCCGACTTACTACACAGCTTGGACGCAACTTCAGACTGTCAACATCTTTTAGATATTTCTTAAAAACTTCATTCCAAGGCAAACAGCTCGTTCTGCTCCATTAGCCAGTCTGAGCTCAGATACCACAGAGGAGTAGGAGCTGACAGCTGCCTGTGGAAACCATCTTGGCCCGTTCCTACCCAGAGGCTTCGCTGTGCATGTGCGTGCTGCATGCTGTGTAGTAGTGTATTTTGAGGGTCATCCCAGAAAGACTTCACCCCGGGCGAGTACGACTGGAAAGTGCACTGACAGGCACCCCTGGGTGTGTGTGTGTGTGTGTGTGTGTGTAGTGTTAGATTCCTTGTGGCAGATGAGCTCTCTCTGGTCGCCTCAGGCTGTTAGAATAAACATAGCAGTGGATAAGAAATGCCCATATCCTGTCAGTGCAAGACGTTTCCATTAAAACGTTAACCATGATAAAGTGACTTGTCTCCAAGTAAAAAGAGGGGAGCAGGATGGCAGGTGGTTTTTGTTCCTCCCAACGTGTTCCCAGCGTGAAATTAAGACACCCCTGTTTCGCCATTAGAATTCAGACTACGGATGGACCTGACCGAGTTATAGCTTAAAAGAGCAGTATCCCTGTAGCTCTACAGTAAGAGAGGACAGGAGGCTGCTACGGAATAAGAATGAGAGATGAAGCCACGGCTGGGAGGTGAAGGGAGGAGGGAGGGGGAGCAAGACATGGGTCCAGATGTGAGGCGGCCTTTCTGGCTGCCTGTTTACATTTCTCGGCTAACAGGAGTATATTTTTAACCTCTGCCTGTTTTTGTTCTCCCTGCAGGTGCTGGAGAGTCGGGGAAGAGCACCATTGTGAAGCAGATGAAGTGAGTGACTGCTCATTGTTTTGCTTTTCCTCCCGCCACCTCTGGCAAATTAAATATGTTTTCACAATATTGGGGAAATTTAAATACAGACGGTTCTCCGTCACATCCCTTCCAGTCAGGATTAGTGTCTACTGCATATGCATGAACTGAGAAATCATAACAGCGCATGCATTTGTGGATGTTGGAGCAGGTACGCGGCACTTTTTTATTTAATTGTCGCCTCACAACAAAATTTCCTAGGTTTTTAATCTCAGCCCTCGCCCGTAGTGATTCCATAACATAATATTATGTTCTGGTTGTCAAAGATGTTCCCATGAATCATTTCCAGCCACCTGTTTTTATGTGTACTTTCAGTTTGCTAAAAAAAAAGTAGACCTGTATATGGGGGGGAAAGAAAAAAGAAATCAAAAATAGGTTCTGCCAAGATACACGATAAGTCTGGTAGACTCGGATACAGGGTGGTGCTCCTGACTCTGTACTTCTTTGTGCAGTGGTTAACGTGCTATCGTGTGTGGTGTCGGCTTAAGTTGTATTTTTATGAATCTTTTAATGTCTTAAGGTGAAACCAAAGATGTTTATACGGATGGTAAAAACATATTTCACCTCTGGCAGCACAGGAGAAGGTCCACATCAGTTCGGATCAGCTAGACGCTCTGTAAACGCTCACTTTTACACACTTTATCAATTCATTTTTAATTCAAGGACAGTAGGTGTTACTGAAGTCTAAAGTGTAATTTCTATAGGGAGTGAAGGAAACATCTTGTTCTACTCTGACAGGGACACACACACACCAACACACACACACAGAGCCGAGCTTTATCTTACTCTGCACTGCAGCTGATATTGTATACAGGGATGTCCCCTCTCTGATAAATGCAATCTTCCAGCTAGCTGATATAGTGGGTAATGTATAGAGTTTGTCCCAGTTTGCCTGTCACTCCTTGGCTCAGAGCCAACAGGCTTGAAATCGGCCATTAACAGGCAACGCTGCATGAACATTTATCACCAGCCGTATGGAGGAGAGAAACTATTGTTAAGGGATCGATCAAATCGATCATAGAGTCCAGTCACTGTCCGGTACACAGGCATCTTTTGACATCTGTGCTGTACTCTAATGAGCTCCAAATGGACCACAGCCGGTACCAGGATCCAGAAAAGTACATCCAACTCAAGTGTACAGCATGACTGGATTCTGAATAAATTCAAGGCAAGGAATTGGCCGTGCATTCGCTGAACTATGGTTCATTTTAAAACGCAGAGGAGGAACACACAACATTTGAGAGTTTCGAGAGGCAGTGAGTCATTTCACAATGTAAACCCTGTCTGCTGCTGGTTTGCTGATTGTTCCTGCTTTCAGCTGTGGGCCTTAACTGGTCCTCAAAGGATGTCGATGATTTTTTTTTTAAACACGGACCTTCCAGGGAAATCTGTAATAGCATCACAACATGAAGATGAAGTGAGATATGTAAAACATGCTTTGGGAGGATGTTATAAAACGAGATTACAGCTTGCCAATCAAAGGAAAAGGTGTAGTGTGTTCAAGCTGACGTGACTCGTAACAACCGGCGAGGTAACATTTCAAACAATTTATTCACAGTCTGAAAAGGAATGAGAAAAGGAGCAAGGTGGAGCACAAACACTTTTTTTTGTTGTTGCCTCATAGCCGAGGCTCTGATTACTGTGTATCGAAGCGTAAATGAAACCACTGGTTTCCTGGCTGTGAAATTTCCCTCCCTGTCAGTCCCTCTGAAACCATTCTTAAAGCAAGGGTTGAGAAGATGGTGCTAAATGTGCTTTTTCAGAGCTGATGTGTAGTCAAGTTCTCAGATATTCACTTCTCTAAAATCCTCTCCCGTATCGGTGGACACCTACACGCTTAACGCTTTTGCTTTTGATATGTCATTACCAAAAGCGAACATCCACTTCTCCCACATACATGTGCTCACACACGCGTCGTTTTATGTTTTTAATCTACTTGGTGTGTCGTAAAGGTCTGTCGAGCCCTTGAAGTGGCATAAATTGAAAAGACAACACTGTTCCCTTCTCGCTCGTAGAGGAGCATGAGTGAATTCATTCTCTGAAAATAAACAAACAATCATGTCTGACTAAAATACACCCACAGTTCCAGATAGTCTGGGGAATTTTCCCATTCTTAATTCTGAAGAAAGGATAATTGTGAATGCAAAAGTGTTCGAGAGTCTCAGGAAACTTTAAGAAGTTTTGAAGTTCTTAAGAGAAATTCTAAAATTGGTTTGACACTAGACTTACATGCTGTGACCAAAAAAAAAAAAGGATAATTCAGCTCGCAAAAATGTGACAGCCACCAGATCCGACAGCGTTAATGATGGGATTTCAATTTAATCCAGTTTTAGAGTTCTATTGAAAATGTCGTCCCTGGTTATTTTTAACGCAGCGGTAATGAAATATTTAAATGAGAAGGAAGCGGCTCACAATGTCCATACAAAGTAATAAGCATTGCAAAGTTTCCAGTTCAAAGGAAATACCAAAAATACTCAACAGATGTTTTTTTTAAACAGATTTTATTTTAGGTGCAGTGAGTGCGGTGAGTATGTAGCCACACAGGCCACGGGCATCTTCATTAACACAAAGTTTTGGCTATACACAAACCTGATTATGCATATTTATGTGTACTGCTCTTATATATTTGCCCTCATCTATAAAATATCGTGAGTACTACTCACTTGAAGTGATACAATTCATCGTTTTACACAGCTCTGAACCTCCCAGTATTATTCCAGATTTTATCCAAGCATTATCCTGTATGATTTGTGTTGTTTTGATGCAGATCTGGATTAATATGCCGACTACAAACTCTATTTTCTATTATTAGAATAAACTGTAAAGGACCGTGCCTTGGGGAGCTATGAACTTGTGTTTCCTGCTGCAGCTATGGATGTGCTTTTACAAATATTAAAAGAGAGTGCATACATTCAGAGAATTCAAATCTGCATTTAAACAAGTGTAGCAAACCTAAATTCCTGAGCTAGGTGCCACTCTCTCCATCCACATGGTGTGTTATTATGTTAGATTACAATAAAAAAAAATTAAAAAAGCTGTTTAAATCATGTTTCAAAATCAAGTCAGTCAAAAATGGTTTTGTTAAGTACGAGGGTTGTTTCGATGTGGGGGGAAACACTGGGCTTTTAGTCCTGCTGGCTGTGACTCAGTGTTTCATGATGGGCTCACGCATTTTAATGAGGTCCCATTCAACACATCCAGTGAGCATCCTGGCTGTGTGACTCTGGTCTCTAGGCCGTGACAGGCCAGAGGAGATGGTTCTGTTTGATTCACAGCCCACCAGCTAACTACATGCCTGTTTCTCTCTGTCTCTTTCCACAGCTCCAAAAGCGAGTAAATATTTGTTTTAGTGTCCTCTGGCTGAGAGATATAAAAACGGCCGAATTTCCCCAGTACTGCAGCCCGGCAGTATTGTGATTTCTGATCACATACGTGTAGGACTGGACATTTTCACAGGGCGACAAAATATCTAGCAAGATGACACAATGAAGCCAGCGCTTCTTCAACCACAGAAAGAAAAAAGAAAATCCTGCCTAATATTACATTTATAACATCAATCTAGCAATGAAATGTGTTAATAATCATATAATATGTATAATATACACGCACGCAGCCATTTTTAATGCACTAACTCTGTGTTTAGGTTCCTTGATAAGAGCCTGATACTTTAAGATTGTGTTCTTGTGTATTTGCATCTTTACTACACAAAGCACTTTGGTTAACTGCATTATTTTTGATTGATGGTAAATTCCTACCACTTTTAGGAGGAGATTAACAGCAAACACACATTTTAAATGAGTATTAAGTGCCAGCATTCTCCCTCTCGGGTCGCTGAGAGTCATTGAAGTCAGCAAACTGTATTTATTTACATCGCTGCATGTACATCTGTACGATGGTTTATTGTCACATTGTGATTTCTTCCCCTCCCTCCCCTCCGGTCTCTGTTTCCAGGATTATCCACGAGGATGGATACTCAGAAGACGAGTGTAAGCAGTACAGAGCCGTTGTCTACAGCAACACAATCCAGTCCATCATGGCCATCATCAAAGCCATGGCTAACCTTAAGATCGACTACGAGGAAGCTACCAGAGCGGTACGTATCTGTCAATCAAGTTTTTCCACGTCATCACCCTCTGCAGCAACAAGACTGCGGTAGCAGCGTCATGATCAAACAACAGATACTTTCTAAAAAGTGAACATACGCGTGCCATTTCATGTTTAATAGAAGAGAGCTGTACTAACAAAACCTTTTGGGAACCTGTTAAAAGTACAGCGTAATATAGCTGCACTCAGCTCTCAAGCGCTCAAAGCCTCCACTCTGCCTCCATCCTATCCACCCCGTATCTAGCCTTGAGGATTTGAAGCCGCAGAAATTATGCAGCTCGAGAAATTTCTCTCGAGTGCGGCGTGGCATTTTCTGCTTAGAAATCAACTGTGGGTGGCAGATGTTTAAGATGGACTCCCGCAGTGCCATGCATTTTCTCTCCTCGCTCGTGCTTGTGCGTGCGTGTGCACAAAGTAAGGCCACTGCCTTTCAACAGGGCCACCACCCAGCGAGATGATAAGATCGCAGAAATATAATTCAAGCATTACTCATGAGACAGGAAATGATGATTCCTTTCTATCGACCCATTGTCTCATGGATGTGATTCATAGGTTCTATTTTCACAGATAGTTAATAGATCATTTAGTTATAGAGAAAGAAGCTATCAACTCCTACATAAATCAGCAGTGTGTGGAGCTTTGTTGTGAAGTATCTGCTGACTATTAAGTTCTGATTTATTTCTTTCCCTTTGTAACCCCAACAGTCCCCGATATCTTTAATACTTGTGAACATTTTCGCAGATTTCAGTTAAAAAGACAACATTTGTCTCACAGCCAGGAGGAGTCAGCAGTCAGCAGTCGGCGTTCAGCAATATTCTTTTGTTTATTATATACATAAGAGACAAGCTGTTTTCATTGTTTGCCAAACATGACAATTGCTGCAAATGTTTAGTAACCAAATAGTAGCCGGTACAGTGCAAAACGCTGCCAGTGCCTTGTGTTTGTCTAGATCTGTCCTGTTGGCATGTTTACCGGACGTGTATCATTTCTTCAGACGTCTTGATGAGTGATTTCACATCAGAGCAGCAGACATTTTCATACACGAGATTATTTTAATTCTAAATGAGCTAAGATCCTGAGATCTTTGGCTGTACTTTGCAAAGTTTAGTTTTAAAACCTGTAACGGCTAACCTCCTGCAGCCGAGGTGGAGCGCCAGACAATGGTTAACTAATACATGAAAGTCTTCCGCTAATAGATAACCAAAGGTTTAGGTGAGTTGAACACAAAGGGTCAGAGTGGTGCGACGAAAGTGACGTAAGCCCGGGGTCAATGCCCTTCTCATGCTCTTCCTTTGATTGTTTACACATAAATAGCCCATCTGGTTGGTGGCTACCTGTCCCAGCTTCTGTTTAGGTGACCTAGACGCAGCTCAAATTGTTTAGACTCTGAAAAATGTGAATATCAAGTTGAGTTAAAAATGTAATTTTAGGAAGCAAGAGCTCTCAGAGAGGCAGATCCGAGTTAAATTTCAGTTAATGCCTTCCCGCTCATTTAATACAGGTATCTCTGGGTAATACAGGCAGTGAATACTTTAAATATTAATGCAAATATTAATGTACTGTCGACCATTTGATGTGTCTGTTCTTCAAGGCTACTGCACCTTAATAAATGGGTTTGTTACAGTGCAGAGGTTTATGGTAAATGATGAACAATTGATTGGCCAATGATGGATACATCATTTCTGATCATACCGTTCCTCACTTTTTGGGGTTTACTTCTTTGTTTCTCTGTTTCGTCCCGTCTCTCTTGTGCAATCTGATTGGACCAGGAAGCGTATCTCCTTCCAGTGAGCCATAAAACACGTCAAATCGGACTTCTATGGAGCACAGAGGGCTCCAGGAATTTCATATTACATAACCATGGAAAGGAGAAAAAAAATGCTGTTTTTCTTTCCACCGAGCGTTTCCAGCGTTGTAGCTGTTATCTGTCATTTCTAAGTAAAGCGGACTGAGATAGCCATTTTAAAAAAGCACCAATTACCATAAGCGCACACTGGAGACTCACAACAACAGCGAGCTACTATTTGGATGCTGGCAAGGCAGCTGGCTGATGAGTACTGACCATATCTGGTTTATATTGGGCAAGTTCAGGATGCAAGTCTCTGATGAATCTCAGCTGTTCGTGTTAGATTCTCCTCGTTGCTGCTGGTTATAAAAGCCTCATAAATACTATAAGACAATGTAGTACAGTATTATGTAAGTGTCTTAAAGAAACCTGTTCATTTAACGGGGTGTGCCTTTTCCCGTCAGGATGACGCCCGCCAACTGTTTGCCCTGTCAGCAGCAGCAGAGGAGCAGGGCATCCTGCCAGAAGACCTGTCCAACGTCATCCAGCGACTGTGGGCCGACGGCGGCGTCCAGAGCTGCTTCACGCGGGCTCGAGAGTACCAGCTCAATGACTCTGCGGCTTAGTGAGTGCCTTGATAGCATAAAATAATCATTATGTTTGGAAATCAAACGTGCTGTGGTAAGGCAGCTCTACCAGTAAACGGCAGCTGATACTCATCTCGTGTTTTCTTGTCCGAGAGTTATTTGGTTGTTCCTGGAGGAGTTTCTGTGTATGGAGCTTAAGATAATCTTTGAATATGTTTAGAAGTTGCTCCAAAAGGTTTAGTTGGCCGTGTAGCCCAAATACCCTTGTCTCCTCTATCCTCATCAATTACCCTCATCCCTGAATGAACACGCGATCATTTGTTGGCCGCATTGTTACAAGGAATATAATAACAGGGAGAGCCAGGAGGTAATTGTGCGAGGCTGCTGGTAGGAGGTGAGAGGTGGCTATCACCCTGACCCGCTGGGATGCACCGCTGCTCCACAGAGCCTCCAATTTGTCCGCCAGCAGCAGCAGCTGCTGCTGCAACCTTCAGCTGCACTGATTTCTGTACATACACATCGCCTTCGAAAAAAAAAAAAACGAAACAAAAATACGGCACCTCCAGAATGTGCTGCAAACCGTCAGGGCAGTGTTAAGTGTTTCACAAATGATTGCTTTGCAGTCAAGGCGGTGTTTAACTTCCAGCGGGGAGTGATATTGTTCTCTGTTTGTGTTGGCCGGTATAATCATAACTTCATCTCCGCTTCATTGCCGTCGTTAAAGTCAAGCAGACCTGAAAGCGCAAGGCTAATGCGGCCCCACATTTAGCAAGCGGGGAGAGTTGACAGCGTACGACATTTCATCATGGCTTTGTGGAGCCGCTGAGAGAGTCGGTTGCTATAAGAGAGGACTAAATGAGTCTGGCACTAGACCATAATCCATGTCTGAGCACCTGCTGAGAGCCGGAGAAAGGAAGGGGACGGGAGAGGGAGAGAGATGGCACAGCGCACATTAACAGAGGTCTCTCTTTTCTCTCTCTCTCTCGCACACACTGGTTTGATAGAAAAGCGGCATGCACGGTGCAATCTGAAAATAATGGACCCAGCTGCCATTTATTTGAGGAAACAAGACTAACCTTTTCACAGGTCTGAGTGTATGAAAATGTAATCGCCTATCCTTGCACGCTGGCTTTAGACTCTGCTATAGTTCCAGACTGGGGGTATGGTGAATGTTTCCTCCAGTTACAAAGCTAAACATGATGAGGCTGTAAGGTTGCATGAGATGTGTTGCATTGTACGGCGTTTTGCTGGTGCTGATTCTGTGTCCCACCACGGTCGAGTCTGTTTTCTTAGTGTAAGCCGACCAAATTCAATTAATCTTTTAAGGCTTATAAAGCCAATGGCCAAATCAAGCAGTGTTAAAATATCTGATGTATGGAGTACAAAGGCAGCCTAAACCTCTGTGGGGAGCAGGATTATGATTAAACTGTCAAACACGTGGCGTGAAGAAGTGGTGCGGAGGCTCTAATATCTGCAGCCGGGCTGTGGCTGGTATGAGATTACACTTTGGGAGCCAACATTCTTTTCCTATGTAGTTGAATGTTGCGCTGAGAGATTGACATAAAAGTATCCCGTGACAACAATCTGTCCGATTCAAACTGGATTGAAAATAATACTAAATACGCAGAATATGAGCAGTGGGTAGGATTTGGTGGCATCTAGTGGCGTAGTTGCTGATTGCAACCCCCCGTGCTCCAAACTATGGTGGCTGCTAAGTGTGCAAAAAATCACAAAACTCCAAGAGTCGGTGTTTAGTTTGTCTTGGACCTTTTCTAAACTATTCAGATATCATATTTTGAGCGTTGTGCCGCGCCGATGCCTCTTGTTATTCACTGTCTTTTATGTGTGCGTATGCAGATATGAAAACATGAGCTCTCTCTGTGTCCCATGGCAGGACTTAGGCTTCACATCACTGACAGCACAACACACCAAACCTATTCCTTACCATGCTGTTCAGTATTCTTTTGTAAAGACGTTAGAGCTATTTGTTACATGTCACACGTTACTTTCATTTGTAACTGAGGCTGCTGTGACACGACTTGCTGCCAGCGCGAGGCCCTCCTGTTCTTCTCACGTCTGTGTGGAGGAACGGCCGAGACCTGAAACAACCTTCCCCTTACACCTTACACACAGGTCCTTCCTCTCTGCAAAGCTACAGGGCAGTGCCATTCGTTTGACATGCATTTGTTTTGTGTTCTTCTTCCCATCAGCTACCTAAACGACCTGGAGAGGATAGCCAAGTCGGATTACATCCCCACGCAGCAAGATGTGCTGAGGACCCGCGTGAAGACCACCGGCATCGTGGAGACACATTTCACCTTCAAGGACCTCCACTTCAAGTAAGATCCCATTTTTTTTTACAAGTGCTGAAGGTCATTTTGTGAAACACTCACACTCTTTACAATGGTCACAGGTGCAGTCAGTATATACTGCACAGCAGAGCACATGCACTGCCAACCAGGCCGTACGCGACAGCAGAAGTTGCTGCATTAACAGCAGCTGTTTGATGAGACTCGGGGATCTCCACCTGAAATGTATCGACGCGTTTTGGTTGCGAATTGTTCCGAGTGTTGCCTGACACATTTTGCATGGGAGGATTTACACAATGAGCGTGTTTATAAATGCATCGCAGAGTCATAAGCCAGTGAAAGAAAGAGTGAAAGCCATTTTGATCTTGATTCGACTTTTCTCAAATCCTCGCTGTGTCATTTGAAAATAACAGTCTGCGGTCTTTAACCTTTATGCGGAAGCAATCGAACATTCATAAAAAATAAATGAACTGTTGGGAGAGTGTTTCACTTTTTTTTCTCTCTTCACAACAATAATAATACTCTGTGTGCGCACCTATGAGTCATGCGTTCATGTTTGTGCGAAGAGTTGGGTGTCTTTGCCAGCTCACAGTTTTTCCCCCTCTCTTTGGAAAGTCGAAGTTCGCAGAAAGGAAAGTATTTGTTTTTTCTTTTCGATTTATGTTTTTATTTAAGTCGCTGTCTCATCACAGCAACTCACCCACTCAATGCTGCCACAGTGGGGACTCTATACATATTGCTCACAAACAATATGCTTGTGTGTGGGTTTTTAGTAGCTGCATCGTTATCGCAACAGGATTACACATATTATTACTAATAAGTATTATGGGATGCGTCGTTACTTCTTTTGAATGGCAGTTTTCAGCCATATTTCTCAGAAACATTCTGGTTTCCACAATGTAAATGTCGCTGTGGTTGTGTGTTCTGATGTCGAATGGTATATTCCTCACCATGTTGGAGGAAATCTGGAGATTGTAGTCACACCAGAAACTACGAATACATTCATACTTTAGAAACTGTCATATTTCAGTGGAAATGAAAGGAGTGTGTGTCTTTTTACATGTTTATGTTTTCATTTTATTGCTTTTTGGGAGACGTATATCGAATCCAGATGTCATGTTTACTCACAGCACCTGTTCTGTGTTGCTGTGACGTATTTAACTTGTGTAAGCAGTGCTGGAGACAAACAGTCTAAAAGTGCGCCGCTGATGCGGTGCGCGCTGCTTACTCACTTTTCAAAAGCGCGGCTCAGTCAAGGAAAACTGCATAGCAGGATGTCATGACAAAAGTGTGTCACTCGAGGATGCTGCAAGTAGTCGGTGCCAGCTGAAAAGCTTCCTCTCGGTGTCAGATGGAGAAAAATCTTCAATCTGCTGCAGTGCGTCCTCTCTCATCCATCCTCCGTCTTCATGAATGAGTCACGTGGGATCTTGTAAAAAACCTACTGCTGGCCAGTGCCACAGTCTGTCTAAAGGCCAACTGTTTTACAACAGCATTGTTCAATTATTTGTGGTGGACTTGCTGAAGTACACCGTTGAGACAGTTTCAATCATAGAGCCTGTTGAGTGAGCAGGTTTGTTTTTTTTCACTGGCAGCAGACAATGCCTCAACCTGTCTTAAGGCCGCCGGTTACCACAGCAACTGCACTGAACTAAAATGCCAACAAATGCCAGGAAAATGACAAGGACTGTGCAGCAGAACACCCTGCCCCGAAGAGAGGAAGAGACGGAGCTGTATTCACCAGAGAGAGAGAGAGAACACACACACACTTTTCCAGGGGCAGACCTTGAAGCTGTTCAGCTTCTCTGTCTGTGTGGAAAAAAAGTATTGTTTCTCCTGAGCCCAGTTTCATCATTTCAAAATGTGTCTCTGTGCAGGATGTTTGATGTTGGAGGCCAGCGGTCAGAGAGGAAGAAGTGGATCCACTGCTTCGAGGGAGTCACGGCTATCATCTTCTGCGTAGCCATGAGCGCTTACGATCTGGTCCTGGCCGAGGATGAGGAGATGGTGAGCTTGAGTTTCTGCTTCTCTGCTTTGCCCGTATTTCACAGCAGAGCCCGTTCCCAGGGTGATTTAAGCGGGGAGGGAGGTCGGGGGTTTTCATAGAACTCATTTCCTTTGTGTCCTAGTTGTGCTCTCTAGTAATCTCTTTATCTCTACATTTGCTCTCCGTCCCACCCAGAACCGGATGCATGAGAGCATGAAGCTTTTTGACTCCATCTGCAACAACAAATGGTTCACAGAGACGTCCATCATCCTGTTCCTCAACAAGAAGGACCTGTTCGAGGAGAAGATCGCCCACAGCCCTCTGACCATCTGCTTCCCCGAGTACACTGGTACAGTCTGAACGCCTCGACGCAGATCGACTCTCTTCACTTTATGTGTTCCTTTTTTTTTACTTTTTACAACCACTTTATTGATAATGGCAACAGTCAGGAACTGTTTTAAAACGAGTAAACCTTTCTGTCAGTGGGGAGTAATACTTCTGTAAAACGAGACAAAACCTAGCTCCAGTCTGTCCTTTTTATGAATTACCTTCATTATGTTTAAGCCACAGAGATAAGCATCTGTTCCTCTGAAAAATGATTACCCAGCACTCTTTGAAAGCCCCACAGGGTTGTTTAACATCATTTACTGCTGCCCTGAAAGTATTTCCAAAATCATTAAAGACTCTTCTAACCATCTGGATGAAGAAATATTGCTGCAACACATAAATCATGATCACGCTTTTTATTTATTTATTTTCAAATTCAGGTAGCCAGAAGGAGATTTCCTCTTTTTTGCAACACAAGAAAATGATTGGCTTAGGAAACCAGTTGGATGAAATAATATTTGTCGATCTAGACGGCTGTAAGGATCTGTAAGGATTGTGGAGATCAGCAGTGTGTTGTTAAATGACTGGAAATGAATGTGACATTAAACAAATTTGTTTATGCGGGTAGCTATTTTTTAGAGAGACAAGAAGTTCTTCTCGATCTGTGTGACTCAAATGTAACGGTTGAAAGTTGAGTTGTATGATTCACATCGACAAATTTTCATTCACATGCTCTCCTAACTCTCCCTAACACATTCTGTCCCTCAGGCCCTAACAAGTACGAGGAGGCCCAGGCTTACATCCAGACCAAATTTGAGGATCTGAACAAGAAGAAGGACACCAAGGAAATCTACACCCACTTCACCTGCGCCACCGACACCAAGAACGTGCAGTTTGTGTTCGATGCCGTCACTGACGTCATCATCAAGAACAACCTGAAGGACTGTGGCCTCTTCTAAAAAAAAAAAAACATGTCTGAGGAAGAGTCAAGGTGAGTTTAGAGAAACAATTGAAAAAGTGAGTTAGTCACAAAATGAAGCCTGTTTCTAGTTTGACTAATCTTTGTGTGTTTTGTGCTTTCTTTTTCAGATTACTTGAACAGTTCCGGTGACCATAAAGATAGGGGAATATACACACATCATGAATGACTGCACTGGCCAACCACAATTTCTGCTTTGATCTGCTTTTTATAAAGACACCTAAGAGACTGAAAACCCGACGAGCCTTGTGGAATTTCAACGATTGCTGATACAGTCACTCGTATTGTTAACTCTTTGGGCTATGACCACAAAAAAAATCAACATTTCTTATTGTATTTTTGTTCTTTTTTTTTTCTTCTTCTTCTTCTTTATTTTCAATTACTAGAGGAGGCAAAGGAAAATGTTTTTATATAAATGCATTCATTTTACTTTTAGAGATTCTGATGTGCAAATTATTAAACTTTTAATCACATGAAGCTTATTTTTTAAGAGATGAAGCACAGGCATGGACATAAAATATGATCGATAAAGGAAACTGCTTTTTTTTTTCTTTTCTTCTTTTTTTTTTTTTTTTAATAATGTTTACATAAGTTCATCATTCATAGCCAAACCGTATATAGTTCTGCATGACTCAACATGACAAATATTAGCTCTGTAATCTGCACAAATTATCTAACATTCCTATAAAAAGAAAATAAAAAATATTAAAACGTTGAAAAAGGAAAAAAAAAATAAATAAAGCTTCACATGCAGGGGGAAATTATGGCAAAATTCTAACTGATATTTAAAGTATGTGTGTACCTAACATTCTCTCACTTTTTATAGTACCATTTCCATGTCTGTTGCAGTATGTTTGTGCCTTGACTTCTGTTTACAACCAATTCCTAGATATGCTTTCAGTACTGTTTGACCTACTGTGCGCCTATATTTTTCTTCCATTTTCTGCCTAGCACCTATGAATATATAGTGATTATTAATGAGAGACGAAAATCTAATTCAGAAAAAAAGGTTAGTGTTTTTGGTAAATATTAAAATGCTTTAAAAGTCCTATATGATTTAATTTAAATAAAAGTAGAGATCACCAGACTCTTGCACATGTTGTTCCTTTTTATGCTTTACTGCATCATTGTTGAAGTGTTTGTGGTGGACTTCCTGAATCGCACTGACAGCTTCACACATTGATGCTGTTATTAGACTGCAAACAGTGAAGTGTATTGTACAAGGGCTTTGTCCTTTTCTGCATGTCATCCCTCTCTCTCTCTCTCTCCCTCCCCCTACTTCCCTGTCACTCTTCAGCTGTGTCTGTCAAATAAAGCTCAAAGGAGCCCAAGAAATAAAAAAATACCGATTACAGATGCCATTAATGTGACTATGTGCACATTATAACAGTGGACACACATGGGGGCCGAAGCAGACAATTTCAGTCAGGAACAAAGTACTGCAAGTGTCTGAGGCGTTGTGGTTGCTATAATAAAACAAACAGGGCGTCAATCGCACGTAGATTGGAGTGACGAAGGCAAATTCAGTGTAAAATGAATCACCTTTGTTTTCCCAATAAAGCAGCCAATGCTCTGTGGCAGCCAGCAGCCGATAAGGTAACATAATCCTGAAAGTGCACTGGAACCAAGTTTGTTTATGTTCACGAGACAATGTAACTTTAGCAGGACACGAGCCACTGTGGCCACACGTGGCAAATAGGGGTTGGGGGTAAATGTAGCAGAGCTGTAGCGCAATAATAGAATAGTCAGTGAGTTAGTCAGTGAAATGACCCAATGATGTTGGTTAGCTCATATCAGGCATCAAAGGCTACTGGTCACACCAGACCAGGCAATGCGTAGGCTGCAAAACCTCAGACTGTAGTCGACTCAGGTTTTTGTTTGTAAGAGGAAAAATCTGCGTAATTTTTTGTGCATTACTCTAGTGCATACATATTTGGTATAATTCCTCAGGTTCATGCAGCCATCACATACTGTACTATACTGTAGGTCAACCAAACCTTCCACTTCCTACTGGAGCCGTGTCTTTAAACAAGCCGATGGCCCCATCTGGTGGACACTTGAAATACATTGGTACCAATTCAGGACTTCCATGGTCAGTCTCATTCAGCTCAGTCTTCTGCGCTCAATATTTCATTTATAATAAAACCATGACGATAATGATTAATGAGTAATAAGTATCACCTGATCAATAATTCACTTAAAACACAATAAAGAAGTAATAATCTCTGCTGTGAAGAGATCTAGTCGCGCTGATTTTCCAGACACAGAACTGAATTTTATATTTCCCTGCAGTTCGTTTATCTCTGAGCTGGATTTTGTTAAATATAAGATTAGTGACAGACACGTTGCTGTCAGTGGTGTCTATTCCCACCTCAGTGGTGTCAGACACCTCCAGGCTATAACATGAAGGGAGAGGATGATGCACAATGGACAGTATGTTATTGAGACTAGTGTTTCTTGTCTTTTCATTATTAATCACAACGTCTGAGGACGGCAGTGAAAACTGAGACTCACTCCCAAATCTGAAGTATTTACAAAGACGCCGCTTAAATATGATTCATCCTGTCATGACTTGAGTCAGGAGTGCATAAAGTAAGTAAGAGGCTGTTGTATGATGAAATCCATATCACACAGCGCAGAGTAATTAATGATGCTTGACTCCCGGTGCACAGCCCTCCTCTTGACTCAGAATATGTAATATTCCCACTGAGACAGATTGCGACCAAGTGACGGAAAACTACACAGGACTGCAAAGACATATGTCAGGTAATCTTACAGCCTTACAAGGGCATTACAAAGCAGATGATCACTGGAGCATGGACTGTGACTTCTGCAGGCCAAAATGTAATTCACTTTCATTCAAAATCACCAGTAGAAAAACATACACATGCAAATATTGTGATAGAAAACAGTGAGATTAGAGCTGAACGAACACGGATGAATAATGTGAAATGATGTCAAAATCAATATACTTGACAGAGGCTTTAATTGTTATGTCAACCTTAATCCCATAAAGCATTTATACCTTTAGTTTACGGGGTTATAAAGTAGCACTTCTGCAGCTCAGTTGACATGAGTTTGAGATCACTGGTGCTTTTTTAGTTAAATCAATATAACTGGTTTGAATCTGGAATCTTCCAGCGTGCTTGAGTCAGTCCGTGAGTCACTGTGAGCTGGGTTACTCCTATGTCCAAATTCTGCTGTAATTTCAGCTTCAGCTTGGCTTACAGGCAGACATAAACACACTGGTTAAAGTGTGAGTGTGCTGATAACAATTAAAGGGAATGATCAATAGCGATTATATGTAAAATCAATGCAAAATATACAGTGTGTATATATAAGGAATATTAAATAGAAATGGGAAATTAGAAAGATAGCCTATAAAACATAAAAACAGCAGAGGGCTCTCTAGAGGGCACTGCAGGTCTACATCAGAACCCAGCAACCAGTAACTCAGAGGCACGTCTCAGCGTTTGTGTATCCATGAGAAAAAAAAGAAAATGTAGGTTCTGTACAATGTGGTAACACTTTCAGAGTGAAGGTACATTTATAAAAGCTTCCAAAGGATTCACTGCACGCTGACCGCTCACAGGTTTTGACGTGAAGGAGACATTTTATGTAGAAATGCTGCTGTAAATAAATTATCTGCTGATTGCTTTCAAACTACAAGCCAACGGCTACAAAAAATATCTGAAATTGTTCATTATTTGTGCTTTACCATGCCTGAGAATGTTGGACCTGTGGTTGTCTGCCGGGATCTGAAAGGCTGAACAAAATACAAAGACTAGATAAAACTAGACTTAGTGATGTAGGACTGTGCTTTGTGCTTTGTGCTGGTTTCCTACTATATTTATGAAGTAACATCAAACCAAACCATCAGCATGATTAGAAAATCAAGCGTTATGAAGAAGCAAATTATTCATCAGTGACCTTAATGGCCCTGGAGTGTGTTCAAGGGCCGCCTCATATAATGAGTATATCCATTAGGCACACAGAGGAGCAGAATTAAAGGTCAGCCTGTGTTGAAAATTGAAATAATCACATTTCCATTAGCAGCCCTGAGTAATTACTTAATGCATAGTGTGGAGTGTATGTACGGGTGGACGTGAGTGGAGGGCACCATCCTAAAAGGTTTTTTTTTTTTTTTTTTGGAAACATAATGTTGGTGTAAGTGAATGTCTGGAGCTCTCTGGAACCTGCACTCTGATGTTGCTCTGTACTGTAGCATGTTGAAGCTTTGTGTGGAAAATGTGTGCAAAGACACGAGCGTTCGACAGAGTGTTCGACAGAGCAGGGAAAAGTCTTTTTTTTCCCCTGTAGAGAGACAAATAAGAGTGTAGAGGTGAATAAAAACATTTACAGATGTTCCTGCTGTAGGACTGGAAGATTTAAATGTGATCAGATTAATTCAACTTAATCATGATGCCAAAGATTGTATTGTGCCCGACATAGAGTGTGTGTTAAGTTCAAGCTGGTTAAGCAGGTTAGGACATGTCACAAGTACCTTTATGCTAAATGCTAGATGCTTGCTGTGCAGACAAATCTGCACTTGAACAGCGGGCCATCAGATCTGGATTTACCCACCAACAGTAATGCACAGATGCATTCGTCTAAGCCCATCAGATTTGCATAAACGTCCATTCAGTCAAGGGTGTGAATGGAAGGCCGAGTGCTAAATGGCTGTAAGGGCTACGGGCTCAATGCACAATTAGGTTGCAGATTATTGCATTTACATTTAGCTATTTTGTTTACACTCTGATTCAGTGACTTACGGTGTGGCACCGGCAGGACAACTACTGAGCTGCAGCTACATGGCAGCACACTGTGACTGTGCATCATAAATGAGCTGAAACAAATCATTCAGTCAATTGATTCATTGCGTTTTAAAACATGTGAAAATGTGATTTCTCTTCTAGTTTTCTATGATGTCTAAGATAATAAACCGAATTCCTTTGAGCTGTTGATCCAAGCTACTTGAAGAGGTCGCCTTGGCATTTGGAAAAGTTGCCATGAGTCAGGATAATAATGCAATTAATCCAATCATGGACACAGGACAAGACATATGGCAGGCTTAAAGAAACCTACTGCATGAGCTCAATGATCTTTACCAGGCTGAAGATCATTAAAATCATGCAACACGTTTATTTAATCCAATTCAACTTCTAATGCATTAACGTGAAGTCAAAGTGAGCTGCAATTGCACGGTTAACTTCTAATATAAGAGACTGATAATTTGACAAATTCCTGAGATCCATCCACAGCACATTTCATCCCGTGGTGGTTGTCTGTGTTACACTTGCAGCTGCACACAGAGGTGGATTCGCAAACGGGTGCCTGCGGGCCTCCTGCGCTCTGATTGGCTCCTTCAGACACGAGTCCGTGTAAGTGGCTGCGGAGCGCGGAGCTGTAAAAAGGAGGCGAGCGGCGCTGAACGCTTCACTCGGCACATCTGCCTCTGTTCAAGCGGACTGGATGACACTGTAGCACGAACTGGACGAACGAACCGGGACATTTTAACTCTTAATGAGACGCTTTAGTGAGTTTGGACAGATATCCACGTTACAAGTGAGTGTTTCTTCTTGTTTCTACTTTTAAACGATGCTGTGATTTCTTCCCTTTTCTTTCTTCTCTGTGTGTGAGATCTTGTTTTAAAAGTGATCCCTCGTTTTTCTTGCAGGATCTTGAGTTTTACAGATGAGAGGAAAAGACATGGTGAGTTTATCTTCTATTTCATACTTACTCTAACAATTAGGAAGATAAATTAAAGATATATTTAGTATATATGATCTGTCCGGTTGTCCCAACATATGGAGAAAACATCTGCCAGTGTGATGCTCGGATGGCTCCACAGTGTGAATTCAGTTTGTAGTCAGTGAATAATGAGAGTTTTCCCAGCGTTGTGCAGCATACGGAGATGATTAATAGTTTAACAGGCATTCGGTGGTTTTCATGAGCAGGAATGCAGCATAATCTCATTTTATGATCACATATTCTATTGCACAATATTGAATATTAAATGAGATTTTTTTTTTTTTTTAGCTTTGTTGCTCCATGACTGTGTGCCTCAGGGAGACTTTCTCAAGTTCTTGTAACATCTCGCAGAGTTATGGTGAAAAGCAAAGGTTGCAGCAGGTCTTGCAGCAGGGTCAAACGCTTCAATGGACTCAGTGAGACACAGGATGCAGCTTCATATGTGGCCATAGGTAGTCATTTTTTTATGGCAGTGTCACACTTAACTGGAGGTCCCAACTCTGACAATGAGATTTACAGAGCCACAGAAGGAAAGCCATACATTACACAGGTCATAAATCCATACAGTTTCTTGGCTAGACTGTGTTTACAAAGAATCATCTTTGTTTCTTTGCCTTACGTCTACTCTTAAACTTTCTCACACACACACACACACACACACACACACACACAGTCACATGATCTCTTATGCCCTGTTTGAGTTTGAGAGTGAGCCGCCGCTGCTCACTGGCTGATTCTGGCCAATCAGCAGAGTGAGTCAGAGAGGAAACACAAGTATTATATTCCTCAGTGTGTCACTGGTGAATTTCATAGGCAGGCATGCGGCACCCTTAAAGAGGCAGCACCCCTGTGGTTAAATCAAGATCCAGTGGAGCCCAGTGACTGCTTGATATACTGCAGATGTTTTTACTTTTGCCCCTGGAGTATAGTCTCAGTCTGTAGAGGAATAGTTGAGGTCGGACATTAGTGCGGCTCTCTGTAATAACATCAGACTGGGTTTTCAGTTGAATCACGGCTGAGTCAATGAAAATAGGGCGTTGACTTGTTGTTGGCGTGGTTGAGTAAATTAACGGACAGTTTTGCTTTGTTTTGAAATCTGTCTATTGAAGAAGCATGCCCTTTGCTTAGCAGGTCGGCTGGCCTTCAGGATTACAATAAGGGGAAAGGTGCTCTTTCATAGGTTGAGGCGTACTGTGTGCAAGCCTGAGCGTGCCCATGAAGCAGTTCCTGTGATGCATTACCTCAACTCTTGTTATTATTAGAGCCACTCCGTCGTAGTTCCTCTGAAATACTTTGAAATTTCCCGATGATTTCCTGATATGCCTTTGCTGACTCTCTGATTCGCTGACAGCATTTGTCTTTCTCTTTTTGTCCCCTCAGCTCTGCCTACGTGACTCGAGCGATTGCTTGCGGGAGCAGATGCAGTACATGATGAGGTCACTGCAAGACCTAAAACAACTGCGGAAAACCTGCCCTGCAGCCAGACGCCCCCTCGCTCCCATCAGTACCCAGCTCCCAGCTTTAGTGCGGCACTCTGCGGTGGCACGTGCTTGTCAGCAGCGGGCATTGCAAAGAGAACAACGCACGCGGCTGCGGATGTCTGACGCCAGCACGGCCAGCACCTACGACTCCGCCTGCTGCCTGGCGAGTCCTCTGGAGGAGGATGAGGACGACGAGAGCCGGCTGAGCCTGAGCCTCAGGCTGGGCCTAGGCTCTCCCAGCAGTCAGAAAAGTTTGGAGTTTGATTCAGGCTACTCTGAAGCATCGTGGCAGGATGAAGCGGTGGTCCTCAGGAGGACGAGGAACGTGCGGGTGTCCTCTTCAGCCTGCCTCCGCACAAACAGAGCCCCAAGTGGACGTATTCGACCCAAATCCACATCTGACGCCTGTCTGGAGAGGTGGACATCGTTTGAGGTCAGCGACCCCGAGGACTGGACAAACTCTTTACTGACCAGAGGACGCAACCGCCAGCCTCTGGTTCTAGGCGATAACAGCTTTGCAGACCTCATACAGAACTGGATGGACTTGCCAGATTGTCCCGAGCCCGCTGAGCTGAAACCAAGTTCAAGGCAGAGAAAGGGAAGAGGCTTCTTTGTCAACATGAGGAGGAAATTGGCTGGGCTTTCTAAGAGCGTAGAGGACAGAGTGAGAATGAGATCCACAGACTCTGCTCATGTTAACAGAGCTACAAATGCTCCAAAACGTCTGTCCTGTCCAGTTGTGGCATCACAAGCCAAAGTCCCTTTTTTCCACCAGTCTCACACAGGCATTAATGAACTCGACACGGATTTTTACCACTTCACGGCCCTCATGAAGTCGGGCAGCCGACAGCCAATAATCTGCAAAGATATCATTGGCTACATCTGACTTTTAACACAAACACCCATGTACAGACCGGACAATCAAAGTCACTTTATTTTTATATGACTGTTTTTTTTTTTCCCACTTTTTATATGCTGTGACTAAGCTGAAGGAAATAAAGATGTTCTCATAATTTAAACCCTACACACGCTTGTTTATATTATTCAGGTCTTGCATGTGATATGTTGATATAACTTTGAATTCCCAGGACACATTTTTTATCTGAATGAAGCTTCTGCCACGGTCATCTGAGTTTCATTACAGCTCATTACGGTCAGACAGTGACTCCTCGCTGCTGGATTAGTTAGAAGAGGCTTGTACTGTCTCTGCAGTAAAGGAAATGAATGTAGACTCATTTGTTTTCATTAGAAAATGTCTGGGCGTGTTTGAGGAGGTTTGCAGCTGCATTGGTTTAGTGTAATTGATACATTAAAAAGAAAGATAAATTGAAGACATGATAATATCTCAGATTCACAGGACTAGTAAGGGCATCTGAGTTTGCACTCATTAGATAGCTCAATGTTCTCCGAAAATAAAGTTCTGTTCTTACGCAGCAAAGGGTTGAATCCTTCGGAGAGGCTTTAAACGGGGCCACAAGGCTATTTACAGTCCAGAAGCAGAGGCTCTATCAACAGAGTGCAGCATGCCCGATGAGGTAATTCCCCATGTGTCCGTGCAGAACGAGGTGAAAAGAGGCGAAGCAGCTGGTTGCAGATGGAGTAGAAGTTTACTCTCCCGTTTGCTTCATGAAGCGTAGCGTCTCGCTAAGAGCCCACGGCCTCATTTAACTCGCTCTCTGCTCTCAGTGTGTTCTAGCCACACACCAACTCATCCACACACATCGGTTGATAGCACTGTTAGTTCTGAGGGGGGGGGGGCAACCGGTAGAGGAGTGACATATGCGCAGAGATAAGCTAATGATCACTTCACCTTTGCCTTTACATATTCGCTTTGTTCATCAATTCAGAGGAGCAATAACACCAGACATTGTGAAGATAAAGATTTTTCTTTTTCCCATGCTCCCTGCTGCAGCCCGCATCACCAATCATGTCTGATATCAAGGGCATGGGAGGTTCCAGAAGAGAGATGATTCTCACTGTGGGTGTCGTTCGTCTTGGCCTGTTTATCTGTGTCTCCTGGTGGAATGTCCCCACGGCACACCGCGGAGTACTCCGCTGGGATCTAATGAACTTCTATCAGGACAGCGAAAGCTTGTGAAAGGGTGCGACCGGCCATGATGAAAAATGGAACATCTCGAAACAAATATTCGCGTAGCGTCTGCCATTTCTGAGGTCTTCCTGGCTCGGCTGCTGATTTTCCGTTTTTAGTGCATCGCGCTTACCCAGCGGTCCGCAGCTGGATAAGTGCATCAATACATCACCTTCCCCAGCTGAGTGAGAGAGAGTCATTCAGGGAAAGGGGATGAGAGGAGAAGAGGAAGCAATGGATCCAACCCATTACTCAAACTCATCTCAACAGCTCGTACTGCCTAGAACGTAGCCCACTGTGTATGCCTGTGAGCAGCAGCGTAAAGTATGCGGGGCAGCAGATGTAACGCATCATTTATAGTCGACAAAAGCTTTACAAGACACAACCTTTAAGCTAGCTAACATCAACTTGAAGTCAGGTTTTGTGTTGTATCGTCATTCATTGTGTTGACGGAGTCGAAAATTAAATGATTGGATCAGCGATGCATTAAAAATTGCAAGTTGTGTTCAAGCTAACATACAAGTGTGCTACTGATGTGCACATGCAGCTTCTTGAACCTTAAAGCCTTTTAGACATCGGCTGCAGAAGAAGATGTCAGATTCAACTCCAAAACACATTAAAATGAGTAAAGTAGATCTGCTACGACAACAGTTACATTGTGGATCTATAACCGCATCTTTCCTGGAGTTAATGACACCGGCTGAAGAATACTAAAACTCTTTCTGGACACGAAGTCGATGGCACCTCCAAACAGGATAATCTGCCGTGCCGTAAAGCATTACAAAGACGCTAAGAACAGGAAAGTTTCCATCCTGAATCAATGTGCAACACAAAAAGACTTGTTTGTTTGTGTGTGTGTGTGTGTGTGCACTTGTTGAACTGTCAGTTTCAAGCACTTTATGTTCTTGCTCCCTTGTGGCTGTGGCGGTGGCAGCTTACAGCTGCTCAGTTTGTCAAACCGGTCATTATATAGCCTCTATGTCTGACCATGCGCTCTGTATCTTATTATTTCCACTATGCATGCCACTATACACCCTTTCAAATAGCATCAGGGTTTGCTTCGTTGCTGATCTCAGCACAATTTGATTCTGCAGTGTGTCCACCAGTACGGGACACTTTTAAAAAAAGACCTAGCTTTCAAACTAGAAAGGATTAATGATGGCTGCCACCCACAGTCTGCTTATAACGAGCGAGGCGCGTGAGTACTGGTTGCCATAAACAGTGCTCAGGACTTTGGCACCCGAGGTGATCTCGAGCAGACCTGCTGAAGCGTTGCACACGTATAGGGTGGCCCAGTCTACGCGACAAATCTCCTCTTAAATAATTAGTAAACAGAAGGAAGAGGGAGAAACAAGCTCTAATTAGAGCCACATTCGTGATTATTGCACTGCGGACCTTACATTTATCTCACTTGACAGTTTCAGACGTCTAAGTGAGCTTTAAATGTTCCTGCTTGAAGTGCAGAATGTAATGGCTGCAGATGTTTGTGCCACTGAGTACAGTTATTCTGATGCATTTGTCAATGGTGGGCTGTTGAGATGTCACACCATCAGTCCTCCAGCTGGACCCGTGCGAATAAATACGGGCGACAAGGAAAGGGACAAAGTGCTCGGGTGAATTGTGTAAACAGAGCTTCAGTCTAGAGGTTAATGAGCTCAGCCTCTGTCCAGGAAAACTAGAAGAAGGGGATGAAAAGTGGCCTGAAGCAGGTGAATCACACCCAGCCAAAATAAAACTGCTCATCTTCCTGGCTGCACGTAGAATGAATGGACGTGTCTACGCTTGTGCTAGATGTGTCAGAGAAAATGATTTAGTTTCAAATTCTTGTGGTTTTCTTCTTCTACTGATTACGTAGATCTGCCGCTGACTCCACACATTATAACTGGAAAGTCACTGGGAAGCTATATGTTCGCTGGAAGTAACGTGCGCTGATTCCAGAAAAATAAGAGGAAACTGGAGTCGGTTGGGGGAAAACCGTGAAAGTTAATGAGATACCAACTGACAGATAACAAAATGAATATAAATGATTCAAGTTCTGGGTGAATTCCAGTGGATTAACCAGGCTGCTTGTGTCACGTTGCAGAGTGAATTGTGTAATGATGTTTGGAAGAGTCTTTATCAAACGAAACATCTATACAGCCACGCGCGGTTTAAAATCGTTGCTTCCATATCTGCAACACAAACGGACGAGCGTTCTGCAGAGTCTGTCTGCTGCACAGATAGAAAGAAATGCTCCATCAAAGATAGAGAGAATCGGCTTATCACTTCATGTTGCCTTCACTGAGGAGTCTCACGACTGCTCACCCACAAAGGCTGTTCCTATTAACCTATCAGCTATGGCAGAGAGTCAGACAGGAAGTGAAATGCGGGGGGTGTTCAGCCTGCAGTCTGGCAAAGAATTACTGTGATAAATGTTCAGTTTTGTTTTCTTTCTTTCCTTCTTTTAATGGCCGGGTAAAACTCCCCCATTAAACCTGGCCAGAATTAAAAAATCATTTCCGGAGTCATTAATCCGCAGCTACTCCAAATTTGATTCTTAAACAACAACGGACCCTTAAAGTAGAATTTCCCACATTAAACTTAAAGAAAGTATTGAATTTGTCATCAGACATTCAGTTATTCTTGATAATTATTTTAAAAATAATTCAAATAAAAGTCTCTTTTGAGGCCCCTTCCTGTTTGCATATGTATATATATATATATATATGTCTATAAAGTCATAACAACCTTGTGACCGGATACAATGTGGAAGAAGAGGAATCACAGAATCATCATATAAGCTTTATTTATAAACCCCGCAGCTGCTTTCTTCTTCTGCTTACTATAAAGGTTCATGGGAATCATAACAGACGAGATGACACGGGCGAAATATCCCAGAGGACTTTGCTTTGGTTCTCATGGCCAAACAGGGCCTCTTAGGTCAGACCCTGCTTCCTCTGTTCAGTACAACACACGGCTTTACAAGCAAACCCACAATCCCATAGTATAAATAAAACGGCCCCGTTAAAGGGTTAAAATAACAGACTGTTCTGTGGTAATGTCATTAATTGCATCACAGTATCATTATAGGTAGGTATCATCGTTTTTTGAAATCTTATCCTACATGAGAAAAAAAAAACAACAAACCCATGCAGAAGTCATCATGTTGGCTTTCTGCAAAGTCAGCATAGTTTCAGCATCGGTTTGGTTTTCTTCAGTGCAGAAAATCATTATAATAATCACAATAATATTACTTTTTGCTATGTGCAATCCATATATATTCAATTCCCCATACACACATGACAGGCAAAGCTTTTTCCTGCAATTAAGCTATTTCTCCGTTTCTGTAATAATATACAGAGTCACTCTGTCCTGTCTTGCAGGTTTTTTTTCCAAGCCCGAATAATCGCCATCTCTGGAATGCATTGCTATTCTTTTCCATCTATTATGGCTGTGAATTCGCTGTAGCCACATGTGAGTCTGGACCTGCCTGAGCCTGCGTTGTGTCATGTCCCAGTTTTCACCCGCAATTTGGCTCAGTCAGTGACACGACCGCCGTGCCTCTGCGGAGCCTCCAGCCAACAGGTTCAGGCTGCAGAGCCTGCAGCATTGCTGCCAACGTGACGTCTCCTCACTCTGCCTTGGAAAAACAGCACAGTAAAGTGAACGGAAAAAACATTAGCTTCTCTGGAGACAATTAATGGTTTTTCTGCTTCTTGCAGAGCCTCAAGTTTCAGCGCTCCCATAAAGCAGCAGTTTCCCCCCGTTGTCTAAAAAAAGATAAAAGAGCCCACAAGGTCCATTTGGAAAAGCCAATTGTTTGAGACAATGGCACAGAGATATTTTTGTTTTTATGAAGATTAAACTTTATTGTCATGCTGCTTTCTTTGCAGTGCTAAAACTGGAAAATGGTTAGCCGAAATACCACAGAGAAAAACTTTCCAAACAAAACCTGTGCCAAAGCCACATATGGTGACAAACTGACAAACTCTATACAGAACTTTAAGCTTTTGCTGCTGGTGAATGCGAGTGTGAAAGTGTCGTTGGCCATTCAGGGTCCATTCACAACCACACGACCCAATGTGTGTTTATAGTCTCACAGACAAGGCATCAACTCCAGCAGCCTGGCTAAGTCAAACACACACTTTCATTGCCAAACACAAATATTCACACTCTCATGCACACAAACATTGTCACATAGTTTACCTTGATACAATAGACACAGAGGGTTACAGTCAGTAAACCAGATTCTCCTCCGAAGAACTCGCCTGAACCCTGAAGAGGATGCTCGAAATCAAAATTCTCATGAGAACACACAAAGACTCTCGCTCTCTTCTGATTTAGGACATAATGGGGCCTTTTAACCCGGAGTAGCCAACATGTGACCTTCTAAAAAACTGCCTTTGTGCTTTAAACGGCTGATAAAAAAAAAAAAAGTTGCCCATATTTACTCCATCACTTTGGGCTGAAATTGGCTCACATGACTGACATTCAAAGCACGGGTAAGTCATCTAACATCTGTCTTGTCCGAATATCGCAGACACAGGAAGCATCATAGACTTCAGCAATGTGGGAGAGCGGGCTTGCCTGGCTCATGGTCAGATGGACTGAAGGCGCAGAGCGATAAGAAGAGGTAGAGAGAAGACACATAAATCCTGCACTATGAGGAGGGGAGGGGAGGGAAGAAGCAGACGCTGCTGAGGAATAAAAGAGGAGAGGTGTGTTGCAATGAAAAAACTTTGCGATGTGGAGAAAAGTGTCCGTGTGGGAAAGCAGAAGTCAGAGCACAATGCCCGTGAGCTGCCCTGTTGGATAATTGGTGATTCTGGTGAGCAGGAAACCGAGGTCAGAAGACTGACCTTGATAAGTTGTCTCTCCCGTGGTGCTCCACAGCATGGTCGTGCCACTAACTGTCTTTCTGCAGCTCTGGACAGAGAACCTCGCTAGACGTCCGCACAATAGTGTCCTTTTCTTCAGTCTGAGACGGGCCACGCTGAGGAGACAGACAGAAAGCAGACATTGTGTGGTCTCAAAGATCTCTCAGTTTCCCAACTTCCTCCATCTCCTTTTTACTCATTCTTTTCTTATATGACATTTTCGCTTCCTGCTGACCCCCACCCCACATCTCATCTTCTCTGTCATACGACGTCCTTTCAACTCGCTGCGATAAAAAAACCCGACAAGCTATTTGCATTTTAATTCTGTCCCATCAGAACAGACCCCTGCAGGCATTTGTTGGTGAAGATGTTCTGTTTGTTTGCGCAGACTTTGCTTACAGCGCTGTCGATCCTGCCGGTCATGGCCGGCTCGCGCTCCCACTGCGTCTGGCTATGGATAATTTGTTATGACGGCTGAACTTGTTTAGTGACCTCTTGTCCTGATATATGCCAGAGCAGGCTGAGTGTAAATAGAAATGTTGAGAAAAACGAGAGAAAGCGTCCATAGAGGCCATGCAGTCGCACACAAATTATAATCATAATGATACCCCACGGATTGTTTGTTTACATTTTCAGAGATTTATTTCTCAGATGCTGAACAGAAGAGAAATTGCAGCGTGGTTCCAAGTATTAACCCTACTACTGGCCATCTTAGTCCAGCTTAACCAAAATGGTTTTCGGTGTAGAAATCTCCAGATGTGCACGCAGTCTGTGATTAAGCTTCACCAGTTTCTTTGAAACTGCTCCTGTGTCGCGTGGAAAACCTTGAACGAGTGCTTCCGTTCTTCAAGAAGTCCTCATGTGACACAAGTCAACAAAAGTTAAAAAAGCTACATAACCCAGACTCAGTGCGTCATAGGATCAGCTGTGTGGATGTGCGTGTGAGGGCATGTCATCTTGTGGTTAACTTGAGGGTTGGAGGGTGATTTTATAGGATCATGTGAGAGACCAGATGCCTTAATCCTCGACCAAACTCACCAACAATATCATTATCTACATGTGAAAGTTGGGTGAACGACGCAGTTCCTTACATATTTCACCCAGTGAAAGTCTTCCCACATAATCTCTTCTTTATAGCCCAAAACAAAATACGCTGTTGTTATGCTGTTTGCTTTTTCTGGGAAGATTTGGAAAATATGCTGCTCATTTGCTTTTGATAATAGTTGCATGAGAAGATTAATACTCAGGGTACAAGCTGCTGGTTAGCTTCTCTTCGCATAAAGACTGAAAAGAGCTGAAAAACAGCTATGCCTTGTGTGTTTAATCCACTCAAAAAATGAACAACAATGTGATTTTATGGGATCGTTTAGCCGTTTCCTGTGTTTATGCTAAGCTAAGCTAAACTAAGCTAAGCATCTGGCAGTAGTTTCGTTTTACAGTAAAGTGAAAGTTAGAAACTAAGCTCATTAAGAAGTTTATTTCCTGTATTAATTTAAGCAGAGTTAACAGGAGCTGCCTTGCCTTTTAAAATTCATTGGCTTGGATGCTTATTTTCATTTAATAATGCCATTTTGTATATAATAGACGTTATTTAACTGATGTGTATGTAAAGAACTGTCATCAGTTTCTAAATCTCCGAGTGCTACAGAGGTAAAAGCTCCTGGCTGGCAGAGAGGCACGTCCTCCTCGTGGCCCCTGTGTCAACACACAGCCCAGTGGAGGTGGGCTACTGCAGGCACCAGATGGCCGTCTGCAGCACCTGGACTACTGTTGATCTTAGACAAAGCTGTCAGTTTTAATGCAGAGCGTCTGACTGAGTGACTGCCTCAGCACCACTGATGTAGTCAAATATTAAACTCAGCGTTGTCAAACTAGCCGCAGCACCCCCCGCTTCAGCCCCTTTCATCTCCTACTACCTCTCAGCTGACAGACACCGTACACACTGAGCACATTGTTCTCTTCCGATAGTTTTTCATTTAAATTGATTCCATGCCGATCGCTGTGAGTAAGAAAAAGCATAACTGCAGTGAGCTGCTGGACCCTCAACCTCCACCACCTTTTTAAAAATCACTTGATCGGTTGCATCATTGTTATTGCACTCAATATATAATTATATATAGCTGACCAAATCAAATATATACTGTATAGTTATCCTGGTCCACTTAGTTTTTGCAGAGCTTTCATTGGAGATCAACCTGATGACATACAAGTTCAGTAGCTTCTCGGTGGAACAAGAAGCTACTGAACTTGTATGTCCGCAGGTTGACCTTTCTCTTTTGATGAACGTCAAGCATGAAGGCGGACCTTGAGTTGGAATTGTTTTTGCTAAAACCACGATTTCCAACTTTCGTGCTTGACAAATATTATGATTAGTACTGTTGTTAGCGTCCTTATTGCCTGTTGGGTGAATATCAGCCTTGATGCATTTTAGAAGCTGCAACCAACAATATTTGGCCATTTTGATTCGAAACCATACATTCATGAACTAAATTATTAATTCTTAAGGTGACTGTGAATTGATTTTACAGCATATGATTCTATTATTATGGTTTTGAATGTGTTGAAATCATCTAGGGGAAGTAGATGTTGGGCAGATTATCTCTATGTATACAGTATGTTCTATGTAAATTATGAATATCATTATGAAGTATGAGTAGAGTCAGAATGAAACTAAAAACAACAACCAGTTTTACCGTTTGATAACCAGAATTTCAAGCCTTAGCGCAGCCCTCGACTACAATCAGTTAGCTGAGTCAACGGTGCACGAGAAGGTGAGACAGGTTGGGTGACATGTCACACGAACAGTTTGAACTGTTCAGATTTATGGCCGTGTGTCAAAACAGTTCATGTAACTGAACGCTCGCTTTTATTTTACTCATCGGTTTTCAGTGATCACTTCACACATCAAACCAGTTACTTTAACGAGAGTCACACAGGCGGGTGGACAGCAGTAACTGTTGTTGTTGTCGGATCCTCTGATTGGTCTCGTCTGACAACAGTAGCAGACTAATTTAATGCACAGCTAACATACACACATTATTGGTATAATGCTTGGGAACACATAGAAGTGTTTGTCCTTTATTAGACGCACCAAGGAGGACAGAGAACTGAAGTGAAACAAACATTTCTGAAAATGTCAGCGGACAAATAGTACGGTGCCACCGGGGCAGTCAATTTCTCAGTAGCAGTCAGGTGAGTTGTCGTATGAGGTTGTCATCCAGTCACTTACTGAAGTGAAACTTACTGAAGGTGTTGGCTTTGAAATCAGGAGCGCTCGTCGTTGGCCTCAAGGGCCTCTCTACCAAACTGCCACTGCAGATCAGTCTTAAAATAACCCGCGGTCCCTCCTCTACCTGCTGCCACGCCCGCTGTCCCTTAACAAGGATGTGAATGGCAGGATAACAGAAGATTGAGTCAGGAAACGGGATGGATCACTATTACACGCAAGGCACAGCAGTGTGGGAACTCCAGTGAGACTTTAGACCTGCTGAACCAGCCCAGTGATGCAGGGAAAAGGCAAGCAGGAAGCAGTGTGGGAAAAATATCACTGGTATCAGTTACTTCACTGATGCATGCCAGTTGAAAGGTTAGTGTTCAATAAAAATTGGCCCTGAGACTGTCCAGAGGTCCAGACTGAAATGTCCCAACCACTATTAGATGGGTTGCCGTGAAATGTGTCACACCGCGGTGAGGTCAAGTTGGGTTTTTGTCTTGTCTTGTCACTTCCTGTTTTATTTTGAAAGATAACTCTCCTCTCGTTTCAAGTCACTTGCCCTTGCTCATGTGTCACCGGTCTGATTGTCTTCCCCACCCTGATTGTTTCCACCTGTTCCCTATTACCTGGTGTATATATTGTCTGCGTCTCCCTTTGTCTCGTGCCAAAGTGTTTCGTCCTTATGTCCGAGCACCCAAGCCAGTTCCAAGCCTTGTTCATAGCCACAGTATCTGTTCATGAGTTGTTGTTTTTTCCTTCCTCGAGAGAGTGATTTTGAGTTTGGTAATCTTACATAGAGAAGTTTAGAGGGTTTTTTTTCCTCCTTGGAGTGATTTTCTGTTTTCCTTAGTTTAGGCCTTTTTCATAGCCTCACTCAGCCTCAGCCACATACTTGGATATTTTTGCAGATTTCAATAGTCCACTGAAATGTTGTCATGGCACTATATTGGCTGGTAGAAGCTTGATGATTATTTGTCGATCATATTAATACAATAAAACTGAAAGATAGTCGATCAACAAAAAACTAATCATCAACTATTTTGATGATTGATTATTTTAATCATATTTTAAGTGTGGATGTTACACATTTGTTGGTTCCAGCCTCTTAAATTTGAGAATTTTCTGCTTTTCTTTGTCTTACAGTGTATGACAGTGAGCTGAATGTCTTTGTGCTGTTTGGGACTGCAATTTGAATATGTCACTTCTGGCTTTGGGGAAATTGTGATGGACATTTTTCGATTATTTCGTGTCACGTTTTCAGGACAAAATGATCAATAAATTCATTATGAAATGAATCAGTGATGAAAACCACCATAGTTTCAGCCTAGTAGTTACGCAATCATGCTCAAAACGAACAAACACAAACACAGAGAAGATTTGGCTAAAAAGCATGACAAATCTGAATGACATAATACTGTCTTCAACATGTGATCTATGACGCAAGCAACACAAAGGCACACACACACCAAAAGCAATAAGCTTGTGATGTCGACCACTTTATGACCGTGGCAGTCCTGCTGACCCGTGGCACCGTTACGTCTGTGTAGCTGCAGGGCCGAACAGTACAGCGTTTTTTTACATCTGACGACACAGGCTGACCACTGTGTTGCTAATTACTCTGCCGTTGAGCTCTGTCACCTCTGTGGTCCCTTGTGACCTGTCACCACCCACCCACCCACCACCCAGCCACCGACCCTCCCCCAAACACAGTGCCTATAACCCATGACAAAAGCGAAAGTCTGTTTGACTTTGCAAGGGAACAAAACCTCTGACTCAGACCTGAGACATGATAAAATATGCAGGAAAGAAGCTCTTGTTTTTCATCTACTGAGACACTGCATAAAAAGATGCATGCCTGGCACAATACATATGACAACTGAGTCTCCCGTTGGGGTCTCCTTGGTAATATAGCAGCTCTAATAACAGCCCATCGTTCACCTCTGCATAATCTTATCAGCACTATTAATCACATAAACTCCACGTGATCTAATCAGGAGTCGATTTCTGTCCCGTTCTTTTTTGTTATCTGAACCGCCTTTTCACCTTCTGTATTTGAATACAAACACATACATCAGCCAAACTAGAGCAAATAAACTCCAGATAATGCTGGTGTTTACACAGTGAACTCTTGGCAGGTTTTCAGCGATCTGTCGCTCTCTCCGAAGGCTGAGTAATGCATGTCGCTTTAGCACAGATCAAATATACTGGCTCAGCTGCAATTACCATTCACATTCCTACTGAGTGGTAAACCCACAAGCACGCTGTGTTTGATGTTTTTACTGCAAGTTCAGCTGAACCGGGCCAGGACTGGGTTTTCTCATGGTTCCAGATGAGACTCTTCTTTTGAAGCTTTCAATCAAAGTTGGGGGGGGGGGGGAAACCTGATTTGTTCTTTAATGGTGTACTTGGACCCTTGTGATTCTTCCCTTTCTTTTAGATAAACAGACGAGGAGGTAGATACCGCTCTGATATCTGTACGATAAATATTAACCTACGGCGAGCAGTCCTAGCTTAGCTTATCTTATCTTAACTAAGCTTAGAGTAAAGACTAAAGAGAAAAGACAGAAAAAATAATCAGGCACATAAAACATTAAAACAAAATTAGTTTGTTGTTTGGGCTAATCAAACAGGGCATAATGTGTCAATATGATGCTGTTAGCTGGAGCTTGTCCCCTCTGTTTCCACTCTTTATGCTAAACTAAGATAAGCTAACAGGCTGAATGTGGATTTAGAGAATAGACATGAGTGTGGTGTCAGTCTTCTCATTTAAGTCGAGTAAGTTTTCAACAAACTAATCGTCTCCGAACATTGCCGGTCAGTATAAAAAAAATACATCTTCACACCCGCAGGGCCTGTTGTTTGCAGTGTGTCATGCGATGTGTTGATCTCAGGTTAACTCTCATGACACGAAATTTGTTGTTCTTCTCTCACGCACGTACCGTCGATGCTTAGTCAGTCACACTCGGTCACGCTGCGTCAGAACACGGCTGTGAAACGCAGAGGTGCTAATTGGCAGCAAAATGTTCTCTCATCTGACGCACCTCCTTCAAAGAGGCTTTAATTTCCAGACTAGGTCCTCGTTGTTTTGTTTTTTCCCATCTAAATCTAATGAACAAAGAGTCAAAGAGGCAGAGGTGATGTTTCTTTACTGCTCTGCCCCGCCGTGCTATCATCACAACTATGAATGGACATCATCTGCAGCGGGAGCAGCCTGAACTGCTGCCTTTGATTAGATGCTAATGTCATTATCACACTGGTATTTTGAACACTCTCCTCTATCAGTGCGAAGAAGTGAATACTGTGCTCCTTTGTGTACAGCTGCTTTTCTCCACATGCACCCTCCTAATAGGGTTGATGTGATCACATTAGACACCCCCTCGACGCTGCAGCCACGTCCTCCTTCTGTAGCCCAGCATGCGACAGCGGGGTGCTGATCCTCCACCCCTGACTCCAGCACGCCAGAGAGCTTTCGTGTCGCATCATCAGGCCACGCCAGGCTCTCTTTTCCCGTTCTCACATTCTCCCTGCATCGCTATTTCTGTCGCTCACTTTCTTTATCTTTCCCCGTCTTTCCTCTTTGACCTCGGGGGACTTTCTCGCACCCACAATAAGCGCAGAGTTGCCCCACAGAACGTCAAACAAAAACACAGAAATAACTCCAGAGTGAGCCGTGCATGCTGCACTCTGACAGCTAAATTATGGGTGAAGTACATGTTGTGTGCTATCCTTGTCTTTAAGCTGCTGGTGGTGAGGTGGGGACATTACCCTCACAAAGTTTAGGTTCTTTGTAGGTCTCGAAAGATATTATCCAGTTCAATTTCGCTGACTTTAGGTCTTTTAAGGTCTTAGCCACTATTTTTATCCCCTTGCAATCCTTCCAGCATTGCCAAATGTTCTATGTTCAGATCCAATGGGGGATTAAAAAAAATTGTATAAACAACATATAACTACTGGTTAGCTGACAACATATTTGTAGTAGCACAAATAATTTTAACCAATAATGCCAGATTACAGATTTAGTATCCTCGGCAGCGGCCTTCCTGTTATATAAAACATGCTACTTCATGGTATGCTTTATTCATTATTGTAATGTGACCTAAACGTATTCATCTTGATGCTGAACAGACTGCTTTAACAAAGCATCTATCTTTCACATCATCTATCAGTTTATAATATACAGTACGCATTATTCTTCTCATGGAAGATGTATTTGTTCAAATAGCGGGAATGTCTTCCGCAGATCCTTTTATTTGCCGGGGTTCTTTATGTTGGCCTCTGCCTTCTAAATATTATCCATGAGGCCATCAGTCTTTCATTCACTTTGTATATTTCAGTGACAGACTGCGCCGAGGACTTTGTCAGGTGAAACATCTGGTTTGGGGTGATGCTCTTTGGTCTTTAATGGCCTCTGCAAGAGGCCACATCAATGGCAGGGATGATAAATCTGAACAATGAGAGAGCCAGTAAAGCAGTCAGCAGGGGTTCGACGGTGCAGGCTACAGGAAGTGTGGCTCCTCTTGACCCCTGAACCCTGAGGTGATGTGTGCCCTTCGGTCTGCTCTCTGTGCTGGGATATGTGACACACACATGTGTTATACAGTATAGATGACAGGCTGCACGGCATACACCCTGTTTGCTTTTTACATCTGAATTATAAAATCTTCTAATTACTAAATTGATTATTGCACAGTCCAACAGTAATCTGTGTTTGTAGCAGCTTACAATGGCTGCAAGAAGTTTGAGAGAAGAGGTTTACAGATGTTTATGTTTAAAGGAAATACACGGATTCCATGCTAAGGGATTAATGCCACTTTCATATGTGTGGATGCATGAAACCAGAACAGACTGGACTGGAAACGACCAAACGGTGACAAAATCTGCCTATCAGCGCCTCTAAAGGTCACCAGTTACAACGTCATATCTTGTTTGTCTAATCTGCTCAAATACCAAGGTTTAACGACTGCACACTGACATCAGGTTTACTGCTCCTGCACAAGAAAATAGCACCGCACATAACACACTATAAAACGCAAACTGTAATCTTTACACTTCAGTTTCTGTATGCAGTAATTAGTGAGCACTTACCTGCCACCTTGGGACAGAGCAAGGCTAGATATCTTTATGCTAAATGATGCTAAATGGTAGCTGGCTCCAGCTTCATATCTAGTTGTATGTAGCATAGTATATAGCATTTATTGTAGTATTGATCTTCTTATCAAACTCTTGGCAAGGAAGTGGAGTATATTTTTCAAAATGTTGAACTATTCCCTTAAGAGTTTAATAAGTTGATAATAGCATGAAATCAGCCGTCGCTGAGAAATAATAATAGAATAATACAAACCCTTTTTTGGACTTTCATCTTGACTACCTGCATCCTGCCTGTCGGTAAACAACACAGACTTGTTAACGCCGTTGAGAGAATTGGTTTTACAGCAGTCTGGCACTATAGCGGCTGACAGTTGTGCACTTGAAGCTTCTCTCAATTAGTGCTGAGCAGATGTCACAGTAGTCGAAGATCAATAGGGTCAGTTGTGACAGACTGGTCCTCGGAGTGGCCCGGCATTTTACAACACAGGCTTCTTCTACACAACACTGGGACTTTAGCTGCTAACAATATGAGAAGGAAGTGTGGCAACCTTAAAAGAACAAGAACAGAGGGACTCTCACAAAGACAAAAGGTCCACTAGAGCTAATCTAAGGCGCCTGCAGGCTGTGACCTCCTGGACCCTGAGAGCTGCCCTCCCAGAGTTCACTGTCCGCTGCCCCGGAGGAAACGAGATGCTGCGGCCAAACGAACTGATGATCTGAGTCTATATATGGAAAGGGCTGAAGAAGCACTGAAAGCCGCTGAGTTTAAACAATGTAGTTAACTTCTGCTAGATCTCCCCATGGGCAGACAACTTGTCTAAACAATAGCAAGTGAGGCGGATATGGAGAGCATTTCACTTTATGTATCCAATACCATATTTGGACGAAGGTGACAGGTGTGGCTTATCATGCCGTTAACGACAGAGTGTAGCTGAGCGCCATGTCTTGGGAGTTTTGAAGCAGATACCTTCTGTGCAATTTGAAAAAGTACAGGGAGAGCACCTTTTTATGGTGGTTTCAAGTGAATAAGCAGCCTCAGTCAACACTTGGCCTTGGCCTGCAAGAGGGAAAATCTCTGATTTTATTGAGTGATTAGGTCTGCTGCCTCTGGAACATCTTGGAGTGCTTGTACTGGCCCAAAATTAAATTTGGCCTCAACTCAATCTTCTCCGTGTCCGCAGCTATTCTTCAAGATGAATAGCCTGCCGCTTCAAGGATGTAACACATCCCGCGTATTTGTTTTTACTGCAGACCTCCTTGTAAAAACCCAGTTTGGTACCAGCGTCTGGGAAACGAGAACGCTCGGCTTTACCACTTTTGAAAATGGCGCACCATTTTGTGAGAGAATCCGATTTCAGTCAGTCTGGCTGCGAAGAACACTAAACTAAACTAATTTTGCAGAGTGAATCACAGCTGGAGCACACCACTGCCAAACTCCCACCGCCCTTCTCTTATTTCAGTGGGTTTCTGTGGGCCCACACCTGATGGCGTGAGGCTTCCTGGGATGTAATCACCTTCGCACAGCAGGCCCTGTCCAATCAAGATAATTGGCACCAGGCTGCAAACTACAAAGGAAGGGTCGAGCTTTGTTTTTTTTTCCTTCTTTGCTCTCTATGTGTTTATTAGTGGATAGTCCAGGTCATGAGAATGTACTGCGTGCTTTATTCATTGATTCATTATAGTTTTCCCCCTCTACATGTTTACAAAGTGTGCTAGGTGTCTGCTGTAAGTTTTTAGAAGTTGGCCGCACCAGAAGGAGATGACCTCAGAATAACCCTAGACGGCGATCCAATATTAGTTTTGCTTCACAGCTTGTAAAGCTAAATTCTATTGCCGAATGTCAACATTCAAAAATGGCTCGACACGAGCTCATGCCGCCGCATGCTTATGTTCCTACATCCGTTCCCTTTATTCATCAGTAGGCGGTGCAAAGCATTTGATCTCAAACAACCAATCGAACCACTTTGAAAAATGTTTCAACATTCTGGGAAATGTATTTGCTTTCATGCAAGAACAAGACTCCAGGAAGGCACTGCAAGTCAAACTTTTTTATTGATTTATTAGCTTTAGAGGAGCTGATTTATTTTATATCTACTGCTTTATTTTTAGCTTTAATGGTAACCATGTGTTTAATGCAGCTTAATATTTGCTCATACCACACATGAGAATAGTATCAATCTTCTTATGTAACCCTCTATAAGAAAGCAAATACGCATATTTTCTAAAATGTATTACTAGCTATTTATTAATGTTAGCTACTGATGAGGTGTAAAACAGATCAGATACAGATGTTCTATCCTTTTCAGATCCATTGCTGGTGAACAGTCCATTATAGATGTCGTTTGGAGTGCCGCACTGGGCTGTGCAGAAGCCGTCCCTCCCTTAGCACCCAGGTGTGAAAAGCTTTTGAATGCAGTGGGGGACTGGGCTAGTCTCCTTGGAACCAGGCCTACAAAATCACAACCATATGCACTTTCAGGTTCGCGCAGGGGATGATGAGCCTCGACGAGATAAGAGCGATAGCAAGATGGGAATAGGAGATAGAAGATACGTGTAATGAAAATAGGAAAGCGCAGGACAAACACGTGTGGCTCCGTTTCCTTTGCTTAAAATCACCCCGCCGAACTGAAATGTTTTGCTTGCATTTGCATTGCTATTTTAAATATAAACAGCGGTGAGAGGGCTCCTTATCTTATACAAATGCATCAGTGCTGTGCTTGATGAGAGACGATGAAATGTTGGTTTTTCATTTTTTTTCTACCAGGGCAAAACAAATTCAGCAAGAAATGTATAACAACAAAAAAAAATACTTTAGATACACCGGGCCGTCAGATAATAGCTCTCATCTAGCTGTGACCACAGAGCACTTTGGGGATCCTGGCTTTGTGGTGAGAGATCCCAAGCTGTTCAGCTGCTCTCCTCTCTCCCAGTATTTAATCACCAGACCACGCCAAGGAAAAACCTCCCAGCCTGAACACAGAGCAAAGCGTTTGGTTTACCACGGTGGACATTCTCATGTTCAAATATAGACCAAGAGCAAAGGCGCAGAATGACACAGAGCGCACATTCTTTCCCAGCAGAAGGTTACAGCACACACCCTGAAGGATCATCCAAAAATCAACATATTGTTTGGCAGTGTGTTACTCCTGTGCATAAAATATGATGGAAAGGAAAACCTCTCTCCCACTAACCCCTGCTTAGAGATCCCTGACTACATGTTTAGGACTTTGTGCACACACTCACCCTCTCCCACAAGGAGAGCTGGAGGAGCCTTTCCTTTCCATAGCCTACAACAGATGCACCCTTCCTCGTGCGGTTTATTCCTACCCTCAGTGGGTTAGAGTGCATGTGTGTGTGCATTGCTGCATGGGGTTGATGTCAGCATTGTTCTATAATTAAAGCGTGGATCCAGTTTTTGGCATGGTGGGAAAACAGGATCCAACAGGAGAGTTTGTTTGGAATGATTTAAGCACTGGTGATGGAGGGTGCATTGTGCGCCCACATCTGCGACACAGCTCGCTGCCGGGTTGCTAAGATACCTACGGCTCATTTATAACACCTGGAAGGTAAGACGATGCCTGGCCCACCAGAACAAAAGATGTAAAATCGGCCAAACCGGCGCACAGCAGGAAAAAAAGGAGATTGGAGTGAACTAAACGGATTCCAACTGAGATGAGGATTAGTGAAAGAGAAATACAACACCAAAGGAAAAGGTGGGAAATCATCAATAGCGGTAACACTATGAACCCCTGATGACCAGTAACTATCCCGCCTCCTGATGGCAACCATCCAATCATAGTTTAGCAATTCTAAAAAGATGCGACAAACATGAAAGCGCTATCAGAGTGTTTGCTAACGTCTTCAACTCAGTCCTGCTTTGTTGGATTTTGGGAAGTTTAGACCTAAACAACCACAGCAAAGCCATGATCTAATATATATGTTACATTACAAATAAACTGGCTTCTTATTCTCATATTAAAAGCATTTTTGTCTTGTGAGTGAAAAATGGAACAAGCTGGCAAATGCATAAATCTAACCCCTACCTCGCTAGTTGAAGTATCAACTAAGAAATAAGCAGCTAAACGTGATTATATTAGAATAAAATCATAAAGATAAATAAAGAATTTTCATTAATAATTTAATCAACTAATTTTAATGATACCACCAGACACATCACTGCGATAAAACAACAAAACTGCTTATTTTAAATGTCTTCTCGGCTGACCTCCTTTCTTAAATGCATACAGCTTTAGCCTCAGTCTTTTAACACGATTATCATGAAAGGCATATTTCAGATGCCATTATGGGCTTCTCTGTTTTAAAATGAGTAAGCATTAAAGCATTAAAAGGTCACCCAGAAGCAGCATTTTCTGGCATGGCGCTAGCTAATTAACTATCTGTTAATCTGATGCTGATAATCTGTTATTGACAGCCAGCTAAAAATATGATGACTTTTGTCTGTCTATGACCACAGCGAGGGATGGAGTTTAACAAACAGTGAATTAAAATAATACAAATGAATCATATTGTGCAGACAAATGTAGATTGTATTTCAATGTCCGCAAATGTTTCTTTAAACTGAAAATGCAGAGGGAAGCTGCCAGAATATCACACACAAAAATAATCACAATAAATTTAAGCTCTTAAGAAACCTCCCACATTGTTAAACATTGAATTACTGCAATCAGATACAGTTTTATATGTTTCCCATCCCACCAGCATTTAGCCAATAATTATAGCTGCATTGTGAACACGATCCTCCAGACAAATTGTTTCCAATGATTTTACCTCCCAAAAAGCTCCTGACAAGAGAAATTATTGCCAATTTCTCGCCGCTCGTTGATGTTTGCGTTCTGCTGGATCCATTTGGCCACTTCAGAATGACATAAGGTAAACAAGAGTCTCCTGAGAGGTAACAGTGAAGTCCCTGTGGACCCTGCCTGCAGTGTGGGGGGTCCCACCCCTGGCACACTTCCCTTGACCTCAGGGTTATCACCATGGTAATCCAGGCTACAGCGCCCATGAGGAATGATAGTGGCTACTGGGTGATACCTGGCCAGACCTAAACAGCTGTTCTGGTGTGGCGGTCACCGAGGAGTCATTTGCTGCATCAATAGACATAACTGCATCTGTCATTCTCACATTAGGGTGTTGGTAATCGTGTTTCATGTGAACAATAAAAACAGACTAGAATATCATATTATATTTTCTTTCTGAACCAAACAGCGCATAATGTAATCAGTCAGCGTGTAGTTTAGCGTTGTATCCGTGCACATTCCCAACACGTGTGTCTCCACATGCAGCACACAGCGGAGAGACTGTTTGGGTTGAGTCCAGGGTCAGTTGGTTTCTCCTGACAGTTTTATATACCCAATAGATGACTGGCTGCTTGCACCGCGACGCTGAGACGTTAACTTCCTCTGTTTGAGGGTTTAAAAGGGTGCTGTGATGGTGTGTCGCATGCTGTATTTATGTTTTGGGCCCTGTCTGCTCCATCGGACCGGGGCTCTGCGTGGACCCTCACTGTACGGCTGAGGCTGGGGTAACTCCTCCACCCAGGCAGGGCTCCTGTGTGTTGACATTTGAAAAACCAAATAGCACTCAGCAGTGAAACATGAGCCGTGCACGAGGCGGAAAGGGCAGCAGTTTGGTGGAGGAGAGTGAAGGAAAGAGAGTGAGAGAAAAAATATGTGGTCGTAAAAAAAAAAACGAAGAGAAAATAATGAAGGAAATACCCCACACCCTGCAGATGAGGGAGATGAGTTTCAAAGCTGCTCCCTCCCTCCGTTCCGTCCTCCTTTTCTGTGCGCAGGCTGAAGCAGCTGAGAGTGCTCTCCGTCGGCCTTTGGCTCAAACGCAACTGTCAGAGAAAATCTGTTTCCAATATGAGTGTTTCCTGTGAAGGCAGGAAACGGCAGTCCACACAAAGCCAAGCTTGTGAGCAGTCACCGTAGAGCTACTGCACTCCTCTCTCTCCCTTTCCGCCGCGGAGCCTGCGGTACCACTTTAGCCTACACGAACAAGAGTGAACTTTTCTCTTCACGCCGACCTGCAAATAGACGGCTAATGGAAAGTTATGTTTGGATCCTATTCTGGGAAAATGTGACACGTCAGGGAAATATTATAATATTTGGATTTCTGATCACATGATGATGAATTCGACAACAGAGACGTTCTTCCATGAACACGGAGGGCTGTGAAATGGTGCATGAAGGAGTTTTAGGTTTCTCAAGCAAAGTGAATCAAGTTGTTTGGGATCTGCTCTTAAGTACTTCAGTTCATGCATTTGTGTACTTGTATATAACTTGTACTTATATGGACCCGACACTTACACAGAAGGGGCACCTCTGGATGTGGGTCCATCAAAAGCTCTACATGAGCGGGCCTAAACTGTGGAGAGAACCCAACTAACTATCTCTGACTTTTTTCCCATGTAGGACTAAATCTGTCTGACACAAAGATGATATATTCACATTTCATGAACTTCTGATTTTCACTGGAATGCAGTAAAAAGCTTCCAAACTATTCTTGATGAACACGAGACATGACACTGAAAGAATCAGTCAAAATCACATTTTTTTAAAATAACGCGCATCCAGTTGCTTTCTTGCTTTAAAAATTACACCAAATAAACAAATAGCCAATATTTCTGAAATTAAAAAAAACACTTTATTTATCAGGGAAGTGAAGTAAAGCTGTAATGGATGGCTAATGCCAGCTGAATCAGCACAGGCTCCCATTACTCTGGAAGAACGGTATGAATAAAACTAAATCTCCAGGGGTGGATGGGCTGCGTTCAAGACTTCCAACTGATTTCCATCTGCCTGGTTCTTAATTTCTTTTTATCTTTAGTTATAAATGGACACGCTGCCCTCCCATCCTTTATTTAAGACCTACTACAATCCACTGTAGACTGAACTCCAGACTAAACTCCCTCTGGCTGGGAACTATTCATCTCTAAATAAGGCTTAGCCTCTTGCCTAAAACTACTGTATGTCTGGAGGGCTGACGTCCAGCTTCCAGCAGTAGACTTGAAACTAATTTGAAGCAATTTCCCAATTTCACCCTGCAGCCACAATCACCAGTTTGTTCGCTACACATTTTTGCATAGAACAATACGTCCTGCGGGGTTATGATACGGTACTGTCCGGTGTTCCACCTCGTCTGGAAGGAAACGTTATCCTTAACTACTATCTTAGACAAAACCATCATATTCTCATGGCCACTCATTCTGTTTCTAAACAAAATTTGGCAAAATACATCATAAACCTCAAATTTAAAATAACACATTAAATGCAATGTCAATGTAAATAGACGATACGGAAAATATAATATTGTGAGGACAAAATTGTACGTTGGCCTCCTGTAAGGCTGGAATGGGCTCATGTTTGTATGATTTGTTGAGTTTTCCACATCTGTTTCTTATTTTCTATCGCAATTTATTACATTTCGTTGTGTTGGACTTTTTTGGACCCAGGAGTAGGTTCACCTAAAACCACCATCTCCAGTGGCCAAGTAAAGAGGATTATTATTTTATTTGTATTGTTCTGTCTCATCCAAATGATCTGAGCCTGTGCTTTTATTGCATGCCACTCGAGACTCGTAGGTTGTTTTTCTGTCTCCGTTTCTAAACTTCCCAGATGTTGCACTGTGTGCTATCGTGTGTTATGTCAAAGCTAATAAAAAAAACGCTCACGGTATTAACTGCAAACACAGGCCCACTTAAAGGAAGGAAATGTATGGTGGAGTGTTTTGTCGTCTCTGTTTTAACACATGATGACAGGGATCATCATCCCAATGTGAAATCAATGCTCCCCTTAAAACCGTTGCCTTATCCGCTGATCCAAAAAAAATCCTTGCACCAGGGTATCCTGAATATCCCGAATCCTACGTGTGATCTGAAAACCAGTAGTGTAACACAATATTTCCCGAGGGACACGCCGTCATCGCACCCACCGCATACCACAACAAGCATCAAGGCCCCGGGGCTCAGCCCAGAGGATGTGACAGGAATCAAAGAGGCTTTTCCTGCTATTTTAATCAGCAGCTTCAATACTTACTTGTGCAGACGCTCGAACCTGCTTTGCTAGCCCGGATTTGGCTTCAGAAGTCAAGGTCGTTTGGCTTGACTGTTTTTACAGATGAAGTTGAACTCCCCCACCGGCTACTGCGAGTATTATGGAGACTTCTGTTCAGTTTTAGTGATAAGTTTCATGCTTTTTGAACTCCGAAACTGAACCTGAGCACATAACAAGATGCATCGCATCAGGCCACAGCTGGACAGGGGTCACAGTCATTGTGCTGCATGACAGCAAGACGTGACCGAGGCCCCATCCTGTTCTAGATATGACACAATGCAACATGGAAGGAAGGGTCTCCGGCTGAGAGACACATATCACCACCACCACACCGGCCCTGCCTTAACATGCAGTGCTCCTTGTTAATGATCCTTTTCTCTCACGTTTAGTTTTATGACTTACAGCACTTTGCTGAGTAGTTAACCCTGAGGTCAGGCCTCAGGAGGGCCAAAGTGACCCAGCTCCATACGGCCATATATTCATTTAAGTTCGGAGTGTTGTGTCACTGTTCGCACAGATCACTTGTATTTGTCAGCCATTTAAACCACGTGTCTACGGAATCTGTGAGGCGACTTAACGATCCCATCAGGACATGTTTCAAAGTATCAAATGCACATTAATAAATAATATTGTGTCTGAAAAAATGTAGGATGTAATTCTTACATCTGCTCTTTCTCCCTCGTTAAAACATCTGCGAATAGTTTTCATTTTCCAAAATGTTACTGCTGGACACAAGATGTCTGATGTTTACGTGCACTGCAGGAAGTTTCAACATAGCACATGTTGCACACATGTAACGGTGTGCACTGGACCGTGATCGGCTTCGAAAGGAGTTGCGATGTCACGAAATCGGGCTGAAAACAGACGTCTGGTGTCAAACTCCGCGCTGACGTCCAAGTAAAGTAACAATAAGGAAAACTGATTCTGAAATGCAGGACTACTTCAGATAGTATTTTACCTGCTTTGTCCACCTTTGCGATGGATAAAGACGTGTTATTCCACCTCGCTTCGAGAAAACACAAGCTGATGAATTCTCTTTGACACCATGTGAGCGCTAAGTGACCCGGCGAGTCTGGGCACAGGATCAGATACAGCCAATGAACACGAAAACACGCTGTGTTTTTTTTAAGGCCATGAGTCCATCTACAGATGTATGCACATGCGTAACACATGCTTCCGTTTCACTCTTTCATTTTTACATATGTATGTTTCATCAGCGCTGCGCTGGCACAGGAGGCGTCTACACTGTAGCGACTTTAGAAGAAAAACGGGAGGATGAAGGTCATGTTGAATGTACTTGGGATGAGTGGTTTGAAGACAGGTCACATTGCCCGGGTGTAAACTGAGAGCGCTGTTAGAGTGTAATGGTCCTGCGAAGACTGTTGCTTTTTTCTCCCTGGATCATTAAGCTCGTGGATATCAGCCAGGTTAGACCTTGAAAGGGGGAAAACAATCGCTCTGTGCTGAGACGCTGTGCAGAATAACTTTACATAGAACAGCGAGTGCAAGTGTGCCTCTGGACATGCTCTATCAGTCAGTGTAAGACTCAGTTTACCTCAGGCTGATATCGCATGCGCCCTTATTCCCATAAAACATGCTGCTCATGGAGGAATTTCAGCAACACTTTCCTACATGGAAAAACGAGGGCCGCTGGGACTTCTCACCAGATCCTTTTTCCGGTGGAGCTGAGATGCATGGACACACGTGTGCATGTATGCAAGGGGGTGTAGGGGGGATCCTCATGACCACCTCGATTCATATCTGTCATGCCTCCATCTGGATCCTGCCCTCTGAACACATGTCAGGTAAGTCGGCACCGAGTAACTGAATACAGGCACAGATGATGAGCTCTTACATGGAGCTAACCTGTCGTTTATCTGATTCTCCACGCCAGGTCAGGGGACTGAAACCGAGGGGGTCATACACACACGCAGGCTTCCTGCTGAAGAGTAAACAGACTGTCACATGTATTGGGTTACATATGACACGTAGAGTGTCCTGACGTTTATGTCAATGAGAAGAATAAAACCTACCTGACGTTATATTTTTCAGTCTAAATTTGCACGAGACATGGCCGCCGATGTGAGAAGTGCTTTGATTGATAAATAATGAAAACCAGGTGAGTATCAGTCAAGCACTCTGCTCCTGACAGAAGGTCACCAGAGGTTGCAGGAAGAGGTCACTCCACCTCATGGGGCTGACGGGGGGCAGAATAGGCTGAAACTCCAGGAGTCGGTTTTCAATTAAGTCACAACTCAAAGTGTCACAGGGATATATGAACGGCCCGCTGGCTTTCCTTAAGATGAAACTCCTAATCCATCTTTCAATTTAAAGCTCAAAGGAAACAAAGAAAGCTCACGTCTTTATCAAACATGACCGTGACTCTCTCATCTTTGTTCCTCCCCCCCATCTATCACACTTTATCACCCCGAGACACGCGCGCACTCCCCGCGCGTCTCTTCGTCTCTGATCGCGTACAAGATCTTTGCTCTGCCTCCAGATCCTTTCATAAGCTTCATAAAAGACTTGAGCTGCAGCACATCGGTAAAAGAAAGCGGCGCGCTGTGTGAAGGATGTGTTGCTACCGCTTTACATTATTGTTCTTTGTTGAACTTTATCCCCCTCAGTAGCTGTGCTACATTACACGTGTTCATTTGATCTGTATGACTGACAGAGAAAAAGCGGCGAGAGAAACCCACAAAAACAGAGTTGCGGACAGAGACACTGACAGAGAGGTCCTAGAATACAGGAAAGAGAAATCACACTGATGGATGTCTCCATCTTGGAAACTCAGACATGTGAGCCAGATGGTGGACAGGCATGGAAACAGAGCCCCGGTGATGAATAGGATGACAGCGAGGTTCGCATTTATACTGGAGCGCTCCTTCTTATTCGATTAGTTTGCGAGCAGTCACGGGCTCTTCGACGAATATGAATGTTTTAATCGAATGAGGTTTTTTTTTTTTTTTTGGAAGGGAAGAGCATGTCGTTTTGAGTTCATTAGTTAATTTCCCAAGCAATACTGCAACTTTCACTGGACCTTTTCATTTGAAGAGGCCCCTCTGAGTCACTACATTCCTCCGCAAAGGGGGAAATAATGCTGGAGAAGTTCTCAATTAAATCAATAGGCCAATTAGTCGAAAGGAACCCTGTGACCATCAGTCAGCTACGAATCTCTTTAGCGGAGGACTTGCTCTAATGTGCATGCTGTGACTTTGTTTCATCTCAGAGGTCACTCGCCGGTCACGGGACTAACCGTGTCACTTCAGTGTCGTTCCGTACATATCATTACTGTTTATTATAGTGTAGATATTCACAGGGTAAACACAGCGCTCTCAGAGTCTCTACTCACAGTACTTACTGACTCAGAAAGTAGAGTTTCGGAGCAACTGCTGACTGCTGATGAATGACAGAAAAAAAATACAGCATGGTTGTGTTTAAAGTGTAGTTTTCTTAAAGATAACACTCGAGAAGGCGAATAGGCTACACTGGCTATAGAAGAAAACTAAATGCTCTTTTATCCTGGCTCGATGAAGAGTCTATGCGAGTACCTTGAGCTTTTGGCACCCGAGTGAAACAGACGTTGCTAAGCAGGAGAGCGAGCTCCAAAAAGCAACAGAGCTAAACATGACATTGATTTATCGGCACTAAACAGATAAGGTCTTCATTATCTCGTCTCGAAGGACTTGGATGGCCTGAGCTTTGCAGGCGTAGGAGAGCCAACAGGAAAGAATGTATTTATTCTCCGAGCATTTAAAAAAAAAAAAATGAAATCTATGAACTGGTCTCTGTGTATTAAGTAGCACGTGGCAATGTGACTGTGAGCAGTGGAGGGTGTAACACAGGGGAGATCAGTTTCAAGGTGCAGAGAAGGAGATTTTAACATCCTAAAGAGAAAAGATGTCTTTCAAACAACTGCAAACTCATTCAGGTAGTGCATGCATTTTCATGCAAATGTATGAAATGTATCTTTGGTTTCACGTGCAATTATTAAAATGCATCTGCCGTCCTCATAAGCATTTTAGAAAACGAGCGGTGAACTCTGCCCTGACTCCTGCCTTCTGAAAAACAGATTGTGCTCCGGGGCTCACAGTCTGAAACGGGGGGGGGGGGCGATGTGAAGTGAGGGGGTTTGGATGGTAAACGGTAGACTGTACATGCTGCAGAGAAATTAGACAGGTTGTCAGCTGAGTGTGCAGCAGGGCTTTGGCGGCCTGCCCTCCTCTGGGATCTGGAGGAGAGGAGTGCAGGATGGAGGAGTGTGTGAGCGGTGCACACAGGGGTTGAGTCACAGTTTCCTGTGTGTATTTCCTGTGTGTTTAATGTGGAGCTCAGGGCCAGGGCCTGTTTCCTGTGTGTGATGGGTGCCAGGCCCAGGACCCCGACACAAAGACAACACACCACAAAAGCCCACCAATGTCAGTAACAGGCCGGCCAGCCGGTGCACACATCAGGACTGTTTCACAGGCTTCTATATACAGACTCAGAGCTTCAGAGTTTACAAAATGTAACTCTTGAGAGGCAGAGCTCTCCATCTCCCTTTTGTCTGTCTCTGTGTCTTTGTCATATCCTCTGAGGGGCAGAGAGCCCAAGAAAATATAATGTACTTAAAGTCTATTCAGTTTAAGAATAAGAATATTCTAGATAGACAACAAATACCAATAAATACCCAAAACCAACAGTGTGTTTGTCCTTTCTTCGATACTTTCCATCTTAATAAGGCTCACTAATTCCTAAAACAGTTGGCCACAGCGTAGTTCTGGGCAATTATTACTCAACCGGGAATAAACTGTATTTGTTGGAGACTTTCAAGTTTGAGATGAAGCTTTGGATGAATACACATTTAGTGAGAAGATAATGCAGCAGGATGGTGTATGTGGGACTGACATTTATTCTGATGTCACCCAGTTTTTAGATTTCATGGCATTTGTTGACGATAAGAAACATAATTTCCGTCTTTATTGTTGAATTATACGATGCTGCACAGCAAAAGCACTTTCTTCGCTAACATTTTAAAAATGCATTCATTTATTATTAAACCTCAGGTGAATTATTTCTGGTCGCAGAGGAAACATGTCGTAAACACCTGCGTGGCGAAATACTGTAGTTAGCAAACAGTTAAACAGATTTTTCACTGCTGCCTGGACCAAAACACACGGGATAAACAATGACCTCAACATAACTAGAAAGCTCTGTAAAAGAGGATGGGAGAGTTCTGTGGAAATTCTCTTTGGTTTCATCGCTACAAGCAATGTTTTTCACATCTAAGTGACTACGTAATCCATTGTTGCTATAAAAATATTAATTATAGCTGCTTTAAAGTTGCCTGGACAGCTGTCTGAGCTTGTTTGACACGTGTGTTTGGACATGTGGTCGAGTGTGTGTGTGTGTGTGTGTGTGTGTGTGAGCTCTGTCAAAGTGACAAAACCTCACTCAAGAAAACGGAGCATGTTTGCCCTGTAAGAAAAGCCTAAAACACACAACCGACACAAACAAAGACCCCGAGCGCAGAGGACGACAGAATGCAGGAGGCAAACTGAGGATAAAGAAACGAGAGAGACCGAGGGAGAGGAAGGTGGGGACGAAGTGAGCATGACTGAAGCTGTTAATTACTCTCAGACAAGCACAGACACACACACTGAAACTGTGACGCACTAAGCGACTCTGGCTGAGAGCTGTTATGTGTAAGTTTGTGGTGCAGATGATCTGCGCATGCACGTCCACGGCTGTGACGTAGTCGCGCTGTGACATCGTGATTACTAATTACTGTCTTTGGATTTGTTGATTTCCCGACAAGGCCTCAGGACAAATTCACAAAGCCGAGCACACACACGACACAATATAACACAATACAACACAGTGATTAATGTGGTGTATGTGGTGTTCAGCCAGCCAAGACCTGGGGTTATGTGGGTCTATCAGACACACAGATAAGTTAGCCAGACCGCCTCCAGAGGGAAGGCCTCTAGATAGAAAAAGACTGCCAGTCCTCCGTCATCGCAGCGCAGCCTGCCATAAACACAAAGAAAGCAGCCTTCATCTGTACTGTAAAATATGAGCGCGAAGGTAAGAGGGTGTAGTTTGAGTGAATCATTGAGCAAATACGGGCCAGCTGCAGCTGCAGGGATGCTCTGAAAATATGCAGTATCGAACTATGCAGCATGGTTCCATAAAAGCCTTAAAATATCTCTGCAAATATGGGGCTTCTCTCCTGATGCCTGCAGCATAATTATAAACTCGCATTATATTATGACTCATTATTAATTATTTCATTATCACGAGATCCAAATTCAGGTCCAGTCATAGACGGCTGAGGTTTTCTGTTTCTTTGAAGTGATTTCCAACCAGTTATTCTCATCATAATGACTGGTGACGCTAACCTTTGTTTACTCTTGACTGTGCAGGACACACCTTCTACAAATCTGAGTCACGGTTGTAACAACTCGACAGAACGTGCTGCCGTTAAGAATGCCATGCTGGAAAGTGAGCAGAAACGCTGAAATGGAGGGAAGACGAATTAATAAATAAAGGTCCAGCAAGACGAGTGATGTGCTTTTGCAATTTTTAAAAGAGGTGCAACAAGGAGCCAAAAATAATGTCAATTTCAAAACAATATTTCCGTTTGCATCGCTGGAAACAGGATGCTGCTCGAACCCTCAAGACTTCCAGTCACATCCATAAATCACGAACCTGAGCAGGTATCCAAGCCCATACATAAACCTCATCACAGACCTCTCCCCAAAGCTATAAGCCCCCCCATCACTCAGCCCTCAAATCTTTTATGTATATTTGTCCACCCTGCGGTGAACTGCAGGGAGGAAAGCAGCCATTCACTCTATTGCACCAGTGTGTGTGCTTGAGTGTGTGTTTCCAACAGGGCTGAAAGGATTGTAGGGAGACGTCTATGTGATTATGTACAAAAAAAAGACCAGGCTGGAGTCTATTCAAAAGGCTCTTGAGGGGGAAAAAAGACCTCTCACCCATTACGAGGAATCCCCAAAGACTTTTTTATTTTTTCCCTCATGCATCGTTGTGTGCTATTTACTGCAGAGCTCATTTATCAGAGGAGTGAAAGGAACACATCTCGATGGGTGTGTGTATTATTAATCAGTGTAAGAAAAATGGCTATCTATTCATCGTCGCTCACCAACATGTATGACTGATAAAAGCGCAGCGGTGGCTTAGTAACCAGCTGCGTATGGCTGCGTACTGCAAACATGCGACATAATGATGCATCAATAACTCATTAAAACCTAGACTGAATTTCACAAAAACTTTGGGATGGGCACGAACAGGGACTCTCTAATCCCTGACATTCCCATTATTGCTTCACTTTTTGCAGTGTCACGAACTGACAGGTCCGAACATGACGGTGGCAACACTGGGCCAATAGCCAGAAGAAGGGTGTAAAACAGATTACAGTAAATGCTGAAGCGAAAGTTCAAGAGTGGAAAATGATGTGGCAGCTTATATATTATAACTGATTAATTACCTTATAATTACTTCATATTCTGTGAGTCAAAATGTGTTGTTGGCCTAATGATGAAACAACAACTGTTGGCCTAATGATGAAACAACAACTGTTGGCCTAATGATGAAACAACAACAACACAGTCATCCTCACATGATCACAGGTGAAACAAAAGGTCAGGGTGTCTCTTGGCTTTACTGTTGTGTTGTTGTACGACAGAGGCTTGTCATTCTGCTTTCAATATCTCAATCCTCTGAGTAAACTGAACTTTGACATTTACTGCGCGGCCTTTTATCTGGATGCTCGGCCTGACTTTCCACTGTTGTTTTCCTCGTTACGTCACACAATGCTGTTCAGAAGTCTGGAGTCGCCTGCTGCAAAAGCACGATTTGGCACAGTCAGGTGGATTAAAGGACTGCTCTACGTTTTTTCACGCTTCGGGTTGTAGAAACAAATAGATGTTATTTTCCGTGAAGGGTTGGGAAAACTCATGTTTTGCATACCCGACTGGAAGGGCAGAAAGAGACAGAGATCTCTTAGAGCAACATTTAGAGCAATACAATAATGACAACTGCCACTGGTAAGAGAAACTTGAAAGTTAGCTTCAGAATCTGTGCAGATTTACTCAGGTTACTGTTTCAGTGTCAACATGCACGTTATGCAGTTGGATCACAAACTATTTTTAAAAAAGTGTGTATATGATCATTAGTAACAACAAACTGATATTTGACCAACAGAAGTCAATGGGAACAAAATTATGGGTTGCTCTCAAAGAGGTCTCTGGTTAGATCTCTGCTGCTCTCTGGTGACAAGACAAAAAAAAAAGAGCACGCTGCATTTCCAGCTTCTCAAATTATGTTCGGTGCAGAATTCTCAGTTTTCAGACTTCAGAATATTCCCGTCACCATTTTTATAAAGAATAATATGTTTCTTTTATCCTGTAGTGGAAAACAAACATTTGTACTTTACTTGAATACAAATTTGAGGCACTTGTACTTATAATGTCCTTTGCTACTGATATTATATTTATATTTTATCTGTATTTTATGTATACATACATTTAGTTATATATTTTAGTACCCAACAGTAGATACAAATACAGTCGAAATGATTAATGGATAGTCGAGCAGTGACAATTGTGGAGCTATCACTTGTATAATTGTGTGTTTTTACATGAGTGATAATAATCTAATGATATAATATATAAATGTATATTTCTGAATTGAGTACTTCTGCTTTTAATTCTTGTCTGTTTACATACATTTTGCATACAAATGTTACTTGCGTGCACATCCAGGGTTGATAATTGTCCTCTGGCTCCCTCTACTGGAGGTGCTCTATACTTCACAACAGACTACTTAAAAGAAGTTATTACATTAGGAGCATTTTAACGGACCTCAAAGTATCAGCAGCTTCTGTTCGCTTTTTATTATTTATTTCTCGACCTATAGCTCTGAAGTTGATACACTGAATTAGTTTGGAAAGTCTGGAAATGAATGTTTCCTATTCTGTGTCTCCTTTTGTCTTCAGACGAAGTCTTCAGATACTGTATGATAATGTCTACTTTCCTGCACACTGTTGTATCGTTCATTTATTGTATTATAAGCTGAATGTGCACATGCACTGTAGATGAAGTCAAATCACTGCACTTCAGTTCAGTGGTTCCTTCTGAACACTCCAGGCTTAATGACCGTACCATTCTGTATGAAGCAATAAAAATAACTTCTACCATGAAACACTAGAGGGCCTCAGCGGGTTGTTGTGTTTATCCACTGGCTTTCACCCATTTAAATTAAATTGAGACAGATGGGCTTGCTAAATACCGAAATGTCTGTTTCAGACAATGCAGAGTGAGGATTTTCTTAGTCATCTGTCTGAAAATCAAAGACGGGATTTTACAGTCACTACACACACACACACACACACCCCTTAAGCTAAACCTCAGCATTTCCAAACTGTGACTATCAAGTGTGGATTTCCTTTCATGTTTCCTTTCAAATGTCAAATGTTTATTTGCTCCATTCTGCCCATGTTAACCGCGTTTACAGCCACTTTGATATTTTCCTCTGCGTCACAATAACAAGGAAATATGTTTTCTTGTTTATTCCGGAAGGACGCAGAGGTGGTTACAAGCTGCAAGAGGTGGGCACGATAGATAACTTGCACATGTTCTTAAAAGTGTCTAATGCAGAGAGTGACAGCAGTTCATTAAGAACTGATGCTTCATATTCAACAGCTTCATTATTATTAAGGACTTCCTATGACTGAGTAACAATTCCTGACACATTTCGGGCTTTTTGCTGTCATTAATTAGTGTGACAGCACAGCACAACGACAAATAAAGTGTGTATGCATCTAGGGTCATGGCTGGATTTCAACCATATAACTTCTAGGGGTCTCTGCTGGTTGCCTGGTAACTGTTTCAGGCCAAAAAATAGCCTGGGAAATAAACCCCTGTACTGTAATGTGGTGAACTGCTGTCTTTGCAGACACATGGCAGCATGGTGGTGTGGTGGTTCTGCACGTTCTCACGATACTCTGTGCTCCTCCCACAGTCCAAAGACTTTCCATGCTTTAATTGGCGACTCTAAATTGCCCGTAGGTGTGAATGTGAGCATGAATGGTTGTGAATGGTGTTTGTTTAATCCATGCAAAAACCAAAGTGTAAAAATGACTTTAGATACCAAACTTTGTCTTGGCAGTCTTTGTACTGATGAGGAGGAGCAGATATAACATGTTCATTAGTAAGCTGGAGGTGCTGCTGAGTTGATTTTGTTACCTTTCAACAGAGTCAGGCTAGCTGTTCCCCTCTGTTTTCAGTGCTTGTGCTAAGCTAAGCTAAGAATGTATCTTTATATTTACGATACAGACTAAAGAATGGTACGGATCTTTTCACCCAGACCTCAGCAAGAAAGTGATTGTGCTGATGATACTGTATGACGCAACGGAAATGAATTAAAGGACAAAAATGTTAATTGTGAACCCTGACGATCAGTTCGAGGTCGAGAGGGGTTGACACACAGATAACTCTCGTAAGCAGCACAGCTCTCCGTGTCAGTCACTGTGGTATTTGCAAGTCAACACTTTAGAGCCTCTGAACCCTGTTGTTATAGAGAGTTATGGGATGGGAAAGGTGAAGTAGTATTATTTTAAAAAGTAAAAGCTTCGGTAAAAGCAGGGCCACACCCAAAACGTGAATGTATGTGATTCCTGGAAGATTGAAATTATATTTTAAAATTATGCAAACGTGTATTTGTAGTAGACCATTGCAAGAAATCCACTTACAGTGAAATCTCTGAAGAGATGCAGCGATTAAGGAGAAAGGTAGCGTAAAGACGTCTCTCACATGCATTTAATCCTGAGCTTTTGCCTTTAAATCTTTTAAAACATGTTAGACCTTAAGAGAACAAAGATGCCAATCAGTGCCATTACTGAAGGAAATGAACAACCAAGCCAAACCGGTGACTCATCAGAGAAAGTTCTATTGTCTACATCAGTTTGTTCAGACACGTTACCACTCTGTTATTAGAAACTCATTCTTAGCATCAGCTACAGCGCTCTGTCTGCCTCTCACGGTGTTTCCATTGCGGGTCAATGGGAACACACACAGACACACAGGTTCAAGTTGTTACAGTAAATGAGGTGTGAGCAGCCAGAAAGCAGAAAAAGTCAGAGCATTGATCTTTTAGATGTTGAATCAGCAAAGAGAACATTTACTAACAGTATTATTATTATTATTATTATTATTATTATTCTATTTTCTAAGACAATAATGGACTGAAACATTTGGAAACAGTTTATTTACTGTAACAGTTGAGATCAGTTCATTATTCTGTTTTCTGTGTCCGTCATTTTATTTCTCATGAAATGTCTCTGCGTTTTGGACAAAATGTGACTTAACCTCAAAGTTATTATTGGTTTATTTGAAAGTCAAAGCATGCATCTATCTGTATTCTCAAGCCGGCAACATCAAGACTTTCTTACCATTGATATGCAGTTTGGCGTGTGGTACGTTGAGGTTAGACATGAAAGAGCAGGTTGATCTGATAACATAACATAGTTTGATTTGAACCTGTGTGTTTACATGCCTTAAGCCAGAAGGGAAACATTGAACAGCACCTCACCTGATCAAGGCGTGAAGCTATTTCATTTTTAGAAGAGGGTAACATCAACTATCAAATTAATATGGTAAACAAAGCTGTTTATACATGGAGTTATGAGAGGTTCACATTTATGCCAGCAGTGTCTCATCTCAGCTGCTTCTTGATAAGTGCAAACCTTCTTGCTGTTTCAGCTGTTTCAGTTGCCTGAATGCAAAAAGAAAAAGTCACAAATGCAGCACTTGGTGGTGTCTAATGGTTTTTTCTCCTGTTTGGAATACAGAATATTTTTAACTCTCCTGTTAATTAAACTCCCTGCGTAAATTGAAGACAGTCAACAGCCAGGTACAAACGGCCCTGCAACTTGATCCATCCAGCATTGCTATTGTACTGGGAGCTAATGTTAGCCTCGTTCAAGCAATTTGCCTTATATTTGGACACGCTTCGTGCTCTTCACCTGGATTATCCAGAAGGAAAGACTAAAGAACACCTTCAGCTTCAGAGAGTGATGCTCACTCATCCTGGGAGAAGGTAACTTACTAGCCTCAGAGCTTGAAAGCTGCACTTTCGCAGTAAGTTTGATAAGATAGTGAGATAAAAATACACCAAACAATATAGAGAAAGATATATATAATTTTTGTTTATCACAGTTCAACGCATATGCATAGTTTTATGGACTGTTTGAGTTCTTCTAAATTGGATGAGACTTGGCCCTGTCTTGTTCTTCCCTGTTGGCTGTGTTATCCTGGAACCCATTGTTCCAGGATGTACAGAGGTGTACCCAAGACCTTGCCAAAGATGCAAAACACCTGGGCAAGCACTACAATATCAGTTGGCAGAGGAGGGAAAGAGAGCAAGGGGATCTTACAGGTCTGATTTATAGCCTCGTGAGCCCAGCCTGCTCAGATGTGTTGCATCTGTGACACCCTTCAACTTCCTGGAACAAAGAAAAAAAACACAACAAGGGCCAAACTTAAGGCCGTCACATGGCATTCGTGATGAGGCCTGCTGAAATTTTAAAGTTAAAGTTAATGTTAAAAGTCAGGGAGAGCGATTGTTTTAAAGGGGATTTATTTTCACTGTATAATTTTATGTGCTTTGACAAAAACAGCCCGGTCTGAGATGGTAAAAATAGCATTTTGTTAAAATAAAAACAAATGTCCTGTTTGTTATGTTTACTTTATTCATCCAAGGCAATCTGTTTCATAAATTCAACTAAGTAAACACAACTGTACAGTTAAGTCAGAGTAACCTGTTTTACTTTAGTAGCTTACGATCACATTGTGAACATTTTTGGAGAAAAATCCACTCTGTGATTTACATGCATGACCCGTGATTTGGCCCGTGTTACACCTTTCACCGGGTTTGGTTGAAGTTGGGCCAGTACTTTTTCCATTATCCTGCTGACAAACAAACAAACAAACAACACCTTTGGCGAAGTAATAAAGTTGCAACACAACAACAATTAAAGCTCCCATATGAATTGAATAAAGAATAAAGAAACGCATACTGTCACCCTCATTAGGCCCCGCGACACTGAGTCTTTTGTCTGATGGATTCAGGTTTCAATTACAGAGGTTCAATGTAATTAAATTCTAAGCTCTCATCAACAGCGGTGCTTTGAACAACCTTGCTTCACTGTTATACATAATATATTTGATTTTCTGTTTTTCCCTTCTTTGTTTTGGTTCTGTATCGGCATGTGTAGTATCTTCATGTCCATGTGTGCTGGGTATGTGCCGTGTGTTAGTCATGCTAACATCATATGTTGACCATAGCTACAGAGCAGACAAAACTATGAGGACTCCCTCTCAGCTGTTTCTACTTTTATTCCCGAGATGTGTTGTCAGTCTGTGGTCCATCTCCACAGATCATGTAATAATAACTCTGACCTTAAAGAAATAATTCTACCTTTTCAGAAATACACTTTTTTCACCAAGAGTTAGAGGAGAACGCATGTCGGCTACCCGGATAAAGTTTGATGCCCATTGTGTGTACATTCACGTTACATTCAAGTGCAAGAAAGAAATAGATTGTGGTCTTGTCATGATCTCTCTTTTAGCTCCACCAATGTCCTGTCCACATTTTGATTCATTTTGATTCTGGACACCAGCGATATGCTAACCTTTCAATTTTTAATTGAGAAATGAAATCCGTCAACCTCTTGCTTATAAAAAGTCAATATTTACTGATCTTTGCTTGGTGATCCCAGCAATTACCACCAAGAAAGGATTTCTACTCTATTGAGAGCTGTTAAACTGAGCGTTTTCCAAGTATTACTTCTGTTACTTCTTTTCCCCTCACCTCTCCCCTGTTTTAATCACCAGTCTCCTTAATGGAGGTATGAGAGCACTGTGTTGTATGTCACTGGGACAGGTGGTATTTGGAGTGAAAGCTGCAGGCGATTGAGTACAGCCTGGCTGCTCATCCAACTCTCTCCTCTCCAACTCTGCCTGAGAGAACGAGGTGAGAACCTGTGAATTCCTGCTTCGTGATGAGGTAAACCATCTTCACGTCCCTGCGGCAAAACAACAGCCAGGATCAGAACAAAACTGCTCTTAAGGATAACCCTGAGCAAACACGCACTTTGAGTTTTGGTTCTGTCTCCACACCACATGAACATAATCGGATTTGTCCCTGTCACCGGTCTGCACTCAGACCGAACACCAAATCCACTCACACAATAGTATATTCATGGAGCTAAAAAAGGAAAAGGACTCCCTACAGGAAAAAGAAAACATCGCACTCTCCTCTAATCTCTCCTTTCGCCGATGTTGTCACACATCTTTAACTCCAGTTAAGTCAGCTAGACGTAGAGAAGAACCGGCGGTGGAGAATGTGGAGATCAGTGTCAATCAGAGAAGAAAGCACAGAAGACAGACTTTGCATGTCATCGTTCGGTAAATTTGCATTCCTGTCTCCATTTGGAAGAAAACAGACACTGAAACAGCAAGTAAAATGTGGGAAGTTCAAATTCCCACATCTTTTCTGAATTACAAATGGGTTATAATTTAAGAAAGAAAAAAAAGAATAAAGACTGCTTAGTAAAAAAACAAAGGAATTTTATTTTGAAATCGAAGGAATTGCTTAATATTTGTATTGGGAGTTAATGAGGTTATCCAAAAGTTACTAAAGTAACTACAGTACTGAGTCTGACAAGCAATATTTACTGTTTTTTAAAAAAGTTTTTTAAGTACTTAAGTTCACACCTGTTGATTGACAGCAGCCTGCTAGTGTTGAGTTCGTGCATATTACAACAAGCTGCACTTCAAGCTATACTCATCTCTTCATTTATTACATCTGGTGTGCTGGGTCCTGCTGCTAGCCTCTCCAGACTGAACCCTTACATGTGAAAGTGTGATCGTGCTCGCAGACAATTATTTGATTTGCTCACTGTCGGGCAAAGAGTTTGTCAGAGATCTTAAAAAATCTTTTCATTGATATCTTCTTCTGGCCTCACATCTATGAAATAATATTGTGTGACCGAGTTAGGATCCCATATGATTCTGATTCTTTGTATTTCTTCATTGCTCAAAACTCTGTTTCACATTTACATAGTTTGGAGGGTGATTATTATAATGACAGTCCACAGCAACTGGTTAGCCATCAAAACACTTGTTCGGGACATAGATCAGAGATAAAATAATGGCAGCAGATCCTTGAATTCAAGCAAAACGCCTAACCTTTAGGCTGTCTTGTGCTGTAAGCCTGGTTATGATTAAAACCGAGAGAGGTCACGTGACACTATGTGAAAGGAAGAGATTTGAAGGTGTCGTGTGCAAAGTGCAAATTGAAGCAGATTCAACCACAAGTCATCTTGTCTCTATTGTCCCAAAACCAGCACAGACTAAAATAGCAGTGTCAGGAGAACATATATTCTAGTGCTGGAATGTGTTTTTATTAGTGCAGCATGGTTACGGTTTCAGTTTTGTTGGCTGGTTCAAAAGACCCAGAGCTGCACAACACATCTGCTTCGCACAGATTTCTTTCGACCTCAGTCTGCCTGCATGTTTACACCAACCTCTGTCTCTCTTGAAAAGCACAAAAGGAAGCTGAACTTTAATTCAGTGGCTCGGAAGCAGTGAATGCAAAGAAATACACTATCCATCTGGACAGCAACTGTGCTGTTAAGGCCGTTATTATCCCTGAAAGGAGGGGATGAAAAATGCATGATTGACAAAATATGCCTTATGACACCATTTCATCTCCGCCTCAGACAAACAGTACATAGCAATGGTAAGTGCACACCCACACACATTAAAAAAAAGCCACCAATTAAAGGTAACAATTTGCATGTTATTCCAATGGCTTAACTTACAGGAGTGTTGTGTGCTAACATGCATCACAGGAGAAAGTTGTGACACAGTAGGTTTTTCTCTAACGCGAGAGGGATCAAAAGAAGCTCAGGAAACTGCATCAAGTCTAAATTTAAATAAATGTAAGCCAGAAGTGAGTCGAAATGATATAAGACAACCTTGCGGCGCACATGTCAGGACCTCACACACAGCAAACCCCACAAGGGGTGCAAAGCCCATAGCATGAGACAACGATACACAGTATATAAAACGCAACACAGAGTCTATCACTCTTTCACGATGAGCCCTTGCGACCATATGTTGTATTTTGTTGTCACGTGATCAAATAGAGACATGACATTGGACAACATAAACATACATATTACCCAGCAAGCATCATTGCATAAGAAATGATTATTATTTCTATTTTCACAGTTTGTAGGATACGCACCACCAAAAAAATGGAAAATATTACACCCTTTTCTTGGTGTGTAAGATTTAATGCCATCTAGCAGTGTAGTTTCTGATTGTAACACTTGCACTTCACCCTCTCCTCCTTCCTAGCCTGAAGGAGAAACATCCTGTCTAGAGCCAGTGTTCAGTTTGTCTATTCTGGGCTCCTGTAGAAACATGGAGGTTCAAGATGGTGGACAGTGTGGAAGAGACCCGTGGAATCTGTAGATATTAAAAATTAAACTCATTCGAAAGGTAATAAAAACACAACAATTCTTATTTTCAGGAGGTAATATACTAATAATATATACCTATGCATATTATATTACATTACTGCCATAGTCTGTAAATAGAGCCCCCCAAATCTTACACACCGGACCTGGACCTGTTTGAGGTGGCGATCTAATCTGTGCTCGACACATTGTTGGAGAGCCTGCTCTCTCTCTGCGAGCCCCTTTACTCCATTGGCCCCAATGCAATCGCACTGCCTGCACTATCCGTATTTACACCCCTGGAAACAGTAAGCATATGACTGCCAAAATAATGCCACCATTGTAAGCAGAGCAGGGCTGTGCAGGTATTGCTATGGGAACAATAAATAGCACACTAATTAGCGGTAACGGCGGGAAGCTGCTCTGTAAAGAATGGAGAGGAGTCTAATTTGTGTTGGTGTAAATTATAGCGACTGAGCCCTCGAGAGGCTGGTGGTGTGACAGCTTTTGGGAAGAAGATAATAGAACAGACAGTCTGGTGACTAACTGAATTAGACTGTGAACAACAAGATCTATATTATGAAGAGATTTTCATAACCAGAAAACTGATTGTTGACTGAGATCAGATTCTCAGGGTAAAACAAGAAAATAGCTCCGAACATAAAGTACAGCTGTGGCTGTTAGTCAAAAACCAAAGCATTGATGAAAAAGTGATTAAAACTAATGAAGCCAACATTAATGTGTTTCCAGTTTTATGCCAACCCATCGAATAGCTGTTCAAAAGCACAAATGTCAACCTCATTTAAACTCTGATGGAAGTCTGTACCAAAGTGGCTATCCATTTAATAGTTAGTAACTATTATAACAAACTAACAAATGAACTAACCTCTGTCCTTATACCAGTGAAAGGCATCGTATAAAACCAGAACGTACTAATGAATTACTTTACTGTAGGTACTTGTCACTGAGGGTGGGGCAGTGGGCACTAAAAATACTTCATTGACTTCCGAACAGGTCATATAATCAATCTTAAAGTCTTAGCCCGTGGCATGCTTTTAAAACCTCAGATACAAATAGAGCAGAGGCTTCGACTCCCGCCACCAAATGGTGGGATTCTGGCTGTGTTATAGGGGAATGGGAGAATGTGTTTTGGGGGATTAAACATTGGAGATTACAAGGAATGTTTGCACAATCTTTGGCACATATCATTGTGTAAATGGAGCACTTATACCTTTTGTTTTAAGTATGCAGCCGTACATACACCACCATCACAATGTGGCCATGACACAACACGTCTCTTTACTTAAATTATACATATGAAGTCCATTACTAGGCATCTTTATGGTGGAATCCACCACCTACCATAAGAACGAACCCAGAGCTTGTGGCTGAAGAAACATCTCTCATCACCTTCTTGATCTGTTGTCAGGTTGGTCTGCAAAAACATGAATATAAGACTGTCTCTCAACCCCAAGCCACCCGGTTCATCCCTCTCCTTGCCGTTGTGGTTACTAAGGGCCTAAAGAGAGTCAGACACCTCGTTTTTTAAGAAGACCATGCTGAAGCCTAACTTCTCTATCGCACATACGAGGATATTAATTGGAGCCTGACAAAATTGGCTCGTCTGTAGGTTTGTTTAGTCTGCGCTGTCAATGTTTGCTTGTTTCCAGATGTTTCCGATATCTTCTCACATTTCTGATTCGGTGAAAGTCTGATTATCAGCTATCAGTGGATTAGACTTTATTGCTGAACATTATTATAAAATATAATTGATATCATTGATATTAAAACAGTCTACTCAACTTCCTGGGGGATGCATAAATGATCTGGATTTTGGATTTTTAGCTCTGCCTCTATTTAAACTAATAAATAAAACATCTTTCAACCTTGCACTCTTGCACTCTTGCAGTGAGGTCACAGTTGCCTGTAGGGTAAATGCAGATTAGGTGTCAAGTTATGTAGGGCTAGAGAAAGTAAGCCATGTTAGAGCTGACTCCGCTTATTAAGTAAATATATATATTTAACAGCAAAAACACCTAATAAAATACACATGCAGTACATGGAGCTGTAATGTGTTAAAAAAAAAATGAAAATGTAAAAGAAAAGTTGCAAGTGTGCATGCATGCAGACACTGCAATGTGACAGTACTGTTTTTATTGTCGACCTTCCTGCAGGTGGTTAAAACAAACACGAATCACGTGACCCGGAGTGCCCTGTCTTACCTGAAAGAGTAGCGGATTTATTCGGTTAATGTTGCAGCTCCGCATGGTGACACGGGTAGCTCGCAGGCAGGAGCAGGGAGGGACGAGAGCAGCAGCAGAGAGAGAGAGAGAGAGAGAGAGAGAGAGAGAGAGAGGAGAGAGAGAGAGAGCTCAGGACTCCCCTTCAGGCATCCGAACAAGTCTGGACTGTTCTGCTGCTGCTTGACTTCAGCCTACACTAAAAGCAAAGCACCCTCCGGATTTAGAGATAGAGTCTCCTGCAGGGATGTACCGACAGTTCAAATATTGAGCTATAGTGGATGATCGTGGAAGTTGTTCTTCTTGAAGCTGTGATACTGAACATCGCTGCCTGGGATTACTACTGTGTGTGTGTGTGTGTGTGTGTGTGTGCAGACTCTGCATGGAGAGCTAGGGCTGGATATGCCACAGGTGGGAAGGTGTGAAGCGGCAGGCTGTGGCCCGGTGCACGGAGCAAAGTTCCCCAGGTAAGATGAGACAGAGGCGGTGAGATGTGCTGCCTGGTGTCACATGTGCATGGGTCTGCTGAAGATATGGGAATACTGGTGTTTACTACAGTTTCCAGTTTGCAAGCTGCATTACTGCACTATGAGCTACAGGATCAGGACTAATATTAATGTTATGTCTGCAGTATGACACATTTCTTATTGATTTATTCTGCGAGTGCATACTGGTAAGTGATACTTTTTAACTGTACCTATAGAGCACTTATCTAAATTGTAGCCAGCGCACCACTCCTTTCCCTGCAGCAAAAACCTTGACTTTGAACAAGACTGAGCAGGACATTCATCACCTCACCGTGTCTGTCTCTGAGATTTAACAGTAATAAAGTAGATAGAGCTTAGCAGTATCTGGGCACCTGCAGATGATTCCTCTGTCTGATCACACTAAAAAAACGTTGCCGTGTTTGTTAAAATGAATTAACGTGTAACCAAAATCTGAAATCAGAATCCTTTGTCCAGCCTGCCTGCCTTAGTCTTTATTACAGCTGCACGGATCATGGGTTTGACGACCATGCTGACCTCAGCTGAACTCATTTAGTGAGTGGGCATTACTCCTGCCGTCCATGATGCTGCACAGAGGAAGGGATCCTCACTCCTCCGCTTCCTCCTCCGCCTTTGTGTCTTGATTGGTTCCGATCGTCTGTTCCACTTCTGAGGGCATCTCTTTGCTGTGGTTTGGCATCACGCAAAGGCCCGAAGAAATCCCCTAATGACATGAACTTTTTACCGATGTCTCGGAGACTTTTAGTTTAATTGGTTGCCCTCCAACTTTTACCCGCCCATATTTTCGCTGCATTGTTGCAGCCATACGTGACATGCCACTCTCCTGGTGGATTGCTCTGGACTCATCCCACGTGTGTCATCTACGGAGGACTGTTGCTGGTTAGTGTGCGTGTTTGATGTGCTGTGTGGGAACATTCTCTGTTGCATTTGCTTTGAGGTTTAGAAATAGGACTTAATTCTTCTCTTCAACATTTAATCGTGCCACATTTTTTTAGCAACAAAAATGCTGCAGCCAGAGTGGAGATTTGTGTAGTTTGTTTGTTACTGGCGTTTATGATGAATTAAGCTCAGAGGTATTGACTTTTTGTCTCCATTCATTCGTGTCTTTGAATGAGAAAGATAACCCACTGATGACTGGGCTTATTTTCCTGATGTAGTCCATCTGGCTTTTGTTAATAGTAATTCAAAGCTTGTGAAATACTAAGAGAGGATTGTATCAGTGACTCTTTTTAAACAATGTTCCAACAAGGGGTCATAGAAAATGTTCAAAAGCTGCTGTTTTTAGTACTTTTGTTGAATTTGGACAAAGGAACAGAACGATAATCCATTAATGGCAGAAGTGAGAAATGCTGTGCTCGACCCGAGGGGGAGAGTGACTGGGGTCAGTCTCCCCTGACTCTGACTCCCAGACAGCCTCAGAGAAAGCGGGAAGCTCTTCTGTTGTTGCTACCAGCTGCTTGCGACTGCCAAGTACACGCAGTCCCTGGTGTGTGAATTTGTGGGAAATTTGCAGGAGTAATTTACTGTGACACCCCGCCGTCCTGTGAACCCTCTATCCCCTTGTCCAGTTGTGTCGCTCTCTGTCCCTGGACTGATGGTATGCCTGAGGGAGCTTGGCTCTTACACAATCCTGTCACATTGCAGTGGCCTGTGGTCTGCCGCCCCCCCTGGGAGAATGGCATCTCTACTAAACCACAACCGAGTGATCCTGCTTCAGCTTAGCTTCCAGAAAGCCGCAGCCTCTGTACAGCTCTCGCCAGGATGAGTCCTGATCTCTTTTTCTTCCTGTCCCTGAAAAGTCTCTCACTTGATTCCCGCTCAAGATGGTTTTCAGCAGCACTTTGCTACTGTGTCTTTGACCTTTTAACCCGTGTCTTTGGTTCAATTCCCAGGTGGCCAATAGTGGGTGTGGCCATACTTATAAGCAGTTTCTTCATCCTTTTAAAATTCCCAGGTGTTCAGGCCACCCCAGGAATGCACTTAATACAGACTTGATGAATAACTTTACATGTACTGTAATAAAAGGGAAGTTTATCGGAGGAAGTGGGTTAGTCCCACCGTGAGTTATTCACTTAGCTGCATTATATTTACACACAGATCAGGAGAGGGTCTGAGAATAGAGTTGGGTTCGTGGGTGTGTTGTGGGAGCGGCAGGAAGAGAAGCAGAAACCTGGCTTTTTTTTTTGATGATGTTTACTGCCACGTTAGTCGTCAGCTGGAGTTTTAACGGGCCTCGAATCATTAATGCCTTTCAATTTTGATCCGTCAAGCCCGAGACGTAAATGCTCAGAATAAACTGCGGGTATGGACTGCGGTCGCAGCACCTGGTGTATGTAATGAAGCTAGAAATAAACATCGGTTCATTAGATCCATGCAAGGAATAGAAAAATAACATGAAAGGTGAGCAAGCTGTTGTGGTTCGTCAGGAGCTAATTGTATGTAATTTGATTTTTGAAGTGTAGAAGTCTTAAAATGAGTACTTTAAGTCTTGAAAAGGGAAAGGGGCAATACATTTGGAACATATTAAGCGTTGCATGTGTGCTGCATGTTTGGGACAAAAACTCTCGAACTGTTGCAATTGTGGGTTTGTGGGCGAAAGAACATTTATGGGTAATTATGAGCTTTGGGCGATGAAAGTTTTCATTCATTCCCTTTCTTACCAAGTGTAAATATACTTTATGGCAACAGCTCGGGGATGGTTACCTTAGCTTAGCATAAACAGTGAAGACGGGGATTAACTGCCAGCTTAGATCTGTCTGAAGGTCTGCCCATCAACACCTCTATTAAATGCAACACTAATCTATTAAATATGACATGCTATGTGTATGACATGATTATTTGTTATTTGCCAAACTAGTTCTTGGCTGGCTGCAGTGGACTTACTCAAAAAATGAGATATTATGCTTTAATTAGTGAGATTCTGTTGCACAGAACCCGTCTAAAGCTGGACTGCTTCACCCTGTTTCCAGTCTTTATGCTAAACTAACAGGCTCCTGGCTCTAGCCTTATATTTACCAGACAGATGTATGAGTGGTACCAATTATCTCCTCTAACTCTAATAACTGTTCCGACTTTGGTACGCTGAGAGATACAGCAAAGTGGGCGCTCTGTAATGTATTTTTCTGTCGGCTATAAATGTTATCAAGCAGGATCAGTATGTACCGAGTACAGCTGTCTTTCATGTGGGCTAGTTATGACAGAGACACTCACTGTCAATCTGTTTTTCGTCAATCTCGCATGAGAACAACCAAATTCCAGATGATGTTGATGTTCTTTGCATTCTCATACAGGCTCAGAAATTCACTTCTGCCTGTCGCTGTCCTGCCGCTCTTTCTTATATAGTTGTTATTTCACCAGCTTAAGTGGTTTCTCGTGGTTTTGCCCCTGACGTGGTTTACTTTAGCTACCATTGCTCTACAGAGTAGATCAGAGGTTTTGTCTGTTGGCTCAACATCTGTCAACTATTTGCAGTTGTCGCTGTGTGTTGTGCATCACCTCTGTGAAAAGGTGAACGTTAAGAGAGGCTGTCATGAAGAGAAACACATGCCGCAACCATACATAATGGATTGTCTCTCGGCAAGATGAAAGCTGTCGCTGAAATATGCCGAAACTGATTTGCGTGAGCGAGAAAGTTGTGACCAGCGGCTGGTGACACTGATGTGTAGAGACGACACAGGCCAAAAAAAAATAAATAAAAAATCTGTAGTAAGAAATTCCTGCATTCTCTTAGATTAGATTGTCCGTAAGGTTCTGGCTCTCATTTCCAGACAGACGGTAACCAAAGACAGACGCAGAATCTGTGAGTTCGACTTGATTACAGTAGTGAAGCTCGGGTGTGTTATGGGGCATGCTCTGGAGAGTGGTACGGTCCCCTCTCACTCCTGAAAAGAAGACGTTTTTGTCTCTGCTCCAAGGAGGGCAAAGAGGACAGAGAGAAAAAGAAAATATTACAGGCAGCACTGCATTATTGTTTGTGTGCGTGGATTTTTATGTGGCGTCCTTCACCATGTCTTAGTATACCACCTTTAAAGTGTGTAAGATCTGAATGAGCCTCTTATATCTACAGATGCCGCAGGTACAATTCCACAGAGTCCACCATGCTTAACTAAATAAACTAGAACAACTAAATACTGGCTCTAAATAGAGCCTTCTGCATGTTTCGCTACCACCATAGTTCCTCTTTCACGCTAGGAAGGAGATTGGGAGGTGTGGGGCGGTTTCGATCATGTCTTCGGTCTTGGAAGTATTTTTTCTTTGATACTGAGCATGAGGGCAGATTTAGTCAGTGTCCTGTGCAGTGCCACATCAGTGATAAGTGATAATAGTTACATCTGTCTGGTTCCAACACCAGTTTAATGTCAGTTAGTACTATAAGTAGTTTGTCTTAATGAGTCTGCTATTGTTTGCAGCTTACGGTATTTAGCAGTCATTCAAACACAGTGGCTGTTTTGTGTTCAAATATTTTCACCGTTATACTAGTTTAGCCACACTGTGCAGTAATATCACGGAGACAAAGACTTCCATCTGTGGTTAAACCCCTGGACCACAATTATTGAGAGCTAATGTTAGACATTCTACTATTTTAAATGGAAAAAGCTCATATTTAAGTCTTAAGTATAAGACTTAAATATGAGCTTAAATCTTAAGTATAAAGCACAAGGAAGCAGAGTTTTGATTGATTGTTTGGATTATAATTCTACTTAATTCCAGTCAAAGCAGGATGTCCTCATGGGACATTTAAGGAGACACGTTCAAAGCTGAAGGAAGTTCAGAAATGCTTTGTGCATAAATCTGGAGTCACTACAGAGTTCAGGATTTGGTTTTTAAAGCAACAACAAGAAAGCAAAAAACATCATCACAGAGCAAGAATGTTCACAGGATATACACAACACGTACTACGAGTAATGTGTGTTGTATATCACGTATTGAATTGAATTTATTGATATAAACAGATAGCATTCATGACATTGTTCAGTGTGTTTCAAATGTACTAATTATTGCCAGGAGGGGCAGATGTAAAAAGGAACTGGCTCAGAAAATGGTTTGATGTGAATGTCTGTGATGTTTGCTGTGTTACTGTCTTCAGTTATTAACAACAGAGCTCAATAGATAATGTAATACTGTCCTCCAGTTGAGAAATATAATCTTTACGACAACGCCGTTCAAATGAAGCGATTAAGCTGAAGCGAGAAATGCTCACCCAGAAGTCAGATGTCGGGTGCGGAGCTGAGGATATTGTTGGATATCCTGCTCATTACTCACAAATACAACTGTGTAATTATTGAAGTATGGTGCAGAGAGCCACAGTAGACCATCATTTATTTCATATTTTATTATTTCAGGGTTGCAGGTGAGAGAATGAGTTGTTGCATTTACATGCATTTAGTTTTTTTAATATGCGCACATGTACTGTAGGTCTGGCATCAGATGTTATATTCATTCATTCATATTCATGATAATATATTTTTTTCCTGGCTTCAGTGTGCACATTTTGAGATCCATGTGTGTCACGTGTGGCCTCATAAAACACAACCCATCATTACAGTACAGCTAGGTAAAAATGTGACTGGAGTAAGCTGTGCAAGTCCAGTTCCAGTGTGATTTATGACAGCGAGTGGCAGGTTATGGTTAAAACCTGCAACACGTTAGCGGCCACTTGGGGGAAACGGGACTTAACAGGTTCAGTAGAAGTTTGCGACAGCGACTATATCACACCGAGTCGACGGTTGATGTTGTGGGTAACAGTGTCAGTAGCAATGGATGTGTGGAGCATTTAGTAGACAAATAAAGCACTCTGTTATGTGAGTGTGTGGCGCTCATATTCACGTTCCTCTTTAACTTAGATTAGAAGCTCCAATTTTGGCTTTATACTAGTTTAGGAATTATTTAGTCAGATTGCTTCTACAGTACGAACACTCCGTGGCCCTGATGCAAGCATTAAGCAGACTTGTGATTCTTGTCTGGTAAAATAAAAAGAGACTTCACCCGTAGTCAGACATTTAGAAGAAGAGAACATGTTCAAGACCGGCAGGCAGGATATCAAAGACGCTAGGTGGGTCAGAACAGGTACAGGCAGGAACAATGGCTATAACTCTAAGGCAACATAGACAGTCTGACAAATAACAGGACTGAAACATCCTCAACATGCTGAGGAACAAATGACTAATTGGATGCAGCTGAACAGGAAAGTGACAAGATCAGGCAACGAGCAGAAACAGGAAATTCGACGGGGATGAATAGTAAGCAGCCGAGGGATGGCAGCATATCATCGAACAGATGGTTACAACTCAAGAGACTAAGATGACCTGGGGACACAAAAAAAGGAGGAAGGAGTGGTTATAAAAAAGACGAGCCCTTCAAAATCTGCGAGCAGGCACATTGAAAATAAATAATTGAATTTAAATGGATGGATATTACTATGAATCGAACATTTGAAAGCAACACAATGGCATAATTTGTAATGAAGTTTAATTTAAAAAAGGTTTATTTGTCCTGTGTGTGCCCAGGTTGTGAAGATGTGGAGCTGGGTTTTCACTGTGACGCTTCTCCTGTCCTCCGTGAAACAGGCTGAAGCTCAGGGTAAAAATATCTCCTCTAACCTACCATCATGACACGGCCCCCAAAAGTGTTTTTCAGTTTTATGTGCTCACGTTACTCTCCATCACTTGTATTTGCAGGCAGGTGTAATAATGTGCAAGCAGCAGATATTGTTTTCCTAGGTCGATGGCTCCTCCAGTATCGGCCGACTTAACTTCCTGCAGGTGAAGGGCTTCATGGCCGGAATCGTCAAGCCATTTGCCGGCTCTGTCGGCGAGTCAGGGATACGGTTTGGTGCCGTACAGTACAGTGACACCTCCAGGTGACTGACAGGATTAATGTATACCTCATTACTTTCCTGTGCATGGAAGCGATCTCAGTTGCATTTGCAGATATCATAATGTATTCATGTATTAATGCACTTTTCTCCCCCTTCAGAGTTGAATTTACATTTACCACCCACCTGAATGGCACTGAGCTGGTGAACGCTGTGCAGAATCTGAACTATAAGGGCGGAAACACGCGCACTGGTGCTGGGCTCAAGTTTGTCGCTGACAACTTTTTCCACCCTACGTCCAGTCGGGATGTCCAAAAGGTCTGATGAGCCTCCAGATTACAAGGCGGCAAATTTGACGTAGAACTTGTTGAGTTATAATTCCACCTCCTTACCTTTCAGATCACCATCCTAATCACAGACGGGAAGTCACAGGACAATGTGCAAGAGCCAGCGCAGAAGCTGCGCAGTCAAGGAGTGCATGTTTTTGCAGTTGGTGCGTGTCTCACCTGCAGTCCCCCCTCTCTTATTCAGAGTAGTTTTTTTTTTTTTTTTTGGTGTTTCTTTCTTTTAACCTTGCAAATCTTTTTTTGTTTGTTAGGTATAAAGAGTGCGGACAGAAATGAATTAGCTCAGATCTCCTCCGAGCCCAGCAGTGATTTCACCTCCTTTGTTGGAGACTTCAAACTGCTGAACACTCTTCTTCCTCTTGTGAGCCCCCGAGTGTGTTCCCAGGCAGGAGGAGTCTATGCTAGCGATGGTTTGTGTCTTAACTTCAAGAGCTCTGTCTATTATCTCAGACTTTATTGTCGCACTGTAAACCTGTATTTAATTCTGCGTCTCTTCCTGCTCCCGCCCTTTCTTGGTCCTCCTCAGAGGCATTTTCTGGTCCATCCAACATTCAGTTCACAGGCCAGACGTCTGATACTCTCAGGTTTCGCTGGAGTCCAGCAGGCGGGCCCGTGAGCGGCTATGTGGTCCAGTATGTGCCACTCTCCGGCCTGGGTCAGCCCATCACATCAGAAATGCGTCAGGTGAGTCCCAGTGTTGAAGATTATTCCTGACGTATATATGAACATTGATATGATTTAGATTGAAACGGCAAATTGGAGCTTTAAGTGCCAAAGTCAATCATTGCCTTGTGAGAGAAACACGTGCCTTCAGGCTGAGTATAAACCTGTCTAATGGGTGGATCTTCTTCATGTTGCTGTTTTAGTGATTAAAGTTTGGCAGAGCAAAGAGTGAAATTCCCTTCTGTCTATGTTGGCAGACATGATAAAGATAGAAGAATGTCATAGCTCAGCCTTCTGCCATTATGTAGCTGTCATTCACTTTGCAAAAACTTGTTCAAGGCTTAGCCGTTTACAAAGATGACCTCTGTCTCTCCTTGTAGGAGTCTGTTGCTGCCAATCAGAGGACCTTCACAGCGCGAGAGCTGAGATCAGGAACCGACTATCTGGTGACTGTCATCGCCCAGTACCCCAACAGTGTGGGAGATTTTGTTGCTGCCAAACAACGAACCAGTGAGTAAAAAGTGAAGAGAGTGCAATACCACCGTCAACAATTAAATATAACAGCACAAGACATAGCTCTCAGCTAATAATACTTACTAGTCCAACAGCTTGGCGTCTGTCTATGAGCTTTTTATTTCATGAAGCCCCAGGTTTTCTCTCATCCGGCTTGGTCGGCCACTCGCTCCTCTTATCTTCTTAGCATCCTCTGTCAACATACTGTTTGGTCTCTTCACCTCTGTCATTATGTCCATAGAGGCTGCTGAGCCCGTTTACATTTTCCTCTTTCCCAGCTCTGGTTCTGGCACAACACCTATTCCACTCCCTCGGTATTCCAGCATCCTGAGCCTGAAAACCTCCCAGTGGTCCCAAACACTGGTGGTACAAACTCTGCTGGTGCTCTGAGCCCACAGTCGAGCCAGCATGCTAACAAACTGAGCTAACATTAGCTAACAGCAGCTTTAGTTTGCAGCAGTGAGTGTAGCATCAACATCAACATGATTTAAATAATACACCTGCAATGTTATTTCTCCGCCTCATATAGGATCTTTGCCAGGGGTGTCCAGTCTGCGGCTGGTCCAGGCAGGTTTCTTCTCTCTGTCTGTGGGCTGGGATCAGCCTTCGTCACCTGTCCAGGGCTACAGACTCACCTATGGACCACGAGGTCAGGAACACACATCCCTCTGTTTCTGTTACCTGTCTGTCTCTGTCTGTCTTTCACTTTCCAGCTCCCTCTTGTTCAACTTGTGCATTTGTGTGTGAGGAACATTTCCAGTACATTCGTCATTCATCTCTTCTTTTCAGCATTTATTGTCAGTTGTGACTGTCACAAAAAGCTGTCTTTTCCAAAGGTTGGGGAAGTTTTACAGTAAAAACGAAGGAGGAAAAAAATTACAATATTCAATAACAGTTAACTGATTGGTGGCAAGTTGGAAACATGTCAAGAATGTACAGCAGTCAAGGCTGAGTGTGGGGAACACAAGCCTCTCTAACACCTTACTCCCCTCAGGCACAGGCTGTCAGTGAGGATATTTATTGCCCAGTCATTACCTAAAATATCAAATACATTTTATCATCACAACCATTGAAATTAGATAAACTGGGAAAGCCTTTACTTATGTCACGGATCGTCAGTAATTTTTGTCCTCGCGTTTTTAGAGACAGGGCGTGGCTCATGGATCATGACAGTGTAAAGATGTCTGGGTGCTCATACTATGATTCAGGAGAGAAAAGTGGGCCCTGAGGGCTGATATAAACAGTTTCTCTCTCCAAACATGAGGCAGGAGTGCCAGTCTCACATGGAGCTCCTCTGTAGGCTTGCATGTGTGTGAGAGTATTTAAATCGAAAGAGGTCAGTGTGTATCCTGTAAGGAGATGTTTTCTGGTTTAGCAAGTGTGCACATCACACACTAACAGACATGGTAACACATACAGGACAGTCACTTCATAAAATGAATTACGTGAGGACACTTTCCAGTATTTCTGCAGCATGTTGACATACTGTACAGCATAATTTGTGCTTGCCGTTAGCGCAGTAATCGCTCTACTGTATGACCTCCATTTCTGTGTGCCCTGTCTATTGTGTGGGTGGACGAGCAGGTCAGCCAGCAGCTCAGCTGTTGGAGCAGTCTCTGTCCTGCAGACTCCACATCAATCACCCTGGAGTCACTTCAGCCCGACACAGAGTATGTCATCAGCCTCTACCCCCTGTTCCCCCGAAACTCTGCATCCCCATCCACCCTCAACGCTCGCACACGTGAGTCCACCCTGCAGCCCGTTGTTCAGACAGTTTTGCACTGTGATGTGACGATGCAAAATTTACAAAAGTTACAAAAAATACAGCAACAATAAAACAAGTGATACAGTATGTGTACAGTAGTAGTGTCTCCTTGTGGTTTGTAATTGGCTTTCTGTGTAATTATCGAATACTAAAGTGTCTGTCTTCATGTTTTTGCATGTGTCAGTGCGCCTCGAGGCGGTGCAGCAGTTAACAGTGGAGACGGAGTCAGAGGGCAGCGTGCGCGTGCGGTGGAGAGGCGTCAGTGGTGCGCGGGCCTACCGTTTGGTCTGGGGACCATTTACAGGTCAGGACAGTGCAGACATCAAACAGCAGTGCTGCATATCTGTCTGTCAGAATTTTAAAAAAATGATATTCTTCTCCTGTTTCTGTTGACAAAGGTCGAAATGTGGAGACCGTGGAGGTTGCTGCTGACAGCGAGTTTCACACTTTGTCCAACCTGCAGCCCGACACAGAGTACATTGTCACTATTATCCCAATGTATGAAGGAAACACTGAGGGACCTGGAGCCACAGCCAGGTTTAAGATAGGTAGGTGTGGTTTCAGTAGTTCATTACATGAAACGTCTCTCTCTGAGTATTTCTGAGTTCATTATACCCTCTTCCCTCTGAAAAACTCACTGTTAAACACACACCAAAGCACTTAATTGCCACAACAGACTAAATGACATACTATTTTTGAGCCCCTTCGTTTCTTAGATTAGTAATTGTCGTAAAAGATTGCTTTTTGAATTGGCAGTTGCCTTTTGGTGTGTCCCGCCAAGTACAGGGACAGGAAGCGCAGATAGAGAAGATGGCCGACAATCTTCCCCGTTGTTTGTCTTCATACTGAAAAGCTACACGTGTTACTGTTTAGTTCTGTTTAAGGAACATTTCTCGCACACCTACACACTCATTATACACACACGCCATCTGTATCTCGTGAGTAATGCCCATGTGGTGTCTCTTCAGTCGACTGGTGTTATTTGAATGGAGGCTGAGTCACTGCAGGGCCGCTACACTAGCGGAGAGCTGGCAGAAATGGAGGAGTGAAAAGCCCTGTGTGGCCCAATTCTGCTATCAAAGAAGCGAGATATATACAGTCCTCTACATACTGTACACCGCAGTAACTTAAACTTAAACCTCAGCTGATTTCGCTCTTGTTTGTTCCTGTTTAAACTGGTAGATTAACAACCGTTTGTTGTGTCTGTGGTTTGTCTGTTGCCTCCTCATTAGGAAAAAATGTTTTTTTTTTTTTTAGTGCGGGTGTAGGTTTTCTAACATGTATCATGCCAAACATTAAGACTACATGGCATCGTTATGTTTATCTTCTTCCACGTTTGCAACCACTCCAGTATCTTTGTATGGCATTCAGTCAAGCAAAAGCCGGAGGATGGAGCACTTTGTTAGTGTATAGTCTGACTGTCAGGCCTAGAAGAGACATCACTGAGTGCGTATTGCTTAGCCATTCGTCTGTAGACGTTGTTGTTTGGCCTGTGGGCTGCCCACTGTCACTTTCCTGTTGATTAATGTTCATCACCATCAAGACCCGTGGCAGTATATAGTACATTACATCTGTCTAGCGGGGCTGACCTGTGTGATCATTTTTTGCTCTCTGTCAGTCCACCACAGCAGCAGCCTGCAGGCAGCGGTGTGGTATTTCATCTCCTTCTCAAAACAGTAGTTTTTGCAGCATTTCACGACACATTCCTGAACCCTGAAGATAAAGCCAGAGTTCTGGCATGACTATGAACAGCTCGTGTAAGTGGATTAGCTCAGTTGGTAGAGCGTCCGCCCCACGTACGAAGACTCAGCAGCGGCTCAGGGTTCGAATCTGACCTGCAGCCCTTTGCTGCATGTAGTTCCCCATCTTTCTCTCTCTCTCTGTCCACATGCCTGTCACTCTTGAGCTGTCTCTATCAAAAATAAAGCTTGAAAAGGCCAAAAGAATACTCCATCCGGGTGTCGAATTATTGAATTGTTTGTCTGGAAAGGTTTCAAATTGGCATTTTTGTGATCACTCACTCAGCATCTCGGGCCAGATACTTTGTCATGTTGAACAGAAAAGCTCAGGTGCCCACACCCCTATTCTCATGAGGTTTCCCTGCACACTTCATATAATCTGCGCTACCTTTCATTTAATGGCACTCATCATCCCATCAGTCTTGCTATTGTCAGCCTTCAGCGTAATACTAATTTGGATGTGTCAGGTTGGGACATCTTTGCAGGCAAACCCTGCAGCTGCTGTAGGATAGATATATCAGCACATGATTTGTGTAGTGTAGTGTGCAGTGTTTTTTTTCTAAGTGAGCGATCTGTTATGTGTTTGGCTGTGTGCTGTTATGTTACATGTCAGTCATGTTTGCTGAGCCTAAAGCAGCTGGCGAAGTTCCAGCATTATTTTATTGGCATTGCTTGAGTTGTTTTTGCAGTGAATCGTCATGTCTTTCTACACGTAAATCAATTCTGCATTGTTTGTTTCAGATTACATTACAGTCATTCCTTATTCTGTGTGTTAACACAGGTTCCGTCCATGCATTGATTGATTAAGCTTCCCTTATGACACATTACATAATTGCACACATATTATATAACGCGTCTTTTTTCACCAGAGCGTCAGGAGCAGCAGGTCCTCAGAGCAGCTACCACCGGCCCCTCCACTATTCGCCTCACCTGGAGAATCATCCAGTCCTCGCAAGGGTACCGCCTGGAGTGGAGGGAGGGGGAAGGTAATAAGCAAGTTGATACAAAATATAGTTCTTTTAAATGTCATTTAGATTTTCATTAACCGTGTTTGTGTGAATAGTTATGATGTGCTGTATCCTGATACGTTTTATCACCTCATGATTTGGCTTAGCTCACAGTGTGTTGAATGCCAGCTCCACTTTTAATGGACTGGCTGCATAGACGGCTTTTTGACTTGTCAAAGCTGGATAAACACAGGTGGACTTAATAACAGTGATAACAGCTCAGCTCCATTAAGTGTCCCAGTAAGACTAACAGTGAATAGGACAGACTGTCAAAGGAACTAGCACGGGCAATAGAGGGACCTCCCCTAAGTGGAATGCAGCCATCATTAATATACCCTGTGAGTTATGACACGTCGAGATGTCTGCTGTGCAACCAGTCTATTTGGAAGCAGTGGGAAGTGTGTAATAACGCTGCAGGTATGCTGAAAATAAATCCACTGATCATCATCGTCTTTGTCTCCAGGAGGCCGCGTCCAGAGCCTGTCATTTCCCCGAAGCACGACCAGCTACGATTTAACAGGCCTTCAGCCCAATACAGAATATATTATCACCCTGTACACCTTGTACGAAGGTCGTGAGGAGGCCACACCTGTCTCCACCGCATCCAGAGGTCAGCCACAAACAGTAAACTTTAGATTTAGATTGATTTATTGGTCATACATGTGCTACTGTTCTGTCTATGTCTTTGCTTTAAAATTTCACGAGTGTCCTAATTCTCTGGCGTTGCAGAGGAACAGCCCGTGGGGAGGGTGTCCAACTTGAGAGTTGTCGAGTCTCTGGGCAGTACTGTCCGAATCGGCTGGACGGGTGTAGCCGGGGCCACTCAGTACCGCATCGTTATCCTGAGCACAGAAAGTACGCTGACAGATTTTATTCCGTTATTTTATTATTTATTTTGATTGGTTTGGTGCCTAATTATGAAGGAAAACATGCCTTTGAAAATGTTTCATGTCATGTCAGCGGGAACAGAGGAAATCCGGATTATCCCTGGGAACCAGACGACCCTTGACCTCAGAGACCTGATAGTGGGAGTATCTTACGGTGTTAGTGTCACAGCGCTGGTGGGAGAAAATGAAGGAGACACAGTTACTGTCTACATTAAACCAGGTAGGTTAAGCAGCGTGCTTCATCCTGTCTCCCGTTTTTATTTGATTTATTTTCCACAGTTCATTTGTTCTTCCCCTTTTTCACCTTGGCATTTGACAATAGCGTTCCCGTTTTAAACCTTTTCTCTGTCCCTGTTGCTGCACTAGAACGTGAAATACTCAGGCTTGCTTTCTTTTCACCATGAATTTTGCCACATGAGGTCTGTATGCCCTTTATTCCAGAGCAAGGTGTTGGCAGAGTGACTAACCTCCGAGTGACAAATGCAAACAGCCGGAGAATTCGAATTGCCTGGACAGGTGTTACTGGGGCAACAGGTTACAGGGTTACTTGGAGACAAGGCAACAGTAAGTGTTACGTGTTCGTGAGGTCATCCTTTTGAATTATTGTATTACTGTGTTTTTCTTTCACATCTATTTGAAGACAGAGCAGAGGCTGTCAATTTTTAGATCTTACCTCATGATCCTTCATGCAGCGAGCAGCAGCGGGGCACCCTCGGGAGCAGCAGACTTTGAAGTCTCACATCTTTATTCCTCTCTTTTTTTGGCTTGTAGTCAGTTTTTCATCTGCATTTTTTCATATTCCTTTTTCATGTTCTGCCTTGCAGGTGCAGAGCAGTCCCGTCTTCTCGGGGCGGAGGCCACAACCTTCACTATAGACGGCCTGCAACCAGATGAGGCACTGGTGATTGGCGTGGCACCTATGGTTGATCAGCGCGCCGGAGAAGTGGTCACGCTGTCTTCTCGGACTAACCCTCACTGGCGGATCAGTGTCCGGTCTCCGCATCATCGACGTCACATCTCAGAGGATCCGTATTGCGTGGTCATCTTCAACTAGGGCAACTGGCTATAAGATCACTTGGCGGAGTGATGATGGTAAGCAACGATTAGAATTAATATTCTTATTTTATTTCCATGCGATACATCAATATACATGATAACAAGGTAATGTAATGAATAGTGTTTCGAGTTGGTGTGTTCTACATTTCCATCATGTTTTGTTTGATGCAGGAGTTGAAACAACTCGTAATGTACCGGCCGACGTCGCTTCCTACACCATTGATGGACTACAGGCAAATTCAGCCTACACTGTGTTAGTTTCTTTACTAAGTGGCTCTCGAGAGGGAAGTCCTTCCACCCTGGCTATCAGAACAGGTACCCGACTTAATTTGTCAAGTACACATTATTGTCGTCCACATTGTCTTTTGGAAGAAACTTGGCCTCGGGTAGGGGGACGCAAAGTAGAATAACTGATTGATTGTTTTGTGTCGTGATCGTCAGAGTCAGATCAGACCGTGGTCGGGACTGTGACGTCACTGCAAGTCCACGAGACCCATGGAGAGGTTGTCCGAGTCACTTGGGTCGGTGTGCAAGGAGCGACGGCTTATCGCGTGTCCTGGAGGAGAACAGACGGTAGTCCATTTGTAGTTCCACACATCTCACATCTTAAAGTTTCTTTGAAAACATCAAGTTGCCCTTAAAAAATACACGCCATATTTAAGTTTGACTTAAAATGAGAAATAAGAATGTCTCACGGCAGCCGGTCTGCGTTACACCGCTCACTGCTGTGACTATGCGCTGCTGTAGGTGGTGAAGAGAGGAGTCAAGTGGTGGGAGGCGAAGTGACAACAGTGGATCTAGACCGGTTGGACCCCGGAGCCCAGTACGAGGTGCAGGTCATGGCTTTAGTTCAAAACAGAGAGGGAACCCCCGTGTCTGTCCGAGTCACCACACGTGAGTCCAGTCTATCTGCTACTTTTCTCTCCTTTCTTGTCCTGGTTGTGATGGAAACGTGTTAACATCTACCAGATGATGATGGGCCTAATGATGACACCATTAGGATGATGGTGCTGCAGCAGACTGGAGCTTAGGCAGTGTTACTTTCTTTAGTTAGTTTGTCTTCATGTTGGTCGCTCTGTTTTTCCTGTTCGGTGCAGCATAAGATCGCTGTGTATTTATTTTTTTCTATATACAGCTGGTGCCGTCACCCCGCCTCCATCACTACCTACCACAATTTTACGAGTGGCAGAGGTTACCCAGAATTCTGTGCGGCTCGGCTGGAATCCGCTGTCGGGTGCCACAGGATATATTCTACGCTGGAGAGAGGAGTCAGGTGACACACATCGTTACGCATGTTATAATTCATTTCTTTTGCACTCGTATATGCCTGCTCCACAGTCCAATTTAACTGTTCATATTTCTCAGATGTCGGTCAAAGCCTGTCTGTTACGCTCCCTGCTTCGTCAAGCTATTACCAGGTGACTGGGCTGCGTCTGGGTCGCCGATATCGCTTCACCGTGCAGCCCACCTTTGCAACTGGATTGGGAAGGGAGAGCTCTGTAGACGAACACACTGGTAACCACCACACGTCCTTTCATATACTTATTATACATACAAACACCTTCTGATATCTTAATTACAGCTACATGCTTTTTTGTTCAACAGTATGTGTGGACGGGCGACTGGATGTCGTGTTTCTGGTGCCGGCATCCACAGATCGGATTAGCATCGCAAGACCTCTGCATGAACTCCTCACAAGTGCAGCGAGGTCGCTCCGCACTATCGGAGCCCGGGACTCACAGGTACTGCTCTTGAAGAAAAAGTCTAAACGGGGTATTGAAAAGTAGATTTTAGTTGCGTGCTGCTAATATTTTGATTATCTCCTGCCTCTTTCAGATGGGAGTCGTGGTATACGGTTACAGACCCAAAATATGGTTCCTGCTTAATCGCCACAGCAGATCTGACACACTCCTTCAAGAGATCCAGTCCACACCCTTTGATGAAAGCCCAGGGAACAACATCGGTCAGTATTACTTTCTTTGTACTTACTGAACTTCATACCTTGCTCGGTGTGTGTCTGTGTGTGTCTGTGTTTGTGTGTTTGTGTTTCAGTACTTCTGATGTTGTCTGTCTCCCTCTGCAGGCGAAGCGGTGACATTCACCAGACAGTACCTTCTGACCACCGCGTCTGGGCGGAGGCCGAGGGTCCCTGGTGCTGTCGTGATCATTGCTGACAGAAGATCAGCTGACAACCTCACTCTCGCAGCCAGTGGTCTCAGGGCTTCAGGTGTGCTGGAACAATCTGTACAATGAAACTTGATGTAACTGCCTGCACCTACGTGATCACTGTAGTTGGCTTCAACTAGGCAATTTGGCTGTAATATTTCAGTGTATGTAAACTGTACTTTTGTAATGCGCTCAACTGAATTCACATTAGCTGTGTGTAGACATAACTGACACTGACTTTGTGCACTCCACACACAAACCCCAAAAAATCTGCCCTCTGTTCATTGAGACAAATCTGTTGGCGTGTGTGTCTGCCAGGTGTGACAGTGCTAGCAGTCGGGTATAGACCAGGCGAATATAGAGGAGCTGCGTCGGGTGGTGACAGATGGCAGCACCCAGAACATCCTGTACACCCGTGACGCAGCGCAGTTGGACACCCTGCACAGCGATCTGGCGGACTTGCTCTGTGGTATTGCCAGAATACCAGACGTAAGAAGAAACCAGGAGAAAGCATGCTTTGTTTTATAAACTTGTTTTTTTGTCCCGGTAATGACGACGGTCAAAGCGACATGCAGTACAATGCTGTGACTCTCAGTTCAACCATTTCACAAACAGCTTTTTAATGGGAAAAACATGGAGTAATAAAGCAGGATATCAGACAATAGACTCATCTCAGCCTGATGTTTCTGTTCTTGCTTTGTTTAGGGAATTCCAGGTCCGGACCATTGTAACGTTCAGTGCCCTCAGGTGAGTTATAAAGACTTGGCCCCATCTTTGATGGAGATACTGCAGATTTGATGACTGACTTGAAACTTCAAGTTGTATTACTCCTCTTCTCTCGCCTACTCCTCCTTACTGTCTGATCTCTAACTTTGATTTTTCCAATTTCTTTCAGGGTGAGAGGGGAGAGCGTGGAGAGAAGGTACAGTGCGGGAAGTGCTCATTTTTTTAGCACTCTTCTTGTAATTTGTATTTTCAGCGCTTATGTTTTGGTTTTTTTTGACTCCACAGGGTGAAAGAGGCAGAGATGGCGTAGATGGACGCAAGGGAGAGCCTGTGAGTCAGTCCACTAACACTGATGCCGATGATTCCTCTATACACCAATGTATTGATTTTTCAAAATGATGAATTGAATTGATTGTACATGGTAATATGGTGTGTTTGTGTACGATGTAGGGTCGTGATGGTTTGCCTGGGAGGGAAGGGCCTAGAGGACCCGAAGGACGCCCAGGTCCCCCGGGCCAATCTATCCCTATTGACCCTTCAGGGGGCGTCAAAGGAGAAAAGGGGGAGAGAGTGAGTTCATCTAAGACCATACTAAAAGTATACAAATGTGCCTCATTGTAATGTGTGGTTTTTTTTCTGTTTAGGGTTTTCCTGGCATTGATGGAAATCCAGGGTTGCCCGGGCGACCTGGTTCTCCTGGAGGCGCCGGGGTCCCGGTGAGTACAGGCACCCGATTTCTTTGAGCTGTTGGACGTGATCATGTTGTCGTAGTAGCACATAGAGGTCATGAAATGATGTTTTTGTGTCTGCAGGGTTCACAGGGCTTACCTGGTGTCAGAGGAGACCAAGGTGAGTAACCCTCAGTCTCCTGCGCTGCGGCGTTCTTTAGTGAACAAGAGTGTTTCTCAAGTCGTTTTCTGTTTGTTCTAGGGTGGACCTGGTGTGACGGGGCCACAAGGGCAAAAGGGTGAAAGAGGCGAAAGGGTGAGCTGAGTGATCGTTTCTAATCTTATTCTTAACCCAGCTCACACGTGTTCATGATTCCAGAAAACACTGTATGTGTTTTCACTGCGCTTTGCTGATGTCTCAGGGTGAACCGGGCTCAACTATATCTGGAGGTGGTCTTCCTGGTAGGAAAGGAGAGCCAGGCATCCCAGGAATACCGGTAATGAAAAATACTGTAAAACATCTGTCTAGGTGTTTTGGATGTACCTAGTCATTTTTATAGACTAACCAGCATTTGCGTTGTGTACTAAGGGTACTCCAGGTCGTCCAGGCAGCGACGGGGCCAAAGGTAGCATTGGAGTTTCAGGGACACCAGGTCAGGACGGTCGCCCAGGTATACCAGGAACACCAGGACTCTCTATCAAGGTGCGCCTGCTCTCCTGCTGCTTCGCACAATGTCATTTTTGAATTTAAGAAGTAAGATGCACTGGGCAAGATTTTCATGTGAACATACACCAAACTCAACCGCCACTCTGATGGTCACTAAGTGACAAATCAAAACTCATAATCCAAACACAAGCTGTCTTTGAAAGTCCTGTGAACATCTCTCTGTCCTTAAAACACTGGACTGCTTTCATTTTAAACTGGCTTGGTAGCTTAAACATTTCGCTGTTTTGCTGAACTTCTTACTGACATTTACAAGACAACATTTTACAGTCTCAAATACACGGAAAACTAGTCATCAGACTGTTGTAATAACAGATGTTTCCTCAGAGTTTAGAGACTATAATAAAAATGGCTTCCCCGCTGCGCTGAGACTGTCATTTCCAGATTCATGCACATGGTGGTAGTATTGAGCCACTTATGTATTGGTAAGACATTGTTTTTATAGAGATCTTATTAGATCCATTTAGTTTAATTTTTTTATTCAGACATGTGAGGAGGCCTGCTTTCAGACTTCAGACTTAGATGTTTTTTTCCAGTGAATCCAAAAATCAACCATTTGAACACTGAGTCAGATAATGATGGTATTTCTAGTGCGTTTTTAAACCACACTGGTTAAAATGATTGATTCTCATTCTGATCAAACAAGCGTTGCAACATCTTTCAGCTCTTCAGTGAAAGAAAAGGAAGTAGAAGACGAAGAATTATATATTATAACAATAATTTAGCGTTCTTCCCGGTACCGCGTCTTCTTTCTTTTTCCTTCAGTTGCCTTAATGCTGAGATAATACATGGAGCATCAGAGAGATGGGTTGTTAGTGTATCAACCTGTGATCTGAATGTAGATGATTGGATCATCATGAAGAAAGTTTCCCTAACAACAACGATCAGCACCCTCTCTCTCTCTCTCTTTCTGTTTTTTTTTCCCCTCTCTTTCTGCAGGGAGATAAGGGCAGCCCAGGAGAGAGGGTGAGTCACACCATCACCAGCTTGTCCTCTCACTGTAGAAATGTCCTGAGGAGCATGCGAGCATAATGATTCTTAGCCCTTATCTCTCTTTGCTGACAGGGACCTCCAGGAGTCGGCAGTGGGGTGGCTGTGAAGGGCGAGAAGGGCTCCCCAGTAAGCGCTGTCAATCACTGCCAGTGTTGCTGACATGTTTAGTTTGCAGATCAACTCTGTGCGCATGTTGGGGTGTGTTTTGCATTTTCTAATTGAATTTTTATCATCAGGGCACTGCGGGACCTGCAGGAGCTGTGGGCTCTAGAGGACTGGCAGGACCACAGGGTGCCAGAGGAGACAAGGTAGCCACAGACTGATTCGGTGCTCGAGTGGTTGAACACGTGAGATGTTTATCTCAGAGAAAAATGGTTGTTTTTCAGGGTGACAGTGGTGAGGGGCTGCCTGGAGCTCAAGGCAGGCAAGGAGAACCTGGGGACAGGGTAGGTTGAACGCACAGCAGTTTTAGATGGCTTATGTCACGATGATGAATGATATGAATACAGTGAATACCAGAAAACACTGATAGCACATGCCTCTGCACAATTCTCTTCACACCGGTCACAATTTCAAAAACCTTTCTGGTTCTGGATCCAGATCTTCATCACACAGTAAAAGACTATCACTCTGATTTTCTGAGAATAAATCCGAGGACGTCTGAAACTTGTACAAAGAGGACTTTTAGATTAAAAGCATTTATGTTGTGGTCACCTATAAGTATAAAGTTGCTCTAAAGTTGCTTTATACATATACCATTATAATATGGCTGCAGTTGCACAATGAGTTTGTGAATTAAAGTGATTTGCATCACATTTGGTAAATATTGGATAAAATGGCACAATGACTCACCCGATACGCGTGCGCCCTGTGTACCAAGGTTGAGCCCTCACAGCAGAGGCCCAGGTTTGACTCTAATAGAGCATAACACCCCCAAAAACGTCTTTAAAAGGCCTCATGATGGCACTCTCCACAGTTAAGACTGTTCAGTTCTTTCTTGGCCCACAGCCCAACTTTTCTATCGCTAAAATCTCCTGTGTCATTTTTGAGATTTTCTTTTAACTCAACTCAAATGCATAAATAAACAGGACTGAAACATAACCTCCTTCATTTATTGATGTTTACGTTCAAGCATTTTGCTCGTGTCTTCCAGGGTCCCCGTGGGCCTCCAGGAGAAATTGGTAGCAAGGTAAGATAAAGGTAAGAACAAATCACTTGTTATAAGATACATGAAATATATATGACCTCTGTCACTCTCGCTTTCTGTCAGGGTGACCGAGGACAGCAAGGTGAGCCTGGATCACAGGGAGACAGGGTGAGTTATACGATATGAATCAGTCAAGTATGTGCGTGCCTCCGTCTGCTTGTGTGTTGAGTCTTTGTGGTCTAAGTGTGGGTTTTTGATGACTGTTCTAAATGACTGTGGTCCATATTCTCAGGTACAGGTTCTGGCATAGGTTTTACCACAAGGAGGAGCGCATGCATTTTCCAAAAAACTAAATGGAATGATATTGATTGATGGAGCCAGATGTGTGTGTCATCAAGCTCACGTAAAAGATAGAAAATCTAATAAAAAAATGCTGCAGAGAACTTGTTTGTACCTGAACTGAAAGTCAGCTTTAGTATCAATTCCAAGGTCTTATCTCTTATCCTTCTTCTTTCATTTCTTTATTTTTCTTCGATAAGATGAATACCTGTCTGTCGAAGATAATATTCATAGTCGTGGTCAAAGAGTGGAAAATGCTGGTAATGGCTGATAAATAAATAAAGCCTCTTTGCATCAGAAAAAAATGATGTGGAAATCCCTTTCCATATTCCACACATAGTAATTGTTATTTTCAGATGAGCCGTGCAAGTTCAGAAGTTCATCAGTCACGCGCAACAAACCATTTTAAAAGTTACATAATCTACAGTATGTCCACCACAATCAGTATAAGAACGCTGCAATCCTTTTCTGCAAGACGCACTTACGCTAAGTTACATCAGTCTGAGATCACGCCGCTTGCACGTACATGCGTGCATACACAAGGGGATACTGGGCAAACCGTACCGAGAAACCAGTCAATCAATCTGGACATGTGTCCCTTTGCAGGGGGAGAGAGGACCGGCTGGTGAAACTGGGGAGCGAGTGAGTTCAGCAGTATTAAATTTTAATTTAAAGTCCTCTGCTTTTCGTGTGACTGTTATCTGAATAATGTTGTTTCTCAGGGGGACCCAGGGAAGCCGGGCCTCGCAGGGACACCGGGTTTGAGAGTGAGTGACAGGCTGTCATACAGTATTGGCTAATGACACCAGTGTGTCCTTTTGTCTCGTGTTTTTGCTGCACGGTGTGACCGCTTGAAATTCGTAGCAAGTCTCATGAATGAGTCTCTGCATTTGTCATCAGGGTTTACCAGGGCCCGGTGGACCAGCGGGAGAAAAGGTGAGACTGATTCAATTAAGTGCAATCATACGAAGGGCGGCAGGTCAATAGGAACGTGGTTCCATCGCATCGTGTTTCATAATGGGATGTAATGAATTTCCAAGCAAAGATGAAAGAACAAGTGAACCTGTCTGTTCCCAGGGAAACGAAGGTGCACGAGGGGAGCCCGGCAGAAGTGTGAGTTATCAGATAAATAAAAAAAAAATCATGACATATAATAATTTATCTTTCCTTTCATTTTGGATATGCACTCAATGCCCATGACAGTCTTTGTCTGAGATGACGAGTCTTTCCTGTATTATTCATGCAGATCCCAGGTCTTCCGGGCAAGAAAGGGGATCAGGTAAACTATCAAATTCTCTTCTTGCAGTATTTTAACAGAGCTCACTCATACACGTTCTTTGACTCCGATGGGTTTCTGTTCCTTCGCTGTTGTCCCGCAGGGAGAAAGAGGCCTGACAGGTCCTGAGGGGTCAAGGGGAGAAAAAGGAGAGCCCGGACAGAGAGGAGAGAAAGTGAGCAAGAAAATATGGAATTGTTTCTGTGTGAGGTACATTTATAGTTTCCGTCTAAATGTTATTCCCTTTTCTTGTCATTTTGTTAGGGGTCGTCAGGGTCCGGAGGGTCAGGCGTTGTAGGACAGAAAGGAGAGCCGGGAGAGAGAGTAAGTCCACACTGGAGTTATCGTAACACCTCCTCATCAGAACAACAAATGGCAGAATCGTAACGTTTACAGCTGCTGTGATATTTCTGACAATAGCATCCATTATTCATGAAACATTCCCTTGTGCCACCTGTCAGTGTGAACCGTGCCCTAAAACTGCACAGAGAATACATAAAACATGTGCTCTTCCCTCAGGGACTTGCGGGTATCAGTGGAAAGCCGGGTGCCAAGGTGAGAGGCCTGCTTTGTTCTAGCACAGGTGCTTTTCTGTGAATGTATCATTACTTTATTGTTAAACTGGTCTTGTAACTGATCTTTAGGGTGATCCGGGCGAACCAGGAGAGAGGGGTGAGAACGGGCGACCGGGAATCCCAGGAAAGCTGGGTCCTGCTGGGAAACAGGTCAGTGGTATATGGGACCTGGCTTCATTCACGTCTTAACTGTGAAAAACACGCAGTACGCTGATAGATGAAACTAACTGGAGCTCTGTCGTCTGAATAGCTTTGGGTTGCTGGTCATTCAAAAACATTGTGCTCTTTTAATTCATTTATAATCCAACAATTAATGAAGAAAATCAGTCAATCATAATGTTATTAATTAATGAATTAATGATATCAAGCGTATTTCTCAGCCCTTTTACTTCTACTGCAAACCTTTACTGCCTTTCTTTTACGGCACATTTAACGTTACACTTTAACATAAGTCTATGAAGGTTGTCAGTCGTGAAGAAAGATGATTCTTCTTCAGGGTTAACTTTGGGGCAACTGCGTGTAGTTGTCACAGATTTATCCAGATCTACAACCAAGCCCTTCATGAAAAAAGATACACTTCATTATACTGTTGTAAAACATAATTAAACTGTTTAATTGTTATTGCTTCAGTGCTGTAATCACAGATCAGTCCACCTCTTAAGTTTTCTTCTGCTCCTTCCAACATGCATGACTTTCTAATGATGCCATTTTAGAGGTAAACCCCCTTTTCTTGCTATATGTTCTCTCTACTCTGTTGATGCTGTAGATGTTGAAATGTAATGCCATGAATGTTTCCTCCCAGTTCAAATGAATTCATTATTTATACTTGTGTTATACAGGGAGAGAGAGGAGAGAAGGGCGATGAAGGTGTGCCTGTAAGTATGAGCTCTTCCTCTCATTCTTGCAAACATCTTAACGTCCGCTCGCACCATAAGAAACGCGTGTTTATTTCTGAAGATCAGTGTGTCACTGCAAATGTCTTTTTCGCGTTAAATTTTCCATCAGGGGGAGTCTGGACTTCCGGGGAAGTCAGGAGAAAGAGGCCTGAGGGTAGGACAAGTGTCTTTTACACGTTTTTGTTCTTTAAACATTCAGTGGAAAGTTCAGTAAATGGAACTTTTTTATCGATCCCCCTCAGGGACTGAATGGTCAACCAGGACGGCCCGGAGAGAAAGGGGACATGGGGGACCCAGGAGAGCACGGACGAAATGTGAGACGGGTTTATACATCATCATAGAGACACAGAGTTTTTCAGTACGCTCTTGTGCTATTCGACTGATGTATAAATAAACACTGAGGAAGGTCAGCTTTTCAGCATCTTTATCGATCTGTGTTCGATCATAGGGCAGCCCTGGACCTGTGGGACCGAGAGGAGAAAAAGGAGACGTGGTCTGTTGTTTGTTTTATTTGAACAACGTGCTTTTATAACTTTGTATCTACCGTTAGTGGATTCACATATTTCTCTTTCATCTTCAAGGGACCCCAAGGGCCTCCAGGACCAGCAGGAAAAGTAGTGAGTGTGTCAGACTGTACCGTACCGTATACCGTATGTTTATGTATGTTAACTAAAATGAAACACTACAGTCTCTAGCATCAACGTATCATTGCGTCCTGCAAACGTCCTGCAACCCAGTTCAACCCTCTTCTGAGACTAAATGCCATTTTCTTTGTTCTCATCAACAGACTGACATCCAGGGTCAGCTAAAAGGGGAGAGAGGAGAGAAGGTATGTAATGACCCTGTGAGGAGTTTTCTCTTTATTGTGTCTATTGTGGTTATTGCAGAGACGTGATGGTAAAACCCCCCGACCACCATGTCATGATTAGCTGAAACTGAATTGTGTAAAGAAATTAGCAGCTAAAACAACGTCGCTGCGATCCCCAGGGTGACGATGGTGACCCAGGAGAGCACGGCAGCAAAGGCCAGAAAGGCGAAGCAGGGACTCCTGGAGCCGCAGGCCTACGAGTGAGTTTGCCTCGTTCTTGTAATTTGTAAATGCTTCTGTGAGCATCTGATAAGCCACTGTATATGCATCTGTATGCACGCTGACCCCTTTCCCAGTTGATTTAGTATGCATGACTGATGATCCTCTGTGACTTCTTGTTTTCCCCTCCCGCTGTGTCTAAAGGGTCCTGAGGGACAACGAGGGCCCGCGGGCACGAGAGTGAGTTTACTTTCTGTGACTGCTTCTCTACTTCATTTCCCATAACCGGATACTGCTCGTTTCCTCATTTACATCACGTTCACTTCTAATGCATTTAATATTATACATTTCCAGGGTGACTCCGGAGAGAGAGGAGCGCCCGGAGAGAAGGTTTGAAATCAATGTTCACCTACTGAGCTGACCCATATACTTGATTCCTGTGGACTCTGTTTCCTGTGCAGTAGATTCTCAGTGGGATGAAATGCGGGGAAGCTTCTCGGCCAAAAGTAAAAGTAGTTTTCTAACCATAAGCCTCTGTGTGATCAGGGAGAGAGGGGAGCCTCGGGGTTAGATGGACGTCCTGGTCTGGATGGTAAACCAGGTGCTCCTGGACCACCTGGTCAGAGGGTACTACAGTTTATATCATCTTTTCACCAAACGATAAAACACATTGTACGCACAGCGTCACTGGGTGGTGATTGTGTTTGTACATGATGTAGTGTTTTGTGTGTGTGTGTGTGTTTACAGGGTGATCCTGGGAAACAGGGCGATCATGGGAGAGATGTAAGGTTCCTTTTTTCTTTAAAATACAATTGTTCTTTCATTTATCAGTCATTTCAATGCTGATATGCTTGTTTTATGCTCACTGGAGTAGTGAGATTAGTCATAGATTTGTTTTTATTTAGTCTTTTTATCTTGACCATATTAAAACCTGACTTGCAACCACATATGTGCACTTTAGCTGTACGCACTGTAGAGGGCACTGTGGAGGTGTTGTGGCCAGTTGCATAAGCTCACTACTGCGGGAAGACGTTCTGTGTCCAGTTTTACTGGAGATTATTGTGTAATATTGACATTAATAATGTCACAGTTTAGGTCAAGACTCTCAATCCCATATCGAGGGGCAGGCACATGACAGCTCAATAGCTACTAGTCCATTGCAACCAAAACAAAATACAGTTCCTGTTTGTGTCCTGTGCACGTCTAAATTTCTTAGATGTACAAATCAGTGTGTTAGCAGCTTTACATCATTAAATTATGACACTTTAAACATTGTTCTAACCGCCCCATAAAATCTGACCAAATCTAAATAAGTTCTTATCAGGCACAGTCTCAATAAGAGTGAGATTAAATCATGCACAGTGATGTGTGTTGGCTTCGTTTAACCAGGGTTTACCAGGAATCAGAGGAGAACAGGGCCCCGCAGGACCTGTCGGGCCTCCAGGCACGCCAGGGACACCTGTGAGTACACGCACATCCGCACGCGAACCTTTGTTATATACTTGTTATGCAAACATTTTTGCAGTCTGATCCATTCATTGGTCTCACAGTCTGTTTTCAATCACACGCACTCCGTTATGCTTCTTCACCCTTGCTGTCATATTTCAGGGTAAAGCAGGTGAAGATGGCAAACCTGGGGCTCCTGGAAAAATGGTGACTTTCTTATCTTTTCTCAGCTGGTATAAATCAGCACTACAATTAGTACCCTCTCTCTGTGACAGGATATGACAGGTTGCACATTATTAGTGACTTGACTGACATGTTTTGATGTTGATTTTGTTCAGTCAGAATATGAATCCTGTCAGTAGTGCATCCTCGCTCTCTCTCTCTCTCAGTATGTCTCTATATCATTCTCTAATTAGTAAAAGCCTTGATTGTGCTCTTCCCTGTGAATGATGTTTACTGATCAAAAGCAGTACAGACGTTTATGTCGGGCTCTGCTGCGTAATGGCTTGTCTTTATCTGAGTGCTCCCTGCAGCAGAGCGGCCATTACTCACCTTTGTTCTTAACACGTTTTATTTTGACTTGCAGGGTGAGGATGGTGTTCCAGGTGAAGATGGGAGAAAGGTTTGTGGCTATTTTTTTTTTTAGTTCATGCGATGATCCGGCGCCGACAGGAGGAGGTTTAGTTACCAGGGTTACAGGATCCTCTTCGATGAAAGTAGCTTAAGCTGACCAAAAAACGAAACGTTGCTGTCAAATTTTCTGATATTGTGTTGTGACTGCTGTCATCATATATGTCATATATATATATATATATTATGTCTTTGTGAATATTATTTTGAAGCATACAGGACACACAACATATAAAAACACAAAATAAACAAAAATGAAATCCAGCAGTGCATTTTTAGAAAGTTATTATTCATTGTGTCTGTATTTCTTCATGGACTTGACTCTGCTGTCTTCAATCTGCAGGGGGACAAAGGAGATTCAGGAGCAGCTGGAAGAGATGTCAGTTTGGCACTTTCCCCTTTATATTATTATCTCTTTGTCTTTTGTTGTCAGTTTGTTGCTTCACACTCAACCTGCCCTATTTCACCCGCTCCTTCCTGTATTGATCCTGCCTTCCGCGACTTTATTGTATTACAAGGGTTTTCTTCCTTTCCTTTTCTCCTCATTACTTCCCTCCTCAAGTGTGTATTTATCAACTGTAGTTTGCTCTGACATTGACATTACCATCACACTCTCACTCACCGCTGAATCAATAGGCTTCTCAGAAGCGGCTATATACATTTACGGGCTTCTAATGATCAAGCTTAGCCTTTAAGGGGAAGCCACTTCTGAGAGGAATCCGGAGAGGCGCCAAATGTCAGAGTGCTGTTTTCATGTGCAAATTCTTATTAATTATCTCTCGAACATCAGTGGAGGGGTGGCAGCAGCCACCTGCTTTGATTTTATAGTTCAGCCTCTACTATAGTGCAGGAGGAAGTAACCCGTGTAGAAGGAGTCTCAGCTGTTTAATCGCATCTGTTTTCCAGGGCCGTGATGGGCTGAAAGGAGACCGGGGGGTTGCTGGACCTGTAGGACCCTCTGGACCTGCGGGGTCTCCTGGAATACCCGGCAGCATTGGTCCTCCCGGGCAGGTATGAATGATGTAGACACATTTAAAATGATTTCAAATGTGACTTTCCACTTTTACCGATCAACGCGCCATCCCTGTCTCTCAGGTTGTGTATGTTAAAGGAGTTGAAGCGGCACCAATCCCAGGTCCGCAGGGGCCTCCAGGAACCCCTGTGAGTGTGCATGACTTGTTGTTAATTACATTCTTTAAATGCGGATTACAGTCTCACACAAACAATGCCGCTTTTCCTGCAGTGTTGTGTGCTAGGAATAATGTTAGGAATAAACTCATCATACACGCAAAACAATGCCCTGTCGCACGTGAATATGTTTTGTTTTTGCATGTCATCAGTAGAAAAAAGCCGGTATCTAAACACAGTATCTAGCTCTGGTCTGGTCACTTTATCCCCCCCCAGCAGCATCGCTCTCCCACGTGCAGCAGCAAAGACATGTGCTTTATCTGCATCTGTCTCTGTATGCTACTGCAGCCCTCCCACGGTTTTATCTGTTGATGTTTTTATCAGTTGCCCTTGCTCTGTCCTTCAGGGCGTACCTGGGATCCCAGGAGCTGTGGGGGCTAGAGTAAGTCATGATGGTCTTTATTGATCTCAGTTTGCTTTAGATTACTAACCACTTAGTCTGCTTTTTGACCTTCTATAACTTTCTTTGTTCCAGGGAGACAGAGGCCCAGCTGGCCTCAAAGGCGAAGCTGTAAGTTAAACTTCTGTCATCTTTATTATTGTCAAAATGCGACACAAGCGAGGTTCCATGTGTTTGGTGTTGACTCTTGATATCTTTTTATTGGCAGGGAGACCCAGGAGAGGACGGGGCGCCGGGCAAACCTGGAACAGCAGTGGTGAGACTTCAGCACATAACCTGCGATGACTCAACCGTGACTTCTGGAAACAGTTATTGTCAATATTGTTCATCCACGTGGAATAAGCGTCTTTCTATTTTTATTACCAGGATGTACAGAAGGCTCTGGGCAGCTTAGGCATTCAGGTACGTGTATTATGATTGAACGAGTCTGTAAATCTTTCGTGTCTTCTAGTTTTCAGTATTTTATGGAATTATGTTAAATTTAAGACACGCACACTGCACACACTGGACAGCATTTTGATTGGTTCTCTTCTCATCAGTACTTTTTTCCAATAGCCTATATAGATAAATATAGAGTTTGGCAAAGTAGTAGATTTACATAAAAACAGCCACAGCATTTATTGTGTATCTATTAGGGATAAATTAGAGATAAATAATTTAACTGTCTTGCTAATGGAAAAAAAAATCAGAGAACCGGTAAAGTGTTATTGTCCATTTGTTCTCGCAAATGTCATCATTCCATTTACAGCTCCCAGATGTATTTATAAACTCGCGTTCAGCTGTTGCCGCGTCAAACAGCTCAATTAGTTTGAAAATAAAATGTCTTCAATCCAGTAAAAGTGGATTAACCGAGTCGCCACGGTCAAAGTATGGTATTTGCTCCTGGTTTATGGGCATGATAAAAAAGAAGAGGGGAAGTAGTTTAAAAGCACAGCAGCATGCAGCGGTTGAGGTCATGTAGTAATGACTTATCACTTCTTAGAATAAACATAGTGCAATCAGACATAGTTTACTAGCCTTATTTAGTATTCTTTGCAGATTTCCTTGCAAACTCTCGCAGTTCAACTGAATTTCAGAGTTTTTGTGTGTCTCACTTTTTAAAGTTACCATTAGACCTTGGATATTTTTGGACACTATATTTCTAGTCCTCACTTTAGATCAAACGCATCTCACAGACGGGGACCGCTGGCTGAAAGTTGTGAAGCTCTTGCCAACCATTTCCCTTTTCTGCCTTCCACACAGGTGTCTGATCTGAAGGCCGTGGTGGGCATAAAGGACACAGTGCTGACTCAAACAGTGCAGAAGCCAGAGAAAGGTGAAAAAGGAGACAGGGGTGAACCTGGACAAAGAGGACAACCTGGTTTAGATGTAAGTATGACCTCCAAGGTCCTCTTGGAGGCTTACGGTAAACATGACCCCTGGTGAGAAGTCTGAATGGTACACTACACTTAAATGTTTATCATGTCTGCTCAGAAATGTTCAAAAGTTATATCATTTTTTATCTCTTTCCTGTTGTGCACCAGGGTGCTCGTGGTTTTCAAGGAGAGAGAGGTGTAAAAGGGGATCAAGGGGAGCGAGGACCCGCAGGAGCAACTGGGCCTCCAGGTAGAGCCTGTGAGTGAGCGGGGACCTGAGGGACCCCCAGGACCTGCTGGAGAGCCGGGCAAGCCGGGAATACCGGGAGTTCCTGGGCGAGCTGGAGAACTCGGGGAGGCCGGAAGACCTGGAGATAAGGTGAAGGGGAGAGTTGGGTAAACGCATCTTCATTTTTCTCAACGTGAATCTGCTAATATCGTGTTTCATGTTTCAGGGGGCGAGCGGAGAGAAAGGTGACAGAGGAGAGTCTGTAAGTGCTCATGTTACATTGTTTACTTTGGTCCTCGGAGTCGAAGCCAGTGAGAAGGAATTTATGTGTTGGTTGTGTCTGTTTTTCAGGGTAAAATCGGACTAACGGGACCCCCCGGCCCAGCAGGTCAAAAGGTAAACTCCTCCTCATCTCTAATGCAGTGAAAGCATGGAGAGTCCACAATTTTGTAGAGACACATGCAATGGATTTCCTACACATTTATGTGTGTATGTATCGTAGGGAGCATCTGCTGACTCGGCGTTGACCGGTTTGCCTGGGGCCCGAGGCGCTCCAGGAGTTGCAGGACAAAAGGGAGAGCCTGGTGCTGCGGGACCAATAGGAGCTAAAGGAGAGCGGGTAAGATCCGTACATAATATGTCACGCACTATGATACATTTCTATATGTAAATGAACTACTTTTGATGTGCCTTGCAGGGTTTTGCTGGAGCTCGTGGTGACAAAGGAGACAGAGGAGAATCTGGTGAAAGAGGACGTGATGGCCAGCAGGTGAGCGGGCTCTCAGGCGTAATCTAGATAAGAATGTTGTAATAATCACGAAATCCGACTTTGAACCTACCTACAATTAGTCCTACAATCAATATGACATGTTTCATAAGAAGCGATCTGTGGTTTGTCATCTCAGGGAACACCAGGAGAACCAGGAAAACCTGGTCAGGATGGGAAACCGGTAAGATACTGGATAAATACCGGATGTGAGAGCTAAGTTATACCTCTGAAGATGAAACTGAATTTTAAATTTTAACAAAGAGCATGATGTAGTAATGACTTCCTTGGTTCAGAGACACTTTTTGTTGTCCTATTTCTTTCCAAAGACTTGGTAAGTGTGTTTCTATTCTTATGAGAGTAACAAAATATAGTTGATCATTTATAGTTAGTTAGTATAGTATAGTTATAGTATACTATAGTTAGTTGTATTTATAAAATTCTTGCTTGCATAACCTCACAGCATCGTGTGTAAATAAAGCAGTATTCCAGTTAACATCAGAGACACGCTAACGTTTCATGTCTCTTCATCTCTGTTTACAGCGATCACCAAACACACTGTTTTACTGTAGTACAGATTACGTACTGTATGCCTCATGCCGGCTAGCTGTTAGCTGGGTGCAGGAGCGAATGTTAAGAAAGGAGAGATATTAAGCACTTCTTCACACTTTTTGTTTTCCTTCCCTTCATGTCGGAGCAGGGCCCAACAGGGCCCGCTGGTCCTCGAGGCCAACCAGTGAGTAACCAGCAAACGGGCCTTTTCTTAGGCTTGAGCTTGACAGAAAACCACTGGGCCGGCTGCAAGCACTAAGCTGATGGAGCTCTCTTTTCCCCCTCTTGGGCCGAGGCTTCATAGATCCTTTAGACAGTAACCTTTTGCAGCTGTGCAGCTAACTCCTCACTCTCCAACTCCCTCTCTCTCTCTCTCATATGTGCCTTATCTCTGTCCATTTCCTTTTCTGTGTTGTTTGTTTCCCCTTCTCCAACACTGTTCTCCACCCACCTATCCCCCCCCACCCTCCTGTCCTCCACCTCCCTCTGTCTTTCATCCTCTCTAGGGCTTGCCTGGGTTCCCAGGAGTTCTAGGCAGACCGGTAGGTTCTCTGCTGCGGGCTGGCATGCTTGTGCTCTGGAGGAGGGAGGGCCGGGAGAATTGGTCCCTGTGGTATCAGATAGAAGAGGGAGAAGTGGGAGTGGACCAAAGCTGTAGAGATACCAGCGGGCTTTAGGTTACGTGAAGGAGCTCGAAAGATGTATCTGCATCTGCAACAGTAGACCAGAATAACCTATCCTCAGGGTGCAGATACGTCATGTAACTTCCAGGCAAATTTCCACCACTTTAATCTTAATTCATCTGTATTGGAAACATCCTCCTGGGATCACAGATAAGAGTCAGACCTTGATCAGTTCATCGTGAAATATTAATCAAAAACCGGCTGTCCCCATAGAGTGCGTATCAAACTCAAGAGTCGAGTTTAGAGTTTGAATTTTAAATGTGTAAAAAGCCACAGATTTGTTGGAGGAGATGAAAGGAAATCAGACATCCTGAGCTGAGTCTCTCACCAGGATCCAACATACAATAGTAGGGGTGTTACTAAATTGAGTGCTCTCCGAAATGTACTGTGTTGTCAATTCGCTTGAGTCTGCTTATCATGCATGCAGCTGTGCCTGCTGTCTGTTGTGTGCTTAACTTCTCTCAGAGCTTACCACGTGTCTCTTTGTTGACCCTCTTGTGTTTGTGTTGTCCTACCTGTTGTCGTGACTCACAGACGTTGTCTCCTGGAGAGACAGCCGTGTACCTCAGTGATATGTCTGTGCATTATTTGTGTTAAATCCATGTTGTCCAATATTAGCACATAAAAAGTCCCTTTTTTTTAATGTGCTCGATTTTTAGAAACATATTTATGCATAAATATGTGTCACGCGTGGGGACTGTTTGTTAGCTGGGGCGCAGTGACTTCCTGGAGTTTTGTCGTCACCGCGAGGTTGTCAGAGGAGACTCCAAGAAGTCATTTAACGACTAACACAAGAGTGGGATCGGTCTTCTTACCTAACTCACAGCTAGAACGCAAACAAGCTTTTCCAAAATGTCACAATATTTCTTTGAAATGTTGCCTGCGTGCTGTTTCATTAAATATTTCATGATGTGAATGTACGGTGTGTGACTTGTATTTTTCTTCTAGGGAAATCCAGGAGAGCCTGGCATGAGGGGACCAACTGTGAGTGCTACACACATGACAAAGCACCTGTACGCACACACACAGACCGTTATTAACAATAGCCGTTCACATGTTGCTGATATGTGTATTTATTAGGGCCCCATGGGTCCCAACGGGCTTCCAGGTCCACCAGGAGTGAAGGTGAGTTCATCACAGTGTGCAGAAATTCTCTTGCTTCTTCCTTGCAGGCCATGGTTGTAAAAAGTTTGTTTTTCACAGGGTAACCAAGGAGAGGCCGGCGTCGGCATCCAGGTAAAACAACTCCTGTGGTATTATACATCTTTTAGAAAAGACATCAAATTGCCCCAGTACACAGTCACATTACACGTCACAGATCTGCAGCGTGTGACTTTATTTCCCGTCTCTTCAGGGGCCTCCTGGTGCTCAAGGGAGCACAGGTCTGCCGGGACCACCAGGCCCTCCGGGAGCTGTAGTAAGTGTTCCAATAAATCACAGCGTCTCTTCAGGGAAAAAAAAAAAAAACTGCTTTTATGTTTCATGAAATTCATTGAAAATCTTCAGCGTTCGTGTATCACATCGCGTTCCCTCATACCACTGTATTTATTTCTCCCCCCCGCAGGGTCCACAGGGCCCCCCAGGACTTTCAGGGCAGGTGGTGAGTGTGCAATTTTGATCTGGCTGGCACTGTTGCTGCACCGCACAGTGAGGAAGTGTAAAATTGGCGAAATGTTTTGATCTTGAGGCGTTTCTGTTATAAAACGGGAAAACGGGAGAGAAATCAAATAAAAATGCCAAAACGTGTGCAGCGAGTTTTTGTTGACAAATGGCGGCTTCGGCTGCGTTTTGTGTTCATAATTGGAGAAGGCAGGTTGCAGAACATGTGATTTGTTGTTCCTTCAGCTAAAAAACAAGCAAACCGCTCAGCATGGCGTGTATACCATACTGATTTTTTACCAGTTACAGTTACCATTCAAATATTTCTGTTGGAAACTGTGTGATAATCTCTCAATATCACAGAAGAATTATATTAAAACAAAAAATAACGAGAAGCAAACAAACTGGAAAACGGTGAAGTGAAAGCTTTTCCTTTGTAATATATATTTAATATATTTAAATGCGACTGCACACAAATGCACGTTACATGCACTGAGGTGTGTGCTGCTCCCCAGGGTGAAGCTGGTAAACCAGGAGTCCCTGGAAGAGATGGGGTGCCTGGCAAAGAGGGAATACATGGATTACCAGGAAAGCAGGTGTGTGTGTGTGTTGTGTTCATGTAGTTGACTCTGTATGTGTTGTGTCTTGTGCGCTGTGCTGTTTTTTTATCAGGTCCTTCTTGGTGTCATCATGCAATAATTTGTTCCTCAGGGCATTGCTGGACCTCCAGGCCAGGCTGGCTTAAAGGGGGAGCAGGGAGACAGCGGTCCTCCAGGGAAGGTGAGAACATGTTGTATCTACAGCTCAGCCTCTGGCTAGAAGGACAGTCAATGAAATTGGTTTTGTGGTTGCTTTTATTGGATGTGATCCCAGCAACAGAGTGATTTGCTGCCTAGAGTAATGAAAAAAAAAAAAAAAAACATTTCTGTAGTGCTATTATTAGCCTCCTACTGCAGTTTTCATTTGATGCACAACAATAGGTGGTCCTAGTCTGAGTCATCCTTCAGGGGCAGTGTTGGGCCTCTGTTTGTCCGCCCGGGGCTAGGGCTGCCTCCAGAAACATTTCCCTGCTATTCGTGTTTTATAGTTGGTCCGGAGTCCCACTGTTAGTTACTTACGTGCTGCTGCTAGCTGTCTATAAAGTCTGATATTTGAACTCTGGTGTCTCTGGATAGGCTGCAGCAGTGCGAGCGGCTCACAAACAGAAAGTAACAGTATATAGTCAGACATATAGGCAGACGGACATGTTCTGTCTACTGATGAGGGGATGCATTAGTAGCCTGTGGATGGAGTCAATACAATGGGCAAGGCAGAGTTTGTGGTGGTCACCGAATGGTCAGTGAATTTGGAAACAGTTTGACAGCTGCCTCTGCTCTCTGTTTGTGACTCTTTACTTCTCTCGATTTCGCTCACGCCAACCAGGAACAGGAGAGACACACGTTTCTCCAGAGCTTTAAAATAAATAGGGTCATGTCTGTTAGTGAGCTATGTACTTTCCAGCATAAACATCCCTCGCCATTTGGTAAGTGTTTTGAGCTGGGATTAGGCGGTAACACAAGAACTTCATCTTCCCGTGCGAGCTGTCTCAGTGGGATTTCTCTGTTATTGATTGACATTCAAAGAGCAACTGGCACTTGCGCACCCGGTGAAATGAGTTTTCACATGTTTGAAAAATATTTAGTTACTCTTTCCTTGTGTTCACTCTACCCTCACAGGTTTATATTATCTGGTGCAGTACAGCCCTGGAGGTTTTTGGGAGGGTTTTTTTTTTTTGCAGGATTGTATCGAAATGGGGGGAACACCCTGTGGAGGACTGTAGTGCCTCCCACTCTAAAAATAACCGACCATGAATGTGAATTTCAGCTAAATCCTTGCATAAATTTCTGGATAATTGCTTTGAGAGTTCTATTAAAGCGCTGCCAGTCAGCAAGTAGCACAAGCTGGACTAGGTTGCCCTGTATTTGTTCATAAATATCTTGTAGTAGGTGAGGTGTAAACAACATCCCCGGCTCCAATCTCATTTTGCATTTAACCTTTAAAAATGACAAGAAAAAGAGCCCGGCGAACACAAACGTACTGCGCTAGTTCAAGATTTTGCCAAGTGTAGCCGCACAAGCAGCACAAAGCAACGTGCATTGCAATCTCACCATTCCAAGACCTCATTGTCTAAACATGCACGATCATGCATGCATAGATGGATGGATGGATGGATGGATGGATGGATGGATGGATGGATGGATGGATGGATGGATGGATGGATAGATGATAGATAGATAGATAGATAGATAGATAGATAGATAGATAGATAGATAGATAGATAGATAGATAGATAGATAGATAGATAGATAGATAGATAGATAGATAGATAGATAGATATGGATATGGATACACCCTTAGCACCGACACTGAAATATTGTTGCCTGCCAGTATCTGAGTGACTGCAGGCATCTGTTAATAGGGACTGGCTCGGCTTGACAAAGTCTGTGCCAATCCTGCCAATGAGAATCTCAATTAAGCCGAATTTCAGCTCAGTGAGACCGAAAAATGACAGAAGAGAAGGTCAGATACATTCGTACGTTTCTCATCTCATCGCAGAATCACGATGACTCAAAATCATCTCATCCCTCTACGCTGCAGATAGGTTTACGTATCAACTTTTATTCGACCTCCATCAAGCTTTTAGTAACCGATGCATGCGCCTGACCTTATCCTGAAAAATGACAAGCACTCCACTCTAAATTTTCTGTTGCAACAGAGTCCACCCTCGTTTGAGCCAGGAGTGATCAAGCTCTTTAGCCTGGAGCAGAGCTTTTTGTAATGCAAAGCAGCAGAGATTTCACAGTGACATGCGCTAACACACACGCGGCTGTTAACTCAAAACGCCGCTGTTTTCTAAGCATTTTGATAGCGAGGCAGATGTGGAACAGGCGTTTCAGAGATGAAACATCTGCTCGGCAGTATGTATAAAAGCTGAGGTGTTCACGTTAAGCATCTAAAGCACACGTTTGTTCAACCATACAACAACAATACTTGACAGCATGTTCCACGTTACCAGCTTTACAATGTTCTCTCACGTCTTCATCGTTTCCAGTAGTGCTTGGTGCGGCAACTCCATTTTCTTCTTGGCAATGTTTGCTTGTAAAAGTTCATCATATCCTTTTGCATGCTGCCTCTATGGGTGTTTTTTTTTTTCGTTATGGCAGGTTGCACATATTGTGTCTCAAGGGATATTTGTCCTGAGTTCATATCATATTGTAACTTTTATCAAGAGAGGTATGACATTTACTAAAGGTCCCCGGGATAAAGGTCTCACAGCATATGGTATGTGTCTCAACCAGTAGGCCACTAGACACCCTGTCTTCTTTTCTCTTTTAAACTCATCATTGCCGGGAGCTTCCCGTCGCCAGGCTTGTTGTTTTTCTCTGCTGGTGTATGGATGTAAATGTATGTAGACAAAAAGACCCGAAGATGGAACCTGCTTGTTACGCGCTCTGTATTCATTGCCATTCCCGCTGTTTGGGATGTTGACGCGAATCGTGACGAGTGTCTCGAAGAGCTCCCTCACTGCTGACAGACTCCGGTTCAGCACCTTGGACAGAGCTACGGTGACACTGTCAGCGAGTTCACTCGCTTGATAAATAACCAGGCAACACTTGTCCATCTGCTCAGCTGCCTCCCCATTTGTCCACACACACACACCACACACACACAGAAACGAAGACGAAGTGACGTTGCATTTTTCAACTCCACACCTGAAACGGACTTTGATAGGAGACATATATAAAGCTTTCTAAAATACCTGCTGCAAGCATATTTTTGTGTTTCAGTTGAGTCCGGGAAGTCAGGACTCCACTTTGCTTCACTCACTCATTTTTGAATCAAACAACTTTTCTGGAGTCTGACAAGACAGGGCAGAAAACAGACAAAGAAACTTATGGGGGACTATGATATATTTTTCCGACTTTTGTCACAAAAGTTTACTTTTCCGACTTTCAGTCTGGTGTAGCGCAGTGGTTAAGCTGTAGGAACTGTGCATTCGGCTGTCCTTGTGGAAGACATTAAGGCTCTTAATCTTTTATAGCTGGAAAGCCTAATGGTTGGCCCTCTATAATAACCGAATACCAAGCTTTTAAGTGCACATTTCTGTCGTTCCATGAACAAGAACATATACTGTGCAGCATACGTACGGTAATTACTGTTATTTTCTCAATTTTTCTGCACACTTACAGGCTTTGGCTGGACCTCCTGGGCCCAAAGGAGAGAAGGTGAGTCACTGTTATTGGCAGCAGCATGGAAGAAACGTCACTAACCTTTTTTTTTTTTTTTTTTTCATTTTAGCCGTAGCAATGCCTGTTGAATGCAGATATTGACTGCAGATGCTTAATAATGTCAGTCAGTACTAATAATAATAATAATGTTATATATTCACGTTGGTCCATCGTGCACTAGATAAAAGAGAGAATAAGAGAACAGTAAATACAAGGCAACACATAAAACTTCCTATAAAAAAGGCAGAAATCAGCTAACTGCACCATGCAAACTCGCACAAAACACAGCTGGAAATGAAAGACTAAAAAAATGATATGATGAAGCAGAACAGAGCAGCTGGCAGCCCCTGACATCACTGTCTCCTTGTGATTGATGCAGGGTCTTCCTGGTCAAACACTGCCAGGCACACCTGGAGAGAGAGGTCTGTCTGGAGAGAAGGTAAGTCTGACCAAACCATTAGCACTGAGCACTGACTTCTCGCCGTGAAAATGTGCTTTTTCATTAAAACTTTATGATACCCGCTGTCTGTCAGGGCGCCAGGGGAGACAAAGGTGCTGGCGGCATCAAAGGAGAAAGAGTGAGTTGCCATCACACGGCAGAACAACACATGTATCCAGTGTTAACATAACAACGAGGTGACAACATGTTATCTGTTGTCATACTAGGGAGTGGAGGGTGAACCAGGAGAGCCCGGAGAAGATGTGAGTAATCAGCCCACTGGACTGTGTGTTTTTTAAATGACTCTCACGTGTCACATGTTAAAACCTATTTATGTTTTTTTTTTTAGGGTTTTAAGTCGACTTTTAATTTATATTTGTATGTTTTAATTGTGCCTAAAGAGTTGAGCTTGATGATTTGAATTGCTCCTGAAGTTTGCTCATATGGGAAATATAATTTATTGAGCCAGTGAGTTCTTTTGTTGAAGTACTTAGCTTCATGTTGGGTTGCTTATCATTACCGTAATGGTTTCCTGTAAGTATGTAACAACTCTAATTCAACGTTCAGCTTTTTCTATATCCAAAGTATCGAGCATTTAATATATATATGTTTAATGTAGAATGTGAGCATGAATGGTTGCCTCTGTTTGTCCACCCTGTGATGATCTGGTCACTTATCCAGGGCAGGGTGTCCCCCGGCTCTCACTCAGTGGATAGGCTCCAGTGCCCCATGACCCTGATAAGGATAAGTGCTTACAGGAAACGGATGGATGGATGTGTCATATAATATATTTAGCCTGCTTGGAGGAAATGTTTCACTCATCCTACTTGAACTCATGTTTTTCTGGTCTGGCCAAGACATTTCTTTTATCCAGAAATCACACAAAAGCGCAATAAATATACTCCCTCTATATATAATGATGGAAATAACTGATTCTGTTTTTTTTTTTGCCCTTTTTCTTACCGCACATTTTAACTAGTCCTCTTTTTGTCAAGGTCTTTCGCACCAAAGCCAGCCCAATTATTTAATCCTGCTTTAATCAGCCGTCTTTCTATCACAGCGTGATTACAGTCTGTAGACCTTCTATCGAAAAGTGTCAACTGTAATCTTCTCTGATGCTCGAGGTTTTGATTATTTGTCGTCCTTGAGGTTAACGAGGCGTGTTAACTGGAATAGCGGCCTAGCTGCTGATAGTACACACCGGCACTGATGGAATGTGTCTTCACCAGCATAATAATGAATTTCAAAAATTTGACAACCGTTTGAAACTGAAACAGCGCTTTGTTTTTAATATACTTAACATTTTGTTAAAACTTTCCAGTTATTTATTATTATATGGGTCGGTATTCTTATTTTCACATCCCCGTGTTTGTTTTCCATGCAGGGGGCACAGGGACCTCCTGGGCCAAAAGGAGATAAGGTGAGCTTTTCGTGAGTTTTATATATTTGCTCGAAATCAACCCGACCCGTGTGACATTTGTGGCAAAATGTGTGTTTCAGGGCGAGAAAGGCATAGGACTGGCAGGTCCTCCTGGTCGGGTTGGGCCTCCAGGTTTGAAGGTGAGTAGCAGCAGTGTGGTTTTATCGGACGTGCCACAGGTCAGAATCTAACTGCGACTTGATTTCAGGGAGACCCAGGCCTTCCTGGTACAGCTGGTCCTCCAGGGCCACTGGGGAAGTCAGGTGACCCTGGGCCGCCTGGTCTGAGAGGAGAAATCGGACAACCTGGCCCCCCTGGACCACAAGGGGAGAGGGTCGGTGGAGCTGCTGATTACACAGTATTGTATGCTTTCAGTCTTAATCTCTGCGGTATGATTTTCAATTATTGAGGTCTCGTTTTCAGGGTCTTCAGGGCTTTGCAGGCCGTGCAGGAAATGTTGGACCTCCTGGTCCTGCTGGACCTACTGGACCGGCAGTGAGTTTAGTTTTTATTACACTGTGATTAGCAGTTGGGTTCAGCTCAAAAGACATTTGTAATTTACGATTTGATTGTTTTCTAGGGCACTCCCGGTACCAACGGTGTCAAAGGAGACAAGGTGACTATCAAAGCCGGCACATATTTTCATCCACCTGTTTAAATGTTAATGGGCAGCTTTTGAAAGGCGTACGTATTTCTTTTCTGTTGCCAGGGGGAAGTTGGCGTTGGAGTACCCGGCCCCAGAGGAGAGAGAGGAGACTCAGGGCCCAGAGTGAGACATCGGTTACATCACAGTATCACTGAAGATGTGATGTGATCTGAGTTTGCCTCTGGATGATTGGAACTAACACTGGTTTGTCTGTCATGTTTTAGGGAGAGGAGGGTCGTGCTGGCTTGGATGGGGAGAGAGGGTCGCCGGTAAAAACATCAAATATTTCCTTTTTTATCCATCAATCGATGATCTTCCCATGAAATCTCTCTGCTTTTCAAAAATGGTTTCTAGAGAGGCATAAAGGAAGAAATACAAGCATAAATCTTTGTTATTATAAAAGAGCTGTTCTTCACAAGGACACAATGTATTCTTAGGTTGTAAACAAATTATTCTATAGGCCTTGTCCTCCCTCACAGTGTTGCAATGCCCGTCATTGTAAAGCAACAGAAATCTAATCAGCCTGTGCTCACTGTGGAGCTGTACAGTATATAATGGGGGATGGCATATGTCTTTGTGTGTCCATCAGGGTCCCGCAGGGATCCGTGGCAGCTCGGGGAGAGAAGGTGAATATGACCAGTCCCTTTCCTATTTGTGTCATCACGCGGGCTGCATCCCCCGAGCGTTCTGCCCGTGTAAAGTAGTGAATTAAATTGACACGCCTGAATGAAATGTTTTGCTCTCAATCTTTTTCTTTCAGGGAGACAGCGGGCTGCAAGGTGACAAAGGAGAGAAGGTGCGTGCATTTTAATATCTAATAAGCTCCTTGCTGCTTGTGTATTTGTTTATATTTGCAAATGGAACTGACACAGAAACGGAGAAAAAAGGAAACCGAGCCGTATTTGTGTCAGCAGTGGCTGTTTTGAAACAGCTCTTTCATGAGATTTCCTCTGCAGACAGCAGAAGGAATACATGAATACGCACAATGTTAATGAGCTGTGATATTTTTGAGTGGCACAGCTTAAGAAAAGGTGACAGGATGGAGCGTTGTGTGTCGATGTTTTGGCTTTGGGGTGACACCAGATGTTTACAGCTGTACTTTTACTCTCAGGGGGACACTGTGCTGGTGGGAGGACCTGCTGGAGAAAAGGGCAACAAAGGAGAAACAGTGAGTGTACAACTGGATGGGTCAACATTTTGAATATTGAAAATATCCAATTTTGTTCTGTTCTTTATTGTATATTTGGTTTTGTTTCATTTTAGGGTGACAGAGGACCAAAAGGTGTGCAAGGAGAAAAAGGGGTGAAGGGTCAAGAAGGGCCTACAGGAGAGCAGGTACATTTGTTTATTCCTGCCAGAACAGGTGTGATAGTTTTAGGGTTGCTACTTGATTATTATAAGTAATAACTAATGATATATTACTATTTAATCTAAGTTAGGTTTGAATTAGATTGTTATTATTCAAGGCTGAGGCATTGATTGGTTATTTAACAGAGAAACAAGATCAGAAATATGAATCACTCCGTGATGACATTTAAGGAATATCCTTTTATCGTAGTAACCACAACCATGGATGAGATGTCAAGTTAAGATATTGATATTAGAAATGATCAATAAGTATTGTGTCTGTGTGTTTGACATCAGGGTCTGAGGGGAGAGCCAGGAGAAAGAGGATCCACTGGATTTCCGGGTGCTCGTGGTCCCGGTGGGCAGAAGGCAAGTGACTCTGAGCGTGGATGATCATTGTAATTGAATCAGGATCATAATTAATAGCAACGCAGTCATCAGTACAGGTAATGATCTCACTGCTGTAATTACTGTAATTCTATCTTCTCTCTGCAGGGAGAGGCCGGCCAGCCTGGAGTTCCCGGTGAACCGGTCTGTAATTTCTGCTCTGCGTCCAGATTACAGATTATCTATGCGTGATTTTCTCTCTTCAGTGGACAGAATGAGTGATGATTTCTGTTCTGTCTTCCAGGGTTTGTCAGGAAACGACGGGCTGCAAGGGCGCAAAGGGGACAAGGGAGAGCTCGGCATTGTAGGAATGAGAGGAATCAAGGTGCTTTCAGTGTTCGTATGCATGTTCGCACACACAACACAGTGTTTGTTCATTCTGTGTGGTTTCAACTTCAACAGGTCAATAATAGCATAAAACTATTGAGACAGCAGCATGCAGATGATGATGATTTGTACCTGAACATGCACGTTTTAACTTAATTTCCATCTTTATGTCTTTGGCATGTTTCTCTGTCCATCCATACATTCATCCCTTTCATGTGAAAGCAAAATCTTTTGAAAAAAATGTTAATTTTGCCCGAGATATCCACCTGGACTCAAGCTCAAGTGACCTTGATCAGTGGTCACCTTGACATCATAACGTTCTGCAAAAACACATCTCTGTGGTACAGAACATCCCACTGTTGCAGTATGCGGCAGGCCATCACAGGCTTTCTTTTTTACTGATGTTGAGCTCCTGGTGACGTGCGACATGTGACTAAGCTTCCCTGTCAGTCCTCAAACTAGCAAAGACAGCATTTCCTGTTTCTCTCATAATAACTTAAAAAAAATGAATTCCTTCAAATTCCTTGCTCACTACATGCTGTGTAAAAGAAGCAGAAATGACAGACTGGTTGGTTATAATATTATATATATCATATATTATATTGTGTTATAATATTATATAGGTAGGGTAATCATTGACATAATAATCTGTGAGTACAGCAAGCCAGCCACACGTAAGCATATACCTAGAAACAACAGAAGCAATCACAGACATCTTCTAAAGATACAGAGTTTAAAATAGCTCAGCTCTATGACACATCACCATAAAGGCTTTAAAGCTTTAAAGGACTAGTGCGGCATTTTGAGAAATAGTTTGCTCGGTTAGATAAAAAGGTCGATACTGCTCTCATCTGAAGGTCATCTGAAGCCAGCAGCCTGTTAGCTTACCATAGCTTAGCATAACAAAAATCACTAACTAACATTTATTTACTTCACACAAAAGTGTAATAATCAATAAAATAATCATAATTCACTGTCTTGCCAGAGGTCAGGTGCCAGTTCTGTTTCTTGGCCCGGACCACTAAGTTCCTGAACACTCCACTGGTTGCCTGGCAACTGGTCCTGGCCAAGAAAAATAGTCTGCCACATAATCCTCGCAAAACAGCAAACTGATGTTTTTGTACGGATTAAACAAACAACATGTAATGGTGAGTTTTAGAATGGGCAGATTTTGTTTGCTTTGGACAGCACCAGGCGAGCTGTTTATGTTAAGCTAAGTATGTGAAATATGTGTAAGCTACTGTCATATTTACCATCAAAGATAATACTAATGTGTCATACACATTGATCCAGTGTGGCTGGACCAGACAACTTCAGCCACTCTTGAGTTCCCAGAGTGCTACAGCTGCGATGCCACTTATCTTGCTTTTACTTGCCATTGCTGTCTGAACACCCATTATCAGAAAAAATTATAGCGTTCAGCTCTGCGTCATATCCGCTGTTGTTTAGAATTTGCTACACAAGGTGATTCATGTACGCTGTGTGTGCACAATAAGTGCCCATGCACAGTGATTCAGCCTGAGGGGAAGGTGAGAGGACTGTCTGTGTGAAGACGGGCTCTCTTGTCTGTCTGGTCTGGTCCATTTTGTCCTCTTGTGACTCATGAGCCTTCTTCATGTGCCTTTGTCAGTGATGAAGTTATGTGTTTACAGGGTGACCGAGGACCCAAGGGGGCTTGTGGAGGCGATGGACCCAAAGGAGAAAAGGTGGGATTGAAAAAGACAGATGAAATATTATTCAGTGGGAGGGAGGAAAGAAGAGAGATCATGAATGAAGAAACTGCGTAGATAAAATGTCAAAGCCACTCAGGGGGTTTTATTCTGCCCAAGTAAGTGGTGCGTGAGGCTGGTGAATGAAATCATACATATTATACTGATTATAATAGATATTATTGTGATTGTATGTTAAACTTGAGATAGGAAGTGTACAGTATGCTTTGTGTTCAGGGAGATGCTGGTATTCATGGACGGTCTGGCCTACCAGGAAGAAAAGGTGAACAGGTATGACTCATATCTGTGGCAGAAAAACAGGCACCCTCTTGTGTATTCAATGATTCTGTGTGCTACTTTAAGATCACACTCCTACAGACATGCTTTTCTCTGCTTTCCAGGGGGAACTCGGACCGTCTGGGGCCCCCGGCACACCAGGAAAAGAGGGGCTAGTCGGCCCCAAGGTATGTGCTGTATAACTATTCTTCGTACAAAAGCTATGTCCAAATTCAAAATATAACCCATTTCCTTTGTCCATGTAGGGAGACCGTGGTTTTGACGGGCTTGCAGGACCCAAAGGGGCTCAGGGAGAGAAAGGAGAACGGGTGAGTTTCTAACTTCTACATGCTGTCCTGATCACTGTATTATGTATGTACTATCAGCAGAACAACATTGCTCACAACTACCTGAGATACATAACCAACTGCCTCTGTGCTGCATTTAGGGTCCGCCCGGGGTACCTGGTCCTCCTGGACCAAGAGGGGTGGATGGGGTCCCGGGCCTGACTGGCGCTCAGGGACCAGCTGGTGCTAAAGGCCCCGAGGGTCTCCAGGGACAGAAGGTGACACCCTTCATGGCTTGATGACGGCTAATTCTATACGTTGGTTGTTATCTGTGAGGGCAGAAGTCTGTCAAAGAGGAGATGAGATATAAAATGATGTGTGTGCACCATCAGATATGGCTGTGCACAGATCTGAGGCTGGTTTAGCAAAGAAAAGTTTTGGTGTATTACATGAAACCAGTTACATCACTGAGCAAAAAAATGGCAGCAGTCAGAGGTGCCTGAGTGGAGGCAAAAATAAAACTTTTGTTTTTGACAGTTTTGACATTAAAAGCATGATGTAAGAGTGATATAAAAAGAATACAGAGCTTTTGTATTTCTCCTTAATTTGTTCTGCTCTGTCTTCTTCACATGACTGGTAGTTTTGTTTGATTGCTGTGCATTGCTTTATGGTAATTGAGAGTTTGATGGGTCGTGCGTTTGACTGGCTTGTCTGCAGCAGCGTCATCGCGTGAACGCAAAGAAGAAAGCCGGTGACAGGAGAACAGCCATCTCTGTCTGTCTGATGGATGCACCTTTTATTCGGTCTGAGAGGCTCTCTGAGTTGCATTTTTTTACGTAAATATTTTGCTTTGGTGCAGCCTGACAGAAGTGCTGAGCATGTGATCCGCTAATAGAAAAGAAAAAGCACAAAGAGAAAAACTGTAAACCTTCATCTACAAGATATAAGCCGTGAGACTTACAGCATATTGCGTGTGCGTGTATTTATTTATTCATGCACATATAACATCTATGTGCCGCAGTTGCACATGTAACAGAAGTACATTATGAAAGTATAAAGTATAATCTTCAGCCTTGATGTTGGGAAAATGACCTTAGGATACTGTACACCAATATGATGTAACATAAAGTTTTCACTGAACCTATGCAGACAAATAACACCTGTCCAGAGGTTTGTTTTGTTTTTTTTGTTTTTTTACTTGTAATGTAAGTTTTATACTGCAGAGATGTTTTATGATGCAATGTAATGTTGTTTTGCGTCCGTGCCAGGGGGAGAGAGGTCCAGCTGGTCCTGCCACAGTGGGCCCACGTGGTATCCCAGGTATCCCGGGGGAACGAGGAGAGCCGGTTAGTCTTGTTCCGCCACCTGACACCTGCCATCTTCAAAACGAAGTCGGGGAAATTCTTGGGACGCTAATCAAAAATATCCACAGTCGCACAGCACAGAATCACTTGTTGAGCCTCAGTGTTAAAACGTTTGCCAAATTTCCAACATTATTCAAGAAGATTACATCCTCTTATTTTTGCGAGCCCCTCAGTGAGAGCCTTCATCACTATGACAGTTAAATTTGTAAGGACCAAAAAAATGGTAATTTAAAATGACAGCCGTATATTATTTCCATCGATTCCTAAACTTTAATAATACCAATTTTTGGTTAGGGATCCCATCAAGAGTGAGAACCATGCATCATACAGTACATAAAATCTTTTTAGGTGTCTCTGTAAGTCACGATTGGTGATTTAACCTTTCACTTTGACTTTGCATTCAGTTCATGCGCTGCACCTGGTTTCCGTTTAATGAATTAATGTGCTGCAAGCCTCTCTGTGGGTCGTGTGTGTCCTAATACCTGTCCATGTTGCAGGGAGAGCTCGGGCCAGATGGAGCCAAAGGAGACAGAGGAGAGCCAGGCATGACGGTCAGTGCTCGATCTGAAGACGCTGAAACCAAACAGCACACACACACACACACACACTTAAGCAGAGTTGGTATTAGTGCTGCACTTCTAAGTGTGCTTTGCTCTTTCTCTCTTTATTTTGAATCCAGGAGGATGAAGTCAGAGCCTACGTCCGTTCCGAGATGAGTCAGCACTGTGGTGAGTCTTTGAAAAGGCTTGAATTGCTAGTTTATAGCAGAATTGTCCTCGGGTTAAACTTCAGATGGTAATCACGGTGCAGGAGTCACAGCCTCAGCTAATCTCTGAGAAAGTATAATCCAAAAGAAGCCGTGACTCTTTAAACTGACCTTTATTGTTCCGTCTCTTTCTGCTTCCTTCCTGTCCATCTGCCTGATCCTCAGCGTGTGGAGGTGAGTGAGCCATTCAGCTGCAGCAGAAGAGAGAGTGGTGGACAGAAGGGCTGTGATTTAGCATGAGTCACAGCGGTACACTTTACCACATATGCTGCTGTAGTGAGGGCAGTCAGCCTCATATATTATATATTTGTAACATGCCTCAATGCATTTGCCCTCATTTAACATTTGTGTGCAGTTTAAATGAGTGAAATGCATCATCATTTAACCTCATGCAGACGTAAATAAGTGACAACTAATCTTAACATCGGTCTGAAATATCTTCTGCTGTGCATAGATGTTTTGTAATGTTTCTTGTTTATTTTTTAAGCACCTTCATAAATAATTTTGATATTTAGTTGACGATTTTGATGAACTTCCTTGAACAGCGTAATGCCCCGTTATTATACTCTAAGCTAAAATATAAACACACATTTGTTTTGCTTCCATTTTCCATAATTTTATGCACACAAATATTTTATTTCTCTCAATTTTTTATGCTAGGCTAAACATATTTTGTCCAATAAATCTGATCTAAATTTATTTAATATTTCAAAGTAAATCAATGAAAAGAGAAAAAAAAACCTCAAGATGATCAACTTTTCCAAAGTTTTTAATGTGTTAATCTGTTAATCAGTGCACGACTTCATCACTCGTTGAGAAGCAGCAGCATGAGATGAGTGACGGCGATGCAGGCTGTTAATAAATATGCAGTGTTGCTGAGATTGAGGCCAAAACAAACATTTTACTCATGTTTAATTTATGTCTTATTATCTAAGAAGCGGTCATTGTGTGTTCCATAATGTTCAAGTCAGAGACAGTTTGAGTTTGCTGTCTTTGGTTGAATCAGCTCTGATTTGACTTGGACTCAAGTCAAAAACTGTTTGACTCGAGGGCGACACAAGTCTTTAAAGCAGCGGCTTGAGTCCTTAAAGGATTACAACCAGTTTTTGGAAGATTGCCCCGTGTTGACCAATCTCGCAAAAACTTGGTAAATCCTTTTAGCTGGTGTGTTTGTTGGAACGGTGGAATGATTTTTGTGGTGCTTTGGGGTTGTTGTTGGCTCATGTGTCTGAAGGTTTTACTACCAGAACGTTCTGTCCGTCCTTTTTTTCATCATGTTACCTTTCTGGCTCCCCCCCCCCCTTTTCTCCTTCCTGTGTAACACATACGTGGTCCCTCTCACTCCCTGGATCCTGTCTCTGCCCCCTCGGTGCCCTTGTTTGCTCTTCCTTATCCTATTTGGCTTTCTCAGGTTCAGTCCCAGAAACTCGGTCCCAGCCCTCGGTCAGGGCTCGGCTTGCACCGGAGCAACAACTGGCCGTGAAGGGTGAGGAGGGTGAGTGTGTCCGTCCATCGCCCCGCCTGTCGGCTTCAATTTGTTTGTCTGTCTGTGTGTCCGTCCTTAACAAACAGGTCGACCTTGGTGGTGATGCGTCTGGAGATCTCTGAACACTGGGTGGTTTTCTAATCAAGAAAACAGAGGACTCCATTTTTGTTTATGTCCCACATAATATATGCTTTATCTTTGAGATTGTCCAGACAAATACAAATGTACAGGCTCTATTTAAGTGACTGAGCCTCGCCTCTAACTAAAGCTTAGAGGTTGTCACAGTGAAGTGAGGGATCTTCTGACCTGTGTGGCTCTCTCTCAGGCCGTGAGCTGCGTGTGGTGGTGAACACCAATGACCCCGACTATGAGCACATCTACTCCATCGAGTCCTACGATGACCCTGCGGACGAGCTCCTCTACTTCACTCCTTCTGCCAACCAGAGTGATGGTACCGTGTTTTACACATAGTCCACTGCTATCACGCAGTAAAGTAGCGCTTTCTTAAACACTATGTACCAACTTAACCAGCACTGTCTCACATGAAATTTGCAAAATGAGTTTATTTTGAAAAATCTGCCCTGAAAGTAAAAGAACCTGAAAAAAGTCATGTTGACATCCACTGCTCCTCACCAAAACACCGTGTGCGTTATGCCCGAGCACGGCTAGTTCATGAGACATGCTATCTGACCACGTTGGAAATGAAAAGTGTTTATCACGGTTCAGAACGGACACGCTGGAGTGGGAGTTAAAAGCCAGCCGTCACAGAGAGTAAAGGGGACATAATAATTGTTTTAAAAAGGGCGATGATGGTGCACATTTTCAGACAGTCTCTCCTGAATAGCATTCAAAATGGTCAGTGTCAGATGACAAAACTACTTGTGTAACAAGCAGAAAAAAAAAGAGCCAGCCAGAGAGAAATAATCAGTTCCAGAAGCTTAGAGAAATGGTTGAAACACAGCAGCCTTCATCCCATGTTGGAGAGGTGGTCAAGACCTGATAAATCTTTTAAATGCATCTATTTTCAAAAAATATTTCTGAATTTGAAATGTTTACATATTTATCTACGTTTGCTTGCCGCTCCTTTTCAACTGATTAGATCAGCAGAGTTACTATAAACCATTGACCAGTGTTTGGGTATACAGGAGACACAAGGAATGGGAAGCCACTCAGACAAACATTGCTTTATAATACTACAAATGGTGAAAAACACCACAGGATACCTGTTTAAGGCTTTTGTTCAACTGTCTTCTTGGTGTTATTCCCAGATTTTTGTCCATTATAACTTAATATGCCTATCTATTTTGACATTATGCCATTAAGTCTGAGTTTTCCAAATCTCTACAATGAAGGTAGTGACCGAAATGTTTCAACAAAAAAGTCCCTATGGACAAATAAATAAAAATGAGAACTGGGTCACCAAATACTGGGATTTCCCTTTAATTAAATTATTTTAGTAACCAAACAATGACCCCGTCGTTAACCAGATTCGTTTACATGCTACAAACTTCATCATGTGATAAACAGAAGATAGCGTTACGAATTTGTGCCCATGTCCCATAATTTGGTTTATTCAGTCAGTGCATAATCCAATTTGTGCTGTGAGGAGCGCGTCTCGCATTACGTATGCATTGCACTTTGTGATGAGACTGTGTTGGCCTTGCATATTTTCCTCACAACGCCTGCTAGCACAAGCACACACCACCCTGAGTCTGTGACCTTTCACAATGATCACGATTTCTATTCATACTGAATGTGTTCATGCTGTCCTTGCTGTGTGTCTGTTTCTATGTGTGTGTGTGTGTGTGTGTCACTGCGTTTACGCGCGTGTGTCTTGTGTCTCTGTGTGTGTTGACAGGTGAGGCAGTCAAAGATGAAACCTGACAAAACAGTCAAAGCCCAAGCAAAAATATCAGCTAGCGCTGGCGTTAAGAAAAAAGCAACAGTTGCTGGTCAGAAAGCGGTAAAAGTTACGCCTCTGAGAGCAGTCAGGTCCAAGAGGAGTGTCAAAGGGGAAGGTAAACCAGCTCATGTGCTGCTGTCCTGTTGTGGGATTTAGTAAGGGTTAGTAGACCTTTTTTCCAAGCAGCCATTTTGACACGAAATTGCGGGGCAAACACAGGTGTTAGCAGTGATGCTAATTAAGGTTCAGCTGCATTCGGGTCAAACAGAGTCAGGGCGCTGCTGCTGCTGTGCATGTCGGCTCACTGGAAAGCCGTAAACTTAATTAGTATCATTGGTAACACCTGCGTTGACCCTACTATTTGTCAAAATGGCTGCTGTGAAAAAGATCTATTGTGCCTGCCTGGTGTTTGGCTCTTTCTGCATGTCTCAGGCTGCATTGGCTGTTTTGCTGTTAACTTAAACAGACAGTAAAATATATAATTAAAAAAAACAGTAACAAAGAGTAATATATCAGTGCTAATGAGTTACGCTGCTAATGAGCTCTGTGGTCACGAATGCTTGTTTTGGGTCCCTTGTTGCTTTTTATTGCCGCTCTGCCTCCGCTCCTTATTTGCCTGACCTGCCCTTTCCTCATTGTGCGTGCGCCTTCTTGTGTCTATGCATGTACACTTCTCACACGTGTGTGTGCGTGTGTGTGTGTGTGTGTGTGTTGTGCAGCTCCAGCAGACTTGTGCCTGCTGCCCATGGAGGAGGGGAGCTGTGGCCGCTACACTCTACGCTGGTACTTTAACAGTCAGGTTCAGGCATGTAGGCCCTTCATCTACAGCGGCTGTGAAGGAAACGGCAACCGCTTCCTTCACCAGGAGGAGTGTGAGGAGGTCTGCCTTGGGGAGACCAAAGGTACACACACATAGACACACTCAAACGCTTGGTTATGTCAGGTATTGAATGTATGCAGACTAACGGCTGATCTGTTGTGCAGGTCCTCGTCCAGTGAAGGCAGCGCGATGATTGTGGCCAAATCCTCCTCAGCCACACGAATGTTAGCCTTTATATTGCTTTTATAGATCATAATTTTGTCAAATGTCGATGGTCAAAAATTTTTGTTTTTGTTTATTTATTGTTTCGGTAAACTCAACCAAACTTCACTGCATGGTTGAGAGGGGATACCAGAGTGCCTCATTGCTTCATGTTCTCAAAACCAGGAAAAGAAAGACAAAGTAGTGTTTATTAAGGAAATACTGTTCTCTTGTGCATTAGTAAGACAAACATCTTAATGTTTCTTCAGACTTCACCCTTAGTTTTCTACGTTTAACCACAGTATTGAGCTACTTTAGTACTTTCATCCATTTCATGTTGCACACAGATAATAAGACTAACGTCTGCATACAGAGAGGAAGTGGACACCTTACAGCCTAATGCAATAATCCTTAAATAAAGACCAATATGGTGAAGTTTCAGTAACTCAGTGGTGTCTTCACTAACACTATTGGAACAAAGAAACTCAGAGAAACGTCTTTCTGTTTGGAGGTGACGGTTAAATCATTCACAATAGATGCCTTGTCTTGACACGCTCTCCCGCCCACTTGAATTAATCCGGAGATGCACTTCTCTGTCTTCCATTGTTTGCAGGCACTTTGTTCCACCTTTTCAAAAAGGTACATATTTTTCTTAGTCAAGTCAAATCAATTTTTATTCAGATAGCCCAGAATCACAAATCACTATTTGTCTGAAGGGGCTTAAAGGCAGCGGTAAAACCAGCAGTAAACCAAGCACTTGACACAGTTTCACTGTTTTAAGTGGTTTGCTGGTGCTGGTGTTGGTTGTGGAGTGTGGATATAATTTTAATTTGTAGTCATTAAGCTTTTGTGTGAGTCATCGCTCGGACTGATTTCATTCTAATGTAACCAGTAGTCCAACCTTACTTACTTGCATTTCCCTTCACTAATAGAGTAACACATGTCCTTATTGTTCATGTCCTTATGATTTGAGCCGGATGTGAGTTGTGCTTCATGTTTCTTTAAAGAATCACTAATAATAAAAAGACTTCTATTAAAGCTGACACATGCTGCTAATTAGGAGTCAGCTTGCTAAGACGTGTGTGTAGCTGCCTTTGTAATCAGGATTTATAGTATCTGTTGCCTGAATGTGTCGAGTATTAGTGAAGGGGAGCACTAGCAGAATGAAATACACATTTAGTTAACAGGCAGCACAAACTACACCCTTAATGAACTTCGCCAAGCTGGTTGTTATTGTAAGGATTATAGGTGTTATAATGTTGTTTTATGGTTTTGCTCACTCCTCGTATGTACAGGCTGTTCATACTACTTTGCAATACAGAGCAGACATGCAGGTTCTGGAAGTATTTTCTCTGTTGTAAACGAGGATTTGAAGATTTTCTTCTAATGATAATGTTACTGTAATGAAACGCCGGAGTCGCCTCAAGAAGTGACAATATTTCAGGTTTGCGTTTGTTTCAGAGAAATCGCGTCCCATCGATCAGTTTGGTCAGATAATGGCTCTGCAGTCTCTCTCGCTAGAGAGAAGACAAAATATCTCATCACAGAGTGTCTGTAAATAATGTAACAGTGCACCATGAATGCCGAATCCATCTAAAACTGATCCTTTTTAAAAAACATAATCAATAGAACAACATCACATGAATGATGATTCAATTCAGCTGTGCTATTATTATTATTTATATAGCACCAAACTCAACACTTGCCATATAGAGTAGCTTAATCTAATCTAAAGTTCGTATGCACGTGGTCTTGTAGTACTTGTTATCAAAGAAACAGCAGCCTGTTGAACATGAACTGAGTCAACCAGGAGATTTCCATCCAAACCTTGATACTGTCTGTAGACTTTTACTTCCAGAACTCCCGATGCCTGAGACAACTCCTCACACTTCTCTACATGATAACTATGCAAGTACAACTATATTGGGTTAGTATTATGGATATAGTGTTATCACTTGTAGTAAATATGAAGAATCAAGCACAGTATTCTGCCAATATTTTGTACATATTTGTTTTATATTGTTTGGGGAAAGTTGTGTTTCTGACCACGACTGCATATTTACCTGCCAGAGAAACGGTGCTATTTTTAAAGGTATTTTTATACTGTGTATTGAAGATGGAAGCGCTTTGTTTTGTATGTGGTACAAACCTGTTTCTATAGTATTATGGAACATTTAAATAACCATTTCTAATAAACCAAATGTCTGAGTAAAGGCGAGTTTGGTGTATTCTCTGATTTTTTTTTTTAGCTGTTAATCTTTCACAGCGTTTAGCTTTAGATGTAAGAGAAGGTGAGCACGCTCGAACTTGAAAACAACACATCAAAAAAAACAAACGTGTGTAGCTTTTAGCAGCATTAGCAGACAACAAAAATCAAATGATAAGGTCTTACTGATCTGTGTCCCTGTGCAGAGAAGAAAGGAACATTTTCAATCATGGAAATTCACTACATCATTTTTCAGTTGTGGGGTTAATGGAGATTAGTAAATCATCGTGTGTGTGACTGATCTAGATGTTCTAATTTAATCAGCAGATTTTCTTAATGAGAAGATTTTCTGCTTGTTGGCCACGACTCCTCCTCTCTTGGTTTTTCCATGCTCTCTGCCCTCGGCTGATTTCCCCTGGTGAAGGACACACTGACTCCATATCCACTTCATCACACCTCAACAGGCCACGCATGACTTTGTCGACCTCACCTTTCTTTCTTTACCTGACTTCATTTCAAAAGTTATCTCAGTCAGCTCCCTTATCATGCTGTAGGCTTACACGTATTTGGCAGAGGCTGTGCGACGGATTCAACAAATGGTGCGCAGACGAGATCAGAGATGATCAGCGATAAATACGTGGAAAAGGCTTCAAATTGCTCAGGTGATGGACAAAGAACATTCTGCACACCGCTGCAGTGTCACACTAAATTACCACCAATTTAGATGCTGCTTTTTCATGTGATGAGTAATGTTGACATTTTAGTCGAAGGCTGCTCTTGTTTAATATTCAGGAATGACATTAGAGTTACTTTCAAAATGGGAAAACTCAAACTTTGACAATTAGCATCTCATCGCTACAGAATCAGCTCAGAAGCGTTGAGACTGTGGAGATATAAATAAATAAAGATGTTTTAAACTAAAATAACAGCCTCCGTCCTTCTTTCAACAAGATCTCTGAACCTCTGAACAAAGCCTTTGTGAAGTACAGTGACGCTGGCCTGATTCTCTGAAGTATTGGATGTGGTTCAGGTCTGTAATCTGTGCAGGTCTGTCAACTTCTTCCACATCGACCTCTGAAAACTCTTTCTTTGATGACTTTTATTTATGTTGCTGGAAGAAGCTGAAAGTACTATTATTTTAACTCAAATAACTAACAAAATAATATAAAATTATTATTATTATTATATTATTATACAAAAGGATAAAAAAAATACTACTATAAGGAATACTTCAAATAAAGTACAAGTACCTCAGGATTGCACTTAAATACTACGAGTAAATGTACTTACTTACTAATTGCATTAAGGTTTCCCTCTGCTGGGATCCAAAGTATGTGAACAGTCCACATACTTCTGCTTTATGGTGACTTCTTTTTTAAAAGCAGATTGCTGTGTGCGAAGTGGACCAGAACACGCCGTGTCTCACTAAATATGGACTGCGTTTTGGGATTAAATGTATTTTAAACACTTTTAAAATTTCAAAGCAACAGCACTAATATGACACCACAGCGTGAGGCTGCCTTCTCTCCGTTACCTGTTCTCACCTGTTCTGCTGAGCCCGAAACACTGAAGCTTCGTCATCCATGCTGACTTATGTGTATGTAATGAGCCGTTTTTATGACACCGTCATATTCCTCACATGACCCACGCTGCACTGTCAGGGCATAAAGACTGAGGGCATTTTGAGAAATACTCAAAACGCTGACCTGCCACGTGGGAACATGGATATACAACCCTGCATGTATGAATGTATGGATGTGCTTCTCACGCATCTCTGCTCCCTGCCATGTCCTCAATCTGCTCAGTTCTTCTGGTCTGTGTGTGTGTGTGTGTGTGTGAATGCTTACTGGCGCACACTCACACACTCATATTTCATCACAATTTTTGTGTGCGATACATGTCATATTGTCATATATCATATAAATAGCAGCAGCTGCCACTGATTTCAGCAGCCAGTAAGCAGGCGGCTTTACATGAGGCAGTAAAGTCACGTGAGGATAGCGGCTGTATGTAGTCGTGCATGTGTACATGTGTGTGTGTGTGTATTGGGGGTGCTTGTATGTAGTCTGACTGCAAACTTGGGTCTCTATGAAACAACAGGGGCTTTAATAAGCTTAACTAATTTGACATTCACTCTGCTACCTTTGGGGCTCTCCGTCTCTCTAAACACACTGATTTCGTGACTCAAGGTTGTCCTTCACAGATCTATGCTAATCTGTGTGTGAATGGTGGATACAGCTGAAGTGTAATTTAATGCGAACTACGCCTCACTGCATTTATGTGCCGAGCTGCATTGATGTTATTGAAATTCCCGCTTTAACAGCGGCGCTGCTGACATAAAGGTCCAGCTCAGATTTTTTAAATTTTTCATCATTGAGAACACGAGCTTCTGCATACGAAACAAGCAGCACTCAGTCGCTGAGTGGTTGTTCTTCACCATAAAATAGAAACCGTTGCCAAATAAAGACTTTCAAATAAGTACAATAAGGATTCAATTCTTCTAAACTTCCCCCCCTTTGACCCTTCAAGGGTATTTCACAGCCACCATGATCCTTCTGCTGGTTGGTAGTGGGTCTTGTGGAGGACAATCAAGCACCAGCAGTGAATACAATGGTGGCTCCCTCTGTCTGCGTGAGGCAGAAGCGCTCCTCATCGCCTCCCTCGGATGTGGAGTATGCAGAAACACGTTTAGGAGTTGTTCATTTTTCCTCTTCAGTGACCTTGACTGTTTAAAGCCCCGGGGTCTTTGGGTTGGCAGGAGCACGATTGGTAGAACCTCGCCAAGAGAGAGGAGCAAGCCAAAGTCTCCCTCTCTCTCCCTCTCTCCCTCTCTCGCTCTCTGTCACTCCTCTCACACTTGCTCTTTTTTTTCCTGCCACCTACTTCCCTCCACAAGTACAAAGGCTGTTGCTATAGCAATGAAACATGCTAGAAATGTGCTCAATCTCACTTTTACCCCCTCAGCCATATTAGCATATGATCCATATCACTTCTTTAGGTTTATTTCCATCACACTTTCTTGCACCTATTGCTTATTAAGCAAAACACAGCAACCATTTGGATGTGGGTGTATATATATATATATAAATATATATACTCGCTGATCTATATGCACGTGTTTGAGCGTCAGGATAAAAATGAACAACATGCACTGTGGGATTACTGTAAAGCTTGTGCGTGCTGTTCGCAGCAGATTCCCCTGATGCTCTGACCTCACGTTTTCTCTCTTCCATCTCCCGGAGTTTGTGAGTTGTGGACGGGGCATCAGAAGTTGCTTCTGTCCTGGAAGTCTTTCACTTGAGCACTCACAGTTGTGCCAGCCTAAGCGTTTATTCAGTCTATTGATCTGAGCATTTGGGTTAACCTCTCGGGGGAGGTGAGGGGGGCCCTGGCTGCACTGAGCACTTTCACACAAAGCAGTTTCAAATCGAAAGGGATGTCGCGCACCGGTCCCGTCTCTGCTCACCTCATATTTTTTTCTGACGCTGGCTCGTAGATTTTTATGCTCGGTGGGTTTGTGCTTAATGATGTGATTTAAAATGTTTCAGTATCTAAAGAACTGTGCAAAATGAAGGTCATGGAGACATTAGCTGTACATTAACTGTGTCTAATTTTTGAAAATTTCCCATGCAGTTCATCGCTAATGTCTGTCAGCACCTCCTCCCGTCTCTCTCTCTCTCTCTCTCTTCTCACTTTGTCTCTGTCCATCTCCTCCACGCACTAACGGGGAACAGCCAAGGTGTTGTTTACTTTGTTTAATTTTTCCTCCAGCAGATGAGTCAGCTATTAGCATATTCTCTTCATTATGGCAGCGATGAGCACGGGCCACCTGAGTGTCACAATGCCTCAGCATTATTAAATGGCCCTCATGGGATATCTCGGGCACATAAGCCTAAATTAGCATATGCCATTTCTCATCTCTCCCTGCTGTCATTCAGAAGCTCGTGCTCTATTTCAATTTATGCTCAAAGTACCGATGGCCTGATTTTTTTTTAGTTTCTCGGCTCTCCCTATCCATTACACTCGCCCTCCAAATTCTTTGCCTCGCTCCTTCAATCTTTCGCCCCTCCAGCGATCCACTTCCCTCTCTTGACTGTAACCAAATCTGTGATCTGTAATTTTGCAGCTGACTAGGAAGCAGAGAGTGTTGGAAATTGTTACTTATTGGAAGAGAGGGTGAGATTGCAATAAGATAAGATCCGGTAAGTCACTTCCTGCTCTTTGGAGCCGCGACACCTAGACCTGTTCCTGATAGTATCGTGTGGCAGGATGACGAGATCCACCCAGGTGTCTCTGCAGCGTGTTACCTCTGATCATAAGGTTTCATATCAGCACAGGTTTCTCTTATAGGACTGTCATTTCAGTCAAAAAAAAAAATAGTAACCATTGACATTAAATTATTCTAGAGTAAAAATTTGGTGTAAAATGTCCTCCCCTTTGAAGAGGCACTCAAAAATTCAGAGTTTTAATGGAATTCTTAGTGGTCGAGGAGGTGTTGGGACCTGCAGAGGTGTCAGGTTATAATGGTCACCCTATACACCTGTGTGAATATGACTGGCATGAACTAGTCAGTTGGTGGCCAATCGTGGTGATCTGCGAACTGAAACTAGCGGAAAGGGATTTACATAAAAATCTTGTACAGATATTCACGGTGCCCAGAGGATGAACCCTGATCTATATTTCACCTAGCACCGTCATCACGTCAGCATTTCATTGGTTCGTCAATGCGGAGGGGGGCGTGGCGTCTCCATTGGATTGTGAAATGCACACAAACACTGCTATGATGGGAGTGAGCTGGGTAGACAGGATGAGATTAAGAAATGGTGTGCTCCACTTCAGGGTTGTCTGACATCGGCATGAATATGGGAAATATATTGTAATGTTTACAATTACAGGTAAGAAGGATATATAAATGTCCTCCCGACTTACTGACGGATTCATTCGCATAATCCGAACCCGTTGCTTGTGGAATCACGCTCTGTACAAACCCTGTTACACGCTAAACTCAGATGGTCGACACAGTAAACATACATGCTCATGATCAGCCTGTTAACACAGCCATTTCATTCAAATCACCAGAGATTCACAGCACCTGCTTGCATTTGCTCAGTCAGTGATACTCAACCTCCTCAGTGTGTTTGTGCTATGGGCCATCTCGCCACACTCGCAGATGCTGCAGAGCGCCGGCTGTTGTCAGGCCGCTTAGCCAGTAGCTTGAGTTGTCATCGTGCTGCAGCTTCACTCCAGTTTTGATCTTGGGCAAGTGAAGTTTGTCCTCAGCTGTTAACTCGATATCCATTTGGGGTAAT